>CM066568.1:9548848-12305098 GCA_033816785.1 Picus viridis
CATGTAGTAATCTCTGCAGTTTTGTGTTTGACAGGCTGTTAGGAATTCTCTCACATTTAGTCTCTACTTGTTAAAGGCCACCAGATTAGACAGAAGGGTGAAGCTGGATACATTGCTTTAAATAAAAAAAGCTTAGTACATAAGTAATGTTTATCCAGGGAAGCTGTTAGATTGCTCTGGGTAGTGGGGTTTGTGCGTTCCTGACTTATTCCCAGCAGCACCAGACCATAGCACAGCAAACTATTTAGATTAGGATAGAGTTGAACATGGTTCCTGTCTCCTCTTCACCTCTTATGAGGAGAGACTGAGGGAGCTAGGGCTCTTTAGCTTGGAGAGGAGGAGACTGAGGGGTGACCTCATTCATGTTTATAAATATGTGAAGGGTGAGTGCCAAGAGGATGGTGCCAGGCTCTGCTCAGTGATGCCCCATGACAGGACAAGGGGCAATGGGTGGAAGTTGAGGCATAGGAAATTCCATGGAAACACGAGGGAAAAAATTTTCCCTGTGAGGGTGACAGAACACTAGAACAGGCTGCCCAGGGGGGTTGTGGAGTCTCCTTCTCTGGAGATACTGAAAAGCACATGGATGCATTCTTGTGTGATCTGGTATAGGTGATCCTGCTCTGGCAGGGGGTTGGACTGGATGATCTTTCAAGGTCCCTTCCAGCCCCATATGTTCTGTGATTCTGTGATTCTTTTTCAGTGCCAAGCAGCTGCCTGGCTTCTATTTCTGCTGCTTCTCTGCCTGTTCAGGCAACCTCCCCAAACACAAGATTCAAAATCAAACCCAAACCACTAAACGTGGTGTATTGTGAAACTCTGTGTCTGTAGTAAGTGCTGCCAAGTACCAGCTGTTTAATGGTAATGGCAAAATAGTGAACAGTGAGTTTGAAGTTGAAAATACATGACCACCTTGATGGCCAAAGCTGTTTGAATTATGCTAAGGATTGTTTCAGATCTCTGACAAGATGTTGTGATGTGCTTGTGAAATTCTGGGAGCTTTGGAAATGTGAGTTTGGAAAACTTCCCTTTGAGTGCCACTTGAATCTTTGCACCTAAAGGCCTGGTTTGTATTCCCTGATTAATTCTTTTTACCTTGTTGGGGGAAGCATTCAGGGGAATCCTGACAGCCATGAGCTCTCAATGTGCACTTGCAGCCCAGAAAGCCAATCAGATCCTGGGCTGCATCAAGGAGAAGTGTGGCCAGCAGGTCAAGGGAGGTGATTCTCCCCCTCTACTCAGCTCTGGTGAGACCCCACCTGGAGTACTGTGTCCAGTTCTGGAGCCCCTATTACAAGAGGGATATGGAGGTGCTGGAAGGTGTCCAGAGAAGGGCCACGAGGATGATCAGAGGGCTGGAGCACCTCTCCTATGAGGACAGACTGAAGGAGTTGGGGCTGTTCAGTCTGGAGAAGAGAAGGCTCCAAGGTGACCTCATTGTGGCCTTCCAGTATCTGAAGGGGGCCTACAGGAAGGCTGGGGAGGGATTCTCAGACTATCAGGTAGTGATAGGACTAGGGGGAATGGAATGAAGCTGGAGGTGGGGAGATTCAGGCTACATGTGAGGAGGAAGTTCTTCACCATGAGAGTGGTGAAGCTCTGGAATGGGTTATCCAGGGAGGTGGTTGAGGCCCCGTCCCTGGAGGTGACCAGGCTGGATGAGGCTCTGGCCAGCCTGCTCTAGTGTGGTGTGTCCCTGCCCATGGCAGCGGGTTGGAACTAGCTGATCCTTGTGGTCCCTTCCAACCCTGACTGATACTATGATACTATGATCTGGAATAGTTCAGATGATAAGCCTCTGCTTGTCCTTTGAAAGCAGCAGCTGAAGAAATGCAGACTACATGTACAGGTGCTTAGATCTCACCTACTTAAAGTTCTTCCCAGGAAATTCCTGATGTTTTATACACCCTAGAATGAAAGTGTATAGTTGTGCTGCTGAACAGTGAATTGGTGCTGTGACTCCAGCCAAAAGGCCCTGGCTCACGTTAGGTTGCCAGTGAAGCCGTGGCATGATTCAGAAGTGAGATGATGTGGGTGGAAAGCAGGAAAATGTCTATTGGACTCTTTCATACCTCCTGTTAGTTACTTTGCAGTAGTGAGCACCTGTGAGAGTGGAGGTCTGAGCACGTATAAAATATCTGCAAGAGATGTTTTATGTGGAGCTGTCAGTAAGTTGGCAGCACTGTTCAGAGCAAATGGCCAAAGTTTACTTTTTCATCAGCATTTTATCCTTTCTAATGAGGTGTTAGAGGGAGTTAGGTATACAGCAGATTTGTTACAGAGACATGTTCAGAAAGAAAAATGCATCACTTTCCTGTAATTGTCTGCTGTTGCTGTTGTCTATGCTAGGCAAAGAGGAACAGATTCTAAGGGTGTATAGTCACCTATGGATAGAGAATATTGAGATTCATCACAGCTACTTGAACTATCTAAAAGTGAAATTTCTCTGTTATTGCTCCTACTGTGGTTTCCTACTGCTAGAAGTAATGAGCAGGCAGAGGTACTTGCAGATGTTGACAGCTCTCTTCTGCCTTAGATACCTGTGTTAGGAAAGAGTCCAGAGAAGGGCCACGAGGATGATCAGAGGGCTGGAGCACCTCTCCTATGAGGACAGACTGAAGAAGTTGGGGCTGTTCAGTCTGGAGAAGAGAAGGCTCCGAGCTGACCTAATTGTGGCCTTCCAGTGTCTGAAGGGGGCCTACAAGAAGGCTGGGGAGGGATTCTCAGACTATCAGGTAGTGATAGGACTAGGGGGAATGGAATGAAGCTGGAGGTGGGGAGATTCAGGCTACATGTGAGGAAGAAGTTCTTCACCATGAGAGTGGTGAAGCCCTGGAATGGGTTATCCAGGGAGGTGGTTGAGGCCCTGTCCCTGGAGGTGTTTAAGCCCAGGCTGGATGAGGCTCTGGCCAGCCTGATCTAGTGTGGGGTGTCCCTGCCCATGGCAGGGGGGTTGGAACTGGATGATCCTTGTGGTCCCTTCCAACCCTGACTGATACTATGATACTAAGAGTAAGTGTCCTGTATTGACTATGGAAAGTCTAGATAACAAACATAAAGTAGACGCTGAACTACGCAGTGACTGGGCTTTGGCGCTGTGGACACAGATGGAAGCATGCCAGGTCACTATTACAAGAGTCCAAAATGGGGCTTCAACCACTGAAGTGCTTCTGCATTATGAATCAATGATTACAACACAGACATGTCACTCAGCCACAGAGGATGGAAGCAGGAGAGTTGCAAAAAGAAATCCTGTGGTCCAGCAAAAGGCTTAGCATTAGCTCCTGCTTTTGCTTTATTGGAGTCCCAGTTCTGCAGCATACCCTGATGATCACAAATAAACTTGATATTTCTTTTGTGCTTTTTTTGGAGGGGCTAAGCCTACAGGAGAGCAAGTCATAAAGTCAGGGAGGCTACATGGCCTTTTGTTCCTGGGACAGGTGTTTGGAGATGTCTGTTGCAAGCATCTCAGCTGACCCCCTGTTAGAACAGGCTCATTTCAACTAGGATCTGGTGAGATCTTTTCTGATTTTAGTAAGTCTGTAAAACAGGCAAAAGCCAGAATTCAGCTATGATGGACTTGAAGAGGAGTGCAAGATGATTGCCATTGAACTATTTTCTGTGGCTTCACCAAAGAGAAAGAGACTTAAAAAGACTTGGAATTGGAGCCTCTAATGAAGTGGTTTATTTTAAACCATTTACTCCACTTAGCAAAGTATTTGCATCAATGAAACTGAATTTATAATAGCACCTAATTCTCAGGCAGGATTTAAAACACATTAGCAAAACTGCTTCAGAAATGAAGCTTTTAACCACAAAGAGTGGAAATGCAAGTTCAAGGGATGTTCCAGGTAAATGGCTCTGTTTTAATTTGTAATAGTTTTGCCATTCATCTTCATCTGTTAGAAGCCATCTGTCAGCATACAGAAGGATCACTGAACTCGGTTCAGAAATACCTCTGGATACTAGGCCAGCTGATCATCAGCTGTTTTCAAAAGTGCTGTTGGGCTGTAAGTGAATTCCAGTGCCAGTGCACAGTGCATTAAATCGTGGCTTTCATCCAGGATTGGATTGTCGCAGCCTAACTGGTGCATAGTTCTGAGTATACAGGGGCAACAAAGAATCACAGAATGGTTTGGGTTGGAAGACACCTCCAAAGGTCATCTAGTCCAGTGCCCACTGCAGTCAGCAGGGACATCTTCCACTAGATCAGGTTGCTCACAGCCTTGTCCAGTCTGACCTTGAGTATCTCCTGGGATGGAGCCTCAATCACTTCCCTGGGCAACCTGTTCCGGTGTTGCACTACCCTCTACGGTACAGAACTTGTTCCTAACATCCACTCTAAATCTCCTCTAATTTCAACCCATTGCCCCTCATCCTATCACTGCAGGCCTTTGCAAACAGTCCCTCTGCAGCCTTCTTATAGGTCTCCATCACAGAATCACAGAATCACCAAGGTTGGAAGAGACCTCAAAGATCATCAAGTCCAACCTGTCACCACAGACCTCATGACTAAACCATGGCACCAAGTGCCACGTCCAATCCCCCTTGAACACCTCCAGGGATGGTGACTCCACCACCTCCCTGGGTGAGGTACTTCAGGCTGAACAGCCCCAGCTTCCTCAGCCTGTCCTCGTAGCAGAGGTGCTCCATCTCCCTGATCATCTTCACGGCCCTCCTCTGGACCCACTTCATCAGGTCCACAGTTTTGTCGATGTCCTCTTCATGAAAGCTAAAGCAAGGCTTTATTTGGCATTTATTGGATTTGTTTTTCCTTTTAGCTGGTAGGAAATGTGATATATGTAACTGGAATCTCAGTCATAATCTACCTTCTGAAATATATCTCACTGGCTAATTTCATCTAAATTAGACAGAATAATAGAAGTCTTCAAGGTAGTCAGTTTGTGCAGGTTTCATGAAAAACAGTGGCTGGATAGAGGAGAGAGATCAGGCCTGAGCATTCCTACTTTGTTTGGCCTCCTGTTTGGCTGGTCAGCTCATCTTGCTAGCTGGCAGGGCATCAGATGGATGCTTTCCAACCAGGCAAAACTCAGTATACTATACAACTGAGAGTTAGTAGATGTGGGAAGCAGTTTCTGAAATGTGAGAGGAGCACGTTCCTCTTCAAATCAGGGCTTCTTTCCCTTGTACATCTATTCATAGGTCTTTGATGGATTAAAGCTTCCCTCAAATGTGCAGCTGCACCTTTGAAAATACATTGCTCATCCATGTGTGTTCATGTGGTAATTTTACATACTCATGTCTCTATCACACATAACAGAACAAGAGGACACAGTCTCAAGCTGCACCAGGGGAGGTTTAGGCTGGAGGTTAGGAAGACATTCTTCACAGAAGGAGTGATTGCCCATTGGAATGTGCTGCCCAGGGAGGTGGTGGAGTCACCGTCACTGGAGGTGTTTAGGAAGAGACGGGATGAGGCACTTGGTGCCATGGTTTCATTGATCGGATGGTGTTGGATGATAGGTTGCACTCGATGATCTCAAAGGTCTTTTCCAACCTGGTCTGGTCTATTCTATTCTATTCTATTCTATTCTATTCTATTCTATTCTATTCTATTCTATTCTATTCTATTCTATTCTATTCTATTCCATTCCATTCCATTCCATTCCATTCCACTCTCAAAAAGCACTCTGGCTGACCAGTGGAAGATTATTCCTCTCTTAATTTCTGTGGTCTCAGTTTTAAACATCTTTGAAGTGCCTCAAATCTGTGTAAATAGAGGAAATGTTTTGGGTGGTGGTTGGTTTTGGTTTGGGGCTTTTTCCTTTTTCTAAAAAAAAAAAAAAAAAAAAAAAAAAAAAAAATTTACTGTTTTTTTTCCTTCTCTTTTATTATTCCTTTCTTTATCTTTCTTTGTCTTTTCTTCCTTCCTTTCCTTCCTTTCCCTCCTTTCCCTCCTTTCCTTCCTTTCCTTCCTTTCCCTCCTTTCCTCCTTTCCTTCCTTTCCCTCCTTTCCCTCCTTTCCCTCCTTTCCCTCCTTTCCCTCCTTTCCCTCCTTTCCCTCCTTTCCCTCCTTTCCTTCCTTTCCTTCTCTTTTCTCCCTCTCTGTCAAGCTCACCTTCTGTGGAGGGGCATGAAGCAGGTGGAGAAGTCACTATGGAGTGATAATTGACTGCTTAGCTCTAGGTGGTATGTATGATCACTCCAGATATTGCAAGCTCAAATGTAAGACTAGAGCTGCTTGATTTATTTTTAGTAGATCTCCTTTCCCCTGGATGAATACAGCCATCCTGTGCCCTTGCTAAGCCAAATATTCCTTTATGCTTGTGGTAGTGGAAAGCAAGCAGCAGTTTTGCTGAAAGGAAGTGGTAAGGAGGTGAATGATAAAGGAAGGAAGTGTTAAGAACGACTCCTTTTTCCCCTCCTGCAGCTGCACTGATATGTGTTGTAACTTTCTGTCTCAGCTGATGGTTCTGCTATTTTGCAGGAGAGTGATTCATTAATTTTACCTCATCTCTGTGAAAGCTGCTCTCCTCCTGCCAGGTTTACAAGATAAAAAATAAGAAGAATACCACATGAAGCAATTAATCTGTTCCCCCTGCTCCACTCCCCTTTGCCTCTGAATTCTCTGTGACAAAACTACCAGTTCATGCAGTTGTGCCAACTCATCTTTCTGACAGCCCACTGTGAGGGCTGTATGAACAGAACTAGAAGATCACCAGATGAATCTGCTGTCAAATAGCATCCTTCTGTGAGGTGCTGTAGAGAGACAGAAGACCTAAAGTCCCTCCTTTGCAGCTTGTATTAACTTCAGAGCCTTGATGGGCTTCCTAGGGTTTGGAGCAGCAGGTTTGGCTTTGTGGATTAGAATTAAACTGACAAATGTAGATGTCTCCATCCAAGGTAGTTCACCTCTTTATGGTTGTTGGAGAGGAAATTGGTGTTTGTTTAGTTTGAGATGAATCACACCCTAAAAGAAGCTATCTGTGCTACTAAGAAGCCTTGGAGTAACCTGGACATAGAGGTGTTTACATTTCAAATACTGCAAAAAAAGCAAGATGAGCCCTGTGTCTTCCCTGGGATGGACCCTGAAATGCAGTTGTGTTTAGAGGCTGCTGGTGGTGGCATTAGCAAAGCAAAGGAGCCAGTCTGGTGCAGTGACAGTGAATTTCAGCATCATGTGAGGTCATTTCTCTTGAGCTACTGGCTGTTGGCCAGAAACTGTCAGCTGATGGTTGAGCTCACTCTCAAATTCATCACTGCTCAAGGGAATGTGGCTGCTTCTAGGTGATAAGATGAGTTGCTGCTGCTGTCTCTCCTGGATGAGGCTGGGGTTTCATTGGGAGCAATACAACTTGGAAGCATCCTACATTCCACTAGATTTTACTGTGTGAGCAATAAAGCAGTACCAGAGTGCTGTTTCTGCTATTGCAAGCCACAATTAGTGGTGGTTTTCTTATATATAGCTCTTTATGCATCTGATATGAGAGTCTATGAAAGGTTTTGTCTGACTGAATGCTACAATTCCTACTCTATAATCCATACATTGTAATTTGTGTCAGGGATAGAAGTAGTCTTTGTGCATAGAAGTGTGAAGCAAGCTTGCATGAACCAAAATGTATTTTCTCTGAAAAGAGAAGCAATTCTGTGTTTCAATAGCTTTCCAGATCAAATCTGCTCTAAGTAAAGGAATTGGCATGAGGAAAGATCAACTTCAGAGCTGTCAGATGTTCAGGTAGACTTCTACTCACTGAGAAATACCCTTATTTCTTCTAGTTCATAAGCATTGTTCATTAATAAAGGTAGTCCCTGGCAAATTTGGGCCTCATCTGTACTTCTACAATGTAAATGTTATGTAGTTCAGTCCTCCTTTGCACTTCACAGAATGTTAGGAGCTGTAGGGGACCTCCAGAGATCATCCAGCCCAACCCCTGTGCCAGAGCAAGATCACCTAAAGTAGGTCACACAGGAACTCATCCAGATGGGTTTGGAACGTCTCCAGAGAAGGAGACTCCACAACCTCTCTGGCCAGCCTGCTGCAGGGCTCTGGCAGCCCCACAGGGAAAAAGTTCCTCCTTATGTTCCCCTGAACCTCCTCTGCTCCAGCTTGCAGTCACTACCCCTTGACTTATCACTGGACATCACTGAGCAGAGCCTGGCTCCATCCTCCTGACACTGCCCTGCTCATCTTTATAAACATGAATGAGGTCATCCCTCAGGCTCCTCTGCTCCACAGCCTATCCTCAGCAGGGGATGTTCCACTCCCTTCATGATCTTTGTGGCTCGGTGCTGGACTCTTTCAAGCAGTTCCCTGAGACTCTTTTTAAAGTGAGAGGCCCAGAACTGGACACAATGCAGATTGTGTCCAGATGCAACCTCATCAGGGCAGAGTACAGGGGAAGGAGAACCTCTCTCAGCCTGCTAACCACAGCCTTTCTAATCCACCCTAGGGTGCCATTGGTCTTCTTGACCACAAGGACACACAGCATTAATGGAGGAATGGAGGTGATGTGATGCTGTTAAAAGAATCATGCCTGTTTGCAATGTTAGAAAAAACTACATATTTTCATTTATTTTTCTTAAAATGCAGGGTTTTGATCAAAAGAGAGAATGCATCATCATCTGAAGTAACTGTGTATCTTTGTCATACTATCTGGAATTTGAGTTTAGATTTAAAGGAGAATCTGATAGAGAATAAATAATCAAAAATAACCTGAAGGTTTAGAGATGGAGCTGAACCGCATTCAGTTTCTAGAGTGCAGAAATTTAGGCAAGTCTGGGGAATTACAAGGTGTGCTGTCTTCTGAGAATAGGTGAAAGACTTGAGATCCTTCACAGTTTAATCACTGAGTCTGTCTTTGTTTGGAAGGAGGGTAAAGAAAGCAAATGCCAGTATTTTCCATGGTAACAAAATACTCAACAGTATACTCTAAAGAGGATGGTACCAATACTCTAAAGAGGAATGATGCCAAAATACTTGAGAAGACTGAGACCAGTCACCTTCTATGATCAGGTGACCCGCCTGGTGGATGTGGGGAGGCCTGTGGATGTGGTCTACCTGGACCTCAGCAAGGCCTTTGACACAGTCCCCCACAGCAAACTCCTGGCCAAGCTGGCAGCCCATGGCTTGGACAGGAGCACACTGCGTTGGGTTAGGAACTGGCTGGAGGGCCGAGCCCAGAGAGTGGTGGTGAATGGTGCCACATCCAGCTGGCAGCCTGTCACTAGTGGTGTGCCCCAGGGATCAGTGCTGGGCCCCATGCTCTTCAACATCTTTATTGATGATCTGGATGAGGGCATTGAGTCCATCATCAGTAAATTTGCAGATGACACCAAGCTGGGGGCAGGAGTTGATCTGCTGGAGGGCAGAGAGGCTTGGCAGAGAGACCTCGACAGGCTGGACAGATGGGCAGAGTCCAATGGCATGAGATTTAACACATCCAAGTGCCGGGTTCTGCACATTGGCCACAACAACCCCAGGCAGTGCTACAGGCTGGGGTCAGAGTGGCTGGAGAGCGGCCAGGCTGAGAGGGACCTGGGGGTGCTGGTTGATGGTAGGCTGAACATGAGCCAGCAGTGTGCCCAGGCAGCCAAGAGGGCCAACCGCATCCTGGCCTGCATTAGGAATAGTGTGGCCAGCAGGAGCAGGGAGGTCATTGTGCCCCTGTGCTCTGCTTTGGTTAGGCCGCACCTTGAGTACTGTATCCAGTTCTGGGCCCCTCAGTTTAAGAAGGACATTGAGACACTTGAACGTGTCCAGAGAAGGGCAACAAGGCTGGTGAGAGGCCTTGAGCACAAGCCCTATGAGGAGAGGCTGAGGGAGCTGGGGCTGTTTAGCCTGGAGAAGAGGAGGCTCAGGGGAGACCTCATTGCTCTCTACAACTACCTGAAGGGTGGTTGTAGCCAGGAAGGGGTTGGCCTCTTCTCCCTAGCAACCAGCACCAGAACAAGAGGACACAGTCTCAAGCTGCACCAGGGGAAGTTTAGGCTGGAGGTGAGGAGAAAGTTCTTCACCGAGAGAGTGATTCGTCATTGGAATGGGCTGCCCGGGGAGGTGGTTGAGTCTCCGTCCCTGGAGGCGTTCAGGAGGGGACTGGATGTGGCACTTGGTGCCATGGTCTAGTTGTGAGGTTGTGGTTACAGGTTGGACTCGATGATCTTCAAGGTCTCTTCCAACCTTGGTAATTCTATTCTATTCTATTCTATTCTATTCTATTCTATTCTATTCTATTCTATTCTATTCTATTCTATTCTATTCTATTCTATTCTATTCTATTCTATTCTATTCAGTTTTGGTGTTGATGTGAAGGAGCAAGATCACATGTCTCTGTGTTCTGTACTTGGAGTTCATTCAGTGCATCCCTTAGCATATGGTGGTAGCAGACAGGCAATAGCCTCTTCCCTCCATCTTCCTAGTAAATTCATGGTGCTTGCTCATGTTCTACTCATAGCTTTGATACAAGGCAAGTTAGGTGTGTGCGTCACATCTGCTCCGATAAGAGAGCACTACATTCCACTTTCAGTTTCCTTATGCTTACTGTCTTCTACCCTGCCTAAGGTGCAGGCTAACATGCCATGAACTCTGTGGATAGGTACTTTAAACACTGTGAAAAGCTCTTCAAGCCAAATCCCAGTTACAAGTATTGTACTGAGCTCTTTGGGAAAGAGAAATCTAATGTGTGTGTGATCCAACCCAGCTAATGATGTTTTCACAGAATATTCATAAGCCAAATGCCAACTGCAGCTACAAGCTCATGCAGCCACACTGATTGTAATTGAATCAGTGATTTTATTGTTACTGAATGGCTTCTTTAGCCTTCTGTAGAGCCATAAAATTCTCAGGCTGCCAGTTTGGAGCAAAAAAATGGCCACAAGTATAACCATTCTGTGGCTATTTGTGAGAGCTCTCTTACAACTGTAAGCCTTAGCTACTGCCTACTGTTGGAGCTGGGATATGGGACTAGATTTTTGATATATTGGGTTTTTTTTTTTTAATGTTCTTGGATTGGGGATGGTCAATAGATGAACTGAGGATGTGAACTTGGTCAGTTTCATTCTTGACTCTGCATTTCTTTCAATCAGTGAGCTGCAAGATAACATTAAGGTATTGTTGGTACATTTTTTAGGTAAGAAAAGAAGCAGGGCAGCAGCTGCTTGAGCTGATCTGCAGAGCCAGTCCAGTGCTAATGCTGCCTTGTAGTTAATCAACTCCTTGGTGCCTAGTTCTGGCTGAAATGTTAGAGGCCTGAAGTAAGAGTCTCAAAGTAACTTTGCTGCGGCTTCTCTCACCAGCAGGAATTTGTCCTTTAAGTGCTCTGAGATCTGAGGGACTCAGTGCCTTTTCAATACCAATCATCCAGTTGTGCAATTCCTCTAATTTCTCGTCCTCAGAGGACACAGGTCTCCTCTGAATTGGAGGTAAATGTGATTCAAAGGTTTAATATTCCTGTGAGTGAAAGAATGCTTGCAGTGAATTGATATCTTTGGCTAAAAGCTGCTTCAGGTTTGCAAGTTCTATCATAACATTTGAGCTGTACCTTTTAATCAAGCTCAGTTCAGATTCCCTGAGCCTGCAAAGTCCGCCACTTTAGGTTCACCTTTGAATGTGTTTTGCTTTTAAATGCACATTTTTCTGAGAGAGGTTTTTCTCATTTTGCAGTTTTGGCATTTGATTCAGGATGGATTTGATTTGCTGAATAATGTGAAACTTTCAGTTGTCATTATGTTCTGACAGAAAGCTCGTGTGAGCACTGATACATACAGGGGCACGCTTGAACTAGTGATTTGCCTGTCTGTGGACCTTCTAGGCAGTACCTACTGCTTCTCATAGTAGGTTTGGTTTTGGTTTTGGTTTTCTTTTTAAGAAAGGATTGAATGAAAAATGAAAAAAATGTGGTTTAGGGGAGGGGAAGGAGTGGGTTTTCCAGCAGTGTGCCCAGGTGGCCAAGAAGGCCAATGGCATCCTGGCCTGTATCAGGAACAGTGTGGCCAGCAGGAGCAGGGAAGTCATTCTGCCCCAGTACTCAGCCCTGGTTAGGCCACACTTTGAGTCCTGTGTCCAGTTCTGGCCCCCTCAGTTTAGGAAAGATGTTGACTTGCTGAAACGTGTCCAGAGAAGGGCAACAAAGCTGGTGAGGGGTCTGGAGCACAAGCCTTGTGAGGAGAGGGTGAGGGAGCTGGGGTTGTTTAACCTGGAGAAGAGGAGGCTCAGGGGTGACCTTATTGCTCTCTACAGCTACCTGAAGGAAGGTTGTAGCCAGGTGGGGGTTGGTCTCTTCTCCCAGGCAACCAGCACCAGAACAAGAGGACACAGTCTCAAGCTGCACCAGGGGAGGTTTAGGCTGGATATTAGGAAGAAGTTCTATACAGAGAGAGTGATTGCCCATTGGAATGGGCTGCCCGTGGAGGTGGTGGAGTCCCCATCACTGGAGGTGTTTAAGAAGAGACTGGATGGGGTGCTTGGTGCCATGGTTTAGTTGACTAGCTAGTGTTGGATGATAGGTTGGACTCAATGATCTCCAAGGTCTTTTCCAACCTGGTCTGGTCTGCTCTGGTCTGGTCCATTCCATTCCATTCCATTCCATTCCATTCCATTCCATTCCATTCCATTCCATTCCAATAGATGGGGGGAGGGGGGAATTGTGCAAAGAGCTGTTTCTTAGTTCATCAGTTTACCCTTGCTAAGGAAAGATTCATTAATATAAAACATTCCCCAGATACTTTTCCACTGAGTTGTCTGTTGTTTTTCTGGTTTTTCCTCAGACCTGACTTCCAGAGAAGATATAAGCTGCAGAATTTAACTTGTAAATTTAAGTTATGTTACACAATCGTGTAACAAATGAGTATATGTACACTTGAGGCTCCATCTCATCTTGGATTACCTTATGCTTTCGTGAGAAAATTGCTGTGGGGATAGAAAATCCAGAGAACAGGAGGTGAAAGATAGGCAAAATTTCTTTCCTTCCCACTTGACAGAGGGAGAAGCAAATTTTCACAGGCTGCAGACTGGAGTTTGTAGATAGCCAGAAAAATCTCCACTCTCAAATCTTTTGTTTGGAACAGTATTCAAGTGCTTATCTTAAAGTGTCTTGTAAAGGTTGTTTGGCAAGAGATTCAAAATGTCCTCTAGTTTAATTTTCACAGTTCTTTCACAGTGCAGTCTTTATGTGGGCATCAGCGGGTGTTTCTAGGAATGGAATTTGCTGCTCTGGCTAACACATTATAATGGCACTCTGAGGGAAAGCAGGTCCAGAATCACAGAACCTCTGAGGTGATAACTGGCCTCAAATGATCACCTAATCCATCCTTTTGTGATAAATGGAGTTTAGATCAGATTATCCAGCACCTTGTCCAACTGCATCTTGATAGGACTCCACCACTTCCCTGGAGAAGCTGTTCCAGGGAATGATTGTTCTTACTGTAAAAAATGAACCTCTCGCAGCGCAACCTGTACTCACTGGCCCTTCGTTTCTTCATGTGGCTCCTTGTGAAGAGAGCATCCTCTTTGTCACTGCCATCCAAATATGGAAAGCTGTGATGAAGACCCCGAGTCTTGTCTTCTCCAGGGAAGAGAGTCCCTTCCTTTTAAGGCAAGTTTTCCAGCCCTTTGATTATTGTCATGGCCCTCCTTTGGACCCTGTCTCCAGGGTCTTATCTTTCTTGAATCGTAGGGTCTAGAACTGGCCACAGTTTTGTCCTAGACTTCATTAATTTGGGGGTGACTGATGCACCCAAGAACAGTGATTTTTCTGAAATACTTACTTGTACAGATGGAGTAGTTCATGGAGAACATGTGGGAACAAGTTAGTGCTCATAGCTCTTTGGTCTGAGCAGCAGCATGCTCTGGAGTCCTGAGCCTCTCTGGGAATGTGGTGGAGCCTCATGCTCTGCAGTGAGGTGCTGAGAGGTCAAATGGATAAAATACTGAAATTTTGAGCCACAAGCTCAACACAAGCTTGTGTTTGAGCTGTCATAAAAACCTCTGGTCTCTGGCTGCCTGTGGGGACAGAGGGTCTGGTCAGCCTATTGCATGGGCAGAGCTTGCCTTGCAGCTCATCGTAGAAGCTGACCCTTGGCTTAGAACAAAATGTGATATCCAAAATATTCTGCCTGCCTGTATCAGGAATAGTGTGGCCAGCAGAACTGGGGAAATGATTGGTCCCCCTGGTGAAGCCACACCTTGAATACTGGGTTCAGTATTGGGCCACGCTCTACAAGAAGGACACTGAGTTTCTGGAGACACTGAGAACAGCTATATGAAGCATTTTAGTAGTCACTAATCATAGAATAATAGAATGGTTTGGGTTGGAAAAGACCTTCAAAGGTCCTGCAGTGAGCAGGGACATATTCCACTAGATCAGGTTGCTATTGCTGCCCTGCAGATATCTAGAGCTTTTCATTGTTCTGTATTTTAGGATATTAATAGCTGAGTTTTTTGCTCAATAAAACCTTCAACCACCTCACCAGATCTCAAATTCCTGCTGAAGCTGTGTAGTAAGTATTTTGGGGAAGTAAAATGTGTAGAGGAGATGTGGTTTCAGCAAGAGAACAAGAAGTAGAAAATCCACTGCATATACATTTATGTATCATATTGGGATGACTCAAGTTAAGACTTTAGTCAGAAGGCAAGTTCTAGTACTGCAGTGAATGTATCATAGAATCATAGAGTCATTCAGATTGGAAAAGACCCTTGAGATCACAGTATCACCAAGGTTGGAAGAGACCTCAAAGATCATCCAGTCCAACCTGTCACCACAAACCTCATGACTAGACCATGGCACCAAGTGCCACGTCCAATCCCCTCTTGAACTCCTCCAGGGACGGTGACTCCACCACCTCCCCGGGCAGCACATTCCAATGACGAATGACACTCTCCGTGAAGAACTTTTGCCTCACCTCCAGCCTAAACTTCCCCTGGTGCAGCTTGAGACTGTGTCCTCTTGTTCTGGTGCTGGTTGCTAGAGAGAAGAGACCAAGCCCTTCCTGGCTACAACCACCCTTCAGGTAGTTGTAGAGAGCAATGATGTCTCCCCTGAGCCTCCTCTTCTCCAGGCTAAACAACCCCAGCTCCCTCAGCCTCTCCTCACAGGGCTGTGCTCAAGGCCTCTCACCAGCCTTGTTGCCCTTCTCTGGACACGTTCAAGTGTCTTGATGGCCTTCTTAAACTGAGGGGCCCAGAACTGGACACAGGCCTCAAGGTGTGGCCTAACCAGTGCAGAGTACAGGGGCACAATGACTTCCCTGCTCCTGCTGGTCACACTGTTCCTAATGCAGGCCAGGATGCCATTGGCCTTCTTGGCCGCCTGGGCACACTGCTGGCTCATGTTCAGGCAGCTGTCAATCAGCACCCCCAGGTCCCTTTCTATTTGGCAGCTCTCCAGCCACTCTGACCCCAGTCTGTAGCTCTGCATGGGGTTGCTGTGGCCAAAGTGCAGCACCCAGCACTTGGATTTGTTGAATGCCATCCTGTTGGACTCTGCCCATCTGTCCAGTCGGTCAAGGTCCCTCTGCAGAGCCCTTCTGCCCTCTAACAGATCAACACCTGCTCCCAACTTGGTGTCATCTGCAAATTTGCTGATGACTGTCTCAATCCCCTCATCCAGATCATCAATGAAGGTATTAAAGAGGATGGGGCCCAACACTGATCCCTGGGGGAGATCATCAGGTCCAACCATTAACTCTACCAAGATCATCACTAAACGATGTCGCTAAGCATCACCTCTGGGGTTGGTGACTCAGCCCCCTCCCTGGGCAGCCTGTTCTAATGCTTGATTAATTTAGAAGTGGAAAATTTTTCCTAATATCTAGCCTAAACCTACCCTGGTGCAGGGTAGCACCAGGATATTTAGTAACTGGAGAGAGATGCCAGTTTTTTCCATCCTTCAGTTATGTCACTGAGGTTTTAGAAGGCCTGCTCTCCATGATTGAGGTTTGGGGCTGAATTTTGATGTAACTCAGAGTCTGTTTTTGAAGAAGCTCCTCTGATTTCTCTATGTATTGGGGACTGGTATTTCATCTGTTAGAATAGGTTTTAAAAGATGGAGCACCAGAACAAGAGGACACAGTCTCAAGCTGCGCCAGGGGAGGTTTAGGCTGGAGGTTAGGAGGAAGTTCTACACAGAGAGATTGATTGCCCATTGGAATGGGCTGCCCGGGGAGGTGGTGGAGTCACCATCACTGGAGGTGTTCAGGAGGAGACTTGATGGGGTGCTTGGTGCCATGGTTTAGTTGATTAGGTGGTGATAGATGATGGGTTGGATGTGATGATCTTGAAGGTCTCTTCCAACGTGGTTTATTCTGTTCTATTCTTTGGATGAATCTTGATTCTGTTTCTGTGCCACCCAGAAGTGATTTTTTTTTTTAACTGTTTCTAATGTTTTCTAAAATAAAATCAGGCTTTCAGGCCCTTCTGTGAGTAGAAAAAGAGTTCATCCGCTGGGTGGAAAGGTAAATGACTTTGGAGCAGCTGAGAGGGGCAGGATCTCAGGTGTGAGGGATGGTCATCACAGAAGGTGAGCCAAGGCTTTAATTAATACAGCTCTTTCTCTTTTGGTTGCTCTCACCAGGAAGCTGCTGGAAGAATGCTGTGACCCTGGGCAGCTCTTTGCTATGACAAAGCAGAACTCCCCGATGGGAAAGAACCTCTGGTTTGATGGGGAATTTTTATACTCTGTCACTATTGACAATGCAACTTACTCACTCTTCCCACAGGTTAGTAACTTTTGTTCTTTTTCCTGTAACTACTGACATGCTAAATGGTGATGTGGTACAAATGAGTGTAAATAGGCTAAACACTTGTCAGAAACTGTCTTCATTTCTCAATGTAAAACAATCTCCTCTGCTTCTTTACTTTTGGATTCTGAAACTCATGAAACGTTTGTGCACGCTTCAGTGCTCCCCTGGCTGCTTTTCAGGTGTGCTGAAGTACACAAGAGACCTGCCTTGATTTTTAAACTGCTAAGTTACAGCTGTTTTTGAGGTGCTTTCTGCCTTTCAGTCAGTGACCATGCTCAGTGGGAGCACCATCCCTCAGCTAGGATTGCTTCAGCTCAAATCTGTTTAGCTAAGATGTGACAGTGCTTTGTGTGAATCTGTCTGGGTTAATTCCAAGTTAATGGAATCTACTGATGGCAAGTCACACAATCCCAACAGGCTTGGACCGCAACACTCTGTGCTGGGTTAGGAACTGGCTGGAGGGCCGGGCCCAGAGAGTGGTGGTGAATGGTGCCACATCCAGCTGGACGCCAGTCACCAGTGGTGTCCCCCAGAGATCAGTGCTGGGCCCCATCCTCTTCAATGTCTTCATTGACGATCTGGATGAGGGGATTGAGACAGTCATCAGCAAATTTGCAGATGACAGCAAATTGGGAGCAGGTGTTAGTCAGAGGGCAGAAGGGCTCTGCAGAGGGACCTCGACCGACTGGACAGATGGGCAGAGTCCAACGTGATGGCATTCAACAAATCCAAGTGCCAGGTGCTGCACTTTGGCCACAGCAACCCCATGCAGAGCTACAGGCCAATGGCATCCTGGCCTGCATTAGGAATAGCGTGACCAGCAGGAGCAGGGAAGTCATTGTGCCCCTGTACTCTGCACTGGTTAGGCCACACCTTGAGTCCTGTGTCCAGTTGTGGGCCCCTCAGTTTAAGAAGGCCATCGAGACACTTGAACGTGTCCAGAGAAGGGCAACAAGGCTGGGGAGAGGCCTTGAGCACAGCCCTATGAGGAGAGGCTGAGGGAGCTGGGGTTGTTTAGCCTGGAGAAGAGGAGGCTCAGGGGTGACCTCATTGCACTCTAGAACTACCTGAAGGGTGGTTGTAGCCAGGAAGGGCTTGGTCTCTTCTCTCTAGCAACCAGCACCAGAACAAGAGGACACAGTCTCAAGCTGCACCAGGGGAAGTTTAGGCTGGAGGTGAGGAGAAAGTTCTTCACGGAGAGTGTCATTCGTCATTGGAATGTGCTGCCCAGGGAGGTGGTGGAGTCACCGTCCCTGGATGTGTTCAAGGGGGATTGGATGTGGCACTTGGTGCCATAGTCTAGTCATGAGGTTGGACTCCATGATCTTTGAGGTCTCTTCCAACCTTGGTGATACTGTGATACTGTGACAAGGTAGAAGTGGACAACTTGACTTTGTCAGTTGTTGCTATGTTTTGAATGTTATAAGTGGTTTGTTGTTGCTCAGCAAAGATGTTTCAGGTTAAGTGCAGATTTTGAAGCACTTGGAATTTGTAATACTGCTCTAGGATTCTTGTATTTTATTCAAGATCAGTTCCTGTATCAATTAAGTAAGTTTATGGTGCTCAATTTTGTATGTGGATGGAGAGATGTTCTGTGCAGCTGCCAATGTAAAGAAAGCCAAACATCTGGACACATTTAAATTTTTACTTCTTTTCCCCATATTAAAGGCACAGGTATTTATTAAGCCTAACTGGGAGTTAGTGCTGAGTCATTCACACTGGGCTTTTATTTAATTTCTGTTTCAGTTAATCCTGTAGCAGAGTTCTTGCTTGTTAAACTCATCTTGAAAATAAAGCATCAAAAAGCTTGTTTTTCAGTTTAAAAAGAAAAGTAGTTTCTAGATCTCAGCAAGAGAGTTATGACTGAATGAGTTTCTTTTAGTGGAGGAAGGGTAAGGGGAAGGAAGAGCAACTAAGCTGGTGAAGGGCCTAGAGAATGAGTCTTATGAAGAGTGGCTGGGAACTGGGACTCTCTAGTTGGAGGAAGAGGAGGCTGAAAGAGAAACCTTATCGCCCTCTACAACTACCTGAAAGGGGCAATAGAGAGAGGTAGATGCTGGTCTCTTCTCGCAGGTAATTAGGGATAGAACTAGAGGGAACAGCCTCAAGCTGCACCAGGGAAGGTTTAAACATTAGGAAATATGTTTTCCCTGAAAGAGTGGTCAGGCATTGGAACAGACTGCCCAGGGAGGGAGTTGAGTCACCATCCCTGGAGGTGTTTAAAGGTCATTTAGATTTGGTGCTTAGCGATATGGTTTAGTGGTGAACTTGGCAGAGTAAGGTTAATGGTTGGACCTGATGATCTCAGGGGTCTTTTCCAACCTGAATGATTCTGTAACTCTATGAAACTGCAGTGTAGGGAAGAAGAGATGAGAGCAGCCAGTCACTGTGTTAAGATGTCATCTGGAGGAGTGGAGGAGCTGTCTCTTGTTCAGGCTGCCAGCTCACTCTCTTGTCAATCAGCTGTGCCTGTTGCCATGAAGTGGTTAATGGACCTCTGCTTCCCTCAGGGTGCTCCCCAGCTGCTGTGTCCCTGCAAGCTCAACAAACAAGTACATGCTGGAATAGGCATGGTGAGTGTGTTTTCCTGCAGTGCAGCTTGAAAGAAGCTGCCTGGCTGGAATGGATTTCAATCCCTGCCTTTGAGACTAGTAGAATGTTTATTGTGTGTTGCAGAGTAGCAGCTGTAAATCTTTTCTATGATGGGTAGTATGATTTGTTAGTACAATAGTGCACCAGGAGAAAACTGAAATCCTTGGCAGAGCTGTGAACTTTGTACCACACAAAGATATTGGCAGCAGCTGCTCAAAATGTGTACATCCTTTGCAGTGTTGTTTCAGAAAAGCCCCAGCTCAGCTGACACAGAGAGGTCACTATTTTGTGATGGATTGAGGATTTGATTGTCTTTGGATTAAAACATAGCACTCTGCCTGGCTACAGTGGTGTCCCACCTCCTCTCACAGAAAAGAGCAGATAGGGTCCTTCAGAGAAGTTAAGTGTTGGTTAGAGAGGAATCAGGATCTTGGCAATTCCAGTGGTTCCCAAGGTCCTAAGCCCTGTCTTCAAAGCTTATCCATTATCCAGAATCAAGAGCAAATATTTGGAAAGCCCTGGAGAGACAAACTGGTGAGGGACAGCATGAGGTAAGTTGCTGGGACTTCAGTGTCCCTTAGGCTTGCCAAGCGTGCTGTAAAGGAGAAGAGAAGGCTCCGAGGTGACCTCATTGTGGCCTTCCAGTATCTGAAGGGGGCCTACAGGAAGGTTGGGGAGGGACTTCTCAGGATCTCAGGTAGTGATAGGACTAGGGGGAATGGAATGAAGCTGGAAATGGGGAGATTCAGGCTGGATGTGAGGAAGAAGTTCTTCCCCATGAGAGTGGTGAAGCCCTGGAATGGGTTATCCAGGGAGGTGGTTGAGGCCCCGTCCCTGGAGGTGTTTAAGCCCAGGCTGGATGAGGCTCTGGTCAGCCTGCTCTAGTGTGGGGTGTCCCTGCCCATGGCAGGGGTTGGAACTGGATGATCCTTGTGGTCCCTTCCAACCCTGACTGATTCCAACTATGATTCTATGATTCTGATTCTATGATTCTATGATTCTATGATTCTATGATTCTATGATTCTATGATTCTATGATTCTATGATTCTATGATTCTATGATTCTATGATTCTATGATTCTATGATTCTATGATTCTATGATTCTATGATTCTATGCTTTGTAGGGGTGCTGCTAGAAAGCAGCTCTAGGACGAGTGCTAGAGATGCTATCCCTTTAATGAACTGAGCAGCAGTTCATTTCTGACAAGGACTACTCACTGCTACTCACTCTATTCTTGGAAGCACCACTGTCTCTAACTTGATATGTTATTCCTCTGCATTTTTCCCAGAGGAACTTTGTAGACATTTATCAGATGAAACCTGCTAGGCTTAAAAGCTTAGGAAAATGTATTTGTAATAAATTCTTAGGGAAAGTATTTTTTCTACACCCCCCCCCCTCTCTCTCTCTCTGTTTCAAGAAAAATACTCACCTAGGTTTTCCAGTCTTCTGCTTTGAAGAATGATGTCTATTAGCTTGTTAGCAGCTGGCAAGTGGGTTTTGTGAAGATGTATATCCCTTTCAAAAGTATCCAGAAGCTTAAAACCACTCTTAAAATATGAATAATACTCTGAAATGCTCAGAGAATGCAACAGGAATGTAAAGGGCTGCAGCTACTTTGATATAATAAACAAAATATTTCATCTGGAATAAACAAAAAAAGGCTCCATACACATCAGCTTGCTGGGCTTAAAGACATTTTGTGCTTGCAGAGTATTTCTCAGTTCTGAACTGGTTACTAACTTTAACCTCAAAGCTAAACAGGAATTTTGCTATATTTTATCTTAGAATCATAGAATGGTTTTGGTTGGAAGGGTCCTCCAAAGGTCATTCAGTCCAACCTCCCTGTAGTCAGCAGGGACAGCTTCCACTAGATCAGCTTGCTCAGAGCCTTGTTCAGCCTGACCTTGAATATCTCCAGGGATGAGGCCTCAACTAGCTCCCTGGGTAACCTGTTCCAGTGTTCCCCACCCTCATGGCAAGGAACTTGTTCCTAACGTCCAATCTAAGTCTACTCTTCTCTCATTTTGAACCACTGCCCCTCATCCTATCACTGCAGGCCTTTGCAAACAGCCCTTCTGCAGCCTTCTTGTAGCCCTTTCAGGTACTGGAAGGCTGCTCTTGGGTCTGCCTGGAGCCTTCTCTTCTCCAGGCTGAACAACCCCAGCTCCCTCAGCCTGTCCTTGTAGGAGAGGTTTTCCTGCCCCCTGATCATCTTTATGGCCCTCCTCTGGACCCACTCCATCAGGTCCACGTCCTCCCTGTGTTGAGGGTTCCAGAGCTGGTTGCAGTACTCCAGGTGAGGTCTCACCAGAGCAGAGCCTTGATCTGCTGGCCACACTTCTTTCAATGCAGCCCAGGATGCCATTGGCCTTCTGGGCTGCAAGTGCAGATGGTTGGCTCATTGTCAGTTTATTGTTTTTTCAATTTTTGTTTGAAAATTTGCCTTTCTGTCCCTGTTGGTCATTGGATCTGTGCTGTGGTCTCTCTGGGCTTGCTGAAGAGTCTTCAGCCAAGTTGCTTAGCCAGGTTGTTTTCAGTGAGCCTGATTTTTCTGGAGTTTATCTGCAATAATGCACATGCCAAATTGGCTTTATCTCAGTCAGTGCAAACACATAAATAGATGCTGACCTTTCCAAATGTAGCAGAGAGGAAGGAAAGAATTAGAACTGGCTGCAAACTGTCAGTTTGGCCCACAGGCAGGATAAGAGGAATGGTTGCCCTGACTCAACCTTTCCACTTCAAATCTAAAGTGGCTGAGTGTCAATCACTCTTTTTTTCCTAGGTAATAACAGAGCAAAGCCAAGCACACACCAGTGCCTTTGACAGACAGACCTTCAAGCCCTGGGGCATTTAAAAACCCTACACATCAATTCCACCTCTGGGATTTTGGGAACAGGAGAATGTTGAAAGCAAACATGATCCAGCTTCTGCATTGTTACGGGTACTGAGCCATACTGAAAGAAGTATAAGACCCTTTGGGATTGTGGAGCTACCTAAGACAGAAGCAGCATGGGGTGTTTTCATGAGGATAATTCAGCCATGAGTGTTGCATCTTGCAGGGATTAGGTATTTGGAAAATGCTTTATTTCTGTTGGTAACCAGGGCTGTGCAATTACCCCTGGTAAAATGCAAGCCATTGAGTGTGAGGGGGCCATGGGCAAAGCTGAGTGATGTGGTGGTGGTGTGCTGTCCCAGGAAGGGAGGGGCCACGGTGAAAGGGCATCTGTTGGCAGAGGCAGGGAGGATCTCACAGCACTCCATGCTTGTGTGTGTTGCTGCTCCTTGGCTGCAGAACCAAAATTTCCTACCTCAGGGAAACGCTTTTGATGGTACCTAGAAATCACAACTAAAGATGTGATGCCGTGGGATTGTAAAGCAAAAAAGTTGAACCAAAAGAGGAAGTGGAAAGCATGGGTGGAGGTGGCCAGAGAGGCTGGATAACTGCCCTGAGGACTCTATGGGATTTCTAGTCAAAGTCCATCTGCTTTGTAGGGACAACTGTTGCAAGCAGAAGAATAATTAAAGGATGTGGTCACAGATGAGAATCTACAGGAACAACAAACTTCTGATGGCTGCAAGTAACTGCAGGCCATATCAGCTATCTGACTGAGGGTATAAAAATAAGAGTGGATTCTAGTCTGCCCAAAGGCAACACAGTTAGATTTATTTTGTTTGTTTTATTGTAGCTTTTTATAACAAAGAAAAAAGAGGCTCTTCCTCCATGAGGGTTTTTTTTTCTGGCAGTGAACTCGTTCACATACCAAGACTTCCACCTACAGGTGCAATGAGACCTTTGCTTCTAGGAAAGTCAGTGTCTGAATTTTGTCCTTTATACCCTGCCCACCTGTTAGCCTTTCTTATTTTTAACGAATTTTATTGTTAAAAGCCGTGTTGTTCAGTTTATAGCATTTTTACTGTGTGTGTATTTGAATTATTCAGTGATTGGATTGCATTAGGTTAGTTCACTGTACTCAGTAGTTTCCTTTTTTATGAGGTACTTCTAAATTAATACCACTGCTGCCTTATCTTTGAGGCCTAAGTTTGGTTCCTTTTCATGCCTGGCACTTACCACCTGGCAGAAGAATGAGCAGGAATTTGTGAAATATTACATAGCTTTATTTTTTCATCCAGTTGTTTGGGTTGTTTTTTTGTGGTATGGCTCATGTAAATGGCACTGGACTGTTAGCAGGATGTCAGACTGCTGCCGGTGAAATAATTTGAACACAAAGATGGCCCCCACTCTTCTTCCCAGGATTCCTGAATAGACATAGAATCACAGAATGTTAGGGGCTGGAAGGACCTCCAAGATCATCCAGTCCACCCCCCCGCCAGAGCAGGGTCATAGTAGTAGTATCATAGTATCAGTCAGGGTTGGAAGGGACCACAAGGATCAGCTAGTTCCAACCCCCTGCCATGGGCAGGGACACCCCACACTAGAGCAGGCTGGCCAGAGCCTCATCCAGCCTGGGCTTAAACACCTCCAGGGACGGGGCCTCAACCACCTCCCTGGATAACCCATTCCAGGGCTTCACCACTCTCATGGTGAAGAACTTCCTCCTCACATCCAGCCTGAATGTCCCCACCTCCAGCTTCATTCCATTCCCCCTAGTCGGGTCACCTAGAGTAGTCACACAGGAACACATCCAGGCAGGTTTGGAATGTCTCCAGAGAAGGAGACTCCACAACCTCTCTGGGCAGCCTGTTCCAGGGCTCTGTCACCCTCAGAGTGAAAAAGTTTTTCCTAATGTTCATGTGGAGCCTCCTCTGCTCCAGCTTGCACCCATTTCCCCTTGTCCTGTCTTTGGGCATCACTGAGAAGAGCCTGGCTCCATCCTCAATCTCCAATGGGTGTATTTTTCTGATTGTAAAATGTACTGGTCGCCAACTTAAGAAGGTTCAGATAGGCTTCAGAAAGACACTGGGTTCCAGGTGATTATAATCATTACTTTGCTCATAATTAATCCCAATTATTAGCTCACTCAGACTTGAAATGCTTAGTAGGAACTTGTAAGTCATGCAGGCAACCAGCACCAGAACAAGAGGACACAGTCTCAAGCTGCACCAGGGAGGTTTAGGCTGGAGGTGAGGAGAAAGTTCCTCACAGAGAGAGTTGTTAGCCTTTGGAATGTGCTGCCCAGGGAGGTGGGGGAGTCACTGTCCCTGGAGCTGTTCAACCCTGGTGGTTTAGTAGTCATGAGGTATTGGGTGACAGGTTGGACTTGATGATCTTTGAGGTCTCTTCTGACCTTAATGATTCTATGATGCAGATAAATATTTGGGTACCCTCATTCTCTGACTTGGGAATTGCATGATAGATGAAGAACAAAACTTAGGTATGATGGGGGAGGCTGGCTTTGCCTTTTGTCCAGAGGATATGTCTTTGTTAGAAAGGGGGCAGAGAAGTTTTCTCTTTGAGTAAATAATCCATCTTAGTGTGGAGGAATAAAGGCTGCCATCTGAGTAGCCTGTTTTGTAACAGCTTTTGGAAGTCAACTGTCTTAATAATAGTGTAGCATGCTTGTCCACCTACTGCTGCCCCAGCTAGCATTCCTAGCACAGGAGCTGTATGGCTAAGTGTAGATGAATGGAGAGGTCTGCATTCCTAGTAGAAACTCAGGTGGATTACACTGAAATGTGAATGTGTTGCTGTCTCTTCCTGATGGGGCTTATCTAGTGAGCCATTCAGTCAGATAGGGGTAAATGTACTGTATAATGCTGATAGACCAATTTCTCATGTGTGTCTCCTTACTTACAGTTTTATGAGGTGTGACCAAAGTGTTTGCAACCTATTAAGTCCCATGGTAATGAGGCCTTCCTTACAGCTACCAATGGAAAGAAGTCAGTGCAATGAAGCTGGTAGTGGATGCTAACATCACTTCAACCTTTGGAGGTATTCATAGGCATCTCCTTCAGAGATACCCTTTGCTGTATCTAGTTGGTTGGACTTGATGATCTCCAAGGTCTTTTCCACCCTGCTTAATTCTGTGTTCTGTAGTTGAGTACCTGTCCACCTAGCTGCAAATATATGCTGGGGAATGCTTAGCAGCCACAGAGAGTGATTTGGAGTATGCTTGCTAGCTCTCTCCTCTACCTGCTGTACTCTGGCAAGAAGCATGAGGTGTAAGAGAACAGAGGATTCAGTTGTAGCCTGTCAGTTGAATGACATCCGATCAAAATGAACATTTATTTCATGCAGTTCCCTTGCAACCATAAGGTTGTACAAGGAAATGCAGTCCATCACACCATGTAATCCAGAGGAACAGCATTATTTATCATATTACTTTTGCAAATCTTGGCAGTTCTGGAGCACTCAACACAGGGAGGACATGGACCTGATGGAGTGGGTCCAAAGGAGGGCCACAAAGATGATCAGGGGGCTGGAAAACCTCTTGTCTGAGGACAGGCTGAGGGAGCTGGGGTGGCTCAGCCTGGAGAAGGCTCCAAAGAGACCTAATAGAAGCCTTGCTGTACCTGAAGGGGGCTACAAGAAGGCTTCAGAAGGACTGTTTGCAGAGAACTGCAGTGACAAGACAAGGGGTGATGGTTTGAAATGAGAAGAGCATATTTAGATTGGATGTTAGGAACATGTTCTTTACCATGAAGATGCTGGAACACTGCAACAGGTTGCCCAGGGAGGTAGTTGAGGCCTCATCCCTGAGGGTATCCCAAGTCAGGCTGGACAAGGCTCTGAGCAAGCTGATCTAGTGGAGGCTGTTCCTGCTGACTGCAGGAGTGTTGGACTAAATGACCTATGGAGGTCTTTCCAACACAAACCATTCTATGATTCACTAGGTGGTCCTACACCTAAGTACAGAGGCACTGTTATTTCATTCTGATGGTGTCATAGTGACCCAGAGGTCACTGCCATCTTGCTTCTGCTCCATGGCAGTCTGCTCCAGCTGGGCTGGAATTGACACATATCTATCAAATAATTTTTTACAGCTTCCAGTGATGTAAATTCCATAGACCACTAAGCAGTCCATTACAGTGCTTTGCTGTCCTTACATGTAGGATGTGTTTCTTGATGTCTAACTTGAAAATGCCCCTTGGCTGTATTTTATCACAGTATATTAGAGGTTGGAAGGGACCTCAAGAGATCATTGGGTCCAATTTTAAGAACATTTTTCCATGACTTTTCCACATATGACCGATACCAAGTCTCCTCTCGGTCTTTTATAACTCTAGGCTAAATGATGCCAGTTCTTTAAATCACAACTTTTTGTTTAAACCTCAGAACATTTTTGCTTTTCTGATGGCCTGTGAGGAAGACAGGTGACAGTTAAGCCTGCGGTGCCCTCAGAAATGTATCCTCACTTTCCCATTGGAGATGGTGAAGTCTTTACTGCCGTACCCTCCAAAACGCAGAGCTCAATGGCACCGTTCTGCTTGAACAAGCTTGCATTTTGTGTTGCTGATTATTTCTGTCCCCAAGGGATCACTACCTGCTGCTTGTTGCACTACTTATTGCCACTAAAATGAGGCAAACCTAGTGTCCCAGCATACGTGCTCGTCTCTTCCCCCGGTCGTGCGCAACGAGGACTAAACAGAGAGTGGAGCTCAGGTCTCTCCTCCTATCTGGGGTATGATCTCTATGTGCTGCAGTCCCAGCTCTGGCAGTCTGCTTCAACCAGTCTCTGCTTCAGGAAACTGAAAGTATTTTATATAGAGGGAAACAGGCAGATGGAGAGTTGCCAGTGCTCCCTCTCCAGGGGGCACAGTGAAGGCTGCAGGGAGCTGCTCTCGTATGCCTTTATTTCTTGGCTTGCAGAGAAAAGCCAAGTTAGACCTGCCTGCAGGTTGTGAAATAACACAAAGCAAATAACTCTTTCTCTCTGTTGATGATTTTTAATGAGGCTGTGAACATGCCAAAAATAGGAATGTGTAGTGTATTCTGGGTTTTAGGCTAGCTAACGTATTTGTAGGCTAAGTCATTAACAGACATTCCTCCATCCAGTCCATCTCCAGCTTTTCCCTTAATCTAAAACCCACTGGCTTGTCTCAGTTCCCTTCTCTTGCAGCAGGGCTTGGCACATTCACAATGTGGCTTGTTGTTCAGGAGCAATGCTGCAAATTTAAATGGTGGGACTAGTCTCAATAGGAAACAGTTTAGGTGAAAGGAGACAATAAATGCAAAGGCTACACAGATCTACTCTGTGATCCACTGTTGTGCCAGAAGTAGAAATGAGAAATCCAAAGATAAATAATCCTTGCTTTGAGTATGATGCTTTTTATAACAAGTCCCTCAAGCCCTTTATAGTCATTCAAATTCAATGTATGGTGTTACTGCACAGTTAGATCTATGCCTGGAAATCTCTGGGGACAATTAAAATGAAGGTTTCTGCATGGGGAATGTGTTGGGGAGAAATACTGCAAACACCCCTTCCACTTTACATAAACAGATCTCTCTGCTGAACCACTCTTCCTGTTGCTTCACAGGCAAAACAAATGGAAGAGGCCTTGAGAGTCCCTGTGATATTTTGGGCAGTATATGAACATAGCAAACAGGAACTCTTCAGCCTAGGGCATCAAGCAAGGCCTTCGAAAAGGGCAATGACCTCATTTAAGCTCGCTGGCACTGCTTCCCTGGCTCTGTTTTCAGCAGACTTTTTACAGTGCCAATTCCCAGCTTTGGATCTATCCTACAAGTGGTAGCCAGAGCTGGCACCCTCTCATCCTGTCATGGCTGTAGCTGTGGTCAGCACAGCAGTTACATTTGTCTTTTCAAGACGGTCACTAAGGAGAAAAATGTGCATGCTGGACTGTTAAGCACCAAAAGAACCATGGTGGGAAAATGAGTAGCAAGAGGTGTTGCAAAATAGGTCAAGTGAAGCCTGGTTACACCAAAGTCAATAGCAGTGTTTCAGCTGACTTCAGCATTTCCAGGACTTAGCCAACAGTACCCTCTCGCTGAGTACAGTTTTGCTAAGGACTTAAAAATTCATTTTGTGGCAGCAATTCCCACAACACCCCATTCTTCATGGGTAACAAAGAATTGCTTCCTTCCTCCCCTCCCCACCCCCTGCTTTTCTTGGCCTTTATTAGGCCTTGTTTTCATGTACTGAATGAGTTGTTTATCATCTTCATGTAGTCTGACTGAAAAGAAGTTGTATATACCCCTTAAGACAGACTCAGAGAAAAGGCAATTTGAAGCAGCCTCTCAGACAAGATAAAATGCAACTTTTTGTCACTGCGCTTCCTCGCTCCCATCTCAGCTGACAACGTCCTTTTGTTGCTCATGCCAATAAGCAGGGAATCATCCCTGAGCTGATGCATCACTGAGTTCTTGCAAGCAGGCTTTATGTGGCTCCTGCAGAATCTTTGGGCATTTGTCTCCTTCTCTGGATCTCTCAATGAGCTGGTCTTGCCCTAAGACTGGTAATTTTGCAGGGCAAAGGCAGCCTTTTTTGGGTGCTTATCTGAGTCTGTGTGTGAGGATGGTGCATGCACGTTCACAGGAGTGAACATCACCATATTAAAGTGAAGTCATCCATAACTTTGTGAGCTTTTATTTATCATTTGGTTTTTGTGTGGTGCAGAAATCCTTGGCATGGGACCCAATGAAAGAAGTGAATTCACTGGTGTCCTTGTTTCCTGATGCAGTAGCGGGAATGTTACTGCTTTTTGTTGGAAGGGGATCAGGTATTTATTATCCCTTTCAGATATGAATTTATTCTAAAGGGATTTATCCAGAATGCTTGGATAGTCCCTCAGTTTGGGGGTTTCAAATTGGATATCAGAAGAAACTTGTTCACTGAAAGGGTTCTCAAGTACTGGAACAGGCTTCCCAGAGAGGTGGTTGAATCCTCATTCCTGGAGGTGTTTCAGAGAGGCAGAGAGATATGCTGAGGGACATGGTTTAGTCCCAACCTTGGTGGAGTTTGAGAATGGTTGGACTGGATGATCTTAAAGATCTTTTCCCACCCAAAGGATTCTGTGACTGCTCGAGAACAGACTGCCTGGGAGATGAAGAAGTGTAGAGAGAACCTGTGTGGCAACAATTAACAATGGTTCACTTCAAAGTTTGATATCTGGTCCTGCTGGGCACTTTCCTGAAACCCGCTATTGCATGAAGCTTTTGGGGGGGGAAACCACCAAAAAAATATGCCAAACATTTTTCCAGTGGAGATCAGAAACTTACTTCTTGTGATTTCAAAGAGTCTTCTTTCATCAGAGATGAAAAATGTAGAGGCAAACTTAAGAAGCATCTGAGGTGGTTCTGTGCCAGCGTAAATTAGGTTCTTCCTGGTAGCTTCATTGCTAACATCTTGATCCTGCAAGAAGGACAGCTGTAGAGCTCCTCATTCACAGTAATTAGGTATGCAAAAGATTATAGCTGCTTTTATTCTTTTAAATATAAGCTTTCAATCCTTCTTCCCATTTGTTTTTCAAGCACTCTGGAGTTTGATGTGCCAATTACCTCCAGCCAATGGTATGCTTGTTAACCACAGAAACTTGATTTTCACACTGATTTGGTTTGTAAAATTCATGTTAATAGCTATGTCTCTGTTAGCCTTCCTTTCTTCTTTCCCCTACTTGTGAGTATTGCTGGCTCTGCACTTTATATAATTTTGCCCTTTATTCTCTCTGCCAGCTTTAGTTAAGGGTAATATTTATCTAGGGTAAGGTAACCTGAAAGGCCAACTTGACCTGGTGGAGGCATTAATGTAATGGCTGGTGATTCCGGCAAAGTGCTGAGGGGAGTTGTGGTGAAGGGGATTTAGTGCAACAAGCTCCCAGTGAGTATAGCTCTGTGAAGTTATTTAACTTTCATGCATTTACAGAAATGCAGGCTTGTAAAAATGCCCTTTTTTCACTTAGTGGAGCCCCTTCTTTTATCTTCCCACTGATGGAAGCCAGTTTCATTTCTTCAGCTACAGGAAAGCAAGTTGACCTGCATGTTGTCTTGCTCCTAATTAGCATTGCCAGCTTGGTGTGGCTTTTGAGATGTTTGTCAAGTGCTAAAATTTTACATGACTCTGTTGCCCTTCCCCATGGAGCTGTCAGTGTATGAGGTAAATCAAAATCAAACCTGATTTTTGAAGAGACCTAACAGAGGCCTTGATTTCAGAAATGACATATTCTTGTAATAGGCACTTTAAGTTTGTAAGAGCAAAACTCTGGCTTGTCAGTGGAGACACAGTCCTTTCATGCCTAAACTGAAATTCAAGCTGGTGTCTGACTAATGTGGAGAAAAAAATGTAAACCCACAGTAAATAAGCCTTTTGTCTGGTATCAGCAGAAGTTTTGCTACTCTAGAAGTAAGGTAAATACTATGTGGCTATTTGTGGTTAATCCTATTTCATGGAAGAGGTTGAGAATAAAGAAGTATTTTCCCACCCCCCCTTTTTTTCCCAATGTACTTTTGTATTAGTGGTTGTTCAAGACATTTGCTACCTACAGCATCCCTTTGGATCAGGGTCCCCTTCTCTGAGAGAGGTGACCTTTGTTGTCTTTCCTGCTACACAGCGTAAGGAGAGTTACCCCAGATGCGCAAAGCTGAGCCTTAGATTTGAGTCTCTTAAGAGGGAGCCTAGGTCCTGATTTCTTTAAGTCCAAGTAGCTCTGCCAGTCTTTCTCCTGGGTTCCAGATAAGCACTCCATTCTGAGCTACTGCTGCCAGCTCCCCAGTCTGGTGCATCAGTTCTTTATCCTGCTTCCCTCACCACACTTTTATCTCTCCTAGGTAGTCTCCAGTTCCCCCCACCTGCTTCTATTCTTCAATCTTTATTAGTGTCTCTTTTTTTGGGCCCACTTAGGGGGTCTACTGCCTCCCCTGCTAATGCTTTCTGCCCTGCTGTCATGCTGCATGGAGTTTAAGCAGTTTATCTTAGACCTTAGAGGAAGGGAGTTATTGCAGCAATAAAGACAAAGAGCATGAATCCCATTTTGCACCTGTCTCACAGCAGTGTAACTCTTCTGGCTTCTCTGCTTTATCCTGATGTGGGAATTTGAATCCCACATAAAGATGAGACAAACCCCTTCCATGTAAGTGCATTGAAGTCCATTAGTCTGCTACTGGGGTAATTTGCACACCTGGAGTGAAATTCAAAGTGTCCTAGAAATGAGTCAGAGGTTTTCATGATCAGTTTTTCAACTGTAAAATTATTTTCTCAAGATTGATGTCAGATAAGACTTGTAATTACTTTGGTGTTGCCTATGCTTGTATTATATAAGTATCTTTCTTCCCTTTAGTTGAATGGTGCAGCAACATTCTCCTGTTATTCTGATAGCCTTGTGATGGCTTTGAAGGTAAAACAACACAGATAAAGCAAACCTTGTGAGGAAAGGAAATACATTTGATTAAAGCAAGCTAAACTTTGCTCTCACAGGGCACTCTTCCTCTGTAGACCCCACAGTCCAGAATTAACTTTTCTCTGCTTCATGGATGGTGAAATAAGCTGCTCCCTGGAGTGATGAGGTGAGGAGCAGAACTGCAGTGTAGTGAATATATATGATAGAGATTGTATGTTTGGTTTTTCATGTCCCAAGGAAACACTGCACAATTCTCAGAGGCTTTTAATGCTGGTGCATTCTTTATATGCCTCATCCGAGCCAATGAGCTTCCAGTGTTGTTCAGTAGAACTCAGTGGTGAAAGAGGACTTCAGAAGCTTCACTGTCCTGAAAAAATACTGTTTTTTGACTTTTAGATGGGTGGACTTAAAGCTTGTATAGTATGCACTAACTTCTGACATGTAACTGGCCAGCATGGATTTAGGAAGGGCAGGTCCTGCCTCTCCAACCTGATCTCCTTCTATGATCAGGTGAATGCCTGGTGGATGTGGGGAGGCCTGTGGATGTAGTCTACCTGGACCTCAGCAAGGCCTTTGACACAGTCCCCCACAGCAAACTCTTGGCCAAGCTATCAGCCCATGGCTTGGACAGGAGCACACTGCGATGGGTTAGGAACCGGCTGGAGGGCTGAGCCCAGAGAGTGGTGGGGAATGGTGGCACCGCTAGCTGGCGGCCAGTCACTAGTGGTGTGCCCCAAGGATCAGTGCTGGGCCCCATGCTCTTCAACATCTTTATTGATGATCTGGAGGAGGGCATTGAGTCCATCATCAGTAAATTTGAGGATGACACCAAGCTGGGGGCAGGAGTTGATCTGCTGGAGGGTAGAGAGGCTTTGCAGAGGGACCTCGACAGGCTGGACAGATGGGCAGAATCCAGCAACCCCATGCAGTGCTACAGGCTGGGGTCAGAGTGGCTGGAGAGTGGCCAGGCAGAGAGGGACCTGGGGGTACTGGTCGATGGTAGGCTGAACATGAGCCTGCAGTGTGCCCAGGCAGCCAAGAGGGCCAATGGCATCCTGGCCTGCGTCAGGAACAGTGTGGCCAGCAGGAGCAGGGAGGTCATTGTGCCCCTGTACACTGCACTGGTTAGGCCACACCTTGAGTCCTGTGTCCAGTTCTGGGCCCCTCAGTTTAGGAAGGATGTTGTCTTGCTGGAGCGTGTCCAGAGAAGGGCAACGAAGTTGGTGAGGGGTTTGGAGAGGAGGAGACTCAGGGGTGACCTTATTGCTCTCTACAACTACCTGAAGGGAGGTTGTAGACAGGCAGAAGTTGGTCTCTTCTCCCAGGCAGCCAGCACCAGAAGAAGAGGACACAGTCTCAGGCTGCGCCAGGGCAGGTTTAGGCTGGATGTTAAGAAGAAGTTCTACATAGAGAGTGATTGCCCATTGGAATGGGCTACCCGTGGAGGTGGTGGAGTTACCTTCCTTGGAGGTGTTCAGGAGGAGACTTGATGGGGTGCTTGGTGCCATGGTTTAGTTGTTTAGGTGGATTGGTTGATGGGTTGGACACGGTGATCTTGAAGGTCTATTCTATTCTATTCTAAATGTCACCAGGAAATGTAAAGTCTGCAAAATATTTTCACAGAATCTCAGAATATATCTAGTTGGAGGAGACCTCCAAGATCATCCAGTCCAACCTTTGACCCAGCACTGAAGGGTCAACACTAAACCATGTCCCTGTCCTACTGCAGCACAACTCAGGGCATCGGTCACATGTTCAGTGACTGTTGAGTTGTGCTGACGTAACGACTGCCATGATTCTAACCATAGACTGAAAAAGAAGGAGGGAGGAAACAAAAAGTTGAAGAAATTAAGATAGGCCAATGGAGGGGGAAAAAATACTTTGAAAATTTGTCTTTTGATGGCCATATTTCTATGTTTTGTCTTCAACAGATGTCTAGCTACTTAGTTGAGGGAGAAAAAAGCTGCCTCTGCAAAAATGATGAGCTAAGTAAAAATGATTTTTAGCTTTGGTGGTGTGTTAAGAGTAATTTGCATTGTGCATTGATATTCTTCCCACTCCTCTGCGACTTGTTTGGAATCATTGGCAGTGGTTTCATTTAAGTGGAAAAGAGGAACTTTAAGGGGAGGGACAGAAAATGTGACAGAGGCTTTATTGCAGCCTCCAGATTCTCTGGGGTTTGCAATCCCTGTTGCCTGTGCTTGGAGTGCCACGGAGAGGCTGCTTGCAGGTCAGATCCCAGGTATGTGTACGGTGATGATTGTTACTCTGTTGGCCACACTTGTGTACCATCTTTCTTCAGACATTTTGGACCCCACAGGTACTGAGTGTTCCTTGTCTCCAGTGCAACAGGCTTAAAGGCACAGCAGGAGACCTTAGGACTTGACCTGATGAGTAACTCAAGCTGTAGGGTATCATGTGGTGATTTCTCAGTCTAGTACAGTAGCAGTGCTTCAGCTGCAGCATGTTAGTGCTAGAGGGCTGCAATTACTATGCTACAGCACAGTTGCTGCTTCTGGATGCAAAAGACTCCATATGATGGAGCATTTACCATACCTTATTAATGAGTTCCAATTACTCATTGTTGCATTCTCAATGTACCTTATTTCCACCATCCCTAGAAGTGGGAATGTGGGATCTGAAGTGCTGACTTTGCCCCTCAAACTGTGTAATACCAGAATACTTCACTGTAGCTTCAAACATTGATATATTATTTTTTTTTCCAGAAAATTTGCTGCCTAGGTCTACATTGCAGACAAGATATAAAATAGATGACTTTACCAAATCATTTAAAGGTGTGAACAAGCAAGCCAGAAGTTAAATACAGCACACATCCCTTGTTACAGTCAGAATATTGATAAATGCCAGTCATTATCATAGATTTAAAATTCATTGTGTAGAAAGTACAGATTTCTTTTTTTGTTAAATGGAGAAAACATTTTAATCTCTATCCCCATGGCTGCTCAGGCTGTTAATTGAATGGCTGAGATTTACTCCTGCATTAGGTTCTTTAAAGCACCACTTTGGCTGTGCACATGGGTATCAATTACATCAGTATTTAGAGACCAGGAAAGCTGAGATCTCTTGGGTGCCTGATCAGCTGTATAGGATATTACCTCATCTGCTGGGTCAACCATGAGAACTTTCTCTTCTCTTATGTTTGTTACAAAATCAGTGCAGTATGTTTTTTTCCCCCATTCATTTATGGAGCCTGTTGTTTTAGCTTGATTCAGTGCAAATTTACCTATTTAATGCTTATTCCCAGCTATTACAGCCAATAATAGCATTTTTGCCTTCATACTCTTGCTTTATAGGTATTTGTGTATGATATCTAGAATGTGAAATGACACCATTTGTCAGATGTAGCTGACAATATTTGAACTACCAATGGAGTCTCTCTTGAAAACTCTCCATGTGAGATTCCTCTCTAAGTATACATGCTGCTGGTTAGGAATTAGTATTTTTGTGGTTTTGTCTGACTAAAGTGTGACCTTTTGCTTTAGAGTTTTGTCCTTTGTATCAACCAGGACCCCTGCTAAAACCTTTCTGTATGGCTGTGCCCAGTGACAGGACAAGGAACCGTGGGTACAAGCTAGAACGCAGGAGGTTCCACCTCGGCACAAGGAGACTCTTCTTTATGGTGAGAGTCCAGAGTCCTGGAACAGGCTGCCCAGAGAGGTTGTGGAGTCTCCTTCTCTGGAGACTTTCAAAACCTGCCTGTATGCTTTCCTGTGTGACCCACCCTAGGTCATCCTGCTTTGGTAGGGAGATTGGACTCAATGATTTCTGGAGGTCTCTTCCAACCCCTAACATTCTCTGAGTCTGTGATTTCATTTATAGTACTTTCTTCTGCATGGCAGCAGAGAGAAAGGGAGAAATTCTGAGTGCTGTTGCCTGATATCTTGCATCCTTATAAGTGATGCTCTTGAAAAAATTATTTTCACTTTTTACTGACCCAGTATATGAAACTGTGGAGCTATTCCCTGGGATACTCAGATGGAAGAGGCAGAGAGCTCCTTATGAAGAAGCTAACTGTGCCGTGTGATGGTGGCTGTGGCTGTGCAGCATTCCTGATAGCCTTCTGGGAAGCAAGGCTGTAGCCCTGGGTACAATAGCATTTCTCAGGGCATGAGACTGTGATGAGATTACACACTACAGCTCCTCGCTTTCTTTAGCAACCTGTGTGCTTATGAGGCAAGTGCAGTTGAGATAAAAGGTCCTAAAGCAGGAGACAATGACTAACTTGTCTATTGATGGCATCGTAGGGGAGGAATGTGATGGCAAAGATGAGTGTTCTTCATAATATCTGAGGCTTCAGAGGTCAGCAGAAGTATTTCTTCTCAGCCCCTTGATGACATGGCAGAGTACTGCTCCTACCCTGAAGCATGTCTGTTTTGTCTTTGCTGTGGGTGGGACCTCTGGGTATGCAGGGAGCTTGTAGCTCTGTAGAGAGTCCTGTTATGTATCAAGTACTGCAGGCTCATTTGAGTTGTAGCATTGCTATAATGTAGTGAATTTGGATGTCTGAATTTTAAGCAGGAGTGGGAGAAGTGATTTAAACAAAATACTGTAGCCTGTGACCCACTGCTTTGCCAAACTTGATGTGAAAGACTTGCCCATTTTGAAATCTGATGCAGAATTCATTGCTAATTTATCTTTAGCATGGTGTTGTAAAACAACCTCCTCTTCATTGCAATATTTGGAGTGCAGTATCTGCCAGTCAGTTGTGTCTACAAATATCTTCTTCAGGCTTAATGAAACCTTGGTGAAAGTTTTCACTGCTTAAATAAAGGCTTTACAGCTGGTCTTTGTGCTAAATGAAAAAGGCAGGCCACTAATTCATTAGTATCCATAAACTGGTCAATTGAATCAATTTGATTTATGAAACATTATGAATTTTGCAGGCTTCCAAGATCTTCATACAGAAACTCCATGAAACTCAGCAGTTTCTAGTAAGGTTTCCCTTTGGGATTAAACTCTGAAATGAATCAGTGAGGTTTTTTTGAAGGGAAAGAAAAGAATATATTACATGTGTGGACATCTATACAGTAAGACTGATCCCTGTTACCAGACTCTTCAGGCAGTTTTATGTAGTGCTGTTGCTCTGCTAGCCTGAGGGAGTACCAGTCTTGTGCTGGACCCTTGTCTTTATTTCCAGGTTCCCTTTTTTGTCACCAGGGTCCCCAGGCCTTCGACTCCAGCTCATGAAGGACCATTACTTTTCCTAGGTGGTGGTTTTTGCCATCCTCCCCACAAGAGGCCTCTGATGTAGTAAACTTCTAACAGGAACATGGCCTCTCTCTGCACTAGCCTTTAACAAATATGATGGCCGATCATGTTTCACACACAATAAAAGTGGTGTTAATCCGGTGGACAAGCACAGCTGATAACAGAGAAAGTTTGGTGGTATCAACAGTGTTTTTGACAGGATGCAGCACAAGAACCTTTCTCTTCACCTTCTCTTTTGCTTACTCTTAGCCTCTTGCCCTTAAAACAAATGCAGTTTGTGTGACAGCATGAGGCAGGTCAGAGAATGTGACTTCCAGCTCTGTTTTACAGGCTGGGTTATGACCATTACAACTATCATTCCATTTATGGTCACAAGATGCCACCACATATACAGTGGCCTCTGTGCCCAGGTGCTTCTCTGCATTGTCTTACTGTGTTTTGGCAAATAGCTTCCTTCTGTGGGTGGGCATGCAAAGGCCTCCTGGTAGAGGTAAAACACCCACAGCATCCTGGTGGGTTTGGAATGTCTCCAGAGAAGGAGACTCCACAACCTCTCTGGGCAGCCTGGTCCAGGGCTCTGCATCCTCACAAAGTTTCTCCTCCTGTTCCCGTGGATCCTCCACTGCTCCAGCTTGCACCCATTGCCCTTTGTCCTATCATTGGACATCCCTGAGCGGAGCCTGGCTTCATCCTCCTGACACTGCCCTTCACATCTTGTTAACAAGAATGAAGTCACCCCTCAGGCTCCTCTGCTCCAATCTGAAGAGCCCCAGCTCTCTCAACCTTTCCTCAGCAGGGAGATATTCCACTGCCTTCAGCATCTTTGTGGCTCTGTGCTGGACTCTTTCAAGCAGTTCCCCAAGGTTCTTCTTGAACTGAGTGGCCCAGAACTAGCCACAGTTGTGGCCTCACCAGGGCACAGTAGAGGAGGAGGAGAACCTCTCTCGATCTACTCACCACACCCCTTCTAATCCACCCTAGGATGCCATTTGCCTTCTTGGCCAGCAGGGCACATTGCTGGCTCACGGGCATCCTGCTGTCCACCAGGGTCCCTTTCTCCAGAGCTGTTCTCCCCGGCCTGTCCAGTCCTCTCTTCACTCAGTGAATGTAATTCTAACTGTAAGAGATTTTTGTGTTTTATTTCTGACTAACTGGAAAGGAAACTGTAACGGGAATGACATGAAGAAGTTGTACCAAACCCGAGCCATCAAGAATACATACAGGGTTTGTAGTTGCCCACAGCAACAGTATAATCAAGGTGTGGCAAAGCACGGAGTGCTGTCTTGCAGAGGCACACAGTTCGTTGTTACTGTAATTCTTCAAGTGAGAGCTGGGCCCGTAGGCTAGCACTTCGCGTTATGTAAGCGGAATTCACCTCGGAGGGTTCTGGGGCCGCCAATGCGGGGCTGCAGCCGCCGGCGGGGCACGGAACCGCGGCCGCGCCTGCCCAGAGCTGACCAGGGTCCTGAAGCACGGCGGTCGGGAGCTGGCCAGGGTCCCAACCCGCGGGACCCGGCCAGTGGAAGAACCCAGCGAGTTCCACTCTACGACTACCAGACTGATGCAGAGAGACTGAAGTACTGCATCTGTTGAGCAGTTTTCAGGGAAGACTCAGCCTGGAGCAGAAAGTCGGACTAGATTACCTGAATTATATGACACTAAAACCAAGAGAAGTACCAAGTCGGTGAAAAAAGGTGGTGTGCCTGTTTGTGAAACTGGTTTTGCTCAGTGGCATGTTTTGATAAGCCTGCACTTACCTCTGTCTGCACAACTGAACTGCATACATCACATTTTTCAGATTCTGATTCCTGCACTACTGAGATTTCAGGTTTTGGCTGGGCTTGGTCCCTGAAGCCTGGCCTCCCTGTTCTGCTGTGCTCCCAGCAGAAGAGCTAGCCCCCAAAACACTTTTGTGTAGGCTTGCAGCACTTGCTGCTTGACTTTTGGGGGAAATGCCCTCTCACAAAATGAAATGGCAATCTTCCCCACTTTACTCTTCTAAGATGATTACTCATAGTAACAACCATTGTTTATTCAAATCAGTTTATGGGTATTCAAACAAGTTCATCAATTTTTCTCATGCCTCCATGTATAAATACACTTGAAGTAGTTTTGTTTTCATTACTGAAAAGAATAAATTGCTTATGGAAGCTTCATTAATTTCCCCCTTTGCCTTCCTGGACATCTAAGCTTCTGTTTTCATAACCTTAGTCATGACATTACATGGCACTACACACTCCTCTAATCACTTTCTTGTTTGATAAGCATTCCTTTAAAAAACCATGTTGGTAGTCACTCATTACATGTAAATCCTACTATGGTGTTAACCACCTTTATACTTTTCATCAGGATCTTTTAACCTTGGGTCTACATTCCTGCAGAAAGGCTTCCATAGAGAAAGTAAGTGCTGTAAATGAAGGCCTATACCCTTGCTTTACATGCAGTCCTTAGAATTCTTTGTGTTGTTTTCTTTGCATGCTCTTATTTGATTTCCAACTCTTCTGGGTCAACTTTTTTGGGGTGCTTTTAGTTACATGACCCAACTCACATGCCAACCACTCTAAATACCTAGGAATACCAGAGACCCTAAAACAATACAATACAATACACCAGGTTGGAAGAGACCTTCAAGATCATCACGTCCAACTCATCAACCAATCCAACCCACCCAACAACTAAACCATGCAGCCAAGCACCCCATCAAGTCTTCTCCTGAACACCCCCAATGAAGGTGACTCCACCACCTCCACGGGCAGCCGATTCCAATGGGCAATCACTCTCTCCGTGTAGAACTGCTTCCTAACATCCAGCCTAAACCTGCCCTGGCACAGCCTGAGACTGTGTCCTCTTGTTCTCCCAGGCAGCCAGCACCAGAAGAGGCCAACCTCTGCCTGTCTACAACCTCCCTTCAGGTAGTTGTAGAGAGCAATAAGGTCACCCCTGAGTCTCCTCCTCTCCAGGCTAAGCAACCCCAGCTCCCTCAGCCTTTCCTCATAGGGCTTGTGTTCCAAACCCCTCACCAACTTCGTTGCCCTTCTCTGGACACGCTCCAGCAAGACAACATCCTTCCTAAACTGAGGGGCCCAGAAGTGGACACAGGACTCAAGGTGTTGCCTAACCAGTGCAGTGTACAGGGGCACAATGACCTCCCTGCTCCTGCTGGCCACACTGTTCCTGATGCAGGCCAGGATGCCATTGGCCCTCTTGGCTGCCTGGGCACACTGCAGGCTCATGTTCAGCCTACCATCGACCAGTACCCCCAGGTCCCTCTCTGCCTGGCCACTCTCCAGCCACTCTGACCCCAGCCTGTAGCACTGCTTGGGGTTGCTGTGGCCAATGTGCAGAACCTGGCACTTGGATGTGTTCAGTCTCATGCCCTTGGACTCTGCCCATCTGTCCAGCCTGTCGAGGTCCCTCTGCAAAGCCTCTCTGCCCTCCAGCAAATCAACTGCCGCCCCCAGTTTGGTGTCATCCTCAAATTTACTGATGATGGACTCAATGCCCTCATCCAGATCATCAATAAAGATGTTGAAGAGCATGGGGCCTAGTACTGATCCTTGGGGCACACCACTAGTGACTGGCCACCAGCTGGATGTGGCACCATTCCCCACCACTCTCTGGGCTCGGCCCTCCAGCCAGTTCCTAACCCAACACAGTGTGCTCCTGTCCAAGCCATGGGCTGCCAGCTTGGCCAGGAGTTTGCTGTGAGGGATGGTGTCAAAGGCCTTGCTGAGGTCCAGGTAGACCACATCCACAGCCCTCCCCACATCCACCAGGCATTCACCTGATCATAGAAGGAGAGCAGGTTGGTCAGGCAGGACCTGCCCTTCCTAAATCTATGCTGGCTAGGCCTGATCCCTTGGCCATCCTGTAAGTGCTGTGTGATCGCACTCGAGATGACCCATTCCATAATGTTGCCTGGCACTGAGGTCAGGCTGACAGGCCTATAGTTCCCTGGCTCATCCAACCGGCCCTTCTTGTGGATGGGCACCACGTTTCCTGGCTAAGCTTTTCGTGTTGCTGTTTCCTTTGCTGTTTATCTATATTTAACTAACTGTGATCAGAGGTAATTGTTTTGCTTTTGCCACAAGAACGATTGGTAAATAAAGCTGCGTCTGTATTGTACAGTTTGGAATTTTCAAAGTCAAAAAAATTGTCTTAAAATAGGTAGGTATTTCCTCCTTATTTGTAAGATAAATGAAGCTTTCTTAGGAGGCTTTTCTCGTTAATAGAGAAGGAAAACAAATCTGCAAGTCAGCAGTGCTTCCATGCTGCCAGAAACTAATCTTGGTGTTTAAACTCCACTCAAACCCTAATTGCAAATTTCCTAGAGAGATCAATCCTTGCTACTTGCCTTTGATACCATTTTAACCAGTAGTTCTCATTGATTCCTCCAACCTGTTTCGACTTGAAGCAAAGGCAAGAAGCAGTTTTTGATTAGTGGATCTTTTCCTTGTTGAGGCTCATTATTTCATATACTAGCTAAAAAGAATTATATTGCTTTTAAGTCACCCCACAAAGCAAAATCCAAGCTTTAAACTTTATCTAACACATGATGACTAAATCTGTATTTTGATGCCTGTGTGAGCTGATTGATTTCTTTTGCTGCAGGCTTCTTATTCATATCAGTGGGATCGGAGGGCCCTCAGGAATTCAGAGAGAGCTGTTCCACTGTTTTAAGTGTTATTGTCTTTTATTCAAGTAGAATTAGAAGCCCTTTAATTTTGTTATGAGCTGAAACTAACCTTATTTATTGCATATACTGTGTGCTACCAAGAAGATTGTAGAGAACATTGTGTTTCTAGGGCTAGATGAGCTTTTTAGTAAATCAACTGTGTACATTGAGATGAGTCTCCTGACATCTTCTTCAGAATCCTCCTGCGTGCTCTCTTTCCTACCCCCACCCACGTTCAATGCAGGTTATTGCTGCTTTTCACAATTATTTGTATTCTGCTCATGTGGTAAATGTTCATCCTGCATCAGTTCTGCAGGGTTAGAAGTGATCTCAAAATGCTTACACACTGTGTGTTTGGTTGTGGGTTGGTGCTGGCAATAACCTTGCACATACATGAAACTGTGTTGAGAAATCCTTTGTAAAGATGGGGGGGGGAACAAGGGAGTTGTACCTCTTACTGAGCAGTAGTTGGCTCTTCCAAATATTTTCCTATCTTTTCTGTGTGTTGTCCCACGCTCTTGCAAGAGAGTGAATAATTCCACACCAGGCATAAGTAAGCAGCTGCTCTGCAATTTTCCTTATTCTGCTTTGGTTTCAGCCTGTTGCTGTTCTTGTATCCCGAAATTGCTGTGGAGGAAAGCAGAGTCAGAGCTGGAGGACCTCATCACTGGACAATCATATTTGTGTTTTGGCTGTGTTTCTCTAACTGAAATGTAGCAGTTATTTACTTCAACAAAAACCTGTGTGTGTGAAAGTTAAAATGTGCACCTACACGCAGCAAATTCCTCAGGCAGGAAATTGTGTGCTGCAATGCAGGAGATTAATGGAGAGGTTTATACTGCATTTTCCTAGACCTGCAGAATAAGTCATCAAACTCTCCTAAAACAGTAACTAATCTTGTTTAGCAGACATCCATGACAATACAAAATATTTTTCCCCACTGAAGTAGTCACAGGATCACAGAATGGCTCTGGTTGGAAGGGACCTTAGAGATCATCTACCCCAACCTCCCCACCACGGGCAGGGATAACTCTCAAGTAGACTTGGCTCCTCAAGGCCTCATCCAACTTGGCCTCAAACAACCCCACAACATTCCTGGGCCACATATTCCAGAGTCTCACCACGTTTGTACTGAAGAAATTCTTCTTAAAGTCCAGTCTAAACCTCTCTCCCTCAGCTTAAAACCATTTCCCCTTGTCCTATTGCTCGACACCCCTATGAAATGTTCCTCTTCAGCCTTCATATAGGATCCCTTCAGGTACTAGATGGCAGCTCTAAGGTCCCCCTGGAGTCCTCTCTACGGTGATCAACCCCAGCTCCCTCAACCTGTCCTCATAGCAGAAGTGTTCCAGCCCTTGCATCATCTTTGTGGCCCTCCTCTGGGCTTGCTCCAACAGCTCTGAGTCCTGTGATGATTTGTGCTTACCTTGTTTCCCTGAGCAGCTAGTCAAAACTCAGAAATGTTTCCATTACTTTTTAGGAACTTAGTGTAACCCTGGTGTGTGCAGTTTGATACACTCAGCTTTTTCTCTTCTGCTTGGACATGGAGCAGTAAAGGAGAGGAAGAGAGAAGAAGTGGAGGATGGACAAACTGTTTAAAAGCAGCATCTGGAACTTAGATCTCTAGGCCCAAAAGATAAAGGGTTGCTGTTACGTGCACAGCACAGTGCTGTATTAAGTAACCATTGGATTTCCTGGTGTGTTTGTCTGTCTGCCACTGAGTGCCAGTGAACTGGGAGGGGAGTTGCTGCCTGGTGTGTAAATGCTGTGCATTTAAGTGTGAGTCAGTTGAAATTCAAGCAGGAGGGTGTTGTGTACCTTCCTCTGGAGGTGCTGGCAAAGCAGAGCAGGCCTGAGAATCCCAAGCAGTGGATGGTGCTTTCCTCTAAGCTTGGCATGGCATCTGGTATGAGGTGGTCAAATGAAAGGAAGGGTTTGCTGCATATTTCTGTGGCTGCTGGCTGAGTAGTGATTGGACCTGTGAATTGGAGTTTCTTTTTTACCACACAGGATTGAAAGAGAAAAATGAAAGTGAGCTAGTCAGGTATCTGAGAAGGTGGTTAGGGAAGCCATCAGGGGCAGTTATTTACAAGTTCTGGTCAAGCTGTCTCTCCAGTAATGTGTGCATTATTATTCCATGTTGTACTGTTTACATGGGATTGGGTTGCTCCATGGAACATTTCATTGCAGCTATATGGAAAGCAGCTCAGCTGCTGCCTTGAGGCCCCTCAGTTGTGTGAATGTTGGAAGTTATAACACCCTCTCCACCCCTAGTAGGCTGAAGTTCTTAGAATCTTAGAATCATAGAATCAGTCAGGGTTGGAAGGGACCACAAGGATCAGCTAGTTCCAACCCCCTGCCATGGGCAGGGACACCCTACACTAGATCACGCTGGCCAGAGCCTCGTCCAGCCTGGTCTTAAACACCTCCAGGGATGGGGCCTCAACCACCTCCCTGGATAACCCATTCCAGGGCTTCACCACTCTCATGGTGAAGAACTTCTTCCTCACATCCAGCCTGAATCTCCCCATTTCCAGCTTCATTCCGTTCCCCCTAGTCCTATCACTACCTGAGATCCTGAGAAGTCCCTCCCCAGCCTTCCTGTAGGCCCCCTTCAGATACTGGAAGGCCACAATGAGGTCACCTCGGAGCCTTCTCTTCTCCAGACTGAACAGCCCCAACTTCTTCAGTCTGTCCTCATGGGAGAGGTGCTCCAGCCCTCTGATCATCCTCGTGGCCCTTCTCTGGACAGGCTCCAGCACGTCCACATCCTTCCTGTAATAGGGGCTCCAGAACTGGAGGCAGTACTCCAGGTGGGGTCTCACCAGAGCTGAATAGAGGGGGAGAATCACCTCCCTTGACCTGCTGGTCACACTTCTCCTGATGCAGCCCAGGATCTGATTGGCTTTCCGGGCTGCAAGCGCACATTGAGAGCTCATGTTGAGCTTCTCGTCCACCAGCACCCCCAAGTCTCTCTCCTCAGGGCTGCTCTCCAGCCAGTCACTGCCCAGCCTGTATTTGTGCCTGGGATTGCCTCGACCCAGATGCAGGACCCTGCACTTGGTCTTGTTGAAGCTCATGAGGTTGGCTTGTGCCCACCTCTCCAGCCTGTCCAGGTCCCTCTGGATGCCATCCCTTCCCTCCAGGGTGTCCACTGCACCACACAGCTTGGTGTCATCAGCAAACTTGCTGAGGGTGCACTCGATGCCACTGTCCATGTCACCCACAAAGATGTTGAACAAGACAGGTCCCAGGACTGATCCCTGAGGGACTCCGCTTGTCACTGGCCTCCATTGGGACATGGACCCGTTGACAGCCACTCTTTGGGTGCGGCCATCAAGCCAGTTCTTTATCCATCTAGTGGTCCATCCATCAAACCCATGTGTCGCCAGCTTGGAGACCAGGAGGTGGTGCGGGACAGTGTCGAAGGCTTTGCTCAGGTCCAGGTAAACGACATCAGTTGCTCGCCCCTCATCTATTAATGCTGTCACCTGATCATAGAAGGCCACCAGGTTTGTCAGGCAGGATTTGCCCTTGGCAAAGCCATGCTGACTATTCCCAATCACCTCTTCACTGTTCTTCTGAGTCATTAGTGCCTCCAGGAGGATCTGCTCCATGATCTTTCCGGGCACAGAGGTGAGACTGACTGGCCTGTAGTTCCCCGGTTCCTCCTTCTTGCCCTTTTTGAAAATGGGAGTAATGTTTCCCCTTTTCCAGTCTGTGGGGACTTCCCCAGTCTGCCATGACTTCTGGAATATAATAGAGAGGGGCTTGGCAACCTCATCTGCCAGTTCTCTCAGCACCCGTGGGTGTATCCCGTCGGGTTCCATGGACTTGAACACTTTTAGGTTCTTCAGGTGATCACGAACCTGAGCTTCACTTATGATGGGCAGTTCTTCCTCCCCGTCCCTGGCATCGTCTGCCATGACACCAGGAGTGTGGCTGGAGGCCCTTGCAGTGAAGACTGAGGTAAAGAAGTGATTGAGTACCTCAGCCTTTTCCACATCACTTGTGATTAATTCACCACTTTCCTTTCTGAGGGGGCCCACACCTTCCCTAGTCTTCTTCTTGCCATTAACATACCCATAGAAATTCTTAGTGCTCCCTTTAACCTCCCTGGCTAGATTCAGTTCAAACTCTGCTTTGGCTTTCCTAACCAGGCCTCTTGCTGCTCGGGCAGCTTCCTCATATACCCCCTGTTCTATCTGTCCTTCCCTCCACTTCCTGTAGAGTTTCTTTTTAAGTGATAGTGTGTCCAGCAGCTCCTTGTTCATCCAGGCAGGCCTCCTAGCATTCCTTCCTGCTTTTCTCCTTGTAGGTATACATAGCTCCTGGACACAGAGGAGGTGGTCCTTGAATACTGACCAGCTGTCCTGGGTCCCTCTTCCCTCCAGGGCCTCATCCCACGACACTTTGGCCAGCAGATCCCTGCAGCGATCGAAGTCTGCACGCCTAAAGTCTAGGGTCCTAAGCTTAGAATACGTCCTCCTGATTGCCCTGAGGATATTAAATTCAACTGCTTCATGGTCACTGCAGCCAAGGCCATCTCTGAGCCTCACATTTGTTACCAGCCCTTCCCTGTTGGTGAGAACAAGGTCCAGCATAGCACCTTTTCTTGTTGGTTCCTCTACCATTTGGAGGAGGAAGTTGTCTTCTATGCAGTCCAGGAACAGTTCTTGTTTTATTTAATCATGAAATACATTTAATCATTAAATAGTTCCTTTTATATCATGGTGAGAAGCCTTGAGCACAAGTCCTACAAAGAGAGGCTGAGGGAGCTGAGATTGTTTAGCCTAGAAAAGAGGAAGCTCAGGGGAGACCTTATTGCTGTGTACACCTACCTGAAAGGAGGTTGTAGCCAAGAGGGGGTTGGTCTCTTCTTTCAAGCAACCAGCACCAGAACAAGAGGACACAGTCTCAAGCTGCACCAGGGGAAGTTTAGGCTGAAGGTGAGGAGAAAGTTCTTCACAGAGAGAGTTGTTAGCCATTGGAATGTGCTGCCCAGGGAAGTGGTAGAGTCACCATCTCTGGAGGTGTTCAAGAGGAGATTGGACGTGGCACTTGGTGCCATGGTTTAGTCATGAGGTCTTTGGTGAGGGGTTGGACTTGATGATCTTTGAGGTCTCTTCCAACCTTGGTGAATCTGTGATTTTTTTAATCTAAAGTTTGGGGTCCTAGTTCATTGCAGGTTGTAAAGCTGGGATCCAGAAACCTTCTAGAACTTTGGAATTTCCCACCTATGCTTCACATTCCCAGGATAGTTATTGTTAAAAATACGGTTTATGATATACCTTCATAGTATCATAGTATCAGTCAGGGTTGGAAGGGACCACAAGGATCAGCTAGTTCCAACCCCCCTGCCATGGCCAGGGACACCCCACACTAGATCAGGCTGGCCAGAGCCTCATCCAGCCTGGTCTTAAACACCTCCAGGGACAGGGCCTCAAGCACCTCCCTGGATAACCCATTCCATGGCTTCACCACTCTCATAGGGAAGAACGTCTTCCTCACATCTAGCCTGAATCTCCCCACCTCCAGCTTCATTCCATTCCCCCTAGTCCTATCACTACCTGATGTCCTGAGAAGTCCCTCCCCAGCCTTCTTGTAGGCCCCCTTCAGATAGTGGAAGGGAAGTCTCTTTTCTAAACTAAAGCATTACAGGCTCCAAATGTGATATTTTTTTAAATTTAATTTTATTTTTGTCATCATCCCCACACTGTGCTGTCCTGCCTGTGCAAAAGTTGTTTCCATTGAATTAAATGCCACAGTAGCAATTTGAAATGTTCTTTTAATCCATGGCAAATGCTCCCTTGCAGTGACTTCATGCTGGGTGAAAAGCCATTAGAGAGAACAACTTCTGAAGTTCCCACTGAAAGTACATCTTGGGCTAAAAGCATCTGCCAGCTCGTTGCTGTCACTCCATGTCTTTGATGAATATGCAGGGATGTAGCAAAGGGTTCTCTCTTTTGTGTGTGGTTCCTTTGCAGTTAATACCCCATGTATCCTTTTGGATATAGGGGGTTTCCTGCAGCTGCAAAGTGATGTGCTGAGTCTCCTAAGTGGTCTTTTGCAGTCCTGTATCCCCCTCTTAGGTATTTCATGCGACATTTATCTCCTGACAAAACAAATATGTACTTCAGGCACCGAGTTTACATGAGCTTAAATGTTTAATTCCACTTGAATCCTGAACAAAGACACTGCTGAGTAATGCTTTCATGGTCCTAGAGAGAAGCTTGCCCCACTTGGACTGCTTCTCTTCTGTGCAAGAAGTGAGCTTCAGGTTTCAGAATCTGTTAGTTGGCAATGCCTCTGTGGAGCAAGGAAGCTGTTAAACCCAGGAAACTGAAGAAGGACACAGGAGGCTTATTTTAGGATCAATTGGTTATCTCATAGAGAGATTTCATAGTCACTGTCAGTTTCTTCGTATAAGAATTGCTTTGTAATCAAATATTGGGCTTTGGTAGTATCCAGGGCCAGAATTAGAGAAACCATGCTCAGCTTGTTCATTCATAGAGTGGCTTACGTTGGAAGGGCCCTTGAAGATCATCTAGTTCCAACCCCACTGTCATGGGCAGGGGCACCTTCCACTAGACCAGGTTGCTCAAGGCCTCGTCCAACCTGGCCTTGAACGCTTCCGAGACACTCCTTGTTGCTGGTCTCCATTTGGATATTGATGTTAATAATTAGCATTCACAGTGAGGCAGTGTGCTCCACATGTGGCTCCAGCCTGGCAGGGGTTCTGTTTCTTATCTGTGGCACAGAATGACTGTAGTGTGCTTACCCTTAAGTGGTCTTAACTGGTCCCTGGCCAGCAGGAGCAGGGAGGTCATTCTGCCCCTGTACACTGCACTGGTTAGGCCACACCTTGAGTCCTGTGTCCAGTTCTGGGCCCCTCAGTTTAGGAAGGATGTTGACTTGCTGGAGCGTGTCCAGAGAAGGGCAACGAAGTTGGTGAGGGTTTTGGAACACAAGCCCTATGAGGAGAGGCTGAGGGAGCTGGGATTGCTTAGCCTGGAGAAGAGGAGACTGAGGGGTGACCTTATTGCTCTCTACAACTACCTTAAGGGAGGTTGTAGACAGGCAGAGGTTGGTCTCTTCTCCCAGGCAGCCAGCACCAGAAGAAGAGGACACAGTCTCAGGCTGCGCCAGGGGAGGTTTAGACTGGATGTTAGGAAGAAGTTCTATACAGAGAGAGTGATTGCCCATTGGAATGGTCTGCCTGTGGAGGTGGTGGAGTCACCTTCATTGGAGGTGTTCAGGAGGAGACTTGATGGGGTGCTTGGTGCCATGATCTAGTTGTTTGGGTGGGTTGGATTGGTTGATAGGTTGGACATGATGATCTTGAAGGTCCCTTCCAACCTGGTTTATTGTATTGTATTGTATTGTATTGCTTTTGGCAGGGGAGTTGGCATGGATGATCTCTGGAGGGTCCCTTCCAACTTGTAACATCCTGTGGTTCTGTGTTTACACCTATCCCTGCATTACCAGAGGGGCAAGGCGTTTGGTTTGCTTCTCGTGTTACATTATCACTTCATTTCACTTAGCGGTGGAACGTAGAGGGGTTTGTATAAATTACAGCTAACACATAGATTTAGCAGGTCTCAGTGGAACATACGTTGTGGTTCTGACAGATTTTGTACCTGTGAAATCCAGCTTTCAACAGTTTGCCTGATGGTCCTTTTGTAACACAGCTTTGTATGAACACCAAACAGTTTAGGAATTATATGGCACTGAGTAAATCTGCCAGGGAAGGATCACTGAGATTTCTCGGTAGGTTAAAATGCACACACTTCCAGCCCACAATAATTGCTTGAGACTTATTACATAGATTTGCTTCTTCTCTAGCTCTCAGAAACTTTGATTCTAATTCATGTTTCTTCTGTTTCTCTATACAACAGCGAGTTCTAAATTATTGTTAGAATTTTAGATGCATTTCAGATTTTATGCGGTTACTTCAGTCAGTAACTACAAACAAAAAAGCCAAGCAGAAGGTAGGTTTATGATACAAACTGCATGGAGTTATGAATTACCACATGCAAGGCCTCTTAGGTAATGGTACACCCAGTTTTGAAGGAAATCTTCCAGAAGCAGCCCATCTTTCCTGAGAAAATAACTTTCGAAAGATATCACTTGTCTCCCTGTGGAGGTTCGACAAGTCCTCTTTCTTTCAAGGGGCCACAACTTGAGTACTGTGTTCAGTTTGGGGCTCCTCACTGCAGGAAGGACATTGAGGTGCTGGAGCATGTCTAGATAAGGGCAACAAGGCTAGTGAAGAGCCTGGATCACCTGGGCTGCGAGGAGCATCTGAGGGAGCTGGGGGTATTCAGTCTGGAGAAGAGGAGTCTGAGGAGAGACCTCACTGCTCTCTACAGCTACCTGAAGAGAGGTTGGAGCAAGGAGGGGGCAGCCTCTTCTCCTTGGTGGCAAGCAACAAGACCCGAGGAAATGGTTACAAGCTGTGCCAGGGAAGGTTCAGGCTAGATATTAAGAAATATTTCTTCACAGAGAAGATTCTCAAACATTGGAATTGTATGCCCAGGGCAGTGCTGGAGTCACTGTCCCTGGAGGTGTGCAAGCAGCCTGTGGAGCTGGTGCTTAGGGCCATGGTTTAGTGTTGACCCTTGAGTGCTGGGTCAAGGGTTGGACTGGATGACCTTTGAGGTCTAACTGGATGTGTTCTGTGATTCTGTGACCTCTGTGGTGTGCCTTACCTTGCTGTCAATAGTTACTTCTTGCTCTGGGCAGAACTGGAGCAGTTGGACAGAGGGGAGTGAGTGGAATGCAGGGAACCACAGCCACCCTCCACATTTCCATTTAAAGAAGATACCGCTCCTGACATCATTGTTTTTTGGAGTTGGTTGCTGTCAAGCTGTCGTGTCTTGACAGCTCTGTAGGTGGAACAAAAGGCCCATCAGGCTGAAGATGATTTGTAAACAATAAAAAAAAAAAGGCACATTTGCTACCCTACCACATCTGACTAAAAAAAACCAAGGCTACTTTACCTGTGGCTGGCAGACAGACAACTATCCTTTAAAGTATCACCTGCACTCTTACGCAGTGCTGCAAGAAAATGCTCTATTAAGAGCTTCATTTGGCTTCTCATTAACTCCTGGCTCCTTAAGAAAATCAGTGGCACAATACCATTTTCAAAAGGGACAGTAAAATCACAGCAGCTCTTGCAAACGTAAAAGGCTTGTTTTAAAAATCATTTTTCTCATTTTTAGTCTGAATAATATTTTCAAATTTTTTTTTTTTGACATCTTCAGCATTAAATCAGAGGCTGAATACTGTAATTTTTCCTGTTTTTCCCCAGTAAGAACTTAGTTGCTGATTAAAGCCTTTGGCAGGGAGTAGGCAGAATTTAATGCATTAACAATCTCACAATGAAATCAGAGTGAATTAGAGTAGTATTATCTCAAATAAATTATGTTTTGTTAGTACTATGTAATGTTCTTTAAACTGATGACAATGATTTATTTCTACTTAGATGAATGATGAGACTAATCAGTGAATTGCTGGATGGATGCTTTGTTAAATTAGTCCCATATTCAGTTGAGAGTCTTTAATCTCTTGCTTTGTGTGCTTATTTGTCATTGAATTTGCAGAGAGGCTGTGCAAGGTGCTTCTTTAATTTACGTGAATCTGAGCTAGAACATCTTCATTGGCTATCAGTTGGAGTTTCATTGCTTTAAAGCAGGGAAATGGCACAAAGGGGCCTTTAGATATTTAGGGCTCTCTGTAGACTGGATGTTAGGAAGAAGTTCTTCATAGAGAGAGTTATTGCCCATTGGAATGGGCTGCCCAGGGAGGTGGTGGAGTCACCATCATTGGGGGTGTTTAGGAGGAGACTTGATGAGGTGCTTGGTGCCATGGTTTAGTTGATTAGATGGTGTTGGATGATGGTTTGGACGTGGTGATCTTGAAGGTTTCTTCCAACCTGGTCTGGTCTGTCCTGTTCTGTTCTGTCCTGTCCTGTCCGTCTTTTAAAAACCACCTAAGCAAATCCTGTCAAAGATTATTAGAAACTCACTTTTTAAGGGAATTCATCCCACTTATTTCCTATATGCAAGGTGGTTTTTAGTTAACAGTGTTTGCAGATTTCCTGATGATGATTGCTTAACAATGAGGATGAGCTGGTCATCTATTTTCACATTTTTCTCTGTTACCTGTTGAATGGATGCTGCAATAGTTTTTTTTTAGTCTAACCATAAGGCTCTCTTCGTTAACATTTTAGGAACGAAGAAAATAACAAAAGTATGGATAGTGAAGATAACAGAGTTTCAGGAAGCTAATATTAATAGAAATACTTTTGTTGCAACTTTACAGTCTAAGGCCAGCATTTGTGAAGCCAGCTTTCCATTCCAAGAAGAAAAACTGAGCTTTTTCTGAGCATTTAGCATAAATGACAGCTGGGTCCCCACAATGTGAGAACTGGTATGTTGGCAATTTGCCTAGCAAAGAGCTACATTGTGAGAGGTAAAGAAGGAAAACATCAGAAGGTTTTTCTAAGCCTTGTGAAACATATTTTCCTGGTAATACAAAGCTAGAGGCAAACTTAAGTTTACTATATACAATACAATACAATACACCAGGTTGAAAGAGACCTTCAAGATTATCTCCAAATAGCACCACCACCTTAAACGTGTAACACTCTTGATTGAAAATTGTCTTACAAGTAATACCCAATTCTGTTCTACAGAAGAAGTAAAAGTGGCTTAATTCTGGAGCCAAGTTATGGCATTTTCTAACCCTTCAACCCTGATATAACATTCAAAAGAGCTGAAGGCAAATTGCCCACACCAAAAAGATCGCATGAGGTGGTGGTGTGGCATGGGGAAACAGATTATGGAAGTCCATCTTTGATACCTTTACACTTGGAGGGCAGTGGGGTGGGGGTGGGAAACCAGGTTCAGATAACTAAATCTGAAATTCAACCTTAAATCCACAGTGCAGACCCTGGCAAGCCATTGTATGCACAAAGTAGGAACAAGTAGAGGGTGCAGGGAAACAGCTTGAAAGCCCAGCTAGTAACAGGCTGAGTAATTCCTCTGCTTGTTACGGCTGGAGCTACCTTCTGGTTAATTGTATTGCACTCTGGCTTAAGCTGTTTGCATCTCCTGTTCCGGCCAGCCAGAAAGAAAGTCTGAGCTGAGTGCTTATGAGAAGTCACAGGATGAAGCCCACAGCATTTTAGGTTTGAAGAGGCTCTGAGTGCCTTTATCTGTGGACAGATTCCAATGAGCATCCTTTGGATGTGGAAAAGAGGGAAGTGTGCCATTGCACTTACATCCTGCAGCAGGATTATAAGATAGTGCTTTCCTAACAACTTCAAAGCCCTTGAAAGAGGTAAAAGAAAATGGCTTTTGTGGACAGAAAAAAGGAGCCTTATGTTTCATGGCTGCTTATGGGCAACACCTGAATTTAAGACTTGTATGATTCGTATATGAACCGTGCAGATTATTTGGACAAAGAGGCTCAGGGCAGAGTTTCTGAACTGCCCCTGCAGTCTCAGCAGTATCATAGATCGTTGATTTAAATGTTGGAAGAAGTCCTGTACAAACAAATACAGTTTTCTCCCAGATTATCCTAAGCAAATGTAAACATGTTCTTGAGAAGGCAGATGCAGGACAAGAGTGCAGTTGCACACTTAGCGTTGCTCTGCCATGCCATCCCTCACTTCCTAATGGTGCCTGGGCCTCAGGAAATGAAAATTTCTTTTTCTGCTTGTGTATATCTTAGTCCAAAGTTAAGGTAAGCAAAATGCTTTAATGTTTTTCATTAGAATAGAATAGAATTAACCAGGTTGGAAAAGACCTTCGAGATCATCAAGTCCAACCTATCACCCAACACCATCTAATCAACTAAACCATGGCACCAAGTGCCCCATCCAGAAAGCAGGTTGTGGCTTTATGCTATCTGAATGCAATCTAGTTTGCTGGGAAAAGAGGGTAAAGCAGATAAACTGAAGGAAGAAGTGGAATGTTAGAAACAATGCAGCAGTGTGCCCAGGTGGCCAAGAAGGCCAATGACATCCTGGCCTGCATCAGGAATAGTGTGGCCAGCAGGAGCAGGGAAGTCATTCTGGTTAGGCCACTCCTTGAGTACTGTGTGCAGTTCTGGGCCACCTAATTCAAGAAAGCTGTCGAGTTGTTGGAATGTGTCCAGAGAAGGGCAACAAAGCTGGTGAGGGGTCTGGAGCACAAGCCTTGTGAGGAGAGGGTGAGGGAGCTGGGGTTGTTTAACCTGGAGAAGAGGAGGCTCAGGGGAGACCTTATTGCTGTCCACAACTACCTGAAGGGAGGTTGCAGCCAGGAGGGGTTGGTCTCTTCTTCCAGGCAACCAGCACCAGAACAAGAGGACACAGTCTCAAGCTGTGTAAGGGGAAGTTTAGGCTGGATCTTAGGAAGAAGTTCTCAGAAAGAGAGATTGGCCATTGGAATATGCTGCCCAGGGAGGTGGTGGGGTTGACATTCCTGGAGGTGTTTAAGAAAAGGCTGGATGAGGCATTGAGTGCCATGGTTTAGTTGATTAATTGGGGTTGGGTGATTGGTTGGACTTGATGATCTTGGAGATCTCTTCCAACCTGGTTGATTCTGTGATAAGTTCTGGAAAATACAGAGGTTGTGCTGGAATGCTGAGCCTGTTTCCTGGCCCACGTGCAGGCACTGTGATGGTGAATGTATGATGCAATGTTAGATGCTGTTCTGTACATGTCAGTGAGGAACAAGTGCTGCCAGCATTCCATGGCAGCAGAGGAGAATTATTTTGTGATTCTGCATCCTGTTGCCGTGGCATTTGGAGGTGTGTGCAGCAGCTTCTGTCTCAGCTGCAAAGTCAGGATTTGACAGGATTGATAAATAAAAAAAAATCCCTGCTCCATTTTTTTTGCATGAGGAGAATATTAACTCTTGTACTGTAGACAAATTCTATTCTTTAACTGAATCACGCTGCTTTAAATTCACAAGGCTTTTCCACCACCTTTCAGTATGCTGGGCTGCACTGATGCACTGCGTGCTGCTTAAATGACTGTGCTGACCTCACTAAAGGGGCTGGTAGGAAGATGTTCCACCCACAGTTCCAAGATCCTTTGGATAGAAGGAGACTACCTAGCTGTAATTTATTACTGCGTTTGGTGGACAGGATAGCTCAACGATTTGACCTTGCACTTGAATGCCCTGCTAAGCAGCCACAAACGCTCTTCAGTGAAAGTGGGGCCTTTCTAGTTTTAATTTGTGCTGTGTCTGGGCAGCTGAGCATTTAAGGAGCTGCTGTCAAGCTCTAAACGTCTTTGCCTAAGGCTTCAGAGTAACCCGTCCCAGTGACACAGCCAGTGTGATTCCTGATTCCAGTGCCCTGCTGTCATCACATTCTTCCTTCCTTCCTTTCTTCCCTAGAGCTGTCTTTTGTATACAGGTTTAGGAAGGTCACTTTCATGCATTCCTTTGTCTTCTTTCTTTCTTATTTTTTCCCCCCCTGGTTGTCTTTTTCCCTGTGTCCATGAAGCTTGGCTTGAAGGTTCGCTGACTGTCTGGCTTGGTCAGTATCTGAGTCAGGACTTGAGGCATTTTTGGTGTTGCAGAAATAACAGATTGTGTTTGTTATCACATTTGTCCTGGTTTGGGGAGCGAGGATAAGGCCTGTCCTACAGCTATTAACCAGCTAATTTCTGTGCTACTTCTTTCTTCCCCTCCGCCGCACTCTCCCCCCAATTCCTAATTCTCCCTTTTCTTTCATCACTTTGAGCCCTGCCATCTCCCCAGGCTCTCCAGGAGCAGCTGCTACAAAGATGTGTGTGTCCTCCTCTGTAAAACTGGTCCTTGTTTTGTGTTGCTAGGCTACTCCCTTCCAGCTGCCACTGAAGAAATGCTCCGTGGTGGGAAACGGTGGGATCCTGAAAAAGAGCGGCTGCGGCAAACAAATAGATCAAGCGGATTTTGTCATGCGGTAAGACAGAAACCTCAATGACACATTGTCTTCCCTTCTCCCTGCTAAGTCTTGGACTTTTCAGAACTGTTCACTTGTGATTAATCAATTATAACTTGCCTTGGTTTTCCCCCACCCCTTTGCAGCATGCTTTAGAGAAGTGATTTGGGTAAAAGCGTGAGGATAGGCAGAAAAAGAGAGTTTTGACTGCAGAAGCAAATGGGGGTGTAATGTGGGAGCAGTCTGCAGATGAGTGGATTAAGGTTGTGACGGATTGTGCAGTGTCACAGAGAGGTATTGAAGAGCTGCATTTGTCTTTAACTATGGAATCCTGGGTAAGGTTGCATCTTGAAATGCGCTCTGTCCTCTGCAACTCATATGTGACCCATTGAACTCCAGATGAGCAGGTACTGACTTACAGGGCAAGACTTAAGAACCAGGTTTGCTCTGGGTCACTTCAACTCTGACAGAGCTGCGCACCTTGCTGCATCAGTGGGTGCATCTATGTCATCTTTAAGAATAAATTTTAAGACCAGAGGGAATGGATTTAGGATGAGAGGGGATGGATTTTTAGGAGGGGAGATTGAGACTGCATATTAGGAAGAAATTCTTTACAGTGAGGGTGGTGAGACACTGGAACAGGTTGCCCAGGGAGGTCCTGGATGCCCTTTCCCTGGCAGTGTTCAAGGCCAGATTGGATGAGGCCTTGAGTGACCTGGTCTAGTGCATGGTGTCCCTGCCCATGGCAGGGGGTTGGACTAGATGATCTTCATGGTTGCTTCCAACCTAAAACATTCTATGAATCTAAGTTGGACCAAGCTAAAATATTCCTCTGTTTTTACTCCCTCAAGACTGATTTCTGAGAAAAGGCCAAAGGTCCTTCAGTTGTGCAGAGTTTTGGGATTCCTTGCATGTCATTTCCCTCCAGCCTTCATGTGGGAACCTGTCAGGAGGGATGTTGAAGCAGTTACTGCTTTTGTGATTACATTTGGCACTTTCTAGGACTGCATTCTTTAAGAAAGAAAGACAGAAATTAGTTCCTCTCTGTTAAACAGGAACAAAAAATACCGTGGGGGAGAAACTGGAGGAATGCTCCCAAAGAGATGCAAAAAATGGAGTTGCTTTGGGTTTTGAGCTGGGTGTATAATGAACACCCACTTTAGCAAGTTTTCTCATTAGGTTCTGATGGCTTATTATAAAGCCATAGAAATTTGCTGCAAACTAAACAGTTTTACTGTGATTTCTAGTTTGCATCTCAAAGACCAAAATGCCTTCGATGTTAAAGCAAAGAAAATCAACAAACTAAAGACAAAAGCAAATGTATACTTAGAGCATTCATAGAAGAGAAGATAAAAGGCAGAGGGGGAGAAAGGCAGTGTGCTGATTGCCATTGCTTGCAAAACTCCTTAGGTGTTCTACAGACTAAATATGTGACGCCGCAGGGTATGTAATGGAATATGATTTGGATGCCGTGGGAAATTGAAATGCTGCAGGAGCAATCGGTTACAAAGACAACAGAATTGGGGTTTGGGTTTTTTTTTTAAAAATCAAGCCTTTGTTGTGACCTGATCACAGCCCTTAAAAACAAAGGGGTCCAGGAGAGCTGGACCTGCTTCAAGGAAGAACTCTTGAAGGTACAGGAACAGGATGTGCCAGTGTGCCAGAAGATGAGCTGCCGGGGCAGAGGGCCAGCCTGGATGGGCAATGAACTTCTAATAGAACTAAGAGTCAAAAAAGAGGGTGTACCATCTTTGGAAGAAAGGTGAGGCAACCCATGGAATGTTTAAGGATGTCAATGGCATCCTGGCCTGCATCAGGAACAGTATGGCCAGCAGGAGCAGGGAGGTCGTTCTGCCCCTGTATGCTGCACTGGTTAAGCCACACCTTGAGTACTGTGTCCAGTTCTGGGCCCCTTGGTTTGGGAAGGATGGTGACTTGCTGGAACGTGTCCAGAGTAGGGCAACGAAGTTGGTGAGGGGTTTGGAACACAAGCCCTATGAAGAAAGGCTGAGGGAGCTGGGGTTGCTTAGCCTGGAGAAAAGGAGACTGAGGGGTGACCTTATTGCTTTCTACAACTACCTGAAGGGAGGTTGTAGCCAGGCGAATGTTGGTCTCTTCTCCCAGGCAACCAGCACCAGAACAAGAGGACACAGTCTCAGGCTGCACCAGGGCAGGTTTAGGCTGGAGGTTAGGAAGAAATTCTATACAGAGAGAGTGATTGCCCATTGGAATGGGCTGCCTGGGGAGGTGGTGGAGTCGCCATCATTGGAGGTGTTCAGGAGGATACTTGATGGGGTGCTTGGTGCCATGGTTTAGTTGTTGGTTGGATTGGTTGATGGGTTGGACGCGATGATCTTGAAGGTCTCTTCCAACCTGGTCTGGTCTATTCTATTCTATTCTATTCTATTCTATTCTATTCTATTCTATTCTATTCTATTCTAATTCTATTCTGTATGGTTCTTATGGAACTTATTTTGAAATGGAAATAAGTGACAGGGAGAATCCCACAAGAATCCCAGTAGCTGCCTGCAGCCTGTGTGGTTTTTTGCAGTGGTTTGCAGTCATAGTGACAAAAAATGTTTCTGTTCTTTTGAGTTAGTAACTGATACACCACTGGCAAAAACTATATTTAAACCCTATTTTTATAGCAGGTGGAAGACAGGATTTAGTTGATCTTTTCTAAACTGGATTTCCATAATCTGAGAGTGGAGAGAGCACAATAGTGACTTGCATAACATGTTTCTTTTTTTTAACCAAAGAAATTTATTGTGTGATGTCTTTGAAGTATTTCTGTAGTGTTGAGATGTCATGCCAGGTTTTGCCCTTGTTCTTTTCTTCCATTCACATGGTCTTTGATTTCGCTTACGTGTGTTTTCCTCTGCCATAAGACTGCAGCTGTCTTCTGTGGTACACTGTAATCAGTGTAGTTAATTAATGAGTTTAACCTTGTCTCATTGCTGAGCATCTTCTACAAACACAGTTGTACCAACATAGAGATTAAAAGAGCTGCAGTTTTCAGCCCCTAAGGCATAGCACAGTGGACCTGCAACAAAAAAGGTACATGGCCTATGGACTACACGTTTAGTTATGGCTGTGATAGGCTCTTCTGATAGCTGCCTAATTTTCAGCTTTCCTTTTTTCTTTCTCTTCCCTCTCTCCTCTTTTTTCCTTTTTTTCTTTCTCTTCCCTCTCTCCTTTTTTTTCCTTTTTTCTTTCTCTTCCCTCTCTCCTCTTTTTCCCTTTTTTTCTTTCTCTTTCCTCTCTCCCCTTTTCCTTTTTTCCCTTTCTCTTTCCTCTCTCCCCTTTTCCTTTATTTTCTTTCTCTTTCCTCTCTCCCCTTTTCCTTTTTTTCCTCTCTCTTTCCTCTCTCCCCTTTTCCTTTTTTTTCTTTCTCTTTCCTCTCTCCCCTTTTCCTTTTTTTCCTCTCTCTTTTCTCTCTCCCCTTTCCTCATCCTTTCTTAATTTTTAATGCTTTCTGATTCTTTGGGAACTAAACTTTCCCAATGTTTCTAGTCTTTCTTGTTGATTTCTTCTCAATGATTGCATTTTCTGAAACCTCTCATTTTGAGTCTCCCCTTCTGGGTTCTTTTTAAGTTGTTCAGCTTCTCTTAAATTCTGGTGGGCCAAAATAGAAAGTGTTTCCTAACTGAGATCTCAATACATTGTGCACAGTTTAACAAATGGAGTTATGAAGCAGAGAAAATATTCCTGGAAATGTTATTTTTCTGGGAGAACAAGGCTGAATTCATCTGTGTTCATGTAGGTAGGATTTTACCATCCTTCTCCTTGGCATTTCCTGACAATGAGAATTTAAGAATATGGTTTTGAGAGCTGGTATTTATGTGCAAATAGGTGCAGATGTATTACTAGTAGTTGTTGTTTTGTTTTTTCTTGGGGAATGTATGAACTTGCATTAACAAAAATTGCAGACTGTAATGTGTGCACACCAGTGACTCTCCAGGCACTGACACTGCACAAAACTGTAACACGTGGAGGTGCAGCCCAGAATTTGTGCAGCTTCGTTTGCTGCACTCTGCTATTGCCAGCACCCCACCTGGAGTGCTGCGTCCAGCTCTGGAACCCTCAACACAGCAAGGATGTGGACCTGATGGAGAAGGTCCAGAGGAGAGCCATGAAGATGGCTGGGGAGCTGGAGTACCTCTGCTACAAGGACAGGCTGAGGGATCTGGGGCTCCAGGGAGACCTAATAGCAACCTTCCAGTAGGGCCTACAAGAAGGCTGCAGAGGGACTGTTTGCAAAGGCCTGCAGTGATAGGATGATGGGCAATGGTTTGAAATGAGAGAAGTTTGCTCAGTCACTTTCTCTTTAGTACATGATCACCCTGCCTACCAGGACAAGGCTATGAGCAGAACTGAGGTGCCCACATTTAAATAGACACTTAAAATTTTCCTCTGTGTTTTCTCGGTAAATTCTGTATGCTCAAAGTGTTGAATGCTTGTAATACCACAGAGTGGTAACAGTCTGGAGCCTAATACTGGTAAACAAGACAGGACAGAATGAAACATAGAACTTAAAAAGAATTTGGGGGAAAAAAAGGTGTTTGCTGTATATGATAATAGCCTCTTCCACAGCCTTCAACCTGTCAGAAATGCCAAGTCTGTGTCTGTTTTTGCTTAGTAGCTAAGATCCTCTCTGCAAAATGTTTTATTTCCACATTTCCTCACAATTTAGTACAAAAATATCCTGCTGTGCTCCTAGGTGTAGTGCAGTAGGGAACATCTGTATTTTGGTCTAGTATTGGTACAGCACTTTTGCATTTTCTGACAGCTTGCTGTTTGTTTTCAGAAAACCCCCAAAGCTGCAGATGAAAAGAGATTGAGGTTGAAGCCCATCGATGCTGAATGTCATTTAAAATCTTGACTCTTTTTCTGTGCGCAGGTGCAACCTTCCTCCTCTATCCAGTGAATACAGCAAGGATGTTGGATTGAAAACCCAGCTGGTGACTGCAAATCCCAGTATAATTCAGAAAAGGTAGAGACCATATTTTTCCTTCTCTGGTCAGGGGAAACAAAGAGAAAAATGCTTCATTCATGTTACAGATGTTAGTGCAGCAGAGTCCTTAGCAGTCCTCTGATCCTGAAAAAGGATCTGGAAAAGATGAAACAGGCAATAGTTTGATGTTAGGTAAAGTAATTCAAGACTAAGCTCTTGATCTGTAAGCAGGCAAACTATGGGAAGCTGGCTTTTACAGTTATTTCTTCTATTATGCTCCCCTCTGTGTCCAGCTCCATCCTTTTGCTATGTGTTGAGCATGTGCCAACGGTACTTTGGCTGCTCTCAAGGCAAGCATGTACTGATAGGTTGTCCAAACCATTCTCTTGGTCAGTCTAGCTGGCTGCTACATCCCACAATTAACATGGATGCTAATTTGAGTATCGCTTTGCTTCACCACTGGTAACCTCTGGGTCCTTAGTCTCTTTGTATTATTTGTTTGATACTGACTTTTGGGTGCAAAAGCAGTTTAGGATGGAAGCGTTCAGCAGGTTACGATCACACAAGCCTTGCTGTCTTGGGAAACTGGGACATATTTTTGTTCTTTGTTAGAGCTAGTTGAAGTTCTTCAAATGTCAGTAGCTGATGAGAGAGAGGAAGGTGGTGGTGGTGGGGAAGTCAGCAGCATGTCTCTGATATTGCCTTCCTGAATTTTAATTACTCTGTTATTTGTTTATCACCAGGAATGAAGTAGGCTGTTGTCAGGCAGAACAAGATGTGGTAGTAACCTGCAATGTTCACTGAAAAACAGGGAGAAAAGGAATAAACTGAGGGAATGAACAGGAAATGATTAGGCATGAAGAAATGTAGAATGTGGGTGCTGGGAGGTGAAGGATTGTGAAAGTAAGTAAAGCTGGGAAATAAAAGGAATACTTGAAAGCTGGGTGTGTTAGAAAAGACAAAGGCACAGACTTGGAAATGGATGTTTGATGGGATTTACATGTAATATTTTTCCTCTGTATCAGGAATTGAAGGGTGTTCTAGTTTTGTGTGTGGAAAACACAGTCTGTGACAGAGTAGGTAAAAAAAAAATAGAGAAATGGAGTAGTAATCAGCTTCAAGAGCTGATTGTGGGCACAGAGTGTCTGAATAGGAGAAAGCACAGAAGTGCTTTTGGGATGAGATCAAAGCAAACCAAGCACAACTGACTGAGGATGACACCAGGTGCCAGGCAAGAAGGGCTTAGGGCAGGGGACTTGAAGATGGGGAATCTGCTAATGCTGTGGGACAAAGATGGCTCATGAGTTGATATAAGGAGTGGGATGAAATGGGCAAGAACATCCCCTCGAGGAAAGATCAGTTTGGCTGTGGCATTTTGGAAGAAGTGAAGAGGAGCAGTGTGAAATGTGAAGCTTAGAAAAGCATTTTATAGATGTCAGGGCAGAGGATTATTAATCTCATGAGGATTTATTTTGCACCCTCCCCTGCATCAAGGCCTGGAATGGAAACCTTGCTGTACTTCATATTTTTGAGCAGAAGAGGAAAGGGAAAAAGAATGATAGTGATGCTACAGGGACATGAGGGAGCTACACTAGAGGGACTGTGGAGTTATCTGGCAAGAAGGAAGGGAAGTAGCAAGCAGATGGTTGTAGAAGCAGATGGCTGGAGAGAATTAGATGCCACTTTGTGAGAGGAGGATATCGCAAGGAAAAGTGGAAGGAGGAGGGAAATAGGAAAAGAAAAAGGGAGGAAGGAATAGATGGAGAACAAGAAATGGGATTGCATTCCATTTCAGTGCTCAGAGTGAGTGGACCATGACTGCAGTGCAGGCCCTTTGCTGAGTAAGTGACGTGGGGTGTATGTGCACATGTACTAATGAGGAGGAGATATACAACCAGGAGCTGAGAATTACACAGAAAAGAAATTCATTGCACTGAAAATTGGCAGCTTCCTCCTCTGAGACTTGGAGCTTTTGAGAGATCTGACACTTTGCTTCCTCTGTGCATGGTTGGGAAGAGATTTTTAATTTTTTTAAAAATAGTACAAACTTATGATGTTACCTCTCATGTGCTCAGTTAGAGTTGGAACAAGAGGGTAAATCTTGGAAGTTAAATTAGGGGGCAGAAGCTTTTTACAGATTTAATACTGCTCACAGTGCATGAAATTCAGGGACAGTCAGGCTGGTGACTGATATGTGTCTGTTTCTAAGCTGTAAGTTAACTAGCTTCACATAGTGGTAGTATTCATTATCATTCTTCCCCTTTCTTCTTGTCCTTACTGCAAGGAGGCTGATACTGATGAGCCTTGACATCTCGATTCTCTCGCGCGTGTGTTACGGCAAACGTAGCGAATTGGTCCTGCAACGCCATTCATGGCTTCTAAAAGATTTATCCTTACCAGATAATTTATGATGAGGCATGTTGGATAGGGCAAAGCTTTCATACCAGGGATATGGAGGTAGTTTTCTGTGTTGTTCTAAAACCAGAATTACTGCCTTTAGAAAACTGAATTGCTGGCAGTAATTGTTGCAGAGTGATATCTGAGCTGCCGCTGTTTCCCTCTAGGCTTGCAGCCTTAGGATGGGAGAGTCAAGACTTTCATCTGACTTCAGAGATACCTTGTCTTTTGCAAAACTTAGAGCTCAAGTTTTTAGTCTGTTTTCAGCAGGAAATGTGACTGTGCAGGTAGTACAGTGTTCACTTGTAAAATATTGTGCTGGGTTCTCATTTCGCTTTGAAAAACTCTGAGGAATTTCCCACTGTAACTTTGTTTCACGTAATTCAGGAGTACTGGCAAGAAATATACTATGATAGAAATTTCCCTGGCTGACTGAGAGAACTCATGATGACTGCCACAGTTCATTTTATTTGTCTGAAGTATGTCAGGATTATCTCTCTTTTGCTGCCTGAGCCCTCCATGCTGGAAAGCACATCAGTCTGTGGCAGACTGCAGAGTACAGACTGATGCTGCTGGTCTAACAGGGGAGGAGAGTCCTCTGCTGAAGGGAAAAGCAAGGGTGCCCTTTCCCACCTCCAATTCTCCTCTGGGGCTGCTTTGGTGATGTTCACGTCCCTGAGAGTTGCAGCTTCGTGTGCAGAGGCTGCAAAGCTGGGCTACGAGGCAGCACTCAGCCACCTCTCTGATATTCTCTCCTCTTGCACAAAGACCAGATCATTCCTGTGTGTGTTTAGGGCTTTGGAGGTTACTCTAGTTAGATGAATTATGAACACTTCTGTGAAATACCTGTGCAGTCAGAGACAGGGTGAGGGTGGAGGTGATTCATGGTTCTGCTACTACAGCATTTCTACTAGAGCACACCTTGTTGCTTTTCATACAGAAATAAGTGAAGGGTGTAGCTGAGGGGGTATCAACCTTTATTCTTTGCGATGTGGAAAATTCGATGTAAGTTTTATAGTGGAGTCTCTCAACAGATGTATAACATTGCCAATGGAAATAGTCCAACTGAAACTTGGGTAGCTGTTCTTAGGAGCACTTTGCAGCTCAGTATGAGCTCCAATGACTGAATGTGACCATTTATTTTCCCCCAGTAAATTAATCCACTGTTTTGACTTCTGCAGTGCTTGAGAAGTTTTTGCTGCATCCATTGCCCTGCTCTAAAGCAAGGTGAAGGAATGAGACTGAATGCTAATAAATGCAATGATTCTGCCTCTGAGCTTTGAAATGTCTGTTAAATATTGCTGTTGTTTATTAGGATCCCACACAATTTGAGTGGGTTTTAATTTGTTTTCCAGTTCTCCCTGTGTCTTACAGCCAGCTAATAATCTTTCCTGGATTCGGTCCTGGAGATATCTTTGAATCCAATTGACTTAAACCCTAAGAATAACAAAATGGGACTGAGGCAATTATTCCATTTAATAAAAGCGTCCTTCATCTTTGATTAAACAAATGTACAATATTCAACCTGTTGCTGACACTCCTGAAAATGGTAGATTACAATTCCTTCTGACTATGTCTCTATGTAAAAACTGTGCACTCTGTTCCCAGGTAGGTACATTCTCATTTACTAACTGCAGAAGGTCAGAAAAAGAAACACAAGAGGCCCTGCATGCATAAAATACCTCACTGAACAGAAACCCCTCTTGCTCATGTTATCCTTTATTTAGAAGTCAGATGATGAGTTTCTCTCTTCTGGGAGCAGCTGTTTTATCCTCACTGGAATAAGAAAGGAAGCAGAAGTGTGATGACAGAGAAGACTTCAGCCTGGAGAACAGAAGGCGCTGGGCAGACCTTCCAGTATCTGAAGAGAGTCTACAAGAAGGCTGCACAGAAACTGTTTCCAAAGATCTGCAGTGATAGGATGAGGGTTTGAAATGAGAGAAGAAGAGATTTAGATTGGATGTTAGGAACAAGTTCTGCACCGTGACGGTGCTGGAACACTTCAACAGGTTGCCCAAGGAGGAAGTTGGAGGCCCCATCCCTGGAGGTATTCGAGGTCAAGCTCGACAAGGCTCTGAGCAAGCTGATCCACTGGAGGATGTCCCTGCTGACTGCTGGGGGTTGGACTGCTTGGTCTTTGGAGTTCCCTTTCAACCCAAACCATTCTATGATTCTACTACAGGTGTAGAGCAAATGTCAATGAATTTGTTTTAGAAGTATCACAATATTTAGAAGTATTCCAAACATATTAAACAGAATACTACTCAGAAAGAGCAACTGCAGAGTCCTTCACAGGGGGAGGAATATGAAAAAAAATTTGGGGAGTTACTGAGTAGGTGGCATTTCTGCTGAGAAGAAGCAAGTGGGGTTAGGTTTCTGAGTGAACATGAATAGGCAATGTCCTAGCATTTAGCTGACAGCAAGTGCTGTGCTGCATTATCCAATTAAGTGTAATGGATGAAGGGATAAGCTTTAGCTCAGCTATGGTCTCAGCTCTGTACTGTACTTCATTTTGACACCATATGTTTAAAAAAAGGCCCAAATCCCAGGCATGGAGTGTCAGCTGCAAAGTGTAGCAAAAGGCTGGAAGAAGGAGGTTGATGAAGCCCCAGGGAAAGCACTGCTGAATCTAGAGGTATCTTTAAAGGTACCAGTGGCTTCAAAGAGAAATATCCGTTGCTGTTGATAAGATCAGGAGCAAGGGGCTGAAATTTTAGGTTAGGAAAACAAGAACTGGGAGGGAAAATACTTTAATCTTATAGGAGAGAAGAAGGAAGAATGACAGATTGAGGAGAGCTGTAACAGGCTCCCAGGGTGGAGGTGAGGACAATTGCTAGGTATTAGGAAGGACTTTATAGAGGGCTTCTATGGAAGTCCCCATGTTTCAGTAATCTGAAGAGCTAATCACTGATGAAATAGGAAATGATAAATAGATGCCATGAAAATAGTGCCATAAAACCATAGTTTCATGCTTTCTTTTAAAAACAAATGGTTTATTACTAATTATTATAAAGCAATGAGATAGGACCCCATCATTAAAACAACCCCTTTAGCTTTCTGGTGGAAACACCCTCACATTTCAGTTCTGATGTGTGTCTATTGTGGCACTGGAGAGGAAGAGGATGGATTATCTTACAGACACATTTGTATGGCTCCTACATTGAGAGTAGGGTTTGGATGATCAGCAGTTATCTCTGTAGTGAATGGCATTTTAATTGCAAATCTTTGCCTCACCAGTATCACCAGTGCTTGCCCATATGTGCTGATATTCATTAACAGGTTGTCTCGCACATTTTCATTTTCCTGGCAAGCCACTGCAGGCAGACTGTTGCTTTTTGGATTTCATTGTTGTTGTGCTTGTGGGGTTTTTTTCTTTTGTTGCCTTTTTAATACAATTTTTTGTGTGTGTGTGGTGGTGGTGGCTTTGTTTTGGTTTTGCTTTGTTGTTGTTGTTTGGTTTTCTTTTTTCTTCCCCCACTCCCCCACCCTCTGGTGTCTTCTGGCAGACTCTTCAATACAGCAGTCTAAAGAAGTACCAAACAGAAAGAAACCCCAAATGTCTGGTTTTCCATTATTAGGTTTGTGAGATGGAAAAGGTCTGTATGTTCTCTGTATGTTGTTCTTGGCCCAGGTGGCCAAGAAGGCCAATGGCATCCTGGCCTGCATCAAGAATAGTGTGGCCAGCAGGAGCAGGGAAGTCACTGTGCCCCTGTACTCTGCACTGGTTAGGTCACACCTTGAGTCCTGTGTCCAGTTCTGGGTCCCTCAATTTAAGAAGGACATCGAGACTCTTGAATGTGTCTTGAAGGGCAACGAGGCTGGGGAGAGGCCTTGAGCACAAGCCCTATGAGGAGAGGCTGAGGGAGCTAGGATTGTTTAGCCTGGAAAAGAGGAAGCTCAGGGGAGACCTTTTTGCTCTCTACAACTACCTGAAGGGAGGTTGTAGCCAGGAGGGAGTTGGTCTCGTCTCCCAGGCAACCAGCACCAGAACAAGGGGACACAGTCTCAAACTGTGCCAGGGGAGGAGGTGAGGAGAAAGTTCTTCTCTGAGGGAGTTGTTAGCCATTGGAATGTGCTGCTCAGGGAGGTGGTGGAGTCACCATCCCTGGAGCTGTTCAAGAGGGGACTGGACGTGGCACTTGGTGCCATGGTTTAGTAGTCATAAGGTGTTGGGTGACAGGTTGGACTGGATGATCTTTGAGGTCTCTTCCAACCTTGTTGATTCTATGATTCTAAGATAATAATACTTCTAATTAAGGTGATTTTTTTTTCCCTTTTAATCCTTCTGTTGCTGCAGTAGGACTTCCTATGAGAGCTTCTAAATCCTTCTGCCAGTATGTAGAATAGAGGGCCTGAGTACTTAATTTTTAAATATGTGAGTAATATCTTCAAGATCAATGGAATAACTTTATATATGTTTTGCTTTACCAAGTGCCTTGTATGAGTACCTCAAGTTTATTGAGGGCAACATCTCCAAAGGTTTTTAAGTGCCTAATTCATGTGTAGGTAGTTAATCCTTCTTTGAAGTCTTTGCCTTTAACCCAGATTTTTCTACCCCTGTCCCATCTCTTGAATAGTTTCAGGTATTGATGAGAAAGCAAACGCTTTGGTTTTAAATACAGATGCAAGGCATCCTGCAGTCTGAAAGCCTGCAAATAAGAAGATCACGCAGGATGACTACTTCTCTGCAGTCTGTCAGGTGGTGGCATTCCCACTTTTTCTTTTGTTTCCTTCTCTAAAGAAAAAAAAAAAGCACTTTTGCTGTTAGCAGCATGTGCAGCCATGTCATCCCACGAACTTCAGAGAGAGCTTCCCAATTCAGAGGGCAGTCACAGGAGTGCAAGAATTACGCTTATGGGCTTAGCCCCAGGCCAAAAGGTGGCAGGGAGGTTAATTAGCGTCTGCTTTCTCATTAAACAGTCAAGAGGATTCCTGGGGATGAGGGACTCCAGCTGAGAAGACTGACAGATTCTGGCTTGTGGAGGAGAAAGCATAGCAATACTGAGACATAGTTCAGCAAAGCTCTCCAGCTTGGCTGTGTTGCTGGAGTGCTTTCGTTTTCTGTAGGTACTTTTGGCCAGTGCACAGGCTGGATTCAGTTCCTTGCCTCATTATTCTGTCGTTATGAACAAACCTGTGTAGTTTGCTTGGGACTGTATAGTTTGAGGAAGAGGAGGCTGAGGGGAGACCTTATCACCTTCTACACCTACCTGAAAGGACAATAGAGAAGTAGGGGCTGGTCTCTTCTCACAGAACAAGAGGGAAGAGCTTCAAGCTGCACTGGGGTAGGTTTAGGCTAGACACTAGCAAAAATTTTGCCCTGTAGGAGTAATCAAGCATTGGAACAGGCCTAGGGAGATGGGTGAGTCACTATCCCTGGAGGTGTTTAAAGGTCATTCAGATGTGGCACTTGGTGATGTGGATTGGTGGTGAACTTCACAGAGTAGGGTTAATGGTTGGATCTGATGATCTCAAGGGTGTTTTCCAATCTGAATGATTCTGTGAAAACCTGCTTCTGTTTGAACATAAGGCAAGAAAGAAGAGTGGCCTCTTGGAATTTGATGCCATTTCTAAATCAGAACCCTGATATTTAGGTGAAGAGAAGCCTTATCTTGAGTGCTTCAGAGCAACTTCCACCAAAGCCTGTAGATACTGCGGTTCCTTGCAATCTTGCTGGTCTGTACACAGCATTCACTTTCACTTGTTTGAGATTGCACTTAAATAGCAAACACCTTGTTATGCTGGGAGCTTCAAAGAAAAGCCTCTGATGTTATAGTAAAAAAATTAGGGCTTGAATACCCAGGGAATAATCACAAAATAAGCTCCAGCTTGCATGAGTTTAAATTTGATCAACTGAAATAGAAAGCTGGCTCAGAGCGTGCAGGCAGCTTGTGGTGTTGAACTGTTAATAAAAGCTGGAGCTGTAAAGCATGAGTGTAAAAGAACTCCAGTAGAGTAATTTCAGCACTCTCCCTCTAGTATGTGACTGTAGAATTGCAAGGTTTGGCATTGCAGATGTTGGCATGGTGCTTGTGCATCTGAATAACCTGTGTACTGCTCAGTGAAGCAGCAGGCTGTTAAAATCACATCCCTACAGCTGTGACTTGGCCACGAAAATGATCAGGGGTTGGAGCACCTCTGCTACAAGGACAGGCTGGGGGAGCTGGGGTTGTTCAGCCTGGAGAAGAGAAGGCTCCAGGCAGACCTAATAGCAGCCTTCCAGTACCTGAAGGGGGCCTACAGGAAGGAGGGAGAGAGACTGTTTACAAAGGCCTAGAGTGACATGACGAGGGGCAATGGCTTCAAACTAGAGAAGGGCAGATTTAGATTGGATATCAGGAAGAAGTTCTTTATGGTGAGGGTGGTGGAACGCTGGAACAGGTTGCCCAGGGAGGTGGTTGAGGCCCCTTCCCTGGAGATATTCATGGGAGGCCCTGGGCAACCTGATGTTGGGGAGGGATGTCCCTCTGACTGGGTAGAGATTGAACTGGATTAATTTTGAAGGTCCCTTCCAGCCTGGACCACTCTGACTCAGTCAGCTTGCACAACGAAATGAAGCATTCATCTCACAGGAGTTTTGAAACAATGCACAAGAGCATTCTCAAGTGTCTTACAATAATAAATTTTATCCACTTTGTGCACTTTTTGTACATGAAAATATATATTAAATACACATGTAAGATATATGTATAAATATGTGAAGGGTGAGTGACGTCTTGAGCTGTTCTCGCCCTTGTCTGCCAGGCAGGAAGGAGCCTTGGGAAAAGCTGCAGTGTGGGTGGTACTAAAGCATGCTTGACAGCCAGCTGCAAAGTTTACAGTTGGCCTTTGGGAAGAGTTTCTGGCTGTGGCTTATGAACTGTAAAGGAGAGCAGGAACCAAAAGGCTTGGCTGTGTGGTGTGGTATGAAAGATTTGATCTCAGTCCCGCTTCAGAAGGTGTTTTGGGGGTTTTGTGTGTGAATGGAATAAGCTTAAGTCAAGCTGCTGTTTACAGATTGTTGCAGAGCTGAAGCACTTGGCAAGGCAGATAAAATATCTTTGTCCCTCGTTTTCAGATAGTAGAGCAGAAGCATGAGGGAGCAATGACAGACCAACACTGAGTCAGAGTGAAGTCCAGAGCAGTGTGTTCCTGGCCTTTTGCCCAGCCTTCAGTCTTAGGTGTTTGTGGAGGTACCTGGTGTGAAGAGCAGACTTAGGTTTCTTGCTCTTCATGCAGTCTCTTTCATGAGTGTTAAATCTGCATAAAGAGATTAATTAGACCTGCCAGAGAAACTGTTTCTGTCTACAGAGTTGCTAATTGCTGTTCACACACTGTCAGAATATTGCAGGGTTTTGTTCTCATATCTGATGCTGCTTCTTCAGATACAGAGGTGGCTCTCCTAAGGATCTACTGGCTAAGACAATGGAGGTATGGAAGCTGAAGCCCTGAAATCTTGTGTATTTTGCATTTGTATTTGGAAAGGTTTCTCATTCCTGAAGGACACTTGCTCATAGTGGCAGGGACATTGTAGTGGAAGGAAGCTTTCTGTTCTGTGCTACCTTTCTGAATTTGCTACTGCTGCTGAAACCAGAGAGATAGGGGGCACAGGCAGCTACTGCGTCACACAGAATGTTAGGAGTCAGAAGGCAGCTCAAAAGGTCATCAAGTCCAACCCCACTTCCAGAGCAGGATCACCTAGAGTGGGTCATACAGAAATGCATCCAGGAGGGTTTGGGGTGTCTCCAGGGAAGGAGAATCCACAATCTCTCTGGGCAGCTTGATCCAGGGCTCTGGCACCTTCATACTGGAAAAAGTTTCTCCTTATGTTTCTGTGGAACCTCCTCTACTCCAGCTTGCACCCATTGCCCCTTGTCCTATCACTGAGCAGAGCCTCTCTCTGTCTTCCTAATGCTGCCATTCACATCTTTATAAACATGAATGAGAATCCTCTTCTCCAAGCTAAAGAGACCGAGCTCCAGAATCCCTTCTTCTTAAGGCAGATGTTGCACTCATAAGGGTACTGTATGGTACAGACAAGGTGGAAGAGAGTGTAGTGTGCAGGTGCTTGGCAGATCTGCTTCTCATCTTTTTCATGCTGTGTTTTCTGCTTTCCTCACTAGACTGTAACACACCCAACATGAAATGCCAGTTCTGTGTGGTTGGAAGCAAAACTGAATCAGTGTCATAAGAGAGCAGGCAATGATAATGTGCCTGACTGGGGTAGGAGCAGCACGTAACTCGACACAGTCATCTTCCCATGTGTTGCATAGTGACTAGCCATGAACAGTGTTGATTGGCTCAAGGGCAGGAAGGCTCTGCAGAGAGCTCTGCACAGGTTAAATTGATGGGCTGAGGTCAGTGGAATGAGGATTTACAGAACCAAGTGCTGGGTCCTGCACTTTGGTCACAACCACCCCAAGCAACACTACAGGCTTGGGGCAGCATGGCTGGAAAGCAGCCTGGAGGAAAAGGATCTGGGGGTGCTGGTGGACAGCTGAACAGGAGCCAGCAGTGTGCCCAGGTGGCTAAGAAGGCCAAAGGCATCCAGGGCTGGATCAAAACCAGTGTGTCCAGCAGGAGTAGAGCACTGATTGTGGTCTTGTATTTGGCCCTGGTGAGGCCACAGCTTGAGTGCTGGGTTCTGTTCTGGGTGCCACAGGATAGGAAAGACATTGAGGGGCTGGAGGGTGTCCAGAGAAGAGCAACCAGGCCGGTGAGGGGTTTGGAGGGCATCATAATAGGAGGGGCTGAGGGAGTTGGGGTTGTTTAGTCCTGAAAAGAGAAGGCTGAGGGGAGATCTTACTGCTTTCTACAACTCCCTGAAAGGGAGGTTGAAGTGAGGCTGCTGTTGGTCTCCAGCAATAGGATGAGAGGAAATGGGTTTGAGTTGTGCCAGGGGATGTTTAGATTTGACATTAGGAAAAACTTCTTTACTCAGAGTGGCTGGAACAGGCTGCCCAGGGAGGTGGTGAAGTCACCATCCCTGGAGGTGTTCAAGAAGCTGTAGATGTGGTACTTCAGGATATGGTTTGGTGGTCATAGTAAATGGGTTATGGTTGGAGTTGATGATCTTAGAGGTCTTTTCCAGCCTTAATGATTCTATGATTCAGCAGCTGCCTGGCAAGGACTGCTCTGTGAATTGCTCAGAAGGTTCCTTATGCAATTTGCTGGAAGTTTGGAGTCGTTCAAAGTGACTGAGTGGTTGCGTGCATAGACTGCAATCATGAAGTGCAAACTGTTCAGGCAGCTCTGACAGCAGCAGCCTGAAGAAAGAGGACATCCTAGTATGTGCTGAGCTGACTGCTTTCAGGATGGTGGCTCACTAGTAGAGCCAGGCATATGTTGTCACTCTTTTTTCTGTGCATATCCTTTAAGTTGCTGAGAAAATATGCTTGGACCTAGATAGTTTTTTGCCCCTTTTTATGTGTGCTCACAGCAAATAACTGTTTTGTCTTGAAATGGTTGATGCATCTGTAAATTTGCCTTGAATTCTGTGGGATGATTGTGGGTGGGAAAATAAGGAAAGTTAAATAAAGAATTTCAAGAGCAAATTAAGGGTAGGAACACTTTGGCTGACTCCTGTTTTGTAGCAGCTTTGGAATTTGTGCTGAGTGAGGACAACTTGAATATAGAACCTTGGGTGCTCACAACAAACTGCTCACAATTGTCATTTTAACAGGCAAATTTTCAATTACTTTTTTCTGTGCCACCTCCCCTTGGTAGGCTGCTTAGTAGCCCTCCTAATGAAATCCAACAAGGACAAGTGTAGAGTCTTGCATCTGGGGAAGAGCAACCCCATGGACCAGGATAGGTTGGGGACTGACCTGTTAGAGAATAGCTCTTGTGCAAGGGACCTGGGGATCCTGGTGGACAGAAGGATGCCTGTGAGCCAGCAATGTGCTCATGTGGTCAAAGCCAATGGTGTCCTGGGGTGTATTAGAAGGGCTGTGGTAAGAAGGTGGAGGGAGGTTCTCCTCCCCCACTACTCTGCCCTGGTGAGGCCTCATCTGGAATATTGTGTCCAGTTCTGGGCCCTTCATTTTAAGAAGGATCTCATGGAACTGCTTGATAGAGTCCAGCACAGAGCCACAAAGATGTTAAAGGCATTGAAACATCTTCCTGCTGAGGAAAGACTGAGGGAGCTGTGGCTCTTTGGCTTGGAGAAGTCTGAGGGGTGACCTCAGTCATGCTTATGAGGAGCAGAGGCTCAGTGATGTCCAGTGATAGGACAAGGGGCAATGGGTGCAAGCTGGAGCAGAGGAGGTTCCATGTGACCATAAGAAACTTCTTCACTGTGAGGCTGCCAGAGCCTTGGAGCAGGCTGCCCAGAGAGGTTGTGGAGTCCCTTTCTCTGGAGACATCCCAAACCCACCTGGATGTGTTCCTGTGTGACCTCCTTTAGGTGATCCTGCTCTGGCAGGGGGCTTGGACTGAATGATCCTTGGAGGTCCCTTCCAACCCCTAACATTCTGTGATTCTGGGGTTTATTTGCCTTGCCATATTCACTTGCCTCTGAGTCACTGTGAGTTGAAGCAGAAATTATCTGAGTCTCTTCTTTGTATTTAAATTATATTAAGCAGTCTGCTTCATGCCGTATCAGTCTCAGCTCGAAGATCTGTCTGGATTAACAGTGCAGGCACAGCTGGAGTCACAGATAATGGATAACATTCTCAGCTGGGGTATTATATCCATATAATTCTAGTGAGTCAACAGAGCTACACTAATTCTCACCATCTGAACAGCTACAGTTACTACAATTGCTCTCTTTCTCTCAGCTGCTAAAACTTATGTTTGGGCTTTTGTGCTTCTCTGTCAGCACTTAATGATACCCCTTGGCTTTGAATAGGGCAGAGGACCCCATAAACAAAAGGTTTTCCTGCAAATTACTTAGTGTTAAAGCTGAGGGGTGCTTTTGCTTTTCCCTTGAAACTGAGATGTGCTGCAGCACTTCTGGAGTACCGTGTGAGGTACTAGATTCCGTGTGAGGTACTTGTGATTTATTTTTTTTGTATGCTTTTAATTTGTAGTGAAGGTAGCACAGAACTAAATAAAGCTTGTTATTTAAATTAGCAATTCGTAAGACCAGTTTGTGCTGTAACCCTTAATTAACCAGAGACAGCTCACGTGCTTTACCATGTTAATTGTTTACACTTACTTATCTGCTCTGCAGATGTACACAATCAAGCCCAAACAAACACAAGTGATTACAGAGGTAAGTAGCAAACAACCCTGCCGTTCTCAGAGACCTAGGCCAACAATTGCTCAAGCTTTTGCAAATGGTATTTTTATCCCTAGCCCTTGGAAATGTATTTTTTTTCAGTACAGAAGCTAAAACTTCAGCATTGTTTGTGGGTTTTGGCTAAATGGATTAGAAAGAGCAGGATTCAAGTAGTGTGGACGAATAAAGCAGTTGTTTGAATGAAATGAAAGAAGCCTGCATTTCCACATGAGAAAGTACAGGACTTGCTGTTGTCAGTGCAGTTGTTCACTTGAGACAGCTGAGACACTTGAGACACTTTGGATCCAGCCGTATTTACAAGTTGTCTTGCCTGACTGGGCTTCCACAGTTAATGAGGAGAGAGAGAGGTGTTTAAGACCAGGCTGGATGAGGCTCTGGCCAGCCTGCTCTAGTGTGGGGTGTCCCTGCCCATGGCAGGGGGTTGGAACTAGCTGATCCTTGTGGTCCCTTCCAACCCTGACTGACTGATACTATGATACCTTGTGAAGTGTCCTCTGAAGGCGTTTGTTGCTCTGAGCTCTCTGTAAGGGTGCTTAAGATGACCTGCTTAGATTGAATATGCCTTATCTCTCCTCCAAAGCCACTTGGGTTGGTTCTGTAGGAATCCTAACGTTAGAAGCTACTGATTATTAGCTGAAATTGTAGTTTTACATTGTTTTTATTCAGTGATGAACTACAGAAACACTGAGAGTCCCTCCAGCTATGATTAGTATTAATAGAAGTCTGAGTGTTTCCAAAAGGCTGTCACATTCAGTTCCTATATATTTGCTGATGGCTATACCTTTAAAACCATGGGATTTCTTTAGCAAGTGTAATTGGATGGGGGTTTTTATTGTGCATAGCAACATGACATTTTGATGACTACCCATAAAACAGCAGCCTGCTTTTGGCCACCGGAACACTAGCATTAATATTCTAGGAATCAGCATGGCAATGGCAGCACTGGGGTGGTTTGTGGGTGGGATTTTTTGGTTTTAGCAGGGACATGGAGCTGCTGGAGTGGGTCTGGAGAAGGGCCACAAAGATGATCAGAGGGTTTGAGAACCTCCCCTGTGGGGAAAAGCTGAAAGATTTGGGGCTGTTCAGCCTGGAAAAGAGAAGGCTCCAGGGTGACCTTAGAGCAGCCTTCCAATACCTAAAGGGGGCCTACAAGAAAGCCTGGAAGGAACCTTTTACGAAGGCCTGTAGTGATAGAATGAGGAAGATTGGATTGAAGCTTGAGGAGGGCAGATTGAGACTGGAGATTAGGAAGAAATACTTTCCAGTGAGGGTGGTGAGACACTGCACCAAGAACTGAAAGTGACACCTGGCAATCACAGGCTCAGACTGACTGTCGGAATGCATGCACAGACACCCTCGTTGGTGAAGCAGGAATCATTTATTGGTACAGAACAAGCAGTTTACATAGGAAAAAATCGAGCAGGGTAAGCAATTCCCTGACATTATTGCACCACTGCTGCTAATTGAGTTTTCTCCTTTGATATGCAGCTGTCCATTGTTGTCTTCATCCCATATCATAGTATCAGTCAGGGTTGGAAGGGACCACAAGGATCAGCTAGTTCCAACCCCCTGCCATGGGCAGGGACAGCTCACACTAGATCAGGCTGGCCAAAGCCTCATCCAGCCTGGTCTTAAACACCTCCAGGGATGGGGCCCCAACCACCTCCCTGGATAACCCATTCCAGGGCTTCACCACTCTTATGGTGAAGAACTTCCTCCTCATGTCCAGCCTGATCAACCTATCAGGTTGATCTTCTCCAGCATGGAGGCAAGTGTCCTCCTGTCTGGCACTTCAGGTTGTTTACCACGGTCAACTCTTCTTTATCATCAAGCCATCCTTCCAGTATCAGTGGCCTGTTGTTCTTTCTTGTCCTGCAACCTTCCATAGATACTTTCTGCTTTCCTACAACTGACCACTTGTGAAGCTGTAGAGCTGGTGGCTGAGGTAGACAGCTGACATGTGCCAGCAGTGCCTATAGCTTCACCCTGTTTCAGCAGCAGTGCACCGTGAATTTATATCCTCCCTGAAGGAGATCAGGAGATCTTAATCTTCAGCAGCTGATTATTGACTTCTGCTGTGAAATAAGAAAATTCCTTTTTTCCTTGTTTATTTACCATTCCAATGAATCAAAAATGAGCTGATGAGTGTAAAGTGTTACCTCTTTAACTTTGATGTTTCAAAAAACTCCTGATTAAAAGCTAATCAACAAATTGATGGATGATGAATCATTTCGTCAGATAGCAGCATCTTTATGCCAGTTGCTGAGACCCTGCAGGCTCAGACACAAGGGCTTTATACCTTAGGTGTGTGTTTGCTTAGCAAATACTAGAGGTATGTACCTATGCCTCATCAGTAGCTGCTTGCTTCTGATTTGAGGTGCTGGGTCAACAGTTGGACTTGATCTTAGAGGTCTTTAGTCAGCTTTAAAGATGCTATGAATTTGTGGAGTTTGGTGCATGTTCCGTAGCTCAATGTGCCTTTGGGCCTGGTGTTACCAAAGTTGCAGAGATTTATGTTGAAGCAGCCCTCAAGAGTTTCATTTTAGTGACTTTCCTTGGAGGTAGTAACCCCTAGCAGAAGGCAGGAACAAACAGCTGGGAGAAAAGGCCATTACTTTTTAAATCATCACAATGAGTGTGAGCCAAAGCCTGAAGCTATCCTGCACATCCATCCAACTGCTTCAATTTAGTTTTCCACTCTGTGTTGTAACTTCTTTTAGATAGGCATCCTTTTTTGCTTCTCCTTGCTATAAGACATCAAATCTAGGAGTGTTGCTTTTGTGTGGCTGTTACTTACATCTGCCAGGACCTATGTCTCTTAATTTTGTAACTTAACCCCCATAATTTAAAATAAGTCACCCCTAAAGTGCATTTAAAAGTGAGAAATAAGATGTGATTTGTGATGGGTATACACTGCTTAAAAAAAATCCAAAGAATATCCAAACAGAGGTCTGGGGAATGTGTAGCACAGTGTGTGTGTAGTTCTGGTACCTCCAGCATATAAGGAACATGGATGTCTCTCTGTGGAGGTGTTCAAGGCCAGGTTGGGTGAGGCCTTGAGTGACTTGTTCTAGTGGAAGGTGTCCTTGCCCATGGCAGAAGGGTTGCAATTAAGTGATCTTTAAGGTCCCTTCCAACCCAAAGCAATCTATGAATTCTATGTACATAAGTAACAGTGTACATGCTTCTAATAGGTTAATGCTACGACTAAGAAGGTAGGCTCTGGTAAAGTAGTCTACTAGCAGTGCCAGGGCGATGGAATAAGTGATCTTCAAGGTCCCTTATAACCTAAACCATTCAAATGCACACAATTGGCAGATCCACACCTGGGGTAAAGCTGTCATGCTTTGTATTTGAGCTGTTGGAGATGCTCTGGCATTCTCCTAACAATCTTTTTCCTGTGTCTAGCTGCGGTATTTTGGAGGTTTTAATTGCTTTTGTGTAGGCACTTTTCTGTTGCTGGGTCAGTGGGAGAGTATGAAAATACCTGATGTGCCTTTTATTCTGTGAGGCTTTAGGTGCAGCTGTGTGAGATCATAGAATGAAGATCATAGGATGGTGAAGCCCTGGAATGGGTTGTCCAGGGAGGTGGTTGGGGCCCTGTCCCTGGACCTGGCTGGATGAGGCTCTGGCCAGCCTGATCTAGTGTGGGGTGTCCCTGCCCATGGCAGGGGGGTTGGAACTAGCTGATCCTTGTGGTCCCTTCCAACCCTGACTGATACTATGATACTAATCAATAAGGTTGGAAAAGACCTCAGAGATCATCAAGTCCAACCTGTCACCCATCACCCCACAACTAACTAAACCATGGCTTCAAGTGCCACATCCAATCCTCTCTTGAGCACCTCCAGGGACAGTGACTCCACCACCTCCCTGAGCAGCACATTCCAATGGCCAATAACTCTTTCTGTGAAGAACTTTCTCCTCACTTCCCCTGCTGCAGCTTGAAACTGTGTCCTCTTGTTCTGGTGCTGGTTGCCTGGGAGAAGAGACCAACCCCCACCTGGCTACATCCTCCCTTCAGGTAGTTGTAGACAGCAATGAGGTCTCCCCTGAGCCTCCTCTTCTTCAGGCTAAACAGCCCCAGCTCCCTCAGCCTCTCCTGATAGGGCTTGTGCTCAAGGCCTCTCCCCAGCTTCATTGCCCTTCTCTGGACACATTCAAGAGTCTCAATGTCCTTCTTAAATTGAGGGGCCCAGAACTGGACACAGTACTCAAAGTGTGTCCTAACCAGTGCAGAGTACAGGGGCACAATGACCTCCCTGCTCCTGCTGGACACACTATTTCTGATGCAGGCCAGGATGCCACTACCCCCAGGTCCCTCTCTGCCTGGCTGTTCTCCAGCCACTCCGACCCCAGCCTGTAGCTCTGCATGGGGTTGTTGTGGCCAAAGTGCAGCACCTGGCACTTGGACTTGTTGAATGCCATCCTGTTGGACTCTGCCCATCTATCCAGCCTGTCAAGGTCCCTCTGGAGAGCCCTCCTATCCTCTAACAGATCAACACTTGATTATTGAATCAGTACAGTACAGTACAGTATTACCAAGGTTGGAAGAGACCTTGAAGATCATCGAGTCCAACCTGTAACCACAAACCTCATGACTAGACCATGGCACCAGGTGCCACATCCAGTCCCCTCTTGAAAGCCTCCAGGGACGGTGACTCCACCACCTCCCGGGCAGCACATTCCAATGGCGAATGACTCTCTCGGTGAAGAACTTTCTCCTCACCTCGAGCCTAAACTTCCCCTGGTGCAGCTTGAGACTGTGTCCTCTTGTTCTGGTGCTGGTTGCTTGGTGTTATCTGCAAACTTACTAATGATGTACTCAACCCCTTCATCCAGATCATCAATAAAGATACTGAACAGGATGGGGCCCAGCACTGATCCCTGGGGGACACCACTAGTGCCTGGCTGCCAGCTGGATGTGGCACCATTCACCACCACTCTCTGGGCTCGGCCCTCCAGCCAGTTCCTAACCCAGCACAGAGTGCTGCTGTCCAAGCCAGGGGCTGACAGCTTGGCCAGGAGTTTGCTGTGGGGAACGGTGTCAAAGGCCATGCTGAAGTCCAGGTAGGCCACATCCACAGGCCTCCCCACATCCACCAGGCGGTCACCTGATCATAGAAGGAGATCAGGTTGGTCAGGCAGGACCTGCCCTTCCTGAATCCATGTTGGCTGGGCCCGATCCCTTGGCTGTCCTGCAGGTGCACTGTGATTGCCCCCAAGATGATCTGCTCCATAATCTTGCCAGACACTGAGGTCAGACTGCCAGCCCTGTAGTTTCCAGGTTCCTCCACCTGGCCCTGCTTGTGGATGGGCATCACATTGGCCAGTTTCCAGTCATCTGGGACCTCTCCAGTGAGCCAGGACTGGTGGTAAATGATGGAGAGTGGCTTGGTGAGCTCATCTGCCAGCTCTCTCAGGACCCTAGGAGGGGTCTCATCTGGTCCCATGGACTTGTGGGGATCCAAGTGGCTCAGCAAGTCCCTAACTACTTCCTCATGGATTTCATGGGCACTACACTGCTCCCTGACCCCATCTATCAGTTCAGGAGGCCAGTTATCCTGCCTTACTGTTGAAAATGGAGGCAAAAAGGGATTTAGTACCTCAGTCTTTTCCTCTTCTTTAGTTACAGTGTTCCCCTCCAAGTCCAATAAAGAGTGGAGGTTCTTCTTGCTACTCTTTTTAGCATTAATATATGTATAAAAATGCTTTTTATTGTCTTTCACAGCAGTGGCCAGCTTAAGTTCTAACTGGGCTTTTGCCTCTCTAATTTTTCTCCTATATGATCTAACAACGTCCTTAAACATATCACAAGTTGTCTCCCCCCTTTCCAAAGGCAATTCACCCTTTTTTTCCCCTCTTCATTCCTTCAAGAGATGTATAGAATCATAGAACCATAGAATGGTTTGGATTGGAAGAGTCCTCCAAAGGTCATCTAGTCCAACCCCCTGCAGTCAGCAGGGACATCATCCGGTGGACCAGGTTGCTCAGAGCCCTGTTGTAGAGCCTGACCTTGAACATCTCCAAGGGTATTTCTTCTGTGTCATTTGGTGTCTCAGTGGTATCTTTAAGTCTGTTTTGTTTTCCTTCCTGAGCTGTAACCTTTATATTGCAGAGCCTGTGTTGGGGACACAACTCTGCTAACCATTTCAGACACCACTTATGGAGCATGATCATAGTGAAAAAACAAGAAAAGAAAAATAAGGCTGGAGGGAAGTTGTAGGTCATCATGAACAATGTTTCTAGAAATACAGGCACCAGACCATCCCTTGTTTCATTAGGCTGGATGTTAGGAAGAAGTTCTATACAGAGAGAGTGATTGCCCATTGGAATGGGCTGCCCGGGGAGGTGGTGGAGTCACCTTCATTGGAGGTGTTCAGGAGGAGACTTGATGGGATGCTTGGTGCCATGGTTTAGTTGTTTAGGTGGGTTGGATTGGTTGATGGGTTGGATGTGATGGTCTTGAAGGTCTCTTTCAACCTGGTTTATTGTATTGTATTGTATTAAGCTGTCAGCTGGCTGGCACTACAGTTCTACTTAATGAAATGGGTGGCTGGATGATGGAGCTGACTGTTCAGTGCTGGGTTAGCCTGTAGTTTGTAGGGACAGTGGTGTCCCCCAGGGTCTAAATCAATGTTCAGTGGCGCTAGGAGAGAGAGGAAAGATTTTGCTAACAGATGTTAGCAAAGCATGAAAAGGTTCAGAGAAACCCTGCCAGCCTTAGCCTGGAGAAGACAATAGAGAGGTTTGTTGAAAGGTGTTTCTGTTTACATATAAGCCATTTTAGGTCATCTTTATCTTTCTCACCCTCTCATAAACTGAACTCAGCCCCCGATTCCCTTGTGGTTTGCACATTGCATGTTTTCAAACAATTATTTCCCTGTCATTGCTTTTTTTTTGGATGTTTTAGTGGGAATTTACTCACTCTGCTTTTATGCTGCATTTCACAAAGTATCTGTTCTCTGGCTCTGCCCTCAGCCCGTTCCTAGGTGGCCTTTCCAAACTTGCATCTTTTTCATCTCTGCCTTTTCCTTGTCTCGTTATATTACAAATTCAGCTTTCGAACAAAGGGATGATTAGCCCTTTAAATTGTCTGCATCTGCTAGCTGCTGTTGGGCTGCGGAGCTGCCTCTTTTCATAGCACACTCAAAGTGCTCCAAGGTAGAGATAATTTTGCAGAGTGCAAATTTTATTTCATTTCATCCTTTGCAGAGGGAGGACAGCGTGCTAAAACAGATTAGGGGACGTCTTAACAATGAGAAAGCAAGAAGATGGGCCATCTGCTGGGCGAGACATTGCCTTGGGGAGTCAAAAACCAGTGTGCTGCTATTATACCTGACCTTTGACCACCTGCACTTGTGCTGTACAAGCAGGCTTTCAGGCTGCGCTGATGAGGCTTTGTTTTTATTCATGACTGCAGCTGCAGTGTTTTCACTGGGGGGTGGTGAAATTGTTTTCATCATTCCTGTCACTTTCTGCTTGATAGGCATCCTCATATACCTCCTTTCAGTGTTTATTTCTATCGAAGTAGTTAAAGGAGGGTTTTTTAAAAGTGGCTGTCCTTCAAGGATTGCAGCTTACTTCTTGCACAGGGTCTAGTGAGACTGAGGGGCTGTCGTTGACTCCAGAAGGCTTAGATAAGGTCCCAGAGATGCCTCTTCCCTTCTTTTGTTCCTTCATCTTACAAGTGTGCCCCTTTCAAAGCGCTGCTGCTGGACTAAACGTGCCCTACACCAGGAAACATCCTGGAGTGACTCCCCGGCAGTCAGACATGAGCTCAGCAGCATTGCTCAGGCAGCAAGCATCCTGTCCATTGTTCCTGGCCCACGGCACACTCCCATGGTGCCCAGTCGGGGCACTGTGACCACGCCAAACGCCTGGCAGCTTTCAATAGGAGGGGCAGCCTCAGCACTTTGGGCGCAGCATGGGGATTTGGATGTGGTCAGTGTTTGCACTGGCAGGCTTTGAATCATTCTCAATGATTCTGTTGTCCAACCAGCACATTTGGTGTAAGATGGTGGTGTTAGATAAGGCATTATTCTTTGCCGGCAGGCACATTAGCTGTCAATAACATGTTCAGGGTGCACTACAGGTGCATAATATACTGATCCATCAACCCCTAAATTTACAAAGATAAATGCAGTCTCTCAAGATAAGATGATGTATATCACCTCAAAAGTACATTCACCTGGGATATATATCTGGATGATATTGAATTAATCTCTGTTAGGTTTAGATAACTTCATCTCAGTGAACCTCTTGGTGTGACAATGATAATAAGTCCACTTTTGTCAAGTGATGACAGCTTCACTTTCCAGACAATTCTTAGCACATTTGATTTATGCAGTGTGTTCCTGTGTGCTGAAAGCAAGAGAAATTTCATTTGGGGCTCTCTGGGAATAGGAGCAGACCATTTTGTCTGGCAGAAATTGTCTCATTTCTTCCATGGCATCTGTTTCTTGAGTGTGACATGGGGGTTTCTGTGTTCCACCATCTCTGAATGGTTTGTTTCTACATGCATTTTAAAGTCTGCTTCTGGCCATTTCCTCTTATCTCATTACAGCTTGCTTTGTCTCCCATTGAGCTGATGGGACATAGGTTTTCTGCAGTGCTCTTTTTTCCTCAGTCACATCAAAAATACAACATGCTTAGGAGGACTGCTCCCCACCATACAGCCAGCATGGGTGTTTGCATCTGGGATCAGCAATTCAAGGGTTACAAGGACTGCTTTCTTGGTAACATGCCCTGTCTATACCCTATTCCTCAGGAAGCATGTGTATGATTTGCACCAGTGACAAACTTAAGCCAGCAAAATACACTTTTAAACAGGGGAGGACAACCAAGATAATCAGATCAGAGGGTTTGGAGAATCTCTTCTGTGAAGACAGGCTGAAAGAATTAGGTCTGTTCAGCCTGGAGAAGAGAAGGATCCTGGGAGACCTTAGAGCTACATTTTAGTATCTGGAGGGGACCTGCAGGAAGGCTGTGGAGGGACTGTTTAGAAGCACTTGGAGTGATAGGATGAGGGGAAGTGGTTTGAAACTGGAGCAGGGCAGATAGAGGTGGGACATCAGGAAGAAGTTCTTTACAGTGAGAGTGGTGAAATACTGGAACAGGCTGCCCAGGGGTGTGGTTGAGTTCCTGTACCTGGAGACATTCAGGATCAGACTCAATGTGGCCCTGGGCAGCCTGATCTAGTTGGACTGCAGAGCGGTTGGAGAAGATGACCTTTGAGGGTCCCTTTCAACCCAGTGCAATCTGTATATCTGTAGACCTGTTTTAAGCTTGCAGTTTCTGCCTCTGGTTTGCAGAGAACTGTAATAGGAAGCCTGTTACCTCTCAAGTATGTGAGCATGTCATGCTGGCCTTCTTCCTCAGCATCCTTCTTTGTCCCCAGCAACCATATGTATGCTGAGTGGCTTGTCCCTGGCTGTAACAGCATCTGTTGCTGAGGGCAGCAGAGTTTTAGCTTGGAGCATGCTTTTCTCCTGGTGTGTCTGGGGGAAGTAGGGCAGCTGTATCCTAGTCACTGAACAGTCTTGAATTGCTCTTGTTCTCATTTTCATAGTCCAGTGGTCATCTGGGACTGTCCCTGCCCAGTGTCCTTGGAGTTTAAACCACACTCTTTTGTCCTTTGTGTCCTTTTCATATAACGATTTGGAGAGGGTGGGTGGGCCAAGACAAAACGGTTTGATTTTGATCGGAGCTCTGAAGCTGTGTTCATTGTACATCAGGGAATCTACATCCTTCTGATCCTTGTGGTTATAAAGACTGTCTTGAAAGGTTTTCCAGACCCTGGATTATTTTGTCCCTTCACCATATAGGAGGTTAGGTTTGGATCTGTAACTGATTGGATTATAAACAGCTCCTATGCCTTGATGGTGGGGATGAAACTTCTGGATAGCTTTGTGTTGCATTATCTAGAAGAGCAATATATTAATGGAAAAATACAATTGACTATGTTTTTGCACCTTCTAAAGCTCTTTATAAGATCTCTTCATGACAGCAGTAGTTCATTCAAATTAAAAAAAAAAAAAGTGTTCATTTTGACATTTTCTGCAGTGAGGATAACTGAAACTCCAGAAGCAAACATAAAGAGGTCCAAATATAAACCCACAAAGGGATGGCAGTCAGGAGATCTCAGACAGTATTGCAAAATATGGTAAGATCCCTCTCTGGCATATATTGAAGATTCATTTGTAGATTAGCAGGACAAGCAAGGTAACAAATGGAAACAAAACATTTTCTGTTGGCTTGAGTAGCAATGAAAGAATAAATGAAGTATTTTATCCTTTTCTTTCCAGGCAAGAAAAAGATTTTTCCTGTTAGGAGTTATTAGGAATGGCTGCCTCCTCCCACAGCCCTGGCCAGGACTCTCCTGCCTTGGCTGCAGGAGCCCAGCCTGTTGCTCTGGGAATCACTTGAACGTGTCCAGAGAAGGGCAACGAGGCTGGGGAGAGGCCTTGAGCACATGCCCTGCGAGGAGAGGCTGAGGGAGCTGGGATTGCTTAGCTTGGAGAAGAGGAGGCTCAGGGAGACCTCATTGCTCTCTACAACTACCTGAAGAGAGGTTGTAGCCAGGAGGGAGTTGGTCTCTACTCCCAGGCAACCAGCACCAGAACAAGAGGACACAGTCTCAAGTTGCACCAGGGGAAGTTTAGGCTAGAGGTGAGGAGAAAAGTTCTTCACTGAGAGAGTCGTTCACCATTGGAATGTGCTACCCAGGGAGGTGGTGGAGTCACCATCCCTGGAGGTGTTCAAGAGGGGATTGGATGTTGCACTTGAAGCCATGGTTTAGTCATGAGGTCTGTGGTGACAAGTTGGACTCTATGATCTTTGAGGTCTCTTCCACCCTTGGTGATTCTGTGATCGGGTACCAAGAGGTCCTAGGGTCTTAGCCCAGGCTGGGGGGATGTGGCTTCTGCTTTTCCTTTGCAGTTTGTCATACTCCCTCATGCCCTCATCAATTAGACTTCATTCTCCTTGCTGCTTTCTTTATCACTTGTTCATCAGGTTTGTGTCCCTGTATGCTGCTGTTCATTGATTGGTCCTTTCCCTGCTATCCCTTTAAAAAGAAATAATTATTGTTTGTTTATTGAAGATGTCCTTGGCCAGATATCCTTAGAGAAGCAGTTTCTTTCCACATGCTCTTACACTTCCTGGGTTTCCCCTGGTATGTTTAAGAATTAAAAAGCAAACCTGAAAATAAATAAACCACCATGGTATTTTTTCTTCATATAAACCTTAGAGGAAGAAAAAGCTTAAAAAGCTTTTATAAATGTGGTTGTTGAAGTACTTAGTGCAGGAGGATGTTAGAGCCAGATGGGGATGTGTTAAGGGAGAGAGGAGCACAGGCAGAGTAGAAAGATTCATACAATTGTTCCAGCAGCACTGGAAAAAAAGAGGTAGCAGCTGAGAGTAATAGACTGAAATAGAAGGAGGAAATAATATTTTATGCTGACTAAGATAACCAAAGGTGCTGGCAGAAACATCTGGAAGACCAACACGAGGGGAAAGAACGTCAGGGGAAGTATGTGCTGGAAATTAGTACCTTCCACCAGGAATGGCAATCCCTTTTTGTTCCTCTAAACACAAAATTGATGATTCTTTCTTTTGTATCTGTCCCTCAAGCTAGCTTCCAGGATCCTCACTGTTATCTCTACCTTGCTGAAGCAATTTAGATTTAGTACCCAGTGCATGTGGCATTCATAACAGCGTGGCCAGCAGGAGCAGGGAAGTCATTCTGGCCCTGGACTCAGAACTGGTTAGGCCACACCGTGAGTATTGTGTCCAGTTCTGGGCCACTCAGTTCAAGAAAGCTGTTGAGTTGCTGGAATGTGTACAGAGAAGGGCAACAAAGCTGGTGGGGGGTCTGGAGCACAAGCCCTATGAGGAGGGGCTGAGGGAGCTGGGCTTGCTTATCTTATTGCTGTCTACAACTACTTGAAGGGAGGTTGTAGCCAGGTGGGGGTTGGTCTCTTCTCCCAGGCAACCAGCACCAGAACAAGAGGACACAGTCTCAAGCTGCACCAGGGGAAGTTCAGGCTGGAGGTGAGGAGAAAGTTGTTCTCTGAGAGAGTCATTCACCATTGGAATGTGCTGCCCAGGGAGGTTGGTGGAGTCACCATCACTGGAGGTGTTCAGGAAGAGACTGGATGGGGCACTTGGAGCCATAGTTTAGTGTCAGATTAGATAGTGTTGGATGATAGGTTGGACTTGATGATCTCAAAGGTCTATTCCAACCTGGTCTGGTCTGGTCTGGTCTGGTCTGGTCTATTCTATTCTATTCTATTCTATTCTATTCTATTCTATTCTATTCTATTCTATTCTATTCTATTCTATTCTATTCTATTCATGCTTAATCCTGTCTTTCAGATCATGTCTCCTATCTTTTGCCCATTAGATTCTTTCACAGCTTCATCACAGTAGGAATTTGAGAAACCCTTTGAAGAACTCATCCTGAAATCTCCAGCACATGGAGATTTAAAAATGTTGGCAGCCTTGTTTTTATCCCCTTCTGCTACTCTGCAAGAAGCAGCAAAGATTTCAGCTGAACTCAGATCCATTGCCCAGACACAGCCAAAGAGGAGGTGGCCACAATCCTTACTATGAAAATGAGCTGATGATGTGTAAGACATGAGAAAATTCAGCTTGCTCCCTGTCTTTCTTGGCTTCTCAAAGCTAACAGGAAGAAAAAGCAGTAAGCCTTACTTTTTTTTTCCCCCCTTTCCTTTCTTAAAGGGGTTGGTTTATACTTGCAAAAAATAATAAACTGTGAATTCTGTTCATGCTTTTCTGGGTAAAACTTTTATTTTTAAGACAATAATTCCTCTCTGGATTTTTGGTTTTAGATGTTTTTTTTTGACCAGCAAACACACTTGTCTATAAAAGGAAAGGAATAGTTCTCCTTCCCATATGAATCTGCCCAGCTAAGTTAGCCACATTCCAGCTTCAAGACTGAATTTCTCTATCATGTGTAGTTTCGGGGGAAAAGCTGAATGACTGCATCTAGTGCTGAATGTTTTACAGTATCACAGTATCACTAAGGTTGGAAGAGACCTCGAAGATCATCGAGTCCAACCTGTCACCACAGACCCCATGACTAGACCATGGCACCAAGTGCCACGTCCAGTCCCCTCTTGAACACCTCCAGGGATGGTGACTCCACCACCTCCCCGGGCAGCACATTCCAATGGCTAACGACTCTCTCTGTGAAGAACTTTCTCCTCACCTCGAGCCTAAACTTCCCCTGGTGCAGCTTGAGACTGTGTCCCCTTGTTCTGGTGCTGGTTGCTAGAGAGAAGAGACCAACCCCTTCTTGGCTACAACCACCCTTCAGGTAGTTGTAGAGAGCAATGAGGTCACCCCTGAGCCTCTTCTTCTCCAGGCTAAACAGCCCCAGCTCCCTCAGCCTCTCCTCATAGGGCTTGTGCTCAAGGCCTCTCCCCAGCCTTGTTGTCCTTCTCTGGACACGTTCAAGTGTCTCGATGTCCTTCCCAAACTGAGGGGCCCAGAACTGGACACAGGACTCAAGGTGTGGCCTAACCAGTGCAGAGTACAGGGGCACAATGACTTCCCTGCTCCTGCTGGCCACACTATTCCTAATGCAGGCCAGGATGCCGTTGGCCCTCTTGGCTGCCTGGGCACACTGCTGGCTCATGTTTAGGCAGCTGTCAACAAGCACCCCCAGGTCCCTCTCTGTCTGGGAGCTCTCGAGCCACTCCGACCCCAGCCTGTAGCTCTGCATGGGGTTGTTGTGGCCATGACAGTGTTGTTGGATGCCATGAGAAATGGTCCAGGCTGCTTTAGAATCATAGAATTGTTAGGGTTGGAAGTGATCTCAAGGATCATCTAGTTCTAACCGCCCTGCCACAGGCAGGGGCACCTCACACTACAGCAGGTCACTCAGAGCCACATCCAGCCTGGCCTTAAAAACCTCCATGGATGGGGCTTCTACCACTTCCTTGGGCAACCTGTTCCAGTGTCTCACCACCCTCATGGTGAAAACCTCTTCCTAAACTTCTGCCTTTCATAGTAAGTTCAATGACTCTCTTTTTGAGGAAGTTTTAACCTCTTTTTTTTTTCCATTGCAATTTTCTGCCATCTGATGTGGAATGTGTTACAGGCAAGAAGTTCTACAGAATTAGTTGGAGGTCTAGCTAGAGAACTAATAGAATTAGAGATGTGCAACCCTAATGTTTAATTTCCACTCCCTGCCTCTTTCCTTTTTTTCCCTTTTTTTTTTTTTTTTTTGTCTCTCTAGCACTGATGCTTTTTAATTTCTAATTTGAAAGAGTGAATAATGGAGGCAGAGTGATTTGCAAGATCCATGGGGCACCCCAAGGATCAGTGCTGGGCCCCATGCTCTTCAACATCTTTATTGATGATCTGGATGAGGGCATTGAGTCCATCATCAGTAAATTTGCGGACAACACCAAGCTGGGGGCAGGAGTTCATCTGCTGGAGGGCAGAGAGGCTTTGCAGAGGGACCTCGACAGGCTGGACAGGTGGGCAGAGTCCAAGGGCATGAGATTGAACACATCCAAGTGCCGGGTTCTGCACATTGGCCACAGCAACCCCAGGCAGTGCTACAGGCTGGGGTCAGAGTGGCTGGAGAGTGGCCAGGCAGAGAGGGACCTGGGGGTACTGGTCGATGGTAAGCTGAACATGAGCCTGCAGTGTGCCCAGGTGGCCAAGAAGGCCAATGGCATTCTGGCCTGCATCAGGAACAGTGTGGCCAGCAGGAACAGGGAGGTCATTCTCCCCTGTACACTGCACTGGTTAGGCCACACCTCGAGTCCTGTGTCCAGTTCTGGGCCCCTCAGTTTAGGAAGGATGTTGACTTGCTGGAACATGTCCAGAGAAGGGCAACAAAGCTGGTGAGGGGTTTGGAACACAAGCCCTATGAAGAAAGGCTGAGGGAGCTGGGGTTGCTTAGCCTGGAGAAGAGGAGACTGAGGGGTGACCTTCTTGCTCTCTACAACTACCTGAAGGGAGGTTGTAGCCAGGTGGAGGTTGGTCTCTTCTCCCAGGCAGCCAGCACCAGAACAAGAGGACACAGTCTCAAGCTGCACCAGGGCAGGTTTAGACTGGACATTAGGAGGAAGTTCTATACAGAGAGAGTGATTGCCCATTGGAATGGGCTGCCCGTGGAGGTGGTGGGGTCACCATCATTGGAGGTGTTCAGGAGGAGACTTGATGGGGTGCTTGGTGACATGATCCAGTTGTTTGATGGGTTGGACGCGATGATCTCGAAGGTCTCTTCCAACCTGGTTTATTGTATTGTATTGTATTATTGTCTTGTATTTGGTAGGTTAAAGCTGATCCACTGGAATTTCTCATTTGAGTTCCACCATTTTTCCACCATAGCTGGTTTGTTGGATGAGGAATGGGAAACCTGCCAAAGGCTGTCATTATGCTGAGAGAGACCCAAATGGTCCTTCTGAAAGATAAAACAGGATGGAGCAGATCGGGCTGTCAGTATCTGTAGTACAGTTTAACAGGGCAGAGAAAAATGTGGTTTTCATGGAGGGAAAAATTGCCTTGGAATGAATTAAAAGTAGAATTTTAATCCACCCTTTTGATTTCAGTGGTCATTAAAAAATAATAGCAAGTTCAAGTGACTCTGAGAATAGAGGGAAGTGGACAAACAGAACAACTTTTATTTAGCTCTGTAGACAGTTGTTGGCATGTGGGTCACAGGGAGAACTTTCCATGTGTGCTAGCTGGAAAATCCTCAGCCAAATTCTGTCTTCAGCTTTAACTGATTTTTAGCTAATGTGTGCTTCATTAACCACAGTCACTAATCTTCCATCATCAGTCACTAATCTTCCATCAGCCACACAAATAGCAGTGCAGAGGCTTGAAAGCTTTGTGCCACTGAAAGATGAGAATTTGTGGAAGGAAAATGAGAAAGTAACTTCTTTCATTATGGTTCTAAGAAGCTGTTCTTCTGTACCTGATCTTATGGTGAGTTAGAGTTTAGCTCTGAATGCTCCAGGCTAATGGTAGAGAAATGCAAATGGGAAGCTTTCTGAGACAAATTACTTTTTAAAAGTTATTTATTTGCTTTATTTAAAAGACTGTTTTGTACTTACCTCTGCTCTGAGGATAGGCTGAGGGAGCTGGGGGTTGTTTGGCCTAGAGAACAGAAGACTCCAGGGGGGCCTTAGAGCTATCTTCCAGTACCTAAAGGGATCCTACAGGAAGGCTTGAGAGGGACTTTTCGTGAGGGTGTCTAGAGACAGGACAAGGGGGAATGGTTTTAAGCTGAGGGAGAGTAGATCTTAGGAGTTTTAGGAAGAAGCTCTTCAGTATGGGAATGGTGAGACTCTGGAATAAGCTACTCAGGGAGGTTGTGGATGGCTTCTCCCTGGAGGTGTTCAAGGCAAGGCTGGATGCAGCCTTGAGCAGCCATGTCTAGTTGAGAGGCGTCCTTGCACATGGCAGGGAGGTTGGAGTAGATGATTTCTAAGGTTCCTTCCAATGTGAGCCATTCTGTGATTGGCCATTGGAATGTGCTGCCCAGGGAGGTGGTAGGGTCACCATCACTGGAGGTGTTTAGGAAGAGGCTGGATGGGGTGCTTGGTGCCATGGTTTAGTTGATCAGATGGTGTTGGATGATGGGTTGGACTCGATGATCTCAGAGGTCTCTTCCAACCTGGTCTGGTCTATTCTATTCTATTCTATTCTATTCTATTCTATTCTATTCTATTCTATTCTAAAGTTTAAAACTGGTAACATAACTTCTAAAATGGTGGGGATGTGAATTTAAGTATTGTTATCCTAGCATTTTACACTTTTATCATCACTGATTTCCAAACATGGATCTTTCTTATTTTCAGGGAGGTTTTTCACGTGAAGGGTACGGGCTGCTAATCTGTCTTGCTTGTATCAGAAAGGAGGCATGCTGTGAAGTTTCAGAATGTTGTGTTGGAAGTTGAGCCTTTATGTCATGATTCAAGACACCAGATCAGAAGGTGGCTGCTCAAATCCTGCAGGAACTCTCCCAAGGGAAATGAAATTCAGGAAGATGACAGGCAGGGTATTTTAAGTGGGAGATTTTAAGCATATGGAAGTTGAAAGCATGTGAAAGCTTCTAGCTCCACACTCAGCATAATAAATGAATTTAAAAACTGTTGACAGTGCACAGATTGTGCTGTAAAGGGTAATTATACAATACTTTGTCCCCTCCTGCAAGACTGGTGAATAAATTGCCGTGATCCTTCAAAGGGAGGCACTTACTGTCCTTTCTGGGGTCCTTCCTCCCTTGGATAACAGCTTGATACTGGCAAACACCACCAGGACTCTGCTGCTTCCCAGGCTTTGATGACCTTGCCCTGCTTTTTTTTTTTTTTTTTCTTTTCCAGCAGGCAATATCTGGAGCATGAAGTTCACTCCCAGTTTCAGATGTGAACCTGGCAGGAAAGTAAAGCAGTGCCCTTGGCAGGCTCAGCTCAGTAAGCTTGTGTGTCCTGTACTCCTGTGTGATCAGAAACCTTTGACCCGTGTGGGGAACACAGCAGAAAACTCTTCAGGGTTTGCTTCTAATTCCCTTCTAAGATCCCAGACTGACTTGTGTGGACCCTTACTGGTTGTTCCTCACTAGTAACAGAATCATAGAGTTGGTTTGGTTGGAAAAGACCTTTAAGATCATTGAGTCCATGTGTCAACCCAACACCACCATGCCAACTGAAACATGTCCCAAAATACTGTATCTACATCTTCTTTGAAAACCTCCAGGGATGGTGACTCGATCAGGGGAGCCTGTTCCAGTGCTTGACCAATCTTTCAGTAAGGAAATTCTTTCTAATATCCAACCTAAACCTCCCCTGACACAACTTGAGGCCATTTCCTCTCATTGTTTTTGTAGTAAAGCTACAAAGCCTAAAGAGAGGTCTGCTGGCTGCCTCCATGTGCTGCCCTGAGCTCCCAGTTCTAGTTCCAGAAACAGCTTGTGGCAATCACAGAATGTTAGGGGTTGGAAGGAACCTCTAAAGACCATCCAGTCCAACCCCCTGGCAGAGCAGGATCACCTGGAGTCGGTCACACAGGAACACATCCAGGTGGGTTTGGAATGTCTCCAGAGAAGGAGACTCCACAACCTCTCTGAGCAGCCTGCTCCAGGGCTCTGGCACCCTCACAGTCAAAAAGTTTCTCAATATGTTCACATAGAACCTCCTCTGCTCCAGCTAGCACCCACTGCCCCTTGTCCTGTCATTGGACATCACTGAACAGAGCGTGGCTGCATCCTCCTGACACTGCCCTTCACATCTTTATAAACATGAACGAGGTCACCCCTCAGCTGCCCTCAGAATGGCAGCATGTAGTTTGTTCCTCATCTCTCTTTCCCTACATTTGCCTACTCTTAGGCTATGCCCTATGTGATGTGGAGCAGAAATGCAGCTACAGTGGTAAATAGAGAGGGCTAGAAACCAACCCATGGCTCCAGCCCACACAGCACAGGCTGGCTTACAGGGACGTTGATTGAGTCCCTGTAATGTATGTGTCTTGGAGAGAACTAGCTGGAGCATCTGGAGCAGAGCCAAAGGATGAGCCACTATTCCAGCACTGTGTACCCAGCAGTGGAAAAATATGGTTGTACAAAGCTATTCTCCTGAAAAAGGAGGCTTGCACAAGTTCTTGGTGTTCTCTCAGGAGAACTTTTAGAGGAAGGCTTTGACATTGACAATGGTTTGGCTGCACTAAGTTGCCTGTACAATTGATTTTGTATGTCTCTGTGCAAGTCTGACACATCCAGTCTTACAAACTGAGACCACTGAGAACTGTGTTGGGTAGGGTTTGAGAGCTGCAGCTTGGCTGTCCTGAACTGGAAAGGAGAAATATTTTAAAGACAGAGTTGGGAGAAACTGATTTGTGCATCTGGGCTGAGCAAGAAGGTTTTTCACCATGTCAGTTGTGTGTCTGCTCAGAATTTTACAGTTCAAGCCACAGCTGTTTTTGTAAGATCAGCTGTGAGCTTTTCTCACAATAAGCAGGAGGACACCAGAGACATCCCTGATTTCTTCTGGTTTGGTTTGGTTTGGTTTTCTTCAGCATTTCTGGCATTTTATTCTTTGTCACAGGTTTTATGTTAGCTAGAGAACACTGTGACACATTTCAGGGCTGCTGGAAGCTCTTAAAGAGCCTTCTGAAGTCAGCATCTCTTACACTGCTAACACTTCAGGATTTCCTGGGCTGCATCAAAAGAAGAATGGCCAGCAGGTCGAGAGAGGTAATGCTGCTGCTTCTCTCTGGTAAGACCTCCTCTAGAGTGCTGTGCCCAGCTGTGCAGCCCTCAACACAGGAAGGGCATGGACCTGATGGAGTGGGTCCACAGGGGCATCACAAAAATGGTCAGAGAGCTGGAGCACCTCTGCTATGAGGACAGGCTGAGGGAGCTGGGGTTGTTCAGCCTGGAGAAGAGAAGGCTCCAGGCAGACCTAAGAGCAGCCTTCCTGTAGCTGAAGGGGGCTACAAGAAGGCTGCAGAGGGACTGTTTGCAAAGGCCTGCAGCGATAGGATGAGGGGCAGTGGTTTGAAATGAGAGGAGATTTAGATGGGGTTTTGTGAACAAGTTCTGCACCATGAGGGTGCTGGATTACTGCACCAGGTTGTCCCGGAGAGAGAGTTGAGGCCCCATCCCTGGAGATATTCAAGGTCAGGCTGGACAAGGCTCTGAGCAAGCTACTCTAGTGGAGGCTGTCCCTGCTGACTGCAGGGGGATTGGACTAGATGACCTTTGGAGATCCCTTCCAACCCAAAATGTTTTATGATTCTGTGTTTGTGACACATTTCAGGGCTGCTGGAAGCTCCTAAAGAACCTTCTGAAGTCAGCATCTCGTACAGTGCTGACACTTCAGTTTCCAGCAGTCTTTTTGTGTCTTCCTTGTTCCTCCTTAGCTTTCTTTCTACCATTTCAGCTTTTCCCGAACATCTGCAGCATATCCCTAACTCAGCCACAGCAGACACGGTAAACCTCGGTGATCCCTCTGCTCCTTTGTTCCAGTGCCTTTGCCCCCTGTGTGCTGGGGAAATCCCTACGTGTTGCTACATGCAAATGAGTTGTTCACAAGCAATTGAAGGTAGATTGTGCTGAAAGGGAAACTGCTGCTGGGCTATCCCAAGAGACCTGGTGGTTGCTATACTGTAGCTGAACTAGGTCATGTATCTGCCCTGTGTGAACCTAGTGCTCCAGCCCTGGGAACTGCAGAGGATGATGCTGAGGAAAAATAAACCAGAGACCTAGCTGGTGGGTATTGGCAGAACTATTCCTGCCAAGTGGCTTTCTGAAAGGAGTTTCATTAGGTTCACTGGTATGCTCTCCTGCAAATTGTTGATGCTTTTGAATCCATGCTTCTGGGCCCATTAAGCTGGAAATGGAGCTGGGAACGGCTGCTGGAACAGAACACAGAGAACTTCTCTGCCAGAGCATCTGAGCAGTGTGCCTGTGTAGTTTTTTTTCCTCACTTCATGCTCCAGCACAGTTGCTACCATCCTCAATTTCTCCTGGTACATTAAACATCCGAGGTTCAGGAATGCAAATGGTTATGCCCAATGAATCATCTCCAGAGCCTTGTGCATCCAGATGATATTGTTATCTTTAGTTGTATGTTCACAGTGTGCTTCTTGGCTAATTCAATGTACTGGTGGGTTCTGAAACTTGTAACCCAGAGCATGTCATGCCACTAAGACTGACCTAATTATGTGATAAAAGTTAGGGTAAATCCATTGATAGCAGGGGAATGGTGACAATTCAGAGCAGGTTTGCAGACAACACTAAATTTAGCAGGAGTGTTGATCTGCTCAAGGGCAGGAAGGCTCTGCAGAGAGCTCTGCACAGGTTAAATTGATGGGCTGAGGTCAGTGGAATGAGGGTTTACAGAACCAAGTGCTGGGTCCTGCACTTTGGTCACAACCACCCCAAGCAACACTACAGGCTTGGGGCAGCATGGCTGGAAAGCAGCCTGGAGGAAAAGGATCTGGGGGTGCTGGTGGACAGCTGAACAGGAGCCAGCAGTGTGCCCAGGTGGCTAAGAAGGCCAAAGGCATCCTGGGCTGGATCAAAACCAGTGTGTCCAGCAGGAGTAGAGCACTGATTGTGGTCTTGTATTTGGCCCTGGTGAGGCCACAGCTTGAGTGCTGGGTTCTGTTCTGGGTGCCACAGGATAGGAAAGACATTGAGGGGCTGGAGTGTGTCTCTTCTTTTCCAGAGAAGAGCAGTGAGACTGGTGAGGTGTTTGGAGGGTGTCCTATGAGGACCAGCTGAGGGAGCTGGGGTTGTTTAGTCTGGACAAGAGAAGGCTAAGAGGAAACCTTATTGCTCTCTACAACTCCCTGAAAGGAGGTTGGAGTGAGGCTGCTGTTGGTCTCTTCTCCCAAGTAACCAGCAATAGGATGAGAGGAAATGGGTTTGAGTTGTGCCAGGGGAGGTTTAGATTTGACATTAGGAAAAACTTCTTTACTGAGAGAGTGGTGAGCAGTTGTTTAGTGGTATAGTTTAGTGGTAGTTGGGTTATGGTTGAATTTTATGATCTTAAAGGTCTTTTCCAGCTGTAATATTCAAAACAGAGAAATGGTTTACAATTGGTTGTTTGTTTTTTTTACTTCTTTTGCACTGTATCTCCTTTGAATGAAGCTAATGAGGGATATAAGGTGAAGAAACTTGAGCGCTCTCACAGGTATCAAAACAATTGACAGGATTAGCAAACGCTCCAAGAAATTTCAGCTCTCTGTACTTATTTTTTCGCTTGTTTGGTTGAGAGTGTTATATCTATGGCCATTTAAATTGAGTACAGACTGTACTAAAAGTTGAGGAGCAATCTTGGCCACTTAATCATGTTGCAAAGAAGTTTAAGTGGCATTCTCAGTATTAAACACCATTCCTCTTGGAAAACATCTCTGGGTGACCTGCTCAAAGTAGTGAACTCTCATTAGGGTACCGTACTGGAAGTACAGTGTTAGGAGCATCTATCAAGCCTTAAGGAAAGGGGAAAGGAAGCTAACATTACTAAAGGGCAAAGAAAAGGGAGTTCAATGGAACCAGAGAAAAATTCTCTGCCTAAAGTTGATGTTGCTTCCAAAGGAAATGGAATTTATTATAAGCTCTGGCTGATAATTGCATCGATGTGGCAGGCAGAAAAAATTTCCAAGCAGGACTAAATAGAGGAAGGAAAACCTAATGTTACATCCTCCTTCCAGCACCAGCTTGAGCCAAATAAGGGCACATATTCCTATGGGCTCTGAAAAACTGATTTTGTTATCAAGCTTTCAGTTGACAGTGCTGGTTAATAAGGATCTGCAGTTCAGCTGCAGTCCATGTGGTGCGATCTCGGAGATCAGCAGTGATACATGGGCTGTGATTTAAAAAAGGTGCTCATATGCTTTAAAAACACTCAGTTCTGGTTACAGTTGTTGCCATAATGCCTGGTGAAACATGTACTTTTTAAAGTAATTGCTCTTTTTGTATCACAGAGCATCTTCAATAACAAAACACATTCAATTCAAACATTGCTGTTTCCTTTTTATTCAGTTGCCTTTGGAAAAAGAGCTGTGTGCTCTGAGAGACTGACCTTATTGCTCTCTACAACTACCTGAAGGGAGGTTGTAGCCAGGCAGAGGTTGGTCTCTTCTCCCAGGCAGCCAGTACCAGAACAAGAGGACACAATCTCAGGCTGTGCCAGGGCAGGTTTAGGCTGGATGTTAGGAAGAAGTTCTATACAGAGAGAGTGATTGCCCATTGGAATTGGCTACCCGTGGAGGTGGTGGAGTCACCTTCATTGGAGGTATTCAGGAGGAGACTTGCTGGGGTGCTTGGTGCCATGGTTTAGTTGTTTAGGTGGGTTGGATTGGTTGATGGGTTGGACGCGGTGATCTGGAAGGTCTCTTCCAACCTGGTGTATTGTATTGTATTATTGGCCATTGGAATGGGCTGCCCAGGGAGGTGGTGGAGTCACCATCCCTGGAGGTGCTTGGACGAGACTTGATGGGGTGCTTGGTGCCATGGTTTAATTGATTAGATAGTGTTGGATGATAGGTTGGACATGATGATCTCAAAGGTCTTTTCCAACCTGGTCTGGAAGGAACAGATCTGGTTGAATGTCATCTTCACTGACATTTTCAAGTTACTAGCATGTGAAGGATGTCATGATGTTAAAGGGAAAACCCAAAAGACTTAGCAAAAGTGTTCTCAGCCATTAATTCATGGCTGTAATAATTTGGTATGGTTTAATATTCGGGTTACAGAGCATATAAGGCCAGCATGAGCAGGCAGGAAAACATGATGTTAGTAGCTTTGTGTTTGCTGCAGTGCTGTTGTGGGCAGTGATCTACAGAGACCTCTATCTGCACAGTAGTTGGGTAGAAGACCTGGATGTGCAGGAGGTACTGCACTGTTCTGTTCCTGTTTGGCTGCTGTTCCAAAGACACAGGGAACCCATGTTAGTCAAAATTAAATCTTCCCAAAGCCTGTATCTGAGCTCTGTTGTAGTTGTTTTTCCCCTGAAATCTGAAAAAATGTGAGATCTGGTCATGTTGCTTCCCACAGGCTCACTCTGGCATGCAGTCCAGTGAAGCTCATTGCTAAAGATACCAGACTTAGTTCTGTGTTGGGTTTGTGTGGGGTTGGTTGGTGGTGTGGTGGTGGTCTTTTTGGTTGGTTGGTTGTTTTGTATGTGTGTGCATGGAGGGGGTGTTTGTTTCTGCTTTTTATTTGTGTGATTGATTGTTTTTGTTGTTCTAAATTATTTCATTGGTTCATTATTTTCTCATCCTAGAATCATAGGATGATTTGGGTTGGAAGGGACCCCCAAAGGTCATCTAGTCCAACCACCTCTGCCATAAGCAGGGACATCCTCCACTAGATCAGGTTGCCCAGAGCCTTGTCGAGCCTGACCTTGAATATCTCCAGGGATGGGGCCTCACATCCCTTCCTGGGCAACCTGTTCCAGTGTTCCACTCCCCCAGACTTTCAGCTGTAGGAGCTATGAAGCATTCAGAAGATTTAGAAATACTAGGCAGCAATTTCATGTTGACATTGCAAGCAGTTTACAGCCATGCTGTACTGCCCATCCTTTGATAGTATTTCCACAGTGTATGACTTTAGCAGCCACAATCTTCAAAGAGTCAAAATAAGATGAAGAGCAAAGATTCAAGCTGTCAGATAACAGAAAGGATTGATGGTTAGCTCTGCTGATTTTGGAAAGAGGAGCTATTAAAAGCATGTTCTAATTTGAGTTGGCAGAATAAGGATCATACACGGTCCCAAAATACCAGTGAGCACTGATTTTAATGTTTCATGGCTTTGGTGGAGAGGATAGCTCTGTGTTCCATTGGAAAAACAGAGAGTCAGCTTTCCCTTGGCACTATATATAGTATTCCCAGGGTGATAGTGTAAGAGCAGTGATGGGTGGATGTTTTAAAAAACCCAAACAATTAACACTGAGTTCAGTCATGAAAGGAATTTACCTTTTCATGGGGATTAGAGCCTACCTCTGCAATCTCCTTCTGAGTGCTTCAGATTTAGTTTGAAGGTCATATGCTAAGGGTAATGTGTCCTTAAGAAACAGGGTGGTTGAGGAAGATGTAGTCTACAGACACTGTGGAATGAGCATGCTTCCCTGCTTTTGGATCTTTAAGAAGGACATCGAGACACTTGAACTTGTCCAGAGAAGGGGAACAAGGCTGGGGAGAGGCCTCGAGCACAAGCCCTATGAGGAGAGGCTGAGGGAGCTGGGGTTGTTTAGCCTGGAGAAGAGGAGGCTCAGGGGAGACCTCATTGCTCTCTACAACTACCTGAAGGGTGGTTGTAGCCAGAAAGGGGTTGGTCTCTTCTCTCTAGCAACCAGCACCAGAACAAGGGGACACAGTCTCAAGCTGTGCCAGGGGAAGTTTAGGCTGGAGGTGAGGAGAAAGTTCTTCACCGAGAGAGTCATTTGCCATTGGAATGTGCTGCCCAGGGAGGTGGTGGAGTCGCCGTCCCTGGAGGTGTTCGAGAGGGGATTGGACGTGGCACTTGGTGCCATGGTCTAGTCATGGGGTCTGTGGTGACAGGTTGGACTCGATGATCTTTGAGGTCTCTTCTAACCTTTGCGATACTGTGATACTGTGATCTTTGAAGCTGATGATGAAAATAGCCAGAGGAGTAGCTGGAATCCCTGACCTGGAAAAATCCATTGAAAAGGTGTCTAAAAAGGAGAATTAGGTTAATTTATCTTTAATCTCTGTGACCAGAGATGAGAGGAAAGCTCAGGCTCTTTGAAGCCCCTGTCCCTAAGCAAGATGGGGTAGAGGGCTGCCGACTGTGCCAGTGGGAAGATATCAAGTGAGTCTGGGAGTCAGTCCCACTCCAAGAGGAGCAAGTATCTCTGAGAGATTCACAGTGTTTGGATTCATAAAGGCAGCCAGGCAGTAAGGGAGGAGGGGAAAGGGAAAGGTGGGAATAGCATCGTTGCATCCATGCCATGAGCTCTCATCTGGGTGACCACGCTGCATGTGAAGGGACCTGCAGTGAGAACAGGGGAGAATCCCTCATGCTGAAGCTGTCTGAAATTAGCACTGGGGAACTATCCCATGAATAAAACCCTCCTGCAATGAAGAGGAACGTTCAGCATCTGTAATTTTGGTGATTTAATGATCAGTCCTTGTGACTGATCATGTTAAATCATGCCTTTTCTAAACACTGAAGATTCTATTCTATTCTATTCTATTCTATTCTATTCTATTCTATTCTATTCTATTCTATTCTATTCTATTCTATTCTATTCTATTCTGTTCTGTTCTGTTCTATTCTTTTGGGCCTGATGTATTTTTCCTCCTGAGCATATTCTGAGCATATTTACAGTGAGATCAGAGTTTTGCCATTGACTTTATTGGGATCATAACTGAATCTTAGGTAGCTGTCCTTGGGCTAAGTAGACAGTGGCTTATGCAGTTAGGGAAGCTGGGGCAAAACATGAAAAGGGTTCAATTTATAGTACTTTAAGTGCTGGTTTCTGACTCCTTGTGTGGCCAAGCAGAGTAGTCTGCCTTGTAACTAAGGCAATGCTACCAGTGCCTGTTTGGAGCATGAGCACATGGAAACTACTGTGCTGTTAACTGAGACGCAGTCTGTGTCTCAGATTGACTGCACAAGTCCTGAAGGGGCAGATAATGAAGTTGTTCATGACATGAATGAGAACACAGGGCATTCAGGAGGCATCCCTATTTGAAAGCATAAAAGTACTCTGAGACAGGAATGAAGTGAGACTCCTCTGTCACAGCAGTAGAGGTTCCGATGTGTGCTTGCAAGCTGGCTTGTTGTGACCCCAGCTGCAGGCATATTCCAACAGCTGCAGCAAGCTGCTAAATCATTCTTGGCTAATGCTGACATCAAATTACGAAGTCTTCATGTGCCTTCTGCTCTGTTTCCTTGAGTGCTATTTGTCTAAATTTTAAAATAACACACTATCCCTTTGGCATCTGAGCTCTGCTCAGGTTTTTGTGGTGTTTTTAATTCACTAGTAAGTCAACTTGCAATTAATGCAGAGTGCTCAGCTTGTGACTTTGCAGATGCCAGCACAGTCAGTGACTGAGATATCATCACCAGCATGAGATAGTGACTCTCAGGGAGATAAGAAGGAAGCCAAGATGCAAGAAAATACTGCCACCATTATCTGCAAGTGGGTTAGCTCAATGTCACTGCAGCAAATTCCTTGTGGTTGCTGAAAGTCATCTTCAGTACCACCCAGCAGTCCTGTCTCTGAATATAGAATAGAATAGAATAGAATAGAATAGAATAGAATAGAATAGAATAGATCACCACATCCAACCTATCAACCAATCCAACCCACCTAAACAACTAAACCATGGCACCAAGCACCCCATCAAGTCTCCTCCTGAACACCTCCATTGAAGGTGACTCCACCACCTCCATGGGTAGCCCATTCCAATGGGCAATCACTCTCCCTGTATAGAACGTCTTCCTAACATCCTAAACCTCCCCAGCGCAGCCTGAGACTGTGTCCTCTTGTTCTGGTGCTGGCTGCCTGGGAGAAGAGACCAACCTCCGCCTGGCTACAACCTCCCTTCAGGTAGTTGTAGAGAGCAAGAAGGTCACCCCTCAGTCTCCTCTTCTCCAGGCTAAGCAACCCCAGCTCCCTCAGCCTCTCCTCATAGGGCTTGTGTTCCAAACCCCTCACCAACTTCGTTGCCCTTCTCTGGACACGTTCCAGCAAGTCAGCCTCCTTCAATATCTGCTAAATAACATCAATAAGAACATTAAAACCAAAACCCAAACCATTTAATGCTCTTGTGGCTTTGATTGTACTGTCATGACAATGTACTGTGGCAGTTTTGTCTTGAATGCCTCTTCCTCTCTGGAAAACTAGAGCAGAGCATTTGGGGGCACTCTACAGCTGGTACCAGGGAGGTTATTTCTCTGTTGACTTTGCCTATTCGAAGTTGTGCCTTTTTAGGTCACTCTGTCATATCAACCTGACAGCAAAAATGTGCTACTGAGGATTTTATTTGCTCCCTATCCATTAATGAGAGTAGCAGAAATGCCAAGGCTGAAGGTGCAGTGGCCTGCTTTTACCAGCCTTGACAGCCATCAGCACCTCTTCTGGGATGCTGTCAAACTGCTGGGACTCATTATTGCAAATTACTGAGTAGCTCATGTACTCTTCAGGAGATTCCAGATCCAGTTTTATCTAAATGCTGCCAATCTGCCATGCATTTCCATGAGCCTGACTGCAGAAGGTCAGAAGACAACCCTGAAAACAGCTCAGCTCAGAGCTGAGCTGGGGAGATAGTGTTGCCTTCGATGCACATTTGCCCAAGGGGATGGATCATTCAGTCGCATTTCTTTTGAAGCCAGGTGAGCGGGGAGGTGCCTCACAGCTTCTGGCTATGCCCTTGAAAGTACCAAATGTTCAAAGCATGTCAGAGGTGAGCACTAACTAGGAACCAGCAGCTCCTCATTTAAAAAAGGCTGGGCAAGATTGGGAATGGGGAAAGAAAGAATGGATGACAGAACACTGGAAGAGGCTGCCCAGAGAGGTTGTGGAGTCTCCTTCTCTTGAGACATTCCAAACCTGCCTGGATGTGTTCCTGTGTGACCTCTTGGTGATCCTGCTCTGGCAGGATTGGATGGTTGATCTTTCAACGATTGGTTGGAATTGGACTTGGATGAGCTTTCGAGGACCCTGCCATCCCCTAACTTTCTGTCATTCTGTGAAAGGTGTTTGTGCCCAATTGGATGTGAGGTTTGCACCAGGCTGGTGCTGTCCATGCCAGTATAAGCAGGAAAAAAACCCATTTTGTCATGCTCACACATGCACTACAGAGCTGCTCAGCTGCAGAGGAGTAGTCCTCCTGATCTCTCTCAGACATGTAATAGTCTCTTCTGTGCCTGCTGAAACAATGGCATTGTAGTACCCTCAAGGCCACCACTGGAATGGGTTTGCCTACAATACTCTCTGTCTGGTTTGTGAGTTAAAGAAAAACACAGTTGAGCTTCCAGTACCATTCCTAGAAGCTTGTTGACACAGGGCATTTGCCCCCAGCCTGTGAAATGTCAGAAAGCAGGACAGGGCTCTGATTTTCACAACCAGGGAACAGAAAATTTCATTTGTTTCTAATATCTCCTCTCATGAGGAGCACAAGATGGGCAGCAGCTTCTGGGCTGTGTTAGGCCATCAGAGCAGCTGTAATCGTCATGTTTTGTGTTTCTGCATGAGCTTCTGGCCACCTGTACAATATCCATCTGCTGAGCTGGGCATGATGCCTACTGACACAGAGATCCAGATCATCTGATTGAGGTGCAGGGGGTGATGATGCTCCTGAAGGACAGTTTGCGTGATGAATGCTGTCCTTTCCGTGTGAAGTCCTTCCCATGGCAGTGCTGTTCTCTTCTCATTACTTTAAGGCAACTGGAGAGAGTCATCTAGAAGAAATGAACATGCAGCGTGGCAATGATAGCAAATGAATATTCAGAGACAGTCCCTGGCCCTCTGTGACTGTATCTGCACAATTGGAATGTATTTCTCTCCGAGCTGTGCAGTGCTTTTCTGTGAATGGCAAATTGGATGGAAAATGCAGTTTTAGAAGAACTGCATCTATTTGCCATCTGAAGTGAAACTGGTTAACTAGCTCTAAGTGGGAAAGGACGTGGTGAAACTGTCTTTCAGGAGTGACAGGGGAACTGTCTCTGCCTTCCCCTCAGCATCAAGCTGTGTGCTCAAGTTCCCCTTGAGCTGGATAAGGAGACTGAGGCACCCTCAGTAAGTTTTCAGATGACACCAAGCTGGGTGGCTGTGTCAATCTCCTAGAGGGTAGGGAAGCTTTACAGTGGGATCTGGACAGGTGAGAGCAAAGGGCCAAGGCTCATTGTATGAAGTTCAACAAGGCCAAGGGCCAGGTCCTGCACCTGGGTCACAACCACCCCATGGTAAGCTACAGACCTGAGGAAGTGTGGCTGGAAAGCTGCAACTGGGAGAGGGACCTGGGGGTATTGGTTGACAGTCAACTGAACAGGAGTCAGCAGAGTGCCCAGGTGGCCAAGAGAGCCAGTGGCATCCTGGCCTGTGCTAGAAACACTGTGGCCAGCAGGGACAGGGAGGTGATCATCCCCTGTGCTCAGCACTGGTGAGGCCACACCTCGAGTGCTGTGTTCAGTTCTGGGCCCCTCACTACAGGAAGGACATTGAGGTGCTGGAGCATGTCCAGAGAAGGGCAATGAGGCCGGTGAAGGGCCTGGAGCACCTGGGCTACAAGCAGGGGCTGAGGGAGCTGGGGGTGTTCAGTCTGGAGAAGGGCAGCCTGAAGAGAGACCTCATTGCTCTCTACAGCTACCTGAAGGGAGGTTGGAGCAAAGAGGGGCCCAGCCTCTTCTCCTTGGTGACAAGTGACAGGACCAGAGGAAATGGCTTCAATCTGCACCAGGGGAGGTTCAGGCTGGATGTTAGGAAATATTTCTCCACTGACTGGGTTCTCAAACATTGGAATGGTCTGCCCAGGACAGTGGTGGAGTCACCATCCCTGGGGGTGTTTAAGCAGTGTGTGGAGCTGGTGCTTAGGGACATGGTTTAGTGTTGACCCTCAAATGCTGGGTCAAGGGTTGGACTGGATGATCTTAGAGGTCCCTTCCAACTAGATGTATTCTGTGATTTGCTGTGAAAGGAAGTTTGGACCTGCTTCTCCCATGTCACATTGGAAGTCCCAAGTTATGGGGAGGGCTGTAGACCAAAAGCCTGCTGATGGTCTTATTCTAGATTTAATAAGCAATTAGTGTTATTGGAACAGGGTTTGGATGCTGAGGCTCTGAGTGACTATTGAAAATATGAAGGTAGGGACTGCTTGGGGTTTTGTGTTTTGTTTTTTTTGTTTGGGGTGCTTTTTTAACCCATAGTCACAGCCTCCCAATGGAAATGGAACAAGTTTGATAGGAAGGACCCAAATCTTGCACCTGATAATCTGACAGGTTGTCTTGCTGCTTTTCAGGGAAAGAGGGTTCACAGATTCACAGACTGCACTGGGCTGGAAGGGACCCTCAAAGGTCATCTTCTCCAACCCCTCTGCAGTCAGCATAGATACCTCCCCAGGGCTCTCAGGATGCCCAGGGCCACGATCGAATTTGATCTTGAATGTCTCCAGGGACAGGGCCTCAACCACATCCCTGGGCAGCCTGTTCCAGTATTTCACCACTCTCATTGTAAAAAGCTTCCCGCTGATGTCCAACCTAAATTTGCCCTGCTCCAGTTTCAAACCATTGTCCCAGGTCCTATCACTCCAAGCCCTTCTAAACAGTCCCTCCCCAGCCTTCCTGTAGGTCCCGTTCAGATACTGAAATGCATCTCTCTGGTCTCCTGGAGCCTTCTCTTCTCCAAGCTGAACATCCCCATTTCTTTCAGCTTTTCTTTGTAGGAGAAGTGTTCCAGCCTTCTTTGTGGCTTCTTCTGGAACTGCTCCAGCAGATCCATATCTCTCAAAGAATGGTAAAGCCCATTTTGGGGAACACTTAGTTAAAGGTCTGATAGTAATGGGATGAGAGGGCCCATGTGAGAAGGTACAGCCAGGCAAATTGATTTCTCCCAGGGCACCTTTGGCTTGATTTGCCCTCTGTATTCAGCCGTGTCTTGGCTATTTCTACAGACAAGAAAGCCAAATGCAATAGCTTAAGAAAATATTTTTATTACTTTGTTTTATGTGTTCAGGTTGAATTGATTCCTTGCTTGGAAGACAGTGGCTTTGTTTACATCAGCAAAAAGCACTGTGCAGTAGGAACAGCTCTGCAGAGGAAAACAGTAATGAAGACCCAAGGCAGATTTCAGGAGGTTTCTTCTAAACAGCTTTATTCTAACTGTGCTTGAAGGGAACTTTGAGAGAAACTTGCTGCAAAAGAGGAGGCCAAACACTGCATATTGAAAACAAATGCCAGGTTTTCTGCCAAAACAGAGACTTCAAAAAGCCTGGCAGATGTTCATGGGACATTTCAGTGCTGTCAAAGCTGCATTTTCTTATTGGCAGTTGTTTCAGTTGAAATTTTATCTGGTGCTTCTTGAGGTCATCTGACATCCCACTAAAATCTGTGTATGTTGGTTTCAAAGGAATCATGGAATGGTTTGGGTTGGAAAGGGCCTCCTAAGGTCATCTAGTCCAACCCCTATGCAGTGAGCAGGGACATCCTCCACTAGATCAGGCTGCTCAGAGCCTTTAGAATCATAGAATGGTCTGAGTTGGAAGGGACCTCCAAAGGTCATCTAGTCCAACCCCCTCTGCAGTCAGCAGGGGCATCCTCAAATAGATCAGGTTGCCCAGAGCCCTGTTGAGCCTCACCTTGAATATTTCCAGGGGTGGGGCCCCAACCACCTTCCTGGGCAACCTGTTCCAGTGTTCCACTACCCTCATGGTGCAGTACTTGTTCCTAACATCTAGTCTAAATCTCCTCTCATTTCAAACCATTGCCCCTCATCCTATCACTGCAGGCCTTTGCAAACAGTCCCTCTGCACCCTTCTTGTAGGCCCTACTGGAAGACTGCTCTTAGGTCTCCCTGGAGCCTTCTCTTCTCTAGGCTGAGCAACCCCAGCTCCCTCAGCCTGTCCTTATAGCAGAGGTGCTTCAGCCTCCTGAGGATGTTCGTGACCCTCTTCTGGACCTGCTGCATCAGGTCCATGTCCTTGCTCTCTCGTGTGCTCCAGAGCTGGATGCAGTACTTCAGATGAGGCTTTACCAGAGTAAAGTGGCATATAATTGATCTATGCATAAAATTGATCTCTTCATAACCATTAGGAAAAAAGACTCTTACACCTATCTCTCTGCCTACACCAGAGAAAGGGTAAAATCCAGTGCTGCTGGCTCCACTTTCTTGTTCTCACTCCTCTGCTGCATGACTATGAAATCAGTCATGACACATTTGTCTTAGCAGCAGAAAACCGAGTGAGAGTAGGCAGTAACAAAGGCAGGATGGGTGTTTGGGAGCAGAGATCACATGCAGTGGAGCAACTCAGCTGCAGTGGAAAGTGTGCATGTGAGGCTTGGTCAGAAGTGGCTTTTGATGTAGTAAATTTGCCTGAATGCAGAAGCCTTTGGGTACTGTCTTGCGGTAAAGGCGGGGAGGATTTGGTGGTGGTCTGAAATTTGTGTAGACCCTGGAGAGGAAGCAGAGTCTAGAGATTAAATCATGGTGACTTTCTCAGACAAAGCTACCCTCTAATGCCATCAACCCCCCCAGGAGCAAAGAGTTTCTGTTACACAGCAGCATTGTGGTTCAGGTATTGTGCGTGATTCTGGCAGACCTCCCTATCATAGAATCAGTAAGGTTGGAAGAGACCTCAAAGATCATGAAGTCCAACCTGTCACCCAACACCTCATGACTACTAAACTATGGCACCAAGTGCCACATCAGTTACATCCCATGGTGTGTATTAGGGATATTGAATACGTGACTTGTTTAGTGTCAGACATCAGGACAGGTCAACCATCAGAGCAGGTTTTTGCGTGTTAGAATGGCCTAGGATTTCCTGCTGGATGTCTCGTTCATCTTGGCATGTTCCAGAAGCATATGGCAAGGAAAGGTTTTCTCCAAACCCAGTATCCTGTCAAGGATTAGTGTATGTGTCTCACATCAGGGGTAAAAGAGATACCAGCAAATAAGTGCTGGCAGTTTAACACATCATAACCTGATGTAGTTTTTTATATCAAGACTGTGATAGCAGAGAAATAATCTGTATATACACATTGCCCACCCCATAGCTGCCAACTTACCTCTCCTTTAATTTGCATGCTACAAATGCTAACTGCTTTTAAACCTACTCAGTGTGCAAGCCATGCCACCTTAAACACCAGCTCTGGATGGTTTGGTGCATGTTGCTAAACATTGGTGGTGCTGCTTATCCTAAACAGTTCATTGATTGCTTGCTGATGACACAGAGCTGGGAGGAGCATCTGACAGCCCCCTGGAGCTGTGCTGCCATTCAGCCAGACCTGGACAGGCTGGAGAGCTGGGCAGGGAGAATCTGAATGAAATCCAACAAGGCCAAGTGGAGAGTCTGGAGAGGAAAAAAAATGTGGGCAGAAAAAAATATGTCACTAACACTAATAGATTTTCAGGAAAGCTGTCAGCATTCATACAGGGAGTTCTGAAAAGAGGACATCAGAAACATTTTGGACTTTGGAGTTAGCAAGATACCAGATAGTTTTCAACTGTCTGCTCAGATTTATGCTTTCACAGAAGAGGCAGTATCAGACAGTCAGAATCACAGGCTGTTAGGGGTTGGAAAGGACCTCCAGAGATCATCAGGTCCAACACCCCTGCCAGAGCAGGCAGGGCAGGTCACGCAGGACCACATCCAGGTGGGTTTGGAATGTCCCAGAGAAGACTCCACAACCTCTCTGGGTTGCCTGCTGCAGGGCTCTGGCACCCTCCCTGTGAAAAAGCTTCTCCTTATGTTCCTGTGGAACCTTCTGTGTTCTAGCTTGTACCTGTTGTTCCTTGTGCTGTCACTGAGCAGCACAGAAGCTTGTGTGGACTTTCTCTGCGTTCAAGAAAGGTGTGTGGGTGCTCATAAAGACGTGTACGAAGAGAAACCTGTGGCTGGCCATTGAAACCCCTGGGAGAAGCTATGTGTGACCAATGTGCTGTTCTCTGTTGTTTTCCAGGTTCCAGAATCTGCTGTGGTCTCGCAAAGCGTTTGTGGACAGCGTGAAGGTGTATAACCACAGCTACATCTACATGCCAGCCTTCTCCATGAAGACAGGCACGGGACCCTCCCTACGTGTCTATTACACCCTGGAGGACTTCGGTGCCAAGCAGGCTGTCCTCTTTGCCAACCCCAACTTCCTGCGCGACATTGGCAAGTTCTGGAAGAGCAAAGGTATCCATGCCAAAAGGCTTTCCACGGGACTGTTCCTGGTCAGTGCCGCCCTTGGGCTGTGCGAGGAAGTAACAATTTACGGCTTCTGGCCGTTCTCGGTGGACCTGCATGGAAAGTTTATTAGCCATCATTACTATGACAATGTCTTGCCTGATTCTGGATTCCACGCTATGCCAGAGGAATTTCTACAGCTCTGGTTTCTTCATAAAAGTGGTGTACTGAGAATGCAGCTAGAACCATGTGAGGACCCTTTAACCCAGTCTTCTGCCTGAGGATCGTAGGACTTGGTTTGGGAGATCCAGTAGTTTTTAATTTCCAGACTCTCCAACAGAGAGTTCTGTTTTCTGTTGAGTCTTTTTAAAGGGAAATGGATCTGCATGGACCATAAAAATGCTACCTGAAGGCCAAATGGAATACGTCCTTAATGTATAGTGCTTTGTGGAACCGGGGTGGGGGAAGTGAATCTCTCGGTCGAGTCCATTCAGCAGCATTGTGAACGTAACGTTGGAAGCAGCACGGCTGAACTTTCCAGGGGACATTTCTCAATGACCAATGTACAAAGGGCATTAAGGCTCGGAGAGACACAGGGCCACCCACAAGCTTTTGCTGACAGTGCCAAATATGACTGTCTGTTCAAAACTCCATTTCATTCCAGACTGGCACCTCGTTCCTTTCCTTTTATTCCCCTCTGTTTGGGGGTGTGTGTGTGTGTGTGTGTAGAAGAGCTTTAATGTGTCGTTGACTTTCTTTGTTTCTTTCCCTTTTATTTTCTTTGTTTGTTTGTTTGGATTGTTTTGTTTTGTTTTCCTCTAATGGAAGGAAAGGTTTAAAAGCCCCAGGAGCTGAGTGCCATCAACTCCTCTGAAGACTCTTGGGAGAGTGAAGGGTGCTAAGAATCTCATTAGAAGAATGTCCAAGGAGTGCCATGCTGCTGAGCGTGGATGGACCTACCTGTTGTAGGTTTTATCAAGATAGTTTAGGTAATGACACTTATAGCTATATTAATGCTATACTGTGGGCAAGAGCTGGTTAAGGGAAATTGGTTTGGAAATAAAATGTGTGTTAGAAAAAGCAGTAGTGAAGAGCAGCCTGGATTCAATTGACCTGCTGCAAGATTTCCAGAGTCACTTTCGTAGCAGAGAAGGTTCCTGACATGCTTTGCAGTCCAGCCTTGGGGATTAATTCTGTATTCATTTGGACTCCAGATATTCATTGACTGTCAAGGGGGTTTGAGGTGTTCAGTGGAATGCAGAATGAAGTTCTCCATTTGCTTATAGCAGAAAAACTGCAGAAATGAATGTAAGCAGCGCTTGAAATGAGTCGAAAATCCTTTCTGTGACGAGCTCTTCTGCTTGGATTGTAACGTTAGCCTTAAAGACTTGTACTTCTCTTGCAAGATTGTCTGGTTAAAGATAGTCTGAAGAATAAAACAGCCTTTGGGAGCACTGAAAAGCTGCATAGCCAGCAAGAAAAAAAGAAAAGGAGAAAACAGCAGGGCCCCCTTACATAAGGCAACCTGGCAGTGGGTGAATTGTCAGCGTGCGCGTTGCACGCGTGTGGTGCTGGCCGGCGCGGTGCCTGAAGGGCTGTTTTATTTTGGGTTATTACTTGGGGAGCAGATGGTCCTATCACCATGTAAATGAGAAATCTCTTTGTTTCTTTGCTTTGGTTTAGCACTGTAAGACAAGAAGAGAAAATACCAGCTCAGTCCACAGTGCAATTTCAGCTGCAAGACGTTATCATGGTTAACTTTCAGAGCTCCAGATCAGTGTTCTTCCTCTTCCTTAACCTTCCATCATTAGTAGCTGAAATTCTAGTCAGAGTGTTGAAACAAGAAAACTGTCATCAGGTTTCCACAACAATTTCCTGTGCTACCCACTTTAGCTCCAAAGTGTTAGTATTTTGGGGGATGTGTCCTGTCATATGTTGACAGCGTCTCTCTTTGTAGACTACCAGCTGCAAGTTATATAGATACAATTAAAAGAAGAAGAACAAGGCTAAATCTGTGGCTCTTCTTGAAAGAATTCAACTATCCTGTGTAGGATACTGGTTAAAAAAAACACCAACCACCATGTCTTGCTTTTTAAACATATGCTGCATAAGAAAATCTTCTTTCTAGATATGGATAATCCAGGCATCAATTGGGCATTGTTCCAGGGGATCATAGGGCAGTGCTTAACCTGTAACATGGAGATTTGGGTTAAACAGCCTTGTGGAGAGTGTTCTGATAAAACCTGAATGTGCTTCTGTAGCCCAGTTTATCTCTGTCCATATTTCTGTTAAAGGTACAGCCAACATCACTTTATAATCCATTCCCTTTCCTTATGTTTGCCTGTGGTGTGGGTACTCAGTGAGGAAGGATTCGAAAGTTAAATGTTTTCTTTGCTGCTTGTCATGGCAAAATTTTCCTGAGCTGCCTTTCTTGGAGAAGAAGCAGTGCCTGTATGCTTTTAATTGTAAACATCAACTTTTCCACTTCTTAGTGTTTTGAAGATTGTTTCACTTGTGAGAGCAACAGTCACAATACGGTGTGCTGCGGTGGCGTTTCAGAGGGATGCCAGAATTTCCTTGGAGAGGGAACAAAGAGAGCAGGGGAGAACTGCCTCTTAGTCTGTCCTTGCCTTGTGTTTTTACCAATACTTAGGAATTTAGTTCTGAACCTCTCAGACAGTTCTCTCTTTGGTGATCCTTTTTCCTGTGTCTTGAGAAAATAATCAGATTAGAAGAACAAGAGGAAAAAGTGTGGTTTTGTAGGTAAACTCAGCAGTGTTCTGTAATGTCCGACTTGCTCATGTTCAGCTGGTGCTCTGGGTCTCTGCTGGACATACTGGATACCCCGTCACTGTAGGAACTTGTAGGCTGTGGTCTTTGTGAGTCTCTTCTGCTGTTCCAGTCCTGATGTTTGCAAGGAAAATAGCTTCCAAAAAAAATTGGAGAGTAGGAGTATGGGAGTAGGAGAGACCCAGGCTGTGTGTGATTTGTGGATTTGTGATTGATGTTGGGGAAACTGATCTTTCTGGCTCTGTTCACGTCTATAGATAGCGAAGGTAACTGCATCTCACAAAGACAGCCATGTCTGATGTGGAAGTAAAAGATTCAAAGATAAGTAATTTTCTGTCATTCCAGAAAACTCAGCTGAGGAAAGATGAGAAACAAAATGGAATGCCCCTTCTGAGAGAGCAAAATCTGGTTGAGCTGTCTGACTTGTCAGGCCCCGCAAACACTGGGCAGCAATCGGCTTTTTGCTGAACGAGTAAGAAGGGGCACAGGGGAGTGCAACACTGCACTTTTGTGCTTGCAAACAATGCAACTGTTCTGTGGCAAGAGCAGTCACCAGAAGAAAAAAGCATCTGGGAAGGCGAAAAGTGGCAGCTGCCTTACAGAAATGTTGAAGTAAATAGGCTCCATCCATGCTGCTGCTGCTGCTCAGTGTGCCTTGTCTAAATCTCTAGGAGAAAGGATGGTCCATGTATGGCATCATTGGTGTGAAATATGGCTTTACAGGAAAGGGACTGGGGTTGTATCTTGCTTCAGGAAGGAGGTCATACCATGGGATAGGACCATCATTCTCTTTAAAGACAGGCACAAGCCCTCACCATAGGAAAGGCACGGTCCTGATGGAGTTGGGTCCAGAGGAGGGCTTCAGAAATGGTCAGGAAGCTGTAACACCCCTGCTGTGAGGACAGACTGAGGGAGCTGGAGTTGTTCAGCCTGGAAAAGAGAAGGCTCCAGGGAGATCTAATAGCAGCCTGCCAATACCTGAAGGGGGCTATAAGAAGGCTACAGACTGTTTGCAAAGGCCTCCAGTGACAGGATGAGGAGCAATGGTTTGAAGTGAGAGCAGCTCTGCACCATGAGGGTGGCAGAACACTGCAGCAGGTTTCCCAGGCAGGTAATTTGCACCAAAACTATGTAAAATTTCTCCTTCCTGTTGGTTGTGAAGCCTTTGGAGGCCCTTCTAAAACAAACAGAAGCGAGAAAACTGGAATCATAGAAAAGGAGAGGGGGAAATGTGCTTATGAAAATCAAAGCCCTTGCAGTTTTGTTACAGACCTTGCTATAATATTAAGGAATTTTATTCATTAATCTTACACACACACCCTTTTTTTTTTGTTTTGTATTTTTGCTAAATGAAGATATTCAAATTTGCAGTGAAACAGTTACACATGTCAAAGGTCCAAGCCTCTGTTACTGCTGAGCTATCATAGAATATAGACATATTGGGCATTTTGATAACCTGTCTGCCTTCACCTTTGTGTTAGCTTCATCAGAATGGTGTCACAGCATACCCTGCTGAATTTGCACCTCTTTGGGAGCTGCCCACATCTGGAATATTGTGTCCAGGCTCAAGAGGGATCTTAGAGAACTGCTTGAAAGAGTCCAGTGCTGAGCCACAAAGATGCTGAAGGAAGTGGAACATCTCCCTGCTGAGGAAAAGTTGAGGAAGCTCTGGCAGGGGGATTTGGCCTGGGTGATCTTTGAAGGGCCTTTCTCCCCCTAACATTCTGTGAGACATCTGCTCACCCTTTAATTAGTAAGAACATGAGTGAGGAAACTTTTGGTCTAGATGTGAGGATGATGCAAGAAGTGAATGTTGCCTCACTGTTTGCTGCCTGCTTTGTTTCTTCTCTTCAGCTCAACAGATTAGTGAGTATGGAAATAAGTCCATATGGTATGAAAGACAGGCAATTCTTGAAGAGCTGGATGGTACTGGAGAAAAAGGAAGAGCAAATCAGTGGTGTGAAAAATGGGAGTGTAGCAATTCTTGGTGAAGGTCCCCAGTTCTAAGCAGCTGTGGGACATTTTGATCTGGTAATGACCATAAAAAATGGACTACTCTAAAGAATAGGTTGCATAGGTTCTGTCTACAACCAGCAGAGCCAGGCACCTCCAGATGGTGCTTCATCCTTTTCCTGAGCACAGCCTGCATTCAGAGGTCTTTGCATGGCTCTGGAACACCCTGGCTGTCTCTGTAAGGCTGAGCTCTGGAGGGCAGAGCATGGTGTTGAGTATTTTCTCTAGTGGGGTCTAGTTTGCTGCTGTGGCTTTGTCAGGTGCCTATCCAACACTCAGGCAGTGCACAGGGCAGGGGACGCAGCTCAGTCACCTGCTTCTGATCATCCATGTGGATGATGCCAGCCTGGTCTGAGGACTTAGGCTGCGTGTTGAATTCAGACAACCCTGCTGAGCCACCTGTGCTTAGGGACTGAAGTAGTCCTCACCCCTGTGTAGTCACCAGGCACATTCAAGGCAGTAGCATGTAAAAAGTAAGGCTGTTGACTGCTGCTGGCAAGCGGCAGTCACTGGAGTGGCTCCATTTAGATCTGCTGTGGGTACAATTCAGCGATTGCTGTTGCAGAGCAGTCTCTAGATAATTACCCTTTGCAAGGCTAGCTCTCTGCTTCACAGTCAGAAGTGCTGGGCTTACTGGACATGGTGGTAGCTCATTCCTTTGGAGAACAGTCTGCTCCTTGCCTTTCAATCCCTGGCAAGTCTCAGGAGGCCTGTTAAAACTGCATCTTAAAATAATACTCTCTGCTGCTGTGAGCTGGTCAGCTTAGTGCTGAGCTGGAGATTTATCCGGTTTGGGGCCCACTAAGCAAGTGAACATTTAGCACTCAGAGCACCTGGAATTACTGTTTTATTTGATGTCTTCACCTTCCAAGTTAAACTTTATTTTCTTTTAGACTAAATTTAACTACTCTGAGCATAATAAAACAAGGCCACAAGTAAGACCTTATTGTGGCCTTCCAATATCTGAAGTGGGCCTACAAGAAAGTTGGTGAAGGACTTTTTAGGGTGTCAGGTAGTGATAGGACTAGGGGGAATGGATCCAAGCTAAAGGAGGGGAGATTTAGATTAGATGTCAGGAAGAAGTTCTTCCCCATGAGGATGGTGAGATGCTGGAACAGGTTGCCCAGGGAGGTGGTGGAAGCCTCATCCCTGGATGTGTTTTAAGGCCAGGCTGGATGTGGCTCTGGGCAACCTGATCTAGTGGAGGGTGTCCCTGCCCATGGGAAGAAGTCCCTTCTGACCCTGACAATTCTGTGAATTGTTCTCTGGGTATATGAGTAAGTGGTGTTCAGTAAAACACTGAGGTACCTTTTGTATAGTTCCTGTTGATTTCTAATTGTATTCTCAATGAATTGCTTTGCTCAAATGGGGCCCATAGCAAAGATGGCATCATTTTTTGTTAATTGGAAGGGAGCAATTAGAGATGCATAACAGATTTTAAGCTAAGTTCTTGCCACAAAGCTATGGAATCCACATACCCTGTGAGAAATGTTGGTACCGTGTGATTGCCTTGGTAGTAGAGGAAATATTTTCACTGAAAACACATGCACAAAGGGAAAGAGGTTTAGATTAGAACAGTGTAATGTGGAACACTGAGACCTGAGTCCCTGCTCAGATGTCTTCAACACAGGGTGTCTTGCCAGCGTGCTGCAAGAGTGTGATCATCACAACTGCTTCTTCTTCTCTGCATGTATCAATTTGTATAGAAAATGCTTGAAAACCCTTTTTTATTTATAATCCCTGTGTGCACTGAAAAACCCCCACCCCTTTTCCCAGAGCACAAGCTTTCTCTTCAGATACCCACAGCTTTTAGTACATGGAGCAAAGCTGTCAAAAGCTGTCTGGTTTTCAGGAGAATGCTCTGTTGGAGTAGCCTGGCATAGCTCCTGCAGATCTGTGAGTTGATAGCTGTAGAGTTGATAGAGAGTGGCCTGCACTGACAATAAAAATAAGTTATTATGGCCACAGCTCTGCCTGCTTGATGCCTCCTGTATGCTGAGTAGTGTTGCTTAGTTCTGTGAGGGCTCTTCAAGCGTGGACTTCGCTCCTAAAGATCATACAATGACCAATTTTCAAGGACTGGGCTTTGAACGCACAGAAGAGTGCAATAAGTTGAGTATGAGACACAAAGATGCTGAAGGGAGTAGAACATCTCCCTTGTGAGGAAAGGCTGAGGGAGCTGGGTCTCTGGCTTGGAGCAGAGGAGCCTGAGGGGTGACCTCATTTCTGTTGATAAAGATGCGAAGTGCAGTGTTGGCAGGATGGAGCCAGGCTCTGCTCAGGGATGCCCAATGACAGGACAAGGGGCAGTGGGTGCAAACTGGAACAGAGAAGGTTCCATGTGAACAGAAGGAGAAACTTTTTCCCTGTGAGGGCTCCAGAGCCCTGGAGCAGGCTGCCCGGAGAGGTTGTGGAGTCACCTTCTCTGGAGATGTGTTCTTGTGACCTGCCCTAGTGATGCTGCTCTGGCAAGGGGGTTGGACTGGGTGATCTTTGGAGGTCCCTTCCAACCCCTAATGTTCTGTGATTCCAAGAAACCTGAGATGAACATAGAAATGACTGGAGATAAGTCCTTTAATGTGTCATTTTGTCACACTGCATGGTTTGGCCTGTTATAAAATAGCCTTATGCATATCTGAAAGCCATTTCTCTGAGTATGAGAGAAATGCACACATGAGAAGGTCACTGGAAGGTGAATGCCTGACGCTGCATAGAGCAAGGACTTCCCAAAACCGCTGTTTCTATTTATATTAATAATGAAATCCCTGCTGAGCCAATATTGGATTAGGTCAACATTCAGTGCTCTTGAAAATCCTACCCCATAAGCATTTCCAAGAGTTATTCCACGCACAGACAGGAAGAGGAGATTTTATTTGCTCATGCTCTTCACCTTGCATTGAAGATGCAATGAAGTGTCAACCAGTACTCTTATTTCCCTTTTTTAGAGGTCTCTGTAGAGCACCTAAATAAGATGTAGGCACATACAAAAGAGCTGATAGCCTGAAGTTTATAGACCACTCACTGGTTACTATCTTGAGGAATTACTTTAAAATCCTTCAGTGAAAAAAAAATGGCACAAATTTAACATGGGGGGGGGGGGGGGGAATGATTCAATTTCTTTTCCCCTCCTAAGATACACTCAGAACTGAACCTACTATGTTAGAGATAAGGTGTTTCCCCTAGTTATCAAGTTATTCTGCTCTTCTAGCTTTGTATTCAAGTCCATGCTTCTGCAAAGCTTCCCATTTGAGACTGCTCCATGAGGTGTCCTTCAGTAAAAAAATTAGAGGTTGCCCTCCAAATGTAGACCAAAAAAACCCAACAAAAAGAAACAGTCAAGGTGGAGGTTCAAATCTTAAATCTGTTGCTGTTTATGTACTGCCATTTAGTCCTTGAGTCTAAAGAGCTAGACAAAGATCAGAAAGGAAATACATATGCAAGAACACAGGAAGGACACGGACCTGATGGAGAGGGTCCAGAGGAAGGGCACAAAAATGATCAGAGGGCTGGAAAACCTCTGCTGTGAGGACAGGCTGAGGGAGCTGGGGTTGTTCAGCCTGGAGAAGAGAAGGCTCCAGTGAGACCTAATAGCAGCCTTCCAGTACCTGAAGGGGAGTACAAGAAGGCCACAGAGGGACTGTTTGCAAAGGCCTGCAGTGATAGGATGAGGGGCAATGGTTCAAAATGAGAGAAGAGTAGACTTAGATTGGATGTTAGGAACAAGTTTTGCACCATAAGGGTGGTGGAACACTGCAACAGGTTGCCCAGGGAGATTGTGGAGTCATCTCCTCTAGACATTCCAAACTCTCCTGGGTGTGTTCCTGTGTGACCTACTCTAGGTGATCCTGCTCTAGCAGGGGAGTTGGACTGGATGATCTTTCAAGGTCCCTTCCAGCCCCTAACACTGTGTGATCTTGTGAAATAAGCAAATGAGCAAACCTCTTGGGGAAGGTGTGGATTGCCCAACACTGGACACTTCTAAGATTCATCTGAACAGAGTGCTGGGCTGTCTTGCTTAGTCTGTGCTTTTCCCTAGACAGGTTGGACCAGGTGATGCTTGGGATTCCTTCCAGCCTGTTAAGTTCTGTGTTTGATGTGATTGTTTTTATCTGACCGAATTTATGCTTCTGTGTTGAAATCCACCCTCCTCGTTAGGGAGTACTATAAGGACATTACCTCCAGATGATGCATTGATTGTAGGGAAGTGAAAAGCCATGCATTTTAATGAGAAAAGATTTTCATCTCTCTGCCCTCCCTTCAGTTTATAGCCAAATTCTCTGCTCTCTTGTACTGTTCTGACTCCTGTCAAATCAATACAATTGCCTAGATTTTAATTGGCTGGCTGTTCCCAAACCTGAGGGGTTCATCCTATGAAGGTTTTAAATTGAGGTGTTTTAAAGCAGTACCAGATTATGCTACTTAGCTAAAGGTTCCTATTCTGTACCCTGATTATTTTTCCCACAAGTGTAGATGATGAGTAGTTGATGCTGTTGGTTGGTTGGGTTTGTAAGCCAAATACCTTCCAGCGTTTCAAGCATCTGCGGTGCCGAGGTGTCACAGTCTGAAATCAAATCATGATCTATCTCATGTCCTTGTTTCAGCAAGTTGCACAGAAGTGATCCATGCACTGCTCAATCTGTCAAGTGCATTGTTTGAGCCAAGTGAAGATGAAAACAGAACCTTTTTTTGCAGTGTGAACCATTAACTGGCTGCATCTGGGACCTTGATATCCTCAAGTTATGCATTGCCCTTGGTGGATCTGATGCCTGCTAATGTTTCCACTCATTGTCCAATAATGTTGTTAGACTTTATTGATGTAATGATGTGATCTTTCCCCCCACTCTTCAATGCAGTTTTCCTTTTCTGATAGTTCTCATGGGGAAGAAATCTTTCTTTCTTCTTGTCTTTTCAATTGACAATTTATATCTAAGGCTCAGTTCAGTGCCAGTTGTCTTAAAAGTGTTGGCCTTACACTTTTTCCCTCTGTTGTATCTGCTTTCCATAAGACTACATATGATGATCAACAATGAAGTCTCAACAAATTATCTTCCACTTAACCATTAAAAGTCCTTCTGGCTTTCACAAAACCTAGGCTGGCTGAACGTGTCTTGGGGTTTTAGGCTTCATTTAATGCAGGCAGATCCGGAATCTTTGCAGTCTCTCTTGTGCACTCCTGGGCAACCATGCATTGATAAAATACAACCTGAGTGAAAAACAAGGAGTCTTCAATAAAAATCTTCTTAATAATGGCCTGCAACCACCATGGTGGTATTTCCCCCCCTCCCTTTTCCTTTTTTGTCTCATGGAAGTTGCAAACTCAAAGATATAAACAACTCAAATCAGCATCTCTTGGTTGTCCTCTTGGTTTTGATACATGTGTTCTTTCCATTGACCTTTGCATTTTTCTTAGTAAATAACTCTCAAAATCTCATCCAATACCTATATTATTACAATGTGTGAGGTCCAAGTACCTTAGTAAGGTACTTAGCAAAGTTTCTGTTCCACTGGAGAATTTACAAGTAGTCTCAAATCTAAATGAAGGGGATTTTCTCCTCTTCTTGAGGGACAGTTGTTTGGGTATGAAATCAAGGCATTAAAAACCACTGCCTGGGTCTTGTCTTATTTGTGCTGACTCTCTTTGCTGGGGCTAGAGGCAACCCTGGCTCCTGAAACTCTTGGGGCTTTGGGAGATGCTCAGGGGTGCTGCCAGTGCTGTGCCGTATGCAGAGCAGTGGGACCAGGCTGGCACAGGGACTTGGGCTAATCCTGGGGCTTCTGAAGTGCTCACAGTCAGCCAGGCAAGAGGAGAGCCAGCAGGGCAGCAGAAGTGGTAGGAGTCTCAGCATGAAATGCACAGCATGGTCCCATGCTTTGCTCAGTGGGGGCTGAGCGGGAGCTGCTGCCATCTGCTTCCTGCTGCACGCTGCCTCCCTGGGAGAGGGTGTGGGGCACTCGGTGTCTGGCCTCTCTTGAAAGCAGCAGAAACTTCAAGTGTAGCAGTCAAATAGCAACAAGGCTCTGTTTTCTTTGTGGTAGAAGAGAAGACAATGCAAATTTCATGCCATGGTGTAGTCACTTTGCAGGCAAAGAAGTTTGAATGTGCAAACAGATTGCTGTAAATGCTAATTTTTCACCCCAAGCTCAGGATAGAGTTGTCTCCTGTTTTTATTTAGAAACCTGTATTGTATTGGTTTAAGATGTATTTAAGGGGAGTTATAAGTATCTAAGTTAGCAACTGAAATCTTGTAGAGTCATTTTCATCTTCTCCAGCTCTGAGAGCTCAAGGTGAGACAAGAATCCTGCCTTCATGGTGGAAGTCCTTTAAGGACTCTTAAACCTTTCTATTTCTTAGGCATACCAGACATCTCTTTAACCTGTGCCAGTACTGGTTCCATCATGGCTGTTTCTGAAGGCCCAGGAGACAAGCAAAACAAATATGAGGGAAATCAAAGGTGCCTCGCTGTGGTATTTTTATAGAGTGGTGTCATGACCTGTGAAATGTAGCATGTGGGTGATGATGAATGTAAAAGACTGCATGTGTTTCTTTTTGAATGTTGTGTCCCTGAGCTGGATTATTAGTAGGAGCTCTGTAGCTTAGAAACACTGAAGAGAAGTGAAATGGAAAGAAGGTACTTCTAGCAGTTTTTGCAGTGAAACAGATTCCCTTTTGTGTGTTTTCCCCTTTCACAACTAGATGCAGGTTTCAGTGACCTAAGCTTTCCCGTTAGGATGCTCATAAACAAACTCTTCTCTTCAAGTTAAATGTGCTTCCTTCCAGCATTGTAAGAAAAAATCTATTCACATTTCCAGCAGATCAGGCTTCTTCCCAGGCATGGGCTCATGGGGCTGCACTGACTGGGAGATCAGCCAGGCTCACTGATGATGCCATGCCATGTGTTTCCTGCCCGTGGACATTAATAGTCTGTTCCTGTGCCAGGAAATCGGTGGCTGTGGGTTGGTGTGGTTTGGTGCTTGCTTAGAAGTGCAAGTTAAAATGCCAGTTCTTGTAGGTACAGGCATGCAGGCATCTTGAGGAAGGACTTCTGATCTTGCCTGGGACAGGCAGGCAAAGTTTGTTTCAACATTATTAATTCTGTATTTACCTGAGATATTACTGAGAGTGATTTCAGGAGGGACTGATGCTTGATGCCCTCTCCTTGAGTTGCAGTAATCTTGAAACACCTGCCCAGCCAGAAGGACTCAGGGAACTCACAGCTGGCTCATCACAGGGATTATACCCAGTGACATACTCCCTGATGTTCTGCTCTGGGAAGGCAAGCAGCCCAGGAAGCATTGCTTGATGGATGATGACTGGCTTTTGCTTGCTTCCACCTGTAGCTGCAAGGTCCCTACTCTTACCTTCCTTCTTATACCATCTGCACCTCTCAAACCTGCTTTGTAGCTGACCCTACCTGCAAGGCTGGCCATAAAAGAGGGCAAGCCTTCCTCCTGGTGGATTGTTCAAGGAAGTGAAGCTTGACTCAGTGGTGAAGCATGCCGTGCCGTGCAGTGCCGTGCCGTGCCATGCCATGCCATGAATGTATGTTTGGCAGGATCCTAGTGCTTAAATAAAACAAGCCACCTTGGGATCAGTTTGTGGCTTCTGGTAACGCTGGTATACAGTAGCCCAGGCAGGACAGCTGCCAGGTGTCTCCTGTCTCTTTAGGGATTTGGTGTAATTGCCAGTTTTGCACTCACACAACCTTTCCAAAGGAGCAATGTGACGTGGGACATCGATGTTAGCTGGTGAATTTTGCCCCTGAGTAATTCTAGTCCTTTGATTTGCATTCCTTCTTATCTTGCCCAGTTTATTGAAAAATGTGGTGGTAGTGTGGTAGCTCAATGTCTTGAGGTGGTTTTGAAGTAGATAAGCAAACCATTATGCCTCTGAGGTTGCGTAGTTGTATGGATTTGTCTTCCCTCCAGTGACTGGCGTGTACTATTTATTGTATCATTTATGCTGTGTGTGAGCTTTACAGGCTGGATGTTGTGTCAAAATGACGTGGGCACTTGGGTAAACATCTCCTTGAATCACCATCATTTGGCACACTCAGGGGCAAAGGTACTTGTGTGGAGTATGTTAAACATCACCAAGCGTGTTGTTGTTTAGAGTCTTGTGGTTAGGGCCTCGATCTGCTTTTCTCCAATGTAGCAAATGTTTGCTGTCAGCTAACACTGTTACAAGGACCAAGGATTTGTCTTTCTTTGCCCCTCCGTAAGGAATTTGCTATGCTGTCAGTAGAGTTTGTTCCTTTTGCAAGTGGTGTGCAGTGCTCCATTGAAGAATGTCTCTTTTCAAGGTGGTTTCTTGGTGACTGTACCCCAAAATGTCTAGGTGTCTCTCACTAGCAAGAATTGCTTTGTTATTGAATGTATTATTTATTGACAGTATCTTCTTGGCATTTTCTAGTTGCATTTTACCAAACACAGCCCATGCATCTCACCTGATTTTTTTATAAGGGAAGTCTGATTTATAATATTCATGCAAGTGGACTGAAAAAAATAAATCAATTTTATAGTAGCCCATGTCCTTTTATTTTTTTCTTTCTTCTCCTTCATTTTTCCTTTTCATAGCTGCAGAGTCTTAATAAGCATGATCAGAAGGGACAGGCTCATAGTTCTGTTTCATTTTGATGGCGTTTTTCCAAGGTAACTGTTATGTTATTTATGATTTGGACTTCATTATCTTGAACAAATAAAGATGTCAGTTTTAAGAAACGAAAACGGTATTTGTGGGGCTTCTTGTGCTTCTCCTTCCCCCCATTCCCTAACTCAATCATAGGATCAATAAGGGTGGAAGAGACCTCAAGGATCATCAAGTCCAACCTGTCACCACAGACCTCATGACTAATAAACCATGGCACCAAGTGCCACGTCCAATCCCCTCTTGAACACCTCCAGGGATTGTGACTCCACCACCTCCCTGGGCAGCACATTCCAATGGCTAACAACTCTCTCTGTGAAGAACTTTCTCCTCACCTCCAGCCTAAACTTCCCCTGGCACAGCTTGAGAATGTGTCCTCATGTTCTGGTGCTGGTTGCCTGGGAGAAGAGACAACTCCCACCTATCTACAATTTCCTTTCAGGTAGTTGTAGACAGCAATAAGGTCTCTCCTGAGCCTCCTCTTCTCCAGGCTAAACAACCCCAGCTCCCTCAGCCTCTCCTCACAGGGCTTGTGCTCGAGGCCTCTCCCCAGCCTCATTGCCGTTCTCTGGACACGTTCAAGAGTCTCAATGTCCTTCTTAAACTGAGGGTCCCAGAACTGGACACGGTACTCAAGGTGTCTGAAGCGTCAAGGTCACATATAGTCCATTGCCATGTCAAGGTTTACCTCCATTGACTTCATGCTGCCATTCTGCCTACTCAATTCTTTTTCTTTGTATCTTTGTCGGTGAGATAAGTTTATCTACAGTATTAGTCTGATAATTAACCTGGGTCTGAACTGTACACTTTTGCCTTCCCGAACAATCCAGAAACAGAACGGTGGGTGCCTGTAGGAATCCCAGGGTGACACAGGCATTTCATGAAAGAGGTTCCCATTCAGCACTCACATCGGTGTAGCTGAATCCCACCTGCTTGGACTTGGATATTCCAGTGCTCAGTCTGGTGCCCTCACCAGGAGCCTTGAGTAAATTTTCTGAAGTGAATGAGAGAGGTTGTGGAGTCTCCTCCTGTGGAGACATTCAAAACCCTCCTGGATGCATTCCTGTGTGACCTGTTCTAGGTGATCCTGGGTGCTTAGACTCAGTGATCTTTCAAGGTCCCTTCCAACCCCTAACATTCTGTGATCCTAGGATTTGAATGTCTGATTGACCTAGCTTAGATGTCCTTAGATTTTTCAAGCCACATTTTCCCAGATGCTGACTTTTTGTGCACAAGCCTCTTCAGGGTAGCTGGAGTTCAACACTTTTGATTATGAAAATGACCATTCTTGCTTTAAGTCTCTCCACACCACTGCTCTCTAAAACAAATGGAAGATACAGCTGTGCCCTTGGAAGATATTGGTATGTCCTGACCATTCCAAAGAGACTGGGATTCCTCACCCTGGTAGATATAAAACAGCAAGCGTCTCTGTCTCTTCATTTAATAGCAATTATCCATAGCAAAGCAGGTCTTTGCTAAAAGAAGAGGGGAAAACAGAAGCTCCCTTTCCTTTAGCTGTGATTATTCTTGTTTAAAAACCTGCCAGCTGAAGGGGAGAGAGAGGCCATTTGACTTGCATTGTCCTCAGGTGAGGGAAAGTACAAATTCCTGAAGCCAGTTGAGGATGAACTGCCTGTATTTATGCTAGAAATGCTCAGATGCCTTCATTTTCCTTGTCTCTCTACTTCCTTTTCCTAAATGCATGTTGCTACCCAGTGAGTAAATGAGTGTCTCTTGTTCCTCTCATTTCATATTTCTCACTTTTCAGAATACACCATCTTCATTTAGGTCACTGACTGGATTCCATCCTGTTGCAGGAAGAGAGAAATGTCAATGCAGGGGGCTCAAAATGAGAACTCCCTGCCTCCAAGGCTGCCTTCCAGGTGAGTTGTCAATGGCAGAAGCTTCTGCATAGGGTGTCTCTGTTGTTTGCTTGCTTGTATAATAGATTCATAGAATGGTTTAGGTTGGAAATGACCTTAAAGATCATCTAGTTTAAACCCCCTGCAATGGGCAGGGACACCTTCCACTAGACCAGGATGCTCAAGGGTTCATCCAACCTGGCCTTGAACACCTCCAGAGAGGGGCCATCCACAACCTCCCTGGGCAACCTGTTCCAGTGTCTCACCACCCTCACTGGAAAAAAATTTCTTCCTAATCTCCTGTCTCAATCTGCCCTCCTCAAGCTCCAATCCATTCTCTTTCATCCTATCAGTACAAGCTCTTGTAAAAAGTCCATTCCTGACTTTTTTGTAGCCACCTTCAGGTACTGGAAGGCTGCTCCAAGGCCTCCATAGAGCCTTCTCTTCTCCAGGCTGAACAGCCCCAACTCTCTCAGCCTGGCCCCACAGGGGAGGTTCTCCAACCCTCTGATCATCTTTGTTGCCCTCCTCTGAACCACTCCAGCAGTTCCATGTCCCTCTTATGCTGGGGGCACCAGAACTGGAGGCAGTGCTGCAGGTGGGGTCTCAGCAGAGCAGAGGGGCAGAATTGCCTTCTCTGTCCTGCTGCTCTCACTGGTTTGGATGCAGCCCAGGACATTGCTGCCTTCCGGGCTGCCAGCGACCGTTACCAGCTCATAGAATCATAGAAGGGTTTGGGTTGGAAGGAACCTCCAAAGGTCATATAGTTCAACTTCTCTGAGTTTCTCATCAACTGGCACCCCCAAGATGATCTTTAAGGTCCCATCCAACCTAAACCATTCTAGGAATCTACATCCAAAAGTATCTCATGAGAAATTCCCCAAGAAAGGGAACGTTCTCTGCTGCGTTGTACAGAACGGCTGCAAGAAAAACCTTGTAGCTGGTGAGGAACAGCTTTGCAGAATCCCCGTTGCAGAATCTGCCATGGTGCTAAAAATAAAATACAACCAAATCATCACCTGGCTCTGTGTGTGGTGTTTAAATTTAAAAAAAAAGAAGTATGTTAAAATAAAACAAAGTACTTGAAAATCAAGCGAGTGTAACGTGCTCCAGTAAGGAGATGAAGCTCCAAATATGCGTGGGAGAGGCAACACCAAGTTTGAAATAGTTCTCTCATGTCTCTCTTACAATCCTATGCCATGACTGAGCGGTTTTATCTTAGTCTCTTACAATCTAGATCACTCCAAAAATTGTTTCATTCAAGTTCACAGCACCACAGAATGTTAGGGGTTGGAAGGGACCTTCTAAGGTCATCCAGTCCAACCCCCCTGCCAGAGCAGCATCGCCTAGGGCGGGTCACACAGGAACACATCCAGGTGGGTTTGGAATGTCTCCAGAGAAGGAGACTCCACAACCTCTCTGGGCAGCCTGCTGCAGGGCTCTGGCACCCTCATGGAAAAAAGTTTCTCCTTATGTTCACATGGAACCTCCTCTGCTCCAGCTTGCACGCACTGCCCCAGCTTGCATGCACTGCCCCTTGTCCTATCATTGGACATCCCTGAGCAGAGCCTGGCTCCATCCTCCTGGCACTGCCCTTCACATCTTTATAAACATGAATGAGGTCACCCCTCAGGCTCCTCTGCTCCATGAGACCCAGCTCCCTCAGCTTTTCCTCAGCAGGGAGGTGTTCCACTTCCTTCAGCATCCCTGTGGCTCTGTGCTGGACTCTTTCAAGCAGTTCCCTGAGGTCCTTCTTGACCTGAGGGGCCCAGAACTGGACACAATATTCCAGATGTGGCCTCACTAGGGCAGAGTCGAGGGGGAGGAGAACTTCTCTCAACCTACTCATCACACCCTTTCTAACACAGCCCAAGATACCAAGTTGTTAAAAATTATTTCATTTGAAGGCTTCCACAGTGCAAGCATCAATTAAAAGAATAATAATCTGATAAGTCATCTGCAGTAGGTCAGGCACTTTGCCATCCAGTGTTAGCTACTTGCCTGCCTCACACTCCACCTCTCCAAATCTGCCATTCACTGCCATTGTGAAAACATGCAGGCTCCTGCCAAATGTTCAATGAGAGAAACTACCTTTGGTATCTGGGGACAGGGAAAGGGTGACAAAAACATGACAACAAAAGGGAATCACCAGTGGCAGTGCTCTTGCCTTAGGTTCACCAAGTGACATGGCACTTCTGGTTCAGATTGCATGTGGCCTGTCCAGTGTGGTTTAGCTCTTGGGATTATTAACTGTCTGGATGAATAATTGTTAGAGATATCAGCTGTCAGCAGAGTCCATGACTGATAGACAAGTTTTTCATGCAGGACACATTCCAGCAGGCTGGGGTACTGTCTTTGTAGCAAGAGGGCTTGGGCTCTAGGGGACAGCAAGTTGAGTGCTAAGTCAACAGCACATGCCTGCAATGATGACTGCCAATGCCATGGTGTAGCCAGGACACTATGGTAAGGGATTTTTCCCATGTGAGGTAATTGTGAGTCTGCATCTGAAGTAATACATCTAAAGTTGGATGGCCTGGTATGACTGAAATGCTGAAAAGCTGGAGTGACTCTAGTGAACGCTGGCGTGACCACGGTGTAGGAATACAGGACACCCCAAGAGAGCAGAAGCAGCTGCCTCCTTGTTCAGCTGAAAAAAAGTCTGCTAGGGCAGCTTATGGTGCTCTTGTTCTCCCATTAGGAAGCTGAAGAGGGACAAGAGCTGGGCTCCTCTCAAAGGTAAAGAGCGAATGGATGAGGGGCAACAGCCACAGGCTGCAGAAAGCGAACTTCCTGTTAGGTATAAGCAATAAAAATTAATGTGAGGGCCATAGGACAGTAGACCAGAAACCCAAGAAGTCTATGGCATCTCCATCCTTGGAGATCTCCACACTGAGTGATAGTGCCTTGAGCACCCTGCCTTGAACACTGAACTTAGCTCTGAGTTACAGACACCCTTTCCAACCTGAGCTATGCTGTGAGAAGTAGGGATGCCAGCGATACTGCTGTGACAACGTGGGTCCCAGAGGAGCAATCCTAAACAATTGTCTAGATGTAGGATGCTACCACAAGATGTGAAGCTCTATTCCTTTACCCTTGTGCCAGGGAGCTGCCCAGAGAAGGGCTTGCTTTTCCTTCTCCATGAACTGCAGAAAACTAGAGCAATTACAATGTACCAGGGTCATTAAAAGAGAGGGCAGAATGTCTTCCTAAATCTCTTCTCCAGTTCAGATGGAACCATGTAGGAGCACTTCTTTTGATACTATTGCCCCACCTACTTGGAAACAAATTACCAGATAAGACTGCTGCTATTTCTCCATTGGGGCTGCTCATCAGCCTAGGAGACTTCACTGTTTCCTTTTTCAAGGCCAGAGTTTCTTTTGCTCAAGCCTGGCATGGAGAAGGATAAGCAGGTGATGCATCTCCTCTGCAGGCAGCAGATGGTACAGCTCATCAGGACAGTGTCAGGGTGCCTGAGTCGGGGGAAAGAGCATCTCCCTTCAGGTTTCTTTGGGGTTGGGACCCTGGTGGCCGAGGGCTGTTTTTCCCTTTGTCTTCCAGGTCCCTGTCTGCTCCAATTTGCTCTGGCCAAGCCGCCTCACACCCTTCAACTTTCCCTTTTTTTTTTAGTACACCTGCCTTTTCCTCCATGTCATCTCCTACCTCTTACTCCCTCCCACTTCTTTCTATTCTGCAACCTCTACCTTCCTTGTGGGCTCTGCCATTTGTGTTGCTCCCTGCCCACTCTGGTCACAGGCTTCAAATCCCCTCTTCTTTCCACTCAGATCCCTACAGCCGTTGCTAAAACTGCCACTCTGCATTAAAGGTATTTGACAGGCTGAAGCAGATGCTGTAGGGGGTGGAAATAAATCACAGAAGTAGCCTGGAGGAAGGAAATACTTTTTCATCAGTGCATGTTTTGATGGTATGAACTCTAGAAAGCTCAGGGCAACTGCACTGTGTAGAAAGAAGTATAAATAACCAGTTAGTGTGCAAAGAAGAGGTTCCTGCTCAGTGAAGACACACAGGGGAAGCAAGAGGAGCTGGGAGCTGACCATTGCACATGAAGTGTTACTGCTAGTTGTTGTGATACCATCCCCAGTGTAAAGATTGCAGGTAGTCAACCCTGGGTTGAACTGACTTTGATTCAACACGTCCTTGTAGGTCCTTGTCCTATGCTATCAAGCTGATGGGATGGGAATCCACGTAAGAGTGCTGTCTCCATTTGTCTTGTCAGCATGCTCTGTTCTTGGAGGGTCTGGAGATTTCCACAAGACCCCCAAGAGTCCCTGGGTGTCATTGTGCATCTATGTTTAGTCCATATCTGGGGCTAAACTATAGCAGTTGCTCTATTACCCAGTGACCCTTCCCCAGCAGAGAAAGGGGATCAGGAAAAGGGGAGAAGACCCACAAACTGAAATGAACATAGGTTTCAGGACACAGCCAAACTGATACTAGTGTCAATACAAGGTGCACAAAGTTATACTCAGCCCAGCAAAGGTGCAGCTGTCACAACATCCAGGAAGACAGTCCTCAAGAGCAGGCAAGAGAAGAGGAACAGAGTGAAGACAAGCTCAACCAGGAGAGTCCCCTGTCCTCAGCAAACTTCCTCTTTTATACTGTGATACCCATGGTCTGGGATATGCCTGTGAGCCAACTCAAGTCAGCTGTGCTGGCTGACTCAGAACTGCAAACGGCCTGAGACAATCAGGGCTGGCCCCTGATTCTGTCCCAGCAAAACCAGGGCACTGGGAGAGCACAAGAGATGGCATGCTTGAGAGGAACTCTGGAGGCTGCACCTCAGCATTTGTAGCAAGGTTTGTTTGTTTGGGTGTCACAACTCAGCTTCACCTCCTTGACTTGGGTTTTGGTGTCCCTTTAAGGTAGTATCTTTTCTAACGTAATTCTGCCACTATTCTAGTCACTCCCCCACTGTTGATAACAAACTCTATTGTTTTCCTAAGGCAAGAGTGGATGGAAAGCTGCCCAGTAGGAAAGGACCTTGGGGTGCTAGTTGGCAGATGGATGAACATGAGTCAGCAGTGTGCTCAGGTGCCCAAGAAGGCCAACAGCATCCTGACCTGGATCAGAGATATCATGGCCAGCAGGAGTAGGGAAATGCTTGTGCCCCTGTACTTGGTGTTGATGAGGCTGCACCTTGAATACTGGGTTTGTTTTGGGCCACTCATTACAAGAAGGACACTGAGGGGCTGGAGGAGGTCCAGAGAAGGGCAACAAAGCTGGTGAAGAGTCTAGAGAACAAGCCTGGTGAGGAGCATCTGAGGGAACTGGGATTGTTTAGTCTGGAGAAAAGGAGGCTGTGTGGAGACCTCATTGCTCTCTACAACTCCCTGAAAGGAGGTTGGAGTGAGGTGGGGGTTGGTCTCTTCTTCCAATTAACAAAGAGATAGGACTTGGATGCCAGCTGCTCTAGGAACCAGATCAAAATCCAGGTCCCACTGGTGTGCCCCTTTGTCCTGCAGTACAAGGCACAGCAGTAATCTAATACAGATGGGGTATTAAAATTCCCTTTTATGAATAGGGAGTTTTTCTTCTCTGGGCTTAACAGGGAAGAGTGGCATAAAATGTACAGAAGAAAGCAAGGATATAGCCCAGCTCTGAGCTTTGCTCGCTGTGTAGCTATGCAAATGCTTTGCCACAGCCACAGGGAGGGATGGAAGGTTAACAGCATGGTGAGACCATGAAGATTATGCAGAGTGTGATCAGACAAAGCTGTGCAGCAGAGCACAAGGTTTGCAGAGTGGAGCCTGGAAATATTAATGCAAATTGCTTTAACAGCAGGTACTACTCACAGGATTTACAGCAATGCCTTCACCAGGCCAGAGATCTTTCTTTGCTGTTCTCCCCATTTCAAGGCCAGTGTGCTCTTAGTGTAGATGCTTTATACACAAGCAGCCTTGGACAAGCCCCAGCCATCTCAATGTGTGTTTTTCAGTCTGGCCCTGATGAAGCAGTAATATATTTATAAGATCATCAACCTTCAAAAGACTGATCTCCCTTTTGTGTCTGCTATTGGATGTTATTGATTCTCACTTGTGCCACTGCTACATCTCCATCAAGGGAACTGTAGGTTCACAAAAGGCTGGTAAGGCCAGGAAAAGAGGAATCCCATGGGACACAGGATTTCCTGGCCACAGGATTGTCCTGTGTGCACAGCTGGGAATCACATATGTCACAGTATAGCTGGACACTTCAGTGGGCAAGGATACAGGCTGGACACTTGAAAAGTGGAGCAGATCTATCCTCTTAGAATCATAGAATCAATAAGGTTGGAAAAGACCTCAAAGATCATTAAGTCCAACCTGTCACCCAAGACCTCATGACTACTAAACCATGGCACCAACTCCTGTAACTAAAAAAATCTGTCCCATAATGCTGATCACCATCCAGCCAAATGAACTGTGAAGCCCTCAGGTAAAAGGGCATTGTCCACTCATACTGTAGCCTTCAGGAAGCAGAAATAATTCATAGTCCCTGGAGCCAGCAGGGCGGTGTCTGGAGGCTGATGAAGATGAAGCTTATGAAGAGTGTTACATAACCAAGCATCTCCAGCATAAAATGAATAGATTTGATCAGTGGGCAAAGACTGGGAGGCTATCTGCACTGCAAAGAGCTGAGTCAGAGAGGATGTAAAGAAAAAGGAGCTCTGCAAGTCCAGCAACTAAAGCTGACTGACTTTTGCATGCCTCTTTTTTCTTTTGGGTGGGGGTCTCATCTAACTGATTTTTCTGGCTTAAAATACTCTTCTTGTTCAAGTGCAAACTAGATTATATTTTCTTTTTTAACTGTTGAAATATTGAGTAGCAAATTGCTGAAGGGCCACGAGGACGTTTAGAGGGCTGGAAAACCTCTCCTATGAGGACAGACTGAGGGAGTTGTGGCTGTCCAGTCTGGAGAAGAGAAGGCTCTAAGCAGACTTCATTGTGGCCTTCCAGTATCTGAAGGGGGCCTACAAGAAAGCTGGGGAGGGACTTTCTAGGGTGTCAGGTAATGATAGGATTAGGGGGAATGGAGCAAAAATGGAAATGGGTAGATTCAGATTGGACGTTGGGAAGAAGTTCTTCCCCATGAGGGTGGTGAGATACTGGAACGGTTTGCCCAGGGAGGTGGTAGAAGCCTCATCCCTGGAGGTTTTTAAGGCCAGGCTGGATGTGGCTCTGAGCAACCTGATCTAGTGTGAGGTGTTCAAGAGGGGATTGGACATGGCACTTGGTGCCATGGTTTAGTCATGAGGTCTGTGGTGACAGGTTGAACTTGACGATCTTTGAGGTCTCTTCCAACCTTGGTGATTCTGTGATTCTCTGTGTCCCTGCCCATGGCAGGGGAGTTGGAACTGGATTGTCCTTGAGGTCCCTTCTTACTTTGACAGTTCTGTGATTCTATGATGAAATTGCTTGGACTGTTTCCAGTCACTGGCCCACTCCACACAGCAGGAGCCTCATGCTGACACTGCGTCAGCAGTGCTCTGGTAGTATGGAAGCAAGTCAGGGAAGATCTTGAGATCTTTATTTCCTTTCTTCTCCTTCTTTTTACTTTTTTTTTTTCCTAACTGAAAAAAAAATAAATATTATCAGATTGTCCTGCTATCTGTGTGCAGCCATGCATGTGCATTTAGCCTTACTGATGGGATCAACTACACTCTGCCTCGGTCTCACTTCTGTGTTGAAAGAATTGGGCTTTGAAGGCTCTCATATAGCTCCTGTCCCCAAGATGCCTTTTATGGGCATTCCAATATGTGTCTCTGTTTTGAAAATGCTGAGTTTAAATCCAGTTAAAGATAGAGGTTTCAGCAAACAAAGCTTCTGGAGGAAAAGGTGGAAATGCTCCTCACATGGAGGAATAGGTACCTTCAACACAGGAAGGACGTGGACCTGATAGAGTGGGTCCACAGGAGGGCCACGAAAATGATCAGGGTCTGGAACTACTGGGGTTGAGGCTGTTCAGCATGGGGAAGAGAAGGCTTCAGGGAGACGTAATAGCAGCCTTTCAGTAGCTGAAAGGGGCTACAAGGAGGCTGCAGAGGGATTGTTACCAAAGGCCTGCAGTGGTAGGATGAGGTGCAATTACTTCAAACTAGAGAAAAGCAGATTTACATTGGATGTTAAGAATAAGTTCATGAGGATGGTGGAACTCTGCAACAGGTTTCCCAAGGAGGTAGTTGAGGTCCCACCTCTGGACATATTCAAGGTCAGGCTCGACAAGGCTGTGAGCAAGCTCATCTAGTGGAGGATGTCCCTGCTGACTGCAAAGGGGATTGGACTGGGGGATCTTTGGAGGTCCCTTCCAACCCAACCCATTCTCCGATGCTGTGATTCTTTCTTCAGCTTGCTTAGAGAGCAAGGCATTTATTATTTCTTAACGTTCCAGAGCAATGTTTTCATCTTCCCTTCTGCTTCTCATTCAGAAATATGATTGTTGAAGTCTGCTGCAAGATAAAATGCAATTAGAAGGAATGTCATCATGTTTTAATCCTTTCCCAATAGTTCACAAGCCTCTTGCCATGCAGTTACCGAAACAAAACAAGAATGAGACTTTTCTCATTTCTCGTCGATTGTGCCCCGTATAAATCTGATGTGTGAGGGGAAAGTTCACTTCTGTGTTAAAGAAACTTGTGGACACATGGTTTGGATTTAAAGAGCAGAGTAGCAAGATTGCTGGAAAAATTACACAGGATTAACAAAACTGTAAGATGAGTTCAAGTTTAGCTCACCAGAAGAATCTGGAGGCAAAAGAGTTAGAGGCTCTGCTTGAGTTTGATCTGAAAAGAGCAGAAATGAAACTGCCCAGAAATATGTGTTGAAAACATTTGCTAGCTATTTACACTTCTGTTGGGAATTCTCAGCATTGCTGTAAGTCTTTAACATTGCTACCAGGTTCAACAGCAAACTGCTGGCCAAGCTGTCAGCCCATGGCTTGGACAGCAGCACTCTGTGCTGAGTTAGGAACTGGCTGGAGGGCCGAGCCCAGAGAGTGGTGGTGAATGGTGCCACATCCAGCTGGCAGCCAGGCACTAGTAGCGTCCCCCAGGGATCAGTGCTGGGACCCATGCTCTTTAATATCTTCATTGATGATCTGGATGAGGGGATTGAGACAGTCATCAGCAAATTTGCAGAGGACACCAAGCTGGGAGCAGGTGTTGATCTCTTAGAGGGCAGAAGGGCTCTGCAGAGGGACCTTGACCAACTGGACAGATGGACAGAGTCCAACATGATGGCATTCAACAAGTCCAAGTGACAGGTGCTGCACTTTGGCCACAACAACCCCATGCAGAGCTACAGGCTGGGGTCGGAGTGGCTGGAGAGCTGCCAAACAGAGAGGGACCTGGGGGTGCTGATTGACAGCTGCCTGAACATGAGCCTGCAGTGTGCCCAGGCAGCCAAGAAGGCCAATGGCATCCTGGCTTGCATCAGGAACAGTGTGGCTAGCAGGAGCAGGGAGGTCATTGTGCCCCTGAACTCTGCATTGGTTAGGCCACACCTTGAGTCCTGTGTCCAGTTCTGGGCCACTCAGTTTAAGAAGGATATCGAAACACTTGAATGTGTCCAGAGAAGCGCAACAAGGCTGGGGAGAGGCCTTGAGCACAAGCCCTATGAGGAGAGGCTGAGGGAGCTGGGGTTGTTTAGCCTGGAGAAGAGGAGGCTCAGGGGTGACCTTATTGCCATCTACACCTACCTGAAGGGAGGTTGTAGCCAGGAGGTGTTTGTCTCTTCTTTCAAGCAACCAACTCCAGAACAAGAGGACACAGTCTCAAGCTGCACCAGGGAAGTTTAGGATGGAGGTGAGGAGAAAGTTCTTCACTGAGAGAGTCATTCGCCATTGGAATGTGCTGCCCAGGGAGGTGGTGGAGTCACCGTGCCTGGAGGTGTTCAAGAGGGGATTGGACGTGGCACTTGGTGCCATGGTCTAGTCATGAGGTCTGTGGTGACAGATTGGACTTGATGATCTTTGAGGTCTCTTCCAACCTTGGTGATTCTGTGATTCTGTGAAATTGGTGTTTGTAAAGGGTTAGTGTACATTTACTCATCCAAAGACAAAATTCCAGAGGCAGGTTAAACTCCCTGAGCAGCACTGGAGTAGCACATATGAAATAGAAATCATTAGCAGACCTTAGAGTTGAAGGTTGCTAATACTCTCTCCACATGTCCTTTTTCAGCTGAGGCAATCTGAATGCTGAATACCCTCAGCTCAGCTTTTTGTTACAACAACAGAAGAGTGCATTTTCAAAAGGATCCACTGGTGGTTATCTAAATTCTGGGCAGCTTTCAAATTCAGTCTGGGACATTGCTGGGACCTGGGTCTTAGCAGCTGTCAGCTTTGCTCTTTCTAAGAATGATGTTGCTCTTGGACAGGCTCTTCCACTTGGACTAGTAAAAAATGATCCTTCCAAAATCACTGGAAATACATCTGGCTGTGGGGATGAGGTTTGGTTTTGTTTTGTTTTGTTTGGGTGGAGTCCAACATGATGGCATTCAACAAGTCCAAGTGCCGGGTGCTGCACTTTGGCCACAACAACCCCATGCAGAGCTACAGGCTGGGGTCAGAGTGGCTGGAGAGCTGCCAAACAGAGAGGGACCTGGGGGTGCTGATTGACAGCTGCCTGAACATGAGCCTGCAGTGTGCCCAGGTGGCCAAGAAGGCCAATGGCATCCTGGCCTGCGTTAGGAACAGTGTGGCTAGCAGGAGCAGGGAGGTCATTGTGCCCCTGTACTCTGTATTGGTTAGGCCACACCTTGAGTCCTGTGTCCAGTTCTGGGCCCCTCAATTTAAGAAGGACATCGAGACACTTGAAGGTATCCAGAGAAGGGCAACAAGGCTGGGGAGAGGCCTTGAGCACAAGCCCTATGAGGAGAGGCTGAGGGAGCTGGGGTTGTTTAGCCTGGAGAAGAGGAGGCTCAGGGGTGACCTCATTGCTCTCTACAACTACCTGAAAGGTGGTTGTAGCCAGGAAGGGGTTGGCCTCTTCTCCCAGGCAGCCAGCACCAGAACAAGAGGACACAGTCTCAAGCTGCACCAGGGGAAGTTTAGGCTCGAGGTGAGGAGAAAGTTCTTCTCTGAGAGAGTGATTCGCCATTGGAATGTGCTGCCCAGGGAGGTGGTGGAGTCACCATCCCCGGAGGTGTTCAAGAGGGGATTGGATGTGGCACTTGGTGCCATGGTCTAGTCATGGGGTCTGTGGTGACAGGTTGGACTCGATGATCTTTGAGGTCTCTTCCAACCTTGGTGATTCTGTGATACTGTTTTCCTGAAGGAATAAATATGCCATGCAGAGCTCTCCTGTCCTAGAAGGGCTTAGGTTGGCAGCGTCACACACAGAGGGTGATGCAAAAAGCTTTTTGTTTAAACACATGCAAGGCTGTTCAGTGGCTGAGTAATGACTTGATGTGGTGGAGTAGGAAAGTTCCCCCACACACACAAAAGAATTCCACAGCTAACTCAGCCGGAGAAGCAGATGAAAGCTGTATTTTACAAGCAGATATGGAATGCAATGAATATGTACAAAAATATACAATATTTACAATATATACAGAAATATACAGCAATGTATGTAATACAGGAAACCTTTCCCCAACCCCCCTGCGGCCAGGGGGGTTCGGCCTGCCCCTCCCTTCTCCCTCCCTACCTCCCCTTTTATCCCAAAAGGGTTAGAGAGAGAGAGAAAGGAAGGTAATTAAAAGGGGAAAAATTTGTTAAAGCTCAAAGCGAATGCAAAAAGTTAGTTTTCTTATCTGGTTAGAGAGGAATCGTAGAGAGAAAACGAGCCAGCTCACAGCACAGGGGGAAGAAGAAGACGACTGCCGACTGACTCCCCGACTGAAAGACTAAACAAAAAAACTACAACTGGGTCCCACCAATGAAATTGAATTAGCATATCAATGTTTTCATTCTAATATCAAAACATTCGCCCAGAGTGTTCAGAAAGTGTCCCTTTCTTAAAGGCACAGCCTAAACCGGTCACACTTGACTGTAGCAGTAAATGCATTGATTTCAGCAGGGGGAGATGGGTCTAAACGTGGCATAACAGAGTGGTTCCTGGTGTTTTGGGTTGCCCTCAGTGGACTCCCATGCTGGAGAAATAAGGATGAGTTATGAGCTGCAATTTGTTGTTGCCAGAGACGTTATGGCTGCATCTCCGCTAGTGAACTCCATGGTGCCTGGGCTGGCTCCCAGGCACAGGAACACAATCATTTATCCTGGGAAGCTGTCAGCATGATCCCATGCCTTTGCCAGCTGGGGGTCTCCCAAGTGTTTACCAGGCACAGCTTAGGAATTAGAACAATCCAGGGACCATTCCCAAAGGCACTTTGTATGCCAGTCTCTTGCTTTGGGCAGGGGTTTATGGATGTGGTTAAAGACTGGCACTGGGCCCAAGGAAATCACTGGGCATAAATATTGGTATAGGTATAGTCTCTGAGCCCATCTGTTGAAAGAAGCTTTGGGAAATGGATAATGCCTTTCATTTCTGCTTTGAAAATGTGAGGGAATTGTTGCCAGTGTCTGCAAAGCTCTCATACCCTGCTGCATCTGGATTTGGGAACTCTGCCATTTACAAAATGAGGTGAAGGAGTCTGGGGTCTGTGTGGGAGGAAAGAACAATAGATTGGTTGGGGGCTTCTTATTTTTAGTTTCCAAGCCTGGTATGATGTGGAGTACCACAATATCAGCTCTGAGAGCTGACCCAGTATGTGCACAGGCCTGAAGCCCAGGGTTCTCATGGCTCATGGACTATGTATTTATGGACCTAAGACACAGTGAGATAGTGTTGGGAGATGAGAGTAGACTGAGCTGTGCAGTCATTTTGATTTTACCTCAAATTCAAAGCCCATTGCTCTATGGTATATGTTGGCAGCTGCATCAAGAAGCGTGGCCAGCAGGTTGAGGAGGTTCTCCTTCCCCTCTGCTCTGCCCTGGTGATGCTGCACCTGAAGTATTGCATCCAGTTCCAGACTCTGCAGTTCCAGAGGGGCAGGGAACTACTGATGGGAATCCAGCAGAGGACTGCAAGGATCATTAGGGGACTGGGGCATCTTTTCTTATGATGAGAGACTGAGACACCTGGGGCTCTATAGCCTGGAAAAAAAAAGGAAGACTGAGAGGGGATCTTATCAGTATCTAAAGGGTGGAGGTCAAGAAGATGGGACTGGACACTTTTCAATGGTTCCCAATGATAGGACAAGGGGCAACAGACATAAACTAGAACACAGGAGGTTCCACAAAAACATAAGGAAAAACTTCTTTACTTTGAGGGTGCCAGAGCCCTGGAGCAGGCTGACAAGAGATGTTAAGGAGTCTCCTTCCCTGAAGACTTTCAAACACGCCAGGACTCATTGATGTGCAGGCTGATGCAGGCAAATGTTCTTCAGTGTTGGGGCTGGACTAGGTGATCTTCAGAGGTCCCTTCCAATCCCTACCATTCTGTGGTTCTGCATCTCAATACTGGTATTGGAGGTGACAAAGTGCAGAAAGGTGCTTTCCTAAGTCCTGGCTGCACTGCAGCAAGCACAGGCCTTTTGCCTGCCTGTTTGTAGTACTAGGGGAGTTAGAGGCAAGGCGGTGAGATCCACCGGTGAGGACAGAAGCTCTTCCAGCACATCTCCCTCAGGCAGATGTGTGGACAACGGTGCATGAAGCACAGGGCCCTACTTTGAACTGGGTCAGTGCAGAGTTTATCAACATCCCCCTCCCTGCCTTACCTGTGTCAGCAAACAAGTTTTTAGGATCTTTTACATTTCCTTGCTCCACCCTGCCAAGGGAGGGGTACCAGAGCACAGGACATAAACCTATATGCAAAATGCCACTGACTCTACTGCATAAATGAGTCATTAATAAAAAAAAGGGCACTGTCAGAAGAGAGAAGCTCTTTTTGCAGCAATTAAGATGACCTCTAAAATACTTTTTGCAGAACATGGTAAAAATGTGTAGCAGAATGTTCTATTCTCATGAGGAACTCAGGGGGAAATGAATGGAAGTGATTTCCCCCCCTTTTTTTTTTTCTTGATTCTTAACTAACTTTAAAGTGAAAGAGGAGCTGAAAATTCCCTCTTGAAGGCACACTCTTGTAGAGCCAAGATGATCTGTCTTGATCTATCTTTGACTTAGTCAGACATTGCAGTTTATTTTCTATGAAGATACTCACTCTTTAATTTTTGGTTTCTTTCTTTCCCTCCCTCCCCTGCCCCCCTGCCCTCCCCCCCCCTTTCCTTCTTTCCTTCCTTCCTTCCTTCCTTCCTTCCTTCCTTCCTTCCTTCCTTCCTTCCTTCCTTCCTTCCTTCCTTCCTTCCTTCCTTCCTTCCTTCCTTCCTTCCTTCCTTCCTTCCTTCCTTCCTTCCTTCCTTCCTTCCTTCCTTCCTTCCTTCCTTCCTTCCTTCCTTCCTTCCTTCCTTCCTTCCTTCCTTCCTTCCTTCCTTCCTTCCTTCCTTCCTTCCTTCCTTCCTTCCTTCCTTCCTTCCTTCCTTCCTTCCTTCCTCCCTTCCTTCCTTCCTCCTTCCTCCCTTCCTCCCTTCCTCCTTCCTTCCCTCCCTCCCTCCCTCCCCCCCCCTTCCCCCCTTCCTCCCCCCTCCCCCCCTCCCCCCCTCCCCCTCCCTTCCTCCCCGCCTCCCTGCCTCCCCCCTCCCTGCCTCCCTCCCTCCCTCCCTTCCTCCCTCCCTCCCTCCCACTGAAGGTGTGCCTTATATCTTGATTTTTTTTGTTTTTATTTATTTCTTCCCCTCTTTTCTGTAAAAATGCCAGGACAGCATCCCTGGAGTGCTCATCTGAAGGCAGCAGAAAAGCCACAGCTGTACACTCCTCTGACAACCTGACTGTCTGGGCAGGACCACAGCCAGTCCTTGCTTTGCTGCCAAGAGTGCAAGCCTGTGCTGTTGGCAGCCTCTCCCATGGTGTTTAACAGGATGGATAGCTGATTCCTGGGAACTGTGCTGGAGCCTCCAGTTCAGTTCATAGAAGCTCTCCAGAAACCCCACCTGGTAGCAATAGCATTTAGAGCTGTCTCCCTGCAGTCAGTCTTGGTCCCCAGCACAGCTGGCACTGTGAAGGGCCACAGGTGCACAGATATGCAGGAGGCCTCCAGTGCATCGGCACAGTCCAGGTTTGCAATAGAAGCAATAGATCCTGTGGTTTCTGACACTAATAGGTTGTGTTCTGTAACTCTTCCATCATGTCAGGCTTGCATATTCAGGGTTATTTCTGCTACTCTGTCTGCTCCAAGGCGTCTGGAACACTTGGTGGGTCCATGACAACCCCATGAGGTTCAACAAGACCAAATGCAAGGTCCTACATCTGGGTCAGGGCTCTCCCAGGTACCAATGTAGGCTGGGCAGCAACTGGCTTGAGAGCAGCCCTGAAGAAAGGATTTGGGGGTGCTGGTGGATGAGAGGCTCAACAGGAGCCACCAGTGTGCACTTGCAGCCCAGAAAGCCAATCACATCCTGGGCTGCATCAAGAGAAGCATAGCCAGCAGGTCATGGGAAGTGATTCTCTCCCACTCTGGTGAGACCCAACCTGGAGTACTGCAGCCAGTTCTGGAGTTCTGGAGCCCCTATTACAGGAAGGATCTGGAGGTGCTGGAATGTGTCCAGAGAAGGGCCATGAGGATGATTAAAGGGCTGGAGCTCCTCTCCTATGAGGACAGACTGAGGGAGTTGGAGAAGGCTCTGAGGAGACCTTATTGTGGCCTTCCAGTATCTGAAGAGGGCCTACAAGAAAGGGACTTTTTTAAGGTGTCAGGTAATGATAGGACTAGGGGGAATGGAGTAAAACTAGAAACAGGCAGATTCAGATTGAATGCTAGGAAGTTCTTCCCCATGAGGGTGGTGAAACACTGGCACAGGCTGCCCAGGGAGGTGGTAGAAGCCTCATCCCTGGAGGTTTTTAAGGCCAGGCTGGATGTGGCTCTGAGCAACCTGCTGTAGTGTGAGGTGTCCCTGCCCATGGCAGGAGGGCTGGAACTGGATGATCCTTGAGGTTCCTTCCAACCCTAACAATTCTATGATTCTATGATTGGTGCTCTAACTTCACTTTCTTTCTTACTGCTGCTGATTCCTCTTTTGCTTTCCCATGTTTAAGGCATTTCAACATGAATTACTTCTTCAGCTTTATTTTGGTATGGATTTTGGGGGGAGGGATCAATCCTATCTGTGTTTCATGTATTCCAATCCACATTAAGCTTGTTCTCTTCACACCATCCATTTGCAGCATGTAATGACTATTCAGCTATGAGTAGTACTGTGGTGATTTATTTTGTGACCAGAACTGCAATTTGCCTTCTTCCAGTTCCTAAATTAGCTGCCACCTTTAATACAGTCAAACGTTTCTGAGCATAAGAACTAAAATATCTCCACATCTACTCACCTCTGGGTTAGCTGCAATTTGGTTTCCCTGCAGCCCCTGTCCTTGCTGCAATGCTCCCAAGCACACTCCTGTGATTCATCAAAACCAGTGTGGCCAAGAGGTTGAGAGAGGTGATTCTGCTACTTTATTCTTCTCTGGTGAGACCTCACCTGGAATGCTGCATCAAGCTCTGGAGCACTCAGCACAGCAAGGAGATGGCCCTGATGCAGCAGGTCCAGAGGAGGGTCACAAAGATCGTCAGGAGGCTGGAGCACCTCTGCTACGAGGGCAGGCTGAGGGAGCTGGGGCTGTTCAGCTTGGAGAAGAGGAGGCTCCAGGCAGACCTGACAGTGGCCTTCCAGTACCTGAAGGGGGCTAGAATAAGGCAGCAGAGGACTATTTGCAAAGGCCTGCAGTGATAGGAAAAGGGGCAATGGTTTGAAATGACAGAAGAACAGATTTAGATTGGGTGTTAGGAACTAGTTCTGCACCATAAGGGTGGTGGAACACTGCAACAGGTTGCCCAGAGAGGTAGTTGGGGTCCCATCCCTGGAGATACTCAAAGTCAGTCTGGCTCTGGGCAACTTGATGTAGCTGAGGATCTGCCTGCTGACTGCAGAGGGGCTTGGACTAGACGACCTTGGGAGTTCCCTTCCAACCCAGACCATTCCATGATCCTATGAAACGCTGCCCTCCAATGCTGCTGATGGGATGAGGTTTGCTGTTCTGAATCCAAACTCTGCAGCTGTGCTCAGCCAGGTCATTTTTTAAGTGTTTATAGCACAGATGTTGACTTGGTGAAAACTGCCTGGACATTGTTCAAAGCCGGCCAGCACAGCCAGGGCTCTCGCCATGTGTCAGCTGCTGGTACCTGTGCCAGAGCCCTGTTCCTACACAGAGTGTCAGAGATCTTTGTCAGTGTCAGCACAGCTTTCTGCTGAGCCAACACCAGCAACTACTGCCAGCTAAAACCACCTTACATGAGAGGGTGGCAGGATCAGAACGAGGTGAATTGGAGCAACCTGCCTCTGCTCTAAACCAGTCCTGAAACAGAGATATGTGAGCAGCAGGGTTTCATTCTTCAAATGGTTAATCTCTTCTCTTTTCTTCCTTGATTGGGTTGGGTTTGCAGAAGTGGAGAAAACAGCAGCAAAAGACTTATTTTGGTGTAACCCCAGTACAACCTGATGAAATCAAAGCTACCCCCAGGCCCAGAGTGCTTTTGGTTGCTCCAGGCTGTTGCAAGGTTATTCTGCTGAGACCAAAACCTTCTCTCTCTCATAGGAGCAGTGCAACAGAATCCACACAACAATGACTTTCTGCAGCACTTGCTCTCCTCCCTCCCCTAAAATGTGGTTCTGAATAAGTGAAAGTGGTTACAGAGCAGCCTCCTGAGGACAGTGGCTTTGTGAAAGTAGAGCAACCTCTCCTTTGAAGATAGGCTGTAAGAATTGGGGCTGTTCACCCTGGAGAAGAAAAATATCATGCACACCTCTGTGGGAGAAAGTGCTGCTTCCAGAAAGACTGGTGGCCTGGTGGAATCCCATTTGTGTTTTACTTTGGGGTCTGCAGAATATTTTGAGGCAGTAGAAACAATTTAGAAAGGAAAGGATGATCAGAGGGCTGGAGCACCTCTCCTATGAGGACAGACTGAAGGAGTTGGGGCTGTTCGGTCTGGAGAAGAGAAGGCTCGAGATGACCTAGTTGTGGCCTTCCAGTATCTGAAGGGGGCCTACAGGAAGGCTGGGGAGGGACTTCTCAGGGTATCAGGTAGGGATAGGACTAGGGGGAATGGAATGAAGCTGGATGTGAGGAGGAAGTTCTTCACCATGAGAGTGGTGAAGCCCTGGAATGGGTTGTCCAAGGAGGTGGTTGGGGCCCCATCCCTGGAGGTGTTTAAGCCCAGGTTGGATGAGGCTCTGGCCAGCCTGCTCTAGTGTGGGGTGTCCCTGCCCATGGCAGGGGGCTGGAACTAGCTGATCTTTGTGGTCCCTTCCAACTCTGACTGACACTATCATACTATGAAAGCCACTACTGTTCTCAAGTCATTGCTGGTAGGTTGGGAGAAGTGCCTGATGTTTTAGTTGGTTAGATAGTGTTGGATGACAGGTTGGACTTGATGATATCAAAGGTCTCTTCCAACCTGGTCTGGTCTATTCTATTCTATTCTATTCTATTCTATTCTATTCTATTCTATTCTATTCTATTCTATTCTATTCTAGGTTTCTATCAAGCAATGATATATACTGCATGCCAGATGCCATACCTTCACATCCTCTCTTCTGTACTTGAGAGACAACTTTCAACAGAATACATTGTTACAGCTCCCTGGAGTCTTGCCTTTGATGTGTTTATTATTATTATTGTTTATTATTCCCTCCCCTCTCATTCCTCTTTATGTTTTTTATGTCTCAAGACCTGCCTAGGATGGAGAGCAGTTTTTGTTGATTTCCTTCCCTGCATAAGCTGACACATATGAAATAGTGTCCCACCTAGGAGCATGAATCTCTTCTAGTTCCTTGTGTGTTGTTTGGAAAGGGATCTGAAGTAAAGTAAGATAGGCCCCTAACATCCTGAAATGCAAGCATTGGCATAGAAAGTTTTCACCAGTAGACCTGGACCACCTCTACTGGCAATATTTTGCTGGGGTATGTGGAGTCCACATTTCCTTTTTGCTCCTTACAGCAACTCAAAATTAAAAAGTTACCAAGCCTCAGAGTTGGCTCTGCAGAGAGATGAAATAAATCTCCACCTCTTCCACAGCCCGTGCCCAAACCCTCTCCTTTCAGCCTGCGCGCTCCTGTGTGGCTACACCAGCAGGTCCCTTTGTGGGTGTGGTGGTTAAGCCTTAACTGGGAGTTAAGAGCTCAGATGGGGGCAAGGCTGAGAATCTCTCCCTTGCTCCCCCCAGTCCTCCCTCTCAACAGAGAGGGAAAACCAAAAAAAAAAAAAAAGGGAAGGAGCAAATCCACCAAACAATAATTTGGAGTAGGCTTGGAAGTAGAGAGGTAAAGAGTTGTCTTTAAACTATATATATATATATAAAACACAATAATAGGTAAGGTTCACAAGGGCAAGGAACAAGGATGGATGGGAGGGGGACAAAGAAGAAGAATACAAAACCAGTCTCTCTCTGAAGAGGCACAGAGGCAGCAGGGAGAAGGATCAGGCCCAGCCATGTGGCAGAGGAGCAGGAAGGCAGCTGCAGTAGCTCTCATCCAGGAGAGGAAGGAGCCAAAAGGAGACCCAATAGCTGCAATGTCCTGTTTTTTATACCCTAGCTGGGCAGGGAGGGGGAGTGGAACAGACTCAGTTCCCCAGGGGGAAAAACACCCTGCAGGGAGGGCAAAGCACCCGCAAGCCCTGCCCCCTGCTTTGTTTCTTTTCAGAATGGGTGTTAACCCACCACAGTGGGCAAGGAGGAGCAGCCAGCCCCGGTGCTCCTGCCTGCTTCTGCACTCCCTGCACAGAGATCATTTTTGATTTGTTAAAGTATTAACTTTTTCTGACTCAGAAATTTGCAAAGGCATTGGGAGTGTCAGCAGGTAATTTTATAGCTCTTGGGTTTGATTTTTTTTTCCCCCCCTTTCTTTCTTTCTTTTTGCTGCAGCTGCAAATAGCAGAAGAGGTAGGATTCTGTCCTCTCTGAGGACTTCTGAGTGTCCACATGATAAAAGTCGAGCTTGTAAATCCTGCCCGTGTGTATTATCAGGTCGTACTGAAAAGTAGATCGAACTAATGTGTTACAATTAAATCAGACATCCAATCAGCTGAGGCCTCTGTGCAAACTGTGAGGCTGTGAATCAGCTAGAGAAGCTTGCAGAAGAGGTTTAAGTTTTATAACTGTAGTGCCAGGATGGCTTGGGAGTGATGTTTACTCGGTCAGCGACATGGACAGTGGGATTGAGGCACCCTCAGCAAGTACCCAGATGACCCCAAGCTGTGTAGTCCAGATGGAGCGAAGGGATCTCTCCAGAGGGACTTGGACAGGGTGGAGAGGTGGGGCCAAGCCAACCTCATCAAGTTCAACAAGGCCAAGTGCAAGGTCCTGCCCCCAGGCCAGGGCAATCCCAGGCACAAATAAATGATGGGTGAGGAGTGGCTAGAGAGCAGTCTGGAGGAGAAGGACTTGGGGGTGTCAGTTGATGACAAACTTCCCATGAGCCAGCAATGGTCACTGGCAGCCCAGAAAGCAGCTGTGTGCTGGGCTGCATCCAAAGCAGGGAGAGCAGCAGGACAGGGAAGGGATTCTGCCCCTCTGCTCTGCTGAGACCTGCAGCACTGCCTCCAGTTCTGGTGCCTCCAGCATGAGGGACATGGAGCTGCTGGAGCAGGTCCAGAGGAGGGCAACAAAGATGATCAGAGGGTTGGAGAACCTCCCCTGTGAGGACAGGCTGAGAGAGCTGGGGCTGTTCAGCCTGATGAAGAGAAGGCTCTGTGGAGACCTTAGAGCAGCCTTCCAGTACCTGAAAGAAGCCAACAAAAAAGACGGGAAGGGACTTCTTCCAAGGGCTTGTAGTGACAGGATGAGAGGGAATGGATTGAAGATTGAGGAGGGCAGGCTCAGACTGGAGATTAGGAAGAAATTCTTGACAGGAAGGACAGTGAGACACCGGAACAGGTAGCCCAGGATGCTCCCTCCCTGGAGGTGTTCAAGGCCAGGTTGGAAGGTGTCCCTGCCCACGGCCGGGGGGTTGGAACTAAATGATTTTTACCACCTCTGCCAACCCAAACCATTGTATGGTTTTATGATTCGTATGTGATACCAACAAGCTCCACAGACTAAGCCTGGACTTCAAAACCTGATCAAGGCACTGAGTAAAAATGTAGACACTGAACTCTGAGTGGGTTTCCTCTTCAATTTAAAGTTAACAGCCACAGCAGATGCACTAGTATAGGCAAATATCATAGCTTGGAAAGCAGCCTATGCTTCAGCACAAGCAATTTTGTACTCTTTTAGTATGTGCAGAACATTCTGTCCAAGAATTTATATATTCACTCACACTGTCATGGCAGAGAGGCAGGGATGAGGCAAAAAAAAAACCCAACCATATTTTGATTTGGCTTGTTTGATTGTCTCCACAGTGGTCATTTGGCTATTTGCTTTTGGCTATTCAAGCTCTCTGAACGCTCTCTCTTTTCCATGCAGTGTGACCCTTCATGCAAACCACATCATTCACAGAGCAATTAGTCAGCTGTGCAAGAGTGACTGCTGGGATAATCAAAACTGGCAAACGTTTTCAGCAGTCAAACAGTTAACAGCAATTGCCTAAATGGGTAAATTACAATTATTTGGGTAGTTCTTATTAGTTTGGCCTAGGGCAATGCAGATGGTTTGTTGTTGGGAAAAGCAGACACTTGGAGATGGGAACAATGGGCACAAATTAATTGTCATGCCAAGTGGAAAACATACTTGGGGCACATACCAAGCATTTAATTAATAATACCCACCAAAGCATGAAATGCCTCATGCCAATGCCATTCCCACTTCCTATGTCCTTGGTCTGCACTGCACCAGGGGAGGTTTAGGCTCGAGGTGAGGAGAAAGTTCTTCACTGAGAGAGTTGTTAGCCATTGGAATGTGCTGCCCAGGGAGGTGGTGGAGTCACCATCCCTGGAGGTGTTCAAGAGAAGATTGGACATGGTACTTGGTGCCACAGTTTAGTCATGAGGTCTGTGGTGACAGGTTGGACTCAATGATCTTTGAGGTCTCTTCCATCCTTGGTGGTTCTGTGTGATTGTTGCTGTATTTTCTTCATCCTGCTCTTACCTTCCTGGCTTGCCCCAGATAATAGCTTTATTTATTGCTTTCTGCTGTGATTAGCTGGTCATTTCACAGACCTGCAAGAGAAGGCAAGCTAATCAGATGGTGAAACCTCCCCCTTCCACCCTGAGCTACAACGATGTGCCTTGATCGCCCACAGATGACAGCAGGCAGTAGGATGAGAAGGCTTCCAGTCTCCTTTTCTTATTAATCATGCTTGCAAGCACGGTATCTAATCTTTGTGGCAGTAGTTGTAATTGAAGTGGGAAAATTTCCTAATTAGACAGTCCCTTATGAAAACTCTCCTTTAGTGAGAGTGTGGCATATCCATTTCATCAACTTGGGTGTCAGGGAACACACAGAGAGCTGACAAAAACCTGATTGCTTTCATTCGGTTGGCAATAGCTGTATCTCATTTCTCCTGATTCAGGAGACAACCTCTAGCCAATCTGTCTTTGCTTTCATGGACAAGCTTCCACAAGTTTGTAAAGCATTAACCACTAGAGATTTCACTGTTAAAAGAGGAGAAAACGGTCTGGTAGCTGGTGGGAAACTGTCCCCCTGTACTCAGCATTGGTGAGGCCACACCTTGAGTGCTGGGTTCAGTTTTGGGCACCTCAACACAAGAAAGATGCTGAGGGGCTGGAGCAGGTGCAAACTAAGCTGGTAAAGGACCTAGAGAATGAGTTTGATGAAGAGCAGCTGAGGGAACTGGGACTACTTAGTTTGAGGAAGAGGAGGCTGAGGGGAGACCTTATTGCCCTCTACACCTCCCTGAAAGGATAAGAGAGAGGTAGGTGCTGGTCTTTTCTCACAAATAATTAGTGATAGAACAAGACAGAACAGCTGTGCCAGGGGAGGTTTAGGGTGAACATGAGGAAAATTTTTTTCCTTGAAAGAGTGGTCAAGCGTTAGAACAGGCTGCCCAGGGAGGTGGTGGAGTCACCATCCCTGGAGGTGTTTAAAGATCATTTAGATGTGCTGCTTAGCGATATGGTTTAGTGGTGAACTCGGTAGAGCAGGGTTGATGGTTGGAGCTGATGATCCCAAGTGTCTTTTCTAACCTGAATGATTCTGTGAAATTACAACTGATTCTTAGAATTCTCCTTCAGGTTTTCTGGTTGCTGAATATCTTTGGAAAATAAAATGCACATATACTGCACTGCAGCAGGGCAGGGGTATGCTGGAGTGGGCTGGAATGAATCATAAGGAATCCCGGATGCTTCCAGTGAAGGGACACTTGAACCAGGGGGTAGAAATACAGTCTGGTGACATTCTTTTCCCATTACAAATCTTAGGGGGGAAAAAAGGAAAGTGCTTCTAAATAAAAAAGGTTTGAAAAGGTTACAGAAGATATGCTGCTTTCCACCAGCTAGACATGCCCTGAAACTCAGCTGAAAACCTGAACCTGAAATGATTTGTACTGAGCACTGCTTCTTTACCTGACTTGTTTTTAGCCATGAGTTTTCTGGTGTATTCCTTGGTAGATGGCTGTGAAAATCAAAGGAGGGGGGGAAGGGAATCTTCCTAGGTTAGTTCAAAATAGAGCTTGAGAGGATGATGTAGTGGCAAGCTATATTAAAAAAGTATAATAATAGAGTAATTGTGCTGATTTTTGTTCCCTAAATATTTTGTGCTACCACTTCCCTGCAGAAAAAAAAAGTGACAATTTCCCTCCCATCCATTCCCTCCTCCAGCCCAAGACACATCTGAATCTCTTCAGTATCTCTGTTTCTGAATGTTATCGTGCTCTTACAAGACAGCTGTAGCACAATAGTGCTTCTCTCTAATAATGTTATTCAACTGGTAGTGAGATAATTTCTTCTTTCTGATAGAAACCTGAGGGAATTTACTGTCATAGAATTCTAGGAGTGCCAGCTTTATTTTGCTCTCATCTTCTGCTCCTGTTTGTATGGACCTCATTTAGAATCTTCTTGACAGGCTTTCCTGGTGGAACAGCTCCATATTGCCACTGTAGCCCCATAGTGGTTTGGTTTGGGGTTTTTTCAGCAATGTCATTATTTGTTTGGACATATCTGAATTGGAGCTGTGGTATGACCTGTGTGACAAACTCATTCTTTACAAGAGAGTTTGAGCATTTTCAATATTGCTTGGGCATCTTTCTTGGTCCTGCTGCCCCGAGAGCAAAAGAGAAGTAACAGGCAAGATGGAGCATGATGAAGTACAGATGTAGGTGGGATCCATGTGTTGCTAATGCATCCTTGGTGTAAAGCCAGAGCTGCACTGTAATGTTGAGTTAATGAGTAAAATTAAACCCCTAGATGCTCTGTGCTCAGTGCTCCTCAAGCTCTGTGCTCAGTGCTCCTCAAGCTCTGTACCATCCAGCTTTTTCTATAATCAATGTAACGATTCAATCACCCTAACACCAAAATGTAAGTTGTCTACTAAACCAAATTAAAGCAGAGGAAGAGTGAGATATCTGCTCACTACACAGATAGGGAGACAAGGCTTGCTTTCAACAGCCCAGATTTGGAAGATCAATTGTACATGCAAATGGCTGTAAGCCTAATTTATTGATAGTACAAACTACTTAAAAGAAAAACTGGAGAGCAGATGAATCATTCCCCTCAGTGTATGAAAGAACATTTAATGTTGCAGTGAAATTATTGCTTTATCATAACTTTAAATTATTCTGCTTTAACTAGAGAAATAAGTCTTCCATGCCATTTTATGTGAGTTATTAAGCAACACTGACTGGAAATAAGAGAATTGTGAGGGGGCAAAAAAGGCTGGTGAAGGGTGGAGAGCAAAAGTAGTATGAGGAGCAGCTGAGGGAATTTGGGTTATTCAGTCTGGAGAAAAGGAGGCTGATAGGAGACTTCATTGCTCTCTATAACTCCCTGAAAGAAGGTCAGAGCAAGGTGGGGGTTTGCCTCTTTTCCCAGCTAATAAAGTGACAGAACAAGAGGAAATTACTTCAAATTATGTGTGGTGGTTTGGGCTGGGTGCCCTCTGCTATGTGGTGTACTTCCTGTGTCCAGAAGTCCAGCCCAGTGGGTGGACACAGGAAACCAGGTATCTCCTACCATAGCACTTGCACCGCTATAAAATCCAGCACAGGGTCTGGCACTTCCTCTTTCTTCCCCTCGCTGGCACCTGGTAACTGGGGAGACATCTCCCAGCCTTGTGCCTGGCTAGGCTCAAGGCCAGGGGGATGGGCGGTCTCAGGTCTGGCCAACTGAGACTAGCCTAGCAGTGGGGGGGGGGGGAAGAAGGAGCCCTGGAGGGCTTGGGTGCACCCTCAGGTGGGGATGGGATGTTTCTGGGTCTGCTTTGGGGTTTCTTTTGTCACTGCTTCTGGTTCTCTGTACACATTCTCTCTCCTGGAGAAGAGGAGACTCAGGGGTGACCTTATTGCTCTCTACAACTACCTGAAGGGAGGTTGTGGACAGGTGGAGGTTGGTCTCTTCTCCCAGGCAGCCAGCACCAGAACAAGAGGACACAGTCTCAAGCTGTGCCAGGGGAGGTTTAGACTGGATGTTAGGAAGAAGTTCTATACAGAGAGAGTGATTGCCCATTGGAATGGGCTGCCCAGGGAGGTGGTGGAGTCACCATCATTGGAGGTGTTCAGGAGGAGACTTGATGGGGAGCTTGGTGCCATGGTCTAGTTGTTTGGGTGGGTTGGATTGGTTGATGGGTTGGACGCGATGATCTTGAAGGTCTCTTCCAACCTGGTTTATTGTATTCATTCTTTTCTATTTAAACTTTCCATCACTTTTGCCATCCGTTTGTCAGAGTTGTTATTTCTGCCCGGGGGGAGGGGGAGGTGTCTGCCTCAACCCACTACATTATGCCAGGGTAGGTTTAGATTGGGTACTAGGAAAAAATTACTCATGAAAGGGTTGATAAGAGCTGGAAGAGGCTGCCCAAAGAAGTGGCTGATTCGCCATCCCTGGAAGTATTCAAAGGATGTGTGGATTAGGTGCTTAAGGACATGGTTTAGCCGTGGTCTTGGCAGGCTGGACATGATCATCTTAAATGTCTTTTCCAACCACAATTGTTCTATAACTTTTTCTTTTTTTTTTTTTTTTTTTTTTTTTTTTAGAAAGAAACTTTCCTAAGGCTTTGAACATATGTGATGTTTTGACTATGCTAGGTTATTTTAAAATCTGATCACATTGTAAGTGATTTCATAGCTCAGGAGGTAAGTGATTGCTACTGTAGGCAAACATCTGAGCCACTAGACATGCGCATGGTACATGTAGAACCTGTTACAGGAGTGAGTTTTGTAGGGATGTGACAGGGCTGAAGGAACTCTTTCACATCTCTGTCCTTATTGTGTTATCAAATGCACCTGATGCATGGTTTGAAACCACTGTGTGGTACGGGAGCAGAATGTTTCAATGATGATACAAACAGGAGGCTTTGATGTAGGAAGAGAAACTTCAGTCGGTGCAAATTAGCAGCCTTCACAATTTTAAAGATAGGATAAAACAGAATGATTGAGCTGATGCTTGGCAAACATTAGCCCTTAAACTGTTTTTGTAAGAAGAGCAAAGAAATCAACATGTTTCACTGTGGGTTGCTGGTAATTACAGAATCACAAAATGATGGGGATTGGAAGGGACCTCTGGAGATCATCTAGTCCAAGATCCCTGCTAAAGCAGGTTCACCTAGGGCAGGTTGCACAGGAACACATCTGGATGGGTTTTGAAACTCTCCAAGAAGGAGAGTCAAACTTTTTCCCTTATGTTTAAGATGGGCAGATGGGTCTCTCTTGTGCCTACACAGGCCCAAGGTGTTAGCTGGTTATAGAATAGACTTAACCAGGTTGGAAGAGACCTCCGAGATCAAGTCCAACCTATCACCCAATACTATCTAATCGACTAAACCATGGCACCGAGCATCCCATCCAGTCTCTTCCTAAACACCTCCAGTGATGGTGACTCCACCACCTCTCTGGGCAGCACATTCCAATGGCCAATCTCTCTTTCTGGGAAGAATTTCTTCCTAACATCCAGTCTAAACCCCTCCTGGCTCAGCTTGAGACCGTGTCCTCTTGCATCCCCTTGCCACTTTGATTTCTCAGTAGTTTGTTGTGCATGGCTACTTGTGTACCTTGCTTTTAATAGTCATGGCAATGAGAATGAAAGCAAAATAAGGATATTTAGAATGAAATTAGTAAAGTTTTCCCTGCAGTAGTCTTCATACAGTGATTTATTATTTTTTTCTCTTCACACTAAATGGTTTTGACAAAAAACATAACTTTTTTTTCCCCCAAAGGACCCCTCTCTATGTTTTAAGCCAAGTTTTCCCTGGTTAGAGCTGTGCTCAGCAAAGGAAAGCATTCAGCATCACCTTGTCTCTTACAGCTCAACAGTTCAGAGGTTCAGCCCTGCACCATGATTTTTTTGGTCCCATTTAAATGAATGGTGAAATCAATCCTAAAACTGCATCCACTGAGAGTGGTGAAGAGAAAACTAGCAGAGCATACCAACAAGGATGTTTCTCTTCACTTCAAAACACAGAAGGCTGAAGAGTGTAATGCCCAGAGACAAGTAGTAAATACAGGGAGAAGATAATCTTTTAGCTATGTAACAAAGTGACCTGTAATTCTTATTGGTTAAATTGCAGGGAGCTTTGCACTAATCCTATCACTTCTTGTTCATTCAAAATCTGTGAACAGTCATATTAAACCCCAAGTGCCTTTCCTGTGAACACTGGCATTTTCTGGACAGCTTTGTTATACAGTGTTTGAAGACTCCAGGAAATAAAATTGAATATCCAAGGGGCATATTTTTTTGACACACTGCTGCTGGAACTGTCTCAACAGATGACAATTGGAACAACAAACAGAAGATGCATTTCATTTGGACATGACAGATATTGCCAGAACTAGAGCAAAACAAAGCTGCAGAAAGAATAAAGTCAGAGGAAGAAGCAGGCATAGCAAATAAATGTGTAGCTATGTCAGAAACAAGTTTCTATTCAAACAAAAGGACAGGTAATAAAAGTAAACTGGAGCCCTCAATACAGGAAGGACATGGATGTCCAGAGGAAGGGCATGAAGATGATTAGGGGCTGGAGCACCTCTGCTATGAGGACAGGCTGAGGGAGCTGGGGTTGTTCAGCCTGGAGAAGAGAAAGATCCAAAGAGATGTAATAGCAGCCTTCCAGTAGCTGAAGGCTCCAGGGAGACCTAACAATGACTTTCCACTACCTGAAGGTGGCCTACAAGAAGATGGGAGAGGGACTGTTTACAAAGGCCTGCAGTGGTACAATGAAGGGCAATGGTTTGAAATGAGAGAAGAGCAGGTTTAGATTGGATGTTAGGAACGAGTTCTGTACCATGAGGCTAGTGGAACACTGCAATGGGTTGCCCGGGGATGTGGTTGGGGCCACATCTCTGGAAATATCAAGGTGATGCTCAACAGGGCTCTGGGCAACCTGATCTAGTTGAGGATGCCCCTGCTGACTGCAGAGGCCATTGGACTAGATGACCTTTGGAGGTCCCTTCCAACTCAAACTGCTCTAGGATTCTACGAATATAAACAGAAATTATAGGCACATGACCCACCCACACACCCCACAACACATTCCAATGCAGCCCCTATATTCAGTTTATTTAGTTTGCTTTGAGCATAGAATCAACAAGGTTGGAACAGACCTCAGAGACCATCAAGTCCAACCTATCGCTCAACACCTCATGACTAACTAAACCACGGCTTCAAGTGCCACGTCCAAGCCTTCTTTGAACACTTCCAGGGACGGTGACTCCACCACCTCCCTGGGCAGCACATTCCAATGGCCAATTACTCTTTCTGTGAAGAACTTTATCTAGCTTCTGGTGGCTGAATGTTCCTTTTCCTTAAATGAAAGATCACCTGGCCTTGCAATGGTTTCCACCTAATCTGATCTCCTGAGTAGCGTAGGGCAAAATTTTGTCTAGCAGAGGTCTGAGTCAAGCTTAATAAGATATGTTTAGCTAACATTTGCTCTCCAGATGAGCATTCAGGACTGTGTGGAAATGACATTTTTTATGTCATTTTGCCACTTTCCCTGGTGATTTCTTTCTAATTGGTAGTCACCTTTATTGAAAATGGTGGCAAAGTTTTGCCCCTGGTCTAATTTGAAGTGTGCTGCCTTTTATTTCCAGCTTTCAGTTCTTATTCTCCCTTTTTAATCAGGCTTAATGAGACTGAAAATATGCTAATGCAAAAGATGAAACCTCTTCCTAGGACACTCCCTCCTCTTTCAGTATTCAGTTGGAAACAAATTTGCTGGTCACTTCAAGGTTCAATACCATTATATATGGATGTGATGTAATGGATATGTGGATGCAACGCCAAAAATTAAGCTCCAGTTGGTTTCATGTTACTAAACAGCCTCTCACCAGGGATATGATGTATAAAGGCCTGTAGGCAGATATGAAACTGGATCTCAAGTTCTTTAATTAAAAGGAAAAATAAATTGGCAGAAATGCTGGGGAGTTCTGAGCTCTATAAATTACTTCTGGGGGGGGGAAAAAAGAGTGATTTTATAGAGTAGGGGAGAGCCAGAAAAAGATGGTTCCCGTTTCCCACTAGATGCGATGGGGTTTCTATGTATAAAACTGGTGGAGAATCACAAATGGAAAGGACATGAATGGTGTGTTGGGGAAACCCAAGTTTCTTCTGTCCATGTCATTCTTCTGATAAAAAATCTTGTAGCAGCTGAATGGCAAATGAGTGCTTCAAGATGGAGAAAATTGATTTGTCCTATACATGCTTTGGGCTAGTTCCAGAAAGAGGTTTAATCACTGTGCTGAACTTGTGCTGGCCCCATTTAGCCTCAGATAAGATACTTAGTGCTACTCATACATGCATATTAATCAACTCTGAAGCACTTGGGTGCCCTAGCTCACATTACTAAGCGGTAAAAGCATCTCTCAGTTTTTGCTGTCATTACACACACCCATCATACAGTGTTCTGCTGCTTCTCAAAACTCTAGGGAGCTCCAGTGTACTCCTAGCTAAGGCACTGCACTTCCCAGGAGCAGCCCCAGGGAAAGCACTGCCACACACACACACAGAGCAGACATCATGGCTTTACTAAGGACAGAGGAGAATAACTATCCCCAAGGGCCATACCAGCAATTATGCTCTCCTTGGTTTTGCTTTCAAGCCTTACCTGCTCCAGTTTCCACAAGGCAGTAGGAACCACAGATGGAGTATCAGTTAAGCAGCAAGACTCCAAACCACCTTCCTCAGACTGCCTGCAGTGTCTTACCGACTTCCTACACTCCATCTAGTAAAGCTTCCTCTTCAGTTATCACATTTAGTCCTAAGTCCTAATGCTGTGCTTCTATCATGCTGGCTTTTTAGTGTGCTTCTCTAATGCTGATTGACAAGAATGAGTATGGAGCCTGCTGAGGGTCACAAGGAATAACAGCTGGACGTGAGAGGGTGGCATTGCCAGCAGCAACAGGGAGACAGAAGCATGTGAGATGAGGGTTGTGGTGACTAAGGATGGACAAAGCTATGAATGGCATTGCCTCCCCCTCCCTTTGAACAGTTGCAATAATTCTCTTATCACCTTGAAGAAGGTCTTCTAACCTTGCTGGAGTAGTGTATTCCATGGAAGATGGATACAGCTAACAGGATTTTGCTAGAGTGGCAAAGGTGTTTGGCTGTATGCATCAAAGTAAGCATCAGACACTTCCCTAATGAAAATGAGCAAGGAAGGAGTGCAAGACAGGAAACAAATCATCACAGATGCACTAATATGGCCAAGAACAACAGTGGCATAATCTCACCTGGTTTTGCTAGTTGCCTTGCCAATTCTGTGCACCTTGAAACACAGCACAGAAAAAACATCTTTTATAGGTGCATCTGCATGCACAAAATACCTCAAGGAGCAGTGGTCAGTGTAGTGCCAGCGGTCAGGGTAAGCAGTGGGCAATGTAACTAGCAATGTAAACTTGTTTCCTCCAAACATGCTGCTGACCAAGCTGGGCTGCCATGTTTGTGTTGCTTATATAGTGCCTTATTTTGTTCATGGGTTGGTTGTTGGTTTGCTGATCTCTTTGTGGGTGTGATGATGGGTACACAAGGGTTAGAAATAGTTTTCTTTGTGTTTGATAGGTGTATGCTGTACACAGCATTGGTTAGGCCACACCTTGAGTACTGTGTCCAGTTCTGGGCCCCTCAGTTTAGGAAAGATGTTGACTTGCTGGAACGTGTCCAGAGAAGGGCAACAAAGTTGGTGAAGGGTTTGGAACACAAGGAGGAGAGGCTGAGGAGGAGAGGCTGAGGGAGCTGGGGTTGCTTAGCCAGGAGAAGGAGAGGTTCAGGGGAGAACTTATTGCTCTCTACAACTACTTGAAGGGAGGTTGTAGCCAGGCAGAGGTTGGTCTCTTCTCCCAGGCAGCCAGCACCAGAACAAGAGGACACAGTCTCAGGCTGTGCCAGGGGAGGTTTAGGCTGGATGTTAGGAAGAAATTCTACAGAGAGAGAGTGATTGCCCATTGGAATGGTCTGCCCGTGGAGGTGGTGGAGTCACCATCATTGGAGGTGTTTAGGAGAAGACTTGATGGGGTGCTTGGTGCCATGGTTTAGTTGATTAGGTGGTGTTGGATGATGGGTTGGACGTGATGGTCTTGAAGGTCTCTTCCAACCTGCTCCATTCTGCTCCATTCTGCTTGCACTCCATGCATGGCTAGTGTTAGGAAAGGAACCTGAAGAGACTATCAAGTCCTTTCTCCTGTCCCGAGGGCTGGTTAAGTCTGACTTGAACTATATATAAATTATTTATTTAGTGTTTCTTTAGGAAGTTTGCTGAAGGAGGCAGTCTTCACAGTCACCTCTGTGAACCCATTCTGATAGTTTGCTATTTTCATTGTTAGGAAGCTTTTTTGGTTTGTTTTTTAATGATCACCAAGCTAAATCTCACTTTTTGTAATGTAAGCTCGTTTCTTCTTAACCTGGAGAACCAATTGTCCTCCTGTTTGCTGCAGCTGGTTTTTTTAGGTACTTGAATGCTACATTAAAGCTCTCTTCATCTGTTTCTGCTTTGACCAAAACCCCCAAGTCCTGCCTGCATTATAAGGTACATTTGGGCAGGGATCACAGTATCACCAAGCTTGGAAGAGACCTCAAAGATCATCAAGTCCAACCTGTCACCACAGACCCCACGACTAGACCATGGCACCAGGTGCCACATCCAATCCCCTCTTAAACACCTCCAGGGATGGTGACTCCACCACCTCCCTGGGCAGCACATTCCAATGACGAATGACTCTCTCAGTGAAGAACTTTCTCCTCACCTTGAGCCTAAACTTCCCCTGGTGCAGCTTGAGACTGTGTCCTCTTGTTCTGGTGCTGGTTGCTTGAGAGAAGAGGCCAACCCCTTCCTGGCTACAACCACCCTTCAGTCTCCCCTGAGTCTCCCCTTCTCCAGGCTAAGCAACCCCAGCTCCCTCAGCCTCTCCTCACAGGGCTTGTGCTCAAGGCCTCTCACCAGCTTTGTTGCCCTTCTCTGGACACCTTCAAGTGTCTCGACGTCCTTCCTAAACTGAGGGGCCCAGAACTGGACGCAGTACTCAAGGTGTGGCCTGACCAATGCAGAGTACAGGGGCACAATGACCTCCCTGCTCCTGCTGGCCACACTATTCCTAATGCAGGCCAGGAGATTGTCATGACCGAGATGCACCTTCCCCAGCTGAAAAATAGCACCATGGATCCCAGTGCTTGTGGGATTGGAAGAGATTTGCAGAAGCAAAGAGAGCAATCAAGCATTTAGCATCTATTGCAAACTAACAGGTGCTCAATTCACATTTGTCCTTTAAAGAAACCCTCTCTTAATTACTGTCACAGTGCTTGGTAATCCTAGGATAAAGCTTCTGTTTATTAAAGGATAAACCAGAACTATGAATCCTACATCTCTGAGATGCTAGGCAGCCAAGTGTGTGCATTTTTTGACTAGGACACTTCAGATCTGCTTCTATTCACAGCTCTGCTAATAACCTACCACAGGGCACTGAATAAGCCATCTGGTAATGGGCTTCTGACAAAGCAACAGCTGATATCAATATTCTGATATTGGCCTCCCTGAGTTCTATAGACAAGAAGTGCTATTTAAAATGTAACTGGCATTCTGGTTATTTGTTTTCCTCAGCACTGTGGAATCATGCTGCATTTGCAGTTATTTAATCAACTTTTGGCCTCAGTAAATCTCACTGTGTCCATTCAGGCCTTCTAAAAATGAGATTCCCGTGTCTTACTTTGGCAACAGCTAAACAGAGGTAGAAAAATTGTAATGTAATGAGGATTGGCCCTTTTGGTATAATTGCACCTACCTGTTCTGCTCAGAATGTGTGATTAGTTTGGGGATGTGGTTGTAGCTGTGACATGCAGAGGCAACTAAGTTGAGGCTCATCGCTAAAGAGGTTTCCTCTTGCCGTGTCTGTGTGAATCTGGGAAGCAATGCTGCCCTCAGAGAGACTGAGCAAGAAGCAGTCTGCTGTGAAGTCCAGGTTCCCTCACATGACTGTTTGGTATGATGCTGCTTCCCTAGCTGTAGGGATCTTCTCAAGGAGCAGATATCAGTAGAAAAGTGAAAAGAAGAAACTGCTCTGGAAAGCTAGCTGAGAAATAAGATTCTTAGCAGACACAGAGCATCTTCTCCTAGAAACAGTCCTGTGAAGCTAGTTTGAAGCACTTAAGCAAGGCTGCCTGTGGAAACTCATGGTGTATCTGAAATGAGGTAATAAAATGTGGTGAGGTGTTTTGTTGGTTTTTTTGTGTTCCCCACATTTTTTCCTTATCACTGCTGGATGGGCAGGAACAACAACAAAGGAGACATGACAACAAAGGAGACAACGTAAGAGAGACATGGACCTGATGGCACCTCTCTCACAAAGACAGGCTGAATGAATTGGAGCTGATCAGTCTGGAGAAGAGAAGGCTTTGGGGAGACCTTAGGGCTACATTTCAATTTCTGAAGGGGACCAACAGGAAGGGTGGGGAAGGACTGCTGAGAAGGGCTTGGAGTGATAAAACAAGGGGCAATGGTTTGAAACTGCAGCAGGGGAGACTTAGGTTGGATATCAGGAAGAAGTTCTTTCCAGTATTTCACCACTCTCATTGTAACAGATTGACCAGGGATGGGGTCTTGACATTCAAGATCAGACTTATGTGGGCCTGGGCAGCCTGATCTAGTTGAATGTGTTCCTGCTGACTGCAGAGATGTTGGACAAGATGACCTTGGAGGGTCCCTTCCAACCCAATGCAACCTGTGGCAGTGTGAATCTGTGAGATGTTCTGAATTGGTTGCAAAATACAAACGTGTCAATAACTTGAATACAAGTTGCAACAAAGCTCCTTCCAGGCTGGAAAAAGATGGCATGGAGGTCTGAGGTCTGAAGTTCAGGAAACAGTTTTGGCAAAACCTCCTATCAGGTTCTGAAGCATCCCTTGGACTGGCTTCATTTGTGTGTGCTCTGTGTTACAGCCTCTTAAAAGGCCATGGGCTCATGCCCTGGAAGTGGGACTGCTCTGCCTTCCATGCCTGCTTTGAATTTTCCTCCTCTTTAAAAGTTGTTTCTAGTTTTCATTTTGAACAAACTCCTGGCTTGAATTTCAAAGCCTTTAAGCCTTTGGAGAGCTCATTCCAGGCGCATTCAACCTACTGCTGATTCATGGGATTGTCACAGCCCCAAAGGGCACTGCCCCTCTCTGCCCTTCTGCCCTCTCTCTGCCCTTCTGCCCTCTCTCTGCCCTTCTGCCCTCTCTCTGCCCTTCTCAAATTGCCATTGTTTTCTTGGATTTTGTCTGGGACACGTGGGAGTGGCCTCATCTGTTACTATTTGTGCTGTGCTACTTTGAATTAGCCAAAACTGGACACTCAGCTTTCCAAAGGAAGTTTCATTTAGAACTGAGAGAAGGAAAAAGGAAAACTCCGTAATCCCTAGCCACACACATTCACTGTGTGCCTATGCTGTCCTGCTCTTCCAAGTGACTATTTACTGAGGCCTTTCAAAGCGTCAGGCTGAAAGAACAGGGTGTATCTGATGTTGGATCATTTTGTACTAATGATGGCACCACCTGACGAGAGAAAACACTGCTGAAACTTTATTCACTGACATTTAGCAACCTCTATAAACAGCAGTTAAAAGGAAGATGGTGTGAAACACCACTTGTGTTTAGTGTGGTAATTGCAAGTGGGAGTCTGATCTTTCTTCCCTTTAGTCAATGAGAAAGCTATGCTGAACTTAGACCCAATGCTATTTTTATTTACTTAATTGGCTTCTTCTAGATAGCTTTTCATAAAGCATGCCTGGGAAGTACATTTAGAAAGCACTCCAGCACTGCAGAAACTGCTTTTCTGTTCCCCTGTGGTGCTGATTTTGACAGAAATAAATGTGGGAGCTGCCACTCAGAAGTTGTGGGAAAAGCTGAGTGCATCCACTCAGGGATGACGTATTTGGGGAAATTCTGCTTAAGGGCATGTTTTATCTACACCTAGAGGGTATCAGAATATGAGATCTGGTCCACTTACTAACCGTAACTGTGTTCTGCTCTCTGCATAGGCAAAATCTGTCTGTGTTCATCAACAAAACACCTTCTGTATGTCAGGGTTATTGCAGTCCACAGAAGAAAAGGGTTCAAGTCATACCTGCAGCACCACCTCCCCCGTCCAAAGCACATCATGGGAGTGTCTCATTGGCAGGCAGCATCTCAACTCCATTGCATTCTCATATCAACAGACCAGCAAGGCTTTTTATCACTGACTCTGCACTGCTTTTCTTCAGACCTCACATCTGATTAAGAAAACATTCAGAGCACCCAGTGGTATCTGGAAAAATGCCTGAAAATGGGAAAACTCAGCAATGGAATTGCATATTAATTGTCAGACTTGCTAAATTATTGGGAAGGTATTGGCCATGTCAGCAGTGAATGTGTGGAGATGTGTGGGTTTAGAGCAATAGTGATACAGTGAGTTATTAAACATTGGAATGGGCTCACAGAGAGGTGGTTGAATCCCCACCCCTGGAGGTGCTTAAAAGAGGCACTAATGGGGCGCTCAGGGACATGGTTTAGCACTGGGCTTGGTAGAGCTAGATGATGGTTGAACTTGAGTATCTTAAAGGTCTTTTCTAACCAAAATGATTCTATGATAAATTATTTTGATGCCTGGGTGAAAAAGCATCCTGTTGAGCATAGCAGTGCTGTGATTTTCAGCTGTGAGTCATTGTTCACCTTTTAAGTTTAAAGCAGTGGAGCAATTCAGGGTCACTGCAGACAATTTTAGGATGGTAGAGCAGTTGGCAACAAAAATAAGTATGAGATGCCCAGTGACAGATATCTACACTGTATTAGGATACTGGCAAGTCAGTGTATCAGAAAACAAAATTTTCCAATAGGATCTCATTATATTTTGGAGAAGTAGCCCATGCCTTTCCCTCCCACATATTTTAACATCCTTCTTTCCCCAGGTTGTTTGAATTTGTTGTTGGGGTTTTTTTTTCCCCTCCCCACATTTTACACACATGACATTTTCCGTTCCCTTTTTTGATCTGACTTAAATGTCATTGACAACTGTGTCAACAAAATACTTCAGGGAAGAATAGGGCCCTTGATTTAAAGAGATTCATGTTGGTACAACCAACCTGGGAAGGGAAACCTGACATTAAAACTACAGATATTCATGTCCCAGCAGTTGGAAGAATGACTCAGAAACCTAAATGTGATTATACAAGAAAACAAGATTAATGAAAGAACAAGACTTGTAAGGCATCAGAGCTTCCAGTAGACAGTTGTGGGTCACCTTTGGTACCTAGAGCTTCACTTGAAGATTAAGGGTGAGAGTATTCAGACAGGAGACAAAAGTGTAGTGGATGTTTTCTGATGAACTGCAGCACATTTCTCACTGGGAGAAGAGTTGTGAAAGTCTCTGTCAGATTTCCACAGGGAAGAGAGAAGTGACTCCCACTTTGCTGTCCATGGCAGTTGGCCCTGGGCTCTGCTGCCCCCGAGACAGGATCAGCCCAAGTCCTTCCCATCCCATGCTGGTACCAAACGGCAGGGCCTTGAGGGGCTGGGGACAAGGGCTGACATGGAGCTTTGGGTCCCACCAGAGCATTGAAGTGGCACCTATGCAGCTCACAGGAGGCTTGGGACCTGAGGAACCCAGGCAGAGTGCCACATCCAGATGCAGAGCCACAGTCTGGCCTTGAGGAGGGCAGCCAGAAGCCGAAACTGCGTCTTAGCCTTGGCTGACCAGAGTGTAGCAACTTGCTAGCCTTGTCTTTCAGATTTGCTTTCAAAAAGCTTCAAACTAGGTCTGCTAGATGAAGCCTAGAACATTTGTTTTAGTAATACCTAACTTTGGGGAGGACTGTGTGCTACTTCCAGAATATTAATTTGTGTGTGAAAATACAAAGATATTTGATGGCTTGCACTGGAAACAAAGAAGCCATTTGTGTGTCCACTACCAAGCTATCTTAATTGTTTAAGATGGGAAATGCTCATTATCTGGCTTCCAGCTAACTGGTTTTTTCCATCACATTGCACCACTGAAATGGTTACATAATATTAATAGATGCTTTACATAACATTTCTGAAATACTAAGAAAGAAAGGAGAAAGGAAAAAAAGAGCCTATTTTATAGTTGCCATCAGAGGTTTCAGTGGCTTTAATAAATAATGCTAATGGTGGCCTGGAAAAAGATACTCTTCAGTAAAGTTCCCAATTCCTGTCTGGTTTGACACATTGAGGTAGCACAGTCTGTGTGTTTGTTATGCACCTTGAGTAAATTGCCACCTGTAAAAAGCTGCCCAGCATCTCTGTTTGTAATGCTCCACATTGATTTTATTGCTTTTTGAGATGAGCCATTGAAGTGCTGATTTTGTATTCATAGAGAGTTACCTGGAGTGTGCCTTGAGGCCAAAGAATACCTTTTGAGGTGACAAATATAGTGGTAGTTGTAAATGATGATGTGTGAATGTAAGCTTGAGGGTTGACACCAAACTCGCACCACCCGCAGTTAGTCTTTACACTGGAGTCATTTACTCAGACCAAGTGAAAAAGGTATTGCAAACATCACTGAAAGCAGACTAAATAGACAAATAGCTGGATATCAAATGTGTGCAATCATTTTGTCATCAGCTGTGTTTGAAGAGGATCCTCAAACCACCTGTTTCTGAGATTTCCTTCAGGAGCTGAGGTTGTTCAGTCTGAAGCAGGCTCCAGGCAGACCTTATAGCTACATGTCAATATCTGAAGGGGGCCTACAGAGGGATAGTTAAAGGGACAATGATTTGAAATTAAAGAGCATTTTAGACTGGATGTTAGGAATGAGTTCTGCACCATAAGGGTGGTGGAACACTGGAACTGGTTGCCCAGAGAGGTAGTTGAGGCTCCATCCTTGGAGATATTCAAGGTCAGGCTGGTCAAGGCTCTAAGCAAGCTGATCTAGTGGAGGATGTCTCTGCTGACTGCGAGGGGCTTAGACAAGATGACCTTGAGAGACTTGATAGAGTGCTTGGTTGCATGGTTTAGTTGATTAGGTAGTGTTGGATGAGAGGTTGGAAGTGATGATCTTGAAGGTCTCTTCCAACCTGGTTTGGTTTATTCTGTTCTATTTTATTCTGTTCTGTTCTGTTCTATTTTATTCTGTTCTGTTCCATTCTGTTCTATTCTATTCTGTTCTGTTCACCTTTGCAGGTCCCTTCCAACTCAAACCATTGTATGCTTCTGTGATCTGATTCACCAGTCAGCTACCTCTGCTTAAGACCAATCTGTGTCATTGTTTGCTATTTATTTATATTCAGTAATTTGTGATTTGCAGCTCTTTTTCCCATTAGCTCTTTGCACTGAGACAAATCAGTATTTCTGACTAATTGTCTGGATGGCTGGTGCAGCTGCTGCTGTTCAGAATAGCTGATCATCCTGCATGAGCAATACAAACTGTCTTGCTGATCGTGTCAGTATAAATCCAGGGCTGCCAGAACTCTTCCTGCTGATGCATTTCTTAATACGAAATTCTCTTAGCCACGTGGCAGCTCTTGGTACAGATGGCGAGTTGCAGGCCCGGTGAGTAAAGCAGCTTCAGTAAAAGCTGAAGGGCCCCCATTATATTAAGACCAAGATAATGGGTTTTTTGCATTTAAGTCACAGCCCTGCAATTCTGAATGGAGGCACCCTCCCATGTGATGGTGATGAACTCGTGGAGATGAGTTGGGGGCTGGAACACCTCTTCCGCTATGAGGACAGGCTGAGGGAGCTGGGGCTGTTCAGCCTGGAGAAGAGAAGGCTCCATTCTATGAATCTATGAGCTGTGGAGCATAAAAGAAAACTATGAATGTCTTGAATGTGGGGACCAGTATAAAACCCCAGGAGAACAGGAATAATAATAAATACTTTGTTTCTTTTTTTTGCAAAACCACATGGTTATGTTGGAGAAGCCTCTGATTTAAATGACCCTCATTTTTGGCTTGTTAGCTTTACTCTGCAAGCCTTTGATATTCCAACAACTTTCATGAGAGTGAAGGATTTAAAACACTTGAGCAACCTGGTCTAGTGGAAGGGGTCCTTGCCGATGGCAGAGGGGTTGGAACTGGATGATCTTTAAGGTCCCTTCCAGCCTAAACCAAGAGAAGGCTCCAGGGAGACCTAAGAGCAGCTTTCCAGTACCTGAAGGGGGCTACAGGAAGGCTGGAGGGGGACTGTTTGCAAAGGCCTGCAGTGATAGGATGAGGGGCAATGGTTTGGAATGAGAGGAGATTTAGATCGGGTGTTAGGAACAAGTTCTTTACCATGAGTGTGGTGAAACACTGGAACAGGTTGCCTGGGGAGATATGCAAGGTCAGGCCCTGAGAAATCTGATCTGTTGGAGGGTGTCCTTGCTCACTGCACTGATGACCTTTGGAAGTCCCTGCCAACACAAAACCATTCTGTGTGCTCTGGGCCTTAGGTCAGTGCAGAGATCTGCACACACAGGCGACACATCTCTGCTGCCAGTGCACAGCTTGACACTAGGTAGTGGATGTTAGTAGAATGTTCTCCCCCTTTTCATGCTACTCCACTGGAAACAAAGATTTTCCAGTATTATAAAACGTGAATTCAGCAGAGAACTTCCCATCTGTAATAATTTTTTTCTTAATACAATCAGCATCATATGATCCATGAGATCAAGTGTGAATTTTCATCAGCCAGTGCTAAAAAAAGTGACTGAACACTTGAGTGTTTGCCCATCTTTCACATTTTTAAGAGAAATGTTATTCCATTCTTTTCTGGAAAGCCTCTGACCAATTTTGTTTAGCACATAACCAACATTCAGTCTGTGGGTCCATAGGTAAGGGAGAAGCTTAGCATCTTGGGGCTGTTCAGCCTGGAGAAGAGAGGGCTCTGAGGAGACCTTATTGTGGCCTTCCAGTATCTGAAGGGGGCTGCAAGAAAGCTGGTGAAGGACTTTTAGGGTGTCAGGTAGTGATAGGACTAGGGGGAATGGAAAAAAAAATAGAAATGGGTAGATTCAGATTGGATGTTAGGAAGAAGTTCTTCCCCATGAGGATGGTGAGACACTGGCACAGGTTGCCCAGGGAGGTGGTGGAAGCCTCATCCCTGGAGGTTTTAAGGCCAGGCTGGATGTGGCTCTGAGCAACCTGCTGTAGTGTGAGGTGTCCCTGCCCATGGCAGGGGGGTTGGAACTGGATGATCCTTGAGGTCCCTTCCAACCCTAACAGTTCCATGATTCTATGATAGGGCCATGAGGATGATCAGAGGGCTGGAGCACATCTCCTGTGAGGACAGACTGAAGGAGTTGGGGCTGTTCAGTCTGGAGAAGAGAAGGCTCCGAGGTGACCTCATTGTGGCCTTCCAGGATCTGAAGGGGGCTACAAGAAGGCTGGGGAGGGACTTCTCAGGGTATCAGGTAGGGATAGGACCAGGGGGAATGGAATGAAGCTGGATGTGAGGAGGAAGTTCTTCACCATGAGAGTGGTGAAGCCCTGGAATGGGTTGTCCAGGGAGGTGGTTGAGGCCCCGTCCCTGGAAGTGTTTAAGCCCAGGCTGGATGAGGCTCTGGCCAGCCTGATGTAGTGTGGGGTGTCCCTGCCCATGGCAGGGGGTTGGAACTAGCTGATCCTTGTGGTCCCTTCCAGCCCTGACTGATTCTATGATCTTGGGTTTTGTCCCTCCAGGCAGGAAATACTTGATTTTCCAGAAAGGTCTTAGGTTTCAAATTGCCCTGATTTGGAAAACATGGAATTTCTTGATCTTTGGGCCTTGTTACTGTGGGGTTTAGTGCCAGCAGTGGTTTCCTCTTCTAGGTTTGTTGCTTGTCTGCCTGGAAACCAGAGTGCACTGTAGGGATATTGCAAGCTGCTGTCCCACATGTTAAACACTCCACCTTGAAGAGCAGAGCTGATGTTTGCTAGATACTGCTATTAACTTTGTCAATTAGTTGGATGGTGCCAACATGGTTGTGGGCAAGGAGCATCTATGGAAAGGAGCAGTGCACCTTTCCACCTGTGGTTGGAAAGCATCCCTTTCTCCCATGGAAAGCCAACTGGTTTAGGGGCATCCATATCTGCTGGGATTTGGGCACTGTGCTGCTTTGTTGTCTGATTTGACAAGTAGCTATTCACAGAATCACAGAATCAATAAGGTTGGAAAAGACCTTGAAGATCATCAAGTCCAACGTGTCACCCAACAACTCATGACTACTAAACCATGGCACCAAGTGCCACGTCCAATCCCCTCTTGAACACCTCCAGGGACGGTGACTCCACCACCTCCCTGGGCAGCACATTCCAATGGCGAACAACTCTCTCTGTGAAGAACTTTCTCCTCACCTCCAGCCTTAACTTCCCATGTGTGGTTTGAAACTCTGTCCTCTTGTTCTGGTGCTGGTTGCCTGGGAGAAGAGACCAACCCCCCTCTTGGCTACAACCTCCCTTCAGGTAGCTGTAGACAGCAATGAGGTCTCCCCTGAGCCTCCTCTTCTCCAGGCTAAACAATCCCAGCTCCCTCAGCCTCTCCTCATAGGGCTTGTGCTCGAGGCCTCTCACCAGCCTTGTTGCTCTTATTGTCTCAGAGCAAGGTAGTCGGGCATCAGGTCCCACTAAGCATGCTATAAAAATGGGGTGAGAGGATGGTAGTTGCAAGCCAGATACCATAGAGCTGAAGGTAGGGACAGTCATAACAGAATTTGCCTTTTACATCCCTATCCACCTCTGGCATGACAGCTTGTCCCAGTGAATTCCTTTGCTGTAGCACAACAGACTGTTTGTTTTGTCCACATTCTGTATCTTCATAAATATGCTGACACCAAATTGCACAGCTACTTGACAAATGCATGCTGTGGTGACTCTTACTTAACATTTGCTGTCCCTCTGTGTCTTGGAGTTGGCTATATAGTTTACTAGCAAGGTGTTTTTAATTTCCTTCATAATCACTTCTTTGTTAGGTATTGTCGAAGCCAGCTGCTAAACTCTTATATCTGTGTTGACTTAATTTTACTTCAGGGAAGAAATTGCTGTACATAATGGTAGGCAATTACTGTGTGTGTGACATGTGTGATATGCCCCCCTTTGCATGAATATCTCAACACTCTCTGTATCTTGGTATCACACATTTTGCCTAGGCTTTTTATTCTGAATTTCCTTGCCCTGTGCCTGTTACCTGCTTTCTGTTACTTGGCTGGCCAAGTAGTCTTATTTGATCCCCCAGCCTGCAGATGAATGTGTTCCTTTTATTCATGTGCTCCTTTGTGTCCTCTTTCTGATGAGCTGTCTGCTGACTTTATTGCTCTCATATTCATCTTCTAATTTTTATTTCCCTAACTCAACCATTAATTGACTTATTGGGGAGGGGGAAGTCTGAGCACAGTAAAGTGGAAGCTAATATTCGTCTGAATGCTGTTATAGATTTGACATAAATTAATTGCTCTTATCTGCTCTGTTCACATGCTTGCAGTTTCCAAAGGCTTTGACTATTTATACAGTGACACCTATTGCTTATTCACCAAAAGAGGGCTTCTGTTTTTAAGATTAATACCTAATTTTAAACCAGTGTGTCTTGAAAGCTATGACTTTGCTGACACTCATTTTCTCTGTGTGGAGACATGCTGACCCAAATGACTCATCAGCCTGCTTGGTTCTATTCATATCTACTGCCTTTGGGTAAAAGTTTCAGGCTGTGCTAGGAGCTGGTTTGGGGTGGGGAGTGGGGAACATTGGAGGCTTTTGAGAAGCAGCCCTTTTTCAAGCCCTCAACTCCTAGCTGGCTTTGACAAAGTCATTTTTCAACATCTGTTGGAGCTTGAGAATGAAAGGGTTTCAAACACAAAGCTGTTACTGCCATGCAGGTTTGTGTACTATGACACTTGAAGCTGGGGCTGAGGGCTTCTCTGGCTCCTTCTGCTTCTTCCTTCTTTTTTATTCCTTAGTTTCCACCGTGGCCACTTTATATTTGGACTACTATTTGGTTTCCTGGACTGTAAAAGTACAGCTTGAAATTGATTTTTTTTTGTTGTGAGTCATGTGATGAAGGCTCTACATTACCTCTCTTCAGTCTTCCAAACCTGATTTCTAATACCCTTCATCATAAATGATAATGGTGTAGGACAGATATTAGTGATTTATTTAACACAGCATTTCTTGGAAGCCTTCTTGCCAATACTGGAGTCACCATCACTGGAGGTGTTTAGGAAGAGACTGGAGGGGGCACTTGGTGCCATGGTTTAGTTGATTAGATGATGTTGGGTGATAGGTTGGACTTGATGATCTCAAAGGTCTATTCCACTCCATTCTATTCCACTCCATTCTATTCCACTCCATTCTATTCCACTCCATTCTATTCCACTCCATTCTATTCCACTCCATTCTATTCCACTCCATTCTATTCCACTCCATTCTATTCCACTCCATTCTATTCACTAGTTAATCCTGGGCTTCCTTTAGAGGCAGCATATAGACTACTAGACAAGGCAGTGAGCTGGTGCTGGAGACTTCTGCTCTCCTCTCTCACTGGCCTGTGGTACAGTCTTCCTGTTTTCGTCTTTGTTACATCTCTCTCTCCTTTTGTCCAGTTTGTCTCTTTAGGCAATGAACTCTTTCTGGAGTGTGTCTGAGGGTTTTGATGCTTCAGTTTTACAGTGCCTACATCAATTACAATCACAGATAGAGCCCCCAGGGGTAGTTGTAATACAGATCTTTAAGAAGAATAATCTGGTTACGGGTGATTTGAATGTCTATTGCTTCTGAAGGAGGGGGATAAGCCTCAGAAATTAGTAGGCAAGGACTGCATATAATGCCTCAAATTCTGTGTGGTTTTTCACCTGTTTTGCTGTTGTTTGTGGTGTGGGTTTTTTTGTTTGATGCTCTTTTTTGTTGTTTGTTTGGGTTTTTGTTGTCGTTGTTTTCTGGTTTTGTTGTTTCAATGACTTTCTTCTCCTCTCCACCCTTCTTCCCCGAAGAATAAGGGAACCTGTTTAGGACCCTTTATGAGGCAAAATTTTCCATTCATCCCTTCCATTTCAGAGCCTATTCAACTCCATACTTCAGCCAGATGAAGTCTGAGGAGAGTATCTTCAAAAGGTCACCTCCTAAATTGCTGTTGTAGTCAACAGCAGATCTGAGTTGGGATTTAATTGCTTTGAATTGTCCCCAGAGAGGATCTGGTTATGATGTGGGAAACCAGGGGAGTTTGCCTCCCTAAGACAGGTAGCTTTGGGACATCTCTTCTTAAGATGAAAGAACTGTGTTTCTTTCAAAGCCTGTGAAGACTTTTTTTGTTGTCATTTTTATTAATGGGCAATCCCTAACCTGGGAACATGATTAAAGAAAAAAAGTTAGAGCTGAAATTAGTGTTTGATCCTTTCCAGCTGCTGACCTAAGACTTCCAACTCTGTTCCTCCTTCTCGCGTTACCTTGCTGCGCGCATTAGGTCAGGGTGATAGCCTCTGCTTGCACTGACTTTTCCACTGTGTAAGTGAGATTTTTAACTGCCTTGTTCACCTGCATTCATCTCAATCCTCTGGAGAGACTGATACACCACTCTAAAGATAACAGAAAATCTCCTGATTCTTTCACTGGGCTCTTGCTAAGGCTCTTTCTAAATGAGATGAAGACTAAGGGATTTCTAAGCCTGCAAGCCTCTTGCTTCAACTGTTTAATACTTATCCCTGTGCTGTGGAAGGCTTTTTGTTTCCACACCCTTTCTTGGCTTTAGGAAACGTGTCACATGCAGCTCAAGTCAAATAAAGTCATCAATGCTGCACATAGAAAATCCCTTGCTAATGGCCTGGAATACAAGGCAGAGGAGTCTGGGGCTGGTGGCAGCAGGTTCGCTTGGCACAGCTTGCCCTGGACTGAGAGCCCTTCACTGATGAAAGGTGGAATGTGTTATGCTGCCACATCTTTCTCTCCTATCTGAAACCCTTGGTCAGGTGATGTGCCTCTGCAGAGGAGGTTGTAAGGAGGCAGGCAGCAGCAGCCCTGATTTTCAACGTGTATCATCCCCAACTTATCATTAAGCTCAATTTATTTTCTTTCTTGTTATCTGGGTCTATCTAATGCTCGGTGAACCTTGGCCTCAAATGAATCAGCAGCGCAGCCAGAGCCCTAGGGGAAGACAGTTATGTAAGTAAAGATTGGTAAAATCTGTCTTGGAAGATAAACTGAAATTGAAGGCAGTGTTCTAGATAAGTTTTTCAAATAAGAAGGCTACAGGACCTTTCTAAGCACATTGTCTCTTTATCTCCCAGTGTTTCACAGCTGGCTTAATTTTTATTGCCTCTCTACTCTACTCATCTGTTTCCATTTGAGATTATAAGATGGAAGAAAGCCTTGCTATGAATTTTAGGATTAGGTCTGAGGGCTCTGTTAATATGCTCTGCATAGAAGAAGGGAAGGGCACTAAAATGTTGTATCCTAAAAATGCCCACACACTAATAGTAAGAAAGCATGAAGAACTGAGTTACTGGAGCCTAAATAAAAGCACCCCACCTCAGTCTCTTCCTCCAATTATATCATTATATTTCTTCATAAACTAAACCAAATATTTGTTGAAGATATTGGATTTAGTTGACCAAAATGTTTCAATTCCATCTCCCAGTATTCTGTTTAGTTATCATTTCTGAGGTCCTTCAAAGACAATGCTTAGGCAAAATCCTTCGTCAAGGTGTCTGAAAATGGAATCATTCAATTTCTCACTCCTTTTGCTCTTTCATCTGTGTCCATTCCTCCAACTGAAAGTCCCTCCTGGCCAAAAGCATTTGTTGAATTTGGCTGTAGCTGAACTGACAAACATCACAAAGCCTTTTCCCCATCGTTGTGCAGCAACACAAACGGTCTCTGCCTTATCAGTGAAGAAAGAATCCAAAAGGGAATCTTTTATTCTCCTGAGTTGTTCTTTCCTTGCTGTTTCATGGTCTTACTGCTTTGAAACCACTCTCTTTTACAGCACTGAACACACAGACACAGGTGACCAAGTCTTCCTGGTACCTTCCAGATGCTCCCACCATTGATTCTTTGAGGCAGGAACACATCTGAGAAAGCATTTCCCCTATATGGGGGCTTGGGCCTTAATTTGCACTCTTTCTGCTGCATTATTACCAAAGACTGCATGTATGGAGGGAGGTTGTAGCCAGGCCAGGGTTGGTCTCTTCTCTCAGGCAACCAGCACCAGAACAAGAGGACACTGTCTCAAGCTGCACCAGAAGAGGTTTAGGCTGAGTGTTAGGAAGAAGTTCTTCACAGAGAGAGTGATTGCCCATTGGAATGGTCTGCCCAGGGAGGTGGTGGAGTCATCATCACTGGAGGTGTTTAGGAGGAGACTTGATGGGGTGCTTGGTGCCATGGTTTAGTTGATTAGATAGTATTGGATGATAGGCTGGACTCGATGATCTCAAAGGTCTTTTCCAACCTGGTCTATTCTATTCTATTCTATTCTATTCTATTCTATTCTATTCTATTCTATTCTATTCTATTCTATTCTATTCTATTCTATTCTATTTCCTTCAAAGTTTGATGCCCTTTTAATTTAGCAGCACTGGAGATGTGAGCAATAAATCTGTTGGTCTTTAGTGGGAGGGATTTCCCTAAATGTTGTAAAGCTGATCGTCTCAGTTGGGTCTGAACAAATCCCTTCCTCTCTTCTAACGTTCCCTGGCAACTTTGTAAAGTTCCTCTTGTCTAGTAGTTAGTTTGTAGTTCTGTCTTGTAGTCTTTTGCAGGCTTGTTTGAAACACCCTGGTGCATTTATTCTGAAGCCCTGATAGGTCTAATTTAGGAGATGCTCAGTCTTTGTAGTAAAAGAAGAAGTGTTTTTCTCCCAGTATGTTCAAGAGAGTGTGCTACGTGCTCCTGTTTCTGCAGGTGACTGACACCAAGAATTCATGAAAGCTGGTGGCTCCCCCAGGGGGTTATGCAAATATGTTTGTTGTGTTTCACCTCACAGGCTTTTTCTCAGTTGAACCCAAACATTTTGTGTTATGCTTTCTCGGGGGGGGGGGGGGGGAAATACAAAGTAATCCTAGCAGATGCCACTTAATCAGAGCAGGAAAACACCCCTGGCAAGTTCTCCCTCCCAATGCTGAAGAGCTGTAAGAAAGGATTAACCAGATAGTTGCTAAGGGTGGATTAGGTTTTAAACTAAAAGAGTTAGACTTAGGATAGATATTAGGACAAAGTATTTTTACAATAAGGGTGGTGAAACACTGGAACAGTTTACGCAGAGAGATGGTAGAAGTCCTGTCCCTGGAAACATTCAAGGTCAGATTGGACAGCACTCTGACCAGCTTGGTTTAGTGTAAAGTGTCCCTGCTCACTTCAGCCTTTTAAGGTCCCTTCTGACCCAAACCATTTGATGATTCCATGACTCTAAGTGGATCCCAGCAGACAGCTGTCATACCCATGGGTGTTGTATAGGAGATGAAGAGAAAGAGAGATCTCAAACTCAGGCAGTGCTCACATCTGGAATTTGGTTCTGGGACCTTATTCTTTCATAACGAGTCTAATTAGGACCTTTGTTGGATGTATAAAACAGGAGCTTTGAGGACTGAAGGCTTGGGTAAAATAAAGGCCTCATTTATTTCATGCCTTTCCTCTTCTCTGCACAACAGGCCACTTCATCTATTTCCTGAAAGGAAGGGGACAATGAGGCTAATTAGGTCCTGGTGTTGCTTAGCCTGGTGAGGAGCTGAAGTGCTCCAAAGGCACATCACTGCTAATATTGTGGAAAATCTTCATCCTAACTCCTAACTGAAATACACAAATCTGCCAATAATTTTGTTAGCAAGGACCCCTTGCCATGATTTAACTGCCATTAACAATAGTCACTTCTTTTCCTAAGCCAGGATCCCTGTAAAAAAAAATATCTAAGTTCAGTCAATCTCTGCATTCATAGCCAAAGGCTAGACCTGGGCAGCTTGCAATCCTGTGGTCCATCGAGTAAATGTGCATTCATGAAATGCTTAAATGCACATTTACAGAAGCTTAGACAGATTGGAATCCAGGAGAGCATAGCTGCTCTGGAGGAAATGTTACAGTCTCTTGTCAGGCCTCAGCTAGCCCAGTGACACATCAAACACCTGCTCTGCACCACGGCTTTGCACTGAGCACGTTCCCAGGAAACAGCAAAATGCTGTTTCTGAAGTGGCGCCCAGCAGGCAGGGGGAAAGCCTGTGATGAGCAGAAGCTTTTCCCTTTCATCTGCCTGCAGAGATGTCGAAAACTCTCCATTCTGAAACCCAGAGACTTGAAGGGTTTAGGGCCTCCACTCAGTCTGGGTTAGCTGGGAGAAAGATGGTTCCACAAACCACTCCGCTGGCTTTCTGCACTTTCTCCACAAAACCAGGTACAATAAAATGGCCTGAAATAGACCTTGGGGTTTTGAGCACACCTTCACAAGAGCCTCAAAGTGCATGTCTGCACCCTTTAGAGGCAAACAGCAAACACCCCTCATGTCACATGGGCAACAGTATTTGCTTTTCTCTGTTTCTTCTTGTGCTCAAACATCCTTGGAGGATGTGGGGTAAAATTTTGCACCCCCTAGCATGCTAATAAGTGTTTCAAGTAGAACCATGATTTAAAGGCACATCAGTGCATGCTACTGTGGCATCGTATTTGCCTTCTTCATTTATAGTGAACTTCAGTTAACTGGCAGGGAAAATATCCATGATTCATCAGTGGAACAAATCAAGATTGTTTTCTTGACTTCAATAAATAACTTCATATTCACTGGCTGATTTTCTAGCTTAACTGCTCTGTGTTATTGTAAATGTCATAGGGATTGGTGCATTGACGGAGCTGACTCATGCACTTGCTCTAAAGAGTTGGAAGAGTTTTCTTTCAACCACCTCACTCAGCATGTTAATCCATGTTCAGAGCAGGGCCACTGAGATGGTCAGATGGTCAGAGAGCTGGGGAACTTCCCCTCTGGGGACAGGCTGAGAGAGTTGGGGCTGTACAGCCTGGACAAAAGAAGGGTCTGGGGAGAACTTAGAGCAGCCTTCCGTTACCTGAAGGGAGACAGGAAAGCTGGGAAGGGACTTTAGACAAGGGCTTATAGTGACAGGGTGAGAGGGAATGTGTTGAAGCTTGAGGAGGGCAGATTGAGAACTGAGATTAGGAAGAAATTCTTTCCAGTGAGGGTGGTGAGACACTGGAATGGGTTGCCCAGGGAGGTTGTGGATGTTCCCTCCCTGGAGGCGTTCAAGGCAAGGTTGAGCAGCCTGGTTTAGTGAAAGGTGTCCCTGCCCATGGCAGGCAGGTGGAACTGCAGTCACCATCCCTGGAGGTGTTCAAGAGGGGATCGGGCATGGCCCTTGGTGCCATGGTTTAGTAGTCATGAGGTCTTGGGTGACAGGTTGGACTTGATGATCTTTGAGGTCTTTTCCAACCTTATTCCCTGGTGGTGAATGATGCCACATCCAGCTGGTGGCCAGTCACCAGTGGCGTTCCCCAGGGATCAGTGCTGGGCCCCATCCTCTTTAACATCTTCACTGATGATATGGATGAGGGGGGTTGAGTCAGTCATCAGCAAGTTTGCAGATGACACCAAGTTGGGAACAGATGTTAGTCAGTTAGAGGGTAGAAAGGCTCTGCAGAGGGACCTCGATCGACTGGACAGATGGGCAGAGTCTAATGGCATGGCATTTAACAAGTCCAAGTGCCGGGTGCTGCACTTTGGCCACAACAACCCCATGAAGAGCTACAGGCTGGGGTCGGAGTGGCTGGAGAGTGGCCAAACAGAGAGGGACCTGGGGGTGCTGATCGACAGCCGCCTGAACATGAGCCAGCAGTGTGCCCAGGTGGCCAAGAGGGCCAATGGCATCCTGGCCTGCATTAGGAATAGTGTGGCCAGCAGGAGCAGGGAGGTCATTGTGCCCCTGTACTCTGCATTGGTTAGGCCACACCTTGAGTCCTGTGTCCAGTTCTGGGCCCCTCAGTTTAAGAAGGACATCGAGACACTTGAACATGTCCAGAGAAGGGCAACAAGGCTGGGGAGAGGCCTTGAGCACAGCCCTATGAGGAGAGGCTGAGGGAGCTGGGGTTGTTTCGCCTGGAGAAGAGAAGGATCAGGGGTGACCTCATTGCCCTCTACAACTACCTGAAGGGTGGTTGTAGCCAGGAAGGGGTTGGCCTTGTCTCCCTAGCAACCAGCACCAGAACAAGAGGACACAGTCTCAAGCTGTGCCAGGGGAAGTTTAGGCTGGAGGTGAGGAAAAAGTTCTTCACCGAGAGAGTCATTCGCCATAGGAATGGGCTGCCCAGGGAGGTGGTGGAGTCGCCGTCCCTGGAGGTGTTCAAGGGGAGATTGGACATGGCACTTGGTGCCATGGTCTAGTTGTGAGGTCTGTTGGGACAGGTTGGACTTGATGATCCTTGGGGTCTCTTCCAACCTTGGTTATACTGTGATACTGTGATTATTGATTCTATAATCTTTTAGGTCCCTTCCAACCTAAACCATTGTATGAATCTATGAGCTGTGGAGCATAAAAGAAAACTGTGAATGTCTTGAATGTGGGGACCAGTATAAAACCCCAGGAGAATAGGAATTGTGACAAATACTTTGTTTCTTTTTTTGCAAAACAACAGGGTTATGTTGGAGAAGCCTCTGATTTAAATGACCCTCATTTTTGCCATGTCAGCTTTACTCTGCAAGCCTTTACTATGGCAGCAACTTTCATGAGAGTGACGGATTTAAAACACTTGAGCAACCTGGTCTAGTGGAAGGGGTCCCTGCCTCTGGCAGGGGGTTGGAACTGGATCATCTTTAAGATCCCTTCCAGCCTAAACCATTCTGTGAATCTATGAATCCCTTTTCTGAAGAAATGGGAAACAGAAATATAGCCTATTCAATACCAACCAAAATCAGAGAGGACAAAAGGTGCTGAACAATCTCTTCTGATTTTTCCCTAGCACTGCAAGATCGTTCTCTGAAACAAGCCTGCTATGTCTCCACGTGGGTATGTGTGTATTTCCATTTAAATGCATGCATTTTCCTCCTTCTATGGAGAGTATTTTGTCCCACTCTTTTGAAAATGAAACATTGGCAAGAAATTGGTCCACAAAAGAGAAGCTGCTGTTATTTATGCTGCTAATGGCTGTCAACGTTAGCAGTCAAATAGAGTGAATGCATTTAAAATCAATTATTCAGCAGCACCTGCTGGTGTCCTTAGAAATACTGCAGCCATTTCTGGTAAATGTTGCTTCATTGCCCTACATTTTTTGCTACCTAACCCATCAGCTGGGGGGTTTACAATGTAAGGAAAGTTTAAAAAACAAAACAAAACCAAAACCCAACCCCTCCCCCCCCCCCCCCTCCCCCCATTTTATTCTAGTAGCCATCAATTCTTTCTTTTTTATTGGGCTTACATCCTTCCCTAATGGAGCTCTGCCTCTCCAGGGAGCAGGAAACCAACCACAGAGGATCTCGGTCCCATCTGTGCAGTATCAATTAGGAGCATTTTAACTCTGTGTGCAGAAGGATGAAATTACATTATTCATGAAGTGATCCCTTGCAGCTGTCTGGTGTTACCTCAGTTTGCCTCCTGGGTTTGTCCCTCACTCATTTTCAGTAAGTGGCAGCTATTAGCAGCTCCACTGCTTCTCCTAGTTGTCTTAGCTCATGGCCCTAGAGCCAAGGAAGCACCACCTGCTTTAACAACTCGGTTTTAAAAGTCCTTTGTGATCTGTAGGTTGGCAGCTTACCTAATTTCATTCTTGCACAGTCAAAACTTTCATTGACACCACTGAGGATAAGCAGGGCTGCTGCTCCTGCAGCATTATTAGAGAGCTTCAAATGCTGCCAGCTCATCATGAGGGTTTAAATGCAACAGAACATCTCAGGGCCGCCTCAAAAAGTAAGAAAGGGTTCAAGGACATGGTTTGGCTTACACACAGTGACAGGAGTGAAAGCAGGTGCTTATTTTAGAGGTTTCTGTAGGAGGTCAGGTTGATGATGTCACCAGCTGGTGATAAAACTGACACGGAGCTTTGGCTTCATGTACCTAATAAGCGAAGAGCCAAAGTGTCATGGCAACAGATGTCTTGTTTGGCTCATTTAGTATTCTACCTGGAGGAAGCAATGCAGTAAGGGGAATATTTCCAATTCATATTTGTGATCTGAGTTGTCCCTTACCCCAGCAGGGGTGCAGGGTACCAGGGATGGAAAGAGAGTTCCTGTTTGTCAGATTCTGACTTGTAAACTGCTCACTCAGCTCTACCTCTTGATTAACTAATCTTCTCCTTGGTGGCAAGTGACAGGACCAGGTTACAAGCTACACCAGGGGAGGTTCAGGCTGGATGTTAGGAAATATTTCTTCACTGAAAGGATTCTCAGACACTGGAATGGTCTGCCCAGGGCAGTGCTGGAGTCACCATCCCTGGGGGTGTCCGAGTGGCATGCGGACCTGGCACCTACAGGGACATGGTTTAGTGTTGACTCTTCAGGTCTGGGTTGAGGGTTGGACTGGATGATCTTGAAGGCCTCTTCCAACCAGATGTATTCTGTGATTTCTTTATTGTCAGTGGCTAGAAAAGAAAGAATAAGCTCATATTGTCTTGTACCTTTGAGAAAAGTAGTGAGGTGGGTGTTAGCTCTAGCTTTTAGCAGCACTTCTACTAATCTCATATCGACAAACAGTCTATGACCTTGAAGAAGCAGGAGGCCATAAAACAAGGAAAGAAACCAATTAGAGATCATAGAAAGAAACCCTTTATGGTACAGGGTTCATTCTATGGCCTCGATGATTTTTTAAAACAGAAAAATTCTACTTATCTGATTATTATTTTTTTATCTTGAAGAGCTCCAAATATCAAGCATGAAACAATTCAGATACTGGTTAAGGTCCTCTCCAAAAAATCATTTATCCTAAACTGTGTTCCCATTGAAACTCAGTCAGACAGTGAGAACAGACTGGTTTCTTCCAATGCAGCTAAGCTGTGGCAGCACATTTCCTGAGCAATAACTGAACACAGGGGACATTAATTCTCAGCTTTTCAGCCTGCTGTGAAGCTCAGCTCTGTCTCTCTCTCTCTGCACCCTCTTGTTTCAGGTTGTCATTAACAATGAATTGTGCTGACAAGGCCACCTTCATTATGATGAGGCAAAATTTCCTCACAAGGAAATGCCATTCATTCCACAGAGGTGTAGAGCAGCTCTTGTCCAATGACTAAATGACTGATCTGGGAAAGTTAAAAAGGAGGGAAATGATTGTGTAGCTACTGGGGTTTCTAAAGGAATAAGGCAAGGGAAACCTAATAGTGTAAAAGCATAGCAAAATATATGAATCAGAGAACAGAAATACTGATAGAGACTCAGTTGTGAATATTTCAGTGAGTGTTTTCCCATCCTGTCTCTTCTGTAGCTGGCAGGCCTCTGCAGGATGAGTTCTAAGCACTCACCGAGTTTGAGCTAATTTAGGGAGTCTGGAGTGCTCATTTCTCTCTCTTAATTGCACAGTAAAGTAAGTATGTAAAGGAAAAGTGTGTTGAGCTTAGGGGGGAAAAATCATGTTGGTCCAATTCTGCCACTCTTTTAGATTCAGCTTAAAGGTATCTGCTTCAAATATTCTGCAGCTTTTCCCTTTTCCTCCTTGGCTCTCTTTCCAGTGCAGTTTGTGAGGCTCCAGGTCAGACACCAGAATTGCAATATTAAGAGGAGTTTGAGAAGACAGTGGTGATTTAAATACTAGCATCCTGAACAGAATGGACACACTTTCCCCCTGGCACCACACCATCCCTGCTTTTTTGTCATGCAGGGGGCAAACATTCTCCTGAGATTTATTATCCTGCTAATTAAGCTGTAGCTGCAACCCTCCTTGTGATTTCATCTGCTAGTGGCATGTGCTCTGTTAGGAGAGCTGCAAATTCCCTGGTCATCAAGTTTACCAAGGCATGAATTTGCTCCTCCTTATATACAAGCCACACCCATGGAAGCCAGATGCATTTCCCTTAGCAGTCTTGTGAACCTTAATTGTGTGTGATTCGTTTTGCTTGTGGCAGATAAGTCATTATCACAGAGGGCTGAAATCCCAGCTGGTGCAGCAACACACATCGTGGAGTTGTGATCCATTTGATCATTTTCAGATTCAGCTCTTTGCTTATAAATACTTAAAGGGTGGGTGTCAGGAGGATGGGGCCAGTCTGTTTTCAGTGGTGCCCACTGACAGGACAAGAGGTAATAGGCACAAACTTGGACTTAGGAAGTTCCATCTAAACATGAGGAGGAAATTCTTTACTTCGAAGGTCATAGAGCACTGGAACAGGCTGCCCAGAAAGGTGGTGGAGTCTCCATCTCAGGAGTAATTTAAAACCCACCTGGAAGCTGTCTTGTGCAACCTGCTCTAGGTGAACCTACTTTGGACTAGATGATCTCCAGAGTTCCCTTCCGACAGTGATCATTCTGTGATTCTGAGGATCTGTGAAGTTTTGCTAGATCCACTTTATTTCAAGTGCTATTAGTAGAGGCAACATCTGGACCATAGCTAATTCCCTTGCTGGGTTTAAGGAACACATCAATATATCCATTCTAAGGTTTATTAAATATAGAATCATAGAATCAACAAGGTTGGAAAAGACCTCAAAGATCCTCAAATACAAACTGTCACCCAATACCCCATGACTACTAAACCATGGCCCCAAGTGGTTGGTCAGTTAGAGGGCAGAAGGGCTCTGCAGAGGGACCTCAACCGGCTGGACAGATGGGCAGAGTCCAACATGATGGCATTCAACAAGTCCAAGTGCCGGGTGCTGCACTTTGGCCACAGCAACCCCATGCAGAGCTACAGACTGGGGTCAGAGTGGCTGGAGAGCTGCCAAACAGAGAGGGACCTGGGGGTGCTGATCAACAGCTGCCTGAACATGAGCCAGCAGTGTGCCCAGGTGGCCAAGAAGGCCAATGGCATCCTGGCCTGCATCAGGAACGGTGTGGCGAGCAGGAGCAGGGAGGTCATTGTGCCCCTGTACATTGCATTGGTTAGGCCACACCTTGAGTCCTGTGTCCAGTTCTGGGCCCCTCAGTTTAGGAAGGATGTTGACTTGCTGGAGTGTGTCCAGAGAAGGGCAATGAAGTTGGTGAGGGGTTTGGAACACAAGCCCTATGAGGAGAGGCTGAGGGAGCTGGGGTTGCTTAGCCTGGAGAGGAGGAGACTCAGGGGTGACCTTCTTGCTCTCTACAACTACCTGAACGGAGGTTGTAGCCAGGCAGAGGTTGGCCTCTTCTCCCAGGCAGCCAGCACCAGAACAAGAGGACACAGTCTCAGGCTGTGCCAGGGCAGGTTTAGGCTGGATGTTAGGAAGAAGTTCTATACAGAGAGAGTGATTGCCCATTGGAATCTGCTGCCCGTGGAGGTGGTGGAGTCACCTTCATTGGGGGTGTTCAGGAGAAGACTTGATGGGGTGCTTGCCTGCATGGTTTAGTTGTTTAGATGGGTTGGACACGATGATCTTGAAGGTCTCTTCCAACCTGGTGTATTGTATTGTATTGTATTGTATTGTATTGTATTGTATCAGAGAGTCACAGAATGTTAAGGGCTGGAAAGGACCTCAAAAGATCACCTACTTCAAATTATGGTTTAGAGTAGCACAGCTCACTGACTGGTGAGTCCAGTCGCATAAACTTGGGCTTTCTTTTGCTGCCCACTCCTTGTGGGAGAATGGTACACAATAAAACCCTCCTATGGCTGTTTAAAGAAAACTCCAGCTTGGTCTTGGGGGAAATGTTGTTCTTTATTCACCCAAAGATTGTAACAATCCATGTTTGTATAAATAAATGAGCTGTTGGGATGAATCCTATTAGAGCAATTTGAGTCACTGTCCCTGGAGGAGTTCAAGACAGGATTGGATGTGGCACTTGGTGCCATGGTCTAGTCATGGGGTGAGTGATTCGCCATTGGAATGTGCTGCCCAGGGAGGTGGTGGAGTCACCGTCCCTGGAGGTGTTCAAGAGGGGATTGGACGTGGCACTTGGTGCCATGGTTTAGTAGTCATGAGGTGTTGGGTGACAGGTTGGACTTGATGATCTTTGAGGTCTTTTCCAACCTTGTTGATTCTATGATTCTATATTTAATAAACCTTAGAATGGATATATTGATGTGTTCCTTAAACCCAGCAAGGGAATTAGCTATGGTCCAGATGTTACCTCTACTAATAGCACTTGAAATAATCTAGCAAAACTTCACAGATCCTCAGAATCACAGAATGATCAGTGTCGGAAGGGAACTCTGGAGATCCTCTAGTCCAGCCCCCTTGCCAAAGTAGGTTCACCTAGAGCAGGTTGCACAAGACAGCTTCCAGGTGGGTTTTAAATTACTCCTGAGATGGAGACTCCACCACCTTTCTGGGCAGCCTGTTCCAGTGCTCTATGACCTTCGAAGTAAAGAATTTCCTCCTCATGTTTAGATGGAACAATTTCCTCCTAATCTCCAGTATCAATCTGCCCATCTCAAGCTTCAATCCATTCCCTCTCATCCTATCACTACAAGCTCTTGTAGAAACTCCCTTCCCAGCTTTCTTGTTGGCCCCCTTCAGGTACTGGAAGGATGCTCTAAGGTCTCCCCAGAGCCTTCTCTTCTCCAGGCTGAGATGAGAGGATGATTTTTCAAATCCTAGTTGTTAGCAAGCTTGAGAGACTCAACCATAACCTGCAAAGGCTAAACAGCCAGAACTGGGCATGTGGATGCAGGGTCAGCCCTGTACCTATGCTACACAGTCTCAAGCTGCACCAGGGCAAGTTTAGTCTGGAGGTGAGGAGAAAGTTCTTCACAGAAAGAGTTGTTGGCCATTGGAATGTGCTGCCTGGGGAGGTGGTGGAGTCACCATCCCTGGAGGCGTTCAAGAGGGGATTGGACGTGGCACTTGGTGCCATGGTCTAGCCATGAAGTCTGTGGTGACAGGTTGGACTCGATGATCTTCGAGGTCTCTTCCAACCTTGGCGATACTGTGATACTTGAAGCCATGGTTTAGCTGTCATGAGGTGCTGGGTATTAGGCAATAGGTTGGACTTGATGATCTCTGAGGTCTTTTCCAACCTGGCTGATTCTCTGATTCTCTGAAATAGTTCAGCTGTCAGTAAACTTGAATAAGTTGGCTGATGATTATAAAAGTGTGGAAGGTTCTCTGGATGCCTGGATTTCCATGTGCAGTATGTTAATTAGGAATGGTGCTAATTTCTCAGCATGTACCAGACTGAAACTAGAGCCAGCTTTACTTTGGTGTCCCCATGGACCTGCTGAAGTCAGTGCAAGCAAAAGTAAGCTGGTTTTCAGGGTTTTCTACTTTCAGCATCTAAATGACACTAGCAAAGCAAGAAGCCAAAAAAAATAGGACTGAGTTTTAAATATTGCTTTATCTTCACTAAGCAGAAAGTATTCCTGCATACATTTTAACCAGACAACATGAAAACATGCCAACAGAAATGTCTCAGCTACTGAATCCCAACCAACTTATGAGCTTGGTGTCTTGCTAGGGAAGAAAGAAAAAGCAAACCAACCCCAAGACTGGGTTATATTTTCTGCTGAGCTTCTATTTACAGTTTGTACTCAATTTCTATGTCTGTATGTAACACACTGGGTTAGAGAGGTAAAAATAGACTGCCAGAGTGTTCATTTCACTTTGGGAAAGCAGATCACTCCTTCTGATCAATGGCAACTCACTCTTTCGACTCAGTGTAAATGTCACACCTGAAACAGGCTGGCAAACCCTGTGAGGAGTTCAAGTCCCTAAGTTGTTATCTTCTACAAATGCATTTTGCTTCAAAGGTGTAGGAAAGAGAAGTCATGAATGTGCCTGTGCAGCCACAAGCTAAATGGTGTAGGAGATGAGTTAACTGGCAGCACATTTAAACTCTTACTGTGCTGAAAAGATTGTTTCCCAAGTGAAGATTGTTGGTCAAATGAAAGGACCTTCTCAGCCCCACTTATACGCATCTCAGCCTTGCCTCCTGCACTGCACTTGACTTGTGCCATGGTGGGCAACTGATGGAAAAGCTCAGATGTAGCAAATGGAATATTTTGGGAAGGGTAATCTCAGGTGGTTGTTTAAGACTGACAGGGCATGTTCTTGTACTTTTAGGTGTAACTATATCCATCATTAGAGAAGGTAATTATTGTCTTGTGACATAAGCTGCAGCATCTTAGATGGTTCTTCAGTCTCTAAGCCAGAGATCACTGGAACTAACAATCCAGTTACCCAAATCTGAATGAGTGTACTCCATTGGCTGAATACACTTTGTCAGCACAGCTGTGTGCTGGCATTTAATGCTGCTGTTACTCCCCTGCGTGGGCTGAGTGGGGCATGCACTTAGTATGCAAAATGATTGCTTGCTATGATTTGGACACTGGTCCTCATCTGACACAGCTGCCCAGGACATGTGTGTGAGGACTTGGGATTCCCTCAACCACATTCAGAGGAACTCCTTTGGAATACTTTTCATGCTTAAAGCTGGGTACTGGTGCTAGTGGAGTGAAGGTGGGAGTAGAAAGAGGGAAAACCTAGTAACAAAACAGAAAACCATCCAAAGGGTGTTAAACCAACTGCATAATTAAGTCTCCAGATTTCATGAGGATCCACTCATCCCGTTTTATTTTTCTCCCCAAAGATCTCATTTCTTGCATACATCAGCACTTAGGTATATGGAAGAAGGGTGCTTGATAGAACTAAAAGAATAGGTCACTGGGGTAAAGCATAAGGAGACAGACACTAACACTGCCTCACCTTCCAGGGCTGCCAGTGGGGAGTCTTACCTACCTCAAAATATAAGAAGATGTAGCCTTCAGCACACTTTCAGCCAAGCTGCCTTATGCTATTGCCACCAAGAGGCTGCAGCAGAGAAAAGCTTTCATGAGGAGCTTGAAAGTGATGTGCCAGTCAAAGCTGGGGCTTTAAAAAGAACTTGCCTCTTACCATTGTGTAAACACATTTGATTGTTTCAGTGCCATGCAGTATGTCCAAGCACATGGGTTTTCTTTGTGGCATCATGAATACAGACAGTCTCTGGGGAGATTTAAAAGCTAATATGTTCATAGGTTCCATATGGCCCAAGTGCAGCTTGGCTTCTGCCAGCCTGTTCACAGGCACATACTTCCCTTCAGCTTCATGTCCAGTCTGCTCAGATGGTGCAGTGACAACACAGAGAGGGTGGCAAGTTGGGTCTGCTGATCACAGCACACCATAACAGCTTGGCTTGTCCTTTAGAGTCTGAGGAAGGGCACAAATGCAAGCTGGGATGCCGACCAGGCCCATGTGTTGCAAGTTCTGTGCATTGATTGAAAATGTTAGGGGTCTGGCATCCTGACTCCATGTCAGGGTGTATGAGAGCTTCTGGTAGCAGGGAGTGCTGGAGCAGCTTGGAGAAATCTGGGGATTTCTTTCCCATTTAGCTCATCTAAGCAAAGTTTCATAGACTTTCATAGAATGGATTAGGTTAGAAGGGACCTTGACGATCATCCAGTTCCAACCCCCTGCCAGGGCCAGGGACTCTTTCCACTACCCCAGTTTGCTCAATGCCTCATCCAACCTGGCCTTGAACACTTCCAGGGAGGAGGCATCCATAACCTCCCTGGGCAACCTGTTCCAGTGTCTCACCACCCCTTAGTGTCAAGAATTTCTTCCTAATCTCCAGTATCAATCTGCCCACCTCAAGCTTCAATCCATTCCCTCTCATCCTATCACTACAAGCTCTTGTAGAAACTCCCTTCCCAGCTTTCTTGTTGGCCCCCTTCAGGTACTGGAAGGATGCTCTAAGGTCTCCCCAGAGCCTTCTCTTCTCCAGGCTGAGATGAGAGGATGATTTTTCAAATCCTAGTTGTTAGCAAGCTTGAGAGACTCAACCATAACCTGCAAAGGCTAAACAGCCAGAACTGGGCATGTGGATGCAGGGTCAGCCCCGTACCTATGCTACACAGTCTCAAGCTGCACCAGGGCAAGCTTAGTCTGGAGGTGAAGACAAAGTTCTTCACAGAAAGAGTTGTTGGCCATTGGAATGTGCTGCCTGGGGAGGTGGTGGAGTCGCCATCCCTGGAGGCGTTCAAGAGGGGATTGGACGTGGCACTTGGTGCCATGGTTTAGTAGTCATGAGGTGTTGGGTGACAGGTTGGACTTGATCTTTGAGGTCTTTTCCAACCTTACTGATTCTATGATAGCATTTAGGTTTAGGCTGGATGTTAGGAAGTTCTTCATAGAAAGAGTGATTGGCCATTAGAATGTGCTGCCCAGGGAGGTGGTGGAGTCACCATCGCTGGAGGTGTTTAGGAAGAGACTGGATGGGGTGCTTGGTGCCATGGTTTAGTTGATTAGATGGTGTTGGGTGATAGGTTGGACTAGATATCTCAAAGGTCTCTTCCAATCTGGTTAAGTCAGCGTGCTGTCCTTCAGCTTTCAAATTATTTTGCTTTGAAATCACTGTGGTGGTTTTGCTTAATATATATATATTTTTTCCCTTCAAGAACAGTATTTCTTGCCTGCTTGACAGTCCTTCTGCAAAGGCACCAGTGTCTTAATGTGCTTGTATCAGGCATGCAGCTTCTGCAGCTTTCCCGGTGGGAGCAGCGCTCTATAATTTATGGATGCGCCTTCTGAAATTATAACTCAAAATTACAGTCTGGTTTATTTTAATCTTTTTTAATTGGCATCTCAGAGGCTTTGCAAGAGTCTGGCTGGAGATTTTCCACTTGCTATTGGATTACACCTTTTTTTGTTGTTGTTGTTCTCACTCCCTCTTTTTTTCTTTGTGATTTTTTTGGTGCTTTTAATTACTTCACGCGGAGCGCAGCACACTCTCCGACAACGGCTCCTGCATGAAGACTCTTAATTAAATTGTACTCAGCATGCTGTAAAAATTGCAAGGTTTTGGAGACAGGAGAGGCACAGATAATGTGGCATTTTACAGGACAGTTTTGCATGTCAGCAGGATTCCACGGCGCTTGGGTTTTTTTTGGCCTCCAACGTAAAACGCTGTAAAAGGCAACGACCTATAAATTGCACAGGCCTCGTCTTCAGCTGAGCTTTAATTGCTTACCTTTCTTAAAGGTTGTTTAAATAGGCCTCTTTCCATTCACACAGTGAGGGTCTGCACAACATTGAGTGATTGAGACAGTCATCAGCAAATTTGCAGATGACACCAAGCTGGGAGCAGGTGTTAGTCAGTTAGAGGGCAGAAGGGCTCTGCAGAGGGACCTCGACCAGCTGGACAGATGGGCAGAGTCCAATGGGATGGCATTCAACAAGTCCAAGTGCCGGGTGCTGCACTTTGGCCACAACAACCCCATGCAGAGCTACAGGCTGGGGTCAGAGTGACTGGAGAGCTCCCTAACAGAGAGGGACCTGGGGGTGCTGATTGACAGCTGCCTTAACATGAGCCAGCAGTGTGCCCAGGTGGCCAAGAAGGCCAATGGCATCCTGGCCTGCATCAGGAATAGTGTGGCCAGCAGGAGCAGGGAGGTCATTGTGCCCCTGTACTCTGCATTGGTTGGGCCACACCTTGAGTCCTGTGTCCAGTTCTGGGCCCCTCAGTTTAGGAAGGACATCGAGACACTTGAACGTGTCCAGAGAAGGGCAACAAGGCTGGGGAGAGGCCTTGAGCACAGCCCTATGAGGAGAGGCTGAGGGAGCTGGGGTTGTTTAGCCTGGAGAAGAGGAGGCTCAGGGGCGACCTCATTGCTCTCTACAACTACCTGAGAGATGGTTGCAGCCAGGAAGGGGTTGGTCTCTTCTCTCTAGCAACCAGCACCAGAACAAGAGGACACAGTCTCAAGCTGCACCAGGGGAAGTTTAGGCTGGAGGTGAGGAGGTGGTTGAGTCGCCGTCCCTGGAGGCGTTCAAGAGGGGACTGGATGTGGCACTTGGTGCCATGGTCTAGTCATGAGGTCTGTGGTGACAGGTTGGACTCGATGATCTTCGAGGTCTCTTCCAACCTTAGTAATACTGTGATGAGGAAATTATCATCAATGCACTCCAAGAACCTCTTAACACAGCAGGGACCAGCAGTCTATCCTTTCAACAAATATCCAGGTGGTTGAAATCTCCCATGAGGACCAGGGCTTGCAAATGCAAAGCTGCTCCTATCCATTTATAGAGCGTGGTAAAGAAGCCTCTGGCATCTCAGCATCTCAGAATTTAATTTAGTTAATTTAACTTTTAATTATTGCAAAAACTATGAGAGAGATTCAACATTTGTAGCCAACAAGATGAGGGAACAGCAGATTTGGTAGCTCCCAAGCTTCTTTGTATGAATGACTTGATCCTTACACTCTCTGTGTGCATTTACAGTAGCTATGTATTGGTGTGACTTTGTTCATCCCAGGGAGTTTCCAAGCACAGCCCTTCCTGAAAATGAAGGATCTGAGCCAGGTCCTTTATTTGCATAAAACTGTGTTACCCTACATAACTGTCAACAGGGCAATGCCTGGATCTGGTCCTGATCCAGCAGCCTTTTGACTTTTTTTTTTTTTTCTTGTAAAAGGCAGGCAGTGTGTGAGAGAGTCATGGGAGTGTGTCAGTTTTCAAGGCAGCACGCCCTTTCTGGGTATCCTTGCTCACAGGGTGCATTGAGTGCACCCTCAGCAAGTTTGCTGATGACACCAAGCTGTGTGGTGCAGCAGACACGCTGGAGGGAAGGGATGGCATCCAGAGGGACCTGGACAGGCTGGAGAGGTGGGCACAAGCCAACCTCATGAGCTTCAACAAGACCAAGTGCAGGGTCCTGCATCTGGGTCAAGGCAATCCCAGGCACAAATCCAGGCTGGGCAGTGACTGGCTGGAGAGCAGCCCTGAGGAGAGAGACTTGGGGGTGCTGGTGGACGAGAAGCTAAACATGAGCTCTCAATGTGCACTTGCAGCCAGGAAAGCCAATCAGATCCTGACCTGCAGCAAGAGAAGTGTGGCCAGCAGGACAAGGGAGGTGATTCTCCCCCTCTACTCAGCTCTGGTGAGACCCCACCTGGAGTACTGCCTCCAGTTCTGGAGCCCCTATTCCAAGAGGGATATGGAGGTGCTGGAAGGTGTCCAGAGAAGGGCCACGAGGATGATCAGAGGGCTGGAGCACCTCTCCTATGAGGACAGACTGAAGGAGTTGGGGCTGTTCAGTCTGGAGAAGGGAAGGCTCTGAGGTGACCTCATTGTGGCCTTCCAGTATCTGGGTTTCCTTCTGGCTCACTGTTTTCCTGGTGTACTAACAAGTGAGTTTTGCTGATTCAAGCAGGGACACTCTGACTGATGGGAAAGTAGGTTTCCTTTCCTTTGTACAAATCCAGCTCCCTGAGTAAAGTCCTTATATGAGGTGAATCAGCCTTTCTGTATGCAGCATCCAAAGAAAGGCACACTTCCACTGATTAAAAATGTAAAGAACCACCAATGCTATGAGGCTTAACCTGACAACTGATATCCCTGGAGGTTTTTAAGGCCAGGCTGGATGTGGCTCTGAGCAAGCTGATCTAAAGTAAGGTGTCCCTGCTCACGGCAGGGGGGTTGGAACTAGATGAGCCTTGAGGTCCCTTCCACCCCTAACAATTCTATGATTTTATGATTCAAGCACCCATCCACATACACTCCAATTTAGATTTCAGTTTCATTTAAAGCCCTCTTCTTCATTAATATAGCAGCTAATTAATTTTGCTATTAGCTCTTTTAATTTCTCAGAAGAATAATCTGATATCTCTTCCCTACTGAATCAAACCTGCCTTCAGTACATGAGAGTGAATGAGACCATCTATTTAATTTCCCAGGCATTGGATAATTAATGTTTCCTTGAAGGGAAGGGCAGTGTATTACTGTCACTGGTGAACAGATATGACAGAGAAATACTTCCTTTAGGGACAGTACAGAGGCTGAACTATCTCCTTTCCACGTATGCCATGGTTTATCTTTATGCTTTGCACTTGTTACTAATGAACACTACTAATTAACTATGCTAAAATACTTCTTAGGGGAGTGCTCCATATCTGAAGCGTGATAGGGTCAAGTGGATGATGTCAGGGTACTTGAAGCTGCTGGTTGGCAGCACCGCAGCAAAGAAAGTCCACAGGAAAGCGTCACGACGAGCACTGCGGAAGGAGATCCTCTGGCCAGGGACCGTGCTGTAGCAGCATGACAGCCCTGGTGTGCCATGAGGAGTGAAAGACAATCCCAGGTCTCTTTCTTCAGGACCAGCTCCTCTAGAATCACAGAATGGCTTGAGTTGGAAGAGACCTTAAAGATCATCTCATTCCAACCCCCCTGCCATGAGCAGGGACACCTCTCACTAGACCAGCTTGCTCAAAGCCTCATCCAGCCTGGGTATTAGAGCACTTCCAGGGATGAGGCATCCACAACATCTCCAGGCAACAGTCACATTTTCTGAACGCCCTTTGCTGGGAGCTGAGGTTCATTTAAGCTGTGGGGCGAACAAAACCAAAACATAAAGAACAGCTTTTAGAAAACACTGCAAATCACACTAGAGCTCTGTTGTGCAGTGCAGTGGTGTTTCTATGGCTCTTTGGAAGAAACTCAACTCTCCTCATATTTGCCCTTAGGATATAAGAGAGCTGCAGGGAGAGTTGCTCAGGAAAGAGAAGTTACCATACAAGAGTCATGGTACACCATTGACCGAGATGGAGAGAAAAGGTTGAAGCCAAGACTATATTTTGATGGCTACACTCATCATGATAAAGGGCATATGAAGCTGACCTGAAGGCTTTTACCTGATGAGATAGTTTGCTTTCTTGGAGATTGGGTTTTAAGCTCTCCTTCAGTAGCTGTCAACTTCTGACACACTGTGGAGTTAAATAAAGGGCTTCCCTGAGGCCAGCTGCAGAAAACACTCTGTATACTCACACCACTGTCAGGTTTGGCTGAGAAAGGGTCATGTCCCACCAGAGCCATAAGAAGCTGCTGGGGAGAAGATGGGATGGGAGCCTGACCAGCATATTTCCCAGACCAGCAAAAGTGAAGGCAGCATATAACTGGGTAGAGAGAAGAGAGAAAAATGCCTCTGCTTCTTGTATTGAGTGCTGTGATGGCTTCTTAGAACTCCCCTCCTGTGGCAGAGAGCTGGGCACCACATTACAGATCTCATAGGATTTAATATCATTCTCCTTACAATTGCCCCTTGAGCAACACCTTATCCTCTGATGTAAAGGTACCTAAAGGCAGGAGAGAGAACTGATTAGGTGGTGAGGTAATCAGATGAGTGCACCACACTGAACCTGCTCTATAAATAAGTTCAGGACTTTAGCCTGTAACCATAAATAAAGTTCCTTGCAATTAGAGCTTTTTATCAAACAGAGAATCATCTCCAGCCAGATTATGTGGCTGAACTTCAAACAGACCTCTCTTTTGTGCAACAGGAGCAGGTTTACAAGAGGCCAAGGGGCCATTAGCAGAACACAGCTGCCCAGCACTGCCTCTAAAATCAGCAAAGGTGCAGGGGAACATCAACTCCCCAGTGTACCCACAATGAGCATGGAGTAGCACTGTGGGGTTGGTGCTGAGCTGGGACAGAGGCATCCTTGGCTACTGTCCAGCTGTAAGATGGGAGGCTGGGGGTCTGTCACACTCTCTCTGCCCGCTCCAGCCCTTGCTCCAGCTGCTTGGGTCAGCCCCAATTTAACACACCTAGCTCATCATGAGTGTGAAAAGTTTTCCAGATCTCAGGATAAAAGCAGACCCTTGTTTTCTGCTTGCTAAGGCTTGGACTTTCTTTGTCTTCTTCTACTGCCCCAGTGTCAGCCTTGCAGACCAGAAAGGCTTTGGCAAACCCAGTTTTTAAATGACTTAAAAGCTGCAGAGAACTCAGGATGCTGAAGAAACTAAGTGTTTCTCTCTGGTGAGTAACACTGAATCAATGCCACACGTTTGGGATGACATTCAACAAGTCCAAGTGCCGGGTGCTGCACTTTGGCCACAACAACCCCATGCAGAGCTACAGGCTGGGGTCGGAGTGGCTGGAGAGCTGCCAAACAGAAAGGGACCTGGGGGATCGACAGCTGCCTGAACATGAGCCAGCAGTGTGCCCAGGTGGCCAAGAAGGCCAACAGCATCCTGGCCTGCATTAGGAATAGTGTGGCCAGCAGGAGCAGGGAGGTCATTGTGCCCCTGTACTCTGCATTGGTTAGACCACACCTTGAGTCCTGTGTCCAGTTCTGGGCCCCTCACTTTAGGAAGGCCATCGAGACACTTGAACATGTCCAGAGAAGGGCAACAAGGCTGGGGAGAGGCCTTGAGCACAAGCCCTATGAGGAGAGGCTGAGGGAGCTGGGGTTGTTTAGCCTGGAGAAGAGGAGGCTCAGGGGCGACCGCATTGCTCTCTACAACTACCTGAAGGGTGGTTGTAGCCAGGAAGGGCTTGGTCTCTTCTCTCTAGCAACCAGCGCCAGAACAAGAGGACACAGTCTCAAGCTGCACCAGGGGAAGTTTAGGCTGGAGGTGAGCTGACTGATGCTTCTCTCTTTAAATGATGACCCACCTTACCTGTCTTGAGTGTGAGAAATTGCATGAAGGTTCCCTTGCCACCAGCTTTGAACCTAATATTCCACATTAGTTGAACCACTGAATAACTTACTTGGTAAATTTTGTACTGGTTTTGATGGACTAATCTCCAAAAGTTGTTTTTCACTTCCCTTTACTTCCCATAGAGCTCTTCAAGATAAGTGCTAGAGGAGTTAACTGACACATTTCTTGGAAGTAAAAGCAATTGCTGTTAGCAAACAGCCTTCAAAGAAACATATGCTCACCCTTTTTAGTCCTGACTGTGTTGTGTATCTAAAATTATAATACATTTTCACTACAGAAAAACCTATCCTGTTAAGTCAGTCAGTGGACTGTAACAGCCTGGTGCCAGCCAAGAAAATGTATTTTATAAGAAGAGGATACCTCTGGCTCTTCCAAAGATAATTGGCTGGGCTGTTGGAGACAAGTCATGCAGCTCTTCTGGGAAGAAGCATGAAATCCCAGTTTGAACAGTTTCAAGTGATTCCTCCTCCTGTGGATTCATCAGTTCTCATCTTTAATTGTTTTAAGACCTGCCCGAACAAAACAGGTAGCTCAGAGACTGATTTTGTGTTGCCTTCCTGCTGCACAGACCATAATGCAGCCGTGCAGATAAACTTATAGTGTCTCCCTCTCCACAGAATCAGGTCAATGTTTCTATCCTCCTAGCAAGACAGATGGTTGCCACAGCAGGGGATTATTTTTGAGTAGTGGTGAAGAACAGAAGTGTAAACATCGAAGGTTGTCGACAAAACTGAGGAGATTCTCCACCCAGGAACAACAGTGTGGGAAAGACAGAAACTGATCTGGTTTGTTCCCATCAGTGTGGTATCTCCCATATGTCCTGATACTTCACTGATTCCAGTTCCATAATGAAAACAAGCAGTGGCATTTCCAAGGCAATCATCATTGCCTTTCATCCTACACATCCACCTCATGGTCTCTGGAAATTACAATTTCTCTGCTTCTTTCATGTCTCTTCTGATTGCTCCTCTCAAACTGGTGTTGCTCTCCTTCTCCTCTGCCAGCCCACAAGTCCTTATCTAGTTACTCAGAGGCTGCACAACTGTCTCAACAGAGAGTATCATCCCTCCTGGCAGAATGTACAGAACATGCACAAGTCTGATGTCCCCAAGATTACAAATCTGGAGATATAAATACACTGGGGGGGGGGGAATCAGAAATTATGTAGGACTCACCTATCTTTAGGAGGAGACACATGCTCTGCTCTACTAAACACATGCAGAAGATGAAGTGGGGAATACAAAAGCCTACCAAAGAGATGGTAGGAAGACATTTACATGCCTGGGAAACACTGATGGCAGAAAGCACTGTGGCAAGAACTGGAGGCACAGTAGTGCCTAAAATGGGAGTTCTTCACCTAAATCTGTGTAGACATCCCACGCTAGAGTCTTACCCCCAAATCTGTAGCAATGTTGTGGTAAATAGTGAAACAGAATTTGGATTTTCTGGGATCCAGGCCAGGTAATTTGCTTATATTGTTTACCCACATCTGTTCCCTCCAGTCCACTGCTTTGGTTTTGTTCACACAATGGCAGGGAGCCTTTGTTTCATGCCTAAAGTCATCAATTAAAGTCATCAGTTTATATATATATATTATATTTGTTTCATGCCTAAAGTCATCAATTAAAGTCATCAGTTTATATATATATATATTTACAATTTATAAACAACAGAGAAACTCCTCAGATCCCCCTGGAGGGATCCAAGGGACCCATTCACCTCCTCCCCCACTCCCTTCCACCTTTCCATTACCTCACACAGTAGTCAAAGCAGAGATATCCTGGCAAGGCCACGAGAAGAGAGAGTGGAAAGTTGCAAGCAGAAGCAACAGAAGAAGAAAAGAGAGAGAAGTGTTTATGCCTCTGCTCTAGATTGCCATCAGCAATCCAATGAATTATATAGACCTTATCATTATTTTCCTTTTACATCCAATGGAAATTTAATTTACTACATTGCACTCAGGGAGTAGGCTAAAGTTCCCCCTTCAAACTGTAACACATACACAACCAGACCTATTTCTGTCTGGAATTCATTTTCTGTGAATTTCATCATTTCAATATAGAATAGAATAGAATAGACCAGACCAGACCAGACCAGGTTGGAAGAGACCTTTGAGATCATCGAGTCCAACCTGTCAACTAATCCAACCCACCTAATCAACTAAACCATAGCACCAAGCACCCCATCAAGTCTCCTCCTGAACACCTCCAGTGATGGTGACTCCTCCACCTCCCCAGGCAGCCCATTCCAATGGGCAATCACTCTCTCTGTATAGAACTTCTTCCTAACATCCAGCCTAAACCTCCCCTGGCACAGCCTGAGACTGTGTCCTCTTGTTCTGGTGCTGGCTGCCTGGGAGAAGAAACCAACCTCTGCCTGTCTACAACCTCCCTTCAGGTAGTTGTAGAGAGCAAGAAGGTCACCCCTGAGTCTCCTCTTCTCCAGGCTAAGCAACCCCAGCTCCCTCAGCCTCTCCCCATAGGGTCCCCAATATGAAATGGAATGGGCAGATATCGTACTTAAACAAGAACACAAACTTAATTGGTATAACCATTCTTTACTGTTCACATATTGCAAACTCTGAAGCCAGCTAGGAGCTGAAACATTAAATTCTTCTTATGCCTTAAGCACAAGACTGTCCTTTTTTCTCATGCATGGTAAAAATCATGTCATGTACTATTTGTTGCCACCCACAGAAGAGTAAGAAAAATCCTTCAGGGATTTTAGGCTAGTCAAGAAGAAGTTATTAAGACACATCTCTTGATCTAAAGGATTACTTTATAATGGGTCTAAGACAGAAGTCTTCTAGGAAGTGTTTTGCTGCTGTCTGTAAGGGATTTATTTTCAGCAGAAGGAAATGACTGCAGATGCAAGAGCATTGCCAGCGCTAATACTTAATGAATTTCATTCTCTTTGACCCTAGCAATGGCACTTATTCACTTGATGGTCTGCAGGTTAAAACAACTGTGCAAAGTAGCAACAGAGCAGATGAAGTCAGATTTCCTTCAGATCTGTGTGCTACAGCCCTTACTCCTTCACTGCCACAACCATCTCCACTAAGCGTTCCTGTTTCCCTCGAGTCCTCACTGTGCAGCTCCAAGAACACACAGTTAAACCCTGAGCTTAATGTACACCGGTTATTTCTTCCTGGTACACAGGAGGAACTGCTATCATAGGATCACAGAATTGTCAAAGTTGGAAGGGACCCCAAGGATCATCCAGTTCCAACCCCCCTGCCATGGCCAGGGACACCTCACACTAGATCAAGTTGCTCAGAGCCCCATCCAGCCTGGCCTTAATTTCCAGGGATGAGGCTTCTACCACTTCCCCGGGCAACCTGTTCCAGTGCCTCACCACCCTCATGGTGAAGAACTTCCTAACATACAATCTGAATCTACCCACTTCCAGTTTTGCTCCATTTCCCCTAGCCCTATCACTACCAGACATCCTATAAAGTCCCTCCCTGGCTTTCTTGTTGCCCCCTTAAGATACTGGAACGCCACAATAAGGTCTCCTCGGAGCCTTCTCCTCTCCGGACTGGGTAGCCCCAACTCGCTGTCTCCTTAGGAGAGGTGCCACAGACCTTTGATCATCCTCATGGCCCTTCTTTATGCTCTTGGTAGACAGAGTTCAGCAACAGCCAAGGACAGCAGCTGCTGTAGACATCAGACTCTTTTAAACGACTTCACAGGCAAGAGGAGATAGCTTGTATTTATCAAACAGTTACAGCAAAGTTGAGAGTGCAAGCATTTGTTAGTTGTAAATGCTCATTAGCAGTCAGCTGGAATTACATCAGTCCAATGAGTTAGTGACCTGCCAACCTGAAATAGCTCTTCAGGCAGGGGCCTTGCAACAGTGTCTGTTCACAGAGCACCAGCTGCTTGTTTGCAGGGTTTGTACCTAAGAGTACACTTGTGCTATGAGGCAGTGTTCAGACACAGGAAGTTCCTATCACAATGTCTGCCAGAGGCATGGCTGAAGATTCCTCTCTGCCCTTAGTGGTTGGTTTCTTCTGTACAGTAATGCACCATTTATAAGGGGCTGCCTGTATGAGGCAGGGCACTATGTTCTTCTGGAAAGTGAATGAACTACAAAGAGCAAAGTGGAAAGAGGCTTCACCACGTTCTTCAAATGATTGGGAGCTGGAACTAGATGAACCTTGAGTTCCCTTCCAACCCTAACAATTCCCTGACTCCCAGTATGATGGGAAAGCCTCACTCTAATTATCTGACCCAATATAGTTTTCTGTGTCAGAGACAGTGCAACCTAGACTGTTCCCCAAGTTCCTGTTCTGATCAGCAAAGAGAAATTAGTAATTCTAGGGCATAATTCATCTCAGTTTGCTGTTGACTTCTCAAGTAAGCGATCCTTCAACGATTGTGCCGTTCCATGGACAAAGTCAACTGGGAGCAACTATGTCAGACCTCCTCTGCACACACCTTGTAGACTTGCCCTTTGTTGTCATGGAAGGAGCGCAGTGAGCAAGGTCAGAGGTCCCCTTGGCTGGTCACTAAAGTTGGGTAAGATGAACCCCAGTGCACATGGCTGCTTGTTCCTGGCTTTCAGAAGCATTTGCAGACTGTGTTATCTGCTTTTACACATGCACCTTGAGCTCGTCTTAGCTTGGCATGGTTTTAGCTAAACGTGCAATTTAGGTAACTGATTTATGTCAAATAAAGGCCTCCTCTCCTGGAGACTGAAACAAACCTTGCAGGAGAATGGAAGACAGGACCCTTTGCCTTACTGAAGACTGAACTCTGTAAAATATTAGAAATGCAGCAAGCACTTAACAAGCAGTTTCAGGCTCCTTTATTTCCCCATTTATCTTCTCTTCCCTCGGTTATTTATTCTGTGTCTCACATCCAGTAAAATTACACAGAGAGCTTTATGAGAAGCAGCTGAAAAAGGGAAGGAAGTTTGGACTACAGAGCTCTCACTCTGATACCAAAACAAACTTCCACCTCCCAAATAAACTTCCCAAATTCAAGTCTGTCTGTCCATGAAGGGACATAATGTGTTGCTATTAACCACGGCTTTGAAGAGCTCAATAACTCATCCTGCTGTAATAGCTTTTGATTCCAGATGGCACAGGAGGCCTGCACCAACATCCCTGCTTCACCTCTGCTGTGCAAATAGAGGGAGAACCGTGGCCATCTAGGAACTGCTGAGTAAAGAACTGAACTCAGGACTCCTGAACATTAATCCAGTACGTAACCCACAGCCTTCAAAACACTGCCTAGATGAAAGTGGCTATTAGATTTCTTAGGGATCACACAGAAAAGAATTGAATGAATTCTTGAAATTCTCAGTGGATTTTCTGCTAAAACCTTTCTCTCTCCAAGCAGTGCTTCTTTCTTTGCAGGAGACAGACATGAAGCAGAAATTATCTCAACTTCTCTGATGCTCGCTGGGTGCCTCACAGCACAAACAATGAAGTTCACTGCCGATGCAGCAATTGCTGCGTGGGCAGCCAGGGAATGTTTCTGAGGGGTAAAATAGATATCTCAGGAAATCAATAAGCTTTAGTGTAGGAAGTAGCCATGGCATGACAATGTGTTCACAGCCTCCACAATTGCTGCTTGAGTGGGAGAAAAATCGATTGTCATTCATACCTGATCTCATTAGCTGAGCTCCTGCTTTCTCAGAAAGACACCTCTTCGAGGCAGGGAGCTTGGGGAGCAATGATGCCACGAAGAGTGCTGGGCAATCAGCGGCATATTGCACCCATGTTTATGCCTTTGGATGCCAGAGAGAATAACTCAACTGTCTTGATACCTTACTTGGCTGATTTGTGAAGGGTATCAATCAATGCCGTTAGTTCATTGCAAGGTAGCTGGGAAAGCAGCTTTGCACAAGTGCAGGGCTGCAATCAGGCATTCAGGCAGAAACAATACAAGATAACAGACAGGTTTCCGTCTGATTAAAAGATGTGCTAAAATCCTTGGTATGTCACCGATCCGTGAGTCTGTCACAGTTACTCTGGTGCATGGCTGGTCATCTCTTGGTCCCTTTGATATCACAGTGTAAGTCAGGTGGCAAATCTGAAAGTCTAAATATGTGGTGGGGGAAGCTGTGCTCTGATTTAAGTGCAGGGCTGAGGCACAAGAGAGGAGCTGATCTTGCAGATGGAGAAACAGCCTGCTGCTCTGTGCTGAGGTGGTTCATAGGGGTGAGCCTTGAGCACACCATAAACTGCTGTCAATAAAAAGGATTTATCCTCTTTCTAGAGGGGAGAAATGGGGTGGGGAGGCCATTGTTCAGTAATAAAAGCTTTGGGGAACTGGATGCACTCTCCTCAGGTCACAGCAGGCCTGCTAAGCATGTTAGCAGTGTCAAGCACAGTGAGAAGGTTTTGACAAAACCAATGAAATGTCTCTTAGAATTATGAATTATGTTTAACCAAACAGTAGCAAGATTATTTTTACAGGGAGAAATCTAATACCAATGCCTCCAAAAATGAGGTAGTGTGTAGCTTACTTCAGCCTGGCAAAACCCCTTTTCCCTCTTTCAAATAGCAGCTGAAGCAAGAAACCAGGTTATGTTGGTGCTACTGCTCAAATATGTGCATCAGAAAATGGTAACTGTAAGCACAGACTTCAATTCCTTTCTTCAACAGGGGCAGTGGGAGCTGTCCAGTGGAGCTGAAGCATACTTGTCCCCTCCACAATTCACTCTGAAAACTGTAATGCTGCCTCAAAGTAAAACACTGAATTCTGCTCTGCTCTGGAAAGAACATATTGGTCAGGCCTCTGTAGATCCTGAAGAAAAATTGCTTGGGTAGGCTTTACATTATTCTGTAGTAACCTGCAAAACCTGTTTCTGACACTAGCATGACTGTGGCCACACATGAATTGTCTGTACTGTTCCTTTCAGTCACAGAATCACCCAGGCTGGCGAGACCTCCAAGATCATCAAGTCCAAGTCTAATCATCACCCAACCCTATCTAATCAACTAGACCATGGCACTAAGTGCCTCATCCAGCCTTTTCTTAAGCACCTCCAGGGATGGCGACTCCACCACCTCCCTGGGCAGCTCATTCCAATGGCCAATCTCTCTTTCTGTGAAGAACTTCTTTCTAAGATCAAGCCTCAATTTCCCCCTGCACAGCTTGAGACTATGTCCTCTTGTTCTGTTGCTGGTGGCCTGGGAGAAGAGACCAACCCCCACCTGGCTGCAACCTCCCTTCAGGTAGTTGTGGATAGCAATAAGGTCTCCCCTGAGCCTCCTCTTCTCCTCACTCTAATGCCTTCACCAGTGTCACTTACAACATTTTGCATTATGTGCAACTACCTGAAACAACTTTGAACAAGACATTTTAACTTCTGCTGGGCTAATTCCCCCAGCTGTAATTCCTTAGTTTACAATGACTTGTCTCCAGCAGTGATCTGGCATGAATAACAACACATCTGGCATTTTGCTCCCCCAGGTGCTCCATCTACTTGCAGAGATGATGTTCCAGTTAGAAACTTCTATCAGGGCAACCAAACAGAAGAACATGCAAACAGACAGAGGAAAGTACCCACATTGTTACATCCAGCTGTGGGGCACTTAGCTACCTGTGTTTTGGTAATGTTAATGGGAACCACACATTTGCCTTCCCTTGTATCATTGACATTGCACTCCCCTATGGCTAGAGCTGAGCAGACCTTAAAATGTTTATTTTCATTTTCAGAAGGTATTTTGCATGCCCTCTGAGCACATTGCCAGCCACAAGCATTCCTCTTGCCCACCTTTGTCTGTTTTCCCTTCTTCTTACACACCTACCTCCTAAACCTTCTGAAAGTTTCATATCCTCTGCCGTTTCTGTATCAGCAGCACACACACCAGCTCCAACTGTATATGGGATTCATAGATTTATAGAATGGCTTAGGCTGGAAAGGTGCTTAAAGAACATCTGGTTCCAAACCCCCTGCCATAGGCCTCTTGCACTAGAAGAGGTCACTCAAGACCTTATCCAGCCTGGCCTTGAACACCTCCAGGGAGGAGACATCCACAACCTCCCTGGGCAACCTGTTCCAGCATCTCACACCCCCACTGTCAAGAATTTCTTTCTAATCTCCAGTCTAAACCTGCCCTCCTCAAGCTTCAATCCATTCCCTCTCATCCTATTCTTCCAAGCCCTTGTAAAAAGTCCCTCCCTGGCCTTCTTCTTGGTCCCCTTTAGGTAACGGAAGGGTTGCTGCAAGGTTTCCCCAGAGAATCATAGTATCATGGAATTGTCTCATTTGGAAAAGACCTCTAGACCAAGTGCAACCATTGAACTAACACCACTACAGCCATTAAACCATGTCCTGAAGTGCCATGTCTATGTAGTTTTTATCACCTCCAGGGATGGTGACCTCCTTGGGCAGCCTGTTCCAACACCTGACCACTCTTTCTGAAAGGAAATTTTTCCTATTACCCAATCTAAACCTCCCCTGGCACAGTCTGAGGTCATTTCCTCTCATTCTATCACTTGTTACTAAAGGGAAGTGACCTACTTCACTCAAACCTCCTTTCAGGTAGTTGTAGAAAACAATGAGATCTTCCTTCAGCCTCCTCTACTGCAGATTAAACCAGCCAGTTCCCTCAGCTGCTCCTCACCAGCCCTGTTCTCCAGACCCTTCACCAACTTCATTGCCCTTCTCTGGACCTGCTCCAGCACCTCAATATCCTTCTTGGTGTGAAGGGCAAAAAACTGAACTCAGTATTCAAGGTGCAGCCTTACCAAGGCAAGTACAGGGGCACAATTACTTCCCTGCTCCTGCCGGCCATGCTGTCTCTGATCCAAGCCTGGCTGCCGTTGGCCTTCTTAGGCAGCTGGGTACACTGCTGGCTCATGTTCATCTCGCTGTCCTTTTCTGTTGGACAGCTTTCCAGCCACAAGCCTGGAGTGTCCACGGGGTTGTTGTAAGGAAAGTGCAGGACCCAGCACTTGGCCTTGTTAAGCTTCTTACAACTGATCCTTTATTTATGGTCTGGATTGAATTTCTTTATGAAGTGAATAAAACCTTCATTAATGCATCTCTTGACACCTTTGCAAGGTAACTGCCTGGAGAATGAAGACAGTTGCACCTGGTTTTTTTGGGGGGTTTTTTCTTGGCATTTCCTTGGAATACAGTTCCTACTAAATTCTTAACCAACAAGTCTGGCTAGAAAACAAACCCCAAATGCACCCAGCTTAGCAGATTGGTAATGGAGTTGCACATCTCAGTCACTGGCACAAACACAGCACTGGTTAATAACAAGAGGAGTTCCATCCTTCAGTCAGTGCCTAAATGCATGCAGAGCGCTCTCTAGGGCTGCTGTCATAAGACTTCACTTAGGGAAGACACTTGGATACTAAACCTTCTGAGAATCCACAAGTTTTAAACATTCCTTTGTGAAATCCACCCTGTAAATCCCATCTGTGACTTTTCCTGCCATCACCTCACTACACCTTAGTTCACCTAACTTAAGCAAGCTCAACTACCCTGTGACTGCATCCCTTCCCCTCTGAGCTGTGTGAGGTAACACTAGCTGGGATCACACAGGCAGAGAGAATTACATACACCCACAGAATTCTCTGAGACCAGCAGAGTTCTCAAAGGACAAAGTGAACAACATCACAAACAGAGATGGAAACTCACCTACCTTCCCACATGGTTGTGCAGAGATCGATCAGACGATGGCCCACATTCCACAGAGCCTCATTTGTCACCCAGTTCAATGTTTACAAAGTACTGTGAGTACCATTTGTGTTAAGTCCTTGAGTACCTACCTGTCACAGAGAGGGATGTTGTTAAGAAAAGTGATCAGACAGAACTGCTGGAGATGTTAATGGAGCTGGCTCAATAATTTAAGACTTTTTTTTTTTTCCTGCTAGAAAATGTCACCTCATCAAAACCCAAGCAATCAGCAGAAATGTGTAGCTTCCACCATAAATGTCCTCAGAACGTAAGAAAGTGGCTGACTTAACATAAGGATCTGGACAACAGAATCATAGAGGTTGGATAGGATCTCCAAAGGTCATCCAGTCCAACCCCCCTGCAGTCAGCAGGGATGTCTTTCACTAGATCAGCTTGCTCAGAGCCTTGTCCAGCCTCACCTTGAATATTTCCAGGGACAGAGCCTCAACTACCTCCTTTTACTACCTTTAATACACTACCTCCCTGGGAAACCTGTTGCAGTGTTCCAGCACCCTCAGGGTACACAATTTGTTCCTAACATCCAATCTAAAGCTGCTCTTCTCTCATTGCAAACCACTGCCCCTCATCCTATCACTGCAGGACTTTGCACACAGTCCCTCTGCAGTAATGGTTCATATTTTGGAAATGATACTGGGGGAAAAAAAGAGACCAGAGTAAGAATTCTCTCTTCCCTGTACACCACCACCTCCTCCTGCCCTACCCCCACCACAATTACAAAGTTGGTTTTCTCTACGGCCCTTATTATTACCCAGACCTCAGTTGCTGGATTCTGTCCTGAAAGAAAAGTTAAGAGGCTTTGAAATATTTCTACTGCAAGTAAGACACACACCCCCTTGGTTAATGCTTGGTGAGCCAAACTGTGGGATCCTTCATCACTCTCGTGCATTTCAGTAGTAATGCTACAAGGAAGCAGACTGCAGAAAGAGATGCACAAGGATGTTCCAAACTCACTCAGTTGCATGTCCTAGGGGGTTGGGGTTCTTTTGTTCTCTTTCTAGTGGTTTCCAACACAGTAAATGTTATCCTGTGGGAAGAGAACTAGGCCCACTTGGACTGAGCACCCAAGGGACTGAATGCCCGAGTCAGCTAATTGTATGGAATGGTCTCCACATAAAGGAAGAGCAGATCTTTCTTTCTGTTGGACCAGATGAATACATGAGGGCCTTTCTTTCAATTTCAGTAGGCTTTGGAAGATGCCCCTGCTTTGGAGGCGTGCCTGCTACAGGTGATCTGTCAGCTTTTCAAAAGGCTTCTATTGCATTTCAAAGAAGCAAGAAAACAAAGACCCTGGAAAACAAACAAACAAACAAAACAATATCCAGAGCAAAGAATCTGGATTTCTGAGCCTGATCTCACTGTGGGACCTCTTGCTGTGTTATGCTAGAAGTAGTAACTCAGATGTTTTTATTTTCTGAGCTTTATCTGTTCATTTCTTTATCTTTTCCTTCTCCAAATACACTCACTCAAACATGAAACATTTTTCTCTTAGCCCCTCGTAAATGCCAGCTAGGGCAATTACCCTAAGCTTGCACTGATGTGTGATGTTTGGCTTGTAAGGAGACTAATCTGAGCCTGCCACACTCGGCATCTAGAAGCATTTATAGCTGTCAAATCTAATGGAAGTCAAGTGATTGATCTTCAAGGTAGCAGCTGCAGCCTCCTCCAGAAACTAATTTAATATGAGACCTGTGGCAAACCCATACAAATAATGTTGCTTAGATGCTCATTTTACTTGCTGTTTTCTCTTTTAAGTACAAGGGGCCAAGAGAGGACAATAAGGTTGTTGAAGCAGACGTGGTAGGAGAATCTGCTCCAAGAGGTGTAAATCCAGAAGGAGCTGGGATGAATTGGACATTCTCAGCATCTCAGCTACTTGGAGGACTTGTTTTTTCAAACCCTTTTGAAAAGCTGACAGATCACCTGTAGCAGGCACGCCTCCAAAGCAGGGGCATCTTCCAAAGCCTATTGAAATTGAAAGAAAGGCCCTCATGTATTCATCTGGTCCAACGGAAAGAAAGATCTGCTCTTCCTTTATGTGGAGACTATTCCATACAATTAGCTGACTCAGGCATTCAGTCCCTTGGGTGCTCAGTCCAAGTGGGCCTAGTTCTCTTCCCACAGAATAACATTTACTGTGTTGGAAACCACTAGAAAGAGAACAAAAGAACCCCAACCCCTAGGACATGCAACTGAGTGAGTTTGGAACATCCTTGTGCATCTCTTTCTGCAGTCTGCTTCCTTGTAGCATTACTACTGAAATGCACGAGAGTGATGAAGGATCCCACAGTTTGGCTCACCAAGCATTAACCAAGGGGGGTGTGTGTCTTACTTGCAGTAGAAATATTTCAAAGCCTCTTAACTTTTCTTTCAGGACAGAATCCAGCAACTGAGGTCTGGGTAATAATAAGGCCTTGTGTGTTCCCTGCCACCACAAGCTGCAAATATTTTCCTGACTGTTTTGGCTCTTTGCATCATGCGTAACAGGTGTATTGTTAGCAGGCTATGAAGTCAGGACTCCCATGACTCCTCAAAGGATGACTATTAAAAATAGCTTATTATTTGTCTTGCCATGTGCCTGTTCTCAGGTTTGGTTTATTATTATCTCCAATATAGCAAATCATCTGTCAGGTTGCAGATGCATTTAAGACTGTCCTATGATTTTGTCTGAACTGCCTCCTGTGCATGCCAGAATGCAGGTGATGAACTGTAAATAATCAGCACAGACCACAGGACTTAGGTTCTGCATAAGGCACAGGCCTAAACATGCACAAAATTGTTCTGCCTGTGACCCTGCTTCATAGTGGAGCATCATTTACATTCTCAGTGTGTGGCAAGAAGACAATTAAAGACCAGCTGTAAGTGTTTTGAATCCTTCACTCTTGTAAAAGTTGCTGGCATATTAAAGGCTTGTAGCATAAAGCAAAGCAGCCAAAAATTGGGTCATTTAAATTAGAGTTTCCTCCACTGTAACCCTGTTGGTTTAAAAAAAGGGAAACAAAGTATTTGCCACCACTTCCTGCTCTCCTGGCTTTTTATACTGCTCCCCAAATTCAAGACATTCATAGTTTTCTTATATGCTCCACAGCTTAGAGACTCATAGAATGGTTTAGGTTGGAAGGGACCCTAAAGATCATCCAGTTCCAAACACCCCGCCATGGGCATGGACATCTTCCACCAGACCAGGCTGCTCAAGGCCTCATCCAACCTGGCCTTGAGCACCTCCAGGGAGGGGGTGGGCATCCACACAGCCTCCATGGGCAACCTGTTCCAGTGTCTCACCACCCTCACTAGAAAGAATTTCTTCCTAATCTCCAGTCTCAGACTGCCCTCCTCAAGCTTCAATCCATTCCCTCTCATCCTATCACTACAAGCCCTTATCAAATGTCGCTTTCTGGTAGCCCCCTTCAGGTGCCAGAAGGCTGCTCTAAGGTCTCCAGAGAGCCTTCTCTTCTCTAGACTGAACGGCTCCAGCTCTCTCAGCCTGTCCCCATAGGGAGGCTCTCCAGCCCTCTGATCATCTTTGTGGTCCTCCTCTGGACCAGCTCCAGCAGCTCCATGTCCCTCTCATGCTGGGGGCACCAGAACTGGACACACTACTCCAGGTGGGGCCTCACAAGAGCAGAGGTGGGGGGAGAATCACCTTAAACTCTACACATTTGGGGGCCATACCAACACAGTGATGCTCAAGAAGAGTGCTGTCTGGATATGCCTGTTCAAAATCTCAGGCACCAATGCAGCATTCTGCATATGTGCAGGAAGGTTTTTTGTGATAGTTTGAGAAGGTTTTTCCCATGTGCAATCTTGTAGCAAAAATCAGGATTTTTTTAACACGTCTTTACTACTCATATCTCAATAGCACAAAGTGGCAAGGAAGTGCTGGAGGAAGAGCTGGAAGAAATGCTGGAAGAGGGAGGAGAAGTTCATGCTGAAGGGAAATTACTGTAGAAGAAGAAAGAAGTGTCAGTTTCCCCCAGTTAGCTACCAAGCTCCCTGCTGACATGCCTGTCAAGATCTGGGAGCACTGACCAAGGCTGTATCTACACCAATACGTGTGGCTAAACCTGAGCCTGGCCTCTCACTGCTGTAACTGCACCAGGGCAGACCAGATTCAGAAGCACATTCACGGCAGAGCTCAGGCCGCTTTGCACAGACCCATCCTCCTCCTACCATGGAAAAGGACAAGGCCTGAGGGAAGAGGCTCCACAAGTCCCTCCCTGTCACACGTGAGATCGCTTGGGACAAGCCAATTTGCTGCTCCTTGTAGTGCTCCACACCTAAGACTGAAATGCAAAACTCAAGTCTACTGATGTAATACTGACAGTGCTACCAGCAGCAGATGGTCATAATTAATCTTGTCAGCTCACTCAAAAGGCACCTTCAGACCAGAAGGAGAACTTATTTTATAGTCAGAGAACTTAGTTTATAGACAACAGAGTTGTTTTGGTAGGAAAAGATCTTTAAGATCATTGAGTCCAACCATTATCTAACTACCGAGGCTGGTGCTAAACCATGTCCCTTAGCACACCACCTCTTAAACACCTCCAGGGATGGGGATCCACAACCACCTTTCTGGGCAGCCTATTCCAGTGTTTTATAACCCTTTCAGTGAGGAATTTTCTTCTAACAGCCAACCTAAACCCCCCCCGGTGCGACTTCAAGCCACTTCCTATCTTCACTCAGCTTCAGAAGATAAACAAGTTGATGAACTTCAGGCTGATTAGATTTGGTATTTATATTATTTGGTGTTTATAACATTATCTAAACCCAAGATCTTCACATGCCAGAGCTCAAAACAAAGAGATTAGGAACTGCATTCAAGCCCTAATGTTCACCTCATCTTAAGCTCTTTAACATCTTTATTGATGATCTGGATGAGGGCATCAAGTCCATCATCAGTAAATTTGCAGAGGACACCAAGCTGGGGGCAGGAGTTGATCTGCTGGAGGGCAGAGAGGCTTTGCAGAGGGACCTCGACAGGCTGGACAGATGGGCAGAGTCCAATGGCATGAGACTGAACACATCCAAGTGCCGGGTTCTGCACATTGGCCACAGCAACCCCAGGCAGTGCTACAGGCTGGGGTCAGAGTGGCTGGAGAGTGGCCAGGCAGAGAGGGACCTGGGGGTGCTGGTTGATGGGAGACTGAACATGAGCCAGCAGTGTGCCCAGGCAGCCAAGAGGGCCAATGGCATCCTGGCCTGCATCAGGAACAGTGTGGCCAGCAGGAGCAGGGAAGTCATTCTGCCCCTGTACACTGCACTGGTTAGGCCACACCTTGAGTACTGTGTCCAGTTCTGGGCCCCTCAGTTTAGGAAGGATGTTGACTTGCTGGAAGGTGTCCAGAGAAGGGCAACGAAGTTGGTGAGGGGTTTGGAGCACAAGCCCTGTGAGGAGAGGCTGAGGGAGCTGGGGTTGCTTAGCCTGGAGAAGAGGAGACTCAGGGGAGATCTTATTGCTCTCTACAACTACCTGAAGGGAGGTTGTAGCCAGGCAGAGGTTGGTCTCTTCTCCCAGGCAACCAGCACCAGAGCAAGAGGACACAGTCTCAGGCTGCACCAGGGGAGGTTTAGGCTGGAGGTTAGGAAGAAGTTCTATACAGAGAGAGTGATTGCCCATTGGAATGGGCTGCCCGTGGAGGTGGTGGAGTAACCATCATTGGAGGTGTTCAGGAGGAGACTTGATGGGGTGCTTGGTGCCATGGTTTAGTTGATTAGGTAGTGTTGAATGATAGGTTGGACACGGTGATCTTGAAGGTCTCTTCCAACCTGGTCTATTCTATTCCATTCTATTCATACACTTATAAAAGAAGGAATTACACTGTTTGTTGTTGGCCAGTGGAAATGCCCCTTAATGGGAGAACTGGCCTCTGTTCCCTAAGTGAATAAATAAATACCATCAATCTAATTCAGTGGTTATTTAGAAACTCATTCAAATCAAGCAGACTGTTATCCACTCATTTCAAAGCAAACAGTGGCACAATGCCCAGCACAAACGGCACACCTCTAGACATATGCCTCAACAAGTAATAAGCATTAATTCTGCATTAAGGTGAATCAGACTGACTGGCTGCATGGGGCTTTTTTTTCCCTGCTGCATTTCTCTTTCACATTTCATCTAAAGAGCAACAAAAGTAACTGAAAAAATTGCTTCTGAAGTAATTATTGAAGATCTTCATACCGCTTCATCGAACGAGAGTGACGTAGTCACTGCCTGACGATGAGGGATCACCTCTGATGCTAAATCTTTCACTGTCAGCAGGAAACATTATCATAGAATCAATAAGGTTGGAAGAGACCTCAAAGATCAGCAAAGCCAACCTGTCACCACAGACCTCATGACTACTAAACCATGGCACCAAGTGCCACGTCCAATCCCCTCTTGAACACCTCCAGGGACGGTGACTCCACCACCTCCCTGGGCAGCACATTCCAACGGCTAACAACTCTCTCAGTGAAGAACTCTCTCCTCACCTAACAACTCTCTCAGTGAAGAACTCTCTCCTCACCTCCAGCCTAAACCTCCCCTGATGCAGCTTGAGACTGTGTCCTCTTGTTCTGGTGCTGGTTGCCCGGGAGAAGAGACCAACCCCCACCGGGCTACAACCTCCTTAAAGAACAGAACTCAGCCTAATAACTGTGCAAAATGTTCATACTAATAATAAACATTCATTTGAAGATCTCTCTGGTTTTAAGAATGAAAGAAAGCCCAGATTGCATACACATGTATTCATATATTCATTTCCCCATTCTAAAGCCATATCTTTCATATCTGCGTGTGACTGCCTGATACACATCTAAAAGAAATCAGGCACATAACAAATTTATTTTGCATTCAGCAATCAAGAACTGCTGCAAAATGACATTCTTGCAGCTGGTGACCTTTAATATTTTTATTTCTAGCTTCCCAAAAATTTCTTTTCCCATCAGTCATTCCTAGCAACAACACAAAAACCACACCACATTCTGCCATCCACACATAAACACACTGCTCCCACTTAAACCCAGGGTTATTTCCTCTTTTCTGAACACAAAACACAGAACCCTGACTAGAGCTACACCCACATGAGAGTAGAGTAGAGTAGAGTAGAGTAGAGTAGAGTAGACCAGACCAGACCAGACCAGACCAGACCAGACCAGACCAGACCAGACTGGAAGAGACCTTCAAGATCACCGTGTCCAACCCATCAACCAATCCAACCCACCTAATCAACTAAACCATGGCACCAAGCACCCCATCAAGTCTCCTCCTGAACACCTCCAATGAAGGTGACTCCACCACCTCCCTGGGCAGCACATTCCAATGGCTAACAACTCTCTCAGTGAAGCACTTTCTCCTCACCTCGAGCCTTAACTTCCCCTGGTGCAGCCTGAGACTGTGTCCTCTTCTTCTGGTGCTGGCTGCCTGGGAGAAGAGACCAACCTCTGCCTGTCCACAACCTCCCTTCAGGTAGTTGTAGAGAGCAATAAGGTCATCCCTGAGTCTCCTCTTCTCCAGGCTAAGCAACCCCAGCTCCCTCAGCCTCTCCCCGTAGGGCTTGTGTTCCAAACCCCTCACCAACCTCGTTGCCCTTCTCTGGAGAAAGGAAGAAACATCCCACACCCAGAATACTGTGTCCAGTTTTGGGCTCCCTGGTTCAGGAGAGACAGGGATCTGCTGGAGAGAGTCCACCACAGAGCTGTGAGGATGACTGGGGGATTTTAACATCTCTAATATGAAGAAAGACTGAGAGCCCTGGTGAAGGATTGAATTCACCCTGGGGCCATTTAGTTTGGAGAAGAGAAGGCTGAGAGGGGATCTTGGTAATGTCTGTAGACATCTGAGGGGTGGGTGTCAAGATGAAGGTGCCAGGCTCTGTTTTAAAGGAAGATTTCGATCAAGACTAAGCAGAAAGCACACTTAGGCTGCAGAGATACGAGCAGATACAACTGGGTGAAACCGGATGATGTGTTAGCCTCACGCTTAGAATACAGCATCTATGGAGCCGTTGGTACACTGTTGTGAGAGACTAAAGCTTGTCTCTCCTGGTGTGACTCAACAAAGATAAAATCACTTGCTGCTTGCCCAGACAATAGCTGATGTGCGTTGGGCAGAGCCACTGGAAGGACTCTTGGAAGGCGCAAAGATAACATTGCTCACGGGACCACAGCTGGCCTACAACAATGGACTGAGGCCACCTTCGGGAATATTCATAAGACAAGATAATCTCCACCCATCAAGTACCCTGGAAAGGGAGGATGGTGAGACAATGGATTCACCACCCGTTTCCTGATGTGTAATGAGTGTGTGGGCAGGTAGATGGAGAAGGAGGAGGTGGAGGCCCTCTCCACCCCCCCCCCCATCCAGACCCCTGCCCAAACATACAGGAATACACAGAAAGATTCCCTGGAGAATGATACCTGGATACTTACCTAAGGATGATTTCCTGGCCCCTGAATTCCTGAGGGGCAATACTCGGACACATAGCTAAGGACTAAAAAACTGTATAGAAGACTTGAGCAACTACTGGCTCAGCAGAAGAAAAACACGGAACCAAAAACACAGATGAAGGAAAACACAGAAGGACAATGCCGCTGAGAAGGAAGCAGGAGAGAAGGAAAAGCCCAGGACAATGCTGCTCTGAAGAAAAGAGGCCATGGAGCCTGGAAGAAGCAGACTGAACCCTCTCTCCATGTCCTAAGTTCCGTCTGCTGCAACTCATGGAGCTGAGGAGGCTGCCCAGAGGACCACATCTCTTCTACAGCCAAAGCCTCAGCACCGTTTCTCCACAGACCCAACATCTCCTGCAGCACCTTTCCTCCACAGACTCAAACTGTCTTGGGGGGGTGAGTGGTGTGGTAATATAATTCTTTTCCTCTTCCCCCTCTCTATTTTCTCCCTCTTCCCCCTCTCTATTTTCTCCCTCTTCCCCCTCTGATCCATCCACTTTATTTATGTAATCAATAGTCTAGCTGTTGATGTTTTGGCCTCCTTTGTGCCTCTCATTTCACAACACAGGAATATTCAAAAGAACTGAGTCCAGACCGAGACATCTGTAAAACAAAACAATGTCTCTCCTGACGGGAGGAAAGAGTTATGAGTTGTGGTTTGTGTCAGCAAAAGCTCTGGGCAGCTGTAAAATGTTTGTTTTGAAAGCTTCCTTTAGAACCACAAAAAGGTGGGGGAGCCAATATTATGACTAAAACACTGCTTGGCAGGCAATGAATGATTTGTTCTTCTCTGGCTCCGAACCACATCCTGACCCTCAGAGAGGATGAGTGTGCAGTGGAAATTCTCTACCTGCACAAAAAAGGTACATTTTTTTTTCCCTACAAAAAGCATCTATGCTTAAATAGTTCATTTAACATGTGGGGGGGGAAAACAACAACCAACCAACCAACCAACACAAACCCACCCAACCAAACAAACCAAAACCCCCAAGTGGTAAGAGCAGAGAAGAAACATACAAATATTGCAAAATACCTCACAGCCAAAAGCAAAGAATCAGCACTAAATGTGTGCTTCCCTTAGTCTCACTCTATCTTGTGTTTCAATTCCTGTTCCTATCACAAATGACAGAAACCTGTTATAAATAGCAGCCAAGTAACTTCTGCTCAGGCTTTGGAATCCATTTGTCTGTCTAGGGGGAGACTAACTGTCCTGAGGACAAATGGGCTGTATTGGCTCTGGCTGAGAAGGAGTTAACTTTCCTTATGGTGCTGTGCTTACCTCTTTACCACCTCCAAATAAATCAGGATACCCAGGGCCACATCAAGTCTGATCTTGAATGTCTCCAGGTACAGGGCTTCAGCCACATCCCTGGGCAACCTGTTCCAGTATTTCACCACTCTCACTGTAAAGGACTTCTTCCTGATGTCCAGCCTAAATCTACCCTGCTCCACTTTCAAACCATTGCCCCTCATCCTATCACCCCAAGCCCTTCTAAACAGTCCCTCCAACAGCCTTCCTGTAGGTCTCCTATAGGTCTATATAGGTCTCTATTAGTCTCCCCAAAGCTTTCTCTTCTCTCAGCCTGTCTTCACAGGAGGGCTTGTCTAGCCTTCTCATCATCTTTGTGGACCTCCTGTGGACCCACTCCAGCAAGTCCATTTCACTCTTGTGATGGGGGCCCCAGAGCTGGACACAAGCAGACAGTTCCCTCAAAAGCAAACTTCCTCGTCTCTTATCTCAGAATCACGCTCTTCATTTGGGTTGGACCCACCAGAGACCCAGTACAGAGTGCAAGAGCCTGCATGCTGGGCACTGTCTCACTGTGTGTATGGACACAAGTGCTCCTCTTCCCCATGGCACAGCTCCACTGGTTGTGACACATGAGCCTTCCCCGGCGTGGCTGCAGTTAACTGAACTGCTGGTTTCCTCAGCTCTTGTCTTTACTGGCAGCATGTGACCTGACAGTACAGCATTTGCCATCAGCCTTACTCACTCTGGTATTTCTGTCTGGACTGATGCTCTACAGGCTGTAGATCTCTGAAGGACATATATCTCTGGAATTTATCTGTCCCCCTATGGAATGCTATAACCTACTAATGCACATGAGATTCCAAATACCCAGCAACCTCTAAGCAGTTACAGTAACAAATCAAGATAAGGTCCAATGATTTCAAGTCACTAGTGAAGTCACTGCCACACTTGAAAAACTATGGTGCCCTAGCAATAACAAAGTGACTCATTAGTTCCTGTCATTTAAACCTGTCCCAGGAAGTGTCCACATTAGATATGACAAGATAGATAAGCAGAAAATATACCAAACTTCCAAGTCTCTTGTCATGGAGGCACTGACAAAATAGCCAGCCACAGCCACCTGAAAACTGTGGATTTATTGCAATTCATCTGCTCTCCTTCCAACAGAATAAGATTACGGACTGGGATGCCAGCTGCTGCACAGCTCACCAAACTAGTTGGAAAGATGAACCAAAATGTGCACACACTCGCTCAGGAAAGGAAAACCTTCCCATGGGTACCCAGATACACTCACCAAGGAGGGGTGAGGAATCCCTCTGCTAAGAGGAGATGATCTCACTGCCAAGCAGCTGCTGCTGCTGCTGCTGCTGCTGCTGCTGCTGCTGCTGCTGCTGCTGCTGCTGCTGCTGCTGCTGCGTGGAGAGAGCTCCCAACTCTCTCCCTAGCAGAACTTGGTTCACACCCTTTCTGATGGCAGCTGTGGTCAATTTCTTAATTAGGCTATGGTCAATTTCTTAATTAGTTGGAGGGTGGAGTTCTCCAAGCAGCAAAAGGAGGAGCCAGCTAATGTCTGAATGTGTGGAGCTGATATTTAGAATAGAATAGAATTAACCAGGTTGGAAAAGACCTTCAAGATCATTGAGTCCAACCTATCATCCAACACCATCTAACCAACTAAACTATGGCACCAAGCACCCCATCCAGACTCTTCTTAAACACTTCCAGTGATGGTGACTCCACCACCTCCCTGGGCAGCACATTCCAATGGCCAATTACTCCCTTTATGAAGAACTTCCTCCTAACATCCAGTCAAAACCTCCCCTGGTGCAGCCTGAGACTGTGTCCTCCTGTTCTGGTGCTGGTTGCCTGGAGAAGAGACCAACCCCCACCTGGCTACAGCCTCCCTTCTGGTAGCTGTAGACAGCAATAATGTCTCTCCTGAGCCTCCTCTTCTCCAGGCTAAATACCCCCAGCTCCCTCAGCCACTCCTCATAGAGCTTGTGCTCCAAACCCCTCACCAGCTTTGTTGCCCTTCTCTGGACACGTCCAACTTCTAGCTAGCCTTGGCCCCTTGCTCAGAGTCTGTCAGGACCGACCCTGCACTTGTGGGGGTTGGGGGCAGTCATACCTGTCACAGGCCCTCCTATCACCCTGACCACCTGGGAACAGGGGAGGTTTAGACTCGAGGTGAGGAAAAAGTTCTTCACTGAGCAAGTCATTCGTCATTGGAATATGCTGCCCAGGGAGGTGGTGGAGTCGCCGTCCCTGGAGGTGTTCAAGAGGGGATTGGACATGGCACTTGGTGCCATGGTCTAGTTGTGAGGTCTGTTGGGACAGGTTGGACTTGATGATCCTTGGGGTCTCTTCCAACCTTGGTTATACTGTGATACTGTGATACTGTAACATCTCCAGGTCATCCCACCTTGACAGACAGGCATTTGCCAGAGAGAGTGCTCACCCGACTGAGCCCTCCTGCGTGTGCACAGTATCAGCCTTTTTACTCCACTGAAGGGGCAAATCCTCATTGGCTTTTCTCTTTTTGCCCCCTGCTGACCATGTCTTCATTAGGTGTATGTTCACCCCTGAAGGTACCATCAGATACCATTTGCAGAGCAAAGGCTGGGTCAGTAGTGGCAACCTCACAGCTGTGGCATTTTCCTGCCATGTGTGTGAAGGGCACAGCTCTGCACTGTGAAGATTAGCTGTATCAGCTGTAGGTCTGGCACAGCGTATCCTCAGGCAGTGATTTGTTGTGAAAGGGATAAGAGAAGGTCAAAGAGCTTTACAATCTGACATGACATAAATGCAGCATGACTCTGCACATATGGTTGACCTCCTTCTTAGGAACTTACTAATTCCCAAATGTGAGTGTAGCTGCCACAGATAGCAGTGCCTATGAAATCAGGGAATTTTGGGATCAGAATTGTGGCTGCCCCCTTCCTGGAGATGTTCAAGGCCAGGTTGGATGAGGCTTCGAGCAACCTGGTCCGGTGGAAAGTGTCCCTGGCCATAGCAGGGGGCTGGAACTAGATGATCTTCAAGGTCCTTTCCTGTGGAACCTCCTGCTCCAGTGTGCACCCATTGCCCCTTGTCCTATCATTGGACATCCCTGAGCAGAGCCTGGCTCCATCCTCCCCACACTGCCCTTCACATCTTGATCAACATGAATGAGGTCACCCCTCAGGCTCCTCTGCTCCAAGCTCAAGAGCCCCAGCATCCTCAGCTTTTCCTCAGCAGGGAGATGTTCCACTGATAAAGGGGAAAAAATGGCAAGTTGAATGGAGGATTTGGCTCTTTAAACCCATCCTCCCTTCATATAATGTCATTTTTATGCAATAAGGCAATTTTTTATGCTTGTAAAGAAGTCATTTTTAGTGTGGGGTGGTTTTTTTCTAATAATCCATTAAGAAGAGGTTTCTTCTTGCAAGATCCTGAATATTCTCTTTTTTCCCTTAAGTTATTGCAAATTAAGGACACTGTCCCCTGGCAGGAGTGGGCCCTGTGTTCCAAGTGCAGGCAGCATTTGGGGAGGACCATTTTGAGTTTGCTTCCCCTGAGTTAATATTATGAACACTGAAAAGAGAAGCTAGTACAAAAAAAAGGAATTGAGATCACTTAAGGGGATTGGAATTTTCTTGGTTACTGTGTGGCCCCTGTTTTACACCTTGGCCATTTCATTTATGAATGATTAATTAAGGTCCAAGCAATTAGCTTAGGCAAAGGTGCTGACTCAAGAAGCAGGAGGAATGGAGGAAGAAATGAAAGGGAAAAGGCAGAGTAAATGTGCAACACATTTTGCAATAAGCTGCTTTATTGTTGCTAGGTCAAGGTGGCAGAGTTTTATTGGCCTGCACTAAATGCATATGTCTGGAGTGATGATGCAAAACAAAACTCAGAAATCTGTCTATTCAGACTGATAGAGAGAATAGAATAGAATAGAATAGAATAGAATAGAATAGAATAGAATAGAATAGAATAGAATAGAATAGAATAGAATAGAATGTTCCAAATGACAGAGAAAAAGGAATCAGTATGCCTCCAAACATAGTTGGTATAATACTTGAAGTAACCAAAGAGACACTTGTTGACAGAGGGCAGATTGGTAAGAATTTAGACCCTAAAATATGTTGTGATGGTTTAGGTCTTCAGACACCACTGAAGATTTCCCCAGCTCCTCCCTGAACTCCAGTATCCATGTGTTTCTTTTACCTTCACTAGCTGAGTGGACTGCCTCCTCTGCCTCCTCCCTAGTTATAGGGAACATCTCCCCAGGGTGTTTTTTTCCCATGATTTTCATCCCCACCTGGCCCTGTGTAACTGGAACGTGGAGTTCACACATGGCACAAGGCACATTTTGCAAGCAGCAGCTGCTGAAGGGCAACACAATAGGCAACACAGGTGAGGAGACATAGGCTTGCTGCCTTCTCTTTGACTGGTAAGTTGGCAATACTGCAAAGGAAGGAACAAGGAAAAACAAAGTCATACTTATTATGAGGACTGAATTAGAAAGAAGCAAGTCCAGAAGCTGGTAACTCCTTATTCCTTGTGAATAATCTTGATTGCTCAAGTGTTTCCTGAAGGGCATCTCTAATCATTAACTTCTCACCGTGGGTCATCGGAGGTACATTTGGCAGTCAGCTCTCATGAGCAAGCCTAAGTTATCTTAAATAATAAAACAAGAACTGGAACTGTGGTACACTTGAGAAATTTCTGAAGGACTGCTTTACTGTAAAACACAATTTGCATGCCAGGTCTGGAGTTGAGTTGACGATGTCGAAGGACCTCATAGAATCATAGAATCAATAAGGTTGGAAAAGACCTCAAAGATCATCAAGCCCAACCTCTCACCCAACACCTCAGGACTAACTAAACCATGGCACCAAGTGCCACATCCAATCTCCTCTGGAACACCTCCAAGCCCTATTAGGAGAGGCTGAGGGAGCTGGGGTTGTTTAGCCTGGAGAAGAGGAGGTTCAGGGGAGACCTCATTGCTGTCTACAGCTACCTGAAGGGAGGTTGTAGCCAGGAAGGGGTTGGCCTCTTCTCTCTAGCAACCAGCACCAGAACAAGAGGACAGAGTCTCAAGCTGCACCAGGGGAAGTTTAGGCTGGAGGTGAGGAGAAAGTGCTTCACTGAGAGAGTCATTTGTCATTGGAATGGGCTGCCTGGGGAGGTGGTGGAGTCACCGTCCCTGGAGGGGTTCAAGAGGGGATTGGATGTGGCACTTGGTGCCATGGTCTAGTCATGAGGTTTGTGGTGACAGGTTGGACTCGATGATCTTTGAGGTCTCTTCCAACCTTGGTGATACTGTGATACTGTGATACCTCCCTGGGCAGCACATTCCAGCGGCTAACAACTCTCTCTGCGAAGTCAGCTGAGTTAGGTTAATAAGAGGAATTTGAGGAAGAGAATGTTTAAAATGGGCAAATGGATTTGTGGCCATTAAAAGACAAATGTAACATTTTAAGCATTCAACAATGTTTGGATTTGGACCAGAGCTATTTACTTTTATGCTTTCACATTTCTTATGGTCACTTTTGTTTAAAGTGCAGCTTTCAGTTGAAAAAAAAACATAATTTATATATATATATATATATATATATATAAATCAATTAAAAGCAGGTAATTGTTTGAGAACTGCCTCTTTCCTGCAAAAGTGACTTCTATTATGATGAATCTGCATATTCTGTGGAAACAAAGAAAGATTTCTCTGGTGTGGCTTTGGAAGAGGTACACAAAAAATGATCAGAGAGCCGGGACACCTCTTCCATGAAGAAAGGCCAAAAGTGTTGGGGTTGTTCAACCTGGAGAAGAAAAGGGCCCAGAGAGGTTTTATTGCAGTTTTCAGCACTTAAAGAGGGTGCACTTAAAGGATGGGCTTGTTGCAACACTACAAGGGGTAATGGCTTTTAACTAAAGGGGAGCAAGGTTTAGACAGGATATAAGGAAGAAACTTTTCATGATGGGGGTGGTGAAACATTAGAACAGCTTGCCTGGGGAAGTGGTAGATGGATACACCACCCCTAGAAACATCTAAGGTCAGGTTGGATCACAGAATCACCAAGGTTGGAAGAGACCTTAAAGATCATCAAGTCCAACCTGTCACCACAGACCTCATGACTACTAAACCATGGCACCAAGTGCCACATCCAATCTCCTCTTTGAACACCTCCAGGGACGGTGACTCCACCACCTCCCCAGGCAGCACATTCCAATGGCTAACAACTCTCTCAGTGAAGCACTTTCTCCTCACCTCGAGCCTAAACTTCCCCTGGTGCAGCTTGAGACTGTGTCCTCTTGTTCTGGTGCTGGTTGCCTAGAGGTGGCTCTGAGCAACCCATTCTAGTGGAGGATGGAGGGAGGTTGCACTAGATGACGTGTAAAGTTCCCTTCCAATCCAAACCATTCTGTGATTCTCTGATGATTCCGTGATGTAAACATTTCCACCCCTTTTAGTCATGAAACATTCAGAAGTCAAGCCAATGCTAAATATGCCTTTTAAATGAGTGATTTCTGTTGGCTGTGCTCTTCTTTCAGAGACATGTGACAGTTTAGAAAGTGCTAATGTTTTAAAGTGCCTCTGCTTTTGAAAGGCCTCAGGCTGAATTTCTACAATGCTTTAAAAATAAAATTCTTTAACATCACAAAATTAAAATATTTGGCACTGCTTTGAGCTTTAAAAAAAATCCAGGCTGTTGTAGGCTTGGTAAAACAAAACCATAAATAGGTTATTTGGGTCAAACACAACAGGGAGGTCATTCTCCCCCTGTACACTGCACTGGTCAGGCCACACCTTGAGTACTGTGTCCAGTTCTGGGCCCCTCAGTTTAGGAAAGATGTTGAGTTGCTGGAAGGTGTCCAGAGAAGGGCAACGAAGTTGGTGAGGGGTTTGGAACACAAGCCCTATGAGGAGAGGCTGAGGGAGCTGGGGTTGCTTAGCCTGGAGAAGAGGAGACTCAGGGGTGACCTTATTGCTCTCTACAACTACCTGAAGGGAGGTTGTAGACAGGCAGAGGTTGGCCTCTTCTCCCAGGCAGCCAGCACCAGAACAAGAGGACACAGTCTCAGGCTGTGCCAGGGGAGGTTTAGGCTGGAGGTTAGGAAGAAGTTCTATACAGAGAGAGTGATTGCCCATTGGAATGGGCTGCCCGTGGAGGTGGTGGAGTAACCATCATTGGAGGTGTTCAGGAGGAGACTTGATGGGGTGCTTGGTGCCATGGTTTAGTTGTTTAGGTGGGTTGGATTGGTTGATGGGTTGGACACGGTGATCTTGAAGGTCTCTTCCAACCTGGTTTATTCCATTCCATTCCATTCCATTCCATTCCATTCCATTCCATTCCATTCCATTCCATTCCATTCCATTCCATTCCATTCCATTCCATTCCATTCCATTCCATTCCATTCCATTCCATTCCATACTATACTATACTATACTATACTATACTATTAGTTTTGTAGTCACCAACAGGATTTTAAGATGTAGCTTTTTCCTTGGAAGCTAAGCCAGCTTCCTACAAAGTCTGCCTCATCAGAACAATCATCTGAGATGTAGTTTAAGGCAACACATAATCTTCAGTCTCATAACTTTCCACAGTTCATACACTTTGACTATCACCTCCTGCCTTTATCTGCAGAGCTAATAAATGACAAATGGCATGCCTTTTTCATGACCCAGCATTTCAGTTATTTATCAAGTTATTTCTAATGTATCACTTGTCTTTATCAACTCCCTGGAAAAAATCAATGTCTGGCAGGACTCAACAGCAGGCAACAAACTATATAAGCCTGCAGTTTGCATTGCCTGGTCTCAGATTGTCACTTCAGGTCATCTGACTTAGAAGTGACTCTTCAATCCTCTTGTCACTTCACTGTTACCTGATTTGCAAATATCCAAGACTTAAGCAAACATGTCCAGCTCCAGTGAGGAGGAACTCATTCACATGTTTAAGGGGATTCCTTTTACCACCAGGTCTTCTCTAGAACTTCTAAACTCTCTGGATGCTTTTGATGCTCGAGAAGATGATGTCCTTTGGTTTCCTATCCCAAATCTGGTAAGCTTTACTTTGAGAGATTAATTCCAAGCAGTCTGAATTTGTTTGCTTCATGTTCTCTGCTTAAGCTACTTGAGAAATGTCTGCTGAAACTACTTGAGAAATGTCTGCTGAAGCTACTTGAGGAATGTCTGTGTACAAGCAACAAGGGAGGGTGGTTTAGTATCTGAATAAACTATTCTGCCAGTAAGTGTTCCAATAATTGAAAAAATAAAGGTAATTTGTCTAAACTTTGATCCCTTAATGGAAAATAAGCTCAAGTGTCTTCATATGGTGAAGCAAATAAATATTTATCTCTTGTAGCAAAATCTGTATTTGAAGGGTTGTTCTCAGGGCTTTTCGCATTCAATTATGAGCAAGTCAGGAGCTGTATTAAGTTGCTTTTATGGCTCTTGGGCAGTAGATGTATTAATTTGGTCTTCACTCTTGCCCTGCCTCACCTGCACACAGAAACCCACCCCAAAGAAACTCAATTTAACGCTTCCCCAAATATAAAGACTCGAGGTACTGTAAGGAAAACCAGATCAATTCATCAATTGATGATGACAACAGCATAACTTCTCAGCTGATAGGCACTTTGTCCCATGAGAATGTTTTGGTACCAATATTAGTGCCTCTCAATGGGTTATTTTGTACTTCATTTACAGTCCTCATTTTCTCAGTATTTATATATTTGGAACCAATGGGATTACTCAGTTATGTAAAGTTTCCTCAAACTGGAGGATTAGAGTTGGCACTTGTACACAGCAAGCTGTTTCACTGTGCAAAATACATGCCCCATGTATTTTCCCATTAACAAATCTTCCTTTCCCTCCCCCTCCCCCTCATTTTTTTCCTGTTATTTTTCCTTCTTTTTTATTTTTTCTTTCTTCCTTTCATTCTCTCTTTTTTTCTCCTCCTCCCCCCCCTTCAAACTTACTGTTCTGCAGGCACTCACTGGCTTGCAAGAGTTTTAACGAGCCTTTTCAGTGCTCAGGTTACACTAACATCTCCCATTGAATTTGGAGACATATCCAGACTGGAGGAACTGAATCAGCTCTCATCAAAGAGGCTCATCCCAACACACTTAGACTACAACATGCTACCTACAAACTTTAAGAACAAAAAATGCAAGGTAAGGCAAAAAATCCCAAAAGCTACAAAAGCAGTTAAGATGCACTGAATGCCTATTGGAAAGCTATTTTCTCTTGCCATTCCTTAACAGTTTTCAAATGATTCAGAGGTTCCAGGAAGAGTTTGCTGTGAATTTTGGAGACACACTGACCAGCAGTCAGTGTGAGCTGGGACTTGGGCTAGGGACTAGGTTCTGCTCCTGCCCCAGTGCTCCCACGGGTGATTTGTATACACAAACAATAGCACCAGGAATACCTTAGGGATAGGGGGTGCTTACATGTTCCCATTTCCTACAGGCTGGAGCCACTTAGAAAACAGTTGTCTTGGGTACTTACAGGCTGTTCTGGATGTGAAGATACTCTGCCCCTCCTACTGAACATTTACGAAGACCTTATAAAGGAGAAAGGGATAAGAACTGAAATGTGGGAAGCAGAATCAGACCCCATGCTAAGGTCTGAGCTCGTTAAAATAAATCAGTTCTGGGCCTCAAATTTTAGCTTAGAAGTTCAAATTTTTAGCATTACTCAGACCCAGACTTTTGAAAATAATTTTTGGGACCAGGTGAATTTGACCAGGAGGTGAAAACTTACATTTTGCATCTGTCTTGTAAATGTTAATTAGCCAATAGCTTCATATCTTAGATTTATGAGTCAGTAAACTGACTCATGAGTTAAAATGAACACTGCCTCCTTCATAAAACATAAACGACACCCAGCTGCAGCAGACACACCTCTGTCCACATGGAATTGTTTACTAACCACTACTGACTCCTGCCTAGTCAGGGACAAATCCATTTGAATCTTAGTGGCATGGTCACCAACAGAGGGGTCCCTAAAGGAAAGAGTCTTGACCCTGCAAAAGTGCCTGTGAAAACGCTGCAGTTATGCACAGAGCTGCTCTAAAGGAAAGGAAGGATGCTAGCACTAAGAACTGTACCATCTTGATTTACAGATGATCTACATCAGCAGAAATCCAAAAGATACTGCAGTTTCCATGTATCACTACTACAGGGACAACCCAAACCTTCCCACTATTGACAGCTGGACTGCTTTCTTTGACTTGTTCTTAAAAGGAGACGGTAAGAATAAAGGTTCTGTTTCCTCCTTGCAGTTTACACTACCTTCTGATGCACAGAGTTAGGAAAAACTCCTAACTGAAATCCTTGCTGTTATGGCTTTGGTTGGGGTTTTCCTTCAGGATAACTTCTACTGCTGAAGTAAACAAGAGCAAATAACAGGATGCTGGCTTCAGCCCTGCAAGGAGGCATTTCGAACCATGCCTGCAGTACATCAGCACAGCTGTTCTTTGCAGGTGTTTGCTGCTCTTTGACATAGAATCATAGAATAATTTGGGTTCAAAGGGACCCCCAAAGGTCATCTAGTCCAACCCCTGCAGTCAGTAGGGATATCCTCCGCTATCATCTTATCAGAGGCTTATCCAGCCTGGCCTTGAATATCTGTTGTAGTAGTGTGGTCCAAAGACCAAGGACAAGAGTGAGATATTTATGAGTAGCAGTGGAAGATGACAACAGGATTGTGTTTCAATTATCCACTCCCACTTTTAGTACTTTATTACTCCTGTCAGGACATGTTCCTGCTATACAACCCCAGTGACCCCAACAACCTATTGCCTTGAAAAGCTTGGAAGCACAGTGCCATTGCAGTCATCACAGGCTTAGATCAACACTCCAGAAGTCAATTTGTCTACTGGCTTGTGTGAGCTTTGTCCCAGGTCTTATGTTCCTAGTTCACAGCAGCCCTAAAGCACTGATCTGCACGTTCTTGGCTTGTTTAGTATCAACTCTGAATGTACAAGAGTGAAAAAAAGAGAAGAGGATTTGGGGCTGTTCAGTCCAGAGAAGGGAAGGCTCCGAGGAGAACTTATTGTGGCCTTCCAGTATCTGAAGGGGGCCCACAAGAAAGCTGGGGAGGGACTTTTAGGATGTTAGGTAATAATAGGACTAGGGGGAATGGAACAAAAATAGAAATGGGTAGAATCAGATTGGATGTTAGGAAGTTCTTCCCCATGAGGGTGGTGAGACATTGGAACAGGTTGCCCAAGGTGGGAGTAGAGCCTCATCCCTGGAGGTTTTTAAGGCCAGGCTGGATGTGGCTCTGAGCAACTCCAATCCTAACAAGTCTATGAGTCTATGATTCTATTAAATCATAAAAGCATCTCCCATTTATCTGTAAATCAGTAGCCACCTTCTATTTGGGGCTGGAGTAGATGACCTTTAGAGGGCCCTTCCAACCAAACCCGTTCCATGATTCTATTTTCTGTGTGCTTATGCACGGCATAAAAACGTTGGTTACAACAGAAATTTATGCAAGAGGTGACCCATAGAGAGTTTGTTGGGTTTGCTCCTAATAGAAACACATGAAGGTTGTGATGCCTGATCCTCATCCTGCAGTGCTCTTGCAGAGTTAATCTCAGTTCAGAGCACGGGTGAGGACACACAGAGATGAGTGTGATGCTGTCCATGTTGTTTCCGAGGCTGTATGCTGTGCACCTGAAGCCAGTAGAGCTACTGTGTGCTACTGCTGGTCACATCCCCAGTCTGGCTAACCAGGAAAGCAGAGCTTAATTGAAAACTGTGGAACCCACCTGCCTTGGACAGTGCTTTGGGCACCAGAGATGGCTACAGACTGGAGCATTCAGCAAAGTACTTGATTATATTTCAGGGTTTGCAACCTCATTACAGTATTACACTTTTCTGGTAGCAGTGATAAAGCAAAGCCATATTTCTGGAGAATGATGGCCGTGTGCTCTCTCCAGGCCTGTTCTTATCACCTACAGGAGGCTTTCAACTCAGCTTTCCATGCAGTCCAAATTGTCTTTCAACCAGAAGAGTCAGAATTTGGGGTTTTTTAAGGGAAGCTGAGATTTAGATCTCCTCCCATGGTTCACCCAAAAGAGCAGCCAGGGAAAACAAGTGCTATGAGTCAACTATAAACCCTTAAGTTATCTGTGTTGGTGGCTGAAAGATGTATTTGCATAATAACTTCTTTACATAACTCTTCTTTGGCTTTAAAATATAATACATCTTCCCCTTTGGTGGGACAAAAATAGAGCTAACAACAGTGGGCTCCACTTAACAGATACCTTATTTGATTTCCTGGTGGAGTGATCATATCTCTGTCAGCACAGACATGCAGACATCTGCTGAGACAGATCTTGTTAGGGGGGGACGACATTTTCCTTCATTAGTGGCCCTTCATTGGGTTTTGGAGCCTGTTTCCTCTAGAGAACCATATCTCAGAACAGTATCTCTATCAGTCCAATAAGAGCAGTAACCTCTTTAGACTGTAAGGTTGAGTCAGCCCAAAAAAGATTTGAATGCATTTTAGAGGAAACACAGGGTACACACTACTGAGGGATCACTCTCCTGCATGGGTGAGATAGTCAGAGTTATTTATGACTAGAGCTTATGTGAAACTCTTCCACATGGGTTTTCTTTCCAGTCGTCTGTGGATCCTGGTTTGATCATTTCCTCAGTTGGGAAGAACATGCAAATGACAAGAACATCCTGTTTCTGTTCTATGAAGACATGAAGAAGGTAAACATGTTCTCTGCTCTTCTTTCAGAAAGTGCTACTTGGAAATTAGCATGATTAAAATATCAAAGGGTAAATTACAATGAAAAAAGGAGAGAAAGAAGGAAAACATTCATGCATATCTTTGGGCATATTTATGTATTTGCATATCACTGTATGTTAGTGAGCTAATTCTGGCTGCACACACAATCACACAGAATGTTAGGGGCTGGGAGGGACCTTGAAAGAGCACCCAGTCCAAACCCCTTGCCAAAGCAGGATGACCTAGGGCAGGTCACACAGGAACACATCCAGCTGGGTTTGGAATGTCTCCAGAGAAGGAGATTCTCTGGGCAGCCTATTCCAGGGCTCTGTAACCCTCACAATGAAAACGTTTCTCCTTATGTTCACGTGGAGACTCCTCTGCTCCAGCTTGCACCCATTGCCCCTTGTCCTATCATTGGACATCCCTGAGCAGAGCCTGGCTCCTTCCTCCCCACACTGCCCTTCACATCTTTATAAACAGGAATTAGGTCTCCCCTCAGGCTCCTCTGCTCCAAGCTCAAGAGCCCCAGCTCCCTCAGCCTTTCCTCAGCAGGGAGATGTTCCACTGCCTTCAGCATCTTTGTGGCTCTGTGCTGGACTCTCTCAAGCAGTTTCCTGAGGTCCTTCTTGACCTGAGGGGCCCAGAACTGGACACAATATTCCAGATGCAGATTCACCACGGCAGAGTAGCACAAATTACATAAATATCAAACCCTGTGAGAGCTGCATTTCATAGGTACAGGAGTGGGACATGTATGATGGTATTTTCCTCAGGCTACAGAAAGAATTGTATGTTCTTCATTCTTGGTCCAAGGACATCTGCTAAGGGGCACACATTAACCTGCCATGCCTGACATCTCAGGTGAAATTCTCAAAATGTGATGTAAGACATCAAAACCACTCATGGTCAGTGGGACTTGTGCTCCCAGTAAAGAAGAAAATTAGAGGCTATGGGGTTAGGAAAAGAGCTTTCATGAAAGGAAATGACTACACAGAAAACTCAAATACCAACATGGATTCAAAGAATGGTTAGGTTGGAAGGGACCTTGAAGGTTATCTAGTTCCAACCCCTCTGCCATGGGCAGGGACACCTTCCACCTGTCATCTTCACAATCTAATGACATAGAATCATAGAATGTTTTGGATTGGAAGAGACCTCCAAAGGTCATCTGGTCCAAGCCCCCTGTCATCAGCAGGGACATCCTCCTCTAGATCAGCTTGCTCACAGCCTTGTCCAGCCTGACCTTCAGTATCTCCAGGGATGGGGCCTCAACTACCTCCCTGAGCAACCTGTTGCACTGTTCTACCACCCTCATGGTGCAGAACTTGTTCCTAACATCCAATCTACATCTCCTCTTCTTTCATTTCAAACCATTGCCCCTTGTCCTATCTCTCCAGGCCTTTGCAAACATTCCCTCTTCAGCCTTCTCATAAGCCCCCTTCAAGTATTGGAAGGCTGCTATTAGGTCTCCCTGAAGCCTTCTCTTCTCCAGGCTGAACAACCCCAGCTCCTTCAGCCTGCCCTCCTAGCAGAAGTGCTCCAGACCCCTCACCACCTTCGTGGCCCTCCTCTGAACCCGCTCATCAGGTCCATGTCCTTCCTGCATCAAACAAATGTGTGATAAACTTGAGAAGGAATAAAAAGGATCATTTTCATATCAACTGAAAGTCTGATAATCGGCAAAGAAATAGAAATGCTTTACTTTTCTTGTGCCTCAGGATCTCCCTAAGATTGTAAAGAAAATCAGTCTGTTCCTGAGTTTAAATGTCAGTGAAAATGATATCCAAGACATATGCAAGAAGTCGTCTTTCTCAGCGATGAAAAGTGACACACAGAAGGAAAACAGCGATCCCAACAACACCGTCTGTGCACTCACATCCAACAAGAAGCTCATCTTCAGGAAAGGTAAGTTCCCTTCTCCACCCTTAACACAGCATAAGAAGTTGGGAAGCCAGCCAGAGGCTGCAGTCCAGCTCTTTCCTGGGCTGCAGTGATGCTTTGGTTCAGTCCCAGCAAGCAACGATAGGATCCTTCAATTTGGAGCCCTCTTAAAAATCACTTTTCCCCCACCCCAAGTTCTCTAGTTGAAAATGCACCCTTCTGCTAGAGAAGAATGGAAGAGTCTGAACAAGCCTGACTGATATTGTTCCATGGGAGCTTTTAAGCTAAAAGGAAAGGTTCACAAAGCATTACTCTCTATCTTTCTTTATCTAAAAGTTGACCCCCTCAGTCTTTTACAACCTATCCCCTTGACACCAAAGGTCACTTAGTTTCCTAGAGTGAGAGAGAGGGAGACACGTTCCTTCCACAGGAGATTATTCACAGCCTTCATCCTCCTTATTGCCTCTTATCTTACTGAAATATTCCTAAAAGGGAATATGCTGACAACAGTGTAAGAATGGATGACTCTGTCACCTGATGGCCTCACAGGTAGCCTTCAAACTTTGGCCAAGCTGGAAGCCATGGGGAAATCTTCAACAGCTCAGATGTGATTTTTAAAGTCTCTGCAGGAGTTGTTTTCTTGCTCCTGACATTTCAGAAGCTCCCTTGGATTTAGATAATAAGCCATCATGTTGAGATGGATTTTGATTACTTTTACTGTTAATCCCTTAAAATATTTGACAGTTCTAAACCAAGAGGTGTTTCAGCAAATAGGGAAATGGCACATTGCACTAACTCAGAATGTTTTTACCAGTGGACTGAAGCAAATGCCAAAAGGTAATGCCAGTAACAAAGAAACCAACCAACAACTCAAATGCACTTTTCTAAGTCAGTGAACTTGGACAGAGTTACTCTTAAAAGGTGAAAAAAATCACAAATTTTTCTTCCAAATAGTTCCTGTGTCCAGTTCTGGGCCCCTCAGTTTAAGAAGGACACTGAGGCCCTTGAACATGTCCAGAGAAGGGCAATGAGGCTGGGGAGAGGCCTCGAGCACAGCCCTGTGAGGAGAGGCTGAGGGAGCTGGGGTTGCTTAGCCTGGAGAAGAGGAGGCTCAGGGGAGACCTCATTGCTCTCTACAACTACCTGAAGGGAGGTTGTAGCCAGGAGGGGGTTGGTCTCTTCTCCCAGGCAACCAGCACCAGAACCAGAAGACTCAGCCTCAAACTGTGCCAGGGGAAGTTTAGGCTCGAGGTGAGGAGAAAGTTCTTCATTGAGAGAGTTGTTAGCCATTGGAATAGGCTGCCCAGGGAGGTGGTGGAGTCACCGTCACTGGAGGTGTTCAAGAGGGGATTGGACATGGCACTTGGTGCCATGGTTTAGTAGTCATGAGGTGTTGGGTGACAGGTTGGACTCGATGATCTTTTGAAATCTTTTCCAACCTTATTGATTCTGTGATTCTTTGAAATTCTATGATTTTGTGCTGGGTTAGGAACTGGCTGGAGGGCCAAGCCCAGAGAGTGGAGGTGAGTGGTGCCACATCCAGCTGGCAACCAGTCACTAGTGGTGTCCCCCAGAGATCAGTGCTGGGTCCCATCCTCTTTAATATCTTCATTGATGATCTGGATGAGGGGATTGAGTCAGTCATCAGTAAATGTGCAGCTGACACCAAGTTGGGAGCAGGTGTTGATCAGTTAGAGGGTAGAAGGGCTCTGCAGAGGGACCTTGACAGGCTGGACAGATGGGCAGAGTCCAACATGATGGCATTCAACAAGTCCAAGTGACAGGTGCTGCACTTTGGCCACAGCAACCCCATGCAGAGCTACAGGCTGGGGTCGGAGTGGCTGGTTAGCAGCCAGGCAGAAAGTTTCTGGGGGTGCTGATTGACAGTAGGTGGAACATGAGCCAGCAGTGTGCCCAGGTGGCTAAGAAGGCCAACGGCATCCTGGCCTGCATCAGAAATAGTGTGGCCAGCAGGAGCAGGGAAGTCATTGTGCCCCTGTACTCTGCATTGGTTAGGCCACACCTTGAGTACTGTGTCCAGTTCTGGGCCCCTCAATTTAAGAAGGACATTGAGACACTTGAATGTGTCCAGAGAAGGGCAACAAGGCTGGGGAGAGGCCTTGAGCACATCCCTATGAGGAGAGGCTGAAGGAGCTGGGGTTGTTTAGCCTGGAGAAGAGGAGGCTCAGGGGAGACCTCATTGCTGTCTACAGCTACCTGAAGGAAGGTTGTAGCCAGGAAGGGGTTGGTCTCTTCTCCCAGGCAATCAGCACCAGAACAAGAGGACACAGTCTTGAGCTGCACCAGGGGAGGTTTAGTCTCGAGGTGAGGAGAAAGTTCTTCACAGAGAGAGTTGTTAGCCATTGGAATGTGCTGCCCAGGGAGGTGGTGGAGTCACCATCCCTGGAGGTGTTCAAGTGGGTATTTGACATGGCACTTGGTGCCATGGTTTAGTAGTCATGAAGTGTTGGGTGACAGGTTGGACTTGATCTTTCAGGTGTCTCTTCCAAGGTTATTGATTCTATGAAATCCCAGGGGCTCAGCTAGTTTCAGACAGTTCACAGAGCATTTATAGGTATATAGAAATGTATATTAGTCTTCAAGCTTGCTTTTCTTTTCTCTGCTATCTAGAATGTTCTGTCAGCAGTTTTGGGATAGAGACTCTTTAGAAAATGCACATGATAGGCAACTGTAAGCATTGTCTCATTAACATATGTCAGTTTAAAAACCAGTGTCTTCTTTGCTCAAACTGGATAGCATCTGAAACACTTTACTGACCCTAATTGTGCAGAGCCATGCAGAAGTAGTTAACTGCCCACTTAAGTAGTGAGACTTCTCATTGACAGAAAGCCCTTGAGACTAGGAGCAGTGTGAGGGGGATTCATGGAGTCATGGAATGGTTTGTGTTGAAAGGGACCTCCCAAGGTCATCCAGTCCAAGCCCCCTGTAGTCAGGAGGCACATCCTCCACTAGATCAGCTTGCTCACAGCCTTGTCCAGCCTCACTTTGAATAGACCTTCAAGGATGGAGCCTCAGCTACCTCCCTGGGGAATGGGTTGCAGTGTTCCATCAGCCTCATGGTAAAGAACTTGTTCTACTATCCAACCTACATTTCCTCATCTTTCATTTCAAACCATTGCCCCCTGTACTATCGCTTCAAGCCTTTGCAAACAGTCTCTCTGCAGCCTTCTTGTAGCCCCCTTCAAGTACTGGAAGGCTGCTATTAGGTCTCCCTGGAGCCTTCTCTTCTCCAGGATGAGCAACTGCAGCTCTTTGAGCCTGTCCTTGTAGGAGGGGTGCTTCAGCCTCTCCTCCCCCTCATCTATTAGGTGTCTCTGGGCTCATTTTTCAGGAATCCTCTTTCTCAAAGGCAAGCTAGAGCTGGTTTGGGGGAACCATTCACTTAGTGTTAGATGTTGACCAGAATGAGATGACTTTCAGCCAGGAAGAAACCATTTCCCTCTACTGACTGTTAAAAGAGCCCAGGTGCTCTGGGCATAACTGCATAACCTTCACCTGCATACACCTAAGGTGTGGCAAGATACCTCTCTGCTGAGATGACTGAGAGCTTTAATTCCATCTAGGAAACTAGTAGCTGCTTCGTGTACCACTTAGTGCTCATGTCAGAGATATGGGAAGTTCGCAGACCCCTTCAAATGCTCTATTATGCTGCTGGCCACAGCATCTGTTTGTGATTTACCACCCTTGTCTAAAAGTCAGTGTTTCAGTCTGGTGGTGCATTTTGGCAATACATAGAAATCAGCAGTCAAGGAAAGCAAAAAAGAAATTTATATTTAAAAATAAGGGGCACTTCCCCCTCTCCTTACCAAGGAAATCTTTGCATTAGGGTGAGTTTTGAATTTACGCAGCTTCAGCTTGGATCATGGCAGGACATCTCTGAAATCTCTGTGTTCTGTGTACATCCTATTCAAGAAGAGCAAAATAGGGCTCTGAGTGACTGACAGCCACAAGACTTAGTCTATAAAGTCAGATGAGTCAGGTTGAGGTTGGCCTTTGAGGTGGTTTGGAGACAGGAGGTGAGAGAAGGTTCCCATCAATCCCCTGTGAGACAGAGTTGAGGCCCGCATTGGCCTCACCAGTTGCTTCCAACAGTGTATATTGCAGTGGTGCCTGCCAGCTCTCCCTTACACAAGGAGGGTGATAGGTTGTTCAGTCATCTTTGCATCACCACAGTGGCACTGTCAGAGATATGCCAGTGCCATGGAGGGGAACCCACACTGGTGAACCTCATACAGGCAAGAAAGCTGGCACCATCTGGGCTGCCAGTCTTGCCCAAGCAGGATGTAAGCAGCTTAAGACTGTGCCCTCTTGTTCAGGCAACCAGCACCAGAACAAGAGGACACAGTCTCAAGCTGCACCAGGGGAGGTTTAGGCTGGATGTCAGGAAGAAGTTCTTCATAGAAAGAGTGATTGGCCATTGGAATGAGCTGCCCAGGGAGGTGGTGGAGTCACCATCACTGGAGTGTTTAGGAAGGGACTGGATGGGGTGCTTTGTGCCATGGTTTAGTTGGCTAGATAGTGTTGGATGATAGGTTGGACTCGGTGATCTTAGAGGTCTTTTCCAACCAGGTTAATTCTGTTCTATTCTGTTCTAATTCTGTTCTATTCACTAACCAAGTCTGATGGATGATGATCCAGCTGCTTCCATCAGTCTCATCAGGCCAATACATCTCACAATCTGCAATCGTGATCATGACCTAAGTCCAAGACAATGGTTAATAGTAATTTAAAGACTACAGTTAACAATAACGAGTCATTTAGGCCAACTGCAAACAAAGCAGAGCTGCCTTTAAGTCATTTTCAGTACTATTCCACTGCTAGTCTCACTATTTCTTTTTCTGCCCCTGCTCTTCTAGGTGCTGTTGGTGACTGGAAGAACCACTTCACTCCAAAACAGAATCGAAGGTTTGAGGAGATATTTAATGAGAAAATGAAACTGAGCAAAATGGCCAAAAGTCTCATCTATGAATTTTGACTCCCTGTGAAGAACAGCACCCACAGTTCTCAACAAAACACAGACAGAGCAATTGGTGGGAAACTGTGAGTGGGGGATCCCAGGCTGTTTGCTATACCCCCAGTACAAAGGATCGTAACCATGAGAATTGGAGCACACGATGCCAGAGCTGAACACAGCTTTCAGCAGACAGATGTAGATGGGTTTTACAGAGTCAGGTGTCAGACCCGTTTTCTACAACCAAACACACTTCACCATTTATTTATACTTTGCTCTAGAGGGATGCAACTGGACTTCTTAGATCTGACTGAGGGATTTCTCTGAAGATTTCTCTGAAGCAAACCAACCAACCCACCCCCAGTCATAATCTGAATATAGAAAGAAGCCTAAAGCCACGTCACAAGGAAATGACCAAAGGCTTGACCCCAGACTTTCTCCTTCATGATCTACTGTGATTCGGAAAGTGTTTATCTTCACAGACTTCATTATTGCTAATGAAGATGAAAATTCCTACTGCACATCTGAAGAGAGTTTGTTTATAAAGTACCTGCCTTTGCTGTTTTTTAATAGTATGTAGTTTTTTTGATGTAACTTATTGCTGCCTTAGATCCTGTCTAGCATGTATGTTTTAAAAGCAACTGACATAAGCCCATGTAACTTGCTGCAGCACATGCTGAGGAAATATGAACGTGGAGTTTTGACTTTCTTCCTGTGAAATGTTTGTTTCCAGCGTTGTGATGAGAACCATTCCACTTCACAGTCCTTGTGCAACAGAACTCAGTGTTCTTCTGGGGCAAACAAACCACCACTCAGAGAACATCTAACCTAAACACAACTTCTTTGCTTACCCTGCCCTGACAAGACAGATTTTAGAAGAATCAGCTGCCTGTGTTCACATCCTGGGGACTCCTCTGTGAACCCAGTGAAAACTTCTCTTAGTTACTCTGTGATGTGTTTTCTGTTCTCACCCTCAGCTTTGCAGGCTGGCTTTAGAGATTTTCTCCCTAACCATACAATTCCAAGGCATCAAAAGCACAGCACAAGCTGATCAAAAAGAAACCCAAGCAGACAAACAATTGGTTTGCTATGAGAGCTGAAGTTATACACATCTGTAAGGCAAGCTCATCCTCTGGGGGTATGGTTACTAAAAAGCTGAGCTAAGGCCTAATTCACACCAACCACAAATGTTCTCTCCAGCATTTCACACTTGCCACACAGCCCTTTCATTTCCTACCTTGCTTGTACAAGCTTGACATCAATACCTTCCAATTTTGCCTCTGCACAAACAACACATAAGTTAGGTGCTGGAGAGATCAGTAAGAGAAAAACCTGTCTGAACTCAGGTCCTTGCGACACAATTGAAGGGAGATGCTGACGATACCAAACAGGGAAGCTTGACTGCTTCACCTGAAGGCTGTGCAGCCATTCAGCGAGACTTGGACAGGCTGAGACCTGGGCAAAGAGGAACCTAATGAGGTTCAACAAGGATAAGTGCAGAGTCCTGCACCTAGGAAGGAATAACAAACTGCACCAGTACAGGCTGGGAGGCGATCTGCTAAAGAGCAGCCCTGTGGAGAGGGACCTGGGAGTCCTGGTGGACAAGAAGTTATCCATGGGACAGCAATGTGCCCTTGTGGCCAAGGGGATCCTGGGGAGCATTAAGAGGAGTATGTCCAGCAGATCCAGGGAGGTTCTCCTCCCCCTCTACTTTACCCTGGTGAGGCCACACCTGGAATATTTCATCCAGTTCTGAGCTCCCCAGTTCAAGAGGGACAGGGATCTACTCAAGAAAGTCCAACGGAGAGCTACCAGGATGACTGAGGGACTGCAGCACTGCCCTGTGAGGAGAGCCCTGGGGCTTTTCAGTCTGGAGAAGGGAAGACAGGGGGATTTAACACATATTTACAAATATCTGAGGACTGGGTGTCAAGAGGGAAGGGATAGCCTCTGCTCAGTTGCACCGTGTGATAGGACAAGGGGCAATGGATATAAACTACAGCACAGGAGGTTCCACCTCAACGTGAGGAGGAACTTCTTCACTGTGAGGGTCACAGAGCACTGGTACAGGCTCCCCAGAGAGTTGTGGAGTCTCCTTCTCCAGAGACTTTCAAGACCCATCTGGATGTGTTCCTGTGTGACCTTCTATGGTCCTGCTCTGGCAGAGGGGTTGGACTCAATGATCTTCAGAGGTCCCTTCCAAACTGTAACATCCTGTGACCCTGTGAGACCTGCCTCCACAAGTCATGGAAGGAATCTGAGCCAGTTTTGGTAAATGCTGAAGTCATAGGGAAACAGAGAAGACTCAGGGAAGAGATCAGTTGGTGGGTTTCTGCAGTGGGTGTAAGTAGAGCTGCTCAGGGAATCAAGACATGTAACTATGTTACTTGTAACTATGTCCCAGCTGTAGGAGTAAAAGATCAGAAGGGGAAAGGACTTAGTGGCCTTATCACTCACCAGTTCTAGTGTCACAGGTGACTACAGTCCACCTTCTTTCAAGGGTCCAGCAACCAGGAGATAATTCTGAACCATCTTCTTCATTAACTTTGAGAGGAGAAGGCCTTCCCCTTTCCCTGAGTATTTTTACCTGTCCTGCATACCACAGAGCATAAACTGCAGGAAAAGACACTGAAAGACAATGGGTGTTAATGGTGGAGCATTCTCTTCCGGCATTCCCACACAGGAGGCTTCTCCATGACCACGCAGAGTGGAGCAGCAGCACCTCCTGCTCCCAACAAGGAGCATGCAGGGAGCTCTTGACAGCTGGTCAGGCAAAAAACTCAGTGACTTGAACGCATGAAGTCACAAAGTGCACTGCCAGGCTTCCTTGGGGCCTCTTTCCAAACTGCTTAGTGGGGAGATAGTTATCTTGGAAAGGACCACAACCTCATGGCAGCAGAGCCCTGTCCACTCTGCCTCGGGCTCTGCAGCCATTCAGGCTTTCCACCAGCACAGAGGGAAGCTGCAGCAGCGGGGCCTCTCAAAGGTTTGCTCTTCACTGACATCTGCTGACCGCAGCGTTGAAACTGCAAAGCTCTGCACGAGAACTAGAGAATTGCTCTCACAGGGTGCTGCCAGGCTCAGAAGCAGAGGCAGACTCTGAAAGGAATTGGACACAGGTCTGTCTCTGGGTACCAAGGGACAGATGCACAGTCTGCTGATGAAGTCCTTCATTTCTGACTGATAGTGTCCGCAAGGTTGTGAGTCCAGTTCTGGTGTCCCCAGCAGAGGGACGTGGAACTGCTGGAGTGGGTCCAATGGAGGGCCAGAGATGATCAGAGAGCTGAAGAACCTCCCCTATGGGGACAGGCTGAGAGAGTTGGGGTTGTTCAGCCTGGAGAAGGCTCTGGGGAGACCTTAGAGCAACCTTTCAGTACCTGAAGGGCACTACAAGAAGGCTGTAGAGGGGCTCTTTGCAGTGATAGGACAAGGGGCAATGGTTTGAAATGAGAGAAGAGCAGCTTTAGATGGGATGTTAGGAGCAAGTTCTGTACCCTGAGGGTGCTGGAACACTGCAACAGGTTGCCCAGAGAGGTTGTTGAGGCCCCATCTTTGAGGATATTGAAGGTCAGGCTGGACAAGGCTCTGAGCAACCTGCTGTATACAGTGGAGGATGTCCCTGCAGACTGCAGGGGAGTTGGACCAGATGACCTTTGGAAGTCCCTTCCATTCCAAACAATTCTATGAGTCAATGATCTCCACATTGAATTTTAACCTAAGAGTGGCCACAGAAGCTGAGATAACATCACTTTAGCCCAGGAACTTGCCTGCAAGAGTATGTGAACAAATGGGACAAGCCTGTCATATTTCCAGACTATTCTCCCAACCTCCAATTATATTTTGCTTAAGAACTTGCTGAGTAATTTCCCTTTGCTACCTCTGACCAATGGATGCCAATCCAGCTGATTTCATCATGCTCTTAAACAGTTCTTTGCCCCATTTTCAATGAGTTTTAAGATTAGATGATTAATTTCCTATCAGCAACCGTCCAGCTTCTCACTGTCAGAGCTACCCCTTGACATTTTAGAATGAATCACTGATACATGTTGTGAAATAAGATAGAGCTGAACCTGGCTCTTTCCCACACAAGGAGTAAGATGAAGCAAGCAAGGTTCAGAAAGAGGAATGGTGTCAGATTTCCAGAACACATGGACATAGGCTGGTTTAGGTGTGCTGAGGTTTATTAAATGCCTGTAAGCAAAGTCTAGCTTCAGAAATTAATGATCTATATTTTGAGGCCACAGGAAGTGCTGCCAACTTCAACGTGGCAAATTCCTATTCCTCAGGCATCTGCTTGTGGCCACTGCTAGTTTCTTCAGTGGTCTTTGCCCCTGGCTCCCCTCTCCTTCCTTACCCCTCTCAGTTTTATAGATACCCAACACAAGTCACTTCCCCTCTCCTTCCTTACCCCTCTCAGTTTTATAGATACCCAACACAAGTCACTTCCCTCACTCTTCTACCCAAGTGAAGAATTCTTACTTGGCTATTGGTCACCCTAAAGCTGACTCACACAGAATCACAGAATGTTAGGGGCTGGAAGGGAGCTTGAATGATCACCCCGTGCAACTCCCCTGCTAGAGCAGGATCACCAAGAGTAGGTCACACAGGAACTCATCCACATCCCTCTGAAGGCTGCAGAGGAACTGCTTATAAAGGCCTGCAGAGAGAGGACAAGGGGCAATGGTTTGAAATGAGAGAAGAGTAGCTTTAGATTGGATGTTCGGAACAAGTTCTGCACCATGTAGATGCTGGAACATTGGATCAGGTTGCCCAGGGAGGTAGCTGGGACCCCATCTGTGGGGATATCCAAGGCCAGGTTTGCCAAGGCTCTGGGCAAGCTGATCCAATGGAGGATGTCACTGCTGCCTGCAGGGAGGTTGGACTAGACAACCTTTGGATGTCCATTCCAACCCAAGACAGTTTATGAATCTATGAATAAGAGGTATAATTCAAATGCAATTTATTTATTTATAAGCTTAAAACCAAGCCCATGCCTAAATAGTTTTCCTAACTAATACTATTATTAACTAGTAGTACATTAACTGACCTGTCTTAAAAATACAGGAAGGAGCTTTTATAGTTGTTTTATACCTGACCTCTCCAGCATATGCTAAAACTCTTCCTCATTAGGGATAAACCCTGTAAAAAGCAAGCACACAAGATCATGTTGACATTTGATAAAGGAAATATAAACCAAGTGAGCACAACTGGCCATTTAATTTATTTGTTTTTAAGCCTGAATTACAAATCCCCAAGTCATGCAAAGTCACTGATCCCTGAAAATATTCAGATGAGGGAATAAAGACAAATCACTCCTGTAGGACAGCTGTAGTGCTCCAGGGTAGATTCACAGAACACCACCTTCTGTAGCATTCCTTTCACTGCACTTCAGTGGCTTTTAAAATAATCAGGAGTATGATGACATTAATAAGCATCATATGATAATATCAGCATACAATCTTGAATATCAGCACTTACTCCAAGTGGGACCTTAAAGGGGAGGAGAGCGGGAGACGAGCGGGGAGGCCTTTGAGGTCATCGAGTCCAACCTATCATCCAATTAGAGGGAAACATCAAAGGAAACAGCACCTTAACTCCACTGCTGTGTAACACTTGGAGGAGAAGCCATCCTTTGAGATGCATACTGAGAGGGGAAGAGAAGCAAAGCAGGACTGACCAACCGCGTCACTCTTTTTACACCAGTTCCTTATTTCCTCTCCCGCTGTTCTCATATCCCCGTTTCCCTTCCTGCTGAACTAATTTCTTGCCTTTGCTTCCTGGCAGAGTTCACTTTTTCTAACAACAAGAAAATGTGCTCTGCAAACTCCCGGACAGCTCCACAGCCACCATTGCTTCTACAAATATAACCAGCAGCCTTCTGAGCAACTGCACAGGCGTCAGCAGGCACACCGCTCATGCCGGCCTTCTTCAGGCATTCCACATCAGACTCCTCATTTCCTAGTGAGAAAGAGGACAGACAAGAGAAAATATCACAGTGGGGGGGGGGAAGGTAAAAAACTTTATTTTTCTTTTTTGCTGTGCACATATTAATCCTTTCAAAAACCTGTCACAGTTCTCATCTCAACAGCACTTTGCAGGTGTGAGGCAGCTCTCAGAGCATCTTGGGGATAAATGCAAATGTTAAGCACACTTCAAAGTACCCTTCTCCTGCCTGAAGACTGCGTGGGGAGTAGTAAAATCATTTGAGCAACTGAATAAGCCTTTTCAGGACCATACACTGAAGCTGTCAGTGCAATACAGTTTCGTGCAGGATGACACAGCTTTCAGTTTTAATTGTGTCCATCTCGTTTCCATTTCAGGGTATACTCTATATAATACCCATCTGCAATGAAACTGCATCATAGAAATGGTCTGGGTTGGAAGGGTGCGGTGGGCTACGCCCATCCTGGGAAAAAAAAACAGGGGGGAGGGCTTGTGAGAGGGTTTTTTTTTCCCTCCCTGGAGGGTGTTTTCTCCCTGGGAAACTGACTTGGTCTGTTCCACTCCCCACCCCGCCCCTTGTCCAGCAGGGGTATAAGAGGGAGGACACTGCAACTGTCACGCTCTTGTGACCGGTTTAGGCTGTGCCTTTAAGAAAGAGACACTTTCTGAACACTCTGGGCGAATATTTTGATATTAGAATGAAAACATTGATATGCTAATTCAATTTCATTGGCGGGACCCAGTTGCAGTTTTTTTGTTTAGTCTTTCAGTCGGGGGAGTCAGATAGGCAGTCGTCTTCTTCTTCCCCCTGTGCTGTGAGCTGGCTCGTTTCTCTCTACGATTCCTCTCTAACCAGATAAGAAAACTAACTTTTTGCATTCGCTTTGAGCTTTAACAAAGTTTTCCCCTTTTAATTACCTTCCTTTCTCTCTCTCTTTCTAACCCTTTTGGGAAAAAGGGGAGGTAGGGAGGGAGAAGGGGGGGGAAAGGCCGAACCCCCTGGCCGTAGGGGGGTTGGGGAAAGGTTTCCTGTATTACATACTTTGCTGTATATTTCTGTATATATTGTAAATATTGTATATTTTTGTACATATTCATTGCATTCCATATCTGCTTGTAAAATACAGCTTTCATCTGCTTCTCCGGCTGAGTTAGCTGTGGAATTCTTCTGTGTGTGGGGGGAACCTTCCTACTCCACCACAGCTCTCTTCCTTCTGCTTCGTGGCAATGAAAGAGTTGCTGCTGGCTTGCTGCTTCCCTGCCACGTGGTCCTCCCTGCTGCTTCCACACTTTGCAAAGGACTGGTTCTGTATCTCATATTTTTCTTTTCCTTTTCCCATCCATCCTTGTTCCTGACCCTTGTGAACCCTGCCTGTCATTGTTACATAAATATATATGTATACACACACATACACAGTTTAAAGAAATAATTCTTTGCCTCACTACTTCCAAGGCAAACCCAAATTATTTCTCGGTGGATAATGAGATTGAACACATCCAAGTGCCGGGTTCTGCACATTGGCCACAGCAACCCCATGCAGTGCTACAGGCTGGGGTCAGAGAGGCTGGAGAGCAGCCAGGTAGAAAGAGACCCGGGGGTACTGGTCGATGGTAGGCTGAACATGAGCCTGCAGTGTGCCCAGGCAGCCAAGAAGGCCAATGGCATCCTGGCCTGCATCAGGAACAGTGTGGCCAGCAGGAGCAGGGAGGTCATTCTGCCCCTGTACACTGCACTGGTTAGGCCACACCTTGAGTCCTGTGTCCAGTTCTGGGCCCCTCAGTTTAGGAAGGAGGTTGAGTTGATGGAACGTGTCCAGAGAAGGGCAATGAAGTTGGTGAGGGGTTTGGAACACAAGCCCTATGAGGAGAGGCTGAGGGAGCTGGGGTTGCTCAGCCTGGAGAAGAGGAGACTGAGGGGTGACCTTACTGCTCTCTACAACTACCTGAAGGGAGGTTGTGGACAGGTGGAGGTTGGTCTCTTCTCCCAGGCAGCCAGCACCAGAACAAGAGGACACAGTCTCAGGCTGTGCCAGGGAAGGTTTAGGCTGGATGTTAGGAAGAAGTGCTATACAGAGAGAGTGATTGCCCATTGGAATGGACTGCCTGGGGAGGTGGAGGAGTCACCATCATTGGAGGTGTTCAGGAGAAGACTTGATGGGGAGCTTGGTGCCATGGTCTAGTTGTTTGGGTGGGTTGGATTGGTTGATGGGTTGGACTCAATGATCTTGAAGGGCTCTTCCAACCTGGTCTATTCTATTGTATTACTTTTTTTTTTTTTTTTTTTTTTTTTAATTGTATTTGCTCCCCTCCCCTTTCCCCTCCTCTCTCTATTGGGGAAGAGGAGAGGGGAAAACAGGGGAGGGATTCTCAGCCTTGCCCCCATCTGAGCTTTTAAGCCCCAGTTAAGGCTCAAACCACCACAAAGAGACATCCAAAAGACCTAGTCCAACCTCCTGCAATATGCAGGGGCATCTTCAACTAGACTAGGTTGCCCAGAGACCTGTTGAGCCTCACCTTGAATCCCTCCAGGAATGGGGCCTCAACCATCTCCCTGAGCAACCTGTTCCAGTATTCCACCACCCTCATGGTAAAGAGCTGGAACTGTATGCCTGTGGAACAGCAAAAGCTTTCCTAAATCTGATTATAAAATAGCTAAGACCTCCCTTGCCAAATTAGACATTGATTCATCAATGCCTTTAATATTGTATCCTAACAAGCAATGATGTGCTGAACTTGTTGGCCATTGGAATGGGCTGCCCAGGGAGGTGGTGGAGTCACCATCCCTGGAGGGGTTCAAGAGGGGATTGGACGTGGCACTTGGTGCCATGGTCTAGTCATGAGGTCTGTGGTGACAGGCTGGACTTGATGATCTCTGAGGTCTCTTCCAACCTTGGTGATACTGTGAAATCTGCATGTCAATCCCATTAAGTTTAGAGTATTAAGAAAGAGCAAAGCCTCTTGAAGCTGAACAGTGCAGTTTGCATTTGTGGACAGCACAGCATCGAAATTTTACTACCCAAAACCCAGGAACTGACCTAAGTAAGCAACTTCTTTCCAGCTCAGGCCCATGTCTTTTTGCCAGCCCTCCAGGACTTGTAGTTTATTTGTTGTGTTAACCTCTGCTATGCATCCCAGCTGCATGGCTGACAGCATCTTTGAACAATCCCTTTCAGAGATGAATCGAACCTATTAAAACAGAGGCAAGTTAGAATAAATTCCACCTACAAAGAAATAAGAGATGCAAGCTGCTTTACTAAAAAAAAACCCCAAACACAACAAACAAACCCAAACAGAAGAAATGTTGCTCATTGAAGCTCCTTCAGATATCATAAAAGCATTCAGTAACTGGTTGCTTCAGTCAAAAGTCAGAGCAGAAACGATAAGCATCCCAAACCCACAGTCCAGACTTGCAGCTGCTTTGTGAAACCTCTTTGAGGTTCAAATAAAATAAATTATTCCATTTGTCTTTGTAAATGCAACATGTAGCAAATAAAATACTGGATATCACAGGAGAGTGGCATGCTGACTGTCTACTGCAGTATCAACTAACTACACCACCACAGGGAGTAAGAAAATCCCCAAGGAAGCTTTCTGCAACAGCTCTGTAAGTAAAATACCAGGAAGTATTTGCTGTGATTCTTGTAGCTATGAAACTTCATTTTATTCACAGCAGAACTCCAGAGCATCAAGAGAGCACTGAAGAGACTGAAGCAGCACAGCACATTCATCTCTAGAAGTTCATTCCAAACTTGAAATTTCAGGAATCATGTACAAGGCAAACTAAACCTAGAAGACTATTGCAGCAGGAGTTCTTAAAAATCTCAGAGACAGCCCCTCCAAGTTTTCTTCTCAAGCTGTGAACGAACTTAGCTTCCTTAATTCGTTTTAATTACTGGCCTGCATCAGGAATAGCGTGGCCAGCAGGAGCAGGGAAGTCATTGTGACCCTGTACTCTGCACTGGTTAGGCCACACCTTGAGTACTGTGTCCAGTTCTGGGCCCCTCAGTTTAAGAAGGGCATTGAGACACTTGAAGGTGTCCAGAGAAGGGCAATGAGGCTGGTGAGAGGCCTTGAGTACAAGCCCTACAAAGAGAGGCTGAGGGAGCTGGAGCTGTTTAACCTGGAGAAGAGGAGGCTCAGGGGAGACCTCATTGCTCTCTACAACTACCTGAAGGGTGGTTGTAGCCTGGAGGGAGTTGGTCTCTTCTCTCAAGCAACCAGCACCAGAACAAGAGGACACAGTCTCAAGCTGCGCCAGGGGAAGTTTAGGCTCGAGGTGAGGAGAAAGTTCTTCTCTGAGAGAGTCATTCCTCATTGGGATGTGCTACCCAGGGAGGTGGTGGAGTCATTGTCCCTGGAGGGGTTCAAGAGGGGCTTGGACGTGGCACTTGGTGCCATGGTCTAGTCATGAGGTCTGTGGTGACAAGTTGGACTTGATCTTTGAGGTCTCTTCCATCCTTGGTGATACTGTGATACTAACTTAGCACTGATTCCAAGTAGAGGATAAAGAGGAATGGTGCTCAGAGCAAGTGTGTATCAGCCACCTGTACTAGAAGTACATGAAGTGCAGCACAAAGACCAGGAGATTTTCAGTGAAAGATTCAGGAAGTATACAAATGGTCTCTCACAGGCAACAAATCAATTATCAAAAGTTTCTTCACTCTTTCGCCTCACAGAAAAAGCTAAGGGAGCCTTGAAAAAACATCTACTGCTTTTCACTGCCCCAAGGCAGCAAGAGATGCATCAAAGCATGTCATGAATGTCTCACCTAACTTGTTGTGAGAAAAATCCTACAACAGAGACTCCAAAAATGTATCTGGGGTACAGCTGCTTGGGGTACAGCTACTTGTGTCTTATCCATACCTATCTCTGTCTGTGAGAGAGCTGAGCTAAGGCTCTCAGAGTCTAAATTTTCATTCAGTTCCTACCCTGAAAAAACTCTTCCCGCTCTACCAAAGGCATGAGCACAGACAGAAAACAGCCAGGAGGCTGATTTCACATAAATGCAAGCAAAGATTCAGATCAGCAGAATTTAGTAGTGGTAATAACAATCAATAATATTGAAAGTAGCCACATTATAATCTGTGCTGTTTGTTTTTCATTTACCTTGAATCCTCTCAGCATTAAAGCACATTCAGCTATATTTGAACAACAATGCAGACAAAAGTGTCTGGGAGTTGATTTTCCCTCTCTATAACAATCATGGGTGATCTAGCATGAACCAGCTAATTTGCCTGGGTATTTCTGCTTCTATAGCCAAAAGGTAACAACACATCCCTGCTTTATAGAATAGAATAAACCAGGTTGGAAGAGACCTTCAAGATCATCATGTCCAACCCATCATCAAACACCATCTAATCAACTAAACCATGGCACCAAGCACGCCATCAAGTCTCCTCCTGAACACCTCCAGTGATGGTGACTCCACCACCTCCCTGGGCAGCCCACCCTAATGGCCAATCACTCTCTCTGTATAGAACTTCTTCCTAACATCCAGCCTAAACCTCCCCTGGTGCGGCCTGAGACTGTGTCCTCTTGTTCTGGTGCTGGCTGCCTGGGAGAAGAGACCAACCCCCACCTGGCTACAACCTCCTTTCAGGTAGTTGCAGAGAGCAATAAGGTCTGCCCTGAGCCTCCTCTTCTCCAGGCTAAGCATCCCCTCCATGGTGCCTGTGCCTCTCCTCATAGGGCTTGTGCTCCAAACTCCTCCCCAGCTTTGTTGCCCTTCTCTGGACACATTCCAGCAACTCAACAGCTTTCCTAAACTGAGGGGCCCGGAACTGGACACAGCACTCAAGGTGTGACCTGCCTTCTAATTAACGAGTGTCTAGGCTGCACAGAACAACATGACTGGTGATGGCAAAATACCGTAAGAACTTATTCCCAGTTTTCCAGGACAAAAGGAGAAAGATGCTACAGCTGCTGTGAATGAGATTGAGAACTTCCTCAAAAAACCTTTTATTGTCCTGCAAGGGATCCCAGAACATTCGTCCCAACCCTCAAACACTGTATTATGCTGCTTGATCAGAAGCACTCTGAAGAAACTGCAGTATTCTAGAATCTTTTCAACATTCAGGGTTACATCAGACAAAGCCTCACACTTCAGAACACTTACCTGGATTCCCCTCTTCTTTAATAGATCAACACCAACAACATCTCTATAATCATAGGAGACCATTTCCTTCTGATCTTCTGTCATATAAATGCGACCATCTGTCAGGCACCCCTCAATACTGCAAACCAACAGCTTCACTTCTTTCAATGGCTCTTTGCCAAAATATCCAAAGCTAGACAAAGAAGGTATCTTTTTAGGGTGGAACTCTTTGAACACTCCAAAACCAAGTATTTCAAATACAACTGTGACCTTCACACAGGGAAATCAGCTCTGAATTTTTTTTCTGAGAAGGTCTTTTCTCATCATTGTCATTGCCCAACTGTATTCTCCCTCTTCAAAGAAACAAAACCAACAGAAAACCCAACAAAATGATCCAAGAGACAACTCAGTTATGCTGTCCATTTAAATATTAGGATGAGAGTAATTTCCTTAGCATTAAGAAGTTATGCTCTGTAGCATTTACTGGGGCAAACCCAAAACAGAGTAGAGGATGTAAAAGGCACATAAAACCTGTGGGGGACTGTGATGTATCTGTGAACCCTCGGAAGAGCTCTGGTGAGAAAACATCGCTGAGCTCCCATGAGAATCTGGAAACTCCCTGGACAGACTGAGTGGGAATGAGAAACCACAAGATAAGATAGGAGGCCACCTGCACTAACTGAACAAGTAACTATAGCAATGCTATCGCTGACCCATGAGAGTCTTGAGAAAAGTTCATTAACCAATTGCAGGCAGCCACACTGACACTACACACAATATATGAGTTCTGTGCTGGAATAAACGTTTGTCTTTTGCTGGCTTGCTTTTTGGCCTTCTGTGTACTCTGCTTGTGTTTGATTCTTGTCGCACAGACCGTCACCTTCCTTACCCCGACCCCTATACAGCGACAAATGGTGACCCCCGACGTGATGACCCAAGAAGAGAGTTGAAGACGTTTTGGGCTGCAGGTGCTTGCGGCAACGGTGCCGGTGCCCAGTGTAGCTGAGAGCAGTGGGATACTGCCTTTTGGTCCGGACCTGAACTTTGACACCTGCCCGGCTGAGGTAGGTGAGCCACTGGGAACATAATGGGTCAGAAATTAACAAAAGATGAGGACTTAGTCCTTGGAACCTGGAAATCGTTATTGAAACGTAGGGGTCTAAAAGTTAAAGACTTCGACTTAAGAAAATTACTCTTATGGGACAAGCAGCAAGGTTTTGAGCCTTCCTCCACTACAGCCTTCAGCGTTCCTGCCTGGCACAAGCTAGGTAGTTACTTGTGGGACGCTATCTCGAAAGGAGACAAGGAACTGGTTGATATGGCAATTACCTGGCGCCTGCTTTGTGACGCACTAAAAGATCTTAAGCAGGAGCAGGAGGAGGAAGAAGAGGAAGTGATGGGGGGATTGAAAGAGAAAAGGAATGATCTGGCTATGGGGGAAATTAATAAATCAGTAGAGGACATGCCGGCACCCTCTGCACCCCCTGGCCCCCCTCGTCTGGCTGCTCAGAAGTAGATTCTCATGGGATCTCAGCGATGTCTTCTCACCAGAGCTCTTCTGAGGGTTCACAGATACATCACAGTCCCCCACAAAAACCCTTTTCATTCCCACTCATTCCTTGGAGGGTTGCAGAGTGGCTGCAAAGAAAAGACAGCTGGCAAGGTGTAATCAGCTCATGCCTTCAACGTGAGTACTGTCAGCCACTGTGCGGTCCAGGCCATGCAAGCCTGGGACAACTCAGCTGGAAAACTCAAGAGATGAGGCCAACACACTGCTATAGTGTAGTGGGGCTTAGAGTTTTCCCCAAGCTGCACTTCAAAAAAAAAAACAAACAAAACAAACCCCAAACAAACACAAGCCCCCAACATAGAGCAAAGACAATTCAGCTGATTTCAAAAGAGACCGGGGGTGGGGTGGGAAGAGAAGATCAGAAATGAAGTTTCCAATTATCTTTGCTCTTGATTACTTACATTACATACATTTTGAATGCACATTCCCAGAGTTTTGAAACAATGAGGGATATCCAAAAAAAGGAGTTTTAAAAGTGGTTTTACCTCAACACTCTCTGCTCTGCAATAGGCCAATCAATGTCTATATCAATATCCACACTGTGCTCTGCACGCATTTCATAGTAGGCCATTTTCCCACCCTACATAAAACAGAGACCATTAAAGCTTCCTGCTTGGGTGAATAAAAATGCAACACTGCACCATTTAGTACTATGTAATAAAGAAAGCCAAGTATCTGGTTACACAGTGGTCACAAGGGCTTTTGTATATAAATGAACAATCAGTTAAAGTTTTTGCCACTCCCACAGTGAAGCATTTGAAACAACTTCCTCTAAGCAACAGACAATGAGCATTTTTACTTTTACAACTAGAAAAAGCATGCAAGCAACATATTATGAAATACAGCCCTTATGTCACACTTAGGTCTTTTCATACAGTAAAATAGTAATAGCTATAACATTTAATCAGGGAAAGGGACCTGGGAGTCCCGGTGGATAGAAGGATGCTCATGAGCAAGGAATGTGCCCTTGTGGTCAGGAAGGCAAATGGCACCATGGGGTTGATTAGAAAGGGTGTGGTGAGTAGGTCAAGAGAGGTTCTCCTCCCCCTCTGCTCTGGTGAAGCCAAATCTGGAATATTTTGTCCATTTCTGGGCCCCTCAGGGAACTGCTTGAAAGAGTTCAGTGCTGAGCCACAAAGATGCTGAAGGCAGTGGAACATCTCTCTGCTGAGGGAGGTGGGGCTCTTTAGCCTGGAGCAGAGGAGCCTGAGGGGTGACCTCATTCATGTTTATAAAGATGTGGAGGACAGTGTCAGGAGGACAGAGCCAGGCTCTGCTCAGGGATGTACCTACACTTGGGGTTTTGTTTATTTCTGCTGACAAATAGTGGAAATGGTCTGCAAGAGGGAGAGCTTGTCCTTCCTGGGAAAACTGAAAGTCTCTACTTCGAGGCAAACAAAATGAGAGCTGAAGTAAACACGTTTGTTCTGCATTACTACACTGGGATATCCACATCAGCAAAGGGGAAAACAACTGTTTAAGTGACAATACAAAATTGGCATAGGACTAAATCTGTCAATAAGTTTATAGATTCTATTAGAAGCCTATGATACTGCATGACTCAGCTCTGGTGAAACCCCACCTGCAGTACTGCCTCCAGTTCTGGAGCCCCTATTACAAGAGGGATGTGGACATGCTGGAACATGTCCAGAGAAGGGCCACGAGGATGATCAGAGGGCTGGAGCACCTCTCCTGTGAGGACAGACTGAAAGAGTTGGGACTGTTCAGTCTGGAGAAGAGAAGGCTCAGAGGTGACCTAATTGTGGCCTTCCAGTATCTGAAGGGGGCCTACAAGAAGGCTGGGGAGGGACTTCTCAGGATCTCTGGTAGTGATAGGACTAGGGGGAATGGAATGAAGCTGGAGGTGGGGAGATTCAGACTCGATATGAGGAGGAAGTTCTTCACCATGAGAGTGGTGAAGCCCTGGAATGGGTTGTCCAGGGAGGTGGTTGAGGCCCCATCCCTGGAAGTGTTTAAGACCAGGCTGGATGAGGCTCTGGCCAGCCTGCTCTAGTGTGGGGTGTCCCTGTCCATGGCAGGAGGGTTGGAACTAGATGATCCCTGTGGTCCCTTCCAACCCTGACTGATACCATGACAGTCCATTTTACATCCTTAATAGCACTGAAATGAATTGTACTCACATATTGGTGTAGTGATGTGAAATTAACCATTGTACAGCTTTGGGTTTCTAACTACATATTCCTTAATATTTTTTGTCCAGCTGTATTTGCTGTGAAGGGTGCTGTTACTGGAGCTGCCCTAGCTACAGCTAACTCCATTAAGTTAAACATAACAAGCAAAGTGGACCGAGGTGAAAGTGTCGTTACTGCATACTGCCTGCATCAGTAAGACATTCTTGAACTAGAACCCTCTAGAACAAAGGATATGTTATTCTAAAGAGCAGGAAAAACAGAAGCACTAACCTGCAAGTAGCCTCTCTCAATCAGATGTCTCTTAGCAAAATAAAATGAACCATTTTCATACAGCTCCCCAGGCCAATCTTGCCTCCGGTACCGTTTTGCTGGATTCAGGTTTTGGGGTTCTGTCATTTTGTTGTCTGTTAACAGAAAACAAGGATGCTATGATCCCAGGAAAATAAGTCATCCAGAATCTCTGTTCAGTCACTTAACTTTCTTGCAAGAGCTTTCTGCTGAAATATTAAGGACACAATTCAGTCACCAACTTCTCTTGTTACTGCCTCTCATTGTTTAGCTTCATAAACAATCACTGAAGCTCTTCTCGTTCTTGGAACTGTGGATAACAAAGTGTAGAATGGCCTTCTATTTCCAGCAAAGGAAACTGTTCATTCCAAGTGCAAAAAAAAACCCAAAAAAAAAAAAAAAAAAAAAAAAAAAAAAAAACCAAAAAAAAAAAAACAACCCCACACCCAACAACACAGACCAAAACCCTGAGAGATCATCAGCTCCAAAATTAGTTACCAAAAGGAGCAGGGTCGACATTCTTCTGGACTCTCTTGCCAGTGTCAAAGCAAGACTATACCCTCTCTGTAGTCTATCTCCCAGTACACAATAGGAAGTGGCTTAACTCACAATGAAGGTAAACACAAAACCCTCATTCAGCTACCTAGACCTAAAATCAGGAATGTCCTGAATGATCTCTGAGAGCTGAGAGGTTCAACCTGGAATCTGTAAGGCAAAAAGAGAGCACAGAAGAAATTTTATCTGTGAAAACATCTTGCCACTTACCTAAAACACATCCTCTGTAAGGACACACCTTATACTAACTTTTCATCAATGGTCTCATCAATGTCCACAAATAAACAAATATCTTTGAGCCACTCTGACCCCATAAGAACCAGTCAATGCCAGTAGTGCATGCAGCAGAAACTAGAGAGACTTCTCTCCTAAGGTCATCCAAATTCACACGCACAAAGTAGCTAAAATTCAGCAAGTCTCATGATCTAATAACCAGGAAAAAAGCTAGAGGGCATTCTCAAACACCCAAAACATGCTGAGGCTTTAGGATATATACACACCTTTTGTTTCCTAAATACACTAGAGCTTTGTGTCTCAATGAAGTAAACACTTGCAGAGAGAGACACCTTTCTCTTTCAGGCTGCATCAATACTAAACCTTAAAGCAGAAAGAACAACAGAAACACACAAGAAAAGTGTACATAATCAGTACTTTAGAGCCATCTAGGGGGAACAAAAAAAAACCAAGGATGGAAAGAGAGCACAATGCTAAGCTGCATAATGCTCCCAGGAATCACTGTCACCTGAAACACCACAGTCCTGAAAGGCCATGTGCTTTTACCCTTAAGATGATCATGTTTGCACAATGTATTCCGTGATCTGCTTGCATACATTTCTTGCAACTGAATGACATTTTACCCCTTGCCACATGAAGAGTCTTTAGATGTTGCATTATACTAAAGGATAATTTGCTCTTATAGGTAGGCCTTGAAGCTTTTGAGTTTTAATAATCTACCTACAAGGAGGCACACTGTCACTTCACAAAGCCACATGGTAAATCCAAACGAGATTTAGTCTTTCAAAAGATACCCATTCTAGCCACACCTCAAGGTGTGAAGTGGACTTTCACTTGGCTGCCTAGAGTGCAATCCACAGAATCCTAAACTGCCACCCACATGTTTTATACTCCTCTTATACTTTATGAGCAAACTGTGTCATGTTGTTTTTCCTCTTGCAAGGAACAACGAAAACGTTAGCTGTTTCTTCTAAACAAAGGCCTAACTCCTATTCCAACTTAACTCCAACACCAGGCTCCATTTATTTTGCATGCTTTTTGACAGCATGCTTTGTAAACTCACCAACAAAATCTTCATCAGAGGCAATTCAATCTCCACAGAATAATTGTAATGTCAGAGGAACACATTAGTGTTACAAAAATAACAACAACGATGTGACAGCATCTGAATTAACTGGGTTGAGGGAAATAAGGGAAGCAAGTGTTTCTGCTTTAATCACACACACACAAACCTCACCACCTACACAGATAATGTGTGGAATAATTCTTTGTACAAGGACAAGCTACAAGTAGTAAAGAGTTCAGCTTTTAGTCATCTTGGCAACTGTACCTAGGAGGCATATTTTTGCTGGGAAAACCAGTCATGCTCTTTTGTATGAGCTAACCAACATGAGCTCAGTCCTCATGACTCAAAAGCACTCTGCAATTCGCCCTAAGTCAGCAGTGGAATTAGCAGGCTGAAATAAAGCCTGTGTCTCCAGGCTAAAAAGTTCCCATCCCATATTCACTAAGGCTGTACCTGACATTAGCTGTCATTTGCTAGCTACTGCACAGTAAGAGCAAGCAACTTCCTAGTTAAGACAGGACCTCTGGGTCATGTTTACAAACACATGAACACCTGCCAAGTAGAAGGCTGGAGAGGTGGGCACAAGCCAACCTCATGAGCTTCAACAAGACCAAATGCAAGGTCCTGCATCTGGGTCAAGGCAATCCCAGGCACAAATACAGGCTGGGCAGTGACTGGCTGGAAAGCAGCCCTGAGGAGAGGGACTTGGGGCACTTGCAGGCCAGAAAGCCAATCAGATCCTGGGCTCCAGCAGGTCAAAGGAGGTGATTCTCCCCCTCTACTCAGCTCTGGTGAGACCCCACCTGCAGTACTGCCTCCAGTTCTGGAGTCCCTATCACAAGAGGGATATGGATGTGCTGGAAGGTGTCCAGGGAAGGAACACGAGGATGATCAGAGGGCTGGAGCACCTCTCCTATGAGGACAGACTGAAGGAGTTGGGGCTGTTCAGTCTGGAGAAAAGAAGGCTCCGATGTGACCTCATTGTGGCCTTCCAGTGTCTGAAGGGGGCCTACAGGAAAGCTGGGGAGGGACTTCTCAGGATCTCTGGTAGTGATAGGACTAGGGGGAATGGAATGAAGCTGGAGGTGGGGGGATTCAGACTTGATATGAGGAGGAAGTTCTTCACCATGAGAGTGGTGAAGCCCTGGAATGGGTTGTCCAGGGAGGTGGTTGAGGCCCCATCCCTGGAGGTGTTTAAGAGCAGGCTGGATGAGGCTCTGGCCAGCCTGCTCTAGTGTGGGGTGTCCCTGTCCATGGCAGGAGGGTTGGAACTAGATGATCCCTGTGGTCCCTTCCAACCCTGACTGATACTATGATACTAAATTAACATGTAAAGTTCTGGGGAGCTATATTTTGAGCTCAGACAAGTTAAAAATATTGTAATTTTCAATACCTCATCAGTCCTACAATACAATTACAGGAAGGTAAAACAATGATCAGTAATATCAAACCAGCACTACTTGCAAGGAATTTCTAAGCCATCTCACATCTCTTCAAGAACTCAGCCTCTGATATCAGTTCTTAAGGTAAAAACCACAGGTATGAAAATGCACCAGTTGAAAAATTAAGCAAGTTATTAAGTACAGCTGTAAGGAGAAGCAGCTAAACATTACCTCCTTTTTTCACCTCGCTCCATCTGAATTGATGCCGTCTCACCACAGAGAAGACAGAATCAAATCCCTCCTTCTGTATCATATCTGCTACTTTTACAAGATCACTGGGATGCAAACAAGGAGATGTTGCTTGAATATTTCCTACAATATCAACTTCTGAAGCAAAACAAAGAAACATTTGTGAAACAAGGAATGTCTTTAATACACAGAACTGCAAAGTATGGTACGAGTGGATGCCACACAGACAGACAAAAGGAGAAACTTTCTTGCTTTTATTTGCTAAGGCCTCCACTTGTTTTTCTAAATAATAAGTGCGTCATCCCTTTGGGGCTACAAAATAAAAGCTCAGCAAATGAGTTACTGATTTACCATGATGATGATTAAGAAACTCTCTGATAGCTTCTAGAGAAGTTGAGGAGTCCTGAGAAACTTCGGGGCTTCTGCGATGGACTTGAGCACCAAACTGCTTTGCAACCTTCTCGATTTCGTCATGGTCTGTAGAAACCCAGATACTGTTGGCAAACAGTGATAGTAATTAATAAAAATAATAATTCCCAGCTTTGTTGATTTGCCTCCCATAATCTAAAAAGAACACCCTGACCTTATGTGTGTACTGCACCCTGCATTGATAGGAACCAGTTTGCATTCGCGCTAGTAAAACCAGCCCTGTCAGCCCGATACGCAGCTTTTAACAGGGATACACTACATAGAGCAGCAGTGAATCCCTAAGACCTTTAAGATCATCAAATCCAAGTGTAATCCAGCTACCACGACCACTAAAACATACCCTCAAGCACCACACCTACAGCTTCTTGAACACCTCCCTCGTGACTCCACCACCTCCCTGGGCCTGTTCCAACCCCTCACCACTCACTCAGTAAAGAAGTTTCTCCCAACATCCAACCTAAACCTCCCCTGGCACAACTCAAACCCATTTCCTCTGGTCCTGTGGCTGGTTACTTAGAGGCCAACACCAGCCTCATTCCAACATCCTTTCACAGAGTTGTGGAGAGCAATAAGATCTCCCCTCAGCCTTTTCTTCTGCAGACTGAACAACCTCAGCTCTCTCCAGACTCCCCACCGCTGCACTTCTCTGGACACCCCTCAGATCCTCAATGTCCTTCTTATCCTGCAGCATTCAGAACTGAACCCAGTACTGTGACCGCACCAGGGCTGAGTACAGGGGCACCATCATGCTAGACACACTGGTTTTGATCCAAGCCAGGATGTCTTTGGCCTTCTTGGTCACCTGGGCACACTGCTGCCTCATGTTCAGCTGTCCACCAGCACTCCCAGATCCTTTTCCACCTTTCCAGCTACTCTGCCCCAAGCCTGCAGCACTGCTTGGGGTTGCCGACTAAACTACAAAATCTCAAGCTTGAGTTGCATTTCAGTTTAATACTGTCGGGTGTTTGCTCTTGCTTCCACATAGAAAGCTTAGGCAACATTAATCATAGAATTGTTAGGGTTGGAAGAAACCTCAAGGATCATCCAGTTCCAACCCCCCTGCCATGGGCAGGGACACCTCACACTACAGCAGGCTGCTCAGAGCCACATCCAGCCTGGCCTTAAAAACCTCCAGGGATGAGGCTTCTACCACCTCCCTGGGCAACCTGTTCCAAGTGTCTCGCCACCCTCATGGTGAAGAACTTCTTCCTAACATCCAATCTGAATCTACCCATTTCTATTTTTGCTCCATTCCCTCACGTCCTATAATTACCTGACACCCTAAAAGTCCCTCCCCAGCTTTCTTGTAGGCCCCCTTCAGACACTGGAAGGCCACAATTAGGTCTCCTCAGGGCCTTCTTTTTCAGACTGAATAGCCCAAACTCCCTCAGTCTGTCCTCATAGGAGAGGCCCTCTAATCATCCTCATGGCCCTTCTCTGGACACATTCCAGCACCTTCAGATCCTTCCTGTAATAGGGGCTCCAGAACTGGACACAGTACTGCAGATGGGGTCTCACCAGAGCAGAGTAGAGAGGCAGAATCACCTCCCTCAACCTGCTGGCTATGCTTCTCTTGATGCAGCCCAGGATGTGATTGGCTTTCTGGGCTGCAAGCGCACGCTGGTGGCTCATGTTGAGCTTGCCATCCACCTACACCCCCAGGTCCTTTTCTTCAGGGCTGCTCTCAAGCCAGTTGCTGCCCAGCCTATATTGGTACCTGGGATTGCCCTGACCCAGATGTAGGACCTTGCATTTGGTCTTGTTGAACCTCATGGGGCTGTCATGGGCCCCCTCTCCAGCCTGCCAAGGTCCCTCTGGATGGCCTCCCTTCCCTCCCAGAAAAATCCCATGTCAGCACACCACAACACGTTAGGCATGCTAACAGATCAATGAACGGTTTGAATGACGCATTTGAAGTAATTTAAGAGTTCAGAAAGAAGGCTGACAAGCAAAACTGCCAAATAGTTAGAAGATCAGCTTATTCTGCAAGTGTCTTCAATTGTGTTAATTAGGCTCCACACATTTGCAGAGAAAGGGCTGTTCAAATTACCATCCCATATGTTTTTTGGCACAGAAAACCTTCAATACTGGTAAAGCAAGATTACCATTGTTCAGGGATAATAAACATTGACAAAAGGCAGGGCTTGGCCTGAATATTATGTGATGACAATAAACACTGGCTGAACACTGAGAGGCCACTGTCGCCATCCCTGTGAAAAAAAGACACATGTGAAATACCACTCCAGAATGTATGAAAAATAACTCTTCCCACAGTCATTCTCAAAGCACTGTACATAGCAAGTGGTGCTTCAGGTTTTTCATCCAAAGCCATCACAGGATCATCAGGAGAAAAATATGTGACAGTGACAGCGACAGCAATGTGAGATCACACCCATACAAACAAGTGCAGAAGAGGTATTTTTCATCAACTGCTTCAGGCTAATTAGATTACACATACCCTCCCCATTCACAGATTCACAGAATGGGTTGGAAAGCACCCTAGAAGTCATAGTTCCAAACCCCACTGCCACAGGCAGGGACACCTTCCACTAGCCCAGATTGCTCAAAACCTTATCGAACCTGGCCTTGAAGACCTCCAGGGAGGAGGCATCCATAACCTCCCTAGGCTACCTGTTCCAGTGTCTCACCACCATCACAAATTTCTTCCTAACCTCCAATACATTCCCTCTCATCCTGTCACTACAAGCCCTTGTAAAAAGTCCCTTCCTGACTTTTTTTGTAGCCACCCTTCAAATATTGGAAGGCTGCTCTAAACTCTCCCCAGAGCCTTCTCTTCTCCAGGCTGAACTGCCCCAACTGTTCGCCTGTCCCTGTAGGGGAGGTTCTAGAGCCCTCTGATGATCTTCATGGCCATCCTCTGGACCTGCTCCAGCAGTCTGATGTCCCTCTTATGCTGGGGGCAGCAGAACTGGACACAGTTCTGGACTCCAGGTGGGGTGTCATGAAAGCAGAGCAGGGGTGAAATCACCTCCACCATCCTGCTGGTCACACAGTTGCTTTCTGGGCTGTCAGCAGCCACGGCTGGCTCATGTTGAGTTTTCCATCAGCTGACACACCCAAATCAACTAAGAGAGTTTTGCTGTGTAACATGTACCCTGTCAGCAGAGCTGTTTCAGAAGTGACTACAAGATCTAGCACCCTTCATCTAATGCACCTCAAAGTTAGGCTACATAAACCCTAACTGGCTTCCTGTTGGGCAAATTCAAATGGCAATTAGGAAATGAGGTAGGAAGGTCGGCCAAACCACGGCATCCATCACAGGTCATTAAGCAATATGGGGTCACATGCATTAAATAATTATTAGTAATCTACCTCAGAAGCAGTTTTGATTGTTTCTGTATTAAAAATAAAACCAAGTCAGTGATGCTTCCTCTACTTTTCAGATACAGTGAAAACATTTTTTGAGGGTAGATAGTGGTACAGCAGCTATGAGATACAGGAGGCTCATGCTAATTTCCAGCTCTGAATCCAGCTGAGCAACATTTCCACTGGACTATATCAAGTTCCTGCTCTAAACATAATGCAGGAGGTTTGCATTTAGGAATGCCACACACCAAGTGCATCCTAAGCACACCCTGGTTCTAATTAATTTGTACGGTGTGGGGAAAATTCTGGTTTGCTTTCACAGGAAAAAAAGAACAGAAAATTGCAATGCCCAGTTTCCCAAAGCAAACAACATGCTTGTTTCAAGCTAGCTCTAATGATTGCTACCAAAGTTTTGTGAACTTTGCCATAAAGTAAGCTTCTGTTCTGTGTCACATGGGCACACATGATTATTTCCTTCCACTCAACATTTACGAGACCGCCTCTGGCACGCTGTGTCCAGCTGTGAGCTCCCTGATACAAGAAAGAAAAACTGGAGCAAGCTCCACGGAGAGCCAGCAGGATGACTCAGGGCTGGGAGCATTTGTACACCAGGGGATGCTGAAAGAGCGACCTTGATTCATCTTTCGAAGAGAAGGCAAAGGATTGACTTCATTGCTGTCTCCCAGTACCTGGTGGGCAGGTTGAGAGAAAACAGAGCAGCTTTGCCTGGATGAGCACAGCAAAAGGACACAGACACATACTGCAGGAACAGAAGTGCCAATTACATAATTGCAAAACAATTTTTCAACCATGAGAGCTATCAGTTACTGCAGTCAGTGCTCAGAAAGGCTGTGGGGTCACCATCTGTGGAAACATCCAACCTCAGCTGCACATGGCCCCAAGGAACCCTAATGAGGCCAGCTTCACACCGTGGGTGTGACCAGATGATCACCAACCAAAATCATCCTATGATTACCCATCACTGGGCAGTTTCATTTAATGCAGCCATCTTAATAAAGTAAAAATGTCAATAATTACTGGCAAGCATCAACGAGTGGCTCCCAACCACAAACTGGAGCAACTGTTGCAAGACACTGATTCCTTAATTCCCTCACAGCTCACCGAAAAGAAGACAGTACAATTCATGGCAGGGTGCAGCCTGATTGCCCTGTGCCATGTCCTGCCTGATCCATAACCTGGTGCCACATTGACTGTATCCCCTTGTCTTCAGTGAGGATCCCACACCACTCATCTCCCTCAATCACCAACCTGATGGGGCTAAGGCCAGGCTGAAGACACCACAAGGGAGACCAGATGCCCCACTGCGGGAACACGAGTCAGCTGGACATGTGGCACCATGCCTCGGAGCCTGCCAGGGTGAAGCCAGTTAAGAATCATAGAGTCGTTTAGGTTGGAAAAGCCCCTTACGGCCATCGAGTCCCATCATTAGCCTAGCACAGCCAAGTCCACCACTAATCCACATCCCCTGGTGCCACATCATCTTTTAAATACCTTCGCGGATGACGATTCAACCACTTCCTGGCAGCCTGCTCCAATGGCTAACAACCCCTTCAGGGAAGAACTTCTTCCCAGCAGCCAATCTAAACCTGCCCTGACACAGCGTCAGGTAGTTCCCTCTTGCCCTGTCTCTTGTTACTTGGCAGAAGGAGTCCGACATCCACTTTTACTGCAACCACTTTTTCAGTCACTTGCAGAGAGGGAGAAGTTCTTCCCCCGCCTCCTCCACTTCCCTCAGCCGCTTCTCGTAAGATTTGTGCTCCAGACCCCCTCGCCAGCTTTACTGGAAAGGGAGGGCTGCCACAGGAGCTAGGACTCCCTCATCCTACTGCCCCTGCCCCCGGCTGCGCCTTCCCCCCCTCCCGCAAGGGGTGGGAAGGGAGACGAGTTGGGGTGCCGATGCAGGGGGAAGCCGATGCAGGGGAAGGCGCATGCGCACCTGTGGAAGACGCCGGCATCGGTGGCGGCGCGTAGCACCCAGCCGATGAGCGGCACCCCAGCCAGCAGCTTGATGTTCTTCAGCGGGATCCCCTTGCTGCCGCCGCGGGCCAGCACGAGCGCGGCCAGATGGGCGCGCGAGCCCCCGCGCCCGCCTCCATAGCGAGCTCTGCTCCCGCTTCTGCCCCGCGCCCAGCCTGCATGCCGGGAAGTGTAGTCCCGGCCGCGCCTGCGCGATGGAGAGGAGAGGCGGGGCGGGAGGCGCCGGAGGGGTGGGGCGTGGGGGGGCGTGGCGTAAGGCGAGAGTAGCGGGGCAAAGGAGGTGGTGCGGGTCTAGCTGCGAGCGGCTGTTAGTCTGGGGGAGGTATGGAGCCATAGACTCATTCAGGTTGGAAAAGGCGCCTAGAATCATCAAGTCCAACTATCAACCCAACACTACGATGGCCATTAAACAATGTCCCGGAGTGCCATCTCTACATGTGTTTGAACACCTTCAGGGACCGGGCAGCCTGACCCAATGCCTGACCAGTATTTCAGTAAATTAATATCCAATTTAAACCTATTCTAGTGCAACTTGAGACCATTTCCACCTGCTCTATCGTTTGCAACTTGGGAGAATAGACCAGCACCCACCTCTATGGCCTCCTTTCAGGTAGCTGTAGAGAGCAATGAGGTCTCTCCTCAGCCTCTTCCAGACTGAACAACCCCAGTTTCCTCAGCTGCTTCTCATAAGGCTTTTTCTCCAGACCCTTCACCAGCTTCCTCCCCCTTTTCTGGACATGCTCCACCACGTAGCGAGAGGCTCAAGAAAGCTGAGGGTGATGCCCATCCTCTTGCCTGTGTCTTCACAGGGGTGTGTTACCCCTTTTGGCATGGGGTACCCTGTCCTGGGGGGAGGGTGCTCAGCATCCTCACAGATAACAATTTCGAGATGGGATGGAGGTTTCCTCGCTTTCTGCAGCACAAATGTAGGCCGGTATCTCTGCATGTAAAAAACAAATGCTAGTCAAAGGTGTGGCTGTGTTTCCTGTCAGCACATAGAAGGTTGCTTTAAGGTGATTATCAGCTCTGGTAATGGCAAGCCCTCACAGCTGGGAGGAGCATGCACCGCAGCTTTTGTCTGCAAAGCTGCATAAGCATCGGGCGACTGGATTCAGGAGATTTTTCATCAGCCATTGTTGTCTGAAAAACAAATTCTTTCCCCCTGTGTGCAGTAATCCAACCTCACACACTGAGACGGGACACTGGCTCATTAGAGTGCTGTGCAGGTGTGGGTGTTGGGGAGCATCCCCACAAATCTAGCACACCAGATGAGATTTGTGGGGATATTTGTACAGTAAAATATATTGGCTACACCTGATGTTGACACCTCTTAATTAGACATTGGTTAGTCTCTATCTTGATTAATCTTAAAGATACAGCTTCTTTTAAATTCACTATGCATGCTCAGAGGGTGAGGGGTTTATTGAGGGTGAGGGGTTTATTGGGGGCGGGGGGCTGTTCTAGCTAGGAGGTGTGGGGTTTCACATTCTGAGGGTGGGTTAAAGAGAGGATACCTTTAAGCTTTGTTTTCTTGCCAGAGTCCTGCTTGATGACACATTATTGCAATTTATCTTAGGATGTTCCCCATAATATACAAACTCAAGGAGTCTCCTCCAATTAAGAGCTCCTCTTGATATCCTTGATGTTTTACTTTGATGGGAACTTCCAGCAGAGGCTATCATCAATCCTTTTCAAGGACTTAGTTGCTAGCAAGGCATGCTTTGTTTATTCCAAGTAAGCAGCTTTACACCCTGATCAATCATTCTCCTTAGAAGACCGATGCAGTACGTTTAACCCTAACTTCACCAGTGTCGCTATAACACCAAATGTTTTCACTTGGCAAACACCACCCTTGTCGACTTCAGTGGTTTCTTCTGTGTCGCGTCCTTCCTGCGCGAGGAATCCCGGCAGAGGGCAGAAGAGTCACAGCGGAGCCTTTTTATCTATACGGGAAACATCCCCTCTGCCTCTCTTCTGTTCTCCACCTCCCAAAAAAGTGTATTGAAGCATAAAAGCGCCCGCTGCGAAGTTAGAAAAACTTACTTGTACAATCTGAACGCACAAAATACAGCAGCACACATCCCATATAAAGCTGCGTAGGAAGCTTGGGTTTAATGTGATTTGAAGAATGGCAAGCAGCAGCATCGTAAAACAACTCCTGGAGACTCAAGGTCTCAGTTTCTAATGGCAATGTATTATGCACAGTTCACTGAAGTCATCCTCAGGTTGTTTAACGTGTTGTGAAGTAGCAGTACCTCATCTACCGCTGCCAAAGGAAACACTCCAAGTAATATTCATCCAGAGGCAGGCATTTAAGAAGATTCACTGCAGGGGGTGTGTTTTTCCCTTTCGGCAGTGGATATCTTTCAAAATGAATCCAGCAGAGATAGGCAGCTTGCTCTGCTACTATGCAGACCAATGCAGCACCTTTCAGGCCTCATTTTTTTATTTCAGACAAGATTGAAACTAGTAGCCATAACTTGCTAAGTACCTTAGCCTGGACATGTTCCTGTGTGACCTTCCCCAAGTGATCCTGTTTTGCAAGGGGCTTGGACTCAATGATTTCTGGAAGGCCCTTCCAATCCCTAGCATTGTATGATTCTATGATTTTGTGCTTTTCTCAGGAAGTGTCTTTAAAGTTGGCAGAATTGACCCTTTTATATCATAGTATGTTAGAAAGAAAATATACAAGGCTTTGACAAATTAAGAATGAGAAATCTTATCACAGAATCACAGAATCACCAAGGTTGGAAGAGACCTCAAAGATCATCAAGTCCAACCTGTCACCACAGACCTCATGACTAAACCATGGCACCAAGTGCCACATCCAATCCCCTCTTGAACCCCTCCAGGGATGGTGATTCCACCACCTCCCTGGGCAGCACATTCCATTGGCTAATGACTCTCTCAGTGAAGAACTTTCTCCTCACCTCGAGCCTAAACTTCCCCTGGCACAGCTTGAGACTGTGTCCTCTTGTTCTGTCATAGGTTGCCTGGGAGAAGAGACCAACCCCCTCCTGGCTACAACCTCTCTTCAGGTAGTTGTAGAGAGCAATGAGGTCTCCCCTGAGCCTCCTCTTCTCCAGGCTAAACAGCTCCAGCTCCCTCAGCCTCTCCTTGTAGGGCTTGTGTTCAAGGCCTCTCCCCAGCCTCGTTGCCCTTCTCTGGACACGTTCGAGTGTCTCAATGTCCTTCTTAATCTGAGGGGCCCAGAACTGGTCACAGTACTCAAGATGTGGCCTAACCAGTGTGGAGTACAGGGGCACAATGACCTTCCTTCTCCTGCTTATGCTGTATTAAACCTCTTTCAGAGTTTCTTAGTTGCTACAGTATCAAAATACCTACATGTTTAGAAGCAATGGGTTAAAAATGTCTGTGTTTTGGTTCATGACATTGTGAAAATTGGATGATTTATCAAAAAGAATGTTTCAACTACATAATTTGGTTCAGTTCTTTCCCATAGTCCAGGAATATCCCAGTGAAGGAGCTAGGTCTGGTTTCAACTTTCATTTACAGAGAAAAGATATGACATTAGAAGATCTGGCATACATAATAAATCTAGTGGGGGGTTCATCTTGTAAGAATTTTTTACAAGTCTGTACATAATTAAATCCTGTTTAATTGTTTTAGTTTTGATCAAGAGTACACTTCTGAACTGAGTCTCCCAGTGTGTAAACTGTTACTATGTCACATAAAGCTAAAGCTTCCTTTCCCCTAATTTTAACCCAGGGAGTATTTTGTGCTGCCTAGTCTTGGTAACTCTACCTGGTTCTGAGATTTCATCAGCCAGCTGCTTCAGTATCCAAGGATGAAGCTCAGCTCTGAGCTAGATTGAGTACATATTACTCACCTAAATACATTCTGACTCATTTCTTCCATATTTGTACTGATGTCTTGCTTCTGAAGGGACTGTGTGGGGAGCAGTGCTCGGTGAGATAAGAACATTTGCTATTCTAATAATAGAGCAGCAGAGAACAAAACACAGAATACAATGCTCTCTGCTTCTTTGGAACATGCACACTGCTTTATGGGACCATGGAGTGGCCTGCAGGCACAGGTTTGCCAGCATGGAGGAAAGGGTTTTAGCTCTCTCATCCTCACTAGCTAATGCAGCACACATTCCATATCACATATTGTGGTCAAGGTCTTGTGACTGTGTAGCCTGCCTGCCCCTGGTCCTGTCATGCCTGACTTCCCCTGAATAAACAGGGCCAAACTGGCTCATTTCAAGGAAATAGTGGTACACCAGTAAAATTAGTGGGAATAAATCTATATAAAAAACATGATCCATGCCATATTATTCCCCTGGGAAAAATAAAATCTGTGAATTTCCTTTCTGGTCACAGCTCAGTTGCTATAAAGTTTCACACTGTAGATGCTCTTAAGAAAGAAGTCCATTCATTCAAGTCTGTGTATAAGAGCAGATGAACAAAAGTGGAGGCATTCAGTAGGTCTGTGCTGAGGTGTTACTCTGAACACTGTTCAAAGGTTATAATCTACTAACAGGGAGCACATTATGGAAATGAAACTATTAATTAGGGAAATGTTTTGTTACACAGTGTGTAGCTATACTTAATGTGTATCAGGCAAGGCTGAACAAGAAACCTCAGTGGTAATGAGGGCTGGGGTCTGTTTCCGAACTAACACCCTCTGAATTGCCATTCTTGAGAGCTGTTCTGCCCTTCCACCATCTGAGCTGCCAATCTTGAGAGCCTCCCTTTCTAACATTCACACTGGTCACAACATTCTTTGTAGGCGTCAAGACAGGAAAACTAAGGCAACTCTTTGAAGCTCACAGTGGAGCTTCAAGAGCAGAGCTTTATGGAGTGTTGGTCAAAGGCAAATGCCTTTAAAAAAACAGTGGTAAAACTGCTGTGACCTCACAGGAGCCAGGATCTCATTTTTGTGTTCATGGAGTCTAATTGTGTTAGTTGGGCTCCATAAGTATCCATGCAAATGGGTCCAGTGTCAGAATCCTGTCTTTTTCTAGGAGATACTTAATACTACAGCAACAAAAAAAAGTAAGCCTCAGTGGAAGCATGTGGTGGAAACCTTAGGAATATGTACATCTGGCTAAACTGGGAGTTAAACCTGCTGGCTTCTCTTCAGCAACAGGAAAGTTCAGAGGTTCAGATATCCTTTCTTAGTCCTGAATCATAGATAGCTGCAGTGAAATCCATGGAGTTATGCCAGAGTCAAACCAGTGTAGAAAAAAACAAGGGATGTGCCTAAGAAAATCTAGCATTACTCATTCCTGTTATTTGAAGCTTCATGCAAGTCTTAGGCTAGTCTGTCCACACATGAAAAGTCAGATGAATAAAGTTTAATATGTGGTTATTAAAAAGGACAAGGAAGACTTCATGGGTCTGAGATATCTTAAAAGCAGACAGGAAGGAATCTTAGCTTTAGTGGTGGTAATTATCCCATGATAATCTGCTTTTTCAGATGCCAGGTTAGTGTGTCCTGGTGACACCGACAAGGTTAAGCATTTAGCCAGACGTGCAAGCAGAAGTCGTCCCCCCCGAATAGAATAGAATAGAATAGAATAGAATAGAATAGAATAGAATAGAATAGAATAGAATAGAATAGAATAGAATAGAATAGAATCACAGTATCACCAAGGTTGGAAGAGACCTCAAAGGTCATTGAGTCCAACCTATCATCCGACACCATCTAATCAACTAAACCATGACACCAAGCACCCCATCCAGTCTCTTCCTAAACACCTCCAGTGATGGTGACTCCACCACCTCCCTGGGCAGCCCATTCCAATGGCCAATCACTCTTTCTGGGAAGAACTTCTTCCTGACATCCAGCCTAAACCTTGAGGCCGTGTCCTCTTGTTCTGTCACAGGTTGCCTGGGAGAAGAGACCAACTCCCACCTGGCTACAACCTCCCTTCAGGAGTTCTTGTCTAGCAGCAATTAACTTGTTTTTTGACGTATCTTTGCTACCCTTTAGGAATCAACGTTTGCTATAAGGCAGTCCTTTGTTTCGGGCTCTTGTTCACTTCAGCCCCCACAAACCTTAGGTTGTGTTACTGGTGTTGCTCATTTTTTTCTTGTTTGAAGTGTATGTCTGGTTTTCCAACAAGCCAATGGGAAAAGAAATGCTTTGTGTCACGTGCTGCAGACTTGTTGTCATCATCCTGTTGTGAGGATGCAACATCTTCTGCTGGCAAGTCATATTGTCCACAGTGCAGGCTGTGTTGCTTTGAGTGCAGGCTTTTGGGCTTGCCCTAATCATATTATTCAATTTTACTGATGAGAACAATGGTCTGGAAAGAGTGTCAAGGGAATGGGGTCTTCCATTGTCAATACAGCCTACCTGGTCTATGTGGTCCTGGTCTGGCAGGAGGGTTTGAATAGATGATCTTTCCAGTTCCTTTCCAGCCCCTAACATGCTGTGATTCCGTGATTGTTTTGCAGCTTGCTCTGCTGTCTCATCTGGTGCTTTCATAAATGTTTCCATTCACACTGTGTTCATAACACTCTTAATATTATTTTTGTTTGGTTTGTTACAGATGCCTACGACTTTAGCAGCCAGCTCGCTCATTTTATCTGTGCACTGGGTGGTTAAACACTTTATCTGCCTGAGTCCATAAACATCCTCAATCTGCTGCCGCTGTTTGCCATCGGTACATGTCAGAACTATTTATGCAATGCATGTTTCTTTTACACATTACCAAATTCTTTCACAGGAATGTGTATATAGTACCTGCTTTTTGCCTGACACTGAAAATTGCTGACTGCTGCTCACGGTTTTGGTCTGCCGAGTGCAAGGCTTCGCAGGTTGCTTCTCAGTAGCAAAGAAATCCACATTTTGATATGATGGCCTAATCAGAACAGGGCTTCCTTTATTTGTCTAAAGCAGTTTATAACATCTGCTGTCTGAAGTAGTAGATTTAATTATAGATTCATACACCTCATAGTCTGCTATGTCTTCTGAAAGCGCTGCTGGAATACAGCCTGGTATAACCCTCCATAAATCAGCAACCCAATGCAGCATTGGCATGGTGTTTTGGCAGCTGGTGGGAGCAGTGCCATGTAGGGCCATTACTATAGCAGCATTAACACCATGTGGTGCAGAAGCAAGTAATAATCAACTGAGAAAATCCTCATCAGGGGTGCAATAAGAACTGAGCTTAAATTATCCTTCTTATTCAGAGAATGATGCCAAAATGTGTCCATGGAGAGCCCATTAAAATCACCAGCTGTATTTGCTGTAGATAGATTTCAGGGAGTTACCTGTGATTATTGCACACAAAATACTTTCTGTAGATGCTGGTATGCCACTGATGCTTGCAGGGTTTAATCACTTCATTTTTTTGCATCTTTGACAGGATGGATTAGATTAGTTATGGATTTAGATTGGATGTTAGGAACAGGCTCTTTACCATGAGAGTGGTGGAACACTGGAACAAGTTGCCCAGGAAGGTACTTGAGGCCCTATCCCTGCAGATATTCAAGGTTGGGCTCAATAAAGTGCTGAGCAACCTGATCTAGTGAAGTCTGTCCCTGCTCACTGCAGGGGTTGGACTAGAGCTTTGGAAGTCCTTTACAACCCAAATGATTCTCTGATTCTACATTGTATTGGAATTCCTATTTCTCACAGAGCAAGTCTTGCAGGTATAGAGAAGTTGGTGGTTTCCCTTTAAGTGAGATTAATTCCTTGTGCAGTCATGTTGTTCCTCTTCCTTTCAATGTAAACACCCTTCATCTCTCTAGGCCTCAAGCTGGATGGGAAACGAGTACAGTAGAGTGTTGTTGTTTGGATTGGTTCCTATTTCCAGTCTCATTGCTGGCTGATGACCCACGGAGCAAGCCCTACACAGAAAGCACGTGTGCAGCCTGAGCATAAATTGGCAGGGTCAGACAAATAGCCCTCTTAATAATTTCTCTGTGAGCATATGAATTACAGAAGACTGCACTAAAGATCAGACAGGGATCAGTGTCCTGATACTACCTTTAATCATTCACACTGTTGGGAAGCCTACAGCCTGCTCCTCGCTGCTTACGCAACAAACGGCCAACAGAGTCAGGAAGTTCTTGCTGCTCTCGTGGCCCCTGGTTTGGCTAACCATCTTCTCAGACCCAGAAATATTCTGTGTCACGTTCCCCTAGGGTCAGTTGCCTCAGTGAAGCCACTGAGATCTTTACAGAGCTCAGGTTTGCACGTACAATCTGCGTGCTTCACTACAATGGCAACTTCTGGAAGATGGTTGTCACGCTCTAAGCCATCAGTTTGCATATAGTTATTTTGGACTCCCCATACTAGAGCATGAGCCACTTCTCACTTGTAATTGCTGCTAGGAAGGCAATAATAGGATTTTCTAGGTTATTTTTTAAACTGCTTCAGTCATGCAATTTTGATTGCTTTAAGCCTGAGTTGTGGTGATGAGCTTCAACCATGCCTACTGAGGGGAAATAAGTAGTTGAGGTGGCCATATAGCCAAGAGGTGACTAAAAGGAAAAGAGTTGGATACAGAAACCTCTGCTCTATTGAGACAGATATTATCTAGCCATTTTATTCATACCTTTACCCTTGCCTTCCAACCCCCCTGCCATGGGTAGGCACTCCTTCCACTACACCAAGTTGCTCCAGGCCTCATTCAACCTGGCCTTAAACACCTCCAGGGAAGGGGCATCCACGACCTCCATGGGCAACTTGCCCTGGTGTCAAACCACCCTCAGTGGAAATAATTTCTTTTTAATCTCCAGTCTCAATATGCCCTGCTCAAGCTGCAATCCATTCCCTCTTGTGCTATCACTCCAGGTCCTTGTAAAGAGTCCTGTCCCAGCTTTCTTGTTGGCCCCCTTCAGGTACTGTAAGGCTACTCCAAGGTCTCCCCAGAATCTTGTTTTCTCCAGTCTGAGTGTTTTGCTACTAAAAAGATGGATGACTTAAGAGAGGGAGAAAATGGTAGAAACAACAATAAAAGGTTGGGGTTTTGTATAAGTAAAAATTAGAAACATTCTAAAAATACTTTGAACTTGGCCAAGTGAAATTCCAGCCAACCCTAATAGTTGTGGGTTCCCTATCAGCAGCTATTGAAGCAGCTGAATGAAATGCTAATAACCTAGGCTGAGTGGTAAGGATTAGGCAGCACCCAAATCTGAGAACCTTCAGAACGTGGCTGCTCCACAGTGGACCAGCCAGGCTTCATTTATCCTGAAAGTGACCAGATTCCTCTTCTTTTTTTGCTCTCAAATCTCACCTTTTGAGTTACTTCAGCCAAATATCCAATTCAAATGAAGACACCTTGTCTTGCAAAAGGCTGTACTCCACGAAAGTGTGTAGACTGTGCAGCTGTATTTTTCCTCAAAGACATAAATGTTCCCCAAGACATCTTCTCGAGTGTCTCTCTCTTCCCCTCGTATTTTCTCACGCTTCCTTTCTCTGTCCTGAGGAACAACACGAATCAGATGATCATTAGCTACTTTTTCCAACAACATAATATTGTCATAGCAACAGATAAAGTGAGTTTGGGTTTTTCATAGTGTAAATAAAAGAGTGCACATGCACATCAGCTGCTCAGGACACAACACAGTGCCTGAAGAGAGTATTGGACATACTGCATGTTGATTTCATGAACCTGTATTTCCACCTAGGATTTTCTGAAGAGGAAAATGGGATTTTGATCTCCTGAAGATACCATTTCATCTGCTCAGACATAACACATCATATGTATATAATTATTATCACTAGTGACTGTTGCCTTATGTTTCAAATCTAAACCCAGTTGTATTGGACTGCTCTCAGACATCCTTCAGCCACATCTAGCAATTAGTTGCTGAAAGTTGGCTCAGAGAATCAGTCTCATTGTAGCTAAAATCCACCCTTTAGATTGAAATATCTGATGGATGATGATACATTTGCAGATCAGATCTGAATCTCAGTTGTACAGATGGGGTTCATTTTCACTTGCACCTGAAGTGATAAGCAATACATGACTTACCACATAACACACACTCATGCACATAAACCAGCTTATCCCTGAGATAACCTGAAGAAGGGATAAATTAGTTCATCAGAACAGATGAACAAGGGATCATGTGCTGTCAATTTATGTACCAATGCACAGATTGAAAGTTTGGCTAGAGGGGTTCTGGTTATAGTTGTTTAATGATCTCCAGATTGCTTCAGCATTTCAACATGTCATACACACAGACAAAGAAGAATCTGTTGGTTGACTTGAAATGAGATAGTGCTCCCTAGCAAGCCCATGACAGCTACAGGGACTAGACTCAAAACAGAGGATGAACACTGGTGATTATTTAATTTGCTTTTGTATTTCTCAGACCATTTACTTTATTACAGCAAATATGATGTAAATCTCCCTCAAGTCATGTTAATAAATGTTGTCCTGTCTGCCAAGATTCTGCCTTGCAACGTTATATACTGCAGGGTGATGTTTTAGTAGTACTGTTCTACAGAAACTGCTATTTTTACCCCAAAGATGGTTTAATTTTCCATGATTTTGTATCACATGGCATTATCTTGTTGCTGTCTTGGAACTGGACCAAGTTGTGTTGTAACAATTTATCTCATTTTTTCTGTGATGATATGAGCCAGCTGAACATGAGCCAGCAGTGTGCCCAGGTGGCCAAGAAGGCAAATGGCATCCTGGCCAGTATCAGAAATGGTGTGGCCAGCAGGAGCAGGGAAGTCATTGTGCCCCTGTACTCTGCACTGGTTAGGCCACACCTTGAGTCCTGTGTCCAGTTCTGGGCCCCTCAATTTAAGAAGGACATTGAGACTCTTGAACGTGTCCAGAGAAGGGCAACGAGGCTGGGGAGAGGCCTTGAGCACAGCCCTATGAGGAGAGGCTGAGGGAGCTGGGGTTGTTTAGCCTGGAGAAGAAGAGGCTCAGGGGAGACCTTATTGCTGTCTACAACTACCTGAAGGGTGGTTGTAGCCAGGAGGAGGTTGGTCTCTTCTCCCAGGCAACCTATGACAGAACAAGAGGACACAGTCTCAAGCTGCACCAGGGGGAAGCTTAGGCTTGAGGTGAGGAGAAAGTTCTTCTCTGAGAGAGTTGTTAGCCATTGGAATGTGCTGCCCAGGGAGGTGGTGGAGTCACCATCCCTGGAGGCATTCAAGAGGGGACTGGACATGGCACTTGGTGCCATGGTTTAGTAATCATGAGGTCTGTGGTGACAGGTTGGACTCGATGATCTTTGAAGTCTTTTCCAACCTTATTGATTCTATGATTCTATGAACCCACTGACCACGCTATCAGACTGCTGACACAGGTTCATGATGAAATATTACAGAAGTACCTTAAGGTATATCACAGTATCACCAAGGTTGGAAGAGACCTCAAAGATCATCGAGTCCAACCTGTCACCACTGACCTCCTCCTTCTGAGGAACTTCAGAACATGCTTGGGGAGAGTCTGTGGGGGCACCATTCCTTGTGACATAATCCTTTTGCAGTGTGCTGATTGCTGAATAATTTAGTAAGTTTTTAATTGTTTTCATTGAAGGGATTTTCTGTCTTCTGCTAAGACATTGCCTTACACTGCTGTGTAAGGTTACTTTAAAATACACTTTATCCTTTTGACTAATTTGTATTCAAGATTTTATTCCCTGCAAGTGTGGGATTTATCATAGAAACATAGATTCATAGAATGGCTTGGGTTGGAAAAGACCACCAAAGGTCATCTTGTCCAACCCCCTGCCATGGGCAAGGACACCTTCCTCTAGCCCAGGTTGCTCAAGGACTCATCCACACTGGCCTTGAACACGTCCAGGAGGGGGAATCCACAACGCCCCTGGGCAACCTGTTCCAATGTCTCACCATCCTCACTGGAAAGAATTTCTTCCTAATCTCCAGTCTCAATCTGTGCTCCTCAAGCTTCAATCCATTCCCCCTCATCCTATCACTACAAGTCCTTGTAAAAAGTCCCTTCCTGGCTTTCTCCCTGGATGTTAGGAACAAGTTCTTTATCATGAGGGTGGTGGAACACTGGATCAGGTTGCCCAGGGAGGCAGCTGAATCTCCTTCTCTGGAAACATTCCAAATCCACTGGCTGCATTCCTCTGAGACCTCCTCTAGGTGATCCTGCTCTGGCAGGGGGGTTGGACTGGATGATCTCTGGAGGTTCCTTCTAACCCCTAACATTCTGTGATTCTGTGTCGTGGAAATACTGTGGTGTTCCTGACAGCCTTGAGGAGCAATATTAAAAGAACAGCTCTCATGTTTTGTGTGGGTTTTGAAATGAAACACAAGAGTGTAATACAAAGCATTTGTATTTTGTTACCAATGTGACTGACTCAAGAAAACAAAAAATCCTTTATCAAATAGAGCATATAAAACTGGAGACCTGAGAAGTTATATTGTGTTTAGCACCTAAGCTGCAATGCTGCATGCAGATTCAGCCAAGATTAAGAGCTAACAAGATAAATCATAGCACTGAGTTTGGTGCCTCTGACTCCACTTAGGCACAGTTGTCCATCAAAGACTAGAAGGTTTGCAAATCCCTGCTCAAGTCTTGTGAGACCTTTTATAGCAATGGGGTTTTCTTCTACTCCTCCTTATAGAGTTCTTGTCTACTTAGGTTGCCCTGTTGAACTTTTGCTGTATATATTTTCCACAACAGTTTTCCCCATAGAAACCAGGAATAATAACTGTAAAAAAAAAAAAAACAAAAACAAAAATAATACATGGAAAATATTTCAGATAATGCTAAGCTTCTACTGCTTCCTCCCTGCCCCCTGTCCCTGCAAGCTCCATCACAGTAAGTGTTTCAAAGGGACAGAGAAGTTATTCAAAGACCAGGCTGCATTTTCCATTACATTAAAAAAGAAAATGGAGTCATAGAATCATAGAATCAACAAGGCTGAAAAAGACCTCAAAGATCATCAAGTCCAACCTGTCACCACAGACCTCATGACTACTAAACCATGGCACCAAGTGCCACGTCCAAACCCTTCTTGAACACTTCCAGGGATGGTGACTCCACCACCTCCCTGGGCAGCACATTCCAATGGCCAATCTCTCTTTCTGTGAAGAACTTCTTCCTAACATCCAGCCTAAACCTCCCCTGGCACAGCTTGAGACTGTGTCCTCTTGTTCTGGTGCTGGTTGCCTGGGAGAAGAGACCAACCCCCTCCTGGCTACAACCTCCCTTCAGGTAGGCACAGTTGTCTGTCAAAGACCAGAAGGTTTGCAAATCCCTGTTCAAGTCTTGTGAGACCTTTTATAGCAATGGGGTTTTCTTCTGCTCCTCCATATAGAGTTCTTCTCTACTTAGGCTGCTCTGTTGAACTTTTGCTGTATATATTTTCCACAACAGTTTTCCCCTTAGAAACCAGGAATAATAACTTTAAAAAAAAAAAAAAAAAAAGCCATGGAAAGTAGTTTTTGCTACTTCATTAACATCTTCCTGGTAGATCCATTTCTTTCAGATACAATGGGCAGTATGTAATTATACCAAATACAGCAAACCTTTGTTGTTTTTTTTAAATAGGGCCATAAGCATCAATAAAATTGATTCATAGATTCATAGAATGGTTTAGGTTGGAAGGTACCTTAAAGATCAACCAGATCCAACAACCCTGCCATGGGCAGGGACACCTTCCACTAGACCGGTTCACTCAAGGCCTCATACAGCCTGGCCTTGAACACCACCAAGGAGGGGGCATCCACAACCTCTCTGGGCAATCTGTTCCAGTGTCTCTCCACCCTCACTCTAAGGAATTTCTTCCTAATATCCAGTTCAAATCTGCTCTCCTAAAGCTTCAATCCATTCCCTCTCATCATATCACCACAAGTCCTTGTAAAAAATTCCTTCCAGGCTTTGTTCTAGCCCCCTTCAGGCACTGGAAGGCTGCTCTAAGGTCTCCCCGGAGCCTTCTTTTCTCTATGCTGAACAGCCCCAACTCTCGCAGCCTGTCCCCATAGGGGAGGTTCTCCAACCCTCTGACCATCTTCATGGCCCTCCTCTGGACCAACTCCAGCAATCTGATGTCCCTCTTGATATTGAAGCTTTGTCAGTTTGACCTTTTCATATAATGGCACAAGCTCTGACATAGAATGAGAGTTCTGTCACTGTGACAAATGTAGATGCAAAATAAAGACTTGACAGAGTGAATCTTATATAATGTACTTCCAGCATTTGTTTATATTTCTGTATTAGCAAAGAGCACTGATATAAATTCACAGATTCACAGATGGCATTGGGTTGGAAGGGACCCTCGAAGGTCATCTTCTCCAACCCCCCTGCACTCAGCAGGGACACCTCCAACTGGATCAGGCTGCCCAGGGCCACATTGAATCTGATCTTGAATGTCTCCAGGGATGAGGCCTCAACCACATCCCTGGGCAGCCTGTTCCAGTATTTCACCACTCTCATTGTAAAGAACTTCTTCCTGATGTCCAACCTAAATTTACCCTGCTCGAGTTTCAAACCATCGCCCTTTGTCCTATTGCTACACGCACGTAAGTTTGTAATGAGCCAAGTGATTTCTCTCCTCTTGCTCATCACAGTACCCTTGAGAGGTTTTCCCCAAAACAAAAATCAATCAATCAAAATAACCTGCACCCTTGGGTGAAATTATGGTGAATTCAGGCAATCACCTGAGAAATGGAAAAGACTAGGAGCCTGTATGCAGCTCCCTGAGTTTGGCTAACGACCGGGAGCTTATTATGGGCCAGTAAGTTGATTGTCAGTGTTGGTGTGCCATAAAGTGCACTTAGAAGGAGACCTATAGACTGCTCTGCAATATGGAAAATACGAGAGCAAGCTGTCATCAGCTGAAACCACTATTTAGATTCCTTTGGGTTTAGCCAGTCAAGCTGATCGAAGAATACCACGGCATGGAAATCACTGCCAGAGCTGGGCAGTCCATTTCACCTGCCTTGGAGTGAGGGGCCAAAACTCAGAGGTTTTGTTGAGGTCTGCTTAGAATTTTGTGCCAAACAGGGGAGCAGCAGGGGCCAGGACCTTGGTGGGTAGCAGGGCAGCAGCACATCCCTCCCTAGGTGGTTGGCAGGGGGCAGCACATGCCTCCCCACACCCCACTGTTGGGGGCTGATCCATTGTGCCTGCCACCCGCAATCACTGCCCAGCTGCTGCACCTGGCCCAGGAGGTGCTGGAACCCAGTTAGGTTCTCAGCCAAGGTAGCTTGAGCCTTGGGAGATAGTGGTAACAGAGCTCTTGTCTTCTGGGGGCTAAAACTGGAGAACTGGTGACAGATTGCATAGGGGGATACCTGAGAATGGGACCATGACTTCTATTCATTTACAGGTCCAAACGCAACCAAGACCATCTTGGATTCCCACTATTGCTGCTTTTTTCTTCCCCTTCTCTGTCCAGCAAATTGAAAAGCCTGGACACAAAAACTCATTTCCCCTCAGAGCAGAATGTTTTCTGACATTTAAGAGCTTCTTGTGTTTCTTCTTCCTTTAAAAAATGCATTTCAAAACATTTTGGCTGGTCACGTAGAGGAGTGAACGTGCTCCGTTTTGAAGCGGCACAATGAAACATGCTGGCTTCTTCCATGCGTTTTGGGGGGGTTGTTTCTTTGTCTTTCTTTGTTTGGTTGGTTTGGTTGGTTTTTTTCCCCCTTTTAAAACAATTTGGTAGAAATGACACAGCTGAATGACAGTGAACCCAACTCTCATGTTTTGTTAAAGAAAATTCTGACCATAAACACTGCTCGCTTCTCTCTGAAATGTTCAGAAATGCCATGTGATAATGCTGTTCTACATGATGATTGAATGGGTTAAAGATTGGGCCCCTCCTGGGCCCCCCCTCCTGGGCTCCTCAGTTTAGGAAGGACATCGAGGCACTTGAACATGTCCAGAGAAGGGCAACAAGGCTGGGGAGAGGCCTTGAGCACAAGCCCTATGAGGAGAGGCTGAGGGAGCTGGGATTGTTTAGCCTGGAGAAGAGGAGGCTCAGGGGAGACCTCATTGCTCTCTACAACTACCTGAAAGGTGGTTGTAACCAGGAAGGGGTTGGCCTCTTCTCTCTAGCAACCAGCACCAGAACAAGGGGACACAGTCTCAAGCTGCACCAGGGGAAGTTTAGGCTCGAGGTGAGGAGAAAGTTCTTCTCTGAGAGAGTGATTCACCATTGGAATGCGCTGCCCAGGGAGGTGGTGGAGTCACCGTCCCTGGTGGTGTTCAGGAGGGGATTGGACGTGGCACTTGGTGCCATGGTCTAGTCATGAGGTCTGTGGTGACAGGTTGGACTCGATGATCTTTGAGGTCTCTTCCAACCTTAGCGATACTGTGATGTGTCATTCTATTTTGATATCCATTAGTAAAACACAGATAGACAGGAAGACTAAGAAGCTTTTATCCAGTCTTTTTTCTACAGTTTTGAACTTTAATACATAAAAGGGAGGGGAAAAAAGCCCTACCACCACCATCCCCCCAAAATAAAAAGGGCAAGTGCCTTGGAAGCATGTTGAGGAATCATAGAATCAACAAGGTTGGAAAAGACCTCAAAGATCAAGTCCAACCTGTCACCCAAGACCTCATGCCTCCTAGACCATGGCACAGAATGTCTCAGTTGCTCAGTGTAATGCTGTGTTGAGGTTTCCACTGAGGTTTCCCCTTTCTTATCCCCACAATCCTAAGGTAAGAAACATCAGAGGAAAAGGAGCAAACCGCTTCACTTGCTTCTAACTGAGCTAGTCTGGCTAAAAGTTAATGCTGGAGAAACTTCAACCCACCACAGTTTGCTAAGATTTTGATGAGTACTGACAGCATTTGGCTTCAGCCATCCAACTACATTCTCAGCTCAGAGCTCATTGTAATCCCTTTCATAACAAGAAAGCATCTTTGATCTCAATCCGTTGAAAACCTTTTGCTCTCTAGTGATCTAGATGCAACCCCTGGATTCTGCAAGATCTCAGCAAATTCTGCCCCAAGGTCCTCCACTTCTGGTACCTAATGACTGATTAGCGAATAGCTGTGCTGAAAAACACCTTTCCAAGCACCCTGCATTACACCACCTAGTCCCAGATCTTTGCTATTACTGGCCTCAAATTGTATGGCTTAATTGAAATGGTCATGATGGACATTCTCAACGTTGGTATGTCTTGGTTCACTAGCAGTGAAAGAAAAGGAGCAAAGAAACCAAGTGAGGCTCTCTCAAGTCTTCTTTCTCTCTGAGTAAACAATGCTTTTTTGCAGCCAAAAAAATATCCCTTGTAAATAAGGGCTATTGTATTGAAAACTATATTCCTGGTAGGAGCATCACACTTCTTCTGAGTTTTATTTCAAGCCTTAAAAATTCTGTTTCAAAAGAAACAACTCTGTGTGATCAAAAAGTGGGATTTGATCTGTGTTTTAAGCAGAAGAGCCTGGAGGGATCTAAGGTTAAGTAAAATATTGGAGTGGACTTCTCCTTTCTCATCCGATCAGGATGATAAGAGATGTGCAAAACTGTGCTGTCAAATTCAAATTATCCAAGATTAATTCGAAAGGAGTCAAAAGCTGAATCCCTGCACGCCTGCCAAAAGTGGGACTACCTTGTCTAAATCAATTACTTCAGAATCTGCTAATAGAATAGCCCATGTGCCTTAATGCAGCCTCTTGGAATCTTACTAGCCCAGTGAGGGAAAAACGAAAATAAAAGCAAGCAGAAGAAGTCCCAGGGGACTGCAGCTCCAGAAGACAAAAAATTGGTGCTTTTTGCTTGCCTGTCTCTTCCCAGTTTCCTGCCCCCTTCAGTGTATGAGAAAGGCAAGAAGAGTTTGTGCACTTTGGAAACTCGATAGGAGGCAGCAGCTGATCTTCCCATCACCAGCCTAAAAATAATCCACTCCAGGGCTTGGAGCAGCTTCACTAAGTGGAGGAAAATCCTGCCATCGGGATGATATTGATCACATAGCACAACCGAGTGACTGGGTTGGTATTTGGGGGTTTGTGTTTGCAAAGGTAAGCCACAGAGTTTGATCTAACATTCAGCAACCAAACGGGGCATGCGATGACCCTCCCCCATTATTTCCCACTAACCACCTCCTCCTCCTTCCCTTTATATCTGTGGGACAGGGCTGCTCCTCGCTCTTTGCTGGGGTTACAACCTCAATCTCTTTTTCCTTTTCCATTCACAGGCATTCTCAGCCTTTACCGCTCCCCTCCTGCTGTTTTCTTTGCTGCTGTTCACAAGGTTATGTTTCTTTTTTTAAACTGTCCTGCCTTGGCATGTGAAGCCGAAGGGTTTACAGCAGGCAGTGCAGCACGCTGAGGCTGGAAATTGCATTGTGTTAAGAAGCTTACCAAAACCAGGGGAAAAAAAATAAACCCAAACCCCAACGTATTAGATGTGTGAGACCACTGCAGATGTTTGTGTGAAATGCCTTTCAGAGCCAGCAGCCTGTTTAGCACCAGTGCTGTCGTGACTTTTTGTGTGTGTGTGTGTTTGGAGCCTGTACCAAAACCCTGAGACTCTTTGCATTGGCTTCAGTGACGCTTGGAGCAGGCTGCTGCTCTATGGCAGTTAACGGTGTGAGTGCTGACAAGTATCAGGTAATTCATCACCTTAAGGCCCAGGGTAACTGGGGCAGTGATTATCAAGGAAATGGGGTCTTTCTAGAATAGGTGGTCACAGCTGAGAGAGGAATAAAAAGGGGAAATGCTATTTTGTGCAGATAAAATAGATTTTTAAAGGGGCAGCACCTTCTGCCACTGCCTCTCTGCAAATCATGCACAGATGGTAAATCAGATAAAATGCATGAGGTCCTGTTGGAATGGGCTGCCCGGGGAGGTGGTTGAGTCGCCATCCCTGGAGGTGTTCAAGAGGGGACTGGATGTGGCACTTGGTGCCATGGTCTAGTCATGAGGTTTGTGGTTACAGGTTGGACTCGATGATCTTCGAGGTCTCTTCCAACCTTAGTAATACTGTGATACTGTGATGAGCTGGTAGATTTGTACCTAGAAAGGCAAAAAGATTCAGAGCACTGATCTACAAATCTATGGGGAAACTCAGAGTTAGGCCTTTCAGCTGGGCTTACCCAGAGCTAGAAATTCATAATCGGTCCTTGGCTAAAATGTTCTCTGCGAAATTAAAGAAGTAAAGCTAAATTCTTGCTTTTGTAATGACTCAGTTATTCAGAAGATAAGAAGTAATTACTTTTGTAAATCTCTGAGTGCTTTCTGCAGCCTGCATCTGTATGTATACACATACCTCTCTCTATGTGTCTATATACATATATGGGCATTTACTGCAAATCATATGGAAGACCAAAAAAACCCAATCTGAATTGAGACCCAAGTATGCTCTGTAAGATGGTATATTCTACTTAAGAAGTGCAGCCACTAGTTTTTGGTTGGTTTTTGTTTGATTTGGTGGATTTTGGTTTGGGAGCTGGTGGAAGCCTCATCCCTGGAGGTTTTTAAGGCCAGGCGGATATGTCTCTGGGCAACCTGATCTAGTGGAAAGTGTCCCTGCCTGTGGCAGGGGTTGGAGCTAGATGATCCTTAAGGTCCCTTCCAACCCTGACACAATTCTGTGATTCTGTGGTTAGTGTTTGGATTTTTTAAGCCATAATGAATATTTTCCCTAAAAAATTTATATTTCCCCTGAAAAAAAAGTCCACCTGAGGACTTTTTAATCCTCTTTATAGTTATAAATGTCTTACAGAGCATGCCAAACAGAGTGATAACCCAGGTAAGATGGACCTCTTGTATATCAAGGCTTTTAAGTCCACTTTAAAAGACCCCAAGGTAGTCAAGCTGTCTTTAAATGGAATTCTGGCAGTTTTGCTCTTGGTGAAAATATTCTCACAGTTTTAATTTAGATTACCTGCTATTTTCTCATTGTCTTCTTCACAGTTACTTATGGAAATTCTATCTCAGGAGCTGGCTTAGTGCTCCAAGAATCCTCATGTATGCTTGTTAAAGTGGAATTTTCTGGTATTGGGACTCAATGCTACATCACAGCAATGTTTACAATTTTGTCCTATTTTCTTTTTCTGCCCCAAATCTTTTTCTTCTTTGTGGTGCATGTTTATTCCTGAATCTCTTTTGCACTGTTTTCTCTTTGTTGTACCGTGATTATGTCTGTACACTTTAGCCCCAAACAAGAAAGTCTTGAATTGCCAGTGATGGGGATTTTAGCATGAAAGTGTAAATCTTTAAGGGACTTTTGTGTCTTTAGCTCTTTCATTGCAGTGTGAGCTGCTGTTAAAATATACCATCAGGGAATCAGATTCTCAAATGATGCAAAGAAGAGCTGGAACTTGCCTCTCATTGGTGCCATCATGGGCCCATCCTTCTGATTCTTCTTCCCATTCCTCTCCTTTATAAGCTTGTGGCTTCAGCTTGCAGTTGACCCCTCAGCAAAGGCCATTTTCAAAGGATGAAAGAAAAAATGGCTCTGAAAATTTCTGGCCAGTTCTAGAGTTTGGGAATTCTGAAGTTAAAGGTTTGTGAAGGGCCTAGAACACATGACCTATGAGGATTTTCTGAGCAAGCTGAGGTCGTTTGGTCTGGAGAAAAGGAGGCTTAGGGAAGACCTCATTGCTCTCTACAACTACCTCAAGGGAGGCTGGAGCAATGAGAGGGTCAGCCTATTCTCCTTGACAACACTAGAGCAAATGGTTACCAGCTGCACCAGGGGAGGTTCAGGCTGGATGTTAGGAAATATTTCTTCACTGAAAGGGTTCTCAAATATTGGAATGGTCTGCCCAGGGCAGTGCTGGAGTCACCATCCCTGGGGGTGTTCAAGCAGACCTGTGGACCTGGCACTTATGGACATGGTTTAGTGTTGACCCTTCAGTCCTGGGTCAAGGCTAGGACTGGATGATCTTGGAGGTCTCTTCCAATCAGATATATTCTGTGATTCTACAAAGTGAGCAATTTGTCAGTAACATTGAAGGACAAAGATCTTCCAGCCTGCAAGTGTTAAAACAAAACATTTCCTGTTTCTTGGTACCCTTTTTGGGGTGCTGAATGTAGCTGGTATCACCAGAGATCACATGCTTGTTATTCACCTATGAATGGTTCTAGGGAGCCCAATTTTGTGCTGCTGATGGTGTTACCAAGGAAGGTGTCTTGGCAGGTGTAGAAGGGCAGCTGCTTGGCAGTCTCAGACTATCTGAGTTGCAGCAATAGCTGCTTTTATCTCTTCCATCCCTTGACAACAGTGATCTCTTTGAATTTAGACTCATGTGGCTCTGCAGCCAAGTTTTTCCTCTTTGATCTCTCCCTGCATACTCACCATAGTCTAAAAGGTCTGTATTCTCATCTTCAGTGAGGAGAAAGCCACCTTTGACTCCACTGTGGAAAATCTTGAGTCATCTCTTTGTTCTGACTTGCCTAGGATGAATTCAAAGATCTTCAGCATGGCTGATACCACATTTTCATTTCATTTAATGAAGTCTGATGGGTTTTCTCAAAGAGAAGGGAATAGTGCCTTTCCACTCTCCATTTCATTGCTTATCTACAGTCATGATCTTCCAAACTCTTCATTTCCAGGCTCAGGTTTTGGAGAGAAAATTGTCAAACATGAGACTCAATGAATTAAGTCAGTATAGATAAGGCCTTCTAAAACTCTAGACAATTTTTAGAATCACTACAGCTCCCTTTAGTTTTAACTCCAAATACTCTTTGAAAACCCATCCTGGATTCCCAAATAAATCTGAAGCTTTTGAACATGCTACTTGCATTCTTTGCAATCATAAGGATGTGTCCATCTATAGCTACAATGAACTTCACAAGCATGAGATCTGAGTGTGGGCAAGAGAAATTTTGCTCCTACATTGTCAAATATTTCTCTGAAGAAAACTGGAGGTTACACTGTTTCCTTGCAAGAGCAATTTGCATCTGGAAACCTGTCATGGTCCAGCTCCTATTAACTTTGTTGGAGCTGTGCAAGCATTGTTTTGAGATGCCCTATACTGTGTGGGGAAATCAAGGACTAGTTGATCTGCTTTAGGAACTTTTCTGTCCTGTCCTTTGGAAATGAGCATAGTTTGTTAAACCCTGAGGCCAAGGAAAATGAGCTCTGGAGGTATCACAGTATCACAGTATCACCAAGGTTGGAAGAGACTTCAAAGATCATCAAGTCCAACCTGTCACCACAGACCTCATGACTAGACCATGGCAGACCATGGCACCAAGTGCCGCGTCCAATCCCCTCTTGAACACCTCCAGGGATGGTGACTCCACCACCTCCCTGGGCAGCACATTCCAATGACAAACAATTCTCTCAGTGAAGAACTTTCTCCTCTGCCCTGGTGCAGCAGAAAGTAAGGGCTAATTTCAGCTTTGAACCAAACAGGAACCTCACTCACACTCCCTGTAAATGCAGTGTCCTCCCTTACATGTCAGTAAAAAGCCATCCAATGTATTTCCAATGCCTGTAAAACTTGATTGAAGGAGCAGAAAGTGGATTAACTGCTTTATGCCTAAGGTGATAAACCTGCTCATCAGCATATCTCCAGAGCCTCCTGTCTAAGCTGCCCAAAACAACAAGCTGAACAAACAGCAGAGCAAGGTCCTGTGATTTGAGTCACATGAGCAACAGTGTGGAGGGTATATTGGATTTACTTTCTGCACCTGAAATGGATGGGAAGGGAACGATGGAGTGGTTTCTTGCTCCTTGTGAGGCACACTGGAGAAGAAGTTATTTCTTAGAGCTCTAAAGTGATGCAGCATATTTTCATGTGCCACTCTTGAAGATACAAAGAACTACGACTACAGCCTGCCTGGGTAAACTCCAGAATGTGTCTATGAAAGTTGACATATGTCAACAGATGCAGAACGTGAGTCCCCCATTACTAGTCACAGCTGATTTCTAGCACAGTGGTGATAAAGAAATGGATTGATGGATGGAATGGAGGCTGATGGATCATGGGACTATTAATGCTTCTTGTAGTTCTTCTCTATTCCCTATCAGTGCCATATGGTATTAGATGTGTGTCCTGAAGCTGCCAAAAAGGGAAGTTGTACCTGGTGAGCATTTTATGAGGCCAAATCATGAGCTGCATTGTGTCAGCACAGCATTATGACACTGATCAGAATGTTTTGATAAAGTTTAAGGCTGTGGGGTTTTAATGGACATGGTCACTGACTGTGCTGATTAATGAGGAAGTGTTGCCTAATTTAAAAACTTGGCAATTTATTGCCAACTGCCCTACCTCATTCTATTGGCAATGCAATCTTGTTTTACTTTCTGTGGGTTTTTCAACAAGCTGACTGACACAGACTCTCTGATTTTCCACCTCATTTTACAAGACAAATATTGCCTCTATTTTGAAACAAACCTTTAACAAAAGTATTCTAAATATTGTTTATATCTACTCTTGAAAAGTATCCTCAGTATGATGGAGACTGTTTCTATACATCAGTCTTAACAGTAGGGCCAGATTCCTCCCTCCACCCTGCCAGTGTGCAAAGCAGAGTTGGTTTTAAGAGTGTGCTATTGGACACACCCCATCACAAAATGAGGCATAGCACAGATTCTTGTGAAGATGCTGATGGGATTCTTGAAGAATATCCTTGTCTTGAAAGCTTTTAGGGACTATTGTTTGAGGTGTGATATGAAACTTCTACTAATTGATGGTAGGCCCTAGCTAGCAAATGGGACTCTCCAGTTAACAGTGCTCCGGTTAATAGTTCTTTCTTCCATGGGAATGTCTACTGCCAATATTCCATTTCCCTTCCAGAAAAAATGAACAAACCCCAGCATCTCCCTTAGCTTCTCTTGCACATGCTTCTAGTCTTTTCTCCCAAATTAATTTTTGACCACAATCCAAAAGCTACACTGGAAGACAGTGATTCAGTGCTCGTTTGAACCCGGGACCCTCCTGCCTTTCACTAGCAGGCCAACCACTAGACCACAACAGCTTCTCGTGCTGTCTCAGAAAAGAAGTCCTATTTGTGGGAATGGGAGGAAAATTCCCAGCAGAACTCCCTTGGACTTCTGACCTTTGATAAAAATGAGGAAAAACCACTTCTGATTTTCAAGAGATTATCATTACCATTATGTTTTTTTCCTGAAAGGAAACATGTGAAGCTTTTACAATTTGAACCAAAAGAATTTCTCTGTAGTGTTTTTTGTTTCTTCTTCTTAAGTTAAATATTTGTTTTACTAATAACTCCCCAGTACTTCTCCTCCAGTCTTTTAAGACAGAACTCATCTCAACATAATGTTTCTTTTCTGTTACTCCTCATATGCACTGATGAATGGGGTTTTATATACAAATGAAAGATAGTGTTGACATCACTCTGCTCATTGTAGAGCGTGGGCCAAGCTCTGCATCAGGTTGTGTTTTCCTGAGGGTTAAGGGGGTTGCCTGTCAGGTTTTGCACCATAGAAAGTACATGCTTGCATTTGTGGTCCACCATATGACTCCAAGTCATGTCCTCATGCTTGCAGAGTATGGGCCATAGTATGGCTTAGAGTTATGCCCAGCTTCTGGCTTTTATCAACCTGTGCACGGTTCTTTTAATCGTTCTTTAAAGGGAGATGAAACAGAATTGCAACCAAGAGGTTTCCTCGATGGTTTCCTTCTCCTAGACTTACATGCAGCAACATAATGCTGGGGAATAGTTTGTATAGACGCATTTCCTCACATCCTTTAGCCCAGATTTCACAATCTTGAAAGGGAAAGGAAATCTCAGACCATAAATTGCTGATACATTTGGAAGAGGGGCTGCAACTTTGTCCAGTTCTGGGCCCCTCAGTTTAGGAAAGATGTTGAGTTGCTGGAATGTGTCCAGAGAAGGGCAACAAAGCTGTTGGGGGCTTGGAACACAAGCCCTACGAGGAGAGGCTGAGGGAGCTGGGGTTGTTTAGCCTGGAGAAGAGGAGGCTCAGAGGAGACCTTATTGCTCTCTACAACTGCCTGAAGGGAGGTTGTAGCCAGGTGGGGGTTGGTCTCTTCTCCCAGGCAATCAGCACCAGAACAAGAGGACACAGTCTCAAGCTGTACCAGGGGAGGTTTAGGCTGGATGTTAGGAAGAAGTTCTTCACAGAATGAGAGACTGGCCATTGGAATGTGCTGCCCAGGGTGGTGGTGGAGTCACCATTACTGGGGATGTTTAGGAAGAGACTGGATGGGGCACTTGGTGCCATGGTTTAGTTGCTTAGATAGTGTTGGATGATAGGTTGGACTCGATGATCTCAAAGGTCTCTTCCAACTTGGTTAATTCTATTCTATTCTATTCTATTCTATTCTATTCTATTCTATTCTATTCTATTCTATTCTATTCACCACTTTCTTTTCAGTGAAACTCCTTTACAAACTTCACTGATGTATTTTAGTATGGAATGTGTTTTTCAGATCCAGCATAAAGGGAGTTGAAGGCAAAAAAGGGTTTTTTTTGCAAAGGATTAAAATTGTCTTGGTGATATATACATTTCTGTTCTGTCTAAGAGAGTGCTTTAGTAGTTTATGCTTACCATGTTATGCTTATAACTAGGCTCAGAGAACTAATCTGAACTATTTGAGGAAAGGAAGAAAACCTTTGTGTTTTTAACAGTGATTATGCTCTTCTTTTGTATTATTATTTGTATTGTTCTGATTCTGCAAAGCTCATTACCACCAATGTTGTGGCAGCAAGGTGCATTCACCAAAGCATACAAAGATGTGCTGAATTAAAGATATCCTTTCCCTTTCAAGATTGTGAAATCTGGGCTAAAGGATGTGAGGAAATGAGTTTATACAAACTATTCCCCAGCATTATGTTGCTGTATGTAAGTCTAGGAGAAGGAAACCATCGAGGAAACCTCTTGGTTGCAATTCTGTTTCATCTCCCTTTAAAGAACGATTAAATGAACCGTGCACAGGTTGATAAAAGCCAGAAGCTGGGCATAACTCTAAGCCATACTATGGCCCACACTCTGCAAGCATGAATGCTTGAGTTTATCTTGGTGTACAAAGATAATCTCATAAGAAATCACAGAAGTCAGAGAACTGCTTAGATGAGGCTAAGCACATGCATAAGGATTTGCAGGATCAAGCACAAATCCTGACTTTTTCTGCCTATGCAATCTTGAATCCAACCTACTTGAATTCTGAGTTACTGGTAATGACTGCTGTGCAGGAGCATTGGCCTTCTATGGGACAATGAAGAAATGAAAAATACCAGTGAATGCAAAGCTGCCAAATTACAGATAGCAAAGGCTCAGAGCTTGCACTGAAAATTTAGTGCAAGAATGAGATATTGCTCAGAGGACATCGGATCATCAAAGTGCAAAGCTGCCAAATTACAAATATTGAAGGCTCAGAGCTTGCACTAAAAATTCAGTGCAACAAAAGGTGTTGCACAGAGGGCATTGGATCATCGAAGAAGCAGCAACAAACAGGAGCCAGCTTATATGCTTTTGACTTATGGGGAAAGAAAATCATCTTTTCAAGTTTTTCTTGTCCTTCCTCCTGCAGCAAAACACTTGAGCATGAAAAGAACAGCAGAAGACATTGTGTAGTGTGTTTAATGAGTATGTTTGGTATAACCAGAGCCTTCGTTCTAATGTGTTTCTACCTGACTGGTTTCAAAAGCATTTGCAACACAACTAAATATTTCTCCATGGGCTGTTCAGTGAGCTACTTCTATATCTCCTTGTTTTATTTACTTTGTGTTTAGCTAAAGGGAATGCTGGCAGTTTGGGTAGTCAACTGTTCTCTGGGCTTTTTTGTAGCAGTCAGAGCTCCTGGAAGCGATGAGGCTCGCGTTCTGTGGTAACGACAATGCTTCAGCCTATAACATCAGTGCTGGTGTGCTAAGGAATGTCTGCTTTGTGGATGCTCTCAACTTGGTCCCTCATGTCTTCTTGCTGTTTATCACCTTCCCAATTTTGTTCATTGGTGAGTGACTCCATGGAGCTGTGCAACCCTATAAACACTTAAACCATGGGCCAGGATAGGCTAGAGACTGACCTGTGGGAGAGCAGCATAGGGTAAAAAGACCTGGGGGTCCTGGTGGACAGAAAGATGACCATGAGCCAGCAATGTGCCCTTGTGGCCAAGAAGGACAAGGGCATCTTGGGGTGGATTAGAAAGGGTGTGGTGAGTATATCAAGAGAGGTTCTCCTGCCCCTTTACTCTGCCCTGGTGATCGATCTGCATCTGCAATATTGTGTCCAGTTCTGGAGCCCTCTTTTCAAGAAGGACCTTGGGGAACTGCTTGAGACAGTCCAGCACAGAGCCACAAAGGCTCTGCCTCTCTGAAGGCAGTGGAACATCTCCCTGCTGAGGAAATCTGAGGGACCTGGGGCTCTTTAGCTTGGAGCAGAAGAGCCTGAGGGGTGACCTCATTCATGTTTATAAAGATATGAAGGGCAGTGTGGGGAGGATGGAGCCAGGCTCTGCTCAGGGATGTCCAATGACAGGAGAAGGGGCAATGGGTGTAAGCTGGAGCAGAGGAGGTTCCATGTGAACAGGAGGAGAAACTTCTTCCCTGTGAGGGTGCCAGAGCCCTGGAGCAGGCTGCCCAGAGACGCTGTGGAGGCTCTCCAGGCATTGTATCTATTAGTTTTCAAACAGGAGAGAGAGGTTGGCGTGACCCAGAGGTCTGAAACCAACCTGCTTGAAATTATGACAATTTTAGATGCAAATCTGAACTAAGGTGGACAAAAAGATGGATGAAGAACAAACAAAAAAAATATCATTTCCAAGTGCTTTGAAATTTCTCTCTTGAGAATTTTTCTCCAGATTTGAAATTAGCAACTTGTGGTTTGTGCATCAAGTTGTAGCAGGCTGCTTTAATATTTTTGCAGGTATTAACCAATTATTCTTTGGCTAATACTGCAGCCACTGAAAAGTCCCTCTGTTGTCTAATGATGCTAGGAAAAAATAGATTAAACTGTATGTTATGTGCATGTGTACACATGTTGTGTTGTGCCTGAGACAGAGGTAATCAGTTTCACTGGTTCAAAGTAAATATGTCTCTCTGTGGAGAACACAACTTTTCTACACATTGGAACCTTTGCCTGCTCATGTCTGTGACTGGGGAAACCACAATGATACCTTCACTTGAGAGCTGTCAGTCCCTACTGTGGGAGGGTAAAACTCTGAGATGTTTCTTTGTCTACTCCAGTGGCCTCTTCTCCTAGGGAAGTCTATTGTCCTGCTGCCTGCATGGGCAGATCTAAATTATGGGGAGCTTCCTGGCAAGCCAGATGCACTGGCATCATCTTAACAGCAGCCCCCATAGTCTCATAGAATTTTTATGTTGAGTGACCTATGGATTAGAAGAAGGAATTGATGACTGTATCATTCACTGGCTGGCTGTATGATAACCTTCTTCTTTCATTACTATGATTTCCCAGGCTGGGGAAGCCAAAGTTCCAAAGTCCAGATTCACCACAATACCTGGCTGCACTTCCCTGGGCACAACCTCCGGTGGATCCTGACATTCACCCTCCTGTTCGTACATGTGTGTGAAATAGCAGAGGGCATCGTTTCTGACACGTAAGTCATGGTGTTCAGTAGATAATGAAGCTAACTGCATTCATTAATGTATACTGTTAATGAGTGGTGGGCTGCCTAGGAAGCTTTTCCCTCAAAAAAAATGATGGAGCATAATCTCGTGAACTATCTGGGGCATAATTTCATGAACTGTCTGGATTTTAATGGGATGAAGGTAAAACAATTATTCCTTGCACTTTGTTACTCTTCTCTCAAGCTATAATGGCAAGTAAATACTGGCAAAAGTTAAGGCATTCACATGAAAATAATGTTTTTCATAGATTCATAGAATGGTTTAGGTTGGAAGGCATCTTAAAGATCATCCAGTTCTAACACCACTCCCATGGGCAGGGACACCTCCAACTAGACCAGGTCACTCAAGGCCTCATCCAATCTGGCCTTGAACACCTCCAGGGAGGGGGCATTCACAGCCTCCCTGGGCAACCTCTTCCAGTGTTTCACCACCCTCACTGGCAAGAATTTTTTCCTAATCTCCAGTCTCAATCTGCCCTCCTCAAGCTTCAATCCATTGCCTCTCTTCGTATCACTACAAGCCCTTGGAAAAAGCCTCTCCCCAGCTTTCTTGTAGGCCCCCTTCAGGCACTGGAAGGCTGCTCTAAGGTCTCCCTGGAGCCTTCACTTCTCCAGGGTGAACAGCCCCAACTCTCTTGGCCTGTCCTCATAGGGGAGGTTCTCCAGGTCTCTGATCATCTTCATGGCTCACTCTGGACCTGTTCCATCAGTTCCATGTTCCTCATCCTGCTGGTCACACTTCTTTTGATGCAGCCCAGGGCACCATTGTCTTCTGGGCTGCAAGCAACCTTTGCTAGCTTGTTTTTGTCCCTATGAAAGTCATATTTATAAAAGTCATATTGGTCCACTTAAATAGATTACCAAAACATCTAGGAAAGCAATAATGGTGGGAAAAGACACCAAAATCAATAATTTGTACCTTATTTACTTTCAGACAAATGAAATCTCGACATCTGCATCTCTTTCTACCAGCTATAATGGGATTTGTGGCTGCCACGGTATCCATAGTGTATTATCACAATATTGAAACATCTAACTTTCCAAAGTTACTGCTGGGTAAGTCTAAGTGTGGTCTGAATGTACTCTTACAAAACCCAGTAGTTCAGCCAAAGTCAGCTTGTGTATATATGTGGTGAAAAGTGTGAGAATATTGAAAGAGGGAGGAATAATCCTCTGCTCTATGAACTAGCAGTTGTTGCACCTGTTTTAAAGTACACACTGGAAACTTGTGTTCTAAAAGATGATCACAGGAGGAAAAGCACTGTGTGCCTATTGCCTTTCTAGCATGGTTTTTGGGGATGTTTTTTAACACTGACCATTATTTTGACAAGAGACAAAAACTTGTCTTCCTTCAAAAGGGCTATTTTAAAAGGGCACTTTTAATAGCAGCCTAATCACAAACCACCCTGGGCAGCTCACTCTTCCTCAGCATCCTTGGTCATTGATTCTGAAGTTATGCAGTCTATTGTCTCTGTCAGGAGATGGTCAGGAGAATTTACTAGACGTTGCAGGGTACTGTTTCGTACATGTGTGAATATGTTCCATAACTCACCTTGGTCTGGAGGTGAGGAGAAAGTTCTTCACAGAGAGAGTTGTTAGCCATTGGAGTGTGCTGCCCAGGGAGGTGGTAGAGTCACCATCCCTGGATGTGTTCAAGAGGGGATTGGACATGGCACTTGGTGCCATGGTTTAGTCATGAGGTCTGTGGTGACAGGTTGGACTCAATGATCTTTGAGGTCTCTTCCAACCTTGGTGATTCTGTGATTCTGTGATTCAACTACCTGAACAAGCCCCTGACAGGATGCAAGATATAATTAAGCTATAGGAATTCTTTTCCAAAATGAGCATGTTTCCACATGCTCACCTGTCATGCCCTCTGCTTTTTCAAGGAGGTGATATGACATTTGTCAGGTTTCACAGGATCACAGGATGTTACAGGTTGGAAGGGACCTCCAGAGATCACGGAGTCCAACCCTCCTGCCAGAGCAGGACCATAGAAGCTAGCACAGGTCGCATAGGAACACATCCAGATGGGTCTTGAAAGTCTCCAGAGAAGGAGACTCCACAACCTCCCTTGGGAGCCTGTACCAGTGCTCTGTGACCCTCACAGTGAAGAAATTCCTCCTCACATTGAGGTGGAACCTCCTGTGCTGTAGTTTATATCCATTACCCCTTGTCCTATCACAGGGTGCAACCGAGAAGAGCCTGTCCCCTCCCTCTTGACACCCAGTCCTCAGATATTTGTAAACATTTATTAAATCCCCTCTCAGCCTTCTCTTCTCCGGACTGAAAAAGCCCCAGGGCTCTCAGTCTCTCACAGGTTTCACAAGTGACTTTTACCTCACTTTAATTACGAAGTACCCTTTCAGATTACCTTCAGTGGATTTTTCTAATTGTATGAAGACCCACCACTGTGAATGTATTTGAAGAGTATTAGTCCAGGAAAGAAAAAAGTGACTTGGGAAAAGGTAATGCAAAGCACATCTCTTGAACCCAAGTTGCTGACTTTGGCTGACATCAGACATCACCAACCTGCAGGCTGAGGATAGATGATCACTGTGGTTCATTGCACTGAACCACAGAATGAGAGAGCTAAAACTCCTGCAGCACTGGTGTAGTTAATTTTTTCTTGATTTAGTTATTTAAATTATGCATGTGCCCCTCTTTTACAGCTCTGTTTCTTTACTGGATAATGGCCTTTGTGACCAAAACCATCAAGCTTGTCAGATACTGCCAGGATGGTGTGCCTTTTTCTCAGCTGCGGTTCTGCATCACTGGAATTATGGTCATTCTCTACGGGCTGCTGATGGCTGTGGAGATCAATGTCATTCGAGTTAGGGTATGTGGTTTCCTTATCAGCATCTGAAAAGGTATCAACAGTATCTTGGGGATGAAGAGGAATCTTTAGTCTCAATAATTCTGGCTTGCAACACATTTAGACCCAAGTTTAGCTTAGCAGTAAATGTCTGGTTGATTCTATACGAATCGATAGGAGATGGCATCCTTGATATGTCCCCTGGGCATGGTATTTATGCGTCTCTTTGTATGCACACAGAGGCTGCATATTTCATATGCAGTTAGGGTTGGAAGGGCCCTGACGGATCATCCAGTTCCAACCCCCTGTCCATGGGCAGGGACCCCTTACCCCAGAACGGGCTGCTCAGATCCCCATCCAGCCTGACCTTAAAAACCTCCAGGGATGAGGCTTCTACCACCTCCCTGGGCAACCTGTTCCAGTGCCTCACCACCCCCATGGTGAAGAACTTCTTCCTAACATCCAATCTGAATCTACCCATTTCTATTTTTGCTCCATTCTCCCTAGTCCTACCATTACCTGACACCCTAAAAAGTCCCTCCCCAGCTTTCTTGTAGGCCCCCTTCAGATACTGGAAGGCCACAATAAGGTGACCTCAGAACATTCTGTTCTTCAGACCGAATAGCCCCAACTCTTTCAGTCTGCCCTCATAGGACAGGTGTGTGTATATATATGTATGTGTGTATATATATGAATATTCATGCATGTAAGGGTACATGTGTATGTAATCTACACAGTATATGCTATGTTAAACTATATGATAAACTCTATTTATAGAGAATGTGTAAGTTAGCCTAAGTTCTTACCCATGATAATTTAAAATTTAATTATAGGCCAACAATTCTTTTTGTTGTTGTTCAGACAGAGATGGGTAGTACTGGTAGGCTTCATAGCTAGGTACACATCCCATAGTCATAGAATCATAGAATGGTTTGGGTTGGAAGTGACCTCCAAGGGTCATCCAGTCCAACTCCCCTGCAGGCAGCAGGGACATCCTCCACTAGATCAGGACAGCTGTCCTTCAAAATCAATCACAAGTTCATATAGAATAGTTTAGGTTGGAAGGGACATTGAAGATCATCTAACCCCCACCCCCTGCCGTGGGCAGGGACACCTTTCACTAGACCAGGTTGCTCAGATCTTTGTCCAGCCTGCCCTTGAATATCTCCAGGGATGGAGCCTCAACTATCTGTCTGGGCAACCTGTTGCAGTGTTCCAGCATCCTCATGGTACAGAACTTGTCCCTAACATCCGATCTAAATCTGCTCTCCACTAATTTCAAACTGTTGCCCCTTGTCCTTTCACTGCAGGCCGTTTCAAACAGTCCCTCTGCAGCCTTCTTGTGAGTTACTGGGTGGCTGCTATTAGGTCTCCCCAGAGCTTTCTCTTCTCCAGGCTGACCAGCCCCAGCTCCCTCAGCCTGTCCTCATAGTAGAGGTGCTCCAGCCCCCTGGTCATCTGTTCAAATTCTTGACAGTTGTGTTGTCAAAATGTAAATGACTCTCTTTCCATGCAAATCTATATTTAATCTCAATCTCAACCTTTAAATGCAAATTTGATACTCTAGTTGTTTTATACATAATTTTAACTAGAAAAATTGCTATTGATAAGGTAATTCCTAAGCATGTGCTGCCTATTTTCTCCCTTCCAGAGGTATGTATTTTTCATGAACCCTCAGAAAGTAAAGCCGCCAGAAGATCTACAGGACCTGGGGGTGAGGTTTCTGCAGCCATTTGTCAATTTGCTCTCAAAGGCAACTTACTGGTGGATGAACACTCTCATCATATCTGCTCACAAGAAACCTGTGGACCTGAAGGCCATTGGAAAGCTTCCAATAGCAATGAGAGCGCTGACAAATTATGTTTGCCTCAAAGAAGCGTATGAGGAACAAAAGGTAACCAGAGATGTTCACACCACTGGCCTTAGAAATTCTACTGACGTTTTTGTGCTTTAATGAAAGCCTAATTTTAGGAATTTTTAACTTAGGACTGTTTGTTCTGAGGTGAAGCTTGTCCGAGGAAGTTCCAGTCCAATGGTTACTGTTTGGTTTTAGGTGAATTTACAGCAGAGGAGAGTTGCCAGACTGAGAGCAACTGGAAACCAAAACCATAACAGACTGGTCACTTGCTGGATTTCATTTTAAAAGGGAAAGTTGTGTTCAAATCTTAGCTAGTTGTGAAAGCATCTTAAATTAGAAAACATAGCTTCATCTGGAAACACTCATCTTCACTTTTTTTTTCCCCTTCAGAAAGAACCAAAAGAACATATCAAGAATAGGCAAAACACTGGTGCCTTGTCAACAGTGTTTTAGTCACCAGTCCAGGACACAGCACCACATGGACAGCTATGAAGAAAATTAACTCCAATGTAGGCAGACCCAGTACAGAACCATGTTGGACAAACACACTGTGTAGGGAAGGAGTTTCCAGAGAAATTTCTCTATGTATTTAGGGGGAGGAAGGGGGAGAAAAAAGAAGATTTTGTTCTGCAAAAGGGAGGAAGAGAGAATACCTTCATAGTATCATAGTATCAGTCAGGGTTGGAAGGGACCACAAGGATCATCCAGTTCCAACCCCCCTGCCATGGGCAGGGACACCCCACACTAGAGCAGGCTGGCCAGAGCCTCATCCAGCCTGGGCTTAAACACCTCCAGGGACGGGGCCTCAACCACCTCCCTGGACAACCTATTCCAGGGCTTCACCACTCTCATGGTGAAGAACTTCCTCCTCACGTCCAGCCTGAATCTCCCCACCTCCAGCTTCATTCCATTCCCCCTAGTCCTATCACTACCTGAGATCCTGAGAAGTCCCACCCCAACCTTCTTGTAGGCCCCCTTCAGATACTGGAAGGCCACAATTAGGTCACCTCGGATTCTTCTCCAGACTGAACAGCCCCAACTCCTTCAGTCTGTCCTCATAGGAGAGGTGCTCCAGCCCTCTGCTCATCCTCATGGCCCTTCTCTGGACACGTTCCAGCACGTCCACATCCCTCCTGTAATAGGGGCTCCAGAACTGGACGCAGTACTCCGGGTGGGGTCTCACTGATTTGAGAACCTGTCTCTTTGTATGCACACAGAGGCTGCATATTTCATATGCCTATCTCCCTGATTTGTCCATACATATCAATTCTTAAGCATAAACAGAGGGAATGCAAGCACTCAGAAGCAAGCACTTTGGAAAATGCATCATATAGGACAGGAGCATATAAATGCCATCCCTGTACACACCATGTAAAGATGTTTCCACTCAGCTTAAAGTTTAGAACTGCAAGGCAAGAAGTTAGGAGGAGCAGCTCTCTGCTCCCGGCAAAGGATGGAGCTGCAGGATCTTTTCTGTGCCCTGTGAAATAAAACCTAAGCAGTACAATTATTTCTGGTTTAATAGATTTAGGTTGCTCCTCCTTCCTTTTGTAGTTGCTGCTTACAGAGACTAGAGACCTACTTTAAGCAGAAAATGGGCTTTTCAGAGCAAAGGAGCGTATCCTTTAGGCTACCTCCTTCAAGAAGCATTTGGTGCCTAAATCCTACTTAAACCAAAGATTCTTAGGAACCTACATGCCCCAAGGATCTGTGTCTCCATGCCATTCTTAATGACAGGCATGATGACTGGGTGCAAGCATTTATCTGTAGCTCATTTACATGTGCAGATACCTTACAATACAATACAATACAATACAATACACCAGGTTGGAAGAGACCTTCAAGATCATCGCGTCCAACCCATCAAACAATCCAACCCACCCAACAACTAGACCATACAGCCAAGCACCCCATCAAGTCTTCTCCTGAACACCTCCTGTGAAGGTGACTCCACCACCTCCACGGGTAGCCGATTCCAATGGGCAATCACTCTCTCCGTGTAGAACTTCTTCCTAACATCCAGCCTAAACCTGCCCTGGCGCAGCCTGAGACTGTGTCCTCTTGTTCTGGTGCTGGATGCCTGGGAGAAGAGACCAACCTCTGCCTGGCTACAACCTCCCTTCAGGTAGTTGTAGAGAGCAATAAGGTCACCCCTCAGTCTCCTCTTCTCCAGGCTAAGCAACCCCAGCTCCCTCAGCCTTTCCTCATAGGGCTTGTGTTCCAAACCCCTCACCAGCTTTGTTGCCCTTCTCTGGACACGTTCCAGCAAGTCAACATCCTTCCTAAACTGAGGGGCCCAGAACTGGACACAGTACTCAAGGTGCGGCCTAACCAGTGCAGTGTACAGGGGCACAATGACCTCCCTGCTCCTGCTGGCCACACTGTTCCTGATGCAAGCCAGGATGCCATTAGCCTTCTTGGCTGCCTGGGCACACTGCAGGCTCATGTTCAGCCTACAATCAACCAGTACCCCCAGGTCCCTCTCTGCCTGGCCACTCTCCAGCCACTCTGACCCCAGCCTGTAGCACTGCATGGGGTTGTTGTGGCCAATGTGCAGAATCCGGCACTTGGATGTGTTAAATCTCATGCCATTGGACTCTGCCCATCTGTCCAGCCTGTCGAGGTCCCTCTGCAAAGCCTCTCTGCCCTCCAGCAAATCAACTGCTGCCCCCAGCTTGGTGTCATCTGCAAATTTACTGATGATGGACTCAATGCCCTCATCCAGATCATCAATAAAGATGTTGAAGAGCATGGGGCCCAGTACTGATCCCTGGGGCACACCACTAGTGACAGGCCGCCAGCTGGATGTGGTGCCATTCACCATTACTCTCTCTGCTGCCAAAAGGCAGCCCCAAGGGGCTATTGCTCATGTGTGTGAACTTTCAGTGTGTAGCTTCCCTCAGCAGGCCATGCATGTATGAAGACTTGCAGAAATGTTACTCATAGTTACATGTGCCTACATTTATAAAGCTGGTTTACAATAGATTTTGTTTTGTTTCCATGATTGTTTAAAGTCTTGAGATTACCACAGCCTCCAGCACGTTTGTGCTGATATTTGAAAACAGGCTGTAACCCTGGAGTAAACTGATACTTCATGGACAAAGTAAACCAAAGGGCTAATGCCAGTTCAAAGAGCCAGGCAGTGGAATTCACTGCAGTTCACTCCCATAGAAAAACATGTTGGTTTGGGCATGGTCAGATCCGAAAACAGCCCCAGAATTAGGGAAATTCTTCAGGTTGAAGCATGGTCTGCAACATGGATGAGACGATCTATCACCAGCTCTGCTGCCAGGGTGTATTTTACCCTAATCTTCTGGAGCTAGCAAGAGGAGCCCCCCAGCTCCTTTTGGATTAAGTTGAGTTACCCCTGCCTGTGTCTGGAGATAGCTGAGCTCAGCTGTGCTGCATGCCCCTGCAGAAAGCAGGCTTCTGGTCCTTTCCAAACCCTTCTTATCACATGCCTTGAGGAAAGACGCTGAATATGACCATGAATGTTCTCTATTGTAAAATATCTTTTGGACAGCTCATGTGATGTTGCCTTTCTATCCCTTCTGCATGCCATGAAAACTGAAACCTGTTGAACTTCTACACAAATCGTGAGGTCGTGAGGTTTGTGGTTACAGGTTGGACTTGATGATCTTTGAGGTCTCTTCCAACCTTAGTAATACTGTGATACTGTGAAATAATAGCATGAGAGAAATGAGTCAGGTGAAATTTTGCTGACTGTTTTCTCAAAACCCCTGTTTTCCAAACCTGTGCCCCAAGCACACAGGACTGTAAACTGGTAGGTCTGAGATGAACTTTTTATGGCTGCTGTGCCCTGCTAAAATAGCATAGTGCCACTTGTGTAACCATGGAGTCTGTGAACACTGAGTTCAACCTTTTCTTGTTTTCTTCAATGTCAGTGAACAACTCCTGAAAATCATATTTAACTAGAGAGAATTCTGCTGGCTTCTGCCATGTGAAGGTTTGCCTGCTGACACAAGTATGTGTCATTTTATTCCAAAAGACAACAGATGTGTTTCCTAATAAGTGAGCTTAGCTCCTATCAAGCTGTTAAGTGCAGATCATTCATTTGAGAAGTATGACAGAAGCCTCCACAGTGCAAGTCTGGCTCACAACCCATTAGGCAACAATTTCAGAGCCTTTTGTCTGGGAAACTCACCTGAGGCCCTTGTACCCTTTCCCTCAGCAGAAGCAGCAGCTTCATTCTTTTATTGCACTCGCTGGAATGTTAGCTCAAATTTGTCCCCATGCTGCTTATTTCTGTGTACTAAGCTTCTTGGCACTGGGTATGACCATCCTGGTCTAGTCTCTAGAAGCCAGAGGGCCATCTGGCCCTTCTGTACACTTGTACATTTTTGGCACCATGCACATATTCTGTCTTATTGCTGAAGTGACATAAAAGGAAAGGCAGACAGGAGTCAAAAAGACGAGGCAGACAAGCCGGGTACAGGCAAACTTGCTTTTCTTTGGTTAATTTTCTGAGGCAAGGGCTTGTTATTTCTGGGCTGTACTTAAATGTATCTGTGAACACTCAAGAGGGCTTGGCTTGGGTTACAATTTGCAGGCATCCATGCTGCTTGAAAAACGACAGGAGCTTTTTTAAAGTGTCAAAAGCCTGAAGCACAAGGAAACACTCTGCAGACCACAGGTCTGTTCAGCAAAACTCTTTCTCCTTTAGATTGAAAGGGCCTCAGAAGTATCAGAGCTCTTCTGGCTAAATACAGAGATATCTGCTTGGTGGTTTAGAGTAAGCATTGTGATATTTCATAAATTCCCTGAACTGAAGGCTAGAAAGGAGCCTTAGTTGATTTAATTTTTCCTACCAACATAGCCTGTTACTTTCACCTCCTTGAACAAAGTAATTAGTGATCAGCTGAAGTGTGTTTTCCTGGAAGGCATCCAAAAGATGGGGGGAGGAGGGAACAAAAAGAAACAAACAAACAGAAACCCCAGATAAGTGAAATTAAACTATGTTCCTGTAGGTGTCTGTTTGTTTGGGGTTTTTTTCTTCAACCCTTTTCTCACATGAGAAGCCCTCACTGGTTCAAGCAGCTTCACACCTACAGTTACAGTGGAAGCCAAGATTTCCCATGTCAGCAAGGGCTTGATAGGTCAGACCTTTTCCTCAGTGCACGTGTGACAAGGAGCAATGGCTCTCTGCTAGCACGATTACTCTGCATTTGCATTCCTGTGTTCACAGGTTTAGAAAAGAGTTAGCATTTAGAGGAGAGGAGCCTTGGTTGCTAAGAAGAGGCAGAGTTTGAATTTGCTGTGAAGGTTTTCTGAAATCAGTTGAAATCTACAGCACGTTTGCTACGTCATCTACTCCAAAGCAGCCTTCAGGAGCTGCGTGGCACCCAGACAGGAATGAAATGAAATTGGCCATACACAGCCAGGAAGGCCTCTTCCTGGTGCACTGACAGCTGTCTATCTGTTTTCCAGAAAAAGGTAGCAGAGCAGCCCAACAGGAGCCCCTCCATATGGCTGGCCATGTACAGTGCTTTTGGACGCCCGATTCTTCTCAGCAGCACCTTCCGTTACTTGGCTGACCTGCTGGGGTTCGCTGGGCCATTGTGCATTTCTGGCATCGTCCAAGGCTTCCAGAACACAACCAATAACACAAACACAACAGAAAAGGTAACCTGGCAGCGTGGGCTGAGATGTTGTTTGGTAGTATGCACATATTTAGTATGTCTGACCGCGTGCCTTTAGCTGTTTGTGATGGTGCTGGCCTCTTCTCACAGGTAGTTAGTGACAGAACAAGAGGGAATGGCCTCAAGCTACAATTGGGTAGGTTTAGACTGGACATTAGGAAACATTTTTCCACAGAAAGAGTGGTCAGGCATTGGAATGGGATGCCCAGGGAGGGGGGGTGAATCACCAACCCTCTGTGTGTTGAAAGGTGGTTTGGATGTGATGCTTGGGGCTATGGTTTAGGGGTGAACCTTGTAGAGTAGGGTGCTGGGTTGGACTTGGTGCTCCTGAGGGTCTTTTCCATCTTGAATGTTTCTGTGATTTCTGTGATCTTTGTAGTATTCAATTGTTTCTTTCAAGCAAACTGTGTAATTTTTTTGGTAAGAGAGAGTCAGTCAAGTTAGAAAGTAGTGGAAGTCTTTGGTATGACTGCACTACAGGTAATGCAGGCTTCCCCCAGCTGCCCAACTGCCTGCCTCCTGGTGGAGTCACCCCTGCAGCTCTGGGGAGAAGGAAGAGCTTTCCTGCTCCGCTTTAACTGTGCCTCCTTGGGCCTCAGGGGTGCGTGCAGCAAAGAGGAGCGGCAATTTTGCTTCACTTCTGTTCATCCGTCAGTCTGGAGTTTGTTGACAGATTTGAGCTCTCTGAAATCTGCTTTCCCTCTTGGTGACTGATTGTGCTGCTTGTTGCTGTGATGAAATGCGCTGGTGCATGTGAGGTGAAAAGCACACACATTGTTCGATGGCATTCTTCACACCGCAGCATTCTTGGTGGATGAAAAAATGGATGTGAGCCAGTGATGTGCACTTGCAGCCCAGATGGCTGTATCCTGGCCTGCAACCAAAGGAGGGTGGCCAGCAGGTCAGGGAAGGCAAATCTTTACAGTGAGGCCCTACCTGGTGTATTACCTGGTGTATTGTGTCCAGCTCTGGAGCCCTCCAACACAAGAAGGACATGGAACTGTTAGAGCAGGTCCAGACCAAAGGAGGGCTGTAAAAACTACTTGGGGGCTGGAGCACCTCTCCTACTATAAATAAAGGCTGAAAATGCTGGGGTTGTTCAGCCTGAAGAGGAGAAGCTCCGGTGCAAACTTATTGCAGTCTTTCAATAATTGAAGAGGCCTATAAGAAAGATGAGGACAATCTTTTTAGTAGGGCTTGTTGTGAAAATGCAAGGGGTGATGGTTGTAGATTAAAGGAGGAGAGATTCAGACTAGATACAAGGAAAACATTTTTTGCTATGAGGGTGGTGAAATGCTGGAACATGTTGCTCAGAGAGGTGGTAGATGCAGCATCCTTGGAAATATTCAAGGTCAGGTTGGATGGGGTTCTGAGCAAGCTGATCTAGTTGAAGATGTCCCTGCTCACTGCCAGGGGGGTTGGACTAGATGACCTTTAAAGATGCCTTCCAAGCCAAACCATTCTATGATTCTGTACTGGAGATGCACAAAAGATGCCAGTTCACAGCTCATTTCAAGTTTCTCCAAGACTGAACCTTCAAAACCCAGCTCTAAGCATTGAATTTACCAGTAACTAGTGAAGCCATACAGGTAGAATCATTTTACTAGCTGACAGCAGGGAGGAAGAAATGTTGCTAACATCTGTCTTCTGGTATGGCAATACCTCCACAGACTTTATGAAGTGAGTGTTTTGCATCTGAATGAGCAGATAGGTATGCAATGGAATAACATTTTCCCCTCCAGAAAAAGCATTTGACTATCATCACTATCCAAATATCTTCCCTTTGGCTGCTCAATCCTCATGTTCATTTTCTCGACTGATGGCCTGAATTTGGCTTTAGACTCTCATTCAGCCCTTCCACTGAAGAATGAGACTTTAATTGTACAGCTTATCAAATAAAGCTCTTTATCATCCTTGAACCTCCACATGTTGGATCTGAGCCACAGAGTTAAAAGGCAAAGTGCATGTTTTGCTTCCAAACTGTTGGTTTGGGCTTTTGGGTTTGGTTGGTTTGGTTTGGCTTGGGTTTGTCTGTTGGTTTGGGGGGGGGGTTGTTTTCTTTGCATATTGAACAAACCAGTTATTTTAGTTTGAAAATTATCTATTTCTGGATCTAAAGCTTAAGAATCTGTACCTTGTGCATTTCATTGTTCTTTTGTGCTCTTCAGTGTTGTGGGATTTTCTGAGTTTTAATCAACACTGGATAAAAAAAATCACTGGATAAATTTAAACCACTCCAAGGGCCTGGCTCAGTGACAGTCACTGTTTCTCTTGGGTAAACTTCAGAATCCATTTGATTGGAATTTATGGATTTTGATAGACTTTCCTGTGGTTGTTCTTGCTGTTATGCATTTCTCCAGTTTTAATTAATGTGAATTAATTGAAGTTTCTGCCTATTCCCCATTAATTCCTGAGAACTCTAAGCACATTGATACAAATACATAATTATTAATACCCCCACCATGTAAAGATGGGAAAGTGAGATGCAGCAGAATGTTAAGAGAAGAGGCTTTGAACCTATTTAGCTGACCAATCATGCACTTAAGCAGCTTCTTGGGCTGGCTGAGCTACTTAGTCCCCTTATTTCAGTGAACCTTTGGAGAACACTTTTAGAGGGTTGGTCTCTTTTCCCAGGCAACCAGCATCAGAACAAGAGGAAACAGTCTCAAGCTGCACCAGGAGAACTTTAGGCCTGGAGGTGAGGAGAAAGTTCTTCACTGAGGGAGTTGTTAGCCATTGGAATGGGCTGCCCAGGGAGGTGGTGGAGTCACCATCCCTGGAGGTGTTCAAGAGGGGATTAGACATGACACTTGGTGCCATGGTTTAGTCATGAGTTCTGTAGTGAGGGGTTGGACTTGATGATCTTTGAGGTCTCTTCCAACCTTGGTGATTCTGTGATAAGATTTTTCCTTCTTAATTTGTCAAAGCCCTGTATATTTTCTTTCTAACATACTATGCTATAAAAGGGTCAATTCTGGCAACTTTAAAGACACTTTCTGAGAAAAGCACAAAACCATAGAATCATACAATGCTAGGGATTGGAAGTGACCTCCAGAAATCATTGAGTCCAAGCCCCTTGCAAAACAGGATCACTTAGGGCAGGTCACACCTTTTGGGTGTCAGCTGCCTGTGTGCAGTGTGGAGAGGCTAGGATCACTGCAGCAAGGTGAGCCTGGATGGCTCAGAACATGTCTGTCCTGCATGCAGTCTCATGGCAGATGACAGTAATCCAGAGTGATGAAGGAATCTTCATGAGGGTAGGTACATGGTTAGTTTCCAGTATTTCCCAAGCCCTTTTTTTTTTGAGAATTTAAACACATCCTGCTTCCAGCTGGGTCAGAAATACCAAGGGAACAGCCTTCCTTGCACTACTGTGGTACATTTGTTTCCTTTTCTGCCTGAAATAGAGCAGATCAGTGAAGATAAAAACTAGAGGATGAAAAGAAAAGGGGGAAAAAAGTTGTTTCAACAAGATTTTTTCCCACCCTGTTATGGCATATAAACCTCTTTTTGTGGAGAATACTGGCATATATATCCTTAATTTATTTGGAATTCACAGGTATCAGAGACTGTATTTCTGGAAGGAACTATTTCTATAATATGCAAATGCAACAGAAGTAACTAATCCCATATAAAACAAAATGCTTTCTTCCAGCTTCTTTGTGGTGCAGGTAGAATGAACTTTACTTTTTATTGCTTAGAATTTGTATCCCACAAATCATTGGAATGGAATGGAATGGAATGGAATGGAATGGAATAGAATAGAATAGAATAGAATAGAATAGAATAGAATAGAATAGAATAGAATAGAATAGAATTAACCAGGTTGGAAAAGACCTTTGAGATCATCAAGTCCAACCTATCACCCAACACTATCTTATCAGCTAAACCATGGCACCAAGTGCCTCATCCAGTCTCCTCCTAAACACCTCCAGTGACAGTGATTCCATCACCTCACTGGGCAGCCCATTCCAATGGCAAATAACTCTTTCTGTGAAGAACACCTTCCTAACATCCCGCTTAAACCTCCCCTGGTGCACCTTGAGACTGTGTCCTCTTGCTCTCGTGCTCTTGTTCTGGGAGGAGAGACTAACAGTAAGCCAGATATGCTTTATGCTCATTGTACCTTTCCTGCTAAAAACCAAGTAATTATAAAACTGCTAGAAGGTAGGATCCTAAGTCTTTGGAGCATGAGCAAAGTATTTAATTGCTATCCAAATGGCTTTGATACATTGGACAGTGACAAGTATGATTTGTATTATTTTTGCGTCATTCCATCAATATTCTTTTTCTAAGGCACTGACTGAATTTCATTCTTTCCAGTGTCCCGAGAACCTGCAGTCTCTCCTATGCCACTTACATAATTTTTCCCTTTCTTTTTAGGTGAAAGATGCATCAAATTCATATCTTTCCTCAGAGGAATTCCTCAGGAATGTTTATGTTTTGGCAGTTCTTCTCTTCCTGGCTCTTATCTTGCAGAGGACATTCCTACAGGCATCCTACTATGTGACTACAGAAACTGGCATCAACTTACGAGGTGCCTTACTGGTGAGCAAAGACGTTCCCATGTTCTGCCAAGATATTCACTGATTGCTCCAGCTTGGCACTTTCATTTGTCTTATTATTTATCTGGAGAATCAGTTAACAACTGTTTGAGAGAAGATATGCACTGTATTTTTATACAGAAAGCTGGAAAAAGTAGTATCACTGACAGAGACAAGTGATGGCAGCAGTTAAGGAAAGAAGTCAGAGAGGTCAACTGGTTGGAGGGACTAGTTGTATCTAGTGTGGTCCCTCAGGGTTTGGTACTGGGACCAGGGCTATTCAATATATTCATCAAGGACCTGGATGAGGGCACAGAGGGCACTGTCAGCAAGTTTGCTGATGACACCAAACTGGGATGAGTGGCTGACACCCCGCAGGCTGTGCTGTCACTCAGCAAGACCTGGACAGGCTGGAGAGTTGTGTGGGGAGAAATGGAATGAAATCCAACAAGGGCAAGGGTAGAGTCAGGGAAAGAACAACCCCATGGGCCAGGGATGTTCCTTCCAACCCCTAACATTCTGTGATTCTGTGAATTCCTTTTGCTAAGAACTAAACCCATCATACCATCATGTGAAAGTTTAACACTCACTCTGTGCATGTCAGAACTTATCTTTGCATATGATGTTAGGTAAATGAAGACAAGCAGTGCTGTTCTGGATATGCATCTGCTTTGTTCCTATGCTTATGAAGTCACTTCTGACTGTGAACACAGTCATCTTCAGAGTATCTTTGGCTGAGGCGTGTTCTGTTGGAACATTGTCTGTGCCTCACCATGTGTGGTGATTCTGAATCTTTATGCCCTTTTGCACAGAGCCCTCTGGGATGGGACAGAAGTGCTTAATCTGCAAAACTGCCTCTCTAAAACCAACATCCATTAACCCTCTATGAAAGTCATCTTTATGAACTGCAGCCAGCAGCTCCGGCTCAGCACGTGGGTGGTTTGTAGCAGGAATCTCTGCAGACCAAACCCACAAACGGCAGTAGAACTGTGCTCAAAACAGAAGGCAGATGTTTTGCTAGGGGTAACTAACTGCAGGACTATCATCTCAGCACGGAACCTTCTTTTTGTGACTGATCTAGCTGTTTTAAACATTTTCTGCCTTCTCCCAGGAGAGATGGCACAGTTTTGTTGAAGAACTGTGGCCAGTTCTGGGCCCCTCAATTTAAGAAGGACATTGAGACTCGAACATGTCCAGAGAATGGCAACGAGGCTGGGGAGAGGCCTGGAGCACAAGCCCTATGAGGAGAGGCTGAGGGAGCTGCGGTTGTTTAGCCTGGAGAAGAGGAGGCTCAGGGGAGACCTTCTTGCTCTCTACAACTACCAAAAGGGAGGTTGTAGCCAGAAGGGGGTTGGTCTCTTCTCAGTCAGCACCAGAACAAGAGGACACAGTCTCAAGCTGCATCAGGGGAAGCTTAGACTCGAGGTGAGGAGAAAGTTCTTCACAGAGAGAGTTGTTAGCCATTGGAATGTGCTGCCCAGGGAGGTGGTGGAGTCACCATCCCTGGAGGGGTTCAAGAGGGGATTGGATGTGGCACTTGGTGCTATGGTCTAGTAGTCATGAGGTCTGTGGTGACAGGTTGGACTCGATGATCTTTGAGGTCTATTCCAACCTTGGTGATTCTGTGATTCTAAGAAAGAATACCTGATAATTTCCTTGTCCTTCTGTGATTCTCACTTGCCAAAATGGGAACCCATAGGACCATATACAGCTGCTGTAATTCACCAGGTATAATTCTGCAGGTTCTACCTTGCTTATGGACACAACAGAGCAGAGAGCATAAATTCTTTTCAAAGCTTCCTTGAAGCTGCACTATTTGCTATTTGATCGTAATTGCAAACTGGGCTCACATTATGTATCTTCAACATTCTGGTAGATGTAAGACCTGATTCATTTTGAGCCCTGTTAAGCTCCTACAAATTTTCTGGAAATAGATGACTGGGTAAAGGAAAGACACCCAAAGGAATGTATACCCACCCTGAGCAAGAGTGTCTTATCAGAAGCAAGGATTTCTTGGGCAAAGGGTGTCATAGAAACCTACCAAATGTTTGTTAAAATATATATATTTGGCCAGGCTCCTAAATTTGGATGGCTTCTTCTATTTTAGGTCTGTGTTAAGCAACAAACATTTTGAAGAGGAATTGGGAGTTTTTTCAAGTCTGTTTCTCTCTCTTGTGCTTTCTCTCATTCTGTCTCCATCTCCCTCTCTGACTTTCTTAGGTAAAGACTGACACCAGAGTCTGAAACATCCTGCTGCTACTGTTGCTCTATAATTTCATCATTTTAATATCTTCCCTTTTATTCCCTTCCTACAGGCAATGATATATAATAAGATCCTGAGGCTTTCTACATCCAACTTGTCAATGGGAGAGATGACCTTGGGACAGATCAATAACTTGGTTGCCATAGAAACAAACCAATTAATGTGGTTCTTGTTCCTGTGCCCCAACCTGTGGGCAATGCCTGTTCAGGTAGAGTATCAAAGCAAGAGCCTGATGTCAGAGATCCTCCAGACTGGTTGAAAAGTATGTATGTCTGTGAGGCTATTACAAGATCCAGAGGGAATCTGGATTTCACACCAGGAAGACTAGCAAGAAGAAACATGGCCCATCATCTGCTGCCAGGACTGGGAGCCTGTCTCTGCACTAAAGAGAGAGAGGGTTTTTGAGCAGGATTTCCACGTTATGGATGTGGTCTGTGGCTTCCAAAATGTTGACCTGCCATCCCTTCCCTGCTCCTATTTCTATTGTTAGTGGCACTCTTTTACTTCTGCCACATGGCAGCAGCACAGGCAACTTAACCAGTGCTGAATATTGCAGCTGCAGTGTCCGCTTGTAACTGCATTTTGTGGCAGGAGCAAAAAGCAGTTGCATCTCGCTCAGTGGCTGACAGCAGCACGGACAGCACACTGCGCAAAATGCTCAGAGGAGCTCTCATCTAAACAAGCTTAGCTACTGTAAACATCTGGGCTTTAACAAGCCTGGGAAAGATCTGTAGGGAGATCTGTAGGAAGGAAAGGTAAAATTTATTAGCCTGGAAGAAATCTTCAAAAGTGCTAAATGACTTGATTAGTCATGCTGATTTTGCATGAAGCTTGGACTCCTGTAGCACCTCCAAAATTTTAGCTAGGGGCAGGCCAGGCATGCTTCTTCCCTATAAGTGATCCCGCCGAGATTAAACAAGTTGAAAAAGAGATAAGAACCACTCCTACAGCAAAGCTATGTTGCTGAAATTAACACTATCACAGTATCACTAAGGTTGGAAGAGACCTCAAAGATCATCGAATCCAACCTGTCACCACAGACCCCACGACTAGACCATGGCACCAAGTGCCACGTCCAGTCCCCTCTTGAACACCTCCAGGGACGGTGACTCCACCACCTCCCCGGGCAGCCCATTCCAATGGCGAATGACTCTCTCGGTGAAGAACTTTCTCCTCACCTCCAGCCTAAACTTCCCCTGGTGCAGCTTGAGACTGTGTCCCCTTGTTTGTTCTGGTGCTGGTTGCTGGAGAGAAGAGGCCAACCCCTTCCTGGCTACAACCACCTTTCAGGTAGTTGTAGAGAGCAATGAGGTCCCCCCTGAGCCTCCTCTTCTCCAGGCTAAACAACCCCAGCTCCCTCAGCCTCTCCTCATAGGGCTTGTGCTCAAGGCCTCTCCCCAGCCTTGTTGCCCTTCTCTGGACACGTTCAAGTGTCTCAATGTCCTTCTTAAACTGAGGGGAACAATTCCTGGAACAATGTGAGTAATCTGTTCTAACAGTCAGCAATATTACTACTAATAATGAATCAGGTAGGGTTTAGAGAGTCATAAGATGATTTATGGAGAAAAAGACCACAGAATGGCAACAGAAATCAGAAATAATATGGAGGGTTTCATTTCAAGTCACTGTTTCACACCCAGGTGCTGTTGATACTGTGAATGTTATTAAAGGAATCAATGGTCTGATATTTGTGGGTAGCCTAAATCACCACACGTTTGTCTCTTCATTAGAGATTCTGTCCATGCCACTGTAGAAATGTAATGGCCTTCCTCACCAGTACTGTAAAAGGCTGGTTTAAGGAAGCTTCTGATGATTTTGCTGGTCCCTGGAGTTCACCATCACACAATGTGGAGACAGGGAACACAGAGGTAGCCTGACAGTAGCTTTGGCTGGGGATGAGTAAGCATCACACATTAATTTGTACCTGGCAAGCACACTTGGTCAGTGAGTATCTGTGACCAAGGCTATATAGAATTCCTTCTGCTCTTAAGCTTTTAATCATAGCACTTACCTCACCCCTCTGCTCCAAAATTAACAGACAAATACTTACTCTTTCCTCCTCAAAATATTATGCAGCTGATACCAGTGGCACTGGGTTTTGTGGTAATGTTTCTTTCTGCCTGATAAGCTGGAATGGCTGTGCTTTGGAGACAGCAGGAAGAAACTGGCAATTGGTTACTGGGAAGAAATTCTTTACAGTGAGGGTGGTGACACGCTGGGACAGGATGCCCAGGGAGATAGATTTTAAGACAGAACTAACTAGAACTACAAAGTAGTGAACTAGTTCTGCTTGCCCTGCTATCACTGACAACTCTGTACCATTCTCTGTACCATATCTCTGTACCATTAAGTGGAGCTTTTAATAAAAATGTTTGTGTAGTAGAGCTTGGAGTAACTAAGGAACCAGAATCCTGGTACTGACATCACAGCCATTCCTGGGTAAACCTTTGTGGGAATTCTCCCCAAACTGTTTGTAGGGTTAAGGTTGCTATTTTCCTACAGAGCCACAAGCTCAGCTTTGTGTCACTCCCAGCACATCTGCTCCATGCCTCAGTGCTTGTCTTCTATGTGCCTCTGTCTGCAGTTGCAAGAGGACCACTACAACAGAATGCATCTGTGATTCATGACAGTATTAGGACCTTTAAATAGTTCCAGGGTGATGTAAGGAGCCCTAGTGTAAATAAGACTTGAAGCCAGGAACTCTGCAAAATGCCTTGGGGAAAGCACTATCCTTTTACTGCTCCTTTTGTTCTGTGGAAGCCTCATCTGGAGTTAGAGCTGCCAGGCAGTAACACAAACTGTGCAGCTCATGTCAAAAGGAAAGGCTGCTGGGTTCATTTCCTTACCTTACAAATACAACCCTCTCAAGTGTGAGCTCAGCAGATTCCTAGGAACCATTTCACTGTTTCTTAGAAAAGCCAAGTGATGGGGTTTTTTTTGATTGCTATCATTCTCACACATTTAAATCTACGTTTTTCTTCTTCTTCTTTGTTGCATTTTTCTTCACAGATAATAATGGGTGTGATCCTACTCTATAACTTACTGGGAGTGAGTGCCTTGGTTGGTGCTGCTGTCATTGTCCTGTTAGCTCCCATACAGTACTTCATAGCTACAAAGCTGGCTGAGGCTCAGAAGAGCACTCTTGTAAGTAAATTCTTTCAGTGACATTTGTGATCCAGAAATGAGAACAAGGAACCAGGGACTCTGGATTCTGTTCTCGTTGTGAGTGAACGTTCATTGCAAAGGTTTGAGCGGGCCACCCCTTCATTTCATCGTCCCTCCCTCTCTGTTTTGCTGTGGCTTAGCATCTCCTCCTCCCTACCATTTGTCAGGCGAGACTCTGAAAATAGTATGTGGGCCTTGACCTGCCTTCTCTGCAGAGTATTTTTCACCCTGCAGCACAGTTTCGTCTGAATTCAATTCCATGAAAGGGTGTTGGATGCTGTGTTTCATGGGATGTTAGCGAAGGGAACGAATGTCTGAGAAATTAGAGCAGGACAACAGTACAAAAGAATGTGTCCTACCCCTCTCTGCAATGCCTGCAGACTTTATGCTGTCATTCCAACCTTTGGTTTTCTCTCAGTCCCAGCTAGCATTACTGGATCTGTTCTGCCTTATATTCTGTTTTGTTTTTCCTCTCAGTGCTGCAAATTTATTTTGCTGTCTGATTTAGCTTACCAATTTCAAATGTTTTCTGATACTTTTGTCTAATTTTTAACCTGATCCCCAGGAGCCTTGACCTTTTCCAGCCAACCTTTGATGTTTATTGGTTAAATATTTAAAGACCCTCGTTATCTTAATATTTCAAGCCAATTATACTGCAGGGCTCTAATGGTCAGCACACTTCAGGGCTGTTGAGTGGTGCCAATTTGTACCAGCAGAGAAATGAACTTTGCATCATTTCTGCAAATAGGCTGAGCTAAGGTAATTGTTCCTCATACAGAATTAACCAGGTTGGAAAAGACCTTCGAGATCATCAAGCCCAACCTATCACCCAACACCATCTAATCAACTAAACCATGGCACCAAGTGCCTCATCCAGTCACTTTTTAAACACTTCCAGTGATGGTGACTCCACCACCTCCCCTGACAGCACATTCCAATGGCAAATCACTCTCTCTGTGAAGAACTTCTTCCTAACATCCAGCCTAAACCTCCTCTGGTGCAGCTTGAGACTGTGTCCTCTTCTTCTGGTGCTGGTTGCCTGGGAGAAGAGACCAACCCCCACCTGGCTACAACCACCCTTAGTTGTAGAGATAGTGTAGAGAGCCATAAGGTCTCCCCTGAGCCTCCTCTTCTCCAGGCTGAACAACCCCAGCTCCCTCAGCTGCTCCTCATTGTGAATTGTATCATTATGTTATCTCATTTATAGTACACTCTTTTTGTCTCAACCCAGAGGGGTTTTGCTGTGTGTTACTTTTCCCTCACTTCTGTGTTGGGGGAAACATGCAGGTTATTAACCTGTTACAATTCCTTTTCCTGCAGCCTTCTGCTTGTAAGCTCATCTGTAAGGTTGGGAACCCTGAAGTTTTATTCCTCAGGCTGCCTCTGCTCAGACATCCAGGAGCTCAGAAACACCTGGGATGAGCATCACAGGAGGAGGGGCGAATGATAACAAGTGTCCTTCAGAGAGGGGCTGGGGTTCCTTTGAGGGGTTTGAGTCCTCATTTCATTTCAGAAACAGGTTGGCTGTTTCATGGGGTCTTTTTTGCTCATTTCTGAGTTCTTCTGACACAAAACATCTTCTGGATTACCATTTTACAAAAATCTGTCATTACTCCTTATTGTGGCAAGGGACAATTGGCTAAATATCTCAATAAACATCTCCTTTTCATGGCTGGTCTGTATGAATCATAGAATTAATTTTGTATCAGCAATTGCACACACAGAGTCTTCTGTTTATTGTTATGGGCACCACTGACCTACTAATCCAACCCCCCCACATTTCCCCTCTCTTTGAAGGATTTGGATGCTCTGATTTATTTTTGTTTTCAGAACAGGATCACTTAATTTCCCCTCCTGATGGTAAATATTTTGATATCTCCAAAGAACACAGGTCTAACAAGGCCAAGTGCTGGGTCCTGCAGTTTGGTCACAGCTACCCCAAGCAATGCTACAGGCTTGGGACAGAGTGGATAGAAAGCAGCCCAGTGGAAAAGGATCTGGGGCTGAACATGAGCCAGCAGTGTGCCTAGGTGGCCAAAAAGGCCAAAGGCATCCTGGCCTGGATCAAAACCAGTGTGTCCAGCAGGAGCAGAGCACCGGTGGTGCTCCTGTACTTGGCCCTGGTGACACCACAGCTTCTGTACTGGGTTCAATTCTGGATGCCACAGGGTAGGAAAGACACTGAAGGGCTGGAGGGTGTCCACAAAAGAACAGTGAGGCTGGTGGGGGTTTGGAGGGCATTGTGCAAGGAGGGGCTGAGGGAGCTGGGGATGTTCAGTCTGGAGAAGAGAAGGCTGAGGGGAGATCTTACTGCTCTCTACAGCTCCCTGAAAGGAGGTTGGAGTGAGGCTGGTGTTGGTCTCTTCTCCCAAGTAACCAGCGACAGGATGAGAGGAAATGGGTTTGAGTTGTGCCAGGGGAGGTTTAGGTTGGACATTAGGAAAAACTTCTTTAATGAGAGCATGGTGAGGGGCTGGAACAGACTGCCCAGGGATGTGGTGGAGTCACCATCCCTGGAGGTGTTCAAGAAGCTGTAGATGTGGTGCTTCAGGGTATAGTTTAGTGGGCATGGTAAGTGGGTTACAGTTGGACTTAATGGTCTTCAAGGTCTTTTCACCCTTAATGATTCTATGGTAGTGTTCTATTCAGTATGGCAACTGAAAGCCTGCAAAAGCTAGAAATCTTTCAGGAATTTTACAAGGGAAGTAAAGGGGAAAGAGCACTCTCATTACACCTACAAACCTTCAGCCATTTCTTATCCTTATTTTCTTTTGACATGAAGGACTATTCTACTGAGAGATTAAAGAAAACCAATGAGATACTAAAAGGCATTAAGTTATTAAAGCTGTATGCCTGGGAGCACATATTTTGTACTAGCGTGGAAGAAACAAGAATGAAGGAGCTCACCAGCCTCAAAACCTTTGCACTTCATACCTCACTTTCCAGTAAGTAACCATGCTTTAGTGCTCGGAAATGACTCCTGTTCTTCATGTCAGCATTCCTCCTGACTTCCACTAAAGCAAGACACAGCTGTGCCTATGAAGCTTTTTCACAAAAACAGGATGAGGGAGGTGATTCTGCCCCTCTGCTCTGCTCTGCTCTGCTCTGATCTCGTGAGACCCCACCTGGAGCTCTGCGTCCAGTTCTGGTGCCTCCAGCATAAGAGGGATATGGAGCTGCTGGAGCAGGTCCAGAGGAGGACCACAAAGATCACAGAGGTCTGGAGAAGCTCCCCTATGGGGACAGGCTGAGAGAGTTGGGGCTGTTCACCCTGGAGAACAGAAGGATCCAGGAAAATTATGGAGCAGCCTTCCAATACCTGACGGAGACTACAAGAAAGCTGGGAAGGGACTTTTACAATGGCTTGTAGTGACAGGATGAGAGGGAATGGATTGAAGCTTGAGGAGGGCAGATTGAGACTGGAGAGTAGGAAAAAGTTCCTGATGGTGAGGGCAGTGAGACACTGGAACAGGTTGCCCAGGGAGGTTGTGGATGCCCCCTCCCTGGAGGTGTTCAAAGCCAAGCTGCATGAGGCCTTGAGCAGCCTGGTCTAGTGGAAGGTGTCCCTGCCCATTGCAGGGGGGTTGGAACTAGAGGATCTTTAAGGTTTCTTCCAACTTAAACCATCCTATGAATTTATAAATAACAAAGAAGCTTGAAAATCTAAAGCATATCTTGTTGATTGCTTTTTTTCCCATGGTACGTTTTAGAATAGAATAGAATAGAATAGAATAGAATAGAATAGAATAGAATAGAATAGAATAGAATAGAATAGACCAGACCAGGTTGGAAGAGACCTTCAAGATCATCGTGTCCAACCTATCATCCAACACCACTAATCAACTAAACCATGCAACCAAGCACCCCATCAAGTCTCCTCCTGAACACCTCCAATGATGGTGACTTCACCATCTCCCTGGGCAGCCCATTCCAATGGGCAATCACTCTCTGTGTAGAATTTCTTCCTAACATCCAGCCTAAACCTCCCCTGGTGCAGCTTGAGACTGTGTCCTCTTCTTCTGGTGCTGGTTGCCTGGGAGAAGAGACCAACCTCTGCCTGGCTACAACCTCCCTTCAGGTAGTTGTAGACAGCAATAAGGTCTCCCTGAGCCTCCTCTTCTCCAGGCTAAGCAATCCCAGCTCCCTCAGCCTCTCCTCATAGGTCTTGTGCTCCAAACCCCTCACCAGCTTTGTTGCCCTTTTCTGTCACCTTCATTATGACATTACAGTTGTGAGTTGCTTCACAGTAAGAAGGGTCCACATCATATTAGCAGCTCTGATTAGAGCAAAGATAAATTACTATCTGAAATAAATTGTGTTTCCTGTACTGCAGAAGGGCTGAGAGAGCAATGTTTCACTTGTGTTGAATAATACTTGTGCACATAAAACTTTTTGTCCCAGTCCACTAAAGCATACAAATAAGATCATTCCTGGTCTTATTTGTTTGTGTGTTTAAGATCCCTCTGTCACGGAAGGAAATTTCTTCCTGCAGAAGAAATTTTCCTCTGGGAGTTTCAAGTGCTTGAATTAGAAATAATTGGATTCCTCTAGTACCATACAACTACTTGTATAAATGTTGAAGGCTTTTTTTCCTTATTTCCTGTAATCTGATGCCTATTTTATTTCTCTTTCACAGTTTTTATGAATGCAGCCATACCAATAGCAGCTGTTCTTGCAGTAAGATTTTTTGTTCTTATGGGGTTTTTTTTCCACCTTTCCTTATAACAAGAGAGAGAAAAAGAGAAGGGGAGAAAGCAATAAAAGGCATTGTTATTGTAGGACATACTCCTCACAAAATCAGTAGATGGGTTAATGGGTCCCTGCTAACTGTAGGACAGCATGACCCCGTAAGTGCCCACCCCCAGAGCTGGTATTTCACCAGCTGTGGTTTGAATCGGTAAACCAAAACCAAACCAAACCAAACCAAACCAAACCAAACCAAAACAAAACAAAACAAAACAAACCAAACCAAACCAAAACAAAACAAAAAGAAATCTAAATTTTTTGCTAGAAGAAATAAAGGAAAAATATCATTGTCACTTGAAAGAAGAGCCATTTTGAGAAGTTCTTGTCTTGAAGGGCTGGCTTTGCTTTTCTGTTGTCTAGCAGTGATAACCGTTCCTGTTTCAAAGGGCACCAGAAGCCACTATTTCAATATTTAGGAAAGGGTACTCTGCAGTTTAAGGAGACAGCAATTTTGCCCAACCTCTGGCCAGGTTTAAAGCTCAGCCTAATGGCCAAGAGGAGCTGTGGCACGTCAGTAAGGAGTCTTCACAGACCAAACTCTGAGGGCATTAATCAGAGCATGCTAACAGTCTGTACCAGTGTTGCCTGAAATATGACTACAGCTCTGTATCTGTGGAAAAAAGAAGATAAGATTTATTAGACTCTTCCTGATTTTTCTGGTGGTGTGTTTCCTCTAAACCCTGAAGTCCACTGCAAAACTTAAAAGCCCTAAATGCTTTGATTTTACAAAGCAAGCCTCTTTATTCTTAAATGTGCCAAGCTCTTTAAATCACTGCCAGGTTTCACAAATCTGTTTGACTTTAACAGAAGGCACCTTTTCCTTCAGTTCCCTGGCATTCCAGATAAACTGAGGTGTATAGTTATTGACCTCAGTTGAGCAAAATGTTTTATAGTCCTTGTCCATCTTTTTCCAAGAGACTTCCAGTATCTTAAGCCTGGCCTTCCAGGGTCTTAAGGGGGCCTACAAGAAAGCTCGGGAGGGGCTTTTTAGGGTGTCAGGTAGGGGAAAAACTAGATTTGGACTGGTTGTTAGGGAAAAAGTTCTTCCCCATGAGGGTGGTGAGACACTGGAACCGGTTGCCCAGGGAGGTGGTAGAAGCCTCTTCCCTGGAGGCTTTTAAGGCCAGGCTGGCTCTGAGCAACCTGATCTAGTGTGAGGTGTCCCTGCCCATGTCATGGGGGTTGGAACTAGATGATCCTTGAGCTCTGTTCCAACCCTAACAATTCTATGCTTCTGTGATTCTAAGAGTCCTTATGGTGACGTGCTCTTTTCCTGCTGTGACAGACCTTCGTGACTTATGCATACACCAATGAAAGGCCACTGCAGCCTGCCCAGGCCTTTGCCTCGCTCTCCTTGTTTCACATCCTCGTCACCCCACTGTTCCTGCTCTCCACTGTGGTTCGTTTTGCAGTCAAGGCTATCATAAGGTATGTGAACCTCCGTGTTTCCCTCACTCTCGAACACCTATGTTCAGTAACACAACAGCGAAAGTGCTGAAGAAAAAGGTTTTTTCTACCTGCTCCTGTGCAAGAGGATTTAGAGGTGAGCCTCCAATGCTCCAAAACATGAGAGAAATCAGAAGAAGCATTTCTTTGTACTGCACAATACAGAGACAAGGAAAAGTTGCATTCTTTTTATCATTTCACAAAGTTTGGCAGTCCAGAATCAGAGCTGGGCTGTCTTTCACAGAATCAACCAGGTTGGAAGAGACCTCCAAGATCAATCATAAAGTCCAACCATTCACCCAACCCTATCTAATCAATTAGACCATGGCACTAAGTGCCTCATCCAGTCTTTTCTTAAACACCTCCAGGGACCTCAACCCCACCACCTCCCAGGGCAGCCCATTCCAATGGGCAATCTCTCTTTCTGTGAAGAACTTCTTTCCAAGATCAAGCAGCTTGAGACTGTGTCCTCTATGCTCCTGTTCTTATATCATCACTCCACCTAGTGCTTTTCTGGGCTCTTGTCAACACAGAGGGAGATGAGAAGTGGTGTGAAGCTATTTGGCAAGACTGGCCATGCTGATGCCAGGAAGAGAAACTGGCTGAACTGTAACCTCACAAGGGGTGCTTTTGGGCTTTACATGAGAATTTGGGGTTGTCTTGCCTGTCATTGCCTAGCATCATATGGAATCTCAAGAGAGTGGATGGAGGAACACTGGACACTGAAGAACTAGTTGTTTAAGGGAAACTGGCTCCTACAGGACTTTTCTTATAGAGGAAGAATTTGAAGGGGGCCTACAGGAAGGGTGGGGAGGGACTTCTCAGGATATCAGGTAGTGATAGGACTAGGGGGAATGGAATGAAGTTGGAGATGGGGAGATTCAGGCTAGATGTGCGAAGGAAGTTCTTCACCATGAGAGTGGTGAAGCCCTGGAATGGGTTATCCAGGCAGGTGGTTGAGGCCGCCCCGTCCCTGGAGGTGTTTAAGACCAGGCCTGATGAGGCTCTGGCCAGCCTGATCTAGTGTGGGGTGTCCCTGCCCATGGGGGTTGGAACTAGATGATCCTTGTGGTCCCTTCCAACTCTGACTGATTCTATGATTCTATGAAATGCTGTTTCCATGAACGGCAGTAAAAAGACGCAGGTGAGGAAGCATGGCAAGGCAGATATTTGGAAGTTTCATCTTGAGGGTGAGGGATCTGCATGTCAGGGCACTGAGGAGGTTGTCATGTAGTGGAAGGATTAAAGGGAAAAAAAGAAAAAGGAAAATAAACTCATAAAATGTGTTGCTTCATCAGAAACTTCTATGTTCCAGGCATCTGTTTTGGCAACTAGCCCAGCAAAACAACTTCCTTTGTGCTGGGCTGTAAAGCACTTAATCCCAAGGGAGCTGGCTGGTAGTGAGTCAAATTTCAGACTTCATCTGTTGCATGAGTGGTCTGTATGGAGTCATGGTCATGGGGCAGTTATGCAGACATATACACTACCGAGATGTCCCATAAAGCACAAACTGACACCTGACTGGCAATAACATGTCAGATGCCGAGCACTAGAAAGATGTACAGACCAGGCCAAACTGGCCTTCCCACCCAGAAGCATAGTTACTCCTTGCCAAAAAGGAGGCACCTTGGCAAGGTATCGTATTGCTGCTTCCACTGCCTCTGGTGGTTAATGATAACAACAGAGAGCAGTCAAGAGGACTTTAGGCTTCACAGCCACCATTTGCCAGCATCACAGTCACTTCAAAAAGGACCATACTTGAGCAGGGTTTATTTTTATGAAAGAAGCAGCAGGGCTACATGAAAGATTTTCCCTAGGATGAAAACGATTTCTGACTGGTGGAAAATCTCAAGTCTCCTTTATAAATCATCCTGGGCTCTACATCCCTGCACTATGTTTTTCACAGCACTATTACCAAAATGGTGTGTACTGTTTCCTCAGCACTGCTGGCCACCACTCAGGCTATTATTTAAAGACCATATTTGCCAAAACAAACTTTAACCTTTGGCAAACTTATTTCCTGACGTCTTTCTCCCATGCACATCATGTCCCCCAAGTGAAGAATGAAGAATGTGTGCTTGGCCACTCTGTGGCTTTATCATCAATCAAACCTGTTACATCAAGTGGCTGTGTTACAGGAAACTGTGACGGAGTTGTGCAGCGTCATGGGAGCAGAGGCAGAGATCGATAGGTGGTTTCATGACAAAGTTCCAGCAGCAGACACCACAGCCCAAAATCAGGCAGAACCAAGAGGCTGTCCAGGGCAGTGGTGGAGTCACCATCCCTGGAGGTATTTGAAAGATGCATAGGTGTGGTGCTTAGCGGTAGTGGTGGGATTGCAAGCTTAAGGTGAGCAGTTGGACTTCATCATCTCAAAGGTCTCTTCCTGCCTTTACGGTTCTATGATTCTGTGACTGTAGCCTGTGTGATGTAACACAGCTTCACCGTGACCAGTGGTTGCTTTTACTAATCCCTTACTCAGAACAAGAGAGACACAGGTGCTTATGGCACTCTGAAAGGAAGTGGAGCAGAAAGAGAACCAAGTCCTTCTGTTGAATGAATGGAACTTGTGTGCTGTACATCCCTGTGGACAGTTTGAAGCAGGCAAAGAGAGGTCCTGCTCTCTTTCTCCAAAGCTGGCTGTGGCTGTGCTGATTAGTGCAGTATACAGCCCTGCTTGCATGCAGTGTTTCCAAAAGCTGTGCTCAGCACACACCTCTTGCCTTGGCTCTTTCAGAGGATGAAGGTGGCTGAATGACTCATGTATGCATCCCAACATTGTTGTAGGCATGAGAAAAGCACAGGAAACATAAGCCTGGCAAGATGGAAACCATTCTTACAGAGCTCTAGTGGCACTCACATGACTCAATCTCTTCATTCCCATCACTATGATGTCTAATTATTTTTATCTGTCCTTCTTCCACATCAGCAATTTTTCACTTGCCGTCAGGGTGGCAGGCAGTCCAGCAGGAACCCAAAAGTCTCCCATAAACAACTTCTGGGACATTTCTGATACATCCTGCTGGCTGGGCTGCCTGAAAGTGAAAATACACTCACGGAACCTGGGGTTTATTTAACTCACTGTCCTGTTTCCTTTCAAGCGTACAGAAGCTGAATGAGTTTCTCCTAAGTGATGAGATTGGAGATGACAGCTGGAGAAGTGGGGACGGCTCTGTAGCTTATGAATCCTGTAAGAAGCACACAGGACTTGTAAGTTCTGTTTGATGAGACTGAATTTCAAAGCAAAGAGGTCACATAGCCCTGTAGTAGATAGGGCTCAGGAGTTTTGCTTCCAGCCTGACTCTGACATTGCCCAGATTTACCTCTCCTATGTCAGAATCCCTGTGTTTCTATGACATGAAGGGTCCCCAAACACATTTAAGCCTTGCTGGAGTGCCCCTAGTCATAAAAAGAACACATTTACACATGGTTCAGATTTGTCCTTCTCAGTTTTTACAAAAGGCCCAGGTGCATTTCTTGTGGTTGTAGGGTTTGCAATGCGTATTGCCAGTGCCTCCTGCCATATGTGAGTATCTTTAGGCAGGACTGATTCCTACTCCATGAAATTCAGTTAGAGGTGGGGAAACCAACACCAAACATTAGGAAATAGGAACTCCAAAAGACTGTTTCAGGAGTGCTAAGCATATAGTGAATTTAAGTACAATTTGAAGGGGGAAAAAAAGAACCCTAAGGAAGAGAAAGATCTTTTTTTCCCCTTCATTTTAATGTTTTGGTTTTTTTTTTCTAAAGCTGGGTATTTCAACTGTTTCAAATGGATTATGCCATCTGAAATGTGACTACAAATTGAGGATGGCAGCAGAGAGAAAGGGTTAGCACAAAATAAGTTTTATTTGGAGCTGAATCAAGTCAGTTTGCCAACCCAAAGCAACGTTTCTTGCTTTTCTGGCTTAACTGTTACAATAAAGGAAACAAACATGGAATTGTTTCATCATTGTTTTTTTTTCTGTTGTCCATCTGCTGCCCACAGAGAGAGACAGAGAGAGACAAAGCCTAGATGATGAGGAGAGGGAAAAATAAAGGTAGTGTCTGTAAAGGGAAATCATTCACTGTAGGCAGCTCAGATGTAGGAAATCACTAAGGTTATGCTGAGTCCGCTCAATAGAGTGGTGCTCGCAAACACCACAGGCAGATCTGAATGCGCTAACTCCACGATCACTATTGTGCCTTAGGGAGGTCCTCTGCACAAGCTAATTTGATATGATTCTTGCTCCTGTGGCTATTCTGCTTCCAAGAACCAAACTGGTAACTCTGCATGTCATTACTCTTTTACTGACACATTCTCGTTTGGAGCTACCTCAGGTAGGGCAATCTGATCTAGTGGTTGGAAGAGGATGACAGAGCTGAACTTCAGGAGGGCTGTGTGTGGGAAACCAAAATTAGAAAGATACTCCATGTGCTTCAGTTGAGGGTGTTTGAAACATTACAATATGTGCATCACAGTTGTGCCTCTCTGCTATCAGAGACACTGCAAAGCACTGCTTTCTACCTATGACCTAGAATGGTGGTAAGAAAGGGAATGGATTGCCTGTTTTATAAGGAAACAAATACTGTCCTCTCTTGAGAACTCCAACTGTTCTCCTTTCTTCATTTCACTGTGTAGCACACCAAAGCCATCAATAGGAGGCAGCCCTTGAGGTATCAGCTTGAAAGCTATGAACAGCCGACAAGGAAGCAAACACGTCCTGTGGAAATGGGTGATGTTGCAATCAAGGTGGGTTGGAAACGGTCTCTTTCTTCACAAGGAGCATGTCCTCCTGCAGCAGTACCAGACAGTAACCAACTTCTGCTGGTCTTTCAAAGGCAAATTGTCCTCTGCAAGAGCAAGCCCATAAATTAATCAATACTCTAGCCAAATATAAAGTGAGAATTCTTTACTAACCAACTCTTTACAAATTCTCTGTATTCTCAGGACACAGAGGCATTGAGGGAGGTAGATTGAGCCACACTCTGAGGCAAAGGCAACAGACAGAGGCTCCACAAGAAGCAGAGGATTCCCCTCTCCTCTTGCCACCAGGCAGAAGAAGGGGACCCAAAGAGATGGAGGAGAATTGAAATAGATCCCTGCTTATGGAGGCAGGCAGATCCCTTCTCAGTCTCCCTTCCCCTCCCAATTGCCCTTACATAAAACAGTTACAAGGCTTTAGATCTTGAGGGTCAGACAAATAAGGATATAGATGAAGGTCCATCTAGAGAGTTGCCTGGGGTGATTTAGCCAGCCCTACATGTTAGGATAGCTTGTACTAAATACAAAAGGAGGGTCATTGTCATAGGTGATTCCCTTCTGAGAGGAACAGAAGGCCTCATATGCTGACCAGATACATCCCACAGGGAAATCTGCTGTCTCCCTGAGACTCATGTTAGAGATATCAGCAGGAAACTCCCTGGATATGGTGCTCAAGGCTATGGAGTAGTGGCCATGGTAGAGTTACATAATGATTGGACTTGATGGTCTTAAAGGTCTTTTGCAACCACAGTGTTTCTGTGACTCCATGATCATGAGTAAAGAAACAAAACCTAGCTAATCTGATAAGCAGAAATGAATATAGATTTCTTAAAATTTCCTATCATGCACTCTTAGAACTGAGGGAAAAAAAACACTTTTAAATAACTCTTTTAAATTTATTAGGACATTATTTTAAGTTATGTTGGCCAAATTTTCCTCACATACATTCTTCTGCTCTGGGCAAAGAATGTTTCAGGGACCTGTCAGCTTTAAAGGAAGTACAAAGAGGGTAGCATACACTGGGAAACCTTTTCTCTCATGACCAGCATAAACCTTGTAAATATTCCGTTTGCACTTGGGGAACCCATTCACGAGAGACAATATACCACAATCCACAGGATGATTCACTCCTTGAGAAGCTTTGCAATTTAGATTGTCACCTGTGGCTCTTGCAATCATTCTTCATAGTCTTTATTCTTACAATTGACAGAATTAAAATGTTTGGTAGAGCCCAACTCCAGATCATCCCTTGCATTTCATATAGTAGTGCAGGTATTTGTGTACAGAACTTTCCTTATTCACAACCTTTTCTTAAGTTGACAATCTTTGCTTTTATTTCTTGTGCATGAGCATACCTCACCATGTCTATTAACCACAGCTTTATTTCAGTAACATATTTTGAATCCAGACTAGACCATCTATGTTTATTTTCTTAATGTGCTTAATTAACTGACATGTGGTAACTGGTTTTTTAGGTGACCAATGGATACTTTTCATGGGGAAGTGGTTTAGCAACATTGTCCAACATAAACATCAGAATCCCAACAGGTAGGATAAATGCACACGTTAAACACTAAATAGATGATACCAAATTGCTGCTGATTCCATTTCTTGGTATTGGGTAAAGCAGAAATCCACACATGCAGATTTTTATCAGGACAAGTGAAGGCTAAAACTGTGTACAGTGCTGTGAGCTGTATTGGTCATGTAGCTACGTCACTAACCTAAAGTACTATAAATAAACCAGAAATTACAAGGGTTTGTACACAGAGAGTCACAGAAGGTTAGGGGTTGGAAGAGCACACAATGACACACAATGGATGATGATGATGATTCTATGATTCTATAATCTTTGTCAAAGCAGTAGTCTCATTCCTTTGGAGCTTACTGTGTGTTTGTACTGTCCATTAATGTCTGCTTCCACAGATGGATCCATGCAATATTGCCCATTCACACTGTGGATGTTAAAAAATTTAACCAAGTAGTTTCAGTGCCCTGGGACTGGATCTAGTTGGGCCTTGTGGACTCAAGTAGAATCCTTGGATTATTAGTTCTTTTTAATGCTTTTGTTGTTACTGTTATCATAGGTCAGATGACAATGATTGTGGGCCAAGTTGGCTGTGGCAAGTCATCACTTCTCCTTGCTATACTGGGAGAGATGCAGACCCTGGAAGGAAAAGTTCACTGGAGCAAGTATGTTTTATATGGTTGGTAATTGCTGTATTTATGCAAGCAGGTAGTAGTTAGGATTTGCTGTGAGAAAGGTAAATTTCACATCCTAGAAATTGGAGGTTGAATGATTAGCATCATCCAGATCCTCTCTGTAAGGCATCACTTGCAAACCCACAAGGGATTTTTATTGCTCTTTTGTCATGGTTCAAGCAGGCAGAGGAAGTGGCACAGGAAGGGAAAGAGACTAGCCTGGCAACTAGTATCTAAAATATTAGCCCCAGCAAAGGTCCTAAATAGAATGCAGACACTATTCCTGTTATAAAATAGGATTCAATCCTCACTATGATTGAAGTCAGCACTGTTAAGCTGCTGCGGTACACAGGCTGGAGCTTCTTCAGACAAGTGGGGTATGTGCCAGCACACAGGCAAGGCTGGCTTTCCCACTCACTGCTGCTGCTGGCAGGGAAAAAAAGGTGATATAATAGCACAGGAGAGATGCTTCTCCCCCTCCCTGGTATCTGGCCTCAGGAGCCACATATATTCAGACTCAGGGAATGAGAACTCACTAATAATTAAGTGGGGCAGAAACCACTCTTGAAGCCTAGGCAAAGCAGAGGCTGTGAAAGGGATGTGCTGTCAACCCCAGACTTGTCCTTTGATTTAAAAGATCAGTTCTGGTTCCTTGAAACTACTATGTCAAACTCTTCTTAATCAGCTATTTGAGGAGAAAAGGTGGATTTTGTGACAGAGAGCAGTACAACCAGCACCAGTACAAGAGGACAGTCTCAAGCTATGCCAGGGGAAGTTTAGGCTCAAGGTGAGGAGAAAGTTCTTCACAGAGTCATTAGCCATTGGAATGGGCTGCCCAGGGAGGTGGTGGAGTCACCGTCCCTGGAGGGGTTCAAGAGGGGATTGGACGTGGCACTTGGTGCCATGGTCTAGTAGTCATGAGGTGTTGGGTGACAGGTTGGACTTGATGATCTTTGAGGTCCTTTCCAACCTTGTTGATTCTGTGACTCTATGTTTTTGCCCCATCCCTTGACTAGTAACCTCCTTTGTCATTTTTTTTACAGCAGTGTAGCAGGCTGGAGATTTTGGCTTTTCCTGTGCCAGTATGTGTGGCATTTTTTGTTCTGTAGCCATATTTCACTGTCTGCTATTCTAAACACGTGATCTCACTGTAGTAGCAGGTATAGTTGAAGCCAAGGCTAAGTTAAGACTCAGTTCATGTGAGCTTAGGCTTTGAAGGAAGAAGAATATGTGACTTAACACCATGAATTTCTTGAAGACATATAATGAAGGTTTTGACTTCACAATCAGGCATTTGGGGGATTTTTTTTTCTGTGTAGTTTAAGAAAGTACAAAGAGTAGTGTAACTGAAAATTATTGGCACAGCTGTTTTCAAAGCTGTATTTGAGAAGGAATCAGATTGGTCCTAGAGAAAGGGAAGTCTTAGGAAGATCAGACAGGAAGAGAAATCTTAGAAAGATACTAGAGAAAGATTTGAAGTATTAAGAGAGGAAGATCATATTGCCAGTTGATTAGCAGCCCATGCATAATCACACAGGTACCTCAGGTTTCAGCAAGCATCTCAGACCTCACTGAGGGACTTTTTTCTTTGAAAACTGTGATTTGGTACTGAGGTATAGCTGATGCAAAAATGGTTATGTTTCACTGATGATTTCAGACTGCCTGACAGACAGATGGATACAGAAGGATGCGTCAGGTATTTAACTAAGTGGATCCCATACAAAACCATAAGCAAGGTCCTATTTGCTCTCTTAAATCCCTTTCCATGCATGACTAACACAGTTACTGACTCAGGCATAACACCACAGTAATAATAATGGTTCTGATTTCAGCCTCAGTTATATCAGGGTAATCCTGTAATGCATCACTGTGAAAGCTCATGATGGGACTCAAATTCCCTGTTGCTGTTGTGATTGATTGCAGTGAGAGCTTTGTGTCCTGCTGCCAAGGTGACCACTGGTTTGGGATCTTAGGAAAGAAAGCCTGTTAGTGTATCTTTCTGGAAGAGATCTTGGCCAGGGAAAATCTTATGGGTAAGATCTCAGTTCAGCCCACTTATACAAGACATGCCTTACATACATGACAAACCTTAGACAAGGAGCTGGCCTTTTGTTTTCCCAGTGAGAAATCAGCTAGGCACTGAAGCATGAGGTTGTCTGGATGCAATGATTTAACTGAGCCTGTTTCTGAGTTCTTAAGTCTATGCAGACACAAATGTGGGGGAGTATGCAGAGAAGTGGATTCCCTTCATCCATGCTGTAACAGTTTGAGCCCTCTTATCAGACTGCCAAGGTGGCTAAGTGAAGCCCTTCACTTGGTATACAATCTCTCTACATCGAGTTGGTTTCTTTGCAACAAACAAGTTGTTATGCACTAAGTGAAAAGCATGGGAAACACAAGAATTATGAAACAGATCCTGACAAATGGCCTGTTCTGCCCTTGAGCTATGGAAGGCTTCAAGGAAAGTGAGAAAAAGTCCTAAGGACTGCCAAGCACAGCTGCTAACCAAAAGGTTGCAACCACAGTAGCCCACAGAAAACACTGAAGAGTATTATGGGCACTGAATAGAGGAATAATTGGCCAGAAATTCATCAGCATACTTACTAGTGCTGCTGTGCTGCTGCAGCTGGTTGCAGAGATGGTAGCAAATCCCTACAAACTGCTGGGCAGGATTTGTGTAGATGCTCAGCCTTTCTCTTGCCTTGAAACTCTGACCTACACTGATAGAGGGATCTTAGGAAAGAAAGTTAGTGTATCTTTCTGTAAGAGAGCCCATTCACTCTGCCATGGCATCCTAGAGATTTTGCATCCCTTTTTATCTCCTCCATATTCATTCTGTGGGCTGAGGGAACCTGGATCTGGTTAGAGATGTCTGGTTTTTTAAAGTCCAGAGTTAGTTGTGGAAAGTTCAACAATTTCTTTTTTTTTAATTATGATAATTATTTTTTTTACCTTTCCTTACAACTATTTAAATACACTTCTGCCAGATCAGTTTGGACACTCAAAAATCTTATGCAAATTATTATCCAATTAATTTGGTCTTTCCTACCATTTCAGCCTTGAACTCACCATGTTCCTTTTTTCTTTTTTTGAATGTGTTCTGGGTTTTAGTGCAGAATAAAAAGCAGTAGAAATAACCACCTACATAAAGAATTTAGAGCAAAGATTCTTAAATCCCAGCAGGCAAATAAAATGTTGTTTTTAACAATCTCAGGAGCTTCATTTCCAGCCCCACTCTCATGCCCTTCATTTGCATCCCTCTCTCAGACCCAGCAGGGTAATCCCCTTATTTGTGAAGGCTCAGTAAAGGTCTTACACGTGTTTATTCAGGAGATGACTAATGAACGTTGACTCTCACAGAAATCTCCCTCAGAATATGGAAGACTTCAAGTGTGTTTGTCAAGCTAAGCATGGAATGGAATTTCTAGCTAAGGGAGAAGAGTTTAATAAATGGGATCCTAAAATTAGGCCTGGATGGTTCAGATATTGTGTTTGATTCTAATGGTGACTACATTAAATCTGGTGTGGCTTTGCAAGGGATCTCGTAAGGCTTGTGCCCAGTTTCTGTTAAACTGTACTTCAGAGAGCAGTCCCAAATCTATATATGAAAGCTTTATCCCTTTCTCTACCATTGCAATGCTCTGCTGATTAAAGTTTGGAGGTTTGTTATACAGGAAATTTAGATTTACTTTCTTTTTCTTTGGTTTGACCTAATTTCTGACTTCTTAATCTCTCATTAGATTCTGTCTTTTGCTTTCTTGGAACTTTCTCCCATTGCAGAGAAGGCTGAAAGCTTCTGCTGCATAAAGGACCAGATCTGGTGAAGCAGTGTCTGGTCTGAGTCTCAGCTTATGGCTCTTTGCCCCTTCTGGGGTAACCAAGAGGGCTTATTCACTTCTGATGTAAAAATTTCCCTGGTGATAGGTGCATGTAGGAACCAAAATAACTGTGCACTTTAGGAGAGGTGAAGTATCACAGTTGTAAGAGAGATGATGTGCAGCACAGAAAGCAACATGTCTCAGCTCTGGCATTTTGAGAAGATGCTCACTATGTGTGTCTGGCACAATGAGGGCTCTCCTACTGGAATGTTAATGCCCTTTGCCAGACTTGGATCCTCTGCTTACAAGTGCAGCTGCAATTACTGGTGTCTTGGAAGCAAGCAGACATTTCTCTCTCAAAACTGAAATATTTCACCTAGAGCATGCATAGGCTTGGGAGGGGAGAATTTGTCTCTTAAGTCAGGCAAATAACACATTCATATAATTTTCTAGTCCCTTCTAATGCCTGTTCCCATGCACCTGGCACAAACTACTTCTCAGGTTTTGCACCACACCTGGACACAGTCATCACTGATGATCCAGAGCGGCTTTGACTGCCATTCCATGCCCTTGACACTGCTTAATAAGTCAATAGAGAAGCAAAGCCATTCATATCATTACTGCCAAGCTTATCTTTACTCCAAGAGAAATCTGACATTAGAGTAATTACCAGATTTTGCATGTCACTGGTGGAACTGTGTGGAGAAGCTAGCTTGATGCTTGACAACCTTTTGTATATCCAGGCCATATTAACAATTTCATTAGTGATTTGATTTTACAATGCATTTTTCAATGTTCATACATCTTCTAACACCATAGCTTGCCTCTTTAGCCACTATGCACTACAGATATGAAACTGTTTTATTTGGAAGAGTTGTTTTTACTGAGAACTTTTTTCTTACCTTCTTTAAGACCAAAAAAATGATGTTGAACTCTTAAAACATGTACTGAACTCCAGTTTCCCTGCATATAAAACTTGCTCAAAGTGTTATTCTCTGTGTTTCCTTCTTACTAAATGTCATTTACCATAACTTACAGTGTAAATGAAACTGAACCTTCTTTGGAAGCATCCAGAAGGTATTAATTCTGGGTTTGGTGTGTCATAATGCACTCATTCATTTCTTCAGAATTTGCTCAAACCTTCCATCTTTGCCCCCTTCAGCCATCTCTGTGTTTCCTTACCACGCTGATAATGATTTACTGACAGATTCTGTTAAATCCAGTGGAGCTCAGTCGTCTCCAGCCATGGTACCACTACCTCAGTCTTGTCTGAATGATGTCCAGTACTCCCAGCTCCCATTTGTCATTACTGGGAGTTTAGTGTGTCCATTACCTTGCAAGTCAGGGCCTCTAGGTGTAAGACATCATTTGTACCCTCCCATGTGCTTGCATGTTTTCTGATCACTGCTGGGTTTCATATTGCTGGTAACCCAACTTGGCAACTGCGTGATAGAGCAGGGCACACAGCCTGCAAAGGAAGCCAGCTGTTCTCCAGCTGCAGTAAAGCAGTGACTCCACCCCTGGCTTCAGGGAAAGGGTCTGCAGGTCAGAAGAAGGACAAGCTAAGCTAAAAACATGTCATAAGTGATGGAGAAGTAGTGGCACACGTAGCTGTGAGTGGGAGCTACCCCATGATCTCCCTCCCTGACAATCCCAAGGACATATTTCATGTCAGTGCATACTGAACTGCTAAATCTCCTAAAATTCTGGGGATAACACTGACTGCTTCTAACTGGCTATTTCTCATATCCCATCACCCTCTCTCTCTAGATGCTCACATACAAAGCAGTATCAAATGTTTGGTTTGAAGCAATACCATCAAAGAGACTGAGAAAGAAGATAAATGTCCATACTGGTTCATGCCTTCTTCCTCACACATCTCGTTCATCTCAGAAGAATGTCTGAAATTATGTGACCCTTTTTGATGCTGTACATAGTCAAACCAGACAGAATAAAAAACATTCATACCCCTGCTGTGCACATGGCATTGGGGTTTTAGATACATTTAAAGTTTGTCTAAGTGAGTACTTGGGAGATCCTAGGGAGTCCTTCTCAATCTGTATTAAACTGCCCTCTTTTCCTGTGTCATGTCAGTCCACTAAGGATCTAAGAGACTGAGAAAAGAAACAAAATGGACTGAGAAAGAAGCATTTTGTGTGCATGGCCACATGAAATAAACCAAAGCTTTGTAAAGCAGCAAGCCAAGTGATGCCACTTGAACAGTGCCTTTTCACTATCTGTTCTGATGCTAGAGAAAAAAAGTACCAAATAACTATGCCTGTGAGAATTTAAGACTTTTGATTAATTATAATTTACCCTTGGATTGAAATGGCCATTACTAGGTTGAGGTAGGTACCAGCCATTTGTAGTAGAATAGAATACAACCTGGAGTGTAGATTTTTGCCACTACAGAGGAGAGAGTGGGTGCTGCTCTAACAATAGCATCTAATTTTAGAACCCATCCCTTCACTTTTGTAACGGTTGCTGTGCTCTTGTGTTTCTCTGTATTTTTAATGAATGCACATTCATAACATTAAATTAAAACCAACCCTGATTCAGAGACAATTCATAATGTGAGTGCTTTGCTTTTATCCTAATGCTCTTTCTCTGTCAACAGTAGAAACAGGTACTCGGTGGCTTACGCAGCTCAGAAGCCGTGGCTGCTGAATGCTACTGTGGAGGAGAACATTATCTTTGGGAGCCCATTCAATAAACAGAGGTAAAAAAGAGCCCCCTTGCAAAAACACCTCACAGCTTCTTTTAAAGAGGTTTCTGGCTTCTCCTTCTGGAGGAAGTTTCCAGATTCTGAAAAATATCAATACTCATCACTCCCCTTCTGATACACTCCAGGGTGCCCTTGGCCTTCTTGCCACATTGCTGGCTCACGAGCATCCAGGACCCCCAGGGCCCTTTACCCTATGCTGCTCTCCAACAGGTCAGTCCCCAACCTGGTCCATGGGGTTGTTCTTCCCCAGATGCCAGACTCCACCCTTGGCCTCGTTGGATTTCATTCAATTTCTCCCCAACCAACTCTCCAGCCTGTCCAGGTCTGGCTGAATGACAGCACAGCCTGAGGGGTGTCAGCCACTCGTCCCAGTTTGGTGTCATCAGCAAACTTGCTGACAGTGTACCACAGAGTCCAACAAAACAGCTTTGTGACAGGGAGAAACATACCAAATAATTTATGTAACTGAACCTTTAAAAAGCAGACTTTCCAGATGGGATCTATAATAAAGAAGTAAATTTTTGCAATGCTTAGTTTCCAACACTCCATGAGTAGCTGCTGGATAATCCTCTTGCCCTGCCTATTTTTCCAGCTATCTGTGATGACAGAGCCATCATCACAGTGAATTCACTCTACAGGGTTTTGTGTTAGCAAACAAGTGGCTTGTTAAATAACTGCAACACCCACATTGTTTTAACAGGTACAAAGCTGTCACAGATGCCTGCTCTCTGCAGCCTGACATTGACTTACTACCATTTGGTGATCAGACAGAAATTGGAGAAAGGGTAAATAATATGCATGATTATATGTCTACTTGGCCTGTGTATTAAGAAAGCACTCTCTGATGGCACTGATCTGTATTGGGCTTCAAGCCTGCTTAGTAATTGGAATTCAACAGGTGTTGAAAACTTTTCTCACCTTCTTCAGCTGTTTCCGGAATGTGATATTTCGATCAAAGTCTCCTATATTTTGCTTGCAGGATTTGATGCTAGTATTGGGTGAATTTTTCAATCTATGAATCATAGAATCACTTGGGTTGGAAGGGACCTCCAAAGATCATCTAGTCCAAGCCTCCTGCAGTCAGCAGGGATAGCCTCCACTAGATCAGGTTCCCCAGAGCCCCTTCGAGCCTCACCTTGAATATCTCCAGGGATGGGACCTAAATCACCTCTCTGGAAACCTGTTCCAGTGTTCCACCAAGCTCATGGTGCAGAACTTGTTCACAACATCCAATTTAAATCTGCTCTTCTCTTTTCAAACCAGTGCCCCTCATCCTACCCCTGCAGGCCTTTGTAAACAGTCCCTCTATGCTTAGAGAAGCTCTTCATAATTCACACTGACCCATGATTAGCTGCTGAAGAATAATTTTCCCTCTCATATTATATGAGGATTATGCTTGTTTATCAACAGGATTAGCATCTTAACAAAGCTTTTTATTGATATTTCAACTGTGTATAATTGTACAAAGTCCTATCATGATGTTTATTCAAAGATGCACGTTTCTGATCCCTTATCCTCATTAGGGGATTAATTTAAGCGGCGGCCAACGACAACGAATCTGTGTAGCTCGAGCACTCTATCAGAACACCAACATTGTCTTCTTGGTAAGATTTTTTCCTGTGACACATGGAACATGGAAAGTCAGTAATAAAACTGCCATTCCTTATATTTAGCTTCAGAAAAAATGTGTGGGACATTTAGAAAGCTGTAAGGACTTTTCTTCAGCCCCAAATACAAGTTAAAGGGGTAGAAAACAAACATTCACCAGAGGCAGAATCAAAACTTGAGTCCATTGTTAATTGAGTCCACTGTTATGAACTGAAGAGCAATAGATGCTGGCTCACTGCTCCATAGTATAGTACCACAGTATCATAGTATCAGTCAGGGTTGGAAGGGACCACAAGGATCAGCTAGTTCCAACCCCCCTGCCATGGGCAGGGACACCCCACACTAGATCAGGCTGGCCAGAGCCTCATCCAGCCTGCTCTTAAACACCTCCAGGGACGGGGCCTCAACCACCTCCCTGGAAAGCCCATTCCAGGGCCTCACCACTCTCATGGTGAAGAGCTTCCTCCTCACGTCCAGCCTGAATCTCCCCACCTCCAGCTTCATTCCATTCTCCCTAGTCCTATCACTACCTGATAGCCTGAGAATTCCCTCCCCAGCCTTCCTGTAGGCCCCCTTCAGATCCTGGAATGCCACAATTAGGTCACCTCAGAGCCTTCTCTTCTCCAGACTGAAGAGCCCCAACCCTTTCATAATGGCAGATGCTTTCTGCTGGAAAAAAAAAAAATCTTTAAAGAAATAAAACCAATTTGGTGGTGGTGGTGGTGGTCTTGTTCTAATTTTTTCTTTTTGTTGGGTTTGGTTGTAGGATGACCCATTCTCTGCACTGGACATTCACTTAAGTGACCATTTAATGCAGGAAGGGATTTTGAAGTTTCTGCAAGAAGACAAGAGGACTCTGGTTCTGGTGACACACAAATTACAATATTTGCCACATGCTGACTGGGTAAGAGAAGAGATACTCTGATGCAGATTTGCTAAACAAGAACCTACACTTGAAGTTAGCACCATAACTGTTAAGGAGATCAATATTTTTCTCTGTGACAGAGCCCCTCCTTCTTAATTCCATATGTCATGTGGCTAACTCTTTGCTTATTGCAAATCTCATAGTAGAAGGAAAAATTTTATTTTTATGTTATTCCTAGAATGGTTTAAATTGGAAGGGACCTGAAAGATTATCTAGTTCCAGCCCCCCCGCCATGGGCAGGGACACCTTCCATTAGACCAAGTTGCTCACGGCTTCATCCAACCTGGCCATGAACACCTCCAGGGAGGGGGCATCCACAACCTCCCTGGGCAATCTATTCCAGTGTCTCACCACCCTCACTGCAAAGAATTTCTTCCTAATCTCCAGTCTCAATCTGCCCTCCTCAAGATTCAATCCATTCCCTCTCATCCTGTTACTACAAGCCCTTGCAAAAAGTCTCTCCTTAGCTTTCTTGTAGCCCCCTTCAGGTACAGGAAGGCTGCTCTAAGGTTTCCCTGGAGCCTTCTCTTCTTCAGGCTGAACAGCCCCAACTCTCTCAGCCTGTCACCATAAGGGAGGTTTTCCAGCCCTCTCATCATCTCTGTGGCTGTCTTCAGGACCCCCTACACATTTTCACAGTATCACAGTATGACCAAGGATGGAAGAGATCTCGAAGATCATCGAGTCCAACCTGTCACCACAAACCTCACAACTAGACCATGGCACCAAGTGCCACATCCAGTCCCCTCTTGAACACCTCCAGGGACGGCGACTCCACCACCTCCCTGGGCAGCCCATTCCAGTGGCGAATCACTCTCTCGGTGAAGAACTTTCTCCTCACCTCCAGCCTAAACTTCCCCTGTTGCAGCTTGAGACTGTGTCCCCTTGTTCTGGTGCAGGTTGGTAGGGAGAAGAGGCCAACCCCTTCCTGGCTACAACCACCCTTCAGGTAGTTGTAGAGAGCAATGAGGTCGCCCCTGAGCCTCCTCTTCTCCAGGCTAAACAATCCCAGCTCCCTCAGCCTCTCCTCATTTTGATGTCCCTCTTATGCTGGGAGCCCCAGAACTGGAGGCAGTGCTCTAGGTGGGGTCTCATGAGAACAGAGCAGAGTGGCAGAATCACCTCCCGCATCCTGCTGGTCACACTTCTCTTGGGTGCAGCCCAGGACATGGCTGCCTTCTGGACTGCAAGCAACCACCTCTGGCTCCTGTTGAGGGTATTTGTGTAGGGTTTTCTGATTGAAAGCCACTAGAGAATTACGACTTAATTGCAAATATGACCATTACTTATTATGTCTTGTTCATTCTTTCAGAAGACACTTAAGCATGTCTGATAGAAGCTTCAATTTATAAACTGTGTCAACAAAGAAGTTATTAGTGAAATATTGAATAAAATGAACACAGAAATTTGCATAATGATAATCTCCCCAATACTGAGAAATGTCTTGTAGGACTGAGGTCAGTGATTATGGCATCTGTGTTGCTGAGTAGAACTATTGGATGCTTTCTTCCCTAGATCATAGCAATGAAGGATGGAATGGTGCTCAGAGAAGGGACACTAAAGGATATCCAAAACAATGATGTTGAGCTATATGAACACTGGAAAACTTTGATGAATCGCCAGGATCAAGAACTGGAAAAGGTAAAGAGGGGAATAGAATAGAATAGAATAGAATAGAATAGAATAGAAATAGAATAGAATAGAATAGAATAGAATAGAATAGAATAGACCAGACCAGGTTGGAAGAGACCTTCAAGATCATTGCGCCCAACCTATCATCCAACACCATTTAATCAACTAAACCATGCAACCAAGCACCCTATCAAGTCTCCTCCTGAACACCTCCAATGATGGTGACTCCACCACCTCCCCAGGCAGCCCATTCCAATGGGCAATCACTCTCTGTGTAGAATTTCTTCCTAACATCCAGCCTAAACCTCCCCTGGCACAGCTTGAGACTGTGTCCTCTTGTTCTGGTGCTGGTTGCCTGGGAGAAGAGACCAACCTCCACCTGTCCACAACCTCTCTTCAGGTAGTTGTAGAGAGCAATAAGGTCTCCCCTGAGCCTCCTCTTCTCCAGGCTAAGCAATCCCAGCTCCCTCAGCCTCTCCTCATAGGGCTGTGTTCCAAGCCCCTCACCAACTTTGTTGCCCTTCTCTGGACACCTTCCAGCAAGTCAACATCCTTCCTAAACTGAGGGGCCTAGAACTGGACAGAGGACTCAAGGTGTGGCCTAACCAGTGCAGTGTACAGGGGCAGAATGACCTCCCTGCTCCTGCTGGCCACACTGTTCCTGATGCAGGCCAGGATGCCATTGGCCTTCTTGGCTGCCTGGGCACACTGCAGGCTCATGTTCAGCCTACCATCGACCAGTACCCCCAGGTCCCTCTCTGCCTGGCCGCTCTCCAGCCACTCTGACCCCAGCCTGTAGCACTGCATGGGGTTCTTGTGGCCAATGTGCAGAACTCGGCACTTGGATGTGTTCAATCTCATGCCCTTGGACTCTGCCCACCTGTCCAGCCTGTCGAGGTCCCTCTGCAAAGCCTCTCTGCCCTCCAGCAGATCAACTCCTGCCCCCAGCTTGGTGTCGTCCGCAAATTTGCTGATGATGGATTCGATGCCCTCATCCAGATCATCAATAAAGATGTTGAAGAGCATGGGGCCCAATGCATGGGAACATTTAGTCAAGCAAGGATGGCTTTTCTGAAAAGAAATATTTTTCAGTTCATTTCTGAAAAGCACAGAAAGCAAGTTGTAAACTAGGAATTAGGGGGGAGGAACCACATAAAATGTAAGGAACATTAAGGACTGGAACAGGTCATGTAAGAATTGTACGTCTGCCGTGAGTGGTTTGACAGGACACAGTAGGCAAACATCCTTTTGAAACATGGTGCACAGCTGATCCTTGTATTCTGTGAGCTGAATTGGTTTTACCATAGTGGCAGACAGCTAAGTTCTCAAAATAATAACTAATTTTCCTTATTATAGGATATGGAAGCTGACCAGGCTACTCTTGAGAGAAAAACCCTTAGAAGGGCCATGTACCCCAGAGAATCTAAAGCACAACTGGAAGATGAAGATGAAGGTATGTTTTATCATTTCACTTTATTTACTCTGGTACCATATTCATTGCCATTCCACCTGAACAGCTGGCAATTCTTAGCCATGGAGCATGAATATGTTGATGATGCTTGGTAACACCAGTGGAAAGTCCAATCCGCTGACCTGTTCACAATACTACTTTTCTAAGAGATTCTCCATAGATTTCTCTAAACATTGTGCATGGATAAAAGTGGACCAAAATGAGGTGTGTTTTTTTTTTTGGGGGGGGGGGTGGGTTTGCTAAGTCATACTACCTGGAGATCTTGAAAGATGAGATAGAAATAAAATAGTGATAAGAGTAGTAAGTAAGGCAAACTGAGGTAGCTCTGCAAGGAGGTACTCAACATCTGTAGCTCTATCCCTCATGATTTGTCTCTGAAGGGTCTGTTCTGGGCTTGATCAGGTGATCAAACTTGAAGCAATTTCCAGTTCCTTTTTGGATGTAACCTGCTACTTTTCTAGCTGAGAGTATTTGTGGGAGAACCTTTAGGCTTTGTTCTCAAGCTTAGCTTCATGTTCCCTCAAGTTCTCAATGCCTTTAGAAGGGTAGATTCAGGTTCACATCACTTTTAAAGGAAGGTGGGAGGCAGAATGGTTAGATATGAGCAGCTGGCAAAAAGACCCATCAAGAACATCTCTGGGATGTTAGACTAAGCCTGAAGGGAGTAGTCAGCCCTGGTAAGCACTAAGTTTGGGCCAGAGAATAGAAGAAATGAACTGCAGTCTTCACCTTAACTCAAGAGGAGCAGTAATTGCAGGAATTATCATGGTGATGTTGGTTGGAGTGATGGCAGAATTAACAGGTTCTTTCTGCATTGTGTTTCATCTGGCAATGCTCATGAGGGATTGTCATCTTAACTAATAGGTCTGTAGGTCCTGGACTGCTCCATTTTAAAAAGGTTCCCAGTCACTGTATGATAGACAGAGCTGGATGCCAAAGCCCTCGAGGTGGAAATGCTCTGGCTTCAGACTTCTTTGGAGGAGCTGAGCAGAACACCTCTTACTATGTGCAGTCATTCCTATGCTTCATCAGTTCAGTTCTTGGAGGAGATTAACTTGAACTCGTTCCCAAGCTCCTCCTTTTGGTCTGTGCAAGAAAGCCTTGCCAAAACCCCATATCTTTTTTTGTAGGTAAGACTGAAAACCCAGGATAAAAAGGACATATCCATATAGCCCATGGAATGCCTGCAAAAAAAGCCCCTAACAACAACAGCAGACATCATTCAGATCAAAACCAGAAATCAGTAACTTCAGGACAGAAATATAACCTAACATTGCATTCTAGGTCATCCACACTTATTATGTGACCTAGAGAATGTACACAAGCTCTCTGTCTCCCAAACAGTGTAGAATTTCAACTGATAAGAAATCGCTTCCTAATTCATTTTTAACATTCAACATTAGAAATTAGTGGAATTGTGGTTAATTCAGGGTAGTCAAGAGTAGGTCAACATTCTTCTTCCCCGAGGATTTCTAGCCATGAAGGCTGCTTTTAAGTGACAAATTTAATTTTGCCATAAAAATTAAAATCTGAACCAAAATCTGAACCAGCCAGGCAGAAAGGGACCTGGGGGTACTGCTTGATAGCAGGCTAAACATGAGCCTGCAGTGTGCCCAGGCAGCCAAGAAGGCCAATGGCATCCTGGCCTGCATCAGGAACAGTGTGGCCAGCAGGAGCAGGGAGGTCATTCTGTCCCTGTACTCAGCATTGGTTAGGCCACATCTTGAGTCCTGTGTCCAGTTCTGGGCCCCTCAGTTTAGGAAGGATGTTGACTTGCTGGAACATGTCCACAGAAGGGCAGCAAAGCAGGGGAGGGGTTTGGAACACAAGCCCTATGAGAAGAGGCTAAGGCAGCTGTGGTTGCTTAGCCTGGAGAAGAGGAGGCTCAGGGGAGACCTTATTGCTCTCTACAACTACCTGAAGGGAGGTTGTAGACAGGTGGGGGCTGGTCTCTTCTCCAAGGCAACCAGCACCAGAACAAGAGGACACAGTCTCAAGCTGTGCCAGGGGAGGTTTAAGCTGGATGTTAGGAAGAAGTTCTTCACAGGAAGAGTGTTGGCCTTTGGAATGGGCTGCCCAGGGAGGTGGTATGAGCACCATCACTGGATGTGTTTAGGAAGAGACTGGATGGGGTGCTTGGTGCCGTGGTTTAGTTGATAAGATGGCATTGGGTGATAGGCTGGACTTGATGATCTCTAAGGTCTTTTCCAACCTGGTTAATTCTATTCTATTCTAAAACCCAGTCAACCAAAGCCAGTAAACCTAAGTACAATTCTTAGTACTGAATCCAAGCTAACTTGATAAAATGTCTGAGTCACAGAGGAAGAAGAAGAAGAAGAGGAAGACGATAACATGTCAACTGTACTGAGGCTCAGGACAAAGATGCCATGGAAAACCTGCTGGAGATATCTAACATCTGGAGGATTTTTCTTGCTCTTTCTGATGATTTTCTCGAAGCTGCTGAAACATTCAGTTATAGTGGCCATAGATTACTGGCTTGCCACGTGGACATCTAAGGACAATGCAAATGAAGTCAGGAATGTTGATGATGTTAAGAGCACAAATAAGGTGAGCTATATCTTGGAGCTTGACAGGGGAAAAGGAAATATATCTATTCCAAAGTCATTATTTGTTGTTCAGATGAACATGAGCATCTAGGATTCTCCAAAGATTTGTGAGGCTTTTATCATTCCAGAAGAGAAGGAATGAAAAAATAGGAGGGAAAAAAGGGAAGGAGGGAAGGAAGTGGACAAAGAAGCCAGCTAGATTTGAAAGACAGATGAAGATTGTTCTATAAAATAGATTAATTGCTCGTGCTAAACCATTAGATAATCCAGATTGTGAAACTGGAACAGGAGCATGTTTGAGGTTAGAGAAATGTTTGACCTTTCCAAGGAGGGAATCTCATACTAAACTTTCTGAGCTGGATGTTTTTAACACCTAAGTCAATGACCCCCTTTTCCTAAGTACTGACTGTCCAATAATGTCCTGCTAGGAACAAAAAAAGTCCTCCAATGTCTAACTTCAATACAACCTGCTTGTAGCTGACTCAGATACAAATTTCTCACTGAACTCCACTTCAGAATGCTTGAATGTGTTGCAGCCCTGGCAGATAAGTTTAGGATTTGCTCTGGGAATCTTAGGGGTGCTTGAACTTAATAAAGTGGAGCTTTCCAACATCTCTCAAATGACTCAGTTCTTGAGAGGCTCTGCTTTGGTTGCTTGAGGTTCTTGGCTAACAATTTGCCTATTTTTCTATTGCCCACTTAGTCTATCTTTACAGTTCTAAGTACTATCTCTTGAGGGTCTTGAAGGGATCTTAGAACTTCCAGCTCTTCTTTTTCTGTGAATTTAATGTAGTTCCATCGCAGTTCTTTTCTTTTCCAAAGATTATGTTAATGTACTTATATAAGAGATGTGACACACTAAGCAATTGGTCCCAGGTACCTTGGGAACCTCCTAGCAGGAAAGAGAAATGAGTGCTTATGTCTAGCATTGATGCACTTTGGTTTTTTATTAGACTTATCATGTAGCTGTCTTCAGCATCCTCTCTGGAGCAGGGATCGTCCTTTGCCTCATCACATCTCTGACTGTGGAGTGGATGGGCCTCACAGCAGCCAAGAACCTACACCATAATCTCCTCAACAAGATCATCCTTGGACCAATCAGGTACAATTATCTTCATAATATTCCTTCTGAAAAGCTACATGGCCAAAATCTCTCCTCTTTGTAACTGGGAGAGTATTCCTGTGAAAAGCTCCTGTGTTTGCCCAGTTTCCTTCAAGGCCTCAGAAAGTAAAAATAAGTAGGGAGGCAATCAGGTTAAAAAATAATTCCATGTCAGAACATATGAAGTTCTGCCTCCTGTATTATCTCTCTGATGTGTCAGATAGCTGGCACCTCCTTCAAGGATGGGGGTATCAAGGAGAGTTCTGAGCACAGTTCTTGCTCCAGGGCACTCAGCTCAAACTCTGAGCATATGATGTGGACAGCAGGCTTCCGATGATGGAAAGAGGCAGGTTCTGTCTATGATAACCACAGTGTCTCACAGGCAGCAGGATGGCTGGACAGGTGGCTACATAACACATGCAGTTACCACACTGCTTTCATGAAACAGCTGAATCCCGGTGCCCTTGTACTATGAAGTTCAGTAGTAGCCAGGCTACTGGGATGATTGAAAGAGGTCTTAAATGTTGAGAGAGCATAGATGAAAGAGCAGGAGACAAGGCAGTAGGTTTTTGGGAGAGGAGGGGAAATGCCGAGAGAAGCATTTTGCTACTCAGGATGCAGACGTCATGATCTGTCATGTTATTCACATTTACTGCTTGGTTTCAGAGCAAACAGCTGGCCACAGCTCTGTGTTCTGTCTGAGCTGGCTTTTGATGCAAAACTGGAAACCCTTCTCAGGTAACTTCTGCATTTAATTTGTTAAACAGGTTCTTCGATATGACTCCGTTGGGGCTAATTCTAAATCGCTTCTCTGCTGACACAAATATCATTGATCAGGTATTAATGTACTGTGGTTTGCTACGTCTTGTCTTTGCATATTGTCACTTAGCTACTGATGAAGATGGTGAACTATAACGTTCCTTAGAGAAAGGCATTGCACAGGCTCTGGGAATAAGAACAGAGCAAAGAGAAAGTACACACATTTGCAGTAACGAGGGAGGGTAATTGTCGGTATAGACACAGTGGGAGATGTTGGCTCTTACTTCATATGCAGACTGGCTGCTTCTCTTGGAAGGTCTGGACGAGCAAACCACCAGACCTTGGTCCCAAAAGAGGAAACAGGGTAGAATATAACAATTTTAACTATATGGCAGTACACCTGACAACTGCATGCTCCATCCTGGCTGTGGCACATGTGAATGTGTAGCATTCAGGGAGCAGAAAGGATGGTTTCATTACGGCCGTGAATTAAAATATTTGGATGAGCAATAATCCCGAGTGAAAGCCTGATGGAAGCATGAAAGGACAATTAGGAGGCTCTGAGAAAAATAGCATGCTCTCTCTAAATATTTGAGATACCAAGAACAATTTTCTCTTTCCTGCTTGTTATATAAACAAGGTGGAAATGGCTCCAATTTCCCCCTGATCTTTGAAATACTGACCTTTAGAAATAAAACTCTAGTGACTCATTTGTTAACCTCTGCACATCTGAGTAGCAGACCCACAGGAAGGCTCCTAAAGAGAAAATCAATGAGTGCTCACTCAGATTGTTCCACTTTCCCTAGGAAATGGCCTGTGCTGGTACTGCAGGTGATTTTGGCGTTATGTATGATTTTTTGTTTCACTCCAGCACATTCCTCCTACGCTGGAGTCTCTCACCCGTTCCACCTTACTCTGCCTGTCAGCCATTGGAATGATCTCCTATGCCACTCCATGGTTCCTTGTTGCCCTCGTGCCTCTTGGGATAGCATTTTATTTCATCCAGAAATACTTCAGAGTTGCTTCCAAGTATGTATGATAAACCTGTCCTGAAAATGTCTTCTAAAAGGGGAAAAAAATTGTACATAGGGATTGTGATGGAATGTGAGGTTATAGGAGCTAGGATAAGGAGCAAATGGCCAGGTGTCCTGCTTTTGATCCTGAGGTATGAGCTTGAGACATACATTGGAGGAGGTTTCCAGCTAACAGACTACAAATGAGGTATTTGGGGAAGTAGCTGTAGTTGCATTAGTTTTGTGCACTGCTGGCTATAGAGTCAGATAAATATGAAGTTGGTGAAGCAACTGAGCCAGCTTGCATCTGCTCAAAGATCCTCTTTGACCTTTTGAGGGCTAGTAGAGAATGGAAAATAACTTCCTGGATTGTCAGGTGTCCTGCTTTTGATCCTGAGGTATGAGCTTGAGACATACATTGGAGGAGGTTTCCAGATAACAGACTACAAATGGGGTACTTGGGGGAGTAGCTGTAGTTGCATCAGTTTTGTGCACTGTTGGCTATAGAGTCAGATAAACATGAAGTTGGTGAAGCAACTGAGCCAGCTTGCATCTGCTCAAAGATCCTCTTTGACCTTTTGAGGGCTAGTAGAGAATGGAAAATAACTTCCTGGATTAGTGTCAGTCAAAGGCTTTTTCTTCACGTTGGTCAAAAAAAATCTGCAGAAAGTAAGAGTGTGCAGCCACATTTCACATTACAAACTCTTTGTCTGCTTATAAAGGGCACAAATTTTCAGGAAAATGAGTGTCAGGATTTCTTAGAGTCATTATAGCATTTTGTAAAACATTTTTTTTTCTTCTTTTTTTTTTTTTTACTATCTATTTAAACTGAACTCTCTTTAATCACTTGTGAGGCAGTCAGGCTTGGCTTGTGTCCTTCCAATCTATAATTGGAGTTAATATACCCAATGCATTTCTAGACAAAATAATATTAGGAAATGCAGGATGGAGGGATAGCTTGGGCCAATATTTATAACTCACATGCAGTAGTTTTCAGGCATATAAGCTCCACTAATGTTTAGAAATGCAAATATTTACAGTATTCCTTGCAGCACTTTGACCCTCTGTTGTATTTTCCATTACATCTCTCAAAAACTTGTGTGCATTTTCCATCATTAATTTGAAAGAGCACATATTCATCATCAAAACATCAGCAGCAAATTCAATGCTGTAGAGTGTAACATTCAGCATCATGGAGCAGTTATTTCTCCTGGCCTATCTATTACAGTGTGCAAACACAGCAGGATTTTAGTAAAGAGTTTAAATATCTGATGATCTGGCCTTTCTTCTGTTTATACAATTGGCTTCTAAGTCCAGGGCAGAGTGTTACAGGAAGATGTATTTGTCTCTGTGGTTTGGAAAATGTTCTTGCTTCAAAGCACTGGAGCTTTTTAGACTCAAGCATCATTGCTCCATGCAGGTCTCATGGAGCATTCATATTATTTCTCTCTCAGGGCTGTCTCTATTTCAACTGGAGATACTATGTTCGCACTACAAACAGAAGGTGCTTTATAGTCAGTTACAGTCTACATTCAGCATCTTACAGCACACACACAGACACACAAAGCAAAGCAGGGATATATGGAAAGTCAGAGAATCACAGAATGGTTTGAGTTGAAGGGAGCTCCAAAGGTCTTCTGGTCCAACACCCCTGCAGTCAGCATGGACATCCTCCACTAGATCAGGTTGCTCGAAGCCTTCTCAAGCCTGACCTTGCATATCTCCAGGGATGGGCCTCAGCTCCCTCCCTGGGCAACCTGTTGCAGTGTTCCAGCACCCTGATGGTGCAGAACTTGTTCCTAACATCTAATTTAAATCTCCTCTAATTTCAAACCGTTGCCCTATGTTCTATTGTTAGGCCAGCTGGTACAGTTGCAATGAAACAGATAAACTCGCAAATGCATAAACTATTTTACACCTCACATAAAAGCCACAAATACCATGCTTATAGCATGTTCTGAATTTATTATATTAGTAAATAAGAATGTTTGAGGATAAAAGTAATTAGGACCTGGCTAAAATGGATGGCAGGTTGTAATCCAGGAGAGATGTGATGATGTCATTATCACTGTGGGACAAAGAGAAGCTTACCTGTGACCAAAGCTAGACAGTGGAGGTAGCTGAGAGGTGATTCAAAGCCTCCTGTGGCAAAAGAGAAATAAGATAATTCTGTATCAGTGTCTTTCTCTGCTATATAAACACTATTTTGTGTGATCCTGCAAAGAATATGTGCAATAGATAAAACGCCTGTTCTTGTCTGTAATGCAGTTAACAAGGATGAGAGGGAATGGATTGAAGCTTGAGGAGGGCAGAATGACACAGGAGATCAGGAAGAAATCCTTGACAGTGAGGGTGGCAAGACACTGGAATAGATTGCCCAGGGAGGTTGTGGATGCCCCATCCCTGGAGGTGTTCAAGGCCAGGTTGGATGAGGCCTTGAGCAACATGGTCTAATAGAAAGTAGAGTTAAAACTAGATGATCTTCAAAGTCTCTTCCAACCTAAGCTGTTCTGTGAATCTATGCATCTAAAATTTCTACAGACAGAGAAGTTTACACTGTGATGGTTGGCTGTTGTTTTTGCTACTCCCAGGGACCTCCAGGAACTTGATGACAGCACTCAACTGCCTTTACTCTGCCACTTCTCTGAGACAGCTGAAGGTCTTACCACCATTAGAGCATTTGGGTAAGTAAAGCAAATGCTTGGAGGTAGGCTTGGGTTTTGGTCCAGTCCAGTTTGTTTGGAGCTCGTCTGAGGGCAAATTGCGGATTTGGTGGACTTTAACTAAGCTATGTCAACAAAAAAGAGAAGAACTTTTGGGTTTGTGTTACTCTGCCATGCCTCTGACACTTGTGCATATTTTCAGTAACACACACAAGGATGAGGCCTTGAGCGACCTGGTCTAGGGGAAGGTGTCCCTACCCATGGCAGGGGGTTTGGAACTGGATGGTCTTTAAGATCCCTTCCAACCTCAATCGTTGAATCATTGAATCAGCCAGGCTGGAAAAGACCTCAGAGATCATCAAGTCCAACCTGTTGCCAGTACCTAATACCTCATGACAACTAAACGATGGCACCAAGTGCCACGTCCAATCCCCTCTTGAACACCTCCAGGGATGGGGACTCCACCACCTCCCTGGGCAGCACATTCCAATGGCCAACAACTCTCTCTGGGAAGAACTTTCTCCTCACCTCCAGCCTAAACTTCTCCTGGCACAGCTTGAGACTGTGTCCTCTTGTTCTGGTGCTGGGTGCCTGGGAGAAGAGACCAACCCCCACCTGGCTACAACCTCCCTAATGAAGCCTGAACCACTCAATGAATTTATGAATCTGTGAAAGTGCCAGCTTGATCTTGCTTCCCACTACGTGTAACATTTACACAGTCTGTATAACATAGAATTTTGAACCAGTGCAAATCTCACTGCGCTGCTGCTTACACACTTATGTCATATGCTTCAGATTGTGCCATTGCTCCAAGCTAGCTTTAGGACCTAGGCTATTAGTAAAGAGTGCTGCGGTAAGGACTGTGGCAGGACAAGCAAAAATGTTGCTGTCTTGAAGAGGTGTGAGCCAGGGGTCAACAAGAAATGTTTTAACAAGGCTTATCAACTAGAAGGATGTATTGAAGCAGCAAGTCATAATATTAAGGCCTGATGTTGATGTATGCTGAGTGCTTTTTGAGAGGTTCAGAATGGCTTTTCATCATATTATCTCCTGATGAAGGGGCTTCGCTCTTCTTGGGAGTTGTTCAACTCTTTTTTACCTTACAGAAAGGCAGTATGTGGGCTTGGATAGTAGAGATCCAAAGGCAGCCCTAGGGAAGCACTAGGCATTGTAAATCACTTGAGTTTTCCAGTATCTCTGGTGCTAATCAAAGCCATTTCATATCTCTATCTGTCAACCAACTCTCCACTGCCAGCAAAACCTGAAGTCTCCAGCAGTTTTTGTCAGCAAATTCATATTTACTAACAGTCCTATTAGTCATTCCCTGAAGTCTGAGTCCAGTATGTTCCAGGACAAAATAGAGCAGCTCTTCCCATAACTCACCACAAAGTAGTACAGTTGGATCAGAAAGCAATTTCAGTGACCTTTGCTGTTTGTCATCTGACAGGATAAAAGTCTAAAACTGCCCAGAGGATGAGCTGGATGGGGATGAAAAGATACAGATAGAGCTTGTCAGATTTTCCATTAGAAACCCAGGGGTTCTGCTGCCAGAAAGGCTGCCCATTAGAATAGTCAGTGCACCTTTGGTTCTCCCTGCATCACATCTCTTACCAGTTGCTGTTTTGAGGAGGTTGCTTGCCATGTTTACAAGCTGTGCAGAGAGAAAGTATCTGTGGGAACAAGCAGGAAAACCAGAAGGTGTCTGGCCAGAGAGGGATTACAGGTGCTTCACAGCAGGGCCCTGAGACTTCAAAGGGGAAGAGCTTGCCATGCTAAAACAGAAAATAAACTACTGGAAAAGTTCAGCTAGTGAGGCTGTTTAACAGACAGTAGAACATGAAACAATGAAATGGTTTCCATCTGGCTGCAGGTCATAACTAAAGTACTGCAAGGTGCCATGAAAGAATTGGGGCTCCTCAGCCTGGAGAACAAAAGGCTCCAGGCAGACCTTAGAGCTACATTTCAATATCTGAAGAGGACCCACAGGAAGGCTGGGGAGGAACTGTTTAGAAAGGCTTGTGGAGATAGGATGAAAAGCAATGGTTTGAAACTGCCACAGGGTAGATTTAGGTTGGACATCAGGAAGAAGTTCTTCACAAAGAGAGTGGTGAAATACTGGAACAGGCTCCCAGGCCCCATTCCTGGAGACATTCAGAATCAAACTGGATGTGGCCCTGGCAGCCTGGTCTGGTTGGAGATGTCTGGTGACTGCAGGAGGCTGGACAAGCTGACTTTTGATGGTCCCTTCCCACCCAAAGCAACCTGTGAATCTGTAATACACCAACAGAGTTTTCTCCCCTTCCCAAGTGTACCTTGGCTCTTGACATCCTTGCACTGTTTTTTAAGTGGGATGGGCATTATATGGGGAAGAGAGAAGCAAGTGGCAGTGGGGGTAACACTGCTCATTTTTGTTACTCAGAAATTATCTGTTGTTCTCCCTCATTGCTTTTTTCCCAATTGCTCAGGCAGTTGTAACTGGATGAGAAAACAGCTGAGCTGAGTAGCTGCAGATGCTGATCAATTCCTAGTCTACCTGAGTTGAGCCTTAGAATGTCACTCGTGCCAATGTCTCTTGCAGCCAGCCAGATCACTTCTGAAAGCAGGTTCTAAACTGACAATGGCTTGTGAGAAAGGAGGGGCCAAGGCAGCACTTGCCTGGGAGAGGGCTGGAGGGCAGCAGCGGCCACAAAATCAGATATGCCCTGAAAAGTAAAATCTTTGCCTAGCACCCTGACATTGCAGGCTCTCTTCATCAACACCAACTCAAATATACTTGCTTGCTGAAGAAATTTCTGCCCATTCTACATCCAGCTCTGCCTGGTAAAGGAGAGCCCTGGCAGCAGGAGTGGATCTCGAGGGCAGAGTTTTTAACCCAAGGTTTGGCAAAAGCGGAAGAGGAAAAAGTTCTATTTCGGGGAGAGAAGAGTTTAATGTTTGATTCCTTTGAGTGTGTAATGTGTTGTAACAGCACAAGTTTGGTCTTGGCAGGCATGAAGCCAGGTTTAAACAACGCATGCTGGAACTGACGGACACGAACAACATTGCCTACTTATTTCTGTCGGCTGCCAACAGATGGCTGGAGGTCAGGACGGTACGTTCAGTTTTGTCCAAGCCGTGGTTTGGAAACCTTGGATGCAAACAGAGACTTTGTCTGATGCAAAGAAGATAATAACGTGAATTCATCTCACTATGAGATTATACACACTCTTCCTTAAAATAGATCAGGGTGGTTTATGTTAAACCCATACAGCTTTTGCAGCCTTCTTGGCCAGGAGTAGGAAAATACAAGTCTGCCTCATCTTTCGCTGTTGTAACATCTAGCATCTGGAGAGAGCGCAAGGACAAACATTTACATAACTTGCAATAAAGCTTTCTCTACTACTGTGCAGCATCTCCAGACCTGCTGAGCAAGAGCTATTTCAAAGCAGGGCATGCCTTCTTAGTAGTTTTGTGAACTGTGCCATCCTTCTGCCAAGGCAGTTTCAGACATTGCTGAGCTTCCAGGTCCTGAGATCTCTCTCCAGCAAAAGGTTTAACCCCTGAGCTGTAATTTAAATGCCTCCTTTGCAGTGCCCTTTCTGCAGTTGTGCTGTCTGTGAGCTCACTGGTCAACATCACAAAAGTCAGCAGAACTAGACTCTAGCTGCAAAGCAAATGTCAGTATGGCACAACACAGCCACACCAGTGAGACAGGCTCCTGGCTTCTATGGAAGCTCTTCAGTGACAGCACTTGAGGAAGCTTCATGCTCTGCAAGGCAAAACAAGGCAAGCAAAGTTGCTGTAACTTCCTTATTCATCTGACACTGAAAGAGCAGTGACCTTACTCTGCTAGACACAAATGGATGGAAAATACTAAACCTGTAATCCAAAGTAAATATATGCAGGGAGAGTGGGAATACCGGGAGTCTCATGAATCAGGCACCCTGACAGCTAGAAATGATCACATGTGACATTCACTTCAAAACCAAGGTACATATCAAGAAGATGAGTTAAAGCTGCTGCAAGGCTTGTGAGAAGTCAGAGCCTTCTAATACAGCTGCACAAGTCCTCACCACACAGCATATCTGAAATCCTTTGGGTATCTACCATGGAACCATTCTGAAACTCAAAGTGCTGTGGCAGAGGCAAGGCTTAGCAGCCCATTTGCAGCACCACCATACACAGCTGTACTGCCTAGAGTCCACACTGCCAGCATCCCCATAGTGCTTCACTGCAGGCTGTGAGCATAGAGCAGGTTTAGGGATGCCTTGACCATGTACAGTATCCTATTGCATGGTGTCAGTCTGCCCACCTGTGCCAATAAAACATGTGCAAGGCCTCCATAAAGTCTACCCAAATTCTTCATGGACTTTTCAAAATGGCTGATGCTTCTCTGTTTTGGGGAAGGAAACCCCAGCTTTGAGAAGACCTAAAAGGGAATGGAGGCAGTGGAATTTGTTTTAGTGGTAGGAATTAGGGGTGTCATTGTTATGCCATTCTTATTACTTTAAGTGCTCTTTGGATGCATTTGATACATGCTGCCCACAACAAAAGCCCCTAGCCCAAATGGATTTGTAGACAAGAATGACCTGTTGCACTTGGGTTCAGCAAGTTACTTTACAGTGTTTCAGGTTAGGCACCACAACCCCTCATAGAATGGTTTGGGTTGGAAGGGACCTGCAAAGGTCATCCAGTCCAACCCCTCTGCAATAAGCAGGGACATCCTCCACTAGATTAGGTTGCCCAGAGCCTTGTTTAACCTCACCTTGAATATCTCCGGGGATGGAGCCTCAACTACCTCCCTGGGCAACCTGTTCCTAACATCCAGTCTAAATCTCACAGTATCATCAAGGTTGGAAGAGACCTCAAAGATCATCGAATCCAACCTGTCACCACAGACCTCATGACTAGACCATGGCACCAAGTGCCATGTCCAATCCCCTCTTGAACACCTCCAGAGACGGTGACTCCACCACCTCCCTGGGCAGCCCATTCCAATGGCGAATGACTCTCTGGGTGAAGAACTTTCTCCTCACCTCGAGTCTAAACTTCCCCTGGCACATCTTGAGACTGTGTCCTCTTGTTCTGGTGCTGGTTGCCTGGGAGAAGAGGCCAACCTCTTCCTGGCTGCTACAACCTTTCAGGTAGTTGTAGAGAGCAATGAGGTCTCCCCTGAGCCTCCTCTTCTCCAGGCTAAACAATCCCAGTTCCCTCAGCCTCTCCTCGTAGGGCTTGTGCTCGAGGCCTCTCCCCAGCCTCGTTGCCCTTCTCTGGACACATTCAAGTGTCTCAATGTCCTTCATAAACTGAGGGGCCCAGAACTAGACACAGTAGTCAAGGTGTGGCCTAACCAGTGCTGAGTACAGGGGCCCTCTAACTGATCAACAACTGCTCCCAACTTGGTGTCATCTGATGACTGACTCAATCCCCTCATCCAGATCATCCATGAAGATATTAAAGAGGATGGGGCCCAGCACTAATCCCTGGGGGACACCACTAGTGACTGGCTGCCAGCTGGATGTGGCACCATTCACCACCACTCTCTGGGCTCAGCCCTCCAGTTTGAAACCCCTGACATTTTCCAGGAAAGAATGGATCAGAATTAATGACTAGGTGACTAGGTGTCATTAGAGAAATAACACTCATTACAGCCAATCTACTGTACAACTAAGGAAAGGTTTTTGTTGCCTAGAATCTCTCTCTCCCTTTCTCATTCCAGGATTACCTCGGTGCTTGCATAGTTCTGACTGCAGCTGTCACTTCCATCACTGAAGGGCCTAACTCGGGGTTTGTTGGGCTGGGTCTCCTGTATGCCCTGACAGTGAGTATTAAGGCAAAGCTTCCAAACCAAAGTATTAATTATACAATTATGTTTTGGTTTTTTTTTTTTAAATACATACACATGGTTATCTTCTAGCTTTCTTCATCCTGGGAGAGGAAAACCAAAATAATCTTGCAAATAATGGATCTGAGCCAAAGCTGAGAGAGTTCAGGGCAACTTGGACTTGCTTCAGGTTTTGTGAGCCAGTTAAAAAAAACCACAACGTTCCCAGGCCCTGTGGTGCTCCCAGGCAGAGCAGGGAAGTTACAAATGCGTAAGAGGACCTGCTGTGCACTCTGGTTCGAGCACTGTGTTGGTTCTGCCTGGATATGACAAAACCTGCCAAAAAATAGTGTTCCACGGACTGTCAGAACCTGGCTAATCTGTAACCAAAGGCCACATCACAGTATCACCAAGGTTGGAAGAGACTTCAAAGATCATCGAGTCCAACCTGTCACCACAGACCTCATGACTAGACCATGGCACCAAGTGCCACATCCAAGCCCCTCTTGAACACCTCCAGGGACGGTGACTCCACCACCTCCCTGGGCAGCACATTCCAATGGCAAATGACTCTCTCAGTGAAGAACTTTCTCCTCACCCCCAGCCTAAACTTCCCCTGGTGCAGCTTGAGACTGTGTCCTCTTGTTCTGGTGCTGGTTGCTTGAAAGAAGAGACCAACTCCCTCCTGGCTACAACCACCCTTCAGGTAGTTGTAGAGAGCAATGAGGTCTCCCCTGAGCCTCCTCTTCTCCAGGCTAAACAATCCCAGCTCCCTCAGCCTCTCCTCATAGGGCTTGTGCTCAAGGCCTCTCAGCACCAGAAACACCTGTTCTGCCTTTGGAGCAATGCAGGTGCCCAGTTTTGTCCATACAATTCTGAATGGATTTGATGATTGAGACCCTTGAGGCTAGGAGGCACGGCTCATCATGCCAGGCAGGAAAGCAGAGGAGATGGGGTTGGGAACTATGAGATTTTTACAGCTTCACAGACTGCGTCGGGTTGGAAGGGACCCTCAAAGGTCATCTTGTCCAACCCCCCTGCAATTACCAGGGACGCCTCCAACTAGATCAGGCTGCCCAAGGCCACATCCAGTCTGATCTTGAATGTCTCCAGGGACGGGGGCCCAACCACATCCCTGAGCAGCCTGTTCCAGTACTTCACCACTCTCATTGTAAAGAGCTTCCTCCTGATATCCAGCCTAAATCTACCCTGCTCCAGTTCCAAACCGTTCTCCCTCCTCCTATCACTCCAAGCCCTTCCAAACAATCCTTCTCCAGCCTGCCTGTAGCTCCCTTTCAGGTATTGAAATGTATCCTATGTAGGTCTAGAAGGTCTCCCAAAAGCTTTCTCTTCTCCAGGCTGAACAGCCCTAATTCTTTCAGCCTGGCTTCATAGAGGGTGCTCCAGCCCTCTGATCATCTTGGTGGTCCTCCTCTGGACCCTCTCCATCAGGCCCACGTCCTTCCTGTGTGGAGGGCTCTAGATCTGGATACAGCACTGCAGGTGAAGTGTCACAAGGGCAGAGTGGCAGAATCACCTCACTCTATCTCTGGCCATGCTTTTTTTGATGCCGTCCAGGCTGCCATTGGCTTTCTGGGCTGGAAGTGCCCATTGGTGGCTCATGTCCAGTTTCTCATCCAGCAGCACTCCAAGTTCTTTTCTGCAGGACTGCTCTCAATCTCATCAACCCCCTGCCTGGACTGATATCTAGGGTTATCCTGACCTAGGTGCAGGACCTTACACTTGGGCTTATTGAACCTCATGAGATTCTCCTCAGTGCACTTCATCAGCTTGTCCAGGTCCCTCTGGATAGCACCCATGCTGTCCTGCAGCCTTATTAACCACACCACTCAGGTTGGTATCATCTGCTCTATCACCCAGTAACCCCTCCCTAGCAGAGAAGGGGGGGAATCAGGAAAAGGAGACTCACAGGTTGAAATGAAAACAGGCTTCATCAATTATCCAAACTCATGGCAACACAAAGAATATAAAGCTATATTCAGCCCTGCAAAGGGCTGTCACAACACCCATGAAGGCAGTCCTCAAGACTAGGGGAAGTAGGGTGAGTAGGAGAAGGCAGTCACACTTCCTCCTTTATACTGTGATGCTCATGGTATGGGATACACCTGTGAGCAAACTCAAGCCAGCTGTCCTGGCTGACTCAGAACTGCTAATGGCTTGCAGCCCTTGTCAGGCCCATGAATCTGAACCAGCAAAACCTGGACATACCTTTGCTATTGATCCAATCTTTCTCATTACAATAGGAGTTAAAACAAAGGTAATACTACTGAGCTGCTAATACCTTTTTTCCCCTCTTATTTATTTCTATGCTAAAAGCCCTCATATTTTCCACAGAGAGAAACGAATTCTCTGAGTATGCACAGATAGCAGCAGAATTTAAATGCCCCTCAAAGCATTTGACTATATTTGCAAACAGTGAACTTTCTTAATCCTCAGCAGTCTTCAAAAGATTAGAAAATGTCATATTTCCAAACAGCACTTCCAGTTTTTGTTTTAGTTCTGTGTTTGTGTGCTTAAAGAAGTTGTCTTTCAGTACTGATCACCAGATCCTGAAAAGAAGACATTCCCTTGATTGTTCACATGTTCAGACTCTAGGTACAACCTTTCCATACAGCTTCAAAAAACAAAGGTGAGAATCCTGAGCACTAGATTGCTGTGTCGGGGATCTGCTGGAGAGAGTCCAATGGAGAGCTATGAGGATGATTGCAGGACTTAAATATTTTCCTACAAAGAAAGACTGAGACACCTGGAGCTGTTTAGTCTGGAGAAGAGAAGGCTTAGAGGGGACCTTATCAACATCTATAAATATCTGAGGGGTGGGTGTCAAGATGAAGGTGCCAGGCTCTTTTCAGTGGTGTCTAGTAATAGGACAATGCTGATAGGTACAAGCTGAAACACAGGAGGTTCCACTGCAACACAAGGAGACACTTCTGTATGGTGAGGGTGCCAGAGCCCTGGAGCAGGCTGCCCAGAGAGGTTGTCAAGTCTTCTTCTCTGGAGACTTTCCAGATGCGCCTGGATGTGCTCCTGTGCGACCTGGCCTAGGTGATCCTACTCTGGCAGGAGGGTTGTACTGGATAATCTCTGGAGGTGCCTTCCAACCCCTGACATTCCGTGATTCTGTGATGTTGTGACATTTAGTCTTGAACTACTGTAATGCCAATAAGAGCCCCACTGTGCTGAGTCAGGCTAAAAGCTTTCACAATTTATCCAACCTTTCTTTGCATACAGGTAGATAACCAGAAGGCTGAACCATGTTCTTGTTCTCATTTTGTGATGCAGATAACCAACTATTTGAACTGGGTGGTGAGGAATCTGGCTGATCTGGAGGTGCAGATGGGTGCAGTAAAAAAAGTACACAGCTTGCTGAACATGGAGTCGGAGAACTATGATGGCTGCTTGGGTATTGCACTCTAAACTTTGGGGATCTTAATATGCTGATGTGAAAGCATGGTAGACTTGGTCATGCAAAATGTACAGGCCTCTTTCGCCAAAACCTGTTCTCCTTGATGTATAGGAGCTGCCACTGATCTGAGAAAGACAATCAAAACCTATGAGATATGCAGGCCATGTTAGTCACCATGAAAGAAAACAACCCTGGCAAGTTCCAGGGAGACAGAGCATGGCCCTGTAGTACAATCAGAAAGTACAAGGGCACAGTTATAGATAGGATGAACAAAACATCCAGGCAGCTATTTAGAAAACAATAATATGGATAAAAACGAGAAATGCACCATCAGTTCCATGCTTCCCAATCTCTGATCTTTACAGCAAATGGGGACTACAGGATGGGGCTCACACTGGCAGGCAACTCTTCCCTGAACTACAGTTCATTGGTGTTTGTGCTCCACATACTTCATATCAGCATGGATTGGCACTCCACTCAAAGTGAAAGACCAAACAGTGTTCCAGACCAGCAAGCTTTCCTGGAAAACCAAGCCCCCTAGTATGGAGAAAAAAAACCTGCCTGCTCCTTTGCAAATCAGAACAAAACACAAGCTCTGATAAAGTCAACAGCTGATGTTGCATGGCAGTGACAACACCCTCGCACTGCCCTTCCTGTGCCGGTTACTGACCGAAGAGCTTGTTAGCACTGCACTCACACCACATTCCTCTCTGTTCCTGCAGCTTCTTCCCAATTCACTGCCAAGAGCCACTTTAGCATCTGCCCTCTCTCCTTAAGTGTCAAGATCTGGGAGCTAAATGCTAATGCACCTGCCAGGCAGCTCCCAGCTCCGCCTTGGAAGGGAACTGAGACTCCCATTTCTTGAGTGGCTTCAGGGAGGTGCCCAGGCAGGAGAGAGGTGAAAAGTGGAATGTCATAAAGGGTAACCCTCTGACAGTGTTTGTTTGGGTTTATTTTTCTGTAATTATTTCAGATCCTTCTCAAGTTCCCAAAGACTGGCCTCAGGAGGGGGAAATAAAGATTGAGAACTTGTGCGTTCGATATGAGAACAACTTGAAGCCTGTTCTGAAGCACGTTAAGGCATATATCAAACCAGGACAAAAGGTATTGTGCCAGGCAACTGCTTCTTGTCCTCACTCTGCAGCACACCTTTCCTTACTGCCTTTTCTTTTCTAGGATGGTAGAAGAGCAAGAATAACAACAGCTTGCAGTGACAGCTGTGTACATTGGTGGTCCTCTCTGAGGTCCCTAGGCATGGGTCAAGAAACTTTAACTGATGACGCCTTGTTCTTGCCTGGGATCAGTTTTCCTTCTGAGAGTCCTACTTCTTCCTTAGTCCATCTGACAGAGTGAGCCTAGGTGGCCAGATGAGTTTAGGTGAACACCAGATTGGAAATGAGTAAAAATGCATTATCTCACATTTCAGCAAATAATGTCTCTGGAGTCTGGGTCAAAATGCTGAAGGTTCAAAAATGTTCACAGGACAAGGCTTTACTGATGAGAGGTAGAAAAGAGGAGTGCTCTTGCTGTGCTGTTGGGTTTTTAACCCTAGTGTCTGCCACCTTTCTCCTCACCTGTAGGGCAATCCAGCCTAGCTTTCTCAAAAGGCCTGCAAGCCTGATTTACAACTTCCCTCTATAAGCAGGTGACATCTTGCTTTCTCTTGCAGGTTGGGATCTGTGGTCGTACTGGCAGTGGCAAGTCGTCCCTGTCTCTGGCATTCTTCAGGATGGTGGACATATTTGATGGTTAGTTTTCACTAGACTAGGCTGTCACTCCTGACCTGCTCCCTCTTTATACCTTCAGAAGGATATAGGAGAGATTTTGCTAGTTTATATCCTGTCTCTCTGGCTCAGAAGATACTTGATTAGAATGGGGCTTGCTGTGCCTGATCCTTCAAAGTACAAAGTGTCCTACTGTGAGTAGCACTTGGTTCTTCCAGGAAATGTTATGCAGAGTTTATACCTGTAACTTCTAAAATATTTTTGCATATGCCCTGACAAAACAATATCCCATCTTTGAGATAGGAGTTACCCCCTAGATTTGTCCCTAAAGAATAACTGCATTACTTTTATGATAGCTGTCAAAATATTAGCAGAAGAGAAAAGAAACTAGAGCTCAACAAGTCCAGTCCCTTGATATTTATTTTACTGTGGTTTCCTACAATGACAGCAGAAACTTTGGCTTGCATGAATAGCCTTCAAATTAGACACCACAGAAATCCCCCAGGCTTTTTCCTGAGGACTGCACGATGAGGCCCTGAATGAAAGACTGCTGTGCAAGCATAGTCTCAACCAGGGCAGTCTGATCAGGCATCTCTCACAGGGAGAGCACTGTTTTTGATGGGCTTCCTGGCTACTGGGAATGTCATCCCCTCTGCTGAGGCACAGCAACTCAATGAGCTCTCATTTTCTGAAGCCCAAATAAAAGCCACATATTTACTTCATATTCATGAACTGGTGGAGTCAGTCCAGAGGAGGGCTACAAAGATGATCAGAGGACTGAAGCACCTATGCTATGAAGACAGGCTGAGTGAGCTGGGGTTATTCAACCTGGAGAAGACTCTGGGGAGATCTTACAACTGGCTTCCAATACCTGAAGGGATCCTACAGAAAGGCTGCAGAGAGACTTTTCATAAGGGTGTCTAGCAACAGGACCAGGGGGAATGGTTTGAAGCTGAAGGAGAGTAGGTTTAGACTGGATCTTAGGAAGATGCTCTTCAGTACAAAGGTAGTGAGACTCTGGAATGGGTTGCCCAGAGTGGTTGTGAATGCCCTGTCCCTGGAGGTGTTTAAGGCCTGGTTGGATGAGGCCTTGGGCAACCAAGGTTAGCTGTGAAGTGTCCCTGCCCATGGCTGGGGGATGCAGTAGATGATCTTGCAGGTCTCTTCTAACCTAAACCATTCTATGATTCTATGAAATTGACTAAAGAGTTTGGAAACACTTGCCTGTGTTTTCACTTCTGCAGCATTTCACTCTCCAGCTAATTGGCACAAGCTGGCAGGCAGCAATGTGCGGTATGGCATTCAACAGTGGTGGGCTGTTGTGGGGATGTGGAAACCTACTGGAAAGTCACCTTTTGGTTTCAAAGACATCCATGTTTCTAACTTACCCACTGCACTCAGAGCATTTGCTAGGGGAACCCTAGTAGGATGTGGAAGGGAGGAGGAGAAGCAAATTTGATGCAGCTGGTGCTTGCTTTTGTTGTGGTCCTGTGCCTGTATGTATCTATGGTAATAGGCTTCTGATTCATGACCCAGCTTCCAGGATGTATAAAGAGTGAGGACAAATAATAATCATGTTTATGGCCAGCTTTAAGTTTCATCTATTTTCATCTTCTTTCTGTATCTTTTCTTTGTCTGTTCCTTCTGTATCTCTAATTTTTCCCAGTGGAAATACCTGAGTCTTTTCTAATCAAGCTCTGTTTATCCTTTGTGCACATCCCTCTCTCTCTCAGCTAGACCCATATTTGGCCTCTGTACTGGTCCACTTCTGGGTAAAGACCTGGATCTGTTAAAAACTACATAACAAGACTTTGAGCAACTTTACTAGAGCAAAGACTTCATTCATGTTGTCCATCTTGGATCCTTACGTCCCTGTTGTTTCAATTTTTGTCTGTGCTTCACTTTATTCCCCTACTCTCACTTCTTTCTTTGTTCTTCAGGGTTTCCTTCTTCTTCCCCTCTGTTCAAACTACCCCTCATTACTCCTCTGTCTTGCTTAGCCACCACTCATTACTTTCCTGGTTTCCCAGATCCTCTCTAATTTACTTTTTCCCTTAAATCTGTCTCCTCATCTGCTCTTTTCTTTTCCTTGAGCACCCTGGCTTCTATCAAAAATGCATTCCTCTATTCCCAAGGCATGCCATATGCCTCTTTCTCTCATTAGCCCACCTCGTCTTCTGCTAAGCCTCGCTCACATCCTCACTTGTGAAGAAAAGGAATTGCTTAAATTTATGCAACCACAGATGTCTCATGTTGAATCTTATGATCTGATTCAGACTTTCTGAAAACAACTGGACTTTGCACCCTACAGATGAAATCTTGGCTCCTCTGACCATCTGATAAAAGCATAAGACTATTGGTAGTCTAGCTAGGTGGGGATGAAGTCTTTTGCTGGACCACACAGAGTAACCTACAAAATGCAGCATCATGGTAATTGGGAATGACAGAAGAGGCATATGTGCACAGCTTTGAATATCCATGCATTTTCCAATTCACAAGTAGGTTCTCACTGTTGGAAGAGAGAATTGATGACTTTAATGTCATCTTCCCAGGGAGAAGTGCATCTTCTTAGTACAGTAATCCATCAAGAAACTGCAGAAGTGAGCCTGATAAAAATACTCCTTAACAGATCTGTGTTCAGTTTGCCCTGGCCCATCCCTTCCCCATAACCTGGAGGGAGTTCCTGTGTCCGGGGAATGCCTGTGAAATCAGTAGTTCCTGGCTTTTGTTTGAGGATTCAGAGGAAGATATTGCTTCTGTCCTTCTCACCCTCCTCTCTTACAGAGTAGCCAGCCAGTTTCTCCTGCACATTTCCCCCATCTCCCTCCCCTGAATATCAGCATTTGCCATAGCCAGTGTATCATAAATCCATATGCTCATTGACCTTCAGTGTTGACTAGAAAAGGAAAAATCCCCTTAACTTTACCAAGCATCTCAGCTGTTGCAGCAAATTCTTATCAGGGAATGAGCTACTACATTAAGCAGTGATGCATGTGACTGCTTCCAGTAACCTTATGCTAGCAGAACAGTATGTGGCTAATTCACAACCAAACACTCAAATCAAACTGAGCTGTAGGAACCAGCATAAATGATAATAAAATTCCTTGGAGTAGGACATCCTTTTTTGTGGTGGTTTTTTTTTCTGATCTGCCTCTTGTTTAAAAGTTAATCCTACCTCATGCCTTCTAGAGTTCAAGGGATAGCTTGGGCTCCTGATGTATGGATTGCAGATACAAATATTACACAAAAGAAATTGTGCACAATCTCAAACATATCCCACACATGACAAAAGCACAGGACAGGGCGAATTACCTAAGTTGCTCTTGTTCTTGTTATGTTTGGCTGTAAAGCTCAGGTTACCTCACCATAAATTATACTTCTGGTGTTATCATTAATCACATAGCATGGAAGCCATGCCATGTATTTCCTTTAAGGGAAGGTGGGGGGAGGGAGGTGGGAGAAGAAAAAGAGCAAGGCAACAGTGTCATTAATAAGCTGGGCTCCCTCTGGCTTGTGTTACTACACACATTCACCTTCCTTGCGTTTATGTGACAGTGCTGAGAGATGGCAGGCGCACACTGCCTCATTGTCTGGAGCCCAGCCCAAATGAGCTGGTTTATCCTTCTGTCTGCTACCTGCTGATTCCATGCTTTGTGCAGCTCCTTCACATGTCTTCTGTGTGTTGTTTTACACAGGAAGGATAGTGATTGATGGAATAGACATCAGCAAATTGCCTCTTCACACCCTTCGCTCTCGACTCTCCATTATTCTCCAGGATCCAATACTGTTCAGTGGCTCCATCCGGTAGGTGCATGCCTCAGGGGAGTAACAAGCAGCATTGACTGACATGTTTGTGATGGGCATTGTGGCACAGGAAGGGATGGGAAAGCTCAGTCCCTTCTATCTACACAGTCTGTCCAAGGGAAATCAAATGACATACACAACACTAGAATGTCCCCTTGCAGAAGACCACGGTGCACTTACACTGACAAGATTCCTGTTATGGTTTTCTTTGCAGCTTTAACTTGGATCCAGAATGCAAGTGCACTGATGATAGGCTCTGGGAAGCTTTGGAGATTGCTCAGTTGAAGAACATGGTCAAATCATTGCCAGGAGGCCTTGGTATGTCTGAATCAAGTCTCTGGGAACACAGGCCAACAATGAAATTATGCATGTGTGAGCATGCATACACATAAACAGACACATGGGATCTTACACTTTGAGCCATCATGTAGGAGTTTGTGGGCAACACATGAATATTCTAGCTCTGTGTTAGAGAGAATATTTTTACTAAAAAGCTGGAGAGTATCACAGAATAAAGGAATGCTAGGGGTTAGAAGGGACAGCCTGGTTTTCCATTCATTGCATAATAATTCTGCATCATTTCAGCATCAAAGTGGGGCAACTAGTCAGGAAAGAGTTAAAAAGAAGAGTTTTGCCTCTGCTCCTCCATCAGAATCTGTCTCTGCCAGCAGAGCTGTAGCTCTTGTCCAGAACACTGAGAGATCATTTTCTTTATCATTTCAGATCTGATTCATGAAGGAAACTCACATATTTCTTTCCACATTAAGTTTATTTCTATTGCCAAGATATTACTCTGCAGCCTAGTTGATTTGCTATTTGTGACAGCTATTTGCTTTGTGATATATTGTTCCTTTCCCAAGATGCTGTGCTCACTTTTCTTTGTATCACTCCACTCCAGTGTTCAGCCAGGATTCATAGATTCATAGAATAGTTTAGGTTGGAAGGGACATTAAAGATCATCTAATTCCAACAACCCTGCCATGGGCAGGGACACATTCCACTAGATCAGGTCTCTTGAGGCCTCATACAACCTGGCCTTGAACACCTCCAGGGAGGGGGCATTCACAACCTCCCTGGGCAATCTGTTCTAATGTCTCACCACCCTCACTGTCAAGAATTTCTTCCTGATCTCATTCTGCCCTCCTCATGCTTCAATCCATTTCCCCTCATCCTATCACTACAAGCCCTTGCCAAAAGTCCCTCCCCTGCTACCTTGTAGGCCCCCTTCAGGTACCGGAAGGCTGACGATGCTTACTGGTTTTTACAAGCAGAGCTTTCACAGTGCCCACTCGCAAGTGCTGCATCTTGACTGCATTTCAGTTGTGCAATTTTCAAAGTAACTGATGTTATTACAGATGCCATGGTCACAGAAGGAGGAGAGAACTTCAGCGTAGGGCAAAGGCAGCTGTTCTGCCTGGCCCGAGCCTTTGTCCGCAAAAGCAGCATTCTCATCATGGATGAAGCCACAGCATCCATTGACATGGCCACAGTAAGTACAGCGATTGGCCCCGTCCGTGTACGTACAGATCTCCTAGGAGAGGCATCTTCCCTAAGTGTCAGCCATGGGACCTCCTTAGCAGAAAAATCTGACAGGCTGTTGCTTTTCTCTTGTGCTTGGTTTCGGTTGTTGCTGTTGACGTGTTTTGGGAATTGATGCCAATGGTGAAGAGAAAAAAAAAGACAACGTGACATGCTTGAGAAAATCCCTGCTTTCACAGGGACTGAGAGTCTGGTGGGCATAGCACAGATACTATGGATTATGGTCCCATCTCTGTGCCTGAAGAGACAGGAATTGAAATGTACAAAGATTAGTTAACTAAAGCAAGCTTTTTCCTTTGGTAGGAAAACATTCTGCAGAAGGTTGTGATGACTGCCTTTGCAGACCGCACGGTTGTGACCATAGCAGTAAGTACTGATGCCAGCAAATGTCCTCTTTCCTCGCTCCTCAGGCAGTTCATCTTGCCTTTCACCAGTTAAACACCACCATACAAAATTAAAACCATCACAAAATAAAACTAAAACACAAACTCAGAATATTCCCAGATACTAGAGTCCAGACACATGCTATCAACCAAAAAACGTTGCAGTAGATGCTATTGTGCTATAAAGCAGGCCAGACTAAAGCACTTAGACCCAAAGAAGGACTTCACAGGGAGCTTCAGCATCTCCATTTTCTCCAAGAAACTTTGGAATCATTCTCATTTTAAAAAGTGAAACTGAACCAACAGCCAAACTGCTATTGAAAGTTGTATCAAAATCTGTATTTGAATTTTGCCTCTGAAGTCTATGCATGTAGTGTCCATGATCAGAGCACAGATTTATAAAAGGAGATTCATAGATTCATACATACAATGGTTTGGGTTTGGTCTGGACCTGCTGCAACAGCATCAGGTCCCTTTTATGCTGGGGGCCCCACAACAGTGCTCTAGGTTGGGTCTTAGCAGAGCACAGGGGCAGAATCCCCTCCCTGTCCTGCTGCTCTCCCTGCTTTGGATGCAGCCCAGCACACAGCTGCCTTCTGGGCTGCCAGAGACCATTGCTGGCTCCTGGGGAGTTTGTCACCAACTGACAGCCCCAAGTCCTTCTCTTCAAGGCTGCTCTCAAGCCACTCCTCGCCCATCCTGAATTTGTGTTTGGGATTGCCTTGAACCAGGTGCAGGACCTTGCACTTAGCCTTGTTGAACTCAATGAGGTTGGCTTGGCCCCACCTCTCCAGCCTGTCCAAGTCCCTCTGGATGGATCCCTTCCCTTCTGTGTGTCAACCCCACCACACAGCTTGGTGTTGCCCACAAATGTGCTGAGGATGCCTCAATGCCACTGTCCACGTCACTGACAAAGATTTTAAACAGCACTGGTCCTACTAATAACCTCTGAGGGATGCCACTAGTTACTGGTTTCATTTAGACATGAGATTTCAAAATCTTTTTGATGTGGTTTCTGAAGCTGTATTATCCTTTCTGAATTTCAGAATAAAATCTGGGTTTATGATAAAGGTTTTTTTAAAAATTGCCTCAATGGGTATTGCACAAAATTGATTTTACATTCAAACAGGTCCATGATTCTTTTTTTTCTCATTTTGTTGACATTTGTATTGCTCAGTTTACTATTGTTCCATGCATCTGTGCAGGCATGCAGTGTAACTGCAGACACGTACATGTATGCACATGCACAGCCCCTTGAAAGAGTCCAGCACAGAACCCCAAAGATGCTGAAGGCAGCGGACCATCTTTAGCTTGGAGCTAAAGGAGGAGTCTGAGGGGTCAACTCATTCATGTTTAGAAAGATGTGAATGGCAGTGGTGGGAGAATGGAGCCAGTCTCTGCTCAGAGATGTCCAGTGATAGGACAAGGGGCAATAGGTGCAAGCAGGAGCAGAGGATGTTCCATGTGAACATAATGAGAAAGTTGGGTTAGGGTGCCAGAGCCCTGGAGCAGGCTGCCCAGAGCGGTTGTGGAGTCTCCTTCTCTGGAGACATTACAAACTTACCTGGATGTGTTCCTGTGTGACCTACTCTAGGTGATCCTGCTAGAATCCAGTTCTCCTAGACTCTGGTTTCAAGTCCATCAGTACCTAGTTTGTGTTAGGCAAACCACTTAGCCTAGTTCATTACAACAGGCCCTAAGGTGCTGGGCTTGCAAATGCTGAAGATGCTAGCAGTAAAACAGACAGTCCATCAGTTACACGCCATTCAAGTGTTCACTATTGTTGCTCTGACCGGAATCTCACTTTTCTTTTGCTTTGCCTTTCCAAACTCGGTGTCTCAAGCCAAATAACACACATTAATATTTAGCTTTCTTCACAGAGTTGACTTCAGGTCCTTCCTCTCTTCATTCATGGCTGATCCTTCCTTCACCCACCTGTTTTTCTTTTCTTCTTTTCCAGCACCGTGTATCTCACATCTTGGACGCCAATATTGTCCTAGTCCTTTCTGAGGGCTTTCTAGTTGAATGTGACACTGCCTCAAACTTACTCCTCAAAGAGGACGGCCTGTTCACCACTTTGGTGAAGACTCACAAGTAGACTCTCTCAGTCCACATTGTTCACAAGACTTCTGGCTCTTTGGTAGTTACTTTTACCTCTTTCGTTTCCTTTCACTCTGCTTCTTTTCTACTACACATCCTCTGAGACAAGAGTGCAAGAAGGTGTTTATTGTGTTGTTCCTGGATTTGTTTTAACTTCATGACTGTTTATGCTAGTCATATTTAACTAAAGCTTAGGCATGCAGCTAACACTGAATTTATGAAGTCAAAGGAATCCACCCCATCAAGTAATCCCTGAACTTCAGGCTGTATGGCAGAACACCACACTCTTAGAGTTCATCTTGCCTATACTTGACTGGCTGAATTCATAAGGCATTGAAATCAAACTCAGCCTGGTTTCATTCCTGTTGCCTATGGGGATAAACCATAGCCTGTAGCACACTCAAATTTATTTGTCTCAGAGGGAGTTAATTCATTTACAGAAGAAGACAACCCAAGAGTGCCCTAAGAGAGGTGCAGAGTGGACAGTTGGGGTACAGAGGCCAAGTTGTGGAGCAGGAGGCTAAGCCACCTGACAGCGCAGGCACGGCCAGGATGTTTCTCACTCATATACTCATAAAAGGGAAAAGGTGTGCCAGTGGTGCCATAGATTCTATTCCAACAGCTGTGCTGTCCAGAGTAGCAATTAGCAGACCAAAGCCAAAGTGCATGCTTCAGTACCTCTGGGCTTGGAAGCAGAGGCTGTGAAGCAGCTGGAGAACTCTTCTGACTGAAAGTACCCCGGAAGGGCCTACTCCAGGACAGGCTTTCGCCAACCGTGTAGGCCTCACGTTAGGCCAATTAATAAACCGCAACGAGAGTTAGCATGATGACAAAAGAACTTCTCTGTGCTTTTCCTTGTGGCAGCATCGGGTTCACACCATCCTAACTGCAGACCTGGTCATCGTGATGAAGAGAGGGAACATTCTCGAATATGATACACCCGAGAACCTGCTTTCTCAAGAAGATGGCATCTTCGCTTCCTTCGTCAGGGCTGACATGTGAAGGATTGCACCAGACACTTAAAGAGCTTCTTTTTGAAACCTACGGAATGCAAATCATTTTTATTCGATGTAACGTCATTTTTATCTTTTTCTTTTCTTTTTTATTTTAAAGAGATACTTTCTTGACACTTCCATCTTCTAAAGTAATAAAACCTATTGCGACACATGGATGCCTCAAAGCCATCAAAAACGTCACCTGGTTCAAAAGCTCTTCAGCTTCACACACACACGTATGAACACACGGAGGCAGAAGTTTTTCTTTCCTGGGAATGTGGCATTCCCCCTCTGACTCCTTAGTGACTTCATTTTCTTTTACAGAAAGCAAAGGAATGCACTGCTCTCAGACGCTTTGTTATGCTGGAACCAGCAACCAAATTGTGAAGTTTGTCAAGGAAATGAGATCCCCAGAGGGGAGAAATGAAAATAATGATAATAATCAAAAATATTCCAAACCCATAGCACTTGGGGCAATTTGCTGCATTCCAAAGGCACAAACTTCACTCTTCACACTGTAGTGGAGCAGTGAATGGGGAAAGGAATTTTAGCAGAAACAAGGAAATTCTTCCTATTCACTTGAGTTCTCACACTGTAGTTATCACAGCACTGTTCCCCAGTGCAGTGATGGCTGAACCCTGCAGGCAGTTCCCAAATCCACATTTGTTCTGCAAACATATTTGTCATGCATGCTTCGTTAGGCTTATAGAGGAATTTTGTACGGTCTTTTTAAGGCTTTGTATTACAGTTAATTTGAATTTATCAACTTGATATTAGCCAGGCTTTTAAACACACCCACTAAAAGATTCTACTTAAAATGGCATGGCATTGGCCAACCACTAATTGTTTTGCATACCTTTAGTCCTTCACATTACTTTTGTTATCCTGGGACAATCCTGTTTTCTTCCTTCGCACATTTCCGGCACACCTCTAAATCAGATCGAGTCCAAGAAGATATCATTTTTAAGTTATTGCTATATGTTCAAGAAGAATTTGGGTGGATTTAAATGCACAATAACATCACACAACTTTGAAAAGGCTCCCTGCACTTTGCTAATGTATATGGCTAGATTCTGAACCATGACAACTGCACAATAAACCTCCAGAAGGAGTTTCACAGACATTTGAAGGCACAGGTTGAGACATCAGCTTCCCTGATGTCTGAAGGTATTGAGACATGTATTCAATGTGATTCTTATTCACCTATTTTTGTAAGATTTAGGAAGAACACAAGGTGAGCTTAAGCCTATTTCTGGTGTAATTAAAGGAACACAGGAAAGTACAAAAAAAATATGCATTTTGGAAAAGCTGTAGGAGTTAAATTTGGTCTGGTAGCGTGAAACTGATTTAGTCACTTATCTTTTTGGTTGATTGGTTGTTTTTTTCCATCTTGATTATTGGAAATAAAAGCTATGTGATACAACTAAACAAAAAAGTCCCCTTAGTCTTGAAAATTTTATGAGAGGAAGTACTTCTGTGATTTCTCTGTCTACTTTCCCTGCTCTTTTGGGACTGACTCCCTCTATCAACCTTTGTCACACAAGGAAATTAAAAACAAAAAAAGAAAAGCAGATGTTGATAGCAGAAGCACATGTTGTTACACAGATTTCAGAGCCCAAATCAGTCTTGGGTTAATTTCACTGTCCTCAGTGAAAAGCTAATTGAATTCCTTGCTGTCAGACTCAGACAATATGAAGATGAAGAACAAATAAGTTTAACTGCCTATCTTTGATGCCAATGTAGGTCTGATTTAAGCGGTGCCAACTAGCTCAGTGAGATCCCAGTTCCCACTGCATTAAAGGGCTGCTTCAGGCCTGGGACTGTCCCTTCCTGTATGTGGCCTTCCGTGAAGCTCCTAACAGCTAGCTACTCATTACTGTTTCCCCTAAACTAGAACTATCCCATACAACCTTTGTGTTTATTATTGAGTGAAAACTTAACTGTGCTGGTAAACACAATGTAGAGGCTTTAAGTAGCTCTTGAAACAGGTCCTCAAGTCTCTGCCATAAAGCACCACTGTTGACATGTAGCAACGGGACGATTTCCCTCCTGAAGATCCAGTATTTAAAACAGATCTATTCATCTACTCACTCTTCTGGGGATCTACACCAGCAGAGTGAATGCTAGGATTCATCTAAGGTGAATTATTTTGACTATATTTTCCAGGCAATCAAAGCTTGAAAGACAATAAGAATCTCCTTCAGAGCAGCTTTGCCTGAACCACTTCTGTTCTGTTAATTGTTGCTTATGCTTCAGGGATCTGGGGAGCATGATGATTATTTAGACTTGACATTACAAACAATACAGTTACCAAACAGAAAAGTTATTTTTGTCTTTGGGGTTTGTTTACTGTTTTTTTAGTTTGTTTTTTTGGGTGGTTTTGGGTGTTTGTGGTTTTTTTGAAGGACATAAGTCAATGGATGTGATGATTCCTAATTCTGAGCTGACTTAGTTGCTGCACTTTTGTAACTTCATAGAATGGTTTAGATTAGAAGGGACCTTAAAGATCATCTAGTTCCAACCCCCTGCCATGAGCAGGGACACTTTCCACTAGACTAGGTTGCTCAAGGCCTCATCCCACCTGGCTTTGAACACCTCCAAGGAGGGGCATCCATGACTTCCCTGGGCAATCTGTTCCTGCTTCCCCTAAATTCATTTTGTACCAACGTGAAAATAGCCCAAACAATATGGCATCATTACATCTCAAACCTCTGGCAGCAAAAAGTAATTCCAATGAATTATGTTTTCTTAAAATACAGATTATCCAGGTTTTACCTAGTCAGGTAAGTCTCTTCAAACAGCCTGGAGAAGAAAAAGCTCCACAGAGACCAATAAGAAGCCTTCCAGTACCTGAAGGGGGCTACAAAAGGCTGCAGAGGGACTGTTTGCAAAGGCCTGCAGTGATAGGATGAGGAGCATCTAGTTTCACCCCTCTGCCATGGGTAGGGTCATCTTTCACTAGACCAGGTTGCTCAAAGCCTTATCCAGCCCAGTCTTAAATACTTCCAGAACTTCTCTGGGCAGCCCACTCCGGTGTCTCACCCTCCATCTAGTAAAGAACTTATTTCTAGTACCTAATCTGTATATACCCTCCTCTAGTTTGAAACCATTGCCCCTTGTCTAATCATCACATACCCTTATAAAAAGTCCTTTTCCATCCTTCCTGTGGGCTGGAAGGTGGAAGGCCACTATAAGGTCTCCCTGAAAACCTTCTCTTCTCCAGGCTGACAGATCTGACTCCCGCAGCCTGTTACCTTGTTGCACATTCCTCTGACCATACATTCCTTCATTCCCATGTACCTATCTTAGTCTGTTTTACACATAAATACATTCCAAGGCTGTCCATGCTCTGGATAGCAGGTATGAATAAGTAATGAACAATGCCAGCTAGCTCTGCTCAGAAGAGTGTCTTGACATTACTCCTATCACATTGCTTAACTCTCTCTTTCATTTACTTCAGGGGTTTCTGGCTGTACCAGCTTACATCCGTGATGCAATTACATCCATAATCTTTAATGTCTGGTCAAATATTTAACCATGTAACTAAGGAACTAATGTAGCCTGGTGCAAATGACATGGTCCAGAATCACCACCCTTCCGTATCACAGCTGCAGATGCCTCCTAGCAGCATATTCTTTGAAAAGCAGACAATTAGAGATTCACATTTAGCGGTTACACGTGGGGTTTCATTAGTATTTTGCTCATTACTCTTTCAGCAATACCAGCTGAGATCATTAGACTACTCCATCAGAGGCAGGAATGTGACAGCAAGCCCTCTGAGAGCAAGCTCACTGAACAGCTCCAAACCTCAATGTGTGCCTTAGTAACATTGGATGAGCAACAGGAGTTACACCTATTTTTATGAGCAAGACTAAATTTCTCCTGCTGCTTTTATATGAAACAAGTGTGGGGGGAGGGAAGTAAAAAGCTGGTTTGGGGTAAGAGATATCCTTAGTTTGCAGTTTCTGCTCTTTCAAGTTTGATGGATCTCCTGTCAGGTCAGCCGGGGAAGGGTTCATCCACGAGATCCAAATATGGCTTATCAGCTTTGTGTCTCTGTGGAAGCCTTGCGCTGAGTGCATGACATCTCTGGATGCCTGCAGAGTCATCCTATCTCTAAGCTAAGACTAGAATTTCAAACAAAGCTTATTACAAAGCAGGATTTTCTGAAAGGGCTGGGCACAGCTATGATGTGGAAATTTCAGCTTCATGTCTAAGCATGTCATTTAATCCCTGTTTAGATAGGCATAATTGTCAAGTGGTATTTACCATAATATCGGTGACTCCCATGGGTGGAGGAGAAATGAACCAGCAAGGGGGAGACGCATGATGGCCTTGAACAAAACTGGACCCACACTCTCCATCAATTCTGAGCATATTTTTGCCTGAAAAGGCTGTGTTCACAGCACTCAGACACCCTGTTCCTTATAAAACGGGTTAGAAGACATTTTGGGAGATTTACCCAGCTATTACTTACATCTCAGACTTAAATGTGTATGTGGCAACCAAGCAAGTATTTAAAAGGGCAAAGGGGAACATTTTTAGTAGCTGTCACTCTCCAGAGCACGTTCACACGCTGCAACTTGGGGAAGTGGATGTTGTGCACGTCTCAGAATGTTTAGCCAGGAAAGGGAATAGATCTTCGGCTCCTGATCCTCACATCCCAGCAGTCAGCAGGCTTCCTTAAAGCGAATGTCAAGTGTAGGAGAGGAGGAAGGCATCCCCTCTGGTGACAGAGAAACTCTTTCAGTATTGAACAGGCAGAGAAGGAAAGAGAGACTTTAGTGAGCACTTTTCTTCCAGTGTATGATGGCAGGTAAAATAACCAACAACTTCTGTTTAGGCACACTTAGGGTTGCACCAAGTGTGCTAGGTGGAACCCCCACACACCTCAGGTGGAAACCCCCACCTCAGGTGGAAACCCCCCCACCTCCAGTGGAAAACTCCCAACCTCAGCTACAAAAAGACCAAAAAAATTGGCTCCTGCATGGTGGCCAATTAAGGGGGAGGAACCTCCAGCACATTAGCAGTAGAAACACAAGGGGCTGAGGGGTCTCTGATAGAACTGGCACTGACGGCAGTTCCTGCTCCACCTGATCAGCTTGAGGAAGGTCCCTTCTTTCTCCCACCTGCCTTCAAAGGTAATTTTGCTCTGTTTTGCCAAACCAGCAGTTAAACCACACACTAACCTTGTGTCACAAGGTCCCAGTCACTGCTAGCAGAGATGTGGCAAGAGGCACACTGGCAGCTGAGGGGCCTTGGCATGGTGAGAAGGGGCTGAGACTGAGTACAGCCACAGTGGTGGCTTATGCTCTGAAGTGGCAAGTAAATAAAAGTGACATTCCTGGGTGTATCAGCGTCCCTGTTTATAAAGCTCTGGAGGAAACTGTGCCATTAGGCATGTGACATGAGCAAATCTGTGTCAGAAGCAAAATTTTACAATCCAAGGTTCTTATGAAAAAGGAGAGAGATTTACATAGAATCACAGAATGATTAAGATTGGAAAAGCCCTCTAAGATCATCAGGTCCAACTGTCAACCTAACACCCCCACTAAACCACGTCCTGAAGTGCCATGTCTACATGTCTTTTGAATGCCTCCAGGGATGGTGACTCCACCACCTCCCTGGGGAGCCTGTTCCAATGCCTGACCACTCTTGCAGTGAAGAATTTTTTCCTAATATCCAAACTAAACCTCCCCTTGTGCAACTTGAGGCCATTTTCTCTCATCCTATTGCTAGTTAACAGGGACAAGAGACCAATGCCCAGTTCACTTCAGCCTCCTTTCAGGGAGTTGTACAGAGGCAGCAGGTCTCCCCTTGGCCTATTTTTCTCCAAACCAAACAATGCCAGTTCCCTCAGCTACTCCTCACCCTGTTCTCCAGACCCTCCACCAGCTTCGTTGTCCTTCTCTGGACATGCTCCAGCCCCTCAATGTCTTTTTTGCAGAGAGGGGCCCAAAGCTGAACCCAGGATTTGAAGGATGGCTTCACCAGTGCCAAGTATAGAGGCAAAATCCCTTCCCTACTCCTGCTGGCCACACTGTTCCTGATACAGGCCAGGATGCTGTTGGCCTTCTTGGCCACCTGAGCACACTTCTGGAACATGTCATTCCCCGACAGTTCTTTGTCTTTTGAGATACAACTAGCAGCCATACTGGGGAACACCAGCACAGAACCAACACTTCACAGAAGATAAAAAGGAGAAAGAAGGAGGAAAAGGATAAGGAGAGGGTAAAAAGAACAGGTTTGGTGGTTTGTTTTTTTTTTCCTCATGTGTATTAAATCACTCATTTCCAGTAGTTACAAACAAGTGAGAGGTACATTTGGAGGCTGCATCAAAAAGGTAAGTCAGCCCCCTAAGACCAGTCTCTGCCACCCCATTTGTAGCAGGGTAATGTCCCAAGTCCTCCAACCCAAGCCCATGAAGTGCCATAGATGGCACCAATTGCATTGACCCTGCAGATACCCATCCAAGCGATTTCATGTAGGTGTTCTCAGAGCCTGCTTAGAATCTAAAGGTAATAGTTTGAGATTTTGATTTGTCAGTCTGGAGCTGGTCATCTGCCTACAGTTATTTTTCATACATAAATGTTTGGTTGATTGCCTAATATGACTGGGGGGATTGAGTCTGTTTCTTTCCTGACTATTGGATCTCTGGTATTACAAAAGGATATTGGTTATCTAGTATCACAAAAGGATAGTGGATATCTGGTATCACAAGAGGCCAGTGCTAGAAAAGTTTCCAGGAATCACTCGTCTGTTTAAAGGCTGAGCACCTGCATGTGTTCAACAGGGTGGATATCTTCAAGCTGAGGATTACACTGCCTGTCAAATGTGCACTCTCAATTTTTCCAAGCCTGAATACACTTAAAGCCTTCCCGATGGCAGCAGGCCTGACAAGTGTTTCTTTCTTTCTCTAGTTTACAGAGAGAAGTAAGCTATTTCACTCTGCGTCAATTTTGCGCTGCGCAGGTCATTCGCTTGACAGATACACAGAGAAGTTTAGAAACCTCCCTACTGTACACACACACATTCCTTGGGCATGGGGGAGTTAATCCAACACAATGAAAGCCCTGCTTCGTTAAAATCTAAATTTAGATCTTTTCATAAAGTTGATGTACTGTTTATTCTCCTTACTACAAACCCCAAGACTCTGGAGGGAAAGAAAAAAGAAAAGGGAGGAAAAAAACCCAACCAGCTCCAGTTTCCAAGAATGCAAGTTTCCATTAAGCACAAAAGCCAAAACCTTGACCTGTGGGAAAAAGAATGAACTTCTGCAAGGTTACTGTAGCCACCCTGCGAAATTTCTCCAATCCCCATGCCACATACAGCGCCTGTGACACCAGCTGAACCTGACTCTGTGCCCAACAAGAGCTGTGAAGCACAGGACGGACTCTCTTTTTGCTTTTCTTGCAGAAACAGGTAATTCCGTTTGTCAAAAGCAGAGAAGTCCATAAGGGTTTGGCTTTGGTCCTCCAAACGCTTACGCACATGATTCGCTTTCTGCCCGCGGGTTGTCTCAGGAGGCGTCGAAGAAACGCAAAGTTAAAAAAGGCACAAAACTGTTGGCTGGGCATAGGGAGCAAGCAAGCGTGCCGCAGCCCAGCCGCAGCCAGGGATTGGCTTGGGGAGCCCAGAGTCGGCTCCCTGCAAAAAGGCACAAGCGAACACTGCAAGCTCCTCGCTCCTCTGCTACATTTGCTGGACCCAGCCTAAAATCACTTCCATCACCCTTCCAGCCGCATGTAGGGCTTCGCGCAGGGCGGGGTGTGCGGGGGTGCCTGTACCCCGCACCCGGACACTCTAGGCTGCCCCGCTCCCCGCCCTCCCTACAGCCCAGGCTGGCCCCAGCCCGCCCCAGCCCGGCGCTGCGGAGCCGAACCGGCCGTGCCCCGCGGCTCCGCTCGGGCCGGCACGGCACGGCTGCGTCCAGCCCTGCCGCGCTCTGGTAAGTGGGGGCCGGGGCCGGCGGCTGGGCGCGGGCGGGTGAAGCCCCCTGCCCCTGCGCTGCGGTGACCCTGCGAAGCGGTGAAGGGTCAGGCAGCCCCTGCCCTCCCCCGGTGGGACGGGCCAGCCGGCGGGGAGCTGCGGGGAGACGGGCTTGCCCTAGGCTTGTTCGGTCATCCGTTTGGGGACAAAGTTTGGAAATAAAGGGAGGGTTCCGCCGCCTAATCCCGGAAAGGAAGGCGAGCTGCCAAGGGAAATGCGACCGCCTGCTGCGCGCAGTCCCCTTGCCTGCCTCCCGCAACTTCAGCGCAGCTGCTTCCTGTGATGTTTGCGGGGCACTGGAGAGGAGCTTTCGGCAGGGCTCCTGGCTGCGCTGCTACGCTAAAGCAGTCGGAAATGAGTCTCCGAGGTCTTTCCGCACACCATCCTTGCTGCTAACCAGAGAAGTCCAATTCTTCGGGGCTCGAAGGATGTGAATAACTTAGTGCTCCGTGTTGCAGTACCCAGCAGGGCACTGCTGTCTCCTGGAGGAACAACCTGAGGAACCAACCTGTCGTACGTCATGTAACTTTACAACAAGTCTGCCAGACCCTTGTGCAGCTTCCCTTCTTGCAAGGAGTTTCAGAATAGCATCTTTCGTTTCTGTTATGAGCTGATACCAGCTGATTTCATTAAAATGATGGTCTGAAGGAGGGAGGGTGCTGCAGAACACATAACTGTACAGTGACATTTACTGTAATGATCGTTGGAAGGGGGTACCTAATCGGGGCTTCTTCTTGTGGCACACAGGTGACAAACCTGACCAGGTTCTCACTGTTTTGCAGGGTAGAGTGAGCCCTGCAGAGGGACCACACCCCCGCCTTTTTGCATCTCGCTGAGTGGACTATGGTGGCAGGAAGATGTTGGCTCGGAAGAGTATCATCCCTGAAGAGTATGTGCTGGCACGGATCGCTGCCGAGAACCTGCGCAAGCCGCGCATCCGAGACCGGCCGCGCAAAGCCCGCTTCATCGCCAAGAACGGGGCATGCAACCTGGCACACAAGAACATCCGCGAGCAGGGGCGATTCCTGCAAGACATTTTCACCACCTTGGTGGACCTCAAGTGGCGTCACACGCTGGTCATCTTTACTATGTCCTTCCTGTGCAGCTGGCTCCTCTTTGCCATGATGTGGTGGCTGGTAGCTTTTGCCCATGGTGACATGGACCCAAGCACGGAGAGCGCTACAAACAGCACCAAGTGGACACCCTGTGTGACGTGTGTCAGGTAAAGTCTAGCCTGTGAGATGAAGAAAGGGGGGAGTAGAGCTGCCTGCTGTCCTGCCAGTGTCTAAAATGCAGCTTTTGGGTTACATGAATGGTTGTGTTTGGTTGAGACAATTGAAAAGTGCAGTGTTTTCCTCTAGATTACGTAAACTCAGCAAGCCTTCTGGGCTTGGAAAATACTGTACTGTAGATTTCTTTGATTCCTTACAGGATCTGAAAGAGAGGGAGACCTGCTGCTTTTCATGTGTCTCCACACTGTGGGTAACATACCTTGCCTGTCGAGCTAAGAGCCTGCTACAAGAGTGGGTATGTGTTATATGTGTTGTAACGTTTACAGCAGCAGGAGCATCCCCAGAGTGGTACTCCAGAGAAAGGTGGCCACCAGAGGCAGGGTACTGGCCACCAGAGGCAGGGTACTAGACACCAGGCAGGGCACCATGCAGGGCTAGCAGGAAGAGTGGCATTTAGGGCAAAACTAGACATCTTTCAAGACAACTCTCATCAGAGAGCTAGATATGGGGTGCTTCAGAATGTTTTGATGAAGCCATAGACCAGCAGTATGACAGAGGAACAGTTTCCACATAGTGTGCATGATGTGACAGACAGTGAAAGCTTAAGGGACTGCTGGACGAAATGTCACCTGTTAAAGTATTTTGCTTTCCATCCACAAAGCCGTGACAATTTTCCAGGCACTGAGAAACTGGCAGGCACATGGAAGAGAAGAGGTACCACATACTGGAGGTAGAATAAGTGAGAAGAGTGTTTTGTCACCTCATTAGTAATAAGTTTTTGGGTGGGGTTTTTAATGCCACCAGGTTTTTAATTAGAAAAATCTGGGTTGGGTACCACCAGACTGCCACAGATCAGCTGCCTTTGCACACTGCAGTGCTGCAGGGTCGGCTGAGACATCAGAGTATCTCCTTCACTTTTCTCCTGCATTTAGTTTTGAGGCATCTCAAAAAGTTTGGAGGGACATTGTGGCTCATGGGGGAGCAGACACTGCACTCTCCCTTTGCTGTGATACTTTTCTGCTAAATGGTGGTTTTCCAAGCTAAAGGAAATGGGAATTTTTTCAAGCATGAGCTTGGAGGTTTGGGGGGATGGGGTGCTGCCTATTTTTTTTCCAATAAACTGGTCACAAGCAGCCACCTCTGAAATGAGATGTCATGATCCAGCTTATGCCTGCTGAGATGTCACCTCAGATGTTTCTAGGACTTGTGGGATTTGTCCAACCCAAATTAGCTAGTAGCTACACACCTGTGGTCTTCAGGGTCAGCTGGGAGGACATCCACTCTGCAGAGCATGAGCCATCTGCCAAGGGCTTTGTGCTGCAGGGACAAGGGGGTCATGGCCATGGCTCCCTCACCATAGCCCCAGATGCAGCAGCCCAACATCAGCAGCTCTTCCAGAACGGCTGCTAAGCTCTACAGTGAAGACAGCCTGAAGGGGTGTGGGAAAGCAGGACAAGTGGATTGCTGGAACTTTCTGGCTTAGCCCATGACAAAACACCCATCGCTCCCTTGTGCAACTACCTGGGATGGTTCAGCCAACAGCTGTTCATGTGTCCATGTCCAAGCTATGGGAAATTTTCCTTTCTTAGTGAATTACTTAGTCTGGCTACTGCTTTGGACAAAGTAATGAAATAGCAAGGTGATTGATGACATTTTTTTAAGAATGATGAGTTGTTGGATGTAAAATCTATTTCATATTGCAATGGATGTAAAATCTATTTCATATTGCAATGATCTGTATGCCAGGATAATGGCAAATACTTTTGAACTTGCTTTCCTGAGATTTAGGCCCACATACATTTCAGGAGAGCTTCCTTGGGTAGGTGCCATTACGGATTTATGGGAAAGCTGGTTTTGGCTTTGGAGATTTTAACCAGTGCCTAGAACTTGAACAGTACTTTAATTTTTCAAAACACTGTAGAAATGTCTAAGTCTCATAGCTCTTTACAACAGAAAGCAAACGTTACCCAAAGAGGAAAACTCTTACACAGCTCTGAGGGAAAAGACCTGGGAATAGTGTGGAGTTTCTGGCTTCTCGTGGTCAGAATGCTGTACAAACTTGCTGCTTCAGGAATTCAGTTGCAAAAAGGTGGATTCTCTTTTCTTGTTTGTTTTGTGTCTGTGTGTTTTGGGGGGGGGTTAAGAGGAGAGCTGTTGAGAGAAACCAGAATCTTTACTCCCGAGAGCTTTGAGTCGAATTAACTTGAATTCAATTTAAACCAGAAGCTTTGTTCTGTGTGATACTAAACATCCATGAACATAAGTAATCATTACATGGATTCTGTTAAGCAGCTTTTTCATCCCTTGATTTCTTCAAAGGGAAATGCAAGTATGAAGCCCTCACTACAAGAGAAATTGCCAAAGATTTTTAAAAATAAACTAGAGAAGGAAATAAATAATGAAAAAAAAAAAAGGGGCAAATTTCTTTCAAAGAGATCTCTGCAGAGCCTGATTGGTTTTCTGAAAGATGAACTTTCTCATTCAACAGCAAACTATCTCTGATACTGCTTGTGCTGTTTTGATGTCTCCTCATGATCCCAGCTTTCACTGAAAATAGGAATATGAAATAAAAGGCAGATTAATTGAAAAGAAAACAAACCCAACAAATGGTTTAGAACCATCTTCAGGGACAGGACCTTTTTTCCACAGGTAAAACCATTTTGAGCATGACAATGCATCAAATGACTGTGATCTTAGTTCATATGAGAACTGGATAAAGCCCAAGGTATTGATTTTAGACATAAGAGACTTTGGTGGAGGTAATAACTGGTAATAAAAGGACATTAAGGACCCTGGCACACACCCTATGCCATTGTGGATGTGGTGGTTTTAGGCTATGCCTTTAAAATTTAGTTACAGATTTTGAGCACTGGATAATGCATTTTGGAAAGTTTGCAGGCAGCATCCTCTGATGTGCAGCACTACAGCATATTAGGGTCCTTTAACTGAATCCTGCTAAAGGGGATCATGACTCAGGTAGCATGAGTGAAATGCTGCAGTTTCCCCCATTTTCCTTCCCTGCACAGGGGAAGAAAGAATTTTGGGGTACTGGCTGAGTGCTCACTGTTGCTAAAACCACTGCTTTCCACCAAGAGCTTCATGAGCTGGAGAAGGTGGAAAGCCTAAGTGCTACAGCACTGTTGACTAATACTGTGGGTTGCATGTGTTCCTGAACAGAGAGTCTGCTGGACTTCTCAGGGCCAGCTAGTGGTACAGGTGGTCTTTTAGGAGCTCAGGTTCAGAGGTCTTCCCTGCCACACCATCAGATATACCAACCATACAAAAACACAGTGATCAGGCCTGCAGTGCTTGTGTTGGTGTTAATTGAAGGCTTACCTGTACCAGGCCTGTACAAACAGGTCCTTACACTGCTTTCTAGAAAGTGAATCTCAATAGCTTCTCAGTTTGCGTTCGATGTCCTTACAGTTAACTTTGTACAATCTTCTTCTCCAGGTCTTTCACCTCTGCTTTCCTCTTCTCCATTGAAGTTCAGGTGACCATTGGTTTTGGGGGCAGGATGATGACAGAGGAATGTCCCCTGGCCATCACAGTCTTGATCCTGCAGAACATCGTGGGCCTGATCATCAACGCTGTGATGCTGGGCTGCATATTCATGAAAACTGCGCAGGCCCACCGGCGGGCAGAGACCTTGATCTTCAGCCGGCAGGCCGTCATCGCCGTGCGGAACGGCAAACTCTGCTTTATGTTTCGCGTGGGAGACCTGAGGAAGAGCATGATCATCAGTGCCTCGGTGAGGATCCAGGTGGTGAGGAAGACTACCACCCCTGAAGGAGAAGTCATACCCATCCACCAAGTAGATATCCCTGTGGATAACCCCATTGAAAGCAACAACATTTTTCTCGTGGCTCCTTTAATCATTTGCCACGTCATAGACAAGCGGAGTCCTCTTTACGATATCTCCGCCGCTGACCTGGCGCTCCAGGACCTGGAGCTCATCGTGATCCTTGAAGGAGTTGTAGAAACAACTGGCATCACCACACAGGCCAGAACCTCCTACGTAGCAGAGGAGATCCTGTGGGGTCACCGCTTCGTGCCCATCGTCACGGAAGAGGAAGGTGTGTACGCAGTTGACTACTCCAAGTTTGGCAACACGGTGAAAGTGGCGGCGCCGCGCTGCAGCGCTCGGGAGCTGGACGAGAAGCCATCCATCCTCATCCAGACCCTGCAGAAGAGCGAGCTGTCGCACCAGAACTCCCTGCGGAAACGCAACTCCATGAGGAGGAACAACTCCATCCGGAGGAGCAACTCCGTGCGGAGAACCAACCCCTCCCTCATCGTGCCCAAAGTGCAGTTCATCACGCCCGAGGGGAGTCAAAGTGCCTCAGAAACGTGACATACCGCTTGGTAGGAGGTCGGTGAGCTTCAGGAGGAGGAGCAGGAACAGGAGGCACCTGTGTGGTTTTGTTAAAATGCTCTTTTACTTCAGGAAATGAGGACACGACGCAGAAAAGAGCTGCGCAAGAGCTATTGATGCTGTTACTGAAGGCACCACCTCGTGGCATTAGGACACACTTGAGCACGTAGTGTATGGGTTAATAAAAAGTGGCACACACACACTGCAGAGAACACAGATCACTCGTGTAAGATAATGTCTGCTGATGCTTGTTTAACGGCATGCAATGTTTTGCCCTATGTATTTTTCCTGTCAAGGGTTTCTTGCATACCTTCTCTCGCTGGCTGTCACAAAATGTATTGGTTTTTCCCTGTGCAGGTTACCCACCTGCAGGCAGAAGTGAGTGCTTTTCCCAAATTGCTGCATACAGCAGCTCCCACAGGTTTATGGTTTTGGTTGGTTGGGTTTTGAGCAGGATATTTGGATATCAACCTTTGGGGGTGAATTCCTTGATCTCTTGAAAAGGAGCAGCTGTTCAGCCTGGAGAAGAGAAGGCTCTGGGGAGACTTCAATACCTGAAGGGGGCCTACAGGAAGGCTGGGGAGGGACTGTTTACAAAGACTTGTAGCAATAGGATGAGGGCCAATGATTTGAAACTGGAGCAGGATAAATTTAGGTTGGGCATTAAGAAAATGTTCTTTACAGTGAGAGTGGTGAAATACTGGAACAGGCTGCCCAGGGATGTGGTTGGGGCCCTGCCCCTGGAGACATTCAAGATCAGACTGGATGTGGCCCTGGGCAGCTTGTTGGATTTGGAGGTATCCCTGCTGAGTGCAGGGGGATTGGACAAGGTGACCTTTGAGGGTCCCTTCCAACCCAATACAATCTGTGAATCTGTGAATCCCTCAATGATTTGACTGGAGAAAAGCCAGTCTTTTACCTGCAGTTTTCCAGGTCTTTTCTTTCCATTGGTTTATGGCAAAGGCATTTTGAGAGCAAATTCAGTTCACATTCACAACCTCCCTGGGCAACCTGTTCCAGTGTCTCACCACCCTCACTGCAATGAATTTCTTCCTAATCTCCAGTCTCAATCTGTGCTCCTCAAGCTTCAATCCATTCCCCCTCATCCTATCACTACAGATGCAAAAAGTCCCTTCCTACACCGAATAATTTTCAGAGGGACTTGGGTGCTGCTGCTAAATGGCTGTTTTTAAGCAGTGTATCACCAATGGGTTTTTTTGTAGTACAGCATGGAGAATTGGTGGTAAACAGCTTTTCTCTTTGATTTTAAAAGGGCATTTCCTATCTAGAGCCTTCCCAAAAGTGTCATCACAGTTTTTTTCTGCAGGAATAAATAAATGCATGACAGCCGATTGTATCACAGTTGGTAGTGCTGAACTGATGTGTCCTTTTTTCCTCTCTGAATAAGAAATATAATTACAGAGAAATTCCTGTTCAAATTTCTTGCAGAGATTGCCCTGCTATGTGTGTGGCTCATGTGCTATCTTTCTTCTGACTTTCTAAGCCACTCAGCCTTTTAAATACTTTTGTATTTGCTTATTCTTATCAGGTAAAATAGTCCAAAGCACTGCTGAATTCTCATTCTCTTTGGAAATCAGTTCCTTGCTTTGTGTGGTGTTGAGTTGTGACACAGAGGGGCATTGCTCTGTAGTGTAGGCTCTCCAGAACATAAACATTCACAAAATACTTCATCTGAAGCAGCAGTGGAAACTGAAATTTCTGCTAAAAGCATTCATTCCCTTGCCTACCCACTAATGCTGTGGGAGGATGGATGGTGAACATCTGGAGACACTAATCTGTCTATTGTGTGTCTGAACAATGAACATCTGTAGCTTCCAAGAAGAGTCAGAGCAAAGCATATACAATTTGTCTCTGGCCTCTGTTTTCAGGGCTGTGAATTTCTCTGTGGCTGTCTGTTCAATACATGGTTAAGTCAGATGCTGTACAAAAGCAGCTTTTCTACAAAATAAAGTGTCAGTAATGATTTCTTCCATCTCTGATTTTTTCCCTATTCATGTCATTTTTTCCCTTTGTATTCGCCACTCACTCTTCTATACTTTTAGTCCTCCTTGTAACCCAGCCTTTTCTGTGGTACTTTAAAGGACTGACTGCTTGGCTCCATCCCCAGAAGGGTTAACTCCAGCATTCTGGGATGCTGAAGACATCCTACAGCAGGAGAGCCAGAAATATGTTCAGGTTTAGTTAATACCTCATCTATGCACCAGGCCTATACCCTAACACCACATCATACTGTAGTCCATTGGGTCACTTCAGAGGCACAGACCTTGACTGAGCCCACTTAATTGTATTTCCCAAAACCATATGCCTTTATCTGCATTGCCCAAAAGTTCAGGCAAGGAATCACTCTTTCACTTTTCCATCTGGAAAGGGATATGCACACAGCAATCTCATTGACTTGAAAAACATGGCTAGTTCTGCTTGTCTTGTCTTCCTTCACAATTGAGATTGAGGACATGTTGTGAAACCAGTTTCCAAGCTCTCCACTGATTATTATTAGCAAATGCTTGTTGCTGCAAGCTAAGGAAGTATTTAGACCAAGACCAGAAAGGAAGTTTGACTAGGGAAAAAGACATTATCTATTATATAATGAAAGTAACAAAGCCTTCATTATTTTTGACAAATTATATTCTCTGTGGAGCCTGATAGTTTCAAAACACCAGCAGGGGTTTGGAAAGCATCATCAAGCAATAAATCATGTCCTGCTAGACTCTTATTTTGTGCTTTGCCACTATTAGCAGCAGAGTTTTGTAGCCCCAGCATGGCATCTGTGTGTTAGTCTGGTGTTCAGATGCTTGCGGTGACCGAACATGATGCTGGGGATTTGTGATAAGCTGGGTGGCAGCCGACTCCAGGAGCTGTGGTCACCAGACTCTAAGGGCTGAGGCTCATGGGTGTGGGATAGGGGCTGGAGTCAGCAAGAACCCTGGTGTCAGTGCCCTGGGTTGGTGAGTCATCCCCACGAGCAGACTAGGAAGCGCTGTGGCTCCCCAAGTGCTTTGGACAGTATTGGTCTCCATGGCAAGCTGATGGGAGGAACTGTTTCTGTGTGTGACAGGTGGCAGTGAAATAGACAAAGACAAATTCCCACTACTCTAAACCAGATTTGCTAGTTGTGGTGGGTTGAAATTACCCCCCAACATAAAATTGCCAGACCAGCTCAGCTAGAAAGCCAGTGGAGCTGTATTTACAAGCAAAACTGCAATCTAAAATATGGAATGCAATGAATATGTACAAAATATACAACATTTACATATATTCACAATTTATAAACAACACAAGAACCCCCTGCACAAACCAGGGGGCTGCCAACAGCTTCTCCCTCCCTGCTCCCTTCTCTCCCCCCTACACACAGGACAAGAGAAGAAAGGAGAAACGCAGAGAGAGCTATTTGTTGGTACTTAGCCACAACAAAGCGATGCAGCCAAGGTCAGCAAAGGCAGCAGAAGCCAGAGCTAGTATCTGCTAGAGAGAAGCAGTCAAAAAGAGAGAAAATTAGTGTACAAAGCTAACTTTTATGTTGGGTATCTGTCCAATGGGATTATTTAGACCTTAGCCCTTAGACCTTCCAGAGAAGGGCCACAAGGATGATCAGAGGGCTGGAGCACCTCTCCTATGAGGACAGACTGAAAGAGTTGGGGCTGTTCAGTCTGGAGAAGAGAAAGCTCTGAGGTGACCTAATTGTGGCCTTCCAGGATCTGAAGGGGGCCTACAAGAAGGCTGGGGAGGGACTTCTCAGGATATGAGGTAGTGATAGGACTAGGGGGAATGGAAGGAAGCTGGAGGTGGGGAGATTCAGGCTGGATGTGAGGAGGAAGTTTTTCACCATGAGAGTAGTGAAGCCCTGGAATGGGTTGTCCAGGGAGGTGGTTGAGGCCCCGTCCCTGGAGGTGTTTAAGAGCAGGCTGGATGAGGCTCTGGCCAGCCTGATCTAGTGTGAGGTGTCCCTGCCCATGGCAGGGGTTGGAACTGGATGATCCTTGTGGTCCCTTCCAACCCTGACTGCTACTATGATACTTATTTCCCTTTTTACATCCAATGGTAATTTATTTACATTCTACTACTTTCTGTTCAAGTTCTGTGGAAAATTATCTAGGCACAGCCTAAAACTACCACACAAGTGTGGGTTGATTGCATAGGCAGGTAAGAGTTAACTTTTTCTCCACAAAATGTTTATGTCAGAAGATATTTTCCATATATGTGTGTTTAGATCATAAACAGACTAAGCTAGGCTGATAGGTAAGAATTTCTTATATCCCTAGCCTATTATCAATCATTCTTGGCTCTATCTCTCTGAATTATGTTTCCTACTTCCCCTTAAGAATTCCATACATTTTTGGGGGGGAAATGATTTCTCATGTGATAACTGGACAGCAAAGATAAAATATGTTTCCATATTCCTTTATTGGATGGTGTAGAGATTTAGCCTGCAGAGACAAGGTCAGTACTGTCCAAGAGAAATAGGCACTGAGGCTGGGGCACTCACAGCACACATCGCCAGGGGGCTTGGATTAAAAGAAATGTTTTAAAGCAGAAGTATTCCCTAAGTTTCTGGCTGAGAACTCTCCTTTCAGACCACTGATGATTTATCTGGTAATAGTGAAGGGAATATGCTAAGATCATCAAGACAAGGGTGCTGGTGGGTGAGAAGCTGGGTGTGAGCCAGCAATGGGCACTTGCAGCCCAGAAGGCAAATTGCAGCCTGGGCAGCATCAAAAGCAGCATGGCCAGAGATGGAGAGAGGTGATTCTACCCTCTGCTCTGCTCTGGGAAGACCTCACCTGGAGTGCTGCATCCAGTTCTGGAGCCCTCAACACAGGAAGGACATAGTCCTGATGAAAAGGGTCCAGAAGAAGATGTCTGCTATGAGGACAGGCTGAGGGAGCTGGTGCTGTTCAGCCTGAAGGCAGACCTAATAGCAGCCTGCCAGTACCTGAAGGGGGCTACAATCACGCTGCAGAGGGACTGTTTGCAATGGCCTGCAGTGATAGGACAAGGGGCAATGGTTTTGAATTTGAGAAGAGTAGGTTTAGATTGGATGTTAGGAACAAGTTCTGCGTCGTGAGATTGGTGGTACACTGCAACAGGTTGTCCAGGAGGTAGCTGAGGCTCCATCCCTGGAGATATTCAAGGTCAGGCTGGACAAGGCTCTGAGCAACCTGGTCTAGTGAAAGGTGTCCCTGCCCATGGCAGGGGGTTGGGGTTAGAGGATCTTCAATGTTCCTTCCAACCTAAACTATTCTATAAGTCCATGAACTTGTGATTAATTTTGAATGACAGCTGTCCCATGACTGAGTATGTAAAGCTATCTCCAATATTAAAACTGTGTGTATTTTTTGCTTGAATAACAAAGTTTCATCAGTTTCACTGAGGCCAGACAATCCCTGCAAAATCATTAATGTGAAATAAGAGATTGCCATCCTTCCCTTAGGCACATGGGCAGGATACTGTTGTCCCAGCTGCATGTTGTGTATCTACACCTTTGCTGTCTGTAGGCCAGGGCTAACTTGAAGACACCTTCAAGTTAATTCTTGAGTGCTTTGTTCAGTCACAGCATGAGTTATGAATGCCAAGATGACAGAACAAACCTGCCTGTCATTCACAGAATGCAGTCAGGAACAATGAGATGACCAGGTAAGGCCACAAAGCAGCTGCCACCACTGACCATTCCTTGTACCCCTTCTGTCAGTGAAGGCTCCAGCCAAAATGGGCCATCTTCTGAGGTTTGGGGTTTTCTTTCTTTGCTTCAGTCCTAACAAATGTTTCACCCCTGTTTAATTAAACTTGGAAACAGTACAACCCAAATCATACACAAACCCCTAAAAGGTTTCACCATGATATTTTTAAACCTCTTGTGTTTACAGCTAATGGAAAATCCTGAGTTTAAGGGCTATGCTGTACATTGCTTTCAGGGGAAACTGGAGAAGTTCCAGGGCTAATGTACTTCAGCCATACCAATTCCTAGAGGTAAAGGCACAAAAGCAGAGAAACCAGAATTGAAGATGACTGAAATAAAGATTTCCTAACCAGTCACTGAACAGTGAGTGGAACAATCTTCAAAGCAGGGGTGGCAGAAAGTTTGCTGATGGAGACATTTCAAGTGAGACCATGCACAGACATGTATAATAATTTGGCATGGAAACTTGCTAAGTGACAAATTCAGCCATATCTTTCTCATTTCAAATGCCTACACATGAACACCCATGCACTGAGAAGCTGCTGGTGATGTCCACAAAACAGAAAGGTCATCTTAAGTAGGTGGCCACCCCTTGTACAGTGCTTGCAGTTCACTGCAAATCATACAGCTGGCTGCTAGTGATAATTCCTTATGTTTTTCCAACATAATACAGCTGTGTATATTCATACATTCTTTCCTATTCCACTTCAAGCACTGGACTGTTAATGAATAAGTAAATTCCTTACATTTAATTAATCAGTAAATTCCTTAAAGTTAAATTCTGCTTGTGTACATTACCAATTCAAAGGAGAAAATCTTGTTTAACTTGGCATTTCTATAAATAGATACATGTACAGCTACAAACTTATACAAAGAGCTACACGTTTGCACTGCCAGATTCGACACTAAGGGTTGTCCAGGTTGCTGTTACTTTGCTTTTCCAGCCAAAAGATCCCACGTAAAGCTTAGTCTCTGGCTGCACAGGCAAAGAATAGAATAGAATAGAATAGAATAGAATAGAATAGAATAGAATAGAATATAATAGAATAGAATAGAATAGAATAGAATAGAATAGAATAGAATAGAATAGAATAGAATAGAATAGAATAGAATAGAATAGAATAGAATAGAATAGAATAGAATAGAATAGAATAGACCAGACCAGACCAGACCAGACCAGACCAGACCAGGTTGGAAGAGACCTTCAAGATCATCGCGTCCAACCCATCAACCAATCCAACCCACCTAAACAACTAAACCATGGCACCAAGCACCCCAGCAAGTCTCCTCCTGAACACCTCCAATGAAGGTGACGCCACCACCCCCCGGGCAGTCCATTCCAATGGACAATCACTCTCTCTGTATAGAACTTCTTCCTAACCTCCAGCCTAAACCTCCCCTGGCACAGCCTGAGACTGTGTCCTCTTGTTCTGGTGCTGGCTGCCTGGGAGAAGAGACCAACCTCTGCCTGTCCACAACCTCCCTTCAGGTAGTTGTAGAGAGCAATAACATCACCCCTGAGTCTCCTCCAGGCTGAGCAACCCCAGCTCCCTCAGCCTCTCCTCACAGGGCTTGTGTTCCAAACCCCTCACCAACTTCATTGCCCTTCTCTGGACACCTTCCAGCAAGACAACAACCTTCCTAAACTGAGGGGCCCAGAACTGGACACAGGACTCAAGGTGTGGCCTAACCAGTGCAGCATACAGGGGGAGAATGACCTCCCTGCTCCTGCTGGCCATACTGTTCCTGATGCAGGCCAGGATGCCATTGGCCCTCTTGGCTGCCTGGGCACACTGCAGGCTCATGTTCAGCCTACCATCGACCAGTACCCCCAGGTCCCTTTCTGCCTGGCCGCTCTCCAGCCACTCTGACCCCAGCCTGTAGCACTGCATGGGGTTGTTGTGGCCAATGTGCAGAACCCGGCACTTGGATGTGTTCAGTCTCCTGCCCTTGGACTCTGCCCATCTGTCCAGCCTGTCGAGGTCCCTCTGCAAAGCTTCTCTACCCTCCAGCAGATCAACTCCTGCCCTCAGCTTGGTATAAATGCTATGGATTCTCATGTCTCAGAGACCTCATCATATGCTTTAGAGAGGGAAAGACCATCATTGTGGTGGACCTCCCTCCCATCCAAGGCCTTAACTAACCTCACTGACCTTTGCGCAAAGCTAGCAGCTCCAGCTGTTTTGGCAGACATTAAGGAAGGCCCGACTCAGAAGATGCATTTTTTGTTTGTGAGAATGAGCTGTGAAGGGGGAATTTTCATCCTTATTAGGGCAACCCAGAAGAGATTAATGTGACATGATGTCACACGAGAAGCACTGGCTTTGAGACCAATTTTTGTTTGTAACTCTTTGCAATGTGTTGCTTTAGATTTATGTCAAGTGGCTCAGAAAGCTTCACACAACCACCTTCCTCTTTCCAGTTTTCAGCTTGACTTACATATGTGTGGAAAGGTGGAGAAAGGCTGGTACAAGCAGGGTGCCACCTGGACAGAAAATGGGGTGGGATAATTGCAAAGTAAAACTTAATTTTTTTTTCTTCCTGCATCAGGACTTCCAGACATTTCTTATGGGCAACTCAGAAATGTGGTTTGGAGTCTTACACAGGGGAAAGAAACTGTGTGCATATGCAAATGTGCACATACACATGCAAAGGTTGTCTATGCTTTGTGCCTGCACTTTGCTTTTCATTTTAAAGGAAGGGCTGTTTTAGTAGAAAGAGTTTTGAGACCTCCCTTTGAAAACCTAGCCCACAGTGATTTGGCTGTGGCCACTCAACTCTGGAAAACTGCCATGCCAGTGGATCCATCTACCCAAGAGTATCATGGCAGGCACACAAAAGAGGGCACCAGTGAACCTTCCCAGGGGTGAAATATTCATTATCAAAAGACAAGGCAGGCTTACCAAACAGCTTCTTCAGACAGCTGTGTTTTTAAAGGCTATCGCTTACTCTCAGTACCAACTCATGGCCCCAGGGAGCTCCACAAGTGCTCACAGCCCTGGACACGTGCTTTCAGTCATGAGAAATGGTGGTGGCCACACAGCTACGTGCCTCCCTGGTCACATCAGGCAGAGACTCACTTCCAGCTGTGGCCTTGCGAACTTCAGAGCGACAGCAGGGATCAGCCCTGCATCTTCTTGCTCTCCAAAGCACGTGCCTAATGTCCCCCCTGGGGAAGGCTCACTGGGAGCTACCAGAGCACAGTTCAAAAGACTGTCAGAGACAAAACATGTTCCTGATTCTTTCACCCAGCTTTGGCTTTTCCTCTTGCTAAAGAATTGATTATTGAATGTAAGGTTCTTGCATGCTCTTTGAGCTGGACTTGTGCCTTGGGCCCTCAAACCTGAACTCTCTCTACTAAATAGTGCACAGCAGAAGCTTAAACAGTTCCTGCAGAGTTAGCTGTGACACTGTGGTGAATCAGCTCAACAAAGAGTCACTGGGCAAAAAAAAAAAAAGAAAAGCCAAGAATGGTAGGACAAGCCACCTTCAGCACACATGGAGGGTTGTAAAGAGACAATGACAGGGCAAGGAGGAGTACAGGGATACCAGAGACCAAACTACTGTAGCAGACAACACAGCAGCCAAGATGGCTGTTCCTCCAGGGAACCAGGCTGATGAGGGAATGCACTGAAGAAGTCAAGGCAGGGATGACTTCTAAGGAAGGTAGCTGTTCAGCTTGAAAAACATTTCCTGCTAAATGCTTTTTTAGATCAAAGACTGCTGAAAGGGAGATCTGTAAGCACTAGTTACCAGTTGCTGTGCTGGGTAGGACACAATTAGACATAGGTACATAATAATGTATGAACAGAGCACTGGAGCAGGCTGCCCAGAGAAGTTGTGGAATCTCCTTCTCTGGAGGCTTTCAAAGCCAACCTGGATGTGTTCCTGTGTGACCTACTCTAGGTGATCCTGCTTCAGCAGAGGGGTTGGGACCTCTGGAGGTCCCTTCCAACCCTTAACATTCTGTGATTCTGTGATTCTGCCACCTGTAGAGCATTGTCTGCTAATATGAATAAATTGAACATAATTAAACCACTGAGGATGCTGTCACCAGCTGAGACACACAGAAACACCTGACCACTTCTGAGACCCTAAGCAGTTCGGCAACCTCTCTACATTTGCTCTCCACATTATGATAATTCTCAAGGAAGACTCTAAAGTTAAATATATGCTTCAGAGTCCAGAGTCCAGCCAGTAGAGCAAACTGAAATGTGGCAGGATCTCCAGAGCATAAATCTGTCTAGCAGGGGAGTTTTCCTAATCCTGAAGCAGCCCTTCCCAGGCAGTGTGGGTGTTTGCCTTTCAGCCCTGGGGAGTTATTTAACCCTAAAGTTAAAGACAAATGCAAGCATCCTTGTTTAGACATTTCAGTACAACTTCTGCTGATGAAAACCAAAACAAAACAACAGCAGTGAGCTTCTAGCTTCCCTTTCTGTATGGCAGCTGTGTACTTTTGTTTCATAGATTTCTGGTGAAAAATTAAAGATTAACTTGCAATGAGACCTCAATCAGTAATGAAAAAAAAATACACTATTGATCAATTAAATGAACAAGATTTGTTTGTCACAGATTCAAAGACTTACAGGTTGCATAGGGTTGGAAGGAACCCTCAAAGGTCATCTTGTCCAACCTCTCTGCACTCAGCAGGGACAACTCCAACTAGATCAGGCTGCTCAGGGCCACATCCAGTCCAATCCTGAATGTCTCCAGGGACAGGGCCTCAACCACATCTGTGGGCAGCCTGTTCCAGTATTTCACCACTCTCATTGTGAAGAACTTCTTCCTGATGTCCAACCTAAATCTACTGTGCTCCAGTTTCAAACCATTGTCCCTGGTCCTATCACTCCAAGCCTGTCCCTCCCCAGCCTTCCAGATGGAGTGCTTGGTGCCATGGCTTAGTTGATTAGATGGTGTTGGATGATGGGTTGGATGTAATGATCTTGAAGGTCTCTTCCAACCTGGCCTATTCTATTCTATTCTATTCTATTCTATTCTATTCTATTCTATTCTATTCTATTCTATTCTATTCCCTTTCAAGTATTGAAATGTAGCTCCACAGTCTCTGTGGAGCCTTGTCTTCTCCAGGTTGAAGAGCCCCAATTCTTTCAGTCTGTCTTCATAGGAGAGGTCCCTAACATTCTGTGGTCCTGTAGTTCTGTGACCCCTTATGACATGAGTACTGTCCTGGTTTGCACTCTTTTGGTTCTGGCCCCCAAATTCCATGTGGGAGTGTTTATGAAAGTAGGGATGGACAATGGCCCAGTATTGAACTGAGATTTTGTGAGCTCACCCTGCTACCTGCCACCAAAATGTAAGCAAAGAAGCCCAGCCTAGCTCAGCCCTGCTCAGAAAAGCACTGAGAAGACAAACCCCTGTACATCCACTGTCATAAGGCAGTTTAGCCTTAAGCAGTCAGGAAAGAGCCTTACAATTACATAATTGCATGGCCTGCTCAGAGTCAGGGAAAGAAAAATGACTTCTCTCATCTGAGCAAAGGCCCAGTAATCATGTGAGAAACAAAATGTCAAGCAACAAGCATCTCCAGGGTACTGAGCATTCCCAGAGGACATGAGAGACACATTTCTTCTCAGGAGATTTTTCCCACCGGCCAACAGCAAGGCCATCACGTAGTGTACACCAGAAGATTTGAGCAATAGATCAATGGAGCTTTTTTTGGTTTGGGATTCTTTTGGCTTTTACCTAGTTCATAATCTTAAAATTAAGTAGCTACAAAGAGTATTTTATATTAGTTTACTGGTGATATGGCTTTCTCTTTGCCATTTAAAACAGAAGGCTCAGGAATGCAATGCAAAATTTCATCAGGATCAAACCCAAACCTCAGTGCACACAGCCCTTTCTAACAGACATTGTGACATTATATTGTCTGAAAGAAATTGGAAAATGTGATAAGATTGTAATAACTTAATTTGCAGGAGTTGGGATACTGCTGTATTCTCCCCTAGAACATGGAATCATAGAATAGTTTGGGTTGGAAGGGACCTCCAAAGACCTTCTAGTCCAAGCCCCTTGCAGCGAGCAGCAACATTATCTTTAAGGTCCCTTCCAACATAAACCAGTCTATGAGACTATGAATCTATGAGTCTATGAATCTAGATCAGGCTGCTCAGAGCCTTGTCAAGCCTGACCTTGAATATAGAATCATAGAATCAATAAGGTTGGAAAAGACCTCAAAGATCATCAAGTCCAACCTGTCACCCAACATCTCATGACTACTAAACCATGGCACCAAGTGCCACATCCAATTCCCTCTTGAACACCTCCAGGGATGGTTACTCCACCACCTCCCTGGGCAGCACATTCCAATGGCTAACAACTCTCTCTGCAATGAACTTCCTCCTCACCTCCAGCCTAAACTTCCCTTGGTGCAGCTTGAGACTGTGTCCTCTTGTTCTGGTGCTGGTGGCCTGGGAGAACAATCCCCTCCTGGCTACAACCACCTTTCAGGTAGTTGTAGACAGCAATAAGGTCTCCCCTGAGCCTCCTCTTCTCCAGGCTAAACAACCCCAGCTCCCTCAGCCTCTCCTCACAGGGCTGTGCTCAAGGCCTCTCCCCAGCCTTGTTGCCCTTCTCTGGACACGTTCAAGTGTCTCAATGTCCTTCCTAAACTGAGTGGCCCAGAACTGGACACAGGCCTCAAGGTGTGGCCTAACCAATGCAGAGTACAGGGGCACAATGACCTCCCTGCTCCTGCTGGCCACACTATTCCTAACGCAGGCCAGGATGCCATTGGCCTTCTTGGCCACCTGGGCACACTGCTGGCTCATGTTTAGGCAGCTGTCAATCAGTACCCCCACGTCCCTTTCTGTTTGGCAGCTCTCCAGCCACTCTGACCCCAGCCTGTAGCTCTGCATGGGGTTGCTGTGGCCAAAGTGCAGCACCCGGCACTTGGACTTGTTGAATGTCATCCCGTTGGACTCTGCCCATCTGTCCAGCCGATCGAGGTCCCTCTGCAGAGCCCTTCTACCTTCTAACAGATCAACACCTGCTCCCAACTTGGTGTCCTCTGCAAATTTATTGATGACTGACTCAATCCAGATCATCAGTAATGATATTGAACAGGATTGGGTCCAGTACTGATCCCTGGGGCACAGCACTAGTGACTGGCTGCCAGCTGGATGTGTCACCATTCCCACCACTCTCCGGGCTCGGCCCTCCAGCCTCCTAACCCATTGCAGTGTGCTCCCATCCAAGCCAGGGGCTGACAGCTTGGCCAGGAGTTTGCTGTGGGGGACAGTGTCAAAGGCCTTGCTGAAGTCCAGTTAGACCACATCCACAGCCTTCCCCACATCCACCAGGCGGGTCACCTGATCATAGAAGGAGATCAGTTTGTTCAGGCAGGACCTGCCCTTCCTACATCCATGTTGGCTGGGCCTGAGCCCTTGGCTATCCTTCAGGTGCACTGTGATTGCCCCCAAGATGATCTGCTCCATAATCTTGCCTGGCACTGAGGTCAGGCTGACAGGCCTGTGGTTTCCAGGCTCCTCCATCCGGCCCTTCTTTTGTGGATATCTCCAGGAATGGGGCATTAACTACCTCCTTGGGCACCTGTTGCAGTGTTCTGCCACCCTCATGGTAATCATTGCAGAGTATAGTAAAGGAAGGCTCTTTCACATATCAGTCAAAACTGGATTTCTCACAGATATGGAAAAACACCTAAACAACCAAAGTAGTCACCCAAACCAGATAACTTTTCTGAGTGCTAAACTCCAACATGCTAATGAGGAGGATAATTCCTTGTTTTCTCTGTGTAATAAAGTGAAGCCCTGGATAATAACCCTTCTTTTCTCAGTTTGGGTTACTCACACATACTCATGCACACTTCCTTTTTCCCTCTGACTATCATCAGTCTCATCCTCTCCCACCACTTGAGCCCACGTGGGCAACTCAGTGTCAGCATAGAGCTCCTCATTTGGAGCCACAACCTGTCTCAGTTCACCCTTCTCCTGAATGCAATGAGACCATGGTTCCACACAGTGATCCAGCACTGGCAGTGTTCTCTGGTGGCCCCCCTCCAGAAGAGAAAAGAAAAAAGAAGAAAAAAATACTTCTTTTAAAACCAAAGGATGCAATTGAATTCCAGGAATTACTAAAAATTAAATACTATTCAAAAGCCAAAGGTTGTGAGTAGACAGGGAGGTAGAGTTTAAATTCCCTGTCTTATCTCTTTCACTGTTCAGGTTTCCAGGATAAAGGGAGGGTTTGGTTTTATTTCTCTCTGGAATAGGAATGTCTGATTGCTGCCAGAATCATATTTGTGGCCTGAAATGTCACTGAAGATGGCAGACTTTGTGGGGTTTTGGTTGCTTGGGGTGGGGTTTGGTTTGGGATTTTGGGAGGGTTTTTTTGTTTCTTTGTTCTTTTTTGGTTGGTTGATTTTGGGTTTGTTTGGGGTGGTGTGGGGTTTTTGTTTGGGTTTTTCTGTTGTTTGTTTGTTTTTTTTTTTTTAATCTGAAGATTTAACCCAGGTTTTAATGTCATGGTAAGATACTACTGTGAAACTTTCTATACTTTTGTTTCTCTGTGAAGTCAAGGGATCACAGAATGTTAGGGGTTGGAAGGGACCTCCAAAGATCTTGCAGTCCAAACCCTCTGCCAGAGCAGGATCACACAGAGCAGGTCCCACAGAAACACATCCAGGTGGGTTTTGAATATCTCCAGAGAAGGAGACTCCACAACCCCCCTGGGCAGCCTGTTCCAGTGTTCCATCACCCTCACAGTGAAAAAGTTTTCCTCATGTTTCCATGGAACTTCACATGCCTCAGCTTCCACCATTGCCCCTTGTCCTGTCATTGGGCATCACTGAGCAGAGCCTGGCTCCATCCTCTTGGCACTCACCCTCTACTTCTTTATAAACATGAATGAGGTCACCCCTTAGCCTCCTCCTCTCCAAACTAAAGAGACCCAGCTCCCTCAGTCTCTCCTCATAAGGAGGATGTTCCACTGTTCCAGCAGAAGTTGAGAAAGAGATATTTGACATTTGTCAATATGTTTATTGCATCAAGTGAAACACCAGAACTATTTCTGGCAGAAATTTCATCCTGTAAGATAGGATGAAGTTATAGCCAAAAGAATCAGTTCTTATTAGTGATCAAGGCTGGAGGCTGTTTGTCAGACTTGAAGAAGAAACCAGACTTCACAAGAAACCAAACCATAGAAATCTAGATGCGTTCATTGCTTTCCACACACTGCAAAGCTTTGGGAGAATGGAAAATCAGAATACACACTCTTTGCACTCTGTGCATATACCTACATAAGCACAAGCATCTATGCAGCTAAAGGAACAACTCCAGCGGTGAAGAATCACAGATAAGCTGTGTTAGTTCTCTGTGTTGATCTTCTAAAACCTGTGATGGACTTCTTCTGAATGCCTCTTAGAAGATGGATCCTGAGCTCTCCTGCACCACTGGCTGGATGGAAGAGGATGTAGACAGAGAAGGTCACAAGTCATGGGAGGTATACAATATATTGTCTCTGACAGAACAGTATTAAGAAATAAGCTACTGAGACAGTGTGTCATCCTCCAGTGATAAGGAGCTATTAGATCATGCTTCAACCAGAAGAGAAGGCACATTGCAGCACATTTCTCATTGCACTCGTTAGCAAGAAGGGCCAGTCATTTCCCACATATTTCTGCAACCCATTCTCTGAATTTCCCAGCAAATGAATTGTTCCATAGCTTAGCAATGTCCTACATCAACCGTCATTTCTCTTCCTGAAAGCTATGGGAAGGCATTCCAATGGAACTCACTTGCCTTCCTCACGCTATTAGCCCTGTTTTGACCACGGCAGATAGAACTAATCAGGGACAGAGATATATATATTCAATTAACACAACTCTCCTTTTGTTGAATGATGAGAAAAATGGTAGATGGATGAACAAACTTCCCAGACTATTAAGGGTAGCTGGGAGCATTTCATTTTCCAGCATCGCTGGCCTGCCACCTTGGGGAGTTCGTTTCCACATAAATCAAACGTTAACCAGACAGGGGGAAACTGTTCTCACTGTTACAAAGGAGGCAGCTGTCCAGCTCCAAAGGACTAAATCTCTGTTCCTCAGGGACATATGGAAGTGGTCATTACAAGACAATATTTATTTATAAACACACTTGGCCCCATCAGCTGGGCTTGAATATATAGAAGAATGAAGCTTATTAGTAAGATAAAGCTTTCCCATGACCTATAGAGGACACTGCATAGGGACCACAGATGTTCTGTATTAGAAAAGCTGGAAAATTTATGTCAATGCCCATGAAAAGCTCCATTTGGAAGTAAGTAAATAAATAAATAAGGAGGTCATCAGCAAAGACAAGGTTATGAACACTGGAAAATGGATCTTCCAGGATATTTAACCTTTATTTGTCTCATTAAATGGAACAAAACTTGGCCTCAACTGCTTGTGTCTCTCCTGAGCAGCTCCGCTGAGGTTACTGATCAGGATTTGCCCCATTGCAGAGCCAGGCAGATGCCAGCCTCTGTGGGGAGTGGTCTGTCATGCAGGTGCAAACACACACACACAAAAGCTGCCTTGGCAGTACAGTTCACACACGCAGTGCCAAGAAAGGGGCAGGGAAGAAATGTGTTTCTGAAGTCAATCTGTTTCACTTTCTGACCCAGATGTGGAAGTCTCTGTCCCCATCAGATAAACTCACAAGCTTCAACTGTGGAACATAAATCATGGAGCTTCTTAACACCAAATTTGTCATCTACGTAGAAAAAGCTGTACAAAGACATCACAGGACCTGATTAAATTTTTGTTTAGCAAGGCCTAATTCTTCATATTGTGCAAGTTGGCCTGTCTAAGCCCAGGGATAACTCTCCATCTGGATCTGGCCCTGACCTATTGCGAACTGTATGGTGTCCTGGCTGGCCTGAAGCCTTGAATCAAAGGGTCTGTGCAGCCTGTGCTCAGTGAACACAAGCTGCTGCTCTTTGCACAGCTGGAGCCTTGCTGTACACCTGTGCTCTGGCTCATAGCACCTCAGCTGCTTCTCCCTTCAGTGTCACATGGAACAATTAGACCAGCACCTCCTCACCTATCTCTATTGCAAGGGATATTTTTGTCACACACTACTTCCTTGGGCAGTACTGGTCCCCCCATCTACCAGAGGGTGCTGACTAATTACCTTCCAGTAAAGCCTTATGAGAGGTATGTAGCATGCTCTACACCTTTTTTTTCTTCTCTTCTCTCTCTTTTGGTTTAAACCATCTCCCCTTGTCCTGTCACAACAGGCCCTACTCAAAAATCTGTCCCCAGATTTCTCATCTGCCCCTTCAAGCACTGAAAAACCACCAGAAGGTCTCCCTGAAGCATTCTCTCCTCCAGTCTAAACTCTAACTCTCTCAGCCTGGCCTCACAGCAGAGAGCTTGTAGTCCTTGTTGTAGCCTCCTGTGGACCTGCTGCAACAGGTTTATACCTTCTTGTGCTGAGGACCCCAGAGCTAGCTGTCTCTTGCTATTCTGTTTCTTCATACAATGTAGTATCATTTTCAACCATTAGAATGGCCTTCTCATGTCCAGGTGTGACAAGCCACTCACTGATGCAGCAGGAACTAGAGAAAAAATCCCTGTTTCTTTCTAGCTAGGACTGAGAGAAGCACCATTAACCCACAGGAATGGGTGTAAGGCCTCAGAACACTTAGGGTCATGAGAGTATCAGTTCCTGGGATATATCACTAGTGACCGACCTCCACCAGACTTCATGTCACCCAGCACAACTGTTTGATCCTGGCAGGGTAGTGGGTTTGCAGTTCACCTCACTGTCCACCTATCTTAACCATACTTTGTTTGTCTGTGAGGATGTTCTGGGGGAGAGTGTCAAATGCTTTGCTGAAGACAAGGAAAACAATGTCCACTATCTTCCCTCATTTTGGTCAGATGTGATTTCTCCTTTGTAAATCTGTGCTGACTATTCCTAATCACCTTCTCGCCCTTATTTCCAGGATTAGTTGCTCCATCACCTGCCCAGGAATCAAGGTGAGACTGGCTGGCCTGTAGTTCCCCAGATGGTCCTTCTTGTCCTTCCAGAAGACAGGGGTGACATTTGCTTTCTTCCAGTCCTCAGGAACCTCTGCTGATGACCACAATTTTTCAAAGGTAATTGAGAGTGGCCTCACAATGACACTGGCCAGTTCTTGTGGGAGCAACCCCTCAGGCCCTATGGACTTGTTTAAACAGAGTATTTCTATTTAGAGAAGGAAAATATTGACACTTACTCATTTGTTTTCCTTGGTATTTTCCTCATGTCTCTGTTTTACTTCTCCGTGCTTTTGCTTGTAATGAGAGCCCAGAGCCTGTTTGTGTGCATTATTTACTCTTGCCCCCCTTCAATCAACCAGCAATATTTTTAACACCAGCACCCCCATACTGACATTAACCTCTCCAGTTCTCAGAAAGGCTATTCTATGTAGAGTTAGAAACACTGATTCATCCCAATCAGTCTGTGCTCAGAGTCATTCCTCATCTTCCCATACAAGTTTCTGAGTAACCCACAAAGGGAAAATCACTATCACAATGCAACCTTTCTTTCCAAATCCTCTGCTGTCCCTGGACACCACAGGAGCTCATTTCAGCCACAGTAGGGACAAAGATATTTATTTTGATTTATGCTTTCCTATCTTCTCCCTCTTAGCCGCAAGAAGCCGATCTCCATCATCTCTGCGTATCTCGGCTCCTCAACCAGACAGTGACCTTGTTTCAGAAGTCAAACTGAGATCAAATGCTCGTGGGTAAAAAGCCTTTGACTCACAAGAGGAACTAGAGGAAAAAGCTGTTCATCCTGCACACTGCTGTGTTCACAGTGAGTACAGTTGTTTCCTTTCCCACACATCTTTGCTGTTTATTTGAGGGGGGGGGTTATTAAGCTAACGTGCATTTCAACAGCTGCTTCCTTGAGAGTTTTAAAACATATCAAGGGCTAGGCCAACCTACTAAGAAGAAAAGAGGTCTAGGAGGAAGAGAAATTGTGAAGTGGCAGATGCTGAAGCTTCTTTTACCCTTAGTGGCTCTATGTATTCAAGGAAGTGCTAAGATAAATGCAGATGGCAAGAGTTAACGAAGCACACACATGACAACGTAGTGTGTGCTGTTCTGGTTAAGAATTTCTCACATCTAGAGGGAAAAAGGAAAGGGAGAAGGCAAAGGGGATGGAGCAGTGGAAGGGAAAGGGGATAAGGCAAGGGAAGGGGAAGAAAAAAGAGAGAGAAGGCTCCAGCCAATAGTCTTTGTTTCAACAAATGAAAGGTAGAACCACTGACCATGAATAAGCCACTTAAATCTTTGAGTCTGGGCCCCAGAGTACCTACTCACGAGCTAGTGTCTCATGGTCAGACCAAGGCCTATAAGTCAAGGAACAAAATCAGCACAGCAATAGAGCCTTTGTGTGTTTAAGGGTGTTGAGACTTGAACTTCATCACCTCAAGCTTCTTGCCACATCTCCCTTTCCCCTTCCGTGGCACCATTAAAGCTTCAGGTTTTGAATGCGTTTTGCTGTGTACAACATCTATGGAAAAAGAAGAAGAAGGGGGGAAAAAAAAGATTCTCTGCACTTCAAAGACACTGCCTGAAATGAGCAGGCCATGAGTTTGGGTTGGTTCAATGTCATCAAAACATCCATTCAATAAACTTTCTGCTTCTTTTTATGTTCCTTACGGAAGTAAAGCAGAACTTTGCCTTAGCAAGGACAGTTTAACTGTAATACATCTGCAGTTTGTTGTTGGGATCACTTGTCTTTCTAAACCAGGTCTGCCAGTTATTTCTCTTAGATGAAACCAGTGAACCTTTAAAAATGGGTGAAAAAAAGGAAAGATTTGGCTTAGAATTAAGCAACTTTCTAGTACCTGCCCTAAGCTTGATCGGCCCAAATCTATGCTATTTTTGATGGCTACTCATATTCCTGGTACTGGAGTTATGAAGTCATTTGGTAAAAGGGGCTCAATCTGATTCCAACAGAAACAAAATTAAAAGAGTGATTTCTCACATGTTGCCCTAGAAATAGCCAACACCACGTGAAAGGCTCTGCTTTGTTATGAAACCCTGCACTGGCACAATCGTTTGGACACAGTTTGTTTAAAGAGCAGTGGAAACAGGGGGGAACCTAAAAGAAAGCACAGTTTTACGTCTATTCAGGATGGAGGCACAGTTATTTCCAAACAACCAAAAGATAACGTTGCTAAGAGCAGTTTCAAAGTTGACTGGCTTGTTAAGCACATCAAGCACTGAAGAAAAAAGCAAGCCACTTTTAAAAGGAAACAAGCAAGTGAAGCAGCTTTATCATTTCAAAAAGTAACGGTAATCACAAGTAAATGTTCCAAAAGCAATTTGTGTGTCAGCTTTAACTAATTCCTAATACACACACACGTATTTTCTTCTAGGCTGTAGCATGCTAGAGGAAGAGCTCTGAAAATGGGCTCTGCAGTAGGCATGATGAAGGGTGCTGAGGCAGGCGGCTCTCTGAAGCTGTCCTGGTGTCCTGGGTTAAGACAGCCCACTCTCAAAAGCAAGCCCTCTCACACAAAGATTGTGAGGGAAAGTAACACAAGCAGCCCTGGGTTGAGTTTAATGAGATGATTCGGATGTACAATGGCCTTAGCCTCTTTGCAGAAAAGCACAGCAAAAGCAGAGGCAGCAGCAGAAGCCAGTGATAAAATGAACGCTCCACTCTCCAAACCTGCAGCCAGCCCAGTGGAAAAAAACAGCTCCCAAAACTCAGAAACCAGAAGCAGCAACTGGAACAATGATAATAATACAATAATATAATACAATACACCAGGTTGAAAGAGACCTTCAAGATCATCGCGTCCAACCCATCAACCAATCCAACCCACCTAAATAACTAAACCATGGCACCAAGCACCCCACCAAGTCTCCTCCTGAACACCTCCAATGAAGGTGACTCCACCACCTCCACTGGCAGCCCATTCCAATGGGAAATCACTCTCTCTGTATAGAACTTCTTCCTAACATCCAGCCTAAACCTGCTCTGGCGCAGCCTGAGACTGTGTACAGGAAGCCTCTCATGTCACAATCTGAACGATGAGCCCAATGATGCTTTGCTGCAGGCTGCACTTTCATTGTGAAGCTGGAATCACAGCAGCATGCTATGGAATTGCAGATTCAGTTGGCTAACCCATGACACCTGGCCAGTCCTAATGCACCAGTCTTTTTTTGTCCTATAACCCCAGGAAAACAGAGATTGGAGGAGATAAACCTAACTAGATCAGAACTAGTGACACTGCCTGGACAGACAGGAAAAGAGAGATTGGAGGGGATAGACCACTAGATCAGAACAGACACTGGTGAGCAGTCTGCAATGGAGCAGCCCAGGGAAGGTGAGATATTTGTTTTAAAAAATGACCATTCATCCTGATACAGAGAATTTTTGTAGTATGCTCCAACTGTCCTATTCAGATCCTGTGAAAAAGGGTTAAGACTGCACAGCTTCATCCAGTTCTTTGATCTTGTAAACTCATACCTCCCTTATTAAAAGGGACCTTTAAAAGTCACCTAGTCCACTGCCCCTGCAGTAAGCAGGGACATCCCCAACTAGGTCAGGCTGCTCAGAGCCCCATCAAGCTTGGCAATGCAACAGGTGCTTGCCATGAGGACTTGCCATTAAAAGGTTCTGTTCATCTGGCAGATGGATCCACACTCTGCCCATTCCCTTGTAAAGCAGCCAGACAGATTTGGGGTTTTCTACCCTGCTCCAGTTTCAAACCATTGCCCCTCAACCTGTCACTACAAGCCCCACACTGTTCACCCATGCCCAGCTGCTGTGCTCCCACCCCTTCTCATCTCCCATGGACTTGCAGCATGTGGATAGCTCTCTATGGTTGCTGAACCTCCAAATTCTTTATCTGCTTGTAGAGCTGCTGTTGTTGAGCAAAAGCCTAATTAGCCTGCCAAATGCAATGACAAATGATAAAGCTTCAGTGTACTCTGGCTCATTTGTTACTAGCTGTGGTGTAAATGTTCTGGGAAGACAAGGTTTAATACCACCATCAGCTGATGAAACAGCTTTTTTGGTGTAATTTCCAGGAAGGCCTCCTTTCCTTTGAGTAAGTTTGCTTTGACGTTACTGGGAGATGGTTTGGCGCAGATATTTACACTCGGCTGAATTCCTGTGGCATCCTCCAAGCTCATTTGACACAGGCTTGGGGCCCAGGCTGCCAGAAGTCGAGAAAGCACTTTGCACAGCACCTTATCAATTTGTTGTGCTGACTGAGCGGTGTCATTACTTTGCCATGGCTGGGGAGGCTGACTAACCCTCCCTGAACCCTTAATCTCAGGACAGTTTGGACTAAGAGAGATTTCTGCAAAAACAGGCCACAAAGAATGCATCAGCAAGGAAAAGCTTTGCATCTTTTACAGCTTCTTGACCTCTTCTGGGTGGACTTTTTTTCCTACCAGGAAGGATTAAACAGAATAAGCTGGGGCCTCAGCACAATGCAGTGACTGATCTGCACAGCTGGGCTTAGGCATGTCTCCAAACAGCATGGCTTAGCTAGCAAGCACACAAGCCTGACTCATTGCTGCTTCAATTTGGTTTCTAACCAGCAGTTCAGATTTTGGGGTCTCAAATTCATCCCTGATTATGCTAATTTATTTATTCTATTGAGGCTTGGTTTCACTGAGACCAAGAAGGAGGGGGAAAATGGAGGGAAAGAGCAACATAGGAAGACCTGAGAAGGCTTCTATTTCCCTAGCACATGTCTTTTGTCTAGTTGGTGATCAGCTGTGGTGACAAGCCACCAACTGAGTCCAATAAATCATAACATTGAGTAACCATTGCACACACAGTAATCACAGAATCACCGAATCACCAAGGTTGGAAGAGACCTCAAAGATCATGGAGTCCAACCTGTCACCACAGACCTCATGACTAAACCATGGCACCAAATGCCACGTCCAGTCCCCTCTTGAACACCTCCAGGGATGGTGACTCCAATGTGAGAGTCATGATAATAAAATAATTGAGCACTAACGCAACATATCCTACAATTACAAAAATATGAAGTGCACAGGGCATGGAAAAATTTGCCTCAAACTGGACAAAAAACCCCAAATAGAGTAATACTTTTTAATACTCTATTAGTTACATGAGTTTATTTCTTTTGTCAGACATTTTATCTGATACTATGAAACAGAATATAGCTTACATGCAATCACCTTACTAAGCAAGTCTCAGCTCCATAAATTTAAGAATTGGAGCAGTAAAGATTGCAGAATATGGAGGTGGTCCTTTTACCAAGACCCACTTTGTAGGGTGCCCTTTGCGGTGCACACTTTGCAGTGTGCCCAGCACACTGTGGCCCAATAGTGTGGCCAGCAGGAGCAGGGAGGTCATTGTGCCCCTGTACTCAGCATTGGTTAGGCCACACCTTGAGTCCTGTGTCCAGTTCTGGGCCTCTCAATTTAAGAAGGACATTGAGACACTTGAATGTGTCCAGAGAAGGGCAATGAGGCTGGGGAGAGGCCTTGAGCACAGCCCTATGAGGAGAGGCTGAGGGAGCTGGAGAAGAGGAGGCTCAGGGGAGACCTCATTGTACTCTACAACTACCTGAAGGGTGGTTGTAGCCAGGAAGGGGTTAGTCTCTTCTCCCAGGCCACCAGCACCAGAATAAGAGGACACAGTCTCAAGCTGCACCAGGGGAGGCCTGCTCCTGTTGGCCACACTATTCCTAATGCAGGCCAGGATGCCATTGGCCTTCTTGGCCACCTGGGCACACTGCTGGCTCATGAATTTAACCATGAATCTAAATCCTCCAGCCTTTAAATACAGAAGGCATTTGAAAAGTGAATTTCTAGTGAGCAGGGAAAACATTCCCTTCCCTTTCCAGTCGCTGCTCTGTAATTAGTATTATCTGCTCATCTCCAGTTGCTGTAACTGAGCTGTTCGTGGGGCAGCCACATTCTTTCCCACGGCTGGCCTCCGGTTTCCCTTCCACATCTGAAGGCTGATGGCTGTTTCCCCCCTCGTGTAACAAACTGTCCACGCAGTGTCACGAATAGCTCAAATTGTCAATCCTGCCCTCGAAGTGGAAAAAAGAGAAATAAAATCCAAACACCAACCACTCAGGAAACTGCGCTGGTACCACCATCTAGTGGTGCTCCTGGGAGGCTCGCAGCAGCCCCTGCGGCTGCATAAACACCTGCCTCAGAAACAGGCGTCATGCACACGACTTGTGTGACCGTCCTTTAGCTTCATGCCTCTTTGCTGGGGATACAAAAGGCTCACTCGGGGTTTGAATAGAATAGAAACGAATCGAATCGAATCGACCAGAACAGAACAGACCAGGTTGGAAGAGACTTCCAAGATCATCGCGTCCAACCCATCATCCAACACCACCTAATCAACTAAACCATGGCACCAAGCACCCCATCAAGTCTCCTCCTGAACACCTCCAATGATGGTGACTTCACCACCTCCCCGGGCAGTCCATTCCAATGGGCAATCACTCTGTGTAGAACTTCTTCCTAACCTCCAGCCTAAACTTGCCCTGGTGCAGCCTGAGACTGTGTCCTCTTGTTCTGGTGCTGGCTGCCTGGAAGAAGAGACCAACCTCTGCCTGTCTACAACCTCCCTTCAGGTAGTTGTAGAGAGCAATAACGTCATCCCTGAGTCTCCTCTTCTCCAGGCTAAGCAACCCCAGCTCCCTCAGCCTTTCCTCATAGGGCTTGTGTTCCAAACCCCTCACCAACTTTGTTGCCCTTCTCTGGACATGTTCCAGCAAGTCAACATCCTTCCTAAACTGAGGGGCCCAGAACTGGACACAGTACTCAAGGTGTGGCCTAACCAGTGCAGTGTACAGGGGCAGAATGACCTCCCTGCTCCTGATGCAGGCCAAGATGCCATTGGCCCTCTTGGCTGCCTGGGCACACTGCAGGCTCATGTTCAGCCTACCAGTGTGCCAGTATGCTGCTTTGAACTTGCTCTTAATCCACAGGTTCAGTAGAATGGTTTAATTTGGAAGGGACCTTAATGATCATCTAGTTCCAGTCCCCCTGCCACAGCAGGCAAGTGGCTGGGCAGAAAGGTTTGCTTTAAAACAATCTCTAAAAAGGTGACCTGGATAATTTCTTTGTGGGAAACTGGCCAGCCACCACGAAGAAAAATCAGAAGAGTTCTAGATGTTGTAATTCTCCTAACACACCTTTCTTTTGCTTGTCCTTATAATGAGAGGTTATAATGGTGTCACCTACTGGGGAAAAACAACTGTGGATGTAATTATATGAGATTCATAGAATGGTTTAGGTTGGAAGTCACCTTAAAAGTCGTCTAGATCCAACCTCCCTGCCACGGGCAGCCTGCTGGTTTGCAGGCTGTGGGAGGCTCTGCCACCAGAGGTCAGCCTGCACCTCATTAAGAAACAGTTTTTCCTGGCCTCCAGAATATCAGCTCAAGGGGAATCCACCAACAGGCACCTTTCAAAGATGAGAATTAGTGTTGGTGAGCACAGATGGGGCTGCAATCCTTTCAAATGCAGGAGATTTTCTGTGGAACTCAGAGAGATGGGCCAGGGATTGCGATTTCTCACCATGCTATAAGAAACTCTCCCCTTCCCACCAGTAGAAGGGCATGGAAGATGCAAACCATACATTTATTGTGCAAATTAAATGAGAAACACAGGTCTGGAGTTTAACACTGCTCTGTGATATCCACAGAATTAGCCAGGTTGGAAAAGACCTGCAAAATCATCAAGTCCAACTGATCACCCAACCCTAGCTAAGCAACTAGACCATGGCACTAAGTGCCTCATCCAGGCTTTTTTTAAACACTTCCAGGGACAGGGACTCCACCACCTCTCCAGGCAGCCCATTCCAATGGGCAATCATTCTTTCTGTGAAGAATTTCTTCCTAACATCCAGCCTAAACCTCCCCTGGCATAGCTTGAGACTGTGTCCTCTTGTTCTGTCACTGTACTCAGTTCTGCCCCTGTACTCGGCACTGGTTAGGCTACACCTTGAGTGCTGTGTCCAGTTCTGGGCCACCCAATTCAAGAAAGATGTTGAGTTGCTTGAATATGGCCAGAGAAGGGCAACAAAGCTGGGGAGGGGTCTGGAGCACAGCCCTGTGAGGAGAGGCTGAGGGAGCTGGGTTTATTTAGCCTGGAGAAGGGGCTCAGGGGAGAACTTATTGCTGTCTACAACTACCTGAAGGGTGGTTGCAGCCCTGTGGAGCTTGATCTCTTCTTCCAGGCAACCAGCAACAGAACAAGAGGACACAGTCTCAAGCTGTGCAGGGGGAAGTTTAGGCTTGCTCTTAGAAAAGTTCTTCACAGAAGGAGAGATTGCCCATTGGAATGGGCTGCCCAGGGAGGTGGTGGGGTCAATATCCCTGGAGGTGTTTAAGAAAGAACTGGATGAGGCACTTAGTGCCATGGTCCAGTTGATTAGCTAGGGTTGGGTGATCAGTTGGACTTGATGATTTTAGAGGTCTCTCCTAACCTGGTTGATTCTGTGGTTGCCTGGGAGAAGAGACTGAGCCCCACCTGCCTACAGCCTCCTACTCGGCACCATCAATCTGGACTTCAATGGCAAGAGTTCCTCATTCTTGACAGGGGGCTTTTTCCCAAGTATGGTGCTCTCCTTACCCCTTTCTGGAAGCCATATTCAAAATGTTCTTTCCTTTCTACCTTTTCCTCAACCTCCTTCTTCCTCAGGAAAACCCCAAACCCAACCTCAAAATACTGTGCAAGAGAAATTGTATTACTTACACAGCTGAAGTCTGAAGAGAGTTTTGAAGATATGATGCCTTGTAATGGCACAACCCTTTTCCTCATCTCTTTACAGATGGTTTTGGTCTGCTGATCTTACCTCTAAATATTAAAAGGAGTCAAAGTCTCATGGGAGTTACTGGAGTTTATTTGTGAGGGTAGTCTGACAGGCTAGCATGAATTCTTTACTCTTTGAGCTAAACTTGTTCATTTCAAAAGAGGTATTTAGCCATATAGTCTCTTTATTCTATGTTTGTGGAATATCTTCCTTACCCAGTTCCAGGAACCTCAGGACCTGATGTCTTTTTCACATGTGCACTCCTTTCAGGCTGACTGATGCTGCAGAGCACCTTTGCAACTCTGCAACAGGGAAAATCCACAGCAAACAGAACTTAGCTCTTCTGTGCTGTGGGCCTAGGGATGGGTCTCTGTGTCTTGCAGCCAATGTGCTTTGGCTCAGCCTAGCACAAGCATATCTGCACATTGGTTTTAACAAGGACAAGACTGTAATTTCTTTTTAATTTGGTGAGTGTAAAGGAAGTTTGTGAGATAATCACTATTTAATATCTATCTGTGACCTAAAACTCAGTCATAGGTTGCACCCCAAGTTTAGAGAGGGACATGAATGCTACAACTCTAAGCACAGCTTCCTCCTGCAACATGCATAGCAGAAGCACAGATTAAAATCAGTTTGGATCCTGTTAATGCCCTGGTCTATCAGGTTTAGCAAGGCTGTCTGGGAGCAGCCAGTATTTTACAGCACCTGTTACAACTCAGAGAAGGGCACTTGAAATATTTGCAGGAAGGTTAATCCTTTCCTGACTACAAAGCTTCTGTCATGGTTTAACCTCAGACAGCAACTAAGCAGCAAGAAGCTGCTCACTCAGTCCCCCAGCTATCCCACAGGGTGAGGAGGAGAACTGGAAAGAAAGAAAAAGGTGAAACTTGTGGGCTGAGACAAGAGCAATAAAATATTAAAGTAGAATAATAATAATAATGATAAAGATAACTAAAAAAAAAAAAAGCTTGTTCACCACCTGCTGACTGAAGTCCAGCCAGTACCCAAGCAGCAATAAGCTTCTCCCAGCCAACTTCCCCCACTTTATATACTGGGCATGATGTCCTCTGTCCAGCCAACATGGATTTAGGAAGGGCAGGTCCTGCCTCTCCAACCTGATCTCCTTCTATGATCAGCTGACCTGCCTGGTGGATGTGGGGAGGCCTGAGGATGTAGTCTACCTGGACTTCAGCAAGGCCTTTGACACCGTCCCCCACAGCAAACTGCTGGCTAAGCTGTCAGCTTGTGGCTTGGACAGCAACACTCTGTGCTGGGTTAGGAACTGGCTGGAGGGCCGAGCCCAGAGAGTGGTGGGTAATGGTGCCACATCCAGCTGGAGGCCAGTCACCAGTGGAGTGCCCCAGGGATCAGTGCTGGGCCCCATCTTCTTTAATATCTTCACTGATGATCTGGATGAGGGGATTGAGACAGTCATCAGCAAATTTGCAGATGACACCAAGTTGGGAGCAGATGTTGGTCAGTTAGAGGGCAGAAGGGCTCTGCAGAGGGACCTCGACCAGCTGGACAGATGGGCAGAGTCCAATGGGATGGCATTCAACAAGTCCAAGTGCCGGGTGCTGCACTTTGGCCACAACAACCCCATGCAGAGCTACAGGCTGGGGTCAGAGTGGCTGGAGAGCTGCCAAACAGAGAGGGACCTGGGGGTGCTGATTGACAGCTGCCTAAACATGAGCCAGCAGTGTGCCCAGGTGGCCAAGAAGGCCAATGGCATCCTGGCCTGCATTAGGAACAGTGTGGCCAGCAGGAGCAGGGAGGTCATTGTGCCCCTGTACTCTGCATTGGTTAGGCCGCACCTTGAGGCCTGTGTCCAGTTCTGGGCCCCTCAGTTTAAGAAGGACATCGAGACACTTGAACGTGTCCAGAGAAGGGCAACAAGGCTGGTGAGAGGCCTTGAGCACAGCCCTATGAGGAGAGGCTGAGGGAGCTGGGGTTGTTTAGCCTGGAGAAGAGGAGGCTCAGGGGCGACCTCATTGCTCTCTACAACTACCTGAAAGGTGGCTGTAGCCAGGAGAGGGTTGGTCTCTTCTCCCAGGCAACCAGCACCAGAACAAGAGGACACAGTCTCAAGCTGCACCAGGGGAACTTTAGGCTGGAGGTGAGGAGAAAGTTCTTCACGGAGAGAGTCATTCGCCATTGGAATGTGCTGCCCAGGGAGGTGGTGGAGTCACCGTCCCTGGAGGTGTTGAAGAGAGGATTGGACGTGGCACTTGGTGCCATGGTCTAGTCATGGGGTCTGTGGTGACAGGTTGGTCTTGATGATCTTTGAGGTCTCTTCCAACCTTGGCAATACTGTGATACTGTGATACTGTGAATATCCCTTTGGCTGGCTCAGCTCAACTGTCCTGGCCTCGGACACTCACAGCTTCTTGTGCTCCTGCTCACTGGCAGAGCATGGGAAACTGAAAAACCCTTAACTTGGGGTAAGTTGTACTTGGCAACAACTAAAACATCAGGATGCTATCAGCGTTATTCTCCTGTTAAATTTGAAAATCAGCACTCTGATAGCTACTGGGAAGGAAATTACCTTTGTCCCTCTCAAAATCAGGACAAAGCGCTATTAAGACGTGTTGGAATTATAGCACAGGACAGCCTCCAGACATTGTTTAACCATTGTAGTATCAAAAAGCAGCAGGCTGGATGCATGCAGGCCCAGCAGTAGTCCTTTGCCTGCTTCCTCGTCTGTGTACCTAACATGGAAACACCTTGGAAATGCTTTCTTTAGAAGAAAGAAAACAAATCTGTTCAATATACTGAGATGGGGGAAAGGGACATGGCAGTGCTGAGCCTGTGATGCTCATGCTGCAAGCTCTCTGCAGAGCTGTGCTGACAGACAGCATTGAAGCTGCCTATTTTTAACAGCTGCCCTCTCCAAAGCCTCCTTCCTGGCTTCCTTTCTAACTATAGCATGGAACAAGAAAGTGAAGCACTTCTGAGTCAACTTTTCATACCCTTGCCTTTTTTCTAACCTTTTTGGTTTACACCTTTTTTTCTTTTCCTTTTCCTTTTTAAAGGGATTTCTTCTCAGAACAGTGACATTTTAGCAGCAGCCTTGGTATAAAAGGAGGATTTGGTGGGTTTTTTTGTTTTTGAGGAAGGTAAGAGTGGGGAGCATGTTCATTTGGGTTATGGAATAATTGCTCCATGAACAGGGAAGGTGCTGTAAGTTGCAACCGACTGGACAGATGGGCGGAGTCCAACGGGATGGCATTCAACAAGTCCAAGTGCCGGGTGCTGCACTTTGGCCACAACAACCCCATGCAGAGCTACAGGCTGGGGTCGGAGTGGCTGGAGAGCTGCCAAACAGAGAGGGACTTGGGGGTGCTGATTGACAGCTGCCTGAACAGGAGCCAGCAGTGTGCCCAGGTGGCCAAGAAGGCCAATGGCATCCTGGCCTGCATTAGGAATAGTCTGGCTAGCAGGAGCAGGGAAGTCATTGTGCCCCTGTACTCTGCATTGGTTAGGCCACACCTTGAGGCCTGTGTCCAGTTCTGGGCCACTCAGTTTAGGAAGGACATCGAGACACTTGAACGTGTCCAGAGAAGGGCAACAAGGCTGGTGAGAGGCCTTGAGCACAGCCCTATGAGGAGAGGCTGAGGAAGCTGGGGTTGTTTAGCCTGGAGAAGAGGAGGCTCAGGGAGACCTCATTGCTCTCTACAACTACCTGAAGGGAGGTTGTAGCCAGGAGAGGGTTGGTCTCTTCTCCCAGGCAACCAGCACCAGAACAAGAGGACACAGTCTCAAGCTGTGCCAGGGGAACTTTAGGATGGAGGTGAGGAGAAAGTTCTTCACTGAGAGAGTCATTTGCCATTGGAATGTGCTGCCCGGGGAGGTGGTGGAGTCACCGTCCCTGGAGGTGTTCAAGAGGTGATTGGATGTGGCACTTGGTGCCATGGTCTAGTCATGGGGTCTGTGGTGACAGGTTGGACTCGATGATCTTCAAGGTCTCTTCTAACCTTAGTGATACTGTGATACTGTAACCCAGTGGGACTTCTTATTTTCAGTAGTGTGATCAGCTCCTGCTGTTTAAAGCCATTCAGCAGCTGCTGTTCTTGGAGCAGTGTGATTTTGTTCAGGCTGTTTTCTGTTGTCTCCCTTGATTTGGCTGTTGGTAAGATTTATCTGGGGACAGGCTGAGAGAGTTGGGGTTGTTCAGCCTGGAGGAGAGAAGGCTCCAATGAAACCTTAGAGCAGCCTTCCCGTATATGATGGGGCTATGGGAGAGCTGGGGAGGAACTTTTTACAAGGGCTTGTAGTGACAGGATGAGAGGGAATGGATTGAAGCTTGAGGAGGGCAGATTTAGACTGGAAATTAGGAAGACATTCTTTCCAGTGAGGGTGGTGAAACACTGGAACTGGAACCCCTTCCCTGGATGTGTTCAAGGCCAGGCTGGATGAGGCTTTGAACAACCTGGGCTAGTGGAAAGCATCCCTGCCCATGGCAGGGGAGTTGGAACTGGAAGATCTTTAAGGTCCCTTCCAACCTAAACCATTCTGTGACTGTATGAAACTGCCTCTTCAAAATGAAAACTGGGGGTGTCTGGATAATCCTAAAGAAAGAAAAGGGGGGGGAAAAGCAGGGATTTGTCAAAAGTCTTTAGCCCTTTGGTGGACTGGCAATTCTGAAGTGGATTCTCCTTTTCTCTTCTTTCTCTGTCATTCTGTAACTTCAGGACAGCAAGCTGACTTTCAAGTCAGTTATATATTCTTGCTTAACCCACACAGGTGTTACAAGGTGAGGAGAGGAGCACAAGACAGTTGCTTAGTGTTGGCTGTTCATAGCATGGTACTGAATTCCTGCTGTGCTTTCCCCTCCAGTATATTACAGGAGCACTTGAAGTGTTGAGAGTGTGTTTTCTTCTTGTTGTTTCTAAGCAACTCTTACACAAATGAGGGCCCAGAAAAGAGGACAAAACAGGAAAGGAAGCAAGCAAAAAATAGGACTAGAAACTTTTTTCTGGAAACTGCATATCTTACTAATATATGTTTTCTGCCTCTCTAGACTAATTTTTTGCAGCTATTCCATATCACTTGTATACTGAAAGAACATTTTAGAGAGGTAGGTGTTGGTCTCTTCTCACAGGTAATTAGCAATACAACAAGAGCAAAAATAGAAGTGGGTAGATTAAGACTGGGTGTTAGGAAGAAGTTCTTCAGCCATGGAACAGGCTGCCCAGGGAGGTGGTAGAAGCCTCATCCCTGGAGGTTTTTAAGGCCAGGCTGGACGTGGCTCTGAGCAACCTGATCTAGTGTGAGGTGTCCCTGACTGTGGCAGGGGGCTTGGAACTAGATGATCCTTGAGGTCCGTTCCAACCCTAACAATTCTTTGATTCTAAGAGGGAATGGCCTCAAACTGCAACAGGGCAGGTTTAGAGTGGACATTAGGGAAAACTTTTTCATAGAAAGAGTGGTCAGGCATTGGAACAGGCTGCCCAGGGAGGGGTTGAGTCACCATCCCTGGAGGTGTTTAAAGATCATTTAGATGTGGTGCTTGGGGATACGGTTAAGGGGTGAGCTTTGTAGAGTAGAGTCAGTTGGACTTGATGATCCATTGGGTCTTGTCCAACTTGAATGATTCTATGCTAACCAAAGGCATAGGCCCCTCATTGAAAGGCACAGCTTTTTATTTTCCCCAATCTATTGGACTCCTGCAGAGGGCTACAATTAATACTGCATTTGCCTGATGCAGTTAATCACAGCAGCAATTAATCCAAAGCTTTTGTCCCTAAACTCTGTTTGTAAGCTAACTCTGTAAGAATTCCTGTGCCGATAGCACCCTACCAATGGTGTATAAACTTCAGCAATGTTTGCATTTGCTCTGTGTTACTTATGCTGTGCACTCAGCACATGGGTGACTGAATTGTTACATGGCTGGTGAGTTCCTGAGGCCTGAGCAGCATAATTTGTTGTGACTGCCTCAGTTCATTTGTGATCGTGGTATTCAGACCAAGCAGAGTCATGTTGCATGCTCACAGGAGCCAGTACCTGGTTGTGCAAAGGACTGAGGGACTGAACAGAGGCCAACTCAAAGCAGTTTAGAAATACCCCACTGGAACACAGAATCACAGAATAAATCCAGTTGGAAGAGACCTCAAAGAGTCAAACCCTCAACCCAGCACTGAAAGGTCAATGCTAAACCACGTCCCTAAGCACCACGTTCACACGCTGCTTAAACACCCCCAGGGATGGTGACTCCACCACTGCCCTGGGCAGACCATTCCAATGCTTGAGAACCTTTTCAGTGAAGAACTATTTCCTAATATCCATCCTGAACTTCCCCTGGTTCAGTTTGTATCCATTTCCTCTGGTCCTGTCACTTGCCACCAAAGAGAAGAGGCTGCCCCCTCCTCACTCTAACCTTCCTTCACATAGAGAGCAATGAGGTCTCCCCTCAGGCTCCTCTTCTCCAGACTGAACACCTCCAGCTCCCTCAGATGCTCCTTGTAGCCCAGGTGCTCCAGGCAGAGGGGGAAAAAATCTGCTGTTTCCCTTTTTTAGTAGGTAAATATCTTGCTGTGAGGGAGGCAGATTGTGCCAGTGAGAAAAATAATGCTTTCCCAATTTCTCAGCTGAATATTGTGTTGCAAAGCCTTATGCCACCCTCCAAAATTAGCACCTTTGAAGTCAGAGTTGGTACCAGTCAAATTCAACTGATGGCTGCCTCTAGGATAGATTTTGCTCTTGTGTTTGCTACAAAAAGAGATAGGGCTACAAACAGTTGGTCTTGTGCTTATCCAACAGACAGAGGGAGCTGGGGATGTTCAGCCTGGAGAAGAGAAGACTCCAGGGAGACCTAATAACAGACTGCAGTGATAGGATGAGGGGCAATGGTTTGAAATGAGAGAAGAGCAGCTTTAGATGGGATGTTAGGAGCAAGTTCTGCACCATGAGGGTGCTGGAACACTGCAACAGGTTGCCCATGGGGGGTAGTTGAGGTCCCATGCCTGGAGGTACTCAAAGTGAGGCTGGACAAGGCTCTGAGCAAGCTGATCTACTTGAGTATGCCCCTGCTGACTACGGAGGGAGTTGAACTAGATGACCATTAGAGGTCCCTCCCAACCCAGACCATTCTAGGATCTCCAGGCACTGCGGTTGTAAGATGTAAGCCTCTAGGGTGCTATGTGAGGCATAACTGGTCCAAATATTTCTGTGGAGAAAGTCTTGCTGAAGACATTTGTTGAACCCTTCTTCCAACATGTGCATAGCTGTAGGAGAAAAGAGATGCCCCACTAGGTGATGGAAAGGATGATGCCTAAAACTCAGGAGGATCTAGATGAGGTTGCCCTCCCCCTGAGGAAGCAGGTTGTCCTGTTCCATCCACAAAACCTGCTCTCAACAAGATGCTCCCACAAGCTAACCAAGCTGTGAAACAGCATTAAGGTAAAATGATCCTCCCGGAGTCTGGGTAGCTGGAAACATCAGATCCTGCTGCAATATCATGAGATGAAAGTCGTCCTGCTTTGGTTTACATCTAAGTTCTTCATGTAAGTATGGAAATAACCTTCTGTTCACTCACTTTATTCTTCAAACCAGTTTCCAGACAAGCTTTCAGCCCATTACCTTTCTCATGTAAGCCCTTCCTTACCGATTGTCACCTGAAATCTTAACCAAAAATCCTATAAAAGAAGGGAAGTAAGTTATAGGTATCTTATTCTCTTTTGGCAGCCATCCTAAAAGTTTAAGATAGATGCTTTTACCTTTTTTCTTGTTTGTTGGAAATTACACTAGCTTTGTTGCTACAGAAAGAATGTCTCAGCACCCACATAGAGCTACAAGAACAGCACATCCAGGCATAGTCCAGAAGCTCAGTGGGTGCTGGGAGCTGAGCAAGGGCTCCTGTTATGGTTTGCTGGGGTTTTTTTCAGAGGGTAATTGACTTTAGAAGGAGGCAAGACCCCTAATTCTTGCCAAAACAGCTGCTCATCTGTGGTGCCTCTGTTTGGGGACACTGTAGATGTGGTGAGCAGCCCCAACCCAAGCAAATTCAGCACAGCAATGAAAACCAGGCTTTCCCTATTCTGAGCTGGGCAGCTAATAGCACCAGCTATTTTTTAATTCCATTTTGTGCCATTCCTTGTCTGACAATAAGTAATACTATGTGCCTCAGGAGGTGCTATGAAGCACAAGTAATCTCTGTTTGTAAAGCACTCCAAGGCACTTGACTGAAAGCCTGTACACAAGTGTCACCCCTGGCTACCAGCAGAGCTAGGAGCTACACAAGAGCTTGGCTCTGGAAGCAGTAATGTCTGTAGAATGACTTGCCAATAGTTGCTTATTACAACTGAGAGCAGCCAGCTCTGTAAGGCACATGCCCTCTTTGGAGGGGCAATCTGACACAGGCTTGTGGGAAGAGCCCAAAGGGGGTGTATGCAGCACCAGATGTCCAAATGACAGACTTCCACCCTGAATATATCAGAAGTGGCCATTCTGACAGCAAACCTGGCCCAAAGTGGATCAAAAATATCCCCACTGGTATTTCATAGAATCATAGAATCACCTGGGCTGGAAGGGACCTCTAAAGGTCATCCAGTCCAACCCCCCTGCAGTCAGCAGGAACATCCTCCACTTGATCATGTCACCCAGAGCCCTTTTGAGCCTGATCTTGAATATCTCCAGGGACAGGGCCTCAACCACCTCTCTGGACAACATGTTTCAGTGCTGAACCACCCTCATGGTAAAGAACTTGTTCTCTTGTTACTAACATCCAATCTAAACCTACTCTTCTCAAATTCAAAACCGTTGCCTCTCATCCTATCACTGCAGGCCTTTGCAAACAGTCCCTCTGCAGCCTTCTTGTAGCCCCATCAGGTACTGGAAGGCTGCTATTAGGTCTCTTCTCTAGGCTGAACAACCCCAGCTCCCTCAGCCTGTCCTCATAGCAGAGGTGCTGCAGTGCCCTGATCATCTTCATGGCCCTCCTCTGGACCTGCTCCATCAGGTTGATGTCCTTCCTGTGCTGGGGGCTCCAGAGCTCAATGCAGTACTCCATGTATGTCTAGAGCACCTATAAGCCCCAACATGGATCAGGATCTTGTTGCATCAGGAACTGTCCAGAGGTCAAATAAACACAGCAGTGGCCCAGACTGCTTTTTCCCTCAGACAGGAGGTAACATGTGGATGCAGGTTGAATGGAAAATAGAAGGAAACAAGGAGGCAGCATCAGACAGTGTCACCCAGTGGTCTTAGCCATTTTCCAAACTTTTGCTGATGTCCCTGCAAGAAAGTTCTGCTGAGGTCAGATGCAACAGGGAATTGGGAAGGTGTTTCTCTGCATGCTTCTCAGTGAGGTGGGCATCTTGCATTGAAGCTGGGGGGGGTATAATGTATGGACTGGAACTACAAGTAGCTAGACAGCCTTTGACCAACAGAGGGGAGACAACAGAAAAGCAACAGAAGACAGCAAAAAAGACTTGGCAGACACTTGCTAGATGACTCTGGAAGACTTTCAAAGGTTCAAAATAATAAAGAAAAAAAAAAAGAGACTAGTGTCCTAGACTGCTGATTCCCTAATCCCTAATTTGCTGGATACAGGAAAAGAGGAAGCAAGATTCAAAAACATGTGCAAGTATTTAATCTTAAAAGTTCACTGAAAAGATGTTTTCCATTTTTGTCTTTCACAGCTTATAGAGAGGTTTAAACTTCTACATGAAGACCATCGAGACACTTGAACGTGTCCAGAGAAGGGCAACAAGACTGGGGAGAGGCCTTGAGCACAAGCCCTATGAGGAGAGGCTGAGGGAGCTGGGGTTGTTTAGCCTGGAGAAGAGGAGGCTCAGGGCAGACCTCATTGCTCTCTACAACTACCTTAAGGGTGGTTGTAGCCAGGAAGGGGTTGGCCTCTTCTCCCTAGCAACCAGCACCAGTACAATGGGACACAGTCTCAAGCTGCACCAGGGGAAGTTGAGGCTCGAGGTGAGGAGAAAGCTCTTCACCGAGAGAGTGATTCGCCATTGGAATGGGCTGCCTGGGGAGGTGGTTGAGTCGTCGTCCCTGGAGGCGTTCAGGAGGGGACTGGATGTGGCACTTGGTGCCATGGTCTAGTCGTGAGGTCTGTGGTGACAGGTTGGACTCGATGATCTTCGAGGTCTCTTCCAACCTTGGTGATACTGTGATACTGTGATACTGTGATACCAAATTTGCACCAAGGCTGAGTCGTGTTTGAAAGCAGGGGTCCCCTAAGAAAGCATTAGAAGCCCTAAGCAGCAGGGAGAATTGGGACATTGTAGAAGTTAGTTACTGCCATCAGCTTCCCATCTTGATTGCTGCCACTCAGTTTTCCTGCAAGTCTTACAGTCAGTCCCAGAGACAAGCTTCAAGACTGAAATCCACAGACACTGTCACACTGAGCCTGCTAGCAGCCAAATGATGTGTTTCTGAAAGTGTCGCTCTCTCATCTTTAGCCACAACTGTTCTCTTTGCCTCTACTTGCTCTCTGGCATGTCACACTACTCCTGCAGCCTGCTGCTTCTGCATGATCACTCACCCCTGAGCTCAGGCAGAGCTGAATTCACCCCACAAGCTGCAGATACTCAAAGCATCTGGAGGCCTGGCTGGAAATCCTCTCTTGCGTACACAAGAGCTCTTTGAGGACGCAAAACAAATTTCCAGAGCATTTCCTTTTTCTTCAGTCTTGTCTGCACACGTGGAGGATGCAGCTGCCAGGCTGACAAGAAGGAAAGAACCAATGCAAGGTGCAAGATGCCTCTGCCAGCCTCAGGGTACCTGGGGCAATAGCAAATAAATAGCAAAAGCAATAGCTCCCATGTAGGAATGGAAGCTATTTCCACACCACTGTGACCCAGGATCAAAGTCTGGATGAATTGCTCCAATCTCACTCTACTGTGAAAAATGGGTAGTAAACCTTTGTCTCTACATTTTAAACATTGCACTGCTACTTGCCTTATGATTTAGCTTCTTTAGAGTGCTGTTTGGATTTGTTTTCTTTCTTCAAACTTCAACAGAGAAGAGATGATACAGTCACACAATTTATATATACACATCTGTACATGATTCCATCTATCTTGAAACTTGGGGTCAGCAACACAGGCTCTTAGAGTACCTGGACTCTTTTTTGTGTGAAGATAAAGCTTTATGCACATTGCATTTGATTTCATTCCAAACAAAATTACTCCCTTGTTAGTCATAGAACAATCACAGCCTCACAGAGTTCACCCCATCCTTTATCTTCACTGAATGGAGCTAAGTCAGTTCACAAATGAGATCTTGGCTCTTAAAATCAGCTCACCAAAAGCCTAAATGCAGTCTGTGTTATGGGGAAAATACTGGAAAAGACTGAAGACCTCTACTCTGATTATGTCTGGATACTTGCTGTCAGATCTCATCATCCTTGGGGTAGTAGCACAACAGGAAGGCCAAGCACGGATTTCCATCACAAATGCCATTAGGAACATCAGAATAGAGCCTTTGGTAACAACCTCAATAGCAACACTCCCCTGAGTCACAAACCAGCTCAAAAGAAAAGACTGCCAGAGAAAACACATAATTAAGGAGCAACAGAAAGGACTTTGTTGGATGCAGATTGCTACAGAAGGCTCAAGGATTAGAAGGCAGATAGGAATTGAGGGTTAAAAGATCCAGGTTGATACCCCCACAGCGGAGATGTTTAATCACGGACACAAGCAATGAACAGCGAGAAGCTACTCCATGGAATAAATCATAACTCTGTTGGGATGAGCTGGGGCAAACATCCTCTTGAGGGGCACATTCCTAGCATCAAGACCAACACATCATGGAGAAGGAAATGCTTAGACAAGCTTCTAAGGACAAGGTCACTGTACTTGCCAGTAGCAAAGGCAGAAACAAAAACATCACTCCCTTCTGTCCCAAAACCACAACTGCTTTGAATAACTTTATATCATGATTGTCATTTGGACACTAGTGGGCAAAGACTAACTACTGGAATATAAAGTGGAGAAGTTATGGAACAAAGTTTTCAGAAAACCCACAAGGGAGTTTCACCCTGGGTGAAACAGGAGCTTGAGCAGAAGCTGATCATACTTCTGAGACCAGCATCAATATGAAAGAAAAATCTGCAAGAAATGAATTTTTGTTGATGAATGACTCATTAGGTTCTCATTTCAGGCAGGGGAAATTGTGACAGTCTGTAGTGAGAATTAACCAGTCACTTCTTGAGCTCCACAAGAGCCTGAAACATGAATGCCACAACTGCAGTTCATCAGGAGAACCCAGGCCTCTGGGGAGATGTGGTTGTCATGAAGCTCTGGAGGTGCAGCTCCTGTACTTGAGGCACTCCACTACTACTCTATCCACAACAGAGCTCAAAACACTTGGTGTAACCTTTGGGGTCTGTCTGAACATCACAAAATGAAAGTGATTAGGATGTGCAACCACGAATGCACAACTGAAATAAGCCAAACAGTGGCAATAAATCTGCAGTAAATAAAAGTGCCAACAGACAGCAAAAGGGTACCTCATGAGTACCTCTCTTTCCCCCTTCCCTCAGGAAAGGGCCAAAGGCTGGTGCAAATCTCTTTGTGGCGAAGGGGAACAGCTATCCATTGTTAATGAGCTTCTCTGGCTCCTTCATTTCTAATTCAGCTCTTTCATGTAAGGAAACCAAAGGAGTATTTTACAAGGCTTTGTTCTTTTTGTGTGTCATCCAGAATGCTTCAAAGACTATTCATATGAGTACAGAAACTAGGAGAAAGGCAACCACTCATGGAGAATGAAAATGCTAATAGCATCAGAAAATGCTTTTAATGAATGCAAAATGTCATAGAATCATAGAATTGTTTCAGTTGGGAGAGACCTCTAAGAACAGGTCCAACCATCAGCCTAAGATCACCATGGCCATTCAACCATGTCCCAAAGTGCCCACACATTTCTTGAACACCTCCAAGGGACAGTGACTCAACCACCTCCCTGGGTAGCTGTGTGATTGGAAAGTTCCTAAGTAGTTACTAACAAATAAGAGGAAAAATCTGTTTGGTGAGTATTCAGCTCTTTCCTCTCATCCATCCTCCATGCACTGAAAACTAAATTGACTGATTTGGCTTTTGGCTCTGTTAAGAAACTGGGAGCAAGTGAAGGGCAGGGTAGGGCATAACCCTTCAATCTTAACCTGGTCAGGCAACAGACAACTGTTCTTCATCCATGTTGCTAATCCTGGGATTTGAAGTCTTTCAGTTCATGCTGTCAAACATAATGCACATTTGTTTTGCCAGAAGACTTTCCTAAATGTATTATGTTTCCTCTCCCACAACAAACCCGGTCTAGTTGAGGATGTCCCTGCTGACTGCAGGGGAGGTTGGACTAGATGACCTTTGGAGATCCCTTCCAACCCAGACCATTCTATGTTTCTATGCTATCCAGTAGTCCCACCACCTAGGAGCAATTCCAGGTGATAACCCACAAGCTTTCCCATGTTGTTGTTGGTTTTTTCTCCTTTGATGTCAGCCAAAGCAATGGTGGAGTGAAATGATCACCAGAATTTTCCTTGGCTGCCTGGGGAGAGAGGGAAGGTTCATGCTGGGCAAAAGTTTGGACCAAGGATTGCTGGGCTGGATAATCACTCTTTCCTATCTGGAGTTTAGTTAATATTTCACCATTGAGTAAACAAAGCCATGCATCTGGAACGGGTTTTTATTTGATGAGGGAATCATCAACAAACCTTTCCAAAGTCTCTCTTACCTGCTAAGACACTTTGAGATTGTGAGAAGGATGTATTTGTGCATCTTGCTTAGTATCTCCCACAGATCCCATGCTAGCTGAGCTTTAGCTATCTGCTTCTGAAGGGCAAAACAATCTACAGCTAGCAGAACCAAGTGGATTGCTTAAATAGCCCAGTTCCCTTTCTTCAGACTTTGCAGGAGGACATGCAGAAAGATGCTAGGTTTATATTTGGTGCCTTGACAAGAAAATAGTCTGGGTTTGTATAGGCTTCATTCGCTGATCTGCTTCCCTTGAGCTAGCTCTGTGATGTGAAACAGTCATAGCTCACACAGCAACAAAGCTGCCAAAGGTAAATCTTTTCCTGTGGGATTCCTACCACATCCTTCTTCCCCCCGGAACTGCCCTTTCATTGAGTGCCCGCAGTTCAACAGAACTGCTAATCGGTATGGCTTTGTTTTGCATGCTATGGAAGCCCCAATTTCCTCCTGAGAGAGGATCTCCGTAAGAGGAGAAGCTGCTATTAGCATCTGTAATCAAGCAGTGCAGCCAAAGGAACAAGCCACCCCTTCCAGGATGAGCCTTGCACCCTGTGTTTTACACCACTCAGCGGCTCGGCTCATCCTCCTTTAAATGAAGTTTGACAGAGTTGACACGAAGCAAAGCCTACTCGCCCTGCAGGCACAGAAAATATTCTACCTCCTAACACAACCGGTCACACTTTCTATATTGTCTTCTTTTGGGTTTGGGTTGGGTTGGTTGGGTTGGGGTTTTGTGGTTTTTTGCTTTCTGCTCTCACTGCATTAAATCGGGGGGGGGGGTGTTGGGGGGTGGGGAGGAGAGGAGGAAAGGGGGGAAAAGGTTGTGAGATACATTTTAAGTGAAAAGTAAATCAAAAAGGCTGCAATAGGAAAAACGCACCCTGCACCGAAATCACAGAGCATAGAAGTGTTTTGGAAAGCACTGAGTCAGGCTCAGGGGCCAAATGTAATTAAGGTGCTGGCAAGACAGCCAGCGTTGTTCCATCTGGCATTCAAACCCCACGCTGCTCCTAGCCCAGCTCTGACTTCAGGCAGAGGGCCGCCCCAATGCCTGCCAGGGATTAGTGTAAAACATCCCTTTCCAAAATATCTGGCTTCAATAATATTGGACTTCAGGGGGTTGGACAAGATGATCTTTGAGGGTCCCTTCCAAGCCAGTGCAACCTGTGAAGCTGTGAATCTTGCGAGGCAAAGGGTAGCTGTTTTGGCACAGGGAGCCACAGGCTGGGAGAAAAGCAGAGAGCTGCTGGTGTGGCTAGGGTCGTGCTGCAAGGGTCCTGGGTCCTGGCTCTCTTAACTCCAGGAGCCAGATGTGAAACCCAGCACGACTCCGGCACAGCCCTCTCTCACAAGCAGTGAAAGAAGAGGCTTGAGAGGGCTCAGTGAAATGCAAATTTAGAGGCTTCAGAAAGAAAATGAAAGTCAGGGGGTTGCACAGGAAACAGAATGGGGGTGGGGAAAGGAGACTGAATGCCTTTCATTGAAATGCAAAGTGGAAACTCTTCTCAGGAAGAGGAAAACCCGCCGCCTCCCTGGCTCTGTCCAGAGAGCTGGTGGGAGGAAGGTGCTCCCCTGTCCTGTTTACTAGAGAAGTGAAGACTTTGGGCAAAGAGCTTTAGGTTTTTTTCTTGACTCCAAAAAGCATAGCAGTTACAGATGTCTCTTAAGTGCTGGAGATAAAGATTGTCTTCAGTATAGCTGGAGTCAGCAAGCATAAGCAGTGCTGATGTTTCTGAGGAGGAGGCCTTATTCACAAAGCAGAGAGGAGCAGCTAAGCAAAACTCACTACAGACTTTGAGGAAACACAAAGGCACTTCAGATTCTGTCTGCTAAGCTAAGGCTTCTGGTAAATGTTTAACCTACCCCTTCTTTAACTGTTTGCTGTCATAGACAAATCTCTTTGTGACTACGTGAAACCAGAAATTTCAAGTCGAAAACTTAGCATTTTGTGTCTGGTTTTGCTTTTACCCAACTTTTATTTTTCACAGGGGAAGAAATAAATCTGTCTCCAGCAGGCTTAAGCGGGAGATGGTTTATGTGTACAGGGAAACTTAAACCTGACCAAATTCCATGCTTTATCCTTCCCCCTCCCCCCCCCCCCCCCCTACTATCTTTCATGTATATTTAGGGCTCTCATTCTGCCTTGAGAAAAGATGCAGGTACAAAAGGCTGAGGGAATGTTAGTTTCCTATGTGTCTGTGTATGTAGCCTGAGCTATTAAAAAGCAGTGTCAGTTGTGAGCATGGAACAACTAGAATGACATATTCCTGGATCACTAACACTCTGTGGAGATTTTGTTTTACTAACACAGATAGACAGCGCTCTCTTCTAAACACTTTCCATTGTTTCTATTCCTTCTTGGCATCCTGGCCTGCATCAGGAACAGTGTGGCCAGCAGGAGCAGGGAGGTCATTCTGCCCCTGTACACTGCACTGGTTAGGCAACACCTCGAATATAGTGTCCAGTCTGGGCCACTCAGTTTAGGAAGGATGTTGTCTTGCTGGAACGTGTCCAGAGAAGGGCAATGAAGTTGGTGAGGGGTTTGGAACACAAGCCCTATGAGGAGAGGCTGAGGGAGCTGGGGTTGCTTAGCCTGGAGAAGAGGAGACTGAGGGGTGACCTTATTGCTCTCTACAACTACCTGAAGGGAGGTTGTGGACAGGCAGAGGCTGGTCTCTTCTCCCAGGCAGCCAGCACCAGAACAAGAGGACACAGTCTCAGGCTGCACCAGGGCAGGTTTAGGCTGGATGTTAGGAAGAAGTTCTATACAGAGAGAGTGATTGCCCATTGGAATGGGCTGCCAGTGGAGGTGGTGGAGTCACCTTCATTGGAGGTGTTCAGGAGGAGACTTGATGGGGTGCTTGGTGTCATGGTTTAGTTGTTTAGGTGGGTTGGATTGGTTGATGGGTTGGACGCGATGATCTTGGAGGTCTCTTCCAACCTGGTCTATTCTATTGTATTCTATTGGGATGCTTCTTGGAAATCCTTTCAATGGATTCAGTGAATCCAGGCTCTGAAGAGGAAGAGCACTGCTTTGTGCCGTTGCTTTTGCTTTTGAATCTCCTGACTTAAATGCCACAGAGCTTACTTCAGCCTGACTGGCAGAATATCTAAATGAATGGTCACACAGACACACAGAATGCCAGGGGTTGGAAGGGACCTCCAGAGATCATCAGTCCCTGGCAAAATGTAAATATTTGACATTCTGCTGGAGGGGCAATTTATTTAAACAGGGGTGTGTGTGTGTGTAAGCAAATACTTGTCCAAACAATAACATAACTGCTTAAAAGAAGTAAATGTAAGTGTGACTAGTTACTAAATGCTTTTTATCTGTTAGAGAAATTTCTTTTTATTAATTTAAAGGAAAAACTATAATAAGCACTACCAAGATTAATAGTTCTTCCCCACATTGTCAGCCTCCAAAAGACCCTTTTATTTTACAATACAATACAATACAACACAACACAATAAACCAGGTTGGAAGAGACCTTCAAGATCATCGTGTCCAACCTATCAACCAATCCAACCCACCAAAACAACTAGATCATGCACCAAGCACCCCATCAAGTCTCCTCCTGAACACCTCCAATGATGGTGACTCCACCACCTCCCTAGGCAGTCCATTCCAATGGGCAATCACTCTCTCTGTGTATAGAACTTCTTCCTAGCATCCAGTCTAAACCTCCCCTGGTGCAGCTTGAGACTGTGTCCTCTTGTTCTGGTGCTGGTTGCCTGGGAGAAGAGACCAGCCCCACCTGTCTACAACCTCCCTTCAGGTAGTTGTAGAGAGCAATAAGGTCACCCCTGAGTCTCCTCTTCTCCAGGCTAAGCAACCCCAGATCCCTCAGCCTCTCTTCATAGGGCTTGTCTTCCAAACCCCTCAACAACCTTGCACTACTATTGCATGTAGCCATCAGCAAGCATTGGGAAAGTGGGATCTCTATCCCAGACTGCAGCAGAATTAGCTCCAACAGGCCTCAAATTCAGGGTCTACTCCCAATTTTTGAATAATTTTGTAGGAAATTTTTCACAATGGATTCACAGATTTCAAGGACTGCCACACTCAAGCTTTCAAAGATCCTGTTCCCAGCAACATAAATCACCAGATGTTCTTCAAAATCATAAGGTAGCTTAAATATCAGACTTATTATGCCTTTTACTCACTTTCAAGTTAAGAAACGTGATTTCCAGATAAGCAGGTGATTTCAGGAGATCTGACACCAAAAAATGGGAACATTATGAGACTCTGCTGGAAACTGGACAGCTCATGATACCCACAGCAGCCCTGACTGCTTTGCAAGCAAGCCCATTGAGGTAAAGGGCACTAAATAAGCAGAAGATGCAACCCAGGGTACAGAGGATTTCAAGCCCTTGAGACAATAAGGTTGCAGAAACAGGACCTTTGTCCTTGCTAGGGGGTCATGTGAACTGAGGAAAACAGATTTACCTGCTAGAAGGCTTTGCAGGCAGTGGTATAGCTTGCTTGTGTTAGTGAACAACTTGAAACACCTGAGATGATCACCTCCACCCGCAGCACTACAGTAGGGCTGTTGGCTTTGCCTAATAATTCCTTCCAAATATGCATTAGGAGAAACCTTGTTAAGAAAAGTTAAAACAAACATTTTATACAACTCAAAACCACACAAAGCAGACATAGCTAAGAGAAGAATTTATTTCTACTGAGGAGTAAGCTTGGATTGGATGTCCCAGGCACTTGACATGCTCAGACTCCATAGCTGAAGTGCTATGAATACAGAATCAAAGAATCATGGAATGGTTTGGATTGTCCCTACCCATGGCAGGGATGTTGGAACTGAAAGGTCTTTTCCAACCTGGTTAACCCTATCCTTTTATTCTAACTAGATGACCTTCCAACTTTAAACCATTCTATGGATCTATCTGTGAATCATGACATAATATTGCTTGTGCTAGGATTGTGCCTGGAAATCTGAATCAGATTGTGTGATCCCAGAGCATAAAATACCACACTAGCTACTCACAGACATTCCCCCAGAAACACTTTAAACATCCATAAATGTAGTAACAGTTCTTGTTCCAGTGGAGTTTCCCCTGACTTTTAGACTGAAGATTCAAGTAGAGCAAATGATACCAGTCAGGAGAATAAACATTACCCTGGCACTCCCTGAGCTGGCAAGCTACCAAATTTATCCCTCCAGAGCACAAACCAGAAAGCTGTCATGGAAGACAGATGCCAAGAAAGCCATCCAGCAATATGGCTCTGACCTTCATTTTCCACCTGAAAGAAACCAGACATCAGCACAAACTGGGCCTTCTCCACTCTGTTTTTCAATGTTCAGATCAGTTGGAAAGGAGTCAGAGTAATCAGGAGACTCTGCACACACAGAGTGGGAGTGGCAGCAATAAAGGGCTTATAAGAAACTCAGTAGGAAGGCACCCTTGATTTCCTGACCCAGATAACCTGAAATAGGTGAGGGTTATGCTAGCATCAGTGAGGGCAGCACAATGTAAGCATCAGACACGATTAGCTAACCTTGGTGGCTCCTGCTGCATGTGCTTCATGGCTGCTTATTCAAGAGATGTTGCTGTTGCCTTGCTGTTTGACATAGAAACACCTCTAATCCTTTGGAATAGCAAATGCTAGCTTACCAGACATTCTATCAGTGAAGAAGCACCATGGTCTAAATGGCATAAAACTCCCAGAACAGTACCTCTGAGGCCAACCCCAGTTTTACTCTCTTGCAGGAGTCCATAGCATCTTATTCATACAGTAAGCCAATCTGATTGCATTTTTTATGTCTGCTAATGAGATGATGACAGAATTCATTGCAGCTGCAAACCGGACTTCCAGCATACAAGCAGCAAAGGCAACATGAGCTGGAGGTGGCATTCCTAGAGCTGCTCATGTTCCTTCACTCATTTGGATGCTGAACTGCCTAATGGCACTGCCTTGCTGTTATAAATACACAGGCAGTCACTTGACCTTGCAGCTGCTTTGGCTAAAATAATTCTCCTTTGAAACTGGCAGGGGCACAACAGAAGCCCAGTGCTGAGCGGGAATGAATGACCTTCACCTTGCTCTGAAGGTGCCGCTTCTTAAGAAGAGCTAGTACCAAAACAGTGACCCCACCTCCTACCTTTCCCATACTACCTGTCCCTACCTGCTGTTCTTGTGTAACTGATCAGACTAAACATTAATCTTACTCTTTTCCTAGCAGTGATTCCTCGGCTCCCTCAGCCTGTCCTCTCAGCAGAACCCCCTGATCATTTTCATGGCCCTCGTCTGGACCCACTCCATCAGGTCCATGTCTTTCCTGTGTTGAGAGCTCCAGAGCTGGACACAGCACTCAGGTGAGGACTCACCAGAGCAGAGTATCAGAATCACCTCTCTCAACCTGTTGGCCAAGCTTCTTTTGATGCAGCACAGGATGCCACTGGCCTTCTGGGCTGCAAGTGCACACCACTGGCACATGTCCAGCTTCTCATCTACCAGCTCCCCCAGGTCCTTTTCTGCAGGGCTGCTTTTTATCAGCTCATCCACCAGCCTGGTTTGATAATGAGGATTGTTTTGATCCAGGTGCAGGACTCTGCACTTGCTCTTGTTGAACCTCATGAGGTTTACCTGGGACCACCCCTCCAGCTTCTCCAGGTCTTTCTGGATGACATCCCATCCCTCTAGCATATCCACAGCACCACTCAGCTTGGTTTCATCTGTAAACTTGCTGATGGTGCACTGGATCCCTCTGTCTACAGCACTGATAAAATATTAAACAGTTCTGGTTCCAGGATAATCATAAAGAAAGACACCAGTAAAACTCATGGGTTGAGATAAGAGCAGTTTAATCATTTAAATACCATACAATAATAATAGTAATAAAAAATGAGGATAACAAAAGAAAGGAATAAAGGCCAAGAAGAGACAACTGATGAACAGTGCTGTTGCTCACCACCTGCTGACCGAGGCCCAGCCAGCCCCAAGCAGCAACTGGTCCCTCCTGGCTAACTCCCCCAGTTAGGGCATGATGTCCTCTGGTATGGAATATCCTTTCAGCTAGTTTGGGTCAGTTTGGCCATGGACATTCCCAGCTTTTTGTGCTCCTGCTGACTGGCAGAAACTGAAAAATCCTTAAAATAAGCCCTACTGAGCAACAACTAGAACATCAGGGTGCTGTCAGCATTATTCTCCTGCTAAATTTGAAATCCAGCACTCTGCTGTCAAAGCCAGGACAAAGACTTATGAAGAAGTGTTGGAATTATAGCAGATAGGTACAGGGAAAGGTATTCACAGCCTAAATTTAGCTGAGTGAGGCTAAGCACCATCCTGAGCTCCTTCTGTAGTCTGTGGAAATGTGAAGTTTCTCTAGAAAGCAGCTCAGAGCATGAGCTTAATTTAGGCTGAAGTTATAGGAGAAGCAGAGAGATGATAGTGTTTCCCAGCCACAGCACAGGAAAGGGAGTCTCCTTGTGCCTGGGCATTCCTGAGCTGTCTCTGGTACTTGCTGGGCACATCTCTGAACCCAGTTGGCTAATGAGCAGGAAACTACTTCGAGGAAAGAAAAGTGATAGTCTTCAGCCAATTTAATGAGCTGAACTGGCCCACGAAGAGATTAGAGACAGATCAGAGCTGGTGGGTGCCAAGACACGAGTAGGGGTGGAGGGCAGCACATTGAGACTTGCTCATTCCCACAGTGCTGAGCTGATTCTTTGTCTACTGGGTAACTTCACCCCAGGCCGCTCTGTAAGTGAAGGGTTTTAATGGTGGAAGTGGTTTAAAGGAGTCCCTACAGCCACGCTGTAACTTTGCACTCCTGTTCTCATGCTGCCCTCATCGTCACAGGACTGGATGACAAACTGACAGAAACGATCTCCCTGCACACAGAGACTTACTTTCAAGCCACTGCAGCTGCAGCAATACAGACAATGCAGAAGAGGAAGCTGCCAAGGGGCAAAAATATGTCAAGCTGTCCTGGCTTCTGAAAGTAGCATCTCTTACCATGTCTTAAACTGGCTCTGGAGGAGAGTTTCTGCTGAATGTGGTATGGGGACAAAAGAGCTTCCCCAGGCAAGAACCAGCATTTGGGAACAGGCCCTCTGGAAGGCTCCATTTATTTACTCACTGTAACAGATAGAGTTCCAGTCCTCTCTTCTACAGGCACCTCACTTAGGTGTGAGTCACAAGGTCTCCTGGGAGACAGCAATGGGTGTCAGTGGTGGGTGAGGGGTGCCTGAAAGAGGTGGCATGAGCAATGAGAACATGAGCTGCTTTTGAAACTTACTTTGAGGCTGACTTGCAGAACTGAGGAACAGTTTCTGTGTCTTGGTTCCTTTTCTTAGAAGAGAAGGGTATCAATATGCAAAACAATGGTACTTAGATGGAGCCAGTGAGACAGAAAGCAAAACCTGTGTGCTGGTTTGACCCAGCTTCGAAGCAATGATTTTACATTGAAATTCTTAGGTCACATTGCCAAGCTCCAGCCATGATGCATTTCACTGGCTCTCCATTCAGTATACAGTAATGGTATGTGCTAAAGGAAACAACATTTCCTCACAATAAAGAAGAATCATGAACATTGTAAATGGGCTCATTTATACATGTGTCACATAGATACTTGCATGCATTCATGACCAGGCCTGCCAGGCTGGTAGAGTGCCAAGCTACCATGCCTTCACAGAATCATTCTGGTTGGAAAACACCTTTAAGATTATCATGTCCAACCAATCATAAAACAAGGCTGGATGATGAGAAGACAAACAAAAATCCCCTGATAGCCTGAACAAAAGTCTGCACCACCACCACCTCCCTTCATACATATTTTTTGCTAAGCATCCTTTTCAAACAGTGGTAGCTTTGCTCAGAACATTGATGCTTGGGCAGGTTACAAGTTAAAACTCACCTCCCTCTTCCCACATCTGCACAATGTTTTTAGCTGTGGCTGCTGGCCACAGCCTGGCTGATTCTGAGTAACTAAGCCCCTGGAGAGCCTTACGTTGTGAGCTGTCAGCATGTGTTTGGCATGCCCATGTTTGTTCAGTAAGAGCCTTCTCTAGGAGCAGCTCCGTGTCGCTGCCACTTGCCACCTCTCAGGACATGTATTGGTCAGGTGAAATAAGCAGGGACTGAGGACTCTCCAGGAGTCTCCCCAGCATTGAGATCTGCACTGCATCTGTCAACAGTTCTCTTCCTCCTCCCCATAAAGTCAGTATCATTAAGGGTAAGGTGCTCCCCACCATCATCTGATCGGTTTCTGCCAGTTTTCATCAACAAATCTCTATGATCACAAGTCTCCAGTGGGCTCAGGGAAAAGCATGTATTTCAAGACTTCACATGGGACTTGGCTGCAGCAATGGAGCAAAACATCCCTCAGTACAGGGAAACGTATTAATAACACTCACTGGAAATTCAGGTGTGTTCACATTGTGCTCCACAAAGCTTGCTCTGTGAACCGCAGAGCAGTATGAATCCAGAGGGCAATATGGCAATGGTTAGCTAAGATATCAACACAAGAAGGTCAAACAACCCTGACCCTTAGCATCAGCAATCTGCTTCAAAGGCAGTAGCTGGGAGACTGACTGCAGTGGAGAGCACAGGCAGAAAGGTATCTGTCAACAGGCAAAAATCACTTGATCTCCCTTCAGAATGGTGGTAATTTAAATACAGGTAAATTGTGGGATTGTGGAAGTGAATGTCTAGGTGGAAGGGAGTGGGATAGATTAATCTCTGCTCTGTGTGCTCTGGTGAGGACTCTCATGGAGTATTGTGTCCAGCTCTAGGGCTCTCAACACAAGAGAGGCATGGACCTGATGGAGTGGATCCAGAGAAGGCCACCAAGATGATCAGAGGGCTGGAGAACCTCGCCTGTGAAGACAGGCTGAAAGAATTGCGACTGTTCAGCGTGGAGAAGAGAAGGATCTAGAAAGGCCTTAGAGATACATTTCAAAACCTGAAGGGGGCCTACAGGAAGGCTGGGGAGGGACTGTTTAGAAGGGCTTGGAGTGATAGCAGGAGGGGCAATGGTTTGAAACTAGAGCAGGGCAGATTTAGATTGGACATCAGGAAGAACTTCTTTACAATGAGAGTGGTGAAATACTGGAACAGGCTGCCCAAGGATATGGTTGAGGCCCTGTCCCTGGAGACATTCAAGATCAGACTGGATGTGGCCCTGGGCAGCCTGATCTAGCTGATCTGACTGCAGGGGAATTGGACAAGGTGACCTTTGAGGGTCCCTTCCAACCCAATGCAATCTGTGAATTATCAATGTGTCACCTGTATAACACACACATCTGTGTAACAGCTTTAAACAAAAACCAAACAGAAACCAGTCACACTGCAAAAAGTAAGGAATGGTTCCTTCAGGCAAACTGGATCAAAAGAAGTGTGCAAACCTGCCATTCCAGGAGAATTTTTCTTTGTGGTGTGATTTTCCCTTTGAATGGAAAATCCAGATGAATAAGCACAGAATTCAAATACAAATGGACCAGAATTTTCCTGTAGTGTCTGCTGGCACTGTGTGTGTTGGCACTTCGTGACTTCCAGCAGATGAATTCAGTTCTCTGTATTTTGTTGAGCTGGACAACTAATGTTTTTTTCCCCATTATAGGCATGTGAAATGACAGAGCATATCCATCCCACAGTCTGATGACCTGATCTGCCAGGTCTAACACAGTGACAGAAGATCACTGTTTAATTCATGTTCTCCTGCCACCAGGCTTACATCCCATGTCAGTAATGGGTTCCTTCCCAGGTTATATTCTTCATGATATTTAACACTTTAGGACTACAGCCATCATCACAGAAACACAGAATCATAGAATGATTTAGGTTGGAAGGGACCTCCAAAGGTCATCTAGTCCAACACCCCTGCAGCCAGTAGGGACATACTCCACAGATCAGCTTGCTCTGAGCCTTTTCCAGCCTGACCTGGGATATCTTCAGGGACAGGACCTCAGCTCTCTCTCTAGGCAACCTCCTGCAGTGTTCCACCACCCTCATGGTGCAGAACTTGTTCCTAACATCCAATCTAAATCTGTTCTTCTCTCATTTCAAACCATTGCCCCCTCTTCAGGTACTGGAAGGCTGCTCTAAGGTCTGCCTGGAGTCTTCTTCAGGCTGAACAGCCCCAGCACCTCATCTCCATGGCTCTCTGGACCTACTCCATCAGGTCCATGCCCTTCCTGTACTGAGGGCTACAGAGCTGGACGCATTATTCCAGGTGAGGTCTCACCAGAGCAAAGTGGCTATAGCCATCAGACCATCAATATTTTGCTGTGGAAAATAATTCCATTAAGAGAGTTTTCCAAGTGAGACTCCTGTTTCTTTTCAGTTTGGAAAAAAAAATACTTTCATGTATTTTGGAAAGATGATAAGATAATGCTAGTGAAGTACCTCAGGCTTATCTAATTACACACTTTGTATACAAACCAAAAGTTAAATGTTGTTAAAATGTACACACAAAAAATTGTGTTGTAATTGGATCAAGCTTACTAGACAAATTTATTTAGACTGTGCCCCTTAGGGTTTGTTTTTCTGGAAAACTAGGCTTCACCAAAAATGTCAGCGTTGTCAAAGTGGAGCTGAACTTTGAAACTGCGACCTGTCACTGGGAGACTTCCCCTGTGACTTTGGGGAGATCTCTTCACCTCTCTGTCCCTCAATCCTCCATCATCTGACACAACAGAAAAAAAGTAAATCAGGAAGAGCAGGAAGAGAGAATAATCTTTCTTCCGCCATCCTGCACCTGCCTTGTCTGTTTAGATCATAACACTTCGGGGGAGATTACATACCCTTTTAACACTGGAAACAAACTGAGGCCTGATCTAAATGAGGGTCTAGGAGAATTGTTGCAATGTGGTAAATGGTCCGCCCTGTCTCAAAGAGCCCAACATCTTGCAAATAGGAAAGAGGCATTTTCTATTTAATTATAAATTCTAATATGATAATTGATCATTAATGGCTTATAAGCAGAGAGAAGAATCCTGTCCAAAGAAGACATAATGCAGCAGTGAATGTACCTCACAACAGGCACTGGCAGGACAAGCATGAGCCCTTAGTTCTGGTTCAGGAATGAAAAAAACTTGGTCTGATCCTTCCCTAATGTTTCCTGTACCTCTTCTCTTCCTCCTTATTTCCCTCCAGTTCAGCTGTGCATGTTCCTGTATTTGTTATACCGGATAGGTTTTATTAACCTTGTATTTCATTGTGTAATTATTGTTTACCACCAGCTCCCATTTCAGTTGTAGTTACCAAAGTCTTATTTTCCCATAGCAGTCTGCTACCTGGTGTGTCATGGGGATGGCTTAACTCATTTCTTTCCCTCAAAGGGACCCTTTGCTATGTTAAATAACGTGAAGAAGCAAAGTAGCTCGTAGTTAGTCATTTAAAGCCAGCATGAATCTGTCCTATCGTGCAGAAAAGCAGCTTTTACCCTTTCCTCGCCGCTTGTGCTTGCAGCAGCATTCGTTTGGCTGCATGGTGAGCCAGAGGAATTCATCCAGCTCTTACTAACCTGGCAAAGCATCTGTCAAAACCAAAATAAATCAATAAAACCTTAAACTAGCCACAACAACAGCAGAGGAAAAAAAAAGTAACCATATTGCTTAGATGGGAAGGGCCAGGCTTTCTGCGTAGTCACATTTAACCCACTTATTTGGGAGGACTCTGGAATCTACCCTCTGGTTTCCTTCTTGTGGGAGACAATCATGTGTGAAGAGGAATCTAAAGATTTATTTTCTTTCCTCAGTGAAGGCGTGTACAAGTCGTGTTTTGCCTCTACCTTCCTGCTTTATAGCTAGAAAGAAGTAATATTACAGCATTTGAAGAAACAAAAACTCCATTCATGCCCCCAGGGGCTATTTCCACAGGTCCTACGTAGGACCATTTTCAAGTGCTATGGTGAAATGGTGTGATCTGGAATAGGGCAGAAGCAGACGGAGCAGGGAGAGGAGTGGTTGTGGCACTGCATCACGTTACTTTCCTTTGTTCCTGCCAAAGAATTTCAGCGTGACTCCATCCGTGCCATTGTCCCCTCCGACTTGTTCAACCACCCAAAAAAAGTAAAATTGACCTTGAGCTAGGCGGAGGGCAGAAATCACCAACTTCCGCAACTTTGCCCCCGAATATTACAAAAAATGCTTTCCTTTGCTCAATTTGTTAAACACAGGAACAGGCTCCCCAGGAAGTGGTTGAATCCCCATGCCTGGAGGTATTTAATGAGAGGCAAGAGACGTAGTGATAAGATTTTAGCACCAGTCCCGGTAGTTAAGCCAGTCGTTAGAATCGAAGATCCTAAAGGTCTTTTCCAACCGAAACGCCTCTATAATTCTGTAACTGCTTGCTCGCAGCGATTCCTCTGCATGCTCCTTTTGGCCAAGTCTACGGCCCCGCGAAAGAGAAATGACGCAGCCCGACCTTGGTAGCTAATTGCAACGGTCAGCTCACAGACGCTCAGGGCTGCACGGCTGTTAACGGCTGACCGACACCATCGCTTCGTCCTGCCGCCGCCAGCACGAAAAGAGGGACGAGCCGACGCGTCCCTCCCGCCTCAGGGGACTCCCAAGGGGCCGGCGGGCAGCAGCGAGGGCGAGAAGCACACGGACAGCGAGGAGAACCGGGGGCGGGGCAGCAGCACCCTTGAGCCTCCGTCCTTGGCGGGGATTGAACGTGGCGGCCACCGCCCCCGTGAGCCGCCGGGGAACGCCCAGGAAGGCGAGGCGAGGGGCGGCCCGGCCCGGTCCGGCTCTGTCCTGCCCGCCCCTTCCGCTGCGGAGTCCTCATTGCCCGAACCCCGGAGGAGCGTGGCGTTGGTTTTGTCGCCTCTCGTCAGCCTGAGCCTTACTGGTGGGTAGGGGACGAGCGGAGCTGGTGGGGTGGCCTCGCCGAGTTGTTGGATGCAGTAGGGTCTCCCAGCCTTTTTCCCGCGGGCGGCTTCTGTCAGGGCCGAGCATCCCTGCACGGCGGGCAGATGGCACTGGGGCAGGGAGCATGCGATGCGCTAGCCGGGGACTGGAGCCAGGCTATAGCTCTTGAGAGTCTGTATGGGATGACGGTTCCTGGCTCTGTCCCCGGTCTTGCGCAGAATCCTCCTAGGTGACTTCGTGTGCCGGCTGCGGCACCTCGCTGGGCTGCGACTGGTGAGATGGGGGCGGTACCCCCAGCGTGGCGAAGCTGCGGTGGGGGAGGTCAGAGGCACCGCGCAGCGCTCCGTGGGTTGAGCGAAGGGAACCTTCGGGCTGAACAGAAACGAGCCGGGGAAATCCCAGTGGTATTGCTGCACCAAACTGGTTCGTGGTTTCATTACCGGGCCCGGAGCCCTGATGGGATCTGTGAAGGTGGGAAGCCAAGCAGCCGTTAACACAGAAGGTATCTCTGCCTTTGGGAAGGCTCTAGAAACTCCGAGAACAGAAGGATATTCTGTTAACGTGCTTCCAAAATAGCTTCTGCCCCACTTCAACCCTTCAGTAGGCACCATCGAATTCAGGGAGGGTTGGGAGCCAGAGCCTCAGCAGGAGTGGGTGCATGGGTTTGCTGGCAGGTCGCGGGTGGAAGGAGCTCCGTGAGCAAGGGCAGTGTGCCCGCCTGCTGCCTTACCTTACGTAAAGCGCCCGCAGCAGCACTGCCAGCGGCGAGTTACCAGCTGTGGTAGGTGACCTCTTCAGCGTGCTCATTTTGGTTTTCTCTGGCTTGCTTTGACTCATATCTTTCTTGTCTCCTTGCAGAACACCATGGCTACCCTCAAGGACAAGCTCTTTACCCCCGTTGGTGCAGAAAGCACAGTCCCAAACAACAAGATAACTGTTGTGGGGGTTGGACAGGTCGGGATGGCCTGTGCTATCAGCATCCTTGGAAAGGTACAGCTCAAGGGCAACGTGTTATCCAGGTTCTCACTGCTGTAATGCTCTTCACTGCCTGCTTGTCTTAGCAAACAGTAGGAAATTTGGTAGGTTAGTACAGGAATGAATCACTTGTGGTTCATGTAAGCAAGCAAGCAGTGACCTACACTGTTCAGGCAAGGCTGACCTCCCCATTCAATTTCTCCTTGTTCTCTCAGCTTTCCATTCATTTTTATTGCTTCACAAGATATCTTTCATCAGGCAGAGTTATTTTGCAGGTTGCTGCAAAAATGGCTTTGAAGCCCCTGCTAAACCTCTCTCTCTTAATTTTCTTATTTTTCCAGAGCAAAGCTGGAGTTTGCTCGGTGGGAGAGCTCAGTAGCAAAGATTGCAGGCAGAATAGAAATCCCTGTGACATAGGGGTTAGGAATCAGAACTGTGTGTTTGGGTTTTACTCTTTTAATGCATGTGTGGCATAATCACTGAAAATATTGTTGTCCCCAGGCTTCTTTATTTCTCAAAAGCCTTTCTTGCTTGGTTGTAGGACTTTATTTTTTCCAAATTGGTTTTAGCTAGCTTTTCAAAAACTCATAACAGAGGGCTGGACTTAAAGGTTGTTCTGACTCCTGCTGGTTTCATCTTTTTGGTTTGTGCTTTTCTTTTTTAAAAAGCAAAATCTCATGTTGTAGTCTCTGAGCAAAGCAAAAGCTTATTGTGCAATAAGCATATCTTTGCACTTTGCTTGTAGAGAATATTGTGGATGGAGTTAAATTTGACTCCTGTTTTGCTCTTTTAAAAAGATAAATGGGAGCTGCAGATTTTTTTTTGTTCTGCTTTTTAAAAAGACTTAGACACATCTTACCTACCTTCAGCCTTCCAGTACTTGAAGGGGGCCTACAAGAAAGCTGGGAAGGGACTTGCTACAAGGACTTGTAGTGGTAGGGGAAGGGGGAATGGATTGAAGATTGAGACTGGAGATTGGGAAGAAATTCTTGACAGTGGGGGTGGTGAGACACTGGAACAGGTTGCCTGAGGAGGTTGTGGATGCCCTTTCACTGGAGTTGTTCAAGGCCAGGTTGGATGAGGACTTGAGTGACCTGATCTAGTGGAATGTGTCCCTGCCTGTGGCATGGGGGTTGGAACTCGATGATCTTTAAGGTCTCTTCCAACCTACACCATTCTATGAATCTTAAATTAGGTGGCTCACAGTGAGATCAAAAAACTTACATGTACTACTAAACTGAATTGTGTTTGGAGCTGATCCTTCTTATACCTGTTAGCTTGAGGATGCATGTAGGGTCTTAATCATGAAAAACTTGAAGGGTTTCCAGTTGCTCATATCCATGAGCCTTCTGAGCAAAGGAAAAACCTGACAAAAAAGGCCATGGTGAAACTAAGTACTAATGTGAAAGTAATGAGTAGTTTTTAGACTGTTTTTCCATTAAATATCTCCTTCAGTTATACAATGGCAGTTCAGTGTGTGTGTGTGGTTTTTGTTGGTTTTTAAGCAGATGTTCTCTTGCAGTCTGAACCCATTTATTTTTGAAGTACTGTAACCTGTAAGGATGGCAGAGAGCCAGGTGAAGTTACCCCAGACTTCCCTGCAATCCAGTGTTAATCTCATTAATACACTGCTCTTACAGGGATCAAACCACACACAGAAAATGTAGACATCTAGGCACAAAGTTGCACAAGTTGCATGCATGGCATCCAGAGTGAAAACTGGTTTTCATTTTTTTTCCTTACCTTGCATTATGGTATGATGGAGTTTATTTCAACCTTCTGCCCTCCCCTGCTTTCTCACAGGCATAAGCTGCGGTACAAAAGCATTTTGATAACAAAACCACTTGATTTTTGTCACTGAATTGGAAACATTTAGCTTGGTAAAGACCTTTAAGATCAAGTCCAACTCTTAATCTAGCATTCCAAATCTGCCACTAAATCATGTCACTAAGCACCACACCTAGATGTCTTTTAGATAACTCTAGGAATAGTGCTTCCCCACTTCCCAGGGCAGCCTTTTGTCAAGCATTGGAACATTTTCAGGGAAGAAGTTTTTCCTAGTAACTCATCATCTCTTTATACAGCTCAAGGCTCTTGTCCTATTACTTGACACATGGGAGAAGAGGCTGACACCATGCTACAGCCTCCATTTAGATAGTTACAGGGAGTGATAAGATCTCACCTGAACCTTCTTTTTGTTGGCTTTTTTTTTTTCCATGCTAAACAACTGGAGCTTGGTCAACCACTCCTCAGACTTCTGTGTTTTAGGCAATTTGTTGCTCTTTGTTTATGCCTCAGCGCCTCAATGTTGTTCTCATTAGGGGCACAGTATCGAAGTTTCACCAGTGCTGAGTACAGGGGGACAATCATTTGGGATATTTTCAGTTGGAAGAGACCTTTAAGATCACCAAGTCCAACCATTATCTAAACCTACCAAGTTTGGTACTAAACTGTGTCCCTCAGCACCATTTCCCTAGTCCTGCTGGCCACAGTATTTCTCATACAAGCCAGGATGCTGTTGTCCTTCATGGGCACACTATTGCCTCATATCCAATCAGCTATGGAGGAACACAGTATGGCTTTGCCTTGTTCCAGGTAGTTGGCTTCCCAAGATGTCTGCTAAGCCATGGCATAAGATGGTGTCCATACTATACTGTAATATGCAGATACTGTACTGTAGATATATGCAGATACTATACTGTAATATGCAGAGTTTGACATGCCTTTGAATTTGTGATAAACAGCCCTGATGATGATCCAGGGGCTGGAGCACCTCTGCTACAAGGACAGGCTGAGGAAGCTGGCATTGTGCAGCCTGGAGAAGAGAAGGCTCCCGGGAGACCTTAGAACAGCCTTCCTGTAGCTGAAGGGGGCTACAGGAAGGCTACAGAGGGACTGTTTGCAAGGGCCTGCAGTGATAGGATGAGGGGCAGTGGTTTGAAATGAGAGGAGATTTGGATTGGATGTTAGAACAAGCTGTGCACCCTGAGGGTGGTGGAACACTGTAACAGGTTGCCCAGCAAGGTAGTTGAGCCCCCATCCCATTTAAGGTTCAGGCTGGGCAAGGCTCAGAGTAAGCTGATCTAGTGGAAAATGTCCCTGCTGACTGCAGGGGGTTTGCTCTGAATGACCTTTGGAGCTCCTTTCCTACCCAAACCATTCTATGATAATGCTAATTTCAGTTTACTGATGCAATATTTTAATAGATAAATTTGACCCATAAACTTCCCCATGAGTTATTTGTAGCTCCTTAGGAGTTAGAAAGAATTCCCTGATGTTCTGCTGTTGTAGAAAAGGAACTGTCTCTACAGCCACAGGTCAGCTGCTTTCAGTGAGGATATTAAGCTGCATTTGATGATTTTTTTTGTAAACTTCATTCCTGTGTGTGCTGCTAACAAGCTGAGATCTTCTCTAGGCAACACAGATGACATTGGTCATTGGGGCTATTCCAGATGCTCTTCTGTTTCAGTGAGAGCTGGGTCCATGAACCTGCTGACTCTGAATATTGGCCTAGGCTAAAAGTCCCATGTTGCCAGATTGTGTGTATGAATCTACCCATAATCACATGTGCACATTCTGATTACACCACCATCTTAGTTTTACAGCAGTGACTTCAGTTAAGGATATTTCCAATGTTTAAGATTGATTTTTGGCCTGCAGATTAAGATTCCTGGAGTTCTTCCCTCAGGTTCCTCCAAGCTCAAGAGCCCCAGCTCCTTCAGCCTTTCCTCAGCAGGGAGATGTTCCACTGCCTTCAGCATCTTTATGGCTCTGTGTTGGACTCTGTCAAGCACTTCCCTGAGGTCCCTCTTGAACTGAGGGGCCCAGAACTGGAGACAATATTCCATTGTATGGCATTATCTCCCAATTTAATTGGGCTGGAGGACAAGCAAGCATGGCTGAATCTGTTCTGCAAATTAGATACAACATAGCAGCTGTAATAGGAAAAACATTAGGCGAAGAATCTGCTTTCTCTTGGTACCAGTTTTAGTACTGAGGAAAGTAAGTCTGTTCTGGTTCTATATTTTTGTGAAATGAATTGGTTGAAGGAATTGGAATACTAATTTGATAGTTATCTGGTGTGTTTTGTTAGGGTAGGTTTGTTACAGGTCTGAAAGATGCTGCTTTTTTCCTAAGATACTGCCTAAATCAAAGTGCCTTACTCGCAAGGCTTAGCTGTGCACTCAAACTCCATACCAATAATACTATTTTTTGTTTCTTAAAGTCTGAAGGAGTTCTCTGCTGTTGTACCTTCTGACTGTCACTCTGAGATGCAGCAGGGCACCACCATAGTGCTCTCCTACTGCTTTACCTTTGGAGAGGAGACTTTCAGATGTGTAACATGTTAATTTAAAATGTAGTGTACCTCACGGGTGAAATTTAAAATCCAAGCTAACTGGTTCACTGACCCCTTCAAATTTGATTCTTTCCAGGATCTTTGTGATGAGCTTGCTCTGGTTGATGTTTTGGAAGACAAACTCAAAGGAGAAATGATGGATCTGCAGCATGGGAGCTTGTTCCTTCGCACTCACAAGATTGTGGCAGACAAAGGTAATCCTCAGTTTCTTTTCTTTAATACTGGTGTTCTGTGAATTTGCTCAACAGTGGGCCACTAGCTGTGTAATTCTAAAGAGCTCTAATGATGTAGCATTGAAAAGTAAAAGTGCATCAACTGGGGTGAGAGTGCAGATAAACACCCTGGGAGTGGCTCTTGCTTAGGCTTTCCTTATCTCTAGTGTCCACTGGCCCATTTTGAGCTGGTTGAGTGAAATTGATTTTAATGACACTGTGGTGCCTCTTTGTAGAGTGAAAAGTGTTGTTTGGATAATGGAAGTGAGATTAAGGGGTTGAGTGTACTCTCAAGACCCATAAGTTGGGATGACATTAAGAGAGAGAGGACAGGTGGAGGGAGCTGGGGTTGTTCAGCCTGGAGAAGGTGCCTCCAGGCAGACCTAATAGCAGCCTGCCAGTACCTGAAGGTGGCTACAGGAAGGCTTCAGAGGGACTGTTTGCAAAGGCCTGCAGTGATAGGATGAGAGGCAATGGTTTGAAGTGAGAGAAGAGCAGATTTAGGTTGGATGCTAGGAACAAGTTCTGCACCATGAGGGTGCTGGAACACTGCAACAGGTTGCCTGGGGAGGTAGTTGAGGCCCCATCCCTGGAGATATTCAAGGTGAGGCTGAACAAGGCTCTGACCAAGCTGATCTAGCGGAGGATGTCCCTGCTGCCTGCAGGGGGTTTGGACTTCATGAGCTTTGGAGGTCCTTTCCAACCCCAACCGTTCTATGATAGTGCTGGCTTTAATATGGATGTCTTGTGGATTTTGGGTTGGAATGTATGTGCAGTGGAGAAGCTGCCCGTGATACCTGCATGGGCAGGTATCAGAGGTGAAGGCTCTGAGGTGACCTAATTGTGGCCTTCCAGTATCTGAAGGGGGCCTACAGGAAGGCTGGGGAGGGACTTCTCAGGATCTCAGGTAGTGATAGGACTAGGGGAGATTGGGGAGAATGGAATGAAGCTGGAGGTGGGGAGATTCAGGCTGGATGTGAGAAGGAAGTTCTTCACCATGAGAGTGGTGAAGCCCTGGAATGGGTTGTCCAGGGAGGTGGTTGAGGCCCCGTCCCTGGAGGTGTTTAAGAGCAGGCTGGATGAGGCTCTGGCCAGCCTGCTCTAGTGTGGGGTGTCCCTGCCCATGGCAGGGGTTGGAACTAGCTGATCCTTGTGGTCCCTTCCAACCCTGACTGATTCTATGATTCTATTCTATGGACACAGTGCTGTTGAAATTTGTGGTAAGTCTAGCTACCATTCTACATCTTCTTCCCCATGCTCTGTTGTAGACTATGCTGTTACAGCCAACTCCAAGATCGTGGTAGTGACTGCAGGAGTTCGTCAGCAGGAAGGGGAGAGTCGTCTCAACCTGGTGCAGAGAAATGTGAACGTCTTCAAATTCATCATTCCTCAGATTGTCAAATACAGCCCCAACTGTACCATCCTAGTGGTTTCCAACCCAGGTAAGGCAATTTTTTTTTTTTTCTAGAATGCTTAGTGATTCTGTTTGTTGGGACTAGTGTTTTATCTTATCAATCTTATTAAATACATGTTAATAATGGCCGTCTGTGTGTGGCCATCTGTCACATGTTTGCCAACAGAAGAATACAAACAGTCTGTACTTTCTGATGCACTTTGTTCAGAACTTCTCATGCTGTCCATATTTTAGAAGCATAGAATCAACCAGGTTGGGAAAGACCTCAGCGATCATCAAGTCCACCCTGATACCTAACACCTCGTGACTACTAAACCGTGGCACCAAGTGCCACGTCCAGTCCTTTTTTGAACACCTCCAGGGCAGGGACTCCACCATCTTCCTGGGCAGCACATTCCAATGATCAATTACTCTTTCTCTGAAGAACTTTCTCCTCGCCTCGAGCCTAAACTTCCCCTGGCACAGCTTGAGACTGTGTCCTCTCGTTCTGGTGCTGGTGGCCTGGGAGAAGAGACCGACTCCCACCTGTCTACAACCTCCCTTCAGGTAGTTGTAGAGAGCAATGAGGTCTCCCCTGAGCCTCCTCTTCTCCAGGCTAAACAACCCCAGCTCCCTCAGCCTCTCCTCATAGGGCTTGTGCTTGAGACCTCTCATCAGCCCCGATGCCCTTCTCTGGACACGTTCAAGAGTCTCAATGCCCTTCTTAAATTGAGGGGCCCAGAACTGGACACAGCACTCAAGGTGTGGCCTAACCAGTGCTGAGTACAGGGCAGAATGACTTCCCTGCTCCTGCTGGCCACACTATTTCTGATGCAGGCCAGGATGCCATTGGCCTTCTGGGCCACCTGGGCACTGCTGCTCATGTTCAGGCAGCTGTCAATCAGTACCCCCAGGTCCCTTTCTGTTTGGCAGCTCTCCAGCCACTCTGACCCCAGCCTGTAGCACTGCATGGGGGTTGTGGCCAAAGTGCAGTACCCGGCACTTGGTCTTGTTAAATGCCATTGTAAGTACTTCAGATCTTTACATACATTGGCTTAAGCAGCAGGTAGTTTAAAATTTTAATCTAAAGGAGGCATCCATTTGCCTGTAAACTGTTCAGAAATCATAGCTTGCTTTTGTGGCTGGATATGGCATTTCTCAGAGTGAAGATCTTGCCCTGTAGTCTTGGCTGTATTTTCAGGAAAAAGAATTGGCATGCTGTCTTGGCTTGATTTGACATCTGAGTGAAGCCTGGGAATCGAGTGACACCACTTCTAAAGATATTTGGCAGAGGCAAAACAGTGCATGGAAAGCTAGCAGCTCAGCTGGTGGTTAAGTAAATAGTTGGTGTACAACTGGTGCTACTGAATAGTAGTGTAGTGAGCTATGCTACAAGTACAATGAGTTAGGGCAATTTTAAACACTGCTCTAAAAATCAAACCCAGTCAAATTGTTTTTGCTCTAGCAAAGCTGAATTCAAGCTACAAACCTCCATCCAGTAGAGCAGCTGCAGGAAGAGAATTGCATGTTAGTCAGGATTACTTTTGTAATGCTTTGTTTCCTCAGTGTGTGGTGGTTTTGTCCATTGCCCTTAAATGGTGGGAGTTACTGTGAGCCCATTAGAAGGGCCTCCAGGGGTGTCCACTGCCTGTGTGGTGGTGTGTGACCTCTCTGTCCTGCCCCGACTTACTTCCCTTGATCTGTCTGGGCTCTAGGTCTGATATCACTGTCTGCAGCCTGTCCTGTGGAAAGCCCTACTGGAGGCAAGTTATGAGACTTACAAAGCTCAAAAGTCTGGATGCTGTTTCTCAGTCACAGAATCATAGAATGCTTTAGGTTGGAAAGGACCTCCAAACTTTCTTCAGTCATCAGGGACATCCTCCACTAGATCAGTTTGCTCAGAGCCTTGTCCAGCCTCACCTTGAATATCTCTGTGGATGGGGCCTCCGCTATGTCCCTGGGCAACCTGTTCCAGCATTCCACCACCCTCGTGGGTAAAGGGTCCTCCTGATTGCCTTGCAGTAAAGTACTTGCTGGAGAATTCTTGGTGTGTGCAAATGTTTTCATCTACTGTGCATCTGTTCCTTTTCAGTGGATATATTAACCTATGTCACATGGAAGCTGAGTGGCCTGCCAAAACACCGTGTGATTGGAAGTGGCTGCAATCTGGACACAGCCAGGTTCCGCTATCTGATGGCTGAGAGGCTTGGCATCCACCCAACCAGCTGCCATGGCTGGATCTTGGGAGAACATGGTGATTCCAGTGGTAAGGAGCACTTCTAATTCCTTTGGGAATAGGCAGTAACATTGGTTAGGGGTTGGGGCCTAATGGATGTTCCAGAATTCTGAGAGAATGGATGCAGACAAGCTCCAACTAGAACTTGGCTTTAGTCTTATGAATATTGGAGTTGAGACTAGTCCAGGAAATGTAGCTGCTCTTTTATCATGAGAGTGATTGTGGTTGCATAATTAAACACACTGAACTGATAAGGCTGATTTTATTATTTAAAGTGGTGTCCCAGAGACTACACCTTACAACTTATGAATCCATATGGGTTGGTACTGCTCTGTAATTTAGTGCTGTGTGTTTCTAAGGAAGCCACTTCTTCAAGTGTCCTGTTGCATTTGAGCAAAGTTCAGTGACCAACAGCAGTGTTTAGAGAAGCCAGCCTTCTACCATAGTGGAAGTGGAGCTTGTGTGGAGCATACATGCTTCAGTGCTACAGCTGCTTTTGCTTTTCAGTAACTAAGAATTCCTAGGTATTTTACTGGAACAGAATGAGTCTGCCTGTAAGCTTCCAATCTGACAGGAGATCCATAGAATGGCTTAGGTTGGAAGGCACCTTGAAGATCATCCAGTTCCAACCCCCCAGCCATGGGCAGGGACACCTTCCACTAAGCCAGGTTGCTCAAGGCTTCATCCAACCTGGCCTTGAACACCTCCAGGGAGGGGACATCCATGACCTTCCTGGGCAACCTGTTCCAGTGTTTCAGCACCCTCACTGCCAAGAATTTCTTCCTAATCTCCATTCTCAACCTGCCCTCCTTCAGTCTATTCCCTTGTCCTGTCACTACAAGCCCTTCTCAAATCTCTCTTCCTGGCTTTCTTTGGGTCCTGGAAGGCTGCTCTAAGGTCTTCTCAAAGCCTTCTCTCTTCCAGGCTGAACAGCCCCAACTCCCTCAGCCTGTCCCCCTAGGGGAGGTTCTCCAGCCCTTTTAGTCAGCTTTGTGGCTGCATCTGGACCCTGTCCAGCAGCTCCATGACCCTCTTATGCTGGGGGGTACCAGAACTGGATGCAGTGCTCCAGGTGGGGCCTCACCAGAGCAAAGGGGCAGAATCACCTCCCTGTGCTGCTGGTCACAGTTGATCTCTTGATAAGTTTGCATACTGCTACCCAGTTATTCAGAGAAGGAAAAGCAGACTTCTTGAAGGCTAAACCTAATACTGATTTGTGGAACAGCAAATAGCTACTCACTGCAGGTTTTGGGTAAAATTAACTTGAGAAAGCTAAACAGATAAAACAAGCCTTTTTGTTAGAATTAGAGGTTTGTGACTTCAAAAGTAGTTGTCTGCACCTTCCAAGCAAAGCAGTGTAGCTCATGTGTTGAGATTGACTTGTTAATATTTGACCTCCAGAGCTCTCAGAATTCACTGTAACTAAATAAAACCTTAAAATCTGCCTCAAATGTGATTGTTGCTCTAGCTACTACTGCTTTTTTTTCCCAGGTGTCTGAGACATGAGAAGTGGAGTGGGAGTCATTAATTGCTATTGAAACTTGTCCTCTCTCTGTTACAGTGGCTGTTTGGAGTGGAGTTAATGTGGCAGGTGTTTCTCTCCAGCAGCTCAATCCTGCAATGGGAAGTGACAACGATAGTGAGAACTGGAAGGAAGTCCACAAACAAGTGGTTGAAAGGTACATTGATTTGAAGAATGGCTAAATCACTTGTGTCACTCAGGAAGTAAGGACTATGCTGGTGTAAAGTGTATGCACATGCTGGTTTAAAAATTAGGGTGGGGTGCATAGCTAGTGCATGGCTTTGGCTCTAAATCACACAATGGTTTGGGTTGGAAGGGACCTTCAGAGGTCATCCAGTCCAACCCCTGTGCAGTCAGTAGGAAAACATTCCACTAGAGCAGCTTGATCAGAGCTTTGTCCAGCCTGACCTTCAATTTCTCCAGGGATGGGGCCTCAACCACCTCTGTGGGCAACCTGTTGCAGCTTTCCAGCAACCTCATGGTGCAGAACTTGTTCCTAACATCCATTATAAATCTGTTCTTCTCATTTCAAACCATTGCCTCTCATCCTGTCACTGCAGGCCTTTGCAAACAGTCCCTCTGCAGCCTTCTTATAGCCCCCTTCAGTTGCTGGAAGGCTGCTGTTAGGTGTGCCTGGAGCCTTCTCTTCTCCAGGCTGAACAACTCTATGCACCCAAAATGATTGAGTCACTGACCTGAATGGAGAACTCATTCAGTTGTAGATGTCTGGTTTTCTACTTAGCCCTAAGAACTGTTCATGGATGAAGCTATTTTTCATTTCAGCCAATCTTGTGAGAGCAGTAAGGCTTCTTTATTTATGTATGGGATGGTGCAGACTTCATACTTTCTCCTCTAATGTTGAAATCTGTGACTCTGACACTTTAACTCCATAACTCAGTGTCACAGGCTTCATATTTTATTAAAGACTTGTCACCTACACAGTGTCTTGAAGACTTCTTAATGCAACTGTTTCAATGTTTCTTCAGTGCCTATGAGGTAATCAAACTGAAGGGATACACCAACTGGGCTATTGGCCTTAGTGTTGCTGACCTCTGTGAGTCCATGCTGAAGAACTTGTCCCGGGTTCATTCAGTCTCAACACTGGTAAAGGTAAGAAGTGGTGGCTAATGGGATGCTCTAGTTCATTTGTTTGTTTTGTTATGGGAATGCTAAATAGCTTCAATGTGCAAGGTGTTGAATAAAGGAAGCTTTGTAAAATACTGCTTTAAATTTAAAATGGGGGCTGCTTATTGCAGCTTTTTGTAGTCTGACCTCTTAGCCTATGCTCCTCACAAACTAATTTCTCTGTCCTCTACCTCATGTTGTATTACCCTTGTGTAAAGTTTATGATGTATGACATGCAGATGCATTACAAGGAAGTTTCCAGATGAAAATGCAAAATTCCTGGAGGCTCAACTATAATTCCATCAGCCACTGCCAAGCAAAGGTGCTGGGGAAGAGACCTGAGTCCTTTTGTAGCTCATGGAAACAGGCTGCATCTAGCCTGTACCAGTTGTGCAGCAAGAACTCTGAGCAGGCTGAACTTACTGCTCCCTCTATGGTAGGAAAAAAGATGTGCACTGCTGCTGTGTCTGAATTTTGTCATCTTCCTGCTGCATATAAATAAAAGTGAGGGGTTTGGAGGCAGAGTTTCTGAAATGAGCTCTCTGTGTGCTGCCAGTCACTTGGCCTAAACCACTTCTTTTCTCAAATACATTGTGGCTGAAAACTTTCTACAGGTTGCAGCATTAGTCTGCTCTCGGAAAGCTTCCTGCTGTGTAAAGTAAAAGCAGATCTGGGTGATGGGCACATGTTTGAGTGATCTGTTGTTTGTGGCAGGGCATGTATGGCATTGAGAACGATGTCTTCTTGAGCCTTCCTGCTGTCCTAAGTGCCTCTGGACTGTCAAGTGTCATCAACCAAAAACTGAAGGATGATGAGGTGGCTCAGCTGAAGAAGAGTGCAGATACGCTGTGGAACATCCAGAAAGATCTCAAAGATCTGTAACTCCTGAATACTAGATTCCAGCAATAGAAAACCAGCATGTCATGTGCAGATGTGGGCACTGTACATCTCTGAGTAACATTTAATGCTCTTCCAGACTGAGCTTTGTCAACAGTAGCTAAACTTAGGCTTGCTGTAACGCACAAACCTTACGAACAAATAAAGCAACTTTCAGGCATTTGTTGTCCTAGTGGCTTATTTGCAGTACTGAAGTTGTATAGCTTGCTCTAGTATTCTCCTCTAATCATAGACTGCATGGAAGTGTAGAGAGAAATGTCCTTTTCCAAGGCCAGAGACAGTGTTTGAATCACTTGTGGTGGGATTTCATGCAGACAACATTACTGGCAGCCTTTTTTTGTGTGATTTGGTTTCAGCCCAGATGCTGAGAGTAGTTCATTTCCAGATCTATTTTTGATGCAGTACTTCCTATCTTTTAGTAAGAGGCAGAGAACATAAGATGAGGTAGGCCTCTGGGCCACCTATCAAAAATAGGCCAGCATTTAGAGCCTGTGCCCAGGGCCAAGGGAATGGGTTTTGTAGATCTATTTCTCTTCTGGATTCAATCTGTTGCCCATTGTGTCTAGTTTTTATGATGATTCCATCAGTGTTTCCTGCTGATTACCAAAACCCAACTTTATTTTTGGAGGTAGACTGTAGTCCCATAGTGATCTGACTTTCTTAAAAAACCCAAAGTTGTTTGTTTTTTCAATGCCTTAGACTTCTGGTATAGCTGTTAAACCACAGAATAACTTAGCAGGCCCAGACCTGCTCAACCTAAATATCCAGAGGACAAATGGTATCAAATCCTGCAGGTCTTGTTTCATAACAAACAGTCTGAGACTAAGCTGGAGCAACTAGAAAGCCTTTTCTGGGTCCATTAGAATGCTCTGAGTAGTGGACTAAACCACTTTCACAAGCAAGTAGCTTAATTTTTGTAGTTGCCTTTGAAAGAAGAGAGAATGCAAGTCCTGTCACACTGCAAGGTAACTGCTCCCCTGTGATTTTGCACCATGTGGTTGGTGAAGCATCACCCATGGGATGCTGGTGACAGCATTATTTACAAGGGGTAGTATCCTAGGGAGACCTTAGAAGATGTTTTATTCTCAGTTGCTGGCTGAATACCAGATGTCTTTACTGATAAGAGGGGTGAAGTGACAGTTTCTGCTTTCATAACTTGGTGTGGAAACCTTACTGGAAGGCTTGCCACATCTGGCTAGATCCTGCTAAATTGATGCTCAGCTGTCAGGAGGTAAATGGCATTACCTGCTGCTGTTTGCAGGGCACACCTATTAGCAGTTTTCACCTGAGCACATTTTGCTGGCTACCTTGCACAGTTCCTTCCTGGCACTGATTTGTTAATGAAATACTGTTTTTAAACAGTAAGTGCAACACAGCAGTTAAATTTGAGCCATGGGTTGGTTAGTGGTCTGAGGAATATATAAATGGCAAATAAAGAGGCTCTGTGCTTGGAAATGTATATTTGTGGTGTTCAGGACTGGCAGTCTTGGCTGTGTTTTAACTGTAAATAATATGAAGTTATGCTGTGGGACATTGCAGAGCTCTTGAGATGTGCATGAAGAGGCATCAGGTGTCTTGGAGCATAGGGAGGGGGCCCCTTTCCCTTCTTACAGTAAATCCATGTTTTTAAAAATCATTTGGCTATGGGGAAAAAAAAAGTGGCTTGCCCCTGATTGTGTCAGTGTGCATTTATCACCCATTGAAGTGTAGGGTCATCCAGTGAGTGATGGGGTCATACATTATAGCCAGCAGACCTAGTAGCTTGGGACACTTTGGAAGGGATGTTGTAATTAATGCTTGAGTGAAAAGCTACTGTCACCTAGAGTTTGTAAACCATTCCCTCAATCCCACTCTGAGTCTATAGAGATGTTTCTGTTAGTGATCATAAGACTTAACAGCACAAGATCTTTTGTGCCTATACATTAAACAACCAGGGAGCTAGTGAGGTTCATAGAACACCAGGTTGGAAGAGACTTCAGGGATTGTCTGGTCCAACATACCAGGTTCTATAATTGCAATGACATGGCCCATGTAGGGGACTCCACTGCTTCCCTGGGAGATGATTCCACTGTCTGACAGTTCTTGTGGGGGTGTGTGGAATTTTTCTGTTACAGAGAAAGTGAACACCAATAAAGCAGGGTACTGAATGAATAAAGAAAAAACATTGGTTTGCAGGGTAAGTTGGTACAAAAAGTGCCCCTGGGGAGATGATCTCCTGGAGGAAAAAAAATCATAAGAAATCTAAACAGTGCCAAAATGGCCTTGTGAGAATGGGGGATTGGTTCACACTTGTTAACTAGGTCTGAGGTTCTCAGGTTAGGGGGATTTTTGAGAGGTTTTTATAAACAGGCTTTTCAAATTATTTTTTTCCATTCACTTGAATGCTTGTAAGCCTTCTGCATGTGTATTAATTAGACAATAAGCTTTATTAGGAGTCTTATCATGCAATCTTGCATCTTTATTGCAGCTCCATGGCTGTATAATACTTTCTGTGTGTGTGCTTAACAGCAGCCTGCTGCTGTTACTTGCAGTCTATCTATAACAGACATTTTTATCAACCCTATCAATTCCTTAATAACTATATTGCCATCGAGCTTTATCTCTACAAGATACCCCTGGGGTTTTTCCTGAACACAACAGACTCAAGATTATCTTGTATGTGCCTTGTACAGCCCACTGATGCATGAACTTTGTGCTTGTTTCAGCCCACAAAAGGCAATCCACATGTGGGTTTTAACCACATTTATTTGTTTCAAGAGGTACTTTCCTCACTCCTTGGTCTAACAGAAAACATTGTAATGCTGGAGGATAGAGTAGCACAGCACAGCAGTGACCTGCTGAGCCAGTTGGACACTCACAAGTCCATGGGGCCGGATGGGATCCATCCTAGGGTGCTGAGAGAGCTGGCAGGTGAGCTGGCCAAGCCGCTCTCTATCATTTTCCTCCAGTCCTGGCTCACCGGTGAGGTCCCAGATGACTGGAAACTGGCCAATGTGGTCCCCATCCACAAGAAGGGTCGGATGGAGGAACAAGGAAACTCCAGGCCAGTCAGCCTGACCTCAGTGCCAGGGAAAATGATGGAGCAGATTATCCTGGCGGCAATAACTGCGCACCTGCAGGATGGCCAAGGGCTCGGGTCCAGCCAACATGGATTTAGGAAGGGCAGGTCCTGCCTCTCCAACCTGATCTCCTTCTATGATCAGCTGACCTGCCTGGTGGATGTGGGGAGGCCTGTGGATGTGGTCTACCTGGACTTCAGCAAGGCCTTTGACACTGTCCCCCACAGCAAACTGCTGGCTAAGCTGTCAGCTCGTGGCTTGGGCAGCAACACTCTGTGCTGGGTTAGGAACTGGCTGGAAGGCTGAGCCCAGAGAGTGGTGGTGAATGGTGCCACCTCCAGCTGGAGGCCAGTCACCAGTGGCGTCCCCCAGGGATCAGTGCTGGGTCCCATGCTCTTCAATGTCTTCGTTGATGATCTGGATGAGGGGATTGAGACAGTCATCAGCAAATTTGCAGATGACACCAAGTTGGGAGCAGATGTTGGTCAGAGGGCAGAAGGGCTCTGCAGAGGGACCTCAACCGGCTGGACAGATGGGCAGAGTCCAACAAGATGGCATTCAACAAGTCCAAGTGCCGGGTGCTGCACTTTGGCCACAACAACCCCATGCAGAGCTACAGGCTGGGGTCGGAGTGGCTGGAGAGCTGCCAAACAGAGAGGGACCTGGGGGTGCTGATCAACAGCTGCCTGAACATGAGCCAGCAGTGTGCCCAGGTGGCCCAGAAGGCCAATGGCATCCTGGCCTGCATTAGGAATAGTCTGGCTAGCAGGAGCAGGGAAGTCATTGTGCCCCTGTACTCTGCATTGGTTAGGCCACACCTTGAGGCCTGTGTCCAGTTCTGGGCCCCTCAGTTTAAGAAGGACATCGAGACACTTGAACGTGTCCAGAGAAGGGCAACAAGGCTGGTGAGAGGCCTTGAGCACAGCCCTGTGAGGAGAGGCTGAGGGAGCTGGGGTTGTTTAGCCTGGAGAAGAGGAGGTTCAGAGGAATCCTCATTGCTCTCTACAACTACCTGAAAGGTGGTTGTAGGCAGGAGGGAGTTGGTGCCTTGTCTCTAGCAACCAGCATTAGAACAAGAGGACACAGTCTCAAGCTGTGCCAGGGGAACTTTAGGCTGGAGGTGAGGAGAAAGTTCTTCACTGAGAGAGTCATTCGCCATTGGAATGTGCTGCCCGGGGAGGTGGTGGAGTCACCGTGCCTGGATGTGTTCAAGAGGGGACTGGATGTGGCACTTGGTGCCATGGTCTAGTCATGAGGTCTGTGGTGACAGGTTGGACTTGATGATCTTTGAGGTCTCTTCCAGCCTTGGTGGTACTGTGATACTGAGGATAATTTGCTTGACTCACATGAGGTAAGACCAGCAATGTTGTTTTAATGGCTGTGAGGACCTAGACCCTCTTACATTTGCAGGTATAAATAATTACAGGCTACATAACAGAAAGACTACCCTGAAAATGTCACAGGAGATAGCAGAGTGGTGTGGCTGTTCCAGAGGATCAGAACTCCTTATGCAGACTTGGGCCCAGCCTTGGTTCAAAGAATCATAGAATGGTTTGTGGAAGAAACCTCCAAAGGTCATCTAGTCCAACCCCATGCAGTGAGCAGGGACATCCTCCACTAGATCAGCTTGCTCAGAGCTTTGTTTTATGTTATTAAGGAGCCTGTGTTGTTCAGCCTGAGGCAAGGATTTTTATTCCTGATGGAAATCACCCATTTTGCTGGTTGCTTTGTGACTCTTTTTTCCATGGGCTTCATAAAATGAAGGGTTATCATGAACCAAGATTTAGTGAGAAGGATAAACCAAACTTTTGGTCAAACCACACAGTCACCAAATGTTAGGGGTTTGAAGTGGCCTCCGAAGATCATCCAGTCCAACATCCCTGCCGGAGCAGCATCACTTGAGTCACACAGGAACACATGCATGTGGGTTTGGAATGTCTCCAGAGAAGGAGATTCCACAACCTCTCTGGGCAGCCTGCTCCAGGGCTCTGGCACCCTCACAGGGAAAAACTTTCTCCTCCTGTTCACATGGAACCTCGTCTGCTGCATCTTGCACCCATTGCTCCTTGTCTTGTCCTTGGACATCCCTGAGCAGAGCCTGGCTCTCTCCTCCAGACACTGCCCTTCACATCTTTATAAACATGAATGAGGTCACCCCTCAAGCTCCTCTACTCTGTATTGCCAGCCAGCAGGCCAAACACCACAGATCCTTACCTTCCATGGGGTCATTAAATTAGGCCTTCTTCCATTGCAGAGCTGCCATTACTTCCTGAACACAGAGGAACTCAGACCTCTCTTGCTCCTTCAAACTCTGAAATTGATAAAATCCTATCATTGGACATCCCTGAGCAGAGCCTGGCTCCATCCTCCCCGCACTGCCCTTCACACCTTGATAAACATGCATGAGGTCATCCCTCAGACTGCTCTGCTCCAAGCTCAAGAGCCCCAGCTCCCTCAGCCTTTCCTCAGCAGGGAGATGTTCCACTGCCTTCAGCATCTTTGTGGTTCTGTGCTGGACTCTCTCAAGCAGTTCCCTGAGGTTCTTCTTGAAATGAGGGGCCTAGAACTGGACACAGTGCTGCAGATGAACAATAAAGACCTTGGAGAATTCATACTAATCCCACGAGTGCCAGCAACTGCTCTATTTCTGCAGAAGGGTGTGTGTACCTCAGTAATTGCTACAAACTGTTTTGGCTTCCTTCTGTGAAATTTGACTCAGTGTGTATGAATCTTTTTAACATTCCTCTTCTGCTTTTCGTTAACGTGGGCAAACCTTGAAGGCAGAGCTCTATTTAGAACAAGCCACACCTAGGCAGTTCTGTCATCACAAACTCCCCCACACTGAGGTGGTTCTTCCCCTAACGCATGCTGCCTCACGTGCAGCCAGGGAGGCTGAAGTTGGATTTTCCAGCGAAAAAGCTAGTCTGAAGTGGTTCTTCACTGTGCTGAGGTAACACATGTCTGGCTGAATTGAATCACTTCAAAACCTTTTTGACTTTGAGGGTGCCAGAGCCCTGGAGCAGGCTGCCCAGAGAGGTTGTGGAGTCTCCCTCTCTGGAGATATTCCAAACACACCTGGATGTGTTCCTGTGTGATCTGCTCTAGCTGATGCTGCTCTGGAAGGGAGGGTGGACTGGATGATCTTTGGAGGCCCCTTCAAACCCCTCACGTTCAGTGATGGTGTGATTTGATCAAAAGGTTGGTTTATCCCCTCAGTAAATCTTGGTTCATGATTATCTGGCATGACTACTAGAGGTTTAGCTGTCCATGCACCGGCGAACCCAGCTGGTTTCCCTCTGGGAAGCTGCAGCTCGCACTAGTTACTGAAACCTAAAGGAGTGGGTGCGAGTTCCCCGGTGGAGGTCGCATTTTTGCTAACAAAATGTTCCTGTGTGGCGCCTGACACAAGCTCAGCGCCTCAGCGCCATTCCCGCCGGTGCCACACGGCGGCGCCCTGCCTGCCCTCATGCTAGCAGGGCCAGCGGCCCGCGCGACCGCTGTGAGGCGCCGCCCGCCGGCGCCGCAGGACGGCAGCAGAGGGCCGGGTGGGATCCCCCGCGCTGCGTTCTGGGCCCTGGGGCCGCAGCTAGCGAGGCAGGCTGGGACGAACCGCTCCTCCTGGGTCGTCTAAAACGACGCTTTTTGCAGTGTATGCCTCGAAACAGGGCTGGGGAAAGCCTGGCGTTTAGCTTGGAGAGAAGGAGCCTGAGGAGAGACCTCACTGCTCTCTACAGCTGCATGACAGAAGGTTGCCGCGAGGTGGGTGGTGGTGGGTTCTTTTCTCCCAGGGAACAAGTGATAGAACACGAGGAGATGGCCTCAAGGTGTGCCAGGGGAGGGTTAGCTTAGGGGAAAGTTCTTCACTGAAAGGGTTGTGAGGCACTGGAACAGGCTGCCTGGGAAGACGGAGGTGGAGGAGTCACCATCCCTGGGGATGCTTAAGGACATAAATGTGGTGATGAGAGTTGGTTCAGTGGTGGCTTGCCAGTGGGAGGCTAATGCTTGGGCTTGATGATCCTGAAGGTCTCTTCCAACTTGTGGGATCCTTTGTGCATATCTCCTCCACCTGTCACCTTGAGGCTTTCATGGCACTGCCAGCTTGCAGCCTGGCTCTCATGGCACTGCCAGCATGCAGCCTGGCTCTCATGGCACGGCCAGCATGCAGCCTGGCTTTCATGGCACGGCCAGCTTGCAGCCTGGCTTTCATGGCACTGCCAGCTTGCAGCCTGGCTCTCATGGCACTGCCAGCATGCAGCCTGGCTTTCATGGCACTGCCAGCTTGCAGCCTGGCTTTCATGGCACGGCCAGCTTGCAGCCTGGCTCTCATGGCACGGCCAGCATGCAGCCTGGCTTTCATGGCACTGCCAGCATGCAGCCTGGCTCTCATGGCACGGCCAGCTTGCAGCCTGGCTCTCATGGCACGGCCAGCTTGCAGCCTGGCTCTCATGGCACTGCCAGCATGCAGCCTGGCTCTCATGGCACGGCCAGCTTGCAGCCTGGCTCTCATGGCACTGCCAGCATGCAGCCTGGCTCTCATGGCACTGCCAGCATGCAGCCTGGCTTTCATGGCACTGCCAGCATGCAGCCTGGCTCTCATGGCACGGCCAGCTTGCAGCCTGGCTCTCATGGCACTGCCAGCATGCAGCCTGGCTTTCATGGCACTGCCAGCATGCAGCCTGGCTTTCATGGCACTGCCAGCTTGCAGCCTGGCTCTCATGGCACTGCCAGCATGCAGCCTGGCTTTCATGGCACTGCCAGCATGCAGCCTGGCTTTCATGGCACTGCCAGCATGCAGCCTGGCTCTCATGGGACGGCCAGCTTGCAGCCTGGCTTTCATGGCACTGCCAGCATGCAGCCTGGCTTTCATGGCACTGCCAGCATGCAGCCTGGCTCTCATGGGACGGCCAGCTTGCAGCCTGGCTTTCATGGCACTGCCAGCATGCAGCCTGGCTCTCATGGGACTGCCAGCTTGCAGCCTGGCTTTCATGGCACTGCCAGCATGCAGCCTGGCTCTCATGGCACTGCCAGCATGCAGCCTGGCTCTCATGGCACTGCCAGCATGCAGCCTGGCTCTCATGGGACGGCCAGCTTGCAGCCTGGCTCTCATGGCACTGCCAGCATGCAGCCTGGCTTTCATGGCACTGCCAGCATGCAGCCTGGCTCTCATGGCACTGCCAGCATGCAGCCTGGCTTTCATGGCACGGCCAGCATGCAGCCTGGCTTTCATGGCACTGCCAGCATGCAGCCTGGCTCTCATGGCACGGCCAGCATGCAGCCTGGCTTTCATGGCACTGCCAGCATGCAGCCTGGCTCTCATGGCACTGCCAGCATGCAGCCTGGCTCTCATGGCACTGCCAGCATGCAGCCTGGCTCTCATGGCACGGCCAGCTTGCAGCCTGGCTCTCATGGCACTGCCAGCATGCAGCCTGGCTTTCATGGCACTGCCAGCATGCAGCCTGGCTCTCATGGCACTGCCAGCATGCAGCCTGGCTTTCATGGCACGGCCAGCATGCAGCCTGGCTCTCATGGCACGGCCAGCATGCAGCCTGGCTTTCATGGCACTGCCAGCATGCAGCCTGGCTCTCATGGGACGGCCAGCATGCAGCCTGGCTTTCATGGCACGGCCAGCATGCAGCCTGGCTTTCATGGCACTGCCAGCATGCAGCCTGGCTTTCATGGCACTGCCAGCTTGCAGCCTGGCTTTCATGGCACGGCCAGCTTGCAGCCTGGCTTTCATGGCACTGCCAGCTTGCAGCCTGGCTTTCATGGCACTGCCAGCTTGCAGCCTGGCTTTCATGGCACGGCCAGCTTGCAGCCTCTCCCTCAGGCTTTCCAGGGAAAACTGAAAATGTGACATGGGCAGATGTTCTGTTTCAGAAATGAAGTGACCCTTAAAGGACTACTGGTTTTTCTTTTAAGTAGCATGATTTAAGAAGGACATTGAGACTCTTGAACATGTCCAGAGAAGAGTAACGAGGCTGGTGAAAGGCCTCGAGCACACGCCCTGTGAGGAGAGGCTGAGGGAGCTGGGGTTGTTTAGCCTGGAGAAGAGGAGGCTCAGGGGAGACCTTATTGCTCTCTACAACTACCTGAAGGGAGGTTGTAGCCAGGAGGGAGTTGGTCTCTTCTCTCACGCACCCAGCATCAGAACAAGAGGACACAGTCTCAAGCTGCACCAGGGGATGTTTAGGTTGGAGGTGAGGAGAAAGTTCTTCACAGAAAGAGTTGTTAGCCATTGGAATGTGCTGCCCAGGGAGGTGGTGGAGTCACCATCCCTGGAGCTGTTCAAGAGGGGATTGGAGGGGGCACTTGGTGCCATGGTTTAGTAGTCATGAGGTCTTGGGTGGACTTGATCTTTGAAGTCTCTTCCAACCATATTGATTCTATGATTTTTAACCCATGGGTTTTCTACCTACTCCAAGTAGTAAAAGCCACAGCTGCTCCAAAAGTAATGATTCTTGGCCAGGCTTCTTTTCATAAATCAGCAAATAGGGCAACTCAAATCATCGAGATAAAAAGATACTCGGCCAAGAAACCCCATCATCCTTCCCTGGGCAGACATTCCAGTTCACCTGGAAGGGAAAACCTTTCTCCTGCAGCCCAGTCTGTGGTCAAAGCGTCACAGGGCAGCTGAGCCAGCCTGCAGCCCCACCGGCTGGAAAAGCGAGGCACCCTTACCTCTCACCTTTCCCGTCTCTCCCTAGTCCCAGCTGTGCTGCTCCATACCCTCGTGCTAAGCTTTCTCCTGAAGGAGCTCTCATTCCTAACTTGGAAAAAAAAGTTTTCAATAGATTAGTTCAGTGAGCTCAGGAATGGGTCTGGCTGCCATAAGGGTCAAGAGGGCGTGAGAGGTGTAAGTGTAAGAGTCAGTCTTTTGGAGGATAGTTAGCCATTAAGGTAGGCTCAGCTATATTATGTTATATTATATTATGTTATATTTTAATGCAGATGGGCTGCCTGTCTTCTAGACCAGTCACCTTGAACTTGTTTTGTCTTAAGTGAACTCAAAAAACTTTCCCTCTCTGTTACTATATAGCCCCTACCTGCTGGTTCAGTGTTATTCCCCACAGTGCCAGAGATGCCCTGGATCTCACCTGGAGATTTGCTCACTGCTGAACTGCAGATTTTGGGCAGGCTGTGCTCTAAGCTCAGAATCGGATTCAACTCACACAGCTGTCCCAGAGGCACTGGCACAGACCTGTAAGCACATAAGCATCTTCCAAGCAGGTGACTGCCTATGAAGCTTGGAGGACCTCAGGTTTCAAGTTAGGAGCTGACATCTCTGCAGATGCACCTGCAACACTTAGAGCATCCCAGCTCTGTGCTGGAGCAAGACAGGGGAGCACTGTTCCCTGGTATACTATTCACTAGCTTCCCTCAGCAAAGGACATGGATCCAGGAACCAGAAAAGCACAGTAGCATAGAAAAAGACAAAATAGGTAGAAAATCAGGGACCAGGACTGCAAGTAGGGCCAGAGTGTGTCAAAGCAGGGACAGAGCCTTTGTAGCTCTGACTGCTAAAGTTGCCAGGGTTGGAGGCCTGCTTGGGAGCAGAATGAAGCCAGCAGCTTGCACAGAGCCCTAGAAACACAGCTGGAGTTAATTGCAGAAGAAAGCTGTAAGGTAAAGTAGTGCTTGCAGACTGGGGAGCTGAACAAGAACAGGTGACAGCGTTTAACCCAACAAGTCATCTGAGAGACATGCAGAATGAGCCTCCTAACCCAGTCAGCAGGTGGCCAGCAGACAGAGTGGGTGTTAATGGGAGGGTGGATCTTGAGGGGAGGACTCAGGGGCAGAACTCAAATCAGGTGGTGACCGCAGTGTCCTCCTCCCTGCTGGGGTTTGCTCAGGGAAGTGCTGAATTTACAATCAAGTTTCAGTTATCCCTGAGGTGGTAGATACCGAATGCTGTGGCTGAAGAGCTGAAACCATTTTTTTTTCTCTAAGAGGGAGGAAAAAAAAAGAAAAAAAAGAGCTAGCCCTGGCCCCAAAACAGTCAAGACCTTTCTCAGATCAGCCTTAAATTCTTACCCCCACCAGCAGCTGTTTCTCAAGCTCTGAGGATTTTGCTGAGCCAATTTAATGCTGGTGGTCAGACAGTTTAAACCCATTAGCTCCCAGCTATCTGAATAATTTTCTCCTTGGAGTCCAGCACAGCAGCAGACTGCTCTAACCAGAGCTGCAGAGAACTGCCACGTTAACTGGACATTTGCTAGCTGTTGTAGCCTGCGTGGTGAGCATTCAAGGGCTGAAGAAAATGCCACTGGCTAGATCACTGTCCATGACTTCTCTTAATGGGCTTCCTCAGTGGGAGGACGAAGACCTACCCGTGGAGGATTTGTTGCTCTTTGAAGTTTCTTGGGAAGTTACCAACAAAGGTTTGTACAACACTCTTAGGAATTAGTATTGCTGCTTTCACGGAGGCATGAAGGGCTTGGACAAGAAAGGCATCAAAGGGAGACTGGGGGAAAGCAGGCTGCAGAGCCGCCGTGCTGGAGGGAGTGCCTGTGGCATCCATGTGTAATCCTGCGTGCATCTGCCGGTGCTTGTGTGGGGTGAGCACGTCCTCAGGAGGGCTGTGTGTCTTTGCATGGTGCACCACTGGGCTAGGTTGTTTAAACATCTCAGTCTTACGCCCTTGTGTGCAGATGTATGAATATTGAGGATGTGGCTTTGGACTTGCTAATATTTCACCTTCTGTGCAAATTTTCTTGGGAATACAGCACGTGAAAATGAGCTGTAAACTAGGCATCAGATTCAGAGCAGTTGAGCAGACTCTCGTCAGCCTTCTAGAGCAGTGTGGAGAAGAGGCCACATTTAAAAGAAGTGTAAATAAACACAGCTGCACTGAAACAACTGAGCAAAAACCAGATGTCAATGACCAGCAGTCTTTATACCAGCTTTTGAAAGCCTTTTGGACCGGTCTTTGCAAACAGGAGCAATGCCAGACAGGGACTTCATTCTTTGTGCTTGTGTACACATTGAATGTGTGTTCAGGGCATGCAGACTGTCAGGCAAAGTGCATGCTGCTCATTGTGCAAAGATCCTCTGCCTCCATTTCTAATTCAGTCAGCAGATCATCCCCTCTCAGCTAGCTGTTGTTCAAGGGGGAACAGGCCTTGTTTTCACCAGAAAGGTGAGGTAGTGTGAGTAAATAATTGACTTCGTGTGTCCTGGCACATTTAGTCAGGAGAAGGGCATCTGGAATACAGTAAGATTTTAACTCTAGAGGGCAAATGTGTGTGAGAGGAACAGATAGTGCAAGGGTTTATCCCTATGGTGAAACTGGAATTACTGTTCTGTGGTAACTCTTGGTACGCAATCTTCACTGCACTGCAAGTTTGCATTGGTCATTTAAAGTTGGTGAGGACTATCAGTACCTTTGAGGGGTACAAAGTAGCTTTTGCACCTCGGATCACAGTGAGTTTATTTGTCAGTAACTTCAGTTAAGTTTTTTTCAGTTCATTTACTGCTGTCAGAACTTGGAGCACAAAGCATTTACTTTTGCAGTGTCCGTCCTAAGTAAACTAGCAAGCAGGTGGCAGCAGAGATCCAGGAAATTCGGGTATCCTCATAATCACAGAGCTTTAGGGGTTTGGACAGGCTCTCAGAAGATCATCAAGTCCAACTCCCCTGCCACAGCAGGATCGCCTAGGGTAGGTCACATAGGAATGCCTCCAGGCAGGTTTGGAATGTCTTCAGAGAAGGAGATTCCACAGCCCCCCGAGCCACCTGTACCAGGGCTCTGGCACCCTCACAGGGAAAAAGTTTCTGCTAATGTTCCCATCAAACCTCCTCTGCTCCAGCTTGCACCCATTGCCCCTTGTCCTGTCATTGGACATCACTGAGCAGCGTCTGGCTCTGTGCTCCTGACGCTGCCCTTCACATCTTGATACACATGAATGAGGTCACCCCTCAGGCTCCTCTGCTCCAAGCTCAAGAGCCCCAGCTCTCTCAGCCTTTCCTCAGCAGGGAGATGTTCCACTGCCTTCAGCATCTTTGTGGCTCTGTGCTGGACTCTCAAATAGTTCCTTGAGGTCCTTCTTGAACTGAGGGCCCCAGAACTGGACACAATGTTCCAGATGTGGCCTCACCAGAGCAGAGGGGCAGGAGAACCTCTCTTGACGTATTCACCACACCCCTTCTAATCCACCCCAGGGTGCCCTTGGCCATCTTGGCCACAAGAGCACGTTGCTGGCTCATGGGCATCCTTCTGCCCACCGGACCTCATGGTCCTTTTCCCTGTTCTCCAGCAAACAGGTCAGTCCCCAGTTTATAATGGTACATGAGACACTGAAGTGAAATCTAGACACAGCTAAAATGTATTAATCTCCCATTTTTTGATCAAATTAAGGACTATTTATTCAGTTGATTTTAAAAGAAGGTGCTGTTAATTACACCACTTCCCAAACCCATAAGATTCAAGCAAGGTTGACTGAATTACTGATTGCAAACAACTTCTTCAGCAGAATGGGAATCTCTCTGCAAAGTTTCCTTTTACCAACCATGACTGGAAACATTCTGTGCTTTTTTTTACCTGGTACCTTGATACCAAACTTTTGGGGGTTGGTGGCTTTTAAATATTTTCTGGGCAATTGAGTGTCTAACTCACATGGTGAGATTCTGTACCCTGGTGACCTAACTTTTATAAACAGTTCTTGGAAAATCTTAGGGCACTGTATTCCTTAGGAGAGAGGAGCCAACAAAATACAGAGGGGTGGTCACCACAGAAGCTGCCTAGGCTTAGGAAATACATACAGTAGAAGTTACTATCCCACCTCCTTCAGCAGAAGGAAGAACTAATTGACTAAGTAGGCCAACCCCACATAGATTTACTACTACTGCATGATTTAGTGTTTTAGTTTTAAACACAGAATTTTAGAGGTTGGAAGGCACCTCCAAAGATCATCCAGCCCAACCTCCTGCTAGAGCAGCATCACCTAGAGTAGGTCACACAGTATCTGAAGGGGGCCTACAAGAAGGCTGGGGAGGGACTCCCCCTGGAGGTGGGGAGATTCAGGCTGAACATGAGGAGGAAGTTCTTCCCCATGAGAGTGGTGAAGCCCTGGAATGGGTTGTTCAGGGAGGTGGTTGGGACCCCATCCCTGGAGGTGTTTAAGACCAGGTGGATGAGGCTCTGGCCAGCCTGATCTAGTGTGGGGTGTCCCTGCCCATGGCAGGGGCGTTGGAACTAGATGATCCTTGTGGTCCCTTCCAACCCTGACTGATACTATAATACTATGACTGCTGCTATATATGTTCCTGTGATAGAGCAGAAGATAAGCATTAGCTGGGTTTGTTGCCTGAAAAGCAAAGCTTGACATTTGTGAAGACTTTTTCTTCCTTTCTGGCAATCCAAAGGAGTGTCAGAGTAGTTAAGCCTGTAGTTGGTTTGCACTGCCAAAGTGGTGTAAAGCTGCTGCTGTCTACAGGAGAGAGCTTGAGTCATTATGTTAACTCTGTGCACATCACTAGGTGCTTGGCCATGGGCACATTTCCTCCTTCCATCTTCTTAGTGGTTCCTCTATTTCTCTTTGGCAGTGACAATAAAGCTGAATGTCTTCCTCACAGTGAGAACATGCTACCAGAGCTATCCTCACTCACACCTGTAAACAGTCTTGTTTATAGGTCCTGAGCTGTTTTCTGAACCTCTTAACTGTATTCTCCTTCAGAGTTTGGGCCCTGCAAATCAGAGCACATTCGATTACATCTAGTGTGAGAGGATCTTCATCTGCTGGGCTGCCCATGGAGAGCAAGCATTCACTAGGATTTCCCTGGTGGTGCTGGTTGGTACTGAGGCATGAGATGCAGCTGTAGGGAAGGACAGGTCAGTTGTCTGAATTCAGGGCTCAGAGATCTACAAATATCTATTATTTCCAGAGTCTCATCACTTATTTCTCTGCAGCTGTCACAGTGAAGATGTCTCTCCTTCTTTTTTTAAGTCTATGTCATTTAATAAATGCACTAAAAAGGCAGAGCTCTCTACTTCTCCACTTTATATTCTCTGTCCTGGCTACAGCCTGTGCTAACTGCAACCTCTGACACATGTATTGGAAAGCACCAACATCTTGGTTACTCTTCTTTCTCCTCTTTTCTGTCTGGAGCAAACCAAGATAAAGTAGCTAAAGGAGAGAATGAGAAAGGAAAAAAGCTCACTTGCCAGTGTGGCCTTCCCTCCCCCTCCCTCTAACTCACATGAAAAGGAACCTGCCACCTAAACCAAGCACAACATTGAAATCATCTTGTATTGAAAGTCTTCTTCTGAAGAAATTAGAAAGGTGTAGTTTATTTTGCATGGTTTTCCTTCCTTTATTTCCCTCCTCACTGATGGACAAGACCCATACTGTGAAACTGAGTTTCTGTGTTTCTGTGGCAGAAGGAGAAAAGAGCAGGCAGGGAAGGCCCCCAGTGCACTGCAGTGCCATACAATCTTGTGATAATCATGGGGAAGCTCAGTGTTTTTCATGCTTCCCCTTCACTCCTGGCCACAATGCTCTGGTAAAGCCAGGTCTGGTCATATCTCTCTGCAGAAGATTGATTTCCTTTCCTCCACAGCATGAAGACCACAAAAAACTTCAAGTACAGGAGCACGAACCAAGTGGCTGCAAGCTGAGTAGAAGCTGTGTCTGAAACCCCACAGCTGGAAATTATCAAAAGCAGCCAAAGGCCATGGCAGCAGCTCTGGACATTTCCCAAAAGGAAAATGGCTCTGTCCTCTTTAAACCTCTTTTAAATGCTTGCCCACTGAACACTGGAGTGTTTCATCTGGGTAGAGGGGACACATCTAATTCTGTAAGTTAGAATAACAGCTAGCTGTAATTTCGGGGGTTTTCTGATACATTGAGAAGAGCTGAGAATGTTCTGGATCTGATGTGTGCTCTATAACAATGTCTTCTAAATCATTCCAGTAATATTTAGATTAGTATTTTCTGCTGTACAGCTAACAGCTTTTAGAGAGAAAATAGAAGAATGCTTAAAAATGCTGGGCAGGCAGCCAGCTTGTGTCATTATTCAGCTGTGAACAGATTAGCTCAAGAGTCATTGGTAGGTGAATCCTAAATATTTGCTTCCATCCCCTATTGGATTGAAGGCTGCTTAAACCCAAACCTTGGCTCAGCTCACCCTGAAGCAGCAGAGCTGTGCACACAATTTCTCTCGTGGAAACCCAGGCTCTTAGAAATTCAACCCTGAATCCACAGAAGTCAGCAGGAGCAGTATTTTACCTTCTCTGTGTTAAACATCTTTTCATGGTGGAAGTTCCTTGGCAGAAAGTGAATGCTGTCATCTGTGACACACCTGAGCTAACACACTTTGGGGGTGGGGATGAGCTGGCATCAGCTTGGCATAAGCACAGCATCAAAGCTCTGTGCATCTGAGAGTGGGGTGGCAGAACAACGTCAAATCAATCTCAAGTGAAATCTTGAGCATCGGGGATGATGTACACAGAAATAGCTTCTGTATTGTGGACATCTGTCAGAACTTTCAAGTGTTTCAGTATTATTTCAGAATGTCTTTGGGATGCCAGAATTTCACAGAATTTAGAGAACTTCTCTCTTCTGATGAGTCTTGGCCACCAACACAGCCAGAAATTACATGAAAATCGTGTGCTATCTGAAGATGCTGGGGGGAGGGGATTCACCTGAAGCATTTTGCAAGCTTATTCTAGAAATTGTTCCAAAATACCTCAACCAGCAATCAATAGAATGCAGGCCAAACATTAAAGAAAAGTTTAAAATGCAAGTACCATTTTACTACCTCTATAAATCAGAGTCATATTCTGAGGGGAGGAGGTGAGAAGTGTAACTAGCAGCTGTGGCGGTGAAGTCAATTTGAATCCTGAACCTGGGGTCTCACTGCTCTCTTGGGTTCCATGGCAGACATAGATTCATAGAATGCTTTAGGCTGGAAGGGATTTGAAGATCATCTAGTTCCAACCCACCTGCCATGGGCAGGGACACCTTCCACTAGCCCAGGTTGCTAAAGGCTTCATCTTAAACACCTCCAGGGAGGGGGCATCCACAACCTCCCGGGGCATCCACAACCTCCCTGGGCAACCTGTTCCAGTGTCTCCCCACCCTCACTGGAAAGAATTTCTTCCTAATCTCCAGTCTCGATCTCCCCTTTTCCAGCTCAAAGCCATTGCCCCTTGTCCTGTCACTACAAGGCCTTGTAAGAAGTCCATCTGCAGCCTCCTTGTAGGTCCCTTGCAGACACTGGAAGGCTGCTCTAAGTTCTCCCTGGAGCCTTCTCTTCTCTGGTCTGAACAGCCCCAACTCTTTATCATCCTCTATAATCCTATGATATCAAGAGACTGTTCTTGACTTACAGACTTTTTATTTAGTTAGATAGTTCTGATGCCTCTCCTGGTGGGCTCTAATTGCTGCTTGGATTTTAAATGCACAACAGTAATAATGCACCAGGAGTTCAGCTGAGGAAAGGAAAACAAAATTGGTTGGAGTGCTGCAGAGAACTCCTTCAGACAAATTCGTAGTGGCAATGAATTTGCAAACATTCAAACCCCTTAAAAATAATTCTGTGGAATTTTTTCTGAGGAAACTATTTTGGTTTCATCTTCCTTTTTTTTTTTTTTTTTTTTTTTTTTTTAAAGGAGATCACTACAAAAAAGCCAAACTTCTCTTCAGTGAAGACATTTCTTTCTTCTTAAGCGTTGTTTTGCCTTTTCCACGCCACAGTATTTTTCTGGGGGGGGGGGGGGGGGGGAAGCAAAGAGGAGAAAAGAGGAAGGATGGAAAGAAAAATCAACAAGGAAAACAATTTTATGTTGATTTCCTTTAGAGCTTGATTTCCCTCCAGTCTGGTGAAAAAGTTCAAAAAGCATTTTAAAAAAAGAAATGATAGAAATCTTTTTCCCTAAAGGGGTTGTAGCAGATCTGAGTGTTGAGATCATGGGTTCGAATCCTGCAGTGGGCAACGGTGTACTCCATGCATCCCGATGGGCTTTTCAGCTTTATCTTTACCCAAACAGTTTTACCTAACAGATTCTTTTCTCTAACAACAGGAACTCTATCACCTTCTACAGATGCTACTCCAAAAGCCCATTTGTAACCTCTAGGGTCTTTGAAACGCCCTTCTCTCAGAAAATCATTTCCCAAAATACAAGGTGCGTCAGGTCCGGTCACAACTGTATGCTTCCTCCATTGTTTACCAGTTAAACTTATATCAACCTCCACCTTAGTTAACTCTTGAGATCCACCAGTGACTCCCAGAATAGTTATAGCTTCTGATCCCTGATAATTTGATGGCATTATGGAGACCTTTTCCCAACCCCCCTGTGGCCAGGGGGGTTCGGCCTGTCCCTCCCTTCTCCCTCCCTACCTCCCCTTTTTCCCAAAAGGGTTAGAGAGAAAGAGAAAGGAAGGAAATTAAAAGGGTAAAACTTTGTTAAGCTCAAAAAGCGAATGCAAGAGTTAGCTTTCTTATCTGGTTAGTCATCCCTGCGTAGCAAACTGTTGCTTCAGAGAGAGAAAGCAGTCCAGCTCACAGTACAGGGGGGAGAAGAAGACTGACTGCCCCCCAGACTGAATAGACTAAGCTAGAACTTACAGCTGGTTCTACCAATGAAATTGGTTTAGCATATCTTTGTTTTCATTCAAATACCAAAACGTTCAGCCAGAGTGTTCAGAAAGTGTCCTTTTCTTAAAGGCACAGCCTAAACCGGTCACAGGGGTTTTTAAAACAAAGATTAAAACTTCAAATTTAACAAAGCATTTCTTGTGGAGAGGGAAAACTCAAACCTAGCCCTGCGTTTTACTGCTGAATCTCCAGGTTTGTGACAATCTGGACCAATCCTCTGGGTCTGATCTCTCCTTTTTCTGCATCAGTTCCCCATTTTGTCTTTACTTGTTTGTTTTAAAACCCATTTCAAAGTACAAAACTTCAGAGGCTGCGTACAGAAGCTTGCAACATCATGAGATGTTGGTACATCCTTGTTGTTTGTAAAGGTTTTCTGTTTATAATGTGTCCTTGCAACATCATACTAGTGAAAAATAAGGTTCACCAGGTTGTTGTTATTCTGTTAGGCCCCAAGGGAATCTATGCACTCTTATTCTGCTACTTGTTAGGGGATGTAGTGCATTGGCTCCTGGCACAGGTATTTCCATAGAGTTCAAAGAAAGTGAGCAGATATAAGCTGTCTCAGCTGTCACAGAATATTAGGGGTTGGAAGGGACCTCCAAAAATTATCCAGTCCAAACCCCCTGCCAGAGCACACAGGAACACATTCACGTGGGTTTGCAATGTCTCCAGAGAAGGAGACTCCACAACCTCTCTGGGCAGCCTGCTCCAGGGCTCTGGCACCCTCACAGGGAAAAACTTTCTTCTTACATTCCTATCAAACCTCCTCTGCTCCAGCTTGCACCCATTGCCCCTTGTCCTGTCATTGGACATCACTGAGCAGAGCCTGGCTCATCCTCCTGACACTGCCCTCCCCATCTTTATCAACATGAATGAGGTCACCCCTCAGGCTCCTCTGCTCCAAGCTCAAGAGCCCCAGCTCCCTCAGCTTTTCCTCAGCAGGGAGATGTTCCACTGCCTTCAGCATCTTTGTGGCTCTGTGCTGGACTCTTTCAAACAGTTTCCTTAGATCCTTCTTGAAAGCTTAATGATACTTGATGTGTTCCTTGAATTTGCTATGAACTTGCTGTGGATAATTCATTATTATAGACATTCCTTTGCTCTTCTCAAGAGGTCCTTTTTAAGTAATGCCCTACACTTCCCACATGCATAGTTTCACTTGCAGCTTCTCTCCCCTGTCCATTAAAGCTTATGCACAGACATATTGTGGAAATAGGAGTCACAAAACAGGAGAGAAGACAAAAGCTTTCCACCAGGTAACCCAGAGCTTTTATGACAGCTATAGAATTGGTTTGGTTGGAAAAGACCTCCAAGATCATCAAGCTATCTTCAGAAGAGTTTTCAGTCTGCAAAACATACTCTCTTATTTTCATCCTGAGTACTTTTCATTGTATTTCGTGCAAATCATTGCCCTGAAATGTTCTTTACCTTGCTGTGCATCAAATTATGATGGCAGAGCACAGCGTACCCTCCCCTCTTTCCCTCAGAACAGGCTTCCCATACATCTTTGGCAGAGCACACTTCATTCCACACAGTGATCTAAGCAAAGCCTTGTGAAAAGAAATACTCAGCTGTTGGCTATACAAAACACAGGTCCAGGCTGTACCCAGCTACTGAGCTGCAGCTTTCTTACTACTCTTTACTCTGCCCTGGTGAGACCTCACTGGAGTGCTGGGTCCAGCTCTGGAGCCCTCAACACAGGAAGGGCACAGGCCTGGTGGAGAGGGACCAGAGGAGGGCCACAAAGATGATCAGGGAGCTGGAGCACCTCTGCTATGAGGACAGGCTGAGGGAGCTGGGGCTGTTCAGCCTGAAGAGAGGACTCGAGGCAGACCTAATAGCAGCCTTCCAGTACCTGAAGGGGGCTACAAGAAGGCTGCAGAGGAACTGTTTGCAAAGGCCTGCAGTGATAGGATGAGGGGCAATGGTTTGAAATGAGAGAAGAGCAGATTTAGATTGGATGTTAGGAACAAGTTATGCACCATGAGGCTGCTGGAACACTGCAACATGTTGTCTAGGGAGGTGGTTGAGGCCCCATCCCTGAAGATATTGAAGGTCAGGCTGAACAATGCTCTGTGCAAGCTGCTCTAGTGGAGGATGTCCCTGCTGATGGAATGGGCCTGGACTCCAGCCACCTAGTCATCCTCATGGCCCTCCTCTGGACCTGCTCCATCAGGTCCATGTCCTTCCTGTGTTGAGGGCTCCGGAGCTGGATGCAGCACTGCCGGTGAGATCTCACCAGAGTGGAGTAAAGTGGCAGAATCACCTCTCTGGACCTGCCAGCCACACTGCTTTTGATGCAGCCCAGGATGCCACTGGCCTTCTAGGCTGTGAATGCCCATTGCTGTGTTTAAAAACACACAAGATTTTGGTGGAAGGTGCTGCAGGCATTTATATGGGCAGTGTAGGCTCCATTCATTGCAACTTCATCGCCTCTTTAGAATGGTAAAGGAACAGACACCTTTTGCTTTGAGGATAGCGGTCCAAATCTGTTTTTATAGTCAGTAGTCAATGAAATCCATCAGTCCCTCACATTCCCTCATTGATTTGTGTAAAACAAGCTGGAAGTGCCAGCTTAGTTCTCACCACATATAGTTCCACATCGTGAAATGTGTGTTTGAAAGTGGTAACTGCTGCAATAACAAAGTAGAAGGCTCTGCTTGGGATGCACTAGACTCCGGGTGAGGCATGGAAGAGTGGAAGCAGGAGCCCCAGGATTTGAAACCCACAATTTGAGTGTAAAGATTTCACAATCCCAAAAAGAGAATGACATAAGAATAAAACAATATATTGGTTAAACATTGGTGGTGTGACACAGAACACCTAGCAGGTGTTTTTTGAAATCACAGACCAGGTGAAAGTAACAGTTTGGGATCTCCATTTGAGATTGGAGGAGAAATTCAGGGAAGGTAAATGCAGTCACCCAGGAGTAAGTAAAACACAGCCTGCTTTGGAGTTGCATACTCCACAACTGAGCCACAAAGCTCTGATCCATTTCAGAGCCTGACCTTGTATTCATTTGATAGAGCCTGGGTTTCACTTCAAATCTGAATATCTGAAATGATTTACTTAGAGACTTATCTGACCCAGAGCTTTGTGGCCTGTTCCCCTGTCTACATTTTGTTCTTTGTGATCTTCTTTTGCAGTGGGAGGCATTTACACTGTGATCCAGACAAAGGCCAAAACTACAGCAGATGAATGGGGTGAAAACTATTTTCTCATTGGTCCCTATTTTGAGCATAATGTGAAGACTCAGGTGGAAGCATGTGAGCCTCCAAACCCTGCAGTTAAGAAGGCAATGGATACCATGAAAAGCCAAGGGTGTCAGGTAAATCAGATGTGTTACTGCTTCCCAGGGCAACAAAGCTGACTCTGAGGAGATTAGAGTTTTGGTTAATGCTCTTGCCAGCGTGATTCCACTTGACACAGCAAACCTGGTCAATGTCACAATGGGAAAGGCTCAGAATCCACTGTTGGAACAGCAGAGTCAATTCATTAAAGGTTATTTTTGAGGAAGAACTGGTTTATCCAATTACAGGTTTTAACAGTAATTAATCTGCAAGGCTACTTAATTGGATTAATGACTTATTTATCTAGTCTCTAAATACAGTGAGATTTCAGTAGATATAATATGACCTTACTTTGAATGAACTCTTACATTTGGTGTGTTTGTGCTGGAGAGAGAAGAGTGTTCCACTAGCTCACAAATTTTCTTATGTAGCTTTATATTGAGTTGAAAGGGACAAGCCACAGGGACAAAGGATCTGCTTGCTTAGATCAATGCAACCAGATACCTCTTCTCTAGGAAGAGAGGCTAAACCACAGCACAAGGAATGAATGTACATGTTTCCTAGACAACTTTAAACCAGTGTTTTCTGTGTCAAACTTCAGAGACTTTTTGTGGCTCAGTTTCTCCAACAAATAAAGGTGAACTGCTGAAAGGAGTAGAATCTGCTGTGTCAGTGAACAACCTACTAAGCTGCACATATTTGCAGCCTTGAGGACAGAAAATGGTGGGAGGGTAACACGGGCTAAATCTGACCACCTTCCTTGAAAGTCCTCATCAGAGATGTAGAATTCACCTTCACTAGTTCAGCACTGAGAATTCACTTTCACTAATTCAGCATTGAGTCCTTCAGAGGTGCTAGTTTGCAGAAGGAAGAATTGTCTGCTTATGATGTGTGCTGAACTGGTATGAGAAGCATTGAGAGGCAGCAGCAAGGAAGCATTTATACAAGGTTCTGTTGCTGAGGGGCAAGACACACTTTAGGGTAATAATTCATGAAGTTCTTGGACTGTCACCTGCTGTGGCACTGGCAATGGGTTATCTCCCTTTATAGCAGCAGTTCTGCTGTCATTAGGATCTAGTGTCCCGCTGCATGTTAGGTAGAGGTGCATTGTTGGATGTCTGTGTGCCGCAGCTTGGGAGAGTGCTGGGGACACTAACTTCATGTGATGCTTGCATTATCCAAGCTGAGGTTCATGCTAAAAGGTCTAATCTGACTGCTGCTTTGTTTTTCTAATCAGATTTTCATAAGTGACTGATAGTTTTCCACGTTGCTTACAAAGAGATGTCTCTGCCAGCCAGGTAGCATGCTCTTGCTTGGGAAACAGCTAAAAAGGCCTGTGGGGCAGGTTAGTTGCAGTGCTATACACATGTACTTCGTGCTGCTCCAGCAGTGCATTCAATTTCACCAGCCTAACATGTGCCCTGTGCTGCTGGAGTGCTCATGTAGAGCAGCAAAGCTGGGTACGTCAAGTCTGGCTTTGATCTGCCATAATGACGTTCCACTGCCCTAGAGCTGTGCTGATCCTATTAACGTTTATGTCTGGGTTTTGCTTATGCATCGCGATGCATCCCTTGAAGCCAGGGGACCCAGGAATGCCTTCTCAAGTGAGAAGCTTTCCTTGCCACAACCTGACTCCATATTTAGATGAAGTCTGGGTTCACATAATCTCCCTGCTTTTTTACTTCCTTCTCCTGAATAAGAAACCTTCATGGCCTGAAATAAGCACACAAGAAGCTGACTCTCCTTCACAGACACACACACAGAGTCACACAGAGTGTACAGGGTTGAAAGGGACTGCAAAGGTCAGCTTGCCCAATCCCCCTGCAGTCAGCAGAGACACCTCCAACTAGATCAGGTTGCTCAGGGCTCCATCAAGTTTGGCCCTGAATGTCTCCAGGGATGGGGCATCTGCCACATCTCTGGGCAACCTGTTTCAGTGTCTGTCATCCCTCAAAGTAAAGAAATTCCTTCAGATGTCTAATCCAAGTCTTGGGTTTAACACTGCTAATGGATGGGCACTTCAGTTGTCTCCCGAGACACTCCACAGACAGGATGGCCAGAGCTGCTCTTGCACAGCATTGGCCACCCTGGAGGAATTGCACAGTTCCAGCTGACCATGCCAGCTTCCTACACATTGAACCAAACATGCCAACGGTATGAAAAATTACTAAAATCTTCTCATGGGAGAAGAGGGCAAGAGGCACTTTAGACCATCGCAGCAGAGAAAGAGCAGGAGACTCAAATTAAAAGCTCCCTAAAATTCAGACTTGGATTTAGTCCTCTTACTATGGACACAAACTTGAATTCAGCAGCCCTTCTGAAGGGCTTGGCTAGAGTTTAGGAAAAGCCTGAGGACAGGTTAGCCTCAGTGCTCAGTGAAGTCTATTCTGTGCACACCTGTCTTTGTTACACCCTGTGCAGACAGGTCTAAGAGCTTTCATGTCATTGCTTTCAAGACCAGACTTCTATTCAGCCTATTCTACTGTCAGGCCTGGATTCAAACCCTGAGGTCCCAGGGGTTGGTGAATGAAGAACAATTGAAGACTCACAGAGAAGATTGCTTTGCATTGGGTATAAACTGTCCTAGCTTGCCTACAGTACCTTGCTCTTCCTGGATAAGGTATCTCTATCTCTGCAGCCATTTTGATGATATGATGGCTAGATTAATGTGAAATAATTTGTGCAGACTGGGACAACCTGCACTGTTGGCCCAGCTGTGGTCTATTGCCTTATGCCACTTCAGCAAGCTCTCTTGGTTGAGCAGCTAGGTTACACCAGTGAAGTTCTGAATACTCATAGAGATGTTCACTATCCTGATGCAAATGAAACACTTAAGCTGCATTTTTTAGGCTGATATGTTTTATGTATTATTATACCTTATATCAGATCCTTCCACTCTGCCAGATCACAGAATGTTAGGGGTTGGAAGGGACCTCCAAAGATCATCCAGTCCAAGCCCCTGCCAGAGCAGGATCACATAGAGCAGGTCACACAGGAACACATCCACATGGGTTTGTAATGTCTCCAGAGAAACAGACTCTACAGCCTCTCTGGGCAGCTCCAGGGCTCTGGCACCCTCACAGGGAAAAACTTTCTTCTTACGTTCATGTGGAACCTCCTCTGCTCCAGCTTGCACCCATTGCCCCTTGTCCTATCACTGCAGACCTCTGCAACCTCCTTGTAGCCCCCTTCAGGTACCAGAAGGCTGCCATTAGGTCTGCCTGGAGCCTTCTCTTCTCCAGGCTGAACAACCCCAGCTCCCTCAGCCTGTCCTCATAGCAGAGGTGCTCTAGTCCCTTCATCTTCATGGCCCTCTTCTGGACCTGCACCATCAGGTCCATGTCCTCCCTGTGTTGAGGACTCTATACCTGGACACAGCACTGCAGTTGAGGTCTCACCAGAGCAGAGAGGCAGAATCACCTCTCTCCATCTCTGGCCATGCTGCTTTTGATGCAGCCCAGACTGCTATTGGCCTTCTGGGCTGCAAGTGCCCATTGCTGGCTCCTGCCCAGCTTCTCATCCACCAGCACTCCAAAGTCCTTTTCTGCAGGGCTGCTCTCATCATCCCCACTCTGGACTGATATCTAGGTTTGCCCTGACCTAGGTGCAAGACCTTGCACTTTGCCTTATTGAACCTCATGAGATTCTCCTCAGCACACCTTTCCAGCGTGTCCAGATCACATCAGCACTTCATACTTATCAACTGCATCGCTCAGAACTCAAATGTTTCTAAAGATTTCAGTTTCTTTTCACCCCTGCCTTTGGCCCAGGATTATTCCATGCATTTTGAAAAGAAAACCACAACTCCTGTGTCTGTAAGATTATGACCATGTGGTGCTGATGTCAAACAGTGTCTGCTGCATGTGCACATTTCTGCTGACTGGCCTTTACATTCACTCTGGTATTTTCTGCTTTCTTCTTCCTTCCCACAGGTCTTTTTTGGAAGATGGTTGATAGAGGGCAGCCCATATGTCATACTGTTCGATATAGGATCAGCAGCTTGGAATCTGGACAGGTGGAAAGGTGAATTTTGGGATGTGAGCAACATAGGGATCCCTTTTCATGACCGTGAAGCCAACGATGCTGTGATTTTTGGATCACTAACAGCCTGGTTTTTAAAAGAGGTACAGATTTTCAATCTAGACATTTGATCTGCATCAGGTATAAACCTCCTTATAAACACAGTTTTCCAACTAGAGAGTAGGATCAACATTCCAAAGCTTTTTGCCCTGCTGACGAGGCTGAGGTTTGAAAATTTCTGCAGAATCCTCTGTCCATCATAGGTGTTCCCAATTTACTTACTCAAACCAGTTTCCACAGTGGAAGAGCAAGTTAAAAGAAGGAACACTAGAGCTTCCCAACAATCTAGGCAGGATACTGTTCTGAGGCAATAGCCTCACACAGCTCTTGGGCTAAGGATTACAGCTGGTGGGAATCGAGACCCATGACCACTGGAAATACTGTGCGGCTTTGTCAGATGAAAGCAAGCAAGCACACAGGAGCCAGCATGAGAAACAGAGGTTTCTGGGGCTGGGATGATTGATGGGATAATGTGTATTTCATGTGTGTTCTTTCTGACTATTTTCAGCTTTCCTGTCAGTTTGATGACAAGCCCAACATAATTGCCCACTTCCACGAGTGGCAGGCAGGAGTGGGTTTAATACTGTCTCGATCTCAGAAACTTCCTGTTGCCACCATTTTTACTACCCATGCCACTCTGCTTGGGAGATACCTATGTGCAGCCAGTATAGATTTTTACAACAATCTTGACCAGGTAAGAGACATTTTTCTCATTCCTCCTTTTTTTTTTTTCCCCAGCTAATCAGCTCCTGGCTCCTTTCCTGTTTACTGGGCCACACTATATATCATATTTTCCATCTTGTGTGATCACATATGATTGACCCACACCCGACTGAAAGGTTGTCAGTTCCAGAGCACAAGAAATTATATTTCTAAGACCATAAGGTGTTGAGGAATGAGTGCCTTTATGTCATCTGAGAGGTGTCAAAGCTCAGTGGAATCTAGAATTACTTTCAGAACCTTCAGTGAGCTTTCTTGTACCACATTCACACTGCAGAGTAGTGAAACTCATTCAGTGCCTTAATCCAGTCCACTAATATTGAAGCAGTATGGGACTGCCAACAGAGATTCTTAACCTTCTTTTCAATGGCTTGGGGTACTTCTCAACAGCAAGGGGAGAGTTAGAGGCCCAGACATCACTGCAAACCAAGTGTTCTTAAGAATTTTACCCTTTGTGTTTAGCTGATTGCTATGGTTTGGTAGCAAGAGTGACCAGTGAATGAAAACCTATTCAGCTGTAGTCATTTGACATTTCAGATGCAACCTCATAATGCTCTTTCTTAATGGAAGGCAGTAAGATAGCTAAGTCTTCAGAACCTAAGTCTTCAGAGACTATTCTTGTTGCTCTCTTCTATTAGTAAACTCTTAAGGCCAAACAAATAATTTGTCCAATGAAGAAGATTCTCAAAGGGTTCCTAATGCTTAATCTTTGGATTTTTAGGGCATGTTAATTCTCTCTCACCCCAAAGTAGAATAGCTGGGTTTCCTGTTTCAATACTACTGCAAAATACTACTGCATAATTAAAATTGACTTCATTCTCATTTCGTGGTTAGAACACAATTTCCACCAGCTTTAAGCACAGCAACTGAGGCAGATGGGAAAGATGCACCTGCAGTATGTGCTGTGCCAGGTAACACAGGAAAATGGTTGCAGTGCAAAAGGAAAGGATGTGGCCTAATTGTGCCTAGAGACAATCAGGCATGTGCAGATCCTGCAGAGAAAAGAGAAAACCTCATGTTCTCTTTTCTAATCCCCAGCACAAACCACAAAAAGCTGGCTTAAAACACCTGCTAGAGAGAACTCATCCTTTTGAGGCCAAAGGCTTTTCTGCAGTGTTGGAGGATTTAACAAAGGGATCCACAGGCAAAACCATGACATGATTGTTTGATGACTGATGAGAGCTCAGTCCTGACATCTTCACAGTCTTTTATCTCTCTTCTTTCACAGTGCCCAGGGTATGTGTGACCAAAGTGTTGTTCCTCACTTTAGTGTTTCCTGTTAGCCCTGACACTCTAACGCTCTCTGTCCTCCACTGCCCACCAGCCCTGACTGCTCTGTACACATATGCACACATGTACATGAGCCCACACAGTGTAGCAGTCTTCCACTTCCCTGTTAAACCACCCCTGTAGATAAGCAGGACAGGGAGACATGAGATGAGTTGAAAGATCTCTTTTAAAAATATATAGGATTAAGGAGATTTTCTTTCTTTCTCTGGATCCCACAGTGGAAAATACCACTTTAATTCACCTTCCTAGCAAAAGCTCAATAGGTGCCACTGAGGTCAGTAGCTTTAGACCACAGAAGACCTTGTCCTAAGTCCCAGACTGAAGTGAACATCAATATCAATAATCAAGTAAAGGGTTATACAGTGTATGGTGGCTCATATTTTCTCTAGCACCATCCCCTGTCAGGTGGTAAAACTGGAAGGGAAGGCTCCAAATGATGCTCTGATAGCCCTCACAAACACTGGACCTGTGCAAATGTGACCTTAAGCCTTACTCTTTTTGTGGAGAAAAGATAAGAATGACTGAGTGAAGGGTTGTCACACTGTGATGGTGATTCTTTATGAACTCCCTAAGTCACATAGAGATCTGAACTGGAGGCTACCAAAACTCTATTTTGTGACCTGAGGGCACATGTCAGCCTGTAAGCTATAAAAGGACCTTTTCTGGGGAACTGAAAAATCTAGCCAACCTAGCAGATCAGAGCTGTAGATTGCTGCAAGATCAAAGGGTGCACAACAGATGTAAAACTGTAATGTTGTCTGACTCCTCACCTCTTCCTAAACCATCTGTTCTTTGCCTCAGAGACAGGGTCCTGGTTCTTATACAGCATTACTCTGTGAGGTTAAACAATTCTTACATCCTTACAGTCTTAACTCAGTTCACCTGAACTGGGAGAAATTTAGCTGCCTCTGCTTCAGTGAAAATCTGGGCATTAAACCATTAGCAATCTGCACAAGAGTATGGTGAACACTGGAATTAACACTGTTGTGTCCTCAACAGCATGTAACAAACAGATGGACTATGCCTGAGCTAGGAAACCCAAGGCAGTATATGTTTTAGTTCCTAAAACTTGGTAGAACTGGTGGATGAGAAGCTGGACATGAGCCAACAATGGGCACTGGCAGCCCAGATGGCCACTGGCAGCCTGGACTGCATCAAAAGCAGCATGGTCAGCAGATGGAGAGAGGTGATTCTGCCCCTCTGCTCTGGAGAGACCTCACTTGCAGTGCTGTGTCCAGCTCTGGGGCCCCCAACACAGGAAGCACACAGACCTGGTGGAGCCGATCCAGAGAAGGGCCTCAAAGATGATCAGAGGGCTGGAGAAGCTCTCCTATGAAGACAGGCTGAAAAAACTGGGGCTGCTCAGCCTGGGGAAAAAAAGTCTCTGGGGTGACCTTATAAAGGCATTTCAATATCTGAAGGGTGCCTACAGGAAGGGTGAGGAAGGACTGTTTAGAAGAGCTTGGAGTGATAGGATGAGGGGCAGTGATTTGAAGCTGGAGCAGGGTAGATTTAGATTGGACATCAGGAAGAAGTTCTTTACAGTGAGAGTGGTGAAATACTGGAACAGACTGCCCAGGGATGTGGCTGAGGCCCTGTCCCTGGAGACATTGAAGATGACACTCAGTGTGGCCCAAGGGCAGCCTGATCTAGTTGGAGGTGTCCTCAGTGCCTTCAGGGAGATTGGACAAGATGACCTTTGAGGGTCCCTTCCAACCCAATGCAATCTGTGAATAAACAGCTGGGTCAGGGACTTCTAATCCTGCCTACTGTCTTGAACTCATCTAAAGTCACCACTTTGTAATTTCAGTAACAAGCAGGGTATGTGATGAGTTTCATTCCCAACAGAGATACTGTCTCAGATATTATCTCTGCTCAAGTGTGAGGATCTAAGTAGTCCAGCCGGCAAGGCATTTTTCCCTCCCATGTCCAGTGTAGCTTTTACACTGGTGAAGAGTGAGGTTATGTTTGCTGCTAAAATAAACTGAACCAAAATAGCTAATCCAGAAGGCAGGGAATTCTGTAGAAAGTTCTGAGCCTGTGGAGCCTTTTTGTCTTCAGGAGAACTAAGTCCTCAAATGAAGATAGAGACTGTTAATCTTTTGCTTTCCACGTTGTTGAAGGGAGCTACCTTATTTGAGGGTTGGTTGGTTGGTTTGGTTTTGGTTGGTTGGGTTGTTTTTTTCTGGGTCTCATTTCACCACTCTAGGGATTTAAATAAATCAATTCCTTTCACTGATGATCCAGACTAGTTCATAGGTGAATAGACAGCTTTATTTGGAACTGTCATTCTGGCAAATGATCTAACCTGGAGTTGCACCTGGAAGGTGACCACCTCAAATGGTTTTGCCTGGCATAATGGAGAAGTTTGTCATCTTCAGCCTCTGAGGCTTCTTACTAAAAAATCACCTTGAATTATAATGGGAAAAGTGCTCTAAGGAGGAGAAGAAAGAAAACATTGGTCTCACTCTTCCTTGCCTTTTTTCCTTATGTAAGGTTGCCATGCCAATGCACAAGACTTTTATTTAGCCCTACCGGCGTTTTAAATTTGGCTCATGCAAGTACAGCTGACTCTAGTCTGCAAAGAGATGGAGAATTCTGTCCCAAGAGGTCTATACAGAAAAGTACTGGGGAAAAAAAAAAGAAGTCCCAATGAAAATGAATTCTCAAGAGCTTTAATGCTGACAGGACAGGAGCAGCAGTTCTCACTGCAGACAGCACAGTCCCCTCACAGCTGTCGCTAAGCTCTCTGTTATGCAAAGCTGATCCGCTTTGTTAGCAGAGCAGCTCATGGGAATCTGATTTAAACCAGGAAGTGTAAATTTCATTCTTTTGTGTCATGGCAGAGGTATACCAGAATGAAAGTTCCCTTTGCACAAGGTAACAATCAATGGGAGTTACATTTGGTGTAAGCTGGATTTTAAAAAAGAATAATTCTTACAGAATTCAGGCAATGGCAGTGAGATTGTGCTAGGAGTGAAGATCTTTCTATTCTACCTCTTGGTAGATAAGGAATTTTAACTTCAGGCCTATCTCTGACTGCTCCTGATCCTGCTGTTGAATCACCTGGTGAACTCGAGTGTGCCACTGATTTTAAAGAGCAAAAGAGATCATTTCATTCTCTGCCTAAAATCCTCAGCTGCAAATTCACCCATCAAACCTCTACCTTTTATCTGAGATATAAACTACTTCCAGAAACATTACCCACTCTTGAAGCAAGGTTCAAGTGGTGAGGGGACTCTGTATGGTTTCTGCAAAGGTGTCAAAAAGTTGTTCATTATCAAAAAACCATATTTGAATTCCATTTTGAACTTGTTGTGGTTTAATTTTCACTGCCTGCCATCATTCTTTTTCTGGCTTCTTGAAAGCATAGAATAGCATCAGCATCAGGCAGTGACAAATCGTTTCTCTTTCAGGGAAGTATTTACATAGCTAGTGTATCTTGCCTCCTATTTTACCCTCAAATCATTCTTCTTGTGCTTTTGCAAATCCTTTGTAATTTGTCTTTGTCATTATGAAGTCAGAATATCTGCTTTGGACTTGTTACTTCAGTGAGTGTTCACTGTTTCCAAAGAAACAGAACGCCTGTATCCCACAACTGCTTGATATCCTCTTTTGCATTCAAAGACTGCCTTAGCTGCCTTAGAACTTCATACTGGGAGGCTCAGTAATTACCCACTGCATCCCCTATAGCATGCTACCTTTTAAAGACATAAATGAAATGTTACAATTATCACAGGAATCTACAGGAAGGACAGAAATGAGCTGAAGCTTTACCTCCAAATTGCACTGCAGCAAAGGCAAGCTTTACTCTAAAGCACTCTGCCTGTTGGACACCTTCCTGTTTTGCTTTGAAATTAAGGTGGCCTTATGAGGGAGGCACTTTCCCCTCTTTGCCATCATGTATGTTCCTAATAATCTGCTTGGTCTCTAACAGTCAGTGTAGAAGGGGGAATCTTCACTGGGAGAAGCAATGGAACTACAGGGAAATAAATGAATATTGAAGTTGTTAGTCTCTAAAAGTCACTGAAGAAGTTTGTTTGCTTCCTCAGTGATTTACAGAGACTAAAAACTCGATCAACCCTTGGACTTAAGGGTCTTGCACTTGGATCTTAAGGGTCTTTTCCAACCTAAATGACTCTATAAATATTTAGTCTTCCTCAGAGGTGTTTTTCTCTTGATGCAGCTTTCACTTGTGCCTTTACTAGTGCTCCCATCTGCTGAGAACAGCAAACAAACAGGAGGAAGCATGACACACTTCACAGAGGTTTTGCTTTGCTCTTGGTGAATGAGAGTGCTATAGAGCATAGCTCACAGGTGCCTGAGCTAGGGCAGGCAAGCCTTCGGACAGCAGAGGTGATTGCTGAGCAGAAACATTGGTTTGGGGGTGAAAAGCAAACTAGCTGCACTGGTGCTCTGATTGATTTTGGCATATTGGCTCAATACATTGCCATGTCCCACGTTGCTCTAATTCTGGAGCTAATACTGTCACAGCAAGCTCAGCTGTCTTTGTGCCGTACTGTGTGGACTAAATTTGTCTCCTGCACTGTCTCATCAATTAAGTTCCATTTAACCTGTCCTTCAACTTGTCTAAGGCTTATTTTCTGAAGTCACACATCTAGCCTGCTCAGAAGTGCACAGTGAGGTTTCCTACTCCACTCTATAAAGGAGTGCCCTGACCTAGGTGCAGGACCTTGCACTTTGCCTTATTGAACCTCATGTGATTCTCCTCATCACGCCTCTCCAGCCTGTCCAGCTCCCTCAGCATGGCACCCTTCCCATCCTTCAGCCTTATCAACCATACCACTCAGCTTGGTGTCATCTGCAAACTTGCTGAGGGTGCCTCAGTCTCATTTTTTATATCATTGATGAAGATACTGAACAGCACTGGCCCAAATACAGACCCTTGAGGGACACCACTTGACACCTGTCACCATCTGAACATCAAGCCCTTTGGATGCAATCATCCAACCGATTTCTTGCCCACTGGGCAGTCCACCCATCATAGCAGAAGGCATTTTCCCACTAGCAGTGTAGCACCTGAGCAATATTAGAGTACTCAGTGAATAAAAGTGCTTAAGTTTCTTAACAAAAGTGCTGTAAGATATAAGTGCTGTTCACATTTGCTGACATTTCTTAAAGTATTTTTTTTTATACCAGCCTTAAGCAAGTAAATGAAAAACAAAAAGTGGTCAAAAATAGCTTTACTTCTGGCTAAGCCCTGAAGCACTCAAAGCAACCAGCCATGGCAAAGGTTAGACTGGAAGTTCTAACTATAGGAAGTGCTCTTTGCCCAGCATCTAATACTGGTTAAATCTATTATGGTCAATGAAGTTGCAGAGTCAAGGGCAATCAAAATCAGACTGCACCTAGCATTAGGCAGTGGTAATGACAAAGCTCACTGAGAGTCATTGTTATTCTCTGTGGCTCTCGTGTGCCTCTTTGGTGCCCATGCTGCTGACCTTAGGAGATCAACACTTCTGTTGCCTGAAGTGAAACACCAGGCAAGACTAAGAGGATTGTAATTTAACTGCCATCATTGACACACCTTTACGCTTATTATTCTTTTTTAGCTTACATTGTAAGAATTTTTGCAGTGGACATCATTAGTCAATGATGATTAGTGGGAACCTTTAAGCACGAGCTCAATAGGCATTGTGCATTTTCATCCATCAGAATAATGTAAACTCAGTGGAAAAAAAAAAAAAGAAAAAAGAAGGTAGTTGCAAGGTTTAAAGGTGACTGAGAAATGCTTTGATGTTTGAGGTGATCAAACACCAAGGTGATCCAAGTGCCGGGTGCTGCACTTTGGCCACAACAACTCCATGAAGAGCTACAGGCTGGGATTAGAGTGGATGGAGAGCTGCCAGGCAGAAAGGGACCTGGGGGTACTGATCGACAGCTGACTGAACACGAACCAGCAGTGTGCCCACGTGGCCAAGAAGGTCAGTGGCATCCTGGTCTGCATCAAGAGTAGTGTGGCTAGCAGGAGGAAGTCATTGTGCCCCTGTACTCTGCACTGGTTAGGCCACACCTTGAGTCCTGTGTCCAGTTCTGGGCCCCTCAGTTTAAGGCCATTGAGAATCTTGAGCATGTCCAGAGAAGGGCAATGAGGCTGGGGAGAGGCCTCGAGCACAAGCCCTATGAGGAGAGGCTGAGGGAGCTGGGGTTGTTTAGCCTGGAGAAGAGGAGGCTCAGGGGAGACCTTGTTGCTCTCTACAACTACCTGAAGGGTGGTTGTAGCCAGGTGGGAGTTGGTCTCTTTTCCTGGGCAACCAGCACCAGAACAAGAGGACACAGTCTCAAGTTGGGCCAGGGCAAGTTTAGGCTGGAGGTGAGGAGAAAGTTCTTCACTGAGAGAGTTGCTGGCCATTGGAATGTGCTGCCCAGGGGGGTGGTGGAGTCACTATCCCTGGAGGTGTTCAAGAGGGGATTGGACGTAGCACTTGGTGCCATGGTCTAGTCATGAAGTCTGTGGTGACAGGTTGGACTCGATGATCTTTGAGGTCTCTTCCAACCTTGGTGATTCTGTGAAAAAAAAATTTTCACTGTGAGGGTGACAGAGCACTGCAACAGGCTGCCCAGGGGGTTGCAGAGTCTCCCTCTCTGGAAATATTCAAAACCTGCCTGGATGCATTCCTGTGTGACCTGCTGTAGGTGATCCTGCTCTGGCACGGGGTTGGACTAGATGATCTTTTGAGGTCCCTTCCAGCCTCTAACACTCTGTGATTCTGTGATATCTAGCAGTTTAGCTTACATCTGCCTCTAGAATTTAATGGGGCTCAAATTGAAGTAAAAGGAACAGCAAGTAACAGTGATAGAGTTGGAGGAAGCACATCTGGAGGAGTATCAGAAAGTATCTCCTATTTACTTTGTTGCCTTGGGCTTTGTGACTGAGTTAACTGTCCACCACAACTCCAATTTCCCTCTTACCTAGGCATGACTCCCAACATTCTGCTCAGTACTAGCTTTTCTCCTCATCCCTATTTCCATTTTTACTTCTCTTACCTATACTTTCAGTTACCAGCAACTTTCCTCCCAAGTTTTTCAGCAAGCCCAGGCAATATGCAGTGTGAGATATTCACAGAATCACACAGTGTCAGAGGTTGAAAGGGATCTCCAAAGATAATCCAGTCTACCCCCTGCAACAGCAGCATCACCTAGGGTAGGTCACACAGGAACACATCCACATGGGTTTGCAATGTCTCCAGAGGAGGAGTCTCCACAACCTCTCTGGGCAGCCTGCTCCAGGGCTCTGGCGCTCTCACAGGGAAAAACTTTCTCCTCCTGTTCACATGAAACCTCCTCTGCTGCAGCTTGCACCCATTGCTCCTTGTCTTGTCCTTGGACATCCCTGAGCAGAGCCTGGCTCTCTCCTCCAGACACTGCCCTTCACATCTTTATAAACATGAATGAGGTCACCCCTCAAGCTCCTCTACTCTGTATTGCCAGCCAGCAGGCCAAACACCACAGATCCTTACCTTTCATGGGGTCATTAAATTAGGTCTTCTTCCATTGCAGAGCTGCCATTACTTCCTGAACACAGAGGAACTCAGACCTCTCTTGCTCCTTCAAACTCTTTGAAATTGATAAAATGCTTCCAAAAAACCCCAGACAGACCAAAAAGCTCACCATAATCACCTGATTCTGATTTCCTGGGGAAATCAGGCTTGACATGAGAGACCTTCTTTGTGCCAATGAGCCTGATGACCATATCACACAGGTGTCTTTATTCTTGTTTTGTTATTTAACAGTTTGACATTGACAAGGAAGCAGGAGAGAGACAGATCTACCACCGGTACTGCATGGAACGGGCGTCTGTACACTGTGCCCACGTGTTCACCACAGTCTCACAGATAACAGCTGTAGAAGCAGAGCACATGCTTAAGAGAAATCCTGGTAAGTCTTGAATTGTTTAGGGGGTGTTATTATTATTATTATTAGCACATTTCCTCAGGCTGAATTAAAATGAGAGACAGGTGTGCCAGCACAAAGAGCAGTGCTAATGCACATGCAGTGTATCTGGCTGTACTGTAGAGAAGAATCAACTTTCCAAAGAAATATGAAGATCCTGATGTGTGTGTGGAATTAACCATGTGCACTGAGATCTCAGGAGATGCTGGTCCCTGATGTGTGAGGAGTTAACCATGTGCACTGGGATCTCAGGAGATCACAGTATCACCAAGGTTGGAAGAGACCTCAAAGATCAAGTCCAACCTGTCACCACAGACCTCATGACTAAACCATGGCACCAAGTGCCACATCAAATCCCCTCTTGAACCCCTCCAGGAATGGTGACTCCACCACCTCCCTGGGCAGCACATTCCAATGGCGAATGACTCTCTCAGTGAAGAACTTTCTCCTCACCTTGAGCCTAAACTTCCCCTGGCGCAGCTTGATGCTGGTCCCTGATGTGTGAGGAGCTAACCATGTGCACTGGGATCTCAGGAGATGCTGGTCCCTGATGTGTGAGGAGCTAACCATGTGCACTGGGATCTCAGGAGATGCTGGTCCCTGATGTGTGAGGAGCTAACCATGTACACTGGGATCTCAGGAAATGCTGATCCCCGATGTGCGTGAGGAGTTAATCATGTGCATTGGGATCTCAGGAAATGCTGGTTCCTGATGTGTGTGAGGAGTTAATCATGTGCACTGGGATCACAGGTGTTGGTTGTTTTTCTCCTGACAGAACAGACCTCTTTTGTGCCTTGCAGAGTAGAACACTTTCTGCTCTCAAGAGCTTTCAGTCTCTATTGATAAGCAGGCAAGCGAGAGCGAGAATAAAGAGGTAAAAAGCATATTGTACAAAACCCATATGGCTAAATGGAGACATTACTGAAGTCTTGACAGGACAAAAGGGCAAACAGTGGCCTCACTATTCATCAGATTCTATGCTACAAGTTCAAAATGGTACAAAGCCACTTCAGCGACATGCAGTAGCTTTGTGGGGTTAACTGTTGTGCCAGCCAGTGATGTTCTCCATCCATGAGTATAATGGTTTGACCCTTAACTGGGAGTTAAGAGCTCAGATGGGGGCAAGGCTGAGAATCTCTCCCCTGCTCCCCCCTCCTCCCTCCCAACAGAGAGGGGGAAAAAATGGAAAGGGAAGAAGCAAATCCACCAAGCAATAATTTAGAGTTGGCGTGGAAGCAGAGAGGTAAAGAGTTTTCTTTAAACAATATATATATAACAATAACAGGTAAGGTTCACAAGGGCAAGGAACAAGGATGGATGGGGGGGGGGGGCGGAAGTACAAAACCAGTCTCTCTCTGAAGAGGCACAGAGGCAGCAGGGAGAAGGATCAGGCCCAGCCATGTGGCAGGAGAGCAGGAAAGCAGCTGCAGTAATATAATAATACAATAGACCAGGTTGGAAGAGACCTTCAAGATCATCGCGTCCAACCTATCAACCAATCCAACCCACCTAAACAACTAAACCATGGCACCAAGCACCCCATCAAGTCTCCTCCTGAACACCTCCAGTGATGGTGACTCCACCACCTCCCCGGGCAGCCCATTCCAATGGGCAATCACTCTCCCTGTATAGAACTTCTTCCTAACATCCAGTCTAAACCTCCCCTGGTGCAGCTTGAGACTGTAGCTCTTGTCCAGGAGAGGCAGGAGCCAGAAAGGAGACCTAATGACTGCAATGTCGGGCTTTTTATACCCTAGCTGGGCAGGGAGGGAGGAGTGGAACAGACTCAGTTTCCCAGGGGGGAAAACGCCCTGCAGGGAGGGCAAAGCACCCGCAAGCCCTCCCCCCGCTTTGGTTTTCTTTTTCAGGATGGGCGTTAACCCACCACAATGAGTAATACAAGTCCATAACCTGTTCGCCTACCCACAACTGAAAGACACATTGGTTCATTCCCTAAAGACCTCCCTGAGTCTGAGGATGTGTACCTCTGCTTTTCTCTGCTTTTCCAGATGTCGTCACCCCAAATGGGTTGAACGTTAAGAAATTCTCCGCAATGCACGAGTTTCAGAACTTGCACTCCATGTACAAGGCCAGGATCCAGGAGTTTGTTCGAGGGCATTTCTATGGGTATGCTTTTGCTTTTCAAATGTTAGCAGTGGCTATCCTACAACACATGAAGCAAGAACCAAAGCAGGAAGACTAGCAAGTACTTCAAAGAGGAGGTGAAATGTTGTCTACTTCATTCAGTGCGACCAAGACAGGCTGGAGAGTTGGGCAGGGAGAAATTGAATTAAATCCTACAAGCGTAGAGTCTGGCAGCTGGGAAAGAACAGCCCCATGGAACAATTTAAGATGGGGACTGACCTGATGGAGACCAGCTCTGGGGATCCCCATCTGCGGTTTCTGGTGGACAGAAGGATGCCCATGAGCCAGCAATGTGCCCTGCTGGCCAAGAAGGCAAAGGGCATTCTGGGGTGGATTAGAAGGGGTGTGGTGAGTGTATCGAGAGAGGTTCTCCTGCCCCTGTACTCTGCCCTAGTGAGGTCACGTCTGGAATATTGTGTCCAGTTCTGGGCCCCTCAGTTCAAGAAGGACCTCGGGGAACTGCTTGAGAAAGTCCAGCTAGAGCCACAAAGATGCTGAACATCTCCCTGCTGAGGAAAGGCTGGGGAAGCTGGGGCTCTTTAGCTTGGAGCAGAGGAGCCTGAGGGGTGACCTCATTCATGTTTATCAAGATGTGAAGGGCAGCGTTGGGAGGACAGAGTTGAGTCCAGTGCTAGGACAAGGGGCAATGGGCGCAAGCTGGAGCAGAGGAGGTTTGATGGGAACATCAGCAGAAACTTTTCCCTGTGAGGGTGCCAGAGCCCTGGAGGAGGCTGCCCAGAGAGGTTGTGGAATCTCCTTCTCTTGAGACATTCCAAACCCACCTGGATGTGCTCCTGCATGACCTACTCTAAGTGACCCTGCTCTGGCAGGGGGTTGGACTGGATGATCTCTGGAGTTCCCTTCCAACCCCTAACATTGTGTGATTCTGTGATACTTACTGAAATATATGTCAGGGATTTCTCATTCAGAAGCCAAAGGAATTTTAGGCACCAGTTTTAATTTTGCTTAAGAGTGTGGGGGATCAAGCAGGTCTTGATCTGTTTCATTATTTACCCAGGATGAAGACAGTCATGTTAACCTAAAGAACAGCAGACAGGCCCAGTTTCATTACACTCTTGGGATCAAAGAGCCCACCAGAATAGAAAGCTGTTACCAGTTTTGCTTTGTTATCTCTTGTGAAACACTTTGTACTTGTCTGTTTGCTTGCTTTCAGACACCTTGACTTCAGTCTTGAGAAGACCTTATTTTTCTTCATTGCTGGCAGATATGAGTTCTCCAACAAAGGAGCTGACATGTTTCTAGAAGCCTTATCAAGGTTAAACTTTTTGCTGAGGGTAAGGAAGCTTCTGCAAATGTAAATGATAACAGAGCTCAAACTTACTACACTATGGAAGTCACTTGCAGGAATTTCCAGCCATACCCTGGTTTGTAGGAAAATAATTATGGGACATTCAGAGTCTTCATAAAGTTCCCTCTAAACCATCAGAGCATATAACAATTTCAGGCTGCTTAGAAGTTAACCTGTGGTTAGCTCTCTTGTTTTTAGAGAAAAAATACCTGAAAATACAACCCAGGAATTGACCCTGAAGGCTTACATTCGAAAAGGCAAGTAAAAATAATCCTTGAATGACACAACTCAAAAACATCTTTTAAAGCAAATGCCTGGAGAAGAGGAGGCTCAGGGGAGACCTTGTTGCTCTCTACAACTACCTGAAGGGTGGTTGTAGCCAGGAGGAGGCTGGTCTCTTCTCTCAGGCAACCAGCACCAGAACAAGAGGACACAGTCTCAAGCTGGGCCAGGGCAAGTTTAGGCTTGAGGTGAGGAGAAAGTTCTTCACTGAGAGAGTTGCCATTGGAATGTGCTGCCCAGGGAGGGAGGTGGTGGAGTCACCATCCCTGGAGGTGTTCAAGAGGGGATTGGACGTGGCACTTGGTGCCATTGTTTAACAGTCATGAGGTCTGTGGTGACAGGTTGGACTCAATGATCTTTGAGGTCTCTTCCAACCTTATCGATTGTATGATTCTACTTAATTCACCCAAACCTGACCATGATCTTTTAAATCTTTGAGTGCTGTTACCACATTAGAAAAGAATTTTGCATTGAAATTCACAGTGTGGCAGTGGCCTGATGAATAAGCATCGGGAAGCCACTCAGTGCTCCATTGCTTCTGCTTTCTCATGTACTGCAATGTTTCTCAATGCCTTTGTGGAGTACCTTAATGAAGACAAGACCTAGGCCTTGTCATGACCAAAGAGCAGAGTGAGGTCATTGAAAACATCTCCCTGTATGTTCCAAACACTTACACATTTAAAATAAAATAAGAAAATTAATACTAATCAGTTTTTCAGTTCACTCTTTTGTACTATATAATTTAAATGATAGAAACAAAACTCTTGATAATGTATTGTCAGTGGAGCTGACAAAATTTGATTTTCCAAGCCCTAAGTACACTTCTTCAGCCTCCACCTTTTCTTAATAGACCATTAGAACCTAAGAACTTTCTGGAAATCCTTTATCCATTCACTCATACAACAAAGGTCACCTCACATAACTTAATAATTTCTTCTATAGCCCCTAAGATCCTGTGATTCTGTCACCTCTGCACCTTCAGGATCTTTACATGGTCTCAAACCTGTTCTTCATTTATAGTGGGTGGATCGTAGTATGGTGGACTTTGAAACTGCCTCGAAGAGAGGGAAGGAAGAACTTTAAGATGATAGATGCCTCCTATAGGTTTATGCAATAGCTCAGTCTGAGAGACAGCATGCCGAGAGCATGTTTGTATGTCTAAACTTCAGAATGAAGGTAGTTCTAAACTATTTACAGCTCTGAACACTTCACCTTTGGCTATCCCTTAAATAGTTGCTAACAAGATGCAATCTCATTCTGCTCCATGCAAGGAATGCCTCAGGGACCTTATATCCTGCACATTGCTAGTGGACAGCAGAAACCAGCAGGTGAAACCATCAGATTTACAGTAAATGCTTTTTGCACAGGATTCACAGAATGTTAGGGGTTGGAAGATACCTCCAAAGATCATCCTGTCCAAGCCCCCTGCCAGAGCAGGGTCACTTAGAGTAGGTCACGCAGGAACACATCCAGGTGGGTTTGGAATGTCTCCAGAGAAGGAGACTCCACAACCTCTCTGGGCAGCCTGCTCCAGGGCTCTGGCACCCTCACAGGGAAAAACTTTGTCCTTCTGTTCCTGTGGAACCTCCTCTGCTCCAGCTTGCCTCTACTGCCCCTTGTCCTGTCATTGGACATCCCTGAGCAGAGCCTGGCTCCATCCTCCTGGCACTACCCTACACATCTTGATAAACATGCATGAGGTCACCCCCAGGCTGCTCTGACTTGACAAAAACTTTATAGGTATAAGATCAAAGCCTTCCTGGAGAACAAATCCATCTGCATTGTTTTTTCCTGTGTCTAATTCCTCGCGTTGAAGTTGGCCATGATACCTTGCTGTGAGATGTTGTTTTGTTCCTCTCCATCTTGTATCCTCTCTATCTTGTATCCATGTAGGTTCATAAGGCTGATGTTACAGTTGTTGTGTTCTTCATCATGCCAGCAAAGACAAACAATTTCAATGTGGAAACCCTGAAAGGGCAAGCAGTTCGGAAGCAGCTCTGGTAATTGGTGTTCTACTGAGGCTCTGGTACAGTGAGTTGTGGAGACGTGCAAAGGTTTCTAATGAAGAATGGTGCCCTTTCTTTTTTTGCTCTGCTAAAACTGAGGATTTGGGGTAACTTGGATGTATTTTGTGGGGATGAAAGAGATGGGAATGATAAATAAGGGCAAATATTTACCTTTTTGTTTGGTTGGGTTTGGTCCCGGGTTGTTTTTTGTAAACTTGCCTTGGCATTCTTTGTAACAAGTTGGCAAAAGGTTCTTGTTTTGCAGCCACAAAGTGAAAGGCTCTAGAAAATACAGTATTGGTTCTGGTCATCTGACTGTTTATGATACTCCACTTGGACATGGCATTGAGTTCCCACAAAATAAGGACTGCCTGCTAAGTTGAGAGAGTCATAGAATGGCTTAGGTTGGAAGGGACCTTAAAGTTCATGCTATACCTCTTCAGCAAGATGAATGAAAGGAATCCTCTGATCTGGACAGGCTGTCACCCCTGTAGATTTGTGGAGGGTCTGTGCTGTAGGTGGCTAAACTGGAGTAACACAAACAGAGTTTTTAATGAGAGCTCTGTAGGAAAGAACTGTAGGAAAATAATATGAGTGCAGTGAGAAACAGCCATGCTTGCAACAGGTACTTTTGGCCACTGCTTTGTCTTTGATATAAAGGATGCAATGTTTGAATCTAATACAGCAGGTACATATTAAATAATTCACATATGGATATTAGGAAAGCTTAAACTAAACTAAATATGGAAAGGCTTTTCCTTGTTGTATCTCTACTATATGACCCTCAGTAATGCAGGCACAACAGCAAGGGAAGGAAAACCTACGCTGTGGAATTATGCACTGCTTTTTCCACTGTGCTCTGTGAAAAGCAAGAGACCCTCTACATCATCACATGCAGCATTATCACAGAATGGTTTGGGTTGGAAGGGACCTCCAAAGGTCATCTAGACCAAACCCACTGCAGCCAGCAATGGCATCCTCCACTAGATCAGCTTGCTCAGAGCCTTGTCCACCCTGGGCTTGAATATCTCCAGGAAAGGAGACTCGACCGCCTCCCTGGGCAACCTGTTGCAGTGTTCCACCACTCTCATGGTGAAGAACTTGTTACTAACATCCAATCTAAATCTGCTCTTCTCTCATTTCAAACCCTCACCCTTTGTCTTAGTCCAAAGTATCATTCTCAGAAATCATAAAGCCAGGAAAAGTTCCATGAAGAGGATGTTTCACTCAGATTGACTCAAGTGCTGATTTGCCAACAGCACTTGCAGCTGTACTTTTTCAAGCTATTTCAACTAGGGCATATGGACACTAGGAATGAGAGAAATAGAAATGAGTCTTTGCATCTAGAACAGCTGTTTACTGGAGCTCCTGATTAGTTTAAACATCTGATTAGTTTAAACATTTGTTTAAACATCTGTCTGCCACAGGCTTTATTATTAGCTTAGAACACAGCCTGAGTTTTCCTGGAAGTGTTTTGGTTTGCAAACTAATTTATCACAAGCTACCTTATAGCCTAACAGTTGTTTTCAAAGATCTTTGAGTCAGGAAATAGGGCAAAAATTGAAGGGAGATGCTTGCTTTAAAATCCCTAGGCTTTTAATTCTTATATCATCTTTTTACTAGGTTAAGTGAAACTGGAGACCTCTCAGTCTGGACTAGTGTCCAATGTTAATAATCGTGTTTCTCTACATAGAGTCATATACATGCTCTCCTTTCCACAGATGAAAGTGTGGTCTGCTAATCAAAGCAAAGTGTTAGAAGTAATCACTAGTGAGGTCTGCCTCTGGCTTTTACAGTTCATTGATCTCTGGGTGCAGGTCAGATTCTGAGCTGTGTTGAAATGCATCAGTATGGCTTCTGAGCGGGTAAAGCTTTTCTTTGAGAATCAGACCCCTATCTCCTTCGGTGTTCTTGATTCCATCAGCATGCACGAAACCACAATTTCATTTCTAGCAGCAGGAACCTCTCTTATTCTGTGCTTGTCCTGGATTCTCCTGTTTTCTAACATATATTCATTTATTTCCCTAGGGACACTGCCCAATCTGTGAAAGAAAAGTTTGGAAAGAAACTCTACAATGCCCTGCTAAAGTGAGTGTGAAGGGGACTTTGCTCTGCCTTGCAGAGCCATGTATTCAGCTGGCTTACCTGGGATGTTTCTGTGCTTCTGCTCTTTCTGTAAAAAACAAAAGTTGGACATCCATAGGAAGGGACATCCATAAGAGAAAGACATGGGACCCTCTTGTTACTTGCTCAATAGGGAAATCACAGAGAAAAAATTAAAGCGACTAGCACAGCATTGTGGAAAGAGTCTTAAGAGACTTGGGGGATGTCCAAGTGACACAAAGGTTTACTCACTGTCAGAAATAAGATGCCTCAGCTTAAAAAAGCACCAGAGACACACTAATATGTATTTGAAACTTAATCATATCCTTTCAAAAGAGAGCTGGAAGTGTATTACCTAAAGCAACTTCAGCAAAAACAAGGTGTGTCTGAAAAACAGGGGAAAAGAAGGGCATTCCTTAGCTTTTTTGGAAGCTAACTGGAAGGTCAGCAAGTGTGTGAGAGAACAGCACGTAGGGGATCCAGAAGGCTCATGAAAACAAAGGAGAGAGTCATGCCAGACCAGACCTTGTTTGCCTTTTATTCCCTTTCTTTGTACAACTGGTAAGTGATTTAGTAAAATGGGCTCTGTGTTGCCTCTGCAGAGGAGAAATTCCAGACTTGACCAAGATTCTTGACCGAGATGATATAACCATTATGAAAAGAGCCATCTTTTCAACACAGGTCAGACAATGTATTATTTACACCCATATTTACTACAAATGAGAACTGTAACTATGGAGAAGGGTTGTGTAGTAAATGTAGTCATATGAATGCCTTGGAAAAGAAGGTTGTGGCAAATACACTTCTCATCAGTAATAGTTAAAGACCAGCTGTGATTGTGTTTATTAAGATTATGATCCAAACTAATTCTTTTGGGGAATCCATGCAGAATTCCTCTAGTCTCATGCAGGACACCAATATTCCTAGTTGGTTTGCACTGAGGGTGAGGTTTGGGTTGTTCCTGAAGCCTGGGGCTTTCCATTTTTATTAAATATGTAAAACCAGGCTCTTAAGGACAACTAAAGCCCTTTAAAATGCAGTGGAAGGCCTTTCTAAAAGTTAGTAGAGAGATATTGTTTTTATGTAAATGAAACAAGTCCTGTGACAGATTTTTACAGTCTCATCAGTGGCCTCTGTTATGTAGAAGACAACATTGTATGAGTGCAACTTTCCTTTCTAACCTTAAAATGAGAGGGTAAAGACCTATTAACATTGATGACAAAAATCTCCCACTGTCTTCCACTAGCCTTAGAAAATGCTAACAGGACTCTTTCCCAGCAGTTTTGGCCTGGCTTATGGATTGGCTTTTCTCTCCTTAGAGACACTGTCTGCCTCCAGTGACCACCCACAACATGATTGATGATGGCAATGATCCAATCCTCAACACCATCCGACGTATCGGCCTTTTCAACAATCGGACGGACAGAGTAAAGGTACCTCCCGCCCTCTGCATTGTAGATGGAACATGGAATTCCTTTGAACAGGCTCCCTTCTGGGTCAGCAGCATGGGCAGTGCAGTTGAATTCTTGATAGGCAGCATTACATTAACAGAGAACTTCTTCCCTCTTTCTACCATTCCAAGGAAGACAACCAGTCACTTCAGAGATATTCTCAATTCATCCATTCATAGACGGGTTTGGGTTGAAAAGAGTCTCAAAGATCATCCAGTTCCAACCTCCCTGCCATGGGTAGGGACACCTTCCACTTCACCAGGTTGCTCAGTTTAGCACTGTTAAATGTCACAGCCTTAGGTGTATTTCTCAATGCACATGGTCTTCCTTAATCAACAAGGATGAAACTCAAGACCTATTCATACATAGGGTTCATTACCAGTACTGTTTCCAGGACAAGACCACACACAACATTTTAGTGTGGGAAGTGAATTAAACAGATGGGCAAAGGAGGCATTGTCCAGATACTAAGGAAAAGACCAGAGTGAAGAGATTGCTTAAGTTTATTGATAATTAAAATGCATTGATGACGTTTTTTTTTTCACCTCTAATATAAGTTTTGAATCCCCAGGTGATACTACATCCAGAGTTCCTTTCTTCAACAAGCCCACTGCTGCCCTTGGATTACGAGGAGTTTGTCAGAGGCTGCCACCTTGGTGTATTTCCATCATACTATGAACCCTGGGGTTACACTCCAGGTAGGCCATCTGTACACTCAACTTGTATCAAAAGATGAGTACCCATCCTCTTTACCCATTCTGTTGATGCAGAAGAGCTTTGTAGCCACTTTCTTCTAGAGCGATGACAAAGCTCTCTTCTGAGAAGAGGAGGCTCAGGGGCGACCTCATTGCTCTCTACAACTACCTGAAAGGTGGTTGTAGCCAGGAAGGGATTGGCCTCTTCTCCCTGGCAGCCAGCACCAGAACAAGGGGACACAATCTCAAGCTGCAACAGGGGAAGTTTAGGCTGGAGGTGAGGAGAAAGTTCTTCACCGAGAGAGTGATTCGTCATTGGAATGGGCTGCCCAGGGAGGTGGTGGAGTCGCCGTCCCTGGAGGCGTTCAAGAGGGGACTGGATGTGGCACTTGGTGCCATGGTCTAGTCATGAGGTTTGTGGTTACAGGTTGGACTCGATGATCTTCGAGGTCTCTTCCAACCTTGGTTGGTAATACTGGTAATACTGTAATACTGGCTCCGTTTCCTCTGCAGTGCAAAGGTCCTACCTGTGGCAAAATCTGGGAGCCGGGTGACAGTCAGGGATGATTTTGAAGTGAAAGTAAGCCTGGACAGATAAATTAAGGCTGTTTTGAGGGAAGCTGTGATTTACACTAGCTAAAAGGGTGATTTCTCTTTTGTTTACTAATGCTTTTGTTGAGACCCATTTAATTCTCCCAGAAAGAAAAAGTGATTGATTTTTTTTTTTTTTTTTTTTAAGGTGAATTTTTAGCTCTACTTCATAGACACCAGTTTTATTGTCATATCAATGAAGGCCATGTAGGTGGCTTTCAGCATTTCAGGGATTATTTACTTTTTCTGCATGCTGTCTTAGGTTAGGCTGAAGTTCATTGGCAAAACCCCTTTAAGCCTGAGGAAGGAGTTATTCTTACAGAGATGACAGAAATCACCACAAAAGGTGCATCCATTTTCTACCTTTCTAAAACTAGCTCCACTTTTACTTTGAATGCAGTTATGAGTTGAGGAGGAGGTTTGTTGGTTGGCTTTTTTCTTGCTATAGGGACCACTTTACAATCAAGGAATATCAAAATGCAAACTTTAACATGCTCCCGCACCTAAAAGAGCCAGTTTGGTGCATAGCTGTGAGTAATGAATGTATCTGTACACTGGGCTTCAATCTAAAATCCAAACACTCTAGACCATATATTGGGGTTCACAAATTGCATCAGGTTGGAAGGGACCTTCAAAGGTCATCTTGTCCAACCCTCCTGCAGTCAGCAGGGACACCTCCAACTACAGCAGGCTGCCCTGGGCCACATCCAGTCTGATCTTGAATGTCTCCAGGGACAGGGCCTCAACCACATCCTTGGGCAGCCTGTTCCAGTATTTCACCACTCCCACTGTAAGAACTTCTTCCCAATGTCCAGCCTAAATCTACCCTGCTTCAAGCCATTGCCCTTCATCCTATCACTCCAAAACAGTCCTTCCACATCCTTCTTGTAGGTCCCCTTCAGATATTGAAATGCAGCAATAAGGTCTCCTTGAAGCCTTCTCTTCTCCAGGCCGAACACCCTGAATTCTTTCAGCCTGTCTCCATAGCAGAAATGGAGCAACAGCTGCACAGTGCCCCAGAGCTGGACACAGCACTCCAGGTGTGATCTCACCAGAGCAGGGTGGAGGGGTTCTCTGTTCCAACACTGGACTCCCAGAAACATTACATTTTAGATGCTGGGGGGAAAAGTTATGTTCACAAAACCGGTGTGAAATTTGCTTTGTAAGATTTCTTTTGTCTTTTTAATTTTTCTCCAAGTCCACAACAAAGCATAATAGTTTTCACTTGACATTTTCAGAGCAGCTCTAAGGTACTGGGACCTTCTGTCTGCCTGTTTCTTTTCCTTTTTTTTTTTTCCCCCCCCTCTTTTTTTCTCTCAAGGTGAAACCATCTCAAGCGTATTGCCCTGAAATGCTTTTTGTCTCTTTCTTTTGGCAGCTGAGTGTACTGTGATGGGCATTCCCAGCGTGACCACAAACCTGTCTGGATTCGGCTGCTTCATGCAGGAACACGTTGCTGACCCAGCAGCTTATGGTAACGTTTTTAACACCATGCCAGGGCAGCAGCTCTGTGTTAGGAAAGCAAAACCTGCAGCAAGGATGCTGTTAGTCCTCAACTGCATGCTCTCACTGATGCAGTGTTCACTGGGGGTTATGTTCAGAGCTCTGAATATCTTGTTCTGTTCAACAAGCCATTCAGGCTTTTATATTCATCCAAACACCTTCCAAGTTGTCTCTTTTTTGTCTCCTTTAATCTTTCATCTGCTTTAACCTTCCAAACTCAGTGCTCCTCATACTGTTCTAGAATCTCTCAGCACTTCCCTGGAATGCCTCTGGTTACATTCCAACACTTGGTGCCATGGTCTAGTCATGAGGTCTGTGGTGACAGGTTGGACAGGTTGGATCTTTAAGGTCTCTTTCAACCTTGGCAATGCTGTGATACTGTGATACTTAAAGCTGTTCAAAAGATGCATGGAAAATTTGCTTCTTTTTGAAGAGTCTGAGAAGGAGGCACTGGGACATCAAAGCCACTCATCATACAAAGAGTAAATTATCATAGAATCATAGAATGGTTTAGGTTGGAAGGGACCTGCAATGGTCATCTGGTCCAACCCCTGCAATCAGCAGGGATAGCCTCCACTAGATCAGGATGCCTTTGACCCTCTGGGCTGCAAGTGCACACTGTGGGCTCATGTCCAGCTTCTCATCCACCAGAACTCCCAGGTCTGATTGTTTTGACCCATCCCCAACTCACCTTCACCCCAACTCATCTTCAACTTTTTGTGTCTTTCAGGTATCTACATAGTTGACAGGAGGTTCATGTCACCTGATGAATCATGCAACCAGCTGACTCAGTTCCTGTATGGGTTTTGCCAGCAGTCTCGCCGCCAGAGGATCATCCAAAGGAACCGAACTGAGAGGCTCTCAGACCTGTTGGACTGGAGATACCTAGGCAGGGTGTGTGAAACTGTAATAGAAGTATTAAAAATTCCAGGCACAGAGGTCTAAGTAGCAATCTTCTGCATCGTGCTACAATGCAGGGAGACATCCCTGTTCTGAGAAGCATCTCCCAAAGCTGCTAAAGGCAAAGCCTCCCTTTACATCTCAGTGTAATGGTTCCCTTCCATAGTGATGTAACTGAATAGGTTACAGCAGAAGCCAGTCACACTGAGGTCTTTGTACTCCTGGTGGTAATGACCAGACAAAAAACTCATGTCTCTAACACACATCCTACCTGATCTTCCTAAAATGCTCCTGAGCTTGATGGCTCTTCAACACTCCTAAACTACCTCTGTGCCTTAATGACCTAACAGTAGGTTTAACTCACCACAGAGAGCACTGCAGTACTACCTACTAGGAACAGCAGCAAAGCTGTGTTCTCAAGTCCATGGGAGCAAAGAAGTGGATGCACAGAGGTCAGCTTTGTAACCGTTTTGGAACTAATCCTGCTGTGGTGTCTGTGAGAACCTTTCTGTTTGTGTTTCCCAAAACACCATAAGACCCTGACACAACAAACCATTTTATCCATGCATGTGGTGGAGATGCATGAATACAGAATCATAGAACAGTCTGAGTTGGAATGAACCTCTAAAGGTCATCTAGTCCAAGCTCCCTGCAGCCAGCAGGGCCATGCTCCACTAGATCAGCTTGTTCAGAGCCTTGTCCAGCCTGACCTTCAATATCTCCAGGGATGGGGCCTCAGCTGCCTCCCCGGGCAACCTGTCATTTCAAACCACTGCCCCTCATCCTATCACTGCAGGCCTTTGCAGACAGTCCCTCTGCAGCCTTCTTGTAGTCCCCTTCAGCTACTGGAAGGCTGCTATTAGGTCTCCCCAGAGCCTTCTCTTCTCCAGGCTGAAAAACCCCAGCTCCCTCAGCCTGTCCTCATAGAGGTGCTTCAGCCCCCTGATCATTTTCATGGCTCTCCTCTGGACCCTCTCCAACAGGTCCATGTCTTCCTGTGCTGAGGGCTCCAGAGCTGGACACAGTACTGCAGGTGAGGTCTCACAAGAGCAGAGTGGGGATCCATAAATATTTTTGCCAAATTCTTGAATTCCAGGCCTCACTAAACTGATTAATGCTACTTCTCTGTAACACTTACAATTGCTTCCTAAGCCGAGGTTAGGCCAAATGTTCCCTGTTTACACATGCACACAATAATGATGTATATTTTCCTGGTTAAAAAGAGACAGTTCTCTTTTGAGGGATAAAGAATAGCTATCACTGCCTGTGACAAGTGCTAGTTGCCATCTTTATACATCTTAGCCTTACAGAAACCTTCTTCATCTTCTGCTTCAGACTCTACATCAGTGTGGATCTAACATGAACAGCTCACTGCTTCCCAGCAACATGTTCATCGCATATCAGCAGTGATATCAGTTGGATTCTGCTTAGCTGAAAACATGTTTAGCCTTTGTTCAGCATCATCTTTTAAAAGATATTCATTTTATATTCCCTTTTTCCCCCAGCTTCATCTGCCAAGAGATTCTTCACTTGTAAAGGCTTGTCTTTTATTTTGCAGTATTACATGCATGCCAGACACTTGGCCCTCAGCAGAACATTTCCAGATAAATTTGAGATGGAACCAAGTGCTCCACCAAAGGTAAAGTCTGCTTTTGGGGAGGAGTTCATCTGCATTTCAGCTGTTTACAAGGAGAGAGAGAAAGAGTGCCTGTGTCTGTGTGTCTGTATCTGTGTCAGAAACAGTGGAAAGAAAATTAGCAGGTTTTAAGTGAAGGGAAATAGCTCAGGTAAAAGCTCAGCAAGTTATTGACCATAGCTCCAGCTGAAAATGTATCAGATGCAAACATTAAGGGTACCAGGTGCAATACAGGAACAGTTCTTCAGGTGATTTAGGATGACCTGGATGGAACTAGCCCACTTCAAACCAGCTGAGGAACAGGCCCTTGGAATTCCTATTAGAAAAGTGGCAGCTTCTGATTCTTCTTCTGATTAAATGCCATGGAGATGTTCTGCACAAACCAAACGGAAGGACAGCTGGGAAAGGATGTTCTAGGGAAAGTGAGGCAAAGTATTGCCTTCATCTAAATGTGGTATGTGAGAAGGGAACTGTGGCTGGAATTGCAAGGGGTCAGTTTAAAGGCATACCTTCAAAATAGTTCTTATACAGTGAATATTAGAATAAACTTGAGAAGGGAGGCTGCTCAGATCCAGTGTATGAATGATGAGATTTGAAACCAAGTCTCCAGACACCGCCAGAGAGCAACTCAACCTTTTTTGACTAAGAAGGAGAAAGGAGGCTCAGATCAAAACCCCTGGCTTGGTTCTGGTTTTGCAGATATTGACATTCTAACTAGAAAACTCTTTTAAAACTTTGGACTGAATTCTCAATTTCAATAAGCATATTCTGACTACAGAGGAGAGGAGAATTTTGTGTTATGTTGGTGGTGGTTTTAAGGCTCAGTACAGATGTTCACATTTGGCTACAAGCAGTGCTGGAAGGGCAGCACATTGCTTAAGGCACAGGCTAAAGATTCCTGCCATACAAGCATATACTTACTGTCAGAGAAGGGTTGATGGGATCTGCGTTCAAGTTCAGTTTTAGAGTGCAGCACAGGTGTAATTTATACCCCACCACTGGTTTCTTTTGAAGTGCTGATAGCCATAAACTACTGGATACAACCAGCTGAACAATACTCTGATAACCTCAAATACAACTTGCTTCTCTCTCTGCCAGACGGAAGGTTTCAGGTACCCCAGGCCTTCGTCAGTACCACCATCGCCTTCTGCCTCTCAGCCTTCCACCCCTCACCATAGTGAAGATGAAGATGAGGATGAAAGATATGATGAGGATGAGGAAGCTGAAAGGGACAGGCAAAATATAAAGTCTCCCTTTTCCCTCGGGGTATTGCCAGAAGGAAAAAAGAAGCAGCATGGAGAATACAGGAACTGAATGAATTGCTCTTGCCCTGGCAAGGTCTCTCTGTCCATTCAACAGTTTCTCCTGTAGACTTGGCAAGCTTTGTGTTAAGGTCAGTGTGATATAATTAGGGAAACCTTAAGTGTCACTTGAGCTACACTGTTTGAAAACCTAGCTTGTTTCACCTTGACAGTAGTTTTAATCACAATCCTTCTGTGCCCTTTGGAGGTAGAAGAGATTTCTCAAGTTTAATAAACCTAGAGAATGCAACAATCCCTGCAGGAGCTTACCCACACTGGAGATCATACCTTTGTCCACATAATCATATTAATCATAGTCCATGCTGACAGGTCCACTATGGGTGTCCCAAATGAATTCCTGCTTCATTTGTTTCCCCTTTTCCTCTCCTAAATTAACATGAACTTTAAGCCAGAGATCAAAAACGTTAGACAAAACAACAAACAACCAACCTTGGCAGGGTCAAAAAGGATACACTGTAAAGAAAATGGTCTTTCCTCTTCCTTATGCAGCTTATTGTAAGCTTACACAGTTTCCAACATTATTTTTTTCTACAACACACAGAAGTGTCTTGACCCAGTGGCAAAAAACATTTCCTGTAGATCTTCTGCAGTGGGCGTTTGAATTTTGGAGGCAAATGAAGTCATCTTTCTGAAGTCATTTAGACCCACAATAAACAGCAGGCCATTTATTTTCTGATTTCTCTGGTATGTCTCTTTTATTGGTTTCCTCTTGTCTTAGCATCCAATTTTGTCAACAAATGACTTTGGGAGGAAATTAAAGTGACTTGGCTAAAGAGAAGGGCAAAACACCCTTCAGTAATGCCATTCCCTGCCACAGGGCAACGTCACAACATTCAAAGATGACTAACTCTAGTCCTTCCAATTCTTCTAGAAGAGAGCTAACCCTGCTATGAGGAGGCCTACAAGAAGGCTGGAGAGGTACTGTCTACAAATGCCTGTACTGACCATGGGGCAATGGTTTGAAATTAGGGAAGGGGAGATTCAGATTGGATGTTAGGAATGAGCTCTGCACCATGGGGGTGCTGGAACACTGTAACAGGCTGCCCAGGGTGGTGGTTGAGGTCACCCCCCCCTTGGAGACATTCAAGATGAGACTCAGTGTGGCCCTAGGCAGCCTGATGTATTTGGAGGTGTCCCTGCTGAGTGCAGGGGGTTGGACAAGGTGATCTTGAGGGTCCCTTCCAACCCAATGCAATCTGTGAATCTGTGAAATCCATCCTGAATCCCTCTGTCACACAAGATATGCTGCTACTGAAAGATGTATTAGTCCTTAAAAATGAGCAACCAAGGACATTCTGATTTCTCCTGTTGTGCTCCCCCATGAAATGACATAGATTATAAACAACACTGAAAATGCCTATAGCTCCATGACTGAAATGAATTCCTCTGTTCCTTCAACTGTGTTTCTTCGTGTCCAGGAGGAGCAACATTGCAGTGTCAGTGAAATTAATTAATTAGCAATGTCATGAGAAAGATCAGAGGAAAGCAGCATTAAAAGATGAAGAGCATGACTAAGGTTAAAGGTTAAAATAATAAAACATCATTGCTGGGACACAAGGATCATGTGGCTGCAGAGGGCTTTCCAGTAAGACCACAAAACTGCATCAGTAATGTTAAAAATATCCTTATCAGCATGGAATGATCATTAATTTATCTGTAATTCCAGTTCAGCAATTCAAAAACCAGACCAACAACAAAGCACAAGAGCAATGCAATTAACATTCTGTGTGCCTGGTGTCATGCAGGACACGGGATTTGTAGCTAGCACACCACCACTAGCTCCAACAGCACTGTGCCTCCTGACAGCAGCAGTTACTGTAGGCTATATTGTGGCCTTCCAGTATCTGAAGGGGGCCTACAAGAAGGCTGGGGAGGGACTTCTCAGGATATCAGGTAGTGATAGGACTAGGGGGGAATGGAATGAAGCTGGAGGTAGGGAGATTCAGGCTGGACGTAGGGAGATTTAGGCTGGACGTGAGGAGGAAGTTCTTCCCCATGAGAGTGGTGAAGCCCTGGAATGGGTTGTCCAGGGAGGTGGTTGAGACCCCATCCCTGGAAGTGTTTAAGACCAGGCTGGATGAGGCTCTGGCCAGCCTGATCTAGTGTGGGGTGTCCCTGCCCATGGCAGGGGTTGGAACTAGATGATCCTTGTGGTCCCTTCCAACCCTGACTGATTCTGTGATACTATAGTCATTCATGAGGCCCTGATCCTCTAAGTCCTATCCCCATGTAATCTCTACATGGCAGGTCTTGCTCAGCAGGGCTGTACAGAGTTTAAAATCATAGAATGGGTTGGAAGGGACCTGCAAAGGTCTTCTAGTCCAATACCTCTGCAGTCAGCTGGGACATCCTCTACTAGATCAGCTCAGAGCTTCAGTGAGCTTGACCTTGAAAATCTGCAGGGATGGGTCCTCAGCTACCTGTTGCAGTATTCCAGCAGCCTCATGGTGCAGAACTTGTTCCCAACATCCAATCTAAATCTCTCTCATTTCAAATAATTGCCCCTCATCCTATCACTGCAGGCAGACAGTCCCTCTGCAGCCTTCTTGAACCCCTTCAGGTACTGGAAGGCTGCTATTAGGTCTCCCCAGAGTCTTCTCTTCTCCAGGCTGAACAACCCCAGCTCCCTCAGCCTGTCCTCATAGCAGAAGTACTCCAGCCCCCTGATCAGTATCATGGCCCTCTTCTGGACCCTCTCCATCAGGTCCATGTCCTTCCTGTGCTGAGGGCTGCAGAGCTGGACACAGCACTGCAGGTGAGGTCTCACCAGAGCAGAGAGGCAGTATCACCTCTCTCCATCTCTGGCCACACTGCTTTTGATGCAGCCCAGGCTGCCATTGGCCTTCTGGGCTGCAAGTGCCCATTGCTGCTTCATATCCAAATTCTCGGCCACCAGCACTCCCAAGCCCTTTTCCACATGGCTGCTTTCTATCACCTCAACCCCCAGCCCAGGTTGACAATGAGAATTATTCTGACCCAGGTGCAGGCCCCTGCACTTGCTCTTGTTGAACATCATGAGATTCACCCGGGCCCTCCCCCCAGCTTGTCCAGGTAAGTGGGTAACTGATGCAGCAATGAGCTGTGACTTAGTGGTGCTGCCTGTTCTCTGTAGCAACAGATAGAAAACAACCTGCAAAATATCATCACTGGCTTTGCAGTCAAAGATAGCTGGGTTGGTTTCATATCTGACTGACTTTATTGATCATCAGCAACTGACACAGCAATGAAGTGGTGAAGGAATTTACCTTCATCAGAAATCAAAAGGCTTCAAATATACAGCTGAGGGGAAGGTGGTAAAAAGTTTCCCAATGACCACTGAAAAATTTGGTTTAATGAAGAAGTTGTTTTAAAAGCCAGTTTTAATCATCTTTTCAGGTAAGATGATACAGTGTCTTTTAAGTTGGGGGTAGGACACAAAAAATGGTCTAAACAAAGCAGGAACTTAACAAATACTTCCCTTACCTGAACAAACAAATTTTAATCATTCTAATAACTCTGAAGCATCCATAATTGTGCAGGGCATATGTACAGCAGCCTTGGGAACTGAAGTGAGGATGGAGGAAATACACAAGGCATGATCTCAGGGCAATACAAATGTTAAAGAACCTTGAGGTATTTCACCAGCTTGATAGCTTGTCTGTCAAGTAGCCAGGGTGATCACCGATCTCTTCTTCAGCTGTTAAGACACAATGGGGGAAATGAGCTGTAGATAAAGGAAAGTTCAGTCAGACAAAGTTTTCAGGAGAGAGATGTGGCTCAGACACAGGCCTGGGCAAGGGGACTGCCTAGCTAAGAGATGCAGGTGTCTGAAGAAATAATCATAATTTCCCTCATTTTAAATGCAGGACTTCCCCTGTTTGCTGAAGAGGAAAGATAGAAACCGTGTCTAGAGGAGCACCAATTTTTTGCATAGACTCCCTGCTCCCAGCTCTGAAAAACAGTCTGTGCACCTGAAGAAGGGACAGGAACAAAGACAGAACACATGGACAGCATAGACTTTAGGGTCTGAGCCTGGTAAGCTGAGATGTATGCAGCCAATGATGAGAGGTTCAGGATAATGACTTTGCAGGAAATGTGGTCTAAGAAGAAGCACAGCAGGGTGAGGGAGCTGGGGAAGATAGGGCTTCTCATGTAAGGAGGTGCAAGATGTGTAAAGGAAGCAGGCAACACAGGTTATTTAAGCCTTATTCAGGAGCTGGGTTTTGCAGGGAATCTGAAGGGGGCCTACAGGAAGGCTGGGGAGGGACTTCTCAGGATCTCAGGTAGTGATAGGACTAGGGGGAATGGACTGAAGCTGGAGGTAGGGAGATTCAGGCTGGACATGAGGAAGTTGTTCTTCCCCATGAGAGTGGTGAAGCCCTGGAATGGGTTGTCCAGGGAGGTGGTTGAGGCCCCATCCCTGGAGGTGTTTAAGCCCAGGCTGGATGAGGCTCTGGCCAGCCTGATCTAGTGTAGGGTGTCCCTGCCCATGACAGGGGGTTGGAACTAGCTGATCCTTGTGGTCCCTTCCAACCCTGACTGATTCTATGATACTGTGATATGTTGTGGATGGGAAACATGGGTTCTGAGGTTCTGAAATGAGAAGTGGAAGCATGTAGCAGGTGCTGAGGAAGCAGGTTGTTAGGAGAGAGATGGGAGGGTGAGACAGTATCACTGGAAGGCTGGGAACATGTGAATGAAGGGATTTTTGAGGCTTTCAGGACTCTGCCTCTAAATGTCATTTGGACCCTTTGTCAGCTGTGCAAGGCACAGAGCTCTCAGGAGCCAGATGCGATCCCACAGTTCCTTTTCTGGGGCTTTTTAGGATTCTTTTCAACCTATCCACCAGGACATAAAGGCAACAGAGGATCTCACAAGCAAACAATATTCTGCAGAAAAAGGAGCCCCAGCAGAGTCTTGAAAATTGAGGTTTGAACACTCTGTTCAAAACAGCCATTCCCTTAAATCCAAAGCAAGAAAAATCTGAAAACCAAACTAAAAATCAGAACATATAAAAGTTCACCTACTACCATTTATCTCCTTTATGTTCTGGTCTGTGTAAATGCTCACTCTAATATCTATAATGCATGTATGATATATATGGAATGGAATGGAATGGAATGGAATGGAATGGAATGGAATGGAATGGAATGGAATGGAATGGAATGGAATGGAATGGAATAGAATAGAAGAATAGAATAGAATAGAATAGAATAGAATAGAATAGAATAGAATAGAATAGAATAGAATAGAATAGAATAGACCAGACCAGGTTGGAAGAGACCTTCAAGATCATCGTGTCCAACCTATCATCCAACACCACCTAATCAACTAAACCATGCAACCAAGCACCCTATCAAGCCTCCAAATATATATGGAATGATCCCTCTTTCAGATCCAGGACTTTCAGATCAATTTACTACACTGTTTGTAACTGAAATACTGATTAAAAAGCTCAGGGTAAGACAAAACTTGCATTTACCACCTTCTTGTGCTTTCCATAAGGAGCTAAGGATGAGTGCTGCAGCTTCAGGAAGAGAGAAAGGATTTGTGTTCTGGCTGCGTGTTTCTGGAAGCAGAAAACCAGAGGTGCATGGTTTGCTAGTGTTTGCTGGCATTTATTTAGAATCATAGAATCAATAAGGTTGGAAAAGACCTCAGAGATCATCAAGTCCAACCTGTCACCCAACACCTCCTGACTAACTAAACCATGGCTTCAAGTGCCACATCCAATCCCCTCTTGAACACCTCCAGGGACGGTGTCCCAACAGCAACATCCCTAAGTATCTGTTTCTTATTGTCCACTGTATAAAACTTGAGTGCTTTGGAAGAAGCAAGCAAAACAAAGCATCCACCACAGCAAGCAACAAGGCTGGAGATCTCTTGCAACTATCAGCATCCTCCTAAGGTGTGGAGAGCAGCTTCTTCACCACTTGGCTTTTGCATCTTACTGCTGATGTGGCAGTGGCCCACACGAGCTCCTCCACAGCTCAGCATCAGGACAGTGCTGAGCAAGCAGATCCTGATGCCCCTCCATTTATCACATTTGTTCTTTTTTTATCTCTGTAACTGGAGACTCAAAGAGAAAAAGACATTGTTATCCCTTTACCTTCCTAACATTGTTAGCTCAAACCAGCCTGATAAAGGTCTAACACAGCTTTCCAAAAGGAGGCTATTCTGGAGTCCCTTAGAAGGTAAAAAAGAACATATTTTTTTTTCACCTGTTCCTTACTTTGCTACAACATTCACTTTCCTCCAGAAACATTCTCCAGCATGGATTCATAGATTCATAGAATGGTTCAGGTTGGAGGGACCTTAAAGATCATCCAGCCCCCTGCCAGGCACAGGGACACCTTCCACTAGGCCAGGTTGCTCAAGGTCTCATCCAGCCTGGCTCTGAACACCTCCAGGGAGGGGGCATCCATTCCCTCTCATCCTGTCACTACAACTCCTTGTCAAGTTCCTTCCTGGCTTTCTTGCAGCTCCCTCCAGGTACTGGAAGGCTCTTCTAAGGTGTCCCTGAGCCTTCGTTCTCCAGGCTGAACATTTCCAACTCTTCCATCTTGTCCCCACAGGGGAGGTTCTCCAGCCCTCTGATCATTTTCGTGGCCTCATCTGTACCTGCTCCAGCAGCTCCATGTACCTCCTCTGCTGGGGGCACCAAAACTGGACACAGTGCTCTAGGTGGGGGTCTCACCAGAGCATGGGCAGAATCCCCTCCCTGTCCTGCTGCTCTCCCTGCTTTGGATGCAGCCCAGCACACAGCTGCCCTCTGGGCTGCCAGCAACCATTGGTGGCTCATGGAGAGTTTGTCATCAGCTGGCACCCCCAAGTTTCAGAGCAGTCTCCACAAACACATCATGTCAGGGAGAAGATCATAAAGAAGTCTTAGCTTCACAGAATGGTTTAGTTTGGGTTGGAAGGGACCTTGAAGATCATCTAGTCCCAAACCCACTGCCATGGGCAGGGACACTTCCTTGAATACAATTACAGGAAACCAAATCACCTCCAGTTTCCACAGATTTCTCCCACAAACTGAGGACAGACTGATGTGTTCTGCCCAGCTGTGCACATGAACTCACCAAGCTGCATCCTGCCATACAGATTCTTTTGCTGGCTCTCATCAGAGATGAATCGACGTCCCTCTGCAAAAGCAGTGAAAAAGGGTGACAACAACCTCCCAAATCTTTGGGGATTGCTACTTTACAATCCCCTGCTTTTCAAAACCCAAAATTAAAGCAATACTTTTACAAACATAAGAAAGACAGAATGCATAAATCCATCCCAGGGTCTTTCCAAATAAGCAACATCCCCTCCTGACCCCAAGACCACAATCCATACTTTATTCCACACAATGGGTGTTTCAGCACTTGGCATTTTTATTGACCTGCTGTAGCAACTGAACAGAGGGAAGAATTTACTGTCCTTCCCTCACTCTTTTCATGACTGCTGTATGGTCAAAAGCCTTCAATCTCTTTGATGGTCTATTATGTCTTACATTTTAAAGGGACAATTCTGTTTTAAAATGGGGGAGAACAAAGAAACAACAAAAAAATCAAATGGCATTACTTCCTGTACCCACAGATCAGCACAGAAGTACCACAGTGCATGGTTTACTTTGAAGCATTAAACAAACAAACGTCACCAGAACTTCTTTCAGTTACACTTAAGAGCTGTTTGGAGCCAGGGGTTTTGTGTGTGTTATTGCAGAATTATAGAATCCCCTGGGTTGGAAGGGACCTCCAAAGGTCATCCAGGCCAACCCCCCTGCAGTCAGCAGGGACATCCTCCACTAGAATAGCTTGCTCAGAGCCTTGTCCAGCCTCACCTTCAGTATTTCCAAGGATGGGGCCTCCTCCCTGGTCATCCTGTTGCAGTGTTCCAGCATCCTCAAGGTGCTGAACTTGCTCTCTTTGATTTCTTATAAATAAAAAAGTGAGCAACTAACTAACTAACTAACTTACTAACTAATTAACTAACTAAAACTAGTAATACCACCATTTCAGAGACAAGAAGAAACAACTGATTAGCACAGTGCTGCAGGCCTCAGCACTTACAGCTCCACAGCATTCTGGAGGATTTACTGTTTGTGTGGAGCTAAGCAGATCAGGAATAGTGCAGTGGTAGAAAAAGTCAGCTCTTCCAAACAGAAGGAGCTTGGGACTTACGTGCACCCTTCAAATACAGCATAGCCTGAGGAGTCCAGTTCCTCCTTTGGAAATGAGCCTTCATGTCAGACAAGAGGGAAGATGCATGTCAGTGCTGTGTGCCATTCCCAACTGGCAAAAATAACTTAAACCTCACCAACCTGTCACATTCACGTATGCTGCACTTTCAGCCAAAGGGAGCAGTTTACCTGAGGTGCACTCCAGGAGAAAGATATGAAGGACACTGTCAGGAACAGAGCCATTGCAGATGCTGCCACTTTGCACAGTCCCTGTGCATGACAGACAGAAAACACCAAGGTACAGGAAAAGCCTTTCAGATTGGCAGATCTCCTTAATTTCAGCTCTGAATGTGAGGGCATTTCCAGTAGCTCCTTTCTCCCTGCCTTACTGCCAAACCTCCTCTTGGTCAATGGCTATTTTAGCTCCAGTACAGAGTGATCCTATGGGAGGATGAACGTTAAATCAAACAGACTTGATTCTCATATTCATTACAAAGAATGCTGCTGAGAATTGCTGTCATGGATTCATAGATTGATAGAATGGTTGAGGTTGGAAGGGGTGTTGAAGATCATCTAGTTCTAACCCCCTGCCATGGGCAGGGACACCTTCCACTAGACCAGGTTGCTCAAGGCCTCATCCAACCTGGCCTTGAACACCTCCAGTGAGGAGGCATCCATGACCTCCCTTGGCAACTTGTTCCAGTGTCTCACCACCCTCACTGGAAAGAGTTTCTTCCTAGTACCCAGTCTGAATCTACCCTCTTCAAGCTTAAAGCCATTGCCCCTCATCCTAGCACTCCAAACCTTTGTAAAAAGTCCATTCCCAGCTTTCTTGTAGGTCCCCTTCAGGTATTGGAAGGCAGCTCTAAGGCCTCCCCAGAGTCTTCTCTTCTCCAAGCTGAACAGCCCCAGTTCCCTCAGCCCGTCTCCATGGGGGAGGTTCTCCAGCCCTCTGATGATCTTCACGGCCTCCTCTGTACCTGCTTCAGCAGCTCCATGTCCCTCTTATGCTGGGGCACGAGCTTATGGAGGTAAGTAACTTTCATGCTCCTATTTACATGGGCATTATATCCTTTAGAAATGAGAATAATGTACAAACTAAGGGAGGTAAATGCTACAAAATGTATCCTGACTTTACCAAGCCTCGAATCACAGAGTTGAAACAAGCAAATGCAGGGGACTTGCCAGTCCAAACAATCAAGCCAACCAATCAGGAGAGCAGATCACTGCTTCCTCAAGAAAAGAAAGTTCTTAAGATCAGCATCCTGCTTGCACCAGCCATGATTACAGACATCACAAGACAGGGGTTTTTGGTTGTTGGAGCTGTTCACTTCTGCAGCAGATGCAAATGGAACCAAGGAACACGAATCCTCTGCAAACAAGGTGCATCTGTTTGCTCACACAGCCCACATTGCTGTTCATTCACTGGTAACAGAGAGGGGCAACAGACAACCTCTGTGATTCACAGGGGTTTATTTCATCCTGGGTTTGAGAGCACATTGTGCAATTCATTTTGTTTCCAATACCAGACATGCCCTGATATCACTGTGTCTGTTTCTCACAGGTCATTTCTGAGTTAAAATTATTAAGCCCTCCCTGCAGTCCCTAAATATTCTACTCACATGAAAAAGCATACATTGCAAACGAAATGTTCCCCACACACCAAAAGAGTCTTACTCACCTTCATACTTAGTTCAGTGGCAACTCTTTCGTCGTCTTTTCTTGGGATAATGTGTCACAGTATCTCCCACAGTTTTCAGGGTCCCTTTTTAAACCTTCGGAGTGAAGGTGCCCTCCCCTCTGTGGCAAGGCAGAGGGAGATCTTGTCAGCCCTGTAAATGGAGAAGCAGAAGGTTCTGATGACTCCTGAGGGAAACATGTAGTCTTGTAGGAAGTAGAGAAATGATTGAAAGATGGATACGCTTGGAGATGCACCCCATTAGCCAGGTGAATACCTCCTGACTACATCAGCATCGGCCCCGTGCATTTGCAGCACATCACCTTCTTGCTCGGTGATCGATACCCACTGCCAGAACAAGCTATTAGTACGGGTGGCGAGTGCTGACCTGGGACAATGTAACACATACCAGATTGCTGGCCACTGTGAGACCTGGGAAAGGTAGTAGATTCTTCTCCAGTCATAACATGCTCAGACCTTAGAGCCACCTTCCAGTACCTCAAGGGGGCCTACAAGAAAGCCAGCAAGGGATTTTTGAGAAGGGCTTGTAGTGACAGGACAAGAGGGAATGGATTGAGTAGGACAGATTTAGACTGGCTATTAGGAAGAAATTCTTTACAGTGAGGGTGGTAAGACACCAGAACAGGTTGCCCAGGGAGGCTGGGGATGTCCCCTCCCTGGGAATGTTGTTCAGGGCCAGGCTGGATGAGGTTAGTGGGAGGTGTCCCTGCCTATAGCAAGGAGGTTGGAACTAGATGATCCTTAAGGCCGCTTCCAACCTCAACCATTCTATGAATCTATGAATCTATGTACAAGGCAGAACTAAACTGTGCTAGGAGCTATTCAGCAGCCAGACAGAAGTGTGATTATTTCCCAAAGACTTAACAAACTATGAGGAAAGCACAGGGGAAATGAGAAGAAGCACCAGAGACAAGGGTCATACATCTCAGGAGAATGTATAATAATCTCAGGACAGTGTATATCATATTTGCTGACTTACCGGCTGGCCAGCTACACACAACAAACAGCTACACCTTTTACTGAAGAGCAAGCAACAGGTCACTGCTGTCCTTACCAGCAGTTTAAAAACAAACAGGCCAAATGACTGTAGCCTGGATGCTTAGGGAAAGTTTGAGGAAGGTACACAGACCTCACACAAGTCAGTGGTGTATGACCCCACACAAGAACTTCTTCACTCACCTCAGCACTGAACTTCAATCCCTGAAATTGACTTTTTATCATTTACAGTATCAGGATAAGCAGTCCCTGCCCTTTAGATCATCTTTATGAATCAGAATAGGTTATGTTCTTTCTAATAAGGGGTCCTGCTGCTACAGCAAGCTTCACTCCACTTCCCTCATTTAAGGTATCGATTAAGTGCCAAAGTCACTTCCTCTTTTATGTGAATCACTGGGAAATGGCAGCACCGAAAATGAGTGCTTCATGTACAGCTCATCTGCCTGAAGAGCTGTCATCTTTTAGTGTGTTCTGATCCATAACCCACTTAGAGTCTACTTCATTTTTCAAGAGTACAGGTTTGCATACGCCCATACACATCCACGTGGGGTTTTCAGTCAATGCAAACACACTCAGCACCTGCCCTTCCTTCCCAAAGTCTTGCTTCCTGTTGCTCTTTGCAAGTAAATCATGTCCCAGAGGCCACCCCAGAAGTGGTTAGATTTCTCAGAAGAATGAAATGCCCACCTTTTCATAGGATCATGACAAGGAAGAGCTATGAAGGGAGAAGAAGAGTCAAAAAGAGCTAAATGCTCTCTTTGAATCACTAAAGTAGAACTGACAAACTTGGATTTCTTTGTTCTGCATACAGACTTCTTACAGATCTCCAGGAAGGTGGTGTTGAAATAATTTTTTCCTTAAAACACCAAAATTATTTAGAATCACTGGTTATAGTAAAAATAAATTATGTAGGGCTCTAAGTCACAAAGGCACAGAGGATTTAAAGGAAAACCAAAAACCTTTCAAAACAAACAAACAAACAAACATTATGGAAATCCAGTTTGAGATTTGGTTTGTTGCATCTGATGTCTGTGTAAAATGCTGTCTGAAGCCAATGAAGAGACACAGACCGTGGCTCTTTTATGTCCTGTTTCCTGTAACTCTGTAGGAGTCATTCAGCGTCTAACCAAAAGCAATTAGTGGTGTTTTAGGTGCTCCAGGGATCCTGTTTGCCCTTCAGCTGCTTCTCTGCAAGTCTTGGATCTCTTGAGCTCACGGTCACCTGATCCAACAAGACACTTGATGTTTTGACCTGTTCAGTTCAGCTCTTGCCGCACCCCCAGGCTGAGCAGATGCTAAGTAACACAGATACACCATCAATCCAAGAGACTTCAGTACCTGCCTTCAGCACCTGCCTCCCTTTAAAAAGTGGTAAAAGCCATAAAATTTAAGCTTTTTCTGGATTTTCTGTCACAGGAGAAATTAGGAGACATCTGCTCCTGCCTAAGCTCATGAAGTAGGTGGACAAAGTAAGAAAGAACTGCTAATAGAAGTGAGAAACATCCCAGGTACCTGAGTTGAGGCAGACCCATTATTTTCCTGTTTTAAAAATAAGGGTGGGCCAGGAGGGAGACTTCAGGCTGCACTGACATTTAACATAACCATTTAATAGCTCCAGGACAGATGTGAGAATTAAAAAAAGAAGTGCTAGAAAGCTGGAGACTGCTGCTTGATTTGCACCTGGTTGCAACACATCGCCTGTCTCAGCCTCAGAGCTGAGTGGCAAGCAGCAGCAGATGTACCTTGTAAAGCTGATTTTCCAGCAAATAAGCCTACTACTAATTTGAGGGGAAAAGTTTAACTTAGTAGGTCTTCTTGGGAGGAACGTCCAGGAGAGCTGCTGTTAACCTGTGCTGTCTCTGCTAGCAAGAAATAGGAGGCCTCTTTCCCATGTGTTAGTGTAAGTACAGGGGTTTTGGCTGTGGGGTTTGGTTTTTTAATGGTGAGTTTCAAGCAATATTTAAACACTTATTGTAGATAAAAGGCCTCATGGCCTCCAGTGGAGGGTTCCTTAAACCTGCTCGGAGGCCCTTGTGTGCTTTAGGTATGTGCAGATAACTTATATGTAGCTGCAGTGGGTTTAGGTTTTTTTTTTTCTTTTACAGGCTGTTTTGTATCTCTAACATAAAAAACTGTTTCACCTTCCTGCATTTCTTAGGAGTTAATATTTGAAACTAGCCAAAAATATTAAAAAGCAGTCCCTTCTCTACAATTACTTTGAGATTCCTCCCATTGTTGGGTTTTCTTAGGCATTGCTGTGGCTAAGGGCACACTCATTAAGGTAAATAATATTACTCACAGACACAAGGGTAGAGAAATAAACTTGGAGGTCTTGACTCTTCCATCTATAAAACCACTCTGCATACATAAAGCCAAGCAGCTGCCATGCAGGAAGCTTGCAATAAGCCCATTGAAGTAAAATATTGAGTGTTTGTCTACTGCTATCTATTGGAGTGTAATACTTGCATGTGGTTTTCCTCTTTGCTTCACAAGCTTATAGAAGTGGAAACTTGTGTTAACTGCTAGTGGAGGAGGTTGCTGCTTTTGAGAAAAGAACTGTTGTATTTTTCTAGCTAAAAGAGAAGCAGGAGCTAACTTCTTAGGGAGGTTGCTTCATTTTGTTTCTTGATGCACAGTTTGAGTGAAGGCACAGTTCAGTGAAGTCTATATCCTTCTGAAGGCAAGCTGGTATTTGTACGAAGCAGGGGGAAAATCCATTAGGGTCATAGAGTCTGGTGTCCTGCCCCTGCAGGCAACCATGTCAGTCCCCCTTGCATGCACAAATCACCTCATGAGCTATTTAGTTTCCCTCTTCTCCCAGCCCTAACAGAAGCCTGGTCTGTGATGTTTTGGTAGCCTGGTTACAAATAAAACCCAACCTTGGAGGATGTGATGACAGTCCTTGCCAGCCTGTAACTGTAGGTTATAGTTAACATACGCTGGTCTCTTCATTGCTTTTCTGCTTCTTGCATTCAGTTGCCTGTCCACAGCTTTTGAAGGCAACTGAATACAACCTAGTGCAGGGCAGCAGCAGGTTCTTTACAGCTTCTTGTAACAGCCTACAAGACTTCACTCTTGTATCTGTTTTAGGAACTGCAGTAATTTCCAAGAAAGGTGATTATTTGAGTCACACAACTTAGTTGGAGATTGGATCACAGTGGTCTTGAAGTCATGTACCTTGCTTGACCTGGATCAGAAAGACATCTCTATGGACCAGGAAACACTTCATGCTGTCATGAAAGAATGGATTGAAGACTATAAGAGAAAATGGTAATAGCTTTTTATCAATCTACCCACTAAAAGCTCCTGTGAAAACAGCAGAGGAGAAAGTGCTCCTGTGGCTTGTGCCTTCCCTGACCTGGAACAAAGGTGGTATCAGGATACTGTGACCACATTGTGGGGTTTGGCTGAAAGCTTTTTAAGGCTCTAAAGTTGCTGAGCAATCCTGTGCCCTGCTGATTTTGTGACTCTTGATACTTCCTTGTTTCAGGGAAGACAGTGCCACTGAGGGACCAACAGGAAGCATGGAAGTGTACAAAAACACCTCTGAAGGTACAGAGCTTTTTATTCTGTTTTTATTCTGGAAAAATCCAGTTTCTCCTCCATACGAAAATTCAGCCCTATGACAATGCTTCAGTATTTTCAGCAGCCTGAGCAGGGTTCCTATAAATGCACATAAATATCTATAGAAGGTGGAGGCCAAGAGGATCGGGCTGAGCTCTTCTCAGTGGAGCACAGCGATAGGACACAACGATGCAGATACGAACTAGAGCGCAGGAGGTTTCACTCTGACTTCAGGTCAGGAACTTGTGTACGGTGAGGGTGATGGAGCACTGCAACAGGCAGCCCAGGCAGGTGGCGGAGTCTCCTCTGGAGACTTTCAAAACGCACCTGGACACATTCCTGATCGGGCGACCTTGCTCTAGCAGGGGGATGGGACTAGATTATCTCCGCAAGTCCCTTCCGTTCTGCCTGCAAGGTGTACTTTAACCGCTTCTGTTCACCTCGCAGTGCTGCGAAACGCCCTTCCCGGGGGTGCAGGTGCCGCGCTTGCCTTTCGTGCTCCACCTTTCCCCCTAGCGACTCCACGGGTTGCCGGGTAAACCCATGGGTTCCCTTGAAACACGGCCCAGGGCGCTTCTCAGACCGACAGCCTGACTCGATGTACCCAGGCTGCCGAGGCTGCGGCCAGGAGCTGGTGGAAGGGAGGGTTCGGGGCCGGCCACCCTCAGCGCTCCGCGCCCCGCCCGTGCTGGCGCGCGGCAGTGAGGGCGCCGTGTCGCGTCCCGGCCGCGGCTCTGCGGCAAGCGCTAACGGCGCCCGGAGCCCGCAGCCCGCTCTCTGAAGGACACCGCCTGTATTTTTTAAACCGGCCCTGCAACCCCTTCGCGTACATCGCCTCAAGGCAGGCGGCTTCCTGCGCCCCTTCCGCCGACTCCCACAAGCCCTTTAGCTTAACGGTAACAGGAGCGCCGCGTGCCCCGGGAGCGGCGCCCGCAGCCCGCAAGCCCCTCGGGACCTAAGCGGGTGGTGGCCCGTCAGCCTGCTACGCAGCACGGCAGAACCCCAGATCCCCCCTTGCTTATCTAGCACTTCACAGATCCCCTCTCCCCCTTTCTTCGAGACTCTCCAAGCACTCGGGTTCGGTTTTGCCCAGCTAGCACTGAAGCCTGCCTTGGAGTACCCTGAGCCTCTGGGCTCCTGCCTGGGGGCTGCCATGCAGGCAGTGGTGTGGGCTCCTGGGCCTTGGAGCCTGTTCTGTTTTAATAAGGGGCCACGTGCCCCTTTTTGCTTTACTCTTCTGCTTCTTCAGAGCTGTTTTCATCAGTCTTAAAGAAGGCATATGCTCAAACATGAGATTTATTCCAATCAAAATTGTTTAGCACTCCAACCAATATCAGTATGCTCCAGGTGCAGGTGTCGGTTAAACTGAATTTAATACTACTGAAGGAGTGATAATCCAAAAGGCACGTGAGGGCTCTCAGCATTCAAAGGTGCTTCCTTAGCATCCCGATGCAAGGGGATCCCCAACTGTAGCCCTACATCTCCAGAGGACACAGGCTGTTTGTCCCCCAGCAGAGCTCTATTCATACCCCAGTCAAATCTGATCTGTGATCACATATGGTCAGCTTCCTCGCTGCTGAGGGCTTGTTTGTTGTCTGAAGGGCATTACCTTTCCTGTTCTTTCACCTAGGCATGTACCTCCCTGACTCATGGCTGGGCCAAGGTTTCTGGGCACTGGTCATCACCATGCTGTTGTGAAACTTTGAGCTTTGGTTCTTTTCTTTGCCTAAGAAAGAGTTGCACACTCTTCTTTGAGAGATTTTGGTCTTTGCTGAGGGGGTGTACCTGCCATAAAATGTTCTCTGGAAAAATATTAGTGTGAATGTAAACAGTGAGGAAGTAAGGAGCCACGTTAAAGTCTCTCAAATTTACTAATTCCTTGTTGTGGATAAGAGATTTTGTTGTTGATTTACTCTGTCTTTTTGGTTGGTTGTTTTGTTTGTTTTTTTTCTTTAGGGATTGTTCACTTAATCTGCTCCTGATGGCTTGTTTACAGTATATCTTAAGGGAAAAGGGAAGAAATAACTGGCCTCCTAAAATGTTGTGGTTTATATGTTTACTTCATGAAAAAGAGCAACCAAAAATACATTTGTAGAAGTAGATGCGTGAACCAGTTCCCAGGCTGGGGACTCCAGCTATGAACGGATCCCGGTGTCATTTGGCTGAGGGGAGGAAGCTGGTTGGTTGGCTTTGGTTTTTTAATCATCTTAAAAATAACAGACACTCCAAATGTCCTTCCAGCTGTGGTATGTGATGGGTGGTGCTGCTGCTGCAGCAAGTGTAATATCGCAGTTAGAAGCTGCAGCGCGTGAAAATTACAATGCACAAATAAAAACTGGTGGTTGTGGGCAGTAACAACCTTTCTCTTCGTAGGACTGAGGTATTCCCTGGGTTATGAGGCTGACAGCATGGATAATGTCAGCTTGATCTCTGAAGAAGACCTGTTGACCACTATCTTCTGTGCATGTGACATAGAGCGTACAGGTTTGCAAGTGGATTTTCCTTGCTCTCATTTTTATTTTCAAAGCCAGGACCATGTTATGATTCCTGAGATGTGCCAATCTGTGATGTGCTTAGACTGACCAGTTCCCTTAGCTAGGTGGCTGTATGTGTGGCAGATGCAGGATAAATGTGTGTGCCTCTTGCTGGAAATGACTATTTGTTTCTTTTAGGCATTTTTTTATTCGGAAAAGATTAATTTTAGGAAACATCAGAGCAAACCACAATTCCTCTGAATATTCCTCAGCCATAACTGAAAGTATCAGATAAAGGAATCATGTAGCAGAGCCAGTCACAGGGGTTTCCCAGTTTGATGAGAGACTTGAAAGTAGTATCATAGCACATGTTGAGTTTGGTTGTCTGAACTGAACTTCACTACTGTCATGAACTGGACTTTCACACTTGGCTGTTGGAAAAGCCAAAGCTCTAAACTGTTCCTTCCTAGGTAACTCTAGATCTGCAGGGATCAGTTGCATATCCACAGTTCTTGAGAGTGACTGAATACACACTAGTGCAGATGAGCAGCATGCTCTTTTACAGCTGTCACAAGACTTCAGAGTGTGGTGCATCAACACCTGTATCTGTTTCAGGGAAAGTAGCAGTTTCCAAGATAGTTGATTACTTGAGACACACAACTAGTCGGGGATTGGAAGACAATGGGATTGAAGAGTTGTTCTGCATGCTTGACCCAGATAAGAAGGATGTCTCCATGGACCTGGGAACATTTCATGCTGTCATGAAAGAGTGGATTGAGGACTGTAAGGGAAAATGGTAATAGCTGTTTATCAATCTACCTCCTAAAAGCTCCTGTGAAAACAGGATTGTAGAAAGGGCTCCTGTGGCTTGTGCCTTCCCTGACCTGGAACTAGTATCATAGTATCAGTCAGGGTTGGAAGGGACCACAAGGATCATCTAGTTCCAACGCCCCTGCCATGGGCAGGGACACCCCACACTAGATCAGGCTGGCCAGAGCCTCATCCACCTGGTCTTAAACACCTCCAGGGATGGGGTCCCAACCACCTCCCTGAACAACCCATTCCAGGGCTTCACCACTCTCATGGGGAAGAACTTCCTCCTCGCATCCAGCCTGAATCTCCCCACCTCCAGCTTCATTCCATTCCCCCTGGTCCTATCACTACCTGAGATCCTGAGAAGTCCCTCCCCAACCTTCTTGTAGGCCCCCTTCAGATACTGGAAGGCCACAATGAGGTCACCTCGGATTCTTCTCCAGACTGAACAGCCCCAACTCCTTCAGTCTGTCCTCATAGGAGAGGTGCTCCAGCCCTCTGATCATCCTTGTGGCCCTTCTCTGGACACCTTCCAGCACCTCCATATCCCTCTTGTAATAGGGGCTCCAGAACTGGAGGCAGTACTCCAGGTGGGGTCTCACCAGAGCTGAGTAGAGGGGGAGAATCGCCTCCCTTGACCTGCTGGTCACACTTCTCTTGATGCACCCCAGGATCTGATTGGCTTTCCAGGCTGCAAGTGCACATTGAGAGCTCCTGTTGAGCTTCTCGTCCACCAGCACCCCCAAGTCTCTCTCCTCAGGGCTGCTCTCCAGCCAGTCCCTGCCCAGCCTGAATTTGTGCCTGGGATTGCCTCGACCCAGATGCAGGACCCTGCACTTGGTCTTGTTGAAGCTCATGAGGTTGGCTTGTGCCCACCCTCCAGCCTGTCAAGGTCCCTCTGGCTGGCATCCCTTCCCTCCAGCATGTCTGCTGCACCACACAGGGGGTATCAGGATACTGTGACCACATTGTGGGGTTTGTCTGAAAGCTTTTTAAGGTTCCGAAGTTGTTGAGCAATCCTGTGCCCTGCTGGTTTTGTGACTCTCGATACTTCCTTGTTTCAGGGAAGACAGTGCCACTGAGGGGCGAGCAGCAAACATGGAAGTGCACAAAAACACCTCTGAAGGTACAGAGCTTTTTATTCTTTGATTCTATTCTGGAAAAATCCCCTTTCTCAATTGTGTGACCAAAACCTCTGCCCCTTCCAGCAAAAGAGATGCTCGTCCGAATGAATGTTACGTCGGGAAGCTTGGAGGCCTTTGGGGGTGATGTGTCTAAAGGAGATGTGTAAGTCCTGAGCAAAGTTCTTCCTCAGAATTTAGCACTCCTGGCTTTGAATTACTTGAGAGTAATTCCTAGAAACGCTGTTTCAGAAAACCATATTAGCAAAGTTTTCAATGCTGAACTCGCTCTGCTTTAGCTCTTGATCATAGAAGCATAGAATGGTTTGGGTTGGAAGGGACCTCCAAAGGTTATCCAGTCTAACCGCTTGCAGGTAGCAGGGACATCCTCCACTAGATTCAGCTTGTTCAGAGCCTTGTCCAGCCTGACCTTGAATATCTCCAGGGATGGGGCCTCAACCATCTCCCTGGTCAACCTGTTGCAATGTTCCACCAACTTCATGGTGCGGAACTTTTTCTAATATCCAATAGAAATCTCCTCTTCTTTTATTTCAAGCCATTGTCCCTTGTCCTATCACTGCAGGCCTTTGCAAACAGTTCCTCTTATAGCCACCCTATAGCCCTTTTCAGGTACTGGGAGGCTGCTATTAGGTCTCCCCAGAGCCTTCTCTTCTCCAGGCTGAACAACCCGAGCTCCTTCAGCCTGTCCTCGTAGCACAGGTGCTTCAGACCCCTGATGGTTTTTTGAGGCCCTGCTCTTGACCTGCTCCATCAGGTCCATGTCCTTTCTGTGTTGAGGGCTCCAGAGCTGGATGCAGTACTCCAGGTGAGGCCTTACTAGAGGAAAGTGGCAGAATCCCCTCTCCATCTCTGGCCACACTGCTTTTGGTGCAGCCTGAGATGCCATCATGTTGTTCTTCAGAGGTTCATCTCAGGCTTAAGCACACTTCTGATTTTTCTTAATGATATCTTGTTCCTTCTGTGTCCTTTTACCTTTTTACTTCTTTGTGTTTGTTTTTTGCTGTGTGTTTCTTTTTCCTTTTAGACTGATTCCTTGTCTCCCCCAGGTTCTTGCATGTAAGACAATAGAAGACATCCTTAAAATCTGGCCCTTAGTTTTGGGGTGTTTTTTTTTTTTTTTTTACATTTTCTTTTTTATAGTCATGACTCTGACTTGCATTCTGTTAATAGCAAAGCCCTTAGTGAACACCAGAGGTTACAAAGCTGCCTTCTGTGTTTTATGCATGGTGAAAGAAAACTTAGGATCTGCTTTCTGATGCTTCTTTATCCTTTCTCAGGATCTCCAAAGGGTGATCTTTGTTCAGGTTTCATCTGAAAACATAAGTGGGGGATGGTTTAGGGGAAAAGAAGGTACCCAAAATGTGTGCAGTAAATACTGAAGTATTAGCAGTGGCCTAAGAGGAAATTAGCTCCAGGTGATTGGCATTACAAGTCCTCTGCGAGACCTCCTCTCAGCTCTCCAACTGGTGCAGCACAGCATCAGGATACTTTGATCTAATTTGATCTAATTTAGAATTTCTCTCTCTCCTGGCTTTGTTCCTGGAACAGGGACATTTCTGACCTGATAACCTGTGTTGCGGACCTGCAGTACAAGAACCAGAAGCTTCGGGAAGAGAACAACAAGCTGAAGCTCACACTGGAAGCCGTGGATGAGACTAACAATAAGCTGTTGGCAGATAATGAGGATCTGCGTCAGCAAACAAAAAGGTGAGAGACCCTGGCTGCACCAAGCCTGCAAGCCATGGGCAGAGCTATCTTCCAAGCACTCCAGCCTTGCTTTATGCTTTTAAGCCTCACCAGTGCTTTATGTTGGCAGCTTCCTTGACTTAATGTAGGATCTGTAAGGTTTAACCCTCTTGTTCTGCTCTGTGCCTTCTGGTTCTTGTAAAATCAGTCAGTCATCTTCCAGCCTCAGGTGCTGTGAGTGCACACAGACAAAATCTTAGGGTGAAGCAAAACCAAACAAAACTGATTCAAAATAACTGTTCTCTTGGTAATATTTTTTTAAGTTAAGTACTAAAAGGCTTCCAGCCCTAGACTACACACCTGCTGTTGTGCAGGGGGAAATAAGCACAGAAGAGCCTCCTTTGAGGAAATCAATTGTCTTTTCTCACTAGTGTACTGTTGCCACAGTTTGGGGACCCATAAGTGCCATGAGGACAAGCCTATTTTTGCAATGAGTTTGTAATGCTTATCAGACCAAATTCATTCAAGTATGAGACACTTGCATCCTCTGTCAAACCATTCCCAGTACCTTCTGGGGAGATGAAGGCAAGAGTCCTGCTGTGTAGGTGGCATGGCATATGTACCCTTGTGCCATGTGCTCTGGGGTGCTGGAGTCAGCCAGGAAAAGGGCCTTTCCCTGTGGATTAAATATACCTTGGTTAGGATATCAGATCAGGATAAGAAAATGGTGAAGAGCTTATCCTTAAACTGCACTAACAATGAACTATTGCAAAGCCAAGTTTATGTGCTCATGTAGTCTGATACATTTGACTGTACCAAACTAGACTGTTAGGTGGGTGCAAACAAAAGCTTTGTTATCTTGGATGCTGTGTTTACCTGGGATTTCATCCCTTGCTGGGAGAGTGGGAATGGGTGATAAATAGAAGGTGAGTCCATGAGCTTTTACTTACTGGGCAAAAATGATGGGCTTAAGCTTGATTGTTGCTCTTCTGATAAGAATCTGTGCCAACAAGTCAGTCCCTGGTGGCTTCTAAAAATACTGTCCTTGGTATTTCAAGTCTATCTAATGACCAAGAGTAAACTCACTGAGGTTTCTCTGTATTTATTTCCACCCCTGCAGCATCCAGCATTCTGTGCTGCAGGCCAAGTCTCTGGAAGAAGAACTGGAAGAATTAAAAACGAACCTGAACCTGTCAGAAGAGAAGAGAGAGCAGATTCTCTGCCAAAATAAACAACTAGTAGGTGCTCTCACTTCTTAGCTTATATTGCGCAGCATCTCGTACTTTGCTGTAACGATGGCAGAACCATTGTTCTACTGCTAAAAATAAGCAGTACAACATTCTCTGTACTAGTAGGTACCAAGGCTTTTTGAAGATGCTTGATACAGTCATCTGAACATGAACTAGCAGTGTGTTCAGGTGGCCAAGAAGCCCAACAGTATCTTGGCCTGTATCAGCAATAGCGTGGCCAGCAGGAGTAGGGAAGTGATTGTGCCCCTGTACCGAGCACTAGTGAGGACACATGTTGAATGCTATGTTCAGTTTTGGGTCCCTCACTCCAAGAAGGACACTGAGGTGCTGGAGCATATCCAGAATTGGGCAACAAAGCTAGAGAACAGGTCTGGTGAGGAGCAGCTGAGGGAACTGTGGTCATTTAGCCTGGAGAAGAGGAGGCTGAGGGGAGACCTCATTGCCCTCTACAACTCCCTGAAAGGAGGTTGGAGCGAGGTGGGGGTTGGTCTCTTCTCCTTAGTATTGGGTGATAGAACAAGAGGAAATGGCCTGAAATTGTGCCAGGGGAGGCTTATTAGGAAAAATTTCTTTCCTGAGAGAGTAATCAGGCATTGGAACAGGCTGTCTAGTGTGGTGGTGGAGTCGCCATCCCTGGGGGCATTCAAAAAACATATAGACGTGGCACTTTGGGTCATGGCTTAACAGCCACGGTGGTCTTGGGCTGATGGTTGGACTTGATCTTAGAGGTGTTTCCCAACTGAAACAATTCTGTAATTTTACAATTCTATATGTGATTCACTCATGTCATGAAAACACTCTGAAGGTTTTGCATGCAAGTTTCTTTAAACAGTTGTCAGTCACAATGAGGACAACAAAAGGGTTAGTCTCACACCCAACTCTACTTAAGGACAACAGATCTCATGCTGCCCTCCTGGAGCCATCTGTTTTGCTGGTGATGTTCTACCAGAAATTCACACTTTCCTAGAACAAACAGGGACAGGAGATGCAGTTCACATGTCCACATGAGTAATTGTCCAAGCCCTCCCCTTAGGTTATTTTCAGTGCCTGCAAGTGCCTGTGAAAAACTTGTCCAGTCTGGACTGATGGCTGGAAGCCAGGCAGCACATCTTTGTGTGTTTCAAAGGGCATGAGCTGCCTACATAAGAGTATCTGAACTGCACCCCAGGTGCCTGAGTAGCAAAGCCTTTAATGTGTAAAGCAGCCTGGTAAGGAGGCCCATGTGGCTGCAGCTTTCATAGGTGTTGCCAGAGAGCAGAGCACAGGTTCTCTGGAGAATGTACATTTGCATCACTGCCGTGCGTGTTGTTTGCATCTTGAAGGCTTGCTGTGTGGGTGTAGCTGTAAATAGTTGTTCCATAGCTCTGAGTGCTGCTGCTGGTGGGTATTTAGAAAGCCAAAAAGTCTTCCATGCTAAACAAGAACACAAGCATTTTTCTGGTCCTGTCCTGTTACAGTGTGTGTATATTCTTTTTTTGATATATTTTCAGATTGCATGCAGAATTCTCCACGTGAGAAGGAGCTAGGGTGAGAGGGAGAAATATTATTAGATGTGTTTTTAAGTCTCTTAGTTTCAGATCTCTTTGAACTCCAGCATGAACATTATAGGCTTGCTCACTCTGCCCTTGAGTACCACCTTCTATCATCTGGTGGTCTGAGTTGTGAAGTGCCTGTGTCAAACACTTCAGCTGAGGCTTCCTGAGCTCAACTAGTCTTAGCACTTCCCTTTTTGCTGTTGTCTCTGAAGCAGAGGAGCACAATGCTGCAGCTTCATACTGGGTCCTGGGTGTGTTGGTGGTCTGTTACTTTTTGGCTTAGTTTGGGTTTGAATGTCGAGCTTGACATGCTGAAACCAACTATTTTGATTTCTCTCCTGTTTCTTTTCATTTTTATTTAAATAAACCTGACCAGGAAAAAGAAAATCAGGCTCTCATCATCAAAATTACTTCTCTTCAGGAAGAGGTAATATAAATCATGGCTTTGCAAGTATATATTCTTGTCTAGCTAAAAGATCACCATTAAGAGGCTAAATCTTTGCCAGGCTTTGAAGCCTGACATGCTAATTAGGTTATCTTCAGGATAAGTTTGTGTGTCTTGAAGTTGTACTGTCACAGAATTTCCATTTGCTGGGCAAGGATAACAGGGTTAGGAAAGCATGGAGGGGCAGGGACAAACAGCTTTTATTTCCCCTCATTTTTAAAGCTTTACAGGCAAATTCCAAACACTTCTAGATAACACAGCTATAAAAATCCTCTATATTAAAACTCTGTTGTTGTTCAGAGGGGTTTTATTCTTACTGGCCTTTATTTCACGAAACTAAATATTCTATAAGCTAGTTTTTAGCAGGTGAAAAAGTGTTTTTAATACTTACAGCCTTTATTTTAGAGTGTTGAAGATGAAATAGAGAAACAGGTTAAATCATGCATAGTAATAAAAAGAAAACAACAAAGCCCCAGGCATTCAGGAATTCTCTTACCTAAATATCCTGTATCTTGTTCAGAATATTAGGAATAGCATGGAGGCTGATGGACTTCAAAAGAAGATTTTGGAGCTGTCTAAAGATGCAGCAGAGCTTGAGGTAACCATTTCAACTCTAGGAGAAACAAAAGAACAGCCTATAGGTCTAAGGCGGGGAACTTCTGCCCTGAACCTCTCTGTAGTGCAGTGCAGTCATAGTTCAGTGTAGCAGCATTGACTGAAAGTTGTTGTCTAGAGACTAAAAGTTAGGATAATACAAACAAACCACAGTTTCATTCTTTCCTTTTAAGTTAAAATTCTAGGAAACATGTTACTTGCTCTTGGAGAAGCTGGGTTAGAAGATCAGGCTTTGGCTGACATTGCTGCAACACACTCTTGCCAGGGGGGGTGGTTTGAAACTGCAGCAGGGTAGATTTAGGTTGGACATCAGGAGGAAGCTCTTTACAATGAGAGTGGTGAAATACTGGAACAGGCTACCCAGGAATGTGGTTGAGGCCCCATCCCTGTATACATTCAAGGTCAAACTTCAAGGAGCCCTGAACAACCTGATCTAGTTGGAGACAGCCATGCTGTCTGCAGGAAGGTTGGACAAGATGACCTTTGAGGGTCCCTTCCCACCCAGTACATTCTGTGATTCTAAACTATTAGCCTGGACAGAGAAGAGCAAACCAAGGTGGCAGAGAAAGTTAGGAACACTTTCTCTTTTAATTAGGTAGAAGAATTGAACCTTGAAATACACCATGCAAGGTATCCAAGGAAGAACTTGATTTTTGTAAGCGAGAAATGTTGATCCCCTTGTTGCTTTCCATGTAGGAGATAAGGAGCAGACTCGTGTTATAGAGCATGCTGATGACTGGAATGACTTCTCATCTTTTCATTCTTTAGGTCCAAGCACATATCTATGAGAGTACTGTGGTGAATAAAGAGGCAAGTTTGGCCCAGGTTAGTTGCCTTTATTTCCTTGACTGAAAACACTGACACTGAAATGATATGTACAGAGGCAAAGCAATTATCTCCAGTGTGGCACTTCTATTTCTACTGTTCTCACATTACAGAACCTGAGCCTATAAATGGCTTCAAAGTAGGCGAGATCTGCTTCAGGACCTGGTTATGAGTCAGTGCAATTAAAGGTTTCAGGATCTGCTTTTCTTTTAAAAAAAAAAGGATAAAGAAAAATCACAACCTATTAAAACCAAATAAATTCCCAAACTTCAGAAGAATGCACAGAAGCTTCCAAAGGCTTCTTCCTTCAGCAGCTGGTGGAAGAATGTATCTGCAAAAGATCCTTTCCTTCCTGTCTCTTGCTTACAGAGCTTAATTTTTATGTCAAACTAGAAATGGTGATTCAGAGAATGGGAAAGTGGATTTGTCCTTTCTCATTAGAGAGGTGTAATCATCTAGGGTTTGCTACAATCTGTATGCTTAATCATGAAAGCTGAGATGGGGAACCTCAGAACATTGTAGCTTGCTTTAAGGGTCAGTTGTGATTAATGCTTGTTGTGATTAAAACTTGTGCCAGGCACAACATAGTCCGGGTTTTCAGCTTAAACTGGAGTGCTTCTGTCTGGTTTAATCTACTACTGCTGCCACAGAAACCAGGGAAATAATAAAGTAAAAGACAGTACCTGGGCAAGAGTTTTTCTGTTTCCTTAAATTTCAGGCATTACACAGAAGAAAGGTCTTTTGTTAGCCAATATGCTTTCAAATTTACAACTGTTTTTTGTTACATAATAGGATTGCTGCTCAAACCTAAATTGAAGAGCTTACTCAAGCCTGCAGTAGTGTTATTTTGGTTGCAGTGCACCTTAGCCATAAATACTGCAAATGCCCTTCATGAGGTTCAATAAGGCAAAGTGCAAGGTCTTGCACCTAGGTCAGGGCAATCCTGGATATCAGTGCAGGCTGGGGGTTGAGATTGCGAGCAGCCCTGCAGGAAAGGACTTGGGAGCGCTGCTGGATGAGAAGCTGGACATGAGTGCCAACAGTGGGCACTTGCAGCCCAGAAGGCCAGTGGCAGCTTGGCCTGCATCAAAAGCAGCAGGGCCAGCAGATGGAGAGAAGTGATTCTTCACCTCACCTCTGGTGAGACCTCACCTGGAGGTCCAGCTATGTCCAGCTCTGGAGCCCTCAACACAGGAAGGACATGGGGGTTGGACTAGATGATCATTTGAGGTCACTTCCAACCCCTAACAATTTGTGATCCTGTGTGACCTGATGGAGCTGGTTCAGAAGAGGGCCACAAAAGGGGGCCCTCAGAAGGGGGCTGGAGCACTTCTGCTATGAGGACAGGCTGAGGAAGCTGGGGTTATTTAGCTTGGAGAAGAGAAGGTTCCAGGGAGACCTAATAGCAACCTTCCAGAACCTGAAGAGGGCTACCAGAAGGACTGTTTGCAAAGGTCTGCAGTGATAGGGTGAGAGGCAATGGTTTGAAATGAGAGAAGAGCAGATTTAGATTGGATGTTAGGAACAAGTTCTGCACCATGAGGCTGCTGGAACACTGCAACAGGTTGCCCAGAGAGGCAGTTGAGGCTCCATGCCTGAAGATATTGAAGGTCAGGCTGGACAAGGCTCTGAGCAAGCTGGTTTAGTGGAGGATGTCTCTGCTGACTGAAGAAGGGGTTGGACTAGATGACCTTTGGAGGTCTTTTGCAACCTAACTCATCCTGTGATTCTGTGAATGTGCTAGTTATCAGATTGTAAACTTTAAATGTTCTGTTTGTTGTTGTTTTTCCACCCTAATCTCTGCAGAAGGAGCAGGCCATCAAAGAACTGAAGTTAACAGTTGTGGAATGTTCCTCAATAATAGAGGTATGGAACCCAAGTTTAGCTTTTGACACTGAGGGGAAAGCATGCAGATCCTGTGGTTATTCTGCATGGCAGTCTAACACTGGTCTGTGCTGTGTTTTAGACACTGAGGGCAGAAAAGAAAAAGCTACTGGAGAACATGCAACACATGCAGCAAGAGCTGATCTTGTGAGTATTGTGGACAAGTCTTAAGAAATGCAGTTTCTCTAAACGAAAGAAGGGCTGACGTCTGGGGTTTTTGTCTGCTTCTTTTAGAAATGGCTTGAGTCTCCCACTGCTGTGTAAATTTAACAGCAGTATTCCTGAAGGGATGAATTCACTGCACTGTGAACTGGAACTTGCTCAGTCTTCTGAGGTATGAATCAAATCTTCATTGAGTATCATCCCAGTTGTCTTGCATCAGTAAAGGAAGACCAAAGCTTATTCCCTGTAGATCATTAGCAGTCCTGGAACAGGAAGACATTAGACCCCCAGGTCGCTTTCCCCAGAGCTGCTGTCCAACAGGTCAGTCCCCAACCTATGCTGGTCCATGGGGTCGTTCTTTCCCAGATGCAGACTCCACACTTGGCCTTGTGGATTTCATCCAGTTTCTCTCCACACAACTCTCCAGCCTATCCAGGCTTGGGTGAATGGCAGCACAGCCTGAGGGGTCTCTGCCACTCCTCCCAGTTTGGTGTTGTCAGTAAAGTTGCTGACAGTGCCCTCATCCAGGTCATTGATGAAAATATTGAACAGTACTTGTCCCAGTACCAGCCCTGGAGGGTCTCCACTAGATACTGGCCTTGCTCCATCCTTCCTACAGTGCTATTCCCTTCAAACACAAGCTGTGCAGCAGAGTTGACAACAAACAGGTGCTGTTGCAGTGATTTTTTCATGTAAGACTTGGTTTTGTATGTGGTATGTTTGCAGAGAGCTAACTGTGCAACACTAACCTAAAACTACAGGACAAGAAATGAGAGGTCCACTTGGCCAGGCAGTTCCCAAGCAATCTGTTGTCCCCTATTGCATCTCACTACAGTGAGTCACTAAGTGCTGTGAGGAGACACAATTCCACCACTAAGGCAACCTAGAGCTCTACTCATTCCTTGCTTGTAAAGCTGCTTCTGAGTAAAGATAACTAATTGCTGACTGCCTGTTGCCTACTGCTGATGTGAAGATTCACAGTGGATATCCCAGCAGCTTGGCTGACTTGCTTTTACTTAAAGTCCTGGGACATGGTGGTTTTGAATAGCTTTTATGGGCTTCAGGTTTCAGTAGCTCTGACCTTCTGGCAAATACTTTGGAAAAGTCTAAATGTCACTAATGCTGGTTTGCAGTAAGGAGATGTCAAAATGTGTTAGCTGTCTCCTCCATCTCTTCAAAGATCACCAAGGCTGAGTCGATGTCCCTGGATGAAACGCTGGACCGTGAAGTGCTGTTTTTACTTCAGGGACCTGAATATGCAGGAGAAAACTTCAAGGCTATCATGCAAAACCTGGTCAGTAGCAGAGCTGCTGTGAATAAATATTATTGGCTTCTACCAGCCTTCTAATGAGGGGTTCTCCAAGCACTGATTGTCAGATTATGTTTACTCTTCTTCAACAAGTAGGAGCAGCTTCTTGGGGGTGGGGCACACTTTAACCCCTGGCACCTAATCTAACACTGTCACTTACAACCTCAGTAATTCTGGGTAGCATTCTATCAAACTAGGACTAGAAATGTCACTGTTTGATGCTGCTGTTGTTTGTTTTGTTTTCTGGTTTTGTTAATAATTACTTTGCAGCTAGAGGAAGCCTCTGAATCAGAGGAGCTCATCATGACTTCTTTAGAATGGGTGAAAGACTTTGATGTCAACATGCAACAGGCATGGGAAAGAAATCTTGGGGTGAGTAATTGTTTCTTTGGAGCTCTTCTATGACATAGTGGGGCTGTGTAAAAACTTAAGATGCATGCTGTGCTTGTTAGTTACTTGAAATTATGGCAGTCCACTTGGAGGTCAGAGATGGCTGTACAGACACAAGGATCTTCTGCAAGATCCCACTTTGTTAAAAGTATGCTTGAAGGAAAGGGTGGGTGAAGCAAGTGGGTTTGAAGAAGAAAGTGAGTTCAGGTGACAAAACTATACTGTGCAAACTATGAAGATTTTTTTCTGTCTGCTCTATATTTGTGTGCTTCAAGCACCCTTTTCCCCCTATGCCTCGAATCTGTGGTAGTGAATGGTTTCACCGTCCAGAGGAGAGACATGACTACATAGCTATACTTCCAAATCAAAGCCTTCACAGGATTGACTTTTCATGTGAAGGGCAAAGTGCTTGCACACCTTCCACAGGAAAAAGTCCTACAAAACCATATTTTACAATTCAACCTTGCATAACGTGTTTGTTCTTGTACCTCTTGTGAGGTTTGGAAGTGAAGACTTTTGCCTAACTGGCAAAAATAACTTCCCCATATGGTAGCAGCAGTTTGTGGACACAGCTCAACTCTCTTGCTCCTGTTCCCTATCCCAGCTGACCCCCACCTACCCTATACCAGCACAGTTTCTGAAACAGTCATCTTGCTGGATGTAGCTTTTTCAATGATCTGTTGTGAGCAGTGCTACAGAAAACTCCACTAAACTGGGTATTAATGCTGTCTTTCAGCTCCTTACTAGATGCCAAACCCTCAATTTTTCCCACTTAATTAAGAGCAAGTGGCATCACAGTGTGTACTGCTTTAAGCTGTTACCTTCTTAAGCAGAAGGCTGCCCTTCATTTCCTGTGGTGCTGCAAAATGTAGCTGGCCCTGTTAGTGAATCGTAGAACAGTCTGGGTTGGAAGGGACCTCCAAAGTTCATCTGGTCCAACACCCTCTGCAGTAAGCAGGGACAGTCTCCACTAGATCAGGCTGCCCAGAGACTTGTCAAGCCTGACCTTGAATATCTCCAGGGATGGAGTCTCAACTACCTCCCTGAGCAACCTGTTGTAGTGTTCCAGCAGCCTCATGGTACAGAACTTGTTCCTGACATCCAGTCTAAATCTACTCTTCTCTAGGTTGAAACCATTGGCCCTCATCCTATCCCTGCAAGCCTTTGCAAACGGTTCCTCTGCAGCCTTCTCATACTTCAGGCACTGGAAGGCTGCAATTAGGTCTGCCTGGAGCCTTCTCTTCTCCAGGCTGAACACCCCCAGCTCCCTCAGCCTGCCCTTGTAGCAGAGGTGCTCCAACCCCTGGATTATTTTTGTGGCCCATCTCTGGACCTGCTCCATCAGGTCCTCCAGCTCCAGAGCCGGATGTGGTACTCCAGGTGAGGTCTCACCAGAGCAGAGTAAATTGGCATTCTCAGTCTTTGGAGAATCAACCTTTCTCAATGATTGGGGGAATCATTGGAGGACTCATTGGAGCCATCCAATTTGCAGCCTTTATTTATTTATTTTTTTCTTTTAGTTTATGTAAATCCTGAAAGCTTCCCCTTGGAGAGGGTGCGAGCATCTCACTTTCTTCACTCTAGTGTGACTTTGGGCAGGCTCTGGGAAAGTGCTGGTTCATGCCTTGCTCTAAGCTCCTGCTTCAAAGCTGTCACAGCTGAAAAATGGTTGTTAATTTACCATTTACATGGGGATCAAATTCATGTTAAACATGTGAAGCTAAAAACTTTTGGTGTGGGTGTTGGAGTTGATTGTGCCAAATGAATCCTACTCTAGCTGCTACTGTATGATGCATCTGGAAACTAAGCTAACAGAGGAGCAAGGAAGATGGTTCTTTAAAAATTGAAGGTCCTGTCCTCCTTAGGCCTTTGTGGGGGAAGCAGTGACTTAATGTCAAAGCTACAGTCTTTATCTATCCAGAAGCAGCCAGATGGTGTCAAACTGACATTATTTCGAAGAGCAAATGCTGCCTGCCTTGGCTGAGAAGCTCTCCTTCAGGATGTGGGCATTTTCAGATTAGTCACATCCCATGTCATCCTAGTAACATTATATCTAGTAAAACTGCTCAGGCTCTGTTTTGGGTGGTTTTTTGGGTTGGTTTGGTTTTGTTTTGGTGGTGTGTGTAGCATGATACTTTGTGCTAAGCTTTTTTGTTTGAAGCTCATGGAGCAGTAATGTGCCCTTGTGGCCAAGAAGGCTGATGGTTTCCTGGGGTGCATTGGCCAGCAACTGAAGGGAGGTTCTCCCACTCATCTACACTGCCCTACTGAGGCCACACCTGGAGTACTGTGGCCAGTTCTGGGCTGTCCAGTTCAAGAGAAGCAGGGAAATATTAGAGTCCAATGGAGTCTATGAGGAAGGGATTGGAATATCTGTCTGATGAGGAAAGGTGGAGAGACCTGGGGCTGTTCAGCCTGGGAAAATGAGAGGAGATCTTATTACTGTTTACAAATATCTGATGGGTGGGTATCAAGGAGAAGGGAATAGACTTTCAGTGGTGCCCTGTGATAGGATGAGGGGCATTGGATACCAACTGGAGCACAGGAAGTTCTACCTCAATGTGAGGAAAAAACTGTACTGCAAGGGTGCTGGAGCCCTGGAACAGGCTGCTTGGAGAGGTTGTGGAGTTTCATTCTCCAGAGACTTTTCATGACCCATCTGAACGTGTCCCTGTGGGACCTGCCCTAGGTAATCTTATTTTGGCACAGGGGTTGGACTGGATGATCTCTGGAGGTCCCTTCCAAGCCCTGCCATTCTATGATTTATGAACAACATTTGGCTCTAACTCATAAGCAGGTAATGGTATTTGTAGGGTTGATGTTTTCCCCTTTCAACTAATGTAAAATGTCAGAAATCCCAACCTGATTTGTACCTCTGTTTGACTCTCATTGAGCATTTTCTAGAAGCCAAGGACTCTGTCTTGTATGTTCAAAGACACCACAGAAAGAGGACTAAATTCCTCTTGCTCAGTGCTTTCCACTGCAAGTCATTGCTCAGAGAACTAGAGAGGATACAGTGCTATTTAATACTTTTTTTTTAAACCCTCTTTCCCTTTTTCTTCCTACAAGTCAGAGGTAAAACTTGAAAGCCTTTAATCACAACATCTTTCCTTGGGCAGATTTCATCTGCTAGACATGTTTGACAAATAGTGAGTTTTAGTGAGTTTTGGGGGGTTTATTTTGCTGGAATACACACCCAAATGGGTGCCAATGGACTTAGTTGTATCTTGAGGAAAGGGTGACAGAAGCATAAATGACCAGGTTTCAGGCTTCCTGCAAGATGGTCATTATTAACACTCTCCCTTATGAAATAGCACTTTCGTTGCTGTATCTGGGGATGGAGGTTGTCTGGGATAAGTTGAAAAGACTTCCTTGTGCACCATGTAATCTCCTGCCACACTCAGCATAAACATTCCCTCCCTGTATATTTTGTTCGTAAGAGCTGAAGAGGAAGGGGGCTACCTCTCTGCTCTAGATCTGCCCAGGAAGAAAGGCTGAGAGTGGTTTTTGCTGCATAAGTGACCTTTTGAAAACAGTGGGAGCCTTTCATCAAACTGAGCTGTCTTATATTTTCTTGTGCAAACTGTTATGCACTGCTCCATCTTAAAATAAGTCTTAAATTACTGATAATTGACAGGGGTCTGTGCTGTCTGTCCCCACATCCCACCAGCCTGAGGAGTTAGAAGGCACTACTCTGGAGTTGATGTAGCTTTGTTGACCTACTAGACTGCACAAAACACTGTGTTGTGTAAAATGAAAACCTCTCTGTCCTTTGTATTCTTTCCCTTATTAAAATGCATTTTTACTCATTGCTTCCTCACTCTCTCCTCCCATCTCCAACCAGCAGATTGCAAAGTATTATCATCCACCTTCTCTCTTTCTTGATGGTATCATTGTCTACATCCAACACTAAGTGGTTGGAGCGGAGCAGATCAGTGAATTCTCGTGATGTAAACTAGGGCTCTGGTTGACTCCCTGCTTCTCATCTGACTATATGGCAACTCAGTTTAAAACTTCCACAGGTTCTCAAGCAAGAGCTAGGAGAAAAAAGACACCTTTGGATCCAGAAACTTAATCTCTTGGAAAAATACAAAGAAGCCCTAGAGAGGGATTTCATTCGAATGGCAGGCAATCTGAGGAGAGCCAAGACAGAGGAGTTCCACCTAAGGAAAGAGCTCTCTGCCAGGTACCCTTGGCTTAGCTGGGTTCTGTTTGTTGGGGGTTGGTTTTGTTTGTTATTGTTTTGGTTGGGTCTTCTGTGTTGTGGAACAAAGTTCAACTGAATTCTGCAGACTTTTTTCACAAATGATATTATCTGCTGATTTGGAGAGGGGTTTTTTAGCATAACATTTGCACTGTGGGAGTGAAGTGTATGAAGTGTGTGTATGAAGTAACATCTTGGAGGTGTCTTTGAAAGCACCAGGGAGACCACAGACTGAGTAGCTAGGAGCATGAGGGCACTGCATGACTAGCAGGTGCAACCATTAAACAAACTGCTGCTGGTTTTGTGTGAAGCACCTGTAAAATGGGCCTGCAAGTACCATTGATCTGGAATGCCAGTTAATGCCAGAAAACCTTGTGTCTCATTTTCTCCATGGTATAGCTTCAAGGAGTTATCTTGTTAAGTATGAAAATATACTTTACATTTCAGTTTGGCTCCTGCTGGAGGAGTTTGGATGTTACAAATATGGCAGCAAAACCCAGCAGGTGTAAACCTCTGCTTAGACATTCAGGAAGGCAGTTTGTACAGATTTGAACTAAATTTGTTCTCTTTGTGGAACCCAGGCTGGGCTTGCTGGCAGTGTCAGCCTTCTGCTGTCCTACGCTAGGTGTAAATTCTTGCAGTCATGCCTTTACCTAGGTTTGGAGTGTAAGCAGCTTCCTAGGGCTTTGCATCCCTGAGATCTAATATGGAGCAGTCATACTGCCTGACTTGCCTTCCACTCAGTGTTGTTAATGTAGACCTCCCAGCATCAGGTACTTGAAAGTCATCACCTTTAGCGCTGGTTCTGATGGCATCTGCTTGCTGTCAAGTTAAATACCCTCTGAGATGCTGGGAAATGAATCTGAGGAGCTGTATATCTGCACTACTAGCTCTAGAATATCTTTTCTAGAATGATTTGGTTTATATCCCCTTATTGTTTCTCCTAGGCTATGAGGCAATGCATTCTGCTAACCAAATTGCAGAAGTTTGCCCCCCTCAGCTCTCGCTCTTGGAAAGATCTCTGATTATTTCAGTCTTCCACTCTGATATCCAGCTGGCTGGGGCTGGCACAGCTGTTGCACTGGTCAGCTGGGGAGAAACAGGGAAAATTTCTATCCCTGCTGTAGAAAAGCCTTATCTACTTACTGGTTTAAATTGTGCTTAGCAAGAACTAAGTCCCTGGTACTGGATCCTGGGGAGCTGCAGTATGCAACAGCTCAGTGTGACTCTTGATGCCTGTCTCAACTAGCACGTGTCATCTCTCCCTCCCATGCCTGCTCCAAGATGTCAGTAACACCATTGTGGTTTCTGCTCTCTTACCCTGCAGGCAACATGAGATAAAAACTGTCAAACAGTTACAAGCAGAAACTGCTGGCCAGGCAGAAGCCCTTGGTTTAGAGCTGCAAAAAGCTGCAACACAGCTTGAGGATGCCAGCAAACAGGTAAGGGGCAGGCTGGTTCCTTCTGTGCAGGAAACAAGGATGCGGATGAAAAAAAGGCTACGCACAATGCATTGCTGCTCTTGGGAAAGGAAATTGCATGTTCAGAGCAGAGTACCTCATTTCAAAAGTGGAACTGGCAGAGGAAGTAAAATTTGAGGGGGTGGTGACAACAGTTTGCTGATGAAAGAGGCAGCATTGCATATTTGTGGTGGCTTAAAAAAAAAAAAAAGAGGAGAGAAAAAAAACCCCAAAATAGCTTTCAGGCACAGTCCACCCCAACGTAAAAATGCAGAAGTTCAGAGGGAGCTTTATCACTTCCTGAGAAAGAGCAGATGCAGTTTGGTTTCGTGTACATGAACTGCAGAGGCTCCTTCTGTTAGCCTCTCATCTTTTTTCCTTCCTTTCCCTCCTTTGCTTCTTCAATACTGTTTTGTGCTTAGGTGAAGGATCAAGCCGGAGCCTTTCACTCTGCTTGTGAAGAAGCCGCATCCTTGAAATGCAAGTTAGAGGAAGCCACTTCTGAGCAGCAAAAACTCAGGGATGTGAATGCAGCTTTAACAAGCACTTGCCAGTTGCTGCAAGAAAAGGTGAACGACCTGAAAAGTGAGTAACTTCTGCAGTGTGCTCTTGCATGGGCAGATCTTTCATATTTAGGGCAAGGGGTAATGGAACTGAACTGCAGGGCAGCTGGTAAAATGATTCAAATGCTCTGGGGAGTCTTCTCTTCAAAAGCGATGGAGGAAGGGGAGGGGGAAGAGATCTGCAACCATGACAGGAGAGAGAGCTCCAGGGAGACCTAATAACAGCCTGCCAGTACCTGAAGTACAAGAAGCCTGCAGAGGGACTGTTTACAAGTGTCTGTAGTGATAGGATGAGAGGCAATGATTTGGAATTGAGGGAAGAGTAGATTTAGATTGGATGTTAGGAACAAGTTCTGCACCATGAGGCTGCTGGAACACTGCAACAGGTTGCCCAGGGAGGTAGTTGAGGTCCCATGCCTGGACATATTGAAGGTCAGGCTGGACAAGGCTCTGAGCAAGCTGGTCTAGTGAAGGATGTCCCTGCTGACTGCAGGGGCATTGGAGTAGGTGACCTTTGGAGGTCCTTTCCAACCCAAACTATTCTATGGTATGTTGGCTGAGAATCAGGTGGGATCCCAGTGAGTGGGTGCTGGGCTGGACCAAAGCTGCAAAAGCTCCTAACAGTCTCCAATGCTAGGAGGAAAGGGTTAGTAACTCCCTGAGTACCACAGGCACTCCTTTACTAAAGATGCTGTTGCCACACCTGAAGAGCCCACCTTACTGCTAACCAAGTCATCCCTCTTTCTTAAGTTTCCTGTGTCAAATACCTCTGATCTTTTAAACTTTTTTCTACAGGCTGCATTCTGCTTGCTGCTTGTTTGCTTTGTGTTTTTGACTAACTGCCTGGTGTTAGGCTGCTGTCTTTAGTAGAAAGCAGTTGCCGTTGCATCTTACACCTGCAGCTTTTGCTGCCGAGATATGGAAACTTCACGCTACCTCTTGCTTCCTTGCTAACCTAAGCACCTCAAAAGTCTGGGCAGTTAAGGAATGCAGTGGTTTGATTCCTGGATGTGTGGTGCTTGCTTTCCAGTTTCTGGAGTGCAGATCCCTTGCTGATTGCAAAATAAAAAATAATTGAAGTTTCATCCCACTGAATGCTTGGCCTCAGCCATGCGTTTCCCAGGGCTCTGGGGCTGATGCTCATCCTGTACCGTGTCTCAGACAACTTTATGTGAAACTACAATTTGCCTTGTAGGAAAGATCATAGTATCATAGAATAAGGGTTGGAAAGGACCTCCAGAGATCAAGTCTAATCTCCCCTTTCCTCCTCCCTCCCCTATCCCCCAAAGCAGGGTCACCTAGGGCAGGTCACACAGGAATGTGTCTCGATGCCTCTTGGTAGCCTTTAGGGAAGGAGACTCTGCCACCTCTCTGGGCAGCCTGTTCCAGTGCTCTGGCACCCTCACTGTAAAGAAGTTTTTCCTCTTGTTGAGAAGCAGATCTTGGCACATGTGGCACTTCTTTCTTAGACTTCCATCCCTCATCCTCAAGCCTCTCTGTGCCTTGTTGTGGCCTCTGTCTTGGAGAATGAAGGAGTCGGTAACTGGACGCACCTAAAAGGGGAAGGAAAGCTCCACGTTAACTGTAGCAATACATTAACTAAACCTCCCTCTCCCAGCAGACAGGCAGTCTGGTGGCACCAGAACAGAAACTCACTCCATGCCTTTTTCTGGTTGTGCTTGTACATGACAGCTTTATACTGAGCTGAAAGCCTTGTGGGGTCCAACCCCAAAGCCAGGCTGTTCCCAGCTGGGTTGTATCCACATCCTGCCTGGGGAAATGCTCCCTCTCCCCAGCAAAGTCATTTCATAGCCAGTGGGACTGTCTTAGCTCTAAGGCACAGCTGTTAAGCACTGCTGTGGCAGAAACAGCTCCAGACTGCGCTTGCTGGCTTGTGAGCAGTGCTGAAGTAGCAGGCAGATGTGTGCGCTGGTGTTGCTTTTATGTTTACTGTTCCCTTCAACAAGGGGGTTGTTTCTTGGCAAGAGGCACAACAATGGAAACAGTGTGTCACTTCACAGCCCTGAACAGGCAAAGTAAACCAGAGTAACTGAAGAGATGGAACCTCACACAGGTGGAACGGTCTGGTGCCACTGTGACTCAAAAAAGAAGAAAAAAAAAATAATCCCAAAGAGACCTCCCCCAAAACCACCCACCCCAAACATGGCTGAGACTGGCTTTAAATGAGTCTGAGTATTTCTATTCATCTAAAAGATTTCTGCAAGCTAAACTGGTAGATGTGTAGAGAAGCTGCAAAGTGTTCTGAAAAACAAGGCAGGCAAGGAAGGGAGTAGGGGAGGACAATGCTTTATATTCCTGCAGAAAGCCAGACAGGTCCAGTGCCATTTCTGACTGAAAGACTGAGATTTCTGCTCTGACTGCATACCCATCCCATTCCTCTACTTCCTGCCACCTGTGTGGTAAGGGATGAGAACTTAAGAAACCTGTTGGCCAAGGAAGCTACTGACAACTAAACTAAACCTGGTACAGCCCCTTCTGTGTTCATGCCTTGCCACCAATTGCTATAGCTCTCGTCCAGTGAAAAAGCTGAACAAGCTACTGAGAGCTGTGTTTGATTTCTGCTTGGGCAATGAAGTGCCCAAGAAAAGACATGGAGGTGTGGAGTGAGTCCAGAGAAGGGTAACAAAGCTGGTGAATGTCTAGACAAGAGGTCCTGGGAGGAGTGGCTGAAGGAACTGGGGTTGTTTAGCCTGGAGAAAAGGAGACTGAGGGCATACTCTTTCTGACAGCCTGAAAGGAGATTGTAGTGAGGTGGCTGTTGGTCTGTTCTCCCAAGCAGCAAGTGACAGGATGAGAGGAAGTTGCACCGGGAGAGGGTTGGTTTGGACATGAGGAAGGGATTGCCAAGCACTGGAGTGAGCTGCCCAGGGAAGTGGTTGATGTACTTAGGGATCTGGTTTAGCAGCAGACTTGGCAGTGTTAGGTTAGTGGTTGGACTCCATCACCTTAAAGATATTTTTTTTTTCCCCAGCCTTAAATAATTCTATGATTCTATGAAATGACTGTGCTAATGAAATCTCCTTTCACCATCTTGCCCTGCTCCTGCCCCATTATTAGGTGTGGTATAAAAGCTATGGTAGACTTAAATCACTGGGGGCAGATTGCAACAAAGAATGTTTTTAAGCGTGACAGAAAGCTCCCTGACTTTAACACTTCTGTACAGGATGTCACATTGTAAGGACAAATACTTCACTTCCAGTAAGTCATAATGGTGTCACAGGGAGCTGTGGCACCTTAACCTGACATTCTGGGGAAGCATTGATTCCCCTCTTTCTAACAAGGGTTAAACTAACCACAGTGTTTTCTGGAGGGTGGAACTCACCATTTGGAAGTTCTCTTTCCTGTGGAAAAACCGTCGTGGGTATAACCAGACTAAAGCAAAGCAGGATGGGTTTGTGATGGGTGGCAGTCAGATTTAAAGAGGCTGAAACATCTGCCTGCTTGTTATCAAATGATAAGGAACAATGACAGACTTGTCAATGTCTCTTCTTAGCAACTGCCAATGTTCTGAGATGGGAACTGCTTCAAAGGCAACTCTGTGAATTGCTGTGCCAGGTATGGTGCTTGTTTGGTGGAAGAAAAGGTAGGCTTGCATAGGATGTGCTCTGGTAGAAGGACACTCACAGCAGAGGTGAACTTCATGTAATTTCTTCTTTTCTGACATGCATAACTGTGGAGGCAGTAAACTGTATGTACTGGTCTGCGCATGATTCAGTCTTGTGGGAAAAAGGGGCTAGAACTTACAGAAGTGGTGTTGGTCTTCACTCTAAACAGTTGGTGGGGCTGAAAACAAATGGGGCTGAAGTAAATGAAGCTCTTCAGCCTGGAGAAGAGAAGGCTCCAGGGGCACCTTAGCAGCCTTCCAGTACCTGAAGGGGATGTACCAGAAGGCTGCAGATAGACTTTTGACAAGGGCTTGTAGTGACAAGACAAGAGGGAATGGATTGAAGCTTGAGGAGAGCAGATTTAGACTGGAGATCAGGAAGAAAGTCCTTACAGTGAGGGTGGTGAGACACTGGAACAGGTTGCCCAGGGAGGTTGTGGATGCCCCCTCCCTGGAGGTGTTCAAAGCCAGGTTGGATGAGGCCTTGAGCAACCTGAGCTAGTGGGAGGTGTCCCTGCCCATGGTAGTGGGGGATGGGGTGGAAAAAGATGGTCTTTAAGATCCCTTCTGCCCAAAGCCATTCTATGAAGCTTTCTGTGATGCATTGCTGTGGTTTTCCCACACAATCAGCTCTCTTCTGTGACAGTCTGGAAAACAAGTGTTCAAAGTCTTGTAATAAAGTGTGTGTCAGTATGCAGACATTGGCCTAGGCAGTGAAACATTCCTTTGTGCCCCTCTGTGGAAATGTGTAGGAAATTATATAATTCTAGAGTGCTTTGCTTTGAATATAAATTCTTCAAGTTTAGAAGGGGGTGGAAGAGTAGGTGTGGTGGGAAGACTTTATTTCCCTCACCAACTCTAGTAAGGAACGCTGTAGCTCAGGGTCTGAATGGTCTGGATTTAACACAGAACAACCAAGTTACCTTTCGGGATCTTCTGTTTGTCCTTGTAAGTATCCTAGGCTGTAACAGGGGCATCAGAGGAGCAGAATCAAAACTGTGGACCAGCTGCATGTGAATTGTCTCTGTGTGTCAAGGTCTGCAGCATTAAAGGCTGAGAGTAGCAAGGGGAAACAACTGCAGAGGTTTCCTGATAGGTGAAAAGCAGTTCAACTAGCTAAAATTCCACTTTGTAGTTAGCAGCAGTGTAGCTTGTCTCTTTTTTTACTCTTATATCTGTGTCTGCCTGCCTTTAAACTATTTCTCTGTTGCAACAGTGCTATGTAGAGTTAACATCTGACTTCAGTCTGCTGCTCACATCAGATGAGCTGGTAAAGGGGAAGGTAAGTGTGGCTATTGCTGACCCTGTTTTAAATGTGACAGTGGTTCTTGGGGGTTTAGTTCAGTTGTGGTGGTGGTGTTTGGTTTGTGATCTGAAGGAAATAAATAACCTCATTGTGAGGAACTTTGTCAAGTTAAATATTGAGTAAAAAAAACCCCTGAGACACATACTTACATGTGCATGCACAACCATCTCCACACACAAAAGTATATCCAAAACCTTGTTGCAAACCCAATCTCCAATTGTTTCTGTGACAAGCTTCAGGCATGTGATAAATTGCCTTCTGAGAAGGATCAGAGGCTGAAGGTGGGTCTACATTTTTCAATTTCAAGTTGTTATAACATGAGGTCAAATGCAGCTGCCTTAAGTGTTGCTTCAGAAGCTTCCTGGAGCCACCTTCAGGTGACATCTTCAGTACTAACTAGCAAGCAAGTGGTGTGCATTCGGGGTAGGGGATGGTGGGGCAATGCTTTGTGTCCATGCTGTCTCCAGCTGGAGCTGTGCTCCTGCATCTGCTGAGGGAAATCTGTGTGGCAGATGCTGGGCACTGGATGGATGTTTCCATTTCTGTCTATCTGGTTGGGCTGGCTTGACCCAAAAGGGTTTTATTGGTTTGTTTATTTTTATGGGGCTTGGGTTTATTTGCTTGCTTGGGTTTTGCTTATTTTCTTTGAGGTTTGTTTGGGTTTTTTTTTCATAGGGTGGTTTGGTTGGGTGAGGTGTTTATGTTGCTTTGCCCTACTCATCTTGCCTGGTTTGTAGTACCTAATTCCAGATGTAGTTGAACCAACAAGTCTGTGGCAAATGTGAATTTGAATTATTCTGCCTCTTCCTGTACCTGTTCTGCCCATTAAGGATGTGAGTTCTTCTAGACAAAAAAAGCAACAGATGGTGTAATACTAACAGTTCCATAAATGCAGATGAAACACTGTGGGGGCAGAGAAGTTGGTGGCCTTAGTGTATTGAGTATGATAGACCAGCAGCAGCACTCTGTTTTGCATTTAGCAGCTCTGTTGCTCTAAACCACTGTGGAGTGGAGGACCCACCTTGTGCACTGGACTTCCCAGGACACTGGGCTTGGATGTTGCCTACTGCCATAGTACACCTCTACTAGGTAAGACTTCTGGCATTGGCCATTCTTCTGTCTCTCCTGAAAGATCAGAAGAGGTGTTAGAAGAGTACCAATCTGTGTTGGCTTTAGCCTATTTCTGTGTGTAAAGCAGGAGGCTAAACCATGTTTACAAGTCTTACAATGAAAGACCTGAAAAAGTGGTTGTCTGTCAGCCTAGGAGTCACCACGCAGAATCACAGAACGTTAGGGGTAGGAAAGGATCTCCAAAGGTCTAACCCCCCCCTACTAGAGCAGCATCACCTAGAGCAGATCACACAGGAACACATCCAGATGGGTTTGAGAAGGAGACTCCACAACCTCTGTGGGCAGCCTCCACCAGGGCTCTGGCACCCTCACAGGGAAAAAGCTTCTCCTTCTGGTCACATGAAACCTCCTCTGCTCCAGCTTGCACCCATTGCCCCTTCTCCTGTCATTAGGCATCACTGAGCAGAACCTGGCTCTGCCCTCCCCACACTGCCCTCCACATCTTTATAAACATGAATGAGGACACCCCTCAGGCTGCTCTGCTCCAAGCTCAAGAGCCCCAGCTCCCTCAGCCTTTCCTTACCAGGGAGATGTTCCACTGCCTTCAGCATCCTTGTTGCTCTGTGCTGGACTCTTTCAAGTAGTTCCCTGAGGTCCTTCTTGAACTGAGGAGCCCAGAACTGGACACAGTATTGCAGATATGGCCTCAACAGGGCAGAGAAGAGTTCCCAGAAGCTTAAGGAACTATTGGTATAAGTCTTACATGCCAGTGTATTCCTGACAAGATGCTTGTCAGTCAGTATCAAGGGGGCTTGAGTTACATTCATTCTGTTCACTCTCTCACACACTGAGATAGCAAGTGATGTGCTGCTGCTTTGCTATTGAGCTGAGGTCAAGCCTGAGTTAAAAACTTGGATGTCTAACTCCTGAGGAAAAAACCAAAATGTATTTACTGGTTTCTGTTGCTTTCACGGGGTGTTGGTACTTCCCTGCTACTCTAAAGCCTGATGAGGATTAAAAGCTGCTGCCAGGTATTCATTGCAGAGCCAGAGAACTGCAGAATGCTTTTGAGATTTTGCAGACACAGCATTTGTTCCAGTAGTGAGATAGTACAGCAGAGAGTCACTCCTCACACAAACTAGAAAATGCTCAAATGTAGTTCTGTGTCATACTGGAGGAAAGAGAAGATGGTGTTGCCTGTTTGCACATGCTCCTTACAAGAGCATTGTGTCCTTCTGGAAGGGCTGCTTCAGTGGGTCAGCTTGGACCGTTGTTGCAACTTGCTGGAATAGCACAATGCAATCACAATAAGGCAGGGATTCTCGGCTGGCACTACCCCACTATTGATACAAATAAAGATGATTTCCTAGCCCTCTTTGCCACACACAAAAGCTGATGGGAAATCCCCATCCCCAGGTGCTGCAGACTCTCCCTCCACAAAACCCATCAAGGTCACACAACCTAACCCTTTCAGACCAAAATGGAAGCTGCCTTATTACAAATCTCTGTTTGGTTGGCCTGCTTCTTGATTAGTTTGGGCTTTGTCAAAACTTAACATGTGACTCAACCCAGCTCTGCCAGTAACTGCCACTCTTCACATTTGTCTGTTGTGACAGATGCTCTGACGTTGGAGACCTCATGCCCTGTGCACAGCTGGATGCTTGAAAGCTCTTACCTGGCATATGCATCTGCTTCAGATGTGACATCAGTGGGGTGCAAGTAAGATGGCAGTAAACCTCTATGAGGTGAAAGGTGGAAGAGTCCACAGGATCTAGCAGGTTTCAGGGCAAAGCTGTATCTTAAGCACATGCTGTGTTCAACTACAGGGCAGCCCTTAGAGGAATGACTGGACACTCAGTGTTAGGGGGTAACACTTGGCTTCTAATCACAGAAGTAATTAAACTGGTGACTGAACCTGTTAGCCAATACTGGGATGCTCTTTCCATTTCATGCTGGAGAGCTGAAGCATAGTGCAGGCATTCTTGTGTCTGTTTTCAGTGTTTAACTCACAACTGACTCCCATGTTTAAGAGTCAAAATCCTATTGGCTTTGAGGAGCCACATATTTTTCAGAGTTTAGAGCAGGAATTCTGAGGGCTTTGCTTATCAAGCTGCCTCCTTACATCTTTAAAATAGAGACTGAGCTGCTTAAGATGATGAAAGCTAGCTAAGTGCTGTCAGTGAATATTTTAAAAGATTAGGATGTTCCTGAAGATGCAGAAGCAGGCAATCTGCAGCAAAAGGCTCAGCAGCTCCTGAAGCTTTTGCCACTGGTTTTTTGTAGACATGTGCAGTGTGGAGGAGGTTAGAAGGACTGGTGGTAGTTCTTGCTGTTTGGGGGAGGAGGGATTGATGTTAGTGATGAATTTGTCTTTCTTTCAAGAGACCAGCTGTCTGACTACACAGCTAGCAGTGACTTCAGTTATGTACTTAAGGAAAATGGGCAAAATAGCTCTCTGCTGTTGGGGCAGTATGCAAATCAGATGTGTGTTGCCAGGTGGAAAATATGCTATGCTGGTAACTGTACTGCTGCAGACCTTCCTGTTTCCATTACAATGATGGACTCTTCACTTACTGAGGTGAGTGCTGTCTCAGATAACCAAGATGTGGTTTTTGAATGGTTTCAAGCGTGTATAGTGCCTTACTCGGACCCAGATCCAGATTGAGCAGCTATAAATCAGTATTGCTTCGAGATAAATAGAGCTGACATCACTTCAGTCAGCAGGGGGCTGTGACATCTTGTCCTCTGTGGGGTGGTTCCTTCTGTTCAGGAGAGCTCTGTTGCAGACTCAAGTGCCTTGACTGTGGTCAAGGTCATCTAGGTCATGCTTTTAGCTGGGGAGCATTTTAAATACAGTTTCAAGGCTTGAAGCAGTGTTGTCTGTTCAGTGCTGCCAGGGGGAAGTCCAAGTGGTTATTTTTTTTGGTCTGTTTATTTATCCACCTGCAAGGAGCCCCAGGATGCTGTTAGCTGTGAATGCTGCCTTCTCTGAACTTCCTTCCACAGCTGGAAAATATTTTTGCTGTGTGAAAACTTCCACTGAGCTAATGTGCTCAGAGAGATGCCTTTGCTGCTGTTTTGAATCCTGCACATACAGCTTGAGCTGTCAGTTGGCTTCCTCATGGCAACAGCAAGATGAGCTGCAGCTCAGCACACCTAGCTGTGCTCTGTGCTTGTGCCCCATAACTCACCGTTGAAATCTAGATCCCAGGCCTGCCCACAGGGCTTCTATTTAGCTTCACAGACTTTGGTGTTGGTCTTGGTGGTGATGATGGAGGAATGCTCATGAATGCTGGAAATAACCTTTGCAAGACTGATGAGCAGGCAGCCTCAGACCTGCCTCAGCCAGTGTGAGATACCTTGCAAGTGCAGCAGTGGCCCAAAGCTGGTGAGGGGTTTGGAGCACAAGCCCTGTGAGGAGAGGCTGAGGGAACTGGGGTTGTTTAGCCTGGAGAAGAGGAGGCTCAGAGGAGACCTTATAGCTGTCTACAACTACCTGAAGGGAGGGGGTCTCTTCTCCCAGGCAACTGCCAGCAGAACAAGAGGACACAGTCTCAAGCCGCACCAAGGGAGGTTTAGGCTGGGTGTTAGGAAGAAGTTCTTCACAGGAAGAGAGATTGGCCATTGGAATGTGCTGCCCAGGGAGGTGGTGGAGTCACCATCACTAGAAGTGTTTAAGCAGAAAGTGGATGAGGCACTTGGTGCCATGGCTTAGTTGATGAGATGGTGTTGGGTGATAGGTTGGACTCTATGATCTCGAAGGTCTTTTCCAACCTGGTTAATTCTATTCTAGTCTAACTCTAGCAGCATGTCAAGGCTGGAAGTGAAGGGAGGGTAAAAAGTAAGTGTGGTGGGGATGGCCTGTGGTTTCAGCACATTGCTCAGTTGGGGTAATGAGGAATTCTTAGCTTATGTTGCTATTATTTAAGCTATTTATGTTGCTACTACTTAAGCTATTTAAGAGGATAATCTAAAAGGCTCTTGCTTTACCCAGCCCTTCTGGGAAGTCAGAGCCATGCAAAGTCGTTTGAAACGCCTGCGCTTCATTGCTTTGGAGCGTTCTGTAACTCCACTTGGGCTCAGAAATGCCACTGTCCTTCTTATTTTTTGCCTTTTTCTTAGTCATATATGAGCTTTCCATGGGAATATTCTAGAGGTGTGGGTGGGGAAGGGGTGGAAATTTAAAACATTAAAGCTTGTCCCACAGAAGAGGCAAACCGGCTGTGTCCAGCATCTGCTCCGAGCGCGGTGACGTGCAGAAAAAATTTGAATAACCATTTAATAGGACGAGGCTCCCTGGTGGGGGTTGGTTGGTGCACTGTGGGTTGCAGATGTTTGAGCAGCTCAAGCCATTCAGCATGTAAGTATCTCAGATTATTTTGTCAGAATGCTGTCAGTGTCCTAAACCCTAAGAGCTTAGGAGCTAGTCACTAAGGGAGCTCTTGTGAGAGCCAGGTGAAGCTGGGGCTATTGAGTGCACCTTCAGCAAACTTGCTGATGACACCAAGCTGTGTGGTGCAGCAGACATGCTGGAGGGAAGGGATGCCAGCCAGAGGGACCTTGACAGGCTGGAGAGGTGGGCACAAGCCAACCTCTTGAGCTTCAACAAGACCAAGTGCAGGGTCCTGCATCTGGGTCGAGGCAATCCCAGGCACAAATCCAGGCTGGGCAGTGACTGGCTGGAGAGCAGCCCTGAGGAGAGAGACTTGGGGGTGCTGGTGGACGAGAAGCTCAACAGGAGCTCTCAATGTGCACTTGCAGCCTGGAAAGCCAATCAGATCCTGGGGTGCATCAAGAGAAGTGTGGCCAGCAGGTCAAGGGAGGTGATTCTCCCCCTCTACTCAGCTCTGGTGAGACCCCACCTGGAGTACTGTGTCTAGTTCAGGAGCCACTATTACAGGAGGGATATGGAGGTGCTGGAAGGTGTCCAGAGAAGGGCCACGAGGATGATCAGAGGGCTGGAGCACCTCTCCCATGAGGACAGACTGAAGGAGTTGGGGCTGTTCAGTCTGGAGAAGAGAAGGCTCCCAGGTGACCTCATTGTGGCCTTCCAGGATCTGAAGGGGGCCTACAAGAAGGCTGGGGAGGGACTTCTCAGGATCTCAGGTAGTGATAGGACTAGGGGGAATGGAATGAAGCTGGAGATGGGGAGATTCAGGCTACATGTGAGGAGGAAGTTCTTCCCCATGAGAGTGGTGAAGCCCTGGAATGGGTTATCCAGGGAGGTGGTTGAGACCCCATCCCTGGAGGTGTTTAAGACCAGGCTGGATGAGGCTCTGGCCAGCCTGCTCTAGTGTGGGGTGTCCCTGCCCATGGCAGTGGGGTTGGAACTAGCTCGTCCCTTCCAACCCCTGACTGATACCATTTCTGCTTGCTTTAATTTACTTATAAATGTGAGAGTTATCTCACAGCCTAAACCACATGTTAGGCCTTCCAAATGTTCATGCTTATTTCAGAGAAGTTGTATGTGACTGTGGCAAGAATTTGTTGTGATAGAGGATCCTTGTTTTGTTATGCTCCTTAGAATAGAAGCCACTGGGAATGTAGTGCAGGATCTTGGTTGTAATCCTTTTACTAGGGAGAAGAACCATTCTCTGTCTTGTGCAAGCAGATTTTTATTAGGAAATCTAGAAAGTGTCTTGTTGCTGTTCCTCTTGGTGTACCCTGTGCAATCTATGGGAGCCCACAGCCCTAACAGCATGGGGCTTTAAAACCAGAGTTGAGGGGTTTCCTTTGTTCTAAACAAAAGCCACTTACCATGTGGTTACCTGGGGAGGGAGAAAGTGTAGAGAATAGTCATAGAACAGTTTGGGTTGGAAGGGACCATCAAAGGTCATCCAGTCCAACCCTCCCTGCAGTCAGCAGGGACATCCTCCACTAGAGCAGTTTGCTCAGAGCTTTGTCCAGTCTCACCTTGACCTCCAGCAGTGGGGCCTCACCCACCTCCCTGGGCAACCTGTTGCAGTGTTCCAGCAGCCTCATGGTGCAGAACTTGTTCCTAACATCCAATTTAAACCTGCTCTTGTCTCATTTCAAACCATTGCCCTTTGTCCTATCACTGTAGGTCTTTGCAAACAGTCTCTCTGCAGCCTTCTTGTAGCCCCCTTTGTGTCGTGTATAATGTGCTGCTTTATGCAGCTCCAGGTGATGTGAGGGGTGCTTTGGGTCTGCTTGGGTGGTGTGGTGCTTGGGTGTTTGTTTTAAAAGCCCTTTAGGCCTCTTTTGTTTTCACTTCAATGTGATGTTTGTTTTCACTGCCTTCTTCCTCCCCACTCCTGTAGACCTAATGGCCTGAACAAGGCAAATGCAGTGCTGGACTTCCTTAAGCTGAACAGAGAATTCAAATAAGACTAAAAATAGCCTGGATTTGTATTAGACGAAACATCCAGCAAGGCTCTGTGAGCATAGTTGAGCTCCAACGGGTGGGCAAGCAGAGAAGGAAGAGAAGGCACTTTTTGATACTGGGAGAAGTTGGTTGCTCCTGGAAGTGACTGGAGGGCCTTGGCCACTTCCTTTTCTACTGGGTCCTCTGAGGACATTAGTGGGTGAAAGGAAGGTATCAGGACATCAGTAGTCACTTACTGATACTTTTCTGTGGCTGTCCCCCACTTCAGTATTGCTTTTGGTCACTTGATGTGTAGGGAGCTGGCCAGCCTCCTACTTTCTTTGCTTGGAGACAAGTTTGGTTTCTGGTTTGGTTTTTCTTTCTTTTAGAGTCTTCTCTTGTTTGTTTACTTGGAGGGGGTGTTTTTGTTGGTTTGGTTTTTTTCCCTCTTCAGCAGTTCACCACAAGCAATTGTTGACATAGCCCTTTATAATTCTGTTTCTCCCTGTGTTGTTCACCCATAAAGAGGAGCCAGTCTGTTAATTGATAAGCAAGCTGATGCTAACCAGGGTGAAATGAGGGAGAGGGGTATTTTCCTGTTCAGTGTCTCCCTTGCCTTATTAAAAAGCTGAAGAGGATGTTGGTTTTGTCTGTGATGTGATAACTCTGGTCTGGAACCACACTGTAGTGGCTAAAGGAACAAGAGCACAGCTACTTATCAGCATTCAGCTGCTGAATTCCTCTTTGCTGTTTGCATAGGAAGGAGGAGGGCTGAAGCCTTCTCAGATGGCTAGGTAATTGTTATACATAATCCTCAAGTCTTGTGTCATTCAAAGACAGGCACTAAAAGCTGTAACACACCATGCAAGTTTTCTGCATTCTAATCATCATCTCAGGGGAGCTGTTAATAGCAATGCTCTTATTCACCTGAATGAGTCTGAGAGCTACAGCAGGGTGAAGCTCTGTGCACTGCATCTCAGAGGGTTTGAGGCCAAGACCTTGCATATGGATGTATCATGATGCACAGCATTAAGATGGAGCAGTGGTATGCTAACATGTACACTTGTGTGTTAGAAGCAAAGCATGAGGTCAGGAACAAAAATACACCTCTAAGGATGATGTTCCTGGGATAAGACTTCTGCAGAATCCTAGTTAGCACTCCAAATGGTGGTAAAATGCTAGCCTACACACTGTGTAAGGATGGCTTCAGCAGCAGGTGAATCTGCATGCAGTGCCCTTCCCATCTAGGTCTTCACTACTGAAATAACCTGGGCACAGCTGGGGCAGTTATTTGAAACTTGGACACAGAAATTTTCTACTCCCATAGCAACTCTCCCTGATACTAACTCTTCTCTTTCTGTTAAGATTGACTGTGAAGAGCCAAGGCCACCAGCCACCCTCATCCCATCCAGGTCAGGTCTTGTGCAAGCTTTTAAAAGCTTTTATTAAGACTGTGTAACACAGATGAGTTCTGAAAGAATTCTGTTTTGACAGTGATCACTTAACTTCACCACAAGAAGTTCTTACATCCTCTTTGGAAAGCACTGCAGCAGTAACAGGTAAGCCCTTAGTTAGGGGCATAGATGTGTGATCTTTTTGCACTGAAGGCCTTGGTAAAAGATGGAAATAGCTCTCAGTTCAGTGAATGCAAAGATCTGAGTCTCTGTCTCCTGGTATTATTATAGGCACCCTTGCCACAGAGGGAAAATCACTCAAGTGCTCAGATGGAAAAGCTGATGACGTGCTAGCTGCTGCAGCCATGGAGAACAAGGATAAGGATCCAGCTGCTCCTCTGCCAGGTACTGTGATATCTGCAGCCCAGTGATACTCATACAAAGGTGATTAGGGAGCTGGAGAACCTTCCTTATGGGGACAGGCTGTAAGAGTTGAGGCTGTTCAGCCTGGAGAAGAGAAGGCTCTGGGGACACCTGAGAGCAGCCTTGCAGTACATGAAGGGGGCTTACAAGAAAACTGGGAGGGGCCTTTTGACAAGGGCTTGTAGTGACAGGACAAGGAGGAATGGATTGAAGCTTGAGGAGGGCAGATTGAGACTGGAGATCAGGAAGAAATTCTTGACAGTGAGGGTGGTGAGACACTGAGGCCTGTTCACAAAACCACAGAATGTTAGGGGTTGGAAGGGATCTCAAAAAATCATCCAGTCCAAGCTCCCTGCCACAGCAGCATCACCTAGGGCAGGTCACACAGGAACACATCCAGCTGGGTTTGGAACCCCTCCAGAGAAGGAGACTCCACAACCTCTCTGGGCAGCCTGCTCCAAGGCTCTGGCACCCTCACAGGGAAGAAGCTTCTCCTCATGTTCACATTGAACCTCCCTTGTCCTGTCATTGGACATCCCTGAGCAGAGCCTGGCTCCTTCCTCCCCACACTGCCCTTCACACCTTGATCAACATGAATGAGGTCACCCCTCAGGCTCCTCTGCTCCAAGCTCAAGAGCCCCAGCTCCCTCAGCCTTTCCTCAGCAGGGAGATGTTCCACTGCATTCAGCATCCTTGTGGCTCTGTGCTGGACTCTTTCAGGTAGTTTCCTGAGGTCCTTCTTGAACTGAGGAGCCCAGAACTGGACACAGTATTGCAGTTGTGACCTCACCAGGATGAGCAGATGGGGAGGAAAACCTCTCTTGTACTTACTACACCTCTTCTAATCCACCATGCTTGTTTTCTGCATGGCTCTGTCTTTTGCTGTGGCCATAAACATCCAAAGGAGTTATTCTTACCAGCTCTGATGGTGCTTCTTTCACTTAAACACTAAAAGCAAAAACCTGGAGTAACTGTGCATAGTGTCTTTACTGTACTTTGAGAGAAGCACATCTGAGTAAGCAGCACAGGATGTGTGCATCCCTGCTTGCAGCCATTCTTTAACTCTTACCTAGATAGAAGACTTTTGTCATTGTTTCATCTTTGTTTTAGTGCTATCTTCCTGAAATCTAATCCAATCCCCTTGTAAAGACTCTTTTTTTTTTTTGCTCATTTGCTTCTACTGCTCATTTTCCTATGTTGTCTAGGTGCCTTTGGCACTGAGGCAACAATATGCAAAGCAGAGTTCCAGGCAGCTGTAAAACCTGAGGAGCCTGTTGCCCTTTGTACAGCTCTGCATAGAAAGGGTTTCTAGTATTAGAGCAGAGACCCTGATGCCTCTCCTCTTGTGGTTTTTGCTGATACCTGACCCCTGTCTTCTAAAGGTGCTTGGGAGTCTGACAGGTCAGATTACAAAGGGCTGCTGCAGAAATCAGCAGGGACAGAAGTACCAGCAATGGTGTGATCAGCAGGAGTAGGGAGGGGATTGTCCCCCTGTACTCAGCATTGGTGAGGCCACACCTCAAGGACTGTGTTCAGTTTTAGGCACCTTGAGACAAGAAGGACATTGAGGGGCTGGAGGGGGTGCAAAGAAGATTAACTAAGCTGGTGGAGGGCCCAGAGAATGAGTCTGATGAAGGCTGAGGGAGCTAGGACTGGTTAGTTTAAGGAAGAGGAGGCTAAGGAGAGACCTTTTCTCCGGGCTGAACAGCCCTAATTCTTTCAGCCTGTTTCCATAGGAGAGGTGTTCCAGCCCCCCAGTCATCTTCATGGCCCTACTCTGGACCCTCTCCATCAGGTCCATGTCCTTCCTATGTGGAGGGCACTAGAACTGGACATAGCACTGCAGGTGAGGCCTCAGTAGAGCAGAGGCAGAATCGCCTCTCTCCATCTGCTGGCCATATTGCTTTTGATGCAGCCCAGGCTGCCATTGCTCTTCTGAACTTCAAGTGCTCATAGCTGTCTCTCACCCAGCAGCACCCCCAAGTCCTTTTCTGCAGGGCTGCTCTCAATCTCATCATCCCCCAGCCAAGATTGATATCTAGGATTGCCCCAACCTAGGTACAGGATCTTGCACTTTGCCTTGTTGAACCTGATGGGACTTTCCTCAGCACACTTCTCCAGCCTGTCAAGGTCTCTCTGGATGCCACACCACTCAGCAAGTTCTCAATCTCATTGTTGATATCCTTGATGAAGACCTTGAACAGCCTGGTCCCAGTACAGACCCCTGAGGGACACCACTTGTCACCTGTCTCCGTCTGGACATGGAGCTGTTGACCGGTGCCCTCTGGATGTGATCATCCAGCCAATTCCTTGTCCACCCATCCAATCCACACATTTCCAGCTTAGGAGGATGTTGTGAAGAACTGTGTCCAAGGCCCTGCTGGCCTGTGGCTGGCACGCTGGGTGTTGGGGACTTGGTCTATTTTATTGTTACATTTGGTTTTGGAAATGTTTCTTCTAGGAGCAAATCTGCCCAAGAAGGAGGAAGTCTGCTCTGCTGCAGAAGAACACAAACCTGCATGTCAAAATGCTTTAAAGCAAGATCTGGTAAGAGTCCTTCAGCTAGTGAAACATGACTGGTTTGCCTGAGCAGTGACAGAAGAAACCCTGCAGGAGGGTACAGGCCTCTTGCAGGCAGGTGGTGTAGCTCCTCCCCTGCTTCACCTATTCTCTGACATGTCTGTAGGAAGTGGACCAAGAAAAGAAAAATGCTGAAGAGCAGAGCAAGGAAGCAGCAGCTCTGGTCCCCAGCAGGAAAGGTAAGAGTTGTGTTTTCACACACTTGTGTGAGTCACTGGAGTGCAGGACTTGGCCCTCTGGGTCAAAAACTATGTCAATAGCTGCAGATTGATTCCTGTCCCACACCAATTATTATGAGAGAGTTTTGGTTTGAGGAATAGTAGCCACAAGTAGCAACCAAAATGGGTTAGTAGTGGAGAGAAGGAAAATGTGACCATGAGCCAGCAATATGCCCTTGTGGCCAAGAAGGACAAAGGCATCCTGGGGTGGATTAGAAGGGGTGTGATGAGTAGGTCCGGAGAGGTTCTGTTCCCCCTCTACTCTGCACTGCTGTGGCCACAACTGCAATACTGTGTCCAGTTCTGGGCTCCTCAGTTGAAGAAGGACCTCAGGGAACTGCTTGAGAGATTCCAGCAGAGAGCCACAAAGATGCTGAAGGCAGCAGAACATCTCCCTGCTGAGGAAAGGCTGAGGGAGCTGGAGCTCTTGAGCTTGGAGCAGAGGAGCCTGAGGGGTGACCTCATTCATGTTGATCAGGGTGTGAAGAGCAGTATCAGGAGGATGGAGCCAGGCTCTGCTCAGTGATGCCCAAGGACGGGACAAGGGGCAATGGGTGCAAGCTGGAGCAGAGGAGGTTCCATGTGACCAGAAGGAGAAACTTTTTCCCTGTGAGGGTGCCAGAGCGTTGGAGCAGGCTGCCCAGAGAGGTTGTGGAGTCTCCTTCTCTGGAGGGGTTCCAAACCCACCTGAATGTGTTCCTGCATGACCTGCCCTAGGTGATGCTGCTGTGGCAGGGGCTTGGACTGGATGATTTTTCGAGGTCCCTTCCAGCCCCTAATGTTCTGTGATGTAAACCCTGCTGCTCTGATTTCAGTAGATACTGATCTATTCAGTTCCACCCCCCTTTAGAAAAGGGGGAAACTTCTCAGCAATTTCAGAGGATTTGGGATTGTTGAAACACTTTGTGTCTGTCCTTCCCAAATACCTGTAAAGCAACATCCTCTGTCTTAGCAAGAGCTTGGGGCAATAGAGATGAGCAGGATGTTTCTGCTGAACCTTGCTTAGACATCCCCACTCTTCTGGTCACCTTCCTCTTTGCCCTTGCAGCTCGTTCAAAGCTATGCCACAGTAAGTCATTTAACATCCTAAACCTATCACTAACCGTTCCTGTACTCATTGTCCAGCTGAAGTTAGCTAAAGAACTGACTTCTGGGGTTTTTACAGTGCTAGGCTCTTAGTGACACTCTAAGCCTAATAGACTCTGAAGTACTCAGGTTTGACTGACAGGAGCTTAACGCTGGCAATCTTGAGCACTGCTTTCTGTTGGAGCTTAAAAGACTTTGAGAAGCTGGTTTTGGAGGGCTGCTTTTCCACTTTTGTTTGAGAACTTTTTCCTCTCTTCTCAGGGAGTTCACACCTTGCAGGTGCTATTAAAGGAGATAAAACAAAGCCAAATGAGCTGTAAGTGTTTTGACTTCCAGTGTTCACCTGCAGGGATGAATTTAAAGCTGCAGGATGTTAACATGTTTGCTGTTTGTTATCCTACAGTGAATCCCCTAACGAGAAAGAAGTGGAGGTAAGTCTTAACTTCTTGTATCTAAGTATCTCTGACAACAGCAAGATCTTGTAGTTGAGCCCCAATACCTTGTCCTGCTCTTAGGTGAGCCCTAATTAATATCTTGTCCTGTGTAGTTAGAATGCTGCCAAGTAGCTTAAGCTGCCTTTGTTTCTCTCAGCTGGCTTCTGAGATTTCTTTCCAACCCCTGCTGGAATTTTGGGGCTGTGAGATGGGAAAAGGCAGAAATCTGTGAAGCTGAACAAAAGATTTCTTACTACTGAAATGTTTGTTTGCAAGTGTGAAGGAGCACAGCTGTGACCTCCTCCCAGCCACAATGTGCCCACTTCACAGAATCACCAAGGTTGGAAGAGACCTCGAAGATCGAGTCCAACCTGTCACCACAGACCTCATGACTAGACCATGGCACCAAGTGCCACGTCCAGTCCCCTCTTGAACACCTCCAGGGATGGTGACTCCACCACCTCCCTGGGCAGCACATTCCAATGGCTAACAACTCTGTCCGTGAAGAACTTTCTCCTCACCTCAAGCCTAAACCTCCCCTGGCACAGCTTGAGACTGTGTCCTCTTGTTCTGGTGCTGGTTGCTAGAGAGAAGAGGCCAACCCCTTCCTGGCTACAACCTCCCTTCAGGTAGTTGTAGAGAGCAATAAGGTCACCCCTGAGCCTCCTCTTCTCCAGGCTAAACAACCCCAGCTCCCTCAGCCTCCCCTCATTGTCACTTAAGACAATTCTATCAAGGGAGGTGGCACGCTGCGTGCTGCCAGGAGATCTCACCTGTTCTGCCTGCAGATGATTGCCCCCATCACTACTGATGGGCAGGCGGCCCATGCTTGCTTGCTGTTCTGTATCTGTCCACGGGGCTGTAGTCCTCAATGTCATGTCTACATCTACTTCAACAGCTTCTGCATCACTTGGGTTACTCTCAAATCTTTTCCTCTCCCACAACAGGCAGAGTTTCTGAGGTTGTCTTTAGGTTTTAAATGTGACCTGTTTACCTTGGACAAGAGAGTAAGGCTTGAAGAAAGGTCCCGAGACTTGGCTGAGGAAAATCTGAAAAAGGAGATCACAAATGCTCTGAAGATGTTAGAGGTTGGTGTTGGCCAGGGTTGCCGGGGGGGATGGGGTGGTAGGGGCCGGGGTTGGCCGGGGCTGCCCGGGTGGGGATGGGGTGGTAGAGGCCGGGGTTGGCCGGGGCTGCCCGGGGTGGGGATGGGGTGGTAGGGGCCGGGGTTGGCCGGGGCTGCCCGGGGTGGGGATGGGGGGATGGGGGTGCCCGGGGTGGGGATGGGGTGGTAGGGGCCGGGGTTGGGGGCTGCCCGGGGTGGGGATGGGGTGGTAGAGGCCGGGGTTGGCCGGGGCTGCCCGGGGTGGGGATGGGGTGGTAGAGGCCGGGGTTGGCCGGGGCTGCCCGGGGTGGGGATGGGGTGGTAGGGGCCGGGGTTGGCCGGGGCTAGAGGCCCGGGGGCCCGGGGGATGGGGTGGTAGGGGCCGGGGTTGGCCGGGGCTGCCCGGGGTGGGGATGGGGTGGTAGGGGCCGGGGTTGGCCGGGGGCCCGGGGTGGGGATGGGGTTGGCTGGCCGGGGGTGGGGGGATGGGGTGGTAGGGGCCGGGGTTGGCCGGGGGGGGGGATGAGGTGGTAGGGGCCGGGGTTGGCCGGGGCTGCCGGTGTGGGGATGGGGTGGTAGGGGCCGGGGTTGGCCGGGGCTGCCTGGGGCGGGGGTGGTAGGGGCCGGTGTTGGCCGGAGGTGGGGGGTGGAATGAAGGGCAGTGAAAGTGTCTCTTTTTCCCCCCTTAGAATGTATACTACATTAAAGCAAATCTGAATGAAGTTCTTAAGTGGTGCACTTGAAATCTAAGAGACTTTGCCCTGAGGGTTAGCTTTCAGCCAAGTGTATGGTGTGCTTGGGGGGGGGGGGGGGTGGTGGAATTTTCTGCCAAACAGATGCTGGGCAAGACCACATCTTCAGCTGAGTTTTTGCTAGGCAAGATGAGGTCTCTGCCCACTTGAGGTCTGTATCCCAGTTACACTGATGGAGGGTGTAGGATGCTGTGACTGTTTGGGCCTGAGCGTAACTCCTCAGCGTCATCAGTTGGGTTCACTCCTCTTTACTGGTAGCCCACATGGGGTTTCTTACCATTATGCTTTTAGGCTTTAGCTTCTTTGTGTGAAGAAGATAACCAAGCACAGGAGATAATTAAGAAGCTGCAGAAGAGCTTGCAGTTCCTTAGCCAGTATGCAGCCCGAGTTGCCAGCAGAGCAGAGATGCTGGGAGCTATTAACCAGGTAACTGTTGCCATGTAAATGTTCTGTACACAGCTAAAAGGGACAGCAGCACCTGTTTGCTAGGCTTCTGATTCCAGAATTAGTTGGGAATCTCGTGGGTGTAATGCAGACTGACCAGTACAGCTTAGTCCTGGCTTCCTCTTCCCCCAGCACTGTTATGAGGAATCCAGGCACTGTAAGAGCAGCTGCATTGCACTGGCATTGTGCATAAACCACACAAGATGATACCTGGTCCTGATTGCAAACAGGAACACTCCAAACAAAAATACAGGGGGGAAAAGGTGGCATCAGAGGGGGATATATGCAGTAGAGAGCATAAGAATGTAACCAAGTCTTGATGCTCTCATGGTAGTTCTGTGCCTTATTAAACTAAACTTATGAACGCTTCCAGAGGCCTGCTCAGATGTTGTGTACCTCTGTGTGATGCTATAGCCTGAAGGCATGCCCTGGCAGTGCTTGCAAAACTGGGACTGTAGATCAAAAAAGAGAGGAGGAGGAGTTGCAAGGGTTCAGAAAACAGACTAACACATTTTAGCAGAAGAGCAGTGACTGAAGAAATGAGACCTGTGTGAGCCAGGCCTGTGTTGGGAGGCAGGCTGTAACTGCAGGAGGATGGACAGAGATGAGAGGATCTTGCATCACAGTGAAAGGAGAGCAGATGGTTAAGGGGCTGGGCTGGAGGGGGAGTCAAACTTTCTAAACATGATGTGTTCCTTAACTACTGGTGTCACACCTGCTGTGTTAGGAAAGCAGAGTCAGCAAGGCTGTGGAAGTCATGATCCAGCACGTGGAGAACCTGAAGCGCATGTACGCGAAGGAACACGCTGAGCTCGAGGAGCTGAAACAGGTCCTGCTCCACAACGAGAGATCTTTCACTGGTCATGGAGATCGAGGTATCTACAGTCTGCCAGACACACCCTTCCCTGCCTGAGGGCTTCTATGACTGCTGTATCTCCTTTCCTAAAAATAAGGGGGTGGGGGTGTGAAAATAGCATTTTCCTGGCATCATTAGAAACCAATCTCCTGAAAGCAGTTTTGCCTGCAAACAGTGGTGATTCCTGGTGCAAGAGGGAAACTGCCAGCATGCAGCAGGGTGCTGGACTTCAGAAAGGGGTAGTGATGATAATCTTCCTTGTGAGCAGTAACTTTGGGTGCTGACTCACACTGGAGCACTCCTGGATGCTATTTCTAGGTAGCTGAGTTTTGACTGCTCTCTATGGATGTTTTCTGCTCTTTTCTAAAGAAGAATTATGGACTCCCTAAGCACAGGTGCTCTGAATTTCCCCCTCTAAGCAAACAGTGTGGTGAGGTTTTCAGATGGTGCTGTACACTTGTGGCTTGGTCAGAAGGGCATGAAATTCTTCTGAAAAAGAGGGCATGTGGTTAAAACCAGAAGCAGCAGCCATGCAGACTGGTAAAAGCCTTACAGGAGCCTTCTGCATCACAGTCTGTTCCTTCCTGACTGCTAAAGATTGTCCAGTAACAGGACACTGCCTCAGTAATAGAAAGCATTTAGTGGCAGCAATAGAAATTGGTGCTTGCAGAGGACGGGTAATGTGTGAATGCTATCAGCTTACCTAGTGCAATAGGAATCTTAGTCCTGCTTTTGACACCCTCTTTGCTTGAACCAGTACTGCCACAAGTCAGACCTTTGGCTTCAAATGAAGCTTACTGCATTGCTGTGAACCTTTCTGATGTCTGATCTCTTCACAGATGAAGCTACAAATAAAAAGCTATCAAATCCTTTTAACTTCAAGGTAATACCCCTTGCAGACTAATACCAAATGTCAAGTGTCTAAGGGCTTTGCCTTGTCCTGTGCTGGGTGCTCTGCTGCATGTGTTTTTCTGTGTCAGATGTGGGCTTCTGTCATCAAGCATGAGGATACAGTTTTCCTTCACCCCTACTTCCCACCACCACCTTAGGGGAATTCCATGTGGTCCCACTTAAGAGACAAAGTGTTCACAGAACATGAAATGACCATGTTGTCAGCAGTGGTTAAGAAATACCGATCATGTGTGGCACACAGACTGCATGGGGTTGGAAAGGACCCTCATAGGTCATCTTGTCCAGCTCCCCTGCAGTCAGCAGGGACACCTCCAACTAGATCAGGCCACATCAGGTCTGATTTTGAAGTTCTGCAGGGATGGGGCCTTCAACCACATCCCTGGGCAGCCTCTTCCAGTATTTCAGCACTCTCATTGTGAATATCCTCCTTATGCCTAACCTAAATCTGCCCTGCTCCTGTTCCAAGCCATTGCCCCTCATCCTATCACCACAAGCCCTTCTAAATAGTCCCTCCCCAGCCTTCTCATTGGGGTTACAGAAAAGGTCATAAAAAGAGGGGAAAAATAGATGGGAGCAGTTCAAGGTGACTGTAGGAATTCCTGTAAGCACCACTGGGGCAGTTCAGACACACCGAGTTTGGGCATCAGGGTGGGAGCTGTGCAGCCAGCCTCACCTCAGATCCTTGGAGAGGAAAATCAAATGGTATGGAAAGGCACAGCTTTAAAGAATATGGTTTAGGCTGTGCTGCTGATCTGATTCTTTAGTGTGTCACTTTTCTTCTATAGTTTGTACAAAAATAGAAGTATTTTATGTGACCAGTGAGTAATGCAATCATTCCTTGATAGAGTTGGTAATGCCTCTTCTTTGTACAGCCACCAGCATCCCTACGAAGAGTTAGCATTGCAGCATTGCCCAGGAGTGTGGCAAGTGCAGGCATTGGGTTGCAGCTGGTAAGTGAGGGGTCCCAGGTGGGACTTGACTCCCCAAAACTGGCTTTCTGTCCTCAAAACTGGCTCAGCTGAAGCATGACAATGGCAGTGCAGTGTGTCAAACTTCTCCTCTAGGCCCAGCTCCGTGAGCCTGATGGAGGTGAACACAGTGATAAGTTCCACAGGAGATCCAGCAGCTGGTAAAGTTACTTGGGCTTGGTTTTGTGTAGGGTTGAATTTTCAGCTCAAACTGTCTGTATTCAGCAGCTTATGGGAGCATCTTGATGTGTAATAAATAACACTTGGTCACAGAATGGTTTAGGTTGGAAGGCATCTTAAAAATAATCCAGTTATAATCCCCTGCCATGGGCAGGAACACCTTCCACTAGCCCAGGTTGCTCAAGGCCTCATCCATCCTGGCCTTGAACACCTCCAGGGAGGGGGCATCCACAGCCTTCCTGGGCAACCTGTTCCAGGTATCACCTGCCTTACTAGAAAGAAATAATCCTAATCTCCAGTCTCAGTCTGCCCTCATCTTCCTCCTCAATCCCACATACCTCAGGAGGTAAAGGAGCCTTTGTCACTAAATGTTACAGCATGTGTGGGGTTTGTAACTCCTTTGACTGTCTTGCATTGGAACTAGAATATGAAACCAGGCAGCTGGCATGAAGGGTTTGTGGCTTTATCAATAAAGGTAAATGAACCTTTTCTAATTCCAGTCAACTGATTTTGAAACTTCTTGCTGAAGGCCTGCTCACAGAGGCAGGCTGCTGCAGAATTTCTCACTTCATGCTGTGTGTCTGATGAGGAAATCTAAGTCAGGTTTTGTTGAAAATGTGACAGGGGGCGACTAGGAGCAAAGCAAAGCGAGAAGCGTCCCTCCCTGCAGCGCTTCATGAGCACCTACTCCTGGGCAGAGTATGAGGAGGAACACCCTGAAACAAAGTAAGGTCACTGGCAGCCCTCTCTGAGGGGTGTGCAGGGTGGGTTGGGTTGTCTTTAATGAGCTCTCAACTGTCCACCACCTGGTCAGGGCTTTGAAGTGAAGCTCTTGCATCAGCTTGAGTGCTTGATGAACCTCTTGGTGCTTTCTTACAGAACTGAGCAGTCAGAATCACCTGCAGAGGAACAGGAAGAACCATCCAAGGAGGAAAGTGTCTCTGACAAAAGAAAGACATCTAAATGGAACCTGGAGGAAGTGTAAGCATCCTCACATCATTGTGAGGTTAAACAGTGTTTGGGTTCCTTTTCCTCTTTGGGAGGAACAAAGCTGTATCTTTGGGTTGGTTGTTACTGCCCACTTTCTAAGCCAGCTGGAAATGGGTGATCTCAAAGGCCAGGCTCACCTCACGAGGGACTCACCAGTAATCCTGAATCATGAGGTAAAGAGCAGCTTTCTGCTGGGATCTCACCTCTTGTGGTGTCTCTGTGACAAGCTGCTGTAGCTAGGCTAACAGATGAGGTCTGGAGGCCTGTGCAAAACTTTCCAGCAGCTTTGGCACACACTTGCACACAGGCAGCCATCCAGACTTACAGAATCACACAGAATTTACTCTGGACTATTCCAGCCAACTTCTCCGAGCACCTCCCCTCAAGGAGAGCACTTCTCTTAGAAGCACTTTCTAGAGAAGGAGGTCTGCTGCTTGTGCAGGGAAAATGTCTATTCCCTGTGAAGAGCCACTGGGAGGATTCCTGAGCAAGAGAGACAGTTGTGCTAGTGTGTAACACTGAGAAGGCAGCAAGAACAAATGTAAAATCTATTACCTGATGATAAAAGATAGATGTACCAAACAGCATGAGAGGTCTGGGATTGGGATAGTCAGTGAGGGCAGGTCTTCCCCCAACCTCAAGGAAGGCCCCAAAGGCCTAGGAAACAACAAAACCTGGGGCAAACACCTCCACTGGTTTCTACAAGCAAGAGCTTTTGACCTGCAAGGCAGCTTTTGTGAACCGTTCAGAAACTGTGTGGTGCAGGGCTGGGCTCACATGTTGGGTCAGACACCCAACCAGCTTAGCAAGAACTTGCCCACTGAAGTCTGTGTTTTAACCCCAGAACAAGCCACCACTGTACAATGCTCCTGCTCCAGTAACAACCTTGTCACTCTTGATAGTTAAGGGGCTGGATGTTTGCTTGGCAAAGGGTGGGGAAGAGGGCTTGGAAGCGAACCTGAACCAATCTATGACTGCTTCTGTGCAGGTGCAAGTTAATGGCATCCTGGGTGTCCCATTTCAAGACTTCCTTTTCCAACGCCAACAAAACTTTCTGGTTCTCTGTTTCCATCCTGGTACTGCTTGCTGCTCTTACAAGCTTCCTCACTGGGCTGTCTCTTCAAAGACCAGCAGATGCAGCACCTGTAGGAACTGGAGACTCCTGGACTCTGCTGCAGCAACTGTTGTGGCCGTATGTAGGACTTCAACACTATGGACCGCCTCCAATATAACAAAGGTCCTGACCTTTTGTAGTTAGAGGGCCAAGCTGTGGGCAATATAAGAACCTGAGAGTAGTGTATTTAAGCTTCCATGTTTGGGTTGGGCTGTGGGTGGTTTGACTGGGGCCATGGGGGTTTTTGAGGGGTTTGTTTTTTCTTTTACTGAAGCATGACTTGAAATCTGAACTCCGTTTTTCTTCCCCCTTTTTGCCAGAAGTCACCTTTCTAAGTACCTAAAAGGGTCTCCATTCTGTTCAGGTTTACAATCAAAACAGCTCTTTTGAACATAGCTAACACTCAATATGACTAAGTGGTCTGGTTAGAAAAGAATAAAGAACTTTTACTTCAACCAAAATGTTGGCATTTCAGTCCTAGAAGGTGTTCTGAGTACTTGAACAGAAAGGAATTCAGGGCTTGAAATGTAACTTTATTGCGAGCTTTTGATAGTAAACCTTTGAAGGAAAGCATGCAGCAGCTAAGAGTATGTTAAAACTCTTGTAGCAAGGAGTAGCTGGTATACAGCATCAATAAACAGGAAGCTGGCTCTTTCCACTTTCTCCATTGCTTCTTTGCTGGCAAAGTCCTTAAGCATGTGGTAGAGTGTGGAGTGAAATTCAGAATCGTCTTCCAGCTCCTCTGAAAAAGCTTCACTGCTTTCAGTGATCTTGAGCTTCTGTGCTCTCTGACCATTAAACAAGTAAAGAGACCAGGCTTGGGCAGAATCTGGCTTTAGATGCTCACTTACCTAGTGCAGGAAAGGAGATGTGCTGTAAGCTGAGGGTCCCCTGAAGCTGACACTGCACTGTTTTGTACTGCATCCTAAATTCTGGATGGACCTAAAACAGCACCTAAGAGATTCTGTAACAGGTACTGTAGCCACACCACAACCTCCTCTCTAGCTAGCCTCTGGAAAATGCAAAGTTTAGCCATTCCTGCTCCTCTTCTGCCTCCCCCTGGGCCAGCAGCTAGGTGCAGTAGACAACACTTGTAGTTCTTGCTCCTGGGGTTAAGTATTAGGCTAAATGGTTTGCATGGCACAGGTTTAATTCAGGAGAGGGACAGAGCCACTCGAGATCTCAGCAGCAGGGTATGTTCTGTATCTACAGCCACAGCTGAGTGTATTTCTGCCTGGGAGAAGCTTTAAGTGTGTCAGTTCAAGGTAAAAAACAAATCCATGTTTCAGTTGATTCTTTTCCCTCTATACAGTAGGGAACAAATGGAGTGCCATATGGACAAAAAAGACTTCCAGATGCTAACTAAACTATTTGGATCACCCCTGCAGTAGGGTACTCCATGAAAATCAGCATTGGCTAAAGCCTCAGTTACTGATGGCACAGTCTGAGTGTTAGGGGTTAGAAGAGACCTCCTAAGATCATCCAGGCCAACCCTCTCTGCTAGAGCAGCAGCACCTAAAGCAGGTCGCAGAGGAAAACATCCAGGTGGGTTTGGAATGTCTGCAGAGGAGGAGACTCCAACCTCTCTGGGCAGCCTGTTCCAGGGCTCTGGCACCCTCACAGGGAAAAAGCTGCTCCTGTTCCTGTAGGACCTCCTCTGCCCCAGCTTGCATCCATTGCACATCTTTATAAACATGAATGAGGTCACCCCTCTGCATCCTCCAAGCTAAACATGTCCTAGCACAGGAGCAAGTGCCTCTGGGGCACATCTCAGTAACACTGAAGATCTCACAGCTGTGTGAGCTGTGAGGCAGTAGAGAAGCAAGCTCTGAATTTTCATGGACACAGTGAGGTTGACTGCTTAGCAGCTTTCAACTATTAAAATTGCAGCACTAAGGGTGCAGGTGGAGGCTGAGCACAGTGCTAACTTCTAGAAGTTAATAGTTTCTGTCACTTTAACTCTGATCTGTGCTGGTTTCCTTTAGAAATTTAGTCTAAATCCACAAACCTTGAACACGACTTGCTGGGGGCTTGCTTCGAGGTTCCACTTGCTCCAGGCAAAAGCAAAGGCAGGTGCAAGCAGTGCCATCTGCCGATAGGCCCCGAGTTCTGCTAAGGCAGCCTGCAAGGCAAAGTGCCAAGTTAGGGGAAACAGATCTGTTCCATTCCTTTTGTTATGCAAACACAAGAAAAAAGGTTGCTGGAACCAGCCCCTGGCAGAGCACCTGTGCACCTGCTGCTCTCTGCTCTTCAGACAAGGGAAGCTGCCCCCTCTGGCACTCACCTTCTTTTTCACAGAGACATAGTTGTGAGAGAACTCTCCTGGGAAAATATTCACACCAGCTTTCTTCAGAACTGCTCTCAGGACAACTGGACTTAGCCATTTTCCTGTGATGTGGGAAAGCAAATCCTCCTCTTCCATCACTACTGAAGACAACATACACTGATTATCCTGTTGTACAAACCAGTGAAAGCAACTTACTGGTCATGAAAGCTGTTGTCTGCTTCAGGCATCAACTAGCTTTGCTGTTCTGGATATTGCGTACACTACAGCATCACAGAATGGAAATATACACAGCTGGAAGGGACCTACAAAGGTTGTCCTCCACTAGAGCAGCTTGCTCAAAGCATTGTTCAGCCTCACCCTGAATATCTCCAGGGATGGGGCCTCAACTCCTCCCTGGGCAACCTGTTGCAGTGTCCCAGCACCCTCATGGTGCAGAACCTGCTCCCACCATCCACTCTCAATCTGCTCTTCTCTCATTTCAAACCATTGCCTCTCATCCTACCGCTGCAGGCCTTTGCAAACAGTCCCTCTCCAGCTGCCTCCTTCTTCAGGTCCTGGGAGGCTGTTCTCAATCACTCTGGGCTGTAAACTTCCATTCACATACCCTGAAGGAAGCCACTGCTCTGCAGCATTGCAGAACTGCTGGCAGAGGCCTACTGCCCCATGCTAATGCTTATACTGACTACCACTCAGTGCTGATGCTGCTTTATACACAATGAGCATCTCACATGGAGCTTTAGCAGGACCAAGCAGCATTAGAAGTTGCTTGAAATGCTGTCATCTCTCTTGGTAGAGGTGAGAGGAACCATGTGGCAGTCTTGAATTCAGCAAGGTGGCCTCAGTATCAAAAGCACTTTCTGGACCTTTTCAGAAGGATCAGCTGGAAGCTTTCCTCTGCCTCCTCCACAGCAAAATGAACTGGCCAGTACTGCTGCTTGGAAAAGGAGAGCCCTCTCCTTTTCACCAATTCAAAAGGGCCTTCTGCAAGCACCCCAAGTTCTGACATAATTAAAACCTGGAGTCAGTGGTGTCCTTATCGTCTTTAAATCTGCAAGTGTTTCACAAAAATAAGTCCTTGCAGTACCTTAATTTGGATCTGGATGGTTGCAAAGCCTGTAGTGACTGCAAGCAGGGCTTCATCCACACCAGTAGGTCGCAGTTCCCATGCCTGGTAGGGCATGTTGAGGTGAGCATCCTGGAGAAGGGTTACTGCAGAAAAGGTGCCCATCTGGAAGGTGATTCTCCTCTCCTGCCTTTCATACACCACATTCCTGATGCCATCAGTTCTCCACTGCTGGCCTTCACAAAAATACCAAGGTGTACCTGTAAAGCTTCTGCTTGTGACACCAGGCAGAAGTCTTTAGCAGGGAATAATCAGTAGAGACAGCCAAGGTTAATTAATACCAAATACTGGCCACAAAAATATTACTTAAAGCAACAAACTCCCCTCAGTGTGGTTGTCTTTACAAGGGTGCAGTCTGGAATCTAGCAAAGAACATGGACCAGGGGAGGTTGGGGATTCACTTCTTGGAGAGCAGTTCTGGGGAAAGGGAGCTGGGGATCGTGATGGACAGAAGGATGCCCATGAGTGAGCAATGTGCCCTGGTGGCCAAGAAAGCAAAGGGCATCCTGGGGTGCATGAGAAGGGGTGTGGTGAGCAGGTCCAAAGAGGTTCCCCTCCCCATCTGCTCTGCCCTGGTGAGGCCACATCTACAGTACGGTGTCCAGTTCTGGGCCCCTCCCTTCAGGAATGACCTCAGGGAACTGAAGGCAGTGGAACAGCTCCCTGCTGAGGAAAGGCTGAGGGAGCTGGGGCTCTTGAGCTTGGAGCAGAGGAGCCTGAGGGCTGACCTCATTCATGTTGATCAAGATGTGAAGGGCAGCATCAGGAGGATGGAGCCAGGCTCTGCTCAGGGATGTCCAATGACAGGACAAGGGACAACGGGTGCAGGCTGGAGCAGAGGAGGTTCCATGTGACCAGAAGGAGAAACTTTTTCCCTGTGAGGGTGACAGAGCCCTGGAGCAGGCTGCCCAGAGAGGTTGTGGAGTCTCCTCCTCTGGAGACATTCTCACAAGGAAGATATTCCACTGCCTTCAGCATCTCTCTGGCTCGGTGCTGGACTCTTTTAAGCAGGTCCTTGAGGTCCTTCTTGAAGTGAGGGGCCCAGAACTGGACACTCAGTTCCTGGCCTAAGTTCATACCCACAGGATCCCATCGTGCTACCACAGGATCCACAAAATACACCACGTGGTCAGGAAGCTTGAGGGTTATCTGTATGGGTGGGGGTGTGGCATCCTCAGCCTCTCCAGGGGGATAGGGGTATGCCTCCAAGCCATCATCAAGAACCTGTTGGCAAGATGGGAAAAAGACAAACATTTTGGTTAGAAAATGGAGTACCCTACTACTGTCTTTTTCCTTTCTTTAAGGCCACCTACTCACAGGTGCAGCTTCCCAACACCATGTGAAATTTATTAGTATGAATCATTTGCTGTCTTGCACATTTCCAGCTGATGTTGAAACAGCATAAGGGTGACTACCCCCAGGACACTGAACCCTTCAGCTGTTGCTGATAGCACCCTTAAAGCAGTGTCACCCACCTGGCAGAGTCATTTTTAATAGTCCCACAGTCTCAGAAAAAAACCAAGAACACCTAAGAGGCAAAAGGGGATGTAATTCCCCTTTGACCACACATTTGTCAGAGGGAATCAGTCAAAAGCAGCATGGCCACAGAGCAACAGAGGTGATTCTGCCTCTTTATTCTGCTCTGGTGAGACCTCACCTGGAGTACTGTGTCCAGCTCTGCAGCCCTCAACACAGGAAGAACATGGAGCTGACGAAGAGGGTCCAGAGGAAGGCCATGAAGATGAGGCTGGAGCACCTCTGCTATGAGGACAGACTGAGGGAGCTGGCACTGTTCAGCCTGGAGAAGAGAAGGCTCCAGGGTGACCTAATAACAGCCTGCCACTACCTGAAGGGGGCTGCAAGAAGGCTGCAGAGGGACTGTTTGCAAGGGCCTGCAGTGATAGGATGAGGGGCAGGGGCTTGAAACTGGAGCAGAAGAGATTTAGACTGGATATTAGGAACAAGTTCTGCACCACCAGTAGGTGAGGCCCCAGCCCTGGAGATATTCAAGGTGAGGCTGGACAAGGCTCTGGGCAAACATCTAGTGCAGGATATCCCTGCTGAGTGCAGGGGGGTTGGACCAGATGACCTTTGGAGGTCCCTTCCAACCCAAACCACTCTATGCTTCTGTGATATTGATGATTTGGTAATTCAAAAGCATTTCCCAGCACACCAGTCTGTGCCAGTTAGCCATGGTGCTGAGCAGGCACCAGTGCAAGCTGATCTGTTCCCCCTGGCTCCTCCAAAAATTGACCAAGCCTTATTGAAAATTGATTTGACAACTCAGTCCCTTTAGTTTGCTGCTTGAGAAATGATGTACATGGAGATGATGCACAGCTCCTCAAGCCTGACACCTTCACTTACCTTCACCATGGTCCAGCCCTTGACTTGTTTGACCTGAGGTGGGAGCTGCAGAGCATCAATATGGTACACACCACCCACTGGGAAAAACTGCTGCAAATCAACAATACAAATCTCATCAGCTGTCAGCACCTCTTCTTCCTTCATCTCTTCAAGCATTGGTGGATCCTGAACTGAAATACAACCAAACACCACCACTCAGCTTGGTGCTTCGACCACCTTCCCCACTCCTATTATTTTTCACTTGTGCACAGAAAGCCTACATGCTTCAAGTGCTTCACACACAGTTCAAGAAGGACCTCAGGGAGCTGCTTGAGAGAGTCCAGCACAGAGCCACAACAATGCTGAAAGGCAGTGGAACATCTCCCTGCTAAGGAAGCTGGGGCTCTTGAGCTTGGAATCAAAGAGCCTGAGGGGTGACCTCATTCATGTTTATCAAGATGTGCAGGGCAGTGTGGGGAGGAAGGAGCCAGGCTCTGCTCAGGGAGGTCCAATGACAGGACAAAGGGCAATGGGTGCAAGCTGGAGCAGAGGAGGCTCCACAGGAACAGGAGGAGAAACTTTCCCTGTGAGGATGCCAGAGCCCTGGAGCAGGCTGCCCAGAGAGCTTGTGGAGTCTCCTTCTCTGAGACATTCCAAACCCACCTGGATGTGCTCTTGTGTGACCTACTCCAGGTGATGCTGCCCTGGCAGGGGGGTTGGACTGGATGATCTTTGAAGGTCCCTTCCAACCCCTAACATTCTGTGATCCTCTACACAGCATTTCAGCACCATCTACTGGTGCTGCCCTTGTCTTTCACCACTTAAATGTGAGGAAATAAAGGATCACCTGAGTCAGTCAATCTGACCCAACAGATTCCTAAATATCTGACCTGGCAGACTGTTAAAGATTGTCTCACCCACTAAGCACATGGATGACAATACACCAATGTGCATAAACAGAACAAACATGTCCAGGAACAGAAAGAATAAATTAAGTGGGGGCCAAATCCATTTTCCTATCTGTCCTATTTTCTCCTGCATTGAACAATCATTAATAGAAATGTCAACAGAACTCAAGTGTGTTATCAAAACATCAATATCATAGAGTCAGAGAAGGGGCTGAGCTGGAAGGGACCTCCCAGGGTCATCTAGTCCAAGCCCCTGCAGTCAACAAGGACATCCTCCACTAGATCAGGTTGCCCAGGGCCTTGGCCAGCCCAACCTTGAATATCTCCAGGAATGGGGCCTCAACCACCTCCCTGGGCAACTTGTTGCAGTGTTCCAGCAGCCTCATGGAGCAGAATTTATTCCTAACATCCAATCTAAATCTGCTCTTCTCTCATTCCAAACCATTGCCTCTCATCCTATCACTGCAGGCCTTTGCAAACAGTCCCTCTGCTCCCTTCTTGTAGCCTCCTTCAGGTACTGGAAGGCTGCTATTAGGTCTGCCTGGCGCCTTCTCTTCTCCAGACTGAACAACCCCAGCTCCCTCAGCCTGTCCTCAATGCAGAAGTGCTCCAGACCCCTGATCACCTTGGTGGCCTCCTCTAGACCCTCTCCATCAGCTCCATGCCCTTCCTGTCGTGAGGGCTGCAGAGCTGCACACACTGCTGCAGGTGAGGTCTCTATATAACCTTTGTTCCACTCACCCAGAGCTCTGTAGCAGATGTTATGTTACCATATATAAAACATTTACAGTAAGTACTTTTGTAATGCTGCACATAACTGATCAAATACCTTCTGGAGGCATATCCAAGGTTTCTGATTTCTTCTCAGTTTCCTCCTCTGACTCCTTTATTTCAGCTGTGCTGTTCTCTTTGAAGGAGAGCACACTCTGTCTCAAAAGCAAGACTTGCATTAGTCAGAGGCAGGCACACTACAGAAGAGGGCATCACCTCCCTCAAGGAGGCCCAAGGACAGAAAGTGGAGTTCCACTGCTCCAGCAACATCTGCCCCAATCTTGCTGCACAAAGTTTCAGGGGAAATATTAGCAAAAATATTAAAGGTACTTCTCCAGCTTTGGAACTGGATATATAAACAAAAAGCAGTTACTTCATTTGCACAGCAAAGCCATAGATTCACAGAATGGTTTAGGTTGGAAGGGACCTTAAAGATCATCCAGTTCCAACCCCCCTGCCATGGGCAGGGACACCTTCCACTAGCCCAGGTTGCTCAAGGCCTCATCCAGCCTGGCCTTGCACACCTCCAGGGAGGGGGCATCCACAGCCTCCCTGGGCAACCTGTTCCAGTGTCTCACCACCCCCACTGAAAAGAATTTCTTCCTTGTCTCCATTTGGCAATCCTCAAGCTTCAATCCATTCCCTCTCATTCTCTCACTCCAAGCCCTGGGCAAAAGTCCCTTCTCAGCTTTCTTGTAGGCTCCCTTCAGGTACTGGAAGGCTGCTCCAAGGTTTCCCCAGAGCACTCTCTTCTCTACACTGAGTCCCAACTCTCAGCCTGTCCCCACAGGAGAGGTTCTCTCCAGCCCTCTGATCATCTTGGTGGCCTCCTCTGGACCTGCTCCAGCAGCTCCATGTCCCTCTTATGCTGGGAACACCAGAACTGGGCACAGCACTCCAGGTGAGGAGCTTAGTAGTCCAACTGCATAGCAACTACTACACCTGGTCCAAACTTCCCTTTCTACCTTCTGTGCAGCCATTAATTGCTGGTCATTCACCCTCCCTTTGAGAAGTTGTATGGCAAAGAGTTAACACAAGTTGCCTTTTTCTATAAAAGGCTTCAGAACTTGGCACTCCCAGGCTCAGGACTCCTTAAGAAGCTGTGACACTGCAGCTGGGCCTGGAATAACAGCAGCAGAGCAAAACACCCTTTGGAGAGATTTTCCTACCTACCTTTCTCCCTTCAGAACACTTTCCTTCCTCAGCAGGCATGCTGGGCTCTTCTCTGGCTTTCTTTTCCTCCTCTTCTGATTCTTCCACTTCATCATTTGCAAGCTGAGTTAAGTCTTTGCTCTCTGAGCTTTGAGGTTCTGGCAGGCTGTGGCACCACAGCCACAGTGGAGAGACATGATCATAGTGAGTGTGCAGTATCCTAACAGCCACACTGCTCTGAGCCAGGGACCCAGGCAGCTCAAATCCATGCTGTGCACCACAGAACATCTGAGTTTTGGTCCTGTAAGTAACAGGGGGTGTGTGGAAAGTATCATTTCCCAGTAATGTTGGCAGCACTTTTGTATTGCCTTAAATATGAAAATGTGTTTTCTACACTGAAAGTCACCTAAATTCTCTTTGGTCACAGGGCACAGTCTAAGAAATAGAGCAGGATGTCAGGACAGACTTCCTGTCTTGTACTGACACCTGTCTGTAAGCCTCCCCAGAAAAGCTGTAGCTGCATTAAGGGGATTAAGCTGCAAAAATAACAGTGCTGATAGGATGACAAGGAGGCAGAATCAGACCCCAGCTCTTCTACACAGTACATTCCTGCTAAAAATGGCTGATTTAATAGGCAAATCCTACACAGATAGAGTCACCAGCTGGCTGTGTCACAGCAGGCACAGTGTCTTCCACAGAAACACAGATTTCAGTTTGATAATCAACAGGCACATCTAGCTTGTGCCCCTGGCTCCTTCCATCAGGTAAGTGGTGTCCCTCAAGGCCCTGTGCTGGGACCAGAGCTGTTTAATATTTTTTTCAGGGGGATCCAGTGCACCATCAGCAGGTTGGCAGATGACACCAAGCTGAGTGGTGCTGTCCATACAGCAGAGGGATGGGATGGCATCCAGAAGGACCTGGAAGGCTGGAGGTGGGCCCAGGTGAACCTCATGAGGTTAAAGGAGAGCAAGTGGAGGGCCCTGCACCTGGGTCAAAACAATCCTCGTTATCAATCCAGGCTGGGGGATGAGCTGACAGAAAGCAGCCCTGCAGAAAATGACCTGGGGGTGCTGGGGCATCAGAAGCTGGACATGAGCCAACAGGGTGCACTTGCAGCCCAAAAGGGCCCTGGAGGTAGCTGAGGCCCCATCCCTGGAGATGCACAAAGTCAGACTCAGCAAGGGTCTGAGCAAGCTGAGCTAGTGGAGGATGTCCCTGCTGCCTGCAGGGAGTTGGACCGGATGACCTTTGGAGGTCCCTTCCAACCCAAACCACTCTATGATGCCATGATTATGAGAAACTGGTTCTCAGTCTTGCCTCAGCTTGACTAGACAAGGCCAGGCCTCACTTCAAATAAAGAACTGAAGTGTGCTGTACCTCATGTACTTTGTCAGATTGGCCCAAAGACAGAAAGTAACATTTTCATCCTTTATGACTGCCTGCATATTTCCACTTGCAGAATCTTTGTGCACATTAGCATTCTGTAAAGAAAAGAGGCAATTAAATCATGCTGTGTCCTTCATGACACCTTTCACTAACTCACAACTGGACCTGAACAAAGAGATGTGGAAACAAACAGATACCAGGCCAAGCTCATGTATCTTGTATTCATGTACTAAAACATGGCAGCTAAAAACATAGATCTCCCTGTTAAAATCTGAACTCTGCTCCTCTCCTACAGTCACTGCACACAGCATTGCAGCATTTTCTCAACATACAACTTGTGACATTACAATTGCATCAGGAGTGGAACCCTAAACTCAGTAACGACAAGCAGGGGCCACAAAGGTGATCAGAGACCTGGAGAACCTCCCCTGTGGGGACAGGTTGAAAGAGTTGTGGCTGTTCAGCCTGGAGAACCAGGGATTGAACAAGAGGGCACAGCCTCAAGCTGCAGCAGGGGAGGTTTAGGCTGGATGTTAGGAAGAAAGTCTTCACAGAAGGATTGCCCATTGGAATGGTGTCCAGTGGGGTGGTGGAGTCACCATCCCTGAAGTGTTTAAAGTAAGACTGGAGGAGGCACTTGGTGCCATGGTTTAGTTGATTAGATGGTGTTGGGTGGTAGGTTGGACTCCATGACCTCGAAGATCTTTTCCAAGCTGGTTAATACTGTGATTCTGTGAGAAGAGAAGGCTCTGGAGAGACCTTAAAGCAGCCTTCCAGTGCCTGAAGGGGGCCTACAAGGAAGCTGGGGAGGCACTTTTGACAAGGACTTGTAGTGACAGGACAAGGAGGAATGGATTGAAGCTTGAGGAGGGCAGATTGAGATTAGGAAGAAATTCTTTCCAGTGAGGGTGGTGAGACACTGGAACAGGTTGCCCAGGGAAGTTGTGGATGACCCATCCCTGGAGGTGTTCAAGGTCAGGTGTGTTGAGTGACCTGTTCTAGTGGAAGGTGTCCCTGCCCTTCAAGGTCCCTTCCAACTTAAACCATTGCATAATAATGTTACATTCTTCGTAGATTCAAGTATCTGTTTGCAACTTCACCTTTGCAATTGTGCACCTTGCTTTAAATCACAGAATGTTAGGGGTTGGATGGGACCTCCAAAGATCATCCAGTCCAAACCCCTGCCAGGGCAGGATCACCTAGAGTAGGTCACACAGGAACACATCCAGGTGGGTTTGGAATGTCTCCAGAGAAGGAGACTTCACAACCTCTCTGGGCAGCCTGCTCCAGGGCTCTGGCACCCTCACAAAGTTTTTTTCTCAGGCTGACTTGGAGCCTCCTCTGCTCCAGCTCACTGAAACAAGAGAGGAAACGATTGTCATGCAGTGCCCTGTTTTCAGCATCTCCAAATCTCCAAACATTCCACACTTACTTAGTCTCAGATGTCTTAATGATGTGAATTTCCCCTGTGAAGCTAAGATCTGCAAGGGTTTTGAGGAAATACAAGCCTGGTACCTGCTATACACTGTTTCAGAACAAACAAAACCAACCATGGCAAGCAGACACTTGTAGCTACCCTTTGCCTATCAGAACTCTGAAGCAGTAAAGTCTTACCTTCAGCAACTCTTCTGTTGCTCCATTGTACTTCTGATGAAGCAGAATCTGCAATCCTAGAATACACTCTTGGTACTGCAGTGCTGCTTTTTCTGACATCTCACTTGGTGGTGTGTCCAAGAGAAGAAACTGCAGCTTCTCAATTAGCTAGAAGGCATTATATCAATACAGACAGGTATCAATCCAGGCTGGGGGATGATGAGATTCAGAGCAGCCCTGCAGAAAAGGACTTGGGAGTGCTGGAGGATGAGAAGCTGGACATGAGCAAGCAATGGGCACCTGCAGCCCAGAAGGCCAATGGCAGCCTGAGCTGCATCAAAAGAAGTGTGGCCAGAGATGGAGAGAGGTGATTCTGCCTCTCTGCTCTGGTGAGACCTCACCTGCAGTGCTGTGTCCAGCTCTGGAGCCCTCAGCACAGGAAGAACATGGACCTGATAGTGCAGGTCCAGAAGAGAGCCATGAAAATAATCAGGGGGCTGGAGCACTTCTGCTATGAGGACAGGCTGAGGGAGCTGGGGCTGTTCAGCCTCAAGAAGAGAAGGCTCTGGGAAACCTTAGAGCAGCCTTCCAGCACCTGAAGCGGGCTACAAGAAATCCAGGAAGGGACTTTTGATATGGGCTTGTAGTGACAGGATGAGGGGGAATAGACTGAAGTTTGAGGAGGGCAGATTGAGACTGGAGATTTGGAAGAAATTCCTGACAGAGAGGGTGGTGAGAGAGTGGAGGTTGGATGAGGCCTTGAGCAACCTGGTCTAGTGGAAGGTGTTCCTGCCATGGCAGGAGGGTTGGAATTGGATGATCTTTAAGGTCCCTTTCAACCTCAACCATTCTATGAATCTATAAAATTCTAGCACCCAGCAAGCATTGCAAGACAGGGAATTCAACACTCAGAGGACCAACTCAGCCCAATGAAATTCATTACTACACATGCAACTTTCACCCCTAATTTCTGGAAGGCCTCATTGCACTCTCAAACACATTCTAAAAAGTTAGCATAAATGAAAACAAAATCCAAACAAAGCAGCCACAAATTGCTTAAAACTGCCTCAAAAAGCATCAGTGGTTGGTAGCTTGCTTTCTGGGAGCTGTTCTTACATGACTCTCTACTGGCCAGCACCAACAGAACAAGAGGACACAGTCTCAAGCTGCGCCAGGGGAGGTTTAGGTTGGCTGTTAGGAAGAAGTTCTTCACAGAAAGAGAGATTGGCCATTGGAATGTGCTGCCCAGGGAGGTGGTGGAGTCCCCATCACTGGAGGTGTTTAGGAAGAGACTGGATGGGGTGCTTGGTGCCATGGTTTAGTTGATTAGATGGTGTTGGATGATGGGTTGGACTCGACGATCTCAAAGGCCTTGTCCAACCTGGTTAATTCTGTGCTATTACACAACAAGGCTGCCAGACACCGAAACATCTGGATATGGCATAGGCTCCTCTGTTCTGGTGCAAGCCTGCTCTAAGTGGACAGAGTCATCTCCTTTAGAGAGAACAAAAACTCTGCAATCCAGAACAATGGAAAAACTGAAGAAAAACTTCTGGGGTTTGAAGGTTAGAACCCATTCCAAGCATTTGGCTGAGGAGAAAAAGGGGAGAGAGGAGAAAAGCAAAGGGGAGGGGGCTGCCAAGGCTGAGTTCTGAGAAGCTTGAATTGAAAAGCAGCATTTGAACACTTACATTGAGCACCTCTTCTCCCTTCTCCATCACAAGCTGAATGTCCTTATTTGGATCATCACGCCATAAGCTGATGAAAGTGTTGACTTCCTGCACCGCAGCTGGGTCAGGACTTCCATCACAACTGAGGTAACGCTCCCACTGCGGAAAACGACACAATCACACAACATCAGGGGCTGGAAGGGACCTCCAAAGTCCAACCCCCTGCCACAGCAGCATCACCTAGGGCAGGTCACACAGGGACACATCCAGGTGGGTTTGCAATGTCTCCAGGGAAGGAGACTCCACAACCTCTCTGGGCAGCCTGCTCCAGGGCTCTGGCACCCTCACAGGCAAAAGTTTCTCCTTCTGGTCACATGGAACCTCCTCTCCTCCAGCCTGCACCCATTGCCCCTTCTCCTGTCACTGGACATCCCTGAGCAGAGCCTGGCTCCATCCCCCTGACCCTGCCCTTCACATCTTTATCAACATGAACGAGGTCACCCCTCAGGCTGCTCTGCTCCAAGCTCAAGAGCCCCAGCTCCCTCAGCCTTTCCTCAGCAGGGAGCTGTTCAAAGAAGAGCAGACACAGGCCTGTGGTGCAAGTGACTGCCATGATGAGAAGAAAAAAAAGAGATTCTGACACATTCCCACCTGCATCTAAACAGGACTGCAACACCACCTGGCTTATCACTATGCCAGCAAAAAATGGTTTGATACTGATGTGTTGGAACACTTCTGCCCACCTGACATTTGCTGTTTATAGTTACTCATTTATCACTGGTTTCTGTTATAGGTAGAACTTCTGGATACTGACTCATGATAGCAGAGACCAAATCTCTACTTCTCTCTGTAGTTTCCAGAGGCTGAACTGAATAAAGCTCAGCTTTGTCCAATTTAACTGAAAGTTGACATCCTTAAAAGCAGCTACCACCCAGTTTCTCCTTTCTTTTTCCAGTTAACTCCCACTGATCATTTCTGAGTTGCTTTTACAGAGAATGGAACATCAGAGAAGATATTACCGAGAGCTTCTTAGCCAGAAAATTATGGTGATGCAAGTTATTCTGGATACACCCTGAATTATGTGATCTAAAAGCAGGAGGAGATGGTCAGGCTTTGGAACCAGAGGCTCAGTGAGGTGATAGAGCTGTCCCTAGAGGTGTTCCAAGAATGTGTGGATATGGCACTTCAAGACATGTTTTGGTGGTCAGTGTGGTGTTGGGTCAGTGGTTGGACTTGATGATCTTAGAGGTCCTTTCCATCCTTAATGATGGTTAGCTCAGTGGTTGGACTTGAAGATCTCAGAGGTCCTTTCCACCCTTAATGATAGTTAGGTCAGTGGTTGGACTTTGATGATCTCAGAGGTCCTTTCCACCCTTAATGATAGTTAGGTCAGTGGTTGGACTTGATGATCTTAGAGGTCCTTTCCAACTGAAACAATTCTACGATTTCTAACCTGTGTATCTACAAAAGCAACGAATTCAATACCTGCCACAAATGAAGGGCTGAAAGAATAAATGACCAAGACCATAAATAAGGACCCAGTGCAGACAGAAGAGGCAAACAGTTCCCAAACTGGGTACTGCCAGAAAATCTGGAAATTCCTATACTGCAATAAAGCTACTCAAGAGCCTTCCAGTCCAACATGTTTATTCCTCCTTTCTCTGCCTCTGAAGGAGATTTCCTCCTCCTTACCAGCACTTCAGCCTCTGGTGGGAATGTGAAACCCTAGGTCTTCTTTTGAGCAGCCTGATTTTCAAATCCCTTATTGGTCACTCTTTTAGGTGGAGGAAGAAAAAAAATCACTGACAGGCTAAATCCACTTACCCCTAGACAGGAGCCCAACACTGGCTTAGGGCATCAATTTATCACCTAGAATGTAGAGGGTTTTTTCATCTGGATAGTAAAATATCATGGAACCATTGCTCCTTTTGCCCTAAGTATTCTCAGCAACAGAGGAACACAAACTGTGGTATATCACATAATTTATCAGTATTCAATGTGAAGATTTCTTTTAAGAGTTATGTTTTGCCCTTACTTTTAAAACCAAACAACCTTAGGTTTCTCCTTTCAAGATACACTCTTCATAAGCATCCATAACCAACAACTGTCCTCTTTCAAAATGACCAACAGACTCTCTTGCTCACAAGGATAATAAATCAGAGGTTATCATCACCCAGAAAGAGGTCATGAAACTCATGGAAACCTAAGAAGACCTCAGTGTGAAGCTACCATGCTGCACCCTTGTGGCAATGAAGGCTAAGGGCACACCAGGCATCTGAAACTGTGACTGTCAAACCTCGGACAGTTCCCTCTGCAGGGCTCCCGAGGTGACATTTGCAGCGCTGTGTGCCTCACTACAAAAGGGCAGTACACCAGAGCGTCCTGAGGAGGGACTTAAGATGGTTGAGCAGTGTTGGAAGCAGAAATACTGGAAATAGGAAAGCATAACTTGCTGTCCTATGAGGATGGGCTGAGGGAGCTGGGGTGGTTCAGAAGGCTCCAGACAGACCTAATAGCAACCTTCCCAGTAGCTGAAGGGGGCTACAAGGCTGCAGAGGGACTGTTTACAAAGGCCTGTAGGGGTAGGATGAGGGGCAATGGTTTGAAATGAGAGAAGAGCAGATTTAGATTGGATGTTAGGAACAAGTTCTGCACCATGAGGGTGCTGGAACACTGCAAGAGGTTGCTCAGGGAGGTAGTTGAGGCACCATCCCTGGAGATATTCAAGGTCAAGGTTGGAAGGGACCTCCAAAGGTCATCTAGTCCAACACCTCTGCAGTGAGCAGGGACATCCTCACTAGATCAGCTTGCTCAGAGCCTTGTCCAGCCTGACCTTCAATATCTCCAGGGATGGGGCTCTTCTCTTATTTCAAACCACTGCCCCTCATCCTATCACTGCAGGCCTCTGCAAACAGTCCCTCTGCAGCCGCCTTGTAGCTACATGCAGAGCTACAGGCTGGGGTCAGAGTGGCTGGAGAGCTCCCAAACAGAGAGGGACCTGGGGGTGCTGGTTGACAGCTGCCTAAACATGAGCCAGCAGTGTGCCCAGGTGGCCAAGAAGGCCAATGGCATCCTGGCCTGCATTAGGAATAGTGTGGCCAGCAGGAGCAGGGATGTCATTGTGCCCCTGTACTCTGCATTGGTTAGGCCACACCTTGAGTCCTGTGTCCACTTCTGGGCCCCTCAGTTTAAGAAGGACATTGAGACACTTGAACGTGTCCAGAGAAGGACAACAAGGCTGGGGAGAGGCCTTGAGCACAGCCCTGTGAGGAGAGGCTGAGGGAGCTGGGGGTGTTTAGCCTGGAGAAGAGGAGGCTCAGGGGCAACCTCATTGCTCTCTACAACTACCTGAAAGGTGGCTGTAGCCAGGAAGGGGTTGGTCTCTTCTCCCAGGCCACCAGCACCAGAACAAGAGGACACAGTCTCAAGGTGCACCAGGAGAAGTTTAGGCTGGAGGTGAGGAGAAAGTTCTTCATGGAGAGAGTCATTCGCCATTGGAATGGGCTGCCCAGGGAGGTGGTGGAGTCACCGTCCCTGGAGGTGTTCAAGAGGGGACTGGACGTGGCACTTGGTGCCATGGTCTAGTCATGAGGTCTGTGGTGACAGGTTGGACTTGATGATCTTTGAGGTCTCTTCCAACCTTGGTGACACTGTGATACTAGAAGACTGCTATCAGGTCTGCCTGAAGCCTTCTCTTCTCCAGGCTGAACAACCCCAGCTCCCTCAGCCTGTCCTCACAGCAGAGGTGCTCCACCCCCCTGACCACCTCCTCTAGACCCTCTCCATCAGCTCCATGCCCTTCCTGACATGAGGGCTGCAGAGCTGAATGAAGTGCTGCAGATGAGGTTTTACCAGAAGACAGAGGAGAGTGAGAATGACCATTACCACCCTTCATGTGGAACTTGAAGCACAGTCCAAACATACACTTACAGAGGAAAGGGCAGTATTCCCATAGAGGCACAGCCTAAAGTCTGGACACTGTCAAACCTCCACAGCCCTGGGTAGATTTTGGTAAGCCAGCTTACCTTTGCATTTGCTCTAGAATCTGTTTTCCACTGCTCTGCAGACAAAAACTTGTGTTCCAATGAAGAAAGCTCTGCTAGTTCAGACTCCCTTTGCTCTTGATCCTGTCGACATACACAGAAACAGAGCAGTTCAGTATCTGGCTTACTTCTTGCAATTATTTTATACCCAAGAGAAAAGACTTGGTATATTTGAATGAGTGATCTTTGAAACTTATCCAAACACAGTTTCCACATCATCACTCTGGAACCACTTCTCATGTGAGCTGCTAAAAAATGTAAGCATATGTTGAGAAAAAAGGGTGCAAGGTCATTTTTCCTTTCTGTTTTTGAATTCCTTTGCTCCCTAGGGGAGTAAAAAAACAAATCCCCAAAACACCCTGTAAAGGACATATAGCACAGCCAAGAGTGACTTTGTCCTAGGGAAAAGCAGGGGAAAAAAGAAAGGAAAAGAAAATTCTTGTTGTAAAGCATGGAATAGCTTGGGCTGGAAGGGACCTCCAAAGGTCAGCCAGTCCAACTCCCCTGCAGGCAGCAGGGACATCCTCCACTAGAGCAGCTTGCTCAGGGCCTTGTCTAGCCTGACCTTGAATATTTCAAGGGATGGGGCCTTAACTACCTCCTTTGGCTGCTATTAGGTCTCCCTGGAGCCTTCTCTTCTCCAGGCTGAACAACCCCAGCTCCCTCAGCCTCCCCTCACAGCAGGTGTCAAATGCTGACTTAGTAAGAGAATACCACAGAAACAAATTCAGCACCATTTCTCTTGACTTTTTATGTCCTGTGGTTTACTCAGTCACAGAAAAGGACTTGGGGGTGTTGGTGGAGGAGAAGCTGAACATGAGCCAGCAATGGGCACCTGCAGCCCAGAAGGCCAATAGCATCCTGGGCTGCATCAAAAGAAGTGTGGCCAGCAGATGGAGAGAGGTGATTCTGCCTCTCCGCTCTGGTGAGACCTCACCTGGAGTATTGTGTCCAGCTCTGGAGCCCTGAACACAGGAAGGAGATGGACCTGTGGTAATAAGACCAGGGACAATGGTTTGGAACTGGAGCAAAGTAGATTTAGGCTGGACATCAGGAAGAAGCTCTTTACAACGAGAGTGGTGAGATACTGGCACAGGCGGCCCAGGGATGTGGTTGAGGCCTCATCCCTGGAGACATTCAAGATCAGACGTCATGTGTCCCTGGGCAGCCTGATCTAGTTGTCCCTGCTGACGGCAGGGGGGTTGGACAAGATGACCTTTGAGGGTCCCTTACAACTCAATGCAGTCTGTGAATGCACAGTTCAGCTCATTAAATCACAAGGTGCAGGACCTTACCAAGAGTACCTTTCGGTGGCTTGCCCAGATCCTTCACGATCGATTTTCACCTAGTGGTGCTAGTTAATTTCCTCTACATCGTTCCCAACATTAGGGACACAAGGGATTTTTTTTTCCTCCCCCATTTTCACACTACATTAACAATATTTGACAGACCTTGCCACAAGCTCAGAAATAGGGTTAGATTTTTTTTCAGCAGCTATTGAAGAGGAACTAACTTTAGCCTCCAGGTGTGCCATGCGCTCTCGTAACATCCTCTCCTTTTCAAGTCTTGCTGCCTCTTCTTGAGCTTGCAACTGGGCTTCCTCTGAAGATGGGGAAACAAATTAAGCACATATTATACTTAATGACAAACCAACCATCATAATGAGCAATGTAAAGTTGTGTTATAGTACTCAGGAATCTTCCAAACAAGCCGAAACAATTTGGCTCAAGCTACTGAAACACACTGGGGCTCCACCCCGTCAGCTCCTGACAAGAAGCCCAGAAAGCAAACTGTACCCTAGGCTGCATCAACAGGAATGTGGCCAGCAGGTCAAGAGAGATGATTCTACCCCTTTACTCTGCTCTTGTAAGACCCCTTCAGGTACTGGAAGGCTGCTGTAAGGTCTCCCTGGAGCCTTCTCTTCTCTAGGATGAATAGCCCCAGCTCTCCCAGCCGGCCTTCAAAAGAGAGGCACTGCAGCCTTCTGATCATCTTCATGGCCTCCTCTGGCCCTGCTCTAACAGGAGCAAACATTCACCAATTCAATTCTGCAATCTATTATCTGAGGATGGAGAGCTTAACCTGAAAAAGATTCACAGCATACAAGGAAACTGAAGCACACAGGTGTTCAGCACTCTGCTCTACGTGTTCAAGAAGTCAACAACCAAAGCAGGATCGTCTCCTGCCTCCAGGAACGCTGAGCTACCCTCGCCCTGAAAGGCAGTTATTCCTTCAGACATAATGACAAGCTCAGCTACTGAGGAAGTGGTAGAAGAACCAGGCACTGACAGAAGCAGCCCAAGTAAGCTACACTTTAACCTATCCTAGTTTGTAGTCACCTTAACTGCCAGCCCTTCAGAACACCAGCCAGATCCCTGCCAGCAGAAGTACCCTGCTGACCTTTTCCTGGAAAAAGTCCTTACCAGAGAATTTGACTCCTGAAAGGCTTGAGAGGGGAAAAAATGGAAGAAATCCAATGTTCTGTGGTCTTGCTGACAATATTTTAAGAGTTAATGGTACAAGAGAAAAAAAAAAAATCCAGCTAATGCTTTCAGCTGTTCTGCTCCCCAGGTTCTCAGTTTAGGAAAGATGTTGAGTTGCTGGAACTTGTCCAGAGAAGGGCAACAAAGCTGGGGAGGGGTTTGGAGCACAGCCCTGTGAGGAGAGGCTGAGGGAGCTGGGGTTGCTTAGCCTGGAGAAGAGGAGACTCAGGGGTGACCTTCTTGCTCTCTACAACTACCTGAAGGGAGGTTGTAGCCAGGTGGGGGTTGGTCTCTCCTCCTAGGCAACCAGCACCAGAACAAGAGGACACAGTCTCAAGCTGTGCCAGGGGAGGTTTAGGCTGGATGTTAGGAAGAAGTTCTTCACAGAAAGAGAGATTGGCCATTGGAATGTGCTGCCCAGGGAGGTGGTGGAGTCCCCATCACTGGAGGTGTTTAGGAAGAGACTGGATGGGGTGCTTGGTGCCATGGTTTAATTGATTAGATGGTGTTGGATGATAGGTTGGACTCAATGATCTCAAAGATCTTTTCCAACCTGGTTAATGCTATTCTATTCTTAACTGCAGTAGAACTAGAGAAGAGAGTATGGCACAGGGAAGTAAGGTAGAGTAACAACACAGAATTTGGCCCACACAAGAAAAGAGGGAGAAGTCACCTATGGTTGTGGAACAGACAGAAATTAAGGCATTGTTTTCCATCCATTAATTTCAAACCAGCACTTTGTGCCCATCATGCTGCCTATAAATGAAGTGCACACAGTACCTTCCTCTTGCCGCTTCCTTTCTTCCTCTTCTTGCTGTAATCTCAGTTTTTCGGCTTTCCTTCCTTTCTTTGTGCCACCTGACTTAATGTTTGCAATAAAGTAAAAGAAAAAAGCATCAGCATTATTTTAATACATTTTAGGAGGCATTTGCCCTCTCTAACTTTGTCCTTCTAGTGTGATCCCTGAATTAAGATTAATGTGTTCTGGGGGCACCACACAGTCAGTGGTGCCCCCACAACAGCAGTCCACATCCTGGACTCAGTCTCCTTCTCATTTGCATGATGCAACTTGTGCTCTTACACACATTATTCTAAGCTAGGAGAAGAGGTGGGCTCAGAGAAGGCCAATGAGGATGACTGGGGGGCTGGAGCACCTCTCCTACAATGAGAGGCTGAGGGAGCTGGGGTTGTTCAGCCTGGAAAAAAGAAGGCTCTGGGGAGACCTAACAGCAGGCTCCCAGTATGTGAAGGGGGCTACAAGAAGGCTGCAGAGGGACTGTTTGCAAAGGCTTGTGGTGAGAGGACAAGGGGCAATGGTTTGGAATGAGAGCAGAGCTGACTGAGATTGGATGTAAGGAACAAATTCTGCACCATGAGGGTGCTGGAACACTGCAACAGGTTGCCCAGGGAGGTGATTGAGACCCACCCCCAGACATATTAACAGCTCAATAAGACTCTGAGCAAGCTGATCTAGTGGAGGATGTCCCTGCTCACTGCAGAAGGGGTTGGACTAGATGACCTTAGGAGGTCCCTTCCAACCCAAACCATTCTATGATTCAATGATCCTAATATTAAAATCTCCTGGTTTAATGTAGAAATTTTCTAAGAGGTAGACCTGCTAAGAAAATAGATGTTACAACTTAAAACATTTTAGGAAACACTGGAAAATGTATCTGGGGACATGGCAAGTCAGGCATTTGGAAGCATCTAACCAACGAAACAGTCCACAGATACATAGCATGGTTTGGGTTGGAAGGGACCTTGAAGCCCATCTAATTCCAACCCCAAGGCAGGGACACCTTCTACTAGCCCAGGTTGCTCAAGGCTTCATCTGACCTGGCCTTGAACACCTCCACAGAGGAAGCATTCATGACCTCCCTGGGCAACCTGTTCCACTGTCTCACCACCCTCACTGGAAAGAATTTCTTCCTACTCTCCAGTCTCAATCTGCCCTCCTCAAGCTTCAGTCTATTCCCTCTCATCCTACCACTACAAGCCCTTGGAAAAAGTCCCTTCTCAGCTTTCCTGTAGCCCTTCCAGGTACTGAAGGCTGCTCTAAGGTCTCCCTGAGCCTTCTCTTCTCCAGGCTGAACAGCCCCAACTCCTTCAGCATGTCCCCACATGGAAGGTTCTCCAGCCCTCTGATCATCTTTGTGGCTTCCCCTGGACTCACTCCATCAGCTCCATGTCCCTCTTATGCTGGGAGCACCAGAAATGGACAGAGTGCTGCAAGTGGGGTCTCAGCAGAGCAGGGGGGCAGAATCCCCTCCCTGTCCTGCTGCTCTCCCTGCTTTGGATGCAGCCCAGCACACAGCTGCCTTCTGAGCTGCCAGTGACCATTGTTGGCTCCTGGGGAGTTTGTCACCAACTGACACCCTCAAGTCCTTCTCCTTAAGGCTGCTCTCACCCAGCCCAGATTTGTGCTTGTGATTGCCTCAACCCAGGTGCAAGACCTTGCAGTTGGCCTTGTTGAACTTCACGAGGTTGGCTTGGGGCCACTTTTCCAGCCTGCCCAAGTCCCTCTGGACTCATCCTCCTTAAAGAACACAGATAGACTTAGTATCCTGGAGGTGCCTGTTGCTCTTTCGAATCTGACTGAGCCCAAGCAAGTGCCTCAGAAGAAATACAAATGAAAAATCACTTAAAATAAATTTTCCCCTTCTAAAAAGCATATTTGGATACTATTAAGTTGCCACAACACCCTTCTTATGACACATCTTCTTAAAAACATTGTCCTGCAGACACGAAGTCCAGAAGTAACTGAGGCTCCCTTTACTTTCAGTGTGAAGTGCTTTGTAAATCCATTGACATAATTTCCAAGATACCAGAACTGTGCTGGCAGAATTTCTAAATGACCACTACAAGGATCAAAATGCTGCACATGAACTGGAGCATATTTCTGCCTACCTACCTTCTTTTTCTTTTTTGGACCCTAGAAGATCAAGGTGGTGGTGGTGGGGAAATAAGAGGAAAATGAGCATCAGAGAACAAGATACTGAGTGGAAAGCAATGATTAGAAAATGCAACTCTGTACAATTAGATTAACTAGAACAGCAAGTTTATAGTGCAGAAAAGTAGCTACTAATACATGACTTCAGATCATCACAGTTTATCAGGCAGGATTACACTTATGGTTACAGAAGTGCAGCTATTTAATCCTATTTAATCCTAACGGCTATTTAACAGCTGTTTAAAAAATTACTGCACAACCAATAGATAATTTAGTCTGAGCCACAATTTAGAAGTATTTTCAGTGTTTTCTGAACTCAGGTGCATGTTATTCCTGTGAATGTGATGACCAGACACAGAAACACCACCAAGTCTTTTGCACTCACGGGGGAACTGCACAGGAAGTGAGGAAATGCAATCAGGGGATTGCTCCAAATGGCTACAGGAGGTAACCACAGACTGTAGAAAGCCAGGCGCCTAACAGTGACTCCTTTATTTGCTTTACCAAGCAATTACATTTCCTGAGCAGTGCCTAAATACTGTGAAGTTACATCACTTCGTGGAGAAAGGGGAAGCCGAGCTGTGCGCTGGAGCACAGGGAAGTTTGCTCCTGTAAAGTGATTACAACAACGCTTTCGTTACCTCCGCGCTGGGTTTCACGCTAGGCAACCGCAGTAACAAATCACTGCTCCAGAATTTAGCTCGGGGGACTGCAGAAAAGCTAACATGCCGTCAAATTACTTCCTCCCCCCGTTTTAAATCCTTTTTCCATATGCCAGTACCTCAACACCCGACGTGGAATGCTCCAGTCCAACCCTCACCCGCTTCAACACCTAATCAGCGCCTCATAACGCCTTTTAGCAGGGCTCTCCTTTATCATCGAATCAGTAAGGTTGGAAACGACCTCAAAGATCAGAAAGTTCAACCTACCACCCAACACCTCATGACTAACTAAACCATGGCACCAAGTGCCACGTCCAATCCGATCTTGAACACCTCCAGTGATGGTGACTCCACCACCTCCCTGGGCAGCACATTCCAATGGCTAAAAACTCTCTCTGTGAAGAGCTTTCTCCTCACCTCCAGCCTAAACTTCCCCTGGCGCAGCCTGAGACTGTGTTCTCTTGTTCTGGTGCCTAGGAGAAGAAACCAACCCCCACCTGGCTACAACCTCCCTTCAGGTAGTTACAGAGAGCAAGGAGCTCAAAGCCCTGCGGCTACACCGGTACCAGCAAGCGCCTCAGGCGCCCGCAGCAGCTGCGAGCGCAGTACAGCTCCGCGGCCGTACCCAGCAAGCCGTGCCCTCGGCGCCAGTGCCCACAGCTCGGTCATCCGAACCGGGCACTGGCAGCCCCAACACAACGTGGTGCAAACCCCTCTGGAACAAACCACCGTAACGGCGAGCCGAGGCGAGCCGAACCGAGCCACCCCGAAGCCGCCGCTGCCGCCGTCCCCAGCCCGCTCTCACCATGACGCGGCCGCCGCGTTGCCTAGGCGCCCGGCCCCTCCTCTGCCCTGCGGCCCCGCCGCCGGTGGCGTCACCGCCTCACTCCCGCGGCCTTGAGGCTGGCCGCGCACCGCCGCGCTCGCGGAAAGGCCACGCCTCCCTTTACGGCTTTGTCGTAAAGCGACGCCGCTGGGCTTTGTGGCGTGGTGTGGGAAGGGGTAGGCTTTCCTCTTTTCCCGGGGGCCGAGCCGAGAGGAAAGGGGGTCGTGTGCCAGTTCAGTGTGTGGTGCGTGCTGGAGGCACAGTGCAGGGCGACAAGCACCGGCTCCCGTAAACGATGCGGCCTCCGGCCCTGCCTGGCTTGCTCGAGGCCCGCCAGATCCCGCAGAGCGCCGCCTGGGCGCTGTGCTGGCCCTACTTAAGCCGGATGTCTAGCAGCGTTCCCAGGTCCTTTTCTGCCGAGCAGCTTTCCAGCCACTCTACCGTAAGCATTTTGTGTTGCATGGCGTTGTCGTGACCCAAGTGCAGGAACCTCATACAGTTAATGCCAGCCCATGATCCCTCTGCAGAGCCTGTACCTTGGGGCAGTTCAGTGCAAACTTACTGAGGGTGCACTCAATTCCCTCATCCACATCACTGATAAAGTTATTCAACAAGACTGAGCCTTGAGGAACACTGCTTGTGACCAGCTGCCAATTGCATTTAACTGTTCACCACAAGTCTCCGGGCTTAGCCAGCCAGCCAGTTTTTAACCCAGCAAAGAGTAAAGTCCTTCAAGCTGTGAGCCACCAACTCGCTAGCAGAATGCTGTGGGAAAGATCATCAAAAGACTTTACTAAAGTCCAGGAAGACAATGTCCACAGCCTTTCCTTCATCCTCGCAGCAGATAATGTGGTTATAAGAAAGAGATCAGGTTCATCAAGCAGGACCTGTGCTGGCTGGGCCTGATTCCCTGGCTAGCCTGCATATATCATATGAGTGCTCCCAGGATCAACCACTCCATAATCTTTCCCAGTACCAGTGCCAGGCTGGGGGCTCAAAGCCTTTTTTCAAGTAGGACACTAACCCACAATCTTTTGGGGACTCCAACCCACTCCTTAAGAAACAAAACACTGGTGACAGGAGGAAAAAATCCAGTAACAAAACCCAGCAAAACTAACAACACAAAACACTGGGGATGTGAACCCCTTGGGAACCCAGCCCCCTTGGGAGCCCTTAATAACCTAACCCTGCTGGGTTGTTGCCTTTGTATCATGGGAGGCAACCAAAAATCCTATATTTGAAAAGAATTACTTTATCTTACCAGTGAGCTTGCTCTGAGCTCTTCAGGCAAGGCATCAGAGGTTCTCCCCAAGAGTTCCTTGGTGCCAGCTGAAGGTCCTACCATGCCAGGATCCACTGAGGTTCAGAAGCAGGGTCCCATCTGGGGTTCCAAAATTGATACTGTAGAATTCAGTTATTAAAGAAAACTCTCTGAGACTTTAATCTGAAGTTCTCAGGGAGCAGGCAGCCTTTATTTCAGCTGGGAGACACACAGGGATAGCTCTGCCTTGTCATTACAGGCACCAAGTTTATATACCCTTGTTACACACAGATGGACCAAATTATGACTTCTGCTTCCCACCCACATATGCACTCTGAGCTTCTTGAGGTCTTACGTGAAGGTTTCTGGTGGTCTTCAGGGGTGTCCTTTAGTTGAACTCCCACAGGGGCACATGAGCAGTATCAGCTCTCTCACCTCACTTGTTTATCTTCTTCACAACGAGGTCCCAACCAATTCCCAACCATGCAGCTCCAGGGCTCTCTTCTTGCCTGTCCCTTACCTGACCACACGAAGCCACCAAAACCAAAGTAAAACTCCCCTGCCTGCCTGTCTGTCCCCTCCACCAAGTCAGGTACACAAAACAACTATAAACCCAGAACTTTTTACATCAACTTGAAACAACCCTAAAATGTAAAAAACCACCATGTGGCTTCATGCATCAAACCAAGCCAGAGAAATGGGCTCGAGGGGCACAAACCTATTCTCTCATGTGCAGGAGGAGAGTGTGTGAGCCTTGAAAGACTGCATTTGAAGGCTGTGATACTGCCTTGGAAGAGATGCAGTGCCAAAAGTATTTGGAGTTCTTCAGAAAAAAACACAGGAAGTGTAAAAGAAGAGGGAAAAAAAAAGTTCCCTTGTCTGTGCAGTTATTAGAAGTTCCCTCTCAGCGCCCAGCTACTGCGTGCTTTCAGTTCAAAGCACAAATGGCCACTCGCTGCCCCCTTCCTGTTTATCACACTCATTTGAAGCATGCTGTGGTTTGACACTGAAAATCAGTCTTCGGGAGGAAAAAGTGACAAAAAGACCTTGAGATGGAGAACGAAGAGGGCTACACAGAACTTCAATTAAAAGGGAGGAAGAGAGGCTCCAATGCTGGTGAGCACATAAGCACTTATGCTATGCCTTCCGACTTAACTCTGTGAATAACAAATCTCTCCCGCTCTTTTCAGTTGTATTTGAGTTATCTTTAAAAACTACATAACTCCAAATCTGCCCAAAACTGTAGTTGGTGTTACTAAAACTGCCAGTGGTATACGGTAGTATACAGAGAAATCTGATGGCTGGTAGATAAAACACAGTGCTAAGGGCACCACCAGGTCTGGAGCGAAGGTGCGGGCAGCGTCAGTAGGAAACGGGGACCAGGAGACAGAGGCACATCAGCAAAGCATGAGGCAGTACCTGGCAGCAAGTTTAGCAGTGGTCTCAGCTCTGCACCATTTACATTTTTCCTGGAGTTTGGTTGAGTTTTTCTGGCTTGGCTTTGTTGACAGGCAGGAGGCAACCAGAAGGGGAAAACGGATCTGTGGCAAAGCACGTGGCAAGGCGACAGTGATGGATTCTCTGTCTGAAAGAGATCTAGAGAATCTGATATCTGATTTCTTTCATGCTGTGTTTGTAAAACCCTCTCCTTTCTTGCAGAACTTCCCTCTGCTTCTTCAGGCTTGCGGTATCTCGCTGCTCTGTCAGGACTTCTGAATGTTGTGTTTCTGGGGGCTGGGATCCTGTTGATTCAGCAATGTGAGTGACCAAGTGAAATGTTTTGCTCTAAATCCCTGTGCATTTGGCAGGTACCAATGCTTCAGTTTTGCAAACAAACTCTTTTGATAAGGTGGCAAGGCCACTGGTGCCTCTGCTGTTGTGTTCCTGGTGAATAGAGGCCCTGGCACTTCAGGGCTGTGGAAAGTCAGCAGCTTTCAGAGGTCCATTGCATGTTTGGGCTGTATGAAGAGGGCTGGCGTCTCTCTCACTTTTCAGTTCCCCACTCGAGAGTCCCTCCTATTCCTTCCCAAAGCTGAACAAACCTCCGAGGTTTCCAGGCATACAGTACAACTGGAACCCCTGCCATCTCTTCCTCCCCTCATCCTCATACAATACAATACAATACAATAAACCAGGTTGGAAGAGACCTTCAAGATCACCACGTCCAATCCATCAAACAACTAGATCATGTCACCAAGCACCCCATCAAGTCTCCTCCTGAACACCTCCAATGATGGTGACTCCACCACCTCCCCAGGCAGCCCATTCCAATGGGGAATCACTCTCTCTGTATAGAACTTCCTCCTAACGTCCAGTCTAAACCTGCCCTGGCACAGCTTGAGACTGTGTCCTCTTGTTCTGGTGCTGGCCGTCTGGGAGAAGAGACCAATCTCTGCCTGGCTACAGCCTCCCTTCAGGTAGTTGTAGAGAGCAATAAGGTCACCCCTCAGTCTCCTCTTCTCCAGGCTAAGTAACCCCAGCTCCCTCAGCCTCTCCTTATAGGGCTTGTGTTCCAAACCCCTCACCAACCTTGTTGCCCTTCTCTGGACACGTTCCAGCAAGTCAACATCCTTCCTAAACTGAGGGGCCCAGAACTGGACACAGGACTCAAGGTGTGGCCTTCACCTCCTGGTGCCCTGCTTTGCTTGCCTTAAGTCTCAGATAGTCCTCCCTAGCACGTGCAATGGGAATGTGAGCTGGACTTCAGGGCTAGGTAAGAGAGAATCCTGGAAAATGGTACATAATTAGAAAAGACCTCTCTAAACAGAAATAAGAATTTGTGCCTCTAAGTTTATGAAAGTGGCCTTCACCTGTCCACAGAATTTGTGCATAAGCACTGGATCCCTGCCAGGACTGATGACCTGCACGCAGAGCTATCCAGCAGCGATGTGTGCCCTTATCTCTGAGCATCTAAATGTAGAGATCAGAGAAGTGCTTGCAGTTGTCTTAGTTAAGCAAGTTGAACACACTTTTAGGTTGCCATCAGCTAGCACTTGAATTCTGATCAAGGAGTCCAAAGTTTCCTCCTTTAGAAAATCTTGGCCTGGTAGTCTCGATGTGAAGCCTGCTTCTAGGCATCAAACTCACTTTGCACACCACAGTCAGTTGAGAGCACAGGAGAAAATGATAATTCAGGAGCACTTCTCAGGATAAATATCCGTCAGAGTCACCTGTTCTCCCTTTCTCGGGATGTGAGCACTGCCCTCTGACATCAGCCCATTCTCTTCTGAAGTAAGCTCAATACAAATTTCAGGGCACAACCACATTAATTGAGAGAGGATTGTTGCATGTCATGTTGTCAGAAGCATGATGTTAACATACTCTGCACCATCTTTATGAGGTCAGCCACCTCATGTGTTTGTTCAATTTATATGATTTGGATGCACAGCTCTCCACCTGCCATTTACAGGAGAGCTGGAAGGACACATCCACAATCTGAGTTTCCACTTCAAGTTCCTATTATTATCCATGCTCAAACACTGGGGGTTTCTATACAGATCATTTGTCAGCTTTACATTAAAGTGTTGGAGATTTTTCTCCAGGTAGCTTGCTATCAAGTGACATGGGGAAGTGCAGAGAAAATCAGTCTGGAAGTGGCAGTGTCTTGGAGGAAGATCTTCATGAAAACAGCTTCCTGACTACTCTAAAAGAAAGCTTATGTGTGTATACAAATGGTAAGGAAACGAAGTCTTGCTTGGAGCAGCATAAATGGTTTGAAGCTCTAGAGAAGATTGATATAAAGACCTGCACAAAGGAATTGAGCTTTAGATACCAGAACAGCCACGTTTATACTGCTATAGATATATAAAGTAATTTATTTTAGCAGCCTTCCAGTACCTGAAGGGGGCCAACAAGAAAGCTGGAAAGGGACTTTTTCCAAGGTCTTGTAGTGGTAGGATGAGAGGGAATAGATTGAAGCTTGAGGAGGGCAGACTGAAACTGGAGATTAGGAAGAAATTCTTTCCAGTGAGGGTGGTGAGACACTGGAACAGGTTGCCCAGGGAGGTTGTGGATGTCCCCTCCCTGGAGGCGTTCAAGGCCAGGTCAGATGAGGCCTTGAGCAACCTGGGGTAGTGGAAGGTGTCCCTGCCCATGGCAGAGGGGTTGGAACTGGATTATCTTTAAGGTTCCTTCCAACCTAATCCATTTAATGAATCCATGAATCTATGAATCATGACAACTTCTGCTCTGCTTATGGTTTAAACCTTCTTTAGTCTTGTATTATAAAGCAGCAGGAAAATCAGGAGGAAATAATAATCAGGTGTAAAAAAAAACCCAAACCAAACCAAAAAGTGACAAAAATCCCTTCACCTTGATCTCTTCACAGACTCCAGGTGTGAACTCTGCCCTGCTGGCTGGCAGCTGCATTATGGGAGATGTTATTTCTTCTCAGGAACTCGTGACGTCTGGGAGAACAGCAGAAGGGATTGCTCAGGAAAAAATCTGAGCTCCTGATTATAGAAGATGAGGCTGAAATGGTGAGCTTCAAAGCACCCTGTGCTTTAAGTAATCTACTAACTTGCACCTTGTGAGTTCACATGTCCAAGGATAGCTTTCCAAGTATTTTTAGAAGCCTGATGCATCATCTGTGGAAAGTGCTCTGATGATTGGCCTCTCTGTGTTAAGAAGCCCCATTCTGTTTACTGTCTTTATGAATGATTTAGATGAGGGGATCAAGGGCACCATCCTCAAGTTTGCAGATGACACTAAATTGAGTGGCACTGTTGATCTGCTGGAGGGTAGGAAGGCTCTGCAGAGAGATCTGCACAGGTTCAATCCATTGGCTGAGGTCAACGGAATGAGGATTAACAAGGCCAGTTGCTGGGTCCTGCACTTCGGTCACAACCACCCCAAGTAACACTACAGGCTTGGGGCAGAGTGGCTGGAAAGCAGCCTGGAGGAAAAGGATCTGGGGGTGCTGGTAGACAGCTGAACATGAACCAGCAATGTGCCCAGGTGGCCAAGAAGGCCAAAGGCATCCTGGCCTGGATCAAAACCAGTGTGTCCAGCAGGAGTAGAGCACTGATGGTGCTCCTGTACTTGGGCCTGGTGAGGCCACAGGTTGGGTGCTGGGCTTTGTTCTGGGTGCCACAGGATAGGAAAGACACTGAGGAGCTGGAAGGTGTCCAGAGAAGAGCATTACTGTGATAGTTCAAAGACATACCTCTCTCTAGGATTTCATAAACAAACTGAATAATAAAGACATTGGCTTTGTTTGGACTGGATTAAGCTTTGATGAGAAGGAAGGAAGATGGGTATGGCTCAACAATCCCAAACATCCAGGGCACAGGTAGGTTCATTCTGGAATGAATCTGTGTTGGCTTGTGTGACATGTTCTCCACTCACTGTGCCCAGTCTGTTCAGCCTTTAGATTGTGAGGTAGTAGTAGTAAGATACCTGGGCCCATACTCCAGTTAGGCAGCTCAGCCTAATCCGATTTGTGTTCAGTACAGAATTCATAGCCATAGAACAGTTTTGTTTGGAAGGGACCTTGAGGATCATCTAATTCTGACCCCTCTGCCATGGGCAGGGACACCTCCCACTAGCCCAGGTTGCTCAAGGCTTCATCCAACCTGGCCTTGAACCTGGAGGGGTCATCCCTCCAACAAGGCTGGTGAGAGGCCTCGAGCACAAGCCCTACGAGGAGAGGCTGAGGGAGCTGGGGCTGTTTAGCCTGGAGAAGAGGAGGCTCAGGGGAGACCTTATTGCTGTCTACAACTATCTGAAGGGAGGTTGTAGCCAAGAGGGGGTTGATCTCTTCTCCCAGGCAACCAGCACCAGAACAAGAGGACACAGTCTCAAGCTGTACCAGGGGAAATTTAGGCTTGAGGTGAGGAGAAAGTTCTTCACTGAGAGAGTTGTTAGCCATTGGAATGTGCTGTGCAGGTTGGTGGTGGAGTCACCATCCCTGGAGGTGTTCAAGAGGGGATTGGATGTGGCACTTGGTTCCATGGTCTAGTACTCATGAGGTCTGTGGTGACAGGTTGGACTTGCTGATCTTTGAGGTCTTTTCCAACCTTGTTGATTCTATGATTCTATTCTATGATCCATGACCTCCCTGGGTAAACTGTTCCAGTGTCTCCCCACCCTCACTGTAAAGAATTTGTTCCTAATATCTATTTTTTAAAAAAAAAAAGTTGCTCAAATTATGCAGTTGAAAAGTGAATCTCTTTCAAAGCTTTTGGAAAAGCAGCTGGTTTTGTCAGGAGGTGTGCCTATGCTGTGTAAGTATTTTACTTTGAGCTGCATAACAGGTAGGGAAATGGAGAAAGGGTGAAGCTTACTAACAAAATAAAACCTCCCTGTAGGTCAGAGAATCAAAAGAATGACAGCATGAGGACACAGGAAATAAAATCACAAAACCCAAAAGCCACTCTTTGCATATGCAAGCAGAGTTATTTCAATGATCCTCATAGCTGTGTGTTGTTTGGCTCTTGCAGTTTCACAGTAAGAGGAAGGAAGAAAGAAGAGAAATGTGGTGCTTATAAGTTGACAAAAATGTATGCTGACAACTGCCACTCCTTGTACAAGTGGATTTGCAAGAAGAGGGCAGTCCTTCTGGGTACCTAAGATCACAGAACCACAGAACACATTTGGATGGTAGAGACCTCAAAGGTCATCCAGTCCAACCCTCGACCCAGCACTGAAGGGTCAACACTAAACATTGAAAGGGAACAAGGTCCTCAAAACCCTTGGGGGCTTTGTGCCCCTTTACTGTGTGTTAGATATCCAGAGTGCCTCAACCCTGCTGTCCATGTTGCTGATGAAGATGTTCAACAGCACTGGTCCCAGTACCGACCCCTGAGGGACGCCACTTGTCACTGGCCTCCAGTGATTGACTGAGCTTTGCTTTTTGTAGCAGCTGAACTCTTCCTGTGTCATAAATAAACACAGATGGTTGTGATGCTGTGTATACAAGCATCCTGATCACTGTTTCTAGTGGGAGGCATGTATATCCTCACTGAGAGAGCCGAGGTTACCCTTGCTTGGGGATCTGAGCACCTTGCAATTGATTCATGTTTCCCCCATTGTTCTTTGATGAATGTGATGGACTTGATTTTGACTTCAACCATGAGAACTGACTGGGCAAAAAACAAACAAACAAACAAACCCAAACCACACACCCCCCAAACAACAGTATTGTGTCTTTTTCCATGTCAAATATACATCTGCAGCAATAAAAAGAAGGTAAAACCAGCAAAAGCAAATTGCATCAGTCCACCCACAAGCTGTAGCAGACACTCAAGAGGCATTCTCTTGATAAACCATGGTTAAACCTGCATTAGCATCTAACTTAAAAAGCAATTTCATACACAGGTCTTTTGTTTAAAGGATCTGCTTTGGGGCCCAAGGCTCTTCATTATGCTGTGATCTGATGAGCAGGAACTGTTATTTCTTCCCTAATAACTTAGGTTGTGTATTTCTCCTTTCCCTCCTGTTTTTACAATAACCCAGGTAGTGATGGGTGAGTAAAGGTTCACTCTGAAAACAGCAGCATCAGAGGCTGGGGACTTTTAGTGACCCTTCAGGCTGTCTGGGTCTAACCATCCAGCATTATCCTCTAAGACAGCACCATCATGCAGGGGTGCTTTAGTGAGAACCATGTCCATGCTTTACCTGCAGTGTTGCTCTACAGCTTCCAATCCCTCTAGAGTTTTACTTTCTCAGTGTTTTAACTCAGCAAGCTCCTGCTATTACTTAAGCTTTTAATTTCTCACCTTTGCTTCTGAACTCTGAATTTCCTGATCTAGCCTAGGTGTCACTGACCACATCACCCATCTACTGCCACACTTGATCTCTTGACAGACAAGTCTGTGACAATAACATTCAAGTTTGCAAGCTCTTCACCAGTATTTGTGTTATAAAAATTGGGCCCTGAGTGTTTGGCATCCTTCTTCTCCAATTTCAACAGTTCTTATGGGATGGAACATAAGCAAGATGCTTACCAGACACACAGGAAGGTGGTAGCTGCATTCCAGGCCTTCTGTGATCACTGGAAGCTGCCACCCACAGAAGGGCTTTCACCAAAAACTGTTCAAGGTCACTCAGCCTTATTTATGGTCCAAGAGGAAATGCAGGCCTTACAGAGTCGAGAATTGACTGTTCAGCTCAGTAAAGCTGTAACCCTCTGATCAGAATAGAGCAAATTATTAGTCCAGTTACCATCCCACACAGCCCAAATGATCAGAAAAAGCCTCATTAGTAATGCATTCAAACTGCTGACACAACTTTCCTCCTGGTTGATTTTTCCTTGCCATTGCAATACCCCAGGAGTCCTAAGTCCATGGTACCTGTCTTCCACAAGGTAACCTTACTGTTATAAGTGCAAAGCAAGCTAAAAGACAGATAAATGACAGATTAGCAGCTGAGGATGGGGTTTGTTTCTGTTGTAGACTTGATCATGTTATGTAGATATCCCTTCAAATGGATGCAACCAGTTTGGCTGTTCTGTTAAACATGGAGAATAGGACAAGGAGCAATGGCTTGAAATGAGAGAAGAGCAGGTTTAGATAGGAACAAGTTCTGCACCACGAGGGTGCTGGAACACTGCAACAGGTTGCCCAAGGAGGGAGTTGAGGCCACACCCTGGAGATACTCAAGGCTCCACAAGGCTCTGAGCAAGCTGTCTAGTGGAGGATGTCCCTGCTGCCTGCAGGGGGTTGGACTGCATGACCTTTGGAGGTCCCTTCCAACCCAAACTATTCTCTGATCCTATGTAAGTCGGTTCCCAGGTGCACAAGCACTGGTGCTGTGCCAGTCTGTAACTGCAAGAATTACCTTTTGAATCTTGAAATGGTATATATTCAAGAGAAAAGAAATAATGGATGGTTTTGTTTCTGCCTCCTGAGGAAAAATGCAGTCAGAGTCTTGTAGTTGTAAAGAGAGAATACTAGAGAGCACTGGAAGGTTTGTAGGAAAAGCGATCGTTGTATTCTATCTCGTTCCCTAAACTGAAAATGATGTAATAAGGGCTGGGGAGCACCAGCAGGGCCACTTTGGCCTGACCACATGCCTCTGTGCTTCTTTAAACTTCTAGAGAAAATAAAAATTACAGAATCATAAAACTATCAAACAAACCAGGGAAGAAAGGACCTCTGGAATCTCCTGCTTATAGCAGGGCTAAGTTCTAAACTAGATGATGTCACTCAGAGCAGTTCTCTTATCCCTGTGGGTTGTAGTCGAGGACAGCAATCACACAGCATCTCTGGGCCTGTCCCTGTGCTTTCAGCACTCTCATGAAGGATGAATTTTTTCCTTCTACAGCACTGCAGCCCAAACCCATTGATTATTCTACACATCTTATAAGAGCCTGGCTCCAACTGCTGTATATCCCCCACCCCCTTAAGTGATGAATGGTGTCAAACTAGGCCTTCTTCCCCTTAATCTTCCCCTCTCCAAGCTGTCTGGACCCCCTTACCACCTTAGTTTCTCTCTACTAGATTTGTACCACATTATCAACACCTCTCTTGAAACAGAATGCTGAAAAGAAGTGGTACTGCTGCTGTCTCTATGAACAGTGAAAGTCAGTTTCCTTTTTATTATCAGCCCTAACAGTGAGCACAGCACTTAGACTTCAGATGCAAAATGAAAACCTCAAACCCTTATGGCTGTGCTACAAATTTGCTCTGGAAAATATCTGCATGCACTCATCACTTTCTTTAGGCAAGTGACAATCTGCTTGGTCACAAAGGATGTAACTGCCTGGTCTGCTCTGCACACTTACTGAGATGACTCCTATGTCTCAACATGTGTTTTTCAGAGCAGAGGGAAGGGCAGGGACACATCTTCCCCTAAACCAGAAGCACTGCAGGGGTTTTCCACTAGCTCAAAAAGACCTGTGCTCACACCAGCTATAGAGGATTACATCTTGATGGTTTTGAATCATTTAGGAGAGAACGATATGAGGAAAGACTGCTTAGGTGTATATCAGGAGGCTGGAACACCTCTGCTACAAGGACAGACTGAGGGAGCTGGGACTGTTCAGCCTGAAGAAGAGAAGGCTCCAGGCAGACCTAATAGCAGCCTTCCAGTACCTGAAGAGGGCTACAAGAAGGCTTCAGAGGGACTGTTTGCAAAGGCCTGCAGTGATAGGACGAGAAACAATGGTTTGAAAGGAGAAAAGAGCAGATTTAGATTGGATATGAGGAACAAGTTCTACACCATGAGGGTGCTGGAACACTGCAACAGGTTTCCCAGGGAGGAAGTTGGGGTGCCATCGCTGGAGAAATTCAGCAAGGCTCTGGACAACCTGATCTAGTGGAGGATTGGACTAGATGGCTTTTAGAGGTCCCTTCCAATCCAAACCATTCTGTGATTCTATATGCAGTAGTGGCAAGAGAATTAGAATTACCACCAAGGTTGGAAGAGACCTTGAAGATCATCGAGTCCAATCTGTAACCATAACCTCACAACTAGACCATGGCACCAAGTGCCACATCCAGTCCCCTCCTGAACGCCTCCAGGGACGGAGACTCAACCACCTCCCTGGGCAGCCCATTCCAATGACGAATGACTCTCTCGGTGAAGAACTTTCTCCTCACCTCCAGCCTAAACTTCCCCTGGTGCAGCTTGAGACTGTGTCCCCTTGTTCTGGTGCTGGTTGCTAGGGAGAAGAGACCAACCCCTTCCTGGCTACAACCACCCTTCAGGTAGTTGTAGAGAGCAATGAGGTCGCCCCTGAGCCTCCTCTTCTCCAGGCTAAACAGCCCCAGCTCCCTCAGCCTCTCCTCACAGGGCTTGTGCTCAAGGCCTCTCCCCAGCCTTGTTGCCCTTCTCTGGACACGTTCAAGTGTCTCGATGTCCTTCTTAAACTGAGGGGCCCAGAACTGGACACAGTACTCAAGGTGCGGCCTAACCAAAGCAGAGTACAGGGGCACAATGACCTCCCTGCTCCTGCTGGCCACACTATTCCTAATGCAGGCCAGGATGCGGTTGGCCCTCTTGGCTGCCTGGGCACACTGCTGGCTCATGTTCAGCTTCCCATCAACCAGCACCCCCAGGTCCCTCTCAGCCTGGCCGCTCTCCAGCCACTCTGACCCCAGCCTGTAGCGCTGCCTGGGGTTGTTGTGGCCAATGTGCAGAACCCGGCACTTGCATGTGTTCAATCTCATGCCCTTGGACTCTGCCCATCTGTCCAGCCTGTCGAGGTCCCTCTGCAAAGCCTCTCTGCCCCCCAGCAGATCAACTCCTGCCCCCAGCTTGGTGTCATCTGCAAATTTACTGATGATGGACTCAATGCCCTCATCCAGATCATCAATAAAGATGTTGAAGAGCATGGGGCCCAGTACCGATCCTTGGGGCACACCACTAGTGACAGGCTGCCAGCTGGATGTGGCACCATTCACCACCACTCTCTGGGCTCGGCCCTCCAGCCAGTTCCTAGCCCAACGCAGTGTGCTCCTGTCCAAGCCATGGGCTGCCAGCTTGACCAGGAGTTTGCTGTGGGGAACGGTGTCAAAGGCCTTGCTGAGGTCCAGGTAGACCACATCCACAGGCCTCCCCACATCCACCAGGCGGGTCACCTGATCATAGAAGGAGATCAGGTTGGTCAGGCAGGACCTGCCCCTCCTAAATCCATGCTGGCTAGGCCTGAGCCCCTGGTCATCCTGTAAGTGCTGTGTGATCGCACTCGAGATGACCCGTTCCATAATCTTGCCTGGCACTGAGGTCAGGCTGACAGGCCTATAATTCCCCGGCTCATCCATCCGGCCCTTCTTGTGGATGGGCCCCACGATGGCCAGCTTCCAGTCTTCTGGGACCTCTCCAGTGAGCCAGGACAAGAGAGAGAAACAGAGTTCAAGCAACCCTTGTGGCCTTCCAGCTGTCCTTTATGGACTGAAGGTTAAACCAAAACCAAATGAGGAAAGCAGTTTTAATTTGGGGCTGGGCTTCTTTGTTTCAGGTTTGGGCTTTATTTTTTTTCCATTTCAGAACCTAAATATCCTGCTGCAAAGGATGGTGAGAAACTCAGGGGGAAGTGTTAAAAACTGCTTCAGAGGACAGAAGTTCTGTTGCTACAATGTAAGTTAGCACAAAACAAACCTTATCAGCATCCAGCTGACAGTATCCACCTCTGCATGCTGATCACTTTGTCGCTGATGACAGAGCACCAATACTTTAGACAGACTGCCTGTAACTTGTCCCTGAGAGGCACTTCTGAGTAATCTGTTCCATGACTATCAAAGGCTCTTTTTTTTTCCCCTAAACCTTTTATGTTCCTGCCCTTAACACTGTTGCTAACATTTAAAGTGAGAAGGAGAACGATCACTACAGGGAAACTGCAAAACCAAACTTGTTTTTCATCTTTATCTCCAGTTTTTTAAGTCCCATTGAGTGTAACAGCAAAAGCAAATTGGATTTATCATGGAATTGAACCATACAAAGGCTTGGGTTGGAAGGGACCTCCAAAGGTCATCTAGTCCAAGCCCCCTGCAGTCAGCAGGGACATCCTCCAGTGGAGCAGCTTGCTCAGAGCATTGTCTGGCCCAAACTTGAATATATCCAGGGATGGAGACTCAACTCCCTCCCTGGGCAACCTGTGGCAGTGTTCCAGCACCCTCATGGTACAGAACTTATTCCTAACATCCAATCTAAATCTGCTCTTCTCTCATTTCAAACCATTGCCCCTTGTCCTATCACTGCAGGTCTTTGCAAACAGTCCCTCTTGTAGCCCATTTCAGGTACTGGAAGGCTGCTATAAGCTCTCTCCAGAGCCTTCTCCTCTTCAGCTTGAACATCCTCAGCTCCTCAGCCTGGCCTCATAGCAGAACAGAAGCCTTCTTTTTTTCAGCTGACCTGTGTAGGTTTGTAGAGCTTGTCTGTGTCAAACCTTTATGGAGTTTTCTAAGTGGGAATAAAGCACAAAACCAGGAGTGCATCTCTGAGCAGGAAATATCAGGAATGTGAATACCCAGGACTTTGTGTGTTCTGAAATGTATTTTTAGGTTTTAGAAGGGCTTTAAGTTTCAGTTCAGATCTGTGGGGCTTATGGGGTGTTTGTTTCCAAAATTAGAAGACAAAAACACTGCCACCAAAATAACCTGCACATGGATCATGAACTGGGAATTAAAGGCAACTCAGGCTTTCTTCCTGTCTCAAACAACAGATAGCTGTAGCCCTTGTAACTACTGCTACAGTGAAGTGCTGAAGCATTCTTTCAAAAGGCATTGATCATATTACTTTACTGTCAGGGTGGTGGAACAGGTTGCCCAAGGGAGTGGTAGAGGCCCCATCCATGGAGATATTCAAGATCAGGCTAGACAAGGCTCTGAGCAAGCTGCTCTAGTGGAGGATGTTCCTGCTGACTGCAGAGGGGTTGGACTAGATGACCTGTGGAGGTCCCTTCTGACCCAAACCTTTCAATGATATTACTTTACCTGGAGTTAAGTTTAAGGCATCAGCAATATAATGTAAATTCAGTTGTTAAACTATTATAGTAATTAGTGGATGGAGCAGGTCAGAATTGTGAGTTATATTTTTATAGCTCAAACTGTGGTTGCAGTTGCATTAGTCCCACACCACCTTATACTGCTATATATCCTGTTTACCTTCCTTTTTGGTGAAGAAGATCATGCACATGGGCATAATATAGCCACAACACAGATTGTACTGCAGTAGCAGCAAAACTTTTGTTCCACTTTTCACTATTCGTTAGCAGCTTTGCTCTGCTTTGGCCAAGGAGAAATGGTTTATATTAACAAAAATACACATTGTATATCATCTTTTTTTCCCCTCCTGTATTCTGAAGGGTAAGAGATCACACAAGAGAGTCACAATGGTGGCTGAAAATAGTCTTTGAAGCTGTATTGAAATAAGTAACTTCCTTCCTTTTTCAGTCTGTTGCTCAGCCTTCCTCATGGGCATAGCACAGCATATGTACACTTCTGGGGGCAGGCAAAGCTCATACAGGTTGCAAGCACTGCAATAAACCAGCTCTTCCCATAAGCCAGGCACCAATGGCAGGTGACATCACATATGCAGATGTGGCAATACTACCAAGGGAAAGACACCACATTCCTTCTGGGACATCGGCTCCAGGTAAAACCTCTCCTTAGCCCTCGGTCACGCACGGTTTTCTCGCTGTCTTTCTCTCTCTTGTGTTTTAAAACCTGTCACTGGATAAGACCAGAATAATGCTATAAAATGCTGCACACAGAAGTCACAGAGAGACTGCAAACTTGCACATGGTGAAAGGGATCGTCACAGGACACAAAGCAGCAGAGCTACTCCTCAGCCAGTGTCACCGTGGGGTATTATCTCCATCCCGACTGCTTGCTTTAAGTGACAGCATGAGAAACAAAGATTGTTCTTTCTGAATAAGGTGCATAATCTTTTTCTTTTTTAAAGGTGAATCTCACCTCTGGGGACAAGCTGTGGGAATTGGGGCTCTTCAGCCTGGAGAAAAGTCTCTGAGGAGACTTTAGAGCAGCCTTTCAGTACCTGAAACAGGTCTACAAGAAAGCCAGGAAGGGACTTTTTACAAGGACTTGTACTAATAGGACAAGAGGGAATGGATTGAAGCTTGAGGAGGGCAGATTGAGACTGGAGACTAGGAAGGAATTCTTGACAGCGAGGGTGGTGAGATACTGGAACAGGTTGCCCAGGGAGGTTGTGGATGTCCCCTCCCTGGAGGTGCTCAAGGCCAGGTTGGATGAGGCCTTGAGCAACCTGGGCTAGTGGAAGGTGTCCCTGCCCATGGCAGGGGGGTTGGAAAGAAAACTCTGTAGTGAGCAGCTAGTGAGTGATTGATGATCTTTAAGGTCCCTTCCAACCCAAACCATTCCATGAATCTATGAAATATGAAAATCCTATTAGAGCATGCTCCATAAAATGACTATCAAGTCCAAAAATCAGATCAGTGCATTTTCTGATGTCTCCATAGAAGAGGAGTAGTAAATTGACCAATAAATCAGAATACTAGTGGCATTGAAGGAAGCACTGTGTTACTGCTAAAATCATCCTGCTCTTCCTCTTTACCTTTCCAGTAGGGATTTTCCCAGAGTCACATTTTCAATCTGTGATCACTTCATGTATTTACAATGAAAGGCAAAGATTTAAGCCAAAATTCAGGGTAAGGAGATGATTTAAACTATATTCTTTTAATATAAATACAGTTTCCACTACTTGTGAAAAAAAATAACAATTAATTACTTTTAGAAAGCATTTTGTCCAAATTCTGGATCACAGCTAAGATGAATGGCAGCTCCTCACTGTGAGCAGAGTGTGGTTGGAGTTAGATGATATTCCCATGCTTTCAAGGTTTATTAGCAATTAATGTATTTAATTAAGGAAACAACATTGTTTAATAAGAATTTTTACAAGATGTTCTACTCAAATGTAAATTAATCATGATGAGGGTGCTCTGAATCACAGAATCATAGAATGGATTGAGTTTGAAGGGACCTTAGGGATCACCTAGTTCTGTCCCCCCTGCCGTGGGCAGGGATATCTCCCACTTCTGCAAACAGGCCCTCTGCAGCCTTCCTGTAGCCCCCTTCAGCTACTGGAAGGCTGCTATTAGGTCTGCCTGGAGCCTTCTTCTCCTCTCCAGGCTGAACAACCCCAGGTCCCTCAGTCTGTCCTCGTAGCACAGGTGCTCCAACCCCCTGATCACTTTTGTGGCCTCCTCTGGACCCTCTCCATCAGGTCTGTGACCTTCCTGTGTTGAGGACTCCAGAGCTGGACACAGCACTGCAGGTGAGGTCTCAGCAGAGCAGAGAAGAGGGGCAGAATCACCTCTCTGCCTGCTGGCCATGCTGGTTTTGATGCAGCCCAGGACTGCTGCAGAAGCATCTCTCTGAGCTGCAGTTTCCCCTTTGGCATCTCCCTGCTCCACAAAGTGGTCACCACTCTGACACCCTTAAAGCCCCTGTGATGCTTCCTCATGTAGGACCAAATGAGATGTTTTGTGTGGATAGAACCCAGGTCTTACCTGTCCTTCAGTCAGTCTGCCTGCCTGCTGGTCCAGCCACATGTGACCCAAGAAGTTCAAGCAAAGGTTCTGGAGGAGGCTTTTAGTTACTTCCTGACAGCAGCAGGAAAATTTAAGTCATCATCTTCTCAGTTGATTCTCACAGGAAAAATAGCCGAACCAGAAGGTCTGGAAACGCAGGCCCTTTGTTACACAGACTTGGTCTCCTTTACTGTTTCTCCACTTCATGGCTTGCACAATCACACATGTCAGCATGTCCCTGCTCCTTACAGGAAACACCATCACTTATGCTGAGCTACCTGTGAAGGCAAAACCCAAAGGAAGCAGCAAATCAGACACTTCCACTTCTGGTACTGTGCTCTTTAATTGTTGGTTGCTAATTATAGATCACAGAATCACAGCATTACAGAATGGTAGGGGTTGGAAGGGACCTTCTAAGACCATCCAGTCCAACCCTCCTGCCAGAGCAGGATCATCTAGACTAGGTCACACAGGAACACATCCAGATGGGTTTGGAATGTCTGCAGAGGAGGAGACTCCACCACCTCTCTGGGCAGCCTGCTCCAGGGCTCTGGCACCTTCTCCTTCTGTTCCCATGGAACCTCCTCTACTCCAGCTTGCACCCATTGCTCTTTTTCCTGTCACTGGACATCCCTGAGCAGTGGAAATGGCACCTTGACCCCAAATGTCCTCAGTCCATCCTCTTCCTGAGTGCTTCACTCTCAGGAGCTAATGCACACCAAATGGCCAGAGAGATGCTTGCTCAGATGTTCCTCACTGGGCTATGGTGTCACTAGGAGATGTTTTGCTTTTTCTCTGCATTCAGCTAAGCTAGCTTTCAGCCCCAGGGCAGGCACCTGAACACAGGAGAGGGAGAGCAGAGAGGAGCAACCTACCACAGACCATCCCTGATGTGTTCTCTGAATTGCTTTGCTGGGCCTTGCAGGTGTGGGTGGGTAGGTGAAAGGAAGCAACACTTGAGGAGCCCAAAGGAGAAAAATGGAATGGTTAGTGGCATCACTGATTGACAATCACTGGCTTTTTCTGACAACATGGCCTTTGGATTTCAGTTTCAGTTATGCAAAGTGCTTGCAAATTTTTAATAAGTGAAATGTCCCCACACCCTTCACACAGCAGACTGACTTCAGCAGATGGTTTCTCTGTTGTTTCCACGTAAGAAATGGATATTCATAAAGCAGTGTTGATTTTAACAGGACAAAGACCTTAATCTGTTCTTCCTCCTGCCTCCCTCCAGGCCGCCAACATGGGCGCTCAGTCTGGTTCTACATGGCAATGGTCCTGGGAGTCCTTGTGCTCATCCTTCTAAGCATCACAGTGATGCTAGCCAAGCCATGTGAGTAGATCCTACCTCCCCCCTCATCTCTTTGTTGCAGGTGTGACTGAACTTCACAAGCAGAGTGATGCTGAGAGAAAAATTCCCTTAGTGTTGCAGTAAAGGTGTCAAGTCATACAGGGAACTAAATGGAGCATCCCGAAGGGAGAAACCAGCACCTGTCATGTGTATAATGAACATGTAGTGCAGATGGAGGGGAGCTGCTGCAGTCTGCTATGTCCTCAGTGATGGTGGAAGGCTGTTGAAGCAGATTGCATGCCATCACAGGCTTGCAGAATTGTTTTGGATGGAAAAGACCTTTGAGGTCATTGAGTCCAACCATCCTCTAACTCTACCAACTCTGGTGCTAAGCCATGTCCCTCAGCACCACATCTCGGCCTCTTTGAAATACCACTAGGCTTGGGGTTCCAACCCCCTCCATGAGGAGCCTGTCCCAGTGTTTGAGAATCCTTTCAGTGAAGAATTTTCTTCTAATAGCCAGCCTAAACCTCCCCTGGTGCAACTTTCATTGCATTATGGTAAAACATTTGGCTTTACTGCCTTACAAAATAAAAGTTGCACACATGATGATGTTTTGAGGTCATTTCACTTCATTACTTTGTAGATGCAAACAAACAAAAGTCACACTTCAGCTAAATGAATTTAATCAGAGCTCCCTGGTATTAGTAACATCATCATCCACAGCCATTCTGTGACTCTGTGAATTCTATACACCAGTTATACAAGAACTGCTCCCAAGAAGATACTCATTTCCTAAGAGAAAAGAGTCTTGAAAAACTCCAGAGAAACCAACCAACCCTCCCTAAGATCTCACCAAAATGTTTTGTATTATTTATACATTTAACTATGAACAGTGAAAAGCCTTTTTTTGTCCTCTCCACCTTATTCAGCATCTATACCCTTTGCCAGGCCCTTACAGTCATGATATGATCATAGATCATAGAATGGCTTAGATTGGAAGGGGCCTTGAAGATCATCTAGTTCCAACCCGCCTGCCATGGGTAGGGACACCTCCCACTGGACCAGGTTGCTCAAGGCCTCATCCAACCTGGCCTTGAACACCATCAGGGAGGGAGCATCCACAACTTCCCTAGGCAACCTGTTCCAGTGTCTCACCACCCTCACTTTAAAGAGGAAGCAATGTGGGATGAAGTAGTTCAGGATTCTGTTACACACAGAGGGCTGCTGGTTTCTATGGAGCATCTATCAGAGTATCACAGTATTGCCAAGGTTGGAAGAGACCTCAAAGATCACCGAGTCCAACCTGTCACCACAGACCTCATGACTAGACCATGGCACCAAGTGCCACGTCCAATCCCCTCTTGAACACCTCCAGGGATGGTGACTCCACCACCTCCCTGGGCAGCACATTCCAATGACAAATTACTTTCTCAGTGAAGAACTTCCCCCTCACCTCAAGCCTAAACTTCCCTTGGTGCAGCTTGAGACTGTGTCCTCTTGTTCTGGCGCTGGTTGCTAGAGAGAAGAGACCAACCCCTTCCTGGCTACAACCACCTTTCAGGTAGTTGTAGAGAGCAATGAGGTCTACAACATCTGGGTGACTCTTCCCCCACCCTGAGGTTTAAGTGTCCTGTACACCCAACATCTCCTCTGCAAAGGATATTATGCTCATAACTGTGTCTACCCCCTTAATGTACACACAGACATCTTCACATTCACAGTGTAACACTGGACACAAAGACTACATTTCCCTCTTGTTAACCATAATCTCTGTTTTGTTGTTCAAGTTTTGAAGGGCAGAGCTGGAAAATCAGAAAGTTTGTCCCAGTATGGTGTAAATAGCAGTGGCAACCACATTTCCTCTGAGAAGGCTGACTCAGTGGTGCTTCTGAAATGGCTCATGGAGGAACTGTGTGAAGATGGACAGGGTGAGGAAAGTCAGTCCTTTCACAGCAGATGTGGGGGAGGTGTTGTGTGCACAATTCTGTTGTCTCTGTTCCCATTTCTATGACACCCTGGAGTTTATGGGAACTCACTGGTAGAATCATAGAATTGTAGGGGTTGGAAGGGACCTCTGGAGATCATAGAGTCCAACCCAAAGCAGGATCACCTAGGGCAAGTCACACAGGAACACACCCAGGCAGGTTTGGAATGTCTCCAGAGAAGGAGACTCCACAACCTCTCTGGGCAGCCTGCTCCAGGGCTCTGGCACCCTCACAGTGAAAGCTTCTCCTTATGTTCACATGGAATTTCCTGTGTTCCAGTTTGTGTCCATTGCCCTTTGTCCTATCACAGGACACCACTGAAAAGAGCCTGGGTCCTTCTTCTTGACACCCATCCTTCAGATCATTTACAAACATTAGTAAGATCCCCTCTCAGTCTACTCAACCCAGACAGTGTGAATAAAACCACCCTGCATCACAATGCTCTGAATCACTGAATTCAAACAGGAACAGCAAGGCAACAATGAACTGTGGTCATTTTCTCAGCAGCAGCAGAACTTTTAAGATGCTCTTGGGGTTTTTAATACCATGACTCATCCAAGAGATGGTGTTGTACTGCCCAGAGGGCATGGTGTTCCTGCAGAGCAGTGATGACAGGATCTAAATTAACAGTTTAATGACAATAATTTTCCTTCTCCCTTGGTGTAAACAGTTTATAGTACTTTACACTTCTTTTCTGTCAGGCCCTGCTGTCAGCAATGCTATATAAAGTAGTTCATCCCTTTGCCTTAGGGAACACTTTCCAGACAGTAATTGTTCACAAAGAGTGGGAGGGAATCCAGGTCTTCCTTTCCCCCCCCCCAAGGATCAGGGAAGGGAAGACCCTCCTTTTGTTGTGGGGAAATGTTAATTGTTTTCTATGGGCTGAGACCAATGATGTTACTTTAAACCTTAGAAGAAGCCAAACAGACAATGTAAGGGAGAAGCTCCTCCCAGATGCTCTGAGTGAAATGGGAAGTAGACCTGGGAAGAGCACTGCTTCCCTTACGTCACACAGGACCTTCTCCAGCACCACAGGCATAGTTTGGATGTCATGGGTGCCTGTGATTTCCAGTCACATCATGTGTCAAACTCCCACACTCCACAGCATAGAATCATAGAGTCATAGACCATTAAGATCATCAGGTCCAAACAACACCCTGGAGATCGTCAGGTCCAACCATCATGCCCACTCTACCAAGCTCACCACTAAACCATATCGCCGAGCACCACATCTAAATGACCTTTAAACACCTCCAGGGACAGTGACTCTCCCACCTCCCTGGGCAGCCTGTTCCAATGCCTGACCACTCTTTCAAGGAATTTTTTTTCCTCATGTTCAGCCTAAACTTCCCCTGGAGCAGCTTGAGGCTGCTCCTTCTTGTTCTATCACTTACTACCTGTGAGAAGAGACCGGCACCTACCTGTCTATTGTCCTTTCAGGTAGTTGTAGAGGATGATGAGGCTCTTTGTCTGAGCCCTCCATCAGCTTAGTTGTTCTTCTTTGCACCCACATTGCTCCAGCATGTCACATTGCACAGTGTCTGCTCACAAGGACTGCATGTGAGAGGACCAAATGCCTCTTTGAGATGCTCTATGTCCTCCTGGTGCTCTCCACTGAGGAGGCTCAAAAGGAGGCAGAGAGCTGGTGATGTGCAGTGGGAGTGCAAAGTGCACAGCACCATGACAGGGGAGTTGGCAGCTGAGGAGTGACACTGGAGCCTTCAAACCTCCCTTCACATGCAGCAAACACGTGCTTGGGACTGGAAACTGGCCACTTACGGACCAGCCAGGCAAGCACATGGACATAAAATGCTAAAAGGAAACTGGAACAAGTCAGGGTATGAGCTAATGGTTCCCTCTTTCCACCCACAGAAACAAGATGTGAGCTGTGTCCACCTGGGTGGCAGCTACACAGAGGGAGATGTTACTACTTCTCTGAGGAGGCTGTGAGCTGGGATGACAGCCAGAGAAACTGTTTGGCCAGGAAATCCCAGCTTCTTGTCTTTGAAGATGCAACTGAGATGGTGAGACATGCATCAGCCCTAAAACTCTGCAACAGGCATCTGCCTTAGTCAAACATGGCCCAGATATCAGGTGTACCTGCAGGCAAGAGCAGAGCATCTGACTCTCCACAGACAGGAGCTTGTTTTGAGAGTGGCAACAGAGTAGAGCCGAAGGGAAGCACAAAAGATGCAATTGTGGAAGCTAGAGTAGGTTTACTAAGAGGAGGAAATCCTGGAGACTTCCCAAACATTTCCAGTACTTTGCTTTGGGGAGAGAAGTCTGAACCACTAAATGGAAATTCAAACAGCAAAACCTCCTTCTCATTTTCCTTTGGGATAATGAATAGCAAGGAATCACCAAATAGCTCTTCTAAGAAGCTCACAATTCCCTGAGAAACAGCTCTTTTATCTTAAAGAGCAGGCTTTGCAGCCTGGTTCATTGGGGTGAGGAGCACCACTGAGGGTTTTTCAACAGCTGACAGGAAGCAACCCAGCCAGAGTGTCAGCCTGAACAGAAACTCTGTGGCTGGTCACAGGCACATGGACCAGTGTAATGGGCTGCTTTACCATGGCTGGATCCCTGCCCTGGCTCCCCATGAGAGGGAATATATAGAATCATGGACTCATAGAGTAATAGACTCACAGAATCAAGGACTCATTAAGGTTGGAAAAGACCTTTAAGATCATTGAGTCCACTGTAAACCAACTACCATGACCACTAAACCATATCATGAAGTACCAAATCTAAGCTTCTTGAACACCTCCAGGGATAGTGACTCCACCACCTCCCTGGGCAGCCTGTTCCAACCCCTCACAGTAAAGAAGTTTCTCCCAATGTCCAACCTAAACCTCCCCTGGCAAAACCCAAATCCATTTCTTCTTGTCCTGTTACTGGTTACCTGGGAGAAGAGACTAACACCAGCCTCACTCCAACCTCCTTTCTGGTAGGTGTAAAGAGTTCTCCCCTCAGCCTTCTCTTCACCAGACTGAACAACCTCAGCTCCCTCAGACCCCTCTTGTATGATGCTCTCCAAACCCCTCACCAGCCTCGTTGTTCTTCTCTGGACATGCTCCGGGACCCCAGTGTCTTTCCTATCCTGTGGCACCCACAGAACCTGTTCAAGAGGCAGGGCTGTGACCTGAACACAGGAGAAAAATCTCTGCTTTTGGGTAACATGCTTCTACTTGTTCCACAGGAATTTATAGACAATAAAGAGAAAGATACCAAATACATCTGGATTGGGATGAAGATGCAGGACATGAAAACACAACGGAGTTCAGTTGCAGATCCCAGAGCAAAAGGAAAAAGGTGATAATTTGGTGGGGGTTGGAGGGAGGAGGTGTCTTTGGCAATATCAGATGGATGGTACCCTGCACAGAAATACAACTCTGAATCCAAGCTCATTTGCCAAAGCACAGATTTAGGCCTGCAGCCCCAGGCACCTATTTCATGGCCAGTTCCAGCATAACTGGCTCGTGATGGGCACCTTTGGAAACAGATTTGTTTACTGCCTGCAAGAGTAACCACACTCAAGTTCATGTCTGTACTAATGCAGAGGGACAGCAACACACACTGCTCCCACTGAAAGCAGCCAACAAATCCTCTCATTTTACACACCATGTGTTGACTTCCTCCCTTGAATGTGACACCAGCACATCTGTGCAGCTGAGGGATCCTTCCCCTCTCTCTTACCACACTGTAGTTCAGCATTTTGGCTGCATGTGGAGGTTTCCTCCTCCAAATGGCTCTTCTGAGAAGCTCACCGCTCCCTGAGAAACAGCTCTTTCCCCTTAAAGAGCAGGCTTTGCAGCCTGGTTCATTGGGGTGGGAAGCATCACTGATGGGGGTTTTGACAGCTGACAGGAAGCAACCCAGCCAGAATGCCAGCCTGAACAGAAACTCTGTGGCTGGTCACAGGCACAGGGCCACTGTAATGGGCTGCTTTACCATGGTAACTTTGATAGTTCTGACCATCCAACCCTCAGCAGCCAACAGCCTCTGCTGCAAGCACTCATGCCACCTATGCATGGCTGCTGTAGCTTCAGTGGGTTACTGAATGGGCATCACCCAAACACCTCACAAGGATATGATCAACAATTTTGTCCAGTACTGAATTTAAAGCTGACAACTCACTGCATCCCTTTTATTCTCTCACCAGCATAGCTGAACACAGAGAAGAGGCTGAGAAGAACTGTGCTGTTTACAGAAGAAAGGACATGATCCAAGCAGATAACTGCCAGACTCTGAAGAAGTGGATCTGCAAGAAGAATGCAACTTTATTGGTGCTCTGAGCCAAACTGCCAGACAACAGACTGAGCTTTCTGTCAGAAGACCCATTTTAAACAACATGTAATGTAAATAATTTTATGAGCCTTATGTGGAAATTTGTATTTTGCCCTCAGACTTTGTCTGATGCAAATGAGGGGCTCAGAAGTTGCTCAGTGTTCATGTGAAGGTCACACAACAGGACTGCAAGTCAGCAGGTGTGGATTTGGGGGTGGCTGAGCCCCCTCATGGAGAGTTGTTGGCAGCAACTGCCTCTAGGAAAGGGCAGGGAGAAGAGGTGCTCACCGGGGATGAGCACCTTGCACATGAACTTTGGCATGCAGACAAGACGCTGTCGGCAGGGCCTGAAGAGCACCTTGGTGCCTGCAGCTGTCATACATGCTCCAGGACCAGGGAGGTGTGGCTGGAAAGCTGTCCAGCAGAAAAGGACCTCGGGGTTCTGATTGACAATCAGCTGAAGATGAGCCAGCACCATGCCCAGGGGGCAGAGAAAGCCAAGGGCATCCTAGCTTGGATCAGCCATGGTGTGACCAGCAAGAGAGGGAGGGGATTGTCTCTCTGTACTCAGCATTGGTGAGGCCTCACCTTGAGTGCTGGGTTCAGTTTTGGGCACCTCAATACAAGAAAGACATTGAGGGGCTGGAGGGGGTGCAAAGAAGAGCAACTAAGCTGATGGAGGGCCCAGAGAATGAGTCTGATGAAGAGCAGCTGAGAGAACTGGGACTGGTTAGAGGAAGAGGAGGCTGAGAGGAGACCTTATCACCCTCTACACCTACCTGAAAGGACAACAGAGACAGGTAGGGGCTGGACTCTTCTAACAGGCAATCAGTGATAGAAAAAGAGTGGCCAGGCAGTAAGGGACCTGGGGGTACTGGGTGACAGCAGCTGAACATGAGCCAGCAGTGTGCCCAGGTGGCCAAGAAAGCCAATGGCATCCTGGCCTGCATCAGGAACAGTGTGGCCAGCAGGAGCAGGGAGGTGATTCTGCCCCTGTACTCAGCACTGGTTAGGCCACACCTTGAGTCCTGTGTCCAGTTCTGGGCCCCTCAGTTTAGGAAGGATGTTGAGTTGCTGGAAGGTGTCCAGAGAAGGGCAACAAAGCTGGGGAGGGGTTTGGAGCACAGCCCTGTGAGGAGAGGCTGAGGGAGCTGGGGTTGCTTAGCCTGGAGAAGAGGAGGCTCAGGGGAGACCTTCTTGCTCTCTACAACTACCTGAAGGGAGGTTGTAGCCAGGTGGGGGTTGGTCTCTCCTCCTAGGCAACCAGCACCAGAACAAGAGGACACAGTCTCAAGCTGTGCCAGGGGAGGTTTAGGCTGGATGTTAGGAAGAAGTTCTTCACAGAAAGAGTGATTGGCCATTGGAATGGGCTGCCCAGGGAGGTGGTGGAGTAACCATGACTGGAGGCGTTTAGGAAGAGACTGGATGGGGTGCTTGGTGCCATGGTTTAGCTGATTAGATAGTGTTGGGTGATAGGTTGGACTTGATGATCTCAAAGGTCTTTTCTAACCTGGTTAATTCTAATTCTAACGAGAGGGGGAACAGCCTCAAGCTCCTCCAGGGGAGGTTTACACTGAACATGAGGGAAAAAAGATTCCCTGAAAGAGTGGTCAGGCATTGGAACACCCCCATCATCCCTGGCCATGTTTAAAGATGTGGCATTTATCATGCTTTGCCTGTGGCACACAACAGTGTTAGACAGTTAAATGATTACTTTTTTTTTTTTTGGGGGTGGGTGGTAAAATGTCATGTCTGCTATGAAGACAGGCTGAGGGAGCTGAGGCTGTTCAGCCTAGAGAAGAGAAGACTCTGGGAGGACCTTAGAGCTGCCTTCCAATAGCTGAAAGGATCCTACAGGAAGGCAGCAGAGGGACTTGTCATGAGGGTGTCTAGAGACAGGCCAAGGGGAAATGGTTTGAAACTGAGGGAGAGCAGGCTTAGACTGGATCTTGGGAAGAAGTTCTTCAGTACAAGGGTGGTGAGACTCTGGAACAGGCTACCCAGGGAGGTCGTGGATGCCTCCTGTCTGGGGCTGTTCAAGGCCAGGTTGGATGAGGCCTTGAGCAGCTAAGTCTAGTTGAGAGGTGTCTCTGCCCACGGTGGGGAGGTTGAAGTAGATGACCTCTGAGGTCCCTTCCAACCTAAGCCATTCTGTGATTCTATGGTTGCCCCATGTCATCCCCAACATTATGATTTAAAGATCATCTCACATTCAAAGCCTGGACATTTTATTATGATTCAGTCTGGTGATCCCCCAAATGGTGCCTAGGCTGACAAACACTTTTAATATTAGAACATAAATCAGAGGCTCTGGTAAGATATTTATTGGGTATCATTTCAGAACTATTGCACAGACCACATCCTTCAGAGCTAGTTAAATTAAAAAGCACTGCACAACAATCCCCCCTGCTAACTAGTTACATATAAATAACACATAGATCATTAGGTTATACATTCTGCAGGGTCCTGGTGCTGTGCCTATACAGAATACAAGCCACGTAATAATGTGTAGTTCAGCAAAATTAGTGATCATCTGGCATTCACAAGTTGTTGACAACATCCATGCCATATGGTCCTGGTTACACTAAAGGCCTCTTGTCACAGAAAATTCAGACTGAGGCATCCTCAGCAAGTTTGCAAACGATACCAAGCTGAGTGGTGTGATTGGTAAGACTGAAGGATGGGAAGGGTGCCAGCCAGAGGGAGCTGGACAGGCTGGGGAGGTGAGCTGAGGAGAATCTCTTGAAGGTTCAATAAGGGAAAAGTGCAAGATCCTGCACCTAGCTCAGGGCAATCCTAGCTATCAAGCCAGTCTGAGAGATGGTGAGATTGAGAGCAGCCCTGCAGAAAAGGGATGCTGGGGGATGAGAAGCTGACGTGAGGCAGCAATGGGCACTCGCAGCCCAGAAGGCCAATGGCAGCCTGGGCTGCATCAAAAGCAGTGTGGCCAGAGATGGAGAGAGGTGTTTCTGCTTCTCTGCTCTGCTCTTCTCTGCTGAGACCCCACTTGCAGTGCTTCATCCTGCTCTGGAGCCCTCAACACAGGAAGGACATGGACCTTCTCTACCCTCCCCTGAAACCGCAGTGCACTCTAGTGGCTACCTTCACAGAGCCACAGAATCATTAAGGTTGGAAAAGACCTCTAAGATCGAGTCCCAACCTTAGCCCACCACCATGCCCACTGAACCGTGTCCCCAAGTGCCACTGAAAGGAGAGAGTGAGATCTGCATTGATCTTCTCTATACCAGTGCTCATTTCTGCATCACCCTGTATCTGCCAGGTATTGGCAAACCTCCAGGCAGACCCATTTCACAACCCATCTCTGCACGGAGCTTGGCTAAGGGAAAGCAGAACAAATACCTCCAAATCCACACCAAAAAGGAAAAGAAAGAGCAGCTGCTTAGTATCCTACAAGAGAAGAGATGATGGAAGAAATACTGATGTCCCAACAGGAAGTACAGGCTGAGCAGTATCTAGGAAAGTGGGGCAAGGCAATGACTTATCAGAGAATCTAAAGCAAGCTTTTTAAATGGCATCTTTGAAAAAATGGAGGCTTTCTCCATGGATGGAGAATCCTGGCTGCCAGAAAAGTCATCCACCTCCAGGCAGGAGCTAAGCCATATTCCCATGCCCCAGAGTAGGGACATAGCCTGTGTAGATACCAGATCAGAGTGCTAAGTGTCCAGGGTAGTGGCTCTGTCCAGCCCTACCATGCTAAGCTGACATTCAAGCTACAGACCCACTTCCTGGTTAAATAGCAGCCAGAGGCCGACACTCCTTTTGGCTCCAGATAGGCACAGCTCCCAGAGCCTTTTACTTCAATCCTGTAAGAGAGAATGAAAGACAAAATTACTTTGACACTCACAACCAAAGGGAACTCTGGGGATCTCAGGTGCTCTTTGTACAAAGCCTCATTTACCACAGGCACCGCAGAATGACGACAGGTTGTGGTTTGAAGAGAACATCTCAAGAATTGCCTGGGTCTAATGGCACATGGTCTCCAGAATACAACATCCAGCACTTGCAGTATTCCTGCCTCTTGTCTAGTGGCTGCTTAACATGAAACACATCCTCGGAGTGGAGACTGGAATTCAGGTTTGCCCTTCTCAAGGATTCTGTGCTATCAGGACTGGCTCCACCTTTCACTTCCACATCCTTCTAAACAGCTAAAATGTTCCAGCAGAAGCTGTGAAACAAATCCTTCTCTCATTTTCCTCAGAACTGATCACAGCACTATGGCTGGGGGTGTGGGGAAAACACAAAGTGAACCTCAGTTTCCACACTGTAGGTGTCCCTACAGGGGAGGTAAGGGTCTCCTTTGCCAACTCCCTTTTCAGAGTGTTAGAGTGTCCTCTTGAATAGTCCAACCAAAGTTGTGTGGTCTCCAGAAAAGCCACTGGACAGATCCCCTTCAGTATTAATAGGACTCTACTAGCAACTGAGCTTAGACATCAAGGTGTTTATCCTTTTGAAGAAAAGAGGACAGATTAAGGCAAGCAAAGAAGCAGAAGTCTTAGAATGTGAAGAACTTCATCACTGAAAATGAAAGCATCAGTGGAGGTTTGTGTCACAGGCATAGGACAAGCAAGGAAGGATTACAGTTTTAAACCTCAGATGCCTATGTGCTGCTCACATCTTACCTTAAATGTCTAAGATCTCTACTGGATCAAGCCCTCATGTCTTGGGATGAAATGAATATGGTCACACCCCACTGATAACATCACTAACTTCAGAACATTTACATTTTCCACTTTTAAGTTCATTTCAGATTTGTGAAATCTCAATGCTTACTGCTGACACTGGTAATTCTGCCACCTGCTGCCAGCAGCTGCCCCAGGACAAGAAGCAGGAGTCTCTGAGAAGATGGGACAGCCATCAGGAGAAGGAAAAAGCTACCCTCCACCTGACACTGGTGGGATAGAACACACACACAGGGACAGCACACACCACAGTCCCTGACCACAGAGCAGCTCAGGAAACATAAATTCCCAGCTTCACCTTTCCCTCCAGCAGCCTTTTCTGTAGGTGTGCAATGAGAAGTATGGGAACTTGCCTTAGAAGCCTCTCAAATCTCTTTGCCACAAAGCTCACACAGGTTGCATGCACTTTTGCTCTTCTGCAAAATACATTCTATCATGAAGGACTAGTGCTATAGCAATCCTCCATTCCCCTCTCCATTGCCTTGGTACCCTGGTGGTCTCTTGGTCTATCTTCCCCTTTGATATGCTGTTACCATGAGCTCATGTCTCATGTTGCTCCTGAAACTGGCATTACAAATGTATCCCCTAACTTTAATCACAGAATGTTAGGGATTAGAAGGGACTTCCAAAGGTCATCCACTTCAAGCCCCCCTGCCACAGCAGGATCACCTAGAGTAGGTCACACAGTTTTAACTGAGTGTGACACCTTCTGTATTCCATGCTCTGCCCACAGTCATCCCTTCAACATCATTACAGACATTTCTTTGGAGTCACTGTGTATCTGTGTTGGTTATCCTTCCTCACTCATCCTTAACCTAGTTACACCAGCAAAACCCCTCAACATTAACTTACAGTTCATTGTTTAATGCTTTCCCATTTACCCAAAAGAACTCTTCATTTCTTTTATAAAGTCCAATCCATGGGTCTTCCTTTGTTATCTTCACCATAAAACTCTGTAGGAATAAAACCAGTATGAGAAGAGTTTTGCATGTTCAGTCCTGTTTACCATAATACAAACTTCTGATCAAGGGCTAGAAAGCAAAGCAGAAAGAATGTTTTGGGTTGGAATGAACCTTTAAAGGTCATCTAGCCAACCTGCCTGCAGTGATCAGGGACAACTTTAAGCTGACTTTCTCCTAGAACGTGAAAACTCAAATCTATGGAGTACTGCAGTGTCTGGATCTTGTGTAATCCACAACAATGAAAAGAAGACTTTTAACTCAATCAGAAATCAAATGGGTTCATTCTGAGACAGGTTCCCTGCAGCACTCAGGTGCCAGCTACAAGAAGACAAGGTTATTAGTGAATACTAAAAACTGCTACAGACCTGCAACACCTCATTTCACTGCCTCTCCACAAGAAAGCCTTCAAAGAACAATGGGCACCTTTGCAGCTAACACATTTGTCCATGGCTGATGTCTTCATCATATATTGAGTCTTTAAGATCAGCTAGCAAGGATTTGTGGAAGGCATTTTAGAGATTATTCAAGGAAAATCCTTGCCCCAGTGTGTTCAACAGAACTGCCATCTGCACCCAGTATTGCCATTATACTGGTGTCTGTGACAGAGAGAGGCTGGGTTAAAGTCTCAAGTTCTGTTATCAAGATCTGTAACAGATATGAAAGAATGTGTTCTTCTAGTTCTTTGTGCAAGGTGGAATCTTTCTTTGCATTGCAGTATAATACAGAGAAAGATACCCCAAGCTGTGGTTAGGATAACCATCTCCTAAATCCAGAGGTCAAGACTAATACATCTACCAACTTGGCTGCCATTAGCCTACCTTGCTAAGAGAGAACAATTAAAGATAAAGGGTGTTAAATGAAGAGGTTGGAGCTTTATTCTCTGCAACTGTATGTGACAACTTCCAGCTTCCTTCATTCTCCATGTGCATCTAAAGGGCTTGGCTTCTGGGCCATACCCAGTTGAGCACTGCAGGTATTAAACCTCTGGGGCTGTGCTGTCCAATATACAAAGTGTGCTCCTCTGATTAATTAATACAATACAATACAATACAATACAATACACCGGGTTGGAAGAGACCTTCAAGATCATCGCGTCCAACCCATCAACCAATCCAACCCACTCAACAACTAGACCATACAGCCAAGCACCCCATCAAGTCTTCTCCTGAACACCTCCAATGAAGGTGACTCCACCACCTCCACGGGTAGCCAATTCCAATGGGCAATCACTCTCTCCGTGTAGAACTTCTTCCTAACATCCAGCCTAAACCTGCCCTGGCGCAGCCTGAGACTGTGTCCTCTTGTTCTGGTGCTGGCTGCCTGGGAGAAGAGGCCAACCTCTGCCTGGCTACAGCCTCCCTTCAGGTATTTGTAGAGAGCAATAAGGTCACCTCTCAGTCTCCTCTTCTCCAGGCTAAGCAACCCCAGCTCCCTCAGCCTTTCCTCATAGGGCTTGTGTTCCAAACCCCTCACCAGCTTTGTTGCCCTTCTCTGGACACGTTCCAGCAAGACAACATCCTTCCTAAACTGAGGGGCCCAGAACTGGACACAGGACTCAAGGTGTGGCCTAACCAGTGCAGTGTACAGGGGCAGAATGACCTCCCTGCTCCTGCTGGCCACACTGTTCCTGATGCAGGCCAGGATGCCATTGGCCTTCTTGGCTGCCTGGGCACTGCAGGCTCATGTTCAGCCTACAATCGACCAGTACCCCCAGGTCCCTCTCTTTCTGGCCACTCTCCAGCCACTCTGACCCCAGCCTGTAGCACTGCATGGGGTTGCTGTGGCCAATGTGCAGAACCCGGCACTTGGATGTGTTAAATCTCATGCCCTTGGACTCTGCCCATCTGTCCAGCCTGTCGAGGTCCCTCTGCAAAGCCTCTCTGCCCTCCAGCAGATCAACTCCTGCCCCCAGCTTGGTGTCATCTGCAAATTTACTGATGATGGACTCAATGCCCTCATCCAGATCATCAATAAAGATGTTGAAGAGCATGGGGCCCAGTACTGATACTTGGGGCACACTGCTAGTGACTGGCCGCCAGCTGGATGTGGCACCATTCACCACCACTCTCTAATAAGACAAAGTCCTTATGGTGGTGGGCAGCACCACTCCCTGCTGGCAAGGTGGTGAGGCTTGGGTGAAAAACAAACACATCTTTGAGCTGTTGTGTGACAAATGGTAGAGGTCACAAAAGATCAGATTATTTTTTTCCTTGTGTTCTTGAAACAAGGCTTTTTGGTGGCAAAAGCCCTATGGATTCCTACAGGATCTTCTGTAAGGATACCCACATACAGTGGGAGGACATAGCCTGTCATGAACTGTGGAGAAAATTAAACTGGGAAGGTCTTTTGACCTCCAGTTCTCCTAAATCCCAGGGATTTAGGTGTTGTGACCTGGTCATTTTTGTGTTAAACATTACTAGTTTCTTTCCCAGCAGCCTCATTAAAAACAGACTTGCAGAAACAGATGTGGCCAGGACAGACTTGGTGATCTTTCCAGTGAGAGTGATGAGACACTGAAACAGGTTGCCCAGGGATGCCATGGATGCCCCTCCCCTGGAGGTGTCCAAGGCTGGGTCGGATGGGGCCTTGAGCGGCCTGGTCTGGTGGAAATTATCCCTCCCATGCCAGTGCCAGGTTGGAACTAGATGATCTTCAAGGTCTCTTCCAACCCAAACCACTCTATGCATCTATGAATCTATTAATGAGATGCAGCAGTGCTGATCATTGCCTTTAGTGTGAATATTGGTGTCTGTGAGCAGCAGCTTCATTCAGACAAGCCAAATGGCAGCTGCTAAAACTGATGCTCACTGCAGGAGAGTAAGCATGCAGCTTTCTGCAGGCTGGGACTCATCACAGGCTTTGCATCAGCTTTCAAATCATTCAACTTAAGAGACAGGAGGAACACACTGGTTCATTGTGCAGCTCCCTCAAAGTGAGATGGCGTGAAACCATGATCCTCGGGTTTTTTTTGTCTTACCAGTTCCTCATGATTTTCAATCACCAAGAGGGAAGCGTTGTGCAAAGAGCAGAAGCTCTGACTGGAGCTCCAACTGGCTTCACGCTCTGAGAGGTAGTAACATCTCCTCTGGAAATACAGCCAGCCTGATGGACAGAGTTCCAGGGAAGGACAGACAGGAAAAGCTTTGGCCGAAGAATGGTTTACTGCAAAAAGACAAAAAGCAATCTACCTCTTGCTTCCAAGTGGAAAAGCTTTCTGGAGCTTTTTAGCTTGCTTTCTGACTGCCTCATCCAAAATCCCCAAAGTCTAACCACAGCCTGATGACTCCTCCCCAGCAGAAATAATTATTGTAAACTTATTATATACTCTGGCTTCTGCATGCTTGTGGTGCTGACATACTTTGAAACTGCTGATTTGGGACAGTTTGGTAGAAGTAGCAGAGAACAGGGACAGGGAACTGCTTGAAAGAGTGCAGTGCAGAGTCACAAAGATGCTGGAGGGAGTGGAACATCTGCCTGCTGAGGAAAGGCTGAGGGAGCTGGGGCTCTTGAGCTTGGAGCAGAGCAGCCTGAGGGGTGACCTCATTCATGTTTATAAAGGTGTGAAGGGCAGTGTGGGGAGGATGGAGCCAGGCTCTCCTCAGTGATGTCCAATGATAGGACAAAGAGCAATGGTTGCAAGCTGGAGCAGAGGAGGTTCCATGTGAACAGAAGGAGAAAGTTTTACCCTGTGAGGGTGCCAGAGCCCTGGAGCAGGCTGCCCAGAGAGGTTGTGGAGTCTCCTTCTCTGGGAACATTCCAAACCCACCTGGATATGTTCCTGTGTGACCTACTCTAGGTGATCCTGCTCTGGCACAGGGGTTGGACTGGATGACCTTTGGAGGTCCCGTCCAAACCCCAACACTCACCCTTCACATGTCTATAAACACGAATGAGGTCACCCCCAGCCTTCTCTTCACCAAGCTAGAGACCCAGCTCCCTCAGACATCTGTTTAATTTTGAGATAAAGTTAAGTTCTTGTGGTGGTGAGAGAAAAGTTCTCCCCCACACACAAAGAAACCACGGCTAGCTCAGTCAGAGAAGGAAAAATGGACAAGCTCTATTTACAAGCAGGATGAAATGCAGTGAATATGTACACAAGATACAGTATTTACAATATATACAGAAATACACAGCAAAGAACTTAACACAGAACAAAACTCCCTCCTCCAGCCAGGAGGGTCCCCCGCCCTGTACCCCCTCTCTCTCCCTACCTCCCTTTTTCCCCAAAAAGGGTTAGAGAGAGAAAAAAGGTAATTATTAAGGAGGAAATTCTGTTAGCTCAAAGTGGCTGCAGTTCCCTCAGTCTCCTGAAAAGATTAGCAGTTGGCTGACCATCCCATCTGTTCATGTTCTCACCAAACTGATCACGCAGAGTTATCCAAATACTCGCACGTGATTGCCTTGGTGGTCTGTCTTGGTTGGATCTGTTTTGGAATGACCTCCTTGGAGGACGTCTATTCTTCACAGATGAAATTTGTATCCATCTGGAAGAAGAATTGGAATTATTTACTTGTGTCAATTGGGAGATGGTATTTTTAAATTCATCCTTCAGCTCTTTCATGCAATTCTCAATTTTTCCAGACAGAGTTTCAATGGCTGAAACCAAAGAAACACGTGTCAGGCTATCCTCCAGTTGTCTCATTTGATCAGTGAACTGGCCAACCGTAGGAGGAGCTCCACCATAATTTCTTGCCACAATTCTGCTTGCCAGAATATTTGCATAATTAGGAGGAGCAAGTTTGATGAGCTTTTTAGCAAGACCAGTTCCTACAGGAATTTCATCGGGATTCAGAGTCTCATGGCCACCGTAGAGTACCTCTCTGACAGCAAATTCTCTCAGACGCTTGATTCCCTCATCTATGGTAGTCCAGGGTTGAGGATTCCATGGAAGATCATCTCGGGAAGGGTATCTCATGAGAGCTGCCAATAAAAGGCGTATCCACAGAGTAACCTTACTGAGAGTCCTGCCTAGATGTCTATCTATTCCATTATCCTTTGAGAGAGTTCCTAGTTGGGCTGCTGACTTGTCTCCAACTATTAGAGCTGGAGCACCTGTATCGTAACATCTACCAAGCCAAGCTAGAACTGGCTCATTATCTGCTCTGATGTAATCCTTCCAGACATGTCTAATCTCTTCCCTCGGTGCTGAACAATTCTGAATATCATCTTCTTCCTCATCTATCTCATCTTCCTGAACATGTTGTCCCAATAATCCTACTGTCACTCTCCTAAGGATCTCTTTAAGCTCAGAAGCACCACCACCAGCTGCTGTCCTGCCAGCAATTTGCCCTGCATCTCCATCCAGTGATGATCTCAATAACTCAGCTATATCTTTAAGACAAACCTTCTCTTCTTCCTCAGCAGGCTTTTTTAGCAGAAGTTGCCTCATCAGCATCAGTATCTTGCTGCTCTCCCCCACCAGCTCCTAGATCAGCTTTGCTCTTTCCACTTCTCGTATTTAAAACTGCTACTTGCTTAATTGGAGCTGTGTTTGAATTTACAGCTGCCTTAACAGAAGCTGACAGGTTTTGAGATGGACCAGTTTCTGTGGAGGACACTTCTGGTCCTGCCAAAGAAGAAGGAAATGGCTTTGCCTCTCTAATGGCTGCCGAGGACGTGGGAGCCGCCATGTTAGGCGCTGCTGTTGCTGCTGCCTCTGCAGCTGGCTGATTGCCAGAATCACCAACAGCACCGTTCAAAGCAGCCTTCCCGATAGCCTTTTTAGCTTTATCTTTAACTCATACAGATTCTCCATTCTCCTCATCACTAGAGATCTCTGGGGTAGAGTTAGAGCTATGCTTTCTTCTCTTTGGTCTATGCTTACTAACGAAACAAGCCTTAGATACCTTCCTCTCCCGTATCAGAGCTACTAACAAGCACACATCAATTATCACCGATAGCAGGATGGCACACATCGAATAAATCAACTTTGGATCCCAGCCATCACTTAAAATAACTCTTTCACCTACTGGAATCTTAAACTCCTTTCTGTCTATGGGAAGAGTGCTCACTGTTACGTTTCCATATCTCGTAAACCAAAAGAGTCCCAGATACCAGTCATAGGGAAGCTGAACCTTATACTTAAACCATGAATATAATTTATACATTAAGTATCTCCCTAAGCGATCACAAATTAATCCTAGAAAATACTTACAGATCAGCACAAAACAAATTGAAAAGACTTGATGCTCGAAGATCCAAAACACTTTCATTTTTGCAACTCCAACTCGAGCAGACAATAAATCAAGCAAATTCTGCCCTGCTTCTGGACAGCAATTATCCACAAGCCGCACACTGGGCTGCCAATAAATTAGGGGGTGGTGAGAGAAAAGTTCTCCCCCACACACAAAGAAACCACGGCTAGCTCAGTCAGAGAAGCAAAAATGGACAAGCTCTATTTACAAGCAGGATGAAATGCAGTGAATATGTACACAAGATACAGTATTTACAATATGTACAGAAATATACAGCAAAGAACGTAACACAGAACAAAACTCCCTCCTCCAGCCAGGAGGTTCCCCCACCCTGTACTCTCTCTCTCTCCCTACCTCCCTTTTTTCCCAAAAAGGGTTAGAGAGAGAGAAAAGGTAATTATTAAGGAGGAAATTCTGTTAGCTCAAAGCGTATGCAAGAATTACTCTTATCTGTTAGTTCAAGGTTAACTCCGTCCAAGGTTAACTCCTCCGTTGCTCAGAGAGAGAGACAGAAGTAGGCTGAAAAGACAGACCCACACTGAGTGAGTTCTGAATAAACCTTTTGAGTTTTTGAAGGGCTTCTGACAACCTAAACCTCTGGTAATTTCTAAGGCTAATTATGTTTTGTTTTAAAATTATTTACATCCTTACCAAAGTGAATGGACAAAATCAAAATGACAGCAGCAAGGACTCCAGCAACACCTCTCCATAACCATACATTTGAGAGCAGACCTGAAAACATAAATGTCAGCAATTAAAATAAAGCAAAACAACCAACCAAAACACAACTAGCTGACAGGGGAATAAAGCCCCAGGTCCATAAAGCTGTTTCAAGTTTCTCTCTTTGGAGTGCAGACTGGGAGCAGAGACGAAGACAAGGAAGTGTGACTTGCAGCTTGTCATTACAAAGCTACTTAGCTAATAAGAACTCTGAATTACTACACATTTTAATTACATCATCCAGACCTAATACTGAGGTAGTTCCCAACATCCCAAATTAGCTAAAAATGAAAGAAAATGAGCATGGAACAAATGTGAGTAGACAAGAAGTTTCAGGCTAATGCAGTGCCTTGGCATGGATAAAAGAGGTAGGACAAGTTATCAGCTCTGGACCCCAAAACTTCTCCTAAGGAACATGCAGCCTTGCTCTAGAGACAGCTTTACAGAGTCTCCTTTTATTCCCAGCTCCTTTCCAGGAGCCAGAATTAGGCTGGCTTTGGAGGCGGGAAGGACCCACTTGCCAGTGCCGTGTCTTGTGTCCAACTTCGCAGGCAGTAGCAGAGGATAAGATGCCCTGAAAGGCTGCCAAGGGTAGGTCCCATCTCACTGGTGGTTACTAGTGCCACCTCGGGCACCCTTCTGTCTCTTGGAGGAGGGCAGCATGCAGGTGGGGTTACCCAGCCGAGTTCCACGCACGATGCCCGGCACCTCCCGGCACTTCCCCGGGTGGGTCTTGCAGCACGGAGCCGGGCGCCACACGCCTCCCCTTTAGCCCAGGGCTGACCCGGCCTGCCGGCGATCCCCGGCTGCGACACCACCTCCAGATCGCCGGTTCCTCGCCGGGCGGGTACCCAGAGGCGTGTTCCAGCCCCTGGGATGGTTTCCAGCGGCTCCCGGGTCTCCTCAGGACAGCAGCCGCCTCACCCAGCGCCACAGCTCCGCTCCCGGGCCGGGCTCCCCGGGGTGGGGACTACACGGCGACTCACCTCCCGCGGAGCTCCTGCTCTCCACCCCTGCCTCCGGCAGCATCTCCTGGATCCCCGCCCGACTGCGGCCACGGGAGTCCCCGCGGCGTGTCCCCCCTTCACCCTGGCCGCTCTCGCTTCGTTCCATCACCTTTGCGGGATCCTTTCCCCCTCTCTGGGAAGCCGCCACGGCCCATGGGCGCGGACCCGCTGCCCCGCAGGGTGGGGAAATCACGAACCGGAACCGCTGGAGAGCTGTGCCTTGGGACGGCGCAGGGGAGCTGCCGGCCGTCGGGATCCGCTTCCCCGGTCCCGGCGGCATGGGGGATGCGGGGAGGGGCCGGACCCACCCGGGCGCACCGTCACGGTGCGTGGCTGGCAGGTAAGCGTTCGGCTTTGAGAGGAGAAAAGGAGCTGGGAAATGAAGGTGCAGCAGGAGCTGCAGCACTGCCGGTAAGAGAGGGCCGTACCCGTCAGGAGAGCCAGCGCTCGGTACGGCGATTCCCTCTGGTGTGGCATGCGCGGGAGCTGGGGCACTCGCAGCTGGCCCTGGCTGTGTCCTCAGGCTCACAGAGGCAGGGGAGTGTGGCTGCCTTCCAGTCAGTGTGTGCAAGGCTGGCAAGGACTCAACCTGCACCCATCTGTACCCCAGGAGAAACCGTGAGAGTGCAGGGTTATACCTTAGGCTGCAGTGGCAGTTCCAAGTCACTTTGATTGTTGAGGATTTTGAGCAGAAATCAGTTGCTGAAAATCACAGAACCGTGGAATGGTTTGAGTTGGCAGGACCCCGGGAGGTCATCTGGTCTGACGCCTCCACTAGAGCAGCTGCTCAGAGCTTTGTGGAGCCTGACCTGAGTATCTCCTGGGATGTGGCCTTAACCACCTCCCTGGGCAACCTGTTGCAGTGTTCCAGCATCCTCATGGTGCACAGCTTGTTCCTAACATCCAGTCTAAATCTGCTCTTCTCTCATTTCAAACCATTGTCACTTGTCCTGTCACTGCAGGCCTTTGCAGCCTTCTTCTAGCGCCCTTCAGGTACTGGCAGGCCGCTGTTAGGCCTCTCTGGAGCCTTCCTTTCTCCAGGTTGAACACGCCCAGCTCCTTCAGCCTGTCCTTACAGCAGAGGTGCTTCAGCCCCCTCATCATCTTTGTGGCCCTCCTCCTGACCCTCTCCATCAGGTACATGTCCTTCCTGTGTTGAGGGTTCCAGAGCTGGACACAGCACTGCAGGTGAGGTCCACCAGAGTGAGGTGGCAGAATCACCTCACTACAGAACTTGATGGTCTGACCATCAATGATTAGTAGCTGCACTTCCTGTAAATCTTCTCTTCCAGGACAGTGCAGAATCTCTTTATAGGGAATTTGTGGCTGACCACAGAGCAAACATCACCTTTAACACCCTGAGAAGCCACTCACCATTTGAAGCCTTTGCAGCCACAAGCCAGAAAACATTCTAAAAAAGTCCAGTTGTAGATGTCACTGGTGAAGTTCGGTGCCATCATGGTCCCTGGACACATAACAGGCATCAGAAGTTTCTCCCCAAGATGTCTGCAGGCTGCGTGTCTGCACTAGGAAGCTCTTGGAGGCCAGAACCGAAGCAAGAACCCTATTCCTTCTACCGATAGGTCCATTCTCTTCTACAGGAGAGAAGAAAGAAGCGCACGCAGTGATCACCTGTGACTTCTGAAGTAGTGAGCCATCCTGACATGGGCTTCCTTAAGAAACTTATTCGCAAAGTTCCCTGGGTATCAGCCCTCAAGAACCGAGGGGTCCAGGATGGTTGGACCTACTTCAAACAGGAGCTCTTGAAGGCACAGGAACATCTGCTGAAAGATGAGCCGGCGGGGAAGGAGACAGGCCTGGATGAGCAAGCAGCTCCTGGAGGAACTAAGGGCAAAAAAGAGGCTGTATCACCTTTGGAAGGAGGGGAAGGCTTCTCAAGGTATGTTTAAGGAAGTTGTTAGATTGTGTAGGGAAACAATTAGAGAGGCAAAGGCCCAGTTAGAACTTGAGTTGGCCACCTCTGTGAAAGATAATAAGAAGCATTTTTACAAATACATTAACACTAAAAAGAGGGGCAAGAAGAACCTCCACTCCTTATTGGACCTGGAGGGGAGCACAGTGACTGAAGATGAGGAAAAGGCTGAGGTCCTGAACACCTTCTTTGCTTCAATTTTTAACAGCAAGGCAGGAGGAGTTCAGGATGAGTGGCCTCCTGAGCTGGGTGATGGGGTCAGGGAGCAGTGTAATGCCCCGGATATCCATGAGGAATTGGTTCGGGACCTGCTGAGCCACTTGGACACTCACAAGTCCATGGGGCCGGATGGGATCCATCCTAGGGTGCTGAGAGAGCTGGCAGGTGAGCTGGCCAAGCCGCTCTCCATCATTTTCCTCCAGTCCTGGCTGACCGGTGAGGTCCCAGATGACTGGAAACTGGCCAGTGTGGTCCCCATCCACAAGAAGGGTCGGATGGAGGAACAAGGAAACTCCAGGCCGGTCAGCCTGACCTCAGTGCCAGGGAAAATGATGGAGCAGATTATCCTGGAGGCAATAACTGCGCACCTGAGGGATGGCCAAGGGCTCGGGTCCAGCCAACATGGATTCAGGAAGGGCAGGTCCTGCCTCTCCACCCTGATCTCCTTCTATGATCAGGTGACCCACCTGGTGGATGTGGGGAGGCCTGTGGATATGGTCTACCTGGACTTCAGCAAAGCCTTTGACACTGTCCCCCACAGCAAACTGCTGGCTAAGCTGTCAGCTTGTGGCTTGGGCAGCAACACTCTGTGCTGGGTTAGGAACTGGCTGGAGGGCCGGGCCCAGAGAGTGGTGGTCAGTGGTGCCATGTCCAGCTGGAGGCCAGTCACCAGTGGCGTCCCCCAGGGATCAGTGCTGGACCCCATCCTCTTCAATGTCTTCACTGATGATCTGGATGAGGGGATTGAGACAGTCATCAGCAAATTTGCAGATGACACCAAGTTGGGAGCAGATGTTGGTCAGTTAGAGGGCAGAAGGGCCCTGCAGAGGGACCTCGACCGACTGGACAGATGGGCGGAGTCCAATGGGATGACATTCAACAAGTCCAAGTGCCGGGTGCTGCACTTTGGCCACAACAACCCCATGCAGAGCTACAGGCTGGGGTCAGAGTGGCTGGAGAGCTGCCAAACAGAGAGGGACTTGGGGGTGCTGATTGACAGCTGCCTAAACATGAGCCAGCAGTGTGCCCAGGTGGCCAAGAAGGCCAATGGCATCCTGGCCTGCATTAGGAACAGTGTGGCCAGCAGGAGCAGGGAGGTCATTGTGCCCCTGTACTCTGCACTGCTTAGGCCACACCTTGAGTCCTGTGTCCAGTTCTGGGCCCCTCAGTTTAAGAAGGACATCGAGACACTTGAACGTGTCCAGAGAAGGGCAACAAGGCTGGGGAGAGGCCTTGAGCACAAGCCCTATGAGGAGAGGCTGAGGGAGCTGGGGTTGTTTAGCCTGGAGAAGAGGAGGCTCAGGGGAGACCTCATTGCTCTCTACAACTACCTGAAAGGTGGTTGTAGCCCAGGAAGGGGTTGGCCTCTTCTCTCTAGCAACCAGCACCAGAACAAGGGGACACAGTCTCAAGCTGCACCAGGGGAACTTTAGGCTGGAGGTGAGGAGCAAGTTCTTCACGGAGAGAGTCATTCGCCATCGGAATGGGCTGCCCGGGGAGGTGGTGGAGTCACCGTCCCTGGAGGTGTTCAAGAGGGGACTGGACGTGGCACTTGGTGCCATGGTCTAGTCGTGGAGTCTGTGGTGACAGGTTGGACTCGATGATCTTTGAGGTTTCTTCCAACCTCAGCGATACTGTGATACTGTGATACTGTGACAAAGCTGCTTGATTCAGTTTCCTGTTCAGCATCCTGTGCGGTTGTCTGATGCCTGCAGTTGGTGGAGCTGAGCATTTTCCATCAAAGCCAGTGCACAAAAAAACTTCCTAATCTGTATGTCTCATCATTGCCTGCTGTAGTGTTGAAGGTACTGACCTCCCTTGTGGACCAAAGCAAGGGAAGGATGTTGTGTGAGAAGCTCTGTAAGAGACCTGCACAGGGTGATGGATCCATAGAGAGATCAGACAATCCCATGGTATGTGCTAAAAAGGAAAACCAATGTGCCATCCATTTCTATGGGCATTGTCATTGTTGATATCAATCCAGGCTGGGGAGTTATGAGATTGAGAGCAGCCCTGCAGAAAAGGACTTGGGGGTGCTGGGGGATGAGAAGCTGGACATGAGCCAGCAATGGGCACTTGCAGCCCAGAAGGCCAATGGCATCCTGGGCTGCATCAAAAGCAGCATGGCCAGCAGATGGAGAGAGGTGATCCTGCCCCTCTGCTCTGGTGAGATCTCACCTGGAGTACTATGTCCAGCTCTGGTGTCCCCAAGACAAGAGAGAAATGGATCTACTTAAATGGTCCAGAGACAGGGGTACAAAGATGATCAGAGGAGCTGGAGAGCCTCTCCTATGAAGACAGGCTGAAAGAATTGGGGCTGTTCAGCCTGGAGAAGGCTTCAGGGAGACCTTAGAGCTGCATTTCAATATCTGAAGGGGACTTACAGGAAGGCTGGAGAGGGACTGTTAGAAGGGCTTGTGGCGATAGGACCAGGAACAATGGTTTGAAACTGGAGCAGGGAAGATTTAGGTTGGACGTGAGGAAGAAGTAATTTACAGTGAGGGTGGTGAGACCCTGGAACAGGTTGGCCAGGGAGGTTGCAGATGCCTGCTCCCTGGAGGTGCTCAAGGCCAGCCTGGATGAAGCCTTGAGCAACCTGGGCTAGTGGAAGGTGTCTCTGCCCATGGCAGAGGAGTTGGAACTGGATGATCTTTAAGGTGCCTCCCAAACTTAACCATTCAGTGAATCTATTAATCTTATGCTGGCACAATAATCTTGTTTCTTTGTCACAACATGACAGCCCCTTTTCAGTGAAGGATTTCAAAAAGCCAGCCATGTTTTTAAGGTGTGTCTCATTTAATGCATGACCCTGGTCCTCTGCTGAACTTCACACAGCACACATGTGGACATTTAGTCGGTAAGGATCTGTGTTCCCAAGGAAATGCCACCAGAAGAGGGATCAATGCAGCTGCATAGGGAAGTGTGTGTGTTGCAAAGGGGTTTTCAAGAGGGCTGAGCAGATTTTTGTTTTCTCTCTTGCACAATGTAGTTCAATGGCTGTGGCTTCCTCTTTCTCTGTTAGACAAGACTGTCAGTGTGAAGGATGTAGAAGGAAACCTTTTGCTGACTGCTGTGGCACGATGAAACCTGAGAAATGGTATGCTAGGTTAAAAAGTGTCTTTTGAGCAAAGAGAGTAACTGTGATGGCTGAGTCCATTTGCATGGGGCTATTCCTCCAGAGGAGTAAGGAGGCAGTGTAAGCAGCCCAGAGGTCCTTCTGACCCCTGAGATGAGGTGAGGTCCCACACAGAATTTGGTAGTGCAGGGGAGCAGTGATTGCAGGAGCACAGGCACCATGCACCAGTCAGGCAAAGAATGTGTGCTGCTGTCAGTGACTGGAGGTCGGAAAACAAATTCTTTACCATGAGGGTGGTGGAACCCTGGAACAGGTTATTCAGGGAGGGAACTGAGGCCCCATCCCTGGAAATATTCAAGGTCAGGCTGGACAAGGCTCTGAGCAAGCTCATCTAGGGGAGGATGCCCCTGCTTACTGCAGAGAGGGGTGGACTAGATGACCTTTGGAGGTCCCTCCCAACCAAAATCATTCTGTGATGCTGTGATTCTATAAGGTGAGGGGTCATCCAGTGTGGGCACATCTGAAGTGGCCTAGTGCTGTACCATTGGGACAGCCATAGGGGGAATATGATGAGCAGTGTACATCACCTGCTTAGATCAATCCCTCTTTCCAAGCTCACTTTGACACTGAGAACAGTCACTTGGATATCTCTTGGACAGGAAGGGTAAATGCCCTGCAAATCTGAATGTTTTTATAGCTGTCTCTCCATACTCTGGCTCTGCTGGTTATTATTCATAGAATCACTGAATGGGTTGGGTTGGAAGGGACCTCCAAAGGTCATCTAGTCCAACCCACACTGTCTCATGGACCTCCTTTAAAAACATTAATGTATTCTGCAGGAAGTCTGTGGGAAGGAGTGTAAATTGTAAACTATTGTCAAAAGGGACTATGCAGGCTGGGACAAAATGTGAAGATCAACCAACCAGGTGCATAATAGAACAAAAAATATAGTTCAACTCTGCAGGAACCTTCAGAGAGGAAAAAAAAGAGTACACTTACAGAAAAGATGAATTGTAGTTTCAGAGAAAAACATGGAGTTGGCTGCAAAAGCACTTTGCTTACACTGGGTTTCGATACACCTCATTATTTTTGTCATTAAGATACAAACAGGAGACTTAGACTGAGCAGTAACACAGGACCAAATACTTTGTTATGTTCCTAATGCATTTAAGAATTCATTTTTTTTTAACTGATGATGGCATAAGTGACTGTGAAAACGTGCAACTGAACCAAAGACTCGAGGCTAGCATCCGCCATACTAATATCTTTTATTTAACCTCAACAAAAATTCCTCTTCAGATGTAAATTATTTTCCCACTTTCTGCTCACCAACTTTTTTCAGGTCATTTGACAGCAACTTGCAGCTTTGAGCAGCACTTAGGGCTGATGGAACTGAAATACGCCGCTCATCTCTCCTGTCTCATAAACCAACAACAGGATTTTGTCTTGCAGTTACTTCGTTTCCTCCACAAGAATTTCACAATGGGTTACAACGACAGGCTTGTGGAGAGCCCAGCTGGCTCCTCGATTGCCAGCTGGACTTCAGAGAGAAGTGAAAAAGAGAAATCCAGCTCTGGCTGAATTCAGTTGTGCACCAGTGAGATTCTGTGATGGCATTAAGGAAAAGTAGTCCACAGGCTAACCCTGCTGAAACATAATAAACCAGAGGTGGCAAGGTGCATGGAGGAAAATCTTCTGTTTTCTATTTGGTTCTTATTAGTTATCAACAACTGCTAAGAGCAATGAGTCTAAAATCGGTAGTATTTTATCACACAAACACAGCCCCTTGGTACTAGGTCAGTGTATGACACAAGCCAGGATCAACAGGCACTCAAAGGGGGCCTACAGGAAGGCTGGGGAGGGACTTCTCAGACATAGGACTAGGGGGAATGGAATGAAGCTGGAGGTGGGGAGATTCAGGCTGGATGTGAGGAGGAAGTTCTTCCCCATGAGAGTGGTGAAGCCCTGGAATGGGTTGTCCAGGGAGTTGGTTGGGGCCCCATCCCTGGAAGTGTTTAAGACCAGGCTGGATGAGGCTCTGGCCAGCCTGATCTAGTGCAGGGTGTCCCTGCCCATGGCAGGGGGTTTGGAACTAGCTGATCCTTGTGGTCCCTTCCAACCCTGACTGATACTATGATACTATGATACTTTCAGACACATTTGTGGTGTTTGCTTTTACGGAGCAAATAGTAACACTTCCAGTTTAAGTCTCAGCTCAATAATTCTGTCATTTCTAATACTGAAATGGGGAAAAAAACACATTTGAGTCATGTTAAAAGTACAAATATAGCCATTGCACTGAAACTTTGTAGCACTTCCACTAACAGAGATTAGAGAGTTGCTAAGGAAATTGCCCTTCCCCTAAATAAAGCCTCTCTGTCCGTCAGTTTGTTCATCCTCATTAAAGACTCAGCAGAGTCCAGTAACTTCCTCTCCAAAGATTCATTATGTGCTCAACATGCTCAAGTTACCAGGACAAGAAAGAGAAAGAAAAACCCAAATGAAAAAATAACCAACCAAAAAACCCCAAAAACCCTGTATTGATGAAACTTGTACTTGCTATACTGGAAATGATCCTTCTCTCCTGCTGTGATCCTCCTCATCTTGTAGCTGATCCAGCAGAAAAGGAAACATTGACTTCTTCTTTGAAGGTCTCTATAGGTGACTCCACAACCTCTCTGGGCAGCCTGTTCCAGTGCTCCATCCTCTCCATGGTAAAAAAGATTTTTCTCCTGATGGAATGTCCTGTGGTTGAGTTTACATCCATTGCTCCTCATCCTATCACTGAAAATTCACTAAAGACCACATTTTGCTAGAAACCCACTGGCATACAGGTCAATGAAAACAGGAGGAGCCTCTTGGAGGCATCCCTTAGTCCTGGGTTCTGATTGGTAATGGTCACTAGGATATGCCCTATGAGGCTGACACTGTCAGCCTGACCTTTCCAAGTGAGAGTCAGCCTCCTGCTGAACTGCACCAGGAATCAAAATCAGCCTCATCATTCTCTGCAGGCACCAACCACTGACGTTCTGAGAGCTTAGGTCTGTATGGCTTTGGGATTCCCTGTCCTCAGCATCAGGATGAGACCCTGACCAGGTCAGTGTGAAACATTTCACCCATTTCCTTGTGGTGATCATGACAAAGGTAACAAAAGAATCCTGAACTGTAAACTTAAGGTTTATTTTCAAACAGAGACAACAAACCCAGAACATGACTCTGTGAACAAAGAAAGCCCAGAAGCAGAGGTAAGGAAGTCACTTTCAAGCAAACTTCCTCGTTAGGGCATTCCTCGTGCAGTTCTGTTCCTGAGTCCTGTGACTTTCTGCGTCTCTCTGGGTTTGGTGGACCTGATGTAGTTCCGCAGTGGCCTGAGGGCACCTTCCCCTTTTCTGTCGCCCAGACTCCTGATGTGTGACGATGAACTCTTCTTCAGAGCAGATACACCCACTCTCAGATACCCATCATGGGAGCCAATGTGCTGAGTTTGGCAAAGTGTCTCAAGGAGCCTGCAAGAGTCCCTTTGACTAGATACTCAGACAGCTAAAGATACATGAGGCAAATCCCGTCCGCAGGAAGCTGGGGATGACATTCCTGCTTAGCTCTCTTGGGTTTAGCTCTGCCTCTACCTTTATGAAATAGCTGCAGCTTTTTCACACACATTTTGTGTTGATGAGTCTCCTGTGCAAGACGCGCTGTGTACTTTGTCTCCTCTGATGACAGCACAGAAATAGTCACTATCTCTTTCTATTTCAAACCTGAAGAGGGAGAGAAAGTCAGATTTAGTTGCATTGCTGACCTAGCTGGATGCAATGGTCAATATCACTCCTGTGAAAGATCAGGTGGCACCTGGTCTTGCTGTTAAGCTGTATGTCAATGTGATTAAAAGCTACCTTGTTGGAGTCTCCCTCCTATTTCTTCATTTTCTTCCCCAGACACCAACAAAAGCATTTGGGCCAGGCTTTCCCATCCAGAGATCTTCCCCTGCTTTTGCAGCCTCCATCCAGCAGTACTGGTGTCATACTTTCTTTTGCCACTTCCTAGTAGATCCTTTCTTTCCCCACTAAACACCATCTACTCTGACTCCTCCTGCCCTGCCAGAGCTGCAACTCTGTCTTCCCCTGCCCTGCTGATCACAGAATATATCTGGTTGGAAGAGACCTCCAAGATCCTCCAGTCCAACCTTTGACCCAACACTGAATGGTCAACACTAAACCATGTCCCTCAGCACCATATCCACACACCACTTGAACACCCCGAGGGATGGTGATGCTACCACTGCCCTGGGCAGACCATTCCAATGTTTGAGAACCCAGTCAGTGAAGAAATATTTCCTAACATCCAGCCTGAACCTCCCCTGGTGCAGATTGAAACCATATCCTCTGGTCCTGTCACTTGTCACCAGGAGAAGAGGCTGGGCCACTCTTTTCTCCAACCTCCCTTCAGGTAGCTGTAGAGAGCAATGAGGTCTCCCCTCAGCCGTCTCTTCTCCAGACTGAACACCCCCAGCTCCCTCAGGGCTACACCCCTGCTTGTAGCCCAGGTGCTCCAACCTCCCTTCACCAGCCTCATTGCCCTTCTCTGGACTTGCTCCAGCACCTCAATGTCCTTCCTGTAGTGAGGGGCCCAGAACTGAACACAGCACTCGAGGTGTGGCCTCACCAGTGCTGAGCACAGGGGATGATCACCTCCCTGTCCCTGCTGGCCACAGTGTTTCTAGCACAGGCCAGGATGCCATTTGCTTTCTTGGCCACCTGGGCACTCTGCTGACTCCTGTTCAGTTGATTGTCAACCAATACCCCCAGGTCCCTCTCCAATTTTCAGCTTTCCAGCCATGCATCCCCAAGTCTGTAGCTTACCATAGGGCTGTTGTCACCCAGGTGGCAACCTGGCCCTTGGCCTTGTTGAACCTCATACAATTAGCCATGGCCCAGATCCTATTGTAAAGCTTTCCTACCCTCTAGCAGATCGACACAGCCACCCAGCTTGCTATCATCTGCAAACTTACTAGGGTATCACCTGCAGACTTACTGCTGTGACACGCCTGTGTTTCCACACGACTTACAGGTTCCCTTAGCCTTGTGAATCAGGTTCCTACAAATCACAGCCCCTGCCCTGTCTAGTAGTCCCTGTTGTTGGTTCTGGTTTGGGCTTTTTTTGCACTGTTTCCAGATGCTGCATCACAGTGACTTGCTGGAATAAACTTACATGTCTGTGCTATGTTCCACACCATTAATCCACTTCCACTTCTTCTCGCTCTCCGAGTATCTGAGACCAAGAAGGTAGTAACAACATTCTGATTGTGAAGTAAGGTAATCCTAGAGAGGAAACAGACAATGACAGTGCATGAAAATCACTGTATCCAGCCAGATCAACTCTTTCACAGTCTCGAGGCTGATTTTTTTCCCCATGTTTTTTTATTCGATCTTATCTCCCTTCCTGGGTCTTCTTTAGAACAGACTCAACAGAATAATACACCTTTGCTCCCATGAAAGCCATACATTGTAGTTAGCCAGGTGTGGCTTGATATCTCTGTAAATCTCTTTTTAAATATATGTCATCTAGGCAGAGAGTTTGCTCCATCCTTGGAGATATTGAAGGTCAGGCTTGACAGGGCTTATGGCAGCCTAGTCTAATGGAGGATGTCCCTGCTTACTGCATGAGGGTCAGACTACATGATATTTGGAGATCCCTCTCAACCCAAACCACCCTATGATTCAATGATTCTTCCCATGGGAGCATTCTTGGAGTGAGAATGTTCCAGATACAAGACTTCAAGCACCAAGATGCATGAGGGTGCTTGCTGCCATACAGAGGTGTATATGGCTGACAGTAGATTATATACCCCCAAAGACATGGAATGTGAGAAGACCTCATCAGCCCTTTGGTACACAGGTCAAGAAACCCCATTTGAATTTGGATCTCACCAGTTCTTCCTTGCTCTCAATGACCACCAGGCTTGCACCCATCTTAGTACACTCTTCATAGGAGATGTTCCAGCTCTTCCATTTCTGTTTTTCATGAAAGAAGTAACATTTTGTCCCATTTTTTTTCCATTTTGGGGGCAGCCTGCAGAAGGAAAAAACAGGTGTGGGAAAATCCCTGTGCATACAAACAAAAGCATCCCATTACAAAAGAAAGGTAAGAGAGTAAGTTACACCCAGAACAGTACCTGTGTGGTTGTGCTTACCATTTTCACCAGGCCGCTGTGGACCCTTGCCATTCCCTGTGGCTGCAGTCACTAAACATGGGAAAGAGAATTAGAATCACAGCTAACATCATCCAGGCTTTGAAATCTTTGCTCAGCCAACACAAAGAAATGGTCAGGACAAAAAGCAGAGTTCAGTGTTCAAATCTCATATTTGCCTGCTGCAAAATGCAGCAATAGTGATACTACTTGAAAGAAAGAACTTCTCTCTCCATTGGCAGGCAAGGTACCGGGAGGACCAGAGAAGGGAACTCGGGAAGGGAGATGTGCTTCAGGGAGATAGGGAGAGTAAGTTACACCCAGAACAGTACCTGTGTGGTCCTGCTTACCATTTTCACCAGGCCACTGTGGACCCTTGCCATTCCCTGTGGCTGCAGTCACTAAACATGGGAAAGAGAATTAGAATCACAGCTAACATCATCCAGGCTTTGAAATCTTTGCTCAGCCAACACAAAGAAATGGTCAGGACAAAAAGCAGAGTTCAGTGTTCAAATCTCATATTTGCCTGCTGCAAAATGCAGCAATAGTGATACTACTTGAAAGAAAGAAAGAACTTCTCTCTCCATTGGCAGGCAAGGTACCGGGAGGACCAGAGAAGGGGACTCGGGAAGGGAGATGTGCTTCAGGGAGATAGGGACTGCAGGATGTAGTTTTGTTGGTTATCCAGCAGTTACAGCAAGAGGGAATTGCACTTAGTTAAGATGCTAAGAATGGAGCAGTATTTGAGAAGCAGCACACACACACTGATCCATCATGCTCACTACAGTTCTGCCATATCAAGGGCATTGTTATAGTCACATCTGTGCAGCTAGGCATGGGCTCCTCTGCACTAGCATGAGAGAACAGACAGTTCTTCCCTTTCTTCAGTGTTTGGACATTGCCAGTTCTTTAGTTGGGTTTTGCTTTGCTTTCTTTTAGAATTTTAAACTTTCAAACCATTTTACTCTTGTGTGAATTTCCTCGTACAGCCACCGTTGGCTGAAAACTACTGTCCCCTGCCTTCAAACCAGCCTTCTTTTGCTACTTGTTTTGGGTGTCATGAATTGAAGGGCAGGCAGTGGGTGAGGAACAGAAACTAATTGCAATTATTACAATATTAGCAGGACTTACACATGAATATCAGACACACTGCTAAGACCAGCAGGAGGAGTATCACAGCAACCACTCCAGCCACACGTGTTCTGGAGCAACATCTTTTACCTAGAGATAGACAGAAAAAACAAACTTAGGGGAGCCAGTGGGAAAGGAACCCTTCACCTTCATTCAAAGATGCCCTTTTCAGGCTTTCACTAAGATAGCTCTTTCAAATCACACAAAGCCCTTTGGTGTTTTCCCTTCACACGTTTCTTCTTTGTGTGATAGGCAAGGCATGGATATTTTTTTCTCCATCACAGATTCTCAACTTGAATCCTTCTGTTACTGTGTCAAATTCTGCTGCACTAGAGGTCATGAGCTCTTGAGGCCTTGTCATGACCTTGTCATGACCTTGTCATGACCTTGTCATGAGGTCTTGAGTGACAGGTTGGACTTGATGATCTTTGAGCTCTTTTCCAACCTTATTGATTCGATTTGATTCTATTCTATTCTATTCTATTCTATTCTATTCTATTCTATTCTATTCTATTCTATTCTATTCTATTCTATTCCCAGTCTAGTCTAGTCTAGTCTAGTCTACTCTATTCTATTCTAATTTTAAGAGCTGCTTACAACATCCAGCCCTTGACAGCTTGCTCTTAGTAATTTAAAAGTAACAGAAAACCTGGATGTCATGTCCAGCAGCTTGACTCCCTTACAGTTAAGATGAAATCTATTGGGCACTCTGTACCAGATTCCTGAAGAATCAGAAATTTGGATCCTTACTCCATTTTCTCGGCCAGGTGCTACAATGTGGTGTTTTCATTTCTCCCTCCAGTCCTGCACAGGGTACTAGGACCATTTCTTGTAAGCACCACCTTAGCATTCTGGGTCACTGCCAGTTTCTCATTGACGCTTCTCTCCACCCTTCCCAGTCTGGCTGGTAACCACATGACCCAGACTGTCAGCAGGTAATTTGCAACTGCCAAATGGATTTGTTGCTTTGTGCAATCAACATGTTCTCAGGGTACGGCCATTTCCTGACCAAACCTCCTCAGGCAGAAATCCTGACAGCACAGACTTCGTCCTGAGTGCCAGGTGAGTGCCTGCTTCTTTCAAGGACTGGTTTAAACTCAGTTTATTTTACTACTGTACTAAGCATGAGAGCTTCTTAGCATTTTGATAGTTCAAGCAGTAATGCACAAGTAGGTGTGAAAATGAGGTCACAAGGCAGAAGAGACCAGATACTGCCTGCAGTCAGGAGGAAGATTAGGACAGCTTTCTTTATCTAAAATGGCTTTACAGAGCAGGGGGAACAGGAGCAAAACCCTCACTATGGTTTTCAGTTCCTAGTTGTCACACACACCCCATACAGTTCAAAGCTAGCAAAAGGGGCAAGTAAATACTCTAGCAAGTATCAGAAGCAGGAAAGGATGAGAAGCTCTCCTTTACATTTTAATTCTGTCTCATGAGGCCAGTTGGCCACTGAACATACTGTTAGTCCTATATGGGACCTCTATAGCACCTGGCCAGTATCCAATGAGTTGGCTGAAGAACGAGTATGGCAAGGATCCCCTTGCAGTAAATGCATAGATTTAGCATGGTTTAGGTTGGGATGAGTCTTGAAGGTCATCCAGTTCCAACCCCAAGGCAGGGACACCTTTCACTAGCCCAGGTTGCTCAAGGCCTCATCCAGCCTAGCCTTGACCACCTCCAGGCAGGGGGCATCCACAATCTCCCTGGGCAACTTGTTCCACTGTCTCATCACCGTCTCTGGAAAGAATTTCTTCCCAATCTACAATCTTAATCAGCCCTCCTCAAGCTTCAGTCCATTCCCTCTCATCCTGTCACTCCAAGCCTTTGTCAAAAGTCCCTTCCCAGCTTTCTTGTAGGTCCCATTCAGATACTGGAAGGCTGCTCTAAGGTCTCCCCAGAGCCTTCTCTACTCCAGGCTGAACAGCCCCAACTCCCTCAGCCTGTCCCCACAGGGGAGGTTCTCCAGCCCTCTGATCATCTTGGTGGCCTCCTCTGGACCCACTCCAGTAGCCCTGTGTCCCTCTTATGCTGGGAAAATAAGAAACCTCCTCCTCTCCTCTAATTGTTTAAATTCATATCAATTTATCAAAAGAACTCACCAGCTGATGTGTAGTCAGCTTCAGGATTTGTGTCTAGAGACTGCACTTTCACCTCTGCATATGTAGAACCTGAAACCAAGCAAAGATAACAGAAAATTCTGAGGGGGGAGGAAATAATTAAATGGAACCAAAAAAAAACGTATTGAAATTATGAGATGTGCTAAACACAACAGCAAGTGATGTGGAGAAAAATGTCCAGGGTTGTCTGATTGTTTCATTCACTTCACGTCTTGAGAATGGCTACAGAGTCATAGAATCACAGAATCATTCAGGTTCGAGAAGACCCTTGAGATCATCAGGACCAACCATCAACCCTATTCTACCAAGTTCACCAAAAAGCCATATTGCCAAGTGCCACATCTAAATGACCTTTAAACACCTCCAGGGATGGTGACTCCCCCACCTCCCTGTGCAGCCTTTTCCAATGCCTGACCACTCTTGCAGGGAAAAATTTTTCCTCATGTTCACCCTAAACCTCCTCTGATGCATCTTGAGGCTGTTCCCTCTTGTTCTGTCATTAATTACCCGTGAGAAGAGCCCAGCCCCTACCTCTCCCTATTGTCCTTTCAGGTAGGTGTAGAGGGTGATAAGGTCTCCTCTTATCCTCCTCTTCCTCTAACTAACCAGTCCCAGTTCACAGTATCACAGTATCGATGAGGTTGGAAGAGACCTTGAAGATCATCGAGTCCAACCTGTCACCACAGACCCCATGACTAGACCATGGCACCAAGTGCCACATCCAGTCCCCTCTTGAACCCCTCCAGGGATAGTGACTCCACCACCTCCCCGGGCAGCCCATTCCAATGGTGAATGACTCTCTCCGTGAAGAACTTTCTCCTCACCTCCAGCCTAAAGTTCCCCTGGTGCAGCTTGAGACTGTGTCCTCTTGTGCTGGTGATGGTTGCCTGGGAGAAGAGACCAACCCCTTCCTGGCTACAGCCACCTTTCAGGTAGTTGTAGAGAGCAATGAGGTCTCCCTGAGCCTCCTCTTCTCCAGGCTAAACAATCCCAGCTCCCTCAGCCTCTCCTCATAGGGCTTGTGCTCAAGGCCTCTCCCCAGCCTTGTTGCCCTTCTCTGGACACGTTCAAGTGTCTCGACGTCCTTCTTAAACTGAGGGGCCCAGAACTGGACACAGGACTCAAGGTGTGGCCTAACCAATACAGAGTACAGGGGCACAATGACCTCCCTGCTCCTGCTGGCCACACTGTTCCTAATGCAGGCCAGGATGCCGTTGGCCTTCTTGGCCACCTGGGCACACTGCTGGCTCATGTTTAGGCAGCTGTCAATCAGCACCCCCAAGTCCCTCTCTGTTTGGCAGCTCTCCAGCCACTCTGACCCCAGCCTGTAGCTCTGCATGGGGTTGTTGTGGCCAAAGTGCAGCACCCGGCACTTGGACTTGTTGAATGTCATCCCATTGGACTCCGCCCATCTGTCCAGTCGGTCGAGGTCCCTCTGCAGGGCCCTTCAACTCTCTAACTGACCAACATCTGCTCCCAACTTGGTGTCATCTGCAAATTTGCTGATGACTGTCTCAATCCCCTCATCCAGATCGTCAGTGAAGACATTGAAGAGGATGGGGCCCAGCACTGATCCCTGGGGGACGCCACTGGTGACTGGCCTCCAGCTGGACGTGGCACCATTGACCGCCACTCTCTGGGCCCGGCCCTCCAGCCAGTTCCTAACCCAGCACAGAGTGTTGCTGCCCAAGCCACGAGCTGACAGCTTAGCCAGCAGTTTGCTGTGGGGGACGGTGTCAAAGGCCTTGCTGAAGTCCAGGTAGACCACATCCTCAGGCCTCCCCACATCCACCAGGTGGGTCACCTGATCATAGAAGGAGATCAGGGTGGAGAGGCAGGACCTGCCCTTCCTGAATCCATGTTGGCTGGACCCGAGCCATCCCTCACATGCGCAGTTATTGCCTCCAGGATAATCTGCTCCATCATTTTCCCTGGCACTGAGGTCAGGCTGACCGGCCTGGAGTTTCCTTGTTCCTCCATCCGACCCTTCTTGTGGATGGGGACCACACTGGCCAGTTTCCAGTCATCTGGGACCTCACCGGTCAGCCAGGACTGGAGGAAAATGATGGAGAGCGGCTTGGCCAGCTCACCTGCCAGCTCTCTCAGCACCTTAGGATGGATCCCACAGTATTTCACAGTATCACCAAGGTTGGAAGAGACCTCGAAGATCATCCAGTCCAACCTGCCAGCTCACCTGCCAGCTCTCTCAGCACCCTAGGATGGATCCCACCCGGTCCCATGGACTTGTGAGTGTCCAAGTGGCTCAGCAGGTCCCGAACCAATTCCTCATGGATATCTGGGGCATTACACTGCTCCCTGACCCCATCACCCAGCTCAGGAGGCCACTCATCCTGAACTCCTCCTGCCTTGCTGTTAAAAATTGAGGCAAAGAAGGTGTTCAGGACCTCAGCCTTTTCCTCATCTTCAGTCACTGTGTTCCCCTCCCGGTCCAATAGGGAGTGCAGGTTCTTCTTGCCCTTCTTTTTAGCATTAACATATTTGTAAAAATGCTTTTTATTGTCCTTCACAGAGGTGTTCAGCTTCAGTTCTAACTGGGCCTTTGCCTCTCTAATTGTTTCCCTACATAATCTAATAACTTCCTTAAACATACCTCGAGAGGCCTTCCCCTCCTTCCAAAGGTGATACAGCCTCTTTTTTTCCCTTAGTTCCTCCAGTTCTCTCAGCTGCTCTTCATCAGACTCATTCTCTGGGCCCTCCATCAGCTTAGCTGCTCTTCTCTGCACCCCCTCCAGCCCCTCAATGTCTTTCTTGTACTGAAGTGTCCAAAACTGAAGCCAGCACTCAAGGTGGCCTCACCAATGCTGAGTACAGAGGGGCAATCCCCTCCCTCTCTTGCTGGTCACACCATGGCTTATCCAAGCAGGATGCCCATGGCTTTCTTTGTCCCTTGGGCACACTGCAGGACTATAGTCAGCATATTCACTGAAGCAAACCTGAAAAAAGGCAGATCGTGCTAAATTTGAAGGGGTTATGAGGTAATTATAAGATGGTGAGAAAAGTGAAAACTGACATCTGCAGATAATAAAGACAAACAAGTATGGAAGTAAGCATGTGGAGAAGGAAGGAAGGACAAGGACACATGAAAAGGGGGTGGACAGAACGAGACATGATGTTGCAATTTCATAAAACATTCAAAGTCATCCTAACTTTCAGGGCTGAGCTGCTGTGTTTCTCTCACTATACAGAATTAATGTCTTCTGGCAGTTTGAAATGCATTCCTCTGGCTTATGGAATTGATTTCATTGCTTGGTGAACAATGCATTTGATCCAGGGAATCCACCCTCAATGAGAGAATAGCAGACTGGAGGAGAAGGCATTGGGGAAGCCAATGCTTGAGGTCTTTTCTCTGAAATCCTTGTAATTGCTGGGAAATACTGTGCCTAATTGAAGGGAACACATGGGAGAAAAGAGCTGATAGGGATTTGCCAGAAAGCAGAGAGACATCAAAGTGCTGTTACAGCTGTAGACAAGCTGTTACTGGGAGTACATGGATTAAATGATAAGGACTACTGAGTTTTTCATCAGGTGACATCTCTTGTGGCTGCCTGTCAATTTAGCTGGGATGGAACCTTTTGAAAGACATGGTAGAAACACTGGGGTTGGCTGCAGCTCAAAAGGAGATGCCAAGGGATGCAAAATGCAAGTGCAGGATAGCAAGAAGTAGAAACTATTTGTGTCAAAGAGTTATTAAGGAGAAAGGAAAGAAAGGAGGGAGGAAGGAAGGAAGGAAGGAAGGAAGGAAGGAAGGAAGGAAGGAAGGAAGGAAGGAAGGAAGGAAGGAAGGAAGGAAGGAAGGAAGGAAGGAAGGAAGGAAGGAAGGAAGGAAAGGAAGGAAGGAAGGAAGGAAGGAAGGAAGGAAGGAAGGAAGGAAGGAAGGAAGGAAGGAAGGAAGGAAGGAAGGAAGGAAGGAAGGAAGGAAGGAAGGAAGGAAGGAAGGAAGGAAGGAAGGAAGGAAGGAAGGAAGGAAGGAAGGAAGGAAGGAAGGAAGGAAGGAAGGAAGGAAGGAAGGAAGGAAGGAAGGAAGGAAGGAAGGAAGGAAGGAAGGAAGGAAGGAAGGAAGGAAGGAAGGAAGGAAGGAAGGAAGGAAGGAAGGAAGGAAGGAAGGAAGGAAGGAAGGAAGGAAGGAAGGAAGGAAGGAAGGAAGGAAGGAAGGAAGGAAGGAAGGAAGGAAGGAAGGAAGGGAGGGAAAGGAAGGAAGGGAAGGAAGGAAGGAAGGGAGGGAAAGGAAGGGAGGGAAAGGAAGGAAGGGAGGGAAAGGAAGGAAGGGAGGGAAAGGAAGGAAGGGAGGGAAAGGAAGGAAGGGAGGGAAAGGAAGGAAGAAAGGAAGAAAGAAAAAGAAAGAAAGAAAGAAAGAAAGAAAGAAAGAAAGAAAGAAAGAAAGAAAGAAAGAAAGAAAGAAAAAGAAAGAAAGAAAGAAAGAAAAAGAAAGAAAGAAAGAAAGAAAGAAAGAAAGAAAGAAAGAAAGAAAGAAAGAAAGAAAGAAAGAAAGAAAGAAAGAAAGAAAGAAAGAAAGAAAGAAAGAAAGAAAGAAAGAAAGAAAGAAAGAAAGAAAGAAAGAAAGAAAGAAAGAAAAAGCCAAAACACCAAAAAAAAAAAAAAGAGAGAAAGAATAAATGAAATGCAGAGACAAAGTGTTTGAAGGCTGTTACTTTAGGATGTAATTTTCCATAGATGTAGCAGAAGCAGTGCAAAAGTTTAGGCAATAATTCTTAGGTTAGAATTTTCTCAAAGCCATGCAAAATTCTAGTCCTGGACTAAATCTGTCCATGAAACATTTTATGCTTGATTTATTCAGTAGTTCATACAGACAGATGCAGAAGGAAAAGCCCTGAAGCAATGCCTGCTACGGTCAGCAAAAACAGGCTGCAGGAGACTGCTTCAAACACCAGGAACATGAGGCACTCAGTCTCCTGATTGGAATGTCTGCTCTGCGAGGACACTCCTGATTCAGGACCAGTTGGCATTCAGCTGTGGAATAATCTCCTGCATTGATGGAAACTACTCTTAATATCACACAAGGAGCTCTCTCTTGCACTTGCACCTAAATAAATGAGCAGCAGACCTCATGCAATCCCCTTTTTTTGTGGTTAAAAAGTCAGTGTGGCCACTTCACCTACATACATTTCATAGCGCTTGGCCACCACATTTCCTTTGTCTTTGTGGTGGCTTTGGTGCTCCACAGCACTCTTTCAAAATATGTGGGAAGAAGGCTGAAGAATAGAAAGAAAGCTGAGTGCAGCCAGATTGACCTACCTTGGACATCAGTGATCTTCTGCTGCCTGGGTCTGGTTGATTGGGGCAAGTTCAAGTCAGCGTAAATGACAGTTTCTGACATTCTTGCTCTCCCTTCTTTGTAATACTCCTTGCAGTTTTAAAATGGTACTGAGCATGACTCAGAGCTCTTTCCTCTTCCTCTCATGCAGAAACATTTAGTGAGAAAGGAAGTGTAGTTCTCATTGTACCGTCATAGTACCAAGTTACTGGCAGGGTAGTGGCCTCACTGTCATCGCCTGTGTTGGTTAAGTCCTTCTGGCAGTAGCACCCCACCCTCCCAGCCCTTCACTTGGTGTTTTGAAGAGACAAATTTTCTTATATGAAATTGAAGGCAGAAGAGAAGTACAGAGATTGATAAGCCAGTCCCAGGAAGCAGAGCAAAGCTCTCAGGGTGGACCCTCAGCACATCTCCAGCAGCAGTCTTGCAAAGTCCAGAAGGCAGCGCTCTCAAAAGCAGACACTTACAAGCATGATATTGATTTAGTGATGCCACATCTGGCATATTGTGTCCAGGTCTGGGCCCCTCAGTTCGAGAAGAGCATCAGGGAACTGCTTGAAAGAGTCCAGAACAGAACCACAGAGATGCTGAAGGCTGTGGAACACCTCCCTGCAGAGGAAAGGCTGAGGGAGCTGGGGCTCTTGAGCTTGGAGCAGAGGAGCCCGAGGGGTGACCTCATTCATGTTGATAAAGATGTGAAGGGCAGTGTGGGGAGGGCAGAGCCAGGCTCTGCTCAGGGATGTTCAATGAGAGGACAAGGGGCAATGGGTGCAAGCTGGAACAGAGGAGGTTCCACAGGAACAGGAGGAGAAACATTTTCCCTGTGAGGGTGCCAGAGCCCTGGAGCAGGCTGCCCAGAGAGGTTGTGGAGTCTCCTTCTCTGCAAATATTCCAGACTTGCCTGGATATGTTCCTGTGTGACCTGCTCTGGGTGATCCTGCTCTGGCAGGGAGGTTGGACTGGATGAAAAGTTCTACCTGCTGTAAAATCTTTAGATTTTGAAGGACTTTGAATTAATCTTTCTCGTGTTAGAAGCCATTTCAGCTTCTTTCCAATGTGAACTGGACATTTTACTATCTCTATTTAGACTTTTTAACGTGTTTTGATGGCACTACTTATATCAGTTATGTGTTTTAAGTAGTATATGATGATGATTGTCTTTGTGTTCACAAATTCATAGATTCATAGAATGGCTTAGGTTGGAAGGAACCTTAAAGATTATCCAGTTCCTGCACCCTGCCTTGGGCAGGGACACCTTCCAGTAGCCCAGGTTGCTCAAGGCCTCATCCCACCTGGCTCTGAATACCTCCAGTGAGGTGTTATCCACAACCTCCCTGGGCAACCTGTTCCAGTGTCTCACCACCCTCACTGGAAAGAATTTTTTCTTAATCTCCAGTCTCAGTCTGCCCTCTTACACTGGGGGCACCAGAACTGAAGGCAGTGCTGCAGGTGGGGTCTCAGCAGAGCAGAGCAAAGGGGCAGAATCCCCTCCCTGTGCTGCTGCTCTCCCTGCTTTGGATGCAGCCCAGCACACAGCTGCCTTCTGGGCTGCCAGTGACCATTGATGGCTCATGGGGAGTTTGTTGTCAACTGACAGCCCCTAGTCCTTCTCCTCAAAGCTGCTGTTGAGCCACTGCCTCACCCAGACTGGATTTGTGTTTGGGATTGCCCCTACCCAGGTGCAGGACCTTACCCTTGGCCTTGGTGAACTTCAGGGTGGCTTGGCCCCACCTCTCCAGCCTGTCCAAGCACAAGTTTGGGGATGGAGCTTGCCACACTTTGTATGGATACCATGTGCTGACAACTCATGCAAGGCCAGGGGCCCAGGACTCCCTGCAGACCTGTTCTCCCGTGTTTCATGCCTCTCAGTGTGACAGGTGAAAGTCATGTCCCTTAACGCCCAGGTGGGAAGCGCTCAGCCGTTGCAGGGCGGCATCAGGACCAGCATGGCACACAATGCCAGGCACTTCATTCAGCTCACACAATGCAGCACTACACAGCATTCTGCTGTACAAGGTTTTGCTTTGTATTAAAGTCCATGGTCAGGGCTTTGACCACTGCACTCGCTCAAGGTCCCAGGATGCTTTTTTCTTTGCCATATTCAATTTGCTAATTCAAATGCTGACCAGACATTACTGTGGACAAATGGCATCTCAGTTACTTCAGCTGGCTAGCTGCATGTCAGATGGCTGTATTCTTCTCTTGCTTCATAAGCTGCTGTGCAGCTGCTGGATATTACCCACCATTTACTGGGCCTTCAGTGAGGGACAGCTGACTTTCACAGAATCACAGAATGGTAGGGGTGGAAGGGACCTCTGAAGATCATCTAGTCCAAGAGCACTGCTAGAGTAGGACCACCTAGTGTCAATCACACAGAACACCTGCCATGCACCTGCCATGCAGGTTCAGAATGCCTCCAGAGATGGAGACTCCACAACCTCTCTGGGCAGCCTGTTCCAATGCTCTGCCACCCTCAAAGGGATGAAGTTTTTTTCTTTATCTTTATGTAGAAATTCCCAAGTCCCAGTTTGTGCCCACTGCCCCTTGTCCTGTCTCTGAAAAGAGTCTGGCTCCATTCCCCTGACATTTACCCTTTAGATATTGATCAGCATGAATGAGATTTCCCCCTCATTCTCCTCCAGTAGCTTGTGTGTGATCCCACTTATGAATCAGGCATTGTCCTTGCAACTCTTCTTTAGGGAATATTATTTGTGGTGTTCAGTTGTGAAACTCAACTTACTGTACAGGTACATGGTGTTTCCTGTGTGTCCAAAGAACCTCGGGAGAAATGCATGAGGCAGAAGAAAGAATCCTTCCAAGAATCAAATGCCAGCAGTGTATGGCCCTAGGTTAGTGGTGAAGTCTGCACTGAAATGAGAACCCAGCTGCTCTTTCACTACAGCTTGAAGTTTCACTATTTCCCATCTTCTAGTGCCATCTACAGGCTCTGACTGAATGGACTCAGTGTTGGGCCTTGAGCAAAAAAAGAGTCTGGCTCCACCCTCCTGACACTCACTCTTTAGATATTGATCAGCACTGATATTAATGAGATCCCCACCCAGTTTCATCTTCTCCAGGCTCAAGAGCCCCAGCTCTCTCAGCCTCTCCTTGTAAGGCAGATGTTCCAGTCCTCTCAGCTTTTAAATGGCTCTCTACTGGACTCTTTCCAGTAGCTGTCTTTCTTGAACTGGGGAGCCCCAAAATTTATGCAGTATTCCAGATGAGGCAGAGTAGAGGGAAAGGAGAATTTCCCTCAACCTGCTGGCTGCACTCTTCTTATTGCACCCCAGGATGCCATTGGGCTTCTTGGCTACAAGGACAATTGCTGGTTCATGGTCAGCCTGTTTGTCCACCAGGACTCCAAGGTCCTTTTCCCCAGAGATGTTCTCCAGCAGGTCGGCCTCTAACCTGATCAGTGGGGTTGTCCTTCCTCAGATGCAGGCCTCTTCACTTGCCCTTGTTGAAATTAATTTGTTTTCTCCCCAACCAGCCCAGGCTGCCATTGGCCTTCTGGGCTGCAAGTGCCCATTGCTGCCTCAAGCCCAGCTTCTCATCCACCAGCACCCCGAAGACTTTTTCTGCAGGGCTGAAAATCTCATCACGCCCCAGCCTGCATTGATAGCTAGAATTGCCCTGAGTTAGGTGCAGGACCTTGCACTTTGCATCATTTAACCTCATGAGAGTCTCCCCAGCCTACCTCTCCAGCCTGTCCAGGTCCCTTTGGATGGCACCCATTCCATCCTTCAGTCTTATCAACCACACCACTCCTAGGCCAGTGTACCCTGTTACAAACAGGTGAATGCAGCCACCTTGCACATCATCCACTGTGAAAAACCTTCCAAAATCCTGCCTTTCCTTCAGGTTACTCAGTGGAGCCTGAGGCCCCTAAGGAGCTACTTTATAAGTAGGAAACATTATTCATATCCATAAATCATCAAAAATGTTCTACCTACCTACTCTAGAATTCTTGCTGCATACTCTTGCCAATTCCCAGCACTCAGAATTCACTGGGGTAATTGAAAATCATGACATTTTTAGAACAATTATGAATTTGAGCTCTTCCAATCTGTCTTTTGACACCCAAGCCTTAAATAGTGCATTTCAAGATCTTTTCTGCAGCCAGCATGGACTAAGTAGGTTCTGCACCAAAGAAACAAAAGCACAGATTTCATGCAGATTTCCCCACAGACATAGGGATCCAGGCACCCTCAGTAAGTTTCTGGATGACACTGAGCTGGAAGGGAGTGTTGATCTGCTGGAGGGTAGGAAGGCTCTGCACAGGGACCTGCACAGGCTGGATCCATGGGCTGAAACCAATTCTATGATGTTTAAAAAGACCAAGTGCTGAGTCCTGCACTTTGGTCACAACCACCCCAAGCAACACTACAGGCCTGGGGCACAGTGGCTGGAAAGCAGCCTGGTAGGAAAGGATCTGGGGGTGCTGGTGGACAGCTGAACATGAGCCAGCAGTGTGCCCAGGTGGCCAAGGTGGCCAACAGCATCCTGGCCTGGATCAAAACCAGTGTGTCCAGCAGGAGTAGGGCACTGATGGTGCCCCTGTATTTGGCCCTGGTGAGGCCACAGCTTGAGTGCTGGGTTCTGTTCTGGGTGCCACAGGATAGGAAAGACATTGAGGGGCTGAAGGGTGTCCAGAGAAGAGCAGCCAGGCTGGTGTGGGGTTTGGAGGGCATCATATGAGGAGGGGCTGAGGGTGCTGGGTTTTTTGGTATGGAGAAGAGAAGGCTGAGGGGAGATCTTACTGCTCTCTACAACTCCCTGAAAGGAGGTTGGAGTGAGGCTGCTGTTGGTCTCTTCTCCCAAGTAACCAGCGATAGGATAAGAGGAAATGGGTTTGAGTTGTGCCAGGGGGGTTAGGTTGGACATTAGGAAAAACTTCTTTACTGAGAGCATGTTGAGGGGTTGGAACAGGCTGCCCTGGGAGGTGGTGGAGTCACCATCCCTGGAGATGTTCAAGAAGCTGTAGTAGGTGCTTCAGGATATGGTTTAGTGATCATGGTAGTTGGGTTACAGTTGGACTTGATGATCTTGAAGGTCTTTTCCAGCCTTAATGATTCTATGAAATGCATGTATGTTCAAAGCAGCTACCCAGATCAGCAGAGACTTGAAGACAGGAGCATTAATCTCTTTTAGCCTCTGTTCCCCATCACCAGGATGGAGATGATAATCCCAGTGATTTGCATGTGATGCTGGATAAAATACAGCTATTGATGCATGTGATCCGTGGGGACCTGATGGTAAAGGCCCCTGAATCCAAAAGAATGAAAAAGAAAGAAGGGAACAAATCTGCACCTCTTCTGAGGGTTAGATAATATGCATTAAATAATAGTTTGAGCTGCACATTGAGTAAGGAGGAGGAAAGAACTATGGAAAAGCAGCTCATTTGCTGAAAAAAAAAAGGCATTTTGTTGTGGAAAGAGGAATATGTGGTCATCTAATTAAGAAACATACAGTTATGCCTATAGTTCAAGCTTACAAGGAGCCCCATTCCTTGTATTTCTTAACTTTTACTTGCTGAACTGCAGCTTTACTGATGTGTGTCAACCGGGGTCAGTTCCCTTCCAAAAGTCAAACAGCAACAAACCCCAGGATGAGTAACTTTCATCTTAGATAAGCCCTTCTAACTAACACAGGTGAGAAGCAGGTCTGGTTCTCCATGACGCCAGCTCAGACTCCTTCTACCTGGGGAGCTGCAGCAGCAGGCAAAGTACACAACCTGGAGGGATATGAAACAGCCATTGCCAGGCCTCTCTGCTGTTTCATAGCCACTGTTTTCTCTTGGCTTTTGCACAGAGTATTCCATCCCTTTCTGACAAGTGTCTTCACCTCAGATATTTCAGTCGTCGGTCTAGCATTCAGCAGAGCACTGTGCTCCCCAGCCAGCCTCTGCTTTCTACCTTTCTTCCAACCTGGGCAGCAGGAGGCACATGAAGAGCATGGAGGGGATGCTCTTCTCTCTGCAACACCTGTGACGGATGCCGCAGTGCCTGAAGCATTGCAATCGCAAGGGTGATACTCCTGGCTGTCCCAAGGTGCTTGTGCAGGAGTGACAGACACGGGACTCAAGCAGCAGCAAGAGGTGGAGCATGCTTGACACACCCACCTCCAGATGGTTCCTCTTCTAGCCATGTGCTAAAGGTATTTTTTCCAGTTCATTACTTGGTGAAATATGCTTGTTAGTAATTTTCAGGAGTGTGTTTTGGTTTTCCGCCCAAAAGAGGAACTGCACAACACAGACCTGTCAGCTAAGTACTGTGACTTCTTAGACCACTTCCTAAACCAAGTTCACAGGAGGGATCATGAAGCATTCCTCCTCATCTCGCTGTCAAGACCGAGCATCTTTTGCTGAACTTTCTGAACAAGCGCAGGTTGAGTCCAAGCTGAAACACAGCTTAGCCAAGTCATGAGCAACTTAAACCCCGGGTTAAATTGGTATTTCCACCACCCGCCGTATCAGTCCAGGGCAGCCGAGCCGAGCCGAGCCGAGCCGAGCCGAGCCGAGCCGAGCCGAGCCGAGCCACTCCCCGAGCCGCCATGTCGGCGCGGCCCCTTTAAATGCTAATGAGGCTGCGCCCATGCCGGCGCCGGCCCCCGCTGACTGTGTTAAAAACTTCGGCGGGGCCATTTTGGGGGCAGTAAGACCCAGCGCGGGCCCGCGGGACACCGGCCGCTAAGCGCCGCGCATTCAGCCTCCTGCCAGGCACCATGAGTGAGGCGGCGGAGACCAGCACCCCCAGCCCGGCGCCCACCGCAGCTGCCACCGCGACCACCACCGCCTCCCCGGCCGGAGCCCCTGCGCCGCCGTCTCCCGCCGGCCCGGACGCCAAGCCCAAGAGCCCTGTCAGCGCCGCCGCGCCAAGCGCGGCTGCTGGGGAGGCGGCCCCCGGCGCTGCTGCTGCCGCTGCTGCTGCCGCCGCCGCCGCAACCGCAACCACAGCCGCAGCCACAACCGCCGCGGCCGAAACGGAGAAGAAAGTGCTTGGTGAGTGCTGGGCCCCGCTCCCAACTTCCCGGGACACCTGTGGAGGGGAAGCGCGGGGGGACGGGACGGGACAGGACAGCGCAGAGCCGCCGCCCAGGGCGCAGCCCGGCTCCCCGCCCCGCGGCTGTCACTCACGCTGCGCTTCGGGGGGGCTGCGCTGCCGCTTCTTCCGCCTTCTCCTCCGGCTGGGAAAGCCAACTTGGAGTTGAGTGGAGGCACCTGTGGTGCAGCAGCGTCGTTCTCTGCCTCACCTGTCCCTGGGCTCTTCTCCGGGGCTCGTAGAGGATAGTGAGGGATGTGCAGCCACGTTGCTGGGCGTCCCGGCACCTGCCGGGGCATCCCTTCTTGGAAAGGGGTAGCTGTTAAACACTGCGTCAGTCCTTCTCCCATTATCTTAAGGCCTTTGCACAACTTTTTTTGTCTATAAGGGATACTGCTTTAATAATACTTCCGTGCTTAGTGCTTTGGGTTTAAATTGTGTTTCACTTTAGCAAAACAAGCGAAGTGCCTAGCTGTCATAGCTGTGCCCAAAACCAGTGCACAGCTGGGGTGAGGGGGTTGTCGTTATGATTAAATAGCATCAACCTGTTGAAGACGAAGCGACTTCAGTCGGCAGGGGAAACAGAGATCTGCCGTTTATAACTTTGAGAAGATATGAAAGGCAAAGTTGAGGCTGGCTACTACTGCAGAGTCCAGAACTTCCCTAAGGAAAGACAGCATCTTCTTTTCTGAAGGGAGGATGCTGAAGTCTTGCCACAGCAGATGGAGGAGCCAGGTAAAGGAGTGTTCTGGAGCTGGGGTAGGAAGGAGTCTAGCAAAACAGAAATTGGAGGTAGGGTCGGTGTGGGGTGTGTTTTGCCACGTTCTGTTGTCAGATTTGTCAGTAATCAGTCAAGGCACATTCACATCTGTTGCTGTGTCTGCTGCTCCTTCCTTTAACATGGCTTCTTTCGTTGTTGGTAATGTTTTTATCTTGTCACCTCTTGCTGTTTTGGTTTGGGGTGGGTTTTGTTGTTGTGGGGCTTGTTTTGTGGGTTTTTTTCCCCGTAGGGTGGGGAAGAAGTGAAGGCACAAGTCACTTTTCTGGTTTAGGAGGAAATAGAGAAGTACTATGGTGACAGTTTAGCACTGGCCTTATAATTAGGCAAGACTTTTAGCAGGAAAATGATCGCTGAAATGTGAATTGGAAGCAGACTTATGTTCAAATCCACCTCAGATGTGTGTTAATGGCTCTGGCAGGGAACTGGGACTCAGTTTTTTTGAGGTCACTTCCAACCCCCTAACAGTGTGATTCTGTAATGGTGTTGTCATTATGTTTGCTTAGATCCCATTAGAAGCAAGGCCTGATGCATGTTCGGGGCATCCCAATGTCTGCCTTCTAGGAAAAAGGGTAAAGTTTAGTCAGCTTTCTCTTCCCTTTCGGTCACAGGCAGCTTGGGCTTTTCTTGTGAGAACTAAAGGAAAGGCTGTACCTCCATGGGCAGGGTGGCAGTTGTTTGTTTATTCCAATAGTATCAGTGTCTGGTAGAAATAAGCAGGCTTTCACTTGCTGGTGGGATCTGTGTCATCGCATCAACTACCTCCTCTGACTGGTTAGTAAAACTGATTACAGTTTCTTCTGGACTTGTCCTCCTTGGTTGATCTCCCAGCTTTGACAGCTCAGGCTTATCAATGGCTGTAGCATGGCCACGTGGATGTTCATTGCCATGTTAATGTGTTGCAGGTTCTTCCTCTGGTAATGCCATGGGAGGGGGAGGCTGCAGGACTTGGTGTGGGCACTGCTGTTTGAAGGAATCCGTGGGAGTCTCAGCCCTGGCCGCTGGCAGCTTGTGTGAAACAAACAAACGTGGAGGGGACTTGAAGTGTGGTGGGGGTGTCTCAATGCTTGTTCATATCCAGAAGGCAAGTGTCAGGAGGATGAGGCCAGACTCTTCTCAGTGCTATCTGGTGACAGGGCAAGTGGCAGTGGACAAACTTGAACACAGCAGGTTCCCTATAAACATGAGGAAAAAATTCGTCCTTGCGAGAGTAGCAGAGGACTGGAACAGGCTGCCCAGAGAGGTTGTGGAGTCTTCATATCTGGAAGCATTCTAAACCTTCCTGGATGTGTTCCTGTGTGATTGACTCTAGGTGATCCTGCTTCAGCAGGGGGGTTGAACTAGATAATCTTCAGAGGTCCCATCCAGTCCCTGCCATGCTGTAGCTCTGAAGCTCTGTGTGTGGAGATCCACTTAGAGCAGCCAGCTGGCCAGGTAGAGTGAATTTTTACTACCTCTTTCTACCAGCTTTCTGACTTCTCCAAGGGGTTTTTGTGTGGCTTCCTGGGCTTTTCACCCTCTAACTGATCTGAAGCAGGCTGACAGCTTCAATAGCTATTTTATGGGGGAGGGAAAGGATGATGGGGGTGGGAATCAGTGGTATTAGTCTTATCTTAAAGTAGGCTAAAACCTGCATGTTCCATTGGCTGCTGCTTCTGTGTTTACTGTTTCTTCCTCTGGTGACTTGTCTCGGTGCAGTGAGCTCTTGTGTACTGTCCATGCCGTGGCAGCAGGAACTCTCCCAACCAAGTGGTGTCTGCATTCAACTAAGTTAAAAGCACAGCTACAAATGTTGGTGCTAAAGGCTTGTTACTGAATCAGTGCTCGACAGTAAAATTTAGGGGGTGTATCTCTGAACAAACCAGCTTGGGAATGGATGCTGTTCTGAGTAGAGCCTTTTGCTCAAGCAGCTCTCAGTCTTAACATGGTTTTGCTTCTTCTAAATAAACACAGTTTCTGCTGAAAGAGCATTAAAGGAGACCAAAACCTCGCTTCTAAAAGAGCAGTGAGAAAAGGCCTGTTACTGCTTTCTGTAGAATCATTTCAGCTGGAGGAGACTTTTATTATCATTGTATCCAATAGTTCACTAACTCGGAGTCAGGTGCTAAACTGTCCCTCAGCACCACATCTTGGCTCTTTTTAACACCTCGGGGCATGGGGATTCAACCACCTCCCTGGGCAGCCTGTTCGAGTCCGAGAACCCCAGTGGAGCAGTTTCTTCTAATATCAAATCTAAACCTCCCCCGGTGTAGCTTGAGGCCATTTCCTCTCATTGTATCAGTTCTTACTAGGGAGAAGAGACTGATGCTCACCTGTCTCCAACCTCCTTTCAGGGAGTTGCAGAATGCCAGGTCTGCCCTTGACTGCCTTTTCTCTAGGCTCAACAATCTCGGTCCCCTCAGCTGCTCCTCTCCAGACCCTTCACCGGCTTTTTTTTTTTAACCCTTCTCTGGACCCACTCCAGCACCTCAATGTCCTCTTTGTGAAGGGCCCCAAAACTGAGCCCAGTCCTCAAGGTGTGGCTTATTCAGAGTTCAGGGGGACACTTGCTTCCCTGATACTGCTGGTGACACAATTCCTGATACAGACTGGGATGCTGTTGGCCTTCTTGGCCCCCTTGGCACAGTGCTGGCTCATCTCCTGAGAGGCCTACAAGAAGGCTGGGGAGGGACTTCTCAGGATATCAGGTAGTGATAGGACTAGGGGGGAATGGAATGAAGCTGGAGGTGGGGAGATTCAGGCTGGATGTGAGGAGGAAGTTCTTCACCATGAGAGTGGTGAAGCCCTGGAATGGGGTTGTCCAGGGAGGTGGTTGAGGCCCCATCCCTGGAGGTGTTTAAGACCAGGCTGGATGAGGCTCTGGCCGGCCTGATCTAGTGCAGGGTGTCCCTGCCCATGGCAGGGGGTTTGGAACTAGATGATCCTTGTGGTCCCTTCCAACACTGACTGATACTATGATCTCCAGCCAGCTGTAGATGAAGAACAGCAGCAGTAATGCAGTGGACTTCTATCAGCAAACATGTCCTACTTCAGCTTTGTGCTCACAGGAGGAGCCAGAGTTGCACTCTCAGAGGGGTGTGGAAGGATGGCAAGGCTCTGTGACACCAAAGGTCTGTGTAGCTCTGTCACATCCTGATAGGTGTGTAGGAGAAAATGCAGGTGTCGAGCAGACAAAGGTTATGATTTGCAGTGTCATTTTCTAGCAGACTGACTTGGACTTTTGAACTGGAGATTCTCACTACCACAACTATTTAATTGCATCTTGGCTTCCTCCAACCCCTCAGACATGTAAGGTTTTCAAAAAGCAGTATGTGGCCAGACCCTCTTCAAACCAGCAGTGTAGTTTACTTAGGTAGTAGTTCATGCTGTGTGATAAATAAAACCCCTGCAAGTTTGGAGCCTAAAATTCTCCCATCCCTGCAGGTTTGAAAAGTACACATTTGTGGCCACCACCCAGTTGCTGAGAGGGAAGGAGAGGTTGAGCTGCCTCCATTGCTGTTGAGTTGCTCCCACACGTTTGTGTGTTGGAGGAACAGGTTTCACCAGATCCTATAAGACACTGCAATGTGTCTTCTAAGATACAATACCCTTTTGGGCTTGAGGTAGGAGCTTGTCTTGATCTCAGAAGCCTTAGAATATGAAGTTGGTCATATAGGGAGCTTCTGTGGTTTCCTAGTTAAAGGAAGGGATAGACAATCCCAACACTTTGGGGTTTTGTTGGGTTAGAGTTATGTTGGCAGTGCTAGAAAGAACTTGTCCCAAATAAGAGTTTGCTGGCTTTCCACTTGAGAGCTGCATGATGCTTGGTACTGGTCTTCCTTGCCAGTTCTGGCTTCATCAGAAGAAAGGAAGGGTACTGGTCTTCCTTGCCAGTTCTGGCTTCATCAGAAGAAAGGAAGGGTAAGTCTGAGTGAAGAGGGACTTCAAAACAGGTTTGTTGTTGTGGAGTTTTTTCAGCTATATTTCACGTCTAACTACGAAGCTAAAGAGAACTCATGGATGGCAGGCAGTGGGATTTTCAGCTTCATTGCTTGTTTCTGGGCTAAGAAATGGAGAAGGGTTGGATGGGCACATTTGAAAATGGAGTTGGACTTCATTTCAAATGCTGGGTGGAAAATTCTTGGCTGAAGAACAATGTTAAAGCACTGCTTCCTGCTGCTGCTTTAGTATAAGCTCAAGTTGGAGGTGAAGGTACACGTGGAGTGGTAAGGGAACAGAATAGGTCTGTTTGACTTCATGTGCAGGTATAAAAGTGGCTTTGTTACCTTCCTGTACTTCCCTATGCTTTAGAGTAACTCCTTGAACTTTTTTCTTTCCAGCCACCAAAGTTCTTGGCACAGTCAAGTGGTTCAACGTGAGAAATGGATATGGCTTTATCAATAGGTATGTTTAAATTACAGCAGTCATGTTTATACTGGACTAAAGCTCATGCTACAGCTAATATGCCATGTGTTAGTAACTACAACAGGGGCCCATGGACCTGACTACAAGTTCATGCAGTTGATAGCCAGATTTGGCCAGGCATTCAACAACCTCTGTCATCTTGGGGGCTATTTCCCCTTCCTCCACATACCTTCCCTTGTGTCTGGGCAGAAAAAAGGTCAAGCTTGTTACAAATTTGGTCTTTTACTTGTTTCTCAGATGTATTCCCCTCTGCACCTTTACTGAGCTGTATGTTCCCTCATGACTGCCTGGTGTTTGTTGTTTTTAAAGGTGTGAGTAAGTTTGGAGTAGGAGGGGAAATAATCTTCTAGATAAAGAGTCTGAGCTGATTGGTCAAAATACCTCCCCTAAATCCACAGTGAGCTTTTCTGGTACCATCTAACTGAAGATATTCCAGGCCTGGGTTCATAGAAAGAAAAAAGATAGAATTTCTTTCTTTTCCTCTGGATACAAACAAATCTGAGGGGCAAATAGCTGTAAGTGATACTGATCACACTCCAACCTTAGCTACACAAGACCCATACTTTCAAGTTGCTGGAGGAAAATGGCTTTTTGAGAATGGAATAAGCTGTGGGCTTGAAGGGCTCAAATGTTTTGTGTGCTTTATGAAACATGAAGTTACTGCATGGTGAATGCTTGCCTTGCAAAAGTCATCCCTGGCAAGTTATTTTGTACTGTAAGTCCTTGATACACAGCAGGTATATTTGGGTAAGTGGAACAGTGTAGGAAAAGGCAGGAGAGCCCCTGCTGCAGGGATCTGAAGCTAGTTCTGGTCCAATATTAATTCCAGTCTATGGAGACTATCTAGTGATGTGCAAGATTAGAAGAAAAACCTGAATCAGAAAGAACTCAAATTTTTCAGAACAGTCTGTGAGAGCCTTAAGGTAGATCTGGTGTAACAACCTGTCAGCCTTCTTCCTAATCTGAGGACCACTGTTGCTTCAGTCCAGCCCAGAACCTTTTGAGTTCTGCCTTACCTTCACAAACTGACCCACCTGCTTCCTCTGCAAAGAAGGAACTGAGTGAGCAGATGACAGAGGCTGGGCTCTTTCTGTGGGAAGACAGAATCAAGGTCTTGGAGCTGTCTTCACAGTTTACATGTGGAAGCCTGAACTGTCTGGTTCCATCCAGACAACCTCATGTTTATATCTAGGTTCCCCCTCCAATGGACTCCCCTAACACCTCTTGTGCTTTGAGTTTCACTGAAAGGAGAGCTCTGTTAACAGCTGTGGCTAGTCCTGTTGGTAGTCTTGCTTGACCTCTGGAATAACAGCTCAGGTTGCAGCCCCTGTGGAAGTTGTGGGGGGGACTTAGGGGGGGTGGTGCAATAGCAAAAGGCAAGCAGTGTAGTCATTAACTGTCCTGTGTCAAAACAAAATACTGAACCTCTACCAGAAGATTACAGAGAACCTCCACTTCCCCATTCCCTCACCTTTCAGAAGGGTGAGGAGTCCTTTCTGCTGTCAAGTATATCATCCTGGAGATTGAGAGCAGAGTCTTGGGAGCCTAAACTTGCACAGAATGATTGGAATCCAGGCTGGGGGAAGGAGGGTTTCTCTTGTGAAGTCAGACACTTCTATTTAAGTCTCTTAGCCTCGACTCTTCTGACTTCTCACTTTCTTTTCGCAGAAATGATACCAAAGAAGATGTGTTTGTTCATCAGGTAAGACAGTGCACAGCTCTTGGTACAGTTACTGCTGTGGCAGGGCTCTAATGCAGCTCTGGAACAGCCACCTGACCTTGGCTTGGCCTCTGCTCAGAATATTGCCTGCATATCCCTTGACCAGGCTTTTCAGGCAGGAATATTAGGCTGTTTTCCTGTTCTCGGGGCTTGGAACTGGAGTAGGTATTGGAACCTTTCATGGTTTTTCTGGTCTAATCTGACTTTCGCTACAGATCTCTTCTGAGGGGAGGAACAGACCACCACAAGGCATGACTCCTGCTTTGTAAATACCTTGCTACTTTTCTGGCTTTCCTCCCCATTTCCTTGGGCTTATTGTCTTCTGTTTCTTTCTATCCTCTTCATTTGAATGTCTGTTCTGTCTGCCCTCCCTGGTATTAGAGAGAAAGTGATCTAACCTGGCTCTTGACCAGCCTGGATTGCCATCAGCTGTTGCTGCATGAGACAGCTGCTCCTAGGAAGAAAAGGAGGAAGGCTATGTACCAAGTGTGCCCAGGCACAGAGAGGCTGCCCGAGCAGCTTGTCATTGGTTAACTTTTCCCTGGGCTGTCAGTAGGCTGTTCTAAGTTTATACTGCAACTTTCAGGTCACAGGCAACCAGTGAGAAGACAGAGGATGCTGTCTCCATGCAGATGTAAATCGATTAGTTGGCCTAGGTCTAGTTTTGCATCATCATTTACTGAACCAGGGAAACAAAATCCTGCCCATGGAGTGTGTCCCATATGAAATGTCTGCAGACCCATGTGTTTAAAAGCCATGCCTTTAAGCAGGAGCTTGCTTTGTGGAGTAAGTGGCAGCACTTCTCCCAAATGTGACTAGGAAACTTGGAGTTGGTCACAGAGGACAAGGATTTGTGTATGTAATTGTCTTTTCCAGCCAAAGCAATTCTGCTTAACATGTAAGATCAACCATTCTCTGACTCTACCACGTCTGGTGTTGAGCCTTGTCCCTCAGCACCACATCTCTGCCTCTCTTAAACACCTCCAGGGACAGGGATTTGGCAGCACCTATTCCAGTGTTTGAGAGCTCCAGTGGGGCAGTTTTTTCTAATACCAAATCTAAACTTCCCTTGGTGCAATGTGAGGCTTTCCTCATCCTATTACTTGCTACTAGGAAGAAGAGACTGACTCTCACCTTGCTCCAGCCTCATTTCAGGGAGTTGTAGAGTGCTAGAAGTTCTTCCCTCCAGCTTCCTTTTCTCCAGGCTAAACAACCCCAGTTCCCTCAGCTGCTCTTCACCAGCCCTGTTCTCCACACCCTTCAACAGCTTTGTTGCCCTTCTCTGGACCCACTCCAGCCCCTCAATGCCTTTCTTGCAATGAGGGCCCTGAAACTGAAACCAGTGCTCCAGGTGTGGTCCCCCCAGTGCTGAGTCCAGGGGGACACTTGCTTCCCTGGTCCTGCTGGTGACACTTGCTGGTCAGCACAGAATTAGTTCCTGTGGCTTCATGACTAAACAGTGAAACTATTTGGTCAAGAGGTGCAGACCCACTATCTGAAAAATGAGAGTAATTCTAGTATGTGTAATGAGTGAAGATGATGGGGAGGGTATGCAGCAGACATTCCCTCTTCAGTAGGTGGGCTTAGGAAGCAAGAGCTTTCAAAGCATGCACTGATTTCTGAGGGCCATTCTTCTTCCTTAGTGAGTTCTAGGAAGAGAAAGATGCACTGGGTAGGCAGCTCTGTTAAACTACCTTGAAGGCAAATGAGGTCTCCTTGAGACGGGTGAGAAGATATCCTAGGAAATAGTTGTTGTGCTAACAGGGACCAGTGGTGTTCTGTGTGGGAAAGCTGCCTGCAGAGCCAAACACTGAAGGTCATCAGCAAACCACTGTTATCAGTGCTATTTTGACCTCTTTGTTTGTAGAGGAGATGATTCACCTGAATGTAAACTGTGTGAATGTGTTTGGGAGCTTATTGTCCATCTCCTGTGGCTGAAATCCTCTGAGCACAGAGCACCAGTGGCTTGGCGACGGGGAATGGAGTCAATACGGATGACCAATATGATCTAGTCTTGTTCTAGTATTGTTCACTTATTAAGGGAACTTCTACAGCTTCTATAGACTGGGAGAGCATCGTTGGCAGAGCTTCATTGGCTCCCCAGGAGTGACCACACATCATACTGTTACAGATTATTGGTCAAGCTACTAAAGACACGCGAGGTTGTTGATGCAGGTGTGCGTCCTGCTGTTCCCAGATAACTCTGTGTTTATAGCTACCAGTGCCCTGCTTTAGTTACATGCTGCAGGCACAGCACTGTTTTGCTAAACTGCTAGCCACTTCTGCTGAGCATGGCCTACCACCATGTCAGGCTCTAAGCTTATACTGCCAGATTGCTCACACTCCTCCTTGCTACCGTTGCCACAGCTTTCTGCTTCAGAAATAACACAGATGTGCAAGCCTGCATCTGATTCACCTTTTTGGTGGGCTGTGCATGACAGAATAGATGCTCTGGCCTGGGTTGGCTGCAATCTGATGTTCCTCAGCTGTTCCATCTTAAGCTGTTCCTGTGGGTGAATGTGCTGGCTACCAAAGCTTGAGACTCTCTGGCTGGAGCTCCTGATGGGGCCACCCTGTGAGTGAGGGAAATCCATGGTGTAAGCAAAAACTGTTCTGCAAGCCTCCCTCTGATCAGTGCCAGTACTGCCCCTCCTCCCTCCCTGCCTCCCGGGAGGGGCTGGATTACATGCCTAATCCCTTCAGAATAAGGTTGACCTAGTTGAATAGATCCAGCCTCCTCCCTGCCTGCCCTGCACACATCCATAATGGGGAGGGAGCAGGCTGGTCTCATGATTGGAATAGGGGTTAATGCTGGGTGTCTGGCTATTGGGTGCTATTTATAAACCTATCACAGATTAAAATGCTTTTCTCTTTAGGCCATGCATGGTTTGCTTTGAATTAGCTTTGTCTTGTGGGGGCTCCAAGCCCTTCTTCACTTGCTTTGCCTTGCTTGCATACTTGCCTGGCTGGTTGCTGCAAGGTGTTTCGTGAGGGCACTGTGTCAGTTGGAGCTGGTGTGAAAAATAAGAACTGATGGGTTGTGGAGTGTGCCTGTGGGGGAAGAAGGATCCTGCAAGTTAACACCATTGAAAATGGTGGTAGCCAGAGAAGTCCAATTTAATTGGGTGTATTTTGTATCAACAAGCAGTGAGGAGGAGTTGATCTCTTCTGCACAGGTCTTTCCATTCTCTTCACTGGGTGGTACTTGCCACGCAGCCTGGTCCACCTGCACCATTAACTGGCCTAATGAATTTTGGCTCTTGCTGTGACCGTGCTGGATGTGCAGGTGATGTGGTGATAGGATGCGGGAAGAGCTCTTCCAAACAAAACACTGAACTAGCTCTGAAGAGTCTTATGGCTGTGTGTTCATTAGTGCTCCCTTGGGAAGGGAAAGGCTTTGTCTAAACTGGGTGCTGTCTGAACACAGAACATCTGTCTTTTGAATCAAAGAAGCTGAAGTCTTCAGGGTGCTGGTGAAGAGTAACAAGGAGAAGAATGCTCTCTTGCCTCTGCACGTATAGAGTAAAAATATGTTCATCAAGCTTAGAGCTTAGGATTGTTAGAGGCTTACTTCAGCAGTGTTTCCCTGCAGCTGAAGTACTTAAGCCATACAGTTTGTTTTGAATTCTTGGACTTGCTCAGAATTGCTCTGGGTTGCCTGTACAAAGTAAATCCTAGCCCACACTGCAGCAGCCTCTACCCCCTGTTGGCAGGTCAGTCAGCTCCAGATCTGAATTTAGGCTTCTGTCTGTAAAATTGGAACAGAACACATGAAATCTTGTTGAGTTTACCTTCCATTACCCATCGTGGAGGATGTTTGAGGAGCTTCATTACTCTTAAGTCCACCCTTTACTGAAAAGAATTCTGGTAGGCCCTTCTATCAGGGGTCAGGGTTGGGCTAGCCACTAGGCAAAGGACAGATGCTCTCTTACCCCTCTCCCTTCCCAGAGAGGAAGGGAATAAGGGAGAGAGATTTATGGATTGGGAAACAAAACTAATTGAGCTTTTCATTTTAATTTCATAAATGTCACTTTTGTTGTGGGCAGGCACTGGGCAAGTCCCAAGCTGGACTCAGTGGCAGTTGGGAACTGGATTTGGATCTGAGGCAGAATGGACAGAGTCCTCCTTCAACACCAGTCTTTGAGGAAGAAATCTTAACCCTTGTGATCCCTTGGCTTTAAACTGAACCTGATGTATATAGAGTGGAAAACCTTGTTGGCCAGTTTGGGGTCACTTGTCCTTGTCTGCTTCTTCACGCAGGTGATACCTCTTACTTTGTGTACCAAGCTGAGGTGCTGTAGATTTAAGTGACCTTGGTTTCTGTCGGAACAAGGATAAGCAAGAGCCTTTCTGCACAGAAACCCTTAGTAGTAACTATAAACATCAAACTTTATTGCTTCTGGAAGCAGATATGGTCTGCAGAAATCAGCTGTTAACTTCAGAAAGTGCAGTTACTTAGAGCGAGCTGAAAACCAAAACTGCTGAGCAGAATCAGTTCTGTTCTAGCTCAAACCAGACCACTTGGAAGGAGTTGGAAATGCAGCCTCTTGACATGTGTCATGAGCATAGCACAAGTCTTCAGAGTTGGAGTCAGTTGTTTTGCTGCAAGTGTTAATGAAAAACCACTGTCTTCTGCGAAGTTAATAACTGGTATGTAGCACCTATGGAAAAGCTGCCACTTCTAGCAGAGTTTGAGGAATGGGGCACTCACACTGTTAGGTCACAGAAAGGGAACACAGCTCATGGTGGGAGTCTTTGCTTGCTAAAGCAACTCCCAAAAGAATTCACTTGAGAGCTCATTCTCTTCCCATATCAAAAAACCAACAACCCTCTGGGGTTTTGTTAGCAGTACTATGTGTGCTTTAGCATTCTTCCCTGAGCTGTGCAGAGACACTGCACGGTAAGGCAAGGTGTGGCTAGGCGGGGAGCTAAAAGGGTGTGCTGGCCTGGTGCCTGGAACAGAAGAGCGTTCAGCAGCTGTCAGAACAGTTTTCCTGAGCTGGTCAAGCTCAGTTCCCAACTGATCAGAACTCTTCTGCTAGTGGGAAATATTTTAGAGGCTGTTCATAGATTCATAGAATGGATTAGATTGGAAGGGTCCTTGAAGATCATCTAGTTCCAACCCCCCTTGCCATAAGCAGGGACATCTTCCACTAGCCCAGGTTGCTCAAGGCCTCATCCAGCCTGGCCTTGCACACCTCCAGGGAGGGGGCATCCACAGCCTCCCTGGGCAACCTGTTCCAGTGTCTCACCACCCTCACTGTCAGGAATTTCTTCCTGATCTCCAGTCTGAGCCTGCCCTCCTCAAGCTTCGATCCATTGCCTCTGATCCTGTCACTGCAAGCCCTTGTCAGAAGTCCCTTCCCAGCTTTCTTGTAGGCCCCCTTCAGGTACTGAAAATCTGCTCTATGGGTCTCCCTACTCCAGGCTGAACAGCCCCAGCTCCCTCAGCCTGTCTCCCCAGGGGAGGTTCTCCAGCTGTCTGATCATCTTTGTGGCCTCCTGGACCCACTCCAGCAGCTCCATGTCCCCCTTAAGATGGGAGCACCAGGACTGGAGGCAGTGCTCCAGGTGGGGCTTTGGCAGAGCAGAGGGGCAGAATCCCTTCCATGTCCTGCTGGTCACGCTTCATGTCTCATCTATGTATCTGCAATTCTTTGGTGTGATGACTGCTGTGGTGCAGAGTTGAGATGGCAGCAGTAGGCTGTCCTTCCCTGCTCTCCAGGGCTGTCAGTGTGTAAGGCCATGGTAAGACAATGGTTTTCTTCTCTCCTCTCCTTTCTTTAAAGACGGCGATCAAGAAAAACAACCCCCGGAAATACCTGCGCAGTGTTGGTGATGGAGAGACCGTAGAGTTTGATGTGGTCGAGGGAGAGAAGGTGAGAGACTGTGGAGACTTAACCTGTGATCCAACAGTGTGAGCATCACTGGTGGGGAGCACACAGAACTGTAGCTGTGAGTCTGCTGGGTTTGTCTAATATGTTACTCCCTGGGGTGGGTGGCACTTGCACAGCTGTGCTGTGGAAGGTCTGGTTTTTAAAGGCTTCATGAAGTATTTCTAGATGTGGACCAAAACTCTAACTACATCGCAGTGCCTCTAGGAGCTCAGTTTTCACTTGATAGAGCATCTGAAGCTTGCAACCTGCTCAGTAATCATTAACTGCCCTGAAGAACTTGGCTTGAAGTTTGGTAGCTTAACTGTAAGAACCTTCATTTCTTTGTGCTTCTGCTTTCTCCCCAAGCATTATTTTGATTACTCTGAGCTTTCTTTGTTGTTTGTGGGGGTTTTGTCTTGTTACCTTCTTGCTTTTTCTTCTGAAATCAGCCTGGCTGCTGGTGTCCAAATTTATGATCAGAATTCTTGGTTGTGGAATTGAGAGAACAAACAGACAAATGAACCTCTGTAGCTTGGAAGCAATGCAAAAACAACTCCCCTGCTCTTTTCTGTTGTCACCCTTTCCCTGGAGCTGGTTGTTGTCTTCTCACACCACTCTGATTAACTTCCTTCTGACTTTTTAGGGTGCAGAAGCAGCTAATGTCACTGGTCCCGATGGAGTTCCTGTAGAAGGCAGCCGCTACGCTGCAGACCGGCGCCGCTATCGACGCGGCTATTTCGGCCGACGCCGTGGACCACCTCGAAGTGTAAGTTCAGTTCCTTCAGTGTTGGTCATCCTACCTCCCCAGCAATCTTCTGATCCTTCTCCTGAACAGTTCAGCAGGGCCTCACAGTCACCTGGCAATGCTTAACTCGCTTGGAAGTGTTCAATAGTTTTCTGGATTCCTCCAATGTCAATATCATTGCTGTTGGGATCTTCTATGTTGGTGTGTCCTGTAGGCCCTTCCTTGGTATGTCTTTCTAGAATATGGTAAAAGCATATTTCAGGTGTGAAAATGTCTCACTCCTGAGTGTTTACTCTTCAAGCAGACATTTGAGTGGCTCACCATATTCTTTACCTGAAGCAGAGGGAAGCCTTAGTAGTATAACCATAATTTAGGAGGGCTTGTTGGACAATGGATTTTATTTAGGAGTTCATCACTTCCCATGTCTTGGGAGTAGTTTGATCAACTAGGTACTCAAAGCTAGGCTGGCTGAGGCCTTGAGCAACTTGGTCTAGTGGAAGGTGTCCCTGCCCATGGCAGGGGGATGGAACTAGATGATCTTCAAGGTTGCTTCCAACCTATACCCTTCTATGACTCCATGTGTCATCCTGTCATAGGCCTCTGCCTATGGTAGTTCAGTGTAAAGGAAATGTTTTGGTGTTGTGTGCCTTTTTTTCCTTCCTTGAAATTAGTTACACAGCTCTGTACATAATATCTGCAAGCCTTCCTAAGCACCTTCCCTGCAGGGTTTTGCAGAGAGAGAAGTATCACAGAATAGCAGGGGCTGGAAAGGACCTCTGGAGATCTAGTCCAGCCCCACTGCTAGAGGAAGTTCTCCTAGATATGGTGCACAGAAATGCAATATTGAGGTGAGTTTTGAAAGTCAGAGAAGGAGACTCCACAATCTCTCTGGGCAGCCTGGTCCAGTGCTCCAGTACTCTAAAAGTGAAAGTTTTTCCTTGTTTATCTGGAACCTCCTGTGCTCTAGATTGAGCTTGTTGCCCCTTGTCCTGTCACCAGGCACCACTGAAAAGAGCCCAGTCACATCTTAACTTTCATACTTCAGATATTGATCAAGCATGGAGAAGATCCTCTCTGTCTACTCTTCTCCAGGCTAGACTGGCAGAATTGCCTCTCTTGACTTGGTGGCCACTCTTCAGTTGGCCAACCATACACTGGGCTGCCACTTCTGGGCTGTGAGCACACATTGCTGGGCCATGCTCAGCTTTTCATCCACCAGTCCTCCCAAATGCTTCTCTGCAGTCCTGCTCTCAAGCCCTTCATCCCTGAGGACTCTGGGATGCTTCTGATCAGATCCCACAGACTTGTGTATGTTGAGGTTCCTCAGGGTGGTCACAAACCTCATCTTCACTTATAGCAGGAGGAATTTTGTTCTGATCTTGTGATGCTCAGGACATGTTAGGAGAGCAGTTGCCAGTGAAGACTGAGGCAAAAAAGGTAGCTGAGATCCTCAGCCTTCTCAGGCATCATCAGGTAGCTTCACAGTCTGTTACTGAGGAGCAAATGCAGCATTCTGGCTTTTGTTCTTACTGTCATCTTGCCCAAGTTCCATTCTTTCATCTGCTGTTGGCCTGATGTGCTGGGGTCTCTCGAGTGATGACAGTGGGTTTGAACGTGCCTTTGGATCATTGGGTTTTGTAGTTCTTATACTGCCTGTGACATCTTTAACTCTGACTTTGGTCTTGTTTTGGTTGTAGGGTGTTGAGGGAGAGATGAAGGATGGGGTCCCAGAAGGAGGACAGCTTCATCAGCAAGTCCCTAGGAATCCCACGTACCGTCCCCGCTACCGCAGGTTCGTGCTGGTCCCTTGCTGCTCTGATATTTGGATGCTGCTGTCATCTGTGCAGGCTTCACAGAGTAGGAAGCTCTGCTCCCTGCCATCAGTGCCCATGCAATAGTAGGGACAGGGAGAGGCACATTGATTAGGAGGAGAAAGATGAACCACAGGAGTAAGGAACTAACTGCAGAACTTCTTTAATGTGCTGATGTATAGCTCAGAGCCAGGAAAGGGAGAGCAAAACGTTTGTGTCTTCTTACTTCTCCCAACTGAGCAACACACTGAAGTGAGTTGCAGGGTCTCTGTCTTCCCATCTGTACTCCTGTGTTTTGCTGGACAAGTAATGAATCCAAATCCTACTCAATCTGGAATATCTATGAGGGTAGAGCATGCTTTAGAACTCTTCTTGTGGACTGCAGACTGGAGTTTGTGGTTCAGTTTTGGACTAGTAGTGTGCACAACCAGTTCAGTCCTGTATGTGTCCCAGAGGAGGGCCATGAAGGTGATTAGAGGGCTGGAGGACCTCTCCTATGGGGAGGGCTGCTCAGTCTGGAGAAGAGAAGCCTCTGGGGAGACCTTAGAGGGGCCTTCCTCTGGATGCAGCCCAGTATCCATTTCTCCTGTGTTCTGCAGTAGTGCACTGCTGATTCATGCTGAGGATGCTGACTCCAGCTGTCTGCATACAGCAGATTGCTGGACATGGTGTGAAAAACTTGCATGAGTGTGGGGGAGACTGAGCAGACAGCCAGAAGACACCACTATTATGGTGTTCCTAAACAGGCAAACTCCATCTGGCTCAAGAAATCCAGGGCATGGATGCCAATTGGAAGCTGGGAGGCTATTTGGGAAGTAGGCTTCCTTCTCCTTATTTTTGCCTAGGGATCCATAAAAACTGGCATAAAGGGACACTTGAAGACTCAGCAGCCCGTTCTTAAAGATGTGAGACTTCCACCTGCAGCACTGTATCCAGTTCTGGTGTCCCCTGCTTAAGAGGGACATGGAGCTGCTGGAGTGGGTCCAGAGGAGGCCACCAAGATGATCAGAGGGCTGGAGAACCTCCCCTGTGGGGACAGGCTGAGAGAGTTCAGTGTAGAGAAGAGAATGCTCTGGGGAAACCTTAGAGCAGCCTTCCAGTACCTGAATGGAGCCTACAAGAAAGCTGGGAAGGGACTTTTGACAAAGGCTTGTAGTGACAGGATGAGAGGCAATGGATTGAAGCTTGAGGATTGCCAAATGGGGACTGGAGATTAGGAAGAAATTCTTGATGGTGAGGATGGTGAGATGCTAGAACAAGTTGCCCAGGGAGGTTGTGGAGGTGTTGTGGGCCAGGTTGGATGAGGCATTAAGCAACCTGGTATAGTGGGAGGTGTCCCTGCCCATGGCAGGGAGGTTGGAACTACATAATCTTTAAGGTCCTTTCCAACTTTAACCTTTCTATGATCTGCATGTTCCAGTGGGATGTGTGGAATAAGTCAGTCATCTGTGTTCTTCATACCTTAAACTGGCCAGTTCAGGATTGTTTTCTTAATGTTCCAGCCTGAATTCTGACATGACCACTGCAGCTTTCAGTTTCTATTCTGAAGGGGAATTTCCATATCTGGGGAATTTGGGGCACTTAAATGTCTATGGGAAACAGCCACTGACTGTTGTACCTTTCTTTTCAAGCTCCCTCTAAGTGGAAAAGCTCATCCTGATTCTTGGCTATTTATGACTTGTTTTATCTTGGAGAACAAGGGACAAGTTAAAGAAAACCCTGGGTTACCTCACTGTTGATCTTCATAAAGTGCTGTGATACAGTGCCCCCACAACATCCTGCTCTCAGCTGGAGAAATATGGGCTTGATGGATGGACTGTTTGAATGTGGGATTTGTTGGATGGTTGCACCCAGAAAGTAGTGGCCAAGGGCTCAATGCCCAGCTGAAGATCACGGATGAGGTCATCCTGGGGTTGATTAGAAGGGGTGTGGTGAGCAGGCCACATCTGGAATAGAGTGTCCAGTTCTGGGCCCCTCAGTTCAAGAAGGACCTTAGGGAACTGCTTGAAAGAGTCCAGTGCAGTGCCACAAAGATGAAGTGGAACATTTCCCTTGTGACAAAAGGCTGAGACAGCTGGTTCTCCTCAACTTTGAAAAGGAGCCTGAGAGGTGGCCTCATTCGTGTTGATCAAGATGCAAAGGGCAGTATCAGGAGGATGGAGCCAGGCTCTGCTCAGTGATGCCCAGTGATAGGAAAAGGGGCAATGGGTGCAAGCTGGAGCAGAGGAAGTTCCACAGGAACAGAGAGAGACTTTTTCCCTGTGAGGGTGCCAGAGCCCTGGAACAGGCTGCCTAGAGAGGTGGAGTCTCCTTTTCTGGAGACATTCCTGACCTCGAGTATCTCCAGAGATGGAGCCTCAACCACCTCTTTGGACAGCTTGTTGCAGTGTTCCAGCACCCTCATGGTGCAGAACTTGTTCCTCACATCCAATCTAAATCTGCTCTTTTCTCATTTCAAACCATTGCTTCTCATCCTATCGCTGCAGGCCTTTGTAAACAGTCCCTCTGCAGCCTTCTTGTAGCCCCTTCAGGTACTGGAAGGCTGCTATTAGGTCTGCCTTGGAGCCTTCTCAGGCCAAACAACCCCAGCTCAGCCTGTCCTTTTGTAGCAGAGGTGCTCCATCTTCATGGCCCCACTCTGAGCCTGCTCCATCAGGTCTATGCCATTCCTCTGTTGAAGGGTCTAGAGCTGGACACAGCACTGCAGGTGAGGCTTCACCTGAGCAGGGAGGCAGAATCACCTCTCTCCATCTCTGGCCACGCTGCTTTTGATGCAGCCCAGGCTGCCAATGGCCTTCTGGGCTGCAAGTGCCCATTGCTGGCTCATGTCCATCATGAACCTTCTTGAAGCTTCTTTCCTACTTACCACCTCCTTCTCCTGTTCAGGGGCCCCCACGTCCACGGCCCGTCCCAGTGCCTGGAGAGGCTGAAAACAAGGAGAACCATCACGAGGCCAACGCGATGAGTCAGCAGCCCCCTCGCCGTGGGTACCGGCGCCCTTACAACTACCGGCGCCGACCTCGCCCGCCCAACGCTCCGGCTCAGGACGGGAAGGAGGTAAGTAGGCTCCTGGCAAAGCAGTGTTAGAGACCAGATCTGGGTGGGGTGGGTACTCAAGACCACCTCTTCTGTGGGACTTTAAACAAATAATTGTTGCTGTGCTGGAGGAATGGCTAAACTACAAGTGCTGATGGTTGGAGGTAGGTGGCAGCAACCTTCTTTGAGCATGGGTGGGTGGTGGGAGAGGGACTGCATCTGCATTGTTCTTAATTGGGGTCACAGTCTAACAGCTTTGAAGTGGAGAAAACCAGTGTGTGGTTTCCAGCTTCCTCAGATCTTCTCCTTGTAAGTGTTGAGTTTAGAACACTAGAGAAGCTTCCTAAACTTTTTAACCAGATAGTTTTGGGGAGCTGTTTGCAAACACAACTTTTAGCTTGATGAGGAAAGTCTTTCATTCTGTATCAGCTTGAGGTGGTCCCCTGACAGAACCTGAGGGGCAGTTCTTAACCTGCAGTGTATTTCCTGGAGTTCTGTATTTTCTCACAATGCATCCTCCTTGGTTATTTTAACATCTGAATTGTGCTAGCACCCCCACTAGGCAGAGGAAGGGTCTGGGGCTCAGCTTTTTCCTTTAATAAAGGTTTCTTGTGTCTTAGACAAAAGTAACTGAAACACCTGCTGAAAATCCTGCTCCAGTGACTGAGCAGAGTGGTGCTGAGTAATGCCCGGCTCCTCAGGCACCTTTACCATCCCCCAGGTAAGGAACCGAGATACTTCCTGTTCTCCAAATGAATCACAGGATGAGAGGGGCTGGAAGAGACCTCTTGAGATCCAGTCCAACCCCTCTGCCAGAGAAGGATGACCCACAGTATATCACACAGGGACAAGCCCAGACAGATTTGGAATGTCTCCAGAAATGGAGACTCCACAACCTCTCTGGGCAGCCTGCTCCAGTGCCCTGCCATCCTCAAAGGGGAGAATACTCTTTCCTTATGTTTGGAACCTCCTGTGTTCCAGTTTGTCTGTCACCCCTTGTCCTGTCACTGGGCACCACTCTGGACTCTGCCATGTGCCCTTATGTATGGCTAGATATTTGTGGTGGCACCTGGGTGTGCTCCAGGGGCAAAGAGGGGCCTGCTGCTTTTCTTTATCCCCTCTGCCTCTGTGCCTGTGTTTGTCACAAAGTAAATTTTGCTTTAGAAACCTGAATTTTGAGATTTCTCTGCTCTTCAGCAACAGCATCTGTTGAAGCTTTGCTGTAGGAAGACGCTGTGTTCTCAGCTTGTGCACACAACAACCCAGTCATGCTTTTGCTGGCCTTGGGATAGGTGGTTGGGGCCCCATCACTGGAGGTGTTTAAGCCCAGGTGGGATGAGGCTCTGGCCAGCCTGACCTAGTGTGGGGTGTCCCTGCCCATGGCAGGGGGTTGGAACTAGCTGATCCTTGTGGTCCCTTCCAGCCCTGACTGATACTACGATACTAACTTCTCCAGTCTGACCTCTCGCCTCCGCTGAGCAAGAAATGAAACTTAAAATACTTCTTTTAATCTTTTCTTGTAATCTGCCTCTTCAACAGGTGTCCTAAAACACCCCAAAAGTAACACCAAAGAAACACAGAAGCAATAAACTGTCAGCAACGACGATGAAAGCAAAGATTACTTTTTGTTTTGCCACGTGGAAACTTAACACAACCGAGAACTGACCAGCAGCTGAGATTCAGGGAACGCCCGCAAGAGCGATGCATGGAGAGGGGAAAAGAGAGTGAGGTTCAGGAAAAGCAACATCCCTTGTGTCAACAGCAACTCTGGGAGGGTTTTGGATTTGTTTTTATTTGGTTTTGGTTGTTTGTCTTTTTTGAGTTTCACTTTTTCACTAGTATTGAATTCTTCCTTTTTTTTCTCTTTTTGGTATCAAACTGAAAAAGGGGGCAAAAAAAAAAAAAATTTGCAAAAACCCCAACCAAAAACTGAAAACAAAATCAAATGCTCTTTTTTTTTTTCCCTTAATTATTGGATGCTGGTGCTAAATCTCCCAGGTGTGGTGAGTTTTGGGATTGGATTTTTCTTTTGTGCCGGTCCTGTCCACTGCAGGGCAGGGGGAGGAGAAACTTCTGCTTTCCTTGGTAAGATCTCTTTGAAACTGTGCAGCATGGGTGACGTTCCTCACAAATAAAAGTGATTTCAACTACCAGAAAAGAGCTGCTATAGTATGGGGGGCTTAAAATAGTTCATTCTTGTAATCTTGCTGCTTGAGCATGTCAATGCGAAAGTAAGAGCTGCCTGTTCAGTGTGGATATGGCAGTAGTTGTCTAAACCAGTGCTGGATGGTACCTGTGCATGTGGCTAGGTTAGGTGGATCTGCTACAAAACAAATTGTTCTACAACAGAGCTGTGACCTACATTGTCCCCTCTGCTCTTCTGGCTCCAATGGCATTAATGGGGGTGGGGGTGGTTTTGGTTTGTTTTTGCCTGTTACCATCTTGCCAACAGCCAGGTGAAGATGAGCCAGCGTGTGCCCAGAGGGCCTGGATCATCAACGTTGAGAGCAGCAGGACCAGGCTACTGATTGTGCCCCCGTACTCAGCACTGGCTTCAGTTTTGGGGTCCTCACTGCAGGAAGGACATTGAGGGGCTGGAGGTGGTCCAGAGAAGGGTAACAAAGCTGGTGAAGAGTCTGGAGAACAGAGCTGGTGAGGAGCAGCTGAGGGAGCTGAGGTTTAGTTTAGAGGAGGCTGAGGGGAGACCTCATTGCTCTCTACAACTCCCTGAATGGAGGTTGAGCAAGGTGGGTGTTAGTGTCTTCTCCCTAGTGACAAGTGATAGGAGAGGAAATGGCCTCAAGTTGCACCAGGGAAGGTTTAAGTTGGATTTTAGAATTAAAATTTTGATTGAAAGGGTTCTCAGACTGGAACAAGCTGCCCAGGGACATACCCTTATCCCTGGAGGCAGAGATGTGGTCCTGCGGGACATGGCTGAGCACCAGCCTTGGCAGAATTAGAGAATGGTTGAAGTCAATCTCAAAGGCCTTTTCCAACCAAAATGGCAGAGATCCGGGCTGCTGGGGGAGTAGGAGATGTCAACCCAGCACTGCAGGTCATGGTCACTGTTTGAAGCGGTGTGAGCACTAGATGGGGCTCTCGCCCTTTTTTGTTCTTGTACTTCACACGACAGGCAATTAAAAGGGTTTTCTGTTACAAGCCTGAAGCATTCAGCTGGGCTGAAATGTCCTGGATGGTGAGATAGATGAAGCAAAACTCCCAGGCCCCACAGGTTTATTTTTAGTGTAAAAACTGGAAGCGGGGTGGGGGGACCTACAACAGCTAAAACACAGATAAATTTAGGAGGAAAGGCAAAGTACAGTTGTCTTGCTGTATAGCCTTCCCAAGGACAACACACTGCACGTCTCCTCTGGCTGTCATCACAGAAGGAAGAAGCTCTTGAGGAGCAAGGAGCCCCTTCAGCGAGCCAGGTTCCCCAGGCAAAGTCCTGTTGTCCCAGCCCCAACCCTCTATTCCCTCTTCCCAGCATCTTTTCCTAATGCTCACCACTGTTAGATCTGAGACTTGTGGAATTGTTCTGGGTCCCTGTAGCTCGGAGCAGAGGAGCCTGAGGGGTGACCTCATTCATGTTTATAGAGATGTGAAGGGCTGTGGTGGGAGGGTGGAGCCAGGCTCTGCTCAGTGATCCCCATTGCCAGGACAAGGGCTATGTGTTCCATAGGAATAGAAGGAGAGTTTTTATTCACTGTGAGGGTGATGAACACTGGAGCAGGCTCCCCAGAGAGGTTGTGGAGTGTCCTTCACTGGAGACTTTCAAAACCTGCCTGGATCTGTTCCTGTGTGACCTGCTCTAGGTGATGCTGCTCTGGCAGTGGGGGGGTTGAACTGGATGATCTCTGGAGGTCCTCCAACCCCTAACCTTCTATGAGAACTCTCACCTCAGTAGGACAAACATTCTGTCTATGAAGCAAGACCAACCACTTTCAATGTAAGATATAGTATGAAAATCAGAACTCTTGACAGCTGTGATTTCAATCATTACAGATATCCTCAGAGGAGATGGACAGGCTCTCACTAGCTACATGGTGCTTGCTTTCTAGTGAAAAGAGACTGATCTCAAAGAAGAGGAAGAGCCTTCTCAAAAATTGTACCGACTTTCACCTCAGCTGAAACAGTCCAAGTAGTGCTCTTAAGTCACATCTTGACCACAAAAAGAGAAGGGGGGAGGAGTTCATTTTCTTTTTCTTTAATATTGTGCAGTAGGAGCACAGAGAGGGGAAAAGGAAGTTTGCTAACATGGTTAATCTGAGTTCTGCAGCAGCCCCACAGCCTGCAGCACACACAGCACAGGCTCTAGTGGTAAACAGCTCTGCAATGAGGCATGATGTCCTCAGAGGGTTTGAGAAGAACAATCTGGGAAAAGAAGGCCAAAGAAATGGTTACAAATCCAAGGAAACAAAATGAAACCATGACAGATGAGCTGCCTCAATAATACAGTTCTGTAACTGAACACCTAAGGTGGCAATCCCCCAGCAAGCTAACTCAAACTAGAGTTTCAGTTGGGAAAACAGGGGTGGTACTATGGTTTTCCTTGGAAGGTGCTGGTGCACCTCCCCTACACCAGTCCCCTGCACCCCTTGTTCCCTTCCTCCATTTCTTCAAGTGTCAAAGAATTCCAGGGCTAGTGACAATGAAGTGAGTGTTATCTTCCAGGAGGCATGTAAATTGTGCATGCACCCACTGAGGAGCATAAGAAACAGAGCCACACTGCTACCTTTTACCAATATAAATATATATAATCTCATTAATTAATACTCTGAGATGTACACACAGCACTAGTTCTTAGCAAGACGAAACCTCCACCCCCTGGAAAACAGACACTGGAGTAATTTTTTCCCATTTACATACTCAATTCATTCCTCCTTTTGCTCTTTGCCTTTAGATTCATTTAGCACCTCTTGCTATTTCTTCTCTATCTCTTCTTTGCAACTCAGGAAGGCATCTTCCAAACACCTCATGGAGCTGGCCAGGTCTGGGTTGGTACGCAGGACCACCATGTCATATGCCATCCAGGTTGTCTGCACTACAGACCAAATGAATACTTTTCTAAGCCAGAAATTTTGGCTAAATAAGAACTCATTCAATAAAGGACATGAATCATCATCAGATCTTATGTCAGAGAAGGCTTGCTGGAAACCAAAGTGGAAACTGCCCCTAGCAACAAGATATGCCTTTATAAAGGCCTCAAAATACTTCAGCCTGGTGCTATGCTGCTGTGAATGAGAGAAGCAAGATAGACACTTGACCTAAAAAATTACAATAGAACAGGTCCTCAAAAAGGCAGGTTTGGCACAGACTGGTTTAAGCATAAATGAAACAACACATCCCCTCTTTGGAGCAGTCAGGAGGCCTGTGTTAGGTGAGGAAGAGTAAGATCAAGGAGGCTGCAGCATAGATCTGTGGAAGTTTACAGCAACAACTACAAATAATAAATCTTTCATGTCTTTAGTAGACAAATCTATCATGAGTGAAAAACAGAAGTACCTGTTAGGTTTTCCATTTCCTCCAGCAGTTTCTCTAAGTCCCTGTTCAGGTCCTCCACGAGCTTTACCATGTTATCACAGTTTCCTTCCTGAAGTTCTGACACAGCCATCTACAAGGAAATCAGGAATTTTCCTTGGAAGAGAGTTAATCACAGATGAGCTAAAGTAATATTGTAATACCAAAACCCCAAACCCACCTCACCCTGGTATTTACATAAATGTCATTTACATGTGAACTCATTAAGAGTATGACCTTGAAGTTCCTCTTCATCATCACCTGGCTGCTGCAATTTCGCTGGGTTTCAATGCATTTTGAAATCAGTTTAGGCAAAAGGAATTGCACTCCCAGATGCTGTGCTTGTGCCAAATAGACATTTTTGTATCGCTAATAACAGAGGTCGCTGTGTCAGACACTTCACTAGAGCATTTGATCTATCATCCTGTTCGTTTTCCTCAAGCTTTTCTCGCAGATACTCCAGCCTAGGGCCAGTGAGTGAGTGAGTGGTCGGTCGAAGGCCCCGCTTGCGTTCCAGGCTGGCTGCCGCTGGGTAACGGCGTGCGCTACCTCCTCTCACCACCTAAGTAGCTGAGTGCTTATGACTTACGAACCTTCGCTTAAGCTGTAGGTAGTTACATTTGCTCGGGGCAACAATAGAGATTTGGAGGCCAAATTTATGCAATTTTAAAAAATTTCAGCATCTTGACACCGGCCGGCCCTGCGCGAAGCCCGGGACGCGGAGAGCCGGCGGGGCCGACCTGCACCGAAGGCCTCTGGAGGAGCCGCCCTCTGGGTACGTAACCAACCCTCACGCCGCGGCCCGCTCCCTGCCGAGGACAAGGCCCTCCTCCCGTTCCCGCCCACCGGCCTGTGCTGTCCTGCCGCCCGTCAGCCCGTCCTGTTGCCCACCAGCCCGTCCTGTCCTGCCGCCCGCGGGGCTCTGCCCGGCGGCGCTCGCCCGCGCCACTCCCGCACCTCCAGGGGCCTGCTCGCCTGCCGGGCCAGGCGGACTGCAGCGGGCCGCAAGGGGGCGCCAAAGCAAGCCCCGCTCAGTCCTAGCCCGCCCGCTCCGCCCGCAAGGGCACCGGCTCGGATTGTGTCGCGCAAGCAAGCGCTTGGGTGAGGCGTTACGGGGCCGAAGGACAGGGAGGGAGTAGGCGCCGGATCGCCCCCAGCCCACCGGCTCTGGGTCCGTACCTCGCCATCTCCCTCCTGCCAGGGCACGCTGGGCCCTTCAGCCAGCCAGGCCGCCGCTCCCCGGGCTGTAGGGCAGGCCGGGCCTGCTGGGCAACATCTGGTCTCCTACCTTCCCTGGAGGCTGGACAACAGGAGGTAACCCCTTCCCCCTGCCTGTGCCCCCTCTGGCTATCCCCTGCCTGCATGTACAGCCCCCAGGGTTGAATGGGGCTATTTGACCTAGTAAAGTTGTCCCCAGGCTATGGTAGGGGGTGGTCTCAAAGGTAGGGTCCCTTACAACCCGAACTCTAGCTGCCTAAACATGAGCCTGCAGTGTGCCCAGGTGGCCAAGAAGGCCGATGGCAGCCTGGCCTGCATTAGGAATAGTGTGGCCAGCAGGAGCAGGGAGGTCATTGTGCCCCTGCACTCTGCATTGGTTAGGCCACACCTTGAGTCCTGTGTCCAGTTCTGGGCCCCTCAGTTTAAGAAGGACATTGAGACACTTGAACGTGTCCAGAGAAGGGCAACAAGGCTGGGGAGAGGCCTTGAGCACAGCCCTGTGAGGAGAGGCTGAGGGAGCTGGGGTTGTTTAGCCTGGAGAAGAGGAGGCTCAGGGAGACTTTATTGCTCTGTACAACTACCTGAAGGGAGGTTGTAGCCAGGAGGGGGTTGATCTCTTCTCCCAGGCAACCAGCACAAGAACAAGAGGACACAGTCTCAAGCTGCACCAGGGGAAGTTTAGGCTGGAGGTGAGGAGAAAGTTCTTCACCGAGAGAGTTGTTCGCCATTGGAATGTGCTGCCCAGGTTGGTGGTGGAGTCCCCGTGCCTGGAGGTGTTCAAGAGGGGACTGGACGTGGCACTTGGTGTCATGGTTTAGTCATGAGGTCTGTGGTGACAGGTTGGACTTGCTGATCTTTGAGGTCTCTTCCAACCTTGGTGATTGTGTGATTCTGTGTTTGCCAAGAAGGGTTAGACACCTCTGAAGACACATTATCAAGACTGAAAGTTTGGCAGAGTTTGGTGATAGCAGGAATTACCTGGTGGTAATAGCAGAGTGAGAATTGTATCCTTTCTCTGAACTGCTGGCACACCAAATAGTGTCCCATTCCGGATCAACATCCAAACATTGAAAGGTTTGTGCTGTCTCTTCTCCTTTCTCAACCACACAAACACAAACTCAGGCTTGTTTTTAAGTGATTACGTTAGTATTTTCATAGAATCCCTTTGGGTTGGAAAAGACCTTTAAGGTGTCTACCTCTACCAAGGCTGGTGTTTAAACCATGTCTCTCAGCACCCTCTCTCTGCCGCTTTTAAACAGTTCCAGGCATGGGGATTCAGCCACCACCCTGGGGAGCCTGTTTTGGTCTTTGAGAAGCCTTCCAGTGAGGATGGTTATCCAGCTTCCAAAACAAACAAAATCAAGTAATTACTCACCCATGAGCACTGTGGAATTTCACACAGAGATTCATGTTGCTTAAGGTTTTACAGAGATCCAAAAGGAGTTGAGCAAAATCCTTCAAGGCATGTGAAATAAAAAGTTCTATTCAGGTAAATAAACCCTTGGTGGGTAAAGTGTTAAGGGAAGTGCCAATTTATGTTGTTAGAGTCTTTAGTTTTCCCCAGGCACTTGCACTGCCAGCCCTGAGGTGTAGAAATAAGCTGATGGTTTGAGGTGGCACCACCATTTCTTAGGTAACCCCAGCTCCTAAATTCTGTGCCTGTAGGCTGTCTCCTGGATGCTGCCTCCCTGCTGCCCACATGTGTATATGTGGTTAGGAGGTGGATTTTTGGTCTAGTGGTGTTGCTCCATTACTCTGTGGAAACCTGGGCAGCAGGTACCCTATGTTTATGGCTGGAATTTCAATAGCTTAGTGGCCACCTTGTTGCTGCATTAAATGTGCCACTGCCAGTGGCATTGCCAGACAGGAGCATGTCTTGTTTCAACGTGTCTGAGCTTACTTGTGCTTTACTCTCTACAGCAATGTGGTGGAGGGTAGATGACAGGTGTACAGGTCTTTGTCAGCGACATGGACAGTGGGATTGAGGTACCCTCAGCAAGTCTGTGATGACACCAAGCTGTGTGGTGTGGTTGACACACTGGAAGGAAGGGATCCATCCAGAGGGACTTGGACAGGCTGGAGAGGGGGGACCAAGCCAAGCTCATCAACTTCAACAAGGCCAAGTGAAAGGTCCTGCATCTGGATCAGAGCAATTACAAGCACAAATATAGGCTGGGTGAGGAGTGACTTGAGAGCAGTCTGGAGGAGAAGGACTTGGAGCCCTGGACCAGGCTGCCCAGAGAAGTGGTAGAGTCTCCTCTGGAGACTTTTTAAACCCACCTGGATGCATTGCTGTGCAACCTGCTGTTGGTGAACCTGCTCTAGCAGGGGGATTGGACTGGATGATCTCCAGGGGTCTCTTCCAACTCCCACCATTCTGTGATTCTGTGATCTGTCTCTCCTGGTTTCTCAGGGCATGAAAGTCCACATCACAGAGCAGTTTCACCAGTGCTGTTTCACTCACTTCTGCCAGTCTCTGTGGAGAGGTCATGCAATGGAGGGAACTACTCCTGGCTTTCACCATTTTGCACACTTGCACAGAAAATGACATCTGGAAGAATAATCCCAGAGAGAAGTTTAGGGTATAGAAATGTGCAGAGGTGCAGTCCTTCTTACAGAGAAATTAACTGCTGTGTTTCAGTATCTAGAGCCATTGCCCCCACCACAAGTAACGTTTCCTCACAGCAACATAATCTGTGCAGCACCAAAGTGTTAACTGGAGTGGGTGAGTTTTACTCAAAGAGTGGGCAGAGGTCAGGTCATTTTCCCCTAGCCTCCTGCCATGCCTCGTTGGCTGTGAAATGAACTTTGTCTCCCAAGGATAGGTCTTGTGTTGCTTCCTCTTGTAACACAAGTGCCTCACGCTCTGTGAAGTAGGTGAGCAAATAACCTTGTAAAGACTCCGTTAACCAGGAGCCAGGAACCTGAAACTCTTTAACACAAGGTTTTGCAGTGACAGAGGAGGGCAGGCCAACAGCTGGGATTCACACACATGGCTTGGGTGGGAAGGAAGGCTCCACAACTGAAAAGCTGGAAACCGAGGTGCCCTGTAGGTCATGGTGTGCAGCCACTGAGGGTGCCGGCAGAGCACAGCAGTGACCCCAAAGCCATCATAGCAGGAATTAGTCACAGAGCTACTTCAAGGGCGTTACCCAGACTAGCTGGGGAGCTCCAGAGAGATTTTGAAGGGGTTTTGTAAGTGAAGGTCATTGGCAGGGCTATGTGAGAGCTCCAGGCTGGACTTGAGGCAGGAAAGAGCAGGGGAGAATTGATGGCAGGACTGGAAAATACTAGCAGAGTGCAAGGACAGCCCGAGCAGGAGGGATGCAAGTGGGCAAAGCAGAAGGCGAAATCAGCTTCTGCTGCTACCTGTTGGTATTGTTAATCTTTTCCCTCTCTCTTCACTTCAGATCATGTTCCTGACAGAAAGCTTACTTAGCCTCTGGGCTCTTGCAAGTCTGATACAGATTTTCTGTGCCAAGAACCTGTTTTTTTTTTCTGAGCATGAGCCTGTAATCTGAAGTGTATGATCTCTGTTGGTGACGTTAGCCTATCCCTCTCCAGCTGTGTTTGCCTGCCTTTCAAATTCAAGCCCGGGTCCCCGCCCGAGGAGTTACTTTGCTCTTGCCTCGTCTCTGTCACCAGCAGGAGAGCAGCTGGCGTGTGGAAGGCAGGCAGACCCGTCTGACAAGTGTGCTGACCTGTCACCTCACCTGTTGGGAACGGCGCTCAACCCGTCGCCCTGGGGAGACAGCAGAGGAGACCGTGAGGAGTAAAGAATTGTGACCCGGCAGGTCTGGGGGAGGAAAATCAGCGAAGAGGAACTTAACCATAAAGATTACAACCCCAGAAGGCCTTATCGGAAGTGGCCTCTGACAGACTTGGAACCGGCAGCAGGCGAGCTTCGGGAACAGACTACCGCAGGGCAGGAGAAGTGGTGCAGCTCAGGTAAGTAAGAGAAAGCACTGCTGAAAGATCAGCTGTGAAGATTTGTCTTGTTAAAGGCTTTTGTTAACATGAGTGTGCCCCAAAGTAAGGCACTGCTGTACTGCAAAGTCTGCATGCCTGTGTATGTACAGAGAGACACCCGTGCACATGTGTGCTGCTTGTACTGAAGTTAGTGGTAGCCATAAATTTCCATGATCATGAGGGGGGATGAGGGGGCTGAGGAGTGAAAAAAAAACAACAAGAGATGTTCTCTGCATGCAGATTGATTTAAATGAAATCACTTCTAGGCACATTTGAAACAGGAGGGAAAAAACAAAGGGAATAAGTTTCTTATTAAGTTAGTCCCTGAAACAGCGTGGGGGATGCTGTGCATGTCTGTGCAAATACCTTCACTCTGGGGTTGAGCAATACATGCCTAGGGCTGGATTCAGAACTAATTGGCATCTGACTTCCATCACTGTTGCTTGATTTTAAGGAGGCTAACTGTAAACCAAAGTGGTGCAGCTGCCTTGATTTTTGTCTGTATGTATCTGCTTGCATGTGTCTCTGTGTGTGTGCACATGAGCCCCTGGTTAAATGAAAACATAATCTCTGTGAAATTCACCAAGGAACACCCAAAAGTTTAGAAACTGTGACCCTGAAGTTGTGTACAGAGCTTCAGAATCACACAGAATCAGAGAGTGTTAGGGGTTGGAAGGGACCTACAAAGACCATCCAGTCCAACCCCCCTGCCAGAGCAGGATCACCTAGGGCAGGTCACACAGGAACACATCCAGCTGGGTTTGGAATGTCCCAGAGAAGGAGACTCCACAACCTCTCTGGGCAGCCTGCTGCAGGGCTCTGGCACCCTCACAGGGAAAACTTTCTCCTTCTGTTCACATGGAACCTCCTCTGCTCCAGCTTGCACCCATTGCCCCTTGTCCTATCACTGGACATCCCTGAGCAGAGCCTGGCTCCTTCCTCCCCACACTACCCTGCACATCTTGATCAACATGAATGAGGTCACCCCTCAGGCTCCTCTGCTCCAAGCTCAAGAGCCCCAGCTCCCTCAGCCTTCCTCTGCAGGGAGATGTTCCACTGCCTTCAACATCTTCAGCTCCTTTTCCTTGTGGCTGTGCATTCATGGAAGCAGAGTCTGCTGTACTTCCTCACACTGCACAAATTAATTGTCTTATCTGAGAGGAAGCAAAACTCAGCACCATAAGAACTTGCATATCTCCACTGATACCGTGCCACTTTGAACTAACCTTGTCAGCAGCAGTGCAGAGTCCTCTTGACTCATTTCTCAGTACAGTAGTGACTGCTGACTTTGCCAGTTGTTGTTTTTCCTGCTCCCTCGAAAGGGATTCAGGTTTGCCCGAAGTAATTCACCTGCTCACACAGCAGCATGGATCTCATTATTTGCTGCCTTCAGAAGCAGTCATCCTAAATTTTCTTTCACACCTTTAGTATCCTTCAGCAGCAGCTAGCCTAGGTGTCATAGAACCATAGAATCCCAGAATGGCTCAGGTTGGAAGGGACCTCAGAGATCATCTACTCCAACCTCCCCACCATAGACAGCATGTCGTAGCTGAGTCATTGGTACAGCCAGGACAGCAAGGCCCAGGGTATTGTCAGTAACTCTTGCTCAGGACAGAGGTGAGGTGGCTCTGGTCTGTTGTAACCTTGGTTGTCTGGTCAGAATTTCCCCATCTGCTGTGTTGGAGTTGCTGCTTGGTAACCCACAGGTGCAGTACCATGAGAGAGGAGATGACTTGATGGGCCAGGAGAATCTTGCAAAGATGTCATGGTCCGATAGGCTCTTGGAGATAGTCCCTAAGGGCTTCTGAAGGCAGAGGAGGCAGGATATGGAGTCTAAGAAATATTTACCTTTTTGCAGACATCTGTGTTCTTATGGCATGAAGTCATTGAGCCCAAAACCTGTGGGACTTGTTCTGTGTTTGTTTTGGACACTGCTCTGGGTGAAACAGCAGACATTGCAAGGGAAGAAATATTTCTTTTGCCACTTGCTTTTCCACGCTGCTCTTCGTCATCTTCTCTTACATTTAGTATCCACAAGTGCTTGTCTGTCCTGAGCCCCTGCAGCATGGTTTCACTGCCAGCCTGGCTCCTGCAGTGCCCTGGAAGCTCTGCTCCCTTTCAGCTGCACAGCCAGGGCAGTGTGCTTGTGCGGAACAGCCGCCTAAGCCTTGCTCGGTGGCCGTGGTCAAAGAAGGAGAACAGTAGAAGCACTACAGAAGAGGTGGCTGGAAAAGCTTGAGAGTGTGGTTCTGCCGTTGTGAGATGTCATGGTTAAAGTATCTCTTTTGGGTTTTGTCAGTCAGGCAGAATGCTGGGCTGAAGGAAGACATGACTCAGCTGTTCTTTGTGTGCCTCTAGTCAGCATCACAGCTGGTCCTCACCAGTGCGTGAAAAACACACGGAAGAACGTTTTCATAACAAGGTGGTGAGCAGTTAATGCAGACCAGGAAGTCTGGAGAAATGCTCTGATAAAGACACAAAGTGACTCTGAGCCTTTGTTTTTATCCTATTTAATTCATTTCATTGGCTTGCTCTTTAGACGGGACAGCTAATCAGTACTCAAGCTTGTACACATTTGCACCGATGGTGGGAACTGATCTTAGTAACCATGTCACACAGGGGGATTCATTTGAGAGGATCAAGGAACCCTCAGTAAGTTTTCAGTTGACACTGAGCTGGGAGGGAGTGTGGATCTGCTCCAAAGTAGGAAGGCTCTGCAGAGAGACCTGAACCAATGGGATGAACCTGAACCTGAATCAATGGGATGAGACCAATTGTATGAGATCCAAGAAGGCCAAGAGCTGGGTCCTGCACTTGGGTCACAACTACCCCATGTAAGGCTACAGACTTTTGGAGCAGAGTGACTGGAAACTGCTCAGCAAAACCCTGGGGGTGTTGACCAACAGCTGGCTGAAGATGAGCCAGAGCGTGCCCAGGTCACCAAGAAGACCACCAGCATCCTGGCCTGGATTAGCAATGGTGTGACCAGCAGGACCCACTGGGGAGGCCACAGCTTGAGCACTGGGTTCAGTTTTGGGGCCTACCACTACAAGAAGGACATTGAGGGGGCTGGAGCAGGCCCAGAAAGGGGCAAGGAAGCTGGTGAAGGGTCTGGAGAACAGGTCTGGGGAGGAGCAGCTGAGGGAACTGGGGTTGTTTAGTCTTGAGAAAAGGAGGCTGAGGGAAGACCTTCTCATGCCCTACAACTCCCTGAAAGGAGGTTGGAGCCAGGTGGGTGTTGGTCTCTTATCCCTAGTAACAAATGGTAAGAAGAGAGGAAATGGCCTCATGGTCAGGTTTGTGCTGACACGCAGTGCCTTTGGGTCTGTGCTGACACAGGCTTTAGTGAATTACTCATTCATCACCCTGGGTGGCAGGAGATCCTTTTTCCCTGTTCCTGCTTCTAGATGTGTGCTCCTGCCACTTTCCCTGAGCCTGTGTTGACCCTCGTTGTGTTGCTTGGTGAAATGCTACCACTCACTAAAAGTGCAGGAAGTCAGCATGGCACAAGAGCAGTGGTGGTTTTTTTCCTGATAGCTTAGGGGTTTGAATCCCTTTACCATGTGATCACTTGCAGAGGTGGGAGCAAAAGAGGGAGTGGGAAGAGAGCAGAGAGAATGGATTCTTTTGGCATTGGTGAGCACTTCATTCGGCTCAGCTGCATTTACAAGCCCATATTCACATCCAGTGCTGCCACTCCCTGAACTGCTTTAATCAGCCTTTACAACTGCCATCTTTTGGCTGCTTACTCCTGTCCCTGTGCTCCCCTCTGTGCTCTGTCTAAACTGCCAGAGCAGCAGAACAGCTTGGCAAACAAATGTGGCTGAAAACAAAGGCCTGCAGTGATAGGATGAGAGGCAATGGTTTGAAATGAGAGAAGAGCAGATTTAGACTGGATGTCAGGAACAAGTTCTGCACCATGAGGCTGCTGGAACACTGCAACAGGTTGCCCAGGGAGGGAGTTGAGGCTCCATCTCTGGAGATATTCAAGGTCAGGCTGGATAGGGCTCTGAGCAAGCTGATCTAGTGGAGGAAGTCCCTGCTGACTGCAGAGGGTTGGACTGGATGACCTTTGGAGGTCCCTTCCAACCCAAACCATTCTATGATTCTAAAACACCACCATTTCCCAGTGTTCATCCTGTTGGCACAGAGGAGCAGTAAAGGTATCAGTGCAGGGCAGATCTGGGGACTCATTAACCTGGCAGTGTTGCCAGGCTGTGAAACTGCTAGACAGGTGACCAGTTAGTCTGCTGGTAGCAGTCTGCAAATGCAGGAGAGCAGGTTTTGCCCTCTATCTGTAATTGCCTTGTGGCAGCCACTTCTGCTGCTTCTAAAGCTCATGGTCTTCACTCTATATTCAGCATGGATGTGGAGCTTTGGATTTGGGTATCAAAGAAAGGCTGGACTGCCATCAGTCTACTTGGAACTGAGGAGTATCTGAATGTTGTTCATGATGCACTGGTCACTGCATGCTCTAGGCACTGTATCTGAATTCAGTCAGGTTCATTTCCTTTGGCACCAGCTCAAGCTTTCACATCTCTGCCCAGCAGAAAAAACCTGGGGGTGTTGACAAACAGACAGCTAAAGATGAGCCAGGGTGTGCCCAGGTTGCCAGGAAGACCAAAAAAGCATCCTGGCCTGGATCAGCAATGGTGTGGCCAGCAGGGCCCAGAGAAGTGACTGTGCCACTGTATTCAGCACTGGTGAGGCCACAGCTTGAGCACTAGGTTCAGTTTTGGGGCCTACCACTACAAGAAGGACATTGAGGGCTGGAGCAGGCCCAGAAAAGGGCAACAAAGCTGGTGAAGGGTCTGGAGACAAGGTCTGGTGAGGAGCAGCTGAGGGAACTGGGGTTGTTTAGTCTTGAGAAAAGGAGGCTGTGGGGAGACTTCATTGCTCTCTACAGCTCCCTGAAAGGAGGCTGAGCAAGGTGGGTGTTGGTCTCTTCTCCCTAGTAACAACTGACAGGACAAGAGGGAATGTCCTCAGGTTGCACCATGGGAGGTTTAGATTGGACATTAGAAGAAACTTCTTGAAAGTTCAAGAAAGGGTTCTCAAAGACTGGAACAGGCTCCCCAAGGAGGTCATTGAATCCCAGTGCCTGGAGGGATTTAAAAGAGGCAGAGATGTGGTGCTGAGGGACATGGTTTAGCACCAGACAAGATTTGGCTCAATCTTAAAGCACTAGCTGAAATTGTTTTATGACTTTTTATGACATCTCCAAGTGCAGATACATCCCATTTTCCTCTTTCTGATGTCTCTGTTGTGCAGCTGATGAAGCACAATTTCACTGTCTAAAGTTTCATCCATCAGCCATATCAGTATCAATCAGAATGATATCACTTATCATTAACATTTGCCATTGGGGTTAATTGCCTTGAACTCGTAGCTGAAAATAAAGACAGAACTTACAAGGGGAAAACTCCATGCCTATAAAACTTTTTAAATGATACTGTGTGGACTTAGGCCAGGGCAAGCCCAGATGTCAATCCAGGCTAGGGGTGATGAGACTGGGAGCAGCCCTGCAAAAAAAAAGGACTTGGGGGTGCTGCTGGATGAGGAGCTGGAGCTGCAATGGGCACTTGCAGCACAGAAGGCCAATGCTTCCTGGGCTGCATCAAAAGCAGTGTGGCCAGAGATGGAGAGAGGTGATTCTGTCTCTCTGCTCTGCTCTGGGAGACCTCACCTGCAGTGCTGTGTCCAGCTCTGATGCACTCAACACAGGAGATACATGGACCTGATGGAGAGGGTCCAGAGGAGGCCATGAAGAAGATCAGGAGGCTGGAGAACCTTGGCTACAAGGAACCTCCTCTGCTTCAGCTTGCACCCATTGCCCCTTGTCCTGCCATTGAACATCCCTGAGCAGAGCCTGGCCCTGTCCTCCCAACACTGCCCTTCACATCTTCATAAACATGAATGAGGTCAGCCCTCAGGCTCCTCTGCTCCAAGCTCAAGAGCCCCAGCTCACTCAGCCTTTCCTCAGCAGGGAGATGTTCCACTGCCTTCAGCATCTCTGTGGCTCCAGGCTGGGCTCTTTCAATGCCCAGCCCTGCTTCTCCACACAGCCACTGATTTTAAGGGATGGAAAGCTCCATATTCAGCTTACTTCTTGTTTGGATTCGTTATCTCTTTTTCTAATAAATGTCATTAATATTCTTCATGTCTGTGCAGAAGACAAAGGCTGGAGACCCACTTGGTTGTAACCGAACATGGGAGGGGACGTGAAACGATTCACACGCATGCTACTGGAATGCAGCAGCAATGACAAGCTCTGTGGTAAGATTCACAGGTTCCTTCACAGCTTCACAGATTGCATTGGGTTGGAAGGGACCTTCAAATGTCATCTTGTCCAACCCCTTGCAGTCAGCAGGGACACCTCCCACTTGCTCAGGCAGCCCAGGGCCACATAGAGTCTGATCTTGAACGTGTCCAGGGACGGGGCCTCAACCACATCCCTGGGGCAACTTGTTCCAGTATTTCACCACTCTCATTGTACAGAACTGCCTCCTGATGTCCAGCTTATGCCATGTCATTTCTGATGGCAGAGCAATATCCAGCTCCCATCTCCCTGCTGTCCCTCTGCCAGGGCTGGTTCTGTTTTCACATGGCTACAGTTCCTAGCCTCTGTATTAAAGCATCAAAATAAGTGACCTTGAAAGCAGAAGCCCCGGTGGTTCCATGCAGTATAGACCCCCAGCACCTTTGAAACACAGCCCTGCCACTGCTGACTTGCTGTTCCAATGAGCAGAGGGTGGAGGCAGCTGCTCTTGGGGTGGGAGGCTGCTGAAATGGGTTATTACTGCTTTGTTAGACAGGACCAATGTGCAGCAGGCAGTGCTGTTTATTCCTTGGTTTCCCATTTTCTCCTCCTGTGGACAGTTGTGCGTGAGTATCAGACGGAAGTGATCGTAGTCCCAGCTCTCCTGGTGGGGTTTTTGTCATCCTGCTCACTGTCATCCTTTGGCTCCACTGCCGAGGCTTGAGAGCAAAGCAGCAGCAAGCAGCATCACCTGGACACCCAGGTAAAGGAAATGATTTTCAGCCAGAGTTTCAGGTTCCTGTGACCAGAAGTTAGTCCCACTTGGCCATTGCCTCAGTGACAGCCAAGCAAGAGCATTTCTGAAGAGCCTGAGTGGTACTCAGCAATAGAGTGAACCCTAGAAAGACCGAGCACACTGAGGTACCCAGCTTGCAGTAGTGGGAGCAGAGTCTCTGGTACTGATGGATCTGAGGAAGTTTAGAGTCACAGAATGGTTAAGGTTGGAAAGGACCTTGAAGAACATCTAGTTCCAACCCCCTGCCATGGGCAAGCACACCTTCCACTAGCCCAGGTTGCTCAAGGCCTTATCCAACCTGGCCTTGAATGCCTCCAGGGAGGAGGCATCCACAACCTCCCTGGGCAACCTGTTCCAGTGTCTCACCACCCTCACTGTCAGGAATTTCTTCCTGATCTCCAGTCTCAATCTGCCCTGCTGAAGCTCAAAGCCATTGCCTCTTTTCCTGTCATGAGAAGCCCTTGTCAAATGCCCCTCCTCAGCTTTCTTGTAGGCTCCCTTCAGGTACTGGAGAGCTGCAGAGTGTGTGACAGCCCCTCACAGGCTCCTGCAAGGTGGGGTTCACTGGGGTGATCATGAATGGCAGTCCTTTTAATGCAGATCACACCCACTTAATCCATTTTCTATACTGTCATTTAAGAAATTTAATTTCAAGCTGCTGTTTTGCACTCCCTGTGTAGACAACAGGAGATAGAACAGGGACTGACAGAACTGTGGAATCATTTTTGTTGGAAAAGACCTTTAAGCTCATCCAATCCAACCATTCCCCAATTCTACCAAGGGTGGTGCTAAACTGTGTCCCCCAGCACCACATCTCTGCCTCTTTTAAACACCTCCAGGCATGGGGATTCAATCACCTCCCTGGGCAGCCTGTGCCAGTCTTTGAGAACCCTTTCACTGAGTAAGTTTCCTATATCCAACCAAAACCTCCTCTGGTGCAACTTGAGATCTCTTCCTCTTGTCCTGTCACTTGTTGAGAAGAGACTGACCACTACTTTGCTCCTACCTCCTTTCAGGGAGTTGCAGAGAGCAATGAGGTCTCCCCTCAGCCTCTTCTTCTCCAGACTGAAAAAAAAACATTTCCCTCAGCCTCTTCTCACAAGCTCTGCTCTTCAGACCCCACACATTGCTGTGTGGAAGTGAAAGTCCAGTTCTGAACTGATTTTGGTTTGGTAGAAGTTAAGCATCTCTTCAGCTTATGTTAGGGGAAATAATTGAGAACCCAGATGAGGCCTTTGTGGGAACATCCTGTGCATGGCACTTTCATAACAACTGGTAGCTGGGAACAAAAGGGAAAGGTCATTGCTTCAGGACATGGGAATGAATCAAGTACAAATGCCTCTTACCTAGAAAGTTCCCAGAGTTAAATGTGTTAGAGATCTCCAGGCTCATTCTGCCTTTTCATGAAACAGAGTGGTTGATAAATTCCTTCTCCTCTTCCAGGGTCAGAAGAAGTAAGATATATTAAGAATTCCTTACTTTGCCCTGATTTTCAAACCAGTATGGAGCAGTTATTTCCCTGGAGGTGTTTAAAAGAGGCAGAGATGTGGTGCTGAGGGATGTGGTTTAACCCAGGCTTGGGTGAGTGAGGGAATGATTGGACTTGATCTTAAAAGGCTTTTTCAACAGAAAGGATTCTCTGGTTCTGTGAAAAATTAAAGAGGACAGAAGGATGGGTATTGCCACCCACTGCAAGAGTTCATCTGTCTGGCTTCATGGATATTTGCTTTTGTCAGTGAATACCAAGAATCAGCAGGAATCCAGCTCCACAGAGAGCCACTATATTCAGCTAAGTGAGGCACCTGTGGAGGCCCTGCTGAACTCTGCATCCTGGGCTCTGAAAGACCTGGAGATACCACGAGAGAAGCTGTCAGCAGGCAGCCTGCAGCTAATAAAAGACGGCCACTATGGGAGCATCTACAGAGCCCAGCTGGAAACTGGGAGCCCTGGCAAGACCATGAGTGTGGTACTGAAAGCCTTACACGGTAAGCACATGGCCAGGATCCACTCTGGTATGGAGACAGGATGCTGGGCAGGACTTTGGAGTCAATGCTGAGCAAGAACAAGCTGTGCTCAGTATCACCAAGTCTGGGTGCTGGCTACCAGGTCATAGTTTTCTAGCTGCAAAGTAGCTTCCAGCTCTTCCTGTTTTCGTTGCCCATGCTGCATGTAGGGGCTCCAGCTGGGCAGTGGCTGCAGCACTATCCTAGCAGAGTTCCCCTTGATTCCATTGAGGTGTTTCAGGGAGTTTCCTTGCTGACTTCTACTGCCTCAGGAGACCCCAGTGAGTCAATCCTCTGCTAGTCACAGGCAAGCCTGATTTCTTTCCCCTCCCCTTCAGATTCCCATCCCCTTCCAATCTAGTTTAAAGCTCTTCCTATAAGCCCTGCTAATTCTTGCCCCAGGATCCTTTTTCCTCTTTAAGACAGGTTAAGCCCAGCTGTTGCTAGCACGCCTGGTGTCTTTTAGACCAACCCATGACCAAAGAACCCAAAGTTCTGCCAGCGATACCAGGCTTAAAGCCAAGAATTCATCTGAATTCATGTTGATTTTAAGCTGCTGACACAGGTCTTTGCTGTCTCTGTTTTGGTTTTGTTGTTGTGGTTGTGGGGTTTTGTTCAGGTTGCTTTGGTTTAGGATTTTCTGTTCTTTCAGGCCAGGCTTGTCTCCAGGAAGTAAAGGATTTCCTGGGAAGGATTAAATTCCATCAAAGTCTTGGGCATCATGAGAACCTGGTTGAATTGGTTGGGTGCTGTGTCGACCAGCTCCCACTTTATATGGTCATGGAAGATATGTCCCTTGGTGACCTGTTGAATTTCCTATGGACATGTAGGAAGGTGAGTCAAGAGATGTGGTGACACAATATCTTCTGAACTCCCTTAGCCACATATAATCCGTAAGTCAAAGTGATTCTTTTCATCCCTCCATGCAACCTTCTCTATCAGTCTAAACAATTTCCATCTCCCAAAGGGGTTCTACACAAGATTGAAAGATGAGTGCCATCCAGAGCAACCTGGACAGGCTGGAGAGGTGGGCTTAGAGAATCTCATGAGATTCAGTAAGGCAAATTGTAAAGTCCTGCACCTAGGGTGGGGTACCTAGGCCCCATCCCTGGAGATACCAAAGGTCCGGCTTGACAAGGCTCTGAGCAAGCTGATCTAGTGGAGGATGTCCCTGCTGCCTGCAGGGACCTTTGGAGGTCACTTCCAACCCAAACTATTCTAGGATTCTGTGATTTCTCCTGTGTGCAGGTGGCATCTCGCCACAGCAGTCTGCTCTCTTGTTTCTAGGATGTGATGCCCATGGATGGTATCCCCTGTGACCTCACTGAGAGGCAAGTGTATGAGGTTGGGAGGCAGGTTGCAGCAGCTCTGGTAAGTCTTCTCCCATTCCCTACTGTTTTTCCTTCTTGCTAGGTTACCGCACAAGCCTACATGGTGGCCTCTTGGCCTAGGCACTGAGGATGTGTCATTTTGGTGGCCCTGCACCTCTGTCCCACAGTGTGGACAGGCAGAGTCCAAGTGGAAATTTCAATAAGCTACATTTCAAACATACCAGTTCTAATTTAAACACTCCCTTTAAAATACTCAAGTCTCTTTCTTTTACAACTTTCCAGGCTTACCTTGAACAGAAGAAGCTGTTCCATGGCGACGTCGCTGCCAGGAACGTCCTGCTTCATCACAACTTCACTGCCAAGCTCTGTGGTTTAGGTCTGGCCTATGAAACTCACAAGTGTGGTGCCAACTCAGTCACACAGATTGTGCCAGTCAAGTGGCAGGCACCAGAGAAGCTCCTGAAGAAACCCCCAGCATCAAGGCAGACATGTATGACTTCATTGCACTAGACTTTCATCTGTCTGACAGGCACTCTCTCTTTCACTCATCCCATGGTGGAAAGCAGCTCTGGAGAAGGACCTGGGAGTGCCAGTGAACAGCAAGTTCACCAGGAGCCAGCAATGTGCCCTTATGGCCAAGAAGGCAAATGGTCTCCTGGGGGGCATTAAGAAGAGTGTGGCCAGCAGGTCAAGGAGGTCCTCCTCCTCCTCTACTGGTGAGGCCACACCTGGAGTATTGTGTCTGGTTCTGGGCTCCCCAGTTCAAGAGAGGCAGGGAGAGAGGCCAGTGGAGGGCCACAAAGATGCTGAGGGGTCTGGAGCATGTCTTTTACAAGGAGAGGGTGAGAGACCTGGGGCTTTTGAGCCTGAAGAATAGCAAACTGAGGGGATCTTCTCAATGCTGATCAGTATCTAAAGGGTGGAGGTCATGAGGATGGGCTCTGCTCAGTGGTGCCCAGTGATAGGGCAAGGAGCAGAGCAGAACACAGAAGCTTTCACTGAAATGTAAGGAAGAGTTTGTTTACTGTGGAGGTGCCAGAGCACTGCAGCAGGCTGCCCAGGGAAGTTGTGGAGTCTCCTTCTCTGGAGACTTTCATAACCCACTTGGACACATTCCCATCCAACTTGCTTTGGGTGACCCTGCTTTAGCAGGGCAGTTGGACTAGGTGATCTCCAGAGGTCCCTCCCAACCCTTGCCACTCAGTGATGTCACCTCCTGAGGTTCACAGTGAAGGCACACCTCATCTCAGCCCATCTCTCCTTTTCATAGCTCATCCCTTTTCTTTTCATCTCTGCAGTCAAGCTGAGTTGTTCGATGTCCTGAAGCCAGCTGGGTACCTGGAACGGAAACTTCAGCTTGCTTTGTTTTCTTCTCTTGCAGATGGTCTTTTGGAATCCTGCTGTATGAAATGATTACATTAGGTAAGAGGAATTCATGATAATGAAAAAAAAACAAATACACAAGGAAGCAGCAAATTAAGAAGCCCCAAAATCTCAAGATAACGTTGGGCCATGTAAGATCAGCATCCTGGTTTCTAACAACCTGCCAGGTGGTGACAATTCTTTTAGGCTCTTCACTGTGAATTGTGTGAGGAAGCAAATGGATTTTGCTAAGGAAGAAAGGTGTTCTGACACTGCTGAGGTTTATACTCATATTCCTTTTGTCCTTTCAGGTGCTCCACCCTATCCTGAGGTGCCACCTTCTGACATTTTGTCCTACCTGCAGAGACAGAACATTATGAAGCAGCCTTCAAACTGCCAGCAAACCATGTAGGTCACTTGCATTATGGACAGTTGAACTTGAGCTCTGCAGAGCTAAATGGAAAAGATACATGAAAACTGCTTCTTGTGGGAGATGCATAGATTCATAGAATGGTTTGGGTTGGAAGGGACCTTGAAGATCATCCAGTTCCACCCCCTTGCAGAGACACATTCCACTAGCCCAGGTTGCTCAAGACCTCATCCAGCCTGGCCTTGAACACCTCCAGGAAGGGGGCATCCACAACCTCCCTGGGCAGCCTGTTCCAGTGTCTCACCACCCTCACTGGAAAGAATTTTTTCCTAACCTCCAGTCTCATTCTGCCCTCCTCAAACTTCAAATCATTCCAGTCTCTCACCCTATCACTCCAAGCTCTTGTCAAATGTCCCTCCCCAGATTTCTTGTAGCCCCCTTCAGGTACTGGCAGGCTGCTCTAAGGTCTCCCTGGAGCCTTCTCTTCAGCAGGCTGAACAGCTACAATTCTTGCAGCCTGTCTTCACAGGAGAGATGCTCCTGACCAGTGCCCTGGTCATCTCGGTGGCCCAAAAGGTCTTTTCCTTCTGTAATACTGCTCCAAAAGGGAATACCAAAGAGTCTTTTTCCATACTCAGATTGACATCCTGGGCCTGCAGACCTTTGTCCCCACATGTTCTGATGTGGCTACAGATTTCAAAGGGTGATTGAAAGAAGATTTTATGAATCAGTAAAAAGGAGATCTCTTTAAATATAACTGTGGTATAACTTTTGCTTGATGCTTCTCATTCCCAGTGCTTCCCTGTTTCTCCATCTTGCAGGTACAGCATCATGAAGTCCTGCTGGCAGTGGAATGCAACTAAGAGGCCCTCTCCAGCAGAACTGATCCAGGCCCTACAGACAGCTGTGAAGACCAGCAATGACCACGCAGTGCTGCAGGTGCCTGAGCTGATGGTGCCTGAGCTCTATGCTGATATTGCTGGTGTGGATGTGCAGAGCTTAATGACAGACTACACAATACTCTGAAGGACCTTTTCACTGCAGAAGCTTCTGAGTTTGCCCTTTCTAGGCAGTTTGCAAGCTTAGGTGTGGAATATCAGACTTCTCTCCTGTGCCAAAACCAACCAACTATTATCATGATGATGATTAAATCAACCTGTTGATATTCTGCCAGTGGTCATTTGAGAGAAAAGTGAGTTCAGGAAACTGCAGGAAATGTCACCAGAAACCTGAGTTAAAACAGTGTATTTGGTTTGTCTGGCAAGGGTTTGGTAGCAGAGGGAGCTGCAAGAGTGGTTTCTGTGAGAAGATGCCAGAAGCTTCCCCTGTGTCCAACAGAGCCAGCTGCAGCCAGCTCAAAGATGGACTCACCACTGGCCAAAGCTAAGCCCACTGGTGATGTTGGCAGCACCTCTGTGATAACATATTTAAGAAATGGTAAAAAATTCTGCACAAGAGCAGCCAGAAGAGAGAGCAGTGAAAGCACGTGAGATAAACAGCCCTGCAGACACCAAGGGCAGGGGAGAAGGGGATCAAAGAGGTACCCCAGGTGCTGGAGCAGAGGTTCCCCCACAATCCATGGTGAAGACCATAGTGAGGCAGGCTGTTCCTCTGCAGCCTGTGGAGGTTAATGGTGGAACAGATAATCCATGGACAGCCCATGGAGGACCCACACTGGAGCAGGTGAAGCACCTGCAGGAGGTTGTGACCCCGTGGAAAGCCCAGGCTGGAGCAGGCTCCTGACAGGACCTATGGCCTCGTGGAGAGAGCACCACGTGCTGAAGCAGGAGAAGAGCATGAGGAGACCTGGCCCTAAGGAGGAAGGAGGGGCAGAGCTGGTGTGTGCTGAACTTCCCATGGTCCCCTTGCCCATCCCCCTTCGCTGCACAGGTGGAGGGGTGGAGAAAGCAGGAGTGAAACAGGAAGGTGGGTTCAAGATTTGGGTTTCTCCTCATCCTCCTTTGATTGGCAATAAATAAAATTCATTTTCCCACATGGAGAGATTTGCCCATGACAGTAAATGGGGAGTGATCTCCTTGAGATTATCTCAACCCATGAACCTTTCATTGTATTTTCTGTCCCCTCTCCAGCTGAGGAGGGGAGTGACAGGGTGGCTTGGTAGGCATTTGTCAGCCAGCCAGGGTCAACCCACCACAAGGTGGTTTCGGAAATGTGCTTCTCTTTGGAATTGCTGATTGCTGGGTTAATTATTTGGAGGCTTGGAAGGACACCAGTCCATGGTTCTAACAGCTAGTCTGAACACAGTATGGAAATTTTAGAAGGACACCAAGTAAGAAAGGTGGAGCTACAGGAAAGACAACATATGAGGAACAGAGGTATGCCCAGTGATACTGTCATGTGGTTATGGTGAGAACATAGCACCAACCAGAATGATCTCTGTGGTCACTCCTTTGCCATAGGACTTGAGCAGTGAGGATCATCTGAAGATGAGCCAGCTTGTGCTCAGGTGTCCAAGAAGGCCAAGAGTATCCTGGCCTGGATCAGCAATGGTGTGGCCAGCAGGAGCAGAGAAGTGATTGTCCTCCTGACTCAGCACTGGTGAGGCCAAGGGTTCAGTATTTAGGCCCTTCACTACAAGGACATTGAGGGGCTGGAGCAGTCTAGAGAAGGGCAAAGAAGCTGATGGAGGGTCTGGAGAACAGGGCTGGTGAGGAGCAGCTGAGGAACCTGAGGTTTAGTCTGGAGAAAAGGAGGCTGAGGGGAGACCTCATTGCTCTCTACAACTCCCTGAAAGGAGGCTGAGGGGAGACCTCATTGCTCTCTACAACTCCCTGAAAGGAGGCTGGAGAGAGGCAGATGTTGATCTCCTTATTAACAAGTGATGGGATGAAAGGAAATGGCCTCAAGTTCCCCCAGGGGAGGTTTATGTTGAATACTAGAAGAAACTTCTTGACTGAAAGGATTCTGAAGCACTGGCACAGACTCCCCAGGGAGGTGGTTGAATCCCCGTGCCTGGAGGAGGTGTGTAAGAGGCAGAGATGTGGTGCAGAGGGGGCCTACAAGAAAGCCAGGATGGGACTTCTTACAAGGGCTTGGAGTGCTAGGGTGAGAGATTGGAATGATAAGACACTTGAGGAGGGCAGGTTTAAACTGGAGATGAGGAAGAACGTTCAAAGCTGCCTGTTAAATTCACATCACATTCACAGTTCCCAGTCAGGCAATACAATACACTTTTTTCAAGGCCCCATTTGCTTCACTCAAACCTCCCAGCCAGAGGACTGGGATGTTCTCGAAGGTCTCGCCTGCCCGAGGTGGGTGTGTTTCAGATGCACAATGCAACCTCAGAGCTGTGAACAGCATCCATGGTGCTGCTGCACTTGATGAGTAATGCAGAGTGATTCACAGAGAGCTTTGTTAAGCAGGGAGCTGGCTGTGGAGAATGCCTCACTGTTCTCCCAGCTCCCTATCTTGTTACACTGCAGAGAGCAATCTTCTGCCTTACGTGGATTCTCTCCTATTCGCTTTCCCTTATCAAAGCTCTGAGCAAGGGAATCCGTGGGAATTCAGGATGCTGAGCACCTCACAAGCTCTTCATAAAAGACCTGCTTTAGTTTCTCCTGAAAGCAAATCTGTGCCAAAACCCTGCTTATGAAGTTGCCCACAAAAAGCCATTTTCCTGCTGAGTGATAAGGCCTGCATTTAATGTCCTCTCAACAATGAGGCTCAATGTGAGCATTCTTGTTCTGGTTTCTCTGCCTTGTCCCCAGGTTAGCTTAGGTAGGTTTGGAAGTAACCAAATCCAACTGACATTTTTATAGTGGCATAAAAGGAATTGTACATAGAATCGTAGTCTAACCTCCCTGCAGTCAACAGGGGCATCCTCCACTAGAGCAGCTTGCACAGTCTTCTTGAGCCTGACCTTGATTATCTCCAGAGATGGAGCCTCACCTACCTCCCTGGGCAATCTGTTGCAGTGTTCCAGCACCCTCATGGTGCAGAATTTGTTCCTAACATCCATTCCAAATCTGCTCTTCTCTCATTTCAAACCATTGCCTCTCATGCTATCACTGCAGGCCTTTGCAAACAGTCCCTCTGCAGCCTTTTTGCAGCCCACATCAGCTACTGGAATGTAGCTCTACGGTCTCCCAGAGCCTTCTATTCTCCAGGCTGAACAACCCCAGCTCCCTCAGCCTGTCCTCAGCAGAGGTGCTGCAGCCCCCTGATCATCTTCATGGCCCTCCTCTGGACCTGCTCCATCAGGTCCATGTCCTTCCTCTGCTGAGACCTGGATGCAGTACTCCAGGGTGAGGTCTCACCAAAGCAGAGGGGCAGAAGCACCTCTCTGGACCTGCTGACCACGCTGCTTTTGATGCAGCCCAGGCGGCCATTGGCTTTCTGGGCTGCAAGCTCACATTGTTGGCTCACCTTCAGCTTCTCATGCATCTATTATGTTTTTTAAGACCTTCTCATATCATCCAGGTCTAAACAAAGTTCACATTGGTGGTATAGCAAGACACAGCTATGTGTGTCTGTGACAACATGACCAAACGAAGGAGGAATGTGACTTGTCCTGGTAGACTGGACAGGGAGAAAGCAGCAGCAAGAAGTTTTGACATTGAGAAGTTCCCATTGGAAAGAAATTGTAAGTCATCCACTTGGGAGCAAAGCTGTGGTTTTCAAATGCATCTTTATTGATTGGTTGATTTAGCTCAAGTAGTATGACCTTTATTTGACAAGAACCTGCAGCTAACCAACACATTACCTTGTACAAGACTGGACTAGTGCAGAAATAGAGCTAAGGGCCACGATCCAGGTAAAAGAAACAGAAAATAACTAAATTAAACTGCAACCTCTACAGGTAACAAACAGCTGAGATTAGTCCCACAAATGTCACTGATCAGCCCAGCAGCAGGAGGGAACAGGAGGTCTGAACACAAATCCAAGTACTCCAGCTGCCACCTCCTTCTCCCCTGAGTGTGCCTCAGCACAGGCTCATTCGAGACACCACAAAGCCAAGTCTTGGCAGCACACAAGTGAGCAAGTGGGACAGCAGCAGGGAGGTGCACACCACCTGCCCCTGGCTTCTGTTCTACACTAGAAAGCCTTCTGGGTTTGTTCTCTGCTTCAGAACATTCAGAGTTTCCTCAGTAAAGAGACTGATGCAGATTTGCAGCCAGAGGATGCAAAAGAGCCTGGTAACTGGAGCAGAGTGGACCAAAAGAGAGGACTGAGCACTGCAGGTAGAAGCTGAGGTGATCTGAGTTGGCAGTAGGTACAACTCACCCTAACACATTTATTCCAGATGAAAACATGATGGGAGAGCAAACCTGAAGGCCAGGCTGAAAAATCTAGGCTTACTAACCCACACACTTCATCTTTTTCTCCCCCCACTTTCCATCTGCCTGTTAAAACCACTCTGTCTACAACTTTTGTGGGCCCTTCCCTTCTTTTCCACTCTTCTGCCACTTCCCCTACCCTGTAGGCAGTGACCCTTCTGCCCTACTACACTGCCTTTCCTGACCTTCACACAGCTCTGCTCATGGCCCCCACTTCACATTGCTAGCCTGCTCTTTTGCTCCAGGTACTTCTGTGGAACAATTGTCAGAGAAGGCTGAAACCTGATTTCCTGTCTTCCCTAGTGAGAGGAACACTCATCTTAATTTCTCCTGGGGAATGCAGAGAACTGGGTTCTAACTTCATGTAAATAGAGCAAACACCTTCCAAGTGATGTTGGAATCTGCCTGTCTTCTTCCAGCCTTCTTGTCTTTTCCTCCCTTTGGTCCCTCTCTTAAAGGTAGGAATGTTTACAGTAATTCAGGTCCAGTTCTCTGATTTGTAGATTAAAACCCCAGAATTCTCCTGAAGGTCAGCTCACTTCCCAAAGTCCTTCCTTTCACCAGAGTTGTACCAGTTAGGGGAAAATCTGCCTTTTGTGTCACTGGGAAGAAACTGCTTTGGCATGACAGCATAAGGCCTGCACAGGACAGCATCTATCTGGCATCTATGAACAACAATGGCTTAAAACAAAATCATTTTCCAAGTCTACAGAGTATCTATTCCCCTTCCCATTCCAGTCTAGAAGCAGCTCTCTTGTGGCCAAGAGCTGCACTCCTGTACACACATAGGAGTAACCAATTTCTTCCACTTGTGCACGTGGTGCAAAGGCTGTACAGGGATGAGATGAGGAAGGGAGGGCCAAACCCACAGGACTTCTGCCACATCCAAATCTGCAGGAGACTGGTACAAGGGCAACACTGCCAGGTCATTTTCTGGGTTCTCCAATAACAAGACCATTAGTAGTTACTTGCCTTATTGCACAGCAAATGAGACTAAAGTTAGGTAGCCAGAAACACTCTCTCACTTGTAGGCTAGCTAGGAACCAACCAGATAATCTCAGCAGCCTCCAGGATCTGCCTAACAACAAGTTTGCTGAGCAGCCATGGTGGACATGTTTTGTATCCTCAGCCCTGTCTGAAAGCTGCAGTGGGCAGTCACTCTCTTAAGGGCCTCAAGCCCTCTGCACTTGGCTCCACTCAAAGAACTAAGGGGTCGTCTCGGAATTTTTCTGTCCAGCACTTGCAATTAAAGCAACAAGGAAAACAAAATAAATACTTCCTTCTTTTCTCCAACCTTCACATCTCACAGCTGAGGAGTTCCCAGCCCTCTGAGTTAGCCCTTCTAATACTGATGGAAGTGATGGGAAACACAAAACTCTCGGAACGCTTCGCAGGTAGCAGCTGGGAGCGAGGAGCGTCGGCAGAGGACGGCCTCGTGTGACAGCCAAAGGGAAGGATTTCACAGCTCACTGAGTGCTCACAGGAGTGCAGCCTGTGCCATGGGCAGGATGTGACAAGGACAGCGTACAATACGTGGCATGCCTTCTTCAGCCAATGAAAGAGTTGCACAAAAAGGGCCATCCCGCCCAGTAACGCTCCTGGAGCGCCACCATACTGGTCTGTCTAGCAGCCTCCAGGACTGGGTTACTTTCAGCTGTGGCAACAGAAGAACTCTTTTAAGAGTGGAGTCTCCCCATCCCTCAGCACTGAACCCCTCCTTAGCCTTTCAGTTCACCCTTTCATACACTGACCCCCACCCCTCCCTCCCCTCAATTGAAAAAAGAATGGTTACAATTAATGCATGGAAGGTGATGGCATTGTGCATGTGGTTCACTTCCAGTTCTCTTCCCCTCTTCTCAGGCATCCTTCTTCCTCCTCTCCAACACTTCCCCCCCCAAATCCATTCCAACAGTCCATCTCCCCTGTCTGCCTGAGGGGCTGCTGCTCACTTGCCGTAGACGCTCTCATCGCTGTAGGCCACGTAGAGAAAATAGTCTTCCTCGTGGTTGTCCTGCAGGGCAGAGAGGCAGGGGTTACGAACCACGACACGGGGAAAAGCCCAGCTGTCCTGCTTTAGCACACTCTGCTCTAACAAGCAAGCCCCTCCCCTTCCACCCCCTCTCAGGTGGGACAAGGAGAAGGGAGGCAGGTACAGTAAGAGAAAACCTTCAGGAGCTGAGGTAGGGGAAAAAACAACAAATCTGTTGAAATAATGCAAAATAATACCAAGGCAAATAGCAGCATGTGTAGCAGCCAGGGGAACAGGGCTGCTTGTTTCAAGGGCTTGTAGTGACAGGACAAGAGGGAATGCACTGAAGATTCAGCAGGGCAGATTGAGACTGGAGATTAGGAAGAAATGCTTTCCAGTGAGGGTGGTGAGACACTGGAACAGGTTGCCCAGGGAGGTGGTGGATGCCCCCTCCCTGGAGGCATTCAAGGCCAGGCTGGATGAGGCCTTGAGCAGCCTGGGCTAGTGGAAGGTGTCCCTGCCCATGGCAGGGGGTTGGAACTGGATGTTTTTAAAGTCCCTACCAAGCCAAACCATTCTGTGAATCTGATCAGACAAAATGCAAACCACACACCCAGGTAAAAGGGAAGCTCCCCTGCCCAGAAGGTGGGGGGAAAGCCACAAAAACCAGGAGCAGGAAACTTTCCAAGCTATAGGATGAACTTTAAATCCCATAAATCCCTTTTAGCCCCAGCCAGCCCTTTTGCTTCGCACTGTGCATGATGTCAGCATGGTACTGAGCAGCTCATTAACACTCCCCAGCCTAACCAGGGTTGCACCAGTCCCAGCTTCCACTGCAAGCTGTGTAGCAGAACCTCAGCACTGGTATGGCATCAGGATCAAAAGGAGAGACATGGAAGGCTTTAACAAGTCACAACTCACCTCTAAATACTTCAGTATTGGTAAATATAGTTCTGGTTTTCAGAACACTTTGACAAATGGCTGTGTTTCTAGTCCTGATTTATGCGTGGTCAGATGCTGAGTGACTACACGGATACAGAAAGTCTGCAGAGTGCCAGGAACTGAGTCCTGACCTCAGCTTCAGACATAGTCTAACTTTGGACAGCTGTCACCTCTCGCCCCTACATGTACAGAACTGGGAAACTTCTGTGTTGATTTTATATCACTTGCATCAGTCCACATACCAATTGTCCACTTACTGTCAACAAGTTACAGGTCAAACAAGGCTCAGAGGACCATACTGGAACTTTCTACTTGAAACTGGAAGGCTGCTATTAGGTCTCCCCTGGGCCTTCTCTTCTCCAGACTGAACAAACCCAACTCCCTCAGCCTGTCCCCATAGCAGAGGTGCTCCAGCCCCCTGATCATCTTCATGGCCTCCCCTGGACCATCTCCATCAGGTCCATGTCCTTCTTGTTCTGAGGGCTCCAGAGCTGGACACAGCACTGCAGGTGAGGTCTCTCCAGAGCAGAGCAGAGAGGTAGAATCACCTCTTTCCATCTCTGGCCACACTGCTTTTGATGCAGCCCAGGCTGCCATTGGCCTTCTGTGCTGCAAGTGCCCATTGCTGGCTCACATCCAGCTTCTCCTCCAGCAGCACCCCCAAGTCCTTTTCTGCAGGGCTGCTCCCAATCTCATGATCCCCCCACCTGGACTGATATCTAGGATTGCCCTGACCTAGGTGCAGCATCTTGCACTTTGCCTTACTGAACCTCAGAGATTCTCCTCAGCCCAACTCTACAGCCTGTCCAGGTCCCTTTGGATGACACCCATCCCATCCTTCAGTCTTACCACCACACCACTCAGCTTGGTATCATCTGCAAACTTGCTGAAGGTGCCCTCAGCCTCACTGTCTGTATCACTGATGAAGATACTGAACAAATCAAGGAGAAATCAATCCAGGCTGCAAACCAGCCATGATGTAACAGCTGTGTAATTGAGGAGCACTCCTGTCATAGGCACAGAATATGCCTTTAAGGTTAATCAAACAACACTGCCTCCTAGAAATGCTGTGCAGCAATGTTCACAGTGTCCTACAAGGTCCTCATATACCGTACAAGGGATAAGAAAGTAATTCTGCATGCAGAATAAATGTTCCTTCGCAACACATTTACAACTGGTTGCCCAGTGACACTGTGTTCCTCTAATGGCCCAAAGGAAACCTCTTTTGTATGAACAGGAAAGCTAGTGTGAATGTTCTGCCCCACCCCAAGCTTTCCTCTGAAATCTGAAGGATAAAGTAGTTTATTTCAACACTTTGCTCAAGTACTAGGAGCAACATCTCAGTGCTGGGGCAAAAACTCACGGCCTGACTTGACAACCCTTTCAACTAGCAATCAGTTAACACGATGAGGCTCCCCAGGCTCCTCTTTATAACTGCAGCATACTATATCCCTCAACAGCTGATGGGATACAGCCCAGGCCAAGGGGGTCACTATTCAAACATCCATGACTAAGCTGTATTCACTGCCATCTGAGTAGTGTTCAGTTGTCCTTCTGTGAGGATATGCATTCTTCTGGACACCTCAAGAACAGGTAGAAGAGGTGGGCCAGGCTTACCTCATAGAGCTGGCCCATAGTGGCACTGGTGGGAGGGATGGTGTTATTGACAAAGAAGAAGAGGGCATCTTCTGGCCTCAGGTGGATCCGTTTTCGGATTAAGAAGTAGAATTGGCCAACTGAAGAGGAACAGAAGAGAACACTTTAGATGAAGAAGGAACACATTGATTTGGGGTTTCTTTGTGGTGTTTTGTGTATTTGTTTGGGGTTTTAACCTAACCACAGAATCATAAGACTTGTTTTGGCTGGAATTGATCATCAAGTCCAACCACTCTCTAACAAGTCTGGTGCTAATCCATGTCCCTCAGCACCACATCTCTGCCTCTTTTTAACACTTCCCTGGATGGGGATTCAGCCACCACCCCAGGGCGCCTGTTCTGGTGCTTGAGAACTCTTTAACCATGGTTGTTTTCTTTTGGTGGTGGAAGTCACATGCTTTACATACCATGTAAGGAGAAATGAACAACACAGAGAAAGCAAGCAAGCAGCAAATTCCTGACTGACCACACTAGCAGCTAATCCACTCAAAGACTGCAGCTTCTCGGGTTCATGCCTCCGGCCAGGGACTATCTAAATCCATGTTTTACCTACCATGGTCTGAAATGCTTAGTGGTGGGCATTAGTGGGAAGACCTCCCAACTACATTGACCTTTAAATTCTATAGATCAGAGACATCTTGGAGAATTTAACCTTGGTGTAAGTGATCCTATCATTCCTGAAAACAAATTCCTTACTATTTGCTTGAGCTATGTTGCATAAGAAAGTGTTTCACAACCCACTGTACACTGAAAGAAAAAGAAATTATGTTCTTGTAACTCAGTCATCTTCTCAAATGAAAACAAATGTCATCACACAAAATAGCCATGACCACTTGGAAAAGGAACTTTGTAGCCATGACTCCAGCCACAGAGGTGGAAAATGATGGGGCCTGCCTCTTCCAGCATGGAGGGTACAGCCTCTGGCAACTCTGCAGCTAGGTCATCACTGACTGATGATTATGACACACAACTGACTTATTTTCATCATGGCTAGCAGTCAGCTAAACAGATTACCTAAATCAGTGGGATACCTGAGAAGACCTCAGAGAATGTTGTCATCCAGGCTGCAAGGTACATAAATACAGCAAGGCCAACCTGGGGTAATGATCATAGAATCCTAGAATGGCTTAGGTTGGAAGGGACCTCAGAGATCATCTACTCCAACTTTCCTGCCATGGGGAGGGACACCTCTCAGCTAGACTTGGCTGCTCAAGGCCTCATCCAGCCTGGCTTTGAATACCCCCAGAGAGGAGGCATTCACAACCTCCCTGGGCAGCCAATTCCAGAGTCTCACCACCTTCATACTGAAGAACTTCCTCAGATCCAGTCTAAGCCTGCTCTCCCTCAGCTTCAAACCATTCCCCCTTGGCCTGTCTCTAGACACCCTCATGAAAAGTCCCTCTCCATCCTTCCTGTAAGATCCCTTCAGGTGATGGAAGGCTGCTCTAAGGTCTCCCCTGGAGTCTTCTCTTCTCTAGACTGAACAAGCCCAGCTCCCTCAGCCTATCCTGAAAGCCTCGTGATAAGATGTGGAGTCTGCCTGGTTATCTTCTTGCTGCTGAACACAAAGTAAAGGCATTTCTGAAATCTGACTGAAAATCAGGAAGGAAGGAAGGGCTTTTGTTACCTGTGAGGTCAGAAGGCACAAGATACTTCCTTTTGTCTAGGTCAGGTACTCTGGCTTTTGGTGCTTTTTCCACAATTACCTGGAGAGAGAATGAGACAGAGCAACAAACACACCATGAGTACCACACAACAAAATGGACCACAAAAAGGCATCAGTGGAAGAAAAGACAGAGAGGCTACTACCAGGCCTTCAGGAATTTATTTAATCTACAACACAAATACAACAATAAAGCACAGGCAGGTGAGGAGACTTAAAATCACTGGCTGGGAGCCGGAGACTGCAGCAGTAAGCGCTGGAACAGGCATAAAAATAAACCATAATGGCCAAGAGAAAAAGAAGAAACCAGGTCACCTTGCTGGGACCAATGCAGGTTAATTTAGTATGAAGGAGCTGCCACGATGCTAAGAAATGAACACCAGAACTAGCTGAACTGTTTCCAGGTTACAGTTCCCAACTGCCTGGCACACTTCAGCCCTACTCCCAGTAGTGCCCACATCCTAATTTCTGCCTTCACCAATACCAGGTGCTCTAGAATGAAGCAAAAAAATTAAAGAGCTACAGCTCATTTGGGAATATTATGGGTTGGGCTTTTTTTAACCCTTAGTTCTTCAGCAGTTGTCTTCTGCTCTGAAAATCTTATCCTTTCTCTACTTCATGCAGTTCTGGACATTTCCTTATTTGTATAATCTAGTAATTAAACCCCACAGGCCACCATCTGGGTAACTTGACCCCCAGAGACCTTTGACACAAAGTACAAATCCTCATTATAGTTCAGCAAGTTCACAGATGATACCAAGCTGAGTAGTGCAGCTGATAAGTTTGACAGGATGCCACCCAGAGGGAGCTGGACAGGCTGGAGAGCTGGGCTGAGGAGAACCTCACGAGGTTCAATAACGTAAAGTGCAAGGTCCTGCAGCTAGCTCAGGGCAATCCTAGATATCAATCCAGGCTGGGGGATGATGAGATTGAGAGCAGCCCTGCAGAAAAGCACTTGGGGATGAGAAGCTGGATATGAGCCAGCAATGGGCACCTGCAGCCCAGAAGGCCAATTGCAGCCTGCATCAAAAGAAGCTTGGCCAGAGATTGAGAAGAGTGATTCTGACACTCTGCTCTGCTGAGACCTCATCTGCAGGGCATGGACCTGATGGAGAGGGTCCAGAGGAGGACCACCAAGACAATCAGGGAGCTGGAGCACCTCTGCAATGGGGACAGGCTGTGGTTGGGTTGTTCAGCCTGGAGAAGAGAAGGCTCCAGGCAGATCTCAGAGCAGCCTTCCAGGACCTGAAGGAGGCTACAAGAAGGCTGCAGAGGGACTGTTTGCAAAGGCCTGCAGTGACAGGATGAGGGGCAGTGGTTTGGAATAAGAGAAGAGCAGATTTAGATTGGATGTTAGGAACAAGTTCTGCTCTGTGAGGCTGGTGGAACACTGCAATAGATTGTCCAGGGAGGGAGTTGAGGCCCCATCCCTGGAGATACTCAAGGTCAGGCTCAACAAGACTGAGCAAGCTGCTCTAGTGAAGGATGTGCCTGCCTGCCTCCAGGGGAGTTGGACTGGATGACTTTTAGAGGTCCCTCCCAGTCCAAAGCATTCTATGATTCTAATGTCATTATGACAAATAGGAAGCTCAGCAGCTCTAAGGTCAGACCAAGAGATCCGTGACAGGGAAATTTTTGTTACCAGAGCTAAGTAAAAGATTTACCTCAGAAGCAGAAAGCCTTCCAAAGTGACCTGATCTCATGCAGTGAAAAGCCTTAGAAACCTTTGGAACTGCTGTGTTTGTGCAGAAAAACAAAACCAAACCACAAACTGCAGGCAGGGTTGGGTTTTTTTTTGTTGTTAGTTGGGGGGTTTGTGATACTGATTTTTAAACTGGCAAGAGATACATTCCATCAGGCAATCTCTGTGGCCTGCTGCTCTGCAGAAGCCATTTTCACCACCTAAACAAGAAGGTGGACCTGCCTGAGCTCCTCAACTTCTCAATTCTGTTACACCCTGTAACTGTAAATGCTCCATCTGAGACACCTTGGGGCCCATTTTGATGGGCTCCACGTTCCCATAGCTATTTGGCAAGCCAAATCAGCAACTTCATTTGTTGTGTAACAGAAAAGGCTGAGCTGCTGTGGGCTAAGCCTTCTTCAAATACAAAATGGTGGTGTCACAGCAGTGAGACACTGTGCAGAGAAAACTGCTCTGATGATGAGCTTGCTGTTTTTAGCCTGGACAAAGTGCAATGCTAACTCAGTTTCTTCTAGATCCAGGTGAGGATCTGCGAAGCACATCGCACCAGAGAGATGCCAGCTTGGACATCTCATCCCTGTGCTCCATTTGGATACTGACAACACAGCCAAACCCCCTGGAAGTTATGAGTTTGTTTTGAAAACAAAAACACAGTGGTCTCTGCTAGAGCTTGAAACACCTCACTGAGAACCAGGCAGTCAAGCTCTTTCCAGGCAGCTTGTAGCAGGACAAGATGCTGAAGGGAGCAGAACATCTCCCTGCTGAGGAAAGGCTGAGGGAGCTGGGGCTCTTGAGCTCGGAGCAGAGAAGCCTGAGGGGTGACCTCATTCAGTTTATAAAGATGTGAAGGGCAGTGTCTGGAGGATGGAGCCAGGCTCTGCTCAGTGGTGTCCAGTGATAGAAGGGGCAATGGGTGCAAGCTGGAGCAGAGGAGGTTCCATGTGAACAGAAGGAGAAAGTTTTTCACTGTGAGGGTGCCAGAGCCCTGGAACAGGCAGCCCAGAGAGGTTGTGGAGTCGCCTTCTCTGGAGACATTCCAAACCTGACAGGATGCATTCCTGTGTGACCTGCCCTAGGTGATCCTGCTCTGGCAGGGGTTGGACTGGATGATCTTTGGAGGTCATTCCCAACTCCTAACATTCTGTGAATCTGTGCAGGAAGGACAGTTCCACAACCTCAAGTGAACAGGTGCAGGCTGAATAACACCCTGCACATGTTTTCATCTCCATATCCAACAATCAATATCTCTCATAATCAAGTGCATTAGAGAAACACCTTCATTTCTTGCCTCCTATTTCAAAAAGGACTAGCAAGCAGCACTGCTACCTAGAGGCACTGATGTGGCTTGTTCACTAGATAATGAAGGAAAAGAAACCATGTCTGTGAGAAGAGGTGAGAGTGTTGAGGCCTCTAAACCCCTAGGGAAGACTTAAATCAGATCATTTATAGAATTCACAGAATGGTTTGGGTTGGAAGGGACCTTGAAGATCATCTAGTCTCACCTCCCCTTCCACTAGACCAGGTTGCTCAAGGCCTCATCCAACCTGGCCTTTAATACCTCCAGGGAGGGGGCATCCATGACCTCTCTGGGCAACCTGTTCCAGTGTCTCCCCACCCTCACTGGAAAGAATTTCTTCCTAATCTCCATTCTCAATCTGCCCTCCTCAAGCTTCAATCCATTCCTTCCTGTCCTATGACTACCAGCCCTTGTAAAAAACCCCTTCCCAGCTTTCTTGTAGGCCCCTTTCAGCTACTGGTTCGTCACGATCGTAAGAGAGATCTCCTCACAAAGACGCAGAGGAGGAATGGAGGCGCCCTGCTAATCTGAGTATCAGTTGTAGTCAGTTTGCCTGCTGACACAGGTATCTCTTCTGAAGCACTAAACCCCCCCACACATACACAAACCAACCCACACAGAGAATCCAAAGGGCAGGCACAGATTATCTGTATGTCTGGTGCTGCTGGATGGTGACCGTGGCTAACAGTATAATCTCAGCAAAAGGCTGAGATGTGTCAGGGCACTGCAGCGTAGGCAGCCAAAAGGATGTCATCTTCAAGGATCCTGCTGTCAGGAAGGGCAGAGACAGAAGTGATTTAAAGAACAGTTGTCTGCTGCACCTGTGACAATAGGCTTGCCCTGACATTTCACATCTGAGCCTCACCACGTGTTGTTTCCATCTGTTCTTAACTACAGCATACCTGGTTATTCTGGTCCTGCCATTCTCCATGATGACATGGGGATGCCCCCACATCCTGACCTCTTACATCTCTTGCTAAGTATCCCCTGGGCTCCCCACACAGCTCCTCCAGACACATCCATCATGATCAGCTGCCCTGTTAATCCTCAATTTACAGCTTGTTTCACTCCTGACCTAACAGAACACCCTGCAGTCCTCACCATCCAGCACAGAAGCAGAGACACTTCACCACTGCGTGCTCAACCTGCTACACTATGCCAGGCAGTCCTGAAAGCTAATGCACCCAAATGCTGACTCCCAAAACTTCTGTAAATCCATCTGAGGGCCACTCCTAAGGTAAAAAAAAAAAAACAATCTTACCCTGTCAGGAAAGAATGTGGACCTAACTGTTCCTCCTTGTCCTTAGATTTACAGGGAAGTCTCAAGTTATTTTGCATGCAGTACCCCTGGGCAGTAAATACCTCTTCAGTGGGGGTGGAAAGACATAACATTTGCCAAACGTTTATTAAAAGGAACAAATATATATATATATATATACACACATACATGCATGTATATATATATATATATATATATATATATATATATATCACAATAAATTTGATTTGTCATCCCTTTTTTTCCCCCTAACGTCCCTGGAGGCGTTCAAGAGGGGACTGGATGTGGCACTTGGTGCCATGGTCTAGTCGTGAGGTTTGTGGTTACAGGTTGGACTCGATGATCTTCGAGGTCTCTTCCAACCTTGGTGATACTGTAATAATACTGTATTACTACTAATTATAAAGCTGTACGTTTTCCACGGGCACCCCCACAAAGGCACCTCAGGATGAGGGAGCAAAGTTTTGCTAGAAGACGACCTTGTTTATCGAGGGGCGTTTCTTTGTTGTTGTCTTTTTTCCCTCCCCCAAGGATGATTAAACAGGAGGGCAGAAAAGACTGGGAAGAGCCATTTTGCTTCCATGCGAAGGAAAAGAACAGGGCGAGATTACATCTAAAAGAGGCCAGAAGAACCTAAAATAAAAACGAAGGGAAAGCAGAGCGCAGACCTTGGCCTTACCCACTCATTGTTCTCCGTTGTCACAGATCTGATGGTAAGCTCCTTCCCCATCCCCCATCCCCACGCATGCAGGCCACCAAGGAAAAAAATAGCAGCATTCGCTCTGTCGAATTACTGCGGATTCCTCCCTTCCCACCCCCCAAAAAAACCAGGGATTTTAAACCCCGCTGCCCACCACCACTCCTACAGAACAAACAGCCACGGCTTGGCTCTCAAGGGGGAAAGAGAAAAAGGAAGACAAAAATCCACCAGCCTGGAATTTGAATCAGATCAAAGAGCACGACCCTCTTTACTAATGTCTTGTTGGAGGTGGGGAGGAGGGGGGGAGGGAGGGGGTTTAGCCTTGAAAAATAAGGAGCAGAAAACAGCCGACAAGGAAAACAAAGGCGTCAGAGCGCGGCGGCCTCGCCAGGCAAATCCGCGATCGCCTCACACTCACAGGGACTCTGTCGGGATATTTCTTCCTGATTTTCTCCCCTTCTTTTTTCCTGTACTCGAACGGGTGGTCTTCCTTGTACTGGAATTTCATGCTGCCGGGCTGTCAGCGTCCCTCCGCGAATGGCTGCCGCGGCTTCCTCCCGCTGTCGGCCGGATACGGCAGCCCGCCCCTGCCCGCCCCTGCCCGCCCCCACGAGCGCGGCGCCACCCCCGGCGCAGGAGCCCAGCGGCGGAGCGCAGCGCGGCGGCGGCCCGAGCACCGTGACGTCACGGGCAGCCACACCGCCCCCTCCGCCCCGCCCTGCCCTGGGCAGGGGTATGGGGTTGTGGAGTTGTTTCCCCAAGAAAAGGCCTGTAAGGTCCGTGAGAACAACCATTATTTAACTCGACCCAGGCTGGTGCTAAACCGTGTCCCTCTGCACCACAGCTCTGCCTCTTTCAAACACCTAGAGGGATGGGGATTCAACCAGTTCCCTGGGCTGCCTGTGCCAGGCTTTGAGAACCCTTTCACTCAGGAAATGTCTTCCAATATCTAACCTGAACTCCCCCGGTACAATTTGAGACCGTTTCTTCTCATCGTAGAGGGAAGAGACCGACCTGCACCTCGCTCCAGGCTCCTTCAGGTTAAGCAACCCCAGTCCCCTCAGCTGCTCCCCACCAGACTCCAGGCCCTTCACCAGCTGCTTTGCCCTTCTCTGGACCCACTGCAGCACCTCAATGTCTTTCTTGGAGTGAGGGCCCCTAAGTTAAACCCAGTCCTCAAGGTGCAACCTCACCGGAGCCGAATACCGGGGGACAACTACTGCCCTGGCCTTGCTGGTCACACCGCTGCTGATCCCAGCCAGGATGCTGGGGGCCTTCTTGGCTACCTGGGCACACTGCCAGCTCATCTTCAGCCAGCTGCCAACCCAGAGCCCCAGGTCTTTCTCTGATGGGCAGTTTCCAGCCACTATGCCCCAAGCCTGGAGCATTCATGGGGTGGTCTTGACCCAGATGCAGGACTCGGCACTTGGCCTTGTTGAATCTCATACCCATGGAGCCAGCCTGCCCAGGGTGTCCCAGCTCCCATGTGATGGTGAGTAATAAAATAAACACTTTATATATATATATTTTATTTTATTTTATTTTTAATAGCTCAGGAAAATAAACACCCTGTTGAGCAACACCATCGGCCCTCCCCCAGCATGACTCAGGGGTTATAAATACAGCATGAGCCGGCTGCGGGGGATGGTCGCCATGCTCCTCCCTCTTTCCAGGCAGCACAGCCGCCTGGGGCACCTGACCTGTTCTTGGACGGGTTTCTGAGATGCAAGACCAAAAACATGGTAGTTTCTATGACCGTCCCTGTTGGATCTGGATTATTGCCCAGTTAGAACAGCTCAGTTAAGCAGCCAAGGGTAGAAATTGTGTCACATCATGTGCCAGACCAGATGCATACTACAAACAGCAGACAGTTAAAGGGAACTGTCTGCAAACAAATAGCCAAAATAGCCAGCCAGGTTTTGCCCGGTTATTCAGCAGATACATACTTGGAATGTCTGTGTGCTTGTTTTTTCTAGCTGACTCCAAGGCCACACCTGCAGCAGAGGTGAACAGACCCAAGTCTCCTATATCCTATTCAACCCTGTTTCAGTGTGTTGGCTTAGGAAAGGACTCTGTTGCTGGTTTGCTGGAAGTCTGCTCCTACAGCATGGTTAGAATGGGGAAAAAACCTCCAGATTATAGCACAGAGTCAGCTTGAATCTTGATTAAATTGAAGAGCAAGCTAGATGCTCTTTAATGATCAAAACAGGATCAGGGAAACATAAAGCCCTGGTCTTTTAATGGAATTGTTCATATAAATCCTTTGCTCTGCTTCTGGAAGCTCATAGGACTGGTGGCTTTATCCCTATATACTTATATGCACCCTTGAGTTGCTGCAGAGTGGGACTCATGCCAACACCAGGGGTATGAATGGCTTATTCCAAATCTTTATTGGAGAGCCAGGGTACTAGCTTGTGCCCTCTGTCTTGTAGAGAACCGTTTCATGTACTGGCCACCACCCCCTTGGCACTCAATAGCATGCTGTTTCTTGACCCCACAGGCCTTTTGTCAGTGCTCCCTCTCCAAGCCCTGGTGCACTGTAATCTCTCCTCTTGACCATGAGGAGAAGAGATATGAAGGAAATATATTTATTTAGTTATAGATATGCTCAGATGGTGGCAGCTCCCAGATAATCTTCTCTGGCACAGGACAGGAGTGTAAAAGGATATGGGATAGAAATCTCACTTGCACTTAATAATGTAGGCATGGACAGCTGAGCCTGTCACTTTAAACTGCCTTTGTGGCAGTAAGTAGACATGTTGAGGTGGGATTATTCTCACCCAAATCATGACATCTACTTTTGGATGGCTGAAGTGTGTCCTCAGATTGTCTGGTCTCAGGTTTTACTACTCAGTGCAGTAGAGCGTAACCTCCTATACAGATCAATGGATGCTCCAACAGGCCCATGTCCAAATCTCTAAAGGACAGTGTGGGTCACAGTGGGAATGGCATAGACCAGTGTGACCCAGCCTTCACTAGTTTATGTGCATGAGGTTTGTACTGGAGCATCAGTTTGTTTCTGTCCTAGGAGATGTCAGCACTTCCCTATATTTGCAGGGAGTGTCAGAGGATCTCGGGAAGGGTGAGTCACAAGAAGGCTTTGTTTTTGTGCACTGCCATAGCAAACAGCCTGGAGAGTGAAGGAATCCCAGTGCTTAGACCTAGGGAAAATCTGGGTTTGTGACATTTGTGTGTTCCTCTAATACCTGTGTTTGCCCCCCTTGCTTCCTAACTGCCTGCAGCACAGCAGAAGCCTCTTCCTCAAGGACAAAAGAGAGGACACTTTCTAGCCTGTTTCACCCAGGCCCCTAACATGTTCTGGCAGTTTTAATGGACTGATGTCAAACAGCTCTTGTCCTGTAAATAGCTCCATCTCCAAGACTATACATAAGGCAGTTAAGCTAGCTTCTAGGTTGAATTTCTGTTGACAAATTAGACAGGAGTTTCTTCCCTGGTCTGATGCAAAGCCATGGCCTGCAAGCACGTTGCTAGGTGAGTCATTTTTCCCCAACAAATCCCATGTGAGGGTCACAGATCTCCTCCATGAACTCTTCCTGCCCTGAGGATGCAGTCCTGGATATGCAGATAAAAGCCTCACTCCTCCTGCTCCCTGCTTCCTTCCCAGCAAGCCCTGAATTCCCAGCACTCTCCTCTCAGCTCCATAATAACAATAATGGCAGTGGCACAACAACAGGCAGGAAGATGATCCATGCAGAAGCAGTGACAAACAGCTAATCATATGACTTAGAGTTCTTATTACAATGTCAGCCCCTGAGCATGTGACAAACCCCACATCCTGGGTCCATGTGCTAGAAGGAAGAACTGGACATGGATCTGGCAAGTTTTCCTCCCCTGGGCTGCCAGTACAAAGTGGTCCAGCATAGGGTGTCAAAACAATATGCTCTTTTTTTAGCCCAGGGTGTCAGCACAGCTCTGAGTACTTGGTGTGTCAATGTGTCTGCAGCTCACGTAGGCAGGCTCACTTTAAAAGGGATTCCCAAGCGTTGCCAAAGCTGTGGCCATAAAAGCAGGAGGTAAAAATAGCTGCAGAGAATCTGGGGGCAGGGTTTGCAGCTCTGCTGTACCGCACAGCGCCTCAGGGCAGTTTCAGCAGCTCTGCAGCGCGGGGCTGGGAAGCTGCCTTAGGCCTGTCTGCACAGCTGGCTGAAATTCTGTGCATTAAGGAGAAAAAGATCCATTATTTGCCCAGTGTTTCTTGGAGATTCATTTATGTGGCTGTCTCCTGGCAACCCCCCTGGAGCTACTGTTCAATCACCTGTAACTCTGGGCTGCCTGGGTATTTCACAGAGTCATAGAATTGTTTTGGATGGAGAAGTTCAAGTTCAACCACTCTCTAATTGCCAAGCCGTGCTAGACAATGCCCCTCAGCACCACAGCTCTGCCTCTTGTAACCATCTCCAGGCATGGGGATTCCATCACCTCCCTGGGTAGCCTCTTCCAGTGGTTGATAACCCTTTCAGTGAAGCTGTTTCTTCTAATATCAAATCTAAACCTTCCTTGGTGCAACTTGAGGCCATTTCTTTGTTACTAGGGAGAAGAGAGCAACCCACACATGAGCCCAGCCTCCTTTTAGGGAACTGTGGAGAGCAAGAAAGTCTCCTCCAGCATCCTTTTCTCCACACTAAACAACCCCAGTTCCTTTAGCTGCTCCTCACAAGACCTGTTCTCCAGACCCTGTTCCAGCTTCCTTGCCATTCTCTGGACCCACTCCAGCACCTCAATGTCTTTCTTGTAGTAAGGCCCCCAAAACTGAACCCAGTCTTCAAGGTGGGACCTCACCAGTGCTGAGTCAGGGGGACAGTGACTGCCCTGCTCTCTGGTCGTCTTTGTGTCCCTCCTCTGTACCCTCTCCAACAGATCCATGTCCTTGTGTTTGGGGATCCACAGATGTCTGTCCATGGCACAGTCCTTGCCTGGTGTGTCTCCTGCACCCCTCATGACTGGTCACCAGTTTCACTTGTCACTGGATTTATAGCAGCCTCAGAGCCAGCAGAGGCACATGGGGTCTGGATGAGGGCACAGTTAGTCACTGCCAGCAAACAGTGGCCCTTTGTGTAGATGTTTTGCTTTCCTCTAGGAAGTGTCTCTGTCCTGTCTCTGCTGAACTGCTCACTGCTCTGTTTCCTGCAGCTGGTTAATTTTTACAGAAAACCTGCTCTCTTTCGTTCCAGACTGGTTGCAGGGCCCAGCCTGAGCTCCAGATGCCTAAATGGAATCAAATGATATTGGGAGGCTGTTAAGGAAAATACCTCCTTATGGGTGAAAAGCAGCAGGACAGGACAAGAGCCCAGATCTGAACAATGTAGGTCTGAGATCCCTTTGTTCCAACCAGTAGTTCCCAGTGGCCTGAGGGGGATCATTGTTGCTTACAGTCCTGTGAAAACAAAGGAGACACACAACAGAGGGGTGTTTCTGAAGACCAGTCTTTAAGTACCACACATTCTAGGGAAACCTAAGGGTGGTGTGGACAACTGCTTTGCAGCACCTGGTGGCAGTGTACCCTCATTCCTGTCATGATGCTCCTGCCCAAATTATGTGCAGGCTATTGGTAGCCACTGGAGAGTGGTTGCCCTTTCACCCTTGAGGTTGGAGAGAGGTGGGTATTGGTCTCTTCTGCCGAATAACAAGTGATAGGAGAAGAGGATATGGCCTCAGCTTGCACCATGGGAGGTTTATTTTGTTTATTAGAAGACAGTTGTTCAGTGGAAGGGTTCTCAAGCACTGGCCCAGGCTGCCTAGGGAGGTGGTTGAATCCCTGTGCCTGGAGGTGTTTAAAGAGGCAGAGATGTGGTGCTGAGGGACACAGTTTAGCACCATCCTTGGTTGAGTTAGAGAAAGGTGGGACTCAATGTTCTTAAAGGCCTTTTTCAGCCAGAACAATTCTATTATTCTATAGCATCTAGCTGGCAGTGCTACTGATCTGTAATTTTTGAAACAGGAGGCAAGAAGCAAAGGTTTCTCTCCACTGCACTTTGTTGTGATTGATATGGCTTGTTGGATGGGGGGTGAAAACATGTGAGAAGTGCTGCTGCTGTTCAACCTGTTGAGTGAGGCTGTGGAACTGTCCTTCCTGCACAGCATTCACAGAGTGTTAGGGGTTGGAAAGGACCTCCAAAGATCATCCAGTCCAACTCCACTGCCACAGCAGCATCACCTAGGGCAGGTCACACAGGAACACATCCAGGTGGGTTTGCAATGTCCCCAGAGAAGGAGAATCCACAACCTCTCTGGGCAGCCTGCTCCAGGGCTCTGGCACCCTCACAGGGAAAAACTTTCTCCTTCTATTCACATGGAACCTCCTCTGCTCCAGCTTGCACCCATTGCCCCTTCTCCTATCACTGGACACCACTGAGCAGAGCCTGGCTCCATCCTGACACTGCCCTTCACATCTTTATAAACATGAATGAGATCACCCCTCACTAGAAAGAAGGGAGGGAAGGAGGGAAGGAGGGAAGGAAGGAGGGAAGGAAGGAAGGAAGGAAGGAAGGAAGGAAGGAAGGAAGGAAGGAAGGAAGGAAGGAAGGAAGAAAGGAAGGAAGGAAGGAAGGAAGGAAGGAAGGAAGGAAGAAAGAAAGAAAGAAAGGAAGGAAGGAAGGAAGGAAGGAAGGAAGGAAGGAAGGAAGGAAGGAAGGAAGGAAGGAAGGGAAGGAAGGAAGGAAGGAAGGAAGGAAGGAAGGAAGGAAGGTGATAGTTGAGGTGATTTGATGCAGAGGGGAAAATGAAGACTTTTTAAACTTCCCTTTTTATTGCAGATCTTAAGGGGAAGGGGGGAAGGGGGGAAGTGTTGCACTTCTGATTGCCAGTTGTGTAAATGCTGTGTTCCTGCTTCAGCAGGTGGGTTTGCTGCCCTGTGGAGCAGGGCTGCCATCTCCTGTTCGATGCTTGCAGAGCTCAGGCCTCGTAGGCAGGGGAAGGGGTGGAAGTGCTGGAGGAACTGTTTGTGCCCTGGAAACGCCTGGGAAGTCTTCCAAGAAGTTTCTGGGCTCCATAGTGCTTGACACATGTTCCAGTGTCTCTGTTCACTTCAGACTTTTGCCGTGGAGTAAACAAGAGCCTTCCAGGAAATGTTCTGCAGCTTGGTGAAGCATATAGGCCTGAATGTGACTTTGGAGAGCAGATGATGTCACTCTAGTAGGTGTTCCACAAGCAGCTGTTGCTGCTGCTTCAGGAATGCTGCACAGCAGAAGAGCCCTGACCTTCTATGTCTCTTATTTATTGACTCCATTCCATTTTCTCCCTCATGAAGGGTAGAGTTAGGTATTGACTAGGCAATTCAGGAAGAAGTGTGTGACCTAGGAAATCAAGACCCTCAATTAAATTCCCTTGGCTACACAATTCCTGCAACTGGACATCATCAAAGGTGTTTTGGTTGTTGAGTTCAACTTTATGCCATCCATGAAGCTATCTTATCAACCTTCTCTAAAATTCTCCATGGCTGTAATCTCAACAGCAGCTGGGTTCCTCAGCATATATGGGGACCTGGTCCTTGTTTGCCTTACCTGCAAAGAAAAGCCATTCTCTATATTTCACAGGCAAGATCAGCATATTAAGGACAGTGAGACTTTGGGTACTCCATTAGGAAAGGGCACTTCAAAAAGGTGTTGATATCTGCTACCTGTGTATTCATATCTGCATGAACATGTACAAGCAATTCATTCAGGGCTGCTTAACATTTCATTGCAGAATCACAGAATAGTAAGGGTTGGAAGGGACCTCCACAGATCATCCCTTCTAACCCCTACCATTCTGTGATTCTGTGACCCTCAGGGAACTTGGGCTGGAGGCAAGCAGAACAAGGCAGCATCTGCAATCTCCCTGCAGGTCACTAGCCTGCAATGTGACTCAGCACCTTGAAGATGCTGCCTGCTTATGCATGCAGAGGGTGATAGTAGTGCAATGACACACAGGGAAGGCCAATTGTTGATTGTCTAAAGGAGGTATCAGAAGGAGCCACAGGATTATACTGGATCTGAAACTGTTTCAGTCCCTTCCTCACTGGACTACAGAGGTTAATCTAAAATTCCTAACCTTGCTCAGAATAATCAGTTTCTGCATGTAACTACTGGGTGTTATTTGCCATGCAGTAAAAAGAGGCACTAGTGTCCTGGGGAGGCTGGTTGGACATCCTTGCCCTCAGCAGACACCTGCACTTTTTCCTCTGGCACCGGATCCAGGTCTGGCGCTTTCTGCCCCGGCTTGACCACGGTGAATCTGCTCATGTGCAGAGCTTCTTCATAGACTGGAGGGGTGTCTGCTGCTGAGAGGGGTGGTGCTCCCTGGACAGCATTGTGGGAATGTGCCACTGCTAATATCGTCCTGGCAGCAGGCCCAAACACGGAATGGAGAGCTGGAAGGGAGGAAACCAAAGTCTTTCTTCTCATCCTGACAGCACCACCCCATCAGTATATCTGCAATGCTCAGGCTTTGCTCTCCCCACAGCCTGAATGCTTTCCTTTTCCTGTCCCTTCATTCTTCCCTAAAAGGAAACCCCCTCAGCAACACCCCACAAATACTCCTTGAAACTTCTCAGAGGCCTGTAGCTGCTCTCATTCCACCCAAGCATCTCACAGCTGATTCACCATCTGGCTGCATTTGGTGCATGAAGCCTTCATTTGCACTGTATACAGATGCCACTTTCCCTGCATCCTGCCATGAACTTCCCTCTGCCAGCCCTGAGGTGCCACTATCTGGGCTTTTTCCAAGTGCAGCCCCACATGTCAGGCTGTGCTGTAGGACCAGGGTTCTGTCAAGGCCAACTCACAGGTAATGGTGTTCTGGAGGGTGCTATCATGATCAAAAGCAATGACAGTGACCTCATAGGGCTGAGGACCTGATTCCTCTCCTGCCTGATGACAGTGCAAACAGCATCTCACACAGATGGAAACCACACCACAAAGGAGCAAAAGTCCACCAATCACCATCAGAAGCCTGGAAAGGGAGAAGATGCAGAATTAGGACAGAAAGACTTTGTTTGCAGGTGGCCTTTTAAGGTCTCTTCCTGCTTGAGGTAGAGCTAAGCTCAGAGGTATACATGGTCATTTAGAGCCTTGTCCACAGATTTTGGACAGTCTCCAGGGATGGAAATCCTGTGTCACCTCAGGGCATCTGTTCCAGTGCTGCACCACCCTTGGGTACAGCACTTTTTCCTTTTGTCTAATCAGAATTGCCCTGGATGCAGGTTGGCCAGACACCTCAGGTCCTTCTGCTGGGAACTTCTAAAAAGCCTGGCTTTATCTTCTCTCCAGATTCACTTTAGCTAGGGATGCAGCTGACTGAAGTAAATATAGACCATCTTACCAGATATACCACAGCCGGTCCCACTCCGTACCTGAGCAGCTGAGGACAAGAGGGTACAACATGGAGTTAGCCACAGAATGCCAAACAGAATCACAGAATCATAGACTCAGAATGGTTTGGGTTGGAAGGGACCTCCAAAGGTCATCCAGTCCAACACCCTTGCAGTCAGCAGGGACATTCTCCACTAGATCAGCTTGCTCAGAGCCTTGTTGAGCCTGACCTTGAATATCTCCAGGGATGGGACTTAGACTACCTCCCTGGGCAACCTGTTGCGGTGTTCCAGCACCCTCATGGTGTAGAACTTGTTCCTAACATCCAATCTAAATCTGCTCTTCTCTCACTGCAAGCCATTGCCCCTCAAAGATCTCTACTGTATTCTCTTCCAGCTTCCCTCACTCCTTGATTATACTCCACCATCTAAGTGGCTGACAACGATGGGAAGCTAACCGTGCCTTGTGGAGGGGATAGTTGTCCAACTTTGTCCATCACCATTAGGTGAGTTTGCCTTCTCTTTGCCTTTATCTCTTTATTGTTACCCTGGTGGTTCATAGAATCATACAATTGTTTCAGTTGGAAAAGCCCTTTAAGATCATTGAGTCCAACCATTCCCCAACTCAACCAAGTCTGGTGCTAAACCATATCCCTCAGCACCAGATCTCTGCCTCTTTTATACATTTCCACCCACAGGGATTCAACAATCTCCCTGCAGAGCCTCTTACAGTGTTTCAGAACTGTTTCAGTGAAAAGCTTTATTCTAATAGCCAACCTAAACTTCCCCTGGTGAAACTTGAGACCATTTCCTCTTCTGCTATAAGATCCTAGGGAGAAGAAACTGACCCCACCTGGCTCTAACCTCCTTTCAGGGAGTTGTAGAGAGCAATGAGGTCTCCCCTCAGCCTCCTTATCTCCAGACTAAATACCCTCAGTGCCCTCAGCTGCTCCTCACCAGACCTGTTCTCCAAACCCTTCACCAGCTTCATCACCCTTCTCTGGACCTGCTCCAGCACTTTAATGTCATTCTGGGAATGAGGACCTACTCAATTGTTTGCAAACCTTTTTTTCTTCCTCATCTCCAGTCTAAATCAGCCCTCCTCAAGCTTCAATCCACTCCCTCTGTCCTGTCACTCCAAGCCCTTGTAAAAAGTCCCTTCCTGGCTTTCTTGTAGTCCCCATTCAGGTACCGGGAGGCTGCTCTAAGGTCTCCCTGAAGCCTTCTCTTCTCCAGGCTGAACAGCCCCAACTCCCTCAGCTTGGCCCCATGGGGGAGTTTCTCCACCCCTCTGATCATCTTGGTGGCCTCCTCTGGACCTTTTCTGGCAGCTCCATGTCCCTCTTATGCTGTGGGCACCAAGAACTGGAGGCAGTGCTGCAGGTAGGGTCTCAGCAGAACAGAGCAGAGGGGCAGAATCCCCTCCCTGTGCTGCTGCTCTCCCTGCTTTGGATGCAGCCCAGCACACAGCTGCCTTCTGGGCAGTTTGCCACCAACTGACACCCCCAAGTCCTTCTCTTCCAGACTTTCTGGTTGCTGTGCTGTGTGTTCCTTTATTTGTCATTAGTAGATATGCCCATGCATTTCTCAATACTTCTTGTTTAGTGAAAATGAATTCTCCTCAGCAATTTTCCACACTTGCTTTGTCTTGATCTCTGTTTTCCTTGCAAATGACATCACCAAGAAGAATATTCACCAAAACTGTGTTACAGCAAATAAATTTTCAAGGACAGGTCAATTCCAAATGTGTCATTAAAATTACACCAGGAAGCTTTTCTGGTGTACACCAGAAAGTGTTACAGGCATCCAAATAGGTAGCAAGAGCAGTATCATGTGCTCATGTTGTTGAAAAAGTAGGAAATCATCCACTCCCCATTCAAGGACACAGGAATTTTATGGGAGATTTCAACAGCTGCAATTAAAGTAACCTTGTGTGGATAATGTCAGCTACCACGTCAGGACACTGTTGTCCTCTACAGCCTTTGTCCTTCATTGTCTTCTCAAAAGAGTGCAAGATCAACAAGTACTCACAGTTCAGCATTGAGACAGCCTTCCTCCTCTCACTTGAGGGAGCTAGAAGGAGAAAGACAAACAAGCCACAGCTGGAGCAAGTTAAGTTTTTGCCATATGCAACTTTTGTCTCTGTCACCTGCACTACTACCTGAATCTCCTACAGTGAGGACCTCCTCTTACCCACATCCCATCACATATTCTGCTGTGGATCAGAAGTTACTGTGATACCAACTGCATTGTTTCATATCTTAACTTCCCATACTCATTAAAATCCTACTTAGCACTGTTACCAGCACAGAAACTGACTTAACCTTCCCTCTCACCACAAGTTTCTCTTTCCCCACCACAAGCTGTGTCATGCTACAGATGTAGACCTTTCTCCATGCTCAAATATTAATAACCCATATCCCTATTATACCCACAAGGACTTCAGTGCTGCTTTATCCCATCAGCACTCCTACCCTTCTCATTTCCTTTTTCATGGATACCCTGAGCTCTCTCTTACCATTCCTGGAACAACAGCAAATATTTGTCTGCATGTCTGCCTTTTGTATGGCCAGGGAAATTATTGTGACTGTCAACTGCTAATGGCCATCCATCTTTCCAAGGTAACTCCAGAATAGAGCAGAGACCCCCTGAAAAAGGGACCTGAGATATGACTTACCCATAAGAAACATCCCCAAACAAAGCAGATCATGACTGGGCTGTGCATCCCCATAGGGTGGTTCTGTGACCTCTTGGTGTCTCAAGCTGCTCTCTGTCTTCTTTCTGGTTTTAGTACATCCTGACCAGGAGAAGGAGCATATTCCTCGTTGTGTGTTGAATCCAGTCTCCGCTTCCTGCTCTACCTCTTTCAGCCCTCTTCTGGGTCTGTCCTTCTTTTCTGGACTTTTCCTCTTTGTCTGTAGAAATTCCTGTTTGTTTCTGCCTTCTTCTTTCCCTCTTTTGAAGAGATCCCCAAAGCCTTCCAGTCAGATCAGGGCAAAAGCGGTGGCTACAAGTTCTCACTCTAGATGTTGAACTTGCTCAGTGAAGGGCATCATGAGATCTCTGCAGACCTGACCCCTTCCTTCGGTCAGCAGAAAGGGTCCAAGTTGGTTCATTCCAAATTATTCCTCTCCCCGCCCCTGCCCTGAGGGGAGTGGGTTGAAGGTCATGTTATTGACCTGTTCAAATGGAATTCAGATTCCTCTCCCTCCTCCTGTACCTTTTCTGTCCCTGCACTCACATTGTTCTACCTTTGTGGGATCCAATCTACTGATTTTAGCCAAAAGACCAACACCCAGAATGTGCTCCAAGTAGGGCACTGCTGCTGCAGTGAGTGAGGCTGCAATTGGATATAGAACAATTTATATACCTAGTCAGGTGCATAGGTGTGTGTTTGTGAATGCAGTCTGTGTGTGTATAGAGGTATGCACAAGCAACACAGCAGCACAGAATGTTAGGGGTTGGAAGGGACCTCCAAAGATCATCCAGTCCAACATCCCTGCCAGAGCAGCATCACCTAGAGCAGGTCACACAGGAACACATCCAGGTAGGTTTGGAATGTCTCCAAAGAAGGAGACTCCACAACCTCTCTGGGCAGTCTGTTCCAGGGCTCTGGCACCATCACAGTGAAAAACTTTCTCCTTATGTTCACATGGAACATCCTCTGCTCCAGCTTGCACCCATTGCCCCTTCTCCTATCATTGGATATCCCTGAGCAGAGCCTGGCTCCATCCTTCCCACACTGCCCTTCACATCTTTACAAACATGAATGAGGTCACCCCTCAGGCTCCTCTGCTCCAAGCTAAAACACTGCTCCAAGCTGGAAAACACCTTTAAGATCATCTCTAAGAGTCCAACCATTCTCTAACTCTACCAAGGCTGGCACTAAACCATGTCACTCAGCACCACATCTCTGTCTCTTTTTAATACCTGCAGGGCTGGGGATTCAAACACCTCCCTGGGGAGCCTGTTCCGATGTTTGAGAACCCTTTCAGACAAGAAGTTTCTTCTAATATCCAACCTAAACCTCCCCTGCTGCAACTTGAGGCCATTTCCTCTTGTTTCCTTTTCATTTCCTCCAAGCCAAAGAGCCCCAGCTCCCTCAGGCATTCCTCAGCAGGGAGATGTTCCATTGCCTTCATCATCTTTGTGGCTCTGTGCTGGACTCTCTTAAGCAGTTCCCTGAGGTGCTTCATAAAGGGAGGGGCCCAGAACTGGACACGATATTCCAGTTGCAGTCCCACCAGGGCAGAGTAGAGGGGGAGCAGAACTTCTCCGGACTTACTCACCACACCCCTTCTAATCCACCCCAGGATGCCCTTGGCCTTCTTGGCCACCAGGGCACATTGCTGGCTCATGAGCATCCACCTGTCCACCAGGACTCCCACCTCTTGTATCTCCCATTTTAAGGCTCTGCCACCATCCCTCTTATCTGGTAATCTCTTGCTATGACAATCTGTTCACTCACAGTTCCCACTTCTGAACTTCCTGCATGGCCAGAGAGGTCCCCCCAAATACTTTGCATCACAGGAAGATCTGTTCATTCTCCTATCCCAGTTTTCTCTTTGTCCTGCCACTGGTTACATTAGCAGGTTCCATTCAACAACCCATTACTTTTCCCTCTAGTAGAACTGCCTTAGATCTCTGTTATTGCTTGTGGCTATTCAGAACGTTATTACATGCACAGAATTGTTTTCACCTTCTCTTTCTCTTTTGCATAGCTGGGATAAAAAATACTCTGCACTAATGTGTTACTATTTGTGTTTGGGAACCATCTTGGACTGGTGCCTAAATATATGTTAAGGGCAGGCTAGCAACTAGAGAAACTTGTTGGCCCATGTTGCAATCATTGCATCCACATTAAACTGGTGAATGATTAGCCTTGGTCATGCATATCAGAGTTGCAGAGCAGAACCGATGGATTCATGAACATAATGGATTCATGAACATAATGGATTCCTTCAAGGCAGCCTGAAAACCACTGACCAGTCTCTAATTATAAAAGCAGTGGTGCAGGATAATCAGGCCTTAGCACAAGTTTATCTATCTATTTATCTATCTCTATATCTGTCTGACTATCTGTATCTGTCTATCTATCTACCTACCTACCTATCTATCTAACTATATCTATCTGTCTATCTATCTATCCATCTATCTATCTATCTATCTACCCATACATCGAATCATGAAATCATAGAATCACTGAATTGTTTTGGTTGGAAAAGACCTCTAAGATATTCAAGTCCAGGCATTCTCTAACTTAACCAAGGCTGGTGCCAAACCATGTCCCTCAGCATCTCTGCCTCTTTTAAGCACCTCCAGGCGTGGGGATTCAATCACCCCCTGGGGAGTCGGTTCCCATCTTTGAGAACCCTTTCAATCAGGAAGTTTCTTCTTATGTCCAACCTAAACCTCCCCTGGGGAAACTTGAGGCCATTTACTTTCATCCTATGCCCCTCATCACCATACCTCTGCCTCTTTAAAAACACCACAAGACATGGAGCTTCAACCAGCTCCCTGGGGAGCCTCTTCCAGTGTTTCAGAACTCTTGCACTGAAGAAGTTTCTTCTAAGAGCCAACCTAAACCTCCCCTGGTGCAACTTGAGACCATTTCCCCTTATTCTATCACTTGATACCAGGCAGAAGAGACCAACACCAACCTGGCTCCAAATTCCTTTCAGGGAGTTGTAGAGAGCCAGAACTGGACACAATATCCAGGGTGTGGCTTCACCAGGGAAGAGTAGAGAGAAAGGAGAACTTCCCTCAACCTACTGGCCACACTCTTCTTACTGCACCCCAGAATACCATTGGTCTCCTTGGCCACAAGGGCACATTCTGGAGCCCTCAACACATGAAGGACATGGAACTGATGGAGAGGGTCCAGAGGAGTGCCACAAGAATGATCAGGGGGCTGAAGCACCTCTGATATGTGGACAGGTTGAGGGAGCTGGGGTTGTTCAGTTTGGAGAAGAGAAGGCTCCAGGCAGACCTAATAGCAGCCTTCCAGTACCTGAAGGGGACTACAAGAAGGCTGCAGAGGGACTGTCTGCAAAGGCCTGCAGTGATAGGATGAGGTGCAGTGGTTTGAAATGAGAGAAGAGCAGATTTAGACTGGATGTTAGGAACAAGTTCTGCACCATGAGGATGCTGGAACACTGCAACAAGTTGCCCAGTGAGGTAGTTGAGGTCCCATGCCTGGAGAAACTCAAAGTCAGGCTTGACAAGGCTCTGAGCAAGCTGATCTAGTGGAGGATGTCCCTGCTGACTGCTGGGGGATTGGACTGGATGACCTTTGGAGGTCACTTCCAACCCAAACCATTCTATGAACCTATGATTCCTGGTTCAACATTTGTCACTGTGGTTCTTTTTATCTGCAAAGGCTTTCTGTGTGTTTTCTATGTTTGTATATGTGTGAATACAGCAGGAAGAAAGGATGGGCTTTGCTCTGAGTTTGTATTAAACATTATTATCCACCCTTTCTTTGAAAGGTCTGACATCAAAATCTTCTTCATGCTCTTCCAGTTCTTTTTTCTGCTATTAGTCTTTTTAAGTCAGCTGGACTGCTGCCTTCTCACAGATCCAGGGATACTTCTCCAAACATTTCCCACTGTAAACCCTTGCCTTGTATTGATGCAGGTATGCACAGTTGTGCTTGGAGGACAACGAGATCCTAGGGAAAACAAACAAACAAACAAAGGCCATCTTGTTAAAAAACTGTCATGTGCAAACAAACAAAACCAAAACCCATGAAGTCTTCCTGGGCAATCATACACCATTGTAACATTGCAAGGCAGAGTCATTTTAAGGTTTGGAAAGATTTATGCAAAATATTGAAGAATGTTAACAGCTCCTAGAATCATTCTCTGACCCTGAGCCAATGTGTGCCCAGCTGGCCAAGAAAGCCACTAGACCAGGTTGATCTAGGCTTCATCCAACCTGGTCTTGAATACCTCCAGGGAGAGGCTTCCTGTCAAGGGATCAGCAGGCTGGAGCTCCTCTGCTACAAGGACAGGATGAGGGAGCTGGGGTGGTTGACCCTGGAGAAGAAAGGGCTCCAGGAAGATGAAACAGCAGCCAGAAGGGGGCCTACTAGAAGGCTGCAGGGGGACTGTTTGCAAAGGTCTGCAGTGATAGGACAAGGACAATGGTTTGAAATGAGAGGAGATTTAGATTGGATGTTAGGAACAAGTTCTGCACCATGAGGCTGCTGGAACACCGCAACAGCTGGGATTGTTTAGCCTGGAGAAGAGGAGGCTCAGGGGAGACTTCATTGCTCTCTACAACTACCTGAAAGGTGGTTGTAGCCAGGAAGGGGTTGTTCAACCAGCACTAGAACAAGGGGACACAGTCTCAAGCTGCACCAGGGGATGTTTAGGCTCGAGGTGAGGAGAAAGTTCTTCACTGAGAGAGTCATTCGCTGTTGGAATGGGCTGCCCAGGGAGGTGGTGGAGTTACCATCCCTGGAGGTGTTCAAGAGGAGATTGGATGTGGCACTTGGTGCCATGGTCTAGTCATGGGGTCTGTGGTGACAGGTTGGACTCGATGATCTTCGAGGTCTCTTCCAACCTTAGTGATACTGTGATACTGTAACAGGTTGCCCAGGGAGGTAGTTGAAGTCCCATCCCTGGAGATACTCAAGGTCAGGCTCAACAAGGCTCTGAGCAAGCTGATCTAGTGGAGGATGTCCCTGCTGCCTGCAGGGGTGTTGGACTAGTTGACTTTAGAGGTCCCTTCCAACCTTGACTTTGAATATCTCCAGGCATGTGGTCTCAACTACTTCCCTGAGCAACCTCTTGCAGTGTTCCAGCACCCTCATGGTGCAGAACTTGTCCCTAACATCCAGTCTAAATCTGCTTTTCTCTCATTTCAAACCATTGCCTCTCATCCTACCCCTACAGGCCTTTGTAAACAGTCCCTCTGCAGCCTTGTAGCCCCCTTCAGCTACTGGGAACTCAGCCCACTCTGTGATTCTGTTTCACAAAGTAAATGGTTTTAAACAGTGAGTGACCAGCAGCCACTAGTTGCATTTGTTTGTTGACTCCTGCTCACACTTTGGAGCATTTTTCTCTTTTGAGGACTCCACACCTGAAGGAGGACTTTAACTCCAAATTCATGGAGTGGCTGGGTTCTACCTTGAAACCTTGTCATTAATAGGATTTTGATTTCCTCCTCCTGCAGTGCACAGGGAGGATATTGTGCAAGAAGTTGTTACAACCCACCAAGTGCTTAAATTTAGGAAACTTACCAGTCCATTCTCTTTGTAGAAAGTTTGGTGCCATCGGCCCAAGACCAGCCGTCAACTCCATATGATAATCCAATCCAGTAAGGGAATTTGTCTGATACTTGAACTATGCTGGCCTACCAAAAAAAATGCACAACATTTATTACCAAGGACCTTGTGGCACATTGGCTTTTTTGCTCTACCTAAAGAACTGATGTTGAGGGAGGAGCTGATCAAGAAAGAACCAAAGGATTTAATTGGACTCTCTGAATTCTTCGTCAGTTTCCAGGAGGCAACATCTCTGTTAAGAGTTAGACGATGGTTGGACTCAATGACTTTAAATACCTTTTCCAACCAATACAATTCTGTAATTCCAAGCAAACAGGAATACTTTGTGTCTGGCATCTCAAGTAAGGGTAAGACCAAGGCAATATTTTATTTTTCAGAGCTTTGTCTCTGAGTATTCAAAGAGACTTCCTGAATGAAAGACTTGCTGCCTCTAAGTTCCATCCTCTAACAGGATCCGTGACGCTCATGTCCAGTGTTTGGGTGAGTAATATCCTGTGTTGCTGGTTACCTCATCACTGCACATTTGTGGCTGAGTGCTCTGCAGTCTGCATTGCCTCAGGCCCTGGGGTCAGTGCCTCTTTCACGATGTAACATCAAGAGGTACTCATTGACTGGGGAGGAGTTCTGAGGACCGCGGCTGTGAGCAGGACCCTACCGCCTTGCTTTTCCATTTCAGCGTAAGAAGGGTGGCGTTCTGGGAGAAGCAGTGGTCTTCACTTTCCTGCCATGTAGCCATCTCTTCTGAAACGTAGAAACAGCTGTCACCTCCAACCCATTTCCAGTTTACAGGGCAGAGTGAACATCTGGGGCCTGGAAGAGAAAGAATCCATCAGTCCCTTATAAACAGCCAAAGGAAGGGTAGAGGACTTCCTATGCCCCCTATAGGCCTGGAAAGTCAAAGTAATGCAGAGCTGAAGGCTGTCACACTTCATGGGTGACACCTGCACTTACTTTGTTAAAAGATTCATTATTTAATCTGATACAGCATGTAACACCCTTGTTCAGTCTGGAATAAGACCTCACAGGGACTGCAGGCTGTGTGAGAGGAAGTTCTACTTACTGTTTGCATCACCCATCAAGCACAACCTCTCTTTTAGTCCTTGCAAGATTTCATTGTGTCCCACAGTTGCCTTTGAACCTCTGAGACCTGAAGTTTAGAAAGATATTCCTAGTAAGACAGCAAAGCTGTGATACTGCTGCTGCATGATACATGTTTCATCATGTCTTACATATTCCCTTTGAGCACCACATGTGACTTCGATGACACCTTGTCACATACTCTGAAGAGGTGAGAAAATGATGGACAAAGAGATTTCCAAACTTGAAATGCCGTTTAAACACAGGGGCATGGCACACAACCTAAAAAAAAAAGACTAAAATAATGCCCCCTCTCCCCCAAAGTTGCTTAGGAAGGGCTATCTTGACCTAATCATGTTGACCTTGTCATCCAGAGGGCCTTGGACAGGCTGGAGAGGTGAGGCCAAGCCAACCTCAGCAAGTTCAACAAGGCCAAGGCCAAGGTCCTGCACCTGGGTCAGGGCATCCCAAGCACAAATCCAGGCTGGACACAGACGGGCTCAAGAGTAGTCTGGAGGAGAAGGACTTGGGGGTGTCAGTTGGTGACAAACTCCCCAGGAGCCAGCAATGGTCACTGGCAGCCCAGAAGACAGCTGTGTGCTGGGCTGCATCCAAAGCAGGGAGAGCAGCAGCACAGGGAAGGGATTCTGCCCCTCTGCTGTGCCCTGCTGAGGCCACCTGCAGCACTGCCTCTAGTTCTGATGCCCCCAGCATAAGAGGGACATGGAGTTGCTGGAGCAGGTCCAGAGGAGGCCACCAAGATGATCAGAGGGCTGGAGAACCTCCCCATGGGGCCAGGCTGAGGGAGTTGGGGATGTTCAGCCTGGAGAAGAGAAGGCTTTGGGGAGACCTTAGAGCTACACTTCAATATCTGAAGGGGGTTACAGGAGAGCTGGGAAGGGACTTTTTCCAAGGGCTTGGAGTGACAGGATGAGAGGAAATGGATTGAAGCTTGAGGAGGGCAGATTGAGGCTGGAGATTAGGAAGAAATTCATTCCAATGAGGGTGGCGAGACACTGGAACATGTTTCCCAGGGAGGTCATGGATGTCCCCTCCCTGGAGTTGTTCAAGGCCAGGCTGGATGAAACCTTGAGCAACCTGGGCTAGTGGAAGATGTCCCTGCCCATGGCAGGGGGTTGGAACTGGATGATGTTTAAGGTGCCTTCAGGAGTCAGTATTGGGGAGTTAAGTGACTAAAGGAACACAGCACACTTCAGCACTTACCTAGGAATGTTATTCCCACAGCGAGGGCCAGGCACAGCAGAAACAAAGTGAAGATAACTGGACACCATGTAGCAAAGGGAAGAGAGTACCCTGGGAGAAACCAGTAATTTCTCTAAGGGCAGGTACCCTGTTCAGCAGTACTCCCAACCCTCCAACAAGATCCAACTGGTGACTCTCAAAAGAGTTCCCATTCCAGGCTGTATTATATTTTAAGAATCAATTCAAATGCAAGTTGAGAAGCAACTGTGAACCCTCTGTTAAACACATCTGCTTGAAAGGACACAGTGGACATGGTTCAGATAGAACTTGCCTTTGGCAAATGATAAAGCTGAAACACTGTTAGTAATCCTTTGACCTAGAAGGATCTAAGGATGGTAGCACTGTTCCTCTGCTCTGTCAGAGCAGAGTAAGGATTTGCATGCCATGCGAATCTTTCCTGCACAAGCTGCATGCCAGCTCCAGCCTGAAGCCCAGTTCAGGAAAATTCTGGAGTCAAAAATATCCACAGAGGAGTCTCCCTAACCCAAAAGCTCCAGGGAGCTGTCCTCACCAAATGGTCATGGCAGTGCAGTATGCTGGACCTTCCAGATGAAGAAATACTGAACTCAGGATCATAGGATCATAGAATCATTCAGGTTGGAAAAGACCTCTGGGATCATCAAGCCCAACTGTCAGCTCACCAGCACTGCACTCACTAAACCAATGCTCTCTTAAAATACATGGATTAGCCCAATTAGAGCTTTGGGACTTGAAGAAGGGAAATTACATGACCTGTGCATTTAGGCCCAGTGCTGCCTTATCCCTTCTGCCCTTAAAGGTAATGAAACTTCAGCATTTTCTTTAAAATGTAGGTCCAGAAGGCAAAGCATGAAGGTTTTTCTCCTATCAAAGTCAGGTTGTCCTGTCTCTACAGCCATTTCTTGTAAGAATAAATAAGACTACCCACATCACAGATGATTCCTACATTCCAGACCTTGATCCTGAAGCCACCTGCCTTCTACAGAAATTTAGGGCAAGTATTTGCAGTGGCTTCACTCTTTGTATTTTCACCATCATGCATGTTGGGTTTTGTCAGACATAACACAAACAGTGCATCAAACCTGAACATCAAACACATAAGGACATCTTTTTCTTATTTCCTGAGCTAAACTAGAGAGACTCTTTCTATTATTGTCTACCATAGCACAGGAAGTTCAAAGAACAAGTGTCAATCATACCTTGGTTGATGTTTGGGGACCTGTAGCTCCTGGCTGGATGAGGTGGCAGGTGAATTAAACTAGAGTATCCATCCTCTTGCTCTGTATTCCTGTGCATTGTCATTGCTCAGTGACAATCCTCTCAAAAGACTGAAGGATTTGGGAAGGAGAAGCAAAAAGAAAAGCAGAAGAGGGAGGGAAGAAGAGGAAAATGAGTCATACTTCAAATGCCTTAAGGGAAGCTGTATGCTCAAGCATCACTGTGACCCCTCCTTTTCCTTCCTCAGAAGAATCACAGAATCAGAATCCTTTCAGCTAGAAAACACCTTTAAGATCATCTCTAAGAGTCCAACCATTCTCTAACTCTACCAAGACTGGCACTAAACCATGTCACTCAGCACCACATCTCTGCCTCTTTTTAATACCTGCAGGGCTGGGGATTCAAACACCTCCCTGGGGAGCCTGTTCCAACAGCCTGTTCCTGAACCCTTTCAGACAAGAAGTTTCTTCTAATATCCAACCTAAACCTCCCCTGCTGCAACTTGAGGCCATTTCCTCTTGTTTCCTTTTCATTTCCTCCAAGCCAAAGAGCCCCAGCTCCCTCAGGCTTTCCTCAGCAGGAAGATGTTCCACTGCCTTCATCATCTTTGTGGCTCTGTGCTGGACTCTGAGGTTCCCTGAGGTCCTTCATGAAGGGAGGGGCCAGAACTAGACACAATATTCCAGTTGCAGCCTCACCAGGGCAGAGTAGAAGGAAAGGACAACCTCTCTGGACTTACTCACCACACCCCTTCTAATCCACCCCAGGATGCCCTTGGCCTTCTTGGCCACCAGGGCACATTGCTGGCTCATGGACATCCTTCTGTCCACCAGGACCCCCAGGTCTCTTTCCCCACAGCTGCTCTCTGACAGGTCAGTCCCCAACCTATCGTGGTCCACAGGGTTGTTCTACTCTTGGCCTTGCTGGATTTCATTACTGTTGCATTTCAACCCAGAGGCCAACATTGATTTTCACAATGCAGCCACCAAAGTGTATAGCAGAGGGCTAGGAAGAATGAATTAGTAAAATCTGGTGTGAATTTATTGGAAGAAAAAGGAGTCAAATGAGAACTGAGTGGAGTCATTCAGCTCACAAGCAGATTTTAGCATATTAGAAACAGGGGTTCAGGGATTTTTGCTAAGGAGCTACTTCAGTCTTTGATAATATTTTCCCAAGGAGATATGGAATATTAAAGACATACTGTTGTTGTTATTATTGCTCTTTTATTTTAAGAGAAATCTCCAAATACCCAAGCAAACAACACATAGATACAATATATAGGTACAGAAAGGGTGTATGGGTGTGTGACACAAAGCAGAGGCTGACATGCAAAGCAGCAGAGAACTCCAGCAAAGTGGAACCATCATTTATTTGCAAGAAGTATTCCTCCTGCATTCAGCACTGGGGAGGCCACATCCTGAGGACTGGGTTCAGTTTTGGGCCCTCATTTGAAGAAGGACATTGAGGGGCTGGAGCATGTCCAGAGAAGGGCAAGAAAGCTGGGGAAGGGTCTGGAGAACAGGGCTGGTGACAAGGAGCTGAGGGAACTGGTGTTGTTTAGCCTGGAGAGGAGACCTCATGGCTCTCCACAACTTCGTGAAAGGGGGTTGCAGCCAGCTGGGTGTTTGTCTCTTCTCCCTAGTATCAGGGCATAGAACAAGAAGTTGTGGCCTGAAATTGTGCCAGCAGGTGGGGGAGCGGTTTGGCCGGATAGCAGGAAGAGTTTCTTTACTGCAAGAGTGGTCAGGCACTGGACCAGGGAGGTGATAGAGTCACCATCCCTGGAGGTGGTCAAGAAACAGGTGGACATGGCACTTGAGGACATGGTTTAATGGCCATAGCAGTGTTACATTGACAATTGGACTTGAGAAGCCTTTTCCAAACAAAACAATTCTATGTTTCTATATATGAGAAGAGTTGTGTGGATAGAGACTGGAATTCTTTCTGTATCCCTGTACCTCAGTGTCACAGCTGAGCAAACAGATCTGGGAAAGAAGGGTTGCTGAGGCAAGCTGCTTTAGGAGAGGATTATGGGTGGATGGTCTGCAAGTGAAAATGCAGACAAAAGAAGATTTAGTCTCTAGAGACCTGTCCATTTGAATCACCATTCTGACAAAACTGCATGGTAAACAAACAAAATAAAACACTTCCAGTTCCAAAAGTTGGCATCTGACAGTGGCAGGTCCCACAGCCCTTTCTGCAGTGCTTCTTCAGGGGAACTCAACAGCCACTTTCTCACAGATCCACAGCTGCTTTGTTGAGCAGGAGTTGCTGGCATAAATAATATGTCCATAAGTGGAGGCACAGAAGATGTTGTCATAGAGAACAACCCTAGGAAATTAAAAGATATGGCTTAGTGATGTCCTGGGTGGTTACAAGCTCTTTAGGTGAGACAGGCAAGGGAGAAGAGGAGGAGGGGTGGTCCTGTATATTAGGGAATCTCTTGATGCCAGAGAACTTGAGGTTGAGGATGAAAGGATTGAGAGCCTGTGGGTTAAAATCAGAGGGAGGGCTAACAAAACTGACATCCTGTTTGGAGTCTGTTATAGACCACCCAACCAGGATGAAGAGGTTGATGAAATACTCTATAAGCAACTGGAGGCTGTCTCAAGATCATCAGACCTTGTCCTTGTGGGTGACTTTAACCTGCCTGACATCTGCTGGGAACTTAGCAGAGAGGAGGCAGTCCAGAAGGTTCTTGGAGTGTATGGAGGACAGCTTCTTGATGCAGCTGTTAAGTGAGCCTACCAGGGGTCAGGCCCTGCTTGACCTGCTGTTCTCAAATAGAGAAGGGCTGGTGGGAGATGTGATGGTGGGAGGCTGTCAAGGGTGCAGCAACCATGAGCTAGTGGAGTTTTCAATACGCAGGGAAATAGGGAGGAGCAATTACAGAAGCCTCACTTTGGACTTCCAGAGGGCAGACTTCAGCTTATTTAAGCAACTAATTTGGAGAGTGCCCTGGGTAGCAGCCCTTAAGAGCTAAGGTGTCCAGGATGGTTGTACCTACTACAAACAGGAGCTCCTGAAGGCACAGGAACAGGCTGAGCCCACGTGCCGAAAGATGAGCCGGCAGGGAAGGCAACCAGCCTGGGGGCAATCACAGTGCGCCTGAAGGATGGCCAAGGGCTCAGGTCCAGCCAACATGGATTTAGGAAGGGCAGGTCCTGCCTCTCCAACCTGATCTCCTTCTATGATGAGGTGACTGCCTGGTGGATGTGGGGAAGGCTGTGGATGTGGTCTACCTGGACTTCAGCAAGGCCTTTGACGCTGTCCCCCACAGCAAACTGCTGGCTAAGCTGTCAGCTCGTGGCTTGGACAGCAGCACTCTGTGCTGGGTTAGGAACTGGCTGGAGGGCTGAGCCCAGAGGGTGGTGGTGAATGGTGCCACATCCAGCTGGAGGCCAGTCACTAGTGGTGTCCCCTAGGGATCAGTGCTGGGCCCAATCCTATTCAATATTTTTATTGATGATCTGCATGAGGGGATTGAGTCCATAATTAGTAAGTTTGCAGATGACACCAAGCTGGGAGCAGATGCTGATCTGTTAGAAGGTAGAAGAGCTCTCCAGAGGGACCTTGACAGGCTGGACAGATAGGCAGAGTCCAACATGATGGCATTCAACAAGTCCAAGTGCCAGGTGCTGCACTTTGGCCGCAACAACCCCATGCAGAGCTACAGGCTGGGGTCGGAGTGGCTGGAGAGCAGCCAGGCAGAAAGGGACCTGGGGGTGCTGATTGACAGCTGGCTGAACATGACCCAGCAGCGTGCCCAGGTGGCCAAGAAGGCCAAGGGTATCCTGGCCTGCATCAAAAATAGTGTGGCCAGCAGGAGCAGGGAGGTCATTGTGCCCCTGTACTCTGCACTGGTTAGGCCACACCTTGAGTACTGTGTCCAGTCCTGGGCCCCTCAGTTTAAGAAGGACATCGAGACACTTGAACGTGTCCAGAGAAGGGCAACAAGGCTGGGGAGAGGCCTTGAGCACAAGCCCTGTGAGGAGAGGCTGAGGGAGCTGGGGTTGTTTAGCCTGGAGAAGAGGAGGCTCAGGGAGACCTCATTGCTCTCTACAACTACCTGAAGGGTGGTTGTAGCGAGGAGGGAGTTGGTCTCTTCTCTCAAGCAACCAGCACCAGAACAAGGGGACACAGTCTCAAGCTGTGCCAGGGGAAGTTTAGGCTGGAGGTGAGGAGAAAGTTCTTCACAGAGAGAGTAATTTGCCATTGGAATGTGCTGCCCAGGGAGGTGGTTGAGTCACCATCCTTGGAGGTGTTCAAAAAGGATTGGACGTGGCACTTGAAGCCATGGTTTAGTAGTCATGAGGTGTTGGGTGATAGGTTGGACTTGATCTCTGAGGTCTTTTCCAACCTTCTTGATTCTATGATTCTATGATAATATCATCAATATTTGGAACATTAGTAAATCCTCCTGATTTGCTACTGGAAGGTAGAGTTAGTGTCCCCTTGGAGCTATTTTATTTGTGCTGTGTGGTCCTTTTGGGTCTGGTGTATGTGATGAAGCTGTTCTTTGCCAACCACTGTTCCTTATACAGGATATGAATTACAGATGACATGTAGCTGAGCAGGAGTGTTGTCCTGCTTGAGAGTAAGAAGGATCTGCAGAGGGATCTGAACAGCCTTGATCAGTGGGCTGAGACCAACTGTATGAGATTCAACAAGGCCAAGTGCTGGGTCCTGCACTCAGGTCACAACAATCCTATGCAAAGCTCCAGGCATGGGGCAGAGTGGCTGGAAACTGCCCAGCAGAGAAAGACCTGGGGGTGCTGATCAACAGCTGGCTGAAGATGAGCCAGGGTGTGCCCAGGTGGCCAAGAAGGCCACCAGCATCCTGGCCTGGGTCAGCAATGGTGTGGCCAGCAGGAGCAGGGCAGGGATTGTGCCCTTGTACTCAGCACTGGGGAGGCCACACTTGAGGACTGGGTTCAGTTTTGGGGCTCTCACTCCCAGGATGACATTAAGGGGCTGGAGCAGTTCCAGAAAAGGGCAACCAAAACAATTGCATGATTCTACAATTCTATGAATTTGGAGTTTCATGGCAAATACAATGGTTTCCATGCTCCTTCATCATTGCACAGGTGACAAACATGGGAAGGAAGAGGAAGCAAAAGCCTCATAGGATATACTGGAGCCCACTGGGTATAACCACGCTGATCCAAAGCCACAAGGCCTTACCAGTTTGTCTCTTGTTTGGAAAAAGCTGTTCCATCTTCCCAGTACCAGCCATTCCTTTCAGACATGTATGACAATCCAACCCAGTAGAACTGTGGATCCTGTGGTAGAGAAACCTGCAGGGGTGAGAAAATCATCAAACAAGTGTGTTTGAAATCTAAGACTTAAGTTTCTGTGTCTTCCAGCTGTGAAGGTTCTGCACCCAACAGACATAACCCTTACTCAATAAGAGGGCAACCTCTTGTCCATGCTTGTTTCCCATGAGGCAGTCCTGACTGCCCATTCAAGTACCAGTGTTTAATGAACTGCCACCAGATGAGTGTACCTTGGGTCTGTACAAAAAATGAGACCAAACCAAGAAGAGCAGCCTTATCTGGTCATCTGCTCTGCCTTTAGGTATCTGCCTTTGGATATCTGCATTTTAGATGCAGATTTGGGAGCACTGTTTAAGCAGAGATCTAGCCAAAAGGTCCAGTGGAGCCTGGGAAGTGATCCATCTCACTGGGATTGCTGTGAATTGTGACCAGCTTGGCCAGAACCCCCACCAGCTGTGATGGAGCCTGAGGAGGTAGCTCTAAAGTTACAGGCTACTGGCATTGTAGATGCCTGAAGTCAGGTGAGTCAGCCTAGCAGGCAGAGCCTGTTACCCTAAATGCAGACCTCTAGCACCTTTTGAGGTTCTCCAGCTTGTCTGAGGTCTTCACATATGGCTGACAGACACAACCCAGAACCAATGGGAGAACTGTGCCTTGCTGAGGCATTATCTGGATGTCAAAGACAATACCCCCAGTGATCTCATACTGCCCTAAAAACCTATGCTTAGGCACCTGGAATTGTTTCCTGGGTGCCTAAGTACTGCCTAAGAGGTTCCTCAGCATCTTAGCCTGTTCATATGATCCAGATGCTCCTTTGCTGCTTAGTAGCATGTTTATAGACTCATCTGAAATCCAAAATTCACAGCTGGCTTAAACTGGTCTGGCCTCAGTGGAAGAGGAAGCAAGCACTCAGACATCTGGAATGGAAATAGATTTACAAAGCACCCCAAAATCATCTCAGTTTCAGCATTGAAGGTGTCATGCTCAGGTGTCCCCCAGCATTGTGAACCACAATTCTGACCCTAGGATGCTGCTAAACTCAACAATAAACCGTTTTCCCACTTCCCATTTTCTCTCTTCCCATCTGACTTTCACTTAAAACAAATAAATTCCCACAGGCCAGCCTTTGGATTGAGTTGAAACTGACTGAAACCAACTCCAGCTGGAGAAAGGAGAGAGATTTCCTGGGGGATCTTGCTTCCTTGTGTAAGTTTTTTGTGGCAAAATGAAAACAGGAATGTTTGGACTTTGGGTAAGCTTCTTATGTGTTGGGAAAGAGGCTCCCAGATGGGTCTGCCCATAAGGCTGCTGGAAGTTAAAACCTGTGACAGAAAGGGATGCATGAGGTTATGACCATACCATCTTTGCTCTGTCTTTGAGCACAAGAAGAGTGGAGTTTCTTGAGGAACAGAATTCCTGGCTTTCCTTCCATGTTTTCTTCTGCTTTGAAATGTAGAAGCAGTTGTCAGCTCCACTGCTGTGCCAGCTTGCTGGACAGACAGCACACTTTGTTTCTAGAAATCAGAGAGAGTGTCATAGAATTGTTTTGATTGGAAAAAGCTTTTAAGACCATCGAGTCCAATCACTCTCTCACTCAACCAGCTCTGGTACTAACCCATGTCCTTCATCACCGTATATCTGCTCTTTGAAACACCTGGTATAGGGATTCAACCACCCTCCTAGGAATCCTGCTCCAGTGCTTGAGAGCCCTTTCAGTCAAAAAGTTTCTTCTAATGTCCAACCTAAACCTCCCCTGGTGCAGCTTGAAGCCATTTCCTTTCATCCTGTCAGGGACTAGGGAGAAGACTGGAGACTTGATGGGGTGCTTGGTGCCATGGTTTAGTTGATTAAATGGTGTTGGATGATGGGTTGGACACAATGAGCTCAAAAGTCTCTTCCAACCTGGTCTGGTCTGGTCTATTCTATTCTATTCTATTCTATTCTATTCTATTCTATTCTATTCTATTCTATTCTATTCTATTCTATTCTATTCTATTCTATTCTATCAACACCCACCTGGCTCCAACCTCTTTTCAGGGAGCTGTAGAGAGCAGCTCAGCCTCAGCCTGCTTTTCTAAACTAGACTAAACACCCCCAGTCCCCTCAGCTGCTCCTCACCAGCCTGTCCTCCAGACCCTTCACCAGCTTCCTTGCCCTTCTCTGGACCCACTCCAGCACTTCAATGTCCTTCTTCTAATGAGAGCCCCAAAACTGAACCTAGCCCTCAAGGTGTGGCCTCCCCAGTGCTGAGTACAGGGGCACATTCACTGCTCTGGTCCTGCTGGTCGCACTATTGCTGATCCTGGCCGGGATGCTGGTGGATTTCTTGGCCACCTGGGCGCATGCTAGCCAGCTGTTAAACTAACACCCCCAGGTCTTTCCCTGCTGGGCAGCTTTCCAGCCACTCTTTCCCATGCCTAGAGCATTATGCAGACTGGGAGCAGTCAAATCTATGGCTTGACTGAGAAGATATGAAGAGTAGCCATGAATCAGCTCTTGCGGGGGCAGAGACAACTTTTTTCACATGCTGGGGTACGTGTATCCACATCTCAAATCCTGCCACAGTTCAAAGCAGACCCAGACCCAGCAGTCAGGTGGTTTTCACTGTTGATTTTAGAGTTTCTCAGTCCATGGGCTCTGAAAAGGGAGGGGGGATTTGTGTTTATTTACATAACAACCACCTTTACCATTTTTCTCCTTCACTTCAAAACACAAGGCTTCCCTCATCTCCTGCAGCTTCTTCCCTTCCTCAGGATCCTTGGAAACCTGAAAAACTGAAGGGCCACAAAGTGCTTATTAAAGATTGGTTTGAGGATCTGTAGCTTCACATGCAGCTTTAATTTGCAGGTTTGGGCATTCCTTTTATTTTTTTTTTATCTACTTGATTTGTATGTCCACCATCACAGGTAATTCATGTGCATTTTTCTCCACAAGGAGGGTTGTGCTGCACTAAAAGGCACCTAGGAAGGTGGGAGCATCTTTGTCCTTGGAAGATTTTCAGATGTCATCTGGACAAAGCTACAGATGGAACTAGAGGAGAGCAGATTTAGATTGGATGTTAGGAGCAAGTTCTGCACCATGAGGGTGCTGAAACACTGCAACAGGTTGCCCAGGGAGGGAGTTGAGGCCCCATCCCTGGAGATATTCAAGGTCAGTCTGGACAAGGCTCTGAGCAAGCAGATCCAGTGCAGAATGTCTCTGCTGACTGCAGGGGGGTGGATGGATGACCTTTGGAGGCCCTTTCCAACCCAAACTGTTCTATAATTCTGTGATCTTATCTGAGGCTGGTGATAGCCCAACCTCAAATGGTTAGGAGGAAAAGGTGGGTTGCCTCTGACCTAGCATTTTTGTGATGCCATGCCCCCTGCCTCCCAAGAATTGGACTTGGGCACTTACAACTGCTTCCCTCCTGCAAAGAGAAGGTGGTGGCTATCTGTCTCTGTTTCCACCTGTAATGTGGCATCACTTTAGGGTGTGAACTGAAATATTTCTGTGGAAAATCTGCTGCAGTCATTGGGCAAATGAAGGTTAGGGTTAGGGTTAGGATAATTTTGATGATTAAGTTCATGATTAGGGGTGAGGGTTTAGAGTGAGAGTTAGGTTTAGGATTAATCAGTGGTTAGGGTAGGGCTAGGGTTAGATTTTAGGATAAGGGTTGAGGTTAGGGTTATGTTAGTTTTATGGTTTAGGATGAGGGTTGGGGTTATGCTTAGGGTTATAGGTTAGGGTTAGGATTAGGCTTAGATATTAATGGTTAGGGTTATGTTTGGTTTGTGGTTTAGGATGATGGTTGGGGTTAGGTTTATGGGTTAGATTTATGCTTGGGGATAGGGTTAGATTTATGAGCAGGGATAGGTTAGATTTCTGCTTAGGGGTTAGTTTTAATGTTAGGTTCATTAAGGTTAGGATTAAGATTAAGGGTTTGGGGTTAATTAGGTCCAGATCTTGCATTATGATTACTTTCACCATCAGGGTTAAGGTAGATGCAGGTATTAGTGGTGACAATTGACCTGTGTCAGCTCTATGGGAGAGCTCTGCTGGTGCCCTCCTTGCCGTGTTATTTCCTCCGGGGGAGCAGAGACACCAGGGACAGCCTGCAGGGACAGAAGAAGCAGACATACATCTGGAGTTCATTCCCACAGCAGCAGCCTAGGACACCCCAGTACTTACACAGGGTTAGCAGGGCTACCAGCCCCAGCAGCAGCACCAGGCACAGAGCAAGGAAAGCAAAAGCCACTGGCCGCCAGATGGAAGAGGAGGCAGAGGTTCCTGGGACAGAGAAAGAAACCCAGTGAGCAGCAAACCCCAGCAGCTCTCCTCTTATGAGAACTTACATGTACTATTAAGGCTAATAAGCAGGCCACCTTTCTGCTTCCCGTAGCTGAGAAAATTGCTTCCATTTACAAGGCATTATATGAAAATACTACAGTGTCTTCCTCTCTTGTAGTGCCCTGTTCTAAAGAATCCACAGAAAGGTGAAATTTGTCTTGTGTTGAAGTAAATGGAAAAGATAATTGGTGTAAAGATAAGTGTCAGAAAACAATATTCTCTGTGATCATGAGTTGTGGTACCCAAGATTCACAGAATATCAGGGGATGGGAGGGACCTCCTGAGATCATCCAGTCCAACCCCTCTACCACAGCAGGATCACCTAGGCAGGTCACAGGAACACAGGTGAGTTTTGAAGGTCTCCAGAGAAGGAGACTCCACAACCATTCTGGGCAGCCTGTTCTAGGGCTCTGGCACCCTCACCATACAGAAGTGTCTCCTCATGCTGAGGTGGAACCTCCTGTGTTCCAGCTTGTTCCCCTTGCTCCTTATCTTATCACTGGGCACCACCAAAAAGAGCCTGACTCCTTCAGCTTGACACCCATACCTCAGGTATTTATAGACATTGATAAAGTCTCCTCTCAGCCTTCTCTTCTCCAGACTAAACAGCCCCAGCTCCCTCAGTCTTTCCTTATAGCAGAGATGTTCCAGCCCAAAATCATCCTCATAGCCTCTGCTGGACTCTCTCCAGCAGATCTCTGTCTCTCTTGAACTGGGGAGCCCAAAACTGGACACAGCATTGCAGGTGTGATCTCACCAGGGCAGAGCAGAGGTGGAGGAGAGCCTCCCTAGACTTTCTGGACATGCTTTTCTTGATGCCTCCCAGGATGCCATTATTCTTTTTGCTGTTACTGGGAACATTTATCTTAGAATATACTCTAAGTTTAGAAGGACCTAAAGCAATCGACATGAGCATGCAAATTGAAGTTATGCCCTGATTTAGGTTGAGCAGTTCATTTCCATCTGTACTTACTGTCTACTGTAGCACAGCTGGCTGGAGCCTTAAATCCAGAATGTTTGTTGCTGCTTAAATATCTGGGAGTAATGCCTGAAGCTGAGGGTCGTAAATTTAAAGTGGTGTAGCCTTCTTCATCCTCCATCTCCAGTTCATCCCACTGCTTTCCTTCAGTAGCAGTTCTTTGGGATCTGGGGCACGTTGCAGCAAGACCAATGGCCAGGAGATGAGAAGGGTTCAAGTTCCAGCCTTTCAGTGAAACCACAGAGGAAGCTGGCTCTGTCCTGATTACTGTGTCACAGTAAAGTGTACCAAACAGAAAACGCATTAGGGAGTTGAAGTGGCACTGTCAAAGATGGGTGTTTCTTTCCTGAATGTGAATTTGGTTCCTGGCTGGAACCTAAGACTGTTCATTTAACTACCCACCTCATCTGACCCTGTAAATGCAGCAAACATCAGGGGTTTCCACCTCCTTGAAGTACGATGCTCCAGATAGAGTTGCTCTCTTGAGTTAAGGTAAGAGAGATGTCTGGTAGCAAGGCATAAATGCAACAGCTGCATGGAGAGTAGTGGGCTGTGTTTCCTTACACTGTCAGGAAATAAATGGAAACCAAATTATTTTACAAAAATTCACTGAAATAAATGCTAGAAGGGGGAAAGTTGAGCTGAAAGGATGGAGAGGCCAGGAGCTTGGCAGGATTCACACAACTGCTCTGAAGAGACGATCAGGCTACACTGAGGATGTCTCTGCTGCTGCACTGTATGCCAAAGTCACTGTGCAGAAGAGGCTCATCCATCCTCATTCTCCATCTCTAGCTCTCTGCAGTGCCTTGCTCCAGTGCTGAGCTGGAGATCCTGAACATCTTCAGTAACCAACTCTCCTTAGCAGAGCACTTGCCCAGACATGATGAGTCACCTTGTGGTGACAGGGTGAGTCAGAAGGAAACTGCGAAAGAGAAAATTCTGTGGTAGCTGTTCCTGCTCTTTTGTTTAAAGTCCAGTGTCTCCCATCAACAAAGTAATACCAACAGACTGGAAATACTCTGTAATGACTGGGCTGCTCTTCCTATGATGTGTGATGGTAGAATTTTCACAGCAGAATATCTCATAGCAGAGGTGCTCCAGCCCTTGAATCATCTTTGTGGCTCTATTCTGAACCCTCTCCATGAGGTCCATGTCCTTCCTGTGCTGAGTGCTCCAGAGTTGGATGCAGTACTCCAGGTGAGGTCTTACCAGAGCAAAGTGGCAGAATCACCTCTCTGGACCTGCTGGCCACAGAAATGACTGGGGACCTGGAGCACCTCTGCTATGAGGACAGGCTGAGAGAGCTAGGGTTGCACAGTCTGGAGAAGAGAAGGCTGTGGGGAGACCTAATAGCAGCCTTCCAGTACCTGAAGAAGGCTACTAGAAGGCTGCAGAGGGACTGTTTGCAAAAGCCTGCAGTGATAGGACAAGAGACAGTGGTTTGAAATGAGCAAAGAGCAGATTTAAATTGGATGTCAGGAACAGGTTCTTTACCACGAGGGTGCTGGAACACTGCAACAAGTTGCAGAGATATTAAAGGTCAGGCTGTACAAGGCTCTGGGCAGCCTGATCTTGTAGAGGATGTCCCTGCTGTCTGCAAGGTGGTTGGACTGGATGACCTTTGGAGGTCCCTTCCAACTCAAACCATTCTGTGATTCTATGATTTTATGTCTGAACTATCAAAAAGGAGATGGGAAAGGGGCATAATGCCTTCTGCTCTGCCTTTTGAGAAGGTTGTGGTGGGAAGTGTTCTCATAAGTTATTTGGCTACAAAAGCTGGCATGAACTATAAATTAAATAGGATTTATAGATTAATTTCTCTTCTTAAATGCTTAATTCCATGTGGATTCACTTTTTGAAGGCATCACTTCTGTCTTATATTCCAGAGGACTCAAGGCCACCATCACCAGAGCAGAGCTGAGAAGCAGAAACAAAATGAAAGCACGAAGTATGAGTAACCAAGGGAGGCACTTGGAGAATTATATGAGGCAGTATCAAAAATGGAGGTAAATATAAACCCAGTTGTCCTAATGTTAGCTCTCATAAAGCTCCAGCTGGGCAGCAGTGAGCATCTGTGTATCTATCAAGCAAATCTCTGCTGTGCTGGCTACTTCCCTGGGCTTTGAGGGTGACTAGATGCAACTCTGTGATCTCTGTTGGCTGGGGAGCAGCAGGTGTCAGAAATAAAACTGGTCTGAGGTGGTTGCATCTGCCTCCAGTTTCCAGGAACAAGCAGGAGAGCTCACCAAAGGGGTGGGGAGTCAGGTGGTTGTGATAATAGTTATATTGTTAGGGCTGGAATGAGGAAAATAAAGATTTCATCTGGGGAGAGCAGAGAAGTGTGTGTGGGAACCTCAAGGAGGCTCCATCTTGATCACACCACTTATTAACTGCCCCACAGGACAAAGCAGCCAGAGAACTCTCTGGGTCTGACACCCAGTCTTGTAGCTTTTCTTGTTTCAGCCTGAGCAGCACACAGCCTCCAGGCGGGCACTGGTCTGGGCTTAGCTACACCAGCGGGTGGGAGCTTTCATCTGGCCATTTCCTGCAGTCAGTCCTACTGCAATGGGACCACACTGAGATCAGTAACTGAGGAGCTGATGAGCTGGCTGAGTGATCCTGAGGGGACAGGCTGAGAGAGTAAGGGCTGTTCAGCCAGGAGAAGAGAAGGCTCTGGGGAGACCTTAGAGCTACACTTCAATATCTGAAGGGGGTTGGGGCTGGATGATCTATAAGGTCCCTGCCAACCTAAACCATTCTGTGAATCTATGTTGTTGCATCACAGGTAATTTTGGGGGCAGACACCACTGCTGCCTGGCACGTTCCAGCAGCAGCAAAGGAGAAGATTATTCACCAGCCCATTATATTGATTTGCAGACTCCTGATGACTTTTTAATAATGATCTTCTTTAGAGGTGTCAGGGCCCAGAAAAGCCCAGGACCCAAAGATCCTTACAATTGTTCCAGTAGGAATTAAAACAAAAAGGTTATGTATCAGCTGGGAAAGCTCTGAAATGTTGTTAAAGAGAATGAGGAAAAGGAGGAAAGATACAACAGGAAGAATTACTGGAGATAATTAATCAAGGAGAGAAGAAAGAGGCCTTGAGCAACCAGGTCTAGCTGAGAGCCTTCCCTGCCCGTAGCAGGAAGATTGGAGTAGATGACCTCTAAGGTCCCTTCCAACCTAGGCCATTCTAGGATTATATGAGAGGGGAAAAGAGGAAAGAGAGATAGCACCACCCTTCATTCTAGCCATGTCTTGCAGGACCAATGCAGATCATGGGTGGGTGCAGATCCAGTGAGGTCTTCCTTGGCAGATGTACACTGATCAGAATGTGGAGTCACACAATGAAGAAATTGACTCGGGGAAAAACACATAACTTATCTCTTCCCGTTGCTCTTAACTTCCTTCAAAGAGCAGTCCTCCCCTCAGGGCAGGGGGAGCAGGGTCCTTGCTGCATGCCACACCTCCCCTTCCAGGAAGACGCTTCTCACTGCACACCCCAGGTTACAATGTTATACCCACGCAGTTTTGAGACATTAAATCATTTTAGGTGTCAGGGTCCTACAAGAGGTCACTGCCTCTGCCTTTAGCGAGGAGTAAGTAACTCGCTGCTGCAGAGCATCAGCAGTGCAAAGTTGTAGCCTCGCATCTACCCACCTTTATCAGACGCTAGGCTGGTGCCTTTTTGGTTAACCTTCTAGCCCCATCCATGCTGATTTTCCTTGACTGTTTGGCTTGCTGCTTTGCAGCAGCAAATCATCTGCAGCTAACCCACAAATAACCTCTGGGTTCTGCCTCGCAGCAGAAGGGAAACATGATTGCATATATGGGTATACAAAAGAACAAAACCCATCCTTCAGAAACGTGTCTAATTTGTTGCACTTGGAATCCACAGCAGACCAGGAAGGACTTGTCTCTTTCTTTCCCACCGCGGTAGCAGCTCACTACAGCTCATTATCACATTCCTGCCTGGGCAGATAATAGGCATGGGCTGGTAAAGAAACATTTCAAATTTGATGCCATAAAAAGTGATTCATGTTTACTCAGGGTTGTTCAGGAGCAGTAAAAACCAATCATGCATTCAGCTTGTGCAGATATAACACACAGAAGCACTCCTTGGAACAACAGGGTGCTTCCCGTTTCAAAACAGGAGGACCTAGTAACAAGCTCCCGACGGAGAATGGTCTTTTCAGCAGCTTGGACTCAGAATGTTGTTAGAGGTGAAGTAAAATAGTGATCTAGTGGAGGATGTCCTGGCTGACTGCAGGGATGTAGGACTAGATGACCTTTGGAGGTCCCTTCCAACCCAGGTTATTCTGTGATGCTATGATTCTGAGGTTGTGGCTGTAGGTTTGTAACAAGCAGCTGTCAGAAGGCTGCTGCTGTCACACCATCCTTTAACTGCTGGCCTCAAAAGTCTCCTGCGTGGTGTTTTGCAACATGAAGAGGGAAAAGTGGCGGTGTGTTTTGCGTCACTAACCAAACCACTGTAAGTCAAATACAGGATCAAAATTCAATGACAAGTAACTCTGAACAAGGACTGATCTGGAGGAAGCAATTCCTAAAGGAAAGAAAGAACTGACAACCCCAGAGAGAGCTAGGTTGAGAGAAAATTCTTTGGAGAAAGAATTGGGAAAGAGGTTCCGCTCTTATAGTGGCAAGGGGGTGTTAAGGACTCCTGGTCACATCTGTCTGTGGCTGTGAGGGGGAAGCTGCAAGGCTTTGGGTAATGAAAGCCTTGATTTCCCAGTCACAGAGCAGAGCAATATACCTGCACTCATGGTTGAGCCAGGTATTTCTGGAGCTGGAAGATTTCTCTAGTTAATGAACCAGCAGAAGTGATGCTACCGCATGCACAACCAGTCTGCCTCAGCCCATCCCTTGTGCAAAACTCACCCAAACTTTGCCATCTGCCTCAGTTTTTTCCCCTTGAAAAGCACAATTTGTTGATTAAAGCCACGTAGGAGTCCTCTCTGTCAGTGTGTGGACCTCAATCCATAACCATGGCAGAGAAGGTCCCATCCATCCAGCCTCCAGCTGTCCTTGAGATAGGACAAGAGGAAATGGCCCCGAGTTGCACCCAGGAGGGTTTAGATTCGATATTAGGAGAAACTTTTTACTTAAAGGGTTCTCAACCACTGGAACAGGCTCCCCAGGGAGGTGGTTGTATCCCCATGCCTGGAGGTGTTTAAAAGAGCAGAGCTGTGCTGCTGAGGGACAAGGTTTAGCACCAGCCTTAAGCAGAGTTAGAGAATGGTTTGACTTGATCTGAAAGGTGTTTTCCAGCCCAAACTATGGATTCCGTGATTCGAAGAGCTGCCAACTTTCTTTCTGCATCACCTCTGCTGGCTGGGACGCTGCCTCCCCGCGGGGGTGGAGGGGTGGGAAGAGGAGGAGGGACAGGCTGTTCCGCAGCCCTACCTGCCCGGGGCAGGGCTCTCCTCAGGGAGGAGCGGCCTGGGGCCTGCTGCCCGCCGGGAGCCGGGCGGCCGCGCCTTGACCCCCCGCCGGCACCGCCAAGGTCACCGCCCCGGCGCGGCCCCGGCCTCCTCTGCCCCGGCCGCCGTCACCTGAGAGGCTCAAGAGGGCTTTTCATCCCTGGGAGCAGCGCCCGGGGGGAAGAGGCAGGAGCAGGAAGGAGGGGCGAGGCTGACAGGGCAGGAGCCGGGCGAGGTGCTGGTTCGAACTGGAAAGGAACCGGTCCTAGCCCAGTCGGGGGAGGCAGCAGGAGAGGCGGCAGCGCTCGGGGAGAGCACACCGGCACCGGGCCGAGCAGCCGCCGCACGCCATGGGCACGGAGCCTGGGGTCAGTCCCGCGGCCTCGGCCGGGAGAGGGGGCGGTGGGCCCGGGGGTACAGCTTGCGGAAGGGCAGCGGGGGCTGTTCGGTGGGGTGGAGGGAGGCAGCAGTGCGTGGATGGCTGGGCATCTGCACCCCGGGGTGAGGAGTCGGGAAGGAGGAAGAAATAACATGGATTTGGGAAGATGGTGATGTAAGAGCCTGATTTTGCTCCGGGGCCGGCTCCTCGGAGCTGGAGTTCCGCAGATCTGCTCCCTAATTCTGAGTTTGTGTTGTAGGATGGGTCTGTGAAGATGCCAGAAGGGGAAAAAACAAGGCAATGGAAGCAAGAAGAGGAACAGCAGGAGGGTCTGATCGAGTTCTACAGTTCCTACCAGGAGCTCTTTCAGTTTTTCTGCAGCAACACAACCATCCACGGGGCCATCCGCCTGGTGTGTTCCAAAAAGAATAAGATGAAGACAGCCTTCTGGTCCGTCCTTTTCTTTCTCACCTTCGGCTTAATGTACTGGCAGTTTGGAATCCTCTACAGAGAGTACTTCAGCTACCCTGTCAATCTCAACCTCAACCTCAACTCCGACAGGCTGACTTTCCCAGCTGTGACTCTCTGCACCCTCAATCCATACAGGTAAGAAACAGACTCCCAGAGCTAGAATCATAGAATCATTTAGGTTGGGAAAAACCTGTAAGGTCATCGAGTCCAACCATTGTCTTTCTCGACCAAGGCTGGTGCTCAGCCCCTCTGCACCACATCTTTGCGTCTTTGTAACACCCCCAGGCATGGGGACTCAGCCACCTCCCTGGGAAGCTGCTTCAGTGTTTTGAGAATCCTTTCAATGAAGGAAGTATCTTCTAATAGCCAACCTAAACCTACCCTGGTGTAATTTGAGGCCGTTTCCATTTGTGCTATCACTTGTTACTTGGGAGAAGAGACCAACACCCATCTCATTACCACCTCCCTTTTAGGGAACTGCATAGAAGGAGGAGGTCTCCTTGCGGCTGCTGGTCGCTGATGCTGCTGGGCATTCAGAGTAAGGCGTGTTCATTTAGCAGCTCCTCTTGGTGGTGTGTGTTAGCAGGTTGCACTGTAGGACAAAAGCAGATGGGTTTACTTCTGTCCTACAAGGATCATAGCCTCCAGCAAGTGTTTGGAGTTTCAGCTGGCAGCAGGAATGTGCTGAATCACCCCAGCAAATCTTTATTTGCCGCATCTCTTACTGAGCTGTTTGCGTGCCCTAAACCCGAAGCCTCTCTCCTTGTACAGGTACAGTGCCATCCGGAAGAAGCTGGATGAGCTGGACCAAATCACCCATCAGACGCTGCTAGACCTTTATGACTACAACATGTCTCTGTCACGAAGGGACTGGTCCGAGCCAGCCGCGCAGAAGCGCAGCTCCAGGAGCCTGCTCCGTCAAGTGCAGCGCCATCCCCTGCGGAGGCAGAAGAGGGATAACGTGGTCAACATGCCAGAGAACAGCCCCTCGGTGGACAAGAACGACTGGAAAATTGGCTTTGTTCTGGTGAGGTCACTAGATATCTTGGGTTCTGCCCATTCTGGCCTCTGCCTAGCTACTTCTGTCTTATTAGACCTCTGGCATGCCTTTTTCTATGTAGAAGTACTTTTAGTCTGTCCTGGCTTTTTTCTAATGACAGATGAAGGTAGAGCTGAAGCCTTTTCCCAGTGTAATCCTGCTCCCCAGGTCCTGTCCCTGTCCACATGGGCCCCAGGAGACTTGTCTACATCAGTGCCTCTGTTTTCCTGGGTAGCACTGGGAAACTTTCCTGAAGGCTACATCAGCCTTGCATCTGCCTTTGGAAAGGCATTTATTAACATTAACCACGATGTTGATCAATAATAGCAGAGGGGAAAGTATTGGATGACCGTGGGCCATGCGAAATGATCATGGTCACATTTGCTCCTAGGTTGCAGCTTCTTTGCCCGAGGGTATCTGTGTCAGCAGTTAAAAAGGCACTGAACGACTGAAGCTAATGGCTTGCCAGTTAACTGGAGTTCCCACCAGATCACAAATGTGTTTTTTTCTGGACACCGTGAAGGAAGGGCTCTCCCCGAGAATTTAAAGTAGAATTTACATGAAGTAGATCACCCTGCACACCACTGCTGCCCTTCTGGGGTTTACTCACGCTTGCTCATTCATGTGGTGTTTCCCATCCCTGGGGAAGCTCCCCTGTTTTTTGCTTTTCCCCATCCCTCTTTTGGTAGAGCACAGGAGCCCTGTGAAGCTCTCAACTCCCTCAGGCTGATCTGTGCCCATGCTGAGGGAGCACAGCTGATGCACAGGGACAGCCTCACCTCCCAGACATGACTTCCCTGATGTGGTTTTCTCCTTCTTCCCTTAACAGTGTAGTGAAAACAACAAGGACTGCTTCCACCAGGCATACTCCTCAGGGGTGGATGCTGTGCGGGAGTGGTATAGCTTCCACTACATCAATATCCTGGCACAGATGCCTGATGCAAAAGCCCTGGATGAGTCTGACTTTGAGAATTTCATCTATTCCTGCCGCTTCAATGAAGCAACCTGTGATAAGGCGTAAGTGGTGGAAAGGTCCTGCTGAGACTCTCTGAAAACAGCCCTGTTTTGTGCCTGGGTACAAGGGAAGCCAAGAAACCCACATAAGAGAACCACTTTCCCAAGTTTGGGTGGTTCTTTGTTCAGTTCCCGTTGGCTCAGATTGCTTCTTGAGGCTTTCATAGAACGGGTTGGGTTGGAAGGGACCTCCAAAAGTCATCCAGTCCAACCTCTCTGCAGTCAGCAGGGACATCCTCCACTAGATCAGGTTGCTCAGAGCCTTGTCCAGCCTGACCTTGAATATTTCCAGGGATGGGGCCTCAACTCCCTCCCTGGGCAACCTGGTGCAGTGTTCCACCACCCTCGTGGTAAAGAACTTGTTCTTAACATATCCTGTGGGTTCTGTTCACCAGGGTCACAGTTTCTATGACTTGAAGCTATGAACCTTGGAGTCTGGTCCCTCCTTGTGTTTCACATAAATGCAGTGGAGTGGTTGCTGATGTGCAATGTAAACATCTTTATTCTATTCTCTGCCGTGGTGAATGGGTACAAAACAGCTCACATACAGGAGAGGAGGAGAGAGAGTTGTTACAAACCCACAGTTAAACGACATAATTCCACTTCTGCCATTTTTTGTCAAAAAGCCTCAAAGAGGTAGTGGAATGAAGCCCATCAGCAAGGGAGGAAAAGGGGTAGGAAGAGCTAAGAGTTTGCTAGTACTGCTAAAACCCATTTGGGTTCTCCAGATTTAGCAGTATGAAAAACCTGGCATCAAATCCTGTCCAGCTCCAGGACAGTTTTTTACAGCACTTTGTAATTGCTTTTCCCTACTTGGACAAGTTGACACAACAAAACCTGCCCACCCGCTGTAGGCCTCTGTCTCTGCAGGTGGAGAACAGAGTTGTCTCCTTTCAGAAAACCTTCCCTTTGGTCTCACAGCAGTTCTCACCCCATCTAAATGTTTGTGATTCCCTCTCAGGAATTACACCCACTTCCACCACCCCTTGTATGGGAATTGCTATACATTTAATGACAACAGCAGCAGCCTGTGGACATCTTCACTGCCGGGCATCAATAATGGTAGGTGAGAAGTACTCCTTGTGGGTAAGGATGATAGCTCAACTGTTTACTCCAGGAGACTGGGCATTCTGCTGTGCCTAGTATCACAGTATCATAGTATCAGTCAGGGTTGGAAGGGACCACAAGGATCATCTAGTTCCAAACCCCCTGCCATGGGCAGGGACACCCCACACTAGAGCAGGCTGGCCAGAGCCTCATCCAGCCTGGGCTTAAACACCTCCAGGGATGGGGCCCCAACCACCTCCCTGGACAACCTATTCCAGGGCTTCACCACTCTCATGGTGAAGAACTTCCTCCTCACATCCAGCCTGAATCTCCCCACCTCCAGCTTCATTCCATTCCCCCTGGTCCTATCACTACCTGAGAGCCTGAGAAGTCCCTCCTCAGCCTTCTTGTAGGCCCCCTTCAGATACTGGAAGGCCACAATAAGGTCACCTCGGAGCCTTCTCTTCTCCAGACTGAACAGCCCCAACTCCTTCAGTCTGTCCTCATAGGAGAGGTGCTCCAGCCCTCTGATCAGCCTCGTGGCCCTTCTCTGGACACGTTCCAGCACGTCCAGATCCCTCTTGTAATAGGGGTTCCAGAACTGGATGCAGTACTGCAGGTGGGGTCTCACCAGAGCTGAGTAGAGGGGGAGAATCACCTCCCTTGACCTGCTGGCCACTCTTCTCTTGATGCAGCCCAGGATCTGATTGGCTTTCTGGGCTGCAAGTGTACATTGAGGGCACATGTTGAGCTTCTCGTCCACCAGCAACCCCAAGTCTCTCTCCTCAGGGCTGCTCTCCAGCCAGTCCCTGCCCAGCCTGGATTTGTGCCTGGGATTGCCTCGACCCAGTACTTGTAGTATCAGATTGCAGCCCTGCTCACTCTCACCCAAGTTGTTTTCACCCACTTAGAGATGGGTTGGTCTCATGAATGTGACTGTCCATCACTGCTACCCCACTGAACTCTCTCCCATCTGTGCCTGATCCTTATATCCACTGTTCCCTCTGGACCTGTGCAAGCCCTTCTTGATGTCCTCTGTTATGCTGTAGCGCTGTACTCCTGAGAGTCTGGACTTCATATCCTCCTTCCCTGTTTTCCTGTTTCCAGCAACTGACCTGTTTATGTTCACAACCCCCACTGAGACCTCTCTAGGGCTTCAGGCTTTTTTTCCCATCTATCTCTGAGTCTTTCCATGAAATCTCTCTGTTCCCAGTTCTGTTTTTTCTAAGCCACAGTGAAGTATTCCAGTTTTCTTTTGGCCTCTGCTGGAGCCTCAAGCTTTGTCCCAGGCCTTCCTTTGGCCACACTCTCAATGCTGCCTAGTTTTGGTGCACCCCTGGTTGATATTTCCTTCCTTTACCCCTTAGGGACTTATTTGTGACCATTCTGCTCTCTCTCTCTGTGTAACAACTGGCCATGACCTCCCTTGCTCTCTGACATTTCCTCAGGGCTGTCTCTGGTGGTGCGCACTGAACAGAACGATTTCATCCCTCTGCTGTCCACGGTGACAGGAGCCAGGGTCATGGTCCATGATCAGAACGAGCCAGCATTCATGGATGATGGGGGCTTCAACGTGCGCCCGGGGATTGAGACCTCCATTAGCATGAGAAAGGTGAGGAGGCAGCAGGGGGAAGAGCTGTGCACGTGGTGGAGGTGAAGTTGTGGGGGAGGTTTAACTTGATGTGTGTGATAGGACCGGGTGTGTGGCTGAGGGAATTGATATCATGGAGAGAAGGGAGGGGAGGAAGAGCAGCTTGCTGGAGTTTGGCTGCAGTTTATCAGTGAACAGTGAGCTGAAGGGAAGCAGGGGGAGCTGATGTCCTGATGAAGGCAGGTACTGCTGGCTAAGCAATGTGTGTGGCCTGGAGGCGTGGAAAGAGAAGAGCACAGTGTCAGTTGTTGTGTGTTGCAGGAGATGACCGTGCGCCTGGGGGGCAGCTACAGCGACTGCACCGAGGACGGCAGCGATGTGCCAGTGCAAAACCTCTACTCCTCCCGCTACACAGAGCAGGTCAGTCATGATCACCTTGTTATCCTTCTCCTTTCTCTTCTTTTTCCCTTCAGTTCCCTAGCAGCCCTGCTTGTCCGTGGGCTCTGATGTGATGTATGGCTGTAAGTATGATGTGATGCAGGCTGCAGAGGGCTTGGTTCCCTTGTTCAGCCTTTTCCATGTCATTTGCCTCCCAGGTCTGCATTCGTTCCTGCTTTCAGCTCAACATGGTAGAGCGCTGTGGTTGTGCTTATTACTTCTACCCCTTACCTGCTGGAGCAAAGTACTGCGACTACACAAAGCATGTAGCCTGGGGTAAGTCCTGGGGTAAGCCCTCAGAGGGCTGGAACACCTTTCCTGTGAAGACAGGCTGAAAGAATTTGGGCTGTTCAGCCTGGAGAAGGCAGCAGGGAGACCTTAGAGCTGCATTTCAATATCTGAAGGAGACCTACAGGAAGGGACTGGTTAGAAGGGCTTGGAGTGATAGGACAAGGGGTAATGGTTTGAAACTGGAGCAGAGCAGATTTAGGTTGGACATCAGGCAAAAGTTCTTTACAATGAGAGTGGTGAAACACTGGAACAAGCTGCCCAGGGATGTGGCTGAGGCCTCATCTCTGGAGACATTCAAGGTCAGACTTGATGTGGCCCTGGGCAGCCTGATCTAGTTGGAGGTGTCCCTGCTGAGTGCAGGGGTTGGACAAGGTGGCCTATGAGGGTCCTTTCCAACCCATTGCAATCTGTGAATCTGTGAAGTGAACAGGAGGAATAATAAAGCTTATGCCCACCTGAACCTGTTCGGTCTACCTCATGTCTCAGTACATCTCATTGTCTTCAATGAGCTTCCTGGTGTGAGACATGAGAGAGACATTCTTGTCTTGGCTGGTTAGTCCCCCTAAGCTTGTGGAATGAAACCTCTGGATTCCTCATCACATCACCTTTTGTGTGCAGTTACCATGAGCTTACCTGTATTTCCTTTCCCTGCTGCTCAGGCTACTGCTATTACAAACTCCTGGCTGAATTCAAAGCTGATGTGCTGCGCTGTTTCCACAAGTGCAGGAAGCCTTGCAAGTAAGTTTGGTCATCAGTCAATCCAAGCAGGCTGGAAATGTTTGATTCTTAGAGGTGCTGGAAAGCATTCACTGCTTGAGACTCCTAACGTTGTACCTCCTACAGCTTCCACAGCTAACCTGGCCTTTTGGGCTTTTGTATTCCAGAATGACACAATACCAGCTATCAGCTGGGTACTCTCGCTGGCCTTCTGCTGTCTCAGAGGTAAGGAGAGGGTGTCCTGGCTCCCCCAGCAGTGCTCTGCCCTCCCATTTGGTCCTTTCTGAACGAGTACTAAACCTACAGGAGATGGCTGTGCTCATGTAACACAATTTATCACACTGTCATTTCAGGACTGGGTGTTTTATGTGCTTTCAAAACAGAACAAGTACAACATCACATCCAAGAGGTGAGAGCCTTTAAACAGAATTGATGTCCAAACCAGGAACTATCCCAGTGGTATGGGTGTGCCTGGGGGCATCAGAGTTAAGATTAACAGAAGAGGAAGGAGAACCACACAGGAGCTTGTACTTAGCCAACACATTGTGTCTCTTTCCGTGGAAACAATCAAAACCCACCTGGACGTGTTGCTGTGTGACCTACTTCTAGGTGATCCTGCTCTGGCAGGAGGTTGGACTGGATGATCTTTGGAGGTCCCTTCCAGCCTCTAATGTTCTGTGACTGAGTTTCACAGCGCAGTCTCAGAAACGCACTGTAAGGAGCAGAGTGTGTTTAATGCAGAACAAGGGAACTGGGGAGGTGGAGAAAGGGCTCTGGATGGTGTATGCGGGAAGAGGATGAGGGGCAGAGGGGACAGAGGAGACAATTGTATGTAGTGAAGAAATGTGGGGATTGAGAATTTGGGGTTCCTAAACCCCTATCTTTTCTTTACAGGAATGGAGTTGCCAAAGTGAATATCTTTTTTGAGGAGTGGAATTACAAGACCAATGGGGAGTCTCCAGCCTTCACGGTACACATTTTACTGTTGTGACCTCTCTAGCTTCTCTATCATTCCCCCATGATAGGATCATAAAGGTTGGAAAAGACCTCTAAGGTCAAGTCCAGTGGTCAACCCACCACTGCCAAGCTCACCACTAAATGCTCTCCATACTGGCAGGTGTTTGTTACAGCAGCATTGACAGCTGTCAACTCTCTTTTCCTATGTTAGGGTGCAAGGAACCCCCAGCACCATGCACTGCTGGCGGAAGCAGGCAGGGAGTCAAAAGGCTCAGATAAGGGCTGTCCTCACTGCCCTTTCTCCATCTCTTGCAGGTAGTGACTTTGCTGTCCCAGCTTGGGAACCAGTGGAGCCTGTGGTTTGGATCTTCTGTGCTGTCTGTGATGGAGCTGGCAGAACTGATTCTGGATTTCATCGTCATCACCTTCATCTTGGCCCTGCGCTGGTTCCGTTCCCGGCAGCAGCTCTCTACACTGGGACGCCCGCAGGCCGGTCACGGTAACGCCGCGTGCCGCTCCGAGGCGCCACCTCCCGCTGCCCCTCACCGCTTCACTGTCGAGGCTGTGGTGACCATGCTGCCCTCCTACAACAGCCTGGAACCACGTGGGCTGAGCAGGGATGGTGGGGTAGAACACGAGTGAGGGAGGCACTGGGCTATTCCACAGCAAGAGCAGAGGCTGCACTTTCCCTGTGGGACATGCATTTTCTTCTTTCTGGGGTGTTCTACCTGGACCATAGCAAAAGGCTGCACTGTGTTATGCTGGTGTTTATTGCTTTCATTACTGTAGGTGAATCCTTTGGTCTCAGAAAATGCTGTTGCTTTGGGGATCATCAGGGATGAGCTCTAGAATCAGAATAATTATGGTTGGAAAAGACCTTGAAGATCATTGAACCCAACCATTGTCTAACTTTACCGAGTCTGGTGCTGATCTAGTGTACAGATGAGAGAGATACCCACTTGGTTCCTCATACTCCTTGCATGGGCACACCCACAGATGCCTTTTTTTTTTTTTCCCCCTGCAACAAGGATGCTACCACAGTTCTGGTCTCACCTTAATTAAGGAGGTTTGGCAGGTGGGTCATGGATGAGTGTTTTAGATGCCTAAAAGAACTTGTACAAGTGCAATGCAGAGTTCAATGGCAAAGTTCACTATTGCTGACTGCAGGGAGGAATGAGACAAGGAAAACACAAAGTTAGAATTGATTTGGAATGATTTGCATGGGGATGGGAGTCATGGAAAGGTAAAGACGACCCTCCCTTGAGTCATGAGGTTCATAGTGGACTCCCCTTGCTTTCTGAACTCCTTATGAGAGAGGAGTTCAGGTGTGGCTGGATTCACTCCTAGACCCAGGTGTGCTTATGTCTAGAAGACTGCATGTTTAGGGCTAAGAGGTATGTTTATGGCCAAAGGTCCACATGTGTTCATCCTTTACATCACCAAGATTTCATAGTTGCAGCATTTTTATTCCAAATTCCCTCACCTACTGTCCAGGGGCAGTGAGCTCCTCAGTTCCAGTCCTGGGTTTCCCAGGCAGAGTGCCACAGCAGCAGGGTCACCTCACACAGGGAACCTCTGGAAAGGGTTCCCAGATGAGCAAAGAAATCCCTGGGCAATGATACCCTCACATGACACCTGGCTTCAATAACAATATTTGTGACTGGGGTCGTCTTGTTCCTTATCAAGTCTGAGATTCTCCTCCTCCTCTGCACTTGTGAGACCACACGTGAAACAGTGTCCAGTTTGAGGCTCCCCAGTTCAAGAGAGACAGGGTTCTGCTGGAGAGCTACAAGAACGATTGGGGAACTGGAACATTTCTGCTCTGAAGCAAGACAAAGAGCTGGGGCTGGTTAGTGTGGAGAAGAACAGGCTGAGCAAAACAAGGGCACACTTAGCTTTATTCCAGCTGTGTTCCACAATATGCTGTCAACAGCATCCTACTCTTCAAGGGTTTCATTTGGATCCTGAAGCAACACTTCTGGACAAGTATTTCCTGGGTTTAATTATCTCAGGCTAGGCTACTGAACCCCAAAGGCAGTACAGCCTGAGGACCTAGAGCTACCAGTAAGATACCCTTCTGGGCACTCTCTCTCCATGCATTACACAGCAGTTGGAAGGAGAGTAGACTTGGTCAGCCTCTTCCCCCCAAGCTGATGCTTCTTTCTTGCTACAGATTTAGACAGCCAATCCAACAGGGTGCTGCAGTGCAGCTGCAACTATCATTGCAGTGGAAGACCAGCCACTGGTTTGGAGAGCCAGAACTTCAGCTGTTTGGTATCCCAACCCCTCCCCACCAACAGACCAGACAGACTCCATAAAGGTGGTGAATTGTGTTTCTTAGAGACCATCTAAAGTACAGGAGCTGTAACATGCCAGGAGATAACAGTTGTGTTTATAGAGGGAAGAAATAAACTGCATGAATGGCTGTAATGCTGTGGACAGAGTCCCTTGCTTTTACTCAGAGGGGGCCTTGGTGATTTTTTTTTGCCCATGCAGAGAGACACAAACAAGGGGAAAGGAAGCAGAAAAGGCAACATACAACATCTAAGAGAAAGAAATGGAAGACTTAGCATAGCAGACTTCTGTTCCCAGAAGAACAGGAGTAATGATGCACCAAAGGCTTGCTTAGAAGAGTTCAAGAGAATTGCTGGTCTCAAGCTTGCATGCCCACCCCTAAAATGACAGCAGTAAGTAGGACAAGCAGGCCCTGGCTCCTCTTCAGTAGATGCATTTCTGACCATCCATCTCAGTTCCACAAGGAATTAGGGAAGTGCTGAGGGAACGAGGGCTGCTTCACTCCAAATCTTCATCTCTGCCCTCACCCAAGGTGGAGAGGGATGGAATTGCAGGGAGATGAACTCAGCGCAAATGAAATGCTGGGGCATGGAGGTCGGTGTGCAAAACCTAGCCCCTTCCCAGGTGCCCTGAGGGGCCATTCCCCAGCAAACCCAGTGAAGCAAAAAGCATCTGCTCCTCTCATCTGTCATACTTCACTCCCATCTGTGAACTCCAGTGATGTTCTCCCCTGCCTCCCCACATCCCCTTAGGCCTAGACAGATTTTGGTGTATTCTAGAACTGGGGAGGATCTTAAAGGAGTGCCCTCTTGCCAGTCTACTTACAGGCTACATCTCAGCTTGTGAAAAAGCAAACCAACCAACCACCACTCCTCCTGCCCCACCCACCCCCAAAAAAAAAAAAACCCACACCAGCCAAAACAAAACACCAACAACCTCCCCAAAAAAAAAAAAAACAAACCAAGATGCACATCCCTCAAAACTCTGCAGAAACTGAGGAGCAGGGCAGCTCATTTAGCCTCATGTATGACACCACATTCAAGCAGCTGATAACTTGTTATTTCTGACAAGAGAAGAACAAGGGGCTTGCTTACAGAAAGCCACAGCATTCCAGACTGCAAGTTTCCTTCCAGTGGAGACCAAACTGAAGAGAGCCCATGGCAAGCAGGATTTCAGTTTGACAGGCAAGATCTCAAGAGAGCTAAACTGGGACAGCTGCTGTTGCTTTGCAATACCCATGCCCAGAGCAGCATTTCCCTTTTAATCCCTTTAAAGATCATCTAACTCCTACTGAAAGTTAGGGCTTTGTGGCAGCAGAAACAGGAAAGGTATTCTTGAAAATGACCAAGCCACTCACTGGATTATCTGGAATACCTCCAATCTCTTTCACCTGCATCTGCAGTAGACTTCTTTAGACATTCAGCCCACTAAGACAAAAGCAAAACATCCATTCCCATTTCACCACTACCTCCAAAGACTCACAGAAAGCTACAAGACAGTAAAAAGCCACAGGATCCTGGCTTGTGTCTGCATAGATGAAAGGAATATTTGACAGCACCCCCCCACCAGATTCTTTCCTGTTGTTCTTTTGTTCCTTCTGGCAGGAGGTTTTACTCCCAACACTGCCTTTTAGACAGCAGCAAAACTTGCACTTCACTATGTTTAGTCTGTTGCACTTGACTGAGGTAATCATGTAGGTTCTCCTTTAATGTAACCAAAATGGCCACATTCAGACAGCAAGTCCACTGAAAATCAGGACAAGCAGAAAAAAATAACTGAAGTGCTCACCTGTCCATGACTAGAGGAATCTACATCAGTACATCCAGCTTAGATGGCTCACAGCAACTGAGCAGCACAAACCTGCCTTTATTTCAGCAGCTCAGTGAAAAGCTCAAGCCATGCTTGCCACTCCTTTTAGGCAGAACACTAAAGGATCTCACGTGCTCAAGTCCTTCATTCCCAAAGGCACTGTTTTAAGGCATTCTCATTTTCTTAGAATTCACCCAGGCATCATTTGACAAGCTCCCATGAAATTAAACTGTAAACATTCCTTGCAGAAAAGCAGGAGCAATAGCTACCTGCTCTTCCTCTGCTTCGTTTTCCTCTCAACTCAGATGAGCCTGCCTAAAGCTGCAGCAGCTGTTGAAGAATCTAACCATGTTAAGTAGAGTGCTTCAGAGTTCTAGACAAACTAAAACAAATATAGAAAGAAATGAAGAAGCTAGGTGAAAGGGAAAGAAAGATCCAGGGACAAAAGGAAACAGGCAAGGTGACAGGCAGATTGAAGGAGCTACATTCAAGTAAAAAAGTAGACTGGAGACAAAGCAATAAGAAAAAAAAAAGGAAAGAACAAAAGGGCAAGTTACACCAAAGGTCTCCGAATCCCCCAGCAGGGAGCAGGCTTGCCAACCCACCCACTCAAAGGTAAATGCCCCTCATACTTACATGTTTACTTGACTGGCAGACAGAAATTTCTCATTTCTACCATGATGGCCACCCCCAATTCCTTCTGTCAGTATGTAAAGCATACCGTGGCCACAATAAGTGTGGGATCTTCAGCCACCACCACTGCCTCCCTTCCCCAACAACTGAAGTTATTACTTAGGCAACCAAGACCCTCCAAGATCTCAAACCAAAAAAGAAGAGTTTAAAGTACTCTAGTTAGTGCTTCACCCTTGATCCTGGGCTTTTCAGTACTTACTTGCAATCACCATCACCACAATGGCGCCAATGACTCCCATCATGATCATCATCTGGAAAGAGAGATCGCCAAGCAGTAATACTTAGAACAGATTGACAAGTGCACACCTTCCCTGCCAGCCAGGGAACACATGCCAGATCCTGAAAGATAGGACAGCCAAGGCCTCAAAGTCTTTCCACAGTGAAAGAATCCTAATCATTTGAAATCTTTATTGAGGCCAAACTACCCTCTCCAAGCCCTGCAGGAGAGGACTAGTTCGGTTTCCATCTAGTGAAGGAGGTTACGACACTAGGGAACTCACCTTGCAGTTCTTCCACCAATACTTCCTTTTGAGTTTTGCTGCACTACTTTCAAACTGTGAGGCACCAGCCTGAAGTGCATCAGCCCGGTCATCTAGCTGTGACAGTATCTGGTCTCGTTCCAGCACCTTGTCTACATTTACACGCATTAAATCAACCACCTGCAGCGAGAAGGACAGCAGCAATGCTTGTATTGGTACAGAGAGCTGAAAGGAGAGGTCATTTGGCCACTACCTACCACCGAGATGCTAACAAGTGAAGACCCTAGAAACAAAAAAGGCAAGCAACAGCTTTCAAGTGGGGAGGAAAACAAAAAATCCTAGACTTGATCCTGGTTTTGAAAGCTCTTAACTCCAACAAGCTTAAGGCACCCCTGCTGATGAAACCAATGCTCGCTCCTCGAGAGCCACAGCAGGAACTCGGGGAGTATTGCTGCCTCTGCGAGGCACAACCGCGGCACTGCACGTCAGCAACTACACCACAGACACGGCTCCTGGCAAGCCAGGCAAGGTTCCTCACACCAGGTCTGCAGATACTCCCTTGAAGCAGCAGGCAAGGATTAACAGCCCTATAGGCTTACTTCCATACGTCTTATTATATAGATCCATAGAATGGTTTAGGCTGGAAGGGACCTTGAAGATCATCTAGTTCCAACCTCCCTGCCTTGTGCAAGGGCACCTCCCACTCACCCAAGTTGCTCGAGGCCTCATCCAGCCTGGTCTTGAATACTTCCAGGGAGGGGCATCCATGACCTCCTGGGGAAACCTGTTTCAGTGTCTCACCACCCTCACTGGAAAGAATTTCTTCCTCATCTCCAGTCTCAATCTGCCCTCCTTAAATTTCAATCCGTTCCCTCTCATCCGGTCAATATAAGCCCTTGTAAAAAGTCCCTTCCTGGCTTTCTTGTAGGCCCCCTTCAGGTACTGGAAGGCTGCAATTAGGTCTGCCTGGAGCCTTCTCTTCTCCAGCCTGAACAACCCCAACTCTCTCAGCCTGTACCCACAAGGGAGGTTCTCCAGCCCTCTGATCATCTTGGTGGCCTCCTCGGTACCTGCTCCAGCAGCTGCTTGTCCTCTTATGCTGGGAGCACCAGAACTGGACAGAGTTCTGCAGGTGGAGTCTCAGCAGAGCAGAATCCCCTCCCTATACTGCTGCTCTCCCTGCTTTGGATGCAGCCCAGCACACAGCTGCCTTGTGGGCTGCCAGTGACCATTGCTAGTTTATGGTAAGTTTGTTGTCAACTGATACCCCCAAATCCTTCTTCTCAAGCTGTTTTCCATAACAGATGCACAATATGAGGGTCTGAAAATCTAACAGGCCTGCTTCTTATAAAGCATATCTAGAATTAAGCAGCTTTGAAACGTAAAACAATCTCTTTATGGCCGCCTTTTATAGGTCTGCCATCACATTTTGCGTATTGAATATTAAATGCACTCCTGGCACTGGCGTACCAAGAGCATCCACCCTCAGCAACAGAGGCGTGCCAAGAAAAGTGCTGCTGCAGAGCAGGAAAACAGTCCAGGCAGCCTAAAGGAAGCCAGCATGGCTGGCAGAGTTACCAACCTCCTGCACTTGGGCCTCTGTCTGCTGCAGCCGACGGTTGCTGGTCAGATTGGGGGGTGGCTCAGGGGGGCCCCCACCAGGGGCTTCCCCTTCAGGGGCTGCAGAAGCCGGTTGCTGAGCTGGCTCAGACCTAGGGAAATGCATATACAAACAGCTGCTCAAGAGAGGGGAATGACACGCACACAGACACTCATCTCCCCAAATCGACATGAACCCCAGTGCCCCTGGGCTGGGGCAGTGCTGGCAACAGGCCCAAGAGCCTGAACCATCCCTGCATCTTCCCTGGAGTGGGAGCAGGCAAGCTCAGGGGGAAAAACAGGAGCAAGGGCATCCCCAGAGGATGACATCAGGGGAAAGCAGCCAGAGTGGGGGAAGGGTCTGCGAGTACAGCAGTGCCCGGCCTCACGAAGATCGGGGGGAGGGTGACAGCAGCTTGGCAGCACATAGGTAATGGGGAAGTGGTTTGCAGCCTGCCGCAACGCCCCAGAGGACTGAGAGGGACGGGGCCACGCCAACAGGAGAGACAGCACAGCGGGAGCCCCGGACGGGAGAGCAACCCCCAGGCTGAATATCACCCACTCACCATGCGCTCTACGAGACCTCGACAGGGGACAGGCTATGGAACCGAGATCTCCCGGGCAGCGGTGCGGGAAGCCACAGGCAACTGGGGCTCCTACTATGCACCCTTCAGCTCCAACCCCAGCCCATTCTCTCCCGCTGCACACAGCCTCACGGCTGGGCAGACACTCACATGGCAGAACCTGAGCAGGACCGTCTGGACACACAGCGGCAACGGCAACTCCTCACCCGCCCACAACTCCACAGCAGCACAGGTACCGCGGGGGACTTGGCTCTAATAAGACTCGACGTCCCGCCCCTAGAGCAAACCAGCTAATCAGAAGTGGACGCAGGAAGGACTTGCAGGGAGCAGCAAATCAGCACCGCCTCTGGATTCCTCCAACAGCCAATCAGCGCTCTAGGGCCCGGCCGGAGTGAGGCGCCTGTGCAGACGGGCACAGCCCTCTGCTGCCCGGGCTGCGCGTCCTGCGCCCGCTCTGTGACAGGCCTGGGCGGCCGCCGGCACTCTGCTGCCAGCACCAGCCGCGCTCCATTTGGGTCAGGCAGGGCCGGAGCGCCGTTACCCGAGCTGTGTCCGGTTTTCCATCATGGAGCACAGGCCGTGCCGGTGCCGTGACATGTGGGGCTGTGGAGACGCGGGACTGCCTCCTGACTCCCGTGCCTGTAGTGCGTTTGTTGGCGCTGTCCCCGCAATGAAGGTAGGGCGCTGCTGGCCCGCTTCCATCATGCAGCATAGTGTCAAAGGGGGCCTAAACAGGTCCCTGAAGCAGCGGCGTTCAAGCTCCGGCTGGGGGAAATCAGAGTCCGGCGGCAGCCCCTAAAACAGTTCCATGTTTGGGGAATTCCCCTCTAAAGATGTTGACAGATCAGCTGGATCAGAAGGGAGGATTCTGCAGGACAAAATGAGTGCCAGGAGCACACTGGAACAAGAAGTCTCTCCACATGGCAATTGGTGTGGTGAGTAAGGGGACAAGCAATTGGTTCACACCTTTTCTTTGATGAAAGTTTATCGTGTCAGATCTTCAAGCTCATGAATCTCAAGAAGGGCAAGTATAGAGTCCTGCACTGGGGAGGAAGAACCTCATGCACCAGCACAGGTTAGGGGTTGACCTTCTCTGAAGCAGCTCTGTGGAAAAGGACCTTGGAGTCCTGGTGGACAGGTTAATCAAGAGCCAGCAGTGTGCCCTTACAGCCAAGAAGGCCAACAGTCACCTGGGATGTATTAAGAAGAGTGTGACCAGCAGATCAAGGGAGATTTTCCTCTACTCTGCCCTGTGAGACCATATCTGGAGTACTGTGTTCAGCTCTAGGATCCCCAGTTCAAGAGTGACAGGGAACTACTGGAGAGAGTCCGACAGAGGACCCCAAAGATGATGAGAGTACAGGAGGATCTCTCTGACAAGGAGAGGCTGAGAGACCTGGGGCTCTTTAGCCTAGAGTGTTTTCCCCTGAGAATATCTTCCCAATGCTTATCAATGCGTAAAGAGTGGGGTCATGAGGATGGAGCTGGGCTCTTTCCAGTGGACCCAGCAACAAGACAAGGGGCAGTTGGCACAAACTAGAACACAGGAGGTTTCATTGGAACTGGCTGCCCAGAGAGGTTGTAGAGTCTCCTTCTCTGTTGACTTTCAAAACCCACCTGAACAAATTCATGTGCAAGCTCATCTAGCAGAGGGGTTCAACTAGATCTCCAGAGGTTCCTTCCAACCCCTACCATTCTGTGATCTGAGAAATTAGTAGATACACAAGAAAGGTACATTATAGATTACAGCCTGGGAGCCAAAAAGCTGTGGCTGTAAGTAAGGTGAAGACTTACTATGGGGTTGTGACTGCAGCCAGATGATTTGCAGATAGGGCTATCAAGGGTTAAGAAGGTACCTGGCACTAGACTCAGTGGAACTGAAAGGGTTTTAAGCTATGCCTTCAGTCCAGCTTTGAAGGGACAAGTCCTGGGAAGAAGCTTCTGTAGCTTGGCAACCTTCCCACCAGTCTGAAGGCCGTTGCAATAACCATTGCAATGAACAGAAGATGGAGTTTGTGGAACTGCTGGCACACAGACATGACAAAGGTTACAAGATACTTTTCTCTAACACTTTCCAGTTTCTGTCATACTTTGACCCAAGGGTTTGCTAGGCTTATCATTTACATACAACCCCCAGCCACTCTCTTCCAGCTGCTTACTCAGTCTCCACTTGGATCTGTGCACATTTCCTGAATCCATACCACTTTTGGGCGAGTCCCACAGGTCTGCCACCCTGTTCCTGAGAACATGGACTTTAGCTGCTTAAACAAAGACTGCCTTCACCTTCCTAGACCTTAAGAGATTCTTTTAATTCCTTGCTGCTTCCAACCAAGTGCTTTTGAAGACAGAGTAGCATTACTCTGTAACAAGATACATGGAGTCAGCAAGTAACTCCTAAGCTGCAGCATACTGAAATTGATGACTGGGGAACTTGTTCATCTCTGCTATGAAGACAGAGTGAGAGAGCTGGGGCCGTTTAGTCTGGAGAAGGCTGAGAGGGGACATTGTCAATGTCTATCAATACCTGAGGGGTGGATGTCAAGCTGAAGGTGCCAGGCTCTTTTCAGTGGTGTCCAGCGATAGGCAAGGAACAACAGGTACACAGGAGGTTCCAGCTCAGCATGAGGAGACACTTCTGTATGATGAGGGTGGTGGAGCACTGGAACAGGCTGTCCAGACAGGTTGTGGAGTCTCCTTCTCTAGAGACTTTTAAAGCCTGCTTGGATGTGTTCCTGTGTGGCCTGCCCAACGTGATGATGCTCTGGCAGGGGGGTTGGACTAGATATCCTTGAAAGGTCCCTTCCAACTCCTAATATTCTGTGGTTCTGTGAAGTAGGATGTGAGAACCTGGGGCTCACAGAGACTGAAAGAGCTTGAAGAGGAGATTAAGGGACTCATTAACGTTTATAAATACGTAAAGGGTGAGTGCAGAGCGGATGGAGCCAGGCTCTTTTCAGTGATGCCCAATGACAGGACAAGGGGCAATGGGTGGAAGTTGAGGCATAGGAAGTTCCATGGAAACAGGAGGAAGGATTATTTCACTGTGAGGGTGACAGAACACTGGAACAGGTTGCCCAGGTGGTTGTGGAGTCTCCCTCTCTGGAGATATTCAAGACCCACCTGGATGCGTTTCTGCGTGGCCTGGCATAGGTGATCCTGCTTTGGCAGGAGGGTTGGACTGGATGATCTCTCAAGGTCCCTTCCAGCCCCTAACATTCTGTGATTATGTGAAAGGATGCTAGAAGCCTGGACAAAACCAACAAAAAAAGAGCACTCTTGTGTCAAGTTCAGGGATGCAGGTTGTTATCTGTGCACGTCTCAGAAGTAATCAGGGGACAGAATGTATCATAGTATCAGTCAGGGTTGGAAGGGACCACAAGGATCAGCTAGTTCCAACCCCGCTGCCATGGGCAGGGCCACCCCATGGCCAGAGCCTCATCCAGCCTGGGCTTAAAACACCTCCAGGGATGGGGCCTCAACCACCTCCTTGGACAACCCATTCCAGGGCTTCACCATTCTCATGAAGAACTTCCTCCTCACGTCCAGCCTGAATCTCCCCACCTCCAGCTTCATTCCATTCCCCCTAGTCCTATCACTACCTGATATCCTGAGAAGTCTCTCCCCAACCTTCTTGTAGGCCCCCTTCAGACACCGGAAGGCCACAACTAGGTCACCTTGGATCCTTCTTTTCTCCAGACTGAACAGCCCCAACTCCTTCAGTCTGTCCTCATAGGAGAGGTGCTCCAGCCCTCTGATCATGTACACGGAGCTCAGGTCTGGAGCAGCATCAGGACTTCGGGGCTGGGTCAGAAACACAGCAAAGGTTGCAGCACTAAGCACTAGGCACCCAGCAGTGTGAAAGCTGGCTTTATTTTGAGCATGATGCCACGAACCCACATTCGACATGCCTAGCACAAAGTCACTCCTTAGCGGTGCTTGCCGGTGCGATTGAAGCGCTTGTACAGGTACCGGATCCTCTTGTTGAGGTTGTGGTAGTCGTCTGCAAACATGCGATCTCCTACCACCTGTTTCTTGCGGATGCACCTCTGCAGCTCATTCCCCCGCCAGCCTCGCAGCCACTTGGGACCCACAATCAGGTCCTTCGGGTGGATCTGGAAACCACCTAAGAACAGAGGAGCAAGGCAGAGAGGCTGAAGCCAGGCCACAGAGGAGGCTATTCCCCAAGCAGATAGCCCAAATCCTCCTCACCCTCCCGCTGCTGCAGGAGCTGCTTGCCCACAGATGGGTCCAGTCTCCCTCCCCTTCTTTCTGCCCTGGCAGCGGGGAGTAGCGGACTGTCTTACCCAGTATCCCCACATTATCGTAGACCCCGAACAAGGCCCGTTTTTTGTCCACCGATCCACCTGCTTAGGCTTCGGGGGCTCCTTGATGCGGATGGCCCGAGTGAGCCCTGCCAGGGGCGAGGAAAGGGGCACGGGGAGACCAGGCCGCACAGGCCCCCAACGCGCAACGCCACCGCTAATGCTTCGCTCGGTCTGGAGCAGGGACGCTGCCGGGGCTAGCACGGCTCGCCCCGTCGCCCGCACCAACGCCGCCATTGGGACGATCCCGTGGCGCGTCCCACTGCCGCTGGGGGAACAGAGAAGCGGCACCGCTGGGCTACCCGCCCCGTGACTGCGCCTTCCGCCACGCCCCTCTCGGTCGCGTGGCCGCCGGGAAGCGGCGGGACGCGGAAGTGACATCACGGCTAACGGTCGAGCGAGGAGTCGGCAATTGGGCGAGGCGCTGGCGCTGGCTCTGGCGCGTCGTAGCTCTGCTGGGCGCTGATAGGCCGGGGCAAGGGCGAGCGCTGGCTCGCGCGCAGGTTTGAGCGCCGAGGCCTTTCCTGGGCAGGCGGCGGCGGCTTTGTGCTGCGGGCGATGGCGGCGGCCTGGGAGTTCCACCTGCCCCTCGCTCCCGCTGATCTGCTGCGGTGCGGCGGCTATGGACGCTATGTCGTGCAGGAGGTGCTGCCGGTCCGCGAATTGCCGTCTGCTATCACAGGTAAGCCCCTTCACCACCAACCCCTGTGCAAGCCCTCCTAGGCCCGGTCCAGTCCGGTCCTGTCCTGTCCTGTCCTACCGCTGGCTTATGTCCGTGATTGCTTCCTTCTCCATGTTTCCCTTTAGCCTTCCGGACCGCTTTTCGAGCACAAGGCGCGTTGGCAGTGCTGCAACACTTCGATTCCATCTACAGCTTGCTTCAGTGAGTATGGAGGCGACGAACGTGGAGTTGAGGGCACCGGCAGCAGAGCAGAGCCGGGTGAAGGAGGGTTGTGGATAGACGGGTGTGCCTGGGCACCCATGCAGCTCGCAGATTGTCTTTGCTCGCAGCCCTCACCCCGCTGTCTTTGCCCTGCAGCCACTTCCGAGCTGTAGAGCCTGCTATCAAGGAGGATGCTGTGGAGCTGCTGATGGAAGGTGGGTATCTGCTGAAGCAGAAATAATAGAAAGGTTACTCTCCTTTGGCAGCTCAATGATGATAGAAAGGCTAATGTGACTCAACCAGCTGGGTTGCACCCTCAGCCCATTCCACTCATACAGGTCTGTAATCTTGGTGGACAGTGCTGAGCTGTGCATGTTCACTGTAAGGGCAGGCCGACAGAAAATCCACTTCCTTGTGTCCCTGGGAAATACATCTTCAGGAGACGTCGGCTCTGAGTGAGTGTTGCTTTGAGCTGACAAGAGGCTGTGGGAATAGGATGGGACAGCACATCCAAGGTTTGGGTTGCAGGGGCATCCCATGTGACAGCTGGTGAGATGTGAGCACAAATCTTTGGTAATCTGATGGCTGCTCTGAGCCTCCAAAGGTGAGGCATGGTTCAGGGGCCTGGTAAGGAGTGCTGATGACTTTCTGCCTCTTTTCAGTGGTGTCCTATCATTGCAATGAGCTTCCCACCATCCTGGCTGATTCTGGGCTGAGCCGTGCAGACCGCACCGCTCACCTTAATGCTCTTAAGATGAACTGCTACTTGCTGACTGGTCTAGCAGATGCCTTTGAAATCGAAACCTGCAAGTCTGGATTGCTGGAAGTACATCCTGGTAGGAAGGTAAGTGAGAGTACTGGGGGAAACCTAAGAAGCAGGAAATGTGTAAGCTTTTTTGCTTACTTTGCTGAGCTTCATGATGTCTATCAGATGTTGCAGTTGAGTTTGTTTAAGCATGATGCCACCAAGAGCAGTGCTTAATGTGGAGTACTGGTATTTTTGTGAAACTCTACATGGAAATGATGTCATGGTTTAACCCCAAGCACCAACTATACACCACACAGCCATTCCTTTACTTTCCCTTTCCAGTGGAATGAGGAGGAGAACTGGGGGGAAAATCCCTACCTCCTGAGTTGAGATAAGAACAGGTTAGTAACTAAAATAAAATTTAATAACAAAAACAGCATAATAATAAAGGAATATAATTAAAAGAGGGAGACATGAAAACAGACTAATGGTGTATAATGTAGTTTCTCACCACCCACTACCTACTGCCCCTGCAGTGATCCACGCTCCCCTCAAGGCCAAATCCTTCCCAGTTTATGTACTGAGCATGATGTTCTGGCAGCTGGAATGTCCCTTTGGCTAGTTTAGGTCAGCTGTCCTGGCTCTGCTCCCTCCCAGCTTCTTGTGCACTGCAGGGGAAATTGAGAAGATCTTGAAGCTGGGCATGAGCCAGCAATGGGCTCTTGCAGCCCAGAAGGCAAATGACATCCTAGGTTGCCTCAAAAGCAGCATGGCCAGTAGATGGAGAGAGATTCTCCCACTCTGCTCTTCTGTGTCCACGTTCTTCAGCCCTCTGATCATCTTTATGGCCCTACTCTGGACCTGCTCCAGCAGGTCCATGTCTCTGTGTTGGGATCTCCAGAGCTGGACAGCACTCCAGGTGAGGTCTCACCAGAGCAGAGAGGCAGACTCACCTCTCTCCATATCTGGCCACACTGCTTTTGATGCAGCTCAGGGTACGATTTGCCCTCTCTGCTGCAGGTGCCCACTGTTGCGTCATGTTAAACTTCTCATCCACTAGCAACCCCAAGTCCTTTTCTGCAGGGCTGCTCTCAATCTCATCATCCCCTAGCCTAGATTGAGATCTAGGGTTGCAGGACCTTGTACTTTACCTTACTGAACCTCAAGAGATTCTCCTCAGCCCACCTCTAGCTTGCTCACGTCCTTCTGGATGCCATCCCTTCCTTCAGTCACATAAACCACACCATGCAGCTTGGTGTCATCAGCAAACCTACTGAGCATGCCTCAATCCCACTGTCTATCATTGATGAAGATACTGAACAACGCTGGTTGCAATACAGACCCCTGGGGGACACCACTTGTCACCTGTCTCTGTGTGGACATCGAGCCACTGACCACTACCCTTTGGATGTGATCATCCAACCAATTCCTTATCCACTGCATAGTCCACCCATCCAATCCATATTTCTTCAGCTTAGAGAAGGATGATGTGGGGAACTGTGTCAAAGGCTTTACAGATGTCCAGCCAGGTGACATCTGTTGGGCTTCTCTCATGCTGTAGAATTTAACAGTGATTTTATGTTTTGAAGGGAGCAAGGTGGTGATGGTGTGCTTTATGTTACTAAGCTGCTGCTGTATCTTGTTGTGTAATCTTTCTAGAACAAGAAGACAAGTGCCAAGAACTCTGTATTCTTGTGGGAAGAGGAGAGGGAGCCTCTTGTACGGCTGCTCCTGCAGCTGCTGCAGCTGGATCTCCGTCAGCTTTGGGGTGGTTTGGTGGTAGAAGAAGAGTTTGTCAGGTATGGGATGGAGTGGATGGAGAAGTGTGAGTGACTGTTTTTTCTGGAGGGAAAGGTTAAATATTAAATCAGCCAGTGAGGTACAGCCATGTGGGGTGCAGGTTGCTGGAAACCTGCCCTAAAACACCACCCTAAGGCAGAAAAGATTGGAACCGTCTCCTTTCCTCATGCAGGCCTTGAGAATTCAGAGGGTGTTTGCTCAGGGGTTTTTAGGCTACTGGAAATCTCTCTTGAGAGAGATAGTTTCCCTAGTGCAGTGTGCTAGAATCATGGTGGTCCAAGTTGTGATGGTGGGTTTCACTGTGTCTTCTGTGACTTCAGCTTAATGACAGGCAGCTGCTACCGTATCCTGGAGAATCCGAGTATTGGCCTTCAGAAGCACCGTGCCACGCGCGAGGCCATAACACATCTGCTTGCTACAGCTCTGGGTCACTACGATCACATGTTCAGTGAGTTCCTGCTCTTCTGCCTTCTTTCTGGAGCCACTCAGTTACTTTATCTGACCTCTTCCTTCTCCTGTGTGAAAGGTGCCACGCTGAAGATCACGCAGATGCTACAGCACTTTGAACATGTAGCCCCAGTGTTTGCACCGGCTGTGAGCCTCTGGGCTACAGAGTATGGTCTGAAAAGCATTGTGGGTGAATTGCTAAGGTGAGAAAAATACCCTGAAGCTTGTCCTTCTATTCCTAACAACTTGAGGCACCCTATTCCTTGTTTCATCTTTCTGCACAGGGAAATTGGACAGAAATGTCCCCAGGATCTGTCCCGCGATACTTCTGGAGTCAAGGGTTACGCTGCCTTTATATCTGAGCTGGCAGAACGGACTCCTGCTCTGGTGCTCTCCAACATGAGTGTTCTCCTGCCTCACTTGGATGGGGAGGTACATTCCCACAGTATTACCTGTCTGAAGGCTGGTGGGAGGTGGAGGTGCTGCTATCCAGTTTTTCCATCTGGAAAACAAATCTTGGAACTTACTTCACGGAGACCAAGCCAAACCCTGCCCTCTTCAACAGGTTCTGATGCAAAAGAAGCAGAAACCATATCCACTGTCTCTCACTTTCACATGACAGGGTACAGGAGATTGCTCACTAGTCTGGGATCCCAGCTGTTGTCCCTTGTCCTTTAGTACTTAAGGAGTTTGTCGTGTTCTCTTTTCTGGCTTTCAGGGCAGGTTAAGAAGTGTTTCTCATATCAGTTCTTGGCTTGTAGCTGGATAGCAGGGTTGGATTATTCTGTCTTGCAGGCACAGCCATGTTCACCCAAGGTTAACACAAAGTTCATAACACAGAAAATCACTTCAGGCTGGAGCCTGGGACTCAGAAGGCCCAAATCCTGGGCCATCCTTTCCCTTGGCAGAGGGAGTCAGGTGTTTGCCTGTCCCTGGCTCAACAGCCCTTCTCTTTGCAGAGCTACATGATGCGCAACGCCGTGCTGGCGGCTATGACCGAGGTGCTGGTGCAGGTGCTGAGCGGTGACCAGCTGGAGGAGGCAGCCCGTGGCACCCGGGACCAGTTCCTGGCCACGCTGCAGACCCACATCTGTGATGTCAACAGCTTCGTGCGCAGCCGCGTGCTGCAGCTCCTCACTCGCATCGTGCAGTGCAGGGTAAGCCTGGGCCAGGGAGCTGCCCTGCCTCAGTCAGCCTTGCCTCTCTTGCCTGAGGGAATTTCTGGCACGCTGCTCTGACTGCTGGGTTCCACACATTGGCCACAGCAACCCCATGCAGTGCTACAGACTGGGGTTGGAGCGGCTGGAGAGCAGCCAGGCAGAAAGGGACCTGGGGGTACTGGGTGACATTAGGCTGAACATGAGCCAACAGTGTGCCCAGGTGGCCAAGAAGGCCAATGGCATCCTGGCCTGGATCAGGGATAGTTGACCAGCAGGAGCAGGGAAGTCATTGTGCCCCTGTACTCGGCACTGGTTAGGCCACACCTTGAGTCCTGTGTCCAGTTCTGGGCCCTCAGTTCAAGTAAGCTGCTGAGTTGCTTGAATGTGTCCAGAGAAGGGTGACAAAGCTGGAGAGGGGTCTGGAGCACAAGCCCTGTGAAGAGAGGCTGAGACAGATGGGAGTTTTTGGTCTGAAGAAGAGGAGGCTCAGGGGAGACCTTATTGCTCTCTACAACTACCTGAAGGGAGGTGGAAGCCAGGTGAGGGTTGGCCTCTTCTCCCAGGGAACCTGTGACAGAACAAGAGGATGCAGTCTTAAGCTCTGTAGGGGGAAGTTTAGGCTTGATCTTGAAAGTTCTTCACAGAAAGAGAGATTGCCCATTGGAATGGGCTGCCTTGGGAGGTGGTGGGGTCGACGTCCCTGGGGGTGTTTGAGGGGAGACTGGATGGGGCACTTAGTGCCATGGTTTAGTTGATTAGATAGGGCTGGGTGATTGGTTGGACTTGATGATCTTGGAGGTCTCTTCCAACCTGGCTGATTCTGTGATTCTTTGTCTGCAGAGACTGAAATTTAATAGGCAAATACTGTCTTCGTGTGTTGGGGTTCCTTCTTCCCAAGAGCTAGGATCCTAGGGGTGAGAGAATTTGTTAACAGAAATTAAATGCTGCTTTTCATTACTGGAACTGACTAGAAGGAAGGAACACAGTATGCAAGCTCTTTTTGAACATTGGTGTGGGAAAACATCACTCTTGGTTAGATATACTTGAGGCTCAACTCAGTAGGACACTGGATAACCTAGCCTGAGTCCTTGCTTTCAGCAGAGATTGGACCCGAAGATATCCAGAGGTCCCTTCAAGCCTAGACTTTTCTGAAACTCTGTAGCCTGTGCCTTTTAGTTCATTAATGTCTGCAGCAAAAGATCTTTTTCAGAGTCTCTAAATCTTGTTGCTGCCTTTGTCTGTGCTCTGGTTGTATGCTAGGCCCTGCCTCTGACTCTGTTCCGGTCCCTGGTTCCGCTGGTTGTCGGGCGCCTCAAGGACAAAGCTGTGGTTGTGGTTAAAAATGCCATCCAGCTCCTGTCTGCCTTTCTGTCCAACAATCCATTCTCCAGCACGGTAATCCCATTGAGCATGGTGGATCTGCTAGGTGTCTGCAAGCTGACCAGCTGCTGTGGGATATAGCCAGGGCAGCAGCTTTCTGTGTCTTGGGGGAAGAACAACATAGGCTTTGCCACTGCAGGAGGAAGCTTTCTGGGTTGCCTAGGTTCACATCTTGCTTTCTCTGGCTCTTTACTCACTTAATGTAGTTGCTGCCAGGAGGGATGTGTTTGTGGAGAAAAAAAACCCTGCAGTAGTCTGATTTTAATCCACTGTGGGGTTTCTTTCCTTAGAATCAGAATTAGTCTTTTAGAATATTCTGTACAGAGCTGCAGCTCTCTATATTTAGCTGCACCTTCTGAGCCCCAGACTGGCAATCTACAATGGTTCCTATTTCAGGCTGAAGGCCAGTCTGCTATTCCAGTATCCAAAACCAGGATTATCTGAGGGGGTTGACAGCTTAAAGCAGGGAGTGGCAGAGGAAGGAGAACTCTAGATTTCAGACAAAGGAGAATAAGTAACATACTACTTTTCTTCCTGGCATCTTCAGCTAAACTGTGCTGACTTGGCTGAGCCACTGAAGAAAGAGATGCAGAAGCTGCAAGAAATGAGGGACCGTAGCAGATCCACAGCAGGTAATTTCCCGTTTTCCTCTTTCCCCTTCCCAGGGTTTCTTTTTTTCCCTCATCTTAAATTTGCTTCCAGGTTGTGCTAGCTTTTGTTTCAGTTCTTAACTCGTGTGAAACAGTGAGGCTAAGTAACTGGGATTAAACTCAGGACAGTTTCTCATCCAGTGGTGAGCCAGCAGTATGCCCAGGTGGCCAAGAAGGCCAATGGCATCCTGGCCTGCATCAAGAATAGTGTGGCCAGCAGGAGTAGGGAAGTCATTGTGCCCCTGTACTCTGCATTGGTTAGGCCACACCTTGAGTCCTGTGTCCAGCTCTGGGCCCCTCAGTTTAGGAAGGACATCGAGACACTTGAACGTGTCCAGAGAAGGGCAACAAGGCTGGTGAGAGGCCTTGAGCACAAGCCCTGTGAGGAGAGGCTGAGGGAGCTGGGGCTGTTTAGCCTGGAGAAGAGGAGGCTCAGGGGAGACTTTATTGCTCTATACAACTACCTGAAGGGAGGTTGTAGCCAGGAGGGGGTTGGTCTCTTCTCCCAGGCAACCAGCACCAGAACAAGAGGACACAGTCTCAAGCTGCAGCAGGGGAAGCTTAGGCTCGAGGTGAGGAGAAAGCTCTTCACAGAGAGAGTTGTTAGCCATTGGAATGTGCTGCCCAGGGAGGTGGTGGAGTCACCATCCCTGGAGGTGTTCAAGAGGGGATTGGATGTAGCACTTGGTGCCATGGTTTAGTCATGGGGTCTGTGGTGACAGGTTGGACTTGCTGATCTTTGAGGTCTCTTCCAACTTTGGTGATTCTGTGATACTGTGTGGTGTTAGAAAAACACCATCTCAGCATCCATAGCTATCTCAACAGTCCATTCGGCTCAGTATCCTATTTTCAGGTTTTACCCTGAAAATAGGATACCACTGAACACCCTCCCACCTTCCCATTTTCAACCATTCTAGGACTGCTTGAGCTGTGATTTTGGTCAGGTATTAATATAAACTTGCTTAGCCTTGGACCTGGTCCTGTCTACAAAACACTAAATACTAAATGATGGTTCTGTCTGACTTGGGTTGTTGGGGTGTTTTTACCCTCAGCAGTTTTGGAGGTTTGTTTGGTTTGGGTTTTTTTTTTGTGGTGGATTCTGGTTGGTTGGTTTGCTTTGGGTTTGTTTGTTGGTGTTTTGTGTTCTTGTTTTGTTTGGGTGGGAGGGTTTTGTTTATATGTTTGGTTTTGTGCCAGAGTTCTTTTCTCACCGCTGTCAGGGTGGGAGCAGCAATGGAAATAGTGCCTGCCTGTGGAGGGGAAAAAAAAAGTAAACTAGATTTTTCAAGGTTCCAGATGAGTTTCTCTCACCATTTAGGCTATCATTAGAGGCTCTGTACTCTTCATTCCCTCTTTTGTTTTTTTCCCCAAATAGATCTAGTGGTCACCCCAGAGGAAGAGTGGGAAGCAATGCTGCCAGAAGTTAGGGCTGTCACACAGCAGCTCTTTCAGCCACTGCAGGAAGAGGAAGAGGACATGGTGGAAATTGGAGAAACAGTGGAGAGTACATTGCAGCAAATCACTGAGCTGTTGAGGAAGCTGAATTACAAGTAAGAAGGTTCTGTAGTTTGTGAGAGTGTTTGTGCCAAGGGATGTCTCAGTGTCTTGTTCTCTGTTTGAGGAAGGCTTGAGCTCCAGGTTAGAGGGATGATTTCCAGTAACGTAACGCTGTAAGAAGAGATATTGCCACAGCATTCAGCACAAGATACTGGCAGGAGACGCTTTCCCAGTCGTTTGGGGCAGGGTTGGATCATTTCCCTTGTACCCTGCCCTCGTGGGTTGCTGATGTTCTCTTGGGTGATGTCGTTGTCCAGGAGGGCAGCCCGCCTCACGCAGAAGGCCCTGAGCTGCTTCCAGGGGAAGGAGCCCTTCACTGGCCCCACAGAGGAAAATGAGGAGGCAACGATCCTGGGTGTTATGAAGAGACTTTACATAGGTAACTAATTCAGCTGCCTCTGTCTCTTCCCTAAGTCCAGGCTGATGCCAGAGCTAGACCAAAACTCTCTGAAATACCCTGTTCCCCTTCTGACGTGTGGGACTTGCTCTGTGTGTAGTTGACAGCTCATAGAGCTGCATCATCTCTGAATTGTTTGCTTGTCTGGTGGCCTGGCATTTTGGCTGGATCACCTTAGTCCTAGCTGTTTCTGGCTGGAACAGTTGCATGTTCTCAGCAGAAGTGCATTTCTGATGCCTTCACACAGGTAACTCGGAGCCTTCTGTCCTGCCTGAATTGATCAGGAATTCTTCCTGAACAGGTGGTGGAACTTGTTTACCCTTAACAGCCTCAACTAAGCATCTGCTTCAGGCAGTCTTACCTTTCAGCTTATTTGGGGTTCAAGCTTTTAGGTGTTTTTCAGACTTCACATGCTTTATCTTTGGTGTTTGCTTCAGAAGGTTTCCTAGCCAGTCCCCTGAGCTCATTGCTATTGGAAGTATCTGCCTGCTAAAAATCTCCTTAACTTCACACTTGTACAAGTCTGTAGCCTGAGTAGTAGTCTTTGCCTTCTCCCTGCTCTGCCCTGATTTCCATTTAGGGCATCATCTGTCCTTGGGGAGCTGTCAAGTTCAGATTAACCCCTCTAGCATTTTAATGGAGTTTAAACTCTATTAACATGAGCCATGCTTATCTCCACCCCTTCTACTGAGCTGGCATTTCTGTAGTGTGTCATATTATAGTACTGAAACTTGCTCTACAGCATGCCAAGGCTCTCTCTTTGCAGTAAAGTCTGATGGCAGAAGTCAGATCTTTGTCCCCTGGCTCCTGGAAAGTGTCACTATGAGGTGGAAAGAGAAGGGTTTAAATGCCCTGGGCTGCGTCTGTTTCTCTTGTGCCTTCAATATGGCTCACAAACAAGTGTCCATGCTGTACAGGTTCATGCCCACGTGAGAACAATGAGAATCCTCCAAATGGCAACAGTCTTAACAGCAAAGAAGTTGTCCTGGAAGAGCAGGCTCAGACAGAGCTGCTCAAACAGCAGATGGTGGTGCAATACCTGAAAGATGCTTACAGCTTCTCGGAGAAAATCACAGAAGCCATGGACCTGATCAGCAACAGGATGTATGAGAACTCCATCTCAGGTGGGTGAGAGACAGGTGGGGATCCCTCTTCACTGTTTCCCTTTGCTAGAGAGGAGATGTGGGAGTGCTGAAGAGGAAAAAGTTGGAGGAGCTGCTTTTCACTAAGCAGATGTCCCAGGTGCTTCCAGGAGAGCAGAAAAAGAAGCACCATCTAGATGGGTGTCCTGAAGGGGTTGTGTTGGGTTCTGAATGAGCTTTCTGGGAATCTCATTTTTAACTATCAAGGTTGAAAATGGGTTTAAAATCAGGGTGAGCAAAGTGACTTCATTTCTGGAAGCTCTCCCATCTCCTGTGGAAGGGGATACATGTTCACCTCAGCTGAGCTTCTCCCAGGGTAAGCATGGCCACTGAAGCTGGTTTCTGTAACCTGCTTGGTGCCCTAATGCAGCTTCAGGTGTTCTTCTGTCTATGAGCAGCTTTTCTCATCTACCTCACCTCTCCATAAACTATTCTTTAGCTAAAAGTGATTCATAGATTCATAGACTGGCTTGGGTTGGAAGGGACCTTAGAGATCATCCAGTTCCAGTCCCCTGCCAGTGTCTAATGGATACCTTACGCTAGCCCAGGTTGCTCAAGGCCTAAGCCAGCCAGGCCTTGAACACCACCTCCAAGGAGGGGGCATCCATGACCTCCCTGGGAAACCTGTTCCAGTGTCTCACCACCCTCACTGTCAAGAATTTCTTCCTAATCTCCAGCTTCAATCCATTCCCCCTCATCCTATCACTGCACAGGTCCTATGGCCTGGTCCTCCTCAGTGCTGTAGTGAAAGGTGGTGGTGAGCAGACTGAGTCAATTCAACTGTTCTTATTTAGCATCAGAATTACGGTAACCAGATAGACTTTTTTTAAGTGCTTATTGTGAATCAGCACCCCTGAGAGGGCACAACTCCCTCCTCTCCATTGTCCCAGGCACATCCATTGGTGCTGCTTGCACAGTTCTGGGGTACAGATGGATCTGGGCATTCCAGTGCTCTAGCTTCATGCAGGCATTTCTGAATCTTCTCTAGTACCAAGGACTCATCTGTTACCTGTGGTCAGTGTGTGCTGCTTTCCCAGCAAGGTTTGGATGTCAGCAGCTGTACACACAAACATGAACTCCTGAGTTCAGTGTCTTAGCAGGTCCTTTGAAGTTCAAGGCTGCCTCTTGTCATACATAAACACCTGGGTTTCAAGTTGTAGGTTTGGAGGTTTTCTGGTTGGTTGGGGTTTTGTTGGTTTATTTTTGGGTTTTTTAGCTGAGCAGATTTTGTTTATTTTCCTCCTCCATGCTGCTCTGTGCTGCAGCCTGGAGAAGAGAAGGCGCTGGGGAGACCTAACGGTGGCCTTCCAGGACCTGAAGGGGGCTACAAGAAAGCTGCAGAGGGACTGTTTGCAAAGGCCTGCAGTGATAGGATGAGAAGCAATGGTTTGAAATGAGAGAAGAGCAGATTTAGATTGGATGCCTGGAACAAGCTCTGCACCTTGAGGCTGCTGGAACATGGCAACAGGTTGCCCAGGGAGGTGGTCGAGGCCCTGTCCCTGGAGATACTCAAGGTGAGGCTGGGCAAGGCTGTGAGCAAGCTGCTCTAGTGGAGGCTGTCCCTGCTGACTCAGGTGCTTGTAGGACTGCTGTGAGGGCAGCACACCCACACTTGACTTCTAGTGCCCTCTCTGATAGGGGTTAGGAACCAGCGGCACTGACGACTGTTCTCTCTCTGCAGTGGTGCAGGAAGCCATTGAGTTCTTCGTGACAGCCTCGCAGTTTAAGGTGCCCCAGGCGCTGCTGGGGGTGCGCAGGATGCTGCCCCTCGTCTGGTCGAAGGAGCCTGGCGTCAGGGAGGCGGTGCTGAGCGCCTACCGCCGGCTCCACCTGCCCGACGGCGCCTGCGCGCACAGGTGCGCCCCTCTCCCCCCTCCTCCCGCCTCTGTGTCTCTTGGGGAAGTTCTGCCGTCCCCTCGGACGGGCTCTGATGTCCTCGGGAGCGATCGTGCCAGTTGCTTTCTCTTTGTTATGTGACTTCTGGTTTATTGTTCCCTTTTCAAAGGGCCGGGGCCCAGAGTCTGGTGCAGTCCCTCTCTCTCATCCTGGCGGATGCATCACAGGCAACGACAGACTGCTTAGAGGAGATAGTGAGTGCTTGGCTTTGGGTTGTGCTTGTGATCCTAGATGTCTGTTCTGTAGTGGTAGTTGTTGCACTCACTGTGGTGTTTGCTTTGGGGTCCATCCTCCCCTGCCCTCTCTCCTTGTTTTATTGCATTTCCTTGGCAGGTCTCGGAGTTTGTGCAGAAAAATGAAATCAGTCCAGCTGTGATCCAGCTGCTGTGGGGGAGATTCACACAGAAGTCTCAGTGCTCCCCGCAAGAGCGTCGTGCTGCTGTGATGCTGCTGGGGATGATGGCACGGTGAGCACAGGGCTTGCTCCAGTGCTGTGGCTGGGAGGATCTACAGGGAGCTGTGGGGGTTTTTTGGAGGTTAAGAACTGCAGCTTCAAGAATAATAACCAACCACCTCCTGGGGTAGTGAACCCTGGAATTAAATCTAGTGAGTATGATGGTGTGACTTTTCTTTGTGTTCAGAATGTCCATCCCTTCTCAGAGCTTACTGTGTCCCAGCTCTGCAGCTCTCTGTGTGGGTAACAACAACGAGAGGCTCTGCAGAGGGACCTTGACAGGCTGGACAGATGGGCATGAGATTTAACACTTCTAAGTGCCAGGTTCTACACATTGGCCACAGCAACCCCAGGCAGTGCTACAGACTGGGGACAGTGGCTGGAGAGCAGCCAGGCAGAAAGGGACCTGGGGGTACTGGGTGACATTAGGCTGAACACGAGCCAGCAGTGTGCCCAGGTGGCCAAGAAGGCCAATGGCATCCTGGCCTGGATCAGGGATAGTTGACCAGCAGGAGCAGGGAAGTCATTGTGCCCCTGTACTCGGCACTGGTTAGGCCACACCTTGAGTCCTGTGTCCAGTTCTGGGCCCCTCAGTTCAAGTAAGCTGTTGAGTTGCTTGAATGTGTCCAGAGAAGGGTAACAAAGCTAGAGAGGGGTCTGGAGCAAAGCCCTGTGAAGAGAGGCTGAGGCCGATGAGGGTTTTTAGCCTGGAGAAGAGGAGGCCCAGGGGAGACCTTATTGCTGTCTACAACTACCTGAAGGGAGGTTGAAGCCAGGTGGGGGTTGGCCTCTTCTCCCAGGGAACCTGTGACAGAACAAGAGGACACGGTCTCAAGCTGTGCAGGGGGAAGTTTAGGCTTGATCTTAAAAGCTCTTCACAGAAAGAGAGATTGCCCATTGGAATGGGCTGCCTTGGGAGGTGGTGGGGTCGACATCCCTGGGGGTGTTTGAGGGGAGACTGGATGGGGCACTTAGTGCCATGGTTTAGTTGATTAGATAGGGCTGGGTGATTGGTTGGACTTGATGATCTTGGAGGTCTCTTCCAACCTGGCTGATTCTGTGAGTAGAAAGGTCTGGAGCCTTAAGCATGGATGAATTTGCTTCACTTTCTGGAGGCCAGAAAACTAACTGCACCACAGGGCTTTCATTGTCTCAGTTTCCTAGCCCAGTAACCCTTTGGTACTGACCTTAGCTGCAAGTTTTCTTCTTGACCTTCCTACGTCAGTCCTTCACGGGTCAAAAATAGGCCTGGAGCAGAGCAGGTTCCACAGGAACAGGAGAAACTTTTTCACTGAGGGTGCCAGAGCCCTGGAGCAGGCTGCCCAGAGAGGTTGTGAAGTCTCCTCTGGAGAAATTCCAAACCTGCTTGGATGCATTCTTGTGTGACCTGCCCTAGGTGATGCTGCTCTGGCAGGGGAGTTGGACTGGATGATCTTTGGAGGTCTTTTCCAACCCTTAACATTCTGTGGGTCTGTAATGTAATACTCTTATCCCTTCCACTCCACAGAGGGAAGCCAGAGATCATAGGCAGCAACTTGGATGTCCTGGTGACAGTAGGGCTGTCTGAAAAGGCACAGGAAGACTATTGCCTGGCTCAACAAGTGTGCCATGCCATCTCCAAATTTGGCAGGAACCCAAAGGTGAGATGTTCAGTCTGTTTGTGAGGACACCTGGAAACAAAGAAGTGGGGAGGAAATGGTTTGAATTGAGAAGAGGGAGTGATGAAATTCTTACCAATTCTGAGATTTAAGTGGGTTGAGACCATTCAGCAGCACTGCCTGGAAAGCTTAACACACATCAGTGAGCCTATAAGACAACCATTGGCAGCAGGCTGAGTTGAGTTAGCGAAGAGTTCAGTGCACAAGAAAATCTCTTCCTTTTGATGCTCTTCTTCAGACTCCCAGTGCTGAAGTGATTTGTGTTTCCTCAACCTTAAAGCCTTCACCCCTGCTGTGTTTTCTGGTGCTGTGATTCTTTTCCCTACTCTATTCACTGATATTTGGGAGTTGTCAGCTTATAGCTGAACCTAAAACATGAAAGGGTTTCACACCTGCAACAACTTGGTGTTTGATGGCTGCTTTGTCTGGGGAACCCTTCATACTTTCTGTCGTCTCTTTGCCTTTTGTCTTGAGCATTTAAGGCATCTTGGTCCAAGAGTTCCAACGTGAAAAGCAGCAGTTCTTTGCACAGAACCCTTCTGTGTTTGTCCTTCCTGCAGGACCTTAATGAATTAGTGTTCACAGCCTTCTTAAATGGGATCATAGAATGGTTTGAGTTGGAAGGGACCTCCAAAGGTCATCCAGTCCAACCCCCTGCAGTTCACAGGGACGTCCACTAGTTCAAGCTGTCCAGCCTGACACTGAATATCTCCAGGCATGGGGCTCACCTCCCTCCCTGGGCAACCTGTTGCAGCGTTCCAGCACCCTCATGGTGCAGAACTTGTCCCTAACATCCCATCTAAATCTGCTCATCTCTCATTTCAAACCATTGCCCCTCGTCCTATCATCAGGGCCATGTCCTTCCTGTGTTGAGTGCTCCAGAGCTGCACACAGCACTGCAGGTGAGGTCTCACCAGAGCAGAGGGGCAGAATCACCTCTCTGGAACTGCTGGCCATGCTGCTTTTGATGCAGCCCAGGATGCCACTGGCCTTTTGGGCTAGAAGTGCACACTGTGAAGATGTTTGTAACTCAGTTTTAGGTTGACTTAACTCAGCAGCTCAATGTTATGTGAGGTGGGACTGAACTGTAGGTACCTGAATGACTGGTAGTCCTTCTTTCTTTTCTTCCCCCTGCCTTCCCCCACAACCAAAAAAGTCAGCATAGACCATAGGATTGTATTGAGCTGAGAAACTTTGTTTCCAGCTGCTGAAAGCTGCTAAATCCTCAAGCACTAGCTTGATTTGGTCAAGTGTGTCTGGGTGAGGCAGACACTGACCTATCTGGGAAGACCTCCTCTGGAGCACTGCAAGCTCTGGTCTCCCCAGTGCTGAGTACAGAGGAACAATCCCTGCCCTAGCCCTGCTGGTCACACCATTGCTGATCCAGGCCAGGATGCTGGTGGCCTTTTTGGCCACCTGGGCACACCCTGGCTCATCTTCAGCCAGCTGTTGACCAGCACCCCCAGGTCTTTCTCTGCTGGGCAGCTTTCCTGCCCCTCTGCCCCAAGCCTGGAGCATTCATGGGGTTTTTATGACTCAAGTGCAGAACCCCACCCTTGGCCTTGTTAAATCCCACCCCACTGGTCCTGCCCAGCTTGTCCAGGTCCCTCTGCAGAGCTTTCCTAGCCTCCAGCAGATCAACGCTCCCTCCCAGCTCAGTGTCAGCTGCAGACTTACTGAGGGTGCCTGGATCACCTTGTCCAGTTCATTGATAAAGACGTTAAAGAGAAGTGGCCCCAGCACTGTTTCTGCTGCGTGTTCAGCCACAGAGCAGTGCTCCATGTCTGTGCTGGGGATGATGAGCACTGTGCACACAGCAAGGTTATACAGCAGAAAGGGCATGGGGGAGCCTCTTCTATGACAGAAGTAACTCCTCTGTTCTCTCTCCAGCCAGCACAGGGCAAGGACACTGCTCCTTTTCGACTGCCACAGGACCACACACTCTTTGGTTGCCTGAGTGAGACGCTGAGTCGAGGTAAGCTCATGTCAGCAGGAGGGTTAGAGGGGATGAAGCTGGGCTGAGACAGCCTGTCTTGTCACTAAGATGGGTGCTGTGTTGCTCCTTTTTGCCATCAGGCTTTGCCCAGCCAAGCAGTGGCTGGATCCCCTTCATGGAGGCAGCAGTTGCCCTGATCTACCAGCTGGCAGAAGGTCCAGAGAAGATCTGTGCTCACATCCTGCAGAAGTGCACAGAGCAAGCGCTCAAGAAGCTGCAGGAGGCCGATGGGCAGAAAGCTGGTGAGGAAAAAAAGCTGCTGAAGGAAATCTCTACCCTTGGTCTCTAGTGCTGCCATTGCATGGTCTAGAGTAACCATAGAGCTGAGGGGCTCCTGGGGACGTTGGCATGGAAGGGTGTGAGTGCTGTGAAAGGAGTCTGTGGAGCACAGAGTTGGGTTATGCAGCAGCAGGGACTGATGAGGGAAGAGGCCAAATCGAGACTGAACTGTAGTCATTTTTCTTCACCAGATGCAGGGGTTCTCCCAACAGAGCCTCTGAAGGTGGCAGCAGTCTCCCCACGTTCCTGCTGACTCACCTGGTGTCCCTGGTGGGACATGTGGCATTGCAGCAGGTGGTGCATCTGGAAGTGGCAGTGAGCGCAGAGCTGCGCAGGCGCCGCACCCTCCGGGAGGAGAAGACCAAGAAACGATCCCTTGGCAGCACCAAGAAGCAGAGACCCCAGGTGAGAGCTGAGGGGTTTGGTTTTCTCCTGTGGGCAGCTCCTCCAGTGTCCCACCTCCTGCTACAGCAAACTACTGGAGAAGGCATTCCTGAGGAGACACAAGGTCCAGGGTAATGCATGCTTTGAGAACAGAGATGGACCTGTGTTGGTTGGGGTGGACAGGCAGACCTGAGCTCCTTGAATGACTGTTTAATAAAGCTCTCTCCCTGGCCTTGGATTTTGAAGGGGTAGAGAGAAGGGGGTGAACAGTGATGACCATGCTTAACTCCTGCTGCAGGTAACTATTTCCTGTCCACTCACCACCTCCTTTCTTACCAGTGCAGTTTTTTGCAATTGCTGCCAGTGGTGCCGTGAGTTTTAGAACCTTGGTCGTGTCAGAGTCTGAGGCCTCTGTCCTCTGAGGTGGTGATGATGGAAGTTTTAACAGCAGCTTTCATACTGGGATCTGTGTGGTAGAAATACCCTGGTCTGATAGGTCTGCCTCAGAACACTTTGGGAGGGTGCAGTGAGGCTGACTTTGAGTGAGAGCAGAGAACAATGTTGTGTCCCTAGCTATCCAGTCTCTGTTGGATGCCTACACTGCTGTGCCCAGAGAAATCTGGAGCTTGTTTTGTCACCCACCCTGCTTATCAGTGTCACAGCAGGAGGAGGTTGCTCTCAGATTCTCCAAGCAGCAGCAGCTGGATGCAGATTGGGTCCCTGTGCAGTGTCTTCCTCTTCTCTTGTGTTGCTTTGCTTGGCTATAGGGTTTCCCTTAGTCCTGCTCACCAGGCCAGCTATCTGCAGCCTGCTTGGAGCTTCTTGCTTTTAGGATTGGCATGTCCCTTAAGTTGTGCCAGACTTGAGCACTGATGTGTCCTGTGTCTGTCTTAGCTTAATAGCTTCAGTAGCTTAGGCTGACTTGGCAAACCCTGAGCCACCCTTCGCAGCTCTCGGGGAAGAGTGGGTTCCCAAACTCTGGATCTGTTGTTCTCAGCTCTGGTCATGCTGCTGGTAACATGCAGCTCTGGCCTGAGGGAGAGTGTTTTGTGAAGGAAGGGGTTGTTGCCTGTCATCTCTTTCACAGTCTTCCTTTCTGCACAGAGCTTAGGAAGTGAGACCACTATGGAAGAGGAGCTCCTTGTGGGAGCCTCCGCCGATGACACAGAGGCTGAGCTCATCCGCAGTATTTGTGAGACAGAACTTCTGGAGAGTAAGTGTGGCTGCTGCCAGGCAGCTCCCTCAGCCCCTGGGAGAGAACATGGACAGGGGGCTACTGACCCAGGAGGAAGAAGGCTTATGCCCCAGATACTGTGTTCAGTTTTGGGCCCCTCGCTACAAGAAGGACACCGAGATGCTGAGTGTGTCCAGGGAAGGCCAATGAAGCTGTTGAAGGGTCTGGAAAACAGGTCTGGTGAGGAACAGCTGAGGGACCTGGGATTGCTGAGGGGAGACCTCATTGCTCTCTACAACTCCCTGAAAGGAGACTGGAGTGGGTGTTGAGCTGCTCTTCCCAGTCACTAGTGATCGGAGAAGAGGAGATGGCCTCGAGTTGCACCAGGGGAGGTTTAGGTTGGATATTGGGGAAAAACATCTTTACTGAAAGTGGCCAAGCATTGGAACAGGCTGTCCAGGAAGGTGGCTGAATCCCCATCCCTGGGGGTACTGAAAAGACGCAGAGATGGGGTTCTGATGTCACTGAATCAGGACCCCAGCTCCTCCCTGCTGGGGCTGGCACTAAGGAGCCGCCATTGCTTTATTAGAGAGCTGTGCAAGTTTGGGTGCTGGGGGCATTGCCACAAACCTAGCACACACCAAGAGACGTTCCTGGCAGTTATTTGTAGAGCGAGATGCAGTAGCTACACCTCATGGCAACACCTGCTAACCATCCATTGGGCAGTCTCTTGCTCGCTGCACACTGAAGGTCCAGCTTCTCTTGAATTCACAGGGCATGCTTAGAGGGTGAGGGGCTCATTTCTGGGTAGGAGTCTTCCAGCTAGGAGCTGTGGTCTCCAGGATTTCTGACAGTCTTCAGGAGAAGAACCTTTCTTGAACTGTGTTTGAACCTTTTGAATTCCTTTTCCTTATATGGTCACAGGTTAGACCATGGTGTTGTTTGCCAGGTCCTGCACCATATTAATTGGTTTTCTTTGGTTTTGAAGGACACTTTGTTAGTTAAGGACAGATCTGTGTAGAGGCTTCAGTGGAAAAGATGGAAAGACTAACAAGGCTTAGTTGCAGGCTGTAAGCTGTGGTTAAATTGCTGAGCTGGCACAAGATTGCCCAGCTAATTAACATTTGTAAGCCTTTTCCAACATCTCCATGCCTGCAGGTGCTTAAGAGGCAGAGATGTGGTGCTGAGGGACATGGTTTAACACCAGCCTGGGTCAAGTTAGAGAATGGTTGAACTTGATGATCTTAGAGGTCTTTCCCAAGCTTGATGATTCTATGAAACAGCCTCATGAGGAACAGAATCACAGAATCATTTCAGTTGGAGAAGACCTTTAAGATCCTCCAGTCAAACCATTCTCTAACTGGACCAAGTCTGGTGCTAAACCTTGTCCCTCAGCACTACATCTCTGCCTCTTTCAAACACCTCCAGGCATGGAGACTGAACCACCTCCTGGGGAGCTTGTTCCAGTGCCTGATAACCCTTTCTGTGAAGAAGTTTCCTTCAGAATCTCTGAGTTTTTCCCCTTTTTGCCTGCTGTCAGTTTCTCTCTAGTCTTTCTTTACTCTGCATCTCTGGAAGTGGTTTTTCCAATGGAGAAACTGAATCAACCAGCTCCTAAATTGCAGGAGTTCTGAGACAAGGATGCACCAAGAGTGCTCTCATCATTGGTGTCTTTATCCCCACTCTAGAGAACCACCTCTTCTCTGCCTATGTTCCACTGGTGCTCAAGATCTGCAACAACCCCGGGCTCTACAGCGATGCGTCGCTCTCGGCTGCTGCAGCCCTAGCTCTTGGCAAGCTCTGCATGATCAGGTAATGCCCAGCCATGCCAGGCTTCTCTTCCTGGTGCTAAAGGACAAGCAAACCTTGCAACTCCTTGCAACCCAAAACAGCATTTGTGCCAGCAGTGTACAGCCAACAGCATGGCCTGCAGCCCAGACAGCCAGTGGCAGCCTAGGCTGCATCAAAAGCAGCATGGCCAGAGATGGAGAGAGGTGATTCATTCTCTCTGCTCTGGCACCTGCGGTGCTGTGTCCAGCTCTGAAGCCCTCAACACAGGAAGGACATGCACCTGATGGAGTCAGTCCAGAGGAGGGCCACAAAGATGATTAAGGGTCAGGAGCACCTCTGCTTTGAGAAGAGAAGGGTTCAGACAGACCTAATAGCAGCCTTCCAGTGCCTGAAAGGGGCTACAAGAAGGCTGCAGAGGGACTGTTTGCAAAGGCCTGCAGTGACAGGACAAGGAGCAATGGTTTGAAATGAGAGAAGAACAGATTTAGATTGGATGTGAGGAACAAGTTCTGCACCAGGAGGCTGCTGGAACACTGCAACAGGCTGCCCAGGGAGGGAGTTGAGGCCCCATGCCTGGAGATATTCAAGGTCAGGCTGGACAAGGCTCTGAGCAAGCTGATCTAGTGGAAGATGTCCCTGCTGACTGCAGGGAGGTTGGACTGGATGACCTTTGGAGGTTACTTCCAACCCAAATCGTTCTATGATTTGATTTCTTTCTTGTCTGTCTCACTGCTTGAGATGAGATTTTGGCAGCTGTGCCTGTTTTGTACCCTGTCTCATCAGCTCTGAGTTCTGTGACTCCCACTTGCGCCTGCTGTTCACTATGATGGAGAAGTCCACAGTGCCTGGGGTGAGATCCAACCTCATCATCGCAGCCGGAGATCTGGCCATCCGTTTCCCCAACCAGGTGGAGCCTTGGACAGCACACCTCTATGCCAGGTAATGCTGAGAGAGGACAGGTGAGGAGAGCTCTGTGGAAGTGTGACACTGGGCCTCTGAAGGGTGAGAACAATCCAGGAAACCAAATTTGAAGGTGTCAGTGGCAGGGAGATGACACACCTGGGGTGTGGGATAGGCTGCCATGAGCATCAGTAACCTAGAGATACTCAGCTGGACACATGGAGGTCCTGGAGAAGGTCCAGAGAAGGGCAGTGAAGCTGCTGAGGGGTCTGGAGAACAGGTCTGGTGAGGAGTAGCTGAGAGGACTGACACTTAGTGTGGAGAAAAGGAAGCTATGGGGAGACCTCATTGCTGTCTACAACTACCTTCAGATAGGTGTTGCCATGAGGTCTACCTGAAGGTAGCTGTAGAGAGCAATAAGGTCTCTGCTCCTTTCAAGAAGGTTGGAGTGAGGTGAGGCTCAGTCTCTCTTCCTATCCATTGTTACTAGGGAGGAGAGGAAATTGTCTCAAGTTGCACCAGGGGAGTTTTAGTTTGGCCTGAAAGGGTTCTCAAACACTGGAACAGGCTGTCCAGGGAGGTGGCTGAATCCCCACGCCTAGAGATGTTTAAAGCCAGAGATGTGGTGCTAAGGGACATGGTTTAGCACCAGCCTTGGTTGAGTTGAAGAATGGTTGGGCTCAGTCATCTTCAAGATCTGTTCTAACAGAAAGGACTCCACCAGAAAGGACTCCATGATTGCCTGATGCTACCTGCTGTGTTGTGTCAGGTTGCGGGACCCCTGCCCCAGCGTGAGGCATACAGCTGGGATGGTGATGACTCACCTCATCCTCAAAGACATGGTCAAGGTGAAGGGCCAAGTGAGCGAGATGGCAGCGCTGCTTATAGACCCAGAGGAGGAGATCCTGGGGCTGGCTCAGACCTTTTTCAGTGAACTCTCCAAAAAGGCAAGTGGGTGCTGGGGAGCCTCGGGTTGCAACAGCAGGGAAGGGCTGGTCACAGAGAAGGTGTTGGGAGTATGAGCAGCTCTGTCCCCCTGTGTTGTCTAAATGAGGGTGGACAAGGAGATTGAGCAACACAAGTTTTGTTTCAACCCCACTGCTGAATTTCACTTTTCAAAGTTGCTCTTGGCCGTGTGACATTGAGACACTTAACCTGTGAAGTAGTCTCAGCCCCAGCAGTAAGAGCAGCAGAAGCACCACCCCTTGTTCACTGTTCATTCAACGTGAAGGCTGCTTTGGGCCCTTCAGTCTGAGATTTACTGAGAAGCTTCAGTGACACTGAAGTGTTCAAAGCAGAGCTGGCCACCTGCCTGCACCATCTCTGCAGTGTCCATGCCACAGCCAGCTAAAGCAGTGAGAAGGGAACCCGGGCCTGAGCCTTTTCAGGCAAGATGGGAGGCTGTTCCTTGAGCCGAACTGCAGTGCTCCTTTGTCAGAAGCTGGAGGGTTTATGTTGGGTTGTGATAAGGTTGGAAAGCAAGAAAAATCTACTGAAGTCTGCCACAGAGCAGAGCTGTTGCAAACCAAGGGCTGCAGTGGTTGGTTGGTGTCCTGTGTTCCCCCTCCCTTTATCTTCAGATAGCTCTGAGCAGCTTGTTTCAAAAAGCTGATCTTGGTCAGTAGATGTGAAGAGGGGAGAAAGGGGTTGAAGTGAGCAGCTGATTTGGCTTGACTTGAGCCAAATTGTGACTCTCATGTAGAACCTTGCATTCTACACAGGGCAATGCCATCTACAACCTGCTCCCAGACATCATCAGTCGCCTCTCGGACCCCAGCTGTGGCACAGAGGAGAAGGCCTTCCACACCATCATGAGGTAGCTGGGGCTAAAGACATCTTTTTGATCAGCACTGCTTAGCAAAGGGGGTGCCAGGCCCAGGGAAGAGAAACGACAAAATGCTTTGTGAGCTGCTCTCTCCCATCTGACTTTTCCAGTCCGTCTGAAATGCAGTCATGCTGAGGGGAATAGTCTTAAAGCTGCATGGCTGGAGGTGAGGAGAGACTCCACAAGAGTTTCCACTGCCTCATTCAAGTTACTTTCTTTCTGCAAAAGGAGAAAAGTTGGGTTTAATGCCTGGCAAGATTGAGAGAGGTCACTTTGCTCTGGTGAGGCCTCACCTGCAGTGCTGTGTCCAGCTCTGGTGCCATCAACACAGCAAGGGCATGGACCTGATGGAGCAGGTCCAGAGAAGGCCATCAAAATGATCATAGGGCTAGAACACCTCTCCTGTGGGGACAAGCTGAGGGAGCTGGGGTTGTTTAGCCTGGAGAAGGGAAGGCTCCAGGCAGACCTAATAGCAGCCTTCCAGAACCTGAAGGGAGCTACAAGAAGGCAGCAGAGGGACTGTTTGCAAAGGCCTGCAGTGATAGGATGAAGGGCAGTGGTTTGAAATGAGAGAAGAGCAGATTTAGATTGGATGTGAGGAACAAGTTCTGCACCATGAGGCTGATGGAACACTGCAACAGGTTGCCCAGGGAGGTAGCACTCATGGAGACATTGAAGGTCAGGCTAGACAAGGCTCTGAGCAAGCTGATCTAGTGGAGGATGTCCCTGCTGCCTGCAGGGGAGTTGGACTGGATGACCTTTGGAGGTCCCTTCCAACCCAAACCATTCTATGAGTCTATGAAAAGAGCAGGACACAATATTGGAATTTTCAGTCCCATTTTTAATAGACATCAAACTGGAGGTGTTCCCACAGACCTAGAGAGTAAGTGTAGCACTAGCACTGAAGTGTGACCACTGTGGGTAAGATAGCCATAAAGATGTGAAGGGCAGTGTTGGGAGGACAGAGTCAGGCTCTGCTCAGTGATGTTCAATGCTAGGACAAGGGGCAGTGGGGGCAAGCTGAAGCAGAGGAGGAACAGGAGGAGACACTTTTTTACTGTGAGGGTGCCAGAGCCCTGGAGCAGGCTGCCCAGAGAGGTTGTGAGTCTCCAGAGGAGACTCCACAACCCATCTGGATGTGTTCCTGTGACCTGCCCTAGGTGATGCTGCTCTGGCAGGGGGATTGGATTGGATGATCTTTAGAGGTCCCTTCCAACCCCTAACATTCTGGGATCCCAGGTGTGATATGAGCCTGCCAGCACAGCTTGGGAACTGAGGAGATTTTCTGGAGCTGTTCCATGCTCTTAAAATCAGATGGAGTAGATCAGAAGACAAACATTCCATCTTTGTGAGCATCCCTCCTGCCTGAAGCTGTTACCCTTTATCACTGCAGACCATCATGGGTCCCTGCTCTAGCTGGACTCCTTACTTTGGTCCTAGGCAGTGCTGTTACTGAAAGGTGCAGTTTTCATTGTCACAGCAGCTGTCCCCTCAGCAGGGACTGTGATTGCTCTTTGAAACAGATGCTTACAGCTTCTCCTGAACCAAGCCTGAAGCATGCAGAGCAATCTTAGTTTTCTGGGGGCCCACCAACCTGACTGTTGGATAGGATAGCTGTGAGCATCCTGTGGTGTAGGCAGAAGGGGGGGTCCTTTCTGGGCTCTCAGCCTTCCATGTTTCTTTGCAGACATCTCTTCTCCTACATCACCAAAGACAAACAGACCGAGAGCCTGGTGGAGAAGCTGTGCCAGCGGTTCCGGATCGCCAGGTAGGGTTGAAGTCATCTTCCTGACAGGCAAAGAGAAGAAAGCAGCTGCTCTGTGGTGGTCCTAACAGGCTCCCATTGTATACTTCATGTAACAAATGGTGACACAAGCTGGATTAGGTCCCTTCTTCTTTTCCTCAATATTCCTCCTAAAAATACACGAATAAACAGAAATTGAGGCTTCTGGCCTCAAGTAGCACCAGGGGAGGTTTAGGTGGAACACTAGAAGAAAATTCTGGACTGAAAGGGTTCTCAAACACTGGAACAGGTTGCCCAAGGAGGTGATTGAATCCCCATCCTTAAAGGTGTTTAAAAGACACAGAGATGTGGTGCTAAGGGACATGGTTTACCACCAGCTTTGGTGTAGAGATAGAGAATGGTTGGACTTGATGACCTTGGAGGTCTTTCCCAACTGAATCAACTCTGATCCTGTGATTATTACAGGCTGGTCCCTCTCCCTTTCCTCCTAGCACCTTTTCCCTAAGAAAGGACAGCTTATGTCTGCATTACAGCTGAGCAAGGAGACTAATTCCACATGTGGATTTTATGCACCTCTGTGCTGCTTCTCCACAGGCAATGGTTTGAAATGAGAGAAGAGCAGATTTAGATTGGATGTGAGGAACAAGTTCTGCACCATGAGGCTGCTGGAACACTGCAACAGATTGCCCAGGGAGGGAGTTGAGGCCCCATCCCTGGAGATATTCAGGGTCAGGCTGGACAAGGCTCTGGGCAAGCTGATCTAGTGGAGGATGTCCCTGCTGCCTCAAGGGGATGGGACTGGATGACTTTTGGGTGTCCCTTCCAACCCAAACCATTCTATGATTCTTGGTTTCTGGGGCTTGGGGGTTTTGTTGCTCGCTCTTCCTGCTTCTTGAGCTGACACTTAATTGACCCAGACATAGACTTTTTCTCTTTTCTTTTTTCCCCAACAAGAAAGACAGCAGAAATTTATCTCCCTCTGTGCCGTGGACTGAAAAGTGATAACTTCATTTTACATTCCACTGCCTTGGCTGCACCCTGCCTTCCTCCCTGCCCTCTCCCTGGAGGTGCTCAAGGCCAGGTGGGATGAGGCCTTGAGCACCCTGGGCTAGTGGAAGGTGTCCCTGCCCGTGGCAGGTGGGGGTTGGAAGTGGATGATCTTCAAGGTTCCTTCCCACCCAGAGCACTCTGCGATTGCTGTGGTTTTCCTTCTCCGTCGTCGTGGCTCTGCCCTTGGGGTTAAAGCTGTCTGCTTCCCGTGGCCGTTCCCACGCGATGCCTGGGCACGTGCCCAGCTCAAAGGCCTCTGGGAGCTGTCTGTTCCCCAGAAATATTTGGGGAATATCTCTCCAAAACTGCCTCCCAGGAACACTGATGAGCCCTTTGCAGGGCAGTTACAAAGAAGTGTCTGGTGTGAGGCAGGTCCAGCCTTGGCTAAAATCACAGAATGGTAGGGGTTGGAAGGGACCTTGAAAGATCACCCAGGCCAATGTGCTCATCTTTCTGTGCCACAAAGATCAGCAGTAGAACGCCAGCAGTCGTGCCAGAGCAAGACTTTCATGCCAGGCTGAACCAGGAGCTTATCAGAATAGATTCTGCAGCCACTATCACCCTCCTCAGCAGTTCTGGAGCTCCAAACATAGCAGAGTGCCAAATCTTGTTCAGAGTTTAGCTGTGGAAGCACCTGTGCATGCTTCAGCTTTGTTTTCCCTCTGATCTAGCAGTTGTTTGTGTCTTCCTGAAAATGGCCTTTATGCAACTGGCCAGGAAATGGAAAACAAAAATCAGAGCTTCTGCCTGAGGCTGTTTCAAACATGCAGAAATGAGCAGCCAGGGTTTTTCTCTTCCTCACTTGAAACAGGGCCCTTCAGGAGGATTCTTGCTCACTGAGTGTTTTGGTCCTTGTAGCCAGCAATAACTTCTGATGCTCTTTAAACCAGTGGCTGTGTTCTTTAGCAGGGAAGCCTTCAGTTCTGTTTCAGACAGACACTAAGGCAGTGTCTTTGGCCAGTGAGTATTCCATGGCACTCTGCAACAGAACAGCCTGAGAAGGACCTGCAGCAGTGTTTTCTGCTCATGTTGCAGTTGTGGGTAGGACGTGCTCACCCTTGCACAGCCCTGTCCATAGGAGCTGATGGCACTCTTTGTCTCTCCCAGAACTGACCGCCAGTACCGGGACCTGGCCTTCTGCCTTACTCTGCTTCCCCTCTCGGAACGGGGCCTTCACAAGCTGCAGGACAACTTTGACTGCTTTGCAGACAAGCTCCAAGACTCAACTGTCTACAGCTGCTTCCAGACTGTGCTGGGTCGATTCCTCAGAGGAGGCAGCAAACCTGAGGCTAAAGTGAGGATGGGGGACAGGTGCCCAAGGCAGGACAATGAGTGGTCTTTACACACAGAGACTGACAGCCCTGCTTCCCTTCAGCTCAAGCAGCCTCCTCCTCACCCTGAACCACTTACCAGTTGTCTGATGGCAATTGATAGCAATTCTGCTTGGGATGGAATACTGCTCTCTCCTCACCTTCTCTCTTCTTGTTTCCCTTCACTGTGTTAAATCTCCATCAGGCTTTGGCTGAAGAGCTGCAGCAGATGATGTCTGCCTCCCATAACCGAGGATTGGATTCAGAAGAGCCATGCCAGGGAGGTAGCAGAACACCAATGCCGCAGCCAGCCAAGCAGAAACCAGCAGCAAGTATGTTCCTCTTGGGAGCATGCAGCCTCCCTCCTGACCCTGGTTTGGAATTAGAGAAGAGGAGATTTAGTTTGGATGTTAGGAGCAAGTTCTGCACCATGAGGGTGCTGGAACACTGCAACAGGTTGCACAGGGAGGGAGCTGAGTCAAGGTCAGGCTGGACAAAGCTCTGAGCAAGCTGATCTAGTAGAGGATGTCCCTGCTGACTGCAGGGGGTTGGACTTGATGACCTTTGGAGGTCACTTCCAACCCAAACCATTCTATGATCCTACAGTCCAGCTGAGCCCCTTAGGGACTTTCCTCACCCTTGCAGGCAGCACGGCTGCAACCTTTCTCCCTCTGTTTTGTTTCCTGTCAGGCTCACGCCGCCAGCCCCTGAGCCCTGCCAACAGTGACGAAGACTTTGTTACACCCCAGCCTCGCCGCCTCCGCCACCAGAAGAGCGCCAAAAAGCCCCTGCCACGTAAAAAACCTCATATCACCTTCTCCAGTGATGAGGAGAACAGCTCTGAGGATGGTAAGGCATTGCACATGTATGCTCACAAGTCAGAAAATAACAGAATGTTTGGAGTTGGAAAGGACCTTTCAAGATCATTGAGTACAACCTCCCTGCCAGAGCAGTATCACCTAGGGCAGGTCACACAGGAACACATCCAGGGGGTTTGGAATGTCTCCAGAGAAGGAGACTCCACAACCTCTCTGGGCAGCCTGCTCCAGGGCTCTGGCACCCTCACAATTCTCCTTATGTTCCTGTGGAACTGTCTCTGCTCCAGCTTGCACCCATTGCCCCTTGTCCTGTCATTGGACATCCCTGAGCAGAGCCTGGCTCCATCCTCCCCATACCACCCTGCACACATCTTGATCAACATGAATGAGGTCACCCCTCAGGCTCCTCTGCTCCAAGCTCAAGAGCCCCAGCTCCCTCAGCCTTTCCTCAGCAGCGAGATGTTCCACTGCCTTCAGCATCTTTGTGGCTCTATGTTGAACTCTCTCAAGCAATTCCCTGAGGTCCTCCTTGAACTGAGGGGCCCAGAACTGGTTACAATGTTCCAGGTGTGACCTCACCAGGGCAAAGTAGAGGGGCAGGAGAACCCCTCTGGACCTACTCACCACACCCCTTTAATCCACCCCAGGATGCCCTTGGCCACCAGGGCACATTGCTGGCTCGTGGGCATCCTTCTGTCCATCAGGACCCCCAGGTCCCTTTCTCCTATGCTGCTCTCCAACAGGTCAGTCCCCAGCCCATAGTGGACAGAGAGTAGATTTGGTCCAGCCAGAACATGGTTTTGGCAGTGGGCAGCAGGTGTGCAGGGCTCAGAGCACTGCCTAGGCTGGCTGTAGCTTTTCCTGTTCCAGGCACTGCAGTGCTGGTTCTTAACCACTTTTCTGTCTTTAGAGCTGTTGGCAGAACTCAGACCAGAGGAAACTCCCACCAAAACGACTCCCATCACCAGAGCCTCGGCCCGCCGGCAGCGCTGAGGGGACACCTGCCACTGCCCTGCCCTGCAAATAAAGCTCTTGGAATGCAGCAGGCACCTGCTCTTGTCTGAGCTCTGCCCTGATGTGTCACTGCTTTAAACAAGGACCAGATGGCATCTACGCACCAGAAGAAAGCAAATCACAGCATCACAGAATGGTTTGGGGCAGAAGGGACCTCTCAATGTCATCCAGTCCCACCCCTCCTGCCGTCAGCAGGGACATCTACAGCTGGAGAAGGTTCCTCAGAGCCCTGAACAACCTGACCTGCAATGGTTCCAGGGACAGGATCTCTACCACCTCTCTGGGCAACCTGGGCCCTGCTCTTGCCCCACTCAGTGGAAAATTTCTTCCTCTCTCAAGTCTAAATCTTCCTCTTTTAGTTTCAGCCCAGCACCCCTTGTCCTGTCACTGCAGGCCATACTCTAAAGTCTGGCCCCAGCTCTCTTCAGGTACTAAAAGGCCACAAGGTCTCCCCAGAGCCTTCTCCTCTCTAGGCTGAACAATTTCAGCTTGGCCTCACAGTAGAGGGGTTCCAGTCCTCCATTCATGTTTGTGGCCTTCTCTGGACCTGCTCCACCAGGTTCATGTCCTTCTTGGGTTCCACAGCTGGACACAGGAGGACAGGAATGATCATTTCCAAACTGTGTGTGAGTGTAGCCAGAGTGCCATTCCCATGGACAAATCTCTCCTCTGCTGGGGCACAGTTAAGTTGTGCAGGCTGAAAAATACAGATCACACTTCAGTGTCCCAGTGCTGTCTGACTCTAGAAACTCTTGCACTAAAGACATTCCACCAGGAGAAGGCTCCCATGGGATCTGCTGGTGTCACCACCAGGAAAGGCAGTGAGGGACACTGCTTGGCTGGTTTTGCCGACTCTGCAGCTGAAAGCAAGCTCTCCTGCTTTCAAAAATAAAAAGCTCTGGAATAAAGTCACTCCAAGAAGAGCTGCACTCACTGCTGAGCAAAGCCTGCTTCTTCCCTTCCCTCCTCCACACGGGTGTAAGGACACCTGCTGCTTTCTCTTAGGCCATGCCCCAAAGGAGCTTGCTGGGTTGAGACTCCTTTATCTTTGATCCTCTGGTGAAGGATCAGGCCCTGCAAAGCCCAGCAGGGCTCTGAGGCTGAGTTACCTCAAAGAACAGGGGAGGGGCTGGGGGCTAGGAGAGAGAGGAAGGCTGCCTGGGCTGGCACTTCAGCTCTTTCCATCAGGAATGCCACATCCTGTGGGGCAGTCCTGGCACTCCTTGGGCAGCCCCCTGAACACAACGTGCCTTACATGTGAATTTGTGTCAAACAACCTTTAACCTCCTGTCTCAAAGGCAGGTTGGCTTTTGCCCCAGAGCTGTTAGTGCAGAGTTCTTTGCCCTTACCTGGAAGTTGCCTAGAGAGCAGACCCCTGACTAGCTGGCCAAGAAGCAGAAAGGTCCTCCTGTCACAGGGTGGCCTAGGTTGGAAGGGAGCTGAGAGATCACACAGAATCATGGAATGTTAGGGGTTGGAAGTGACTTCCAATGATCATCCAGTCCAACTCCCCTGCCACAGCAGCATCACCTAGAGTATGTCACACAGGAACACATCCACGTGGGTTTGGAATGTCTTCAGAGAGGGAGACTCTACATACCCCCTGTACAGCCATTGCCAGTGTTGTCACCCTCACAGTGAAAAAAGCTTTCCTCATGTTTCCATGGAACCTTCCTCTGCCTCAACTTCCACCCACTGTCCCTTGTCCTGTCCTTGGGCATTGCTGGCTCATGAGCATCCTTCCATCCACTAGGACCCCCAGCTCCCTTTCCCTTTCACTGCTCTCCAAGAGGTCAGTCCCCAGCCTATCCTGTTCCACAGGGTTGTCCTTTCCCAGGTGCAAGACTCCACACTTGGCCTTGTTGGATTTCATTAAATTCCTCCCTGCCCAAGTCTCCAGCCTGTCTGTCTCACAGAGATCATCTACTCTGGCCTCCCCACCTTTCACTAGCCCAGGTTGCTCAGGGCCTCATCCAGCCTGGCCTTGAACACCTCCAGGGAGGGGACATCCATGACCTCCCTGGGCAGCCCATTCCAGTGTCTCACCACCCTCACTGGAAAGAATTTCTTCCTAATCTCCAGTCTTAATCTGCCTTCAAGCTTCAATCCATTCCCTCTCATCCTGTCACTGTAAACCTTTGTCAAAAGTCCCTTCCTGGCTTTCTTGTAGGTCCCCTTCAGGTACTGGCAGGCTGCTCTTCAGCAGCCTTGAAGCCTTCTCTTCTCCAGGCTGAACAGCCCCAACTCTCTCAGCCTGTTCCCAGAGGGGAGGTTCTCCAGCCCTCTGATCATCTTCATGGCTTCCTCTGGACCCACTCCAGCAGCTCCATGTCCCTCTTATGCTGGAGGCAGTGCTGCAGGTGGGGTCTCAGCAGAGCAGGACACAATCCCCTCCCTGTGCTGCTGCTCTCCCTGCTCTGGATGCAGCCCAGCACACAGCTGCCTGCGGGGCTGCCAGTGCCCATTGCTGGCTCCTGGGGAGTTTGTCACCAACTGACACCCCCAAGTCCTTCTCCTCAAGGCTGCTCTTGAGCCACTCCTCATCCAGCCTAGATTTGTGCTCGGGATTGACTTGACTCAGGGTGCAGGACCTTGCACTTGGCCTTGTGGAATTTGCTGAGGTTGGCTTGGCCCCACCTCTCCAGCCTGTCCAAGTCCCTCTGGATGGATCCCTCCAGCGTGTCAACCACGCCACACAGCTTGGTGTCATCTATGTTCCACCCAGGCTCAAGGCTTTCCAAGTCCATGCAGTAAGGCTGTGTGTAGATGAGACAACATGGTGACAAAACAGCAGTCAGGGAGATAAGAGTGCATGGGTACAGGAAGCAAGTTTTATGGATGGCCATAAAACTCTAAGCATTGGCTTCCCTTCAGGATCTGCCTTTCCACTACAAGTGGTTCCCATTTTTCCTTCAAGACAGCCTCACAGCTGCCTTTCTGGGATGGAAGGTGGGTTTGGCAGTCAATGACAGGACTCCAGTTGTTCCCTTTCTGTAGGCTGTGCAGGTGGAGCCTCCCTTGGCTCTGAGGGAACATGGCAATCCTGCATCATGGGTAAATAAAGCCTGCAGAGACATGAAGCAAAAACCAAGCCAGGTTTGGCAGCTCTGCCATGGTTTCTCCCCTTCTGTTCCTCACAAGCAGCTATTTCAGTGGCTGCCATGGTGACCAGGAAGTGCTACAGATGGAGCAGTCCCACTCCCTCCTTTCTGAGGCAGGGGGATTATTCAGTGCCAAGGTGAGTGGTGCTTCCATTCTGAGGGACTTCTGACCACAGTGGGCTCCAAACATCTACAGGTGGTACCACTAGAATGCTGTGAATCTACACTTCTAGAGGCTGCAGCAACTACAGACTCACAGAACAGTTGGAAGGGACCTCTAAAGATCTAATCCAACATCCCTGCCAGATCACCTACAGCAAATCACACAGAATCACATCCAGTGTATTTTGAAAGTCTTCAGAGGTGGAGACTTCACAACTTCTCTGGGCAGCCTGGTCCAATGTTCTGCCACCCTCAAAGGGAAGATATTTCTCCTTATGTTTATGTGGAACCTCCTGGGTTCCAGTTTGTGCCCACTGCCCCTTGTCCTGTCCCTGGACACCACTAAGAAGAGCCTGGCTCCACCATCCTGACACTTGCCCTTCAGATACTGATCAGCACCAATGAGGATCCCCATCAGTTTCCTCCAGTCGAAACAGCCCCAGCTCTCAGCCTTTCCTCTTGAGATGTGCCAGTCCCCTCACAGCATCTTAGTGGTTCTCTGCTGCACTCTCTCCAGTAGTTCCCTGTCCTTGAATTGGGAAGCCCAGAACTGGACACAATATTCCAGATGAGGCCTCACCAGGGCAGACTAGAGGGGGAGCAGAACCTTTCTTGACCATCATCCCTTTCCATCACCACGGGCAGGGCGTGTTTCCCAAGGGGTCCTTCAAGCAGTTCCCGGTCCTCCTGCTTTCCAGCTGTCCTGCTCCTTCCCTTAATAACCAGCTTCTGTGAGACTGATTGTAATTCAGCAGGACATCACTTTTCTGGTGGGCTTACAAAGGCTGGAATCGATGCTGAGCATCAGAGGGGGAAGGGGATTTGCAGAGGAGACTGATTAGTGCCAGAGAGGAGAGCACAACAGCCTATTGGAGTCTGGGGAAACTGGGACAGCCAGGGACTTGTTGTCTGCCAAAGCCTTTTCGCTTCACAGTCACTGCCAGGACACGTCAGAGCAACTATTCAGTTCTGCTGCAGCCCCAGCAAGGATCTGGGACGCAGAGCAGCTGTGACTCCATGGCACCTGACACTGAGCACCTGCAACCTATCCAGGCCTTGCTGGATTTGTGAATCTGCAAGGAAATTGGGAAATTTTCTATGGCCTCTGAAGTTTCTTGCTTGGGACAGTGATGACAACTCCCTCTCAGCCTTTGCTGGGCCCAAGGAGGGAGACCCAACAAGGGAGGGAGACCAAGGAGGGAAGGGACGTCCAAAGCTCATCCAGTCCAAGCCCCCTCCCAGAGCAGGATTGCCTAGGGCAGGTCACACAGGAACACATCTAGGTGGGTTTGCAATGTCTCCAGAGAAGGAGACTCAGAATAGAGGGGCAGGAGAACCTATTCACCACAGCCCTTCTAATCCACCCCAGGATGCCATCCTTTGCTATTTCAGATCCTGTCCATCCCTGCAGGACTCAGGCTTCGTGCAAGTGTGCTGGAATTTGGAGCAATTGCAAATACATTTCTGGCATTCTTGCAGTATGGGAGCCACCACATCAAACCACCACTACACTTCACATCAAAACCAAAGCACTCTTTGCTTGTATGCTTATTTTTCTGCTCAGGAAAGAGTTGACGCCTGGAACCATTTAACCTGAGCTGCAGCTGCCTGCAGCCACCTTGCCAGCGGCACAGATGCTCTAGCAGGCTGCCACAGCTGCTTCTGATTGTTCAGGTGTGACTAGAAAGCGCAGAACAACATCCTCAGAGACATCCTGCAAGTGGGATGAATTTGTGCTAGCTCCTTCCTCTCCCTCACCCCTCTGAAGCTTTCACACCTCAGAGCTCCACATCCCACCACACTCAAAAGGCAGAGGCTGGCTCTGTGCACACCCCCACTGCAGATGCCCACACCAGCAGTCACCTGTGCTTTATGGTTTAAAAGTCTGCTATGAAAAGCATCCTGTTCCTCATCCACTGTTTCGGTAGTGCCCAGTAGCTGGGGCCTCGGGAGCCACTCCGCTTGCTGGCATGCCCTGAGAGAGCTGGCCCAGGCAAGCAGGTGACAGGAGGACTGCCAGACAGGATCACCAGAACTTTGCTCTGAGACCAGTGCCACTCGCATGTCACAGGTATCAGGTGCAGATAACACACTTGGATGTCCCTACCTGTGCAAAGCCTCTCCTGCTTTCCAGCATCTGCGTTCCAAGCTTACTTTTCGTGGACTGGCATGCAAGCGATTCACAAACTTTCTAGCTCCTTGGGTAGGGAAGAAAGGGACCCACAAATCCACCTGCAAGTGCGAAATGCTGGGAGGGAAGGAAGGAGGGAAAGGAGGAGAGCAAAACCTGTGACTTCTGTTATCTCTGCAGAGTATTTTTTTCTAATTTTCCTCTTAAAACCAAACCCAAAACAAACAAAACAAAAGCAGGCAGCAGAACACTGCCTGGCAAGTCCTGACCTAGTTGCTTTGTGCTACAGCACTGGAGAAAGGGAAGCCTGTGGTGCTATCAAACTCACCCAGCACTCCCATGACTAATCCTCTACAGTCTGCCCCAGTCTTCTCCCGTGATAAACTTTTCTGATTAGTTTGTCTTCACACTGAGGCTGACTTCTGCACCCTGGTCTCCAAACAGTGACCTCATTGCCTGTTTCAGCTGGTGAGAAACTACAGTAAAATGGGAGAGGTAAACAAAGGGGGAGGGCGGGGAAAACAACGGCCAGAAGATTTAGGAGGCAGGAATCTGCTCCGTGCCGTCCCACTCCCATTGTGCTGGAGAAAGTGCAGGCTGAGGCTGGACAAGCTCTTTTCTGTGCCCGTTCCTCTGGAAACTCAGCCCAGCCCTCCAGATGGTGACTCAGGACAACCACCCTGCAGGTTTCATGCCCACTGGTACTAGATTCATGCTCCTGACATCGCTATAAACCCTGGAGAGCTGGTGCTGGGATTCACACACCTTCTGCAGCAAGAGCTCTTCATTCCCAGGCCAACAGGCTCACCCAGACAGAAACATTAAACCCCAAAGCCCGTGTTGTCACAGAGCTGACACGCAGCCAGCTCCATGCAGCCAGCAGCATGCCTACCACAGGGTGAGCTGTAGAGCTCATGCCCACACTGATTAGAGACAGAACATTAACAGCACTCCATCTGCAAGGAGTATGCTCAACAGCACTGTGCAATGCAGCCTCCAATATCGTCCCTTCGGGATGTGTTTCAGTCTCACCCCATTCCTGACCCTGATAGATACCTCCGGGTCCTAGCCAGCAGCAGCTCGACTCACATTTGTCTTCCCAGACACTCAGTAAACACCTTTGTGTCCTTTTTCTTTAGAGGAAGGGGTCTCGCTGAGCTCACCCTGAAATATATCACCCTGGATAAAAGGGCTGAAAGGTTAAGCAGCTCCAGGGGGTATTCAGCAGAGAGCTGGGGGCCAGGCGCCTGCCAGACCCAAAGCTATAAAGGCAAAGAGGAGCCAGGGGAGCCCGCAGGTGCTGCCTGGCCTCCCACGAGCCGGCGATAAGGCAATGCTGGGGCTGCAGCCGTGGCCTTGCTCGCTGCTCCTCCTTGTAGCTCTGCTCTCCACCAGCGTCCAGACTGGGGCTTTGCCAAGACAGAGGCTGCAGGTAGGAAGGACTGGGAGGGAGTTGAGGGAGGTTTCAGGAGTGGAGGGGCAATTTGCAGGGGTCCTGTTTGAACCTGGAACAAGTGCTGGTCCCAAACTCCAGCTATCAGAGGCTGCTGACTGCTCCCTCCCCTGCAGTCCAACAGCCCCAGCTACAGGGTGACTGCATCTTTGTAACCCAGCTCCTAAAGAGCACCAGCATGACAAGACAGCAGGTGGACAAAGGCCTTTTAGTCCTCTGGGCAGGCTGCCTGTAGGACTCCCCACATTGCCTGTGGAGGCTTTTAACAAGCGGAATACTGATCCTGTCTTACTCTGCCCCATGCCAGCAGCCACCAGAAATTACAGTCATGTCCCTCATCATATTCAGAGCCTAGTTCTGCTGCTTCAGAAAGAATCTGCATCTTCTTAGGCCAAGCATTGTCACTCCTAAACGCAGCACTACCCTCCAGTAGCCTCTCTTTAAGGCCAAGAGCTCTGACCAGGATGCCAGCTAGGGACTTCTTCACTTGGGTAAATCTTTTATCTTCAGTAATGACAGCAATAATGATTTTGGCTTTCAAATCTACCCGGCTACCAAACCTGAAACTGAACCCGAACCCAACACCTTTCCTTCATGCTGCTCTGAGACAGCTCCAGGAAAGCAGTTAGGATGTGAACTGAAATCACAAGACTGATGCTGCTATGACTCACCACTTTTTCTCCTCACTAGAGATGTCCGTGTCTGCTTCAGTTAACTCACTCCAAAAATTGCTGCACAAAGTCATCTTCGGCCTTAGCTCAGCAGCCATGAGGGACAGATGTGGAACAGCGACTGCAGGATGCTTGCCCAGGCAGCCATGCCCTGGCTCCAGTGCACCTAACAAAGCTCCCAGCCCTTGTCTCTCTACAGCCAGAGGCTGCTGACAGTGCCGGGGGTGTATGATTAGCACATACCTGTCTGCACAGACAACCCAGAGTGCTCCCAGCAAATGTGGAGTCCCCCTTGCTCAGACCTGCTCTACTCCTGCCTCCCCCTCATTCTTTAGCAGCAGATATTTGAGGCGGGTCCATCCTCCCCACCAGCCCTTTAGGGGAAAAAAAATTAAATGCCACGCAGCAGCCTGGGCGTATGAAGGTGATGGGGATCAGCAAAAGGAACAAGGGTAAAGCCCTTGCAAGTATAAGGGGGTGACAGCCTGACAAGAGCAGGGCAACCTGCAGCTAGGCAGAGGCTTGCAGCAGCTGCCTCCCTGCTCGTTGAACCACAGAATCATTCCAGACTGCAGGAGCTGCTGGTCTAGCTGTTCCCTGTGTCTGGATGTAATGTCACAGACACAGCACGGGCACCATTTTATGTCCTGCCAGAGCCCTGAGGAAGGTGTGGGCAGTGGGGTACAAGGCCCAATCACCAGGAGCACCTGCAGCTCCGCTCTCACCCTGCTCTCCTCTGTTTATCCCAGATGCTCCTTTCCCGGTTGCTGCCCCTGGAGCCTGAGTCCACACTGGCCGAAGAGGATATGAAGGAAGGGTCCAGCTTCGACCCTCAGTTGCTCTCCTCCACCCTCCCTTTCCTCCCGTCTGGGACTAGAGCTGCCCGTCCCTTTCTCTGGCGCAAGACCCTGGCCAGTCGCAAGTGGGCACTGCCTGGAGATTGGGCCTGGAAGGCCATGCCCAGGGGCTGCTTTGGGCTGAAACTGGACCGAATCGGGACCTTCAGTGGTTTGGGTTGTTAGCCTTCGAGGGGCTCCGAGGTGAGAGGGCCAGCAGTGCAGGCTGGAACAAGTAGGCAGGCAGCAAGTATGGGGAGCCTTGAGAGCACGGATGGCAGGGAGGACCCAGAGTGAAAGGACACGGCCAGCAGGCATGCCATGGGGCCACCACGCATGCCATGGGGCCACCACGTGCCTGCAGCCGGGGCAAAGGTTGAGATGCGGGGCCGGCCGTGCCGGGGGTGTGCTGCGGGGCTGGGAGCCCGGGAGCATGCAGGGACAGACCGCTGGGCTGCTCACCAGCCCTGCTTCTCCACAGCCAAAGAGACCCAGGCGCTCACAACACCGGCTTGGGATTCGCCACTGGCCAAAACCCTTCTGAAGCTTCTGCGCCCACGAAGAGCGGAGAAGAAAGAGCAGCGAAAGAGCAGCGAAGCGACTCGGCGCCGCAGCTGCCTCTCAGGCCCCTGCTCGGCCGGCAGCCCCTTCCCTCCTCTCCGTGCTCGAGAACTGGCTAATTAAACAGTTAATGTCCGCATCCCAGCTGGGCGGCAGCGCCTCCCCGGGAGGCCGTGGGGCTGGTGGCGGGGGCAGGCCGGGAGATGGCGGCAGAGCCCGCCAGGGCCGCCGGCCGCCGCTCTGGGGCCATGTTAGGTGCCGGCCGCCATTCCGAGTGGGCCGGGCTGCACGCACGGCTGCAGCGCGGAGCGGCCGCGGCGGGAGGCGGGGAAGGGCGAGTGAGGTGCTGACCGCGGGCTGCACACGGGGGCAGAGGGGCCGCCTTGGCGCATCCCGGCCGTACTCTGCCACTTCGGCGCTGCAGTATTTGCCGAGCAAACAGGAGGGCTCCTGTTTGTGCAGAAGCTGGCCCCCGAGAGCCACCCCCGCAGCGGCCCGTCTGCGGGCTGCAGCTGGGGCACCACGAACCGCGGGACAGGGGCTTGCTTTCCTCCAGCCCCACGGCTGTTACCACACGTGCCGTCACCCCCTGGCCTTTAAGAAAAGGTTGCAACCTCGGCCAGGTCTAAACTTAGCTGTGGAGCCCTCAGCGGCACCGGGAATAGCAGCAGTATAAGGAGAGTTGGGTTACCTTGAAGCTCTGTGATCCCTTCTCTGCCCTTCGCCCCACCGCCTGAGTGTACCCTCAGCCCACTTTTCCCTCCTCATCCTCAAAGCTCTGCTGAAGCAGCCAGAGAGACTGGCTGCTTCAACTTGATGCTCCTACCAGCTTGCATCTGCATCCCCATCATTCCCACACCTTCCTCTGGGAGACCCTCCTCAAGGGATGGAGGCTTTTCGGCATGCTCTGTGCCTTGTTACTAACGCAGGTTTGTTCCACTGCACCTGAGCCGAGCAGGCGCCGCACCGGGTCAAAGGGACGCAACTCAGTGAGGGAGCCCAGCATGGAAGCGTAGGGAGCTGGGCAGCGGTGCACATGCAGGGAGCACTTCCTTCTCGAAGGCAGCCGGTGAAGGCGGGCCGAGGCAGTGGATGGGCAGGATTTCCGCCATCACGTCCTACGGGTAGCAGCAGTACCGCAGTGTTTCACTAAAATGGTGTTCACACTGCGGTGGGTGGCCTGCGGGGCAAGCAGCCGGCCCGAAGGCTCCTGTCTAGAGCACGTCTGGTTTAAGCCCACTCAGGGGAGCAGAAGACAGACCGGGGCGGGGGAGGGTGTGTGTCCAACCCTGACCAGCACCCACTGCCTCCCAGAGCTGTGAAGGAATGGGAGATGCTTGTAGCCCACTGCTCCTTTGGGGTATCTCCAGCATCTCTGCGGCCACTTTACCCTAGCTGCTGTGCCGGGGAGCGAGCAGGATGAGGGGCACAGGGTGGGCAGTGTGTCTCCTTTGTTACCAAATGAAAGCAGCACACGCTGTTCCCTGGGGCGCTGGCAGCAGCGTGCCCGAAGAAGCCTCACTGCCCATCACCGGCGAGGGGGACTCTGCAGCCTTTCCCTGCTCTGGGGACACCTTCACGCCGTAAGGACTCGGCCTCCTTCAGGACCAGGGCATCTCGCTACCGCCACCATCACCAACGCACCGAGTGGGTTGGAGGGGAGGTGCAGCACGTAGCCCATGGGGACCGTTACGGACACCCCATCACTCTCGGCGTCGGGCCTTTGTTACGAAGGGCGGTAGAAGGGGAGGGGGAACAGGGAGGCGGGGGTGGTGTTGAACCGAGACAGAAGCACCCGCAGCCGCACCCGCAGCACGGCCGCACGTAGGCCTGCCCCGCCCCTCCGCTCCCATTCGACGCCGGCCCAGCGAGGCGGACCCCGACCCGCCCCTCCCTCCGCGGGTATAAGTACCAGGGGAGCGCCATTGCGCCACCTTCTCACTGCGCGCCGGGCGGGTCGGAGGTAGCAGGTAACGGGCGGGGGATGGTGGGGAGAAGATGCGTAGGGGAAAAGAGAGATGATGGCGGGGGCGGGGTGAGCGGCCAGGCAGGTTAAAAATGCTCATCTGGGGCTCACTTTGGTGATGGAGGGCTGGGCTGGGCTGAAAGCGAGCTGTAGCCTTCAGGCGGCGGGTATCGGGCGGAGCGGGGCCGGCAGGCACAAAGGCAGCGTGGTGCGAAACGCTGCAAGATGGAGGAGGATGGGGGGGGGTGGTGAGGCGCCTGAGAGGGTAGATGGGGGGGTGGGTGAGCAGCGGAGTAGGGAAGAGCATCGCCTGCACTCCTTCTCCCTATCCCCCAGCGGTTCGGGAGACGCGCACGGGGGCGGGAGCGGTTTCACGCACACACACACCCCTCCCGCTCCATTCCCGCGCCCCTGTGCCTCACCGGCCGTTTCTGCCTGCAGGAATAACCCGAAGAGACAAAGATGGTGAAAGTCGGAGTCAATGGGTGAGCGCCGGGGCTACGGCACTGGGAAGCGGGGGAATTGGTGTTGGGGGGCGGCAAGGTCGTCTCAAGGACGTGGGGGGATTTGGCGTTGGTGTACCCTGCCTGTGCCCCCTCCACAGTCACCCCCGCAGCAGGCGAGCTGCTGAGTCACTTCCCTCTGCAGACTGGGGGTGATTCACCCCGGAAGCGCCACCGTTACCCGCCTGCTTCGGCCTTCTCGGGGTCCCCACGCCCCGCCGGTGGGCTTCAGCCCCAGCTGAAGGTTGCTGGGCAGATCATGTGTCTATGGTGGCCCGTGGGATGTGACCTTCTCCCGCAGGGCCGAGGAGTAACCGGATCCCCGGGGCCCTCAGTAAATTTAGCGCTTGACCTTTCCGGTGTGGGGGTCGCTCTTAATCTTTAACTGAAGCATCCTGGCCTTTGGACGTGGTTACCGGGCTCCCACCCACCCCGCCGGGCAGGGAGTGGCGGATGATCCCGAGGGAAGGCAGCGAGCCGTGCCCATCTTGGCAAGTTCGTTCTTGCTCCTCCTCACCTGCGCGTCTCCTTCCCCAGATTTGGCCGCATCGGCCGCCTGGTCACCCGGGCTGCCGTCCTCTCTGGCAAAGTGCAAGTGGTGGCCATCAACGATCCCTTCATTGATCTGAACTACATGGTGAGTTACGGCGCACTGCCCCCTGCAGGCGCTCCGCAGCACAGCGCCTCTGTCTCGCTTCTAGTAGCTTCCCAGGAAAACCAGGTGCGAGGTGGAAGATGGTAGGGAGCTGAGAGCTTCGGCGTAGCAGAGTACAGTGCAAGGTCGCTGAGGAGCTGAGACTCGTGGTGTAGGCAGAGCAAGGGTTGTAGAGATGGTAGCTGGGGGCACGATTTCCCCACCAACACCTCCTCCCTCATCTCTCCTGTCTAGGTTTACATGTTCAAATATGACTCGACTCATGGTCACTTCAAAGGCACTGTCAAGGCTGAAAATGGGAAACTTGTGATTAACGGGAATGCCATCACCATCTTCCAGGAGTAAGTGTATCTCCCTCTTTTCCTTCTGGAGGATGAAAAGCAGACATCTTGTGGAACAGCTCTTACAGTTTTGTCCCTCCTTAGGCGTGACCCCAGCAACATCAAGTGGGCAGATGCTGGTGCTGAGTACGTTGTGGAGTCCACTGGTGTCTTCACCACCATGGAAAAGGCTGGGGTGAGTATGCTACAGTGGCACACAGGGAAAGAAATACTGCTGCTCCTGCCTGTGGGGCATGAGGTTATCTGAAGAAGTGAGCTGTTGGAGGGATTCTGGAATACCCAATGTGCTCCTTTTTCCAGGCTCATCTGAAGGGTGGTGCTAAGCGTGTCATCATCTCTGCCCCCTCTGCTGATGCTCCCATGTTTGTGATGGGTGTAAACCATGAAAAGTATGATAAGTCTCTGAAAATTGTCAGGTAAGGATTAAGGAAGGTGCTCCCCCTGGAGCTCTTGTCAGCTGCCTGGGGACTCAGGCCTGTAGGTAATCAGCCTCTAATGACCCCTTCTCTCTTCCACAGCAATGCTTCTTGCACCACTAACTGCTTGGCGCCCTTGGCCAAGGTCATCCATGATAATTTTGGCATCGTGGAGGGTCTTATGGTAGGTTTGGAGTTTGCTGCTATGGATGCCCTATTCCCAGATCCTCTCATGAGAGAAGCATCTGTACTCCCTGTGTTGGGGAAGAGCTGCCTGGGATGCTGCTTCTGGAAATTAGTGGCTGTGGTTTTACTCTCGTGCTCTGTTTTCCCAGACTACTGTCCATGCCATCACAGCCACACAGAAGACAGTGGATGGGCCCTCTGGGAAGCTGTGGAGGGATGGCAGAGGTGCTGCCCAGAACATTATCCCAGCATCTACTGGGGCTGCTAAGGCTGTGGGAAAAGTCATCCCTGAGCTCAATGGGTTAGTAGTGGCCTTTCTTGGAAGCAGGAGTATTCCTCATGGAGGGCTGGTAGTGGGCCTGCTGGATGTCCTTACCTGGTGACTTGCTTCTTGCAGGAAACTCACTGGAATGGCTTTCCGTGTGCCAACCCCCAATGTCTCTGTTGTGGACCTGACCTGCCGCCTGGAGAAACCAGTAAGTTGTGGAGAGAGCCCAAATGACCTGCCCCTGCTTCTTCTAAATGTACCTTGTGCCTGGAATCGCCCTTTCTGCACCCATTTCTTCCCTAAAATGTGAATGTGGTACCTGCCTTGGTGCTTCCCCTTCTCCAGCAGACATTTTGTGTGAGCTGTGCTCTGACCATCTTGAATCTGTCACTATTCAGGCCAAGTATGATGACATCAAGAGGGTAGTGAAGGCTGCTGCTGATGGGCCCCTGAAGGGCATCCTGGCATACACAGAGGACCAGGTGAGTCATCCTGGTCTGTGGCTACCAGAGCTTGCCTGCTTTTTCTGCTGGTGGTAGCAGCCCTGCTGGAATCCTGGTTGGGAAGCTGTGTGAGTAATGGTGTGTTACGATTCCCTCTGTTCCAGGTTGTCTCCTGTGACTTCAATGGTGACAGCCATTCCTCCACCTTTGATGCTGGTGCTGGCATTGCACTGAACGACCACTTTGTCAAGCTGGTTTCCTGGTAGGTGCAGCATGTGTTGGGGGGGGTGGTGACACTACAGGGGTGTGTGAGGAGGTAAGTGCTGGCATGGCCAAGTAACAGACCCTGTCCTATTGGTCACTTCTGCCTGGCAGCATGGGCTAGTCCACAGACCCCTGCTGAGAGTAGGGTGGCTCCAACATTTCTCTGGAGTGAGATTTGCCTTTTACCAGAAATGTCTGTAGTGCTCTTTCCTTACTTGAGGATGGATTCCCTATTCTTGATGGAAGTGGGTGGGTAGCTGCCTGGTCCAGCCACGTGGGATGGGGCAGGGGAGTAGGAGCAATGGAAGGTGGTCAGGCCTGACAGCCCTGTCCATTTCTGTCCTCAGGTATGATAATGAGTATGGATACAGCAACCGTGTGGTGGACTTGATGGTCCACATGTCATCCAAGGAGTAAGCCAAGCACACCAAGCCCCCTGCTGCCTAGAGAAGCAGGACTCTCCTTTGGAGCCCCTGCCCTCCTTCACCACCGCTTAGCTCTGCATCCTGCAGTGAGAGGCCAGTTCTGTTCCCTTGTCTCCCCCACTCCTCCAACTTCTCCCTGAGCCTGGGGGAGGTGGAGAGGCTGATAGAAACTGATCTGTTTGTGTACCACCTTACATCAATAAAGTGATCACCATCTGAAGCGCCTTGCTTGTCTTGTCAGGGGAGAGGGGACAAGGAGGGGAGTGTGATGGTCCTGTGATGAGCAGTGGAGTACCTGCTTCAGAATAAGCCTTGGCTGCAGCTGCTGGGCCAGCTCTTCTCAGCAGTAGTGCCTGGATGCAGCAGTGGGACTGGGAGATGGCAGAGGGAATGGGAAAGGCCAGAGGAGTTTGGGCACCTTGAGTCCTGGGATACCTAATTCACAAAGGTAAGGTGCCCACTTCTAAGTGTCCCTCCAGTGAGCAGTTACCTGTGGCAGATGTGTGAGGCAAGGCTCCTGTCTGCCAGCCAAAATAAGGTGTGGTGCAGGGCTATGCTCACAGGACTTGCTGCAAGATAGAACAGGAAGCAGCTCTGCTCCTTCCAGCTACCTCCTGGCTCTAGATTTCCTTGTCTGCTGGGTGTATGGCAGAATGAAGTGCTGAGCAGATTGCTGGTTTGCATTTGGTTTGGCAAAGGGGCACAAGAAACAGGAATTATTTCTTCTGCCTGGGTAGAAATGTTAAAAAAGGAGGGGTGTTTTTTTGTTTGCTTGCATTTCTCTCAGAAGGACTGGGGGAAATGGCTGTGTAGGGACGTGTCAGAGGCCAGTGGCATGATGGTGGTGGCTAGTCTTAATTCTGGCTTAATTCTGTAGAGGAGGGGCAGCTGCAGTTAAGCTCCTGAGCAGCCAGTCTCCAAGGTGAGTGTCAGCCCTCTGCCAGGGACTATTCCTGCTAGAAGGAGCAACGCTGCTGGGCAATGACTGAACCTCCCAATGTGCTGCACAAAACGTGTTTCCCTTACAGCAGCTTAATTGACTGCCTCGGGGGTAATGAATGTGTCCTGCTCTCCCTGGCAGGCAGGGGTGGAGCTAGACTCTGGCTGCTTTAGATCCTGATCTGGAGCAAGGACTTTAAGCTGGATGGTTTAAGCTCCCAGGATCAAGGTAGGTTGGGCAGTTTCCTGGAGCTGCTTATCTGCAGGTTGGGTTGTGTCAAATGTTTACCAAGCTCGGGGGTGATGACTCAAAAATTGAAAAGAGAAAAGAGGTCGAATAACCTGCAGCTGAACAGCAGCTGGGACTCTGAGCAGCTGTCCCAGGCCTAAAAAGCTGCTCAGTCTGGTTTACCTCACTAACAAGCCTGCTGGGAGCTTTTGGTAGCTCTGGCGTTAAGGGGGAGCTACCTCGAGGCAGCCCTCTTTGTGGAGCTAGGTTTCTGCTGGGGAGTGGTTTTGCCTTGCAGGCCAGTCAGGCTTGCAAATTAGTAGTCTTGGGTTGGTCCCATCCTCCTTGATTGCTTTGCTTGGGGGCTTTCAATGGCTGTCCTGTGCACTACTGCCTGAAGACTTGTGTCTGTTCCAGCCAGGGCCTTGCTGGAAGTGAGGAGAAGCTGCTGAACCCCCTGGAGGGTGATGCCTGTTTTGCCATGTAAAACAAAGATATTTTGAGCTGCCTTTAAAGCAGGAACACTTCAACGAGCCCCCTTTATGCTCGTAAAAAATAACCCCTAAGCAAGATAAGGCTGCCTGAAAATGTACCTAGAGCAAAGCACTCTGCAATTTAATAGGAGCCCTCTCCACATGGAGAACAAATTGCTGTGGGAATGAGCAAAGCCATGCAAGCCGGGGGAGGGGGGGAGGGAAGAGTGTGTGGCCTGGGGCCACCAATTGCTGGGAACATCTCAGATGAAGGTTCCATCGTATTTTAAAGATACTATTTCAACTAGTTTACAATCTTGCTTGAAATACTTGGTGGGGGAAAAATGATGTGAAAGGTTCACTTCGAGAAAGGGTGACTAGGCAAGCCAGGACTCACAGAACTTAAAGCACTTACGTGTTGCCTTTGTATGGAAAGAGGGAAGAGCGAACGTGGCAAACAAGTCCTGCAGCCTTTAGACCACCTGCAGAGCTTCCTCTCTGGTAAAAGCACAGCTCCTCCCCTAAATCCTCGTTTTACATCCAGACGCTGTGCCTGCAGATGGCACCCACAGCAAGGCTTCTCCAGACATGGAAAAACGCTAGCTCGGTGACCACGCAGGAACTGAAACCCTGTCCTAAAAATACTTATTTGTCAATTTGGGAGGGGAAAAAAAAAGAGAGAGAGAGGACTGCAGATGGCACCGAGCTAAAGACAGATCTGCTGTGGCAGCTGCTGCTCTCTCGAGAGGAGTTTTTGCCCAAGGAGGGGAGCTCTGGGCTTGCTCTTAGAGCATTTCAAAGGAAAACAGGGAAGGCAGGCACTCAAACAGACATAAAGAAGCTCTTGTTTGGCAAAGGAGATGCAAATGCTCGTGCCACGCTGCTGGGACGAGCTGCTTCTATGAGCAGCCACAATCCATCCTCCCTCTGCAAAGGGAGGGAACAGAAATATACCAGTCCTGGCTGAAGGCTTGGATCTGCATTCCCTCACTGGCCAGGCACCAGGGCTTGCTGTGCTGGGCTGTGGTAGGAGGGGGATGCACTTGAGCTATGGGCTCCCTCCTTGGCAGAGCTGTGCTGCTGATACAAAGCCCTCAGGCTGACCCAAGGGACAGGTTCTCTGATGGGCAGCCAAGCATCTCTATGGAGGATGAGCTGCACCTCTCATTTTAGCCAGAGGAAATTCAAATGCTGCTGCAGTATGACCATGAGCAGTGATGGGTCCAGGCAAATGGCCTTTTCTGGCACCTTTAAAGGTTTAGAGAAATTATTTTACCTTCCACAAAAACATAAAGGGGGGGTGTGGGGGAGTGTGTGTGGGGGGTGTGTAGCCAGAGAGGCTGTTGGGGGGGGGTGGGTGTGTCTCTGTCTCTAAAGCCTTTCAAAGCCCACCTGGGTTTCCTGTAGGACTGACTGTAGATGCTCCTGCTCTAACAGGAGGCTTGGCCTAGATGACCTGCAGAGGTCCCTTCCAACCCCTACCACGCTGTGATTCATGGGCCCTTGCAGACATGACCATGTTTGTATTACTCCCCCAAGAAATGGCTAGCTGGCCTCAGACCACCACCTTCTCAAGCTGCCAGCACAGAACTTCAGCACTAAGGAAGACAACACGTAGTGAAAAAAGGTCAGCAGATGTGGGAACTCATTAACTAATTGCCTAAAAAATAAATAATTACCAAAAAAATCATACTAAAACACAACAAATTGCACAACCCCAGTAAAGAGAAATAAAAGTTGTGGCCATTTCAAACATACCCTGTCCACTTCTGAAGTAAATGGGGCTTTGAGCAAAGCAATCAACAAGGTTTGTGCAAGGAAGAAGTCTCTGATGAACAAAAGGCTCTGCTCTCCTGAGACCTCACCTGCAGTGCTGTGTCCAGCTCTGGAGCTCTCAACACAGGAAGGACATGGACCTGATGAGGAGGGTCCAAAGGAGAGACACAAAGATAAGAGGTTTGGAGCACCTCTGCTATGAGGACAGGCTGAGGGAGCTGGCTTTGTTAATCCTGGAAAAGAGAAGGCTCCAGGGAGACCTTAGGGCTGCATTTCAGTGCCTGAAGGAGACCTGCAAGAAGACTGCAGAGGGACTGTTTGGAAGGGCTTGGAGTGGTAGGACAAGGGATTATGGTTTGAAACTGGAGCAGGGCAGATTTTGGTTGGACATCAGGAGGATTCTTTACAGTGAGAGTGGTGAAATACTGGAACAGGGTGCCCAGGAATGTGGTTGAGGCCCTGTCCCTGGAGACATTCAAGATCAGACTCAGTGTGGCCCAAGGGCAGCTTGATCTAGTTGGAGGTTTTCCTGCTGAGTTGCGGGGGGGTTGGACAAGATGACCTTTGAGGGTCCCTTCCAACTCAGTGCAATCTGTGAAGCTGTACAACACCAGAACCTATGGTTTGCCAGTTTAAAACCCAGATTTCACTGTCTCTTGGCCTTTTTATTACTGAGATATTTACTCTTCTGAGAGTCTGCATTAATTCTGTGTATCAAAAATGGTACTGAGTTTGTCTGTCAGTTCCTCATCCCTCCAGAAATCCATGCAGATTCCCCCTCCTTCCTGCTGTCTGCCCTCCTCCCTCACTGGCTTCTCATTGGAGCTGCTTCATGGCCTGTCAGACTAATCCCTGACGTCATCTGGCCACCCAGGCTTTTTATAAATGTCCTCAACCTGACATCAGCACACCCTGCATCTCAGCAGCCAGCCCTTCTGCATCCCCACCGAGGGCAGGGGGCATTGCACAACAGCCCTTGCAGGAAGGCAGCCACGGTGCTGCTCTCTGCTCCTGCTGCAGCGCCGCTCCCTCCACCTCCCCAGGCTTTGAGCAGCGCCTTGCTCCCCATCAGCAGAGTGCTCCTGCTCCTCTGTGCCTGCGAACGCAGAAGTGTTTGTTCTGAGGAAGCTTCTCCCTAATTGCTAATGGTCTGCAAAGTGCTTCATCATTCTTTTGTGACCACATTCTGCTCTTTCAAACACAGAACTGACATTTCCTCTTGTTTTGGCCTCATTTGGGCATTAGCTTTTTACCCATTTCAGCCAAGAAAAAAAAAACCTTTACATTACTGCTAGGACTGATTTTTCTTTACCTAGAACAACTTGTCAGTGTCCTTAGACATTCAGCTACTGTTCTGTAGTTCGGGAGGTGACAGAAGCAGCTGAAGACATTTTACAGCTGATTTTATTGTCTCTCTATTCCTCCCCCCAAGCTTTGCCTCTTTATTAATTAAGCTCAAGTTCTAATATTTTCTGTTAGCTATTCTTATTTCTGAGTCCTGCTGTCCTATAATCACTTACTCAAGGAAGTGGTTTACTGAAAGCAATGGTTTGAAATATGAGATTTACATTGGATGTTAGGAACAGGTTCTGCACTATGAGTGTGCTGGAACACTGCAACAGGTTGCTCAGGGAAGTAGCTGAGGTCTCATCCCTGGAGATATTCAGGGTCAGGCTGGACAAGGCTCTGATCTAGTTGAGGATGTCTCTGCTGACTGCAGGGGGTAGGACTGGATGACCTTTGGAGGTCCCTTCCAACTCAAACCATTCTATGACTCATGCATAATAAATCAGAGCTTTTGGGGTAATCAGAAAACCTCTCTTCTTCCTCAGGCTCTCCTCACTCACACTTTATCAATACTTACCCTAAACAAACTCAGTGTAAGAAAAAGGCTGCAAACAGAGTGACAGATTGCATTGGCTTGGGACGCACCCTCAGAGGTCACCTTGTCCAACCCCCCTGCACTCAGCAGGGAAACCTCCAACTAGATCAGGCTGCCCTGGGCCACATCCAGTCTGATCTTGAATGTTTCCAGGGACAGGGCCTCAACCACATCCCTGGGCAGCCTGTTCCAGTATTTCATCACTTATTGTGAAGAACTTCCTTCTGATGTCCAATCAAAATCTGCCCTGCTCCAGTTTCAAACCATAATCCCTTGTCCTATCACTCCAAGGCCTTCCAAACAGTCCCTCTGCAGCCTTCTTGCAGGTCCTCTTCAGATACTGAAATGCAGCCCTAAGGTTTCCCTGGCGCCTTCTCTTCTCCAGGATGAATAAACCCAGCTCCCTCAGCCTGTCCTCATAGCAGAGGTGCTCCCAACCTCTTATCATCTTTGTGGCCCTTCTCTGAACCTCCTCCATCAGGTCCATGTCTCTCTTGTGTTGAGAGCTCTAGAGCTGTACATAGCACTGCACATGAGGTCTCACCAGAGCAGAGCCGAGAGGCTTCTCCATCTCTGGCCCCACTGCTTTTGATTCAGCCTAGGCTGCCATCGCCCATTGCCGGCTCATGTCAGCTTCTCATCCAGCAGCACCCCCAGGTCCTTTTCTGCAAGGCTGCTCTCAATCTCATCATCCCCCAGCCTGTATGGATACCAACATGTTGTGAGGTATTTCTGTCCTATTTTATGTCTAGATTTCTCTTTCTCAGCTGCTCCCTTGTTTTTTAGGCAACCATCACTCCTAATCCAGCCTTCATCTGTCATAAAGGGCATCTAAAAATCTCTGCCTTACTTGGAGGTGCCATCATTTGCAAGCATGAGAAATTCTCCACAACACAGAATATTCTTCAGCATCCCCTGCCAAAGTCTCCCAGGACCATGCAGTTTTCATTTTCACAGAAAGCAGCACAAAATAGACCACCATGGTTTGTCTAGAGGTTCAGGAATGTCTGAAACCCCCTTCCATGCCCTGACCAAGCTGTGTGTCAGAGCCACGGAGTCAATGTGACTTTCAGCACAGCTTCCAACAGCACTTCACAACTGCTCTTGCCTACTGCACCTTTACCAAAGGGGTTGGAATGGTGAACTTAGGTGGTCTACCCCATGTGGCTGTGCACATTAAAATATCAATTAACCACATTTCTTCCTCCTCTTGAGAATTTCTAGTTCCCCTTGAACCTTCTCCAGATGCAGTCTGCAGTCAAAGCTGAAAGTGCCGCCTCTTCCCATCTGCTGTGATATTGGCTCAGCTTGAGCATGATGCCTTTTGGTGGCATCATTGCCACAGAATCATTTCTGCTGGAAAACACCTCCAAGATCATCCAGTCCAACCATTTTCTAACGTGACCAACTCTGGTGCTAAACTATGTCCTTCAGCACCACGTCTCTGCCTCTTTAAACGCCTCCAGGCACGGGAATTCAACTACCTCCATGGGCAGCCTGTGCCAGTGTTCTCTTATCACCTTTCCAGCTTTTACAGCTGCTCTCCATGCTATGAAATCCATATCCTGCTCTGCCAGAGGGCCTACAGCACCTTCCCTTGTTCCCATCCCAAGAAAAAATGGCCAATTCATTTAGAAGAAATCACACCTGAAGCACCTCTCACAGATTTGTAGATCCACTGGAAGGCTTCCAGTGGTGACTGGGTTTCTCTAAAGCTGTCTGCTGCCCATCCAGCTCTCCACAGTGTCTTAATATTGCTCCCAGCATTATCACCATGCCTAGAAGCTTGTCAGATGTTTCCAAGAGCCTGTCCAGGTGCATTTCCAAGGAGACAGCACTCCAACACTTTCTGCATTACTTCTGACCTCTCCTCTTGAAAGGTTTCTTACCTGTAGCCAGAGTGTTTGGTCATCACATGCAAGTTCTGGGACAGTGTGCCACAAGGACCTGAGACAGCAATAACCATATACATGAGAAGAGCATGGCCTCCTCATGAGCAAACACAGCTTTAGGAGCAGAGCCACAAGGCTTAGGAATGTCCATCTCCCAACTCTAATGTATAAATCAGGGTAACTTTCTCTGCAGCTTTGATCTCTCCTACCTCTTGGCTGAGAAACAGAATAACAAGCAGCTTACAAAGAAATCAAAGTTGCTGCAGCCAAGCAGCTCAGGAATTGCCATTTCCTAATCCAGCAGCAGGGCCAGCTGGAGGTTTCCTTGGCTGCTAACTTCTGCTGCCTCAGCTCCCCGCCAGCTCAGCCCACATGGAGGCAGCAGCACATGCTTTAACATGTCTTGCAGACACAGGCCCTCACCCTGCCCACACAGCCACCACCTGTGCTGCAGAGTGCAGATGTGCTGCAGCTCAAGCGTGCAGCAGCGTTAGCTGCCTAAGAGCTGCCTAAGCTAAACCCACAGAGACCAACTCCTGCATCCCTCACACCTTACCCAACCTTGGAGATGATTCAAAACCTCTCCTGCCATCTACTTTCTCTCCCTTCTGGACCTTTAGTGAGAAGCATTTTTCTCCAGAGATTCACCTGCCTTGGCTGTGCAACCTGAGCCTGCTGCTTTGCGAGTGAGCCCTCAGCAGGCTGCTCACCCTCTCCTGCCACCCTGGTGGGGCCCAGCCTCCTGCCACTGCAGAACATGCAGCAGCCAGCTGGGGAAACGCTGCAAGAGATGGTGGGACAGGGGAACGCCTGCTGCAGTTATGCCAAGGCTGGATGTGGGACTGAGGGCAGGCAAGAAGATGCTCTGGGATGAGCTGGTGTGGTAGAGGAGATCAGGCGCTGGGGGAGGAAGGTCCACAAGTCATGAGCCACATTCAGCTTCATTTCCGGTCTCTCAGTCTCCGCATCAATGACACCCCAGGTTAAGAACAAGGTAGCTCACGTGGCACTGATGCCACACATGGCCCATCACGGAGCAGTGGCTCCCAAAACAGGGATCTCACTGCTGTCCCATCTGCCAGTCCCATCAGACATACTCAATGCACAGGAGTGCCCTGTGGGAGACCCCCACTGATGTAGGCTTTGGGGTCCAGTAGAGGACACCCCACAGCCTGAAGCCAGGTGATGGCTGCAGCAGCAGAGGGAGAGCCCACACCCAGCAAAGCTGTAGAAAAGGAAACTGTCCCGTTTAATGTCCCCTCACCCCATGACACAGACCCGGGCATGCCGCTGGCGTGCGGGCAAAGCACAGTGCACAGTGAGGGGCACTTGGGGTGCCCAGCACAGCACAGGCACCAGCCAGGCCCCTGGACAGAAGCAAGGCAAAAGAGAGCACCAGGCTCAGTCCAGTTGGCACCAGTGTGAGGTCCAGTTTGCAGGGAGGTACATCTGTCGTGTGGCTCCGTGTGGCACAGGGAGGGCAGCAGGCAAGTGCACCAGGATAGAGGCCAGAGGAGGTGGGTCTCGGAGGGCTGGGGACAGGTCCTGGAGAGCGCTGCCACAGCAGGTTTGGAGCCTCCCTGCCTGAACTGTGGTTTAACCAAAGCAGGGGAAGGGCACAGAGAAAGGGCTGGAGTGCGAGCAGCCCAGGCAAGGGCGCCCAGGTCTATCTAGCATTTGCAAGGTATCCTGGCGGTGAGAGCCTGCCAGGTACCCCACAGCAGCAACCAGCCCGGGCAGCAGGTGTTTACCAGTGGCTCCACGTCCCCCACAGTCTCTCCCAGGCATGGCTCAGGCACCCCTGTGCCAAGAAAGGGGTCCGAGGGAGTTGTGCCTTCCCTCATTATCTGATGGAAGCGTCGCTGGGGGGTCGCGGTCGGACTCTTCGCTCTCCTCGTTCGGGGCTGAGTCACTGTTGGAGGCTGGGGTGAAGGCAGGAGACTTCCTGCAGAGGAGAGTAAAGGGCAGTGGTCACAGAACTGCCCAGGGAGAGGGACAGGACCCAGTTCAGTGTGGGCAGAGGACACCAGAGCAAGGAGGAGAGAAGATGCAGTGCCTCCCTCGCTCCTCTGGGGCATGCATGGGTCTGGGGGAACCCTTGGGTTCTCAGAAGGGTGTCCCAGAAGATACCAGGTGAGAGGTCCAAAGCATGAAGGAGGACTGGGGGATATGTGATAGGAGCCCGCTCAGAGCAAGGCCCTACCAAGTGAAAGCCCAAAGGCCCCCAGCCTGGAGCCACCCTGGCTCCACAAGCCTGTGGGGACCTATACAACACCCCTCCACAAAAGCAGCTCTTGTCTCCATTGGGAGTGCCTGGCTTCACCTGTCAAAACTGACCCCTGTGTGCAGCCCACCTTCTTCAGAGGGGGTGGCACAACCTGTGTGGAGGCTTGTGGTAGTTTTAGGCTGTGCCTAGAACATTTTCCACACGTCTTGAACAGAAAGTAGTGGAATGTAAATAAACTGCTATTGGATGCAAAAGGGAAAATAATGGTAGGTTCTAAATAATCCCACTGGTCTGTTAACAGAACCACAGAATCAACCAGGCTGGAAGAGACCTCCAAGATCAAGTCCAACCGATCACCCAACCCCATCTAATCAACCAGACCATGGCACTAAGTGCTTCATCCAACCTTTTCTTGAACACCTCCAGGGTCCTCAACCCCACCACCTCCCTAGGCAGCCCACTCCAACGGGCAATCTCTCTTTCTGTGGAAAACTTCTTTCTCAGATCAAGCCTAAACTTCCCCCTGCACAGCTTGAGACTGTGTCCTCTTGCTCTGTTGCTGGTTGCCTGGAAGAAGGGACCAACAGATTGGTAAACTAACTCTTTTTCTGTTTAGTTTCTTTGCTCTAGCAGATACTAGCTTCTGGCTTTCTGATGGCTTGTTGACCTTGGCTGCATTGCTTTGGCATGGCTAAGTACTACTAAGCTCTCTCTGTGCTTTTCTCTTCTTTTCTCTTGCCCTGTGCACAGGGGAGGAAGGGAGCAGGGAGGGGGAAGCTGTTGGCAGCTCCCTGGTTTTGTCCAGGGGTTGGTTCTTGTGTTGTTTGTAATTCTAAGTGCCTGTAAGTATTGTGTATTTTGTACATATTCATGGCATTCCATATTTTAGATTGTAGTTTTGCTTGTAAATACAGCTCCACTGGCTTTCAACTGGCAATTGTATGCTGGGGGTAATTTCAACCCACCACAAGGTCACCCAGCAGCCTCTGGGCACAGCACACCAGGGCAGGGCGGCAGTCTCTGTGCTTCAGCTCCCACTCCTCACCCAGTCCTTGCCCAGGGCAGGGGTGCCAGCCCTGCTGCTGCAGCTCACCTGTCCCCAGACTGGGTGATAAGGCGCCGGCAGGTCTCCATCTGCACGTCCAGGCCCCGCTTCATGCTGCACATCTCCATGTACTCGTGCAGGTGCCGGTTCATGTCGTTCTTGGCTGTGGCCAGCTCCAGCTGCACAAGGCACAACAGCAGAGATGAGCCCATAGCGCTGCCTGGGGCAGGGCAGGGGTCACAGCCAGACCCACATAGGCAGCAGGCCAAGGGAGGCGATTCTCCCCCTCTGCTCTGGTGAGACCCAACCCGGACTACTGTGTCCAGTTCTGGAGCCTCTAGTACAGGAAGGATCTGGAGGTGCTAGAACGTGTCCAGAGAAGGCCTCAAGGATCAGCAGAGGGCTGAAGCTCCTCTCCTATGAGGACAGACTGAGGCATTTGGGGTTATTCAGTCTGGAGAAGGGAAGGTTCGAGAAGACCTTATTGTGGCCACACAGTATCTGAAGGAGGCCTACAAGAAGGCTGGGGAGGAACTTTTTAGGGTGTCAGGTAGTGATAGGACTAGGGGGAATGGAACAGAAATAGAAATGGGTAGATTCAGATTGGATGTTAGGAAGAAGTCCTTCACTGTGAGGGTGGTGAGACACTGGAACAGGTTGCCCAGGGAGGTGGTAGAAGCCCCAGCCTTGGAGGTTTTTAAAGGCCAGGCTGGATGCGGCTCTGAGGTGCCCATGTCAGGGGGTGAAACTGGGTGATCCTTGAGGTCCCTTCCAACCCTAACAATTCTGTGATTTCACCCCTTGCTGTGCCATGTCCTCCCCACTTTCTCCCCCTCTCACCTCTATTTGGTCGATGGTTTCCTGGTACTCCTTCTCGCGGCTCTTGAACAGCGATTCCGTGTCCTTTATCACCTTCTCCAGGCTGTCATCCTGCTGTTGGGGAGAGCAGGCAGCATGTTTAGAGGCCAGGAGAAGGAACCAAGGCAAGAGAGAGAGCAATCAGAGGAAGAGCTTGCAGCAACAGGGAAAGAGGAAGAAATGTCAGTGGTGTAGCATAAATAAGGCACGAGTCAGTCTTGTCAGCATGAGGCAGAGGACCAGGGCTATTCACACTGGGCAGTGAGCACCCAGTCAGTCTTGCCAGCACAGGGCAGAGGCCCAGGGCTGTTCACACTGAGCAGTGAGCACATGAGCCTAGAGCAAGCCCAGCAATGCAGAGGAGTTTTGGAGGACACAGACCATTGCCTGTGTGACACATCTTCAGGGGGCCGCTGAGCACTGAAGATGAAAGATAGTGAGGGCTTTGGCCAAACACTGAGGCCTCTGCTCAGGCAGTGCTGCTGCAGAGCCTGAGCAAGGGACCATGCCAGCCAGAGGACATCTTTTCTGGCAGGGCTGTGGCTCTCCCCACATGTGTGGGCCATGTCCTCAGCTATAGGTCTCCAGTCTGTCCAATAAGGAGACCTTTGTAAGGATGCAGTAATACATTCATGTAGTGAAGATGGGGTGTGGAGGGGAGGCATCTGTGCAGGCCTGCAAGGGATGAAGAGGCTGAAGACTGGTCTTCAAGAGAGCACCTTCCCAGGCTCACGCAGGACCAAGTGTGCCAACCCAGGGCTGGATCCTGGAGGGGACCTGACACCACTGTTACCTCCCCCTGCACCTCTGCAGCTGCGATGGCGTATCCAGAGAAGTCCTCCCAGAGAAGCAGTGTTTCCTCTGTCTCCTCCCATGTGAGGCTGTCACAGTCATCCTCAAAGTCATATTCTCTCCTGGGGACAAGGAAACAGGACGTCAGCACCCAGCCGGAAAACCCCAGCAGGCAGGGGGCTGTGTTGTGAGCAAAAGCCTTGCCTCCACTCATCAGCAGGGCTGCAGTTCTTGGAGATCTGGCCAGGGTGAGCTCAAGTGTGCCCAAACCCAAGTTAATGAAGGAAGGAGCTGGCTCTTTGCTCAAGAGCCCTGGAAAATGTAGGCAAGGATTCCCAAAAGGCAGAAAGGGGGGCAAGAGTAGGGGAGCTGGAGCAGCTTCCACCCACGGCACAGCTGGACTCGGGTCTCCCGAGGGCTCAGAACCACCGCAGCACAGAGCACAGGGTGCAGACGACCCCCAGCAGCAGCTGCCACCGCAGCCTCCCCAGGGAAGCGGAGCCCCCAGCTCGCCCCTCGCCCGCCCCATCCCTGGCAGCAGCAGGGAGCTTAGCCTTGTGGAGCAGAGGCGTGGAGCAGCCACACTCACAGCTGGTTCAGCATCCTCTGCATTTCCTCATTGATACTCATGGCTGTGGTCTCGTCCTCCTCCTCCTCCTCGGGCCTGCGGGAGGCATCGCTCTCCGACAGGGAGGTGTCGTCGTCGCTGACCTGCTTGCGCTCCCGCTTCCGCCCCCCGCCGCGGGCACCTTAACAGGAGACAAGTGCAGAGACTACAGAAAACGAGGCCGGGTCCAAGGTGGGGAGCAGGCAGTTGGGAGGAGATGGAGGGGAAAGGAATGGCAGAGGGACAGAAAGGCAGGGGAAAGAGAGAAAGAGAGAAAGAACAACAGAAAGGAAAGAAGAAAAGCGAGAGAGAGAAAGAGAGAGAGAAAGCTCGTTATGGTCAGGTTAAAGATGGTGCCATGGATAAAACATGGGGTTAGCATTCTCTGAAATCAAAACTAAGCAACTCAAGGTGGAATCTATGAGTCTGATGAGAAAAACAAAATCAAAACCAAGCCAAAAAACAATGAGGTTTTACTGCAGAAAAATCTCAAGACACCCAACCACCCCAGTCCTGAGATGGGGAAACACAGTGACAGAAAGAGGAACAAAGGAGACAGAATCTGAGCAAGGTGAAGTATGTCCATCTGTAAAGTCCCATTTATTAACTGAAAGTTCAAACTGTGCACACTCTCCAAACTGAATGGAACTAACCAGCTGCTTCTGCAGGGACAAAGAGAGTGAGACAGAAAGGCAGCAACATTCAGAAAGAGAAAAGAGACAGAGACAGAGAAGAGAGACAGAGAGAAGATGATGGAGAGGGGAAGGGGAAGGAGAGAGATGGAGTTAGAGACAGACACTCAAGCAACTCATCTCCCTCCTGTAGCTGCTCCCCTACCACTGCAGGGTCCCCGGGCCCAACACAACAGGTCAGTGAGAGGCTGAGGGGACTCTCAATGTTCAAAGCAATACATGGAGCTTCCCACCTCCTCTCCCTACCCTTTTGTCTGGTCCTTCTGAGAGACAGAGAGCGAGGGACCACAAAGAGAGGGTAAGGGTGACCAAGCGTCTCCCCTGGCAGGGGGATATGGTGTTGTCTCTTCTACCTCTTTTGGGATCTCTCCTCCCCAGAGCTGGCAGCTGAGCCTGGAGCAGCAGCAGGTGCTCCTCACCTGAAACATCTTGATCATGTCCTCGCAGTTGCGCTGCTGTGCCACGTCGCAGAGCTTGGCAGTGATGTCGATGCGCCGGCAGATGTCCATGTCCACCTTCATGGCTTTCTCCTGGATCTTGGTGTCCAGCTCTGTGATGTTCTGAATCCACGGCACCGCAGGAGGGGGATAAAGCAGGAAGGTTAGGCAAAGCAAGTGGCAGTCAGAGCCCCCATATCCTGCCCTCTGCCGCTGGACCGCACCTGCATCCCCACCTCAATTACTGCATCCTGGGCCAACCCTGCCAGGCCACCTCTGTGCTTGGATATGCCCCACCAAGGAACTGCTTTTCTGTGTGGCCCCACCACTCAGGTAAGACAATGCAGCCAGGTCAAAGAAGGGTCAGGGACTCACATTGCTCATCAGCCCCTTGAAGACAACAAGCTCTGCCTTGAGCTGCTCCACCTTCATGGCCAGCTCCTCCTGGCAGGCTTCGGCCTCCTGAGCTTCCTGGGCCGGGCAGAGGGAGAAGTACAAATCAGCACCAGTGAGAGGCAGCTGGGGTGCAGGGAAAGGGCTGCACAGAGATGCTCACCTCCTGCAGCTCAGTCACGCGGTCCTGCAGCTGGACACGCACTGTGTACTCCTCTTCCCATCTAGGGAAACAAACCTGCTGGTCAGACCCCACCAGCCGCCCTTCCCGGCTGCCAAACAGAGAGGAAGGAGTGGCAGCTGCTCCCCCCAGAGCCATCTGAGAGGGAGTGATGACAGTGCTAGGGTGGGAAGGAGAGCGTGTCCAGGAATGCATCGCTGCTTGTTTCCTGACCACGGCAGCTGCCAAACACCCATCAGCCCCTTGGGCACAAACCCTGCTGGACCCTGCTCTGCACTGTCCCTGACATGGGCTGCCAACAGCTGCCTACTCCACAACAGGGGGAGCTGGGGACACCAGCCACAGACTCCAGGCAGCAGCTGAGCTGTGTGCCCTGCCGTGCTGGGGCTGGCCCGTGGCTCAAAGCACCCCACTGGCCTCTCCATCTGCCCCACGCCCCCTGACCGTGGGTCACATTAGTTCAGCTCCAGGCTTGCAGCTCTTGCAGAGCTGCCCCCATCACATCTGTGACCACAGTGGTGCATCTGCAGTGCTGCAGTTCAGGCTGTCCACAAGCACAAACCCCAAGCCATTTTACAGCATGAGTGGCCATGAGGGGCTGCTCTTCTGCCTGTCCTGAGGCAAAGGGCTGCCCTGCACTGGGCCACACCACCCAGGCAGGGACCCAGTCTGCTTGGCTCTACTGCCATGGAAGAGGTTGAAGTGAAGAATGTTCTCTTATCCTACAGGAAGCAGGATGGATTGTCTCAGCTGGTGCCAGGCTAGCCAATGGGTACTGTACCAAACTCCACAGCTTTGCAGAAGGCTGAGCTGCAAGGTGCCCAGCCTTGCTGTACAAACACCATTATTATTATATTTCACTGCATGAGATCATCATCTTGGGCCACACTGCAGTGTTGGCCCAGTCCACAGTCTGCTGGGAGGCCACCCGGTTGCTCTGTTCAATGACTATGCTATAGAGCGAGCTGGCTGACACAGTGCTGTGGTGCAGCACCAGGCAGGGCTGCTTCAGTCTTACCTGGCTCCTGGCTCTTCTGGGAGTCATATTTCTCCCAGAAGTGGCATTTCTCTGGGAAAGCAACCAGAGCTGGGCCCTGCTTGGTGCATGATCTCCTTGCAAACACCAACAAAGGCACTGCAGCCCTGCATGAGGGCATGAGAAACCTCTCATAGATTGCTGGATTCATAGAAGGGTTTAGGTTGGGAGGGACATTGAAGATCACAGAATCAATAAGGTTGGAAAAGACCTCAGAGATCATTAAGTCCAACCTGTCACCCAACACCTCACAACTACTAAACCATGGCTTCAAGTGCCACGTCCAATCCCTTTTTGAACAGCTCCAGGGATGGTGACTCCACCACCTCCCTGGGCAGCACATTCCAATGGCAAATAACTCTCTGTGAATAACTTTCTCCCCACCTCCAGCCTAAACCTCCCCTGGTGCAGTATGAGATCATCCACCTCCATGCCATGGGCAGGGACACCTTCCAATAGCCCAGGTTGCTCAAGGCCAGCCTGGCCTTGAACACCTCCAGGGAGGGGGCATCCATGACCTCCCTGGGCAACCTGTTCCAGTGTCTCACCACCCTCACTGCAAAGAATTTCTTCCTCATCTCCAGTTTCAATTTCCCCTCCTCAAGCTTCAATCCATTTTTTCTTGTCCTGTCACTACAAGCCCTTGTAAAAAGGCTGCTGGAATGCTGGAAAGCTGCTCTGAGGTCTCTCTGGGGCATTCTCTTCTCCAGGCTGAACAGCCCCAACTCTCTCAGCCTGTCCCCATGGGGGAGGTTCTCCATCCCTCTGATCATCTTGGTGGCCTCCTCTGGAGCTGCCCCAGCAGCTCCATGTCCCTCATGCTGGGGGCACCAGAACTAGAGGCAGTGCTGCAGGTGGGGTCTCAGCAGAGCAGAGGGGCAGAATCCCTTCCCTGTGCTGCTGCTCTCCCTGCTTTGGATGCAGCCCAGCACACAGCTGCCTGCAGGGCTGCCAGTGCCCATTGCTGGCTCCTGGGGAGTTTGTCACCAACTGACACCCCCAAGTCCTTCTCCTCAAGGCTGCTCTTGAGCCACTCCTCATCCAGCCTGGATTTGTGCTTGGGATTGCCCTGACCCAGGTGCAGGACCTTGGCCTTGGCCTTGTGGAACTTGCTGAGGTTGGCTTGGCCCCACCACTCCAGCCTGTCCAAGTCCCTCTGGATGGATCCCACCACACAGCTTGGTGTCATCTGCAAACTTGCTGAGGCTGCCTCAACCCCACCGTCCATGTCACTGACCAAGATGTTAAACAGCATAATTTCTCTTACAAGTTTAGAAAATAAATCCTAAGTTCTAGGAGACCAGAAAGGGTATGAAAAGCCCTCACAGTTGTTATCTTGGGGTACCAGGACAAGCTGACAAGGTGAGAGAAATCCTGGCTTAATGAATTTCTGAGCCCTTTGGGGTGGCAATGCTGCTCCTTGCTCAAACAAGGGCAAAGTCTGCAGTCCTTGTGTTGGTGGTGGCTCCACACTGCAACTCCAGAATGGGAGTCAAAGGGGGCTCCCATCCCTTAAGGGGAAGAGGGAGATGAATGACAGGACAAGGGGCAATGGGTGCAAGCTGGAGCAGAGGAGGTTCCACAGGAACAGGAGGAGAAACTTTTTCCCTGTGAGGGTGCCAGAGCCCTGGAGCAGGCTGCCCAGAGAGGTTGTGGAGTCTCCTTCTCTGGAGATAGTCCAAACCCACCTGGATAGATTCCTGTGTGACCTACTCTAGGTGTTCCTCCTCTGGCAGGAGGGTTGGACTGGATGGTCTTTGGAGGTCTCCTCCAATCCCTAACATTCTGTGATGAAGAGAGGGAAAGAAAAAGTGAAAGGATAGAATCACCCTTATATAGCAGCTGTTCAAACAAGGCCTCCCTCCCCAGGGAGAAAAACAGCTTCCACCTTAAGAAAATACTGTCAGCATCTTTCCTGGTATGACATTTCCCCTCCTGTTCAGTCCCCACCTCCCTCCAGGTCCCCATAGACTTACTGGGGAAGTGAAGCAAAGCTGCAGATCCCTGGAAGAATTCATTTCACGCCAATGCTCTGGAGAACAGAGCTCAGTGCACAAAAACACCCATTTAAAGGTGGGCTGCTGACAGCAATCCATCCTACCAGTGAGGAATCTGCATGCCCCATCCATCCTGAACCTCTCTGCCCTCGCCTGGCTCCCTCTTCCCTGCTCCCTCTCCTGCAATGCACCACTCCTAATAATAACAACCTGCCTACAGCACGGCTCCCGCAGCCCGGCACGGCCGCTGCCAAGTCACTGCTGGCTGCAAGCAAGGATGGGACACAGCCCCACGGCCCCTAGCACATGCCAAGGGAGGGGACATGCATCCCTCCCACACCATCACAAGGCAGCAATCTGCCCAAAGGAGCAGGGAGCAAGCAAGGGCAAAAGGTCCCAGCAGCACTCCCAGAGCTGGAGTGGTGACCAGATGCAGTGCTGTCCCCACAACTCCACCCTGACCCCCCTCCCCAAGGTGTGTCCCCTCAAGAAGTTCAGAGAATCATAGAATTGTTTTGCTTGGAAAAGACCTTAAAGGTCATTGAGTCAAACCATTCTCCAACTTGACCAAGGCTGGTGCTAAACCATGGCCCTCAGCACCACATCTCTGCCTCTTTTAAACACCTCCAAGCACAGGCATTCAACCACCTCCCTGGGCAGCCTGTGCCGGGCTCTGAGAACCCTTTCAGTTGAGAAGTTTCTTCTAATACCCAACCTAAACCTCCCCTGCTACAAGGTGAGGCCATTTCCTCTCATCCTATCCCTTGTTACTGGGGAGAAGAGATCAACCCCCACCTGGCTCCAACCTCCTTTCAGAGAGTTACAGAGAGCCAGAAGGTCTTCCTTCAGCCTCCTTTTCTCCCAATTAAATGATCCCAGTTCCCTTGGGCACTCCTCACCAGAACTGTTCTCCAGACCCTTCACCAACTTCTCTGGACCACTCCAGCACCTCAATGTCCACCTTGTAGTGAGGGCTGTAAAACTCAAAGTACAGGGGTACAATCCCTGCCCTGCTCCTGCTGACCACACCGTTGCTGATCCAGGCCAGGATGCTGGTGGCCTTCTTGGCCTCCTGGGCACAGCCTGGCTCATCTTCAGCCAGCTGTTGACCAACACCCCCAGGTCATTCTCTGCTGGGCAGTTTCCAGCCACTCTGCCATAAGCCTGGAGCATTCACGGCCCAAGTGCAGGACCCAGCCCTTAGCCACAGTATCACAGTATCACAGTATAACCAAGGTTGGAAGAGACCCCAAGGATCATCAAGTCCAACCCGTCCCAACAGACCTCACAACTAGACCATGGCACCAAGTGCCATGTCCAGTCTCCTCTTGAACACCTCCAGGGACGGCGACTCCACCACCTCCCCGGGCAGCCCATTCCAATGACGAATGACTCGCTCAGTGAAGAACTTCCTCCTCACCTCGAGTCTAAACCTCCCCTGGCACAGCTTGAGACTGTGTCCCCTTGTTCTGGTACTGGTTGCCTGGGAGAAGAGACCAACCCCCTCCTGTCCACAACCACCCTTCAGGTAGTTGTAGAGGGCAATGAGGTCACCCCTGGTCCTTCTCTTCTCCTGGCCATGTCCTTCTGCAGAGCCTTCCTACCCTCAAGCAGTTCACTTAGCAACCCTCTGCCCCCCATCTTTAAAAGTCCTCCTCACTGCAAGAGGCACAAGCTGCCCCACTCTTTGCACATTGGTGCTGTGGGGCACCCTTTGGGCCACTCAGGCCTTGAAGCTGTTTGTTCCCTTCTCTTGCCATTTTGAACCATGTTTGAACTTCACCTTACTGGTAAACGCCTTGTAGCCTGGTGCACCTCCTTGAAGGGCAGTTACAACAAAAGACCTTCTTGCAGCATTTCAATATAAAAAGGAGGCTTATAAGAAAGATGGAGAGAGACTTTTGCACCCCTGTAGTGACAGGGCAAAGGGGTTTTAAGAGTTTTAAACTGAATGAGGGTAGATTTAGATGGGATATAAGGAAGAAGCTTTCTATGATGAGGGTGGTGAAATACCGAAGCAGGTTGCCCAGAGAAGTTGTAGGTGCCCCACCCCTGGAAGTCTTCAAGGTCAGGCCTTTGAGCAACATGATCTAGCTAAATCCCATGGCAGAGGGTGTATTAGATGATCCTTAAAGGTCCCTTCCAACTCAAACCATTCTATGCCTCTAAAATGCTGTGCCATAACTCTACTCACCCTGTATCTCCAGCATGCCCTTGCAGTATCCAAAATAAAAACTACTTGGGAATACAGATGGAGCAGACAGCACCAGCCTCCTGGAAGTCTTTCCCCTGCTGCTGCATCCCTTCTCATCCCTCCCTCTTGACCCCACATCTCTGCTAGGTCCCACACTTGAATTCCAGGCCTTGCATATCTGAAGAGAAGCTCCTCCTGCTGCATCATTTCAAGTGCACAGTGGCAACACTGCCTTGCACAAAGCGCAAGCTCAAGCACCCAAGACACGGGTCAGAGCGCCAGGAAGCCTACAGACCATTAAGACAATCTCTTCCCTCTGCCACCAGGCAGGTAGCAGAAGTATGACATTAGTGACACTGCACTGTCGCCATGGCAGATCAGAGCTCACCATGGGAGAAAGGTCTCCACTCCCAGAGGATGACAGTGTCAGCCCACAGAACAGGGAAGGGCATGGAAATGGGATCCCTCTATCCCATTCCCGTGCTTGGGACCTGGCTGCACCCATTAAAGCTCCCAGTGCTGGAAGAGGTCTGGGGGTGGGGTCAGCTCTCCCCCAGCTCCTGGTAACACAGTCCAAAAATAGATCCCACCACCAACATTGGCCTGCAGCAGCCTGTGGTGCCCTCCCGCCCGCCTGCAGCGTCCCAGCTCCCTCCGTCTCCCTCCCTCGCAGCCTTCCCCAAAGCCAGAGTGGGGCAACCCCAAGAAGCTCTTGTTTCTCCCAAAGTTTTACCAGCCCTGACAAACACAGCTTGGTCCCCGCGGGCTTTGAACAGATGAGGCTTGATTCCTCTGGGTCAAAAGGTCGTTCCAGCTCTGATCTGAAATCCAAGGCAAGGACAGCTGCCCACCCCTAGAGAGCGAGCCTGACCCCCAGCTTAATAATGAAAGGCCTAAGGTGCAAGCAACAGTCAATGGGAAAGAAGAGATGACAACTCTTCTGCGTGCCTTGCTTGGTGCTTTTGGAACATCCACCAGCTAATTCTGCTCAGCCAAAACCTTATAAAGCCAAAAACATCAGGTGAAAGCTTAGCTTCCCAGCCTTGGTCTTGGCACTAAAAATCATGGCTTTAGAACACAGGTCAGTGCGTGGCTCTCGTAGGTAGAGCACACCACTTTGTTCCTGCAGGTACCTAGCAGTTACTTTCTAATTGCTTCTAAAGCATCATAAAGTAACCTTCCTTCAAAACAAACAAAGTAAATCCTAGTGTCAGTCACCAGTGACAGCCTCACCCAGGCCCCAGTCCCCACACCCTGACCCACAGCCTGATGTCATCCCACATGCGGATCTGGCAGCAGCCTTGGAAACTGTCTTGAAACAAAAGCACCACCAGCACAATCCAAGAGAGCAGCACCCAGCCTGTGAATGGGAAAGAAGAAGTGGCCAAGAGATCGGCTTGGCCTTCTGCTTCGCCCTGCACCCAGACACGTGCCAAGCTGCGGCTGCTTTGAGTCTGGAGGAAAGCCTCAGAGCAGGGTGCTCCACGCATGGCTTGCCACCGCTGAGGCACCGGCTGGGAGAGCACTGGGGAAGGGCCTGGAGGAGCCAGCCGCCCTGTTGAGGGGCTTCTTGGCACCTTTCTTACGTGCCCTGAGCACTCTTCTCCTCCCAGCTGCCCCTTCCAACCCTAACTCACTGGCTGCTGCACACCTTCCTTACCTACTTTCTGACAGCTCCTCCTTCCGGAACATTTTCAGATCCCCTCCCCTTTAAAATGCCAGTCCCTACAGTCATGCTATTTCTTCTCTGCTTGGAAAACCATTTCTGCCTCTTGCGCTGGGCTAATAAGACGGGAAAAGGAGCAGGGAGCATGCCGAGGGGATCCAAACACCAGGAGGCCAAGCAAGGAGACCCAGGCATAGCGAATGCTCACGGGGGTCCTCGGTTTTGCCGAACAGCCTCACCTCACGCTGCCTAGAGACCGCACGCTCAGGGAATCAGGCCAGGGCTGTCTCTTCCCTTCCCCTGCCCGTCGCTCCCACAACAGCATCCCCGGGTAGAGCCCTGCAGCCTCCCCGGTGCTGGTTGTGGTCTCCGCGGCCCCCTTGCCCTCGCTGGCCCCTTCTCACCTGCGCTTGTACTCGTCGCGCTCCCTCTTCACCTTTGCCAGGACGTTGTATAGGGCACGGATCTCCGGGGTGATGGTGTCGATTTGCACACCCACCCCGTCCGGGTGGACCCAGGAGACCCCCGGCCCCTGCACCAGGGTGGTTTCCGGCCCCGGCCCCAGCCGTCGGGCTTGCGAGAAGGACCAGATGGTGCCGGGCATGAAGCGGGATCCGGCCGAGAAAGGAGGAAGCGTTTGGCCGGGGGCCCCGGGGCGGCAGCCGGGGGTACCCAGCGCCCGGCCCGGCCCCAGTCCCAGCCCCAGGGTGCGGATGGGGCCGACGAACCCGGTCTGCACCGCCTGGTCACGGCGCGGGGGTCCACGGCCCCGGCTCCCCTCCTCCAGTGCCTGCTGCAGCTGCTTCTCCAGCTGCCGGTTGCGCCGTTCCAACTCGTGGACCTTCGCTAGGAAGCAGCGGAACCGCAGGTTCAGCGTCTTCAGGACGCTGATGTTGGAGCCCAGGTCGTTGCGGAGGGCCATAGCGGGCGGCGGCGGGAAGGGGCTGGCGGGCGGCGGGGCGCCCAGCTCCCCCCAGGGTCTCGGCGGGACGCGGGGTGGGCGACGGCGGCAGCTCGGAGCCCGGCAGCCCCTGCTGCTCCTGCGGCAGGAGGAAGAGGTTGGGGCCGAAGAGCGGGTTCATGGCGGCGGCGGGACGGAGAGTGAGATGGAGGGGGAGCCGAGGCCACCGGCGCCAATCAGGGGCCCAGCGGAGGCGGGATGCGCCTGAAGGCGGGGGGCGGGAGGGCTAAGGGATGACTGCACCCGGCCGGCCCCGGAGGCGGGGTGCGGCTTCCGCTGCGGCGGGGATGCGGCGCTGGCGGCGGCGAAGGGGCCGGCGAGCTGCTCCCCAGCCCGGCCCCGCTGGCCGGCTCCGGGCGGAGCGAGCAGAGGAGGGGACAAGGCGGAAGCCGCCCTTCCCTCACCCGGCCCCTCGGTCGAGGGGGCGTGGAGGGGCGGCTCCGTTTCGCCGTTCTGCGCTCCGGTGGGTTTCGGGGCTCCCCGGGGCAAGATGCTGGGGAGGTGTGTCCCCCCCAGCACCGCAGACTTAAGTCCCACTGAGCACCGTTTCCCGTCACGACCCCGGCCCGGTCCCGGTGTGCCTGTGCTTGAGGTAGCTTACAGTCATTCGTGGGGTGGCATTGCCTTTAGTGCATTCCCCAGTGCTGCTCCCCTAGAAAACGGCATCAAATCGTAGAATCATGACGGCTGAGAAAGAGTTTTAAGACCAACCATCAACCCAACACCACCCTGCTCACTAAACCATGTTCAGAAGTCCCATGTCTACAGGATTTTTGAACATCTCCAGGGATGGTGACTCCACCACCTTCCCCAGGCAGCCTGTTCCAGTGTTTGAGAACACTTTTCCTAATATCCAACCGAAACTGCCCCTGGTGCAGGCTATTTCCTCTCATCCTATCACTTGTTACTAGGAAGGGGAGATCAACCCCCCCTGGCTCCAACATCTTCTCGGGGAGTTAGAGAGTGAGAAGGTCTCCACTCAGTCTCCTTTTCTCCAGACTAAATGACCCCATTTCCCTTAGCCACTCCTCACCAGCCCTGTTCTCCAGACCATTCAGCTTCATTGCCCTTCTCTGGACCTGCTCCAGCATCTCATTGTCTTGTTTGTAGTGAGGGCCTCTAAACTGAACCCAGTCTTCAAGGTGTAGCCTCACCAGAGCTGAGTACAGGGGGGACTATCATTGCCCTGGTCCTGCTGGCCACACTCTTGCTGATCCAAGCCAGGATTCTGGTAGCCTTCTTGGCCACCTGAGCACACTGCCAGCTCAAATTCAGTCAGCTGTTGACAAACACCCCCAGGTGTTGGGGCCCCTGCAGGGCCAGGTGGGAGGGTGATCTGATGCCGTCTGAATGCGGGGGCGCACAGGTGAGAGCAATGCCACAAACCATGGAGCAAGCACTTTGCTAAGCTTTGCTAGGCAGCTATCCAGCCACTCTTCCCCAAGCCTGGTGCAGGATCTGGCACTTAGCCTTGTTAAACCTCATACAGCTGACTTTGACCCTACTGTGGCATCACTCTCCTTGTACTCCCAAAGCCTCCCTTGTTGTCCTCACTCCGAAGGGAACCCTGCCCCTGCTCCATCAGCAGCCTGCCTACAGGGAGCTGCCACTGGACAATGTCGAGCCAGAGGGCAGAGGAGGTTGTGTGGGGGCAGCCAGCCTCTCAAATATCATGCTTGGCTTGCAGCTGCATTTCTCCTTCAGCATTCACCAAGCAGCCCTGGGTCTTGGTTCCTTGTCTTTTGTTTTAGTCTTCTTTAGGCATTTTCCTACAGTCTTTCCCTTCCAGTCTGACCTCACAGAATGGAGGGGCTGGGAAGGGACCTCTGAAGGTCACCTAGTCCAAACATCAGCCCCAGGTCCATGGCGCACAAAGGGTGGGTGTGGTCTCCCACCCCATTCCCTAACTGGTGGAGCCTGTGCACTGTTTGTTGATACATAAAGAGGTGTGGAAGTGGGCACCTGTGTTACTTGCCCGGCTGTGTGCCCATGGCCCCTTCCCCTGGAATTTCCAGTGCAGAGCTGAGTGATCTCTGAGACCTGAGCTGTCAGTTAAAGGAGATGCCCAGCCCTGAGCTACATGGAGCTCTGTCAGGAGGGCAGGCTCCAGTGGAATCATGTCTGAGGTACAGCTCAGACTACACTTCCAGAAAGTTCCCAGACCCTCTGAGCTTTGCTAGTCTTGGCCAGGAGTCTGCCTACTGCATTTTCCCTGCTGCTTCTCTTCCAGGCCTGCAGGGCTCCTCCATCCCTCCAGTACCCTTCTACCTCCACTGCCTGAGAGCATATCAGCAAGCAGATTGTATCAGATTTGTTCCCTCTCCCGCCCTGCTGTGTCCAGCACCAGTTCTGCCCTGTAACTGGCCTGTCTCCCCTGGCTTGCCCATGACACCTCCTCTGCCACCAGTGACCTGGCTGCATACTCCCTGGCACACAAATGGCCACTGGAAGTCATAACTGGATTTCATAGAATTATTTTGATTGGAAAGGGCTTTGAAGGTCATTGAGTCCAATCATTCTCTAACTTGACCAAGGCTGGTGATAAACCCTATCCCTCAGCACATCTCTGCCTCTTTTAAACACCTCCAGGCATGGGGACTCAAACACCTCCCTGGGCAGCCTGTGCCAGGCTCTGAGAACCCTTTCAGTTGAGAAGTTTCTTCTAACATCCAACCTAAACCTCTCCTGATGCAACTTGATGCCCATCACTTGTTACTAGGGAGAAGAGACCAACACCCACATGGCTCCGACCTCCTTTCAGAGTTGTAGAGAGGAAGTCTCCCTTCAGCCTCCTTTACTTCAGAATAAATGACTCCAGTACCCTCAGTCACTCCCCACCAGCCCTATTCTCCAGACCCTTCACCAGCTTCATTGCCCTTCTCTGGGCCTGCTCTAGCCCCTCAATGCCCTCCTTGTAGTGAGGGGCCCAAAACTGAACCCAGTCCTCAAGGTGTGGCCTCATCAGTGCCGAGTACAGGGGCACAATCCCCACCCTGCTCCTGCTGGCCACACCATTGCTGATCCAGGCCAGGATGCTGGTGGCCTTCTTGGCCACCTGGGCACAGCCTGGCTCATCTTCAGCCAGCTGTTGATCAGCACCCCCAGGTCTTTCTCTGCTGGGCAGTTTCCAGCCACTCTGCCCCAAGCCTGGAGTGCTCATGCGGTGGTTGTGACCCAGCTCTTGACCTTGCTGAATCTCATACAATTGGCCACAGCCCATCAAGCCAGCCTGGCCAGGTCTCAGTCCCAGAAGGGCTTAGGTGAGTTTTTCTTTCTCTTTCTGTCACCTCCTTTTTAACATTTTTCATCTTCCTTAGCAGCTGCTCCCCTGCTCTGCCACTGACCAGAGAAGATGAGCCATGGCAGCAATGCTTCTGAGAGGCAAGCACGGCCAAGCTTGAAGGTGATCTGCTGCTGTCTGAAGGCAGTGGGGAGCACAGGTGAGAGCAATGCCACAAACCATGGAGCAAGCACTTTGCTAAGCTTTGCTGGGCCAGCTGCTGGTCTGCTGGGGAATCCTGGCAAGAGGAACTGATTAATGGAATGCCAGTGGAGGAAGACACTGCTATCCATCAGGAAAAGCTTTTTTCTGGCAGGTCAGCACAGCACTGGGGCAGGTGATGGCATCTCCATCCTTGGTGGTTCTCAAGGCTCCGTCTATGCAAACCATGTGTCCCAGTGCCAGGACAGGCCTGCTTAGAGCAGAGGACCCAGCACCTCTCCCCACTAACACTGCTGCTGTCTCCTGGAGAGGAGAGGGCACTGTGGAGCCTCCTTTTTTGGCTTGGGATACCTGCTGTGTTGAAGAATTCCTCCTATGGGGACAGGCTGGGACAAATGGGGCTGCTCAGCCTGGAGAAGGCTCTGGGGAGACCTTAGAGCAGCCTTCCAGTACCTGAAGGGAGCCTACAAACAAGCTGGGAAGGGACTTTTGACAAGGGCTTGTAGTGACAGGATGAGAGGGAATGGATTGAAGCTTGAGGAGAGCAGAGTGAGACTGGAGATGAGGAAGAAATTCTTTGCAGTGAGGGTGGTGAGACACTGGAACAAGCTGCCCAGGAAGGTTGTGGATGCCCCCTCCCTGGAGGTGTGCAAGGCCAGGCTGGATGAGGCCTTGAGCAGCCTGGGTTAGTGCAAGGTGTCCCTGCCCATGGCAGGGGGTTGGAACTGGATGATGTTTAGGTTCCCTTCCAACCCAAACCATTCTATGACTGTGAATTCTGTATCCTGTGTGGGCTGGGAATGTGAGGCTGTGGGCAGAGTACAAAACTTTTAATGGGTCAGAGCATCAGTCCTTGATGCAGAGGGAAAGGAGCAGACATGGCCACAGCTGTCCCAAGCATTCAGTGCTGCAGAGGTTACCTGCACAGAGCAGGAAGGATGAGGTGGTCCATGCAAAGCTGCAGCAGCTTCTGGCCTTTGCTCTCCAAGGAGGGGAGCAGCTCCTCTCACTGTCCATCTGGCTTCACTCTGTGCTTCTTCCTAGCAGGGACTTGAGAATGCATCTTTTTGGGCGCAGGCTGGCCAGCCTTCACAGGTCTCCTCGGTGCCTGTGCTGAATGTCTCTTCTTCAAAGCAGGCTGTGGCAGCTTCTGCTCTTTCTCAACTTTTGATCCCTCAAGTTTCTTCTTCTTTGCCTGAGGCTCCGTGATGGCATCAGGGACAGTGGACAGAGTTGCTGCTTCCACAGCAGGTTCTTCATCTGAAAAAAGGAGAGGAAGGTGCTGTCAGACCCCACATGGCTTCCAGAGGGGAAGCAGCCTGTGAGAGCAGCTGAGCTGAGCTCCAGCACCAAGTTACCTTTTGGTGCCTGGGGGATGGCATTAGAAAATTTCTTGAGCTTGGCGATGAAGAAGCCGTCCATGTTGTGTGTGTGGGGGTAGAAACGCCGTGTCAGCTTGAGGGAGGAGTGGAAGTGACGGCCCTTGAACCTGAGGAGGAGATGGGGTGAGAAGTGGTAAGAGTGCCTCAGCTCACACCTGGCCACCAAGGGAGAATCCCCTGTGCACGCACCTGGTGAAGCCTTCCTTGCCAAAGTCCAGGCCTGTGGCCACCAAGCGAACGTTGCGTTTCTTCAGGGCATAATCCACAACCCACTCATTCTCCTCGACCTGCCAGACACTAAACATTAGGATCCAAACCTCACCAGCACCCTGAGTAGGAGATGACCACAAAAGATCGTGGAAGGGACTTACTGTGATGGAGCAAGTGCAGTAGACAATGTAGCCTCCCGTCTCTGAGGCAGCATTGACTGAATCTATAGCACTAAGAATCAGCTCCTTCTGTAGGTGAGCACAGTGCAGGATGTCCTTCTCATCCTGAAAGGAAAAGGATGTGATGCCGAGGCACAGGGAAGCATCCCATACCTCTGCTGTTAGTGGAGGGGCGTCAGGAGAGTAAAGCATGTGTGACATTGTAGGTTCTGGAGTCTTCTGCACAACTAACCCCAGAGAACCTATCCCTGGTGCAACACGCGGAGCAGGAACTAAGAAAAACATCAGTGTGCCTCTTGCAGGATCTAAAGAACAAAGCTGCCCTCGAGTCCTTCCTCTCAGGATTCACACTTGAGTCCCCACTGGTCACTCACCTTGTTGGTTTTGACAGCAGGATCCTTGGAAATGACACCAGTCCCACTGCAAGGAGCATCGAGCAAGACACGGTCGAACCCTCCAAGCACCTGCAGGCAGAAGTACAGCTGGGATTACGCTCACAGGTGGAGACTGGGAGCAAGACCAAGACCAGGAGGGAAACCAAAAGACTGGGAAGGCAGGAAAGATCCCTCACTCCTCCCTGCCCACCTTCCTGCCTCCATATCAGATAACAAACACCACAGCAGCTCTGCTCATCTTGTGACAAGCAGCTACTGAGAAGGAAAGCCTTCCTGCAAGGCCAGCAGCTGGAGGCAAGCAGGGTGTGGACAGCCCACAGCAGGTGTGGGAGTTTTAGACTATGCCTTTAAAACTTTTCACAGACCTTGAACAGAAAGGGGTAAAATGTAAATGAATCACTATTGGGTGTAAAAAGGAAAATAATGATAGGTCTATACAATCCCTTTGGAGAGATAAGGGACTTAAACTAGTTGTACAAAACAATCTATTTCTCTCTTCTCACTTCCTCCGGCTGGGAGATACTAACTGGCTTCTGCCTGACTTTGGCGGCACTGCTTTTGTTGTGACTGGCATTAACTTCTCTGCTTCTGCCTCTTGGCCCATTTGTGTACAGAGGAGTAAGGAGGAGGTAGGGCAGAGGCAGGGAGGGAGAAGCTATTAGCTTCCCCTGATCTGTGACCAGGGGGTCCTTGTGCTGTTCATTACTTGTAAATACCTGCAAATATTGTAAATCCTGTAGATTGTGTACTTATTCATTGCCATTTCATCATAGATCGTAGTTTTGCTTGTAAATACAGATTTCATTTGCTTCCAGCTGAGCTAGTCTATTTCCAACCCACCAGAGCAGGGCAGGAGCATACCTTGGGGAAGTGGCGTCCATCGCAGTTGCTCACTACGGTGTTGGTGACCCCCAGCCGGTGCAGGTTCCCCACCACGCTGCGCAGCCGCTCGGCGTTGCTGTCATTGGCCAAAATCATCCCTGTGTTCTTCATCAGCTGAGCTGCCAGGGGGCAACACACATCAGCAAGGGGCTGAACCCCCCCCATGCTTTTGCCTGCAAGAACAGCCACCCCCACCCAGCCTTTCCCACAGTCCAGTCCTCCTCTGTTGCCCCTTTCCATAGAGACCAGTGGAACCCCACCACAGAGCATCCCCCCAAGGCTGCATCTGGTACCTATGTAACTGGTCTTGCCCCCTGGGGCACAGCACATGTCTAGGACGCGTTCGTTCTCCTGTGGAGCCAAAGCCATGACAGGCAGGAGGCTGGAGGCTCCCTGCAGCATGTAGTGCCCAGCCAGATACTCGGGGGTGGCACCTGGGCAGGGAAAGCAGAACAGAAGTGTTTGCTGTGCTCCTATGAGACCCCACCTTGAATACAGCATCACGGTTCTGGTGTCCCCATCTTGAGAAGGACATAGAGCTGTTGGAGCAAGTCCAGAGGAGGGCCACAAAGAGGACTGAAGTGTTGGAGCACCTTTGCTTTGAGGACAGGCTGAGGGAGCTGGGGTGGTTCTGCCTGGAGAAGAGAAGACTCCAGGGGGACCTTATAGATACCTTATTGGTACCTATAGTACCTGAAGGGATCCTACAGGAAGGCTGGAGAGGGACTTTTCATAAGGGTGTCTAGAGGGGGAGTAGTTTTACAGTGAAGGAGAATAGATTTAGATTGGATCTTAGAAAGAATTTCTCCAGTATGAGGGTGATGAGACCCTGCAAATAGGCTGCCCAGGGTTGTGGATGCCTCCTCCTAGGGGTGTTCAAGGCCAGGTTGGATCAGGCCTTGAGCAGCTGAGTCTAGTTAAGAGGCATCCCTGCCCATAGTGGGGAGGTTGCAGTAGATGATCTCTAAGGTCCCTTCCAACCTAAAGCATTCTATGATTGTATGAAAAGAAGGTGACACATGAAGGAAAGGGAGCCAGGAGCCGAGCCCTCTGACGGCAGTGGGGATCTCACCAATGGGCACAGAGGAGTCATAAATAACAAGCCCTGTTTTTCGACCACTTCCCCAGGGGGTCGAGGTTCACACCACGGTTGATCAGAGCCTGCAAGAGGAGGAGACAGGACTAAGACACTGCCCCACGTGACAGGCAAGCACAGGGGACAACCACGGGCTCCTGCTCACCTGCGCCAGGTCCCGGCGCCGGGTCTTGAGCGTGTTGGTGCGAATGGTCACGGGGCGAGGAACTTCGTTGGCTTCCAGGAAGTTTACCAGCTAGGTGAAAGGAGGCACAGAGAACAGGGAGGAAAATGAAGACCTGGGGAGGCAGCCAAACACTGGTCAGCCAGCAGAGCTGTGGGCAGCACGGTAGCCTACCTCTGGGAGGGGGAAGATATCCATGAGCTTCGTCAGCAAGAAGTCGCTGTAGGAATAGTAGGCAGCCATGTCCCGGCGCAGCACGGAGAGGGTACTCCTGCCGCGAGCGGCCCTCCTCCCGCTTCACCACGAAGTCCTGCAGCACCTCCAGGTTGCCCTTGATGCGCTGGTGAACGGTGTGCAGGTCAGGTGGCTCAGCGGGTAGAAAGACCATTAAGGAATCATAACCAGCCAAGAAAGTGGCTGTGGCAGCTCTAGGCTGCGCCTGGAACATTTTCCACCGATCTTGGAACGGAAAAGCAGTGGAACGTAAATAAATTACCGCTGGATGGACAAGGGAAAATAACGATAAGGTTGAAATCATCCCATTGGCCTGAAATCCAACATCAAGTTAGTTGTGTACAGGAACTCTCCTTTTGTTTTGGCTTCCTTGCCCTAGCTGGTGCTTCTGCTGGCTTGCTGACCTTAGCCACAGCAAAGAAACCCAGCCAGGTACTACCAAGCTACTCTCTGCTCTTCTCCTACCATGTACAAGGCGGGGGAAGGGAGCAGGGAGGGGAAGCTGTTGGTTCTTGTCTGTTTATAATTTGCTAATACCTGTAAATATTGCATCTTTTGTACATATTCATCACCTTTCACATTTTAAATTGTAGAGATCATCAAGTCCAACCTGTCACCCAACACCTCACGACTACTAAACCATGGCTTCAAGTGCCATGTCCAATCCCTTTTTGAACAGCTCCAGGGATGGTGACTCCACCACCTCCCTGGACAGCACATTCCAACTATCAAATGAAAATAGGAAGAGGCAAGATTAAATTGTACTGGGGGAAGCAGGAAATTCAAATCCCCAAACCCCAAGAGCAAGAGCTTTGGATGCTGGAACTGCTATCGTTAGACACACCATCAGGAAAATCAGGTAAGAGGAACAAACTACATGCTGCATCAAGAGAAGCATAGCTGGCAGGTCGAGGGAGGTGATTCTCCCCCTCTAATCTACTCTGGTGAGACCCCACCTGGAGTACTTAGTCCAGTTCTGGAGCCCCTAGTACAGGAAGGATCTGGAGGTGCTGGAAGGTGTCCAGAGAAGGGCCTTGAGGATGATTAAAGGGCACCTCTGCTCTGAGTACTGAGGGAGTTTGGGCTATTCAGTCTGGAGAAGAGAAGGCTCTGAGAAGACCTTATTGTGGCCTTCTAGTATCAGAAGGAGGCCTACAAGAACACTGGGAAGGGACTTTTAGGGTGTCAGGTAGGACTAGGGGGAATGGGAAAAAAATAGAAATGAGTAGACTCAGATTGGATGTTAGGAAGAAGTTCTTCACCATGAGGGTGGTGAGACACAGGAACAAGTTGCCCAGGGAGGTGGTGGATTCCCCATCCCTGGAGGTTCTTAAAGCCAGGCTGAATGTGGCTCTGAGCAACTTGATCTAGTGTGAGGGGTCCCTGCCCATGGCAGGAGGATTGGAACTAGATGATCCTTGAGGTCTCTTCCAACCCTGACAATTCTGTGATTCTATGAAAACAGAACCAGCAAGGAAACTGGGGCAAACTCCAAGCTCCATACAGGGTACAACATCTTTCCTGTACTGTATGCTGTCTATTAGGGCAGCTCATCTAAAAATACCTTGTGCACAAAACATTTGCTAAGTCATGCTTGTGGGAAGGTCCAAATGAAGCTCTTTGGTGGTACCCAGGCCCCATGCTCCTGCACACACAGGCTCACAGATGTCACAGACAAAAAGGATATTCTCCTTCTCCATCTGTTCATCACTTGGTAGCTTAAATCGTTCATCTTCATCCAGGTTGAGCTGCAGATCCAGGTTCTCTTCCTCCTTCTGTCCTGTTTTCTGCTTTCTCTCCTCCTCTGCCATCTCTGCTTCCTCTTCCTCCTCCTCCTCTTCTTCACTGTCTTCCTCACTGAGGCCTCCCCTAAGGACAAACACCGGGACGGATGTTTTAGACAAGAACAGGCACCTCACAACTACCATTTCTTAGGCAGCAGAGAGCACACAAGAACAAATACAGCCTCCTCCTCAAATGAGGAAGGACTCTGTGGACTGGTGATGTTCTCAGATCCTCACCTGTCAGACTTCTGCTTCAGGGCAGCTTTTTCAATAGGCAGCAACTAAACAGAGACAAAAGGTTAATGAAACAGCTCAGGTGCCCCTTACTCCCTGCCTTCTATGAAATCTACCTGATCTGATTAAAAAGGACTACAGACAAAAGCACCAAATGTCATGCTGGGATCATTTGCTTGACTTCCTGTGAAGGGAGAAGCCCTGTGCCACTTCCATCCAACCCTCTCTAAAGTCATCCTTTTCCTTCAGGTCTGATGGGTCCTTTCGGCCAGCAAAACCAAGCAAAAAGCTCTTACCTCTTCTTCCTCTGATGATGAAGCACCATAATCATCCACCATCTCCTCACTGCTCTCATTCTCATCCTCCTCCATCTCCCAGCTGCACTCTTCCACCTCACCATCACTGGATAACTCCACCTTGTTTCCTTTAGATGGGCTTTTCTTTGCTTTGGCTGGAGCCAACCACTTTGAGTTGCCATCGGTAAAGCCAGACTGGCCACGAGGGGTTTGTCCTGCTGCCTTTATGGCCCCTTTCTCCTTCCGAGAAGATGCCCGTTTCTCAACTACAAGCAGAAGAAATAGTCCAAAGTGAGGCTTTGTTCTCAAAAGCAGCTGCCTTGGGTTTTAAGTTGTTCTACAGAAGAGGTACCTGGTCCTGAGCTACCTGTCCAAGAAAAGTGACTGCTTGTTCTCCATGCCAATTTAGAGCACTATAAACAGAGATATTCTCACCTCTCCCATGATGAAACTTAACAAGATTTAACTAGAACTGATTAAAAAAACCCACAAAGCTACAAAATTCTTATGGCATTTATTCCCAGGCATTACAATGCCCTCTCTTCCCACATCTTTATCTGATCTTCCTTCTTCCTATAGCTTCGCAGGCTGCACAGCTCATAATACAGTGAGCCTCAAATCTGCCTGCTAGGAACGGAAGAGGGTTTAATGTGCATCAAAAAGACCTTTTGCTGGTTTGTTCTTCAGGCAGCATTTCTGGGCACAGCAGGGCCCAGAAATCGAGAAGAATTCATTTAAAATAATGAAATTTTACCTGTCAGCTATTATACGTTACTCAGTCATCCCCCACTCCTCCCCCAAAAAAAAAAAGTGGAGGTGGACGGAATCCCCGGGAGACAGCAGGACAAGGGAGACCACACTAGCCCCAGGACTCACCCGCTGGCTCCCGGTTTCCTCCAAGCGGCCTCCTTCCCGCCGAGGTACTGCGCGCTCCCAGTCGCCTCTTCGCAGCCCTGGATGGATGGATGGGGAGGGGAAGCGGCGGTCAGCCCCCGCATAGCCACCCTGGCACCCCCTCCTTCCCCACCGCCGGCTCGCCCCCTCACCTTTTCCGCCCGTGACTGGAGAGCTTCTTCTTGCCGGTCTCTGGCTCTGAGGAAAGACAGGCAGTGGTCAGGCAGCCTGCACCAGGGGTACCGGCCGCGGCGAGGCGGCACCAAGCCGGACCAGGCCGGACTTACCTGGTGGCAGGAAACGGGCCAGTTCCACCTCGGCCCCCGCTGCTTTCGGGCCTTGCGCCCAGGGCCGCGCTTCTCCTTGGTGGGGTCCAACTTCCGCCCCATGGTTCCGCACTACCCTCCGGCCGCAAGAGGCTCACGACCCCACGTGGAGACCTCAGCACCGCGCCGCGCCGGTCCCAGTTCCCGACTCCACCCCCTCGCCCCGACTCCACGCTCCGGGCGCGCCCACTGGCTAGCGCCGCCGCCGCTGCTGCCGCCTGAGTGGCCGCGCCGGCAGCGTCAGACGCTCGGCGTGCTGCGTCATGGCGCCGCGTCAGCAGGCGGCGCAGGACAGAGCCGGCCCTAGGGACGGCGGAGTGGAGCTTGCCAAGGGCCAAAGAGGGGCTCCCGCCTGAAAGGACGTCCGAGCTCCTAGCTTGGCCCGAGGGGAGGCTGCAGCCCCAGACTCTGCCCCTGCGCAAGGAGAAAACCGCTACGCGCAAGGGTTTGGAACGGCCCAGGTGAGAGGCAGGTAAAGGACTCCATAAGGAGGCAAAAGGTCACTCCCGCCCTAGCAGAAACCACCCCTGCAACAAAATAAAATACAAGGAAACTTTATTTTTCAGTTTTACCAAGGTTTTTCTCGGGTGTGTGTTTGTTTTTATTATATTTTTTCTTTTTTTTTGTGTTTGTTTTTTTTTTTGTCTTCAGGCTGCTTATTAGTGGACACATCGAGTCAGTTTTTTGTATTAAAAAGGATCTTGATGGAGGTAGCTTTGTCTCAAGTCCTGGCTGTTACTTGGTCTTGCCTGCACACTCATCTCACTAAACAAACTCAGACATAATAAAAATAATAAAAAAAAAACCCAACACACACAAAAGCAACAGAATAAAATCAAATCCAAACAGCACAGATTTAAAAAAAAAAAACCCAAACAAAACCACCAAACATAACCTAAAAACCAAAACAAAACCTGGAATTCCAGGTGGAGGCAGCAAGCAACCACAGCCAGGTTCTCCGTGTAACAGACAGGGCGCTGGGGCCTCCAGTCACTATGTACAGAGTCCATCATCCATCCCCCTCTCTCCTAAACACACTCCTCGCTCTAACAGGCTGGCTGCAGAGGGAGGAGTTTCTTCTCCTCCCAGAGACTTGTGTAGCAGCTTCCAGGAGGGAAACAGCACCCAGTCAGGAATGTCAGGCAGAGGGGTAGAGTGTGAAAGGGATAGGGTGAGAGGGGGACAGGGGTCACTTCAGCTTGGCCAAAAGGTCAACAGCACTGGGCCAGGGACTCACTGCTGCTGGACCACCTGTAAGTTGAGAACAGATGATCTGAGAGTCAAGGGCTGGTCAAGGGAGCCTGGCTTTCCCCAGAGAGCCTCCAGTCCTCCCCTAACAGCTCTCACTGAGCAGAGAGGGTACGTACTTGCTGGGGAGGTGGGGGTGGGGGCTCGCTGCTGCGGTTGGCCAGCCGGCTGAGGATGTTGCGCTCTGACATCTGCAGGCGCACTGCCACGGGAGGGATACGGGCAATGGTGGCAGGCAAACGGGTGACATCTGCCTTCATGTCACTCAGAAGCTCCTCCAGCTGCTTCAGAACTGGAAGAGACACAAGACATCTGTTAGGATGGGAAAAGGGGCAACCTCAGAGGGAAAAGTCTAGAGTGGGCAGAGATGCTAAGCACCTATCCCACACCCTGCATCACCTTTGTGCAGCACAGCATTGGCTGGTTTATTCCCAGCCATTGACTCCTTGGATAGGTGCTGATGGCTCTCAGCCAGGCATTCCACCTCTGCAAAACGTGTGTTCAGAGCCATAGATGGATGAGATGGGTCTTCTGACATGTTCAGGTAGGCAGCTCGACGCAGCTGCTCCTCAATCACCAGTGCTTGCTCCAGGAGCTGAAAGATGAAGCAGTAATAAGGATCCAGTTTCTCCTGATTAGTTCTTTTATGAGGTGAGATTGTGCAGCTGAACCTTTCAGCAGCTTCTGCTTATAGTGACTAAAGCCTAAATTGCCCAAACCAATTAAGAGCTCCATTGAGCTAGGCCAGGTACACAAAACCAGGCTGCATTCCAGTTTAACAGAAGACTCTTAAGATCCTCATACCTCCTCAGACCAACTTGTTTGATAGTTTACTCTCTTTGAACTCAAGTGAGAAACATCCCATGCTACTTATAGGAGTCTAAAAGCTGTTGGGCATGTCAAGGACATTTGGACAAATCCATCAGGTCATGCAGAACTGATCAGCCAGACTAAAATGACCATTTTGCCCCAAGAGTGAGAACCACATGGCCCTTGTTCATGTTAGTCTTAAAATCACTCCCAAAACTAAGTTTGGAAGTGACCATAATAGGCCAAGGCAGAGACTGAGGGCAACTCTTTTATCAATCCATACTGTGTTCCCCAGTTCTTAGGCACACTAAGCTGTAGTGAAAACAAATTGAAGCCTTCTGCACACCAGTTGTTCAACAAACATTGGGAAAGCACACACTGACCAAAGCTCCCCATTTCTAGAGTAGAGGAAGAGCCTCTCCTGGAGCTACTGCATCATCCTAGGATTTTTACTCCCCCCACCCTGAAAATGAAAGGTACTGCAGAAGCCTTCATCTTCTTGGTAGAAATTCAACCCATCAAGCTCTTCTTAAACAGTCCATCTAGCTGAAGAGACATATCCTTACCTTAAATCTCCTTGCCAAGAACTTATTCTTTATTTCCAGGAAGTTACCCCTGTTCATCTCACCCTTGAAGGGTTCGTTGAGGATGGCGTAACGTGGGTCATTCTGAATATCCTGCCAACGGGCATAGCCATGACTGAGATGGGATGAGCTCAGGCAAACAAAGGCAGTGAGAACAAGGGAAGACACAGCCCAGGCAGATACAGTTCTCAAGGAAGTGGGGAAAAGGGGGTGCAGTGAGGGGAGGAAGAGGAGCCAAGGGAAAGGAATGAGAGCTATGTCCTCCTCCCACCACAGCTTTCACTCTTGTGAAAGACAACAAAGCATTTTCTCTTAATGTAGACCAGAGCCAGGAGAGTCACCTTCACTCTGACGGTTTATGCATAAGGAGAGAGAACTGGTTCATCAGGGTAAGGATACTTGATGATCCCAGCAAGAAGCCAGTAGTCATGACGGCGGTGCCAGATCTCATAGGTCTTCTTTGTAACAGTTGCAGCCCGCTCTTCATTCTGCCAGAGTGAATGCAGCTCTGGAAAGGCAAGAGACACCAAAAGCCTTGGAGGTTATTTCATGAGCACAAACCGAAGCAAACCAACAAGTTCAAGTCCATAGAGATTTCTCATACCAGTGAAGCCACCATCTGCTATGTTGAACATGAAGCGCTGCTTCACTGCCTTCTTGTGCCTTTCGTCTGCTGACTCTTTCAGCATCTCTCCATTCTGCAGCATCACCACGTCCCTCTTGTCATCCTCCTTTTTCTCATCTGTACACACAGCAAATTATTACAATGTGGCAGATACCAGAGCAAGTCAGACCCACGAGGAATCCTTGCAAGAGCGGGCTGAGGAGAATGGAATTATCCTGACTTGCCTTTCTCATCCAGGGCAATTATAGCAGGTTCAGAGGGATTCTCAGTTGGTGCCCTGTCTTCCACTTTCTCCAAGTCAGCTGCAGGAGAGAAAGGGAACACAAAGTCCAAGGTTTTGTTCTGTAGCCTGTGAAAGCTAATACTGTTCCCTACACCCCTGTTTACAGTAGTGGAGCACTGATTGTCTGCAGTTACGCTCATTTAAGATGAGGCACTGAAGCAGAGAAGATGCAACAGCAGGAGAAGAATACTTGAAGGGGAGAGGGGTTCATTGCTCCTCAAGGTATTAAACAACTTCCCTAGAAATACCTTTGCTTTCCACTTCCATTGGCTCATCTGTTCTTTCCTTCACCTCTGGTTCCTCTTTCTTTTCATCTGTTTCTGTGGAGTTGACTGGGGATTTTGCTTCTTGTGGTGGTGTCTCCACAGGCTGGGCACACTGCTGAGGACAGAAATCAATGAGAGGTAAGGTAAAGCACTGCAGTGAACAGAAGAGAGTCACAGGAGTCTGGAGAGCAAAACCACACAGAACTGCCAGACCAGTTCTGAGGACCCAAGAAGAATCTTCAAATATCTTTCCAAGAACTCAGCTCTGTCTCAGCAGCTGAACAGAAAAGGGCAGAAGTAGAGACATCTGCAGGAAGTAAACAAGCAACCCAACACTCACCTCCATAGGCACCTCTGTTTCAGCAGCAGAGGCACTGAGCTCTTTCTCTGATTCAGATGACTCTCCTGCCTCCTTAGCACCAGCTCCTTCTTCTGCTTTTACTCCTTCTTCTGTATATTGCCCACATCGGAGACACACAGCAGACAAAAGGAGGAGAGAAACCATCAGAAAGGTCTTCCCGTCACCATTACCAAGCATATATCTCCTTTACTCCCAGAGATTCAGCCCATCAAAGTGGGATGAACAACACCACTCAGCTGACCTGCTGGAGAGCAGCTCTGGAGAAAAGGATCTTGGAGTACTGGTGCACCACACCAGTGCACCCTCACAGCTGAGACCCGTGGCATCTTGGGGTGCATTAAGAAAAGTGCAGCCAGCAGGTAAAGGGAGGCTCTCCTGCTCTACCCTGCTCTGGTAAGGCCACATCTGGAGTATTGTGTCCAGTCCTGGGCCCCCTCAGTTCAAGAGAGACTGGAGGGAGACCAACAAAGGGCTACAAAGATTTCAAGGGGACTGGAACATTGATCTTATGAGGAAAGGCTGAGAGAGCTGAGGCAGCTTAGCCTGGAGGAGACTGAGGGGGGATCTCATTCCTGCTTATCATATCTAAAGGGTGAATAGCAGGAGGATGGAGCCAGACTCTTCTCAGTGGTGTCCAGTGACAGGGCAAGGGGCAATGGACACAAACTGGAACTTATGAAGCTCCAGGAACATGGGGGGTGGAAATCTTCACTTTGAGGGTTGCAAAGCACTGGAGCAGGATGCTCAGAGAGGTTGTGGAGTCTCTCTGGAGGCATTCCAAACCCACCTGACCATGTTCCTATGTGATTCACTGTAGGTGACCCTGCTCTATCTGGGAAGTTGGATTGGATGACCTTCAGAGATCACTTCTAACCCCTATCATTCCGTAACACAGTGAAGATGCCTTGCCCCTTTACCGGTCACTACAAATGCTAGGCTCTTTTCACTGGTGTCAGCTCAAGGAAAGCTGGTGTCCTCTCCTGCCTTTAAGGGCTTGCACACATCTTTGGTAGCCCTCCTAACACGAGAGGTAAGTTGATCTGTGTCCGCCCCCAGGCCCCACCACCACAGTTCCGGTGAGGGGAAGCACAAAGATGAGGTCAGGACACAGGGCTGTGCAAGAGAGGAACTCTCACCAGGTGGAGGGACAGGGGCAGGTGTGTTTGGCTGCGTGTCCCCTGGTGTTGAAGGAGTTGGAGTTTTAGGAGAGGGTGAGCTTGGCTGTGAAAGTTTCTTGTTCTCCTCTATCTCTGCCAGTTCTGGCATGCTCCAACGGCCATTCACGTGCTCAAATTCCTGCACCTGCACAAGAGGAAGGGAAAGGCATCTCTTTGGAGGAGTGTTACTGTGGTAGTCTCAGGCTGTGTCTGGAAAATTTCCCCCAGATCTTGAACAGAAAGTGGTAGAATGTAAGTAAATCACCATTGGATGTGAAAAGGAAAATGATGATAAGTTCTAAACAATCCCATTGAATAGACTACTAACAAATGTGGTCTGTATAGTCTAACCTTCTTTTCAGCTTCCTCGTTCTAGCAGATACTAACTTGTGCTTCTGCTGGCCTTCACTGACCTTGGCTGTGCTCTTGTGTCTAACAAATAACTCTCTGCTCCTTCTCTTGTCCCTTGTGTACAGGGAGGGGTAGGGAGCAGGGAAGGGAAAAGCAATTAGCTCCCCTGGTTTGTCCAGTGGGGTTCTTGTGCTGTGTGTCAATTGAAAATACCTGTAAATATATGTCAGTTTTGCATATATTCATTGCATTGCATTCTAGACTGTAGTTGTGCTTGTAAATACAACTTCATTTGCCTCCAGCTGGGCTGGGCTGGCAATTTTATGTTGGGGGAATTTTCAACCCACCACAGTTACAAAGATCATCCTCAAACCAGGAGACACACCACTCAACACAAGAAAAATAGGTGTGGAAGGAGAGGACCTAGCGGAGGAGCCCAGTGACCAGAAGCTGCATGGAAACCAAAGGCTGCACTACTGCTGGGCACCCACCTTTTTGCGTATGAGCGACATGACCCCGATGCGCGTGAGAACGTGCTGGCGAGAGAGCCCTTCCCGTGGGACTCCATCCGCAAAGGTCTCTGCGCCATCGGCTCCAGGCTCACACAAGTGGCGCATGAACAGCGAGACGTAGGCCCTGAAGCAGTTAAGGGACAAATAATTAGACTGTAAAACGGGTTAGCTGCAGATATAGAATGGGTTGGGTTGGAAGAGACCTCCAAAGGCCATCTAGTCCAACCCCCTCTGCAGTCAGCCCAGACATCCTCTGCTAGGTCAGGCTGCTCAGAGCCTTGTCAAGCCCGACCTTGAGTATCTCCAGGGATGGGGCCTCAGCCACCTCACTGGGCAACCTGAAATATCAGAGCCCTTCCAAGAGGTAAGGAAAATCACTCCAAGACTCCTAACCCACAGGAACAAGGGTTCCAGGGTCCATCAAAGGCAAGTTTCCTGACAGAATTCCTACATACAAAAAGGACACAGGGCTTACTCAGTTTGGAGCCAGAAACAACCGTAAGTCCACAAAGGACTTGGGAAGAGTATTCTTTACATACTCTCACAGCCATGCCACTCCTCTGCAGGCATTTGCTTCTGGTGACTGATGAGTCAAGCCCCAAGAAGAGAATTAGGAACAACCCTTCAGTCTCTTCTAGCTTATGCTTCACTTCCCCACAAATAATCACCTCACACATTAAGGAAATGCAGTCTCCAAGGAAAGGTCAGAAAAGGACCAACTCTCTTTTGTCCCCAGAGGGACTACATGTTGCCAGTCCTCCATCCCTGCCTAATGCAGACTCACTTGAACTCTTTCTCTGACTTGCCACGGAGGTCCCGGACAAGCCACTGAGTGGTGAAGGCATCCTGAGGTGGCATTCCATAGCGCATGATAGCGTTGAGGAAGGCTTTGCGCTGCCGGGCATTGAAACCCAGCACCTAGAATGGAGAAGTCAGACAGGTATGGCAAGAACCACACAGACACAGCCAGGATGCCAACATCTACCCTGGTGCTACTTACTTCAATGTTTCCTCCTACACGGGCAAGTAAGGGAGGCAGAGGCTTATCCTTATCATTCCTCAGGCCTTTGCGGCTAGGCCGACGAGCTGCTGAAGAGAAAAATGCAACTAAGGAGCAGAGAAAGCACACAGCACCATGTTGTGCAACTACTTCCCTTGCAGAACAGCACCACAAAGTGGACCAATCACCTAAACCAAGTCCCAGTGGTCTCACACCCAGGATCTCTGGCTTCACTAGCACTTACCTTCAGACCTCTCGTCGAAGTCCTCGTCTCCTTCTTCAGAAGCGACCGAGTAGTCTGACTGATTATCTGACTGATCATCCTGCCAGTCTGAAAGAAAAGCAGCACGTGAGCCTGAGAGGCTACCCTGTTACCTGCCAGCAGCCTGCACACCAAGCTCTCCTTCAGGTTGCTGGGGCCCATACCTCTGTCCTCCTGTGAGCCATCGTTGTAGTTCACCTGCTTGCGAATGCGCTTTCCCTTGCCCAGGTTCCTGGCCAGGTCCTCCTGCTGCTGCTCATAATGGTGCCGCAGCAGCTTCTCCCAGTAATCAGGATCCACCGACTCTTCCTGCTTAATGATCTCCCGTTCCACCTCCTCTTCCTCCTGCCACAGAGAGGTAAGAAACTTAGAGCCCTACACTCTGGATCCCAACCTCAGGAGGTACATGCCCGCTCGCCCTTGAAAGCATCAGAGCTCAGTTTACTTAACTGATCCTACATCAGTCAGCAGAAGATACCAGCTGACATCCACCTCATACTCACCCCCATCTCCTCTTCACGGACCACATACTGGGCCACCTTGAAGGAGCTGAGATACTCATTCATGCCCTGAAGTTCCGTATCTTCTGTTTCATCCTGGTTCCGATCCAGAAGACGCTCAATTGCTTTGTCATCATAGTGGATGACACTGCTGTCCTCGCCTTCTTTGTTATCTCCTGAGGGAAGAGCACAGGCACAGCTGCTATGTGGCTCTCAAGGGACTAGGAAAGGGAATGCCACCCTAGATCTCTCTGTAGAGCTATAATCAGCTCTGTGCCTACAGTCACTTGCTAAATAAGGATCCAGGCCTCCCCACCTTCTTCAGTTCTCCTCCCAGGAACTCACCCCCTCAGTAGCCTCATCCTTGAAGAGCTCTTCAGTGCCAAATTTGAGAATGTCATCAAGTTCCTGCTTGGACATGGAGCCTGTCTTGGAGCCCAACCCTGGCCTCACTACAAGATGAGTTAGCATCATTTTCTTCTTGGCCACCTGAGTGATACGCTCCTCCACCGAGGCCCTCGTCACAAAGCGGTAAATCATCACTTTCTTGTTCTGTCCAATTCTGTGGGCACGACTGAAGGCCTAGAAAACAGAGGTGCTCAGAACAGTCTGGAGCTACACAAGCAGCAGCCTGATACACCCCACCTACCTCCACTAGCTTCCCAGTTGCCTTCATGTTGACTCTTAACATTAGTGAAGGCTAGGCCCTGGAAGAACCCTCCACTAGTTCACTTCCCATCTCTACCCATCTTCACTGCTCTAATTGTGCACATTTCTAGAGGGGAAGTCTCACATTCCTTCACTCCTCCTGATGATTTCACTTCCCCTCATCCTCAGGGTTACTCTACAGCAAGTGGTCTCCTTCAGACTCACCTGGATATCATTGTGGGGGTTCCAGTCTGAATCATAGATAATCACAGTATCCGCTGTAGCCAAGTTAATACCAAGACCCCCAGCTCGAGTTGAAAGCAGAAAGCAGAACTGCTGAGCACCAGGAGCTTAGGAGAAAAAGGAGAGAACAATAAATAATCAAGGGAGAGTGTATTACTCAAACAAGGATTTCTGTATCTGATCCACATCAGCTGAGGGGAAAACCACTATTTAAGATTCCAGGAGAGTAATGAGAGACTTGGGCCACACCCATGCCATGCTGAGTGCTAAGCACACACAAGGCCACAGCTTTCCCTTGCAGGCAGGCAGGCAGATCCCATACCATTGAAGCGATCGATTGCCTCCTGCCGCATGTTCCCCGTGATTCCTCCATCGATTCGCTCGTATTTGTACCCTTCGTGTTCCAGAAAGTCTTCCAGAAGGTCCAACATTTTAGTCATCTGCAGATCAGAAAAACATCATCACAGAAGGGTGAGGAGGCACAGGGGAATATCAGATCAACAGGCTCCGCTCTCCAGAAGTTCCCAGCCTTAAGATCTTTCCCACATACCTGAGAGAATATGAGCACCCTGTGACCTCCTTCCTTAAGGTTCTTCAACATCTTCTGGAGCAGCAACAGCTTCCCAGAGGCTCGAATCAGAGCACTCCCATCATACATACCATTTGGCATTTTGGAGCTTCCTGAGGAGAAAAAAGAGAGTAAGAGGTGAGGCATGGAGATGAAAACAACTTGAAGAGACATAGCTCTGCCTACAGACCCTAGCTGTGCTCATCAGACACTGACTCACACCTGGCCATCTAGCTTGGCACAGCCATAACACGTAGCACTGCTCACACAAGCATCAGAGCTAGCTTGTGCCTCTTGCAGTTTCACTTCTAGATGCCCATCTCTTTCTTAGTGACTTGGTCCTTAATTCTTACTGTCTTCACCTTCTTGCACAAGTCACAAGATGCTCCTACCTGTCATGTAAAGACATTGGAAAAGAAAAGGGTCTATAGAACAGAATGAGAAACCATGGAGGCAGAAAGATGAAGGGGACTCCCTCCAGGCTTTGCTAGAAAGCTAACTATCTTCCTGATAGGAGCCAGCAGGGAATCTGTTTATACAGAGTAAACGAGTGCACGTACCATAGCAGCTACAGGAAAGAGGTAGGGGTGGTTACAACACTTCTTCAGATCCATAACCACATTGAGCAAGGAGACTTGGTTACCACCACCCCGTGCGTTCAGTGCCTCGAAGTTTCTTGTCAAAATGTATTTGTAGTATTTCCTGGAAAGGGAAAAAAAAAAAGACAAGACTCAGACACCCTTCATGAGAGTCTCTAACATACTCTCCTGATGAACTCTGCACAGCTCCTGGCATTACCTGCCAGCTACCTAGGCTCTGCCAGCAGCATTCACTATATCTTTATCCCTTACATCAGAGCACAGGATTAGTCTTCCCTCTGCTACAGAGGCAGCAGGAAATCTTCCTCCCATGCACTGGGTAGAAAGGCCTATAGTGAGGATAAGGCTGTTTCAGCATCCTCTTTGGAACAGTAAAACAGGGCAACAGTAGCTCAACAGCAGGTGCTCTCTTCATCCTCCCACTCACTTCTGCATGGGGCTCAACTCCACTCTGACAATGAGTTCAGTCTTCGATGGCATATTCTTGAAAACATCAGCTTTAAGACGCCTCAGCATGTGTGGGCCAAGCATGTCATGCAGCTTCTTGATCTGATCTTCCTTGGCAATATCTGCAAACTCTTCTAGGAAGCCCTCCAAGTTACTGCAGAGAAACAGACAGTCAGCAAAAGCCACCAAGAAATAAAGATTTTAAAATAACGTGGGGGGTGTTAAATAAATAAATAAAAATGAAGGGGATCAGAGTGGCAAGACAAGCAAAGCTGACTTGCACTGCAAGACATACTGGAATCTCTCTGGTGTCAAGAAGTTCAGCAGGTGAAATAGTTCTTCCAGGTTGTTCTGCAGGGGAGTTCCTGTAAGCAGCAGCTTGTGCTGGAGTGAGTAACCATTGAGCACACGGAAGAACTGGAAAGAGAATAGGGAAGAAATGGTGGGAAAAAAAACCACACAACACTCCCTACCCCCAAGCATGTCAAAGGCTCATTAAGTCATAGAATGGTTTGGGTTGGAAGGGACCTCCAAAGGTCATCCAATCCAAACCCCCTGCAGTCAGCAGGGACATCCACCACTAGAGCAGCTGGCTCAGAGCCTTGTCCAGCCTGACCTTGAAGATTTCCAGGCATGGGGCCTAAACCACTTCCCTGGGCAACCTGCTGCAATGTTCCACCACCCTCACAGGGTACAACTTGTTCATAACATCCAATCTAAATCTCCTCTCATTTCAAACCATTGTCCCTTGTCCTATCACTGCAGGTCCGTGCAAACAGTCCCTCTGCAGCCTTTTTGTAGCTCACTTCAGGCACTGGAAGGCTGCTACTACATCTGCCTGGAGCCTTCTCTTCTCCAGGCTGAACTACCCCAGCCCCCAGCCATGGCCTCCTCTGGACCCTTGGGCTTATCTCTAAAGAGGAAAAAAAAAAAAAAATCCTAGAAATGGGTTGACACCAAACTAGTGTTCAGTGTAGATCACACCAGCTGTTTGGGTAACAGCTCCATGTAGTTCACACTTCTGTCAGGGTCATCTAGACTGATCCCATTTGGTCATGGCTCTGCACAGGTAAAACAGGACTACTGCAAACCCTACAAGCCATCAGGTGCTGGTAGGTGTCCTCTGCTCCAAGTTATGGGCTCTTTCACATCACCAGTAATGTCCACACCGCTACACCACCTTTTTTTTTTTTGCTAAATCAGTGTTCCACATTCTCACAATTACCCTGCCCTGAGAAGTCTAGAAACAGCCAAGTCACTCTTCCTATTCCTATCAACTCTGGCAGTATTCCAGAGCTCTGAACAAGCAGAGGAGAAAGAGCTCAGGATTTGCCAGTGTATCTTTAAGGTAACTTGTGCTGGTTTTCACAACAATGAAGCCATTTCAAGCCAGAAGCAGCAAGCAGTTGAAGTACTGAACTGAAAAGCACAAGTGTCAGTTTGTGCTGGTGACCATGGTACAATACAGCAGCAATTTATTTATGAGCCTGGCCACTTCTTTCCTTGTTTTACACTTGGCACAATACAAAGTCAAACTCAATGAGAGTAGCTCATACTAGATTGCAAACAAACCCAAACCAAACCACAGAACAAAGAAAACCACCACCACCTCTTATGTTTCAGTTATCAAACCAGAAGGAGCCTTCTAGTTGCCTCCACAGGGATTAATTTTTTTTTTTTTTACACAGTCAAAAAATTGTACTTCTCTCAGAATCAAAGATGGAATTTACTGATTCTAGATGCAGACCATTGGTAGAGAACCACAATCTGTCAAGAAGCATCTGACCTGTCCACAGATTCACAGATCGCATCAGATTGCGAGGGACCCTCAAACGTCATCTTGTCCAACCCCCCTGCTGTCAGCAGGGACTCCTCCAACTAGAGCAGGCTGACCAGCACAGCCTAACAGTCCTTACAGGACAGGAAACTGCTCTAGATAAAGGTAGATTTCACAGCTTTGGTGAATAACCAACTATAACTATTAGTCACAGTGCAACCTTGAGCCTTTACATACTCTTTCAGTTAATGAATATTAATAGTAAGCATTCATTAGTACTTCAAATGATTTCCACTCTAAGCACAGGATGGCATCCAGGCTTAGTGCTGCCAAGAAAAGATCTGGAAACTGGACTGTAAGTACAGCTGTGATGCCTCAGGCCAAGATCCAAAAAGCTAAACCCATTTTAAAAAGAAAAAATAGAGAGGAAATTGAGATAATTTTGTCTCCAAGAAGCTATAAAACCAGATTTCCAGTAATAATTGTTTTCAGCCTACTTTACAATCACAGAATGGTTTGGGTTGGAAGGGACCTCCAAAAGTCCAACCCCCCCCTGCAGTCTGCAGCGACATCCCCCACTAGATCAGCTTGCTCACAGCCTTGTCCAGCCTGACCTTGAACATCTCCAGGGATGGGACCTTAACTACTTTCCTGGACAACCTGTTGCAGTGTTCCAGCACCCTCACGGTAAAAACTTGCTCCTAGCTGAACAAATGAAGACCAGAATTAAGGGACAAGGGAGGGGCTCAGTCAGATCTATTGAGCTCAATCAAGCAATGTTAGTTAAGGTACAAACTCAGACGAAAGCAGCTCTATGGCTTGCAGCATCTACCCAGGCAGTTTTGAACAACTTTTCCCACATCTTCACCTTTGTAACATCTGATCAGTTCTGTCACAAAGCTAGATGAACATAGATCCTACTCCAAAACCAGGAGACTAGGGCTCATAGAATCATTGAGTAGTAGGGGTAGGAAGGGACCTCTGAAGATCATCCTGTCCAATCACCCTGCTAAAGCAGAGTCACCTATAACGTGTTGCCCAGGACTGCAATGTCCAGGCAGGTTCTGAAAGTCTCCAGAGAAGGAGACCCCACAACCTCTTTGGGCTCCATTGGTCCAGCACCCTCGAAGCAAAGAAGCTTCTCCTCATCAGAGCAGAAGAACCTCCCTCAACCTGCTGGTCACACTCTTAATGCACCTCAGAATACCACTGATCTTCTTGACCGCCATGGCACATTGCTGGCTCATGGTGAACTTGTCCAACAGCACTCCCAGGTCCTTCTTTGCAGACCTGCTCTCCAGCAGGTCAAATCCTCACCTGTCCTGGTCCATGGGGTTGTTCCTCCCCAGGTGCAGGACCCTACACTTACCCTTGTTGAACTTCATGAGGTTCTCCTCTGCCCAGCTCCCAGCCTGTCCAGGTCTGAATGACAGCACAGTCTGACAGGCTGGCAGCCACTCCTCCCAGTGTGGTACCATCACAAACTGGCTGAGGCTCCACTCTGCCTTCAGCCAGGTCACTGATGAATAAGTTGGACAAGGCTGGACCCACTACTGACCTCTGGGGAATACCACTGACCACAGGCCTCCAACTAGACCCTTCACCATTGACCACAGCCCTCTGAGCTCTGTCTTTCCGCTAACTCTTGACCCACCTCACCTCCACTCATCTAACTCCCAGTTCCTAAGCCTCCCTATGAGGATGTTACAGGAAACACTGTCAAATGCCTTGCCAAATGCAAGGCAGGCAACATCCACTGCTCTGGCCTCATCTACCCAGCTGGTCACACCATCACAGAAGGCTATCAGATGGGTCAAGCATGATTCCCCTTCATGAATCTGTGACAAATATTCCTGATAATCCTTCTTTTCCTCCACATGGTTAGAGATGACCTCCAGAATGAATTGTTCTATCACCTTTCCAGGGATGGAGCTGAGGCTGACTGGGCTATGGTTTCTTGAGTCTCTGCAGCTTTTTATGCTCAGCATGCTAAACTTTTTCAGAAGAGAGGCAGTGCACATCTATAATCTGCTTTCAGAGAAGTCAGCTTGTGTCTGAGAGCAACAATGACAGCTAGGTTTTGCTCTGTTCCAGCATACACCAATTGCCTATTCACCCAGAGAGGAACTGATGTAACCAGTCATGTATAAAAGTGAAATTGTTGCCAATGATAATCTTCAAATGAAGGATGTTAAGGTGGTTTGGTTTGTTTGGTTTTGGTTTTTTTAATCATAGAATCCTTTCAGTTGGAAAAGACCTTCAAGATCAAGTCCAACAATCATCTAACTCTGCTAACTCTAGTGCTAAATCACACTTCTGCACCCTTAGCACCACTGCACCCTATACCCTCAGCACCAGTTCTCTGCATCTTTCAAACACCCCCAGGGATAGGGATTCAAACACCTCCTTGGGCAGCCTGTTCCAATGTTTGAGAACCCTTTCAGTTAAGTTTCTTCTAGTAGCCAACCCAAAGCTTCCCTGGGGAAACTTGAAGTTGTTTCCTCTTGTCCCATCATTTCTTAGAGAGAAGAGACCAACACCCACCTGGTTCCAACCTTTTCAGGGAGGTGTAGAGAGCAAGAAGGCCTCCCCTCAAACTCCTTTTCTCTAGGCTAAACAACCCCAGTTCCCTCAGCTGCTCTCCAGAGGACTTGTTCTCCAGACCCTTTGTTGCTGTTCTCTAGGGCCACAGCAGAACCAAGTAACACAGATTTACTACTAAACAAGTGACTACATGTGGCTAACTCATGTCATCACAAGCAGCTACCTCATCTTCTGACCACTCTCTGCCCACACATGCCATGCCTATACACCACCCATGGGTCTACATACCTTTGACTGGTTGTTTTTCAGTCTGTGAGCTTCATCCACAATGAGACAGGCCCAGTCAATAGAGCCTAGTATGGCCATATCAATGGTGATCAGCTCATAGGAGGTGAGAAGCACGTGGAACTTGACAGCAGCCTCCTTCTACAAAGAGAAAAGTGGAGCATGGTAATGGAACAGGACAATGCCCCAAAACAGAGTAGATGCAGTGTTTCTCCATCGAATGCTGTTGATGATCCCTGGTCAAACAGCACATCAAACACTTTTCACACCCACAGCTTCTTGTCACAAATTCAAAATCTCCAAGATTTAACCCTTCACACACTGTTCCCATCACTCTTCACACCTGCAAGTCTCCAAACCCTGTTAGCACCTCCTGCTTCTGGACAGGTCACAAGCGTTCTGGCTGGAAAAGACCTTGGAGTCCCACCATTATTTAACTCTACCAAGTCTGGTGCTAAGCCACATGTCTCAGCACCACACCTCTGCCTCTCTTCAACACCCTAGTTACCAAATACTGCTGTAATAGAAAAGTTTATCAAATAAGTAGCAAATAGAGAGACATTAAGGAATTGAGATATAGAGAGGAGCAGCTCAGCTTTAAGTCTTAGCTTTTTGAGTGGTTTATTGTGGAACTTTAAATTACTCTCAGCACTTAATGCAGTTCCATTTCAAGGGAAACAAAGTTCCCAATTAAAGCTTTAGCTCTCATCTTGCTTTTACTATGAAGACCAAATTCTACAAAACCCAGCCACCCAAGTCAGGCTCTTCCTTCTTGTCTGGGCACAGAACCTAATTTATCAGATTAAGCAGAAGAGACAGAGAGACTTGCCTACAGTCCACATTATCTTAGTCAACTCTTTCCACTACTGAGTTACTTCTAGGAGTGTTCATCCTCCACTAAAGCAGCTTCCTCAGAGTCTCATCCAGCCTGACCCTGAATATCTCCAGGGATGGAGCATCGACTACCTCCCTGGGCAAACTGTTGCAGTGTTCTACCACCCTCACAGTGCAGAACTTGTTCCTAACATCCAACCTGAATCTCCTCTCATTTCACACCGCTGCCCCTCGCCCTCTCACTGAAGCCTCTGTGAACAGTCCCTCCGCAGCCCTCTTGTACCCCCCTTGAGTTCCCCGAGTATCTGAATCTCAGCTGTTGAAAGCCAGTCTCTGTCAGTTCAGGCTTCCATTGCAGCAGAGTTCTGTACCTTCATTCTGGATGCCTTCTTGCCTCCACGTATAGCATTATCCTCAAAGGTGAACTCGTTCTCACGGATGATGGCCCTGCTGTCTTTGTCCCCAACATAGGTCACCACATACATATCCGGGGCCCACATTTCAAATTCTCTTTCCCAGTTGATGATTGTGGACAGTGGGGCACTCACCAAGAAGGGACCCTTTGAGTGGCCCTATGAAGAGTTAAGCAAGAGCATTAGATGAAGGCAACCACAGGCAGAATCTCCCTGGGTAGTGCTCTCTGAGCTCTCACCTCCTTGTATAAGGAATAGAGGAACACAGCTGTCTGCACAGTCTTTCCCAGACCCATCTCATCAGCCAGGATTGTATCTGTGCCCTGGGCCCAGGAGAAGCGCAGCCAGTTCAGTCCTTCCAGTTGGTAGGGATGCAGGGTCCCCCCTGTCACGTCCAGGTACTCCGGTTGCCGGTCATATTTCACTGTTGGCTACAGTGGAAAGGAGGAAGAGTTGAGATACTTCACCTTAGCTAGGCAGCTACCAAGTCTACTTTTCCAGTCACCCAATTATACCCCAGCACAGATGAGACTTCACAGATGATGACCAGGCTAGCAGCAGAAAAAAGTCCCAAGGGGCCAAAAGGTATCTGCCAAAAAAGTTCTGGGGTTTGGGTTTGTTTTTAATCAAAGCCTTTCACCAAGTGCCAGCCAGTGTCTCCTCCAACAGACAAGGGAGGCCTTTGTCTGAAGGTTGTAAAACCCATTCAATTTTAAACCATACGCTCTTCACTCCTGTTTCCTATTTCCCTGCCTGTGTCCCCAGGATAAACAGCTAGATCAGAAGGCTCTTAAGCCATAAAAAGTGACTTACATCCACCGTGGGAGTTTCAGGAGGCCTTTCCAGTTTCCGCATCTTCACTTTCTTTAGCTTCTTACCAGGCCTACCCTCTTCACCTCTCATCAGCTCCCTGTGCAGAGGCAGAACGTGCATGTTTAAAGCCTTCTCTAACAGATGGAGGAGAAATTCTTGCAAAGAATAGGAGGGCAATCACCCAACTCAAACAGTCTCAAGGACAGGGTTGGAACCCTCAAGAACTGGTAAAGAAGCACAAAGTTCCCATAGGAAAGAATAATGCACCAGCAACAATGATGCTTCTTGGCTACCTCCATGCAAGAGCCCAGCCAGTGCTAGAGGCTGACACTCCCCATGTTTTCTCGTGATGGGAGGGAAAGGAACACAACCTTCTAGATACTTCTCTGACCTGTGATTCCAGTAGGCTTGCTTGTAGAGGTCATAATCTTGGATATCGACATCTTCGCTTTCCCAGGATGCCTGGTCATAGGGTAGGTCTCTCCATTTAATCAAATAGTGAACATTCCCCTTCTTATCCACGCTGCAGAAGAAAGTCTGCAGTAAGTCCTCAGGCACAGTAAAAGGACAGTACTCCCCCATCACAACAATGAGGGGAGGAGGAAAGGAGCCCTTCAGTGAAGCATCAGAACAACAACATTGGTCATGCAAACAACAGAAGCCCCACTGTTTGTCCCAGCCACACTGCAGTTTAGCTCATCTGCTCTCCTTCAGCCCCGCTTAAGCTCTTAGCTGAAAATCCTCTCTGCCACCTCCCCTACCTATGATTAAGGATCCTGTGGATCATCATCCACTCCGGCTTGATCCCGTATCGATAGAAGCGCTCCTCCATCTCCGCGTACTTGGGGTCCTTGTTCTTCCTCTTGCGGCTCTTCTCCTCCTCTCCTCCGAAGTCCCCCGAGGGTGGCTCATCCATGTCGTTCTTGCGTTGGTAGTTACGGAACATGACCTGGCAGTGCAGCTCCAGCTGCAGTTGCGACAGAAGCGGTTAAGAGGTGTTCTCTCCTTAAATATCCCAGGTATCTTCCACCAGCTGCCCACCCTCATGATGCTCCGAGCCCTCCACTCACCTGCAGCTCTGACACCCAGGAGCAGTGCCAGTAGGACATGCCCTGCCACTTGACAAAGAACTGCCTTTCAGGTCGACCCTCCAGGGGTTTAGGGGAGGAGCATTGGGGTCTGCATCAGGTGGACGTGGTGGTGGTGGGCCAACTGGGGGCTGGCCCCATTTCCAGATCAAGATCTTCTGCACCTTGCCTTTCAAAGCTGGGCACTGAAAAGTCAACAGAGCTCATTACATCAGAGCATACATTAATTAGCATGTGTGTGCTGAGGAGCAGAAACAGAGCCAGTGCTCTCCTCAAAGTTTCACTACACATGTGGAATTTGCTGGTTTGAACTCAAATGATTTCATCTTCTTACCTACAGCATTGCTTTGAGCTTGCTGAGGTTGTCTTTTCCCCCCCAAGGCTGAAAAAACCCCAAACTGAAGTCAGTATCTCAATGTAGTTGAGAAAGGGGCCACACCAGTTCCGAAGCTCCACATGAACTGCAAACACTGGTAGGCTTGACAAGGCCAGCAGCCTATCCAACCACACCTCCACCGGAAGTTGGTACAGAGAACATTTTGCTGTACAACTATCAACTGGCACAGCCTTTCTTGTTGATCATCTTAGGAGTCCTCAGCATCTAGTCAAAGCACCTAATACCATCTATAATCCCTCACTTCAGGGACTTCCTGGACAAGTGTGACATTTCTCCCAGAAAAGCATGAGAGGAGATGGAATCTCCTGAGATCTAAGCACCTCTGGGAAAATGTGATACTCCAATGGGATTAGATCCATCATCTCTTGAATCAATAGAATGGTACTGGTAGAAACTCACAGTGCAGCGAGGACACAGCCACTCTCCGTTGGGAATCTCTGGCAAGGGGGGATTCAAACAGTGGATGTGATAGGATGAAGGACAGGCATCACAGCACAGCAGCTCTCCCCCATCCTTGCAGACTCTACAGAACTCCATATGGTGGTCATCCTCTTCCTCAGCATCTCCAACAACATCCTCCAGGATTTCTTCACCTTCAGAGTTATCCTCCTTTGCTTCCCACTGAATGCCCTCTTTTTCCTATATGAAATGGAAAACCATAAACCCAAAATCAAGCATTTGTGATTTTATTACCATGGAAGAGCAGCCTTGAGTCACCTGATGTCCCCCTCCATGATCTCTTGCAGAGCCGATGAGGACAACACAGTGTAAACTCACACAGTGTGGGCAGCTCCATTTGCCTTCTGGGGCTTTCTCCATGTCTGGGTCTAGGCAGACCATGTGGTAGGCACGAGGGCAGGTATCACACAGTATAATTTCTCCTCCCTGCTGGCACACCTCACAGTAGTCCTGGTGATCCGTCTCATAGCCATCCACAGCCACAGTGGAGTCCTCCTCACCTGCAGAGGGTGGTGAGGAGTTACAGCAGTCCAAGCCACAGGTACAGGCTTCCTACAGCAAGGAAAGGTCCTCTCGAAAGTCTATGCAGTAATACAGAGATCCAGAATCCCAAACTCTCGCTCTGTGTAAGTAGAAGAGCAGGGAGCAAGATCTGGCACAGGAGTAAAACAAGCCCCTTCATGCATCCTTTCACCAACTAAAGGTGTAGTTGAGACCAGAAAACTCAGCACTAGCCAGACAAGAAAGAATTCCTGAAAACATTTTCCTTCTTAAGTACATTATCAGGCTCTTCCTTCTCAAACAACTCTTCTCCCACAAGTATGCTGTTAAACAGCCACACTGATCCTCCTACACCTTTAGCTGTGCCCCTGTCTCCCACTGGCAGCAAGCATGGGTACCTTTCTTTTTCTTTTTCCCAGCTTTGAGTTTCTTGCGACTGCGGCTACTACGGCTTGTGGACCCGTCTGACACGGAGTAGCTGTTGATGCTGGCATCATCAAAGTCTGACTCCACATCCAGATCATCATCTTCACTCTGAGGTAGGCAAGGGAAAGCAGCTGTTCAGGCACACACACTGGGGGCAGCATGCAGACCTGCACCCCAGCATTTCTAGCATAGCACCACCTCCTCTTCAAGCCCAGGAGTCAGCGTCACCTACCGATGATCTTTTACGCTTGGAACCAAAGCCTCCCAGTTTGATTTTCAAAGGTGCCACCTTCTTTGTTTTAGGTTTCTTGATATCAGGAATACGAGGACTGGCCTTTGGCTTCCGCCGGGCATTGGGTCCTGGGAAGAGAGGAGCCTGCAAGTCAGAAGGACTACAACCCTGACACCACTCACCCTGCACCATGCTGCCAGGTTCTTCCCCTCACCTTTGCCCTCCTTCGTCTTGGCTTTCCTGAGCGGCACTTCCACAGGAGGCTGTGGCAGGACAGCATCCACGTTCGTCACCATGCTCTCCACTACTGCAACAGCTGCAGCCGCAGCAGCTGCCACTGATGCACCTGAACTTCCCTTGAAGGGGTTGTTCGTGCTGAACTCCCTCCATTTGGCTCCTAGAACCATCATCATCTTCGACACTGCTATCTTAGGGTTCTTGGCTGCAATGAGTGGCCTGCAGACAATTAAGGAAGAGTTACCAAACCACCCTAAACAAGAACTCATTATTCCTCCCCACTGCCACCCTCAATCAGCACCTCCATCTCAAACTACATTCCTTGCTAATCTCTGATCTCAACGGCCAGTGAATGCCTCCACTCCCATCCTGCACTCTTCCTGGAGAATGCAAATTTTCATGGGCTTGGAAAGTGAAACGGAGTTTAGTGCAGGAGGGAAGGAAGAGTGAGGACTTGCATTATCTCCATCGCACAAAACATAAGAGATGTGACTCAACTGTTTTGCTTCAGTGTTTGCTAGTGTCTCTAAAGTGCCTTGAGGTTCCCAAACACAGAACCTGGTCCCCATCCCATCTTTTTATTGGTTTTTTTTTTTTTTGCTTCAGAGACCTTCCAAGTGCAGGCTTGTAGTTCACCTGACAAACTGGCTGAAAGCTTTGTAGTTGGTGAGCGTGCGGTAATCCTCCTCTGTGAAGATATGATCAATATCCTCCATGCCCCAGTCTTCCAGGAGCTGAGCAGATGATTTTGGCTCCTGTGCAAAAAAAATGGCAGCAACTCTGAGAAAAAGCTCTAGCTCTGCTCTAGGAAAGAGAACCTCCACACATCTACAGATGATCCAATGGGTCAGGACTGGGAGATGTTTTGTGAGGAATCAATTGCTGCCTCAGCAGAACATCAGAGAAGGAGGGAAAAGGCTTTGGATTCAATGGACATTCTGTGTGTTTAAAGGCAGAAGAGGGAAAGGAATGAGAAGTGGGGGAAATGGCCAAGTCAAGCAGGTCTAATGGAGTGAGAAGGGACAAACAGCTCCAACTTCATGTGCCATCAAAAATGAAGCCCACAGTGATCCCCAAAATCAGGTAAATGGAAATGAGAAGTGAGCAATTAGTCAGCAGGGTAGCTTCTCACCTTTGAGTCATCATCTTCTTCCTCTTCTTCTTCCTCCTCCTTGCGCTTGGCTTTGTTTTTCTTTTCTTTCTTGGGCCCTAATTTCTTCTTCTTCTTCTTCCCTGGAGTGTAGTCACTGCCCTCACTGTCAGAGCGCAGAACCTCCTCCTCTTCCTCCACAAACTCATTCCCCTCACCAGAGCTGTCCCCGAGCTGGGGAGGAAGGGAGAGAGAAGATCAGGCAGTTGTGAGGAAAATACCCTGGATAAGCACTAACCACCGCTCTTCCCAAGACTGTATGAATCCAAGAGGGTTCATACAAAGGACTGCTGCCAGAGGCCAACAAATGTAAGCACCCTCACCCCATGTGTCCATATTTTAGAGCGTGACCTTAGGCATCCTTTCCCTTACCTCCTTCTTCTGACGCTTGCTGAGCTTGGGCACTTTGGGTTCCTTTAGCTTCTTGGGCTTCTTCTTCTTCTTGATTTTGGGTGTCTCGGCCTCTGATAGAAGCTCTTCTTCCGGCTCTTCTTCAGGCTCTGGAGGGGAAGAGCCAAAATGTCTCATTCAGGCTCTACCTGTCACAGCACAGCCCACTTCTCACAGCCACCACTCCACTTGCAAGCATGCAGAAAGAAGCACACAGCTGCTTACTCTGTTAAGGATCACAGGAGACCTAGGAAGTCACTGATGCTACCACCAGTGTTCTCTCTGCCTCCTCCCCCACCATTTCCATAACATTCTTTCTAAAAGCAGGAGTTCACCATAACCCAACAGGAAGAGGCAAGAACACAGAATAAATGGCCACATCTCTGAAGGAGACTAAATGGCAAGTACATTTGGGAACCTGGCTAGCATACTGTTTCAGTCCATGGGCCTCCAGAAAACAAACCCACAACTATCCAGCCTCTTCAGCAGTACAGAGCATCCTCCACCCACACGCAAAAATACAGCCCAGTAACTTGTCTTCCTTCACAGCAAGGATGTTACTCAGTAACTCTTTCCACCTGAATTTGACACAACCTTCTCTCAAGCCCTTCCTTTTGCACCAACCGCTAGCAAGCTGACTGCCCACCCAGAGGAACACATGCCAGCTCCTCACCACCGCCTGCTCCCATCTGTGCACCCCCTCCCTTCGCCCGGGGGCAGGGGCAGCCAGCCAGCCCTTCCTTCCCTTTGTGGCAGGCTGCAGGAGCAGCACTGCCAGCCGCCCTCCTTCGCCGCCCCGCCCACCGCACACACTCCTTCTGCCTCCAAGGGAAAATGGCCTCCTGACCACAGGAGCTGGGCAGCACGGAGGAAACCACAGGTCACAGCAGCGACGGCAGGCGCGGGTGAAATAGCAGAAGCTGAGCTCTCAGAGCCTAGGGTCCCGCACCTGGTCCCTGCCATATTCCCAAGCAAGGAATGTCTTTTCGCTCACACCAGGTCCTTCAGAGATCCCACCTCCTCTTCTCCCCCAAGTTCTGATTTAAAGCCCCTAATGTCCCATCCCTTCCAACATATTACCCACAGCTTTCTGGTTTGCAGTGATTTTAACAGTTTTCCTTCACCAAGATTTTTCCTTGCAAGGCTTACAGACTTCTGTCTAAGATTTCAAAGGTGCCAGAAAACCCAAGAGTCAACAGTTAAGAAAAAAGGCCAAACAAAACCAAAAAGCCCACAACGTTTCTCTTATCTGACACTACAACACTATAGCACAAGTTAGTAGGAAAGCTCAAACTCATTTTACAATCCAGCATATTATTTCCTTTCACAAGGAAACACAGAATCCAGATGTAGGTCCACAGAGCATCAACAGCAGCAACAAAAAACCACAAACCAAAAGAGTACCCAGAGCTCTAACTCAAGTCTCATGTTGCTAACAAGGATGCAAACAGCAGGGAAAACGCAAGGTACAAAGACTACAAGAAAAGCAAAGGTGAGCAGGCAGCACGGAGCAAGAACCATAAGAAACCTCAATAATTGGGTGTGGTGATGAATGAAAGTGGGTCACGCAACAGCCCAGGGCAGTTTGTTCTGGACGTCAGCCGGCCTGAGTTCCCAGGCACCCTGCCTTTCACATACAGCCCCCTCCTTGCCACCTCCCCATTCACAAAGCACGGAACTCACAGGCATTTTGGTACCCTGTCAGAGCTGGATACTTTGTCTCCACCCCTTGCACCTTCTCAAAGCATGGGCACTGACTACCTGGAATGCCTCCGGAACAAGTCAGCTCCATCGGCCAAAGCCGCGAGCCCCGCACTCTGCAGTCACACTAGGACCCGAGTATCAAAATCAAACCCTTACATCTGACTAGTAGTAACAAAAAACCCAACAAGACAACAAACCCCACTCCATCACGAACTACATATTCAGCTTGAGACCAGCATCACCCCCGTTTTACATGCATGCCCTGCAAGCTCTCCATACCAGGATGCTGGGGCAGAGCGTTGTTCAACAGGATCTCCATCTCATCATCATCGCTGCCCCCGAGCATGGTGACGGAGATCCAATGCCCGATGCCATGTCCTCCAAGCAGGGGGAGGCCTGGGCTTTTGCAGGGTGTTATCTTCTCACCAGCCAAGCCAGTACTTCATCGAAAAGAAAAAGAGAAAGTTATAGCAGACTCAAACTCCGTTTTCCCAAGCAATAGTGCTACCAAGAGGATCCTCGAGAAAGCTTAGACAGCAGCTCTCCTGGCTTTGAAGCCTACGGATAATAGCAACATTGGCAGCAAGTATCAGCACGAGAGTTGTGATGAAGCAGGTTTTGAAGACACTAAATAAACTGAGCGAGCAACTCATCTCTGGCAAGTTAGCAAAACCAGCTGTCCTACAGCAAAATTCTCCGGTCCTCTGCCGCCAGCTGCCCTCGGTTATTTCTACCTTGGGCCGGGAGAAGGTTGGCGAGACTGGGAAGGCAGCTGGGCTTTCCACAGCAGATCTCGGGCCAGCCGGAAGGCTGTCAGCTAGCCGAGGAAAGTAACGGACAGCCTGAGAAGGGCCCGGTACGGCGGACAGCAGCGGAACTAGCGCTGCCGGCGGTCTCCAAACTTAACGCACCGGCCCCTGGACGGCACTGCCGCGGCCGGAGAGCCAGGCCAGCTTCGCCCTCCTCCTCCGCCGGCGCCACACAAAAGGCAGGGCAGGCTCGGCGGCGCCGGCAGCCCCGCTCCGCTTGCCCACTGCACCCGCGCCCCCGCCCGGAGCGGGGCCGCACGCCGCAGGGCGGGGGCAGCGCGCGGGGGCGGGGAGGGGCAGCGTCTCGCCGGGGCACGGTCCCCGGGCGGGGGCGCAGGGTGGGGCTGGGGAAGTCCGGCTGCCATGCGGGGACGGGTGGCCTCTGCTCGGGGACAGGCGCCAAGGCGAGCGGCAGGCACCGGCGAGGGGCCGCGGGGACCGTTGGTGGGGCAGAACCCCGTCGCGGTGTCGGGCAGGGAAAGGGGAAAAAGCGTCCTGCGGCAGCAGGACGGCGCGGCCCCGGGGCAGGCAGCCGCGGCCGGGTCCGAAGAGGCGCCCGCCAGCAGCGACGCTCCGAGAAGCGGCGGAAGGCCCCACGCACCCTCGTCCCCTCCCGGCTCCTCACCCAGCTCCTCTCTCGCCGCCGCCGCCGCCGCTGCTGCTGCTAAAGGGAAAATGGCTCCGACCCCGGCACCGCCTCTTAAAGGGGAAAAAACCCCGGTGAAGCCCCGCCCCGCTCCCGCCTCCATCCCATAATATGCCCCGGGACCCCGGCAACGAGTCCCGCCCCCGGCTCCCTGACAACACCCCCTGCCCGAGACATCCCATAATACTCGCCCTCCCCTCAGAACTTCCCACTCACTGCTGGGGCCCGGCATCCCATAATAATCACCCCTCCCGCCAGGAACATCCCATAATACTAACACCCCACACACCCCCTCCGCGAGAAACATCCCATAATACTCGCACCCCTTCGCCCTGGCATCCCATAATACTCGCCCCCCACCCGGGACCTCGCGCTGGGGCAAGGGCGCCCCCGCGGCGTGTCCCCTCCTCGCCTGCCCGCCGCCCCTTAACGGGCACGTCCCTCTTGCCGGCAGCGGGGTGGGGGGAAGGGGGACGCACTGTAGTAACCCCCGGAACATCCCATAATAGTCACACCTCGGGCGAGCATCCCATAATAGTCACTCCCCTCCCCCGCCCAGTCAAGACATCCCATAATAGTCGCCGGGAGCCACGGTCCAGCCAGGCATCCCATAATACTCACGGCAGCCGGGCTCCACCACCCGGCTGCCGAATCCCCCCACCCCCCAGCTTGCCCGGGTGCCCACCACACCCCACCTGCCCGCCCCCTGGGGCGCTGCCCGCAGTCTGCACCCCCCACCCCCGGCCCTCGGAACTGTCGTCAAGGTCCTGGGGCACAGGGCCAGCCATGCAGCCTGCATTGCGCTGGCATCACTCGGTCCGTGCGTGCCATCCACCCACCCACTGACACAGGCCCCAGGCCGCCTGCAGCAGGCACCACCCAGCTCTGCTGATGGCCCCCCAATCTTGGGGTTGGATGCCCCACTCACTCCCCTTCCCTATCCCACACCTCAACTGCCTCTGGCATGGTTTTGCATTCATGCACTGCACTGTGGGGCCCGCGATGCCCTGTTCCACACACTCTGCCTCAAGAGCTGCAGGAGCACTCCAAGGCTGTCCATCCCCAACCCCTGACACCCTGCCGCCATGCAAGAGAGCCACAGTGACTTCTGTTTCATGCCCCCCCCCCCCCAGGCCTGCAACAAAAGGCCTCTTGTTCTCTCGGATCCTGATACCTACAGAGCTACCTGTACCCCAGGAATAACACAGGAGGTTCAATGTAAGCATAACAAAAAAATCCTTCCCTTTGAGGGTGGCAGAGCACTGGAACAGGCTGCATAGAGAGGCTGTAGAGTCTCCATCTCTGGAAGCATTCCAAACCTGCCTGCCTGTGTTCCTGTGTGACTGACTGTAGGTGATCCTGCTCTAGCAGGAGATTGGACTAGGTGATCTGAAGAGATGTCTTCTGACCCCTACCATTCTGTGGTTCTGTCAGTAAATGGCATCTGGTACCCGATTCGCCCCTCTCACTCTATGACTAGCACCGCATGCTGCTCCCTGCTGCAGCCCTCCACCAGGACACTCACCGGCACTTTACATGGCTGAGAAGGATCCGTAGGTATAACAACACTCCAGTTATGCACATGCAACGGTATCATGAATTTCCTGTTAAACAAAATCACATCCCACAATGTCTCCTGTCCCGTCTAGCACCCTTGTAACACCATTCATCTCAACAAAGAGGCACAGCCCTGTCCATCTCCCCCAGGAAGCACGTGGGGGTGGGTGACTACGCTTGCTCCTCCTCAGACAAATGCTTCTGCTGTCCTGCGCCTGGGGATGCATGTGTCCGTTTCATCCTGCCATGGTGAAACAGCTTGGCACATGAGTGGAGGATTTACTGCTACAGACTGCAGTGGAGCACTGAAGATCCTGCAACGCGATCTGTGCTTTGTCTGCCAAACTGTTTCAAAACACGCCTGTGCATACGCCAGGCGTGCAGGTGTTCCACAGCCCCATCGCATCACCTCTGCTGCATTCCAGCCTGTTTTCGACTATCAGCAAACTTTCCCCTACCTGCAGGTACAGCCCCCAATCACCCACTTTCCCATGCTGGCACCTCTCTGCTGAGATGCCACTGAGCTCCACCATCTTGCCCACATGCCCATAACCACCGTGTGCTCCAGTAACACAAAACACACACAAAGCTGCTTCACAGAACAAGCGACCCTGGACCATGCAGGTCCTTCCACCCTTTGCCAGAAAAGACTGGACTGTATGATCCCAAAATGCTGTTGTGTCCTTTGCCCTCTTGCCCACAGAGAAATGCCTCCAGCCAGCCGTGGTACACACACAGGCACTATCCCAGTCTATGCCTTCTCCTGAATGACAACAATGTCATTTATCTCGGCTCACAGAAACACAGGATCCACGAATGGTGGGGGTTGGAAGGGACTTCCTGGAGATCATCTAGTGCAACCCCCCGCTAAAGGTTTGCCTAGATCAGGCTGCGTAGGAATGCAGCCAGGTGCATTTTGAAAGCCTCCAGAGGAGTCTCTACAGCCTCTCTGGACAGCCTGTTCCATAGCTCCATCACCTTCAAAGTACAGAAGTTTTTCATTGCACTGATGTTCTAGTTTGTGTTCATTGCCCCTTGTCCTATCACTGGGTATCACTGAAAAGCTACAGGACCCATTCTATTGATGCTCACCCTTTATATATGTATATATATGTGTATATATATGTATGTGTATACACACATATATAATAAATATGATATTGATGAAATCCCTTCTCAGTCTGCTGTTCTTCAGCTTTAACAGTCTCAGGTCTCTCACTCTGTCCTTGTCAGAGAGGTGCTCCAGACCCCTTATCATCTTTGTGGCCTTCTATTGGATTCTGTCCAGTAGTTCCCTGTCTCTCTTGAACTGGTGATCCTATGTCTGGACACAGTATTCCAGGTGTGGCCTCAGCAGGGCAAAGTAGAGGGGGAGGAGAACCTCCCTCACCCTGCTAGTCACACTCTTCTTAATGCACCTCAGAGTACTGTTGGCCTTCTTGGCCAGGAGGGCACATTGCCAGCTCCACGGAGGAAAATCATCAGGGAAGATCCATGCCGCTCTTCCACAGATGCTATCCATTCTCCACAGAGATCTAGAATAGTGGAATACCCAGTGCTTCTGAAGTGAACAGTGGGATAATGTCACCACCGAACTCATATGGGCCCCTGTAGGACTCTCTAGCACTGACAACCCTAATCCTCCCTAACAGTAGCCAGGTGGAAACCCACACCAAATCCTGTGCTGAGCAGCCTGTCCCCAACCAGTGATCACCAGACTTGGAGTGCACCTCTTTCCTCCAGTGTTTTGGCAGTGTGGTGAGAGGTGTGAGAGAGGTGGTGGGAGGAGTGAAGACCTTGCCATGGGAGTTAGCTACTGGGGCTGTCTCTGCAGGTGCTCCCTGATGCTCTCGCTTGGCAGGGTTATGATCTGGAAAGAGATGTTCACTATTGGTCAGGCAACATGTACCCCAGGGCCTCAGTTGCTAAAGCACCAAGCTTCCCAACAAGCCACCTCTTCCCAGAACTCTTTCACTGTTGAACATGTTGGTACCATGAATGTCCACAAGGTTTCCCACCTCACCTCCAACTCCTTTTCCTTTGTCACTTGAAGTTTCTCACTGAGCAGATGCCTTAATTTTCACTCTGAGAAAAAAAAAAATCCCTACAAGACATAGGGTATTCTGATTAAAGAGGTGAGAGTATTAGTGAGGGCCAAGTAGGTGAAATGGCTTTTTTAAAATGAGACTTCTCAATGTTCTTCTTTGCTGATAACCCCACAAGGCAGAATTCCATCTGCTTGGGAGCTGCCTTACCTTGCTGTGCTTTGCTTATTTACCCCTTTCACTGAATCTGCTGAGTTTACAGCACTCTGCTTGAAAACAGTTAAAGCAAGATCTGTGCAACACAACCTCCCTGACCTGTGCTAATGGATGCAGTGTCCCAAACAACCCCACAAGACCCTTCCATTGGGGACAATGTCTGCAACACCCCCTCGCTTTGGTACTGTGCCCACATTACGGAAACCCAAACTAACTCCTGCCTGGTGCTGCTTCTGAAGACAGCTGGGTGAAGTGGGCTCCATTCCCCAGCACCATGCTGGCACAGCCTCTGAATTGTTTCTGTAGTTTCACGAGTACTGCAAGTCACTCAGGGTTTAGGTCCCAGCCTGGAGACCCAGGAGAAGAGTTCTGCCCCACCTTCCTTCCTTCATTTTGTGGGCAGCCTCCCCAGCCCAGGCTTTTTACCAGGTGAACAGCCCATTCTCAGTTTCACTTTCAACAGAAACGTGTATCTGCAAGGTAACAGGAAGAGTAGAGTTTTAACATGTTTCACCCTGGCCAGAAACCTTTATCCAGAGTATCTCAGTGTGGGAGACAAGGGTCGAGGGTAAAGGACTTCAGAACCTTTTGGAAAGAAGGGAGAGTTTTCAGGCTGGTGTGAACTATTCATGTGTAAGACATATATACAATAGATCAATAAGCATGACTTGCTGGTGCTGCAGATGGCGTGATCTTATAGGTCACTTAATGGTCTCTCAAGTTATTATTTGGTATTGGTCTCCTTTCATTTGCAATAACAAAGCAGAGGTGGTCTTGGGTTTAGATGCTGAACGTCATGATGCTGCCACTGTTATGGCTTCATTTGGGTTCTGGAACACAGATGTGCTTGTTTGACTCTTCTTCACTTCTGCTGTTCCTCTGACAGAGCATCGCTCTAGCCTGACAGTGATACCCAAGTTGTCAGGTTATGTACAACTGGGAACATGAACAACATCTTCCAGTGTCTGTGTAAAACTGGGATAATTTGATGTACCCATAAATGTGCTGCTGCTCCTCAAAGGCTGCAGGAATGCTTCTCCTCTTCCTTTAATCTAGTTGTGATCATTTGTAGATAATGGGAATGGACTCACCCCTTGTGTTTTCTGTTCAGCAACCCTGTAGGCTGCTTCTGACCATACTGATGCTCCCCATGACTCCAAGTTGAAGTCCTACAGTGTCCACCAAGTAACCTTGAAGATTTCAGAATTGCCTTTTATTTTTCCCTTGGTAAGGCAGAGAGTTTTGCCCTAGACCATTCTGAGAGGGAAGGAGTAACAAACTCCAGGTAAGTAACTTTTACTTTGGAAATAGTAAGAAACTGGTGCAAACTTTCAGGCAATATTCTTTTTCCTTCCTTCCTTCCTTCCTTCCTTCCTTCCTTCCTTCCTTCCTTCCTTCCTTCCTTCCTTCCTTCCTTCCTTCCTTCCTTCCTTCCTTCCTTCCTTCCTTCCTTCCTTCCTTCCTTCCTTCCTTCCTTCCTTCCTTTCTTTCTTTCTTTCTTTCTTTCTTTCTTTCTTTCTTTCTTTCTTTCTTTCTTTCTTTCTTTCTTTCTTTCTTTCTTTCTTTCTTTCTTTCTCTTTCTTTCTTTCTTTTTCTTTCTTTCTTTCTTTCTTTCTTTCTTTCTTTCTTTCTTTCTTTCTTTCTTTCTTTCTTTCTCTTTCTTTCTTTTTTCTTTCTTTCTTTCTTTCTTTCTTTCTTTCTTTCTTTCTTTCTTTCTTTCTTTCTTTCTTTTCTTTCTTTCTTTCTCTTTCTTTCTTTCTCTTTCTTTCTTTCTTTCTTTCTTTCTTTCTTTCTTTCTTTCTTTCTTTCTTTCTTTCTTTCTTTCTTTCTTTCTTTCTTTCTTTCTTTCTTTCTTTCTTTCTTTCCTTCCTTCCTTCCTTCCTTCCTTCCTTCCTTCCTTCCTTCCTTCCTTCCTTCCTTCCTTCCTTCCTTCCTTCCTTCCTTCCTTCCTTCCTTCCTTCCTTCCTTCCTTCCTTCCTTCCTTCCTTCCTTCCTTTTTATTTTCTTTTCCCCCCCCCCCCGAGTTTGTGTCTCTTCAACTCCCCTTCCTCCAACCTTTTAAATTATCTTGTGGGAATCCTGTGTCCCAAACAACCCAAAGCAATTGCCCTGAATTCTGCAAGTCTTGCCCAACACTACAAAGTTCTTTGCCTAAAACACTCTTCTCCACTTCCAGATAACTGCAAAATCTCTGTGGCAAGCTAAGGAAATCTAAATGATCCAGTTCATTGTTGCTCTCTTCATCATGCCCACCACCCCCATTCTGGTTTTTTGTTTGTTTGCTTTTCACAGGGAAGCATGAACTTATTTGTTTAGCACAATGAAAGTATCTTTGGTGTCAGACAGTGGAAGAAAATGACAGAAGAAATAGTCTCCTTGTCTTGTAGAGGATAGGTAAGAACCCCTCCTATCGTGTCCAAGAAACTGCTCTTGCAGCAAACTGCTGCTGGAACAGGAGGCAAAGAGCCTCCACACATGGTGTGTACAACCAGAACAGGACCAAGACCCACCAAGCAGGCCATGTGTGCCTCTTTGTTACGAACATTCCAGAGTCAGTGGAGGATCTCTGTCTCTCTAACAGCCACCTAGGTGAGGACTGCTCATGTGCCAGCATGACTCTGCATCTACTTCCCATTAGCAGAACTGCAGTTCAGGCTCTGCTCAGCACTCAGCAGGAGCCTGGTCTCCAGTTTTGCCAGAAGGAGGGGCAGGGTGAGTGGCATGATGGCACAGCTAGAGCCATGCCGTGTCACAAGATATGCACGGTGCATGAGGCAGTGCTAGCAGCAGAGAACTGATGTGGAGGGGAAAAGATAGAAAAGATTGGGGATGCTCAGCCCCTGTAAATCTGAACTGTTGATCTCTATCTCTGTATGCTTTGCTAGTTTGCTTGCTTTAAAACACATCACAGACATACTTGGTACTGACACCTATAGCTAAGGTTACTTGATATTTTCCATCACAGGTCTGTTTTCAGTTACTCAGAACCTCTCCAGATGACAGTCAGATTCAAACTTTCCATGTTTATCTTCATCCTTTTTGTCTGATGATGGAGGCATTTAGTAAGATATAAGAAACAAATCTTATTTTGCAACTGTAAAAATGTGACTTTGCAACATATTACCAGTCTTTTAACACAGAATTTACTATATGATGGATAATGAAAGCTGGAAGTGATAACAAAAGTTATGGATGGCTATAAGTTAATTTTTTTAAGTTCAAAATGCTGGCATGTGTCTTAGAGAGGCCCTTCTCCCCTCTTCATGAAACAAATAGGTAGATCCAGTCAGAGAAGCAGCAAGTGGTCTCAAAGGGACTGCAATAATGACCTTCTAGTTCGAGCTGTCTGGGTTGCAATTCTGTCGTGCCTGGTTTTGCATTCTGTATTAAAGCTGGTGCATGCTGGCAACACATGCTAACACTGAAACACATCTCAGTTAGCAGAAGTATCCTAATAAAACCCAAACAAATAAACAAACGAACAAAAACCATCCTGAGACAGAATTCTGCTTCATCTTCTACCTCCAGCTGCACCCAGCAACAGCTGTTCTGCCAGGAACAGTGTGAATTAGCCCAGGGATTCTGTACCCCATTGGACCGAGTGGGAACCCCTTTGCTGCATGGACTGCGGTTTGCTTGAGAGGAGAAGGACACGCAAGTTTGCAAAGCTACCACGAGTGTCTAGAGGGTTTCTCTTGTCTCATACTAGGCAACAACCAGCCAGGTAACTTCGGGGCTGTGCCTCACGTATCAGGTCCTACTCCAAGACGAACTACTAAGGGATAGGTCTTGCTTTACACCATGCACGTAGGTGTTTCTTGGAGGTGGTAGCTCCTAGCTTTGCAACTCTTGAACTAACATGGCAAGTTTTTTTCTTGAGAAAAAAAAGTCATAGAATGATTAAGGTTGGAAAAGTCCTCCAAGATCATAGAGTCCAACCGTTAACCCAGCACTGCCAGGTCACCACCAAACCACAGAATCATTAAAAGATACATTCGGGATCAAGGTTTTAAGTGCCTTTCTTACTGCAAGTCATTGGGATGCTCTGGAGTCCCAGTGTAAAGGGCTGTGTCGATTTTCCCTCCCTCAACTATGTAGGCAACAGTATTTGCTTTGAGAGCAAACAGAAGCCCAGACTCCTGGAGGCGGGAGTGCCCAACCACAGCCTCACCATCCCGGGGACCCAGCCGGGGGCTTTAACGTCTGCATGAAGTGGGCAGCCATGGTCCCCGCCGCGTTTTCGTTTCTGCCGGCGTCTGATGCGTCTCTGCACTTCCACCCTGCCGCCACGCTCCCCGCCCCCGTACCTCTACCCTCCCCTCCCCCGAGGAGCGCGCAGAGCCCAGGGCAGCCAACAGCCCTCCTGGGCAGCCCCACCCTACCCAGTCAGCTACATCCCATAATAGTTCACAAAGGCAAGTCCATCCCATAATAGCCACCCACGGGAAATGCTCCATAGCAACCACCCCCCCATTCCCACTCCGAGGAGCTGCCATCCCATAATACTCCGCCGGCTTTATTGGTTATGACTGCTGAAGAGCGGCAGAGGATTGGGGCGGGGGGACACCGGGGCGAAGGGCTGCAAGAGGCGGGCGGGAGGGACAGGCAGACGGATGGACGGACGGGGGCTCCGTGCGAACGGCGAGCTCCCGACAAACACCAGCCGGGCTTGCAACCTTCCTGCACCCCGAGCCTGGGCTGCACCAACATTCCCTAGTAGCCCCCTCCCTGCCTCCCTTTGCTCTGTCCGATGCATCCCATAATATTTCCTAGAGAGGCAAGCCCGCGGTAGGTACAGCCGCATCCCATAATAGTCGCCCGGTCACTGGCACTGCAAACGGTGCCATCCCATAATACTCTTCCTCTCCACACACCCCCGTCGGCTGCGGCGGGCCCCCACTATCCCATAATAGTCGCCTCCTCCCCCCTCCCCCCCCGGCTTTCTGGGGGCACCGTTGCATCCCATAATACTCCCCCAGCGGGCTGGAGAGCCTGCCATCCCATAATACTCCCCACCACCCACCTGCCTCTGCCCCCACCCCGCGGTGGCGAGAGGCCTCGCCATCCCATAATAGTCACAACTCACCCTCCCCCTGCCGCAGACGCCTTCTCCATCCCATAATACTTGCAGCTTGCCCTACCCAACCCCAGGCCTCGCCATCCCATAATAGCTGTGGAGGCTGAGGCCTGACCTCGTGGGCAAGACTCTTGTCAGCCCCGCTCAGCTGTTCTGCTGCCCGGCTCGCCTGCTGCCTGGCTCGCCTGCTGCCCAGCTGCGCTCCCACTGTGCTCCTCGATGGCTCCCCACACTCCCTCCGCTTCCCCTCTGCACCCCCTCACAGCTCCTGATTTCAGACTGTCCTAGACAGCTTGGCTTCTGGACTCTGCTGGCTTCACCTTCACCTGGTGGGCAGGCAGGTGGCCACTTCAGTGCTCCCAGCCCACCACTGCACCAGCTCATCGAGGCTACCCCTTCAAAGAGGGTACCCCTGTGCCCTCCTAGAGCCTGTGCTGGATCCCTCACCCTTGGTGTCCTCTGCCCTGGCCCAGGCATCCCTCAGCCACTCTTAAGTCAGCAAGGAAGCACTAAGCCAGAGCCAGAATCACATTGTGCCACTCAATGGTGGCTGTGTGCCCATGCCTGGTTTGGGCAGGCCCCCTACTGCCATGAGACCCTGGGGCCACACTGGCACGGCCTTCATGGCCACCAAGCCCTGGACTAGTTTGCTGGCTGGCATGCCACCATCCAGAGGGCCTCCTGCTCCTCATCTGCAGTTGCCGTGTGCCATGTTGAGGTTGACTTGCAGTAAGATTTGCTATCTGCTCACATCTGCATTACTGCACAGCTGCTGTGGAGGAGAATTCCTCATCTCGCCCCTCTGCTCACATGAGTTCATTTTACATCTAAAGATGGTTTCACCATTGTCTTTTGGGTTCTGCTTTCAGCCCCATCACTACTTTTGTGCCTCCATGGTATTTCAGGTTTATCGTGGGCTTGTGGTAGTATTTCTGAGCTGCTCTCACTGGTTTTACTGGAGGTATTCACCACCCATGCTTACAAAAAGGGCTCAGCACTTGCAACGCTTGCTTCTCATTAAAGCCAGCAGAAGCATCCTGGTATGGAGAAGAAAGTGTAAACCCCCAAAGCTGAAACAACCACATGTAGAAGGTTTCTATGTAGAAAAGAATCCAAGAAACCTGGCAATGTCCCACAGCCCAGAAGGAGGGCTGATAGACTTCATGCCCTAAAAATTTCAGAGCATGTTGGGAAACAGTAACATGTGGTGGCAGGGTGGGTAACAAGGTGTTGCCTGCAGCTCTGCAGGTGGGATGCAGCCAACGCACCTCTGTCTGTTTGGTGCATGGGGATGAGGTTTTAGAGCAACCGCAGCAAGTGGAAAGGATTCCATGCGCCCAGTGAGAAGCCTGCTGCTGCCTCTTCACGGAGGAAGGCTTCCACTGGGCCTCATCCTGATGAAAGCAGGGTCTGCTGGGAGCACGCCTACAGCCGAACTGGCAGCACCGGTCATCAGTCACTGGCAGTACCGGCAAGGTGTGGTTCCTTTGTCTGATGGCTTTCCGGCAGCAGATGCAGGAGCCCCCCTTGCAAACTCGGTGTTTCACAGGAGTCCCCATGTGGCAGATCTGTTAACAGGGAAAGCTGCTGCAGGGCAGCACAAGGCACGGAGGATGCAGCCTGCAAAGTGCTGCCTGTTTTCTTCTGCCTGTCGTGCATTTGGTTTGTATCCTCTGACATCAGTTAGAAACAAGCGAAGAAGCAAACATGTGCAGGACTCCTGCAGACCTCCAGATCTTGGAAAAGGAGCTCTGGACTTGGAGCCTGGAAGCACTCAGTCCTTTTCACAGTGCTTCCATCTTGCTGCTTTTCATGTTTCCATGCACTGGGGCACCCACTAAGCAGGACTCCAGCCTGAGTTCTTGGGAATACAAACTGTCTTTCACTTCTTATACACAGAGAGTAACTGATAGGCTGAGTGAGGTCATGCCAGGCTGAGCTAAAAGAGCTTTAGCTTGCAATGCGTGGTCCATGCTGTACTCTCCATGCGTGGTATGTTTATATCAACATCAAGAACACCTAATGCAGAGGAGGAGGAACTCCAGTCCTGGCCATCATTCGGTACATCTGTGGTTTGGGCACATGCTCACTTACTTAGTGTAAATGCATCACAATGTGGGTGCTCATGTCCCCTGGGTGTCCACTACAACAGTAGAAGTTGCTCCTCTCTCAGCTCTGGTGACAAAGCAGATTATGTGCATGCTCGGTGCCTGCTCCAGCGCGAAGTTCAGCACTCTGCAGCACAGCAGCCACAGGAGGAGGTCTGTGCTAAGGAAACTGCTCTGACCTCAGCAGGTGTGCTTGGACCCCACTGAGGTATCTGACTTTTCAGGGCCTGCCTGCTCTGCCAGAAGCCATTTCCTCCTCCCCCCTGCACAACCTCCTTCCTCTCTTCTCCTCAGCTCCCACAGCAGATCCTGTGCCTTGCAACCTTTCCCCCTTTCGGACTTCTCATGAAGAAACAGGGCACCTGCTACAGCTGGGCTGCTGCCTGAGGGAGCAGGAACCATGTTTTTGCCCAGGTGGCAATATCTGCAACTTGGCGCCTGCGTGCTGTAAGCAGGAGGGACATTCACATGCCCAGCAGCACACCACGCCAGCCCACAGGCTCTCTGCACCAAGTGAACAGTTGCCTTATCCTTTAAGAGCTGACAGAACCACACAATGTTAGGGGTTGGAAGGGACCTCGAAAGATCATCCAGTCCACCCCTCCCTGCTGCACATAGGAACAATGTCAGACATTACAGTTCGCTTTCAGGTGTTTGTGGTACCACCTTCTTTAAAACCAGTCTTTCCTCAACAGCCAGATGAACTCCCCCAGACAGCCAAAACGAGGTCACTGCAGCTTATCACCAAAGGTTCCAGTTTTACCCTGCAGTAGTTGCATATATGGTCAAGTGGAGTCTGTCTTTCTGTCATGTGCCCCCTTTTATGCTCAGGGTTGGTGTTTGGGCTTTTTTCTCTCTCTTTTCCCTCTTCTTCCTCCCATTCTGGTGAAGCTCTGTGGGAGCAACAAAATATAACAGAGATCCTGACTTTCCTTGAGCAGCTTTCTCTTCCAAATTATAGCTTGGGAATTACTCCCTAAGCTCCCTGGAGAAGGAACGTGAGATGGATTTGATGTGGGCTTGGTGCAGGACAAAGAGTATCAACTGGCACTCATGAGCTACATGAGATTGAGAAGCTGTAAGATCCTAGCTGCTGCAGGTTCAGGCACAAGCAAAGCCCCATCTCAGATTCCAAAAGCATCCACCACTATGGCAGGAGTCCAAAGATCTGAGACAAAAGGCTGCTCTGGACGTTTTCCCTGGCATCCAAGCATAGAGACAGTGCTATGAAGATGCTGTGTTATCAGGTGGGTCACTGTGCTGTCAGCATCTCCAAATGTTCATCTTGTGAGCAGCTGAAGCCTCTTCTCCAGGAGGTCTGTGAGCCTTTCCTGCTCCTCTCAAGCTCTGTTGCAGTGCAGTGTCTGACGTCTCACAGGCAACCCTGGCAATTCGAAACGTAAACCAGGACAACTACCACAGCTCCCAGCTGCCACCAGAAGCTGTGCATGGAGAAGCACTGTCTGCCAGACTCTGAGCTCTCTACCCAACACTCTTTTCAGCTTCACAGGCAGCAAAATTGGTACACCTGATCAAACCATCAGTGCTGAGGAGGTAATTTCTCAGGATCACTACCTCCATACGAACCTCAAGTCAGTAGGAAACAATTTGCTAAAAATAAATGATAATAATGTGGGGTGGGGTTTCTTTGTTTGCTTGTTTTGTGTTTGGTTTGGGGGGGTTGTCTTGTTTTAGTTGGTGAAGACTGCACCCTACAAAGGGCCACAGAAGTCACCCAAGGGCAGAACCAGAAATGACGGAAAAGGCAGGTCACAATCACCTTCACCCCATGTTTTGGTGTCCCTGGGAAGCTGCTCTCCCAGCTGAACTGTGTTTCTGGTACAAAGTGCCTCAAGTTTCTGGAAAAGGGTAGTTTCTTTTGGTATTTTCAGACTGCATGTCTAGAGAAAGACACGAGGAAGGAGAAGAGTGGAGCCAACAGAGTTGCACGGGGTCATGTTTGAAGAAAGGAAATTGGAGACAGGGCCCTGCCAAGCTTCAAAAGTGGCTCAAATGATGAGGCTGACCATTTCCCTTTGAAGCCTTGATGTCATCCTGCCTGTGGAATTGATCTACTCATCACATTAATGAAGTATTTCTCCTGGCAGTGCATCTGAAACAGCTAAAGACAATAAATACTAGTTCTAAATTAAGTACTCAGAGAATTTTCCTATTGCTTCTCCTAGATTTAATTCTTCCTTGTCCTGTAAGTCAGTCTGTCTTACCCAGGCTTTCCCTTGCCTCACCATTAGCAAGTCCAAAGTGCAGAAGGGCAGAATGACCCATGTCACCTTCTGGTCTGTCTTACAGTTCTACTTTCTAAATTTCTCATTCATATCACCTCTGAGCTCAGATGGCATTTTCCTGTTGAGTAAAGCTCTGGGCTCTTTGGCTGGGTAACAAACTTCATGCAACCACCTGCCAGATCTCATGGCAAGTTTTCTGATGCTGTCTTTCTTCCTGAACTAATTCCTCACATCACTTCCCTCCTCTAGAGGGAGAAGTGTTGGTGGATCAGACGCCGCCCAGAGGGACCTGGACATCCTGGAGAGGTGTGCTGAGGAGATCTCATGAGGATAAATAATTCAAAGTGCAAGGTCCTGCATCCAGGTTGGGGCAACCCTAGATATCAGTCCAGGCTGGGGGACGATGAGATTGAGAGCAGCCCTGCAGGAAAGGACTTGGGAATGCTGCTGGATGAGAAGTTGACATGAGCCAGCAATGGGCACTTGTAACCCAGAAGGCCAGTGGAAGCCTGGGCTGCATCAAAAGCAGTGTGGCCAGAGATGGAGAGAGGTGATTCTGCCTCTCTGCTCTTCTCTGCTGAGACCTCACCTGCAATGCTGTGTCCAGCTCTGGAGCCCTCAACACGGGATGGACATTGACCAGAGGAGGCGACAAAGAAGACCAGGGAGCTGCAGCACCTCTGCTACAAGGACAGGCTGAGGGAGCTGTGGTTTTTCATCCTGGAGAAGAGGAGGCTCCAGGCAGACATTAGAGTAGCCTTCCAGTACCTGAAGGGGGCTACAAGAAGACTGTGCAGAGGGACTGTTTGCAAAGGCCTGAAGGGATAGGATGAGAGGAAATGGTTTGAAATGAGAGAAGAGCAGATGTAGACTGGATGTTAGGAAAAAGATCTGCACCATGAGGGTGCTGGAACAGGTTGTTGAGGCCTCATCCTTGGAGATATTCAAGGCCAGGTTTGGCAAGAATCAGCAAGCTGATCTAGTGGAGGATGTCCCTGCTGTCTGCAGAGGGTTGGACTGGATGATCTTCCAGCCCAAACCATTCTATGGCACTATGTGCAAACAAGGCAACCAGGTCACAACCACCACCTCCAATCCACTAACTCACAACCAGGTGCCTCACTACCCACCACAGCATGCCCCAAAACCAAGGCAGCTCCTGGCAGTGCTGATGCTTTCCTGCTTAAAAACGGTAATATTTTGTACTAATTTTCTACAGCTGCAGTTGTCCTCTGCATGTCTCCCAGATTCAGGTCTCCTACAGCATCCCTCCTGCCCCTCCTCAGCTCCACAGGCACACTGCAGTGCTTTCAGCAGCTGCATAGCAGCGCCTGCTGTCCCTAAGCCATAGCAGGGTGTTTCCCCAACAATTCTCTCTGTTTTTTTTTAACCTCCCTGTCCCTTCTGAATAGGCTGTAACTGGGTGGGGGGAGACACAGGGCTGCAATCATGCAAATCATCCCACCGGGTTTTTTGTAATGCTAATTATATCAAATGCCTGCTCATCAGTGAGAACGACTAATTCCCCTTGCTCATTATCTGGATGTTGCACATTGATATAGAAGCTTCTGAAAAAATGCATCTCCTTGTAGCACAGTGTTTGTCAACCCTGTGCTGCCACCTTCACAACCCCTGCACCACCCTTGCAGTGCCCAGGTGATACTGGGCATCACTACATGCACCAAATTGTCCCAGAAGCTACCACTCCTTTCCCCTTCTTTGATGTGTGATTCACAGAATTGTTTGTATTTGTGACTCAGATCAGCAGGATCAACACGGAGATTTAGGTTAGACATCATAAGGAGGAAGTTCTTTACAATGAGAGTGGTGAAATACTGGAACAGGCTGCCCAGGGATGTGGTTGAGGCCCTGTCCCTGGAGACATTCAAGATCAGATTTGACGTGGCCCTGGGCAGCCTGATCTAGTTGGAGCTGTCCCTGCTGAGTGCAGGGGGGTTGGACAAGATGACCTTTGAGGGTCCCTTCCAATCCAATGCAATCTGTGAATCTGTGGCTGAAAGGGTTCTCAAACACTGGAAGAGGCTCCCCAGGAGGTGGTTGAGGGACACGGTTTAGCACCAGTCTTGGTCAAGTTAAAGAATGGATGGGCTGGATGACCTTAAAGGTCTTTTCCAACCGTGGTTCTATGTCAGGGGGGCAGATGCAATGGACATAAATTGCAGTAAAAGATATTCAGACTGGATGTAGGGAAAATGCATGGTGAGGACAGTCAGACATTGCACCAGGTTTCCCAGAAGGCTGGTGGAATCTCTGTCCTTGGATAAGTTCTCAAGACCAGCCTCCCAAAAGTCCTGAGTATCCTGATCCGATTTGTTAGCTGATCCTGCCTGGCACCAAGCCCCACCGCGATCCTTCCCCGTAGCGCTGGGGGCGGCCGTTCGCGTGGCCGGGGGAGGGACCCGTCGGTTCGGCCCCGAGGACCAGCGCAATCGCCACCGGGGGTCGCTGTTGGCCGCGGAGAAATCAGAGACGGCCGTGGCGGCAGCCGGCGGAGAGCCGCCCTGCAGCCGGCGCCGGCCCCGGGGCGGGTCTGCAGCTGGCACCGCCCGCCTGGCACGGCGCTGGGCACACGGTTCTCCTCTTTGTGTCTTCCAGTGAAGGCTCCGCGCCTATGTCCATGCTGAGGGGCGTGTGGCTGCCAACACAGAATCACGGGCCGGTGGGATCTTCACCGGACCTCCGGAGATCATCTAATCCAGCCCCCTGCTAAAGCAGGGCTACCCAGAGCATGTTGCCCGGGATTGCAATATCCAGGCAGGTTTTGAATGTCTCTTGATGACCTCCACCCTCTAGAGATTTACATGCATTTGTAAGACCCCCCTCTGTGTCTCCTCTTTTCCAAGCTAAACAGCCCCAGGTCTCTCAGCCTCTGCTCATCAGAGAGATGCTTCAGTCTGCCCATCATCTTTGTGGCCCTCCATTGCACTCTCTCCAGCAGTTCCCTATCCCTCTTGGATTGAGGGGCCCGGGACTGGACACAATAATCCAGATGAGGCCTCATTAGAGCAGAGTAGAGGGGGAGCAGAACCTCCCTCGGCTTGCTTGGTACATTCTTAAAGCGCCCCAGAATACTGTTGGTCCTCTGGAGGGCACATTGCTGGCTTGTTCACCTGAGACTGGAGCTGAAGAGCATAGACATCCTCGTGCACTGGGCTTAGTTGGGGGATCACCCCAAAGCCCATGGGCACCACTGAAGAGGTTTCATAGCTATTTACACTTGAGCTGTCACAAACTCACCCCTACCAAATACAATTGTTCCTCCTGCCTATTACATATTCATGGCGTATGATTCAGCAAAATATCTGTGCCTGCATGAGTGATCTGGGGTCTCCCAAACCTCCTGCTGAAATTCCCTTTCATGGCAGCAAGGACAGTTTCTCACACCTGAACCATAAATTCTCTTTCTTATCTGTGTTTAGTTTACACACTTGAGCTCTCTCTGATGATTACAAAGCAAAGGGAAAAGTTCAAAACCAACTCCTACCTAAACAATATCTCCTGGGACAAACCCAATATATTCCAAAACAGACAGTGAAATGTCAGAAACTAACAGATGTGTCTAGAAACTCAGGGTTCTCTTGAAGGAAAAAAAAAAAAGGAAGGGAAGGGAGATGAAAAGCTGAAGCCTGAGCTCTTTGAAATGTGAGCTTAGGGTAATCAGAGAATCATAGAATCAGTCAGGGTTGGAAGGGACCACAAGGATCAGCTAGTTCCAACCCCCTGCCATGGGCAGGGACACCCCACACTAGATCAGACTGGCCAGAGCCTCATCCAGCCTGGGCTTAAACAGCTCCGGGGATGGGGCCCCAACCACCTCCCTGGACAACCCATTCCAGGGCTTCACCACTCTCATGGTGAAGAACTTCCTCCTCACATCCAGCCTGAATCTCCCCACCTCCAGCTTCATTCCATTCCCCCTGGTCCTATCACTACCTGAGAGCCTGAGAAGTCCCTCCCCAGTCTTCTTGTAGGCCCCCTTCAGATACTGGAAGGCCACAGTAAGGTCACCTCGGAGCCTTCCCTTCTCCAGACTGAACAGCCCCAACTCCTTCAGTCTGTCCTCATAGGAGAGGTGCTCCAGCCCTCTGCTCATCCTCGTGGCCCTATAAACCAGGCTTAATGTCTGATCTTTAAGCTGACACACGGCACTCCCAGGTCCTCCTCTGCATGGCTGCTCTCCAGCAGGTCAATTCCTCACCTGTCCTGGTCCATGGGGCTGTTCCTCCCCAGGTGCAGGACCCTACACTGACCCTTGTTGAACTCCATGAGGGTCCCCTCTGCCCAGCTCCCAGCCTGTCCAGGTCTGAATGACAGCACAGCCTGACAGGCTGGCAGCCACTCCTCCCAGTGTGGTACCATCACAAACTGGCTGAGGCTCCACTCTGCCTTCAGCCAGGTCACTGATGAATAGGTTGGACAAGGCTGGACCCTGTACTGACCCCCAGGGCACCACTGGCCACAGGCCTCCAACTAGACCCTGCATAGTTGACCACAACCCTCTGAGCTCTATCCTTCAGCCAGCTCTTGACCTACCTCACTGTCCACTCATCTAGCCCACATTTCCTAAGCTTACATCATGTATGTCTGAGTTTGGGCTTGGAAATTCTTTTGTTGTTTGAGTATAAAAAAACCAACCAACCAACCCAAATGGGAAAGCAAACAAAAATGGTTGGTCACCACAGATTTGTTTGGACACAAAGCATTCCTTTAGGTGAAAGCAGTCCTGTCATTTCAGCTGCCCTTGGCTCCCTCAGGCTTTGTGTGCTTCACTCATGAAAGGATAAGAGAGTGAGAGCTTGCAGGTATTCCTCTGAACTGGGGACAGGCTGTTCCAGGTGTCACACTGTGCTGAGGGTTTGGTCCTGTCATCTGAGCCCATTCCTGACACAGTGACAGGTTGCTTTATAGCTCAGCAATGTCTCTGCTGGCTTTCTCCTTTTAATTTTTTTTTCCTCCCCCCCCCCCCCCCCCCCAAAACAGACGAGGTCTTTCATCCTCCCTTCGTGGTGGAATGCTTTTCCCTTCACCCATGCTCTCTCAGAGAAAAGAATTTTCTTTTTCCTTTGTGTTTCAGAGATTGAAGTGGAGAGTGCCGGCCTGCACCTCAGGGGTTGTATCTGCAGGGGCAAGGAGGTTTCACAGCTAGCATGGCAGACTGGATCTTTGCTGCCTTGTCACTCTCTGAGCAAATTAGGTTAAAGTGGTGATAGTGATGTCTGGCTTTAGCACATCCTTGCTCTCACACACCCTCAAACAAAATCTGCAGCACGGCAGCTGCTCCAGTGACATTGTGCTGGATTTTTTCTTACTTTGCCTGAGAGCCCTATCTCCCTGTGCAGGGTGCTGTGCAAGCCAAACAAAACCCGATCCGAGCCCAAAGAGCTCTAAAAGCACAGACAGCAGATGCCATGGAAATGTGGGAAAATGCAAGGAAACCCTGAGATGATTTTGGTCAGCAGGATGTGCAGTGGTATCAGTGCAGTGGCACTGAGCCCGGCCTCTGCCGAGGCTCTGTTGCAGAACAGAGGAGTTTGGAATACAAAGCTTCAAAGGCAGCTCATGAAAAGCAAAGCTTAGAGTGAATGCTCTCGGCCACAGCATCAAGGACTGCAGCAGGAGGGCAGGAAGGGCACACAAAGTGTAACCCCAGCAAGAACAGCTCAGAACAATAATGAAGAAGCTGAAAAATGCTTGGGATAGCAGATCAGTATTTAAACCAGAAGGTCAGAGAATCACACAATCCTTTAGGTTGGAAGGACCTCTGGAGGACATCTGTTCCAACTCCCAGTGACTGGAGAGTGGAGAGGGACAGCTTAGGTTGCACAAGGCATTAATGATACAAAATACATATTTTGTTGGAGGGGTGTCCTGCTTACTGCAGAGGGGGTTGGAGTAGATGACCTTTAGAGGTCCCTTCCAATGCAAACCATTCTATGATTCTGTGATTCCATGACACCTCAAGTGGTGGGAGGCATACAGCCACTGTAATGCAATTGAAGGAATGCCAGCAGCAGTAAAAACGATTTGAAGGCTCAATCTGGCTTCTACTAGGGGTTCTGAAACATCTTTTCAATCTGACTTACAGAACCCAGAGCATCAGTGGGTTTCTAGAAAGTATAATATACACTGAAGGTTATGATTAATACTCATAGCCATTTCCCAAAGTGACTGGCAAGTCTATTCTGCAAATCAAAAGACTTGAAAGCATAGAATCAGAGAATCATTTCAGTTGTAAAAGACTTTGAAGATCATCAAGTCTAACCATTATCTAACTCTACCAAGTCTGGTGTTAAACCATCTCTGCCTCTTGTAAATACCTTCAGGCATGGGGATTCAACCACCTCCCTGGGCAGCCTGTTCCAGCCTTTGAGAATCCTTTCAGTCAAGAAGTTTCCAACCTAAACCTCCCCTGCTGTAACTTGAGGCCATTCCCTCTCATTCTACCACTTGTTACTAGGGGGAAGAGACTAACCCACACCTGGCTCCAACCTCATTTCAGGAGTTGTAGAGAGCCAGAAGGTCTCTGCTCAACCTCCTTTTCCCCAGGCTAAACAACCCCAGCACCTCAGCTGCTCCTCACCAGACTTGTTCTCCAGACCCTTCACCAGCTTTGCTGCCCTTCTCTGGACCCACTCCAGCACCTCAACGTCCTTCTTGTAGTGAGGGCCCTGAAACTGAATCCAGTCCTCCAGGTCTGCCCCTGCCCCAGTGCTGAGCACAGGGGGAACAAACCCCTACCCTGCTCCTGCTGGCCACACCATTGCTGATCCAGGCCAGGATGCTGGTGGCCTTCTTGGCCACCTGGGCACACCCTGGCTCATCTTCAGCCAGCCGTTGACCAGCAGCCCCAGGTCTTTCTCTGCTGGGCAGTTTCCAGCCGCTCTGCTCCAAGCCTGGAGTGTTCCTGGGGTTGTTGTGACCCAAGTGCAGCACCCAGCCCTTGGCCTTGTTGACTCCTTATGCATTTCTGCAGGTTCCCTGTCTGCTCCCTACAGAATAACCATTCTGTGCTCCTTTGCCATTTCTCTGACCTTTAACTCGTTTAGTCTTAATTAATGAGAGATTGTTTAATGTTCACATCTGCAAATGACACAAAGCTCAGGGAAGCAGAAAATTGTGTCTCTTATCCCTGACACACTTAGCAAGAATGCCAAATCAAGAATTATCAGGTGAGGGTCGATTACAGAGTTGGAAAGGCTTTGCTGAGCTTCTATTCCTGTTTAACTTTTTTGACTGGAACTCCATGGCTTCACATTGTCCCTGCTGTTTTAAACACATGCTTTTGAGTGCTCCCATTTTGTAGCTGTTGGTACTGTTGGATGCCATCATACCCTAGGACCTTCAGCTTTGTTTGGCTCATTAAACAGAAGCTATAAAGCAAGATAGAGTGGGTGACTCATTGCACTGAGAGTCCATGCATGTTCTCTGCTTTATCACCACATGATGGAATAAAACAAACTAATCTAACAACAGTAGAGCCCACAGAAGCAGCAGACCTGGCTAACACCATGCCATCAGTGGGCACTTGCAGCCCAGAAGGCCAATGGCAGCCTGGGTTGTGTCAAAAGGAGTGTGGGCAGCAGATGGAGAGAGGTGATTCTGCCTCTCTGCTCTGGTAAGACCTCACCTGCACTGCTGTGTCCAGCTCTGGAGCCCTCAACACAGCAAGGACATAGACCTGATGGAGCAGGTCCAGAGGAGGCCACAAAGATGATCAGGGGTCTGGAGCTCCTCTGCTGTGAGGACAGGCTGAGGGAGCTGGGATTGTTCAGTCTGGAGAACAGAAAGCTCCAGGCAGATCTAATAACAGCCTTCCAGTACCGGAAGGGGGCTACAAGAAGGCTGCAGAGGAACTGTTTGCAAGGGCCTGCAGGGACAGGATGAGAGGCAATGGTTTGAAATGAGAGAAGAGCAGATTTAGATTGGATGTTAGGAACAAGTTCTGCACCATGAAGCTGCTGGAACACTGCAATAGGTTGCCCAGGGAGGGAGTTGATGTCCCATCCCTGGAGATATTCAGGGGCAGGCTGGACAGCTTGAACTAGTGGAGGATGTCCCTGTGAACTGCAGTGGGGTTGGCCTAGATGAGCTTTGGAGGTGCCTTCCAACCCAAACCATTCTATGATGATTCTCTCTTGTGGATATGAAAAACATCCAAAACTCCCTCCAGAATCCAGAACAATTATATTTGACTAGAATCCTCCAAAAAATGAAGCAAACCTGATGCCATTTGACAAAGGTTAGAAGCTCAGAGGACAAAACACAACAGCTCATACTGGGCTCACCATCACCTGTGTGCAACACTGGAAGAAAGCCTTCAGAAACTCCAAGTCAGCAACTTTTCTGCCGCCTGTAGCAGGAGCAGCAGCCCCCCTTTATTGCCAAACTGGCTGATGAGATCCATTAAAAGATCAGCTTTTCAGGTATTTATAATCTTGTCAAAATATTTGAGCTAAAATTTCCTCTGCTGGATGTGGAATATTTATAAAATGTTCCAGGTACAAATAGCTCCACTATTTTCAGGGCTGAAGCTATAAGCAGAGATGCTGCTTTCTGATGCTGCCTTTGAGAAGCTGTGTGGTGTGCTTTGGGGGTGATGCTAGCAGAGGAGCAGCCTCTTCCAAAGGAGTGGTGGCTGCCACCTGACATTCCATTCGAGCTTGGCAAGCTTGCCAAGAGAAGATGGAGCCAGTCTCTGCTGTAGTAGCCCTGAGAAAGTACAAGAGGCAACAGCCATGGCTTGCAACGAGGGAGATTCCTGCGGAGCTACAAGAGGCAACAGCCATGGCTTGCAACGAGGGAGATTCCTGCGGAGCTAGAAAAGCCTCTCCCCAGGGCATATTTCAGTGCCAGTGTGGGTGCCCTAGAAGGCTGAGGAATCTCATCCTTGGAGGTGCTCAGAAGACACCTGGTTGGGCAAGGCCCTGAGCAACCTGAATGCAGGGTCCCAAGGGCATCCTTCCAGTTCCTGGGGCTTTAGCTGTGTGAGCTTGGGGCCAGATCAGAGACAGTGCGGCTGGGGACTGCCCCATTCCTCTGGTGAGTCTGGGGAGAGTTTCCAGATAGTCCTGATGGAGCCTCAGCTAGGGCTGCCCCCAGGGCTGTTTTTAAGCTGGTATTCTTACCCTTGTCTCCTGCCTGAGCAGTTTCACCTGTGCCTGGCCACACACTGCATTGATCTGGACACACGGACAGGCTTCCTGGCTTGACCTGGTACCTGTCTTGTCACGATGGATTTGTCTGGATTCACTGAATTGTGGCTCACCCTTGCTTACTGACTCCAGACCTGATCCTGGTGCCGACTCAGCCTCTTAGTTTGACTTTGGACCTGCCTCATCACCACAGGCTTGTCTAATGATCTGGTTCGTCAGCTGGACCTGGCTGTCATCAGCCAACCTGCCCTGCTTGCCTTGCTCAGGTGCTTCCTCTTCCTGGGAGAGTCCCTTCTTCTGCCTGCCTTGGTACCATGCCTGGCTCTCCTCTGCCATTCCTCTGGGGAGCAGCCAGCCCTCACCACCCCCAGGAACCTGATGGCATCCGAGAACTGTGTTAGAGACTTTCAGAAGTATCTTCCAACCCAAACAGTTCACTGAATTTATGACCATGCTCTAGCCAAGTTAAAAGGAAAGAAAAAAGAAAACAACCAACTTTTCTGGGCAGGGAAGAGAACCCAGCAGTGCTGGCATCGTGTTGATGCCCAGGTTCATAGTGTGGTAGATCTGGGGAAGGGAGAAAGGACCAGAGGAACAGGGGCAGGAAAGGGGTATAGCAAAGAGGAAGGTGGAGGAAGATGTGGAAATGGACAGCAGTGCAGCTGCTATGATATCACTCTGCTCCCTCCTAAATCCCAGAACAAAAGGGTAACATCAGAATGCAGTAGAAGATGTGCACATAGCTCTGTTCCCCCTCCAGCAGCACTATGTCAAAATCCCCATACCTGGAGGTGTTTCCAAGAGGCAGAGATGTGGTGCTGAGGGACCTGGCTTAGCACCAGCCTTGGCAGAGTTAAAGAATGCTTGGACTTGAATCTTAAAGGTCTTTTCCAACCAAAACTATCCTATGATTCTCTGAAAGGATTCACATTCACATGGCAATCCTGAGTTTTCAAACCAGAAATACCTACTGCCACACAAAGATTGAGGCTGATCTGCTGGGGCTGAGAAAGGGGACAGAGCTCTCCTACCTAGGATATATGTCTCCCAAGACAGCCTGTGACACAAAGATGTCTGTGTGGAGAGGCTCAACACCCTCTACAGGTCTTCTTAAAGACCTGCTTCTACCATCACCCATAATAAAAGAGAAGGTCATTGAAGCAGACTGGAAAGATGGATTTAAGCCCCTGTGCCTCCTAAACTCTATTGTTAAATCAATGCATTTATTCCCACAACAGTCACAGAATCACAGAATCCCAGCATGGTAAGGGCTGGAAGGGATTCAAGATTGTCCAGTCCAACCCCCATGTCCAAGCAGAGTCACCCAGAGCAGATTGCCCAGGATCAGAATGTCCAGGGAGGTTTGGAATGTCTCCAGAGAAGGAGATTCCACAACCTCTCTGGGCAGCCTGCTCCAGGGCTCTGGCACCCTCACAGTGAAAAAGTTTCTCCTTATGTTCCTTTGGAGCCTCCTCTGTGCCAGCCTGCACCCATTGCCCCTTGTCTTATCATTGGATATCCCTGAGCAGAGCCTGGCTCCATCCTCCCCACACTGCCCTTCACATCTTTATCAACATGAATGAGGTCACCCCTCAGGCTGCTCTGCTCCAAGCTAAAGAGCCCCAGCTCCCTCAGCCTCTCCTTGGCAGGGAGGTGTTAAGAAAATCAACAAAGTTCCCTTCAGTCATTACCACTGAATTGACTGGGCCAGCAGTGAGTACTGCAGCTGTGCTCTGGTTATCAAAGAATCACAGAATGGCTTAGGTTGGAAGGGACCTCAGAGATCATCTGCTCCAACCTCCCCACCATGGCCAGCAACACCTCTCAGTTACACTTGTCTGCTCAAGGCCTCATCCAGCCTGGCCTTGAACACCCCCAGGGAGGAGGCATCCACAGCCTTCTTGAGCAACCTGTTCCAGAGACTCACCACCCTTGTACTGGGGAACTTCTTCCTAAGATCCAGTCTAACCCTGCTCTCCCTCAGCTTCAGACCATTCCCCCTTGCCCTGTCTCTAGACACCCTCATGAAAAGTCCCTCAGCAGCCTCCCTGTAGGATCCTTTCAGCTGTTGGAAGGCAGCTCTAAGGTGCCACTGGGAACCTTCTCCTTCAGGCTGAACACCCCCAGCTCCCTCAGCCTGTCCTCATAGCAGAGCTGCTCCAGCCCTTGGATCATCTTTGTGGCCCTCCTCTGCCCTCACTCCAACAGCTTTGTGTCATTCTCATGCTGGAGACACCAGAACTACTTTATGCTACAGTGCAGCTAGGAGGTACTCAGGCAGGATGGACTTGCTGTAGGTGTCTGTGCTGACCAGACCTAGACCCATGAGGCTTGTTTCAAGCTTTTGTTCCCCGCTATGTTTTCTGTACCAAAAGACTTAGGTGGGACCTTGTCACCAAGACATCTCTGTTTATTCAAACCCAACCTTTCATCCTTTAGCTTTGGATCACCATCTTCACCCACATGCAACCTGCAGCGTTCCCTCCAAGAGTGTGCTAAGTCCCTCTGAGCTATCTCCCAGAGGCTTGCTGTGACCATTGGATGGGTGACCCTGCAGCTCCCACCGTGGTGTGACCTTCCTGGAGTTATATTTCTGAGTCCTCAATGGGACTGCTCAAAAACATTGCAGTAGGAAGCGCTGGCGAGGATTCCTGGGGACGGATCAGGTTTTCAGCTGGGCGCCCTTTTGAGGCAGCAGGGTCTCGGCTTGCCTTGTTCCCCACAGTCTGATTCTTAAGCATCCCAACATCTGAGTCCCAGGTCTGACCCCGCCGCAGCTGCTTGAAGGTGTTCCGGAAGCCCTCAGTGCTGAAGTAGTAGATCAAGGGGTCCAGCATGCAGTTCATGCTGGCAAACAGCATCGTGGTGATCAGCACCTGGCGCACGGAGCTCTGTGTTTCTGGGTCAACCTTCACCACATGGGCCTTTATCAGCCCATAAACTGCCAGGGTGGTGTTGTAGGGCACGAAGCAGATGATGAAGATGACCAGGTTGACCAAGAGGAGCCGGACGGTCTTTTGCTGCCGCAGGGTTTTGGTCTGGCTGCCCTGGCAGAGCTCCTGGAAGATCCGAACCGAGCAGTAGGTCACGCAGCTGAGGGGCAGGAGAAAGCCCAAGAGCTCAGCCAGCACCACCAGGGGGAAGAGGTTGTTTTGCCATATGTTGTCACTGAAGCTTTCAAAGCACAAGTAGACAGTCTGGTTCCGTACTTCACAGTGGTTTTGCTTGTGGACTATGGCCGTGGGGATGGAGCCCACGAAGATCATAACCCAGACGATGAGGCAGAGGAGCTTGGCCACCTTGGGGCGCCGCATGTGGCGCCAGCGGAGCGGGTGGACGATGGCAACGTAGCGATCCAGGTTGATGCACATGAGGAAGAGGCAGCTCCCGTACATGTTGATCTGGAAGACAGAGCCAGAGACCTGGCACAGGGTGCTGCCGAAGGGCCAGTGGTGGTTGGAATAGTAGTAGAGCCGCAGCGGCAGGGCCAGGGAGAAGGTGAGGTCGCTGACAGCCAGGTTGAACATGTAGATCATCACGACAGACTTGAGGCGCAGGTAGCGGACGAATATCCACAGGGCCGTCACGTTCAGCGTCAGGCCGGTCACGAAGATCAGGATGTAGCCGGGCAGGAGGAGGTGGTGGTTGAAGCTGTAATCCTTGCATGCCTGGGACGCATTGGAAGCTGACATCCCCGGCAGGGATCAGGGCAGGGTCGTGCCGAAATGGCTGAGCCTGACGGCGGGCTAAGGAGGCACGAAAGATAGCACTGAGAGAAGTCATTCCCCTCTGAGGAGCTATAGGCAGGTCACTCCCCTCATCTGCAGCTGGCAGGGAGATTGGGGTATCTCCCTCTTGACTGATGCTGCTTTGGATTGCTTCTCCATGGTCATCTGGCAGGGATGGAGTCAGCTTCTGCCTCTAGTTCAGCAATTCTTTTCAGTGGTTATGGAGATGCTGGTGTGGTGGAGGATCTTGCCAGCTGTCAGCACAATTCCTGGTCGGAGTGGAAGACCAAGACAGAAGAGATTAAGTTAGAGAAGGATCTCTTGAAACATTAAAATCCCACTACGGTGGCTTTTGCAGCAAGAACTCACAAAGAAACTGAAAGACTAAGAAAAATGGACCTTCAGTACCTGAAGGGCTATAAGAAGGCTGCAGAGGGGCTGTTTGCAAGGGCCTTCAGTGACAGAATGAGAGGAAGTGGTTTGGAATGAGAGAAGAGCAGATTTAGATTGGATGTTAGGAACAAGTGCTGCACCATGAGAGTGCTGGAGCACTGGAACAGGTTGCCCAGGGAGGGAGTTGATGTCCCATTCCTGGAGATCTTCAAGGTGAGGCTGGACAAGGCTTTGAGCAAGCTGACCTAGTGGAGGATGTCCCTGCTGACTGACCTTTGGAGGTCCCTTCCAACTCAAACCATTCTGTGACACCAGGAAAGTAAGCAATTACATGTCAGAAGGTGGCAGAGCACAGAGAAGGTGCTTGTAGAGAATCATTTATGGCTCAGCTCCAGAAAACGCATCTTGACTGGATCAAGAAAGGGACAGCACAAGAGTATGCAGAGAAAGCATTCAGGGCAGCTCCAGATAAAAGAGAGAATGAAAATGGGGAGAGCAAGCATTTTGAGGGGAAAATGCTGACTAGAAAGAATTTGAGATAAACCAGGACTTTGCACATCCACTGTAGATAAAAGGAATGATCCCACAGTTAGACTTTACTCCAACCTAGCGGCTGCTCCTGTGTGAAACACCCCACACTTGCCCCATGAAGGGATGCTAATGGACCTGGTCCTGTTCATTCATAGATGTATAGAATGGTTTAGGCTGGAGAGGACCTTAAAGATCATCCTGTTCCAGTTCTACACTTGCCCTTATTGAAGTTCATTTAATTTCTCCGCACCCAACTCTACATCCTGTCTGGGTCATGCTGGATGCCAGCACAACTGTCTGGTGTGTCAGCCACTGCTCCCAGTTTGGTATCATCAGCAAGCTTTCTGAGCCTACACTCTGTCCCTTCACCCAGGTTGCTGATGAAGATGTTGAACAAGGCTGGACCCAGTACTGACCCCTGAGGAACACCACTGACCACAGGCCTCCAGCCAGATTCTGCCTCACTAACCACAACTCTCTGAACTTTGTCCTCCAGGCAGCTCCCAATCCACCTCACTGTCCACTCACCCAGTCTGCACTCACTGAGCTTGGTTGTGGTAGGCAAGCACAGCCCATACTGTGAGAGGTCAATGGTCAGGCTACAACCAGTGCTTTTTCTCAGGTCAGGGATTTGAAAGGGCAGCAGGGGAGACGGGCAATCCTGGCAATATGCTCCCTCAAGTCCTCTTCCTGCTTCTAACATGTTGTAGCTCAGGGAGTTCCTGAGCCAGAGGGGACCTGTTTGTATTCCAGTGGCCTTCCAGCACCTAAAGGGGGCTAAAGGAAGCTGCAGAGGGACTGTTTGCAAAGGCCTGCAGTGATAGGACAAGGGGCAATGGTTTGAAATGAGAGAAGAGCAGATTTAGATTGGATGTGAGGAACAAGTTCTGCACCATGAGGCTGCTGGAACACTGCAACAGGTTGCCCAGGAAGGGAGTTGAGGCCCCATCCTGGAGATCTTCAAGGTCAGGCTGGAGAAGGCTCTGAGCAAGCTGATCTAGTGGAGGATGTCCTTGTTGACTGCAGGGTGTTTGGACTGCATGACCTTTGGCGGTCCCTTCCAACCCAAACCATTCCATGATGCAGTAGTCCTCATGGAAGTTTTCCTTCATGATTTTTTCCAGTTGCTTTTTGATTCAATGTAAAACTTACCTCCTACAACATCCAGTGCCAGGAGTGCCAAGGAGCTCCAGAATGTAAATCATAGCTCAGGTGCAGAGGCACTTCCTTGTACCAGTGTTTTTGAATCACCACCTAGATTCAATTCCTAGTTGAAGTGTTGGAGAAGAGAGTGGAAAGACCCTCCCTGTGCTCCTTTGCCTGACCACTGATGTCTGCCATATTTCCTGTCAGTAACTCTGGGGGTATTTTTGAGTCTAAAGGGTCCTTGTCTTCACAGCTGTTTCTCAAAGAGGAGCCGTTGTGCAATATCAAACATCCTTGTTGCCCTTCTCAGGACCTTTCCACTTCTGCTGCAGCCTTGGTGATGAAATGTGCAGGGTTATTTTGAGGCCAGTCACTTGTACTTAATCTCAACAGTTCTTTGCAGCCAGACCTCATCTTTTCTAACCTGAATAATTTCGTGTCTCAAGCGGATTTGTTATTTTATTATTCATCCCTCATGAATAAGTCAGAGAGTCCAGACCCCAGCACCGGTGTCTTATAACTCTGCTGAGAAAACCAGCCACCGACCCTCCTTCCCTCTCCTGTATTTTAGGGACTTTTTATCCAGGCAGGAGCCTATTCTCTATGTGTTGTTAAGCACCATTTTGGTGAGAGCCCTCTTGAAAGCCTTTTGAAAAGGCCACTGCCCACGTGCTTGTTTACTCCTTCAGAGAAGAAAGGTGGGGCACAGCATCCCTTTATCACAGCCACAATGACTCTTCCCCAGTAATCTGATGTGATTGCATGCCCATTGAGTTTGTCCTTCATGAGAGCTTCTACTAATTGGTTCAGCACAGACATCAAGCTCCCTGGTCTGAATCTCCCAACAGCCTTTTCTCCAACCGTGGCTGCTACTGAGACTTTCTAAGCAGTTCTAAGCAGATGTTTATACCACAGGGTAGTCAGTTCCTCCACTTCCCAGCTGCTTTCAGACCTTTCAGGTCCCTTCCAACCCAAACAATTCTATGATTCTATTATTAAACAGCCACTTCCTCCTAGCACCGCAAAAATGCTGAATGAGCACAGCGTGGTGGGACGTGGGGTGATTCATGGGGCTAAAAATGAGGTGCAATAAGCTCAAAAACTCTTGCCAAGCATGCTGCAGGGCCAGGGTTCCTCAGAGCAGCTCATCACTTAAGCCCTGGGAGTGTTCTAGGGCTGCCCAAGGGGATGCAGAGAACTGGGGTGCAGAGCAGTGCAGCTGAGAACAATCTGCATAGGCTTGCTTAGCAAATAGCAAAGAGCACAGCAAACCTCAACCAAAACACCCAGGCCTGATGTACAAATTGAAGCCACATCTCCTCATGACTGTGGCTGCTTGTCACCTGCTGCAGGTGATATTTAAGCCCCACTTTTCACTATTTTTTTTTTCCCTAACAAAGAAATGAGACCACTTTGACAATTCCAACCGCAAAGACATCCAGTACTTAGGGTGGCTTGATTTTGATGACAGGCATGACACCAAAGCTAAGACCTCTGTATTTAACTCATGAGGGCTGATCATTCTGCTGCTGCCTGCTCCCCAGAGGTGTCAGCCCTTTCATCTCCTGAGAGAGAAGAGTGGAAGAGGACTTCCTCTGTAGGCACTTTGGCAAGCAAGCTCTGCAGCTTGCCCACGCTTTTGGTATCCCAGGATCCCAAAGAAAAGGTCTGTTTGGATAAGCGCCAAGCCGTACCTTGCACCTCTAGGTTCACAGGGCACAGAAATGGCACAGCAGGTTCCCCAGTGCCCTGTGGCAGCACAGATGCAGCAGCTCATGGGCACCAGTGCCCAGCACACCCAAACCGCCCAGCTCCCCCAAACTGCCCAGCTCCCCCAAACCGCCCAGCTCCCCAGCTCTTTCCTCCTCGCTTACCTCTCTCCTGGTGACGAGCCAAAGGCGCACAAGGGCTTGCTGGCTGCTAATCGCTGTCACTGCAGAGGTTTTGATCAGAGCACCAAAACTGCAAGCAGCTTGAATCAACACAGAACTCTTTGGCAAGCTCTTTGGTGACTTGTTCACCCAAATCACAGCTGTCCCCTTCTGTGCTGTGGCTGATTCTGTGTCTGTCAGGCTTCAGTTCATCTCCTCCTCCTTTCTCACTTCCTGATGTGCTGCTGGCTGGCCACAACACATGAACTTTGTTATCACAAGCTGATAAGCTGTAACACATCTCTGAAAGCAAACGTCACTGTGAAAGAAGGAACACCCAGGTGTCCTTGCAGCCGAGGAGACCTTCTCTGAGTCAGAGTGACAAATACTTGCTTGCATTCCCAGGCTAACTCAGCTTTCCATCAGAACTGAGAGTGGAAAATGAAAACATCCCCCTCCCCAAAACCTTGCCAAACAAGAAATAGAAGTGAAATACGGGAAGTTAGAAGCAAAATTGATTCAGTCACAAGCCAGTGCAAAGGCTCAGATCCTGTCAGTCCCATGGGCTTGGGTGTCTTGGGGCTGAGTTCCCACTCAGGGGCCCAGCTGTGCACTGGCGTGTGTCAGGGACCCAAAAAGAACCAATCTGTGAAGAGGTGGTCAGTTCCTGTGGCAGGCAAAGGTGTGTTTGCCACAGATGTCAAGCCCTGTCAGGCCAGGCTAGAGGAGACAAGATTCCAAGGAAGCACAAGGGCTGATTTAGCAGGACAGCTTCAATCTGGCACCGCCAGGCACACTTGGGAAGGGATCTGCCCTCTGCAGAGGCCTTCTGGCACTGTTGCTGCAAGTCCTTTTTCTGCTTTGCCACTCCCAGCTCACCTGGAAGAGGGCAGAGATCATCAGGACTCCTAATCCCTACCATTGCCCTTCCCCAGAAGCAGCTGCCCCGAGACGTCCTGCCTGTGGACTCCCTCTTTCTCTGTGGTCCTTGCCCAGCCCTTTTAGCTGCTGGGGTCTGGCTTTATCACTCCCAGCCTGCCTTGTCCTGCTGCCATGCAGGGAATGAGATGCCAAGGGATATAGGGTTGGACCCGACGATCTCTTGAGGTCCCTTCCAATGTCTAATATACCGTGACACCATGACATGCTCCTGCTGCTCAGAAATCCTTCCAGCACCCAAACCACTGATCTCACCCTGCTCCTTTGTAGTGCCTCTCTTTTTTAACCACATCCCCTTTCTAACTTCCCAGCTGCTGGGATCTTTGTTCCAACAGCTTTTGTTGACTCTCCTGCTCCCATCAAGGCTCTGCTACTGATAAAGGCTTGCAGATATACTGAGGAGCTGAGGGGGATGTCCTCCTCCCTTTGCAAAAGAAGTCTAACACACCCTGTGGGAAAGTTCCCCTCCTCTCCTCTTTATCTGTTGTGTCCTCCAGCCCCAGCATGTGCACACAGCTGGCTGGGTATGGCCATCCTGGCTTTACCTGGTGTGTCGGAATAGGAGGACCTGGTGGCCCTTTAGCCTGGCCTGCGAGCCCGCGCCACTCCGCAGCTTCCCTCACTCACCTCACTAGGTCTGGGTGCATCAGCCCACGGATTCCATCTCTGCCGGCTCAGGTGGGCTCACCCCTCTGCCCCTCACAGTCTCCTGGAGGCCCAGCTGGTCGGGAAGAGCAGCGCAACCCCTGGCATTTCCGTTCCGCTCCCGAGTCGCCAGCAGGTCAGACCAGATTGCTGGGGGTGTGTTGGAGGCTACACCCTGATGCTGCAGATCCCAACACGCCTGCTTCCCTGGAGTGATGACTCCAGAAAGCAGGAGCTAGGACCCCACGGAGAGCTGGGGAGGCCAGGAGAGAGGTGGGAAGCACGCTACAGCCAGAGGTTTGAGGTGATGACTGACGAGCCACAGACCTCTGCGTGCAGGGAGATGTGGGAGAGCAGAGCCAAGGGGTGAGCCCACCCGTGGGGCCATCCTCAAGAGCCAAAGCAGGGCCAGAGCAGCAGCCTTTCTCTTTTGCAATGATTCAGACAGGAAAAGCAGAAAGCTCTGGGATGCGTGAGGGGTTGCATCGCGCAGGGCAGTGGGGACAGCTGGTGCTTCCCAGGCCTGCCAGGGGAACAACAGGCTGCTCTCCCTTAACATTTTGGTTCTGCAGTCACACAACTCACATCTTCCTGGACTCCCAGAGGCTCAGGAAAAGGCCACCCAGCGAGAAGAGGGGCAGCCACCCCACTATGCCTGCTTAGGAGAAGGGCAAGGACTGCCCCTCTTGGAGAAGGAAATAAGAGGGGTGAAGGGAGAGCTGCCAGGGAAGGAGTTAAGAGAGCCAGGAAGCAGTCAGACTGTGTCTGCTGGCTGCAGGGCAGACAAGAAGAATCTCCAGCCTGGAGGAGGCAGATGTGGGAGGGTGCTCAGGATGGCAGCTGGGTTGAGGAAGGCAGCAGCTCCCCTCTCTGCTCCCGTGAACTGTCACTGGAGAGGAACTCCCCGACTCTGCAGAGGGCTTGGTAACAGAGTGATGATGAGCTGGGGACTCTGGTGACAGCTGCTTGGTGCTGCCAGGTTTTTCTTGTGAGGAAGGTTCTGTCTGCTGCTGACAGGGCTCTGGGAGGCTTCCTTGTGAGGAAGTGACTTAGTTGGAGCGAGGAAGGGGCAGCCTCTTCTCCTTGGTGTCAAGCAACAGGACCAGAGGAAATGGTTTCAAGCTGCACCAGGGGAGGTTCAGGGTGGGTGTTAAGAAATATTTCTTCACTGAAATGATTCTCAAGCATTGGAATGGTCTGCCCAGGGCAGTGGTGGAGTCACCATGCCTGGAGGAGTTCAAGCAGTGTGTGGAGCTGGTGGTTAGGGACATGGTTTAGTGGTGACCCTTCAGTTCTGGGCCAAAGTTTGAGCTGGATTATCTCCAAGACCTCTTCCAACCAAATATATTCTTTTAGTCTGTGACTTGACTGTGGAAGCAAACCACCAGGTCACCTGTTGATAGGGCAGCAGAGACCAAGAATCTGACACTGAGGCATGTGAGCTCCAGGGGCTGCCTGTGCTTTACAGAGCAGGGCCAGAGCTGTTGTGGGAGTGTCTGTAGGGCAAGGGCAGGGCAGGTTGCAGGAGGTGATTCAGGCAGCTGCTGCAACGTGGCTGGAGGTGGAGTTTTGCTGCAGACATGATGGAGATGATGTGGCTGCACATGGTGCTGATCCCTGTGCAGCATGTCCTGGCTCTCACCTGGCTTTGTACCAGCTGGGCTGGAGGTGCTCTCTCCTAAGGAAATAGGCAGGTCTGTGAGAAAAGAGTGGCAGAAGGAACCTGGGCAACTCAAAGGCAGCACATCAGAAAGGGAATCTCAGGGAACATGAAGGGAGAGGGCCAGAGAAGCTAAAGAGGCACAGAACAGGGTGGGGAGCAGGAACGTCTGATTCAGCACAGACAAGAGGCAGCACATTTCCTTCCCTGCCCTGTTTCTGCTCTAAAATAAGGTTGCAGAGGACCTAGTGCCCCACAGACTAGTTCTATCCCATCTGTGACTGAAACTTTCCCCTGTCCCACAAGTACCTGGCCAAGTAGCCTTCTCTGGGGGCAGTCCTATAGGACTGCAGTGACTGCAAGGGCCTGACAGGACTGCAGGTGAGCAAGTCCAGCTCTGCAGGTGGCAAGTGGAAGCCACAGATGGGTTGAAGCTAGGTGCAGAGCTGGCTGTTGAGGAATGCTGGCACCAGCTACACTCTCACCATTGGAACTGCTCCAAGGCTGCAAGTCTTCAGAGTCACAGACTGTTAGTGCTCGGAAGGGACCTCCAAAGTTCATCCAGTCCAATCCCCCTGCCACAGCAGCATCACCTAGGGCAGGTCACACAGGAACACATCTAGGTGGGTTTGGAATGTCTCCAGAGAAGGAGACTCCACAACCTCTCTGGGCAGTCTGCTCCAGGGCTCTGGCACCCTCACAGGGAAAAACTTTCTCCTTCTGTTCACATGGAACCTCCTCTGCTCCAGCTTGCACCCATGGCCCTTGTCCTGTCATTGGACATCAAGGAGAACATCCCAAATCAGTGAGGGGGAGGCAGCACAGGCAGAGTTGGCACAGGGTCCCTTCAGTGTGCCCATGGGTCCCCCTGGCATGTTCCTGGGCTAGTGTTGGAGTGCCACAATGGGCCCAGCCCCAGAGTGACCAGTGCCTTCCTCTACAGGCTGACAGCTGTCAGCACAGGGTGGAGTGAGCCGAATAGAGTGAGCCAAGTGCAGATGCTGCTACAAACATCCATGTTCTGGCTACACTTCTTTCTTACTCAGGGTACTCTGCCACCAGCCCAGCACTCTGGAGCTGCAGCTCAAATCAAACCTTTTGCTCAGAAGCTACACTTCCTTTTTTCAGGGCACAGAAAAAGGCTCTGCCTACACTGTCAAAGCAGCATGAGTCAGGTCTTGCCTGTGTTTGCAGGCAAGCAGGCCAACAGAGCTATGGGCAGGGTCTCTCTGAATCCTAGAGACAAAGCTGCAGAGCCCTCCCTGAGGAACTGGAGCAGCCAGTCCCAGGAAACTGCAGCATCTGACTAAGGAGGTGAGGAGGAGAGGGTGAGAGGCCTGAGGTGGTTTAGCCTGGAGAAGAGCAACCTGAGAGGGCATTTATCAGTGCTTATCAGTATCTGGTGGAGGTCATGAGAAGGGGCTGGGCTCTTGTCACTAGTTCCCACTGGTAGGACAAAGGGCATCTGGCACAAACTAGAACACAGAAGACCAAGTGCAGGGTCCTGCATCTGGGTCGAGGCAATCCCAGGCACAAATACAGGCTGGGCAGGGACTGGCTGGAGAGCAGCCCTGAGGAGAGAGACTTGGGGGTGCTGGTGGACGAGAAGCTCAACATGAGCTCTCAATGTGCACTTGCAGCCCGGAAAGCCAATCAGATCCTGGGCTGCATCAGGAGAAGTGTGACCAGCAGGTCAAGGGAGGTGCTTCTCCCCCTCTACTCAGCTCTGGTGAGACCCCACCTGGAGTACTGCCTCCAGTTCTGGAGCCCTATTACAGGAGGGATGTGGATGTGCTGGAGCGTGTCCAGAGAAGGGCCACGAGGATGATCAGAGGGCTGGAGCACCTCTCCTATGAGGACAGACTGAAGGAGTTGGGGCTGTTCAGTCTGGAGAAGAGAAGGCTCCGAGGTGACCTCATTGTGGCCTTCCAGGATCTGAAGGGGGCCTACAGGAAGGCTGGGGAGGGACTTCTCAGGATCTCAGGTAGTGATAGGACTAGGGGGAACGGAATGAAGCTGGAAATGGGGAGATTCAGGCTAGATGTGAGGAAGAAGTTCTTCACCATGAGAGTGGTGAAGCCCTGGAATGGGTTATCCAGGGAGGTGGTTGAGGCCCCATCCCTGGAGGTGTTTAAGACCAGGCTGGACGAGGCTCTGGCCAGCGTGATCTAGTGTGGGGTGTCCCTGCCCATGGCAGGGGGTTGGAACTAGATGATCCTTGTGGTCCCTTCCAACCCTGACTGATTCTATGATTCCATGATTCTATGATTTCACTTGAACTTAAGGAGAAACTTCTTTCCTTTTGAGGGTGCTGGAGCACTGGCCCAGTCTGCCCAGAGGGGCTGTGGAGTTTCCTTCTCTGCAGAGTTTCAAAACCCACCTGGACATTGCAACCCTGGGCAGCCTACTCTGGGTGACTGCTTTAGCAGAGGCTTGTACTGGATGATTTTTAGAGGTCCTTTCCAACCCCTACCATTCTGTGGCTGTCTGATTCTAAACCTGCGTAGGAGGAGGCTCAGCTCCTGATATCCCCTCTCCATGGCTCCCCTTTCACTTCCCTTGGGGGCTGCTGAATTCTCTCATTCAATGGGACACCCAGCTCAAGGACTTATGGTGCCAAAGGTGAGACTGTTGAGCCAGAAGGATCCTACAGAGCCTGCTGGCTCCAGGCCTTGGGGAACTGCAGCCATTTCTCCCAGGCAGTCTCCAGCTGAATGCATCCTGCCAGCCTGCCTGCAGTTGCAGCCTCTTGGTGAGCAACATAATCTCTGCACCTCGGTCAAAGCCACTGGTTCTCAGCCACCAAAGTACTAAAGGATCAAAAAGTAAACGTGAGTCAAACCACAGCACGCTCTTGCAGATCTTCTTTGCTTGTCTCACCAGCCCCAGCTGCCAGAGGGCAGAGGCAAACAGATCCTGGCAGGTCAGCTGAGAGAGCTCAAGATACTCAACAAGCTCCTACAGTATCCCCAGGCCAGAGGAGCTGTAAAAGGATTGCAGCAAGCTGCACTGTTGCAGGGCCCTGTGTTGAACTGACCTGCAGCTGCTTCCAAAGCTGGAATAGGGAGTCAGAACCCCCTGGGAAGAGCAGTGCGCAGATCCAGAGTGCAGAGGTCAGCATGTGCTTGAGGAGGAGTGGTCCTGCACAGCCAGGAGCTCTGTGCTGCTGCTGCCTCTGTTTCCTACCCCGGGGCTGCTTTTGCTCTACCTGGGTGGGGATGGCGCACCCTTCAGAGCACTCCTCGGGCCAGGTTAAGAAGCATCTGCTTCACACTGCATGCAGAGGGGGAGGAGCACAGCCAGGCAACTGTTCACTCCCGCGGCTCCAGAGCCTGTGTGCACAGGGACGCTGTTTCTGCAGGCCATGCAGACTCCCAGGAGACAGGAGGTGGGAGGAGGATGACTGCAGAGGTGATGGCACACTGCAGATGAGCACAGTGTGCAGACTGACTTGCATGGCACCCAGCCCTGCCTGCAGCTAAAGCCCAGCCTGCGTGCACTTTGCTCAGGACTCAAGGACAGGAACTGTCAGCTGCTGCCACTGCTGGCTCAGGTCACCCTCTGCCTGCTCACTCTGTGCTGGGGGGTGCCCGAGGCACATTCCTGCTCTCTATGGGATGGCTTGGTCCAGCAGGTTTGCCTGTGCTCACCAGCTGCTCCGGGGAGGGGCATCGACACCAAGAGACTGGCAGCCCCTGTGCTGAAGGGCAGCCCTGCATGGCTGCCGTGCTGTGACCCAGCAGGTGGGGTGATGGGTTCTGCCCTTACCTGCTGGGGGAGGGGGCCCTTGCCTGCACACCCTCGTTGGTGCTGCAGCCTGGAGAAGAGCCCTTTGTGCCCATAGACTACTCCAAGGAGGAGGTCAATGGGCTCAACAGCCAGACACTGTTCTGTAGCTGTTTCTTCCAGCCTTGATATGCCTTGGGCAGGGGATCCAAGTCTGGGAAGCAAGGGAGCAGGGGCAGCCCCTTGTCCTGAGGGGGTCTCTGAAGCCCTGGTCTGGCCAGGGAAGCTTCCTTAGCACTGGTTTCTGTCTTGACAGGTCACAGGAGTACTGCATGATAACATTCATGCTGGCACACAGGAGACCATCATCAGGCCAGAGAGAAGCTTGCCCAGGGAAGAGGGAGCTGGGGCCAGCCAGAAAGCTGCTGGCAGGGAGCAGGAGATCGATGGGCACGCAGGGGTGCCCGTCACAGCTTGGTGCATCCATTTTTGGGGTGGGTGGAGAAGCAAAGTACATTTTGATTCCAGCATCTGGGAAGCAAAGAGTAACTTCAGTTTCCCACGGGCTCACTTTGCTGCTCTCTTGTTTTTCACCATGGCTCAGATCTCCCACAGCCTGCTGAGCACTGCTGGCACAGCCTGACGAGCTGTTTGCCTCCTGTAGCAATGATTCCCATCCCCTCTTTCCTCTCGCCTCATCTTCCCTAAGGAAATGCTTGTCTGTCTTTGGATCCCCTGACCCTGCTGCCCAGGGAAGCCCTTCCAAGCACCAGCTGAGCTGTTTAATGAGGATCATCTTCTGCCTCTGCTCTGCTCCTCACACCCACGTGTTTGTTGCAAAGAGCTGCAGCTTCTGCTGGGTGTCAGGAAGCCACCTTCTTGGGTTTTGTGTCCAGCTCCACCCCACAGGAGCTCCCAGCAGTTCGCTAACAACTGCATCAACATGAAAAGATGGAGCTGGCCAAGACATTTGCATACCCTCAGCAGGAATATCCTCCTGAGTCCTCCTGACTCTCATCATCCACAACAAGAAGCATTGAAGGGTTACAGGTAGGCTGTCCTTGATTCAAACACAAGAAAACTGCTGCCCTCAGCATCACACCTGAAGAAGCACAATTAATGCTCATGAATATTTGGATGTAGACAGCGGTGACATTTATCTGTGAGGACAGCAGAGACAAACTATGGGAAGGCACTGGGCCCCTCAGCCTGCCTGCCACACGTCCCAGAATACCCCCAAGAGAGGGAAAAGAGGAACGCAAAGGGGAATAAAGTCTGCCAGATAGGTTTGTTGGGTTGAGAGACAGAGGAAAAGAAGACAAAGAGAACATCCTGCAATATTGCCTTATCTCCTGGCATTCTCAGGTGCTCCTGCTGTCGGCAGCTGAGCTTCTGAAGGCAGCAGCAGTGTGAGTGTGGCTGTGCCGAGGAGCAGTGCCAGAGTGTTTGGCATCGCCAGGAGAGGACCCAGGCAGAGCCCCTGGCTGCACCTATGGCCGTGGCACAGTGGATTGCAAGCAAGTGAGAAGCCCAGGGCCTGTCCAAGGGTCTGATGGGAATCACTTCCCTGGCAGAGCTGCAGAAGCAAGCAAGAAATAATTGCCCTCAAGCTGGAGTCCAAGGGAGCAGACGGCCCACTGACGTTCACAGCTAAATATAAAGACACAATTTTTATGAGAAAATTGCTCCTTTTCTTTTTTTTTTTCCCCCTTTTTCTTTTTGCTCTGAAGCAAAATACAACAGAAGTGGTCCCAAAGTCTTTCAGCTGCACAGATATAATTATGCCACTTAAATTTCCTGATGGAAGGGTGCAGGGAAAGTATGACTGCAGAGAATTTAAGGGTGCTGTTGCTATGGTGCTGGGATGCTTCTTGGCTCCTGAAATGTTAAACACTTCAAAAAGCAGCTCATCAGGTCAAGCTTTCCTCAAGGCCCATCAAAGCCCATGAGTCAGGCTTCTGTGGTCAGCCCTAGGGGAAGCTAGGAGGAGGTAGCCAGGTTGTGGAATAAGCTGTGGGGAAGAGGCCATGAGCTTCAGAAAATTGTGGCCAGTGTTTTACCACTGCCACCCCAGCAACAGAAATGTGGAGAAACTGAAGAGCCCAGTGACGGGCCACCAAAGCTCCCCTGCCTTGCAGCCCGTGACCTGCGAGGAGAGGCTGGGGCAGCTCTGCCTGCTCATCAGGGTGGAGACGAGATGGGGCTGTGAGTTAATGGCAGCCCTTAACACATCCCCACTGTGAATGTGAAAGATGTGAAGGATCCCTTCAGCCGGAAAAACCCGTTAAGATCACTGAGCCAAACCATTCTCTAACGCATACGAAGTCTGAAGCTAAACCATGTCTCTTAGCACCGCAGCTCTACCTCTTTCAAACACCTCCAGGCATGGCGATTCAACCACCTCCCTGGGCAGCCTCTTCCAGTGCTTCAGAATCCTTTCAGTCAAGAAGTTTCTTCTAATATCCAACCTAAACCTCTCCTGCTGCAACTTGAGGCCATTCCCTCTCCTCCTATCACTTGTTACTAAGGAGAAGAGACCAACCCACACCTAACTCCAACCTCCTTCCAGGGAGCTATAGAGAGCAATGAGGTCTCCTCTCAGCCTCCTTTTCTCCGGGCTGAACACCCCCAGTTCCTTCAGCTGCTCCTCACCAGCCCTGTTCTCCAGACCCTTCACCAGCTTCCTTGCCCTTCTCTGGACCCAGATCAGAGGTTAAACAATCTTCACTGCTCAGCTGTGCTTTAGTTTGGAGGGGTCACTGTTGCTGGCTGAGAGCTGGCTGAGCACACTGCTAAGCAGAGACCTTCCAGGGACATTGGTACTCCTTTTAACTTGGTGGTTTTCCACACTGACACAGGCACTGCACAGGGATCATTGCATTCAGACCAGTCACATTTTGTTTGATTAGGAAACTGGGGCACTTTTAGGCTATGCCTTTAACAATTTTTTTTTCACAGAGCTTGAACAGAAAGTAGCAGAAGGTAAATAAATCACTATTGGGTGTAAAAAGGGAAATAGTGATGGTTCTAAATAATCCCACTGGAAAGATAAGAGACTCAAACTAGTGATATAAACAATTTCTCTCCTCACTTCCTCAGGCTGGGAGCTACTAACTAGCTTCTGCTTGACCTCGGCTGCATTGTTTTGGCTAAGTCTAACAAAATCTCTCTCTGCTCCTTTCTCTTGTCCCTTTTGTATACAGAGGGGCAAGGCAGGGGGGCAGTATCACAGTATCACAGTATTACCAAGGTTGGAAGAGACCTCGAAGATCATCGAGTCCAACCTGTAACCACAAACCTCACGACTAGACCATGGCACCAAGTGCCACATCCAGTCCCCTCTTGAACGCCTCCAGGGACGGCAACTCCACCACCTCCCCGGGCAGCCCATTCCAATGGCGAATCACTCTCTCGGTGAAGAACTTTCTCCTCACCTCGAGCCTAAACTTCCCCTGTTGCAGCTTGAGACTGTGTCCCATTGTACTGGTGCAGGGAGGGAGAAGCCATTAGCTCCCCTGGTCTTTGGCCAGGGGGTCCTTGTGCTGTTCATTAATTGTCAATAGCTGTAAATACTGCAAATGCTGTGTATTTTGTGCCTATTCATTGCATTCCATTGTAGATTGCAGTTTTGCTTGTAAACACAGATTTCATTTGCTTCCAGCTGAGCTGGTCTGGCAAATTTAATGTCGGGGGTGGGTGGATTTTGTAAGAGACTAAACCTCTTCTCTCTTGATGTGAATCAACAAAGATAAAAATCACCTTTTCTCCTCGCCCAGACAATAGCTGCCAAGGGAGGGGATGGTGAGCAGACGCCACTGGATAACGACTCTCTGGAATGTGCATAGACAAGATCGTCTCTATCCATCAGCTACCCCAGGAAGGGAGGATGGTGAAAAGGATACAATGGATTCACCATCTGGACACATACCTAAAAAAACCCTGTGACTAAAAACCTGTACAAAAGACAAGGGCAATGCCTGCTCAGGAGAAGGAAAAGGGGGAAGAAAGTACAAGGAGAGAAAGGACAAACACAGGAGAAGAGACATCACCATGTAGCCTGGAAGCAGCAGATCAGGAGGAACCCGCTCTCTACAACTACCTGAAAGGAGGTTGTAGCCAGGTGGGGGTTGGTCTCTTCTCCCAGGCAACCGGTGACAGAACAAGAGGACAGTCTCAAGCTGTGCCAGGGGAGGTTTATGCTCGAGGTGAGGAGAAAGTTTTTCCCAGAAAGAGTAATTGGCCACTGGAATGTGCTGCCCAGGGAGGTGGTGGAGTCACCATCCCCGGAGGTGTTCAAAAAAGGCTTGGATGTGGCACTTGGAGCCATGGTTTAGTCATCAGGAGGTGTTAGGTATTAGGTAATAGGTTGGACTTGATGATCCCTGAGGTCTTTTCCAACCTGCCTGATTCTATGATTTTCTGTGTCCTAAGCTCTGCCTGCTGCAACTCATGGAGCTGAAGAGGCTGCTCGGAGAAGGACTTGGACTTTGGGATCTATCCCTTCCCTCCTCCAGCAGAGGACAGCACAGCCAACAAGGATGACATCTCCTCCACAGACGCAAACTGTCTGGGGGGGTGGTGTGGTAATACAATTCCTTTCCTCTTCTCTCTCCATCTCTCTATTTTCCCCCTCTCTCCATTCTTCTGTTCTGCCCACTTTATTCTGTTAATGGGTGTTGTTATTTTGGCTTCCTTTGTGCCTCTAATTTCACAACACAGGAATATTCAAAAGAACTGAGTCTCTTTTCCTTTCTGGGCTGAGACAAATTTTCAACCCACCACAGAAACAGAGAATGAATCTTTTTTCTTTTTGCTTCTTCTCCCCCCCCCCCTTGTTGGTTATAAAATGGAATATTTTCCCTGGTTGCAAAAGGCAGTGTTTAAAATGGACTGCTGGGGTCATAACACAGCCTCAGCTGGAGTGGGCTCATGAGCACACATGCTTGGGTGACCTGCTCAGGTTTGCTCAGCACAAGAACAATCTGATCTAACCACAGTTATCCCTACTGCAAGCAAGGGCTTGGACTACACAGCTCCAGAGAGGTCTTCTGCCAAAACACAGCCACACAATGTTAGTGCTTGGAAGGGACCTCCAAAGATCCCCCTGCCACAGCAGCATCACCTAGGGCAGGTCACACAGGAACACATCCAGGTGGGTTTGCAAAGTCTCCAGAGGAGACTCCACAACCTCTCTGGGCAGCCTGCTCCAGGGCTCTGGCACCCTCACAGGGAAAAACTTTCTCCTGTTCACATGGAACCTGCTCTGCTCCAGCTTGCACCCATTGCTCCCACATCTGAAATATTGTGTCCAGGTCTGTGACCCTCAGTTCAAGAAGGACCTCAGGGAACTGCTTGAGGGAATCCAGCACAGAGCCACAAAGATGCTGAAGGCAGTGGAACATCTCCCTGCTGAGGAAAGGCTGAGGGAGCTGGGGATCTTGAGCTTGGAGCAGAGGAGCCTGAGGGGAGACCTCATTCCTGTTGATAAAGAGGTGAAGGGCAGTGCCAGGAGGATGGAGCCAGGCTCTGTATCATTGGGCATCCATGAGCAACAAGGGGCAAGGTCCACCTCTCCAGCCTGTGCAAGTCCCTCTGGGAGGATCCTTTCCCTCCAGCATGTCAGCCACACCACACAGCTTGGTGTCATCTGCAAACCTGCTGAGGGTGCCTCAGCCCCACCGCCGATGTTACACACACTGATGTTACACACACCTTTATCATCACTAATGAAAGGGCTTACAGAGGCCAGCAGAAATCTTTCCTCTTGCCATGCTGCACAGCTCCAGCTTCCTGAAGCTCAGACTTGCCTTTACTCATCAAGGAGGTTATTTCCAGTCCCTCTAAAAGGGCAAATTTCTCTCACTCCGTTTTAGAAACTGGAATTTTAGGCTGCATCACTGACAGCTGCTCCTGGAAATCTGCAAGCTAGGCAGTTTTCTGGAGGAACTCATGATTGCCTTAATTCAGTGTGTCCTCTCTTTGAGCACTTCAGCACCGGCAGAAGGACCCTTTTCAGACCCCATTACCCCTACAGTGCTCCAGGGCACTCTTAGCAGTGATCTTTAAAAACAAGCAAAGAAATCAAGTCACTTTCGACCTTCCCCCTCCCCCCCCTTTCCTGTCAAAGAGATTTGATTTTGCTGACCTGGAATTCTTGCTTGATTTAGAAAGAAGCAATCTACTCCTCCAGTGTTCCATAGTTCACATCTGGACAGCTATGGCAGCCTTCTTGACATCCTTGAGGACCAGCACAGAGCCAGCTCTTTCCCAGCCTCATAGACCTTCCCTAGCAATTCAGTGCCTGACAGAAAGTAGATCACAGATCATAGAATCACAGAAGGGTTTGGGTTGGGAGGGACCTCCAAAGGTCATCCAGTCCAAACCCCCTGCTGTCAGCAGGGACATCCTAGATCAGCTTGCTCAGAGCCTTGTCCAGCCCAACCTTGAATATCTCCAGGGATGGAGCCTCAGCTCCCTTCCTGGGCAACTTGCAGCACCCTCATGGTGCAGAACCCGTTCCTAACATCCAATGCAAATCTGCTCTTCTCTCATTCCAAACCATTGCCTCTCATCCTATCACTGCAGGCCTTTGCAAACAGTCCCTCTCATAGCCCCTTTCTGGGCAGGCTGCTATTAGGTCTGCTTGGAGCCTTCTCTTCTCCAGGCTGAAGAACCCCAGCTCGCTCAGCCTGTCCTCATAGCAGAGGTGCTCCAGGCTCCTTCATCATTTTCATGACCCTCCTCTGAACCTGCTCCATCAGGTCCATGTTCTTCTTGTGTTGAGGGCTCCAGAACTGGAGCCTCACAGCACTGCAGGTGAGGTCTCACCACACACCTCCAGGTGACTTTCAGAGGACAACAAACTCCATTTCCTGAAGACTGTTGATCAGAGAAGCCTTCACCCCAGGTTAAAATCCTCCTCCCTGTCTACCTAGGCAGTGCACTACCAACACAGACTAAATAGCTATGGAATGCTTCCTCCCCTTCCCCTTCCAAGCAGCTATGCTCTCTGCAGGTGGTGATGGACCTGTGCTATGTCCAATTTAGCCACAAGCAAAAGACACTCTAAAAACAGCCACTTCTGACTCTGGCCTGGTTGCTTTTGGGCTTTGCTTCCACTGGCTGCATTTTTGACCTTTGTAGTTTCTGGCTTCCACAGATTCTTTTGTTTTCCTCCTCTGGTGATTAAACACTGAAGGAGATGAACCCTGAAAGTCAACCAGCTTTCCTGGGCTCCAGTTCTCTCCAGGGCTCTTCCCCTGGTACTCTACCAAGGAAGTTCCTGAAGAGGCCTAAGTTGGCTCTTCTGAACTCGAAGGTTTCAAGCTTACTGAGTGCCCTCTTCCTCACTGCCCTGAGGATCTCCACCTCATGGTCACTGCAGCCCAAGCTGCCCAGGAGCTTCACATTCCCACCAGCCCCTCCCTGCTGGTGAGGACAAGGTCTAGCATGGCACCTCCATGGCTGCTTCTTCTGTTGCCTGGAGGAGGAAGTTATCAGCAACGGATCCCAGGAGTCTCCTGGATTGCTCATGCCCTGCTGTGTTGTCTCTGCAACTGATGCCAGGGTGCTTAGAGTCCCCCAGGAGGACCAAGGCTTGTGAACAAGCAGCAACTCCTCTCTATGAAGGGCCTCACCCACTTGGTCTGCCTGGTCAGGGGGTCTGCAGCACACCCCCACTGTAACATCCCCTACCCTTCCTTTCCCCCACAGGCATGCAGCCGTCCCATCCTCACTCACCAGGTGGAGCTCCTTACTCTAGCTGGGCAGTGACAGAGGGCAACACCTCCTTGTCTCCCCTGCCTGCCCTTCCTGAAGAGCTTGTACCCTTCTAACCCAGCACACCAGCCATGGGAGTCATTCCACCATGTCTCCAGGCTGCCAGTCAGAGCTCAGCAGTGCAGGCACACCAGCATCTCTAGCTCCTCTGGTGCCCATGCTGCATGTGCTCACATAAAGGCATCTGAGCTGGGTCCCTGGGGAGCAGCACTTGGAGCCCCTGATGAAGCATAGCTGCACATGGCTGGGCTGATGGTTTCACCCCCACGTTGTTATGCCCATTCCCAATGCCCTCAAGTCCTTTCTGATGGCTTCCGGTCTTCTCTGCTCAACCTCACCTCTGCCTATCTGCACGACAAGAAGCAGGTACTCATCAGAGGGCTTCAGCAGCTCCTGTGATGTCCCTAACCCAGACCCCAGAGAGGCAGCAGACTGCCCTGTGGGATGGGTCAGGCCAGCAAGTCAGACCCTCTGTCCCTCTCAGGAAGGAATCACCACCAGCAGCAGCTCTTTTTCTCTTGGCACATTGTGACATGTGGTGCTGGCTGCCTTACCTTTGGTAGCTCCTTGGGTGCATTTTCATCTCTGTCCTCAGTTGGCTGTCCCTCAGACTCCTGTGCCTGTGGTGTGGAGGCAAGTGGGAATGTGTGGGAGGTAAGGAGGTGAGTCACCTGCTGCTCTGAGCAGGGACCTGCTCCCATTCCCCCTCCTTATGAGCTGCAGCTGAGGCCTGAGCTCGTTTTGGGGAGAGCAGGGTGTGGCTCCAACGGTCTCTCCCTGATGCTTCTCTGCCTGCTCACCTGCTCTTGCAGTTCTGTCACCAAGCAGAGGAGCTCCTCTACTTGGGCACATCTCCCACAGGGGAGGTCTCTGCTGCCCTCCTGCACTGGTGTCATAGCTGTGCACACTGCAGCTTGATGCCTGCAGCAGGGCAGATTCAGGATGGACATCAGGAGGAAGTTCTTTACAACGAGGGTGGTGAAATACTGGCACAGGCTGCCCAGGGATGTGGTTAAGGCCCTGCCCCTGGAGACATTCAAGATCAGACTCAGTGTGGCCCTAGGCAGCCTGAACTAGTTGGAGGAGTTCCTGCTGAGTGCAGGGGGGTGGACAAAATGACCTCTGAGGGTCCCTTCCAAGCCAGTGCAGTCTGTAAACCCAGGTGGCTTTTGCAAGTACACTGGGCACGCTTCCCAGCCTGGCCTAGGCAGAGTGACCCTTACTAACCCTCCTCTGCTCGAGCTACATGGAAGGGTTGCATCCCCTCTGCAGTTCAGAATGAAAGCAGAGCTGAAAGGGGCAGGGTAGCCAAAGAGAGCAGCTGCCAGAGGTTGCTTTGGAGGTGCCAGCAAGGTGAAGAGAATGTTTGCTTCAATGACCTTTATTCATGTCCATATTATACAAGTGGGATCTGAATTCCAAAACTTCCCATCATCACCATAGTGGAGAAACCACTGCCTGGAAGGAAGGCAGAACTGTGGAGCTGGAAGACAGGCTGCATCAAGCCACTTCTCCCCATGCAGTCAGAAATCCTCCCTCCTTCACACAATGTGCTTCCCAGACCAGCAGGTCCACCCAAGGAATGAGACAAAGCTAGCTCTAAACGCTCCCTCCTCCCTCTCCTCCTCTTCCCAACAAAAGAGGCTGCTCAGTGCCAGTAATGGAATGGTTAAAGACAGGGAATACATCAGGTTTTCAGACACTCAACCAGTCCACTAGATTAAGAAGTGGTCTGGTTACTCCCTCTCTCCTGGAAAAGCTCCAGGAAAATCAAAGACCTAAATCATGGTCCTTCCTTCCCCCATCCCACAGCCTTGTCCTCTGAGCAGAGTAGACAATGAACTCTGAGGAGGCTGAAGGAAAGCCGAGGAAAATCAGGGGCTACCTGAATCCCTGGGAATCTGGTGGCTACCCTGGTGCCTTCATTCATTCCCTTTGAGGCTCAGAGACCTGTTTGGAATAGTACACAGAGGGGGCCTCCCTTAGGGATTCAGAAGCAACCAGAACACACAGGAACTGCCAGGAGGGTACACACCGTCCCAGAGATGGCCCAAACCACAGGGAAAGGCTCCCTCCAGCCAAGGCCCCAAGAGCTGGGGGAGCTGGGAGAAGGCCCTGGCAGGGGGGAGAGAGCTCCTGCAGCAGTACTCAGGGCTCACCAGATTTTACTTCTTCTTCCTCTCCTGGGAACAGCGAGGGCAGAACCTGGCAGAACAGGAAATTAAAAAGCCAGCATTTAGGGCATGATATGAACACAGAGGCCCAAAGGACCTTCCCCAAGGTCCCAGACAAAACCTTAATTCAAATTTCCCTTTTTAAGAGGTCTCTGAAGTGTGTATATGCAGTACTCTCTCTCCTGCTACCCAGGACCTCCCAATCCCAAAGACAAAGGAGCTCTCCAGGTTTCTTGTTCACTCACCATTTCCCTCTCGGTTTTGTTGTCAGACCCACGCAGGCAAAATGGAACCATTCAATGGAACACTGTTGGGTGGAGAGCAGTCAGTTCAAGAGTTCTCTTTTGAGATCCTTGCTCCTAGCCTACTGAAGCTTCCCAACATTTGATCACAACCTCCTAACTCCCTGGCAGCAATCAAGGATGAAAGCTCACACCCAGCCTACGCATTGTTAGCAAGGGTAACTCTTTTCCTTCCTTGCTAATTGTGGGGACACGGAAACAAGCTGTCACTGGAAGGAAAACCCTGAAGAAAGAGGCACTGAATAGGCTCCCACCAGCCACATCTTTGTGTAGGAAAGCAGAAAGTACCTATGGAAGGTTTCAGGACAAGAAAGAACAACAGGCCACTGACAACAGAAGAATGGCCTGATGATAAAGAGCTGACTGCAGTGAACAACCTGAAGTGCGAGACAGGAGGACACTTGCATCCATGCTGGAGAAGCTCAGCCTGGTATGGGATGAAGATAACAATGGACAGGTGCATGTCAGAGCAGAAAACTCAGCAGCAAGGGTGCAAAAATGCCAGGGAATTGCTTAGCCTGCTTGATTTTCCCTGTAGAAACTACTTGTTCTGTACCAATAAAGGGATTCCTGCTTCACCCACAAGGGAGTCCACGCACGCTTTCCAACATCTTTGCCCTTCCAAACTACATCAGCTAAACCCAACTTGCTCCTCACCACTCCCTTTACCACGAGGGTGCTGGAACATGCTGCCCAGGGAGGTGGTTGAGGCCCCATCCATGGAGATACTCAAGGTCAGGCTCGACCAGGCTCTGGGCAACCTGATCTAGTAGGGGATGTCCCTGCTGACTGCAGAGGGGGTTGGACTGGATCACCTTTGGAGGTCCCTTCCAACCCAAACCATTCTGTGATTCCATGATTCTGTGAACCCTCTTCTTGCCACCACTTGCTGTATCAGGCCCCACCCAAGCAGGACAAGCCCCTCTGTGCAAGACTGTCCATTCCCTCCTCCCCACCGAGTGTGGGCTCTTACGTCTGGGTTGTCGCAGCCAATCATCTCCCCATAGGAGACCTGGTGGCACAGGCAGTAGGTAGGCTCGTTGGGGTCCACAGGCATATCCAACACATCTGAAGGATGCACATTCCCAAAGGTGACAGAGGGCATCCCATACTCTGTGCTACTGCAGGACAGGAATAAGGCAGGTCAGCAAATCAACTGGCTTGGAGTCCCTTCCTATCTGCCAAGACAGGAAGGAAGAGCCTCAAGCTGCACCAGGGGAGGTTTACTGTGTCCAGTTCTGGGCCCCTCAGGTGGGGTCCCCTTTAGGAAAGATGTTGAGTTGCTGGAACTTGTCCAGAGAAGGGCAACAAAGCTGGGGAGGGGTTTGGAGCACAGCCCTATGAGGAAAGGCTGAGGGAGCTGGGGTTGCTTAGCCTGGAGAAGAGGAGGCTCAGAGGAGACCTTAATGCTGTCTACAACTACCTGAAGGGAGGTTGTAGCCAGGTGGGGGTTGGTCTCTTCTCCCAGGCAATCTGTGACAGAACAAGAGGACACAGTCTCAAGCTGCACCAGGGGAGGTTTAGGCTGGATGTTAGGAAGAAGTTCTTCACAGAAAGAGTGACTGGCCATTGGAATGTGCTGCCCAGGGAGGTGGTGGAGTCACCATCACTGGAGGTGTTTAGGAAGAGACTGGATGGGGTGCTTGGTGCCACGGTTTAGTTGATTAGATGGTGTTGGGTGCTAGGTTGGACTTGATCTCAAAGGTCTCTTCCAACCTGCCCTATTCCTATTCCTATTCCTATTCCTATTCCTATTCCTATTCCTATTCCTATTCCTATTCCTATTCCTATTCCTATTCCTATTCCTATTTTATCCTATCCTGTTCTATTCTATCCTTATCCTATCCTAACCTGTTTAGCTGGGCATGAGGAAGAAAGTTTTCCCTGCCAGAGTGGTCAGGCATTGGAACAGGCTGCCCAGGGAGGTGGTGGAGTCACCATCCCTGGAGGTGTTAAAGGTCATTTAGAAGTGGCATTTAGTGATATGGTTTAACAGTGAACTTGGTAGAGTGGGGCTGATGGCTGGACCTGCTGCTCTGCAGGGTCTTTCCCAACCTGAATGAGTCCAGGATTCCTCCCTCCTGCACATCCTCCCAACACTTACGTGCGGACAAGCTTCAGCTTCTTCTGGGCAGTTTTCGGTGCCTCCTCATCAGAGTTCTTCCCCTTGGAGCGAGCACGAGCAGCTTTCTTCTCCTTCTGGGCTCGGCCCTCTGGGAAGAAGAGGAGAGGGTGCTGCATCTGCCACTCCGTCACAACAGCCACCTGATGGATGGCAAGCACCTCTCCAGAACTAAACCACGCTCCTGTTCTGGGGTGTGCTTGGCTGTACCTAGCTGCCTTCAGTGTGCTCACGGCAGAGGAGCCCAGGTCATCACCTGTCCTTCAGATCCCACTCTTGGATCTGCACCACTCCGCTGCCTGCCTTCATCCCCACCACTTCCACAGGCAGCCGGCTGCCTCCTGTACCAGGCTGCAGCCCAGTGGTGGTACTCACTCTTCTTGCCCTTGCTGGAAGAGCTGTCATAGTCACTCGACTCTATCTGCTTCTCCTTCAGGTCTGCCTCGAAGCGAGCCAGGTCCGTGTCCAGCCGCCGGATGTGCTTGTCCACCTGCAAGGGTGACAGCCACCAGCAGTCACCAGGAAGAAAGCCCAGGGGGCAGAGATCAGAGGCCATGGGGCTTGCACTAAAAGAAGCAAGAGCAGGTAGGACCTAAAAAAGGACATTAGAGCCGTCCCAGGCTGGGAGCTTTAGCACAGCCTTTGACGTGCCAAACACGAGCCCCTTCCCTTCCTACCATCTCGTAGGTCTGCATGGCCAGCTGGACCTTGTCGTCCCCAAACTCCTTGCACTTCCCATAGGCATCCTGGATTTGTTTGAGGAGCCCCAGCTTTTCCTCTGAAGACAGAGTCCGTGCGTTGCTGATGTACTCTGTGGCCAACTTATCAATCTCTGACTTGAGGTCTGGAACAAACGGACCATTAAATGCATGCACCCCCACCCCAGAGTGCCCTCCCCTCAGGGCATGAAGGATCAGAGCAGGCTTCTTCCCCTGCCTCCAGATCCCTCCAATAAAGGCAAAGGAAGGTAAAGCTGTTCAGGCTTGACCAACCTGAGAGCCTGAATGTGTGACTAGCTGGGAGAGCAGTGGATGTTGTCTGCCTTGACTTCAGCAAAGCTTTTGACAATGTCTCCCATAACATCCTCACAGGGAAGCTCAGGAAGTGTGAGTCAGATGAGTGGACAATGAGGTGGGTTGGGAAGTGGCTGAGGAACAGAGCTCAGAGGATTGTGGTCAATGGTGAAGGGTTTAGTTGGAAGCCCATGGCCAGTGGTGTTCCCCAGAGGTCAGCAGTGGGTCCAGCCTTGTCCAACCTATTCATCAGTGACCTGGCTGAAGGCAGAGTGGAGCCTCAGCCAGTTTGTGATGGTACCACACTGGGAGGAGTGGCTGCCAGCCTGTCAGGCTGTGCTGTCATTCAGACCTGGACAGGCTGGGAGCTGGGCAGAGGGGAACCTCATGAAGTTCAGCAAGGGTAAGTGTAGGGCCCTGCACCTGGGGAGGAACAGCCCCATGGACCGGGACAGGTGAGGAATTGACCTGCTGGGAAGGTCAACTTCCCAGAGTTGCAGAGGAGGACCTGGGAGTGCTGGTGGACAAGTTCACTATGAGCCAACAACATGCCTTTGTGGCCAAAACCACCAGTGGTATTCAGGGGTGCTCAAAGCAAAGCATGGCCAGACAGAGGACAAGGGACATCAGGTACAAACTAGAACACAGGAGGTTTCACTTGAACTTAAGGAAAAACTTCTTTCCCTTAAGGGTGACAAAGCCCTGGAGCAGGCTGCCCAGAGGTTGTTTGGTCTCCTTCTCTGGAGACTTTCAAAACCCACATGGACATGTTCTGTCGAACCTGCTTTAGCAGGGGGTGGCCTAGACAATCTCCAAAGGTCCCTTCCAAGCCCCACCATTCTGTGACGCCATGAAGCTGCACACCCTCTGTCTCTTCAACACCACCACCCCTAGTCCTCACCTTCTGTCCTCTGGTCCAGATCTCTCATGAGTTGGAAGTTTCTCTGCAATTCAAATGGTAGGTTCTCAATACCTGCAGGGAGAGGAGGACACATGGAGTGGTTAGACTCCTGGCCTCGATGGCAAGGCAGGAACAAAGCTCACTGCTACCATGTACAGCCCTCCAGCAACTGCCCATGCCCCTTGCTGGTGCACACTGGTGTGCTTCCAGGTGGTGCCAACCTCCACAGGAGACAGGCTATAAAACTGGGATCTATTTAACCCTAGAGCACAGCTCTAGGATACATCCTGATTAACAAAACACTGCTGCTATCAGAAAGGCCTCTGTTAAGAAAGCAGAACCACAAACTTTGTATGGAAGCCAGCCGTTACAATTATAGAATGGTTTGGGTTGGAAGGGACCTCCAAAGGTCATCCAGTCCAAACCCTACAGTCAGCAGGGACATCCTCCACTAGATCAGCTTGCCCAGAGCCTTGTCCAGCCTGACCTTAAAGATCTCCAGGGATGAGGCTTCAATTCCCTCCCTAGGCAACCTGTTGCAGTGTTCCAGCACTCTCATGGTGCAGAACTTGTTCCTAACATCCAATCTAAATCTGTTCTTCTCTCATTTCAAACCATTGTCCCTCATCCTGTCACTGCAAGCCTTTGCAAACTGTCCCTCTGCAACCTTCTTGTAGCCCCCTTCAGGTACTGGCAGGATGCTATGAGGTGCCACCATAGCCTTCTCATCTCCAGGCTGAACAACCCCAGCTCCCTCAGCCTGTCCTTGTAGCAAGAGTGCTCCAGGCCCCTGATCATCTTCATGGCCTCCTCTGGATCCACTCTATCAGGTCCATGTCCTTCCAGTGCTGAGGGCTCCAGAGCTGGACACAGCACTGCAGGTGAGGTCTCAGCAGAGCAGAGCAGAGTGGCAGAATCTCCTCTCTCCATCTGCTGGCCACACTGCTTTTGATGCAGCCCAGGCCACAATTTAATCCTAGATTTTTAATCCTGGATTTTTAATCCTAGAGCATGGCTCTAGAGTACATCCTGGTTAAGAAACCCCTGCTGCTCTGCAGAAGAGCCTCTGTTTGGAAAGCAGAACCCCAACTGTGTACTGAAGTCAGCCCTTAAAATAAAACAAACCCATCCAGGAGGCCATTCAGCAATGAAGCCAATAGCACAGTAATGCCCTTCAGTTCTGTCTACACAGGGATGTACAAACTCAAACTGATCAAAAGATAACTCACTGAAAAGTGGGTCCCTTTTGGTGCACCCAATGGAACCCAGAGGACAGGAGACCCTCTGTGCAGAGCCAAAGAGCAACTCTGAGACAGGACAGGGAGCAGCCAACAGGCTTAACTCCCTCTCACATGTTCCTCCTGCCTTCTGCAATGCAAGCTCAGCCTGCTCTGCCCAGCATCTGGCAGGAGGCTCTGCCTCTGTTATCATCAACACCTGGAGGGCTCTGAAGGAGCAATGGAACCCTGACAGTCCATCAATTTTCAACGCATTTTGCCACTCACTCCTTTAGACACCACCAGATGCTCAACTGACAAAGCTGATAAAAGCCAGTTCTCATTTTCCCACCCCTCTCTAACCAGACTGAGAGCCAGTGGCACTGCACTAACCTGAAGTCCAGCTGTGTGGTGTGGTCAACATGCTGGAGGGAAGGATCCATCCAGAGGGACTTGGACAGGCTGGAGAGGTGGGGCCAAGCCAACCTCATCAAATTCACCAAGGCCAAGGCCAAGGTCCTGCACCTGGGTCAAGGCAATCCCAAGCACAAATCCAGGCTGGATGCGGAGAGGCTCAAAAGCAGCCTTGAGGAGAAGGACTTGGGGGTGTCAGCTGGTGACAAACTCCCCAGGAGCCAGCAATGGTCTCTAGCAGCCCAGAAGGCAGCTGTGTGCTGGGCTGCATCCAAAGCAGGGAGAGCAGCAGCACAGGGAGGGGATTCTGCCCCTCTGCTCTGCTGAGGCCCCACCTGCAGCACTGCCTCTAGTTCTGGTGCCCCCAGAATAAGAGGAACATAAAGTGAGGTCATGAAGATGATCAGAGGGCTGGAGAACCTCCCCTGTGGGGCCAGGCTGAGAGAGTTGGGGCTGTTCATCCTGGAGAAGAGAAGGCTCCAGGGAGATCTTAGAGCAGCCTTCCAGTACCTGAAGGGGGCCTACAGAAAGCTAGGAAGGGACTTTTGACAAGGGCTTGGAGTGACAGGATGAGAGGCAATGGATTGGAGCTGGAAGAGGGGAGGTTGAGTCTGGAGATCAGGAAAAAATTCTTTGCAGTGAAGGTGGCGAGACACTGGAACAGGATGCCCAGGGAAGTTGTGGATGCCCCCTCCCTGGAGGTGTTCAAGGCCAGGCTGGATGAAGCCTTGAGCAGCTTGGTCTAGTGGAAGGTGTCCCTGCCCATGGCAGGGGGTTGGAACTGGATGATCTTTAAGGTCCTTTCCAACCTAAACCATTCTATGACTCTATGGGCCATGAAATGAATTCCTATGAGAGGTAAAAATAACTGTGGGGCTCTCTGTGTTCAGAAGCTGTTCCTTTCCCTTCTTTTGCACAAACAAAGCAGGGAGTTGCCCACAGAATCCTCCTCTTGCACCCATTGCCCCTTGTCCTGTCATTGGACATCCCTGAGCAGAGCCTGGCTCCATCCTCCCCACACTGCCCTGCACACCTTGACAAACATGAATGAGGTCACCCCTCAGGCTCCTCTGCTCCAAGCTCAAGAGCCCCAGCTCCCTCAGCCTTTCCTCAGCAGGGAGATGTTCCACTGCCTTCAGCACCTTTGTGGCTCTGTGCTGGACTCTCTCAAGCAGTTCCCTGAGGTCCTTCTTGAACTGAGGGGCCCAGAACTGGACACAACATTCCAGATGTGGCCTCACCAGGGCAGAGTAGAGGGGCAGGAGAACCTCTCTCAGCCTACTCACCACAGCCCTTCTAATCCACCCCAGGATGCCCTTGGCCTTCCTGGTCACCAGGGCACATTGCTGGCTCATGGGCATCCTTCTGTCCACCAGGAGCCCCAGGTCCCTCTCCTCAGGTCAGTCCCCAGCCTGCACTGGTCCATGGGGCTGTCCTTTCCCAGACACAAGACTCTCCACTCATCGGAGTTCTGTTCAGCTTTGACCAAAATTTATTATGTTTATTGAATCTTCTCAATTTCATTGACAATTGGTTTCCTTTCTTAAGGACAAAAGGAGCAGAGAGGAAATGAGGCCCCTTGTCCCTGCATGACCACCTTACCAGCTCTGTGCCGGAGCGAGCCTAGCACCGAGGGGCTGTGCAGAAGCAAGCTGCAATGCTGGCAGGCATTTGCTAACAGCCAGCAGGAGAGGGGAGCAGCAGACCTGTTACCAGAGCTGCCGTGCTTTAAACACACCTCCCCGGCACCCGGCTCTCCCCTTTCCCGTGCTGACAAAACCTGAAAACACAATTCAGCGAAGAATTCCTCAACATTAACCCTTAGCATTCCTTCAGAAGCAGCTCCTCTGCCTACTCTGCTTACCTAGCTTAAGGTGACACAAACACACACAGTGAAAGGGCAGAGTCTAGCAAAGTTATAAGCACCTTACAGGAGGAGGATGCCATAGGAGGGCTCCGATAACATAACCAACTCCATTACTATTTACAGAGCTCTTCTTCGACCAGCAAACCAGGCTCCATTCGTCCAACGACAGCGGCTATGGAAACCACCTCCCTAGGGCCGCACAAGTTATCTTCCGCTCTACCGCACCGGCCCCACACTTCGCCCCGCGAAAGCCACTGACAGCCGCCGCAACGGCGGCGCCCCCGGCGGCACCGGCTCCGTCCTTCCGCAACAAACCGAGCGCTGGCCGCCTGCAGCGGGACCCGGCTCCCGCCAGGGCCCCAGGCGAGCCCTGCCGCCGGCGGACGAGCCCGTACCGGCGCTCCGGCTGCGCCGCCGCAAGTGTTTCTTAGCGGCCCGGAGCCGCCCCTGCGCATCGGGCCGCGGGCGGGGCCTCTCCGCACTGCCCCGGCGGCAGGACCCTCACGGCCGGGCCAGGGACAAGGCTGCTGCTCCGTGCCGAGCAGGCCGGTCGTGGGCGCCCAGCCCCTGCCAGTCCCCCCACGCCGGGGCAGAGCTCGGCCCCGGCGGAGCCCCGCCCCGAGCCGCGGTCCGGCCGTGCCCACGCTGCCTCCGGCCAGGGCGGCCCCAGGCGCGGCCCGCGGCCCCGCCCCCGGCGGCTCTTACTATCCAGGTAGTGCTCCAGGTACATCCCGGCTGCCATCTTGGGCCCCGCACTGCAGGCCGCTTCCGGCGGCAGGGGGCCGCCGGTGCCTCCCTCCGCACACCCCCGGAAGCGGCGCTGCCCGGCAGCCCCTTCCGCCCGCCCGCCCGCCGCCATCTTGGGCTCCGCCGGCGTGGCCCCGTGCGGCTCTCGTCCGAGGGAGGGTGGCCAGCGGGGACTGGCCGGGCCGCTGCTGGCTGCGGGCGGAAGGAGGCCTGGGGAGCGGTGGTAGAAGCGGGGCGAGGCGGCCCCGCGGCAGGCAGCAAGGCAGGAGCGCGGGAGGGTGGATACCGGTACCTGCTGCCTTCGTCTGTGCACAGCAGCACACGGACGTCGCCTTTGGGAGGCTACGGAGGCCTCATCTGGCTCCACATAATTTCCAGCAGCCTAGCTGGGCACTGCCGGCAGAGCTCCTGGGTGAGGGGGTGCTGGCAGGTGGTTATGGCACTCTGGTTTCTGTATTTGCCGTGTAAATCACCAGCGAGGAGTACCTGCTGTTACAAACGGGCTGTAAGGCGACGGTGGCACAAAGTCAACACAGCTAACACACCAACAAAGCAATGACATGCAGTTAAAGGTGGGATGTGAAACACCTCTGCAGGACAGGCTGACAGAGCTGGGGTTCTTCAGCCTGGAGAAGGCTCCAGGGAGACCTGGGAGCTGCCTTCCAATGGCTGAAGGGATCTTACAGGAAGGCTGCAGAGGGATTTTCCATAAGGGTGTCTAGAGACAGGACAAGGGGAATGGCTTGAAGCTGAGGGAGAGCAGGTTCACACTGGATCTTAGGAAGAAGTTCTTCAGTATGAGGGTGGTGAGACTCAAATGGGCTGCCCAGGAAGGCTGTGGATGCCCCCTCCCTGCAGGTGTTCACAGGCAGGCTGGATGAGGCCTTGAGCAGCTGAATCTAGTTGAGAGGTGTCCCTGCCCATGACCTTTGAGGTCCCTTCCAACCTGAGCCATTCTGTGCTCCTCTGATACCAGGCTCTTTTCTCCATCCTGAAGTGCCACTTTCCTGCCCATATACCACAGGTCATTTCTACCAGGTTAGAATTCCTCTTGCTGTGGAGTTGAGGAGCCTTTCCCTAAGCTGTCTTTGGCTAGTGACCGTACATGCTCTTGCATGGTGCTAGGTCAAGAGCGAGGTCATACACAGTTCCAAAGGAACTGAGACAAAAGGATCTTGCACCTCTTGATCCTTGTGGTGTGTCACATTCAAGACTGCTCTTGTAAGAGGTCAGCATTAATTCCACATCCTGTACAGGTGGGAAGCACTGGGTTTGTCTAGCAAATGTCACATTTCATTCACCTTTCACCTACCTACTCAGGTCCTTCTGTTTTTCCCCTGACAGACTGTCATGAATCATTGCTTAGGACTGGATGTTGCTAGGTTCTGGCTGTGAGGAGAAGTGGGTTGTTTCTTCTCTTTCCTCCCAACGCTCTCCCAAGGCACCATGTCTTTATTTATATAGAGGTACTGGGATTAAGTCTTCAAGAAGCCTGCAAGGTGAGACTGAGGGGCTGTTATCAAAAGGAACTGCAGCTGTTTGAACCATCAACTATCTTCTTGTTAAACTATTTGGTTAACTCATGGACTCATAGAATCATTAAGGTTGGAAGACACCTTTAATACCATCAATTCCAACCATAAACCACCTACCATGGCCACTAAACCATATCCTGAAGCACCACATCTACAGCTTCTTGAACACCTCCAGGGATGGTGACTCCACCACCTCCCAGGGCAGCCTGTTCCAACCCCTCACCATGCTCTCAGTAAAGAAGTTTTTCCTAATGTCCAACCTAAACCTCCCTTGGTGCAACCCAAACCCATTTCCTCTCATCCTATCACTGGTTACTTGGGAGAAGAGACTAACACCAGCCTCACTCCAACCTCCTTTCAGGGAGTTGTAGAGAGCAGCAAGTTCTCCCCTCAGCCTTCTATTCTCCAGACCAAACAACCTCAGCTTCCTCAGCCCCTCCTTGTATGATGCCCTCCAAACCCCACACCAGCCTGGCTGCTCTTCTCTGGGCACCCTCCAGCTTCTCAATGTCTTTCCTATCCTGTGGCACCCAGAACAGAACCCAGCACTCAAGCTGTGGCCTCACCAGGGCCAAATACAGGAGCACTATCAGCGCCCTACTCCTGCTGGACACACCGATTTTGATCCAGGCCAGGACACCTTTGGCTTTCTAAGCCATGTGGGCACACTGCTGGCTCATGTTCAGCTGTCCACCAGCACCCCCAGATCCTTTTCCTCCAGGCTGCTTTCCAGCCACTCTGCCCCAAGCCTGTAATGTTGCTTGGGGTGGTTGTGACCAAAGTGCAGGACCCAGCACCTGGCCTTGTTAATCCATGATGGTGCTCTCCATCCCCTCATCCAAATCATGGATGGGTCTTTTGTGTTCAGAAGGTGGCAGCCCCTTCCAGTCCTACCACAGTAATTTATTGATGGTATTTTGGTAATTATTTAAACACTTTTCTTACCCTTTCCTGTTCCTGTGTGAAGCAGCTGCCTGCAGTCAGATGAACACCTCCCTTGGCTTTTGAAGTACTTCAAACTTCCTGTGTTAACTCCTAATTAAGGGGAAGAATGTGGTTGCTCCATTAAAACTGGATCTGCTCCCTATACCCTTGCCATAGAACTACACCAGAGCTCCCCCATAAATCATCCTGGAGGCTCCACATGAACATAAAGAGAAGCCTTTTCCCTGTGAGGGTGCCAGAGCCCTGGAGCAGGCTGCCCAGAGAGGTTGTGGAGTCTCCTTCTCTGGAGGCATTGCAAACCCACCTGGATGTGTTCCTGTGTGACCTGCCCTAGGTGATGCTGCTGTGGCAGAGGGATTGGACTGGATGATCTCTACAAGTTCCTCCCAACCCCTAACATTCTGTGAAACTGATGTTAAGGAACATTCATAGACATTGCCCCTTCGGTTATGAGACCACCTGGGAATCCCAATTCTATCCTCCAAGCACAGGCTAGGGAGATGTCCAAATACTAGAGCACTGAAAGGGAAACACAAAGCTCCCTCTGGATTTGCTGCCACTGCTGATACAAAAGACAGTGCAACGAGGAAGTGTGTAAATGTGTCATTAACTTCACTAACTGCCTCAGTGAAGATGGAAAACAAAGACAGGAGGTAGTTTTGTGTACCTGTGTGGGCTCATGGCAGTAGAAACTCTTTCAACCCAGCAAAAACTAGTTCCTGAGCAATGAATCTCTTTTTGCTTTCTTTGGAAAGCCAAGGGGCACTGAGTTTTGCGCTCAGGGTTCCAGCAGCCCACCACTGGAGTGTTCCCACAGTGGCTATTTCATGAGTGGTGTAATAGTTTTTAAACTCTTCTGCAAGGCCAAGTCCTAGCAGAGGTACAGATGATTTTACAGGGAGATATCCACGTGGATATGCTCCAGAGGGAGCTGGCCTCATGCACTGACACTCGGGTAACTCCTGTACTAATGAAACCACAGGAACTAACTTGTTACTACACATCACCCCCACACCAGAGTTTGCCCCTTCAGTCACATCCTGCTGTTAAACTGAGTCCTGGTTAGCTGAAGGACCTGGGTGGACTGCCCAGAAGGTCTCCTCACCTCACAAAGGGAAGCTACCTGAAGTGCTCTGGGGTAGTGACCTGCAGATGTCTGTGTAGATTCTCCCTTGGAAATGGAAGCCTCTGCATAGCCAATGCAAGCCTCCAGCTTTTCAGTTAGGCTACAGACGTCTGGAAATGTTGTCTAAGGACCACAAGGCAAAGGCCTCCCTGAGAGGGATCGTTATGCATACCCCAGCAGGAAGCCTACGACTTCAGTCTGGTTTGGTTCCCTTCTGGCCACAGAGGTGCACATCCAGCCTGCTCTTCAACATCCGCAGTTGGCAGGTCCCTGTTCTGCATTCCCTCCAGGAAAGCCCAGAAGTACCCATACTGCAGCCTCACACAGGTGAAAGGATCGATCTGCAGGACTGCCCCCAAGCTGCTTTATCAGCTTTACCAACTAAAGAGGATGGCAGAAGCCCCAAATCAGAGCTGTGTCCACGTTCTAAGACCAGATCCTTATCGTCAGCAAACCCAGGCATAGACTCTGGTTCTTTGGCGTCACCATTTCTTTTCTTGCAGGTTTTCTTTTTCCATTCATTACACAGACACTACATGAAACAGAAATGTTTGTTGGACCAAATTACTACATCTCTCTAGAACTTTGGTGTTCTACTATACAGAAATAAGAAACCATGCAGACAAACTTCATCTGTTGTACCTGCAATGATGATCAAACAGGTACCTGACCTTGTAGTTATGGAAGTGCACAAAGCAATTTCATTCTGGGTTCTGTAACTGCACTAGGAAACATGGGCACCTTTTGGGGTGTTTTACCTGCAAAATATTAGAGAAGCCCTAAACATGATATATATCCTTTAGCTGATATCATGATAAAATAATCAATAAAAATATAGAAGACAGGCAGGATCTCATATTCTAGATTAGGAAGGGAGTTGGCTAATGTAGACAAATCAGAGAAACAATGAAAAATTACCTATGGCCAAGGAGGTTCAGGAAGAGGTTTGGTTCTACTCATTAAATAAAACACCCTGGAAGTTGCATAGCTAGAAACAGACAATCAATCATCTTAAAAGAATCACTTAGCAAGCAGATGGGAGCAGTGAGTTTTCTCTTCCAACCAGCTTTGGACCTCTGAATGTTCCAGAAGACCAGCAAATACCTTTTCAGAAGGATTTGAACAGTAAATGGGATCATCCAAGCTGCTGTGAGCCAGTTAACCTAGCACAGGGCAATGGATACAGGTTACACGCAGCTAGGGCAAGGCCAATTTTAAGAGATGCAATGAGGCCAAGCGCTGGGTCCTGCACTTGTGCCACAACCACCCCATGAATGCTCCAGGCTTGGGGCAGAGTGGCTGGAAAGCTGCCCAGCAGAGAAAGACCTGGGGGTGTTGGTCAACAGCTGGCTGAAGATGAGCCAGGGTGTGCCCAGGTAGCCAAGAAGGCCACCAGCATCCTGGCCTGGATCAGCAGTGGTGTGACCAGCAGGACAAGAGCAGGGATTGTTCCCCTCAGCACTGTACTCAGGGCTGTATCAGTACTCAGCACTGGTGAGGCCACATCTTGAGGACTGTGTTCAGTTTTGGGGCCCTCAGTCCAAAGACGACATTGAGGGACTGGTGTGAGTCCAGAGAAGGGCAAGGAAGCTGGTGAAGGGTCTGGAGAACAGGTCTGGGGAGGAGCAGCTGAGGGAACTGGGGTTGTTTAATCTGGAGGCTCTCTACAACTCCCTGAAAGGAGGCTGGAGCCAGGTGGGTGTTAGTCTCTTCTCCCTACTAAGAAGTGATAGGATGGCACAAAACAGCCTCAAGTTGCACCATGGTTGGATATTATAAGAAATTTCTTCACTGAAAGGATTCTCAAAGACTGGCACAGGCTGCCCAGGGAGGTGGTTGAATCCCCATGCCTGGAGGTGTTTCAAAGAGGCAGAGATGTGGTGCTGAGGGACATGGTTTAGCACTGCACTTGGTTGAGTTAGGGAATGGTTGGACTGGACGGTCTTAAAGGTCTTTTCCAACCCAAGCAATTCTGTAATTCTATGAAAAGAAACATGATGCTCTTTGTTCCTGATTTATAGCAGCAGGGGTTTGGTGTCTCAAGAGAACTGCCTAGGCCAAATGTAGCAAGACTTGTACCTGAACACTACACAACCTGGAGGAAGAAAGGCAAAAGAGAAGCACTATGTGGTAGAGTCAGGCCTTACTGTGAGACTCCTAAAGCAGCTCAACTCAGTTGAGCTGACTAGAAAGCTGATCAGAGTGACTTCACTGTGGTCTGTAATTCATTACAACAGGAAAAAGACTTCTACCAGAAGCCATTAATGTAGTGAACAAAGAGAAGAAAAAGAAGAGAAGACTCTGGGGAGAGCTCAGTACCTGAAGGGGGCTACAGGAAGGCTGCAGAGGGACTGTTTGCAAAGGCCTGCAGTGATAGGATGAGAGGCAATGGTTTGAAATGAGAGAAGAGCAGATTTAGATTGGATGTTAGGAACAAGTTCTGCACCATGAGGCTGCTGGAACACTGCAACAGGTTGTCCAGGGAGGTAGCTGAGGCCCCATCCCTGGAGACATTGAAGGTCAGGCTGGACAAGGCTCTGAGCAAGCTGATCTAGTGGAGGATGTCTCTGCCGACTGCAGGGGAGTTGGACTGGATGACCTTTGGAGGACCCTTCCAACCCAAACCACAAGAAGACTATGGATAGAAAACAAACAAACACCCAAACAACAAAAAGAGGGCAGTAAAGAAATCTGGCAGCTTTAGTGGCAGTGACAAGCCACAAACACCTCAGAGGGACATGGCTTATTAACCACAAGGCTTTAAAATATTAAACTCTCAGATCTTTCTTGAAGATTTCACTGAATTAGAGACCAGCCATAAAACTTCTTCAGTGAGAGAGAGTTGAAGCATTGGAAAAGGGTGCCCAGGGAGGTGGTGGAGTCACCATCCCTGGAGGTGTTCAAGAAGCTGCAGATGTGGTGCTTCAGGAAATGGTTTAGTGGTCATGGCAGCTGAGTTATGGTTGGACTCGACCATCTTGAAGGTCTTTTCCAACCTTAGCAATTCCATGATTGGTGATGGCTGAGATTCACTGTTTGGAGGTGACTTCTATAAATGATATCCAGCCTACAGGAGGTTTCCTTTTAAACCAGTGAGAATTTGCAAAACCCAGGTAAGAACAGACAACCAAGTCAGTAAAGGACGAAGAGTGCTACCACCGTCCAGCAAAAACCCAAGAGGCAACCCAAACCTCCAGGGTGACTGCCAAGTCTGTTTGGGTACAGGCATGCACAAACAAATGGAGAAGAAGATTTCAGGGAGCTAAAGAGGAAGGACCATGGGATCTTGTTAGAGAATCTTCTGCTCTTGTGAGGGGGAGTTAAAGAACCAAACCCTTGTTGGCTTGTGTGCACAAAGCTGAAAAGCTGCAGACTGTGCAGCCTGAGGCTTCATCTCATCAGGGAAGAATTTTGTACAGTTGAGACAGTTTGCATCCTGCAGGTAGCAGATGAGACCCCACTTGGAGCACTGCATCCAGTTCTGGTGCCCCCAGCATAAGAAGGACATGGAACTACTGAAGCAGGTCCACCAAGATGATCAGAGGGCTGGAGAACCTCCCCTGTGGGGAGAGGCTGAGAGTTGGGGCTGTTCAGCCAGGAGAAGAGAAGGCTCCAGGAAGACGTTAGAGCAGCCTTCCAGTAGCTGAATGGAGCCTACGAGAAAGCTGGGAAGGGACTTTTGACAAGGGCTTGCAGTGATGAGAGGGAATGGATTGAAGCTTGAGGAGGGCAGAGTGAGACTGGAGACTAGGAAGAAATTCTTGACAAGAAGAGACAACGTAAGAAAACCAAACCCACCCCAAAACTGAAAGCTAACACAGAGAAAAGGGAAAGGCTAGACAGCAACTGACATCAACCAGGCATTATGAAATAGAGAAAGCTGTGCAGGAAAGCTTTGCAGTTGGCAAAGTAAGTAACAGGAAAGGGATTTGGGATCTTCATTCTTTCTTTAAATCAAAAAGAAACAAAGAAAACTTGCTAATAGTACTGATAAAAAAGGTGCAAATGCCTGTGACACAACAGGGGCAACTGGTCAAGAAATGCCGCCAGTTTCAGGGAGAAACAAACAGGATGTGGCTGTCCTCTGAAAAGAGCAACTTCGGCCCAGTACCTTAGAGACAAAGGAGCAGTTCAGAGAACATCTATTAAGTTTGTATCATTTGAAGTTAGCAGAGTAGCAGCAGTCCTGTAAGAGTTCAGAGGCAAGCTATCCAAGAGTCCAGCAAGAAGCTCTAAGAGTTCAGTGTCAAGCTCTACAGGAGCTCAGCAACAAGTTCTGCAGCCTGTTGATTCAGGTTTGAGTTAAACCTGAGACACTAGAGAAATGCCCCAATTTAGGCCACTCACAGCAGTATTCCCAAAAGGCTGCTGCAATGACTCCATGTCAAAATGATGGGAAAGCTGGGAAGATGAAGTGAATGCAAAAGAAAATCTAGAACCTGAAGGGTTCATGGAGTAGAGATTTTGGGGGGAAGAGAAAAAAAACCCAAATCCTAATTTTTCTTAGCTGACATCATTAGGAGATCAGGAAGAAATTCTTTAGTGAGAGTGGTGAGCCACTGGAACAGGCTGCCCAGGCAGGTTGTGTTCAAGGCCAGGTTGGATGAGGCCTTGAGCAACCTGGGCTAGTGGAAAGTGTCCCTGCCCATGGCAGGGGTGTTGGATCTGCATGATCATTAAGGTCCCTTCCAACCCAACCCATTCTATAGCTCTCTGAGTCATTACACATTTGGCTTGACAAAGGGGGCTGCATAGGTGCAACATACTGAGATGTCTGTAAGGCGTTGACTTAGCACCATAAGTCAGGAAGATTTACTGCACATGGTCACTAAGAGGGTTGAGAAATGCCCAGCCTATGAGACTCCAGAAGAAGGTAAGAAGAAGCTGCACTGAATGATGCTGTTCAAGTTGGTGTTGGGTCTGACAGTGAAAGAGAATCACTGATACAGTTGGTGGGTGACAAAACTGGGCAAGTGGTGAGGAACCTGCTCTGGCAGCAAGCCAGGTCCACTCACACCAAGGGCTCTTCAGCACAGCCTCATGTTCAAGATCTAGCAAATAACTCAGCCCATGTGAGTGAAAGGGGGAAGCACTACCACAGCCAGCTGGGACCTCAGCTGATCACAGCAGACAAGCAGCTAATGTGAGCTCCCCTGGAGCACCACAAGGAAAGGGCCAACACAATCCTCTACAGACTTAAGGCAAAGGGCACAGGTACCCTGTCTGTAACACTGGGGCTTGAACACTCAGACTTTTCACAAGATGTAGAAAAGGAAAGACAAGAATAATTCATTGGCTGGAGGAAATGGCTTGCAGTGGAAGAGTGGAGGTGTTCCATCTACTCAGCCCGTCTAGAAGTGGAATGGGAAGTGACATGACAGCATTTAAACACCAGTCCAGAGGAAACAGCACCACTGTGCTCTAAGGCTCTCTGAACCAGTGAGATGGACATAGCCAGAACTAGCAATAAGAACCCAAAGAGATCCAAAGGAGAAACTTGGCTTAAATATTGAAGTGGTCAGAACATGAAGCCCCTCCAGCAGGCTACCAATGGAAGGGACTCTCTGTGTCCCAGAGCCTCAAAATGAAGCCAATACACACTTCAAATATACATTCCTTCCCAGAGCTCAATGGAGGATGAATGGGTGGAAATGTCAGCTGTGAAAGAAGGAGCCAAAGCAGACAGCTGCTTCAAGCCTAACCTACAGGCCCATAAACCTCTCCACCGGTTTGTAGCCAACTCTAGTGACAGAAACACGGAGAAAAGGGTTTTCTGCCAGAGGTGAAGAGCTCCTGCTTCTCCTCATGCAAACTCCAAGGCTGCCCAGAGGCAGGGATGTGCTGCCCCCAGCAGCTGCCCAGGACTCACAGCAGCAAGGGGCTGGTGCAGTAGGGAAGGAACACACGTCACAGGGGCAGGGTGCCTGCAGCAGCACCTTCAAGGAGCCTTTTACACCAATTTATTTCTATACAAGGTGGCTAAAAAAAAAACAAACCCAAACAACCAAAAAAAAAAAAAAAAAAAAAAAAAAAAAAAAAAAAAAAAAGAAGCCCCTGTTGGTTGTTCATACAGAAGTCTGGGATTCTATAGGCTTTGGGTGGGTGATTTGATTTTAAATCCCAACAACACGTGCTTTTTCCCCTTGCCTTCTCATTCTCTTCCGAGCCAGCCTCCGTGATCCAAAGAAACTAGCAAGTGACACACAAGACCAGCAGTCATGTGGACCAATAATAATAATAATAATAATAATAATAATAATAATAATAATAAAAAAAAAAAAAAAAAAAAAAGGAGGGTGGGGTGATGGGGAAAAGAGAATTGAAGACCAAGAGAAAGGGAAAAACAAACAAAGGTTGAAAATAAAACTTCTCCAGGATAATGCGTTTTATAAACACCAAGATAGAAACAGTTACAGCAAGGACAGAGTGGGCTGGGGGGAATAGATATTTATATATATATATATATATATATAAATTCAAGGGGCCTTCAGTTTATTCTTGTTGGCTCCCCCTTCTCATTAGATTGGTCTCTCTGTGGGGATCTTCATCCCCTTCTCTCCACTGTCCACCTTTTGGGGATTCTGTCCCATGACCAGGGTCCAGAAGAGGCCACCACTGCCATGTGAGTCCAGCCCGTCTTGGCAAGAGGGAGCCTGGGAGAGCACTCCTGTAGGAGGTGAGCAGAAGAAGCTAGCCCTTCCCTGCCTCCTGCCAGCTCTTTGAAGAGACTGGTCTATTCCTCCTCCTCCTCCTCCTTCCCTTTGGGAAACAGGGGGACAGGACAGGTGTGAGAGTCAGAACTGCTGTTGTTCCGCCTTTCAGGAAAGGGAGGAAAGAGAAGGGGGATGATTATTTTGGCAGTCTCTTACCCTCCCTCCAGTTGCTTTTTGGTTTGTTGTTGATGCCTGCACGCTTTTCTGTGGAGGTGGGTGGGGAAGCAGGAGGGAGAGGAGGAGGAGTACAAGCTGCTAGGACATCATCCACAACGGGCAGGAAGAGCAATGAGCAGGAGAACCCACATTCCTATGGGCCTTGGCCATCACGCTGCACAGACAGCTGGGAGAGAGAGGCAGTTCAGACAGAGCCCTCTCTATTGCTCTCCTCTGAGGGAGGAGAAAGAGTGCAACACTCCACAGCCCTTGGGCAGCATAGGCACCTGCCCGGCCCAGGGAGCACGCCTCACCTCTCCCTCCTACACTGGTCTCACCTTCCACTGGGGAGAAGGTTTCTCCCATTCAGTCCTTGGGGCAGGACGAGCAACCCTTCCTCCCTTTCAAAAGCAGGAGGGACAGGAATGGGTCTTTCTCTCTTAGACACTCAATGAAATCCTCAAAGAACCCCATCCAGCTGTGAACCCTGCCACATTCTTCCGTGGCCTGCTGAAGACGTGTCCAAGCCCCTGTATGTACAAGGACTGTCTCTCCATCCCATCCACTCTGCAGGTCTCAGCACGCACACCCCCGCCTTCACAGGCATTCTAGAGTGAGAAAGAAGGCAGAACAGAGGCCTTTCTTTGGGTTTGAAAGGAGGGGATCTTGCATGAGGAAATGATCTCAGCACTGGAAAGGGGCTCTTGCACAAGGAAGCATCCTCCTACCAGGCAGGCTGTTGCACAGAAGGAGCACCCACTTGAGATAGGCTGTTGTTCAAGGGGCTGCCATGAACAGGGTTACATGGCCAGAGGAGACCGGTGCAGGAGGAGAGGCCAGAGACTGTTGCACGAAGGGGGCTGCTGCACAGGCAGTGCCCCTGGGCGCAGGCTCTGCACAAGAGGCTTTCTGCTCCCTGGGCTGAGGTCTCTCTAGGAGCTGGAGAGGTGCTCCACTTGGATGGCGCTGGTGCTGACAGTGAGGCAGATGTCCTTGTGATGCTCTGAAGTCTTGTAAGGTGTCAGGTCAAAGGAGCACTGGGGGGAGGGTTGGGTTGGTTAGTGTCTCCAGAAGGGCCTCCTGCTGCCCCCCGCCCTGCGGCTGGAAGTGCTGCTGCTGCTGCTGCTGCTGCTGCTGCTGCGAGGCCTGGGCTTGCGCCTGAACCACCTGCTGCTGCGGGTCAGGGATGTTGTGTTTCCTCATGTGCTTCATCAAGTAGGTCTCCTGCAGCAGGAAGAACGGCGTGAGAGGAGGGCGGGAGGCCAAAGCCAGACGGGAAGGGACACAACGGCTCCGGGGGCTGCTCTGATTGGAGGCGGAGGAGCCGCCCCTGGGAGGTGAGGGCAGCAAAGACTCACCGAGGTGTAGGCCCGGCTGCAGATGGAGCAGGTGTAGACCTTGGCGTGCTTCACTGTGTGCGTGGCCAGGTGTACCTCCAGGGAGGCAGCATCTGTGTATGCACGGTGGCAGTTGTGGCACTTGAAAGGTTTGTCTTTGTTGTGCTGCCGCCTGTGGGACTGGGGGCAGCCGAGCAGGGCGGGAGCAGAGAGCAAGGGCAGGGAAGGGAGGGAGCATTAGTACTGCAGAAGGCTACACCTCTGGTACCCCCTTCCAGCCAAGCCTTCCAGCTCACCAGACTCCACTCTTGGCTCCTAGCACGAGGGTGCGAGCTTCTCCCTCCAGAGCACCGCACTGAAGCCCTTCTTTTCTCAGGCATATCAGGCTCTGAAGAGCAATCTCCTAGCAGTCTGCAACTCCCACCCTCTCGGGCTCCACGTGACTCTTTCTCAGCCTCTTCCTTTTCTCTCCTCCACTGCCTCGCCTCACATTTGCTGCCCACATCTGTCACTGCCCTTCAGGGCAGGAGCTGCTTGAACTGCTGGCAGGCATTTACAGCTCTTTGCCATTTTGCACACCCTCCAGTTCCCCTCCTCCAGGGCACTGTGGCAGGACACACCACCCCTGCTTCCCTGAGGCCCTGCTCGTAGGTCCTTTACTTCAGCGTCAAACAAACAAAACATCAGATACCCAGATTTTATTCTGTGCAACATTTAGCAAAAGGCCTAAGTCAGAGAACTCTCCAGAACTTTACTAAATCTCTGAAGTCAAGTTTACAGTTTTACAGGATGTGGCTGTTTATGACCTCCATGGGTCACCAGTGCCACAGAAGCTAGGAATCTCTCCCCTGCCCAAGGGCTTCAACAGCTTTTCTGTATTCTTTCCCTTTCCTTCCAGCTGCCCAGATTTCTCCATTTCCTCCAACACAAGGAGGGGAGTAGCCTCTCTTCCTGCTTGACAGCTGCCCTTGCCACCCCCACTGATGAGCAGAAACAGCCCAGCCCCTTACCTGCAGGTTGGAAAGCTGGGTGAAAGCCTTTTCACACCCAGGGTGAGCACATTTGTAGGGTCGGTCCCCAGTGTGGATACTGTGGAGGAGGAAGAGCACAAACGGGAGGCAGTGAGCAGGCAGGCGGGGCAGGCTGCCAGGGTCTGATGCTGTGACCAAGTCTCACAGCCACTCGGGAGAGGAGGGAAGGGGATGACGTTGCGTCCAGATGCTGTTCTATCTGGACAAAGAGAGCTCTGCCCAGCTCCTGTGTCCAGCTAGAAGTTAGAGAAGATAAATCAGTCAAGCAGATTTCAGAGTGTGACTGAGAAGCAAGAGCTTAGGAACGCCTGGCCAGCTTGGAGAAATGGCCTCCTGAAAATGGGCTGGGAAGAGGTCTCGAGGACCAGGCTCCCTGCTCCAAGCTCAGGAGTCCCACACGACCAAGAGTCTTTTTTCTTGCTTCTTCAGTACCAAGAAAGCAGCTCTGTTCCTCTGCAGCACTTTTCCTTTGACGTTACTGGGCTGACATCACCCTACAGCCTTCATCCCTCCCTGTCCCCCTGCAACGCCAGCAGCTTCCACACACTCAGTCCAACCCCCAGCGGTGCCAGGCTGAGCTCCCCTGCGGCCAATGCCTCTCTCTATGGCTCTCTCTCTCTGTGCCCCCCACGGTGCAAGACCAGGGATCCCCAGGGACAGCACGTGCCCACCTCAGCCCTGGCGGCAGTCAGTGTCTCCTGCGCAGCCTCCACTCCGTCCACTCTGGTGGTCACCTCCTTCCGAGGGTGCCGCCGGCCGCACCCCCGCCCGCCCCCGCATGCTTGGCGCGCGTGCTCCACAGTGCATGCCGGCAGCGTGGGGGGCCAGGGCCAGGCCCCCAGCTCCTCTGGCCCTTACCGTGTGTGCTGCTGCAGGTGGGAGAGCTGGCGGAAGGCCTTCTGGCAGTAGCGGCAGGTGTAGGGCTTGGCCCCCGAGTGGATGCGGAGGTGCTGGGCCAGGTAGGATGTGTTGGCGAAGCTCTTGGAGCAGTGAGGACACTTGTGCGGCTTGACAATCGCCGTGTGGAGCTTGGAGTGGATCCTGCCGAAGAGGAGGAGGAGCAGCAGCAGTTGGACATGACTGCCAGCTGGCTAGTGCTGATGGGACGAGGGCACAAGGGGGTGGGACAGCACCACGCTATCTGCTACGGGGAGGAACTCCACACAAGGCAGGAGCTTGCTTGCTCCCAAACCGTGCTCCCCTTGGATTCAAGAGGCCATGGTCTGTCCGCACCGGGGAGGATCCAGAGAGAGGAACTATAGATTTTGGACTGAGGGGCATTGGCAGAGCCGTGTGTGGGAAGCCTATGGCTGAAACGGCAGGGGGCTGCAAGCCTGGACTGAGATGTTTGGCAGAACTGGGGTTACAGGGAACAGCCCTCCTATGCCAGCTCTCCTTCTGACACAACTAGCCCTACCTTCTGCCAGAAAGCTGCGCTCCGCTGCCGACACCCCGAAGGGCAGAGCAGTGCTAACCTCTGTGCGCACCCAGCCCCTCACAGCAAGCGACAAGTCTCACACCTCGGACACCACAACCGTGGGTGCCTCGCATACAAGACCTGAGCAGCCTGCGGAGAATGGCGACATCTGCCCGCCAAGGGTGCCACAGCATGCTGGGACGGCAGCGACATGCAGCGCGCAGGGCCCCAGCCTGCTCTGGCCCTTACCGTGTGTGCTGCTGCAGGTGCGAGAGCTGGCGGAAGGCCTTCTGGCAGTAGCTGCACGTGTAGGGCTTGGCCCCCGAGTGGATGCGAATGTGCTGGGCCAGGTAGGAGCTGTTGGCGAAGCTCTTGGAGCAGTGAGGACACTTGTGTGGCTTTGTCTCTGTATGGGACTTGGAGTGGATCTGCATCTCCGACTTGGAGTAGAAGGTCAGCGAACACATCCGGCACCTAGGACCGGGGTGAGGGGAGGAGACAGCGTCACACAGGGATGAGCCCCAGCAGGTATCAACTCTAACTGGATAGGATCTCCTGCACTGAGTGAAGAAGGGACATTTTCTTGCTATGTGGTTCTGGGGAGGTTTCACCTGAGACACTGGGCTTGGCTATGAGTACTCCGGTCCCAGGAGGACAAACTTATGGTACGAACTGTCAGAAGAGACCAGACAATACCTTGCAGCCAGGCAAGTCAAGGTCTTGGAAGGGGGTTAATTTACTAGGCCTATAAGGAGACAGGGCAGCACTTTGGAATGTTTCCAACGGCAGTCTGAAGGAAACAGGAATAATTCCCAGACAAAACCCACTTTGTCCATCTATGACTTATTTCACTGGGAAAAAAAAGGCTTGGAAAACCTGGAAATCCCAGGTTTATCTTCACAATGAAAGTTAGTCTGCAAAAGCAGCTCTGACCAAACCCACTTAACTCTGCTCCTAGCTTTGGAAAAGTCACTTGAGGATTTAGAACAGCAAATGCTGAGAATGACACCAGTGAGCCTCACAAAGATCCTCTGGATAGCCAAGGTGCCACTTCCCTGGCCTCACAGGCTTCCAGCAGTTCAAGCTTACTGATCTAAGTGTTTAGTCTAGGAGTGGAATGGATGGAATTTAATGGAATGAAGCTGGAGGTGGGGAGATTCAGGCTGGACATGAGGAGGAAGTTTTTCACCATGAGAGTGGTGAAGCCCTGAAATGGGTTGTCCAGGGAGGTGGTTGAGGCCCCGTCCCTGGAGGTGTTTAAGACCAGGCTGGATGAGGCTCTGGCCAGCCTGATCAAGTGTGGGGTGTCCCTGCCCATGGCAGGGGGTTGGAACTAGATGATCCTTGTGGTCCCTTCGAACCCTGACTGATACTATGAGTTTGGATCCCTATGTTCACATGCTGGTCAGAAATGGATTTGGTGACACACAGACTCTCTGAAGAGGAAGAAGCAGTTGGCATCTATCTGCTCTGCAGGCTGCTGTTAAAAGCCGCTCCTCCATCACCACACCACGCTGGTAAGAGAAGCTTGCACTTGTTTACAGTTCCAGATGGTAAAAGCTTTTGTGGTTGATAATTTGACACAGAGAGAGGGAAGCTGCATCCAAGAGACAGGAATTTTAGTTTTGACCAAGTTTGTGCCTAGCAAGGAGCAGAGTTAAGGTTTCCCTGAACTTCAGATTTTTCCATTTGCAGACTTTTCTCAATTAAGCAAGACAAAGCTGAACCTGCACCTGGAACTTCCAGGGTCACATCTGAGAGAAAAAGTGCCCCTCAGAGGGAGTCTGGCTGCCTTCTGGCTTTGTCTGGGAATTTCCTCACCTTTTACAAGTGTTTACAAAACTGCCTCAGAGGTGGTCCTGCTCTTTTTCACGTCCATCTCCTCCCAGGACTCTCTATCTCATTCTCTATACCAAGGCTACACACTGAAGCCAGGAGCTGTATGAAGTGTGCAGTTCTGACTAGTCTGTGTAATGTAGGCAATGTTTATCCAGCACATTTACCTTGGCTTCCCAGACCCTTCCAAGCCACACCTTGATTTTAAGCCATTCAACTGGAAGCAATGCCTCCCTAGCAAGCACCCCACCACCTGCCCTAACAGCTTTTCCCTCTCTACTATTTTCCTTTTGCATTCATTATAATTTCTAAGAGTTGTTCCCACATTTCCTGTCCTCATCTTTCTCTTAATCCACTGTAGCTGCAAACCCTAACAGAGCATGCAAGCTAAATGCATCCCCACAGAAGCCCCCTCACACTGAGCCATCCCTTCTGGACTCAAGAAACAGAAGCCCTTTGGGCTGTTTATCTCCAGCTCTGTTAAAGAGATGTGAGGAGTAAGGAGGAACATTAGAGTAATCTTTAAACACAAAAAAAGGTTTATAAACCCAACTACCTCCAAGCTCTTGTGCCATTTGCTCCAGACTTTCTCAAATGTTTAAAGCTAGAACTGAAAACAGCAGATGCACTTTACAAGCTCACAGGATGAGGACTGTATCCTGAAAAGCAGTAACACTACAAAGAACTCTGAGGTGAGCTGCTAAATTCCTCTGAGCTGCCAACTTCATTCCCTGTTAATACAAACAATTAGGGCATCATCCCATGCGTGACTTTTAGCAAGCTCCTCAGCAGGTGCTTGCTCTCCTGACTCTCAACTCAACTCCCTTCCACAATATCAGACCTCTGATAAAGAATCATTCCACTGACAAGCTTCCAGTGCCATGCTGAGTGGCCCAAGCAGCCTTGAGAAGGACTTGGGGGTGTCAGCTGGTGACAAACTCCCCAGGAGCCAGCAATGGTCTCTAGCAGCCCAGAAGGCAGCTGTGTGCTGGGCTGCATCCAAAGCAGGGAGAGCAGCAGCACAGGGAGGGGATTCTGCCCCTCTGCTCTGCTGAGGCCCCACCTGCAGCACTGCCTCCAGTCCTGGTGCCCTCAGAATAAGAGGAACATAAAGTGAGGTCATGAAGATGATCAGAGGGCTGGAGAACCTCCCCTGTGGGGCCAGGCTGAGAGAGTTGGGGCTGTTCATCCTGGAGAAGAGAAGGCTCCAGGGAGATCTTAGAGCAGCCTTCCAGTACCTGAAGGGGGCCTACAAGAAAGATAGGAAGGGACTTTTGACAAGGGCTTGGAGTGACAGGACAAGAGGCAATGGATTGGAGCTGGAAGAGGGGAGGTTGAGTCTGGAGATCAGGAAAAAATTCTTTCTTCAGTTCCTACAGGTCTGGAGGAGGACACAATGAAAGGCCGTAAGAAAGCTGGGAAGGGACTTGTGACAAGGGTTTGGAGTGACAGGATGAGAGGGAATGGATTGAAGCTCGAGAAGGGCAGAGTGAGACTGGAGATTAGGAAGAAATTCTTTCGAGTGAGGGTGGTGAGACACTGGAACAGGTTGCCCAGGGAGGTTGTGGATGCCTCCTCCCTGGAGGTGTTCAAGGCCAGGCTGGATGAGACCTTGAGGAAAGTGGTCTAGTGGAAGGCATCCCTGCCATGGGCAGGGGAATTGGTACTGGTCCCTTCCAACCTGAATCATTCTGTGAATCTGTGGTGGTAGATTAGTGGTACAGTGAACCCACTGGCAGTAGAGCTCACCAAAACAAAGGGGAACAGCAGGTATTTTGTCAGTGGAATGGGGCAGCTGCTCCTGCCACAGAATGGCTCATTCTGAAGTCCACACAACCAAGAGTTACTGACAAACTCAGACAAGTTCAGTGAACTTCAATAATGATGGCATGTAAAGATTCCCTAAGCCCAGACTGTGGAGAAAATCTTAGAAGATAGCCTGGTCAATAGACACAGAAATCTACAAAGGGAGAAACCCAGCAATTACTGGGGGTTGTTTTAGGAGCCAAGAAAGGTGTAATGAGAAATGGTAACTGACAGTAGCAGTTAAACCATCCAAGAGGAAATGGGATCTTTCCAGCCATGGGAACAATGCATCTTTGGAACAAAGCTCAGAGGCTATAGTCTGGTTTCAATCACTTGGTCCCTACAATCCTAGAATGGTTTGGGTTGTAAAGGACCCTTAAAGGTCATCCAGTCCAACCCCACTGCTGTCAGCAGGGACATCCTCCACTAGATCAGCTTGCCCAGAGCCTTCTCCAGCCTCACCTTGAAGATCTCCATGGATGGGGCCTCAAATACCTTCCTGGGCAACCTGTTGCAGTGTTCCAGCACCTTCATGATGCAGAACCTGTTTCTAACATCCAAACTAAATCTGCTCTTCTCTCATTCCAAACCATTGCCCCTTGTCCTATCACTGCAAGCCTTTGCAAACAGTCCCTCTGCAGCCTTCTTGTACTCCCCTTCAGGTACTGGAAGGCTGCTATTAGGTCTGCCTGGAGCCTTCTCTTCTCCAGGCTGAACCACCCCAGCTTCCTCAGCCTGTCCTCATAGCAGAGGACAATCCAACTCTCTTTCTGAGGGAAATACTTCTCTAAATGTATGCTCTGGTTCATCTGGGCAATAACCTCTCCTGTGCATACATTAAACAGCCTGTGATGTTCAGAAACTCCACCACGGCCTCCAATCTCAGCACTCCCATGCATTAAATCCTGTTGCTCCTGTGCCTCCTCTAACTGATGAAGGGCAATAGATGTCTCCAAGGGCAACTCAATCCTTCCCATGCAGGCAGGTGAAAGCAAGGGGCAGGCTGTTGCAAGGAGAGGAGTTGGGGCTGTTCAGCCTGGAGAAGAGAAAGCTTCAAAGAGACCTTAGAGCAGCCTTCCAGTACCTGAAGGGGGCTACAGGAGAGCTGGGGAAGGACTTTTTACAAGAGCTTGTAGTGACAGGATGAGAGGGAATGGCTTTGTGCTGCAGGAGGGGAGGTTGAGACTGGACATTAGGAAGAAATGTTTTCCATTGAGGGTGGTGAGACACTGGAACAGGCTGCCCAGGGAGGTTGTGGATGTTCCCTCCCTGGAGGTGCTCAAGGCCAGGCTGGATGAGGCTGTGAGCAACCTGGGCTAGTGGAAGGTGTCCCTGCCCATGGCAGGGGTTGGAACTAGATAACCTTTAAGGTCCCTTCAGTCCAAACCATTCCATGATTCTATAAGGAAAGGATGCACAGAAGTTATTTGCTTTGTCAGGCATCTGCCTTCAGGTCAGAAATTCCCTAGAAAAAACTTCAGTGAACAGCATCTGAATATCCTTTCCTCTTTCCAAAATCAAATCTGAAGGACCAAGAAAGTCCTTCAAAACTTCTCCAGAGCTTGGCAGAAAAATTTACCATAAATCCCACTTGCAGCAAACCCACACACCCCACACCTCCCTCCCCACCAGAAAACCCAGCCACCCTATTCCAAACCCCTCCTGCCTGAGTTTAGCAGCTACAGACATTCCAGTAGTGGTTTTCAAACATCACCAAGAAAGTCCTGCAAGGACACATTTTGCAATCATCTCATTAGCATCAGCCTTGACAGGGCAAGAAAGCTATGGAGCATGAATGAATTCACAAAAGCTCTGAGGTAAAAAGGCCCTGGAACAGAGCCATCTGCCACTAGTGTGCCCTAGTGAGGCCACACCTGGAGTGTTGTGTCCAGTTCTGCTGCCCCCAGCTCGACAGGGAACTACTGGAAAGAGTCCAATGGAGGGACAATAAGTTGATGAGCAAAGTGGAGCATCTCTCTTAAAAGAAGAGGCCGAGAGACCTGGGGCTCTTTAGTGTGGAGGAGACTAAGAAGATTCACAGAATGTTAGGGGTTGGAAAGGATTTCCAGAGATCATCCAGTGCAACCCCCCTGCCAGAGCAGCATCACCTAGGGCAGGTCACACAGGAACACATCCAGGTGGGTTTGCAATGTCTCCAGAGGAGACTCCACAACCTCTCTGGGCAGCCTGCTCCAGGGCTCTGGCACCCTCACCATACAGAAGTGTCTCCTCATGTTGAGGTTGAACCTCCTGTGTTCTAGCTTATACCTGTTGTTCCTTGTCCTATTACTGGGCACCACCAAAGAGGAATCAATGCTTATCAATACGTAAATGTGGAGGTCAAGAGGATGAGGCTGGGCTCTTTTCAACTAGAACACAGAAGTTTTCATTTAAACAGGCTGTGTAGTCTCCTTCTCTGAAGACTTTCAAAACCAACCTACATGTGATTCTGGGCACCTCTAGCTGACCCTGCTCTACCAGGGGGTTTGGACTAGATGATATCTGGAGGTTCCTTCCAACTCCTTCCATTCTGTGATCCTCTCTATCAGGCCTTTCCAAGGGAACAAATGGTCCATTTCATTGAAGGCTTCACCTTCTGCCTCAGACAGCATGAAACATTGGAGGGGAAGATGCAGCCAGCTTTCTACTGGGCACGTCTGGATCAAACCCCATGCTACATCCCCATGGACAAGGAGAACATCCCACCTGACCTTCACAGCATTCCAGCATTCTGCTGCAGCAAAATCCTCCTGGCTGGGGAGAAGAAAAACTGGAAATGCTCTTTACTGAGCAGGAGCAAAATGCTCTATGAAATCACTGATCCTCTTCCCCTCTGTTTAATACTCATTTTTAATCTTTTCTCCCCACTGGGCCTCTGAACACCCCCTGCTTTCACTGCACTTTCTCCAAGGGCAAGGAACAGAAATGACCACAGCATTGCCACTGGCAGTCTGACACCACACCTCTGCAGCTGCTTCTTATGGCTCTGCACAATACACAGCCTAGGACAACATACTCTTAATTAGACAGAGCTGCCTAGTCATGGAGTGGTTTAAGTTGGCAGGGACCTTAAAGATCATCCAGTTCCAATCCCCTGCCACGGACATGGACCGGGTTGCTCAGGGCCTCACCCAACCTGTACACAACAGACCAGAAGCAACCCTTCCAATGTCTAGAATCCTTTATTTTTAGAGGGAATCTGCAGGGAAATTAACTGAGACATTCATGGAAAGCCCATATTAGACAGCAACACCCTCAAAACTCATGATTGTGAGCCAGCAATGGACACTTGCAGGCCAGAAGGCCAATGGCAGCCTGGGCAGCATCAAAAGCAGTGTGGCCAGAGATGGAGAGAGGTGATTCTGCCTCTCTGCTCTGCTCTGGGGAGACCTCCCCTGCAGTGCTGTGTCCAGCTCTGGAGCCTCAACACAGCAAGGACATGGACCTGATGGAGCAGGTCCAGAGGAGGTCCAGAGGAGGACCCAGATCAGGGGTCTGGAGCACCTCTGCTGTGAGGACAGGCTGAGGGAGCTGGGGTTGCTCAGCTTGGAGAAGGCTCCAGGCAGACCTAACAACAGCCTTCCAGTACCTGAAGAAGGCTACAAGAAGGCTGCAGAGGGACTGTTTGCAAAGGCCTGCAGTGACAGGATGAGAGGCAATGGTTTGAAATGACAGAAGAGCAGAATTAGATTGGATGTTAGGAACAAGTTCTGCACCATGAAGGTGCTGGAACACTGCAACAGGTTGCCCAGGGAGATGGTTGAGGTCCCATCCATGGAGAGCTTCAAGGTCAGGCTTGACAAGGCCCTGGGCAGCTTGATCTAGTGGAGGATGTCCCTGCTGAATGCAGGGGGATTGGAATGGATGACTTTTGGAGGGTCCTTCCAACCCAAACGCTGCTATGTTTCCCTGAAATGCCAGTAAAAGGGGGATGTACAATTCTAATTCTACTCATCCATATCAGAATCATTGTGATGAGTCAGACACCAAGTGATGCTTATAGCAACCAGACTGCCACTCTGTGTCACACAGTGCTCTATTTTTTTCCCACTTATTATGGAATGTTCCACCTCATTCATCAGATTCTGTTATGAGATAAAATAGCAGCTCATCGTAAAATCTCCCTGAGATGGCTTAATAGCATTTTTCAATCAAGTGCCCTGATGAGGACACATCTGGAATATTGTGTCCAGTTCTGGGCCCCTCACTCAAAGAAGGACCACGGAGAACTGCTTGAGAGAGTCCAGCACAGAGCCACAAAGATGCTGAAGGCAGTGGAACATCTCCCTGCTGAGCAAAGGCTGAGGAAGCTGGGGCTCTTGAGCTTGGAGCAGAGGAGCCTGAGGGGTGACCTCATTCATGTTGATCAAGGTGTGCAGGGCAGTGTGGGGAGGATGGAGCCAGGCTCTGCTCAGGGATGTCCAGTGACAGGACAAGGGGCAATGGGTGCATGCTGGAGCAGAGGAGGTTCCATGTGAACAGGAGAAACTCCTTCCCTGTGAGGGTGCCAGAGCCCTGGAGCACGCTGCCCAGAGAGGTTGTGGAGTCTCCTTCTCTGAAGACACTGCAGACCCACCTGGATGTGCTCCTGTGTGACCTGCCCTAGGTGATGCTGCTGTGGCGGGGGGTTGGCCTGGATGATCTTTGGAGGTTCCTTCCAAGCCCTGACATCCTGTGATCGTGTGAGTCACCATCACCGTTGTGAAAAGGATGTCAGCCTCGCCAGGGCTTTGAGAACTCACACTCCTGGCACATCCTGAGGCTGGTCTCAGAAGTGAACTGAACCCTTCCTCCTGCTGTTAGGCTACAAATACGTCTTAGACCACAAATGAAAGACAAACACTCACATCAGGCAGGTCTGAAGTTAAAGGAGCTGCTAAGAGCAAATTTACACTGTCAGAGTCAGCACTTCATGGAACAGGGGAAGAAGTGCAGTGCGGCGCCCTGGCAGCGCTGCGCTCATGAGGTAGTGAACAGAAGCGCAGCGCTGAGCACCCCGGCTCCGGAGCACCCCGCTCCTGAGCACCCTGCCCCAGAGCACCCCGCTCCTGAGCACCCCGGTTCCTGAGCACCCCGCTCCTGAGCACCCTGCCCCAGAGCACCCCGCTCCTGAGCACCCCGGTTCCTGAGCACCCCGCTCCTGAGCACCCTGCCCCAGAGCACCCCGCTCCTGAGCACCCCGGTTCCTGAGCACCCCGCTCCTGAGCACCCTGCCCCAGAGCACCCCGCTCCTGAGCACCCCGCTTCCTGAGCACCCCGCTCCTGAGCACCCTGCCCCAGAGCACCCCGCTCCTGAGCACCCCGGTTCCTGAGCACCCCGCTCCTGAGCACCCTGCCCCAGAGCACCCCGCTCCTGAGCACCCCGGTTCCTGAGCACCCCGCTCCTGAGCACCCTGCCCCAGAGCACCCCGCTCCTGAGCACCCCGGTTCCTGAGCACCCCGCTCCTGAGCACCCTGCCCCAGAGCACCCCGCTCCTGAGCACCCCGGTTCCTGAGCACCCCGCTCCTGAGCACCCCGGTTCCTGAGCACCCCGCTCCTGAGCACCCTGCCCCAGAGCACCCCGCTCCTGAGCGCCCCGGCTCCGGAGCACCCCGCTCCTGAGCACCCTGCCCCAGAGCACCCCGCTCCTGAGCACCCCGGCTCCGGAGCACCCCGCTCCTGAGCACCCTGCCCCAGAGCACCCCGCTCCTGAGCACCCCGGTTCCTGAGCACCCCGGCTCCTGAGCACCCTGCCCCAGAGCACCCCGCTCCTGAGCGCCCCGGCTCCGGAGCACCCCGCTCCTGAGCACCCTGCCCCAGAGCACCCCGGTTCCGGAGCACCCCGCTCCTGAACACCCTGCCCCGGAGCACCCCGCTCCTGAACACCCTGCCCCGGAGCACCCCGCTCCTGAGCGCCCCAGCTCCGGAGCACCCCGCTCCTGAGCGCCCCGGCTCCGGAGCACCCCGCTCCTGAGCGCCCCGGCTCCGGAGCACCCCGCTCCTGAGCGCCCCGGCTCCGGAGCACCCCGCTCCTGAGCGCCCCGGCTCCGGAGCACCCCGCTCCTGAACACCCTGCCCCAGAGCACCCCGCTCCTGAGCACCCCGGCTCCGGAGCACCCCGCTCCGGAGCACCCCGGCTCCGGAGCACCCCGGCTCCGGAGCACCCCGCTCCTGAGCGCCCCGGCTCCGGAGCACCCCGCTCCTGAGCGCCCCGGCTCCGGAGCACCCCGCTCCTGAGCACCCTGCCCCGGAGCACCCCGCTCCTGAGCACCCTGCCCCAGAGCACCCCGCTCCTGAACACCCTGCCCCAGAGCACCCCGCTCCTGAGCACCCCGGCTCCGGAGCACCCCGCTCCTGAGCACCCCGGTTCCAGAGCACCCCGCTCCTGAGCGCCCCGGCTCCGGAGCACCCCGCTCCTGAGCACCCTGCCCCAGAGCACCCCGGTTCCGGAGCACCCCGCTCCTGAACACCCTGCCCCGGAGCACCCCGCTCCTGAACACCCTGCCCCAGAGCACCCCGCTCCTGAGCACCCCGGCGCCGGAGCACCCCGCTCCTGAGCACCCTGCCCCAGAACACCCCGCTCCTGAGCACCCCGGCTCCGGAGCACCCCGCTCCTGAGCACCCTGCCCCAGAACACCCCGCTCCTGAGCACCCCGGCTCCTGAGCACCCCGGCTCCGGAGCACCCCGCCCCAGAGCACCCCGCCCCAGAGCACCCCGGTTCCTGAGCACCCCGCTCCTGAGCACCCTGCCCCAGAGCACCCCGCTCCTGAGCGCCCCGGCTCCGGAGCACCCCGCTCCTGAGCACCCTGCCCCAGAGCACCCCGCTCCTGAGCACCCCGCTCCTGAGCGCCCCGCCCCAGAGCACCCCGGTTCCGGAGCACCCCGCTCCTGAACACCCTGCCCCGGAGCACCCCGCTCCTGAACACCCTGCCCCCAGAGCACCCCGCTCCTGAGCGCCCCGGCTCCGGAGCACCCCGCTCCTGAGCGCCCCGGCTCCGGAGCACCCCGCTCCTGAGCGCCCCGGCTCCGGAGCACCCCGCTCCTGAACACCCTGCCCCGGAGCACCCCGCTCCTGAGCACCCCGGCTCCGGAGCACCCCGCTCCTGAGCACCCCGGCTCCGGAGCACCCCGGCTCCGGAGCACCCCGCTCCTGAGCGCCCCGGCTCCGGAGCACCCCGCTCCTGAGCGCCCCGGCTCCGGAGCACCCCGCTCCTGAGCACCCTGCCCCGGAGCACCCTGCTCCTGAACACCCTGCCCCAGAGCACCCCGCTCCTGAGCACCCCGGTTCCGGAGCACCCCGCTCCTGAGCACCCCGGCTCCGGAGCACCCCGCTCCTGAGCACCCCGGTTCCAGAGCACCCCGCTCCTGAGCGCCCCGGCTCCGGAGCACCCCGCTCCTGAGCACCCTGCCCCAGAGCACCCCGGTTCCGGAGCACCCCGCTCCTGAACACCCTGCCCCGGAGCACCCCGCTCCTGAACACCCTGCCCCAGAGCACCCCGCTCCTGAGCACCCCGGCTCCGGAGCACCCCGCTCCTGAGCACCCTGCCCCAGAACACCCCGCTCCTGAGCACCCCGGCTCCGGAGCACCCCGCTCCTGAGCACCCTGCCCCAGAACACCCCGCTCCTGAGCACCCCGGCTCCTGAGCACCCCGGCTCCGGAGCACCCCGGCTCCGGAGCACCCCGCCCCAGAGCACCCCGCCCCAGAGCACCCCGCTCCTGAGCGCCCTGCCCCAGAGCACCCCGGCTCCGCGGCACCCCGGCTCCGCAGCACCCCGGCTCTGCAGCACCCTGCCCCAGAGCACCCCGGCTCCTGAGCACCCCGGTTCCTGAGCACCCGGCCCCAGAGCACCCCGGCTCCGCGGCACCCTGGCTCCACAGCACCCCGGCTCCGCAGCACCCTGCCCCAGAGCACCCCGGCTCCTGAGCACCCTGGCTCCTGAGCACCCCAGCTCCGCAGCACCCAGCTCCGCAGCACCCAGCTCCTGAGCACCCTGGCTGCGGAGCACCCCGGCTCCGCAGCACCCGGCTCCGCAGCACCCGGCTCCTGAGCACCCCGGTTCCGGAGCACCCCAGTTCCGGAGCACCCCGCTCCTGAGCACCCTGCCCCAGAGCACCCCGGCTCTGCAGCACCCCGCCCCAGAGCACCCCGGCTCCTGAGCACCCGGCTCCTGAGCACCCTGGCTGTGGAGCACCCCGGCTCCGCAGCACCCGGCTCCTGAGCACCCGGCTCCTGAGGACCCTGCCCCTGGAGCACCCCGGCTCCGGAGCACCCCGCCCCTGAGCACCCCGCCCCGGAGCACCCTGGCTCCGGAGCACCCCGGCTCCGGAGCACCCCGCCCCTGAGCACCCCGCCCCTGAGCACCCCGCCCCTGAGCACCCCGCCCCTGAGCACCCCGGCTCTGCATTCCTCTTTTGGGCTTCTCATGCTGAAGTTAAACATTTTCTGGCTGATGTCTGTAACAGGCAGGGGAAAGGAGACAGAACCATGTCCCAGGATACACAGCTAGGAAACTCAAGACCTGAAGATGCCAAATGAAAGCAGATGAGTTCCACCTCTGCTTCCACCCTGCTGCCCCTGGCATCACACCAGTCTGTGATGGCACCAAAGGGGGAGCAGCGGCTCACACCCCTTAGGCTGTGCTGTCTGTCGTACAGCCAGACCTGGAGAGCTGGGCAAATAGGAACCTCATGAAATCCAAGGCCAAGTTTGGAGTCCTGCACCTGGGGAAGAACAACTCCATGGTCCAGGACAGGCTGGGGGCTGAACTCCTGGTGAGCAGCTCTGGGCAAGAATAAAACTGGGAGTGCTGGTGGAGGACAGAATGACCACGAGGCAGTAACACATCCTTGTGGCTAAGAAGGCCAATGGCATCCTGGGGTGCATTAAGGAAGAGCGTGGCCAGCAGCTCAAAAGAAGTTCTCCTCCCCTCTATTCTGCCCTGTTCAGGCTTCATCTGGAATGCAATACCCATTTCTGAGCTCCCCATTTCAAGGACAGGGAACTACCAGATGGAGGCCAGTGGAGAACCACAGAGATGCTGAGGGGAGTGGAACACCTTGTGAGAGAGGCTGAGAGAGCTGGGGCTGTTTGGGCTGGAGAAGAACAGCCTGAGGGGCATCTCATCAATGATGACCAATATCTAAAGGGTGAGTGTCAGGAGGATGGAGCCAGACTCTTCTCAGTGGTGTCCAGTGACAGGACAAGAGGCAGTGGACACAAACTGGAACCCAGGAGGTTCCACATAAACATAATAAAAACTTCTTCCTTTTGAGGTTGGCAGAGCCCTGGAGCAGGCTGCCCAGAGAGGCTGTGGAGTCTCCTCTGGAGGTGTTCCAAATGCTCTTGGATGTGTTCTTAGGTGACTGACTCTAGGTGATGCTGCTCTAGCAGGGGAGTTGGACTGGATGACCTTCAGAGGTCCCATCCAACCCTGACCATTCTGTGATCCTGTGAAATCTATAAGCTATGCTCAGAGATCTAAGTCAACTTATTGTCACAGCCCTTCAGTCATGTGGTGGCTTGCTAAGGCTACACAAAAGCAGCCTCTCCTGGCAGGACAGCAAGTGTTTCACCATGCTCAGCACACAACGCTGCTCCCGTTCTCACATTTCAGGGCATTCCTGCATTTTGTCCATTTTCCAAATGACCTGAAAAATACCAGACCCCAGCTGGTGTGCTACTTCAGCATGCTTCTCAAGTTCAAGATTCATGGAATGGTTTGGGGTGGAAAGGACCTCAAAGATCACCTATTTCCAACCCCCTGCCATGGGCAGGGATACCTTCCACTAGCCCAGGTTGCTCAAGGCCTCATCCAACCAGGCCTTGAAGACCTTCAGGGAGGGGGCTTCCATGACCTTCCTGGGCAACTTGCTCCAGTGTCTCCCCACCCTCACTGGAAAGAATTTCATCTGTCTTCTTTTTACTGATTCCAGCACTGATTCCAACAGCTGTGTTCACCCTCTTCTGTCACAGAGAGCTCACATGGTGTCACTCAATTCCTCAAAGTCCTTTCTCAGTCATTGCTTTCCAGGAGAGTGTTTCCCCTTTTCCTGATCTTCAGATCAGGATCTGCCTGACCTTGGCCACAGCAACCCCATGCAGTGCTACAGGCTGGGGTCAGAGTGGCTGGAGAGGGGCCAGGCAGAGAGGCACCTGGGGGTACTGGTTGACAGCTGGAGCCAGCAGTGTGCCCAGGTGGTCAAGAAGGCCAATGGTATCCTGGCCTGTATTAGGAACAGTGTGGCCAGCGGGAGCAGGGAAATCATTCTACCCTGTACTCAGCACTGGTTAGGCCACACCTTGAGTCCTGTGTCCAGTTCTGGGCCCCTCAGTTTAGGAAAGATGTTGACTTGCTGGAAGGTGTCCAGAGAAGGGCAACAAAGCTGGGGAGGGTTTTGGAGCACAGCCCTGTGAGGAGAGGCTCTAGGGAGCTAGGGTTGCTTAGCCTGGAGAAGAGGAGGCTCAGGGGAGACCTTCTTGCTGTCTACAACTACCTGAAGGGAGGTTGTAGCCAGGAGGGGGTTGGTCTCTTCTCCCAGGCAACCACCACCAGAACAAGAGGACACAGTCTCAAGCTGTGCCAGGGGAGGTTTGGGCTGGATGTTAGGAAGAAGTTCTTCAGAGAGAAGAGAGATTTGCCACTGGAATGTGCTGCCCAGGGAGGTGGTGGAGCCACCATCACTGGAAATGTTTAAAAAGAGTGGATGGGGTGCTTGGTGCCATGGTTTAGTTGATTAGATGGTGTTGGATGATAGGTTGGACTCCATGATCTCAAAGGTCTTTTCCAACCTGGTTAATTCTGTATTTAGATTCAACAGTAGCCAATGGGACACTTGTGTGTCTAAGACAAATATTCCACTGGGCTGTGGTAAAATGTCTCACTTGGATAGTCCCAGGGGAGCAACCACACACAGCCTTCTTGAGTTTTTTGGTGGTGGTTTTGTTTATTCAGCAGCACTGCTGCTATCGCTGGGTCCACTGCCCCTTGTCCTACCATTGGACATCCCTGAGCAGAGCCTGGCTCCTTCCTCCCCCCACTGCCTGGCACACCTTGATCAACATGAATGAGGTCTCCCCTCAGGCTCCTCTGCTCCAAGCTCAAGAGCCCCAGCTCCCTCAGCCTTTCCTCAGCAGGGAGATGTTCCACTGCCTTCAGCACCTTTGTGGCTCTGTGCTGGATTCTCTCAAGCACTTCCCTGAGCTCCTTCTTCATCTGAGCGGCCCAGAACTGGACACAACATTCCAGATGTGGTCTCACCAGGGCAGAGTAAAGGGGAGGAGAACCTCTCTTGACCTACTATTACCCTTATGATGCTGCACAGACATTGCAGCCTCAAGCATCACCAGCCCCACGCAGCTCCATCTTCCTGAAGCAGAATCACAGAACAGCAGAGGTTGGAAGGGAGCTCTAGAGATCATCTTAGCTGTGGTACCTACTACAGAAGTATCAGTGACCCATAACCACTCAGAGTCACAGCCTGCCAGGTTAGAAGGGACCCCAGCTTTTCCAGGTGACAGTCTCGTTGAAATGAGCTGGCCCAGCACCCTGTAAAACTTAAATCTTAGAACTGCCCTGTGCAGGGGACTCCACTCCTTCCCTTGGGAGATGATTCCAGTCTCTAACTGTTCTTATGCATTCCAATGGGAATCTCCCCAACAGTAACTTCTCCCCATCACCCAGTCTCTGTTGTGCTCATAGCCACCCTTTACATGCTGGTCCATGGTAGTGAGGTCCCCCCTGAGCCTTCTCTTCTGAAGCCTGACCAAACACAGCTCTCTCAGCCTCTTCCTCACACAGCAGAGCTTCCAGTCCTCTGGTCTTTTTTGTGGCCCTTCTCTGGACACTTTCCAGCCTGTCTACATATTTTCTGTGCAGTGGGGACCTTAAGTGCAGCCAGTGCTCCAGGTGTGGCCTGCCCAGCACTGAGTAGGATAATCTTACAGTGGTTTGGGTTGGGTTGGAAGGGACCTCCAAAGCTCATCTATTCCAACCCCAATGCAGTCAGCAAGGACATCCTCCACTAGATCAGCTTGCTCAGAGCCTTCTCCAGCCTGACCTTCAATTATCTTCAGGGATGGGGCCTCAACCACCTCCCTGGGCAACCTGCTGCAGTGTTTAACCACCTTCATGGTGCAGAACCTGTTCCTAACATCCAATCTAAATCTGCTCTTCTCTCATTTCAAACCATTGCCTCTCATCCTATCATTGCAGGCCTTTGCAAACAGTCCCTCTGCAGCCTTCCTGTAGCCCCCTTCAGGTACTTGAAAGTTGCTATTAGGTCTGCCTGGAGCCTTCTCCAGGCTGAACAACCCCAGCTCCCTCAGCCAGTCCTTGTAGCAGAGGTGCTCCAACCCTTGCATCATCTTCATGGCCCTCCTCTGGACCCTTTTCACCAGGTCCTTGTCCTTCCTGTGTTGAAGGCTCGAGAGATGGACACAGCACTGCAGGTGAGGTCTCAGCAGAGCAGAGCAGAGAGGCAGAATCACCTCTTTCCATCTCTGCCCACACTGCTTTTGATACAGCACAGGCTGCCATTGGCCTTCTGGCCTGCAAGTGCCCATTGCTGGCTCATGTCCAGCTTCTCATCCAGCAGCACCCCCAGACACCAAAATGCATTGTACTCAATAGGAATGGATTAAGGTGTGATGAGATAAAACATGCAGCAGAGTGGTTTTGAAGTCCTCTCTCCCCAGTTCAAAACCCCTTTCCACACACTAATTTCACTGATATGCAAGCAACACATGCTAAAATTAAACCCCATGAGCACAGAACCTTTACTGTGAATTCCTCAGCTTGGCAATCTGCAAGGGCACCTGAGCTCCCATGGAGCTACAGCAGCTCAGCAGAAGGGAGAGAACTTGGCACAACACAAGCTGGTACCACCTTATATCCTGAGGCATGCGGTCAGCCCTAATTCTGACCTCTTAGATTGGATGCTGGGAACAAGTTCTGCACCATGAGGGTGGTGGAACAACGCCAACAGGTTGCCCAGGGAGGTAGTTGAGGCCCCATCCCTGGAGATATTCAAGGTCAGGCTGGACAAGGCTCTGGGCAACCTGATCTAGTGGGGAATGTCCCTGCTGGGGGCGGGGTTGGACTGGATGACCTTTGGAGGCCCCTGCCAACCCAACCCACTCTCTGATCTATGACTTTCTAACTTCAAGCACAGCAATCATAGCAAAAGGCAAGCTCCTGTGTACAAACTGTACCTACATATGTGTGCATGGGCACCTGTCCTCCTTAAGAGCTTTTGAGATCATCAGCAAATTGCAACCACATCTAGGAAAGGGTGGGGTAAGGATCTGACAAGTCTCATAAAAATATGCAGCTGGGGAAAGAAGAGAGACCCTCTTTGAGCCTCCTGCTGAGGGAAAGGCTAATAAGCTCACCCTTGATTAGACATCAGAGAATCCACACAGGAGAGAGCCGCTGGAAACCAGGCTTCATTAGTTCCGCTGCTCACGGAACTACTTGTTAAAAAAAGCAAACAGAAAGTCCAACATGTGGCATCATCCCACACCCACACTGCTCATCAGCAATTCACAGCCCTCTGCCACTGCCACCGGGGTGAGGAACCACAGCAAGGGGGCGCTGCCCCCTCCTGACAGCCTGAGAGGGGGGACAGGGCTCTGTGCCCGGGAGGCCACACCTTGTGCTGCCAGCAGAGGCACGGCAGTGTTTGCAAACATTGGGTTTTCTAGGCTTTGGAGGGAATGTGGTCAAACTTCCTGCCTGGCACTCCAAGCTGAGGTCCTCCTCTGCTCTTAGCCTTCTAGCCTCCTAGCATCCCCTCTCTCCTGCATCAGGACCCCAAGATCTTTGCCCTCTACTGCAGCAGCTCTGCTCCGTTCAATCCCCTCAGCTACCTAACATTTGCCTCCTCTCCCCCATGCTTCAAGTCTGGCCACATCCCATGCTCTTGTCCCCACCTAATTCCAAGCATCTCCTCATTTCCGAGCCCCTAGGTCTGGTTCTTCCTCAGTCCTGCTTCTCTCTGTGCCCTCTTTCCCTTGCAAACAAGCTCCCCTCACCCCCTCCTGCTGCAGCTCTCTGACAAGGAGAGGCTGAGAGACCCAGGGCTCCTCAGCCTGGAGGAGAGCAGAGTGAGAGGAAATCTTCTCAATGCTGATCAGTATCTAAAGGGTGGAGGTTGAGGGGATGGGGCTGGGCTCTTTTCAGTGGTGGCAGTGATAGGACAAGGGGCAACAGGCACAAACTAGAACACAAGAGGTTTCATTTAAGTATAGGGGAAAACTCTTCTTTCAGGGTGCTGGAGCTGCCCAGAGACTGGGGAGGCTCCTTCTCAAAACCCACCTGGACAGATGTTCTGTGCAACATGATCTAGGGTCTGGTGATCCTGCTTTAGCAAAGGGGTTGGACTAGATGATCTTCAGAGGTCCCTTCCAACCCCTACCATTCTGTGTATCAGGCTCTAATCCTTTCTCTTCCCTCCTCTCCAATTCCCATCTCAGCTCTACTAAGTTTTCAGACTTCCTGGACACAGTCAGCTCCAGACCCTGCCCACAGCTCATTCTGATCCATCACACTACATCTGAACCACCCAGTGTCTTCTCACACCTCGTGTTTGTGCCCATCAGAAGGGGTGTGTGATGGTGTTACTGTCAACACTGGGCACAACAGGCTCCCTTCTGAATCAGCAGTTGTGACTGAAGGAAAAGCATGCCTGGCCTTCAGTGCTAGCCTGGAAGATGCTTATTGCTTCAGAGACTGCAGGCATGGAGTCCATCCTCATACAGAAACCATGGAGATAGACAGTCTGGTCAGTGCCTGGAGTCATGCAAACCTCAAGAAAATTCAAAGAGGGCTTCTGCATATTTCACCTGCCAAACTATAATGCATCTCAGAGCATGCTGAAGACTTTTTCCAAGCTTGCAACTTGGCCAAATTTGACCATTTTTGACAGACAGATGAGGCTTACAAAAGCCATGGCCACCAGACTTTACATCTATTCAAAGAGCAATGCTAAATCCACTACAAGGCAGCAAAGAAGGGTGAAAATGAGCCATGTCTGAGAACACACCCACATGCTGGACTCAAAACACTGGCTCCCCTGGTGCACTTCATTTCCTCCATAAAATGGGAGACTCCATCCAGCTTCCTCACCTTCTACAGGATGCCACCAGGGAGAGGCTGGAGAGCTGGGCTGAGGAAAATCTCACGAGGTTCAATAAGGCAACGTGCCAGATCCTGCACCTAGCTCAGGGCAATCCTAGATACCAATCCAGGCTGGGGGATGATGAGATTGAGAGCAGCCCTGCAGAAAAGCACTTCGGGGTGCTGGTGGATGAAAGCTGAACATGAGCCAGCAATGGGCACTTGCAGCCCAGAAGGCCAGTGGCAGCCTGGGCTGCGTCAAAAGCAGTGTGGCCAGCAGATGGAGAGAGGTGATTCTGCCTCTCTGCTCTGCTCTGGGGAGACCTCACCTGCAGTGCTGTCTCCAACTCTGGAGCCCTCAACACAGGGAGGACATGGACCAGAGGAGGCGACAAAGAAGATCAGCAAGCTGCAGCACCTCTGCTACGAGGACAGGCTGAGGGAGCTGGGGTTGCTCAGCCTGCAGAAGAGAAGGCTCCAGGCAGACCTTAGAGCAGCCTTCCAGTACCTGAAGGGGGCTACAAGAAGGCTGCAGAGGGACTGTTTGCAAAGGCCTGCAGTGATAGGATGAGAGGCAATGGTTTGAAATGAGAGACGAGCAGATGTAGATTGGAAGTTAGGAGTAAGTTCTGTACTATAAGAGTGCTGGAAAACTGCAACAAGTTGCCCAGGGAGGTGGTTGAGGCCCCATCCCTGAAGATATTGAAGCTCAGGCTGGATAAGGCTCTGAGCAAGCTGCTGTAGTGGAGGATGTCCCTGCTGCCTGCAGGGGGGGTTGGCCTGGATGACCTTTGGTGGTCCCTTCCAACCCAAACCATTCTATCAGTCTACAGCTCAGCTCTGCATCTTGCTAAGCCTTTATAAAGCTTCTGCACACTTTCACACCCTGGGCACATCTTGGAAGTGTCCTCTGTCCCTGAGCTCCTTGTTGTCCCGCAAATCCAACCCCTGTGCTGTGGCCACAAGCATGCTGCCAGCAGCTGACTAGAAAAGACTCTTAATGCCAATCTCATTTTCCACAGGAAGTCAATTCTACAAAGATGTTGGAGAAGGTTAACAGAGAGGTGACAGTGAATCCAGACAAGACTGAAGTGATGTTACTCATGAAGGAAAAAGCTTCAGGAACTGGGTTAGATGTTGTTCCCTGAAGGTGCAAACATTCTTTAACAGCACAAAGCAAAGCAGCACACTAAGGTATGAAGATCTGCAAACAGTATGGTCAGCAGCAATGGCTCCCACACCTTTGCTTACAAAGATCTAGTCAAAAAGATCCCTGCACCACTTCCAGATAAGACTACTTCACGAGAAGATACCAAGCTGAGTGGTGTCATTGATAGGCGTGAAGCACAGGATGCCACCCAGAGGGAGCTGGACAGGCTGGAGAGCTGGGCTGAGGAGAACCTCATGAGTTTCAACAAGGCCAAGTGCAGGACCCTGCAGCTAGCTCAGGGCAATCCTAGATATCAATCCAGGCTGGGGGATGATGAGATTGAGCAGCCCTGCAGAAAAGCACTTGAGGGTGCTGGTGGATGAGAAGCTGACATGAGCCGGCAATGGGCACTTGTAACCCAGAAGGCCAATGGCAGCCTGGGCTGCATCACAAGCAGTGTGGCCAGAGATGGAGAGAGGTGATTCTGCCTCTCTGCTCTGGGGAGACCTCACCTGCAGTGCTGTGTCCAGCCCTCAACACAGGAGATCCATGGACCTGATGGAGCAGGTCCAGAGGAGGGCCATGAAGATGATCAGGGAGCTGCAGCACCTCTGCTACGAGGACAGGCTGAGGGAGCTGGGGTTGTTTGGCCTGGAGAAGGCTCTGGGCATCTCATTCATGCTGATCAATATCTAAAGGGTGAGTGTCAGGAGGATGAAGCCAGACTTTTCTCAGTGGTGTCTAGTGTCAGGACAAGGGGCAATGGAGACAAACTGGAACACAGAAGGTTCCACTTGAACACAAAAGAAAAGAAGTCTTCCCTTTGACAGTGGCAGAGCACTGGCCCAGGCTGCCCAGAGAGGTGGTGGAGTTTCTGTCTCTGGAGAAATTGCAAACTCACCTGGATGTGTTCCTGTGTGATTCCTTCTAACCCCTGCCATTCTGTGAGCAGAAGAATCAGTGAAATCTCACAAGTGTAGAACTCTGAATGCATGAGCAACTCCTCCTCCAGCTTGAAAAGGGAGCAGGAGCAGCTGAACCTCACCCAGAGTCTCAATTTAGCTAGGCTATGTCTGCTTACCCTGGTAGCAGGAACCACCCAACTCATCCTATAGAATAAAGAAGGCACCCAGGAATCCTTGAAGTCTGGACTTGGAAGTGTACTCATATGTGTGTTACAGAGAAACAACCTGACTGTATTTCACACAGGTTTTCACTCCCACAGCTCCAAGAGAAGACAGCACTTTCTTTTTTCCAACAATCATTTTCAGTTCCAAACTGGCACTCTGGAGAAGTCCTGACAGTCACTTGAGATCTGTGGAGACTGGAAGAAGGGAAACATTGCATCCCTCTCTAGAAAGGGTGAAAAAGAGGACCCTGGAAGCTACCAAACTGTCAGCCTCACCTCTGTGCCTGGAAAGAGCATGGAATAGATCCTCCTGGAAGCTCTACTGGAAGAGTATACATGGAGGACAGCAAAGTGACTGGGGACAGCCAGCATGGCTGCATCAAGGGCAAGTCCTGCCTGACCAACCTGGTGGCTTTCTGCAATGGAGTAACTACATCAGTAGACAAGGGAAGCCCAACAGATGTCATCCAGCTGGACTTCTGTAAGGCCTTTGCCACAGTCCCCCACAACATCCTCCTCTCTAAGATGGAGAGACAGGGATTGGATGGGTGGACTGTGCAGTGGATAAGGAATTGGTTGGATGATGGCATCCAAAGGGTAGTGGCCAGCAGCTTGAGGCCCAGATGGAGATGGGTGAAAAGTGGTGTGCCTCAGGGGTCTGTATTGGGACCAGTGCTGTTCCATATCTTCATTAATGAGGTCCCAACCCATTCTACGATTCTCCAGCAAGCACCAGCTAAGAGGAGATCCCAAGAAGGGCAGAAATCCTCCTTGGAGGTCCTCAGTGAATCTCAACCTTGCACCTCAGCATTGCTCAGAGGAGGGCCTGTGTGGGGCAGGGACTGGAGAACCAGGCAGAGGTACCACACTCAGACTGAACACAAGGACAGGAAATCTTCCCAACTGCATGTTCCTAAACTCCTTGGGTTTTTCTCTGCAAAGTCTTTTTCTTGAGCTCTGCATGTTCAGAAAAGTTTCTGCTGAGTCACTCCACCTGGTCTTGGACATTTTTTCCCCCAAACTTCCAAGTAAACAAGGAGCTATAATTAAAGCCTTGGTTCAGCTTTAATTCTAGTGCTCACTGCCAATTGTGTCCCCTCTAAATACATATTTAACAACCTAATTAGCAACCCAGACTGTAAGCAGCTTGAGTAGTGTGGAATTGTGGCCAGGGCCCAAAATAAATGGTGGGATTACAAATAGCAAGCTCTACCTAACACTCCCCCACCTCTCCTTCACCACACGCTGATGATGTTTTCCAAGTGGAAGAACTAGGACATTGGGTAAGAGAAGAAAAGGCTGAGCCAAGCTTTAGCTTTCTACCCAGCTAACTGCTTTTGTTTAAAAGTGTAAACATGTTTAAATTGCTGTGGCTAAACACACAGCAGTGCCTGATGATGTGGAGATGCCTTCCTAGCTCTGGCACTTGAATGATTCCAGAAACCGTCTGTCCAAAACAGAGGGTCTAGGATGCTAGAAAGGAAAACTGCTCCAGACAGGATCATGGGCACCTGGTAGGGAAGTGAGAAGAGCTAGGAATCACCTGCTATTTCTGTTTTCATCTTGCTTCTACTCTACCCTCTTATTGATCTTCATCATCCCTAAATCACTAAAGTACTCCCACATGCTCCTGCTTCCCACCTCAGACCATCACACTTCCTTCCTCAGCACTTGCCTGCTCTGCCTGGTTATCACCTTCCCTAGAACACCCACAGCACCTTAGCCTCAAGTATTTCCTTCTAGTTAATCTCACCCTTTCCCACCACTCACTTGTAAACTCAAACCACATCCCTCCAAGCTCAGAAACCCAACCTCAGGGCTCAGAACTCTTCCCCCTCTTCTCCGATACCCTCAGGGCTCAGAACTCTCCCCCATCTTCTCCGATACCCTCAGGGCTCAGAACTCTTCCCCCCTCTTCTGTGATACCCTTAGGGCTCAGAAACCCCCTCATATCTAATTCAGAAATACATTTTTTTCCTGTTTGGTTGGGAAGAGCTCCTAAGGGGCAATGCATACAGGAGCAGACACGAGCGTCACAGTTAATTTCCTGCTCCGTGTGCCTCCAGTTTGTGATCTTTACAGTGGACAGACTGGAGCCCTAGTTCAGGTACCAGAGGGTTGTCAGCTACCTCAGCAGCGCTGCAGCTGCACCAGACAGCACTGCGTTCTGCACTACACCAGCCAGACTACCCGGCCCTAGCATCGAGGTTTAGCCTCCAGAACACCCTGGCTATTAACTAACCTAGTGACATTAACATCCATCTGCTCAGGGAATCAAAGCTGCCCACTCAGAAGGAGGTACTTAGTTTTGGGTCAACACACCAGCCTGAAAACACTCCTGACTAGAGAGAACTCAACTCTTCCTTACAACTGAAAGATTCTCTACTCAGGGATCCTACAGGGAAGAGGCAGGGATCTCTGGTCCCCCACGTAGCCCTCTAAAGGGTTAAAGGTACCCCCATCCCCATGCAGCGTTACAGTCAAGGCTCAGCCCCACTCCTCACCTGTATGTCTTGCCATCCTTGTGCTGGTCCTCCTCATCCACGTTGGACAGCACAAAGGGGTCGCTCATCTCCGGCAGCCCTGACTCCTGCAATCGTTTCTTCTTGCGGCCCCGCGGGCGGTTTGGGGGCAACTCCCCCGGCCCCCCGCCCCCAGCACCTTCCGACAGGGCGGCTGCCCCCTTCTTTGACAGGTCAGGAACCACCTGGAGGGCTGCCTGGGAGCCAGGGGGAGCGCAGAGACAATCATAGGAGCTGAGATGGGAAAGGTTTGGGCAGAGGTGGCTGTGGTCACCAGGGAACCTGATGGGGAAGTTATCACCAGACCTGGACCTGCAGACAAAAAAGGATGGAGGAAGTCACTCATCGCATCTCTGCTCACGTCCAATCTCATTACCCCACAGAACCCAGCTCCATCCACCTACTGTTCATGGAATCAAAGGATCATTTGCGCTGGAAAAGGCCTTTAAGGTCAAGTCCAACCATTCCCTAACTCTAGCAAGTCTGGTGCTAAACCACGTCCCTCAGCACCACATCTCTGCCTCCTTCAAACACCTCCCAGGCATGGGGATTCAAACACCTCGCTGGGCAGCCTGTGCCAGTCTTTGAGAACCCTTTCAGTCAAGAACTTTCTTCTGATATCCAACCTAAACCTCCCCTGGGACAACGTGAGGCTGTTTCCTCTCATCACTTGTCACTGGGGAGAAGAGACCAACCCCATCTCATTCCAACCTCCTTTCAGGGAGCTGTAGAGAGTGAGAAAGGCTCCCTTCGGCCTTCTTTTCTCCTGACTAAAATGGTACTTTTGACTACAATGAAAACAGCAAATACAGTTTACCCGCAACATGAGGAAAAAATTCTCTACTTTGAGGGTGCCAGAGCCCTGCAGCAGGCTGCCCAGAGAGGCTGTGGAGTCTCCTTCTCTGGAGACATTCCAAACCCACCTGGATACATTCCTGTGTGACCTGTCCTAGGTGATGCTGCTCTGGCAGGGGGTGGACTGGATGCCCCTTGGAGGTTCCTACCATTCTATGACTCTTTGGAGTCTCCTACCTGCTGTCATGAGTCCAGCAGACTGCACTGGTACCACGGTGATGTTCTGAGTCACAGGGGCTTGGCTGTGTGGTGTCAGCTGCTCCGGCTTGGTGTCTGAGTCCATGGTGATGCCAGTGGACAGGGCCACAGAGGTGGGTACTGTCAGCAAGGCAGGGTAGTGGGGAGCCAGGCTGCAGCCCTTCTCTGTGGGCAAGAGCTGCTCCTTCATCTTGTTAATAAACATGGTGTTCTCAATCTATATGGGTGGCAAGAATTGCTTTTAGAACATTCTAGCAAAGCTTCTCCCAGCATTGGCTGAGCAAGAAATGCAAGAGAACAATTTCTAGTAGACAGCAAGAGCAGCATCACAGGTGGGAAGACAATGATCTTACCTGTCCCGAGACAGTGGGCACTGCTGGCCAGAAGTACGGGGAGGAGTTGAAATGAGATTCTTCCATCCTAGCTGGGCACAGTGGGGAAGAAGGGGAAAGGGAAGGGAAATGGAGAAGAAGAAAGACAAACAGACACACACACAAAAAGAACATTAAACCCAAAGAGACTCCAACAGGGAACTGACTCAGTCTAACACTGTGACAGTTCCTTCACCTCCCCTCTCTGACTTGAGCAACTTCTCCCCACTTTTGAGCTATGTGCCCAAATCACAATTTATGCTCAGGGGAAAAAGATGCCTGCTGTTCCCACAGGCTTAGGTCCACCTCAAACACCTCCTGCCCCAGTACTCCTCCATGCAAAAAAAATAACCAAGCAACTGACTACAAACCCAGAGCACCTCCAAAATTGCTCATTATCATCCACCCAGAGCACAGGACATAAATAAAGTCTGTGCATCTGCAACCAAGCAAATACAGCTGAAAACAACTCTTCATTGTCAGTCTGACCCCACCAGCAGGGACAATTTTGGACCTTGCCTGTCCCTCCACCCTAGCTCAGCACTAAGGACCCAGATGCAGTGAGGGGACATCAGCATTCTGTTACGCAGGAAGAAAGACAGGCAGAGAGAGCGAAACAGACTTGCCCAAGAGAACAGACAGCCACAGCAGACCAAGAAGTCAAACTCAGTGCTCCTAACTTCCTGCTGCCCAACACTCTGACCACCACAGCTCCACTCTCTTGTAAGAAAACCCAGAACTATCACTCAATACTCCTGACAGACAAGATTCCCATTCCCATTCAATGAGACTAGGCAGCAGCAAAAGAATTTGACTGCCCTGCTCCTGAGATACCCTGTTTCCAAGTGAGACCATGTCATGGCTCTCTGTTGCTCATTTCATTCCCAACTTTGGGATAAAACTCAGTAGAACTGTGTCCTGGCTCAAATGCCCACTGCTACCTCTCAACTCTCCATGCAGTCAGAGGACTGGTTGGACAGTAAAAGTCTTCAGAGGACTACATTTTGCTGTCTAACTGGTCCTCTTTATCTCATTTAAACTATATTCTTACCCTGAAAGGTTGGACTAGATGATCCTTGAGGTCCCTTCCAACGTGGTATGAATCTCCTAATCTCTTTAGGAACACTGGGCTGAAGAAGCCCTTTCCATTCCTCTGTGTAACAGCACAGTTTGTTCTGCTTGTGAAAACACTATTCAAAAACTAAAGAAATAAACCCTGAAGCAGAAGGATGAACCTAATTCCCAAACAAACAGGGTGAAACTGGTAGGTAAAACACAGGATAAAAACTGTGCTTGGAGAACACCTGGCAGAGCAAGCTGCCTAGAGAAAGCAAGCACTGTTGGTTTCACATGCAGCTACCTGCAAATTGTCCCACTCCTATTTCTGTTGTGATGTGGCAGCAGTCTAATTAGTGAGTAAATATTGTTTCTGAAGGGCCTGTCTCAATCATCAGATAAGCTGTGGAGCATGCCCCAAGAAGCATCAAACACTTTAGTCTCCAAAAGCACATTAGGGCAGAATAAATACATGTGGAATTGCTGAGTGCAAGCCAAAATGCAAAGAGATTTTTTTTTCCCCCCCTCTCCATAGAGAAGAGGTATTTAAATGAACCAAATTACCTGATAATTTTGGTTTTATGAATTGCTCACACAACAGCAGAGCCAGGTTTTCCTGCCTGCGTGCTCATTCCAAGTCAACCAATGTGCACACCTGAGGATGAATTATTTACCTGGCCTCGGTGGCATGCAGTCAGACTGCCAGCTGCCTGACTGAACGACTGCCATTTACCTTGCTGTGATTCAATCAGAATCTGATGGGGCAAGGCTCTTTCCTTCCTTCCTCTGCTGTCTTTTCTGAGCCAAACTGAGGACGCTATCCACGGCAAAGACCTATGTACGGAGTGCTTCATAGCAGGGCTGCTGTCTTCCCCCCAGATGGGCACATAAAGACAGAATGTGTTCCAGGAAACTGAGCACCAGCTGAAGCAAGAGGGAATCCTGGGTTGGACTGTCAAGTGGAGGGGGCTTTGGGTGGGTCTTGTCTGGTTTTGGGTTTAAAATCAAAACCTTCCAAGTGAACCTGATTCTGCAGGAACTCAAAGTCCTGTGTCATAATCAGATGTATCTGTCAAGTAAAAATTGGACTTGTCCAAGGCTCCCTTGGATTCTACTGCAGACTTTGAGTCAAACAGAAAGATGCCAATTTAAACAACAAAAAAATAACCTCACAAGAGCCGTCTCATTTAAAGACTACAAGAAATGAAAGGCAACTCCATTTCCAGGTCCTAAAATCCAGACTAGCACAGGCCAGGGTACCCACTGGCTGCCTGTCTCCACCTAGTCTCCTGGCAGAACTTCACCTAACTTTTGCTTCCTCAGTTTCCAAAGTGTGCAGGCCAAAATTAGGCTCTCACTGTCAAAACATGACTGCACTGGTTTTGTTCAACTCTCTTAGAATCCATCTCCCCCATCCAAAAATCTTTCATGCCTGAGCTGATAGCAGGCCTCCAAACTTTTGGCTTGAAAGGCTGAAGTGTGCTGAAGCTGTAAGAACACGGAGGAAAAGGAGAAATGGTGTCAGAGTTGAAGCTTTCATGCAATCTTGCTAGCAAGCCAGTCTTCCAAAAGGAGAAAACAAAGAGAAGATTCCTCCACCAAACTACTGCCTTAACGCCCACAAGCTCTCCCTCCCCTACCCCACTTTCAGGCTGAAGGCCATTTGGACAACATGCACCCCTGTTGGCAGCCCCCACTTTAACGCTGCTCACACTTACTTCACCAGAACTTTGCACGTAACCCTTCCAATTGCTCTATAACTACCAGACATGGGCTGGAGCTTCAACCCTGTACCACAGCACGTTCCCACTGCAGTGCCTTCATCATCCCAGCTTCCACAAACGGGCCAGAGATGGGACCTTCTTCCTATTCACCAGTCTAGTATCAGACAGATGTCAAGGTACCCTCCTGATGTAAACCAAAAACACCTTCTATGTACAGACCACAAAGGTACATACACCAAAAATACAACCGAGTGAACCAGCGAACTCACAAGGGACAAGGAATCTGGAGTTTAGATCTCAGAGTACTTCACAGAGTCACATACTTAACGTGCTGGGCTTATACTTCTTTGCAGGTCATCACTTTAATCATAAACAGAGAGACAAAAGCACGTGCAAGTACACGGTGAGGTAGAGGCTGTTTCTCTGGAAGGCACAATCAGGTATTTAGAGGCTGATTTTTAAGGTGCTTTTCTTTATCCTCCAGACACCTAGCTTTTGTTTTCTTAGGGGTGTAGATTCTTCAGTTGACAAAAGGTGCCCCCTCCCTCTGCCCCAAGAATGATTTACGATGTTGTTTTACAGTCTGCCCAAGATCTTTGTTCAGTAACAAGGAGCTTTTAGGCTTAATTGCTGCAAAGTACTAAGGATGCTGAAGGCCAAGCAGGCTGTAAGGTCAAACGCAAAAACGTCTCCACAAAACTCATAAGCACCAAATCATTCAAATGCAGCTAAATCTTTGGAACAATCACATCTGAATGCACATCAAGATTATCCCAAGCATGCTGGACAGGGTTCTCAATCCCAAACCCACACACCAGAGTGGGAACAACTCTAGTGCTTGACACATGCATAGCCTCCACCCCAAGTGACTGAGCCACTGCTGAAACAGGTGCCTGGCAGGGGCCATACCCCATGCCTCAGTTCCCTTCAGCCAGTCAATCCCCTCTCCGGCACCACGGAGCAGAAGCCATTTCAAGAACCCACAGCACCGAACCCTGAGGGAAGCCCACGGGGCGAGGGGGAGTCACTCACAGCAGAAGCTCCTTACCCCTCTCACTCTCCCTCCTCTTGCATTTCTCCTCCTTCCAGGGCCGTTTCTGCAAACAAACCGCCAGGGTTACCGGAGCGCCCGGGGCCTTGCATGACAGCGGCCGGCGCAACGCGGGGCCCCCAGTCCCGCCGGCCACATCTAGCCCCTGGGGGACAGGCCATGGGCCGGGAAGCAGGCTCCCCGCAAGGATCGCCCGGGATGGTAGGAGGGGCCCGGACCCACCTCCCCCCGCGGGGCCCCGCACGCACAAGGCGGCGGCGGCGCCTGAGGACGGGGCGCGCCGCCTTGTCGTCCCCCGCGGGGCTGGTCCAGAGGTCAGCCACCCGCGACGGAGCCCCTGGGCGCGCCTTGGCACCAGACACCGGGACGGGCGGGCGACCAGACAGACATACAGACAGACAGCCCTCCTTCGTTTCCGCTTCCGGATCGCTCCGGCCCCGGAAGTCCCGCTCCCCCGGGCTCCCCGGCCCTCACACCCGCCACCCGACAGATTACCGGGCACCACCCCCCAGCGGCGACCCCGACCCTGACTCCACCGGCGGCAGCGGCCTCCTCACCGGAAAGAGGAGCGGCGAGTCCCTTCCGGATCAGGGGGCGGAGCGCGCCGTAGCTCTTCCGGGGCTCCGAGCAGAGCGGAACGGCGTCATCGGCGGCTTCGCTTGCAAAAGAGGCGGAGCAGGAGGCGGCCGCTGGCCCGGGGCAGGTTTTCCCTCGGCGGAGTAGCTGCGGGCGGCTAAGCCGGGCCGGAAGCTAGGCCCCTGTGGCGGCGGCGGGCGGGCGCGCGCTTACCGGAAGTGCGAGAAGCACGGGCGGGAGGAAGGGCGGAAGTGGCTGTGCGGCGGTCGCGAGGCGGCTTCCGGCGGAGGCGGCGCTTCCCGGCGAGACGTGCGCGGTGCGGGACCGGCCGCCGCCATCATGAATATTCATCAGGCCCGGCCGACCGCTTGGCCGCCGCGCCTCGCGGCCCGCCGCCCTCGCGAGTGTCATTGGCCCTGCTGCAGGCCTCGGCCGAGCTGGCCCTTGGGGCGGGCGTGAGGGTTGTGCCGCAGTAGTGGCCGCAGGGCCTCCGCTCCGCCGGCCGCGCCGCCTTCCCGCCCCGCCGAAACCACCCCACCGAAGTGTGACTTCAGCCTGCCGAGCTGGCATAGAGCGCCGGCTTCACCGCGGCCTAGCTTTTCGTGTGCCTGGTGGCTCTGCAGAAGGTCCAGCCGGAGCCAGGGTTGGTGGCAGTGCAGGAGGGAGGCGCTAGCTTAGCTTGGGCATCTCTGGCAGCCCAGCGAGATGGGGCAGCGTGGCTGACCCAATGGGTCACCGCCATCTCCTGGGGATGGTTCTGTCAGCCACTTGGTGCCTGCTGGAATTGACTTTGGTAGACCATGCAGTCCAACCCCAGCTAGAGAAGGATCACCTAGCACTGCCCTGGCCAGATGCTGAGTGCCTTCAGCGTGGTAGCCCAACACGAAGGACTCGTGGCCAGCTGTTTTTTCACCTGGGTTGGCAAACAATCATTTCTCTCACGTGAGGATTGTAGGGGACGGGAGATCAAGGCCGGGCATGGAAGGGAGTGGGGTAACCCTCTGCCACAGTTGCAGGCCAGTGGCTCAGTATAACCATACCCAAATACTAATATTTGTAACTTCACAACTTGACCCCAGGGAGGACTTCAGCTCACCCTCGTTTTCACTCATGGAGAATTCCATTTCACAGAGTCATCCTGCCTAGGTTTTGGCTGGCAGTTTCTTGCTGTGTGCTGGCACTGCCAGGCATGTTGCTGTGCAGTGTGAATTACTGTGCTCAAAGCAGCAGGCATGCCTCTGAGCCTTGGCCACGGTGCAGGAGAAGGCATGAGGCTGTTCCAGCAGGAGATGACACACAGGTGCCCCCCGTGGTTGTTAAGCCACACTGGCTGATCACCCCCACACCAGACAGGAGGCAGCCCACAGGATCACCAAGCCACACTGGCTGATCACCCCCACACCAGACAGGAGGCAACCCACAAGATCACTAATCCTCTCTGGCTGCTGCAGCTTCACCCTGGCTTACACTGACAGTTCTGGTAGAAAGAGACCTTTAGACCTCAGGGCGAGGGCCAGTGGGCACAAACTGGAACGTAAGAGGATCCATGTAAACAAAAGGAAAGCATTCTGCACTTTGAGGGTGGCAGGGCACTGGGCCAGGCTTCCCAGAGAGGCTGTGGAGCTCTATTGGCATTCCAAACTCACCTGGATGTGTTCCTGTGTGATTTACTTTGGGTGATCCTTCTCTAGCTGGGGTTGGACTGGGTGATCTACCAAAGTCACTTCCAGCCCCTACCATTCTGTGATTCAGACATCTTCTGCTCCACCACTCATAGCAGGGCTGGCTTTGGCACTGGAGCCCCTGTCCAGGTCAGGGTAGGTTTCCTTCACCTCTTGATACTCATTGAGAAAGTCGGCTGAGCCACTTCAGGGCTCTAGCTTGGAAGAAATCTTCATTTTCCTGATTGTTGCATGATTTTTCTGCCAGCTTGGCAGGCTGGAGCAGCTTTTCAGAGGTGGGAGCAAGGAGAAGAGGCCTGGAGCAGCCAGGTGGACTCTGGCGATCACGGAACCGCAGCACCCGGAGCAGTGGGCAAAAGGAAATCTCCTGGCGGCTGAGAGGCAGGTGGCTGGAAGCCACAGGGCCTGCCTGTCCACACAAGGTGCTGGGGAGCCTAGAACTTCCACAGGGGGTATTGGTCATCCCAGGCAGCACAAAACGTCCTCCTGAGAGGAGCCAGGATTAGCTCCATGTTCTTCAGCAGGCAATTGTTGATTTATTTAAATAAAAGGAGTTGGCAGCCTAATCAGTTTGGAAATTAACTTCCTTGTTAATTTGGGGGGGGGAAGGTTGACTTACTCATGAATATTCACAAATGCTCATCTCTTTCTTTTTTCATCTCCTCTGTGTAATTTATTTTTGTGATTGTCAGATCACCTCTGAAGGTGACATTTCTCTCCTCATTCTGCAACGTGGCAAATGGATTCAACCCTGTGCCTTGGAAGAGGAACTCCGGCCTGGCACTGATGTCTGTTTTGCCTCCTCTTTGCCCCAGAGTCCTCTGTAGCCTCTCAGTTCCCTTCTTTCCTCTCTGCATGCTTCTTGTAAAGAAGTAAGAGTGAGAGGGCCTCAGGCTGGGGAGGGACTTCTCAGGCTATCAGGTAGTGATAGGACTAGGGGGAATGGAATGAAGCTGGAGGTGGGGAGATTCAGGCTGGACATGAGGAGGAAGTTCTTCACCATGAGAGTGGCAAAGGCCTGGAATGGGTTGTCCAGGGAAGTGGTTGAGGCCCCATCGCTGGAGGTGTTTGAGCCCAGGGTGGATGAGGCTCTGGCCAGCCTGATCTAGTGTGGGGTGTCCCTGCCCATGGCAAGGGGGTTGGAGCTAGCTGATCCTTGTGGTCCCTTCCAACCCTGACTGATACTATGATACTGATACTAGGAGCATCTTCTCCAAGAAGAGGGCTGGGCTGGACTTGGTAACTGGGAGAGCTTGTCAAAGTGTCCTACAGCAGACAGGGAGAAATCGTAATTCCCAGCTGAGGAGTGGGACAGAGTGGTTAACACCTTACCCTGCCTAGAGCTTTCTGCTCCCCCTCCCACCCCGCGCTGCTGAGCACCCTCCAGCAGCACGTGAGGCAGTGTGACTAACATCTGTCACAGACACTTGATTTCTCTTATCTCCTTTGCTTGGGAGGAGGCAAAATCAGAGAAACACAGCTCTGTGTCTCTGGAGAGTACAGCTGAGCTCTTTACCTTCCTTCCCAGCTTTCTGTTGCCCCCCTTTCTTTATCCTGCCTGCCCTTGATCCTTCTCCACCACAGGGGAAGAGCATCCTAGAATCATAGAACTGTTTCAGCTGGGAAAGACCCCAAAGATCATCCAGTCCAACTGTCAACCTAACACCACCATGGCTATTAAAATATGTCCCAGTGGTCATGGTGCTGACTAGCACCATGGATTTCTTCCTGGTGAGGTGTGCCACATCTCCCACATGTGTGTGCTTTGGCTGGCATTTCATGACACCTACCAGCTGGGTCCAGCTGAGGACTGTGGAGTTTCAAAACCTGGGTGTAATTACTGGTGCTGGGGACAGGAGGAGCAGTGTGGGCAGCAGTGGGGTTGAAGGAGCGTCCTCCTTACCCCAAGCTCACTGGCTGCTTCCAGACTGGCTCATTTCTTTAAGACACTCAGCTTTGGTACAGCCTCCATCTGTGCAACTTCTTCTCGTTGAGAGCACACCAGCTCAGAGCTGTGAGGAGGGGCAGCCAGGCTGCACCCGCCATGGAGTTCACCCAGCGCCACTGCAGCCCGGGCTGGCAGCTGGGCAGGGGGACACTGAGAGAGGTTTGCAATTGTACAGCAAGAAAACGAGCCAGCTGTGCGCGGTAGCGGCCCTGGAGGACGCGGTAGGTGGAGGGGAGCGGGGCCTCCCTCCTGCCAGCAGGAGCATGCAAATAGCACAGGCGGGTGCCCGCCTCCTGCTGAGAACACCGGCTCCTGACCGGCTCAGGAGAGAAAGTGTGCCGGGAGCCAGCTAAGCCCAGAGCTGCCGCGGCAGCTGTGCTCTCACAGCCTTTGAAACAAGCTCCACAGCTTTAACCTGGGAGGGTGGCAAACACACAACTCCATGGAGGCTGCCTGCTCCATCTTCCATCCTTGATTTACCCCTCCACAATCACATCCTGTTCCTACCTCGGCTCTTCCCTTTTCTGTTTCTCTGATTTCTTCATCTCCTTCCTTCCTCACCAGCCTAAGGTAGAGTCCCCACCTCTGGGCCATTAATAGTGGTTACAGACCATCAGCTTTTGGTACCACTGCTCTGTTTGAACACCTTTTGACTGCAGTCTGTGTGTAATCTGAGGTGTTCATAGTGGCTGTCCCAATAATATTGGTGATACTTTATAGAACCATGGAATTGTTCTGGTAGGGGAAAAAAAAAAAGCCTTTAAGATCATCAAGTCCAACCATTCTCTAGGCTGCCACTAAACCATCTCCCTCAGCACCCCATCTCAGCATCTTTTAAACACCTCCAAGGATGGGGAGTCAACCACCTCCCTGGGCAGCCTGTTCCAGTCTTTGAGAACTTTCCAGTCAAGAACTTTCTTCTAATGCCCAATCTAAACCTCCCCTGGGACAACTTGAGGCCATTTCCTCTCCTCCTATCACTTGTTACTAGGGAGAAGAGGCCAAACCCCCACCTCACTCCAACCTCCTTTCAGGGAGCTGTAGAGAGCAACGAGGTCTCCTCTCAGCCTCTTTTTCTCCAGGCTAAACAAACCCAGTTCCCATAGGTGCTCCTCATCAGACCTGTTCTCCAGACCCTTCACCAGCTTTGTTGCCCTTCTCTGGACCCACTCCAGCACCTCAATGTCATTCTTGGAGTAAGGGCCTCAAAACTGAACCTAGTCCTCAAGTTGTAGTCTCCTCAGTGCTGAGTACAGAGGCACAATCCCTTCTCTGATCGTGCTGTTCACACTATCACTGATCCTAGCCAGGATGAAGGTGGCCTTCATGGCCACCTGCTTCATCTCCATACATCTGTCAGTCAACACCCCCAGGCCTTTGCTGGGCAGCTTTCCAGCCACTCTCCCCAAGCCTGGACTGCTCATGAGATCCTGCTTGCCTGGTATTTAGGTGATGGTAAACCTGGCCTGATGTGTTCAGTAAGTTGCCTGGAGTGGCAGGTGAATTAGTGGGGAGTACCTGACCAAGAGGCAGAGATAGGCTTGGGATTGGTGCTGATGTAGTGACACAGCTTTCAAGGACTGTGGCTGTTCATTCTTGCCCAGATGTTCATCTGCTTGTGGCATAGTATTAGGTTCATCCTGAAGCTGGTATTTTAATCTCATGAGTACATTTCTGAGCGTGGTGTGTTGTCCTCTCTGTCCCAGGGAACCGTCATCTCTTTGGCTATCAGCTGATTAAATCCCCTGGCAGCATGCAGCAGAAAGCATTTCAGCCTGTCCTTCTGGCTCTCATTCTTCTGCATGGAGACAGACTGCAGCTCTCCCTGCTTTGCAATCTCTCTGGTTAGTTTTGTTTAAGGGTTGTGAAATACATGGTAACTCATGATCACAGAATGTGAGGGGTTGGAAGGGATCTCCAAAGATCATCCAGGCCAACCCCCTGCCACAGCAGCATCACCTAGGGCAGGTCACACAGGAGCACATCCAGCTGAGAAGGAGACTCCACAACCTGTCTGGGCAGCCTGCTCCAGGGCTCTGGCACCCTCACAAGGAAAAGCTTTCTCTTTCTGTTCACATGGAACCTCCTCTGCTCCAGCTTACACCCATTGCCCCTTGTCCTGTCACTGGACATCCCTGAGCAGAGCCTGGCTCCTTCCTCCCCAGCTGCCCTTCACATCTTTATCAACATGAATGAGGTCACCCCTCAAGCTCCTCTGCTGCAAGCTCAAGAGACCCAGATCCCTCAGCCTCTCTCCTCAGCAGGGAGGTGTTCCACTGCCTTCAGCATCCTTGTGGCTCTGGGTTGGACTGTTTCAAGCAGCTCTCTGAGGTCCTTCTTGAATTGAGGAGCCCAGAACTGGACACAATATTCCAGATGTGGCCTCACCAAAGCAGTGAAGAGGGGCAGGAGAACCTACTGACCACACCCCTTCTAATCCACCCCTTCTTGGCCACAAGGGCACATTGCTGGGTCCTCATCAAAGGCTATAAGGTTGGTTAAACATGACATCCCCTTGGGAAAACCATGGTGACTGTTCCTAGTGACCTTCTTATCCTTGATGTGCCTGGAGACAGCAGAGAGCTATAGTGTGCGTTATCCTGCGCTTGTGTCCTGCCCAAGCCCTTGCATTTCTGTGGCATCTACGCTCTTGTGGGCAAAGAGCAGGAACCACACACCTGGACATCTTTTGGACTTAGAAGCATATGTGGCAAGAGTATTTTTCACTGAAAAGTGAAAAAATGAAAGGCTTTTCCACTGAAAGAAGTAGATTGCTCTGGAAACGAGAGCGTGGGAGTCTCTGTTGAGCAGGAATGTAGTAACCCAGGACTGAGCAACCTTAGCTACAAACTGAGTTCATTTGGCTACTCCAGTAAGGGCAACTACTTAGCAAACCTTCTGCTGATGTGCCACAAATACAAACCCCAGCATTTGGAAGGAAGAAAAAGTATTACTGGATGAATAAAAAAAAACAACAACATATTGCTGGATGAGGATCAGTAAGGCAAAGTACAAGGTCTTGCACTTAAGTCAGGGCTGTCCTAGATATCAATCCAGGCTGGGGAAAGATGAGACTGAGAGCAGCCCTGCAGAAAAGCACTTGGGGGTGCTGCTGGGTGAGAAGCTGAACATGAGCCAGCAATGGGCACTTGCAACCAAGAAGGCAAATTGCAGCCTGGGCTGCATCAAAAGCAGTGTGGCCAGAGATGGAGAGAGGTGATTCTGCCTCTCTGCTCTGGGGAGACTTCACCTGCAGTGCTGTGTCCAGCTCTGGAGTCCCCAGCACAGGAGATACATGGACCTGATGGAGAAGTCCAGAGGAGGCCACAAAGATGATCGGGGGCTGGAGAACCTCTGCTGTGAGGAGAGGCTGAAGGAGCTGGGGTTGCTTAGCCTGGAGAAAAGAAGGCACCAGGCAGAACTAATAGCAGCCTGCCAGTACCTGAAGGAGGCTACAAGAAGGCTGCAGAGGGACTGTTTGCAAAGGTCTGCAGCGATAGGATGAGAGGCAATGGTTTGAAATGAGAGAAGAGCAGATTTAGATTGGAGGTTAGGAACAAGTTCTGCGCCATGAGGCTGCTGGAAGACTGCAACAGGTTGCCCAGGGAGGTAGCTGAGGCTCCATCCCTGGAGATCTTCAAGGTCAGACTCGATAAGGCTTCAGGCAAGCCGCTCTAGTGGAGAATGTCCCTGCTGACTGCAGTGGGGTTGGACTGAATGACCTTTGGTGGTCCCTTCTAACCCAAACAATTCTATGATTCTATGTGCAAAGACAGAAGGGCTGTGCCCCAGGAACTTCAGTACATTGCAGAAATCACATCAGAAATGCCTGGGGGAATCCCTCTTGCATGGTCACAGCCAAAGCACTCCACAGGCTCAGCCTGTTCCAGTAGGGTAGCAGCTTCTCTGCAGCATTAACCCCGAAAGGCTTAAGCCAAAATTGATTTTGTTAGATCACCACAAAAAGTCTGAAGAAGCATTTTGAACATGATTCAGTAGTGAGTCCTTCAAGCAGTGAAGTATCCCTGCAGCCTACGCTGCATTAAGCAAAGTGTGTTCAGCAGATCAAGGGGAATGATTATTCCCATTCACTGGAGAGGTTGTGAGGCCCCACAGAGATTTATGCCTAGGACTGACTCCTCAGTACAGCAGAGAGGGTGACAAACTGCAGCATGGCCAGCAGAAGGGCCTCACCAGTAGAAGGCTGCAGCACAAAATGGAGAAGGCAGGAAGAGCTGAATCGCTTGAAAAGAGAAGACCAAGGGAGCAGCTAATGGCTGTCTGCTTCTACCTAAAGGAAATGTGTGGAGAAGCTGGAGCCAGCCTCTGAGAAGGCAGCATAACGAAAGGGTGAGACACAATGGACAGAAGTGGCAACAAAGGAAATTCAAAACATCCATAAGGGAAAATTTCTTCCCTGTGAGAGCAGTTCAGCAGTGGAAAAGGTGTCTAGAAAGAATGGGGAACCTCCATCCTTGGAGATCCTCGCTGCAGTAAGGACATTCAGGTGCTGGAATGGCTCCAGAGAAGGGCAACGAAGCTGGTGAAGGGTTTAGAAAACAGGGCTGGTGAGGAGCAGCTGAGGGAACTGGGAGTGTTTAGTCTGGAGAAAAGGAGGCTGAGAGGAGACCTTCTGGCTCTTTACAACTTCCTGAAAGGAGGATGGAGTGAGGTGAAGGTTTGTCTCTTCTCCCTAGTATCAGAAGGAGAGGAAATGGCTTCAAGTTGTGCCAGGGAAGGTTTAGGTTGGACTTTAGAAGAAACTACCGAAAGAACTGTCAAGGATTGGAACATGCTATCCAGGGAAGTGATGGAGACACCATCCCTGGAGGTGGTCAAAAGATGTGTAAACATGGGACTTCAGAATGTGGTTTAATGTGCATGGTGGGTTTGGGTTGATGGTTGGACTCAATGATCTTGATGCTCTTTTCCAACCTTAGTGACTCTATGGTTGTATTCTGTGTTCAGAAGTGTGCCCAAATCCTTGAGCAACCTGTTCAAGCTTTGGAGTTACCCTGCTGTGAGCAGGGTATTGGACTAGGCACTTCTGCAGAACTCTTCCCACCTGTTTTTTTTTTCCCCCTGCATGTGGGTGTTCCTGTGCTGCTGATCTGCCATGAGCCCCTGTGCTTATGCTGACAGCAGTCTCAGCATCTCCGATGCCCTCCTGCATGAGCATATCTTCTCCAACTTGCTTGCCCTCTCTGTAGCCCTACTTGACCCAATCTTGTTCTATGCCAAATCACCTAACTAAATAGTTAAATCTCCTAACAACAGGCCCTCTTGGGTTTGGGAGTGAATCTCGAAGTCTGGAGGAGAAACACTTGGGGCAGTCAGTTGGTGACAAACTCCCCAGGAGCCAGCAATGGTCACTGGCAGCCCAGAAGGCAGCTGTGTGCTGGGCTGCATCCAAAGCAGGGAGAGCAGCAGCACAGGGAGGGGATTCTGCCCCTCTGCTCTGCTGAGGCTCCACCTGCAGCACTGCCTCCAGTTCTGGTGCCTCAAGCATAAGAAGGACATGGAGCTGCTGGGGCAGGTCTAGAGGAGGGTCATGAAGATGATCATAGAGATGGAGAACCTCCCCTGCGGGAACAGGCTGAGTTGGGGTTGTTCAGTCTGGAGAAGAGATGGCTTTAGGGAGACTTTAGAGCAGCCTTCCAGTACCTGAAGTGGGCTACAAGAAAGCCTGGAAAGGACTTTTGACAAGGCTTGTAGTGATAGAACAAGAGGGAATGGATTGAAACTTGAGGAGGGCAGATTGAGACTGGAGGTTAGGACAGAAGAGGGTAAACAAAGCTGTTGGAGGCATCAATGCTGGAGTCAGTAAAAGAAGACAGAAGAAATTCTTTCCAATGGGGGTGGTGAGACACTGGAACAGGTTGCCCATGAAGGTTGTGGATGCTCCCTCCCTGGAGGTGTTCAAGGTCAGGTTGGATGAAGGCTTGTGCTCCCTGGTCCAGTGGAAGATGTCCCTTCTCATGGCAGGGGAGTTGGAACTGGATGATCTCTAAGGTCCCTCCCAACCTAAACCTAAATTGTACGAGTCCTTAAGCTGGGACATCCACGTTCTTCTGAACAGCAGCAATCATAGAAATGTCATCTAAACTGATACTGCAGTATGGGGAGATCCCCCATGCACCCCAGCTTCACCTCTTCAGGAGCAGACAAACTTTAGCAACTCCTTCCCATTCTTGAGCTGGGTGTCTGCATGTTGCTCTGCAGTCAGAAAGCGTGTCATGAGTTTCAGGAGATCTCTCTTCTCATTGAATCACTTCACAAGTTCCCCTTGTGAACCACACTTCTCTGCTAGCCTGATGCAGAGCATTGAGTGCCCCTGCCCAGCACAGGAATAGGTGCTCGGCTCATGTGCTCCTCACACCACCTTTGATGTTCACCATAGTGCTGCTAAAGCACCTCCAGGTCTTTACAGCTGCCTTGTATCATCTCTCACTAACAAGGGTGAGGTTGAAAAAGGTGGGAGAAGAGCACTGAAGAAAAGGTGGAGAGCAGTAGATCATTTCATTAAGGCAGGAGCCAAGCTGGAGAAGCTGTATTGCAGCAAGACTGGAGCTCGCCAGCTCACCTCCATCCCTGTGTTTTCTCAAAACTGGCTTAGGAAACTGCAGTTTAGGGAGCAAAGATTTGCAGCATATCCATCAAATTAAGGGTAAGCATGCCAGGGCAGGAAAAAGGGAGCTATATTTCAAGGAGAGAGAAAACAAAGTACTCTGGGCAGTGGCAAACCCATTAGTCTAGTCTCAACAGAGCGTAAGGTTAAGAACAAATTACAGAAGGAAAACAAAATTAAAGCTAGAGCAGTAAGTGGAAAATGGAATCAAATACAGAAGGGGTTTATCAACAGAGGCACTGTGTGCCCTTAACTTGATCCTTTTCTTTGCCTCCTTTTGCTTTTCCTCACCTGGATGAAAACAAAGAAATCAGTAAATCTAATCTTGCTACCTTTCGGCAGGGCATTTGATACAGCAAAGGCTGCAGGCAGCTGGATGAGGAGAGGCGAAAGGAATTAGTAGGAGAATTGTAGATGGGTAAAATGCTGAGGAAAGGCAGATGATGTGTAGAGTCAAAAGGGAACTTTTAAGGAATGTTACTGGCCTTGGGAATAATTCCACTTGTAGTAATGGCTCTGGCTCAGCAAAAAAAGCAGCGCGGAAAGGAAGTTTGCTGATTAAATGCGTTTAGAAGAATTACTCACAGTCTGGAGCAGAGAAGTGTGAGGTCCTGTTCTCTGCTCCTGCTAGCAGCAATGTCTCTTACAGACAAGATTCACGGGTTGGAAATGACAGAAGAAAAGGCAGCTCTGGGTGCATTCGTCATTCATGAGGTGATTATGAAGCTGCGACGTGACGCGCTCACGAAGACAACAGCCTTAAAGAGATCATTATGGTAATCTGATTTGGGATGCTACATACAATTTGTCACCCGTGTTCAGGAGTGGGCTCAGGGCTGGCAGCAGTGTAGGGGAGTCAGAATAACAAAGGCTGTCTCCATGCCTCCCCCTGCTTGCCGTGTGAGTGGATGTGGAGAGGGGTTGGCTTCTCTCTGGAAATCCATTTTATGTACGGGCCTGTGCCCAGCGAAATGAGCCATTACAGGAGGGATGGAGCTCAGCCATTACTGAGCCACGTTGTCCCTTTCCCCTCTGAGTTTGGCTCTTTTTAAGGCTTCATAGATTTACCTCTCCCTGCAGTGTAGTTCCTTGGCAGGCAGAGAAGTTCAGCACCACAAACACAGTGCTGTAAGGAAAGAGGTGCTGAACACAAGCCCACATTTCCCTGCTCCATCCCCCAAAGAGTTTTTCCACAAAGGGTAAAAAGATTAGTCCAAAAATCCTGTCTTCTCTATGCAGGTGACTTCTTGCTGTCTCTCCCACGTAACACCCACTGCCATCAGCCCTCTGAGGAAGGAAATTTAAAACCCAGCTTCTCAGCAAAGACTTGGTCCTTTGGAGAGCTTCATAGAATGGTTTGGATTGGAAGGGACCTCCAAAGGTCATCTAGTCCAACCCCCTCTGCAGTATCCTCCACTTGATCAGATTGCCCAGAGCCCTGTCAAGCCTCACCTTGAATATCTCCAGGGATGTGGCCTCTCCTTGCAAACTGTTCCAGTGTTCCACTACCCTCATGGTAAAGAGCTTGTTCCTAACATCCATCTAGGGGGAGCTGGGGCTGCTTAGCCTGGAGAAGAGGAGGCTCAAGGGAGACCTTATTGCTCTCTACAACTACCTGAAGGGAGGTTGTAGACAGGCAGGGGCTGGTCTCTTCTCCCAGGCAACCAGCACCAGAACAAGAGGACACAGTCTGAAGCTGCACCAGGGGAGGTTCAGGCTGGATGTTAGGAAGAAATTCTTCATAGAGAGAGTGATTGCCCATTGGAATGGGCTGCCCAGGGAGGTGGTGGAGTTGCCATCACTGGAGGTGTTTAGGAGGAGACTGGATGGGGTGCTTGGTGCCATGGTTTAGTTGATTAGGTGGTGTTGGATGATGGGTTGGACACGATGATCTCGAAGGTCTCTTCCAACCTGGTCTATTCTATTCTAGTTCCAACATCCATCTTCCACTAGACCAGGCTGCTCAAGGCTGGTTTCATAGCTGGTAACCAGCACATGATGCACCGAAGCCTGTCTGAACTAAATGTTCCACACATGCTTGTGAGGGCAGCAGAGCCAAAAGGGTTTCATCATGATGGTTCTCAGAAGCTGAGGGACGAGGGACTGGTCTCACCCCTGGTTTACACCTGGGCAGCACTGCTCTGACGCCTGACTCAGGGTGGGGGGAGCACAGCGAGTGCAGCTTGCTGTGGCTTGCTTCTGCCAATGATTTCTGAGATATATTTAATTTAATTGTGGGAAATGAAATTGGGACGAGACCTTGGGCAATCATCTAACTCATCCTCCTGACCCAGAGACAAGATGAAACAAGCACAACTCATCCCTGACAGATATTTGTTGAACCTGCTCTCGACAGCCTCCAGTGACAGGGCTCCCTTGGCCAATCTAGGCCAGCGTTTTATTGCTCGGTACTTAAAAAGCTTTTCCTATCACCCAGCTTAAGCTTTCACTGATGAAAATGAATCTGCTGATACCCAGAGCCCGTTGGAAAGTGCCTTTGCACTCTGACAGTGCAATCTCCCCAGACAGATGCACATCCTCCCTGGCAATTGCGTGCGCCTTCTGGCAGCCCCAGCCGTGGGGTTTTCCACGGTTTGTGTATGAGACTTTTGTGCCTTTTGCTGCATCAAAAGCCTCGAAGTCAGGATGTGTCACATCTGCTCCATCCTCCTGTGTCTGCTAGGGCAGTTACCCTGTCAGGCAGCGAGGTGTGATGGGCTTGATGTGATCTTCCTGATGAATAGAGGTTGGAGTGGGGTTCTTTCAGGGTTGAAGTACACATTGGAGGGGAAGCCTATTCATCCACCTAACAGGGATGAGAAAAGAGGCTGCCAGAGAGGGGCTCGGGGCTGTACAAGCCAAAGGGGCAAGAAGCAGATCCAGCCAGGATAAACCCTAATGTTGGACAAACAGTCTGCTGTTGGGGTTCTGGGGTCTGCCAGGAGCATGTTGGCCAAGTGCCAGAAGCCTGGAAGGAGAGTCTGCTATGAGTGGTTCAGCAGTCTATAACATCAGGGATGCATCAAGTCTGTACCCCTTGAACCCCTCTGGAATTCATTACAGACTCAGACACACTGAGAGGTTTTCAGAGTGACAGGCTTGGCCTTCGTCACCATGGGTGGCTTTTCAGGTTTCAGCAGCTCTTGCCCCTTTATTGTATCCCAGAGCTTTCCCAGTGTCTGGAGCAAATCCCTGTGGGCAGGGCTCCCAAATTCCAGGTAAACATAATGTTCAGGGAAGTAATTTTTCACATTTGTTTACAGCATCATCGCAGAAAACTCAGCAGCTGCCTTACTTCCTCTCCCTGTACTGAGGGCAGCTTATCTCCCAGGATTACCTCATGCTGTGGTTCCCAAAGTAAGCTCAGCAGCAGCAGTGTTACCTAGTCACAGCACATCTTGCAAGCTTTCCACTGTTTCCCAACCTATATCATACCCAGACACTTTTTCTCCAGCAGGCAAGGCATGTAGCCATATGGCAGGAGGAGGCAGTTCCTCAGGAGAAGGAGCGCAAGTTACAGTTTCCCCACCATCATGTCTGTCTTCCCCTTACCAGCTCCATCCTTCCCTTGTTTCACTTCAACCTGGGATGGAGAAGTCACCCTTTCTTTGTTGCACAAGCCATAACTGGGAGCAGCCTCAGCCCGCCATGTCCTAAGGGGGGTCTCTCAGAAGCACAGAATAGTAGGGGTAGGAAGGAGCCTCTGAAGATCATCCAATCCAACCCCACTGCCAGAGCAGGTTTGCTTAGATCAAGTTGCCCAAGGTTGCACTGTCCAGGTGGGTTTTGAAAGTCTCCAGAGAAGGAGACTCCACAACCTCTCTGGGCAACCTAAGCCAGAGCTCCATCACCCTTGAAGTGAAGTTTATTTTATGTTTAAGTAAAGCCTCCTCCATTCTAGGAGTGCCTGATGAACTCTTTACCTCAGGATGTTCTAATCACAGAATCAGAGAGTCATTTTGGTTGGAAGAGACTTTAAGATCATGAAGTTCAACCTTCAACCCAGTACTGCTTGGTCACCACTAAACCATGTCTCTCAGCACCACACCTATATGGCTTTAAATACCTCCATGGATGGAACTCCACCACTGCCCTGGACAGCCTCTTTCAGGGCTTGACAACCCTTTCAGTGAAGTTTTTTTCCCCTAATATCCAATTTAACCCCACCCTGGCACAAGTTAAGGCTATTTCCTCCTGTCTTGTTGCTTGGAAGAACAGACTGACCCCACCTCTTTCCAGGCTCCCTTCAGGGAGTGGTAGAGAGCAATGAGGTCTCCCTTCAGCCTCCCTTTCTCCGGATTAAACAACCCCAGTTCCTTCAGCTGCTCCTCACCAGACTTGTTCTCCAGACCGTTCACCAGTTTTATTGCCCTTCCTTGGACACACTCCAGCACCTCAGTGTCCTTGTAGTGGGGATACAGAGCCCAGCATTTGTGGTGCAGCCTCACCATTGAGGAAGATCACTTCCTAGGGGTACAATCACTTTACTAGCTGCACTGTTTCTGCTACAGGATGCCCCTGCTTCTGTCCTTGAAAGCACTGCACTGAGAGTGTCTAGCTGTCCCATGGACAGAAACACTTCGCCTTTTGGCAAAGAGATGGGAGTCAGGCACACCTCACTGTCTGTGCCCCGTCTCTCCTTCCCCCTTGCTCTCCCCTCCTTTCTCACCCCCTCTGGTGCTCCCAGTCCCACACCCCGTCCCATGTAATGCTTCCTTCATCCACCCAGAACACTTTACACTTGATGCAGCGAACGCAGAGAGCTGGCAGCTGCCAGAAGGAGCAGAAGTAAGGTTGCCTGGGCATCTACTTTAACTCTAAATGTCCTGGGTTTCCACAAGTCTGTGTTTTGATGAACATAATGTTCTGGGAAGGAATGAGCTATCACCAAGCAACATTAACTCTGTGTTAACAAAGGGGTTTGACATTGAGTTTAAGCCTGAGGACAATGCTGGCACAAGAATGAATTATCACAAGCTGGGACGTGGGTACACAGAGGTTGGAAATTAGAAGGAGCTTCCTACCTTCCAGTGCAGGGACCTGGAACAGCTTCTCAGCAGCAGCAGTGAGGCCAGGAGGCTGAATGTGTTTTGGGACTGGAAGTCTCTGAGCGAGAGTGTGCAGTGGGGCTGCCTGCCACAGGCCAGGAGATCTCTGCTGGTCCTCTCCTCTTATGCAATGCAGGACATTTTCATAACGACTTCGCTCTTAAAGCAGCAGAAGCCAAGCTGGGGCGCCCAGGGCTTGCCTGGAAACAGTGCTGGCTGTCTGAGGCTGAAAGGCTGTAGAGAGAGCTGTAGGGCTGTAATTACCCGTGGAGCACAGGACTTGCATCCTGGCTGCCTCCAGCATGAGGACAGCTAGCAGGGAAATTGGAGGGAACAGCGAGTGACAGGCAGGCCCAGGACCCATTACCTCGGGTGACGGCTGGGTGTCTTGGAGATCTGAGGGGATTTCTGATGAGCTTCACGCTGCAAGCCCAGGGGAGCATGTGCCCATGTGAGCTGGGCACTTGTGGGGGTTGAGGCCAGCTCCTCTGCTATCTTTGCTCCTCTTCAGCCTGGGCCAGAGAGGGCAGTCAGATGGATGAATCATGCAGTTGTTGCAGTTGGAAAACATCTCTAAGATCATTGAGTCCAACCATCAGCATAACACCTCCTGGGCCATTAAACCACGGCCCAAAGTGCTTTGCCTATAAGTTTTTTTGAACATCTCCAGGGTTTCACACAGGATGGCAAAAGGGGATGGGAGAAGGGGGTGCCCCAGGAGCAGCTGGCAAAGGGAAGGATGCCAGCAGCTCTCCTAGGGCAGCCACAGGCTGAGTGCTCCGGTGAACCAGCGGCATCTGCCTTGAAGTGTCTCCTGGCTCACTCAGTCCTGCCACCAGCCCTGGACACTGGCAGCTGCTGGGGCATGGAACATGGCTCCCAGCTCCCTCTGCCTCTAGGCACCTGTCTGCACTCAACTGCCCAAAGCAGAAATCCTTGCATGCAATCCTTCACTGTCAGATCACAGTGGATTATACGAGCCGGGGATCAAACGGGAGTCACAGCAAACTCAGTGCCTGACAGGCTCTGCTCTGCTTTCGACGGAAGATTAAGGCATTACTGGGGTGATGTCTACATCTCCCCCAGAGATGAAGGACAGGGGTTTCGAGCCTAGCTGCTGACTCATAGCCAGGAGGAAGAGGAAAGCGAACATTGGCATAAAGAATGTTGCTGAACTGACTTGCACGTGTGAGGGTACTGCTGCCTGTGGTCCAGATGGGCTCTTCAGGAGATGGTTTCACTGGGATCTGATGGTTTTAAGAACATGGGTCACTTACATGTAGAGCAGTTGACTTTATCTTCAAATCCACTTCTAGAGAAAGCATCCTGGCCTATATCAGCAATAGTGTGGCCAGCAGGACCAGGGCAGTGGTTGTCCCCCTGTACTCAGCACTGGAGAGGCCACACCTTGAGGACTGGATTCAGTCAGAAGGACATTGAGGGGCTGGACTGGGTCCAGAAAAAGGCAACAATGCTGGTGAAGGGTCTGGAGAACAGGTCTGGTGAGGAGCAGCTGAGGGAACTGGGGCTACTTAGTCTGGAGAACAGGAAGCTGAGGGGAGACCTTATTCCTCTCTACACCTCCCCAAAAGGAGGTTGAAGTGAGGTAGGGGCTTGCTCCATTCTCCCAAATAAAAAGCAATAGGATGAGAGGAAATGGCCTCAAGTTGCATCAGGGAAGGCTTAGGTTGGATATTAGGAAAAATGTCTATACTGAAAGAGTGGTCAGGCTTTGGAACAGGCTGCCCAGGGAGGTGGTGGAGTTGCCATCCCTGGAGGTGTTAAAAAATGTGTAGATATGGCACTTTGGGACACGGTTTAGTGGGCATGGTGGTGCTGGGTTGGCTATTGGCCTTGGCGATCTTTTCCAACCTTCATGGTTCTGTGAACCTCTGATCTTTAAGAAACAAGATTCTCCAGAAAGCAGCTTCAGTTCCTGCTGTGACAATACCAGTGCTTTTTCCTAAGCCTAGATGCCTGTGGCCACTTCAGCAAGCTGCTGAACCACTGGAGAGCATGGCACTGCCCAGAGTCTAGCCTGGCTCTGCAAGGATTCAAAACTGCTCACTGTGAATGCATGGCTGCAGACCCATCTGAGACATCAGCTCGGTGTTCCAGCTTCCCCACTAAATACTCATCCCCTGGCTGCACCAACTGACAAACTCAGCAGAGGTCTGAAATTTGACCTTCATCTCAGGCACATCACCTCCAGCACACGGTGCCTTTAGCTGAAGGCTGAGACAGGCAGGAGAGGCGCACGCTGCTGCTCCCGAGATAAGCGGAGGGATCAGGGCAGCTGGGTGAGTGCTCAGCCTAAACAATGCCTTCAGAGTCCGAGCTCTGTTCATACCCAAATTAATTTCAAATGTGCACAGCAGTAGAAGGGGCAATTTGCATGAGGTGTCACGTGGAGCTGCACAGGATTGTGCACATTTAAACAGCAAAGCAACCAAGCGCAGCCCAGGCGGGTGCGTTAAACCACTTGTGCAGAGAAACGACAGCTGAGTGTCACAGCAGAAGGAAACAAATGGCTGCAAGCACCCAGGATGCAGAGTCAGCTCAGAACTTGTGAAACACCTACCTTCATCCACCATCCTGAAAGATGCTTGGATTCACATCATCATGACATGAGCTCATCCACCAGTCCTTTCTGGTGCAGACTCCATGCAAGGCTCCAGGCTTGGGGCAGAGTGGCAGGAAAGCTACCCAGCAGGGAAAGACCTGGAGTGTTGGTCAACGGCCAGCTGAAGATGAGCCAGGGGGAGCACATCTTGAGGACGGGGTTCAGTTTTGGGGCCCTCACTACAAGGAGGGCATTGAGGGGCTAGAGCAGGCCCAGAGAAGGGTAGCAAAGCTGGTGAAGGGTCTGGGGAACAGGTCTGATGAGGATTGGCTGAGGGAATTGGAGTCATTTAGTCTGGAGAACAAGAGGCTGAGCAGGTTGTAGAGAGGTGGGTGCTGGGCTTCTCCCTAGTAACAAGTGATAGGAGGAGAGGAAATGGGCTCAGGTTGCACCAGGGGAGGTTTAGGTTGGATATTACAAGAAAATTCTTAACTGAAAAAGTTCTCAAAGACTGGAACAGGCTGCCCAGGGAGGTTGTTGAATCCCCGTGCCTGGAGGTGCCTAAAAGGGGCAGAGATGTGGTGCTGAGGGACATGGTTTAGCACCAGTCTCAGTTGAGCTAGAGAATGGTTGGACTCAGTGATCTTAAAGGTCTTTTCCAACCAAAGCAATGCTCTGAGTCCATGCCACTACTCTCTCCTTCACTCTTGTATCCTTGGTTTCACCTTAGCAAAGCACTTTCTCACGTGTCCTACTTTTTGGGCTTTGTAGAGCCTTCATCTCCCAGTCTGAGTGACTCCTCTCTCATTCAGCACCACTGCAGGTGGTCCTGTTTGTGCCCCATAGCGGTAAAGGCCAGAGGCTGAAATACTGGTTCTGGGAGCCCAGGGGCAGGCACTGACAGCCTTATTCTTGGTGGTCTTCGGGTTGCGCTTGTGCGGAGTGCAACCTTCATGGCTTAACTCTTGGTGCTTCTGGAAACCAGATGATGTGGCCTCTCTCTCAATGGGCTGGCAGCAAAAGCCAACAACTTCCTTTAAGTGAGACTGCATTATCCTTTGGCAGGCACATCAGGAGGGCTGAGGCCTTTAAACCTGCTGAGGAGACTTTCACCCTCTGACCTACATTTTAGGACAATCCTGCGTCTCTGCCACGTGGGCTGCGTCTGCAGTGCAGCAGCGAGGCTGAGCTCTAAGGGCTGAGCCATGGATATCCACAATCTCACCTGCTTCCTCTTCCTTTCCCAGAAGGGGGCAAGGAGAACCCTCCTGCTGCTCTGGAGGCAGCTAGAAGGACCAGAGGGCTATATGAGCTATATGTTTGTTCAACATCTTTGTGGGTGCCATGGACAGTGGCATCGAGTGCACCCTCAGCAAGTTTGCTGATGACACCAAGCTGTGTGGTGCAGCGGACACGCTGGAGGGAAGGGATGCCATCCAGAGGGACCTTGACAGGCTGGAGAGATGGGCACAAGCCAACCTCATGAGGTTCAACAAGACCAAGTGCAGGGTCCTGCATCTGGGTCGAGGCAATCCCAGGCACAAATACAGGCTGGGCAGGGACTGGCTGGAGAGCAGCCCTGAGGAGAGAGACTTGGGGGTGCTGGTGGACGAGAAGCTCAACATGAGCTCTCAATGTGCGCTTGCAGCCCGGAAAGCAAATCAGATCCTGGGCTGCATCAGGAGAAGTGTGACCAGCAGGTCAAGGGAGCTGATTCTCCCCCTCTACTCAGCTCTGGTGAGACCCCACCTGGAGTACTGCCTCCAGTTCTGGAGCCCCTATTACAGGAGGGATGTGGACGTGCTGGAGCCTGTCCAGAGAAGGGCCACGAGGATGATCAGAGGGCTGGAGTACCTCTCCTATGAGGACAGACTGAAGGAGTTGGGGCTGTTCAGTCTGGAGAAGAGAAGGCTCCGAGGTGACCTCATTGTGGCCTTCCAGTATCTGAAGGGGGCCTACAGGAAGGCTGAGGAGGGACTTCTCAGGATCTCAGGTAGTGATAGGACTAGGGGGAACGGAATGAAGCTGGAAATGGGGAGATTCAGGCTAGATGTGAGGAAGAAGTTCTTCACCATGAGAGTGGTGAAGCCCTGGAATGGGTTATCCAGGGAGGTGGTTGAGGCCCAGTCCCTGGAGGTGTTTAAGACCAGGCTGGACGAGGCTCTGGCCAGCGTGATCTAGTGTAGGGTGTCCCTGCCCATGGCAGGGGGGTTGGAACTAGATGATCCTTGTGGTCCCTTCCAACCCTGACTGATTCTATGATTCTATATGAGCACTCAGGCTAAACCAGGGCTTCAGCCTGGTACACATGAGCTCCTAGACCCCTGCTTCACCTATCTTGTTTTCATTTACCCAGCTCTTATTAAACCTCTCTAGCTCTAAATTTCCATCCTGATCCCTTCCTCTGACTCTGATTCCTCTTCCTGCCCCATCATTGAATCCTAACCACAACCTGTCCTTTTCTGCCCTCCCTCATGTTCCTCCTCTCTCATCACTCTCTTTAAGGCCTATGAACAACAGCTTCAGTTCCTTGTACTAAAAGAGAAAATAAGGTTCCAGGAAGACATTAGAACAGCCTTCCGGTACTGAAGGGGGCTACAAGAATGGTCTTTTTACAAGGGTCTGGAGTGACAGGATGAGGAGAAATAGATTGAAGCTTGAAGAGGGCAGATTGAGGCTGGAGATTAGGAAGAAATTCTTACCAGTGAGGGTGGTGAGGCACTGGAACAAGTTTCCCAGGGAGGTTGTGGATGCCACTCCTCGCCCAGCCTGGATTTGTGCTTGGGATTGCCCCAACCCAGGTTCAGGATCTTACACCTGGACTTATTGAACTTCATGAGGCTGACTTGAGCCCACCCATCCAAGTCCCTCTGCCTGCCATTTCAGGCTTATATAGCCCATCACCAAATGGGTGTGAATCAAATACCTCCACTGCAGGTGTGTTTAACTGGTACCACTTGTTTTGGCTGATGATGATGTTCAGCTGTGTTCACAAAGCACTAGCCTAGCTAAACTGATTCTTCAGACACCTAGCGGAGGACACAAACAACTCCTTGGTTTAGGAATGGCTCGGAAACCTTCTACCTTCTAGATCATTTAGCAAGGCTTGGATGCTACCTTCCTTAGGTGATCTTCCTGAGAAATCAGCATCCCTTCAGCCAGGCCAGGCTGCAGTGCAGATTTGACCAGTGCACGCCATAGACAGTAAACCATGTTCCTCTGACATCCAAAAATTTGAGTCACTCTAGGCTTGTTTGCTATCTTGTTTGTTGAACCCTCGTGGTGTGTCCAGCAGTCGACAAAGTCTGGCCTCCAGACTAGCCTGGCTGCCCTGGAGCATCTGCCCTGCTGCCACTGGAGCTCTGACTAGAAGCCACAGAGATGCAGGACAGGTCCCTGGAGCAGAGACTGACATTTGTTTCCCTGCCAGCTTCCTTGTGAGGATTGATCTGAAGATGAAGATGGTTTTGCTTGCATTCTGGTCACTCCCAGGGAACGCTGGGCTTCGGATCAATGTGGAATGCGTCACTGAATGGTCTATTACTCACTGAGGGCAATGTGCACTTGGAGACACAGCAGCACTCAATGAAGATTCAATTCTGCCTCCGAGGATCAAAGCAGGAATGAAGCGGGGGAACTACTTAACTCTTTTACATGGCACTGAAGTGAGTGGTTGCCCGTGTCAGGGCAATTCCTCATGGCAGCTTCCAGTTGTGCTCCTGAATGAATGGCCCTCCCCACAGCCACATCCTTGAGCAGGGCATGCAGCTGCGTTCTTCCTGAGGCTGTCCACTCCCTCTGCATCAAGGCTTGCACAGGAGTTACTCCACTTTGTCCATGCTGCTGTGCCCAGGTCAGACTGCAGCCCTGAGGAGCACAGCAAGGCCCATGGTGCTTTCCCACCAGGACCTTCGTGCTCACAGTTGCCCGATTTATTTGGTTTTAATTTCGTAGGGCCATAGATTGGTTTAGATTGGAAGGGACCTTAAAGATCATCCAGTTCCAAGGCCCCTGCCATTGGGCAGGGAAACCTCCCACTAGCCATCCATGACCTCCCTGGGCAACCTGTTCCAGTGTCTCACCACCCTCACTGGAAAGAATTTCTTCCTGATCTCCAGTCTCAGTCTGCCCTCCTCAAGCTTCAACCCATTCCTTCTCATTCTATCACCACAACCCCTTGTAATAAAGTCCCTTCCTGGCTTTCTTGTAGGGCCCCTTCAGGTACTGGAAGGCTGCTCTAAGGTATCCCCAGAGCCTTCTCTTCTCCAGGCTGAACAGCCCCAACTCTCTCAGCCTGTCCCCAGATAAGGAGGTTCTCCAGCCCTCTGATCATCTTCGTGGCCCTTCTCTGGACCTTCTCCAGCAGGTCCATGTCCTTCTTGTGTTGGCTGCCCCATAGCTGGACACAGCACTCCAGGTGAAATCTCAGCTCAGGTGAGCTCCCTCCCCAGGATGTTGGGAAGATGCTGGGAAGGTATGCAGGACTGGAACCAGGCTGGAAAAGTAAGAAGTCAGCATGGGCAGGAGGGCAAGAGTGATGCTGTGGCAAGTGGTGGTGGGAAGGGACTGGACTAGGGAGTCAGTGTTCCAGGAAGTCAAAAAAAGAAGGGGCAGCTCACAAGTCTTCTGAAAGGAAAAGAGCAGATCCTGGTGAAGGAATGGAATATTTGAGCATCTGTAGCCTCTGCTGAGAGAAAAACATCTGATGACAAATCAGCAGGAAGGGCTGAAGCTCTGGCTGGAAGAGGATGAGGTTTCTGCAAGACATCTTGTTGCACCAATGAGTACATGAATCTGAACTTTCAGCACAGGGAGAATTTGTCACCTCCTCAGTCAAATTCTCCAGCCTGCCCAGCCCCAGCTGCAGGTGGTTTACTGGTGAGGATCAGGCAGAGGGAACAGGTGGACAGTCACCTAAAACAATGAGGCTAAGGGATGGTCCTCTCACACTTGGCACAGGGGCAGAAGAGGTGTGAGTCAGCCTCTCACACGTGGGTGTCCTGGGCCAGCCACTCATGTGTCTGCTCTTCAATGGACCCACAGAGACCCTGTCCAGGGTGCAAGGTGCCATGTGGTCTGGCCCTGCAACAGGAGGTGGTCCTGGGTCCTTCAAGTGGACAGACACCCCAGGGTAGAGTCCAATATCAGGTCAGGCCCAGAGAGCCTGCTCCTTCCTCCAACAGTAAAGCAGTGGTTCAGGGACACCTCCCATGGCTGAAGGACTCAGACAGCAGGAGCAGCCTTTCAGAGCGGCCACCGTGTCTTGGGACCGGTCTACAGCAGCTCCTCTGTGCCCATCCCAGCACCAGCCACCACGAGAGCTTGAGAAGTGGGGGAATTGCAGGAGACAAAGATGCTTAATTACAGAGCAGCCCTGGAAACCAGCAGCAGCAGCAGCAGCACTGTGGCCAGGAGGGGAGGCAGCAGGGCTGGAAATAGAAATTGCGGAGGCAGCCGCGGGGAACAGAGTGCGGGAGGCTCCTGTGCCGGCATCACTCCATCTCCCTTCCTTTCCCTCGCAGTTTCTTACACCTCTCCCAGGCACAGTGGTGGCTCCCAGCATGTGACAAGCTGCCCCAAAACATGGCTGGGAGGCAGCAGCTTATGGAGGCAGAACAGCTCTGTGGAACAGAGGAGGGTCAAAGGGCCTCTTTGGCCAGCAAGAAGACCAAGACAAGAGGGATGCAGGGCCACGTTCCCCTATCTATCCCCCAAGAAGAGACTGTGGGATGCCAGATGTCTGAGCTCACACTCCACTGGGGTCTGCCCAGAGTGAACTGCCTCTCACCCCACCCTGGAATCTCTGTCACAGCCTCTTCCACAGCACTAAGAGCTCTGCTTGCAGTATTTTGCAAAGATTTATTTAAAAATGTTGAAACTAACATCCCACAAGAATTGAATATTTCACCACGAGGAGAAGAGAAATCCTACAAAAAATATATATCACAGCTCACAAGGGCAGAGGAGGGGAAAGAGCAAGACTGAGCAGGGAAGCAGGAGGGAGGACGGAGGGGAGAATGGGAGTCGCAGAACAGGACTGAGTGGTGAAGGGAGAACAAGAGAGGAGTGGGGAGAATGAAACAGCAGGAGGGGAGCGTTAACTAGGAGGGAAACCATGGTACAGGACAGGAGTAGGAAGTGGGAAAACATTGGGAGAGGGAAACAACAGGAAAAAAGGAGTGGAGAGCCAGCAGTTGGTGGAAAAAAAGGGGAGCCCTACCTGTGTGGTCTTTCCAGGGCAGGGTGAGGACTAGAGTGAGACATCAGCAGGGGTGCAATCTGGGAGCTGGAGTGTGGTGCAGGGGTTTTGTGCTGCAGGGCTGGGCTCTGAGGCTGTGCTGTGGTTTAATTCAGGGCAGTCTGAAGGTGGTCGTGTTTGGGAATTGCAGGGAATGAACAAACAGCTCTTTTCTAAACATTTTTCCTTGTGGGGAACGAAGGGACCAGATTTGCAAGGGCACTTAGGTGCCATTGAGGAAGAGGTAGATAGCCCTCTCTGAAGCCATGGGATGCTTGTCTGGATGTGAGTCCCTGTCATGAAGTGCACACTGGAGGTCTGCTCCCCTGCCTACCAGTTGCAACTGAGCAAATAGGAAAGCCCAAAGCAGGATTTGGCCTTGTGGTCCTGATATTCCTCTGGGTAACCAGGGGGAGACTTCAGTTCCTGTCCTGAAACAACACCGAGTGGAAGAGAGAGGTTGTCCCTGAGACCTTCTCTCCTTCCCACTGCGCTCACCCTTGCATTAACCAAACCATGTTCCCCCAGGAGCTCCCCACAGACATGGTGCCTTCAACTCCACTGGCCCATCAGGATCATGCCTCTATAACACAGATATGTTGGGCAGGCTCAGCCCAAGGCCCTCAATATTTGCAGCTGGTTTTCCCACTCACTTTTCCCTCTGTAAAATTTTCATTGGAAAAAAATGGATCCAGATCTTTCTCCTCCAGTCGCCTAGAAGACAGGGAAACTTGATGGGCTGTGACTGAAAAGGTGCTGGCCTCTACCTTGACCTGGTACTTGATGCACTGTCTTGTGTGCACAGTTCACAGGGAAGAGGTTGCAGTCATGGTCTGGCTCCAGTCTGCATAGGGGATGATGCTTTAGAAGGCTCCAGCCATGGAGAAAGCAGACCCGGTGAGATTGTTTATTGACTGGAAGAGGCTTGTGTGTCCACACGGGCTTAGACTGGTTTGTTCTGGGGACAAAGTGTAGCAATGCATATTTGGGCAGCACAATGAAGTTGTTTCGTGTATCTAACCTGTTTTGTGTGAGAGAGTGAATGACTGCCATAAAGACAGATTTGGCTGGAAACAGTGGCCTTGGAAAAGATGTTCAGCTTGTCCAAGTGTCCATCATTGTGTTGCCCAGCTTCCCCCTTACCACAGCAGCCATGAGAGGCTTCATTCCCTGGAGATACTTTTAACAAAACCAGAGAGGAATAAAAGAGGGGGAAATAAAATCAACTCAAGTCAACAAAACCAGAGAGGTGTAAAAGAGGTAAAAATCCCCAACCCAAGCCACCAAAACTGGATTTGTTTGTGGAGGTTCCAAAAGCCTGGCCAGCAGAACACAGGGCTTCCTTGCATCAAGTGTTGGAGAATGGTTTTCACTGCACTCTGCCACTTTCTTACAAACCTTCTCTCCATGCAGCATGTAGAAAGGGAAAGTCCAAGGGCAGCCCTTGAAGTGGTAGAGTCTAAACTCTGGCATTGTTTCAACGAGGACTATTGATCAAGGAGCAATCTAATTAATCTGATCTGGAAGATTACTGAAACCAATTCAAGCCATTGTAAACTGCCAGCGATAAGCAGTGCAGCCTATTGCAGACCACATGCAGATATCCTTCCCCAGTGCTGGTGTGCCAGCAAGAAGAGGAACAGCCCTGAGATGCCCTCAGCTGGTGGAGGTGGTGGTGAATGGGGCAGCAGGCAGGACCAGCTATCTGCCATCTTCTCTGTCCTGTCCATTTGCAGCTTGAATGTCCACCAAAGCCTTGAATGGAGTCTGGATGAAGAAAAGGCTCAGTGATAGGTGGATCTAGGGTAAAGTAATAGAGTATCCTCTGCCCTGTGTGGGGACTCTGCCTGTGCTTAGACTGGAGACCTCCAGAGTTCTTTTCCACCTGCATCTCCCAGCTATATTGTGCTTTTAATAAGCCAGTAACTTTATTTGACTTGTCCTTTTCTCCCAGTCTCTACTGTTTTTCTGCAAAGCTCATTGCAATTTGCACTCTCATTGGAATGTCCTTTGTGGTGAGTCAGATGGGGCCTGAGATCACCTAACAACGCAGCTGGGTACATGGGCAGAACCAGGCACCTAGTGAAACTCCCTATAAAGAACAGGCCTTTACTGCAGAGATGAAGAGTGAAAGGTCCATTTTCTTTTCTCCAAGGTGACTTTTGTCAGAGACTTTCTCTGGTGCATCAGGACCTTCAAAATGTGGGTGCATTTCCCGCCTCTTGCCACATCAGTCCAGCAAGGCGTTTGTACAACATAGGGGCACCTTTACCTAAATCTACCTATTTCAGCTCAGTGGCTGTCAAGGTGGGACTTGTGAATTGCTTTTCATGCCTCCACAAAAGCCAGGGGAAAGCAACTGTTGTAATTTAGCTGAGATTGGCCATTTCACACTTCCTCAGAGTCACAGCCATGAGTCAATACATAGGAACAGGTTGAGATGTGCTGACCTTGCTCGCACAGCACACTGACATTTGGCTGCCTGGCCCCCAGACCATCACAGCCCCAGAACACATGCTCAGGCAACTGCTTTGCACTGATACCTGTGCCATTGATTTTGGTCCTCAACCAGCTGGGGCAACACAGTTTTGGAGGTGAACATCCCAGCTATCCCCTTTCTCATGCCCTTGGTGAACGCTGCCTTGTGTGCTTCCAGTCACTTTGCATTCCAGGAGACACCCATCAGCAGCAGAGGGCAATCCTACAAATGTTCTCAAGGTCAAGTCTAAATTGCTCTTTGTCATTCCCAGAGAGTCAAGTCTGCTGCTTGTTCCCTGTGGCATGAGTGCCTGGAAGCAATTCTCCAGCTGGGCCCAGCAGATCCCAAGTTCCTCAGCTGTATCTGCACGCCGTGCTTTAGCTGCTCCAGCAGTGTCCTGAGGCACAAGAGCTAAACAACATGATGGGCAGAGAGCTTCACCTCAGATTTTCTGAAGAACATCATATACTGGTGCTCTTCAGAAAAGCTTTGCTGTAGGAGACTGGGGAGGTGGAGTGGGACAGCAAGGAGGCTCCCAAGAGATCAAAACACTTGGAAAGCCAAAAGAACCTTTCCAACTTAACTGGTGAGAGAAGTGGTGGTGGGAGGAACTGAGAGAAAAAAATGGGGACAGGGGGATGGAGAAAGATGCAAACTGAAGAGTGAAAACAGAGTATTAGGCAGCAAGAAAATTGCAAGATGTGAATATCTTCCATCTGGAGGGGGAGGTGATGTTTCTTTAAAGCAAATGGGTTGCTGACAGGAGCCAGGTGCTGAGCGAGCCTCTTCTGCCCAAGCTTCACCTCCCCTTGGGAGGGGTCAAGGCCTCAGGACCAGAAGAACCTGCAACCACCTGAGTCCCAGCTCAGGGGAGACTGAACCCTGGCAGGTGATCCTGCAGCCACTGAACTCCAGGTGTTCACTTCAAAGCACACGAGATGGGAAGGGGCACACAGAGGGGTGAGGGCCCACAGGGACAGGAGTACGCCTTTCCACCTCGCCTACCCCTGGCGTCAGGCATGCACTGGTGGGAGAGTCACAGAGATCCATGTATGTGTCTGTGTGTGCTAGGAGAGGAGCTGGGCAGGACAAGATTTCACACCACCACCAGCAGCTGCCTTCCCTCCCACCATTCTGCTCTCTCATCACCCTGTCCTGCGTGGATTGGGGGAGTCCCCCAACCTTCCCCCAGCAGGAAGCTAAGGGAGCCCAGCTTGTCCATTTGCCCAGGCACATCCTGGTGGCGTTGGTTAATCATGGTGGTGGTGGTGGGCAGCTGTGGCACAGGGAGGTGGTTTGTTCCTGGGGCAGCAGGGGCAGCGGGAGCCTGTGCTCGCTGGCTGTGACAGGAGGGTGAATGGAGCCAGCTCTGCTTCTCCTGTGAGTGTCACAGGTTCACCAGTGGGATTCTGGGGGGAAAAGGGAATCAGAAATTAATTAGCAATAGACACTCACGTTGCCCCACCACTCCAATCACCTGGCACCTTAGTCCTGCCTCAGTGTGCCTCTGCCCCTGTCCCTCACCACCCTTTCCCACCCCAGCTCCCCAGCCACTCACCGGTTGAGCTGAAAGGCTGTGCTTTTCCTGTGGTCCCCCAGTTTCTCCACACCCTCCTGGCCCTGCCTGGACTCCTCTGCCTTGGGTGTGGGGGCCAGTGAGTCGCTGTAGGGCCCCAGGATGCTGATGGTGGTGGGGGAGAGGTCCGTGAGGGGCTGCTGGCTTTCCTGCTGCCTGCCACTGCCCTGCTGCCCGGAGTGCCGCCGGCGTTTCTGATTACGGTCCCAGCTTTGGAGAGAGAGACAAGGGGTGAGGGAAAGAGCAGCCTCTCAGACATGCCCCAGTGCTCAACAAGACAGAGGTTCGTGAGGTCCCACAATGTTCAGTGTTAGAGCCCAGCAGGGCTTACAGCATGGGATCTGCTCCCTTGGGACAAACGGCTCCCAAGCCCACGGTCCTCCTGCCCACCCACCTGCAGATACTGGTGTGGTGACAGCCTCCATCAGCCCAAACACTACTCCACTACTCACCAGAACTTGAATATGATCCCAGTGGCGACCAGAACAATGATGATGGAGATGGTGATGGTGATGTACAGCTGGGGGTCCACACCTGCAAGACAGATGGTGACACGGGGGTGCGACGGCCGTCCCCACCAGTTCCTGATGAGCAGCAGTGCAAGGAGAGGTTCCTGCTGGGGCTCTCCTGTATTTTGCAGAAGCAGCTGCTCCTGCGAGGACAGGGAGGGGGTGCAAGGAGCACAGGGCTGATTTACCTTCCCCCCGGGGCCCGAACAAGAAGGGCCGCAGGGTGGCCGGCGTCTCTCGAAGGTTGAGCCCCGCATTGTGCAGGAGCGAGTGCGAGTTGGGCTGCGCCGTTGCCATCCCGTGTGGCGACACGAAGGTGTATCCCAGCGGAGGGAAGCCTGGGTTGGCCGAGTTGGTGTCTCCTCCGTCCTCGTCTGACACTGTGGGGCCCCAAACAATGGCCCAGGGGTACTGGGAGGAAGGCATTCCGTCCTCAAAGCCGGAGGGGTGGCGGGGCGAGCCCCCGGCGCCTGGCGCCGCAGCCGCATGACGTGCCGCAGCTCTCCCGCCTGCTGTGCCGCGGCCCGCTGGCGGGGCACGGCAAAGCGAGAATCCCTCTCCGGCACTGAGGTCCTGTCCCAGATGCAAATAGGACGCGGGGCTGAAGAGCTCCGACGGGTGCAGAGAGGTCGAGCAGCCGCCGGGCCCCGAGAGCGAAGAGACCAGACGCCAGGAGCAGGGACGGCTGAGACCAGGAGGAGGAGATGCCAAAGTTGCAGGGAACGGATGTAGGAGAGAAGTGGAGGCATCCTGCTGCAGGCCAGGGGGAGGAAGGAGAGAGTCTTATCTGAAATGTCCCTCCCGTTGAAAGGCCAAGCCCGGAGCAGCCGGGAGCAGCCTGCCACCTACGTTCCTGTCGCCTTCCCGTGTTGCCAGCGAATGTGGGAAGCTGTGAACCTACCAGGCACTGGGCTCCATCTCAGATGCAGCAGTGTCTTTGCTCACTGAGGATCCTGTCTCATCTTCACTGGGAACCAAAAAGGAGAGTTGTCAGTGTCCCCTCACCCAGCAGCAACTGCTCTCTCCCTGGGAGCAGTGTGTGCCACTGCAGGCGACCTCCCAGCCCCAGTGAAGACCCACTCCTGCACTTGTGCCCCCTGTGCCTCCATGCTGCCCAGCACAGAGGTGCATCATCCCCCTGACCACAGTGCCACAGGGAAACACGGATCTTAGTACACGTAAGCAAAAGCAAGGAGCAGTCTCTGGAGCACACATTCAGAAGCACAAGCACAGCTTCCCTGTGGACTCCCCTGTCTGGGGCCAGAGGAGGATTTGGCATCTTTGTTTGCTTATCACTGGAACAAGTTGGACTGTGCCTGTTTATAGTCCAGAGCCTGTGATCCATTTATTAAAAAAGGAGCTTCCTCATTGTGTGCCAGGGTGAGGGAGCAAGAGGGGAAGCATGAGAGTGAGAAACCAAGCAGACCAAGAAAGAGTGAATCAGCGAGAAAAGTCCAGCCTCACTAAAGCATTTAAGAGCAAAAATAAGCCTATCAAATATTTAGTATTTGCTTTCCTCTTGGCTAGCATGGAATTATCTTCTCATCCTGCTTATCCTAATGTTCTCTGCTCTGTCCCATCTCTCCCTTTCTCCCCTATTCCTCCCCTTTCTCTCCCGCCTCCCATGGCTGAGCAGTAGGCAGCAGCAGGAACACAGAGTAAGGGCTGGAGTTCTGCACTGGCTACACGCTCCCCTCTGGCACCAGTTTGGCAGTGGCAGAGCTGCCCTTCATACCTCTGCCCCTTTCCTCGGCCGGGCACTGCGCAGCGCCAGCTTTGCCCTGTGAGCTGTTATGGTCCTGACCCGTGCTTGCCTATGCACGCACACACACAGTCCCTCAAGATATTCAGCTTCCTCCTTCATCCTCGAAGGGGAAAGGACAAATGCTGACAACTCCACGGTCATGCCCTTCTGCACCTGCCAGGACAGAGAAGTGCGGGGATGCTGAGTGAGGGAGTCAACACAGAGGCCAACTCTGCACCTCCAGCCCCCGGGCAGCAGCCCTGCACCTCCCGGCTCCCAAGGTGTTCCTGCCTCCTCCTCCAGCTCAGCCCATGCCCTGAACTAAAACTGCGTCCCCTCCAGAGCTCCCCTTCCTCTTGCTGAGGGAAGGGCCCACTGCGTGCTGTGGTAAGGGGACTCATGCCCCCGTTGTACACCTGAGGAGAGGGGCTGGGAGGAAGGGCACCAAGAGTGAAGAGCTGTCTAGCTCCTGCTGCATTAACTGGGGATATTTTTAGTTTCCTTCTGTTAAATATTTAAACAATGTTCACAGAAGAGGAAAAAAAAAAAAAAAGAAAGAAAAGAAAAAAGAAAAGGAATTGTCGGCTAGTGCCCTGCCCTTCCCTTCGGGGCAAGAGGGATCTCTGGAGGGATCCTGAGATGAAGATGAGGAGAAAAGAGCAGCTATTCTCAGCATTTCTTTGTACTTTGCTCCTGAACCCCTAAGCTTTGGAGGGAACTCGATATTAAAATGCAGTTCTTCAGAGAGGCAGCAGAACGTAGCAAGTTTCTTCTGAAGCCAGCGGCTGGTGAGATCTTGGCCATCTGGATGATGATCACGATGCTGTGGAGGATCATGTCTGGTAACACAAATCTGTGACACAGTTTCTTTTGGACTTTGGAAAGGGAGGGAATTACAAGTGTCAGGGACCTCTTTATGTGAGTCCTTGGGCTAGAGAGCACACAGACTGTTTGAGTGCTTTCCAGGTGGCTTGGAGTGCCTGGGACTCATCAAGGGACAGTGGTTCCCTGGGGTGAAGAGCCTGTTCTGCTTGTGGCACGACATCCTGTTACAGCTCTGCTCTTCAGGGGCTGTTTTGCATCAGGCAGCAGGAGGTGTGGTTCCAGTACCACCCCAGGAGTGGAGACCTTCTCCAGGTGCAGGTAGACCTTAGAGCACGTGCAACTACCAGCACTCCTCCTAAGGCAGATGGCTCTAGCAGCACAAACACGCTTGGGTGTAGGTGGGTAAGTGTGCTGGATCACTCGTCTCACTGTGCTCTTCTTGCTTGTTGGGATGTCTGATGAGGGAGACCTTGCTGTACTGCTCAGCTGAGATTGTGAGCTCCAGCAACAGAACCCCAAAACTGTGGACTCCCAGGGTCTGAGGCCTGGGTATAAGAAACCCTACAGAGCCTAGTCCTGAATTGCTTTCACCCCCAGCAGTCTGAATTTTAGCCTTTTGGCACAGGTGAGAGCTGCAAGAGGAGCCGAGGGAAGGAGTGAGCCCCAGCACTGACCTCCTCATGAGCACATAATGCCATGGAGGTGACAACAAGGACATCAGGTGTAAGCCTCAGACCTGAGACACTGCTGTGCACAGGTTCTGCTGCCAATGGTGAAGAGCAGGTGACTACTGGTGCCCCTACCCCGAAGGTGGTGAGCGCAGGAAGGAGGCAATGTCAGTCAGTCTCGGTCACAGAATCATGGAATCATAGAACTGGTCCAACCATTCTCCAGCTCTGCCATCTCTGGTGCTAATCCATGTCCCTCAGCACCACATCTCAGCATCTTTTAAACACCTCCAGGGATAGGGATTCAACCACATCCCTAGGGAGCTTGTTACAGCATTTGAGAACCCTTTCAGTCCAGAAGTTTCTTCTACACATTCTGGTTTGCTAATCATCTTGTGGCCAGAGCCTGAGAGCATGTCCTGCATTAGCACGCACAGGGCAGGTTGTGGAGGGCTTGGGAGAAGCACAGAGATGTCTCCCACAGCATAAACACCATGAGAGCAAAGGAGGGTTTCAGGTGGAAATGCTGTCTGGTGAGGGCTTGGTGTCCACTGTGCATGGAGCACAAAGCACAGGTGTCCCTGTGGCTTACTGGTAAAGTAGTAGCTAAGCCACATCTGGGGCATCTGTAGCTAGCCACTGGGGGGGGGGGGGGATTGTGTCCTGGGCACAGATGCTGCTGTGTGGGAAGGCAAGTGTCACAAATGCCCTTAACTCAGCTCCCAGTGTGGATGCTGAATAAAGAGGTCTTCAGAAAGAAGGAGGGGGCACCAAGGCTCCTACTACCTGAACTTACAAATCCCAGTATCCACACACCTTACACGGTTCAAGAGGCCTTTGTGTGCCAGAGCAGAGAGACTGCATGTCTGCAACGGTACCACATGGCATGGCTCTTGCTTTCAGATCTGTTTCCCAGGTCTAATCGTGAGAAAATCAGCCAGGGCTGCTCCCAGCATCCAAAGATGGACCTGTGAATTCTCACTGTAGGTAGAGAGCCTTCATCGCAGCATTCCAGTCCTTTGAAGCACAGATGACAAGAGTGTGAATGACAAAGCTGTTTCCCCTAGGGCACTTCATTGAGCTCCGTTTGTGAATCTTGGTGCCTGAAAGCTGTGAGTAAGAATTACACCACTTTTTGCTGCTGCATATGGACCTCACTACTGAGGCAGACCAGAGATCCCTGAGGGTTAATCTATTTAGAGCTGCTCTCATCACATTTGCAGGATGGAAGCATGAATCCTGCTGCTGTTCCCCAGCTTCCTCGCTCTGTGTAAGTCTCCCACAGCACAGACCCAGCACTGCTGGGACATGAGAGAGCAGATCTCAGTAGCCATGCCCCAAAGCAGGTAACCCAGCTCACCAAGGAGGGGCTGGAGATTTACATCCTAACTGCTGCCTAGGAGCAAAGCCTGCTGTACTCCTGCTCAGACCGGGGAGCACAGGCTACACCCTGAATGTGTCATCCTGAGCTCCAGTGTTTAGATGCTACCACGCCCCTAGGAAGCCCTGGGATTCGCTGCTGGTAGCTCCTTCTCTGTGTCCAGGTCTCTTGAACACTGTGATCCCCAAAACAAATCCTATTGGCATACAGAAGAGCCAAGGTGCAAGCTGTGCGCAGGCAATGTCCATGTTGCATCTCCCTCACATCAAATGCAAGCTGTAACCTGCTGTTGCAGAATGCTGAACACTGAAGTGTGGCAAATTCAGATGAGAAACAAAACTGTGACCGAGGAGGGGCACATGCCAGCAGAAGCCACCTAGGCAGTGACCTGGTCCCAACTGCCTGGAGACTTCATCTGGCCCTGTTTCTAAGAGGGAGGCTTCGGTTCAATCAGAAGTTATGGGCTTGATGCAGGAAAGGAGATTGGTGAAATTCTCTGGCCTGTGCTCTGCTGTAGGTCAGACTCAGTGATCAAAATGGTCCCTCTGGCCTTAAAATTTGAGAATCTCACAGCTTTCTCAATGCCTGGCCGACATCAGCCCTGACTGGAGAGCAACTGAATGGAGCTGAGCACACACAAGCCATGTCAGTGAGAAGTGGGTAGAGTCTCCTTCCATCTGGGGATAGGAAAAGGGTTGCATCTGATTCTGTCTGGCTCAGCTGGCAGATGATGATCTATCTGTATTTTTGTAACATCTCGAGCTTGACTGCTGTGATACTGTGCCTCTAGGATTGAAGCTGTCTGCTCTCTGAGCACTCCAGCTAGTTCAGAATGCAGCACTCTGTTTGCTCAGTGACTCAAGCTGCTGGGAATGCACCACCGTGCCCCCTGCACCCCACATTGCCTCACCTTTGAGCACAGAGTCCAGTTCAAGGTCTGCAAGCCAGCATTCAAAGCCCAGTAAGGGACAGGACCCAGTGACCTAAGCAATCAATCACCTCTCCTTATGCAGTGATGACCTCACATTCCGCTGGAACAATGAAATTGCCAACCAGTTTGGGAAGAGAGGGAAAGGATGGAAGAAGGGGAGAGAGGCTCATGACCCTGAGGAACAAAACATTTACAGGAGCTGGGCCAAGATTATGAAACTTACTGCTGGCTGAAATACTGCTTGCCATTAAGCAACCCTGCAGTGCCAAGAGCTTCATGCAAATCCTGGCTTTGCCCAGCTCCCCCACCGCAACGATCCCGCTCGGAATGGTCATAAAAAATAACCAAAACAAAGCCGAGGAGGACCCAGCCCTCCTGGCAGTGGAAGAACACTAGGCTGGCCATCATTTTTTCACTCCCGGTCAGAATTAAGGGTTATGGTGATGGCTACTGATGCCAGACTGTGATGTGGGACTGTGGAACCTAGCAGCTACCTCCCAAGAATTGAGCAGAGCAAGTTTAGGCGCTGGCGGTGAGGCCCCCACACGCTGTCTGCTGCCCCAGACACACCACGCCTGTGTCTTAATCAGTGGCCGTGAAGATCCCAGAGTTCGTGCTCCAAGAGGCAGAGATGCAGTCCTCACTGCTTTAGGAGCAGGAAGCATGAACCCCGATGCCGCTGCATTTGGCTGGATGGAGGTGGGCAAAGGGAAGACTCCCGGAGCAGTTGCCCCAGGGAGTTAATTCTGCTGCACTCGGAGGAGTTTCAGCAGCTCGGAGTGTGAATCTGAATGATGGTACCCTGCGGGGAGCCAAGCCAAGCCCATCTGGGGAAGGAGTCCTCACTGTGCACGGGGCCGGGGCCCACAGCGCACACAGGGGGCCGAATGTGGGGGTTGCAGTCTGAATGCAGCAGCGCACGTCAAGGCTGCTCTGCTTGGTGTCTGAGGCTGAGAGCGTTGGTGGCAGCAGCTGGGAAAGGCTGACACTGCTTGCCCTGTGTCAGTGAAGGTCTTGCAGCGTTTGGTGAGTGCCAGTGGGAATTCCTGTTATAGGGTACCAGAATGAACCCTTATGGGATGGGTATGGAAATCCTGGTCTGGGGCAGAATCCTAGGCTGGAAGGGGGATGGTGCATTTGAACATTTTGTTAGCTGAGGAATGAGTGCGTGAAGCCCATCAGTAGTCCTATGAGCTCAAGTCTTCCTGCGTTTGGGAACTGTGAGTGTGGCCCCGTTCCAAGCAGCTCTCTAGGATGCCAGTCCCCTGATATCTAGTGCCTGTCTGCAATACGTGTCATGAGTCTGCCAATCTTCTGACTCCCAGTTTCCTACTGTTCCTGGGCATCTAAGTGCTTCGGCTGCCGAGTCCCCAGATATGAATTGCTCTCTCTTGCACCGTGCACCCTTGGCCAAGGCAGGAGGAGGTACTGACCCCTCCGTTTCCTTTCTCCAGCTGCACCAATTTGGCTGAAGTCGCCTTTCCTCAGTGCAGGCTCTAGTGCTCCAGCACAACAGGTCTGTGATGGAGCCCAGAGCTGGAGGGCAAAAGGCAGCGATGCCTCGGCTCTGCCCCCTCCCTCCCAGCCCCTTGGGCATCCCCTGCCCCAGACTGAAAGGAGAAGAAGGGTTGGGGGGAAAGAGGCAGCCATGTAGAACGAGGCAGAACACCTAGATGGAAGAGGAGAAAAAAAGAAGGGGGAGAAAGGACACAGGGAAGGAGACGGGGAGAGGTGACTTGGAGACGGGCACGAATCCTTCCCTACTCCTCTCGCCTGCAGCCCCATCCCCACCCCGTCCCCCAAGCCCGGGCTGAGAGGATGAACTTACCTTGCTGGGAGACGAGTGGGGCACAGCCGGGGCGGCGAAGCAGGGGGATGGAGGAGCACAGCTGCTGCTACCCGTGCCTCTCATGGCCAGGACGAAGGAAGAAGAGGAGGAGGAAGAGGAGGAGGAAGGTTTGATGAGGCTGAGCCCTGGCTGAGGGAGAGGGAGCGAGAGATGCCTTGAAATAAACAGCTGCTGAGCACTGGTCCAGCCCCTCTTTCTCTCTCTCCGTCTCTGTCTCTCTCGCTCACTGCCTCCCGTTAACCCCATGACTGCTGGCACGGGCACGTCCGGCACCGTGCCCCCCGCTGCAGCCCGGGGGAAGCACTGGGGGAGTCGGGTGGGAGGCAGCGGACGGGTTCCCCACCCCCGGCCCGGGAACCCCTCTTGCCCCGGCAGCCGGGCGCGAAGGCTCCTCCCGCTCCCTGCCCGCCCGCGCTAAGCTCCCGCAGCCCCGCGCTCGCCGTCCGCCGGACCTGCCCCCCACCCTGCCGCCGCTGCCCGCTCGGCTCGGCTCCGCTCGGCTCGGCTCCGCTCCTCTCCCCCGACTCCTCGGTTATTTCGGGCTCTTCACAGGAAGCGATTTAGGTTGCCATGGAGAGAGGGTGTCTCCAAGGGACCCGTCGCTCCAGCTCGCTCCGGCGAATGCCACCCCCGGACGGGTCCGTCCTTAGGAACGGAGGCCCCCGCTTCCCCCCGGAATCCACTTCCCTCGGGCTTACCCCCGCCGCAGTCCCCTCGGGGAGATGTCACCCCGACGGCCGCCCCTCGCCGCCACGCCGGTCCCGCCTCCCGATCCCTGCATCCCCGCATCCGTCATCCCGGGCCCCGGGTACCCCTGTGAGCCGTGGTACCGGAGGGGTGTAGGAGGTGGGAAGGAGCAGAGGGATGCTCCCGAGGGGGCACAGCCTGGGCGGGCGGGCAGCCGGGTGCAGTCGAGGCTCATGGCCAGAGCCGAGCCGCCCACGCGTGGCCCGGGTGGGAGCACACGGTACTGTGGGAGCAATGTGGGGGATCTGTCCAAGGTGAGTTTCCCCACCAACCGATTGCCCAGGTCGTTTGGGGGTGTACCCCAAGCACGTCTCTGCCCAGGGATCAACGGGATGCATCTGGAAGTGGTAAGGATGTGGCAGTGGAATTGAAGAAAGAAGCCGGTGTGCCTTTGAGAGGCCGTGTGTTTCACAGGGAAGATCTCCCTCCACCATCAAGCACCAACCAGAAAGCAGAGTCCAAATCAGAAGGGAGCAGCTGAGCAACCAGCGGGCGAGAGAAGAAAGTCAATGACAGAAAGACAGTTTCCACTCCAGGGTCTGAAATATGAGGGAGCAAGAAAGTAATTTCCTCCGATCCTCAGAAACAATCAAACTTTTCATCATAAAGCAATGAGGAAAAACTGTGCCTGACCCTGGGAAAAAAAAACCCAAACCCCAGCAACAAATATCAGAGATAGCACTGAGCTGTAAAGCAGCCTGCCACTGCATCGGGCATGGGCGTAGGTGACGAACGGACACAGAGTATCAAAGCCGAGCACGGCAGGATGCCTGGAACAGATCCTGCCAACTTTGGACAGACACCTGGGGGGCTCAGTCCATTGTGCTGCATCAGGCCCGCCGTGAGCTCCCGCCCTGATGAACCGGGCTGAGCTGAGCTTTCATATGCCGGGACCTTTGAGCCTTGGGTGTGCTTTTGTGAGCGTGTCTGGGAGAGTCAACAGGTGTTTCATGCCTTCAGGAGCAACGTTAGGGTATGTGTACTGGCACGGGGAGGTGGCTGCACTGAGGTCTGTGGGAGGTCGGGACAGGGGAGGGCAGCGCTTCTGGGGGAGATGTCACTGCCTGGGTTTGTGCGAGACGCAGCATCATTGTGTGTCACCAGGCATGTACACGCCTGAGCCCCCTACCTTTTGTCTCCCTCATGCACAGGGCTTTACATCCCAGCTTATTCAGGCTTTGGTCACATTTTCCAGCCTTTTCATGCCTAGCCCTTGTGGGACTTGTACAAAGGATGTCTGCAGAGCTTGCTCGGTGAGCCCTCACACACTCACCCAAAAACCACCGGCAGAGGCATGGCTGGGGACAGGGCCAGCATTCAGCCCGCCTTGCTCTCTGAGCTTCCCCCTGCCTTCTCACCTGGGGTTAGTGGAAGGCAGAAAGCTCTGGAAGGGGCTACATCAGCCACATGGGCTCTTTCTGACCTTTTCAAGTTCTGACAAATGTGTTTAGTATAATTGGGAAGCACAAAACAGATGAGAAATTTCAACCGGGGAAAGGTCAGTTAAAGGGCGAAAATCCAAATGACGCAAACACTGAAAATCCCCCTGAAGAGCAGAACCAGAGAAGGAAGCAAAAGGAGCCAGTGACAGAAAAGAGAACAGGCAGGAGGCAAGAGGGACCAAGAAAATCCTAGAAGATGCAGGGGGCAGTCAGGAAAGTCATTGGGGTGACAGGGACAGCAAGAGCAAGGAGTGATGTCACTCTTGCATCACTCTGACATGATATGAAAGGAATGGTTGGTTTAGAGCTCAGGTGAAGACAAACAGAGGTGCTCTGGGTGGGGTGGGCTCAGAGGAAAGCTGATGTGGAATTGCAGGGAAACTTGAGGAGAGAAATGGAATCAGGTGGGCTGATGGAGGAGCAGCTGGGCAGATGCGGGACGAGGATACCAGAGTGACACTATTATAGTGGTACTGTGAAAGAGTTAAGGCGAGGGTGACAGAGAATGGAAATGTAAAAAGGATCTCTGTTTGGCCAGGATTTGGACTAGGATCAGCGTGTGTGATGTGAGGACAATGATCTCCTCACCTGGCCATACCTGGGCAGGATATGAGGCTGTTACTGCTCTCTGGCAGAATCACTTTTAAATCACTATGTGCAGACCATTTACACCCAGCAGTCCCCACTGCTGCTCATTTTAGCATTGTTTCCTAAGGGCAGACAGCCCTGTGTGGTTGCCCTGCCATCTGCAGAGCTTTGCCTGTCTATCTTTTAGCCATGGGTTTGACAAAAGGCCCAGAGTCTAAAAGGTAAATAAGCTCCAATAAGTTATATCAGAACAGACAGCCTGGCAGAGGAGAGACTGTCAGTGCCTGTGCTGGAAGAGAGCCCATAGACATGCTGCTGGACAAAACCCCACAGACCAGAGCAATCCAGCCAGCAGGCCAAAGAATTAGCTTGGAGCAGAGGAGCCTGAGGGGTGACCTCATTCATGTTGATGAAGATGTGAAGGGCAGTGTTGGGAGGCTCTGCTCAGTGGTGTCCAGTGATAGGACAAGGGGCAATGGGGGCAAGCTGGAGCAGAGGAAGTTCCATGTGAACACCAAGAAAAACTTCTTCGTTGCTACAATGCCAGAGCCCTGGAGCAGGCTGCCCAGAGAGGTTGTGGAGCCTCCTTCTCCACAGACATTCCAAACCCACCTGGATGTGTTCCTGTGCGACCCGCCCTAGGTGACGCTGCTGTGGCAGGAGGGTTGGCCTGGATGATCTTTGGAGGTTGCTTCTACCCTCTAACATTCTGTGATACAGGGAAAGTTGCACAGGTCAGAGAGTGGTGGAGGGGGAGCCTGGTGACATAGACTGCAGACCAAGGGGAAAGGACTTGAAGATGTGGCAGACTGTGGAAAGGGTGCCTTAAGATCCCCCAGCTGAAGGCACAGCAGTGGGAAGTATAGGAAATAAATCCATAGAGGACCCAGTTTCCTTGGCCCTACTGTTCAATGAACAACTGGTTAATAAACTCTGGAATATCAGAGACATCCCAGAAGACTGGAAGAGATCTGTGCTGTGCCAGTATTTGTAAAGAGCAAACAGAAGACCTGAAAGATTCTGGGCAAGGCAACAAAGAGCTCATATGAGATTCTCCAGTTAATGCCAATCAGCCTGGTTGGGAGGAAACCAATCTTGCTGCATGAACTTGTTTTGTTCTTGTCAGTCTTTGATGTGACTACAAGTTTGTTCGGAAAAAGTGATGGCTTATATTTATCCAGGCTTCTGGAAGCATTAATATCCCAAAGCATGCTAATGAGAAACCCCACAGAGCAGGAAGTGCAGTGAGCTGGTTAAGTCCATTTAACCACCTGTGACCACAAAGGAGGTCATCCTCAGAAGCCTGCCATTGAGTGGCAGTGTTCCTTCCATGGATGCCCTGGAACAAGCCCTGGGTCAGGTATGACTCACTGCTTTATTCAGTGCTCAGTGAGCAGATGCAGCTCATTGTGACACAATTTACTGAGGACACTAATATTGTTACAGGGTTAAAAATAATGAGGCTAGCAGCAGCACAGAATGACCTACTGCACTTGGTGGTCATCCTCATAAAACTTCTTACAGGAGAGCTGAGAGCAAATCGTACAACCATGAACGGGGGTGGGGAAGGGGGGAAGAAAAGTCAATATCTGCAGAGAAGAACTTCCAGTCCTGAAAAGAGGTGATTTGAAAAAGGATGAAAACCAGGCTGAAAACCCAACACCAGGCCAGCGAGCCAGGCTGCAACAATGGATGTGGAATGATTCCTGGCCGTGCAAAGGCAGAAGTAAGGAAGAGAAATGAGGAGGTGATTAAACCTCTGCCTGTGTCAGGGTTGAGTCCAGTGCTGGAAGGCTGCGTGCTCCTTCATGCTCTGCATTTTAAAAATAACTTTGAATCAAAGGAGATCTGAAGGCTGGAGAGCTCAGTAGTTTAAAGAGGTCAACCTGTTTGAGGCACCAAAAAGCAGAATGAGCCGTGGCTTGCTTGCGGTAGCGCTTCCTTCCCCGAGAAAAGTCTGACAGGTATTCCGGCAAAGAATAACAAGGGCCAGTCACTGGGGAGTGATTAATCACAGAAACAAACTACCAAGTGAAGTGCAAGATCCTCTGTCTTCTGAAGTCTTTGAATCATGACCGGAGGCCTGTCTGGAAGACAGTTCATGGTCAGCAAAATACTGAGGGCTGTGAGAGCAGATTGGAAGAAGAGTCTCTGTGCAGCTACCTTCTTTGTAAACTCCTCTGTAGGCAGGTGCTAGTGGGCTGCCTTTACACGTAACTTAGGTATAGGTATCATGACCTGTGTGCATTAGCCCAGCGTGAGTTCTAGGGTTAAAAGGCTTCTGGATCATGTTGGTATCATGTTGGCAAGTGTTTCACCCCAGCCTCCTGTGTCCTTTGCAGGGTTTGTGTCTCGGAGCCTGTGCTACACACAGTTGTGAAAAATCGCCTCAGAAGATGTGAGCTCAGATACATTTGGAGAAAGACTGGGAGGAAGGTGTCATCAATGTTTTGACAAGTTATTTGCATTCTGTGGTGGCAAAGAGAGAAACCTAGGATGAGGCAGTAGAGCTCCAGGCTTTAAAGTGGGACAGCGGGCACATAGGAAAGAAGGTGGATGCACATCATGAGGAGAATGGAAGCTTCTTTCTGGAAAGATCAGAGCAAGATCAGAGAGAGGGATGATGCTAGAGGTTGTTACAGGGAGATCAGAAATCCTAAACATTCAGCAATAACACTGCAGAAGTCACCATGTCACCAGATCTATCTGAAGATGATGAAATGCTGTAAAGACAGCTTTCAGCTGCACTTCTCGCCTCCTACTTTCCGCTCTTTAGTTTACATGAAAATCACATTTCACAGTTTCCCTGTGACCATAAAGGCAGGCGTTTGCTTTGTGAATACATTGGAAGTATGGGAATTCGTGCCTCCAGGAGCCTGCAATTTAATCCCAACCCTCGGCTCCCTGATCGGGGGACGAGGCAAAGGCTTTGCTAAGTTAAGGTAATGTAGCGACGTGCTCTCGGGAGGGATGACGCACGCCAGGAAAACAACATCCTTCCCATTTGGAGTGCTCAGCAGCTCATTCATTCAGAGGACTTTCTTGGTCTTTGTCCTCATATTAGCTTTATGCAGGATAAAGGAGCAGACAAACGTGTGGGGACCCGGCACAAACACAGGACCTAAGGGTTGGGGTGGAGAAAGAGAGACAGAGAGCATCATGTAGCCAGGATGCTTGGGCTGCCTGGCTTTATCCTGGCTTTATCTGACTAATAATGAAAGGCAGCAAGTGTGTCAGGGAGTGTGAGAGAAACAGATCAATAGAGAGATAAAACTGAGACAGAAAGAGCTGGTGAGAGGGTGGGGGACAGGGTAACAAACCACTACAAATCAGTAAGGTTACGTCTGAACCTGATTTGAATGCACCCTGCGCTGGCCTAAGTGAAGGGAGGAGGTGTAGGGCTACGGGGAATCAGACCTAACTGCAGAGACAGAGAGGGAAAAGTAAGATGGAGACAGTCCTCCTGTTCCTGCTGCCCTGTAGCCTGCCTTCACAGCTCTGACCCAGCCTTGTAAGTCCTGTGTGTTCTTGCATCCTCCTATGTGGAAAAGCCCAGGTCTTGCTAGCTCTGAGATACAGACTGATAGATAGCCTTTCAGCACTGCCTTGTGCCCCCAACAGAAGATGATCAGAGAAGCCTTTTTGTTCAGCTCAAGATTTTTGAGGCAAGTGAGACTGAGACATCCCAAAGCTAAGGGAGCATTAGAGCACCTATATATCTGCTCTGCCAGAACAGGGCAAAGACTTCCCCTGTCAGGGCATCTGTTTACCTCTCTGGCCCAAGCACTCAGAAGCATTTTGTTCCTTCTGCCTGGAATTAGTGTTGTGTGTGACCTCCACCTAACTCTAGTGGCATGACTGTTAACATTAGAAACTTGGTTTTCCACACTGACCACTGCTGTCCATACTGCTTCCTTCTGCTGTTGGTAGCCTCAGCATAGAGACCAAGCACTGAAGGAGCCTCAGGGGCTGACTCTGAGAAGGGGTAGGCATATGGCTTTTCAAAAGAGCTTGGAACATCCTCTCACTAGGAGGCACAATGACCTAACTTCCCAAGGCAACCATGGGTTGTATTTTCTAGTTCCAAATTGTATCTAGAGCAGCACTCTAAACTGTGTTTGGAGCTACCCAAAGGAGCCTTCTCTACAACTTAGCCACAGCAGTGGTGTGAGAACTAGAGTCAAAGCAAGTGATGAGAAGAGAGTTGTTGGTACTGGCAACAAGAACCTTAACCAATGTAGACTTCTACCCAGATGAAGACTTCAGGATGCTGTGCTTATTTCAATACCTTACACTTACAGAATGGTGGCCAAGCACAAGCCAACTGCCCTTTAGTATGTTATAAAGTCATCCTCAAGATGAAGACCAGTTCTCTGGCTGGCAGCCACATGTTGGGAGTGAAAGCTTGCTCTGACAGCACTATGCTGTCATGCTAATGCCATGCTGCCTGCACACACTATATTGGACTCCATCAATGTGGTGCCTCCTTAGCTTTCATGGGAAACCATCCCTGATTTCTGAAGAAGCCATCTGTGAGGAAGCTGGTGCTGGACTGGAAACTCTGTTGGTTCTGGGCTGGAAACTCTGTTGGTGCTGGGCTGGAAACTCTGTTGGTGCTGAGCTGGAAACTCTGTTGGTACTGGACTAGAAACTCTTGGTGCTGGACTGGAAACTCTGTTGGTTCTGGACTAGAAACTCTGTTGGTGCTGGACCGGAAACTCTGTTGGTGCTGGACTAGAAACTCTTGGTGCTGGACTAGAAACTGTTGGTTCTGGACTAGAAACTCTGTTGGTGCTGGCCTGGAAACTCTGTTGGTGCTGGACTAGAAACTCTGTTGGTGCTGAACTGGAAACTCTGTTGGTTCTGGACTAGAAACTCTGTTGGTTCTGGACTAGAAACTCTGTTGGTGCTGGACTGGAAACTCTTAGCCCAAAAGCTTGATAGTGCTTATTGAAACAAGTGTTTCTTTGCTGACTGCATTCCTGCCAGTTCCCTCAACACTCACCTCTGCCTACAACCTGATTTATACAACACAAGAAGAGCTATGAAGGTGTTTTGTGTTTTTAACAAAATGACCCTCCCTTTTTAGACTCACCCCAGTAAAAGCAGCTTTTTCACCTAGCATGGGGAAGTGTGCCCTCAGTGATGCCTCCTGATCGCATTACCCTAACTCATTTGGCCATGAAGAGCTACTTAACGTATACCATAAACATTTCTATCCTCGAGGAGTGTTTAAACTGTCTTTTTATGGCCATACCCTGCCTGCATCAGGGATGCATTCCTTGACAAGGGTGATGGTTAATGATTCAGCAGCTAGTAAAGCAATTTTTTTCATCAAAATTGATGCAGTAGGAGAGCAAATGCATGCAGGGATTTCAGAAATGCACAGCTTAAATACTTAAGGATGGTGCTTCGCAACATAAGATGTTTAACATTTCCATATTCCCTAAAACACTGCCCAAAATAGTGAGATCTCAGTGGTGTGACAGCAAAGCGGAGTGATGTGTAGGCACACTCACGGTATTCTGTGCCTCTAATTCTGGTATGAATGCTGTTGAAACAGGACAAAAATGCAGTGCCTGTATGTTTTCTGATCAGTTGTTTTAATAGATTGCAGGGATAAAGAACAGACGTTCACCAAAAGGTATGGAAAGACCCTTAAATACGTGGATATTCGCATGGCATCTGTGACCATGGAAGAGCTGCTGCTGCTTGTTGGACACGTTTCAGCATGACTGGGTGGCTCAGCAGAGGTTTATGACTGACGATGGGTGGTGAGGAACAGAACCACGAGTAGGTGCTGGTGGGGAGATGGGCACGGCATGGAAACAGGGCTGGAAAAGAGAGATGACAGCTGGCTGGTGCCTGTGGCCAGCACAGCCAGAGCTGGTGACAGACCAGGGGCCGCTGTCAGCCCGGTGGGAGGCTGCACACGATGCAGTTCCCTCCAGCCTGGGCACGCCCAGCCTCTGCTCCAGGCCAAGGCACCCGATCTCCGCGACGCCAGGGTCATGGACACACACGCACATCCCAGGGGATGACCTGAGGGGTGGCCACCTCGTGCAGGAGACCCAGCTTGCCCCGGCCAGACCTCCCCAGGCCAGGCCAGACCGAACCCAGAGCCCCGCGGAACGGCTCACGGTGAGGCATCTGCGGGCACCCGGCAGCTGTGTCCGCCACGCCAGTAGAGACGACCGGCCAAGGCAAGCGGCGCCCCGGCGAGGCGACGAGACGCCACTCCGGCCGGTGGTGGCCACCCCGGCCAGCAGGGGGCGCCCTGGCGTCAATACCGCCCCGCCCCTCGGCCTTTTGCTCGGCCAATGGGAAGCCGGGGAAGGCGGGCCCTGCCGCTGTCTGCTCCAGTGGGATGCGGGCAAAGGGCCGTGAGGCCGGAAACGTCATCACCCGGAAGCGGTCGCTCTTGCCACGACAGTGTCATAGAGAAGTTCGGCCGGGGCCGGGGCCTTGCGTAAGGACGAGCGCGGCGGTGCCCGAGCCCCGCGGGGGCGGGGGCGGCAGCGGTAGCGCCATGGCGGCCGAAGGGAAGGTGACGGGGCAGAGCCAGGAGCAGTTCCTGCTGCTGGCCAAGGCGGCCCGTGGCGCCGCCCTCGCCAGCCTGATCCACCAGGTGCTGGAGGCCCCGGGCATCTACGTCTTCGGGGAGCTGCTGGACATGCCCGCCGTTCGGGAGGTGAGACCGGCCCGGCCCAGCCCAATCCCCGCGGTCCGGCCCGGGCTGCAGGCCTACCGGGGCCCTGCCCTGGGCCCGGGCCGGAGGGCAGCGCAGAGCCTGACCCTCTGTCCCCGCAGCTGGCCGACAGCGAGTTCTCCCCCGTTTTCCGCCTCCTGACCATCTTCGCTTACGGCACCTACGCGGACTACCTGGGTGAGGCGGGACCCCGGGGCGGCGGGGGCACAGCGCGGTTCAGGGGCCTTTTGCCTTCCTCGTGATGCGGGCCCTTGGTGTGGAAAACGTGCCAGAGCCGGGAGGCTTTGCAAAGCCTCGGCCAAAAAGCCCTCCGCTTCCCAGCGAGAGATCAGCCTCCATCGCTACGGCTCGACAGATGGTGGTTTAGGTGGTGGTTTAGGCAGGAGACCAGGGAGTACCTGACAATAACTGGTGCTAAATTTTGCCAGCAGTAGGGGGAATTTCCAGGAACACCTTGACAAGACATTATTGAGGAGAGAGAGAGGAAAGACTCGGACACCCACCAAAACGTGCAGACCAGCGTAGATGAGGCATGGGGACAGATAGGGAGGATGTCTTGAGGCTGAGGGGAGGAAAGGTTGCCCAGAAAAGGCCTTAATGCGGATGGCTTGGCAAGACAAAGCATCGCTGGCTCAGAGGGTTGGTGTGCAGACGCTTGAAGAGATGGGCAGGGCGTAGATGCTTCTGTGCAGGGCTGGGAGATGGCAAATGGGACATCAATCCTTCTGCCCTGCTCTTTTTCCTGACAATAGCCGAAGCAGCAAACCTCCCTCCCTTGACAGAGGCTCAGAAGAACAAACTGAGGCACCTGTCGGTCGTCACTTTGGCTGCCAAGATCAAGGTAGTGGCCCCGTTTTCCCCAGGGTCTCCTTCTGCTGGGGTTGCCTGGTGCTAGTTACTGTGGTGGTTCCGCAGTGCATCCCCTACTCGGTGCTGCTGGAGCAGCTGCAGCTGAAGAACGTGCGGCAGCTGGAGGACCTGGTGATCGAAGCCGTGTACGCGGACGTGCTGCGGGGCAGCCTGGACCAGCGCAACCAGCGCCTGGAGGTGGATTACAGCATCGGGAGGGACATCCGGCGCGAGGAGCTCAGCACCATCACCCGCACGCTGCAGGAGTGGTGAGGAGGAGGCCCCCGGTGGCTTCCCCAGAGCCTTCTGTGTGTTGCCTGGGGCTAGTTTTGTGATGTGCTGTACTTGCTCCTCCCTTTCCCTCCCAACAGAAAGTAATTTTCCAAGTTCCTCTCGGTTGCTAGAGGGGTGCTGAGGCCACAGCAACATTTGCACTGGCTGCTGGCTGGAGGCTTTCTGAGTTTATCTCTGTAATTCCTAACCTAGTGTTGCTTTGTTATTTGTCCCCTTTGCAAGTAATCATGTTGCTACATTATCGCCTTGGGGTCCCCTGTCTTCCCTGCCTTGTGTAGCTGTCACCTTCCAGTCTGAAATCTGCTGCTCATCTCTTTCAGTGCTGTGTAAATTACAAGGCCCGTTGGGTTCTGTGTCTCCTCTCCAGGTGCCAGGGCTGCGAGGTTGTCTTGTCAGGCATTGAAGAACAAGTGAGCCGGGCCAACCAACACAAAGAGCAGCAGCTGGCACTGAAGCAGCAGATAGAGAGTGAGGTGAGTGGGCTGAGGGTGCAGCAGACGGTGCCCCTCGCTTTAAAATTCCCAGAGCCAGCTCCCTGTAGTTGATAAGGACTTTGCTCAAGTAAGGCATCACCTGTTGCCTGGGCCAGACTGAGGAAGAGTCCTAAATCAGGAGCCCTCTGCAGTGTGGAGGCTCCAGTTTAGCTCTTTTCTTTGACACAAGCTTGCAGATCTTAAATTCAGGACTGGCTTTAAAAACCAGCAACAAAACCTCCCAGACTAAAACAAACCAACCAGACTAAACCCCTGGGAAATTCCCTGTTTCTGGCTTCTCTGCCGTTGCAGGTGGCAAACCTGAAGAAGACCATCAAAGTGACAACAGCAGCAGCTGCAGCAGCCACGTCCCAAGACCCAGAACAGCACCTAACAGAGCTCAGGGAGCCGGCTCCTGGCACCAACCAGCGCCAGACAAGCAAAAAAACCTCCAAAGCCAAAGGGTGAGGAGTGGGGGCAGATGGATGGAGCCACTCTGTGTGCTCAGGAGGTGGACTGAGGGCAGCACTGTTGCAGAGCAGTGGGGTTACTGTCAGGGTTACCAGCTGCAGGGGTCTGCCAGAGCTGAAGTCTCAGTTGAGCTTTTCTCTTGCTAACTTGAGGGGAAATCCCTGCAGCCTTGATGCAAAGCAGGGTTCATAGGCCTTGCTTGTATTATGAGGAACATCAGCTGCTCTGCTTTGGGTACATTGAGAGGAGGAGGTCTGGGATGAGCCTGAGTGTCCACTCTGAATTAATGTGGGTTTTTTTCTCTCTTTCCACAGGCTCCGGGGCAGTGCGAAAATTTGGTCTAAATCAAACTAGTTGGGGCTGCCTTCACAACTGGGAGGGGGAGAGGAAAGAGATGGGGGATGGAGGAGTAGCAAGGGTCCCAAGTGTGATGTTTCTGAGCTCTTCTCCATGATCCATCTTGCCAGCTAATTTTCCTGCATGTTTGTTCTCTTGCTTATCCTCTTTACCAGCTCCCCAGGCAGTGTCTCCCTCCTTTTCATCACAGCATTTCACACTCAAAGCTTCCAGGTGTGTGCACTGCTGGTTCCCCTCAAGCCTCCATCACCAAAGCCATCTCCTTTCCTCTTTCCCTCCGTGTGTCTTGACAGGTCAGTTTAAAGAGCCATACACCCTGTCAGTCACCTTTGCACCCACAGGGCATCACAGAAGCTTGGAAAGAGTGTGGTTGGTGCTCAGCAATTACTTTGGCTCTATGAGACCCCTGGGATCCTTTGCTCCAGGCTGCAGCTGCCATCTTTGATTGTGTAGTATTTGTTTTGCTAGGTGGGAGGGTAGTTTTTGAAGGGATTCTTTGAAAATATATAAAAATCTATTATAAATATATATAAACCAACAGTGACCTCTGGACAGAGCTGTGCAGATTTGTGCTGCTGGGGTGCTGGCTCTTTGTCTCGTACTGATTTGGGAATTCCAATGTCAGAGCCTCTGTCCCCTTTCTGGGTGGAATATCCTCACAATAAGGGTAGGGCCATTTCCTCTCCTGCCCTTTGTTAGTGGGGAGAAAAGACCAACACCCACCTCCCACCTCCTTTCAGGGAGTTGTCCTGTTCTCCAGACTGAACAGCCCCAGGTCCTTCAGCTGCTCCTGACCAGACCTGTTCTCCAGACCCTTCACCAGTTTTGTTTCCCTTCTCTGGACCTGCTCCAGTCCCTCCATACCCTTCTTGTAGTGAGGGCCCCAAAACTGAACCCAGTCCTCAAGGTGTGGCCTCAGCAGTTCCTAATAGAGGGGCAGAGTCCTTGCCCTGGTCCAATTCCTGAATCTCAACATCCAGGTAAAGATTCACCAAGGCCAAGTGCTGGGTTGTGCATGGCGGGGGGGTGGGGGTGGGTCACAACCCCTGAACTCTCCAGGCTTGGGGCAGAGTGGCTGGAAACTGCCCAGTGGAGGAAGACCTGGGGGCCCTGAGTGACAGCCTGCTGAAGCTGAGCCAGGGTGTGCCCAGGGGCCCAAGACCCAACAGCATCCTGACCTGGACCAGCACTGGTGGGAGCAGCAGGGCCAGGGCAGTCAGACTTTAAAAAGCTGCCTGGATGCAGTCCTGGGCAGCCTGCTCTAGGTGTACTGTTAGCAGGGAGGCTGCAGTAGATGAGGTTCCTTCCAATCCCTACCATTCTGATTCCATGAAACGGTTCCTGGCTCTGCAGGAATTCCAGAGGCCCAGTTCAGGGCTGCACAGAGGACCAGGCAGCAAGAGAAACCAGATCACCTCTGAGAGTACAGCCAAATGACAGCAATTAACCAGTGGGGGTTTGGGACTCGCACTATTTTTATGCTGAGCATCACCTCACTTGGTAACTCCGGGGAAGGCTTTGAGTCCATTTTTGTAAGGAAACAAAACCCTGAATCAGGCCTCTCGGCAAGTCCTTGAACCTCAAGGTTTCTGCATTCCACAACAGGCACTGTTCAGATCAGCTGAAGGCAAAGAGGGATTCAAGAGCTCTTTACAGTTTGCTGTTTATTCAGTAAACATCTAGTTACAAGTTTCACAACTTAAAAAAGTGGGGGAGCTGACCGGAGAGGGGCCAGGAGTGGGGCCTGCAGGCTGATCCAGCCTTTGACCTGCTCCTCCTTTCCTTAGCACACATCCTTCTGCTTCTCCACGGCTGCACCAAGGAGCAGGAAGGGAATCACAGCCTCTGTCCTGGTGAGGGGGTGACTCGGGGCTCGAGCAGAACTCCCTGGTCTGCTTTTCACAGGGCACTGAACACAAACTGCAAGCATTGGCCTCATCTGCTGGCAGCGGCCAACAGGCTACAGGGGTGGCTCTCTGGGAGCTTCCCTGGCTCCAAGTCACTCACCTCTGGCCAGGGCTGAGCCCATCAGCACCTCTGTGGTAACACAAGAGGAGAAAAAAAAAACCCTTTTGGGTAAGCTTAGATGAGAGCAGTGGGACGTGAGGGGAACAGTTCTATGGACACCGAGGTCAGTGAGGAAGGAGAAGGTGCCCTGGAGCAGAGCCTCCCCTGCAACCTGTGGAGCTTAGTGGTGGGGCAGCTGGCTGCCTGCCGTCTGTGCAGAACCCCAAACTGCAGCAGGTGGCTGTGCCTCAGAGAGGGCGCGATTCTGAGAGAAGCCCACACAGCAACAGTCCATCAGTGGGGGAATACACCCCACAGGACAGACCCATGCTGGAGCAGCTTGTGAAAAGCTGCAGCTCACAGGAAGGATTCAGGCTGAAGAAATTGATGGAGGGCTGCCTCCCATGGCAGGGCTGCTACACTGGAGCAGGGCACAGAGTGTGAGGAGTCCTCCCAGGAAGAACCAGCAACAGAAACGTTTTGTGATGAGCTGACTGCAAGCCTCCACTCCCCATCCCCCTGTGCCACTCAGGGGCAGCAGGTGGGCAAATCAGGAGCTGACCTGAGCCTGGGAGGGAGGGAGGGGTACGGGAAGGGTGTCTAAGATTTGGTTGTATTTCTCATTACCCTCCTGTGATTTGATTGGTAAATTGGGGGTGGTTTTGTCATTCAAGTTCAACTGGTGTTTCCCCAAGCTGAGCCTGTGGGTTAAGCCTCCCCTCCTGGCTTTGTCTCAACCCTGGAATCTTTTCTTCTATTCTTCTCCTCCCCAAGATGTGAGCCAATCACTATCTGGTGTTTATGTGCCAGCTGGGTGGGCCTCAAACAGGACCTTTCAGAACCAGCTCCACCCAGCACAGAAAGAGTAGGAAAGATGGACAAGCCCACCACTACCAGCAGAAAGGATGGAACCCTGGGAGAGCAGAAAGGGAATGGGCAACTCATGTGGTCCTTGCACATCAGTGCGATTCCTCACCCTCCACTGCAGCACCCAGATGGGGCAAAGAAGAGCAATGCAGAAGATTAGTTGCTTTGTTTCAATTCTTAAGTGAGAGGGACGTTAATACTAAATTTGAGGAGGGTCCAGGTGGTGCTTTGAAGAGGCTTCAGAGTTTCACTGTCTGTACCTGAGAGGAAGGAAACCCAAAGAACGTGAAGAGATTAAGTGGTAACCAGGAGAGCAGCACAGAGAGCAGATAAAGACACATTTAGAACTGATGTGTAGGCATGAAAAAAAACCCCATCATTTGCTGTTGTTTCAACCACCAGCTAAGGTGCCACCACACTTGCCTGCTGATGACAAAGCTGACTTCGACAGTTCCCATCTTACCTCACAGAGATGTCTTCTCAAAATTCACACAGAACCCCTCTGGCTCAAAAAGACCTTTACACCGAGTCCGTTCCCTACCAAGGCTGGTGCCAAACCACATCCCTAAGCACGACACCTCTGCCCCTCTGAAACACCTCCAGACATGGGGGCTCAGCCACCCCCTGCACAGCCTGTTCCAGTCTTTGAGAACCCTTTTGGTCAAGAAGTTTCCTTTAATATCCAACCTAAACCTGCCCTGGAACATTTCCTCTCATCCTATCACTTGTTACTAGGGAGAAGAGACCAGCCCCCACCTTCCCCTGCTCTCTGGCTTAAGCAGGAAAACCTCTTTGTGACCAACAGGTGAAAACAACACAAGACTGGGGCCACGGCAAAACCCAGCCCGTGGCCGAGAGGCGCCGGCGCAGCGAGGAGGAGGAAGGACCTCGCCAAGACTTACAGGAGCGCGTCGGCAGCTCTGGGGGTGGCTGTACCGCACCCCCCGACACGGTCTGCTCTGGCTTCACCAGTCGTAGCGCCGGGACTGTCTGGAGGGGGAGTCCTCGGGGCCCTGGATGGCCAGACGCCCCCGTCCGCCCGACGGGCGCCATCGTGCCGCCGGTACTCCAGCCCGCGCTGCGGCCGGAAGCGCGACGTCTCTCGCCGCCATTCATCGTCGAAGGCAGCGGCGTCACCTGTGCCCGGGGAGCGGAGAGCGGCTCAGGACGGGCGGGCAGGGGGCGGCAGCGGGCAGGGCCGGCGGCAGCGGGCAGGGCCGGCGGCAGCGGGCAGGGCCGGCGCCCCTGGGCTGGCCGACGGGAGGGAGGGAGGGCAGGGGCGGTACTCACTCTCGTCCATGTTGATGTAGTCCTGGCGCTCCTCCTGGTCGCCGGTGCGGTGGTTGCGGGAGCGCTGCATGATGTGTGCCCGCTCCCGGATGTGGTGCCCGATCGACATCTGCTCCAGGCCGCTGTCCGAGTCCCGCACGGTCCGCCGGGTCTCGCGGATCTGAGGGCACATCCCAGGGGACCGAGACGTCGGGTTCCTCTCCCAGCCCCACCAGTCCCTCGGACCTTTCCCTGCCCCGCCGCAGTAACCTCACACTGCCACCACTCCCTAGATGCCGGGTGCAACACAGCAGAGGGACAAACGGATCCTCACCTGCTGGCACTTCCCCTCTCCCCCCAGTGACCTCCAAGCTCGGTTCAGTGAGTCACAACCCACTCCTCCAACTGCAACTGACTGCAGAGCAGAAGTGCTGTGGGTGGCCAGCACCAAGCCACCAGATGAAGTCTGCCCACCCACAGCAAAACCGGCAGCCTCCTGCTGGGCAGCTGCTGCAGCTTCCTCCTTACCCCACCAGGTGCTGAACGCATCTCTGATGTCTCCTGATAGACTTTGGGCCCATCACCCAGGTTGGAATAGGAGATGACAGTTGAGGAGGTGAACGTCTGGCAGTTAGCACCGCTCGTCATATGCTCCTGCCAGGAGGAATGGGAAACAGTGTAAGGAAGGAATGGGAGGGAAGAGGAGAAGGCAGCTAAATCTCTATACAAGGTGAGTAGAAATTACAGGAGGAAGAATATAACCCCATGGGTCCATCTTCAGAGTATCACAGAGTATCACAGTACACTTCCTGGAGAACACATACATCTTCCTGGAGAACACATCTTCCTGGGAAATTCAGCCTCTTTTCTTGACAAACAAGCCTGCCCCCACACTGCCCTTCTCACTCATCTCCCCTGCTGGCACACAAGACCAAGCTCTCCATCACTGAATGGGGGCCATGTAGCAAGGCTTGCAGCCTCTGTCAGCTTGGCAGCTCAAGCACAGCACGCACCAAAGAAGCCCAAACAAGATGGAAGCGTCAGAGTGTAGAGCAGGAGCAACCTCAGGACTCCCCTCAATGCAGAGTGGTTGATGCAGGGTTCTTACCATGTTTCCGATCATGTCGTTCATCATCCCAAACATGTCTATAAAGCCACCTGCCTGTTAAGGAGAAGAAAACATCAGAATGGTCAGTTTGGAAAGGCTCAGGAAGAAAGAACACAACCTACCTGCAAGGGGGAAAAAACCTGCTGCCTAAGAAGAAAAGGCTTCTTCCTTTCCCTTTATTACAGCAAGGCAGGAAAAACCCCAGGGTTTGGGGCTGATGTTCTCTCCATTCCCTCAGCTGCACTGCCCATGTGTTCTGACTCTCCAGAGCTCTGGATACAGCAAAGGTTGTCACTGTACTTTGTCCGACTCCCCACACAAGGAGCTTGAGAGTGTCAGCACTCAGCACAGCTATGAGAAGAAACCTCAGGACATGCACTAATCATAAGACCATCTTCCATCAGCCAGCAATGGGCACTTGCAGCCCAGAAGGCCAGTGGCAGCCCGAGCTGCATCAAAAGCAATCTGGACAGCAGATGGAGAGAGGTGATTCTGCCTCTCTGCTCTGGGGAGACCTCACCTGCAGTGCTGTGTCTGGCTCTGGAGCCCTCAGCACAGGAAGGACATGGACCTGATGGAGCAGGTCCAGAGCAGGGCCACAGAAATCATCAGGGGGCTGGAGCACCTCTGCTACAAGGGCAGGCTGAGGGAGCTGGGGTGGTTCAGCCTGGAGATGAGAAGGCTCCAGGCAGACCTAATAGCAGCCTGCCAGTACCTGAAGGAGGCTACAAGAAGGCTGCAGAGGGGCTGTTTGCAAAGGCCTGCAGTGATAGGATGAGGGGCTGTGGTTTGAAATGAGAGACAAGCAGAACTAGATTGGATGTTAGGAAAAAGTTCTGCACCATGAGGCTGCTGAAACACTGCAACAGGTTGCCCAGGGAGGTAGTTGAGGCCCCTGGAGATCTTTTAAGGTCAGGCTTGACAAGGCTGTGAGCAAGCTGCTCTAGTGGAGGATGCCTCTGCTGACTGCAGGGTAGTTGGACTGGATGACCTTTGAGGTCCCTTCCATCCCAAATCATTCCATGGTTCTATGTCTTCACCATAATTTCACTCTTCATTTAAACCACAACGTTTGTTCTGATTCTGTTCTTTGAAACACAGTAACAAATGTTCTTTTTGAATCTTGCAAGCCTAAAGGCTGCAGTAATTCCCTAGGCCAGCAGGTCTCACAGGTTAATTGTGCAATATGTAAACAGAATTACTGGGGCAGCTGGAAGTTGCAGGGCTTCTGTCATTCCCTCCAGTGGCCTCGTGTTTCCAGTAGACCAGTACTCACACACAATGTTGCCAATGATACCAGCAGGGAGATTGAGGACACCCTCATCAAGTTTGCAGATGATACCAAGCTGAGTGGTGTGGTGGGCAAATCTGAAGGATGGGATGGCATCCAGAGGGAGCTGGACAGGCTGGATTGCTGGGCTTAGGAGAACCTCATGAGGTTCGATAAAGCAAAGTGCAAGGTCCTGCACCTAGGTCAGGCCAACCCCAGATATCAGTCCAGGCTGGGGGATGATGAGACTGAAAGCAGCCCTGCAGAAAAGCACTTGGGGGTGCTGCTGGATTAGAAGCTGGATGTGAGCCAGCAATGGGCACTTGCAGCCCAGAAGGCCAATTGCAGCTGCATCAAAAGCAGCATGGCCAGAGATGGAGAGAGGTGATCCTTCCTCTCTGTTCTGGGGAGACCTCCCCTGCAGTGCTGTATCCAGCTCTGGAGCCCTCAACACAGGAAGAACAACCTGTTGCCTGGAGAAAAGCAGGCTCGGGGCAACCTCATTGCTCTCTACAACTACCTGAAAGGTGGTTGTAGCCAGGAAGGGGTTGGTCTCTTCTATCAACCAGCACCAGAACAAGAGGACACAGTCTCAAGCTGCACCAGGGGAAGTTTAGGCTTGAGGTGAGGAGAAAGCTCTTCACACAGAGAGTCATTCGCCATTGGAATGTGCTGCCCAGGGAGGTGGTGGAGTCACTGTCCCTGGAGGTGTTCAAGAGGGAATTGGACGTGGCACTTGGTGCCATGGTCTAGTCATGGGGTCTGTGGTGACAGGTTGGACTTGATGATCTTCGAGCTCTCTTCCAACCTCAGTGATACTGTGATACTGTGAAGCAGGTCCAAAGGAGGCCACCAAGGTGATCAGGGGACTGTAGCACCTCTGCTATGAGGACAGGCTGAGGGATCTGGGGTTGTTCAGCCTGGAAAAGAGAAGGCTTCCAGGCAGACCTAATAGTAGCCTTTGAGTACCTGAAGGGGGCTACAAGAAGGCTGCAAAGGCACTGTCTGCAAAGGCCTACAGTGATGAGGGGCAATGGTTTGGAATGAGAGAAGAGCAGATGTAGAGTGGATGTTAGGAACAAGTTCTGCACCATGAGGGTGGTGGAACACTGCAAAAGGTTGCCCAGGAAGGTAGTTGAGGCCCCAACCTTAGAGATATCAAAGATCAGGCTGGACAAGGCTCTGAGCAAGCTGATCTAGTGGAGGATGTCCCTGCTGCATGCAGGGGGGTTGGACTGGATGACTTTGGAGGTCCCTTCCAACCCAAACCATTCTATGATTTTATCCTTAGAAGTCTATCTGTTTGCACTCTTATTAATCCTTCCTGAGCTACCACTGTGGGGTGCTTTGTGTCTTTCAGAGAGACAATCCTGCAGAGCAGGGCAGCTGCAGCTGCTGGATCTGGGCTAACCTATTTCCACTGCATTACTTCAGGAGATGATGGAGATCAGCATGCTCCAAGTCTCACATCCACAAAGCCATTCTCATTCCAGTCCTGTTCACCTGAAGTGTTCTGTTGGGTTTTCCATCTGCAACCACTGGCACAGGAGGTTCAATAATCACCTCTGCCTGCTGATGGCCAGGTCTCTCTCCTTGTCACAGCTCCTCCATTACCTCCAAAGAGAACTGCAGCTTCTCTTCAGACAGATGAGGTTATTAAGAGACTGTGTACTCTTCCCAGCTATTATCTGTCCCAGCTCCTATGAAATACTGTGCTATAACAGCTTTAGGGCTCTTTTCTGGCCTGGGTACAAATAAGCCCTCCCCACTGAAATAGAATCTTCTCCTCCAAACCAGCTTGCAGACTAGCTGAAAACACCAGAGGGCAAACACAGGGAAAGGCCTTCAGTCATACAGCAGCTCAGCAATCTAGGTCCAAGAGAACTCAGCTGCCTCTAGTGTCAGTTCAATACCCTCTCCCATCATCTGTTTGCTATAAATTTGGAGCTCATTCTGGTCCACTCACACTTTCCCACCCTCACTACCCATCAGGATAGATGGCCTTGCTCATAGATAGCTACATTTTAGGACCACTTGCAGAGTGCTGAGGAATTTCAGCATGGAGCCACTATTTGGAAAGCTTCCAATTTGCCCCAGAAAAGCAGGTAACTTACCATGCCAAGCATCCCAAAGGGTGAAACAGCTCCTGCCTGCCAGGACAACAGAAAAACAGAACAATGACCTTGGAACATCCCAACATTACATTCTTCTCAGAACCAGAACTGGGAATGTTCAGACCCAAACAACAGATAACCCCCAGCCTCATAGCAGACCAAACCACATCACTGCTAACAAACACACAAGGTGATGCTCCTAAATTTCTCTCACTTGTATTGACTTATATCCTTGAGAAAAAACATTCCTTTCCTCCCACTCAACCTAAAATGCAGTTGTGTTCCATGTATTCATGCAGCCACAGAAAAGACAAGAAAATGATCAGAGTGCTAGAGCACCTCTGCTATGAGGACAGGCTGAGGGAGCTGGGGTTGTTCAGCCTGGAGAAGAGAAGGCTCCAGGTAGACCTAATAGCAGCCTGCCAGTACCTGAAGGGGCTACAAGGCGGCTGCAGAGGGACTGTTTGCAAAGGCCTGCAGTGATAGGACAAGGGGATGTTAGGAACAAGTTTTGCACCATGAGAGTGCTGGCACACTGCATCAGGTTGCTCAGGGAGGTAGCTGAAGCCCCAGCCCTGTAGACATTGAAGGTCAGGCTGGACAAGGCTGTGATCTAGTGGAGGACGTCCGCTGCCTGCAGGGGGGGTCAGAGTGGATGACCTCCGGAGGTCCCTTCCAACCCAAACCACTCTGTGAGTCTAAGAACACCACTGGTTTAGAGATTGTCTCCACCATCTGTGTGAAGGCAAAGGGCATGCTCAACCCAGCAGCAGTGGAGGCCAGAAGCTGAAGGGCAGTTTAAGAAAGGCCAGCCTGTGCTCAGGTCTCCCTTACCTGCACCCGGCGGCCAGGCTGGCGGGCCGCGGGCGTGGTGCCGTCGGTGATGCCGAGGAGAGGGCCGAAGCCGAAGCTGCCAGACAGCATGCGGTGCATGTGCTGCCGGTGGATGGCAAAAGGGTCCCTGTGGGAGAGCAGGAGAGAACACTAGTGAAGGAAGGCATGGCAGAAGGCAAAGTCCCACAGAATTCACCCATTCTGACTAGGAGTGCATCTGACAACCCAGCCTCCGAAGAACTCACTCCTTATGGTGACCTCTGGGGCTGAAAGGCACCTCTGGATCCCATCTGATTTCTTGTAATGGAATGCACTACATCACAGAGTCCCTCTGATGTCTGTCCAGAACTAGTTTGATGTTCTGCTCCCACTAACACTTTATGGCCAAGCATGACCACAGCTATTTCAGAACTTCCCTGCTCTAACAAATGAAAGCCACTTCCCAGATCTGCAGTCTGTGCACAATCAGAACTTCCTACACATGCCCTCTTGTGCCATCAGGGAGCAGTTCTGTCAAACAACCAAACCCTTCCACAAGAGCACTTCTCTGCTGTGCAGGGAGGTGCACAAAGGCCCTCCAGGCTGCAAAGAGAAGCCTACACTCAATAGGACCAGAAAGCATGCAGTCCTGGAGACTGTCCTGTCAGCCCTCCACATGTACAGGCACACACACAACTGCAAGACTGAAACCTCCACAATGGACTGGATGTCCTGACGCTGTGTGACACCTCTCTGCGCCAAGTCACCTTCATCTGCTGGCTTCCTACAATGTTATGTGGACACCTGTCAAGAGGTTGAGGCAACACAGCAGCTTTTGAAGCTCTAAAGAGGCAAAGGGAACCACAGCACGGGTGCCTAACTGGGCTTCCTTCCTTTCCTTCTTTTGCAACCTCCATTTTGAGGGCTGTAGGCATTCACATGCTGGAGGAGCAAGGAGGGAAAAAGGACAATCAGGACAAAATGGTCAGAGAACACAGCAGCCACAGTAATAAAAAGCCTAAGAAATACCACTGCATTTCTCTGCCCACCTTATAGCCTGCACTCATCCCTCTGAGTGTGAATAACCTCCAAAGCATGGACAACTCCTGAAATGAAAAATGCACTCACTGCAAACCAGCACCTTTCTGACTCTACTGGAAATGCTTCCCATAACAAAAGTTAGACTCATAGCTACCACACCAACAAGCACACACAGTCATTCTGTGACTAACTGGGACATCAAGGTCTCCTCTCCTGCTGATTTGTTTACAGATGATGAAACTCTTGCTTGTTAACAATTTTGAAAGCAAAAGCCAAACTTTATTCTTCCACATAAATAAATTTCACCATACTTCTAGTAGTGTTGTGCCTAACATACTCAAACTCTTACTGTATTATCGTCTATTCCCACTTAGGCAAGGCCTGCCCACTTAAGTTTCACTGTCAGACTTTATCAAAGGGCTGTGGATTAGAAACAAAAACATTCAGTAAAAGGAATCCTGGGAAGAGTTCTTGGGCCCTTCACTGCATTTCGAGGCTCACATTTCACAACTGCTTGTCTTCTGTTCACTCAGTTCCTCACAATCTGACAACCACTTTTAGCATTCTTCCTCAGCTCCATTAATGGTTTCCTGTGCAGAACAGCAACAAACACTGCACAGTAGCTTTCAAGTACCTGAACCGAAATCCTCATTTGCAGAAAAAAAATCCTTCATGCAAGAGAAAAGGTGAGGTCTCCCAGCCCTCCCTTCCTCAGCCGGCTGCAATGCCTTTTGGCCTACTTTATTTAATTATCACAGACCCGCACAGAACGGCATGGGGTTGGAAGGGACCTCTGAAGAAGATGCTTTCCTCCAAGACCACGCTCGATCGTTACCGAAATCAGAGCAACGCAAACCAGGTTATTCCCCGAAGAGAATGTCGGTGTCCTTCCTCCAGCCAGCTGCTGCGCTGCGGTATTTCCCGCAGGCCCCAGCCCGACGATTCGGAGGCCAGTGTTGCCTGCCCCCTCGCTGCCCCCTCACCCCGGGGACGATCTGCGGGCAGCTCTCTCCCCTGCCTCCCCCCTCCCCCCGGGAAGATGCCCAGCTCAACTCACATGGCAAACATGGGGTCCTCCGGCTCGCCATCCCTCATCAGCCGGAACATGTTTCCCTTGGTTCGGGGCTCCCTCTGCGGAGGGGAGAAGCGGGGACAGGATGAGCACAGCGGCGGCAGAAGGCGGGGACAGGATGAGGCAGAACCGGCCACCCCCCGCCCCCCATGCCGGGCAACTGACGGCAGCGCCCTAGGCCACGGCCCTCCCAGCTCCAGGCCCCGCGCTCCGACCCTGCCTTCCGCACCCCCTTGTCCTGCCTGCCGGTGGCTGCGGAACGGCGGCCGAAGGAGCAGGCTGTGCGTGCGGGGCCGCTCTACGCCTCCGCTCCCATGGCGGCCAGGGCACTGCGCTGGGCCCTGCCGCACGGCGCATGCGTGGCGGACACCGCTCCGCCACCGCCACCGGCGCCGCTCCGCCCGGCGGGAGCCGCTCACCGGGCAGCGAGCGCAGGGGTCCTGCCCTTCAGCAACGTCGCTGCACCCCCGCCTCGCTCCCTCCTCATCCCGGCAAGGCAGAGCCCCGGGGCTGCACCTGCCCCCCGGGCCGGGCTCGGCAGGGTCCGCCAGAGGAAGGCGCCCCGGGGCCCGGAGGATCGTAGGCCGAGCGCCGCTCACCGCCTTGGGAGGCCTGGGCCCGGCCGGCCCCGGGAGCCAGCTGCAGCTGGCAGCAGTGCAAACAGCCTCTGTCACAAGAGGCCATTGTCCCCCTGAGCAGGAAAACCGCTCCCAGAGGAGTCATTACGTACGGGGTCAGCCCTCACAAAGCCTTCTGCACCGAGACAGACAGCGACGGGCGTGGGGCAAGGGGAGGCATCAGCTCCTCCCATCTTCACCAATCCCCCATTGTTTTAACGTGGTCACACTGCAGCGAGGGGTGGCTTTGCTGTCCTGCCTCTGCTCCACAGCTGCAACTCGCTTTGCCAAAACGGGAGATGCTTGTCCAGGTTGTTGGAAAGCTTGAACACCAGCTCACAGAAGCACAGGCTGGTAGGGGTTGCAAAGGACCTCCGGAGATCACCACATTCTTCCAGGCCCTGATTTCCTTTTCCTCAAACACATTATCTTCATGCCTACCTTTTGTAGCTCTTGATTTTCCCTTGGAACTTAACAGAAAGGATCCTCCTTCCTGTTCACTTGACACAACAAAAGAGGAGACTGACTGACTTCCAACCATAGCTTCTGTGCTGGCATAAATGAATGGCTTAAAAGGGCTCACAGAATCACACACAATCACAGAGTGGTAGGAGTTGGAAGGACCTCCAGAGGTCATCCAGCACAACCCTTCTGCTAAAGCAGAGTCACCCAGAGCAGGCTGCCCAGGATCGCAATGTCCAGATGGGCTTTGAAAGTCTGCAGAGGAGACTCCACAGCCCCTCTGGGCAGCCTGTTCCAGTGCTCCAGCACCCTCAAAGGAAAGAAGTTTCCCCTTAAGTTCAAGTGAAACCTCCAGTGTTCTTGCTGGTGCCTGTTGCCCTTGTCCTATCACTGGGCACCAGTGAAAAGAGTCCAGCCCCATTCTCATGACCTCCATCCTTTAGATACCAAGCAGACAGATCCTCTCTCAGTCTGCTCTTCTCCAGGCTAAACACCCCAGGTCTCTCAGCCTCCCCTCACAAGGTGGACATTCCAGTCCCTTCAGCATCTCTCTGGCTTTCCACTAGACTCTCTCCAGTAGTTTCCTGTCTCTCTAGATCTGGGGCCCCACAACTGGATGCAGTATCCCAGATGAAGCCTCACCAGGGCAGAGTAGAGGGGGAGGGGAACCTTCCTCAACCTGCTGGCCACACTTAGCACAGGTACTTGGTGTGTGCACCTAGAGCAGTGTTGGGGAGCCTCGAAATGCATGAGGGGACAGCCTGTGTCACTATCCTTGGGGAGCGCTGGCTGCCTTCGAGCTACTGCCGGCTCCTCTGGATTAAAAGGAAGAGAGTGGACTGACTTGTTCCAGCTTGAAACCAGGGCCACGCTTCCTTAATGGTGTTTCTGTTGACTGTTGCATCCTGCCAGCTCTGTGTGGGAGCCAGGCTAAACCCATGCCAGAGGACTGAAAATAGCAGGTTGCAAGACGTGGTTGAGAAATTGAACTCCTGGGGTGCGGCAGGAGCCATGTCCTTGGATTTCAGAGTCTGACAGAAGAAAATGACCTAACAGCATGTTTTAGGTGGTGGAGTGCATAGTGAACTTGGCAATCCTTCCTGCTACAGCAGGTCTCAGAAACTGCTTGGTGTGCAGAAAGGAGACCTCTCACTGGAGATCCATGCTTGTGTGTGTGCAGAAGATTCTTCAGCTGGGCCCCGTTCTATCTACTAAGTGCATTTTTCAGAGGCTGAAAATAGTGTCCACAACATGGAAGCTGTGCAGGATGGTGAGGGGCAGACAGATCCTGTGGGCAGAGCACGGGCTAAGCAGTGACAAAGCTGTTGGGCAGCATTCCTCAGGGAGACTGTTCATAAGTGATCTGCTGAAGCACCAGTTCAGAGATGATCTGTGAGCACAGAAGTTTATACAGAGCCTCTGAGAACCTCAGCCTCTCTGTTGCTTCATTTGCAACCTTTAATTGTCCTTGAAAGGCCTCCAGTCTGGAAAGCCTTTCCTGTTTGGGGTGTTTGCACTCTGCACTGAGGCTCTTCTGGTGTTTGATTGGAGTCTGTGGAGTTGACCTCAAGTGTCAGGATTCAAAGGCAGGTAAAGAGCTTCTTGGGCAAGAACACAAGCATCTCTTGGTGGGGTTTGTGTTGGTTTGGGGGCTTTTTCTCTCTTTTTATCCCCAGATTTAGAATGAAATTACTTGCTGTCCCCCAGACACCAGTGATCCTTCAGCTCCTGGAATATGCTGGCAAGGGTGGGATTCCCTCAGCGTTTTCTAAATGCTAAGTCAGGCATTGCTGCCTCCTAAACACAGAGCTAGAGGGAGGAATAGAACGGTGTTTGGAACAAATATTGCTTTGCAGATCCTTTTCTGTCCCCAGTGCTGCTCCTCTGCAAGTGGCCTGCCACCCAAAAGGTGGACTTGAGGAGGCTAAGGGCTGAGGCTGTGACTCTTACACTGGACACTTCTGTAGCCTTACAGGCAGCCCTGTCACCCCAGACTACACTACCACCTCAGCAAATCTGGGGGAATCTACCTTCCAAAGAATTGTGTTGATGGCAAATGCTGGGTGACAACCCTAGAAGAGGGAGTTGGAAATGCAACCTTTTACTGGGCCATGGACAGTCCACAGTTCTGAGGTGTGCAGAAGCTGTGTTATTGCACTGTTTGGAGAAGAGGTTTCTGTAGAGAACTCACCACATGTCTAATGTGCAGCAAGGGGTGGCCATCTGCTAGGTTAGAGAAACAAAGCACGTGGAAGTGTGAATGAAAAGCAAGAATCCCATCTTGCTCCTGTCACATTCTCTAGGCTGCTTCTGTTCTCACCGTGAGTAAAAGCCATTGACTAAGTCTCTCCATTTCCTTCCTTTCTTTTTTAAGCTACCTAGGTTGTGCTGGAGGAGTAAGGGACGGAAGAAGGAGCTCAACAGGCAGCCAGGAGATGAGGGAAGGGCAAAATAGAGGCAGGAAAAATGGCTCCACTGCCTTCAACTCCACTTTCTCCCACCTACTGTTGGCTGCTGCCAGGCAGCCTGCCCCAGGCATCCCCAATGCCCTTAGAGGCATGGGCAGCCGAAGGGGCAGCCAAAGTAGAAGCATTTGAAGAGCAAACTGAGCACCATGGGGTAAAGGCAAATGGTATGCTGAAAAAAATGATGCCTTGCTAGCTGCTGCTTCAAGGGATGCAGAAGGTTTCATCTGAGTGGAGAGGAAGCCTTGCTGACAGGGAGTGACTGTACAGGGACGGGACGATGTTCTGGCCATGCACAGTGTGGGGGGGGTGTTCTGCTACCTTGAAGAGGAAGCAGGCCAGCCTGGGTCAGGCCATCTTCAGATACCACAAAGGAGGAGAACATGTTGTGAAATCCCAGCAAACTGTATAAACTCAGTACTGAGCTTCAGCTAAAGAACATGATGTAAGACCACAGGAAATTATCGGAATATAGAATCACAGAATGGGTTGGGTTGGGAGGCACCACGTAAGGTCATCTGGTCTAACCCCCTTGCAGTCAGACTGGACATCTTCCACTAGATCAGCTTGCTTAGAGCCATGTCCAGCCTGACCTTGCATATCTCCAGGGATGGGGCCTCAACTACTTCCCTGGGCAACCTGTTGCAGTGTTCCAGCAGCCTCATGGTGCAGAACTTGTTCCTAATGTCCAATCTAAATCTCCTCTAATTTCCTCTATTTGATAATGAGGATTGTTTTGAGCCAGGTGCAGGACCCTGCACTTGATCTTGTTGAGGTTCACCTGGGCCCATCCCTCCAGCTTGTCGAGGTCCTTCTGGAGGACATGCCATCCCTCTGGCATATGGACAGCACCACTCAGCTTGGTGCCATCTGCAGACTTGCTGGTGGTGCACTCGATCCCATGCATGACTAACAGGAAATCTGCATGTGTTGAGGAATTCAAAAGCTGAAACATTGTCCAGTTGGCAGGCAAGACCTGAACCATGAGTTTTCTTGCACTCAAATTTGCATAACTTGGTAATAAGATAATGCCTGTCTTCTAAAACTGGAGTCTTTGAGGGTTTCCTTATACACCCAAAAGTTATGGCATCACCAGGAACCAACTGCTTTGGCCAGAAGACAGAAACAGCTTCTGAACGCATCCAAATGCGCCAGGGCCCCCGTGGGTGCCTGCAGAGACAAAGAAATCATCGCTAACAGAAGTCAGAGCTACCCACAGCTATTGTCCACATTGCTTCCCTTCATCTGTGCCCCTTATGTAACCACCACCCACCAACTAACTCCGCTCACCCTGAGAGAAGGCCAGCTCTGCTGTAATCCTCAGACGTGGCAATGCACATTTGGGATGCAGGAGTTGGCTCGTGGTGGCTGCAGCCTGCACTGCACAGCAGCCATTGCTTGCAGAATCTTTTGCCCCTGCCAGCAATGTCTGCCACACCGAGTGGGAACCACAACCTCCATCGGTGCCCTATGAGCCAAGAAAGGCTCTCAGAAATCAAGACTGAAAAGATCCCTCCTCTCTCCAGTCTTCTGACAGGCTGTGTTACACCTCATCACTCCCTTTACTCTTCTTGCTTCCTCTCATGGTGTTCCCTACCCTGTTTCCCAGCCCTCCACATGCTTATTTAAAACTGTTGCCTCAGGAAGCCATCTCTCACTGCAAAGTTGACATTGGTTCAACTCATAGATTCAAAGAATGGTTTGGGTTGGAAGGAACATTGAAGATCATCTAGTTCAAACTCCCTGCCATGGGCAGAGTCACATTCCACTAGACAACATTGCTCAAGGCCTCATGCAACCTGGCCTGGAACACCTCCAGGGAGGGGCATCCACGACCTCCCTGGGCAACCTGCTCCAGTGTCTCACCACCCTCACTGGAAAGAATTTCTTCCTAATCTCCAAGTGTCAATCTGCCCTCCTCAAGCTTCAATCCAACTCTCTCAGCTTGTCCCCATGGGGGAGATTCTTCAGCCCTCTGATCATCTTCACAGCCTCCTCTGGACCCACTCCAGCAGCTCCATGTCCCTTGTATGCTAGGGACACCAGAACTGGAGGCAGTGCTGCAGGTGGGGTCCCAGCAGAACAGAGCAGAGGGGCAGAATCCCCCTCCCTGTGCTGCTGCTCTCCCTGCTTTGGATGCAGCCCAGCACACAGCTGCCTTCTGGGTTACCAGTGACCATTGCTGGCTCCTGGGAAGTTTGTCACCAGCTGTCACCTCTATGCCTTTCTCCTCCAGACTACATGGGCATTATTTCCTCTTGGCCTCAGCATACAGCATCATGAAAGAACAACAAAATTGATTATCTGCCAGGATTTTTAATGGTGACGGGACAGAAAGATGAGCAGCGTGAATAAAATACCTAAAGGAACTCAGACACTTTCTCTCTGCATTCTGAGATTTGGCCAGCTCCACTGTAAGGACAGATACTCTTCTTGACTGTATTTATGGAAATCTGAGAAAAGTTAATACACAACCTTCTGCTTTCCTGTTGTTGAGCAGTTTGGAAGAGTTTTGGAACCACTTAGAGAATCACAGTTTTGGTTGGAAAAGCCTTTTAAGGTCATTGAGTCTAACCAATCTCTAGCTCTGCCAAGGCTGGTGCTAAACCATACACCTTAGCACCATATCTCTGCCTCTTTAAACACCTCCAGGGATGGGGACTCAACAGGCCCCCTGGGGAGCCTGTTCCAGTGTCTGAGAACCCTTCCAGTCAGAGTTTCTTCTAATAGCCAACTTGGACTTCCCCTGGGACAACTTGAGGCCATTTCCTCTCCTCTTTGTCACTTGTTACTATGGAGGAATCAAACACCCACATCCCTAAAACCTCCTTTCAGGGAACTGTAGAGAGGGAGAGGTCTCCTCTCAGCCTCCTTTTCTCCGAACAACCCCAGTCCCCTCACACACTTGTCACCAGTCCTGTTCTCCAGACCCTTCAGCAGTTTTGCTGCCCTTCTCTGGACACAGCTCCAGCACCCCAAAGTCTTTCTTGTAGTTACTACTTAGGAGTCATTTCACAATTCTTTTTTTAAAGCACACAGTTTTGTGCTCTTCTTTTGCTTGGAAAATGGCTCAGTCCATTCAGCTGTCCACAGAAACAGAAGCCCCAGGCCCCCTCATGCTGCAGAGGAGTGTTTTAGATGACTTAGAGAATTTGTGGAAGTGTGATGTAGAGTTGGATGACAAGGTTCACCATTGCTGACTGCATGGAGGAATGAGACAAGGGAAACACCAAGTTACAATTGATTTGGAATGATTTGCATGGAGATTGGAGTTGTGGAAAGGTAAAGGAGACCCTCCCCTTGAGTCATGAGGTTCATAATGGACTCCCCTTGCTTTCTGAACTCCTTATGAGAGATGAGTCCAGGTGTGGCTGGATCCATTCCTAGTCCCAGGTGTGCTTAGGTCTAGAAGATTGCATGTTTAGGGCTAAGGGGTGTGTTTATGGCTAAAGGTCCACGTGTGTTCATCCTTTACATCACCAAGATTTCACAGTTTCAGCATTTTCATTCCCAATTCACTCACCTTCCGTCCAGGTGTCCAGGGGCAGTGAGCTCCTCAGTTCCAGTCCTGGGTTTCCAAGGCAGACTCCCAGGCAGAGTGCCACAGCAGCAGTGTTACCTCACACAGAGTTCCCATCTGAACAAAGAAATCCCTGGGCAATGCTACCCTGGTCACTCACCTGCCCCTCACGTGACACCTGGCTTCAATAGTAACATTTCAAACTGAGGCCTTCTTGTTCCTCATTGGGTCCAGAAAATTAGCTTGGTTTGACATCTTCTGACTCCTTGTTGAACTACTTGACTGTCTCTGGCCAGGGCACTGCCTGGTTGCACCTGCTGTTGATGCTGTTGATGGTGGAGCCTTGAAGACTCCTTCTTTGCTGCTTTAAGCGGCAGATTCTGGAGGCCCTGTTTTGCCCAAGCCAGGTTCATGTGCAGTAAATCTAAGTGGAAGTTCACAGCTTGAGGCCTTGGGCTACAGCAAGTCCAGCTACCCATGCCAAGTCCAGCTAAGCAAACAGTACTCTACAGCACTCCACATTACACCTCCAAGTGATTCATTCTAGTTAAAACTTCACTTATTTAAGCTAAATGCCTAACATCTGTGAACACTAAGCAGCCTCCCTGCTCCAGGGGGAGCTGCTTGATGTGCAGCCCAGCTGCTCTTCAGGGAGAACTCAAATTGGGCTCATCGAGTGATCTGCCATTGCTTAAAGATCTTGCTGGTGGAGATCACCACCAAGCAGCCGTGCTGCTTGGTAGGGAGAGCTCAAAGGCTTGCTTGGGCTTGGGGTGTCACTTTAGATTGATGACAGAAAGTGGCTACTTCAGCACATGCAATGGGAGATGTGCATGGGGCTCCTTGTACCTTTGTTTACCCTGCTCCATTGTTTCTTCTTCTCCAGAGACATTCCAAACCTGCCTGGATACATGTCTGTGCGACTCCTTGAGGTGATCCTGCTCTGGCAGAGTGGTTGGACTGGATGACCTCTGGAGGTCCCTTCCAACTCCTAACAGTCTGTGATTCTCTGAGTTCTTGGCCCAGACACAGCTCAGGCTTTTACCTCCTTTGGAGTCTGCACCAAACTGCTGGTGGTTTGGGTAACGGGATTCAAGTGCATGGGTCATGCCTCCCTCCCCCCAGCAGAGCACAGTGACAAGAATAGCAAGGTATGAAAATGAAATGCCTAAGCGTTTGCTTCTAGGGGCATGCTGCATATGCTGGAAGCAGAGAAATATGCATCGTAGAATCATAGAATTGACAGGGTTGGAAGGGACCTCAAGGATCACCTGCAAGGTGCAGATTGATCTCTTCTCCCTAGTAACAAGTGACGGATGAGAGGAAATGGCCTCAAATTGCACCAGGAGAGGTTTAGGTTGGGTATAAGAAGAAACTTCTTGACTGAAAGGGTTCTCAAACACTGGAACAGGCTACCCAGGGAGGTGGTTGAATCCCCCCATGCCTGGAAGTGTTTAAAAGAGGCAGAGATGTGGTGCTGAGGGACGTGGTTTAGCATCAGGTATGGCAAAGTTAGAAAACGGTTGGACTCAGTGCTCTTAAAGGTCTTTTCCAACCCCAACGATTCTGATTCTGCACAGCCCTCATTTTGCCCAAGGACATAAGAGTCTGAAAATGACAGAACATATTCTGCTGACTTGGCAAAGCAGCTTGAGGCAAAGATTGCAGAAGATACTGAAAAGGGACTCACATCTGCAGACCAATGACTACACTAACATTTGCCACACAGGGAAAAACACAGATGGGAGAGGGGAGCAAAGAAAACGTGCACATTGATCCAGCAGATGAAATGTGCAGTGGTACAAATCAGATGGAGCAGCAGAAGACACAAGGAAGAGTTAAGTGACACTGCTAAGGAATGCCCTCAGGTCTTGAGCAAAGCAGCTGCACATGAGAAGCTAAGGGAATCTCACCTGCAGGATCTGGAGGGCGAGAAGAGTTGGGATGAGGAGTTTCACACTGGATTCAACAGGAAAAGCATAGATAGAGACAAGCAGGGCAAAACGGGGCACATGGAAAAGGAAGAGGGGATGTGCATGGGATAAAGGATGTCACATGGAGAGGCCAGGGTGAAAGCCATGGAAAGAATGCTGCCAAGAATACAGGCAGGAAGCAAAAGTTAAGCAACAGACGAGGTAAAAACTGCAAAGTGGCTATGGTGGGGAACACGGAAAGGAAGATTTGAGGCTGCACACTGGAACTACTGGAAGGGAGAGATGACAAACAAGAGCAATTGGTAGAAGTGCAGGCTGCTGGACACACACTCCCCGTGCACAGCTGCTTGTCTGTGCATGTCTGTGCGTGTGCAACCCGTGTCAGCAAGGCGTGAGTACCATCCCTACTTTCTCCCCTCTAGGCCGTGGTGCCCAGGCCTGTTTGTGCATTAATGTGACAATGCCTCTGCCAAGGGATGCACATCAGTGTAGGTTTGCATTCTCAGTAGTTGAGCACGTGAGGGAGAGGATAAAAACCTGGACTGGTAGAGAGAACAGAAGAGCTACGAGCCACGCTGTCTCCTGATAAGCAGAAGCAGAGAGGCACAGGATCTGGCCACTTTTTGATTCCTGTTTTTGGGTGTAGTTCCAGAAATTCAATTTCAGGCAGTGTGTACTGCATGTAGCTGAGAATGCAGATAAGTCAAATCACGAGAGAAGCAACTATAGCTGCAGAGGAGACAAGATGACAAAGCAGGGACCTGTTACCTCCCTGTCACACAGAGTGAAGTTTCCCCCATCTCCTCCACTGTTTCCTTCAGGAGATACTGCTCTCCCTGTGCCACGATGCCTACGGAACGCTCAAACTGAAACACACTGCATTCAGCTCAGAGCACCCCTGACTTTGCACAGAGCCTGAGTTGGTATCAGGACAAGAAGGGCTTGCATGCCTGAAGACATTTTCCAATCAGAAGTTAAATAACCTTTCCTCATCCCTGAGAATGGCTGTGTACTTCCCTACATGCTCAGGTTTGTATGCAGGCTTGCAAGTGCATGCAGATTTTGCATTGTGTGCCTGTGACTAAGTGTGGGACAACAGAAATCTTCCTCACCTCCATCTCTGGAGGCATTCCAAGCCCCCATGGATGTGTTCCTGGGTGATTTACTGTAGGCAATCCTGCCCTAGCACAGGGTTTGGACTGGCTGATCTTCAGAGGTGCTTTCCAACCCCACCACTCTTGTGACTCTGTGAACACAAACGGAATTTAGTTCTCCCAGTCTGCTCAGGCTGATAAGCAACGATCTGAAGCATGGCTACAGGAACATGTGTTTAGTTAACAAACCCCTGCAGCTGCAAGACACAGCCTGCAGAAAGGGCTTTTACTGTGAAGCGAGCTCCGACCCTTGTGGAGTGCTTTAAGAGTGCCGAACTCTGTCCAGAGGCATCACCAAGGTACCTGTGGCCAGCGGGGACCCTGGAAGAGCTCCCTTTCCGCGGCAGGCAGGCCCGGGCACCGCGGTAGGCAACAGGGGTCAGTGTTGCACACCATATGGTGCCTGGCCGAGCCGCAGCTCCTCCAGCCCCACCTCGCTTTCGGAACCTCGGCTGGCAACGGGCGGCTGCGGCGAGACATTTCCAGGGATTAAGAGCGGGGGGGGGGGGGGAGGGGGCGAGGGGAAAGCTCCCTAACATCTACCACGGAGTAACACCAGAGCTGAGGCGCAGCCCCGCTCACTGCACCGCGGCCTCCCTCGCTTTAAACGGCGGATACACACAATGCCCCCTGCTCCCAAACAGGTCCCGGCCGCCAGTAAGGACCCACACACCCCCAGGGAGCCCCCACAGAAGTGGAGGCCGGCCGCACCCCACAGGAGGCCGCAGGCACAAGCCAAGTGCCGGTCACCGCCACCAGCTAAGAGCCTCCATCCCTCGCACGCCTTCCTCGCCGCCCCACGTGTCAGCGGCGGCGCCTCCTCTACCTCTTCTCTCCCCCACCCCCCAGCAACTCCACCCCCTGGACAGCCAATGGAAGACCTGTTGCCAGGCAGACAGCTCATTTGAATAACCCAATCAGGCGCCCACTCACTAGTCCCTCCTAATATGGAAAATGGGACGCGCGCTCGAGCCGGACTCCCCTTTTCCCTCCCCCCAACCCCCCGCCGCGAGCAGAGCGCGGGAAAAAACAGCCCCGGCCCTACTGTCGCCCCGCCCCGCGGTTCCCGCGCAGGCCGCCCGTCGGCGAGGGGCGGGAACCGACCCAGTGCCGGTCGCGCTTCTAGCGGGAGTGGAAAATTCCAGGCGGGAAGGTCGCATGATCCCAGCCAAACTAGTGTCTGGTCCTTGCAACACACCTCCCCGCGCTTGCAGGGGCAGCGGGCAGAGGCTTTTGGCTTCCCCGCGGCTCGCCGCACGGAGTGGAGTGGACCTTTCGTGCTTCGCGCCCACGGCTAGCCTCGACGGAGGAGGCGGGGGCTGCGGTGAAACCCCGCTGCCGGCGGCTCCTGCCGAGCGCACATTGTTCTAGCCGCCGCGCTCCTAGTGGCGCGGCCCTCTCCCCTCCCTCTCCCCTCCCTCCCCAGGTCCCTCCTTCCTCGTCACCGGGCGGTGTATAAATCCTCTTCTTCGGCATCTCCCCCATCCACCGCGGGAGACCCTGGTGGTTTAGCCCCCGGAGGGAGAACCCATCGCCTCTGGATCGCTGGGACTTTGCGCTTCCTCGCAGACCGCTTCCCCTCTACACACAGATCGCCGCCCTCCCGCCTTTACCGCACGCTTCCTGCCGGCCTCTTCGCTAGCAGCGCCAGGATGTCGGAAAAATGCGCCGAGGAGGCGCCGGCAGAGCTGAGCGCTAAGGTGAGACCCCACACACACCTCCCCGCCAAAATCTCGCCAGCCGGCCCGCTCCCGATAAGGCTTGGGGGAAAGTGGAGGAGGGCAGGGGCCCCGCTCGCTTCACGGCGGTGGCTGAGGTTTGCCCGGGCCGGCGGGGGCGCCGTTGGCCGGGGCCGGCTGGGTTCGACTCGAGGCGGGTTGGGGATCGGCTCCGCCGCGTTAGGACGGGAGGCGGCCGAGCCGTTAGGAGAGCGGTGGTTCGGCGCGGCGGGGCCCCCGGGAGGGCGGAGAGTTGTGTGGGCACTTCAGCCACTGTCCCGCGGGGGGAGGGGGAGGCCGGAAACGCCTCGATCCTACCGACAAGGTTCTCGCTTTAAAAGCGGTAAACTCTGCCGTAGTTTTGGTTTCCACGTGTGTGCGGGGTAAAAGTAGCTGGGGCGCGTTTTCGCCGCTCTCTCTTTGTCAGGGCAGGCAGCTTTAATAAAGCCTGACGTGTTTTCTCCCTGCTATTCCGCGTCTCCGCTAAACCCTCTTTGTTTAAGCGTCAGCGTCTTGTCTCGCCGCTGGTCGCTGGGATGTTTTGTTACGGTTTTGTGTTTGTTTGTTTTTCTGATCATGCATACAGGAAGTGAAAGAAAAGAAGGCTAAAGTTGAGGAGAAAACGGTCCTCAAAGAAAAGAAGAAGGAGATAGTGGAGGTGAGGCCCCTCTGAGGGACATTCCGAGGCGGTGGAGAGGGGGCTTTGGTTAGCCTGGCGCTGTGTGGGAAACGAGTGTGAAAGGGGAACCGGAGGTTAAGAGGAAAACAGGAGGTTAAGAGGCAGGCCAAGGGAAAGGGACAAATAAGAAGCGATCTATAGAATAACTGTGGAGAATGAGCCCTGAAAGACTTGGCATAGTCACCATGGCAAAAAAGGACAAGGAAGGGAATGGAGCCAAGGGCAAGTAGGAATTAGGAGAAAGGTGGCCCAGGAGATGTGGTCCTTAAACCCACTGAAGTATCTTCAGGTGCTGGACCCAGTCCAGAGTAGGGAACCAGTGAAGGGTTTGGAAAACAGGTCTGGTGAGGAGCAGCTGAGAGAACTAGGGGTGTTTAGCCTGGAGAAAAGGAGGCTGAGGGGAGATCTTCTGGCCCTTTACAACTCCCTGAAAGGAGGCTGGAGGGAAGTGGGGGTTGGTTTCTTTTTCCTAATAGCAAGTAATAGGATGAAAGGAAATGGCTTCAAGTTGCACCAGGGGAAGTTAGGTTGGATATCAGAAGAAACTTCTTGACTGAAAGGGAGAGAGACTGTAACACGCTCCCCAAACAGGTGATTGAATCCCCATGCCTGGAGGTGTTCAAAAGATGCAGAGATGTGGTGCTGAGGGACATGGTTTAGCACCAGGCTCAGCAGAGTTAATGCAGGGTGGACTTGGTGTTGTCCAACCAATACGATTCTATGACTTGATAAGGAAAATAAAATGGAAAAGGTGGGGAAGGAACAGTGAGGAAAGGCACAAGAGCCTGATGAAGGTCAGGAGGGATTGGGAAGCAGATGTGTTATGAGCATGGGCTGTCATCAGCCTGTAACCAGACAGATGTTCTGATGGATGGCAGCAGCTTGGATGTAAGCTTGTGGAAATTAGGGAGGTTAATAGTGGTGGGGAGGGACTAGAAGGGTTGGATTCGTAAAGAAGGGTTGTTGGGAGGAGGGTTTCAGATAAGGTGGTGGGAATTACAGTGCCTGAGTAACAATGCAGAGGTCACAATGCACATCTGAGACTGGGTCCTGAAGTGGCTGGAAGCTGGAGGTTTTGTACTTGCACATGGAAATGACATCCAGCCAATTTCTCCTCTGACCAATTTGTTTCATTCAGGAGGATGAAAATGGAGCTGAAGAGGCTGAGGAAGACAGTCCTGATGATGTGGATGATGAAGGTGGTGATGAAGAAGGTAAGAAGAGTAGAGAGAGAATGGGAGGAATCAGGCTGATCATGGAGGGGAATTCCTCTCCAAGTCCTCTGTGAGTTGACCTCTTAAATGCTGCTTCAACTAACCTGTGATTTGCTCTCTTCCCTGTTCTTAGAAGGAGATGAGAATGGGCAAGAGCAGGATGGTCATGCAGAGAAACGATCTGCAGAGAAGGAAGAGGTGAGTTGGAGTGTGAGAGTACTGCCAGGGAGAGAGGGATTGATGTTACCTGCCATGTGCTGATCAAATCCATATGGACACTGCTGCTGGAGCATCTCAGATTGGCTTCAGCTCTCGCTGCTTCAGCAGCAGCTGGGTAAACAGATCTCATGTGGCAAAGGGAATAATACAGCCCTGTAGATTGTGGGGTGCAGGTCCTTCCATTGATGATCACAGTGCTGAGTGTTTTGAGAGCCAGGGTGTTTGGGGTTGTGCTGGGCCATGACCCCTGAAACCCTTACAGCTTCTGGGCTTTAGGCCAGAATGTGAATTGAAAGGGTGGCTGTCAGGCTTCTCCTGAAAGGGACAGCATGGGGATTCCTGCAGGTGGGACCGTCCCCATCTGAATGGTGACTGCAAATAGAACAGTTGGGCCAAACATCTCCATGTGGAGGAAAGCACAGCAGTAGGCATCTGGTGGAGCAATTCTGTACCTTGATGGCTGTTTGACAGTAACTCCTTCCTGCCTGTGCCCTGTGTAGGATGAAGTGGATCCAAAGAGACAGAAGACAGAAAATGGATCTTCAGCTTGAGTGCCCCCTACCATCTCTTCTGTTCCGTCCATCTCTCCTCCATTCCAGCCTCTGCTTGCACTGTCCCTTAGTCTCTGGCTTCACAGTCTCAGATGAGGGAAGATTAGATCTGCTCTCCAACAGGGAAGACAGCATTTGCTTCTCACCTGAAGACTGAGCCCATCTGTGACAATCCCCAGCTGAAATTATTCCAGTCCCCCACATCCCTTCAGCTGTGCCCTACTCTTCCCTCAAAAATCTCATTTCCTGGGGCCTGGAATGTCACCATGCCAGCTCCCTGTGCCAGGCCTCTCATGTGGCCAGCACCTCTCCTTCCCTTTTTGCTCATCTGCCTTTTTTTTTTTTTTTTGTTGTTGTTGTTTCTTTTCATTTTTGTCACCAATATAACAGATTCTTGACCTCTTCTGCTCCCCAGACCTCTTGTCAGATACCCTCCTGGAGCCCAGGGGGTCGGAGGCACGGATTTCCTGATGCGCTTTCTAACCCTGGGCCTCCTCTCGGCCGCTTTTCCACTCAATCCCGAGAGACGCACACAAAACCCCAAAATCTTCCAAGCAAATGCTGGTTCTGTTCCACATGGAGACAGAATTTATTTTCAGCTGTGTGGGTTTTTTTTTTCCCCACATTTCTATGACAGCAAGCTGGCCCTCGTGCATCTTCCAGGAGATAATGGTGTTTCTATGTAGGAATTTCAGCTGAACGGCAGAGTTCTTGGTGGTTTGGTGGTGGTTGGGTTGTTTTAATTGGGCAGCTTTTCAAGGAAAAAAAAAAAAAAAATCAAGAGAAACAATTTGGGACCAAACTTTTGATTTCCATCCTTTTGTTTTTTTCCCCCTCCCCCTTCAGATTTTCTTGTGGCCGTTTTTTATAAAGGAAAGGCAGTCCAGCCACAGCATTTTCTATGGCACAGCCACCACGAGGACCATGGATATAAATATATATATTGTTTGCAACTGCCACTGTAAATAAAAGTGTTTAAAAAAAAAAAAAAAGAGTTCAAACAGCTTGGTGTGCACTCTTGGGCCTGTACACTGAGTGGTTTGGGTTGGAAGGGACCTCCAAAGGTCATCCAGTCTAGCCCCCCTGCAGTCAGCAGGGACATCCTCTCACAGCCTTGTCCAGCCTGACCTTGAGTATCTCCAGGGGCCTCAACTACCTCCCTGGGCAATCTGTTGCAGTGTTCAGCAGCTTCATGGTACAGAACTTGTTCCTAACCTCCAATCTAAATCTGCTCTTCACTCATTTCAAACCATTGCTTCTCATCCTGTCACTGCAGGCCTTTGCAAACAGTCCCTCTGCAGCCTTCTTGTAGCCCCTTCAGGTACTGGAAGGCTGCTCTTAAGTTCTGCCTGAAGCCTTCTCCAGGCTGAACAACCCCAACTCCCTCAGCCTGTCCTCCCAGCAGAGGTGCTGCAGCACCCTGATCATCTTGGTGACTTCTCTGGACCTGCTTCCTCAAGTCCATGTCCTTGCTGTGTTGAGGGCTCCAGAGCTGGACACAGCACTGCTGGTGAGGTGTCACCAGAGCAGAGAGGCAGAATCACCTCTCCCCATCTCTGGCCATGCTGCTTTAGATGCAGCCCAGGCTGCCATTGGCTTTCTGGGCTGCAAGTGCCCATTGCTGGCACATGTTCAGCTTCTCATCCACCAGCACCCACAAGACCTTTACTGCAGGAATGCTCTCAATCTCATCATCCCCCAGCCTTGGCTGTTACCTAGGACTGCCCTGACCTAGGTGCAGGACCTTGCACTATTGAACCTCATGAGGTTCTCCTCAGCTCACCTCCATCCTGTCCAGCTCCCTCTGCATTGCACCCATCCCATCTTTCAGTCTTCTCAACCACACCACTCATCTTGATAGCCTCTGCACACCTGCTGAGTGTGCTTCAATCCCTCTGTCTATATAATTGATGAAGATCATGAACAGCACTGGTCCCAGTACACACCTCTGAGGGATATCAGCTGTCACCAGTGTCCATCTGGACATGGAGCCATAGGTTCATAGAGAGATGGGGGGTGTGACCAGCAGCAAGTAGAGAAGGTCGCCCCTTCTGGTCAGAAGAACTGTGTTAGCTGGGATTGCCCCCTGTGCCCTGGAGACCAGCATGCTTGGGTTGTGCTCTTTCCTTCTGCTAGGTACTTACCGCACAGCAGAAACATGATAAAGCTCCAGGGCTCTGGTGAAGCTCTCAAAAACATCAGACTTTGGCAGCAGGCAGCAGAATTTCAGAAAGGGAATCCAAGCTGCAGCTGGTGGACATGGAAGGGGACTGCTCTCAGTGTGTGCTGTCCTACAGACTCCCTGCCCTGGCTGCTGCAGACATGGCCTGTGCAGTAGCAGTTACAGCAGCAGGGAAGTGTTTCAAGAGGCAGGAGCTTTGGGTCTTTGTCCCACCAGCCACCTGGGAGAGACCTGTCAACCAGTGCCCTTTTTATCTTTGCAGACCTTTAGCTGCTGTTAGCATTGCCTGCTATTTTAGCTCACACTTTGGCAATCACCCAATGAGGCACTGAGACTGGGAGCTGCAAATGATGCCAGCTTATGTCTGAGCAGCAGTGTCTTTGTGCTTGGCCAACTGCAGCAAGTGATCAGGTACCAGAGTGCAGAGGTGCTTGTCTCTGGAGGAACAAAGCATGAACTGACATCTTCACAGAATCATAGAACCAATGCAGTTGGAAAAGACCTTTAAGATCATCCAGTCCAACCATTCTCTAAGTGTGGTGCTGGACCATGTTCCACAGAACCACATCTCTGTGTCTTTTAAATGCCTCCAGGCTCAACCACTTCTCTGGGTAGCCTGTTCCAGTCTTTGAGAACCCTTTCAGCCAAGAAGTTTCTTCTAATGTCAAACATGAACATCTCCTGGTGCAACTTGAGGCTGTTTCTTCTCATCCTTGCTCCTGAAGGTCTGGCCCCAGGGTGCAGAGGGACACAAGGTGTAGTGCAAAGGGCACAGTTGCTGCCAAGCCCCTTTCCACCTATCAACATCTCCAGGGGCATGTGCCCACCCAGGGTGATCTCACTGCCCTGCATGGTGTGGGTGCCACACTCCAGCCAGCACCCATCACATCCTGGCCTGCATCAGCAATGGTGTGGCCAGCAGGACCAGGGCAGTGATTGCCACCCTGTATTCAGCACTGGGAAGGCCACACCTGGAGGACTGAATTCGGTCTTGGGCCCCTCACTCCAAGAATGACATTGAGGGGATGGAGCATGTCAAGAGAAGGGCAATGAAGCTGTTGAAGGGTCTAGAGAACAGGGATGGTGAGGAGCAGCTGAGGGAACTGGGGTTCTTTAGTCTGGAGAACAGGAGACTAAAGGGAGACCTCTGCTCCCTGCAACTCCCTGAAAGCAGGGTGGAGTGAGGAGGGTGGTGGCCTCTTCTCCCCACAACAAGTGATAGAAGGAGAGGAAATGGCCTCAAGTTGCCCCAGGGATGGTTTAGGTTGGACATAAGGAGAAACTTCTTGACTGAAAGGGTTCTCAAAGACTGGCAGAGGCTGCCCAGGGACATGATTGAATCCCCATGCCTGGAGGTGTTTAAGAGAGGCAGAAATGTGCTGCTGAAGGAGATGGTTTAGCACCAGCCCTGTCAGAATTAGACTGGTTGGACTCAGTGATCTTAAAAGGGCTTTTCCAATAGAACCAATTCCATGATTCTAAGCTACAGCCACAGATCCAGAAATAGTTACAAGAACTCTGTTGCTTTATTTCTTAACCTCAGTGACCTGCAGGATCCCATTAAGGACTCAAGGTGAGGGCTGCAGACAACCCAATGGGAAATTGCAGTCTTCCCTCTCCCTGGCTCTACAAAGATCTCTGCTGTGTTTTAGCTGACGAGGTGACCACAAGAAGCTGCATGGGTTTCCAGAACAAGCTGAGGAGGCAGCATTCTGCACTTCAGTTCAGCCCAAGCCTGCCTCTGTGCTTCACCTGCACCTCTACCTGAGGATTAACTCAGTCTAATTCCACTTCCAGAGGGAGATCTGTGGTGTGCTGATGTCACCAAGGCAAGAGGAAGGTCTGTCTTCAGCAGAGACTCCTCAGAGGCAATGGTACAGCTCAGGGACCTTGTGCACTATTCTGGGCTCTGTGACAATTCTCCACTCATTTTTCATTCCTGTGACCACCTCATCAGCTCAGGGACAGAGCTCCCTCAGCCATCTCCCTGTTTGCTGTGGAACCTGCTCCAGCCTTTCAGCAGCTCTGGTTCTGCCACCCAAGCGGCACTGGAGATTTCCTCCTTTCTTCTTCTCCTCTGGGGCTGCTTGCTTTGAGAGAGCTGTGGAGGTGGCACATTCATGCTCTTGCAGGCTCTGCTAGACCTCCTCTAGACTGACAGTTTCTGCTTCTGAAGGCCCTTTTGTGTGGTTTAGAAAGGCAAACACATCTGCCAGTGCAAAGAATGGAGAGAGCCACCCACCAGGACTTGGCTGGGCTCCTGTCCTAGCCTCAATAAGTGAGGGACCCCTCATGCCCCAGCAGGGATCACTGGACAGCTAGGACTTGCAGCAGGGTGGCAAGCTCACCTCTTGAAGGCTGTGGCTGTGGTGGAGGGTGGTTAGCCTGCCAGGACAGCACTGGTGGGATACAAGCTGCTCCTCACTGGGTGACCCTGCAGGTTCAGCCTCCTGAAGAGGACAGCTCTGGCTGCAGTGGCGTGCTGCAGATAGCAAGCATGGGAGGAGGCAGCTGAACTCCACATCCACTGAATGAAACCAGTTAATGCTTCCAGCTAAGCAAAGCAACTTGACCTAGCTTTGGAGTCAGCTTTGCCTGAAGCCAAGAGGGTTGGGATAGAGACCTTCAGAGGTCCCTTCCCATTTCCTGCTCTCTGTGATATACCAAGAAATAGAGGCCATGGAAAGTTTGATCCGAGTCTGAAGCCATTGTGAAGTGCTGAGCACAGACACCAGTGTTCATTGCATCTTAAAGCTGTCACCTCCTCATTTCCCCCTTAGGCAAATGATCCTCTTAGCTCACCCTCTTTGGTCTTTCTTAACAGTTTCAGGCCAAAAACTGAAACAAGCCCAGCACAATGAACACCACGGCGGGGGCACAACTGTGACACCTCCTTCAGAGCTGGAAGAAGTGAGAACTCCAGCCACTGCTGCTCTGGGAGGAAAACCCTTCTTGCTTCAGGAAAGTCTGTAATCACCCCGTCCCATCAGCTTTCAAAAACCAGTGAAGCTGAATTAGGGAAGTGGTCTGGAGGAGAAGGACTTGGGGGTGTCAGTTGGTGACAAACTCCCCAGGAGCCAGCAATGGTCACTGGCAACCCAGAAGACAGCTGTGTGCTGGGCTGCATCCAAAGCAGGGAGAGCAGCAGCACAGGGAGGGGATTCTACCCCTCTGCCCTGCTCTGCTCTGCTGAGACCCCACCAGCAGCACTGCCTCCAATTCTGGTGCCTCCAGCATAAGAGGGACATGGAGCTGATGGAGCAGGTCCAGAGGAGGCCACAAAGATGATCAGAGGGCTGGAGAACCCCCCATGGGGACAGGCTGAGAGAGTTGGGGCTGTTCAGCCTGGAGAAGAGAATGCTCCAGGGAGAACTTAAAGCAGCCTTCCAGTACCTGAAGGGGCTACAGGAGAGCTGGAGAGGGACTTTTGACAAGGGCTTCTAGTGACAGAACAAGAGGAGCTTGAGGAGGGCAGAGTGAGACTGGAGATTAGGAAGAAATTCCTTCCAGTGAGGGTGATGAGAGACTGGAACAGGTTGCCCAGGGAGGTCCTGGATGCCCTCTCCCTGGAAGTGTTCAAGGCCAGGTTGGATGGAGCAAGTCCACAAGACCTTTTTCCTGTGTCTTTAAAAGGGCCCACAAGCACTTTTAGGGAAGCTGGGAGCAGGGGCAAATCCTGGAGAATTTGCCTTGCTCCTTCATGCAGAGTTCTATATCCTCGGGCAGCCCAAGAGGATGCCATCAAACATTTTTCATGTCGACAGCCTGCAGGTGGTGAAATGGCCACCACAAGAGCTCTTCCCACGTCAGAACCTTGCTGTGAAAAACATGCACATCATTTCTAGACAGACTTGGGGGATAATTTTGAGCCACCAGTCATCTTTATGTTCCTCTGCTGGAGCACAGAACCTGCCTCTATTTCACAGCTTCTCCTCCCGGGAGAAAGTATCAAAGGCAGATTGTGAATGTAAGAGTGCAAAAATGGTTGTGCTGATGGTCTCCAGCCTAGAGCTCTGCCAGTACACAATCCCTAAGGAAAGGCACTGAGAGTTGAGGCACCAGAGTTGCACCAGGGAACGTTTAGGTTGGATGTGAGAAGAAACTTCATGACTGAAAGGGTTCTCAAGGACTGGCACAGGCTGCCCAGGGAGGTGGCAGCTTTGAAACACCCCATGCTTGGAGGTGTTTCAAAGAGTAGATATGTGGTGCTGAGGGACATGGTTGAGAACCAGACTTGGTAGAGTTAGAGAATGGTTGGACTTCAAGGCTTATCAAAGTGCTTCTGCTTCAACTCTATATGGGAGCTTCTTGTAAACAGAAGTCCGGGATATCCTGAGCTGGTGTCCAGACCAACATATTGCAAAGCCAGTGAGGAATTCATCCTTCAGGAATGAACCAATGCCTGTTTGAACCCACTTACAGTTCTGGGTTCTACAACATCCCTCAACAACAATTCTACAATCTTTGTGAGAAGTGAAAGGAATTTTCATCCTTGTGCAGTGAGATTGCTGCCTGAGCCCACCACTGTTTCCTCCAGATTAGGTAAAATACATCAAAACCCTCAAGTTCTGCGCATTTGAAAGGAAGATCTCCAGGTCTCATGGAACTGTTCCAGGGCACTGTGCTGCTGTAAACAGAGGTGACATCATCTCTGCATGCTTTGAGATTCCATTTACACAGCACAGAATCATAGAATGCTTTGGGTTGGAAGGGACCTCCAAAGGTCATCCAGTCCAAACCTCCTGCAGGCAGCAGGGACATCCTCCGCTAGAGCAGCTTGCTCACAGCCTTGTCCGGCCTGACCCTGACTATCTCCAGGGATGGGGCCTCAGCCACCTCCCTGGGCAATCTGTTGCAGTGTTCCAGCAGCCTCATGGTGCAGAACTTGTTCCTAACCTCCAAACTAAATCTGCTCTTCTCTCATTTCAAACCATTGCCCCTTGTCCTGTCACTGCAGGCCTTTGCGAACAGTCCCTCTGCAGCCTTCTTGTAGCCCCTTCAGGTACTGGAAGGCTGATCTAAGTTCTGCCTGAAGCCTTCTCCAGGCTGAACAACCCCAGCTCCCTCAGCCTGTCCTCATAGCAGAGATGCTCCAGTTTCCTGTGAAATAACTTCCTACAGGACAAAAGGAAAATGATGTTTTAGCCATGGAACAGGTTTTCAGAGGGAGGTGGTGGAAATTCCTCTGCTCCAGCTTGCACCCATTGCCCCTTGTCCTAGCATTGGACATCTCTGAGCAGAGCCTGGCTCTGTCCTCCCCACACTGCCCTTCACATCTTTATAAACATGAATGAGGTCACCCCTCAGGCTCCTCGGCTGCAAGCAGTTCCCTAAGGTCCATCTTGACCTGAGTGGCCCAGAACTGGACACAATGTTTCAGATGTGGCCTCACCAGAGCAGAGTAGAGAGGGAGGAGAACCTCTCTGGACCTACTCACCACACCCCTTCGAATCCACCCCAGGATGCCCTTGGCCTTCTTGGCCACCAGGGCACATTGTTCTTAAAAGGGCCTTTCAAAAGAGTGTCTGCACAAATGTCATACAGCTACTCACTCTTCTTTTTCCTAGCAGTTCTGCAGAGTCACGTTTTGGGTCTGCCCAGATCTGCTGGGACATGTGAAGGGTTCTGCCACCTGTCCTAGGCTAGCACCGCCTGTGCTCACCAGCCCCCCACCCCAAACACAGACGGCAGGGAAACTAACACAAAATCCCCTGGCGTGACCTTGGCATGGGGTTGACTATCAGCAGCAGGTTCAACTCAGCCCAGGACATGGCCTCAGAGAACTGTGTCCCTCCTCCAGCACAGTGCTGGACCGTGACCCTGAGAGGAGAGCAATGCTGCTTCCAGACGCTGCAGGGGGACAGAAGTCTGGAGCAACTTCTTCCTCCCATGGGAAAGGAAGGACATTAGCTACCTGCTCTGCAGTTAGAGAAGCTGAGCAACTTCCCATGCAGAACTGAGCTCAGGTTAGCACCTTGGTAGAAACCAGCATGGAAAGAGTGGTGGCAGAGTGACCTGCATCCCTGTGCCTCAGAAGTGCCTGTTTCAATGCATTTCACAGAATCACAGAATGGTTGGAAGTGATCTCTGAAGGCCAATCATCTAGTCCAACTCCCCCACCAAAGCAGGATCATCTAGAGCAAACCATACAGGAACATGTTTGGAATGCCACCAGAGATGAGGAGTCCACAACCTCTCTGAGAAGCCAGTGCTCTGCCCCCTCAAAGGGAATTACTTTTCCTTGTGTTTACATGGAACCTCCTGTGTTCCAGTTCGTGTCCATTGCCCCTTGCCCTATCACTGGACACCACTGAGAAGAGCCTGGCTCCATCCTCCTGATACTTGCCCTTTAGATATTGATAAGCATTGAGAAGATCCTCCCTCAGGCTGCTTTTCTCCAAGCTAAACAGCCCCAGGTCTCTCAGGCTCTCCTCATAAGATGGATGCTCTGCTTCTCTCAGCATCTTTGTGGCCCTCCACTGGACTCCCTCAGCAGATCCCTGTCTCTCTTAATACTGGGGAGCCCAGAAATGGACACACTATTTCAGATCAGGCCTCATCAGGGCTGTGTAGACAAGGAGGAAAACCTCCCTTGACCTCCTGGTCACACTCTTAATGCACCCCTCAATACCGTTGTCCCTCTTGGCCATGAGGGCACATTGCTGGCTCATGGTGAATTTGTAGTCCACCAGCACTCCCTCCATAAAGCTGCTTCTCAGCAGGTCAACTCCTCACCTGTCCTGGTCCATGGGGTTGTTCCTCCCCGGTGCAGGACCCTACATTTGCCCTTGTTGAACTTCATGAGGTTCCTCTCTGCCCAGCTCTCCAGCCTGTCCAGGTCTCACTGAATGCCAGCACATCTTCCCAGTCAGTGCCAGAAGTCTCACAGTGAATCCCAGTCTGACTTCTGGAAACCTCACTGCTTGTCCAGGTGCCCATCAGGTGCCAACCTGCCTGGCAGCTTTTGCTCCCTCTGCATCCCCTGCCAGACCTCCCCTGCTGTCTGCCCAGGTGTGGCCACTTGCTGCAGGCAGCCCTGTGGCACAAAGTTCTTCCTTATCTCTTCCTGGTGAGTAACTTCTTGCTGCTTGCTGTGTTTGTTTTAGTTCTGGGCACACAGCAGTCAGGATGTTTGACACGAGGCCCTATTCCATCTCAGGAGCACCCAGACCAGCTGATCTCAAGGTGCACAGATGAGAACACAGTCCTCAAATCACAATTTGGTTTCTTAGGTCAGTTAAAGCCTGTAAATAAACTCCAGAGCACCTCAAAAGTCCAGCATAAAGCAGAAGACTCTGCACAGCTTCAGACCTGAAAGACCAGCACGTGTAAGTGGACTCACTCAGACAAAAACATCGCATCACAGGGGTTTGGAACTGCAGTGGAAAATTCCTTCAGCAGAACTCACTCCATGATACTGCAGAAGAAGGTTTTCTATTCCTGTTTTCCTTGGTCAGGGCTGTTTGCACCTGTAAGACACACCAAGAGAGACACGAAAGGCGCTGGCTTATGGCTGTGTGCATGGTGACTGCTGTGGGGAGGTCTGGAGCCTGCCTGAAGCCACCTAATGCCTGCCGTGGACAAAGGAGCATTTAGAGAGCTGGGCTCCTGTGTCTCCATCCTGGGACGCTCCTGTCGTAGGCAGCCCCTCATTCCCCACGGCTCTTCTGGAGCCTCAGATGTTCCTGTTGGCCCCTCTTGCCCAGGGCACCCATCCAGCTGGCCCTGAGGAGAGCCTCCCATTACCTCTGCCGTGGGTCCTGTTCTGGGAGATGACGAAAACGTCACTTAAGGGAGTCAGCATTTAAAATGGGTCAGCAGAAAGGAACGTCGCAGGTGTCTGGTGCTGAGTAAAACAGTGCCTCCAAACCCTTCCTCTCTCAACATGCTCACTCAGCATGATAACCCCTCAGCCCCAAACACCACCTGGCACTTTCCTGGGCTCCCCATCAGCTCCTTGTGCTCACCCCCACAGGAAGCAGCAGCAGGATGGGGATGCAGCTCTCCCCATTAATGCTTCCTAGAAGGAAGAAGCATTTCCTAGAGCATGTTAGGGGTGGTTTGAGGGGCTAGAGAGGAACAGAGAGGTCAGGGTGGAGGGGAAGAGGAGCAAGCTTAATGTGTCCCCAGGGGAGGGTGAGCAGATGATGCCAGGCTGCAGAGCTGTACGTGCCTCCCCACCATGCTTCCATCTCTCATCTTGTCTTCACCCACACGCTCACACCATTCCCACACTGCTGACTCAGGGGAAAGAGAAGTTGATGCTTTCTGCTTGGACTGGGCACCACAAACTATTTTTCTTGAACAGGAGGAAAACAAACATCTCCTGCCAACTGTCACAATTTCTCCCCCATCTCCTTTCTCTCTTCCCATCTTGCACTGAGTAACGGAGAGGACTGAAGAACCACTACGAAGCAGTCCGCTGGGAACATCGAGGCACACAAGGCTGCATCAGGTTCCTGTACACCTATCCCACTCCTCAGGAGGCTGAAAAGCCAAGTGTGATAAAAGACAGGAGCTGCCACCACAACAGGGGGCTGCTGAAGCGAGGCACACCACTTGCTCCCTTTTATCCTTCACCACCCAGCTGAGGAAGACTAGAGAGCAAGCAAGGATCCTTCTGTCATGAGGAAGCAGTCTGCCTTCCCTCACCCTCCAGGAAAAGCCCCATCTCAGCCCTCAGAGGATGAGCTGCTGAGGGGCTTGGGTGTCTGACATCTGTCATGAAGGGCTGATTAAATCCAAAAGAATCAGAGCCAGTGGGTTGCTGGAAAGTGTGAGCCACACCAGTGGGGGTTCCCAGAGACAAAAGGGCCCCAGGGCGAGGCACAGGGATGGAAATGTCTTGCCCTGTGCAAAGCTGGGCAGCTGACACAGAAGCTGGGACAAGCCCTCTCAGCACACAAACTCAGATAAGTATTCCCCAGCACAGCTGGAGGATGAGGGAAGCCTTCCTTGTGCCCCTCACAGTGCCACAGCATGCAGACCCTCTCCTCAGTGCTGGTTGCTTTTCCTGTCTGCTCCTCTCGGTCTCCTCAGAACACCTCCACCTTGTCCCATATTGCCTCTGGATTACCGGGTCACATGTGCTCTGGTTGGAGCTCACCACAGACCCTTTCCTCATGCTGCCTGTGAACTGATTGAAGAGGTTTGAGAGCAGCCTGGAGAAGGGGGCTACAAGAAAGCTGGGGAAGGAGTTTTTACACGGGCTTGTGGTGACAGGATGAAAGGGAATGGCTTTGAGCTGCAAGAGGGGAGATTTAGACTGGAGATAAGGAAGAAATTCTTTCCAGTGAAGGCTGCACAGGGAGGTTGTGGATGTCCCCTCCCTGGAGGTGTTCAAGTCCAGGTTGGATGAGGCCTTGAGCATCCTGGTCTAGTGGGAGGCACCAGGGGAAGTTTAGGCTCGAGGTGAGGAGAAAGTTCTTCACAGAAAGAGTAATTAGCCATTAGAATGTGCTGCCCAGGGAGGTGGTGGAGTCACCATCCCTGGAGGTGTTCAAAAAAGGATTGAATGTGGTGCTTGGTGCCATGGTTTAGTTGTCAGGAGGTGTTAGGTAATAGGTTGGACTTGATGATCTCTGAGGTCTTTTCCAATCTTATTGATTCTGTGTGTCCCTGCCATGCCCATGGAACTGGATGATCTTCAATGTCCCTTCCAACCTAAACCATCTATGACTCTTTGAATCTAAATGACTCTAACTACAGCAGTAATTCCAGCTGTCTTTTCTCAAAGCTGCAGAATGGTTGCTGCAGCTCAGTCCCCACCACCGGCAATGGCAAAGGTTCTGTAGAGCAGTTCCAAGCCTGTGACTGGTGTATCTGACTGCTGGAGTGCAATCAGGCCTGCAGCAGAACTGGGTTGCTCGTGCAGCTGGCATCAGATCTATAAGCATGGAAAAGCTGTGATGTTATTTGTGCATCCAACTGCTCCCTTTCAAAGAGAACCAAGTGCATGGCTTCACCAAGGGAAGTCCTGCCTGACCAACCTGGTGGCTTTCTACAAAGGTGTCACTTCATCAGTGGACAAGGGAAGACCAACAGATGTCATCCAGCTGGACTTCTGTAAAGCCTTTGACACAGTCTCTCAGAGTGTCCTCCCCTCTAAGCTGGAGAGATATGGATTGGATGGGTGGACTGTCCAGTGGATAAGGAATTGGTTGGATGATCGCATCCAGAGGGTAGTAGTCAATGGCTCGATGTCCAGACAGAGACAGGTGACAAGTGGTGTCCCTAAGGGGTCTGTACTGGGACCAGTGTTACAGTATCACAGTATTACCAAGGTTGGAAGAGACCTCAAAGATCATCGAGTCCAACCTGTAACCACAAACCTCACGACTAGACCATGGCACCAAGTGCCACATCCAGTCCCCTCTTGAACGCCTCCAGGGATGGCGACTCAACCACCTCCCGGGCAGCCCATTCCAATGGCGAATCACTCTCTCGGTGAAGAACTTTCTCCTCACCTCGAGCAGTGTTGTTCAAGGTCTTCATCAATGATACAGACAGATGGATTGAGGCACCCTCAGCAAGTCTGCAGATGCTACCAAGCTGAATGATGTGGTTGATAAGACTGAAGGATGGGATGGGTGCCATGCAGAGGAAGCTGGACAGGCTGGAGAGGTGAGCTGAGAAGAACCTCATGAGGTTTGATAAGGCAAAGGGCACAATCCTGCACCTAGGTTGGGGCAGAAGGTGCCTCTGCTGAGTATAGGGGGGTTGGACAAGATGGCCTTTGAGTGTCCCTTCCAACCCAATGCCAATCCATGAACTGGAGCCACAGCAAATCTGGGCTGTTAGTGTGTCTGGTGTCAGACCCGTGACAACCCACCCCAACTGGTTAAGAGATAAATCCAGCTGCCCCCAGCCCCTCTGATCTCTGAGGACTCAGCTCTGCAGACACAGGGGGATTCATCTCTGACTAAACTTACCCCCACTTCACACGAGAGTTCTCAAAAGCCCTGAAACAATTAGAAGTCATGAGAGGCGGAAAGATCAAACCAAACAAGGTAAGAGATGAAAGACACAGCTGGAGGCAGGGCGCTTTCTGGGAAGTGGCTTCTACATTTTTTCCACCGTCTCTGTAGAAGTGAAACTTGTCAGAAAAACAACAGCCACCCGAAGAATTTCCACTGGAGATGCTCAGAGCAGTGCCTCTGCCCTGTCCCTCCTCTCTTGCGCTGCCTGCAGCCTGGCCCTCACGTGCCTCACAGTCGGACTGGTTTCTTGGCTGTGACGCTAGGAGGAACTCAGCTGCCCACCCGCAATATAAGGGTGTCGAGGGAAAGACTTCGATCAGAGGAGAGGCAGCATGAGAGCAAGCACGGCCAGCTGACCCTCCTTGGTTCAACCAAGCACTCTCAACACCTTCTTTGCCCATGCTTCATTTTTGCTGATCGCGAAAAGCTTTGGACCTAACTGAGCCCGGACCTGAGTGGGAAGACACAGCTGTCACCTCTCCTGGATGCCACTATGAGACTGAGCTCCCTGGTGCTGTTCCTCACCTCCACTCTGCTGACTTTCAGTGGTAAGAGGGACTTGAGGTATCAGGGTGGCAGAGTAGCTCAAAGAGCTGAGTCTGGGCTTTGCTTGGTCTGGAAGGGAGAATTTGTGCCCTTCTAACCACATTAAAGATGGTCAGATCCTGCTCTCTGCTCCATGAGTCACACCATTTTTGCTCAACCTTCCATCTCCTTACAGCTGACCACATCTTGCCAGGAGTAGCAGAGGTGGAAAGCAGGGAGCAGAAAGTGTGGGCCAGAGCAGGGGGTTCAGCCATGCTGCCTTGCTACCTGAGCCCCGGGAAGAGGCAGAATTTGCTGTCTGATAAGATGTCCATGCTGTGGCTCCGGCACGGGGGAAGGTACGCCAGGGCCGAGCCAGGCCCGTGTCCTTGTGGAGGAACCGGGGAGGGTGGGAGACGCTCAGAGCCCCCTTTTTCCTTCCCCACATTTCATCCTCCCTGTCCCCACCCCTTGATCTCGTCTTTGCCTTCGGCGTGAGCCGTTCCCTTGTCCCGTTGGCAGCGGCCAGCAGGAGCCCCAGGTGGTGCTGGAGGTGGGGCCGTCGGGGCTGCGGAAGATGTCGCTGCCCATGCGGCCGCGGGTCACCGTCCAGGACTCTGCCTTACGCAGCGGCGACTTCTCACTGCGGATCAGCCCGGTGCGGAGCAGCGATGCTGGGCTGTATGAGGCACGGGTGGCACACAACACGGAGCTGCTGAGCTGCCGGCTGCAGCTGGGGGTAGTTACAGGTGGGTGAAGACAGAAACCCTGAAGACAACTCCGGGGAGTTGCAAGAGTGGGGTGGGGTGGGGATGGGATGCTGTGTTTTGCCAGGGCGGGTTAGAGGCAACAGCCTCCTGAAAGCACACGCCCTGAAGGGTTGGGCTAGATGGTCCTTGAGGTTCCTTCCAAGCTGGTATTCGATGAATCTATGGATCTTCCTGCTGTCTGCTCTCACCTCTTGAGAGGGAGCTGCCTGAAGGACAAGGCTAGGACAGGTGGGGCACAAAGGGATGGTTTGGTAGCTCCCTGTGATCTCAGCCTCACCTACTCACACACTCTCTGTGTCTGCAGTAACCCTCAGCCAGCCCAGCCCTGTGGTAGAAAATGAGCCACTTCTGCTGAGCTGCAACTCCAGCCATCGGGCCAGGCTGGTGGAGACCTGCTGGTTCCACAAGGAGCACCTGCTCCCCACCTCCAGGACCTTCTGTTTCTTGCGTGGGGCACACTTCATTCTCCGGCCAGCCATGAGCGACGCTGGCTACTGGCGCTGCCAGCTCAGATACTCCGATGATGAGATCATTTCTGCCACCTACAACCTGCAGATCCTAGGCAAGTTCAGCCCTTGCCTTGCCACTCTGGCACCCCCAAGTTGCTCCCTTTGATGTGACCAACTGCAGTGCCTCCAGTTTCCCAGATCCCACCCTGTCCTCTCTTCCCAGGCCAGTCACCTCTCTGTGGAGCCCTTTCCATCCACCCCCCACAGTGTCCTCCTTCTCTCTGGCACAGGTTTTAGTGGCCCAAGCAACCCCATAGTCTATGCTGCAGCTGGCTCTGCAGCTGACCTACCATGCACCCTGAGCTACCTTCCCAGCACTTCTGGGAGCAACATGGTGACAGCCCACTGGAGCCACCTTGCTCAAGGACACTTGCAAGAATGGAGCATCTCCCAGAACAGGAGCAGCAGAAGCTTCCCCCTTCATCTCCCCACAGTGGGGCCAGGCGACGTGGGGCAGTACCGCTGTGCTGTCAACGTGGGCAGAAGGACAATCAGCAGGGACGTGACCTTGGCAGTAGTTACAGGTGGGAGCAGAAACAAAGATGTGCATCTCTGCTCTGGGGTTCCCCACTGCTTGCAGACAAACCTCCCCACACATCAGTGCAGTGACCATGGGTTGCTCCTGCTCAGGAGGTCTCTTCTCAGGGCGCTGGGCAGCACTGGACTCTGCTGAAAGCAGAAGGTCTCCTGGGTTACTTGATTATTTTTCTTAAGGTTGAGGAAGACAAAATAGATGAGGGGAAGTAATAAAGGAGGGGTGTAATCAAAGAAGGAAAGAAGGGGAAGAGATGTGGGCCTGCCTGCAGTCTTTCCTGAGGGTATGTTTGCTTTGCTTTGCTGCAGTCACCCCGAGCATTCAAGGACCAGTTTCTGAGGGGTCTCGACTGCTGCTGCTCTGCAGCCTCACACACCCCCGGGGACACGAACGTTTCCAGTGGGAGCACCTGGAGTCAGCCCCCACTGACAGGCAGCTGACTGTGGCCACCTCCCGTAACCAGGAAAGCCACAGACTCCAGATGGGTCCTACCTTGGAAATACCTCACGTGTCACAAAAGGATATGGGTACATGGGAGTGCAGTGTGCATGGGCCAGAAGGCAGGCTGGGAGCAGTGGAGTACGGACTGCAGATCACAGGTACTGTCCCCCACAGATGTCTAAGTGACCCCTTCTCACCCTATTCAATTCCTTGGTGCCCTTTTCTCTCAGCCTCACCCTATCCTTTTCCCCTTAGACCACCTGGTTCTTATCTTGTTGCCATCCTGTCTTAGCTCTCACCAGTTCCTCCTGTTGCTCCTTCCAGTTTTCTGCCTTTTTCCCCAGTTTCCTGCCTTTATGCACTTCCAGCCTTGCCTCAGTGCAAAATCAATCTTCTCTCATTCCTAACTGTGGTTCCTCCTCACAGGTGCCCAGGTCTCCAGTCCTCCCATCTTCAGTGGGCAGGTTACTTTTGGGCTCACACTCACCCTCTTCTTCCTGCTTATGGTCTGTGTTCTGGCTCTGGCCCTACAAAAAAGGGTAAGTGTCCATCAAGCCATTTCTATCAGCTTCCCTGCACATCAGCCCTTTTGACCCTCTCCCGGGTACCCTGGAGACATCAGCAAAATGCCTTAGCAACACAGCAGCCAGAGGAAAAATGGGGTTCAGACAGACTGCTGAGGATGTCATAGACATTTAATGAAGCTGGATCCTGGGCACTGGCAGGTCTGACTAAATGTACCATCCATTTTGGGGCAGGTCAGACACTTCAGAGGAGGAATAAAACCTCCCAGAAGACAGCCACAGCCCAACCTTGCAAAGCTGCTTCTTTGTTCCCCCCGAGATCAAGCCACACTGTAACAGAGGAGGGTTCCTTTCCAGGCTTTTGTAGACATCCTCTCTCCTTCCTTTTCTGGACGAGTTGGTGTAACAGAGTCTCCTGTTCCATACAAACACCCACTGCTGATCTTAATGCAACCTGTTGTTGCTGACTCAGCCCTTTCACCATGACTGTCTGCTGGAAACAACTTAATGTCCTTCATTTGCTCAGCTTGTTCCAGTATCTCATCTTCTGAAAACTCTGCTTTGCCTTTGTGATCCCAAACACCAGTTTCTGACTTATCCCTCCCCAGCAGGCAACTTGAAAACATAACCACAAGGGACCTCCACACCTCATTTCACATCCATCTTCATCCATCTCTTTTGCAGACTGCAGAGAACACTTAGTCACAGAATCACACAACAGTTTGGGTTGGAAGGGACCTCCAAAGGTCATCCAGTCCAAACCCTCTGCAGGCAGCAGGGAAATCCTCCACTAGATCAGCTTGCTCAGAGCCTTGTCCAGCCTTACCTTGAATATCTCCAGGGATGGGGCCCCAACTACCTCCCTGGGAAACCTGTTGCAGTGTTCCAGCAGCCTCACGGTGCAGAACTTGTTCCTAACATCCAATCTAAATCTGCTCTTCTCTCATTTCAAGCCATTGTCCCTTGTCCTATCACTGCAGGCCTTTGCAAACTGTCTCTCTGCAGCCCTCCATGGCATGCAGAAGCCAGACTTAGGCCATTTGTTCCTCCTCCTATTCCTGATGTTGTCTATTTCTTCCCTTTTAGGCACAGCCTCCTGCCTTTCCAGCACTGGAAGGGATGATTGCAGTCACTGTGCCAAGGAAGGAGATGGAGGAAAAGCAGGGAGAGAAGATCCAGCAAACTGAGTGCTGATGGCAGCAGGGAGAGTAAGCCCAGTCTGCATGGGAGGATGAAACTCTGTGTGCCTTGCTGCAGAGAGAGGGGGCCATGCAGACTCTTCAGGAGGGTCTGGAGCTGGTATGAGCATACCAGGAGGCTGTGGGAGCTCTGTAGCTGCAGAGGAGCTGGAAGATGCAGACTAGGGCAAGGAAAGACTCACCACTGCAGTAAGGTGACAGGCTGCACAGATGCTTTGGAGCTGCTGGGAGTATTTGTGCCAGTAGCTAATATCTGCTTCATGGCCATTTGTTTCTTCTAACTTTTTTCCCCCCTTCACAGCCTCTCTCACAGACTAGTGGGACACTGGGATGTGGGAGATAGCTGCAACTCAGATCCCTTGCAGCCCCATGGTGTTTCCTCCCTACCACCCGCTCTCTTCTCCCTTTCCCCACGCTGCCCTGCTCTTGCACTGATTTCAGTGGCAGAGGGGACTTCACAGAGGACTGCACATGTTGCACATGTAGAGCATTTTATTTTATTGGAACCTAAAATAAACTGTCTGACAAAAACCCACCAAACACTGGCCCCTGCATGCACTTGTGGAGATCACGACTGCTGATGGTGCTGGGTGCACCTCTGCACGTGTGAGGCAGCTTCTAGAGACTCTGCTGCCTTCTCCCTCTCCCTCTGTCTTCTGTTTTTACTGCAGTTACACCTGTTCATTTCAGATATTTTCACAGTGGGGATGGGGAAATTAAATGCCCCTAGAAAAGAAACAATCATAGGTTCAGGCTCTTTTTGCTATGCTTCAGGAGTTGTTTTTTTTTGTCCTGTTCTTTTTTTCTCTCTTGTCAGGCTGTTCCTGTTCATTAATTCATTTATTCCTTTAATCCTCACATTCTCCTGACAGATCTTTAACTGGTGTTAGGGCTCTCTCTCACTTGGTAAGACAAAAGTGGGTCCACCAGGTCCCATCTCTCTCTCAAGACCCTATATGTGTTTAGGTTTCATGTAGTCACAGAATGCTCTTTACCTTGTCCCCCAAGAGCCATGGAGGGCTGCAACACTGCTCTCGGGCAGCCATTGCATGCCACCCCAGAAGGAAGCCTCACTGGTGAAGAGAGTCACACATGTCATTGCTCCCACATGGGTCCCCAGGCTGGGGCTGCTCAAGGAGGCAAGGGTACAAAAATGAATTTTTCCTTGTGTTTAGGAAGGAAGATTCTCTTGGCTTGAGAGAGAGAATCAGGAAGATTCTCTTGGCTAAGAGAGAATCACTGCCTGGCCAGATCTGCATCATTTCAGCAGACACATGAAGAGGCCTTCTTGCTGTGGGACTCTCACCTTCTCCTGCCAAGAGGTTCAGGTCCACAAGTCATGAATGTACTCTGGAATCCTCAGACTGCAGGTAATGGACCAGCACAGAATTCCCAACTAGCCTGTTCTGGAGAGCCTAGAGAAATGCAGCAGAGGTACAAGGTAGACTTCTCTGCTTCAACTGCCCCACAGCATTTCAGGGAGACTCTTAAGTAGAACCAACATAAGGCAGGGTAATCTGGACTGGTACCAGGCATCTTCCAAGGCAAATGGCAAAGCTGCAGGGTTTTTCAGGTTGGAGTCACCTGTATAGCTATGTCTTCTCTCTCTGCCAGATGATTTGGAGATAGAAAAAAGGTGGGTTAGCCCCAGTGGAGCTAAGAGACAATCCAGTGTTCAGCAGGACCACATTATATGCACCTAGGTCAGACCAACCCTAGATACCAATCTAGGCTGGGGGATGATCAGATTGAGAGCAGCCCTGCAGAGAGGGACTCAGGAGCACTGGTGGATGAGAAGCTGGACATGAGCCAGCAATGGGCACTTGCAGCACAGAAGGCCAATGGCAGCCTGGGCTGCATCAAAAGCAGCATGGGCAGAGATGGAGAGAGGTGATTCTGCCTCTCTGCTCTGGGGAGACTTCACCTGCAGTGCTGTGTCCGGCTCTGGAGCCCCCAGCACAGGAGATACACAGACCTGATGGAGCAGGTCCAGAGGAGGCCGCAGAGATGATCGGGGGCTGGAGCACCTCTGCTGTGAGGACAGGCTGGGGTTGTTCAGCCTGGAGAAGAGAAGGCTCCAGGAAGCCCTTACAGAGGCAGTTCAAGCACGTCCACAATCATTATAACACCTGCAGCAGGTCCTGAAAATACTTTTCTTTGTACCATAGAAGTTAACAGTGGCTGAGGTGTATAATTTGTGTAGGTTTAGGGTGACACCATCGACAAAGGCCTCAGACAAGGTTGTGCATAAATAGCAACACAGACACAAATACATCTACAAGTACAAATTGACATAAACACAAATTCCAACAGCTCTGATGTCCTCTGAAGCTTAATGGGTGTTGCAGTCTTGCCTTTGTAACCAGCAGAGCTCTTCACCCAGATGCCCATTACTGACAAAATGAAGGCACCGAGAAAAGTGTCAACTATGGCTATTAAGTGCCTTGCTTTGACAGACCTCAAGAGACCACCAATGCATAAAGAGCTGCCTATGGGAGTCTCTGCCTCCCCAATGCTGCAATCAATGTTGGGATGCAGCAATGAACAAACCCAGAATATCTGGGGTCTCATTTTGAGGTTTTGAGCTTGACTCAAACCAAGCTTCTGATGAGAATGCTACTTCATTTTGTGCTACCTACTGAGATCCAAGACCTTTGGGCCTTGCTGTGTAGCTTTTTGTCTCCATCATACCCAAAAGTTTCCACCTTGCTGGATTGCCAGGTCAATGCAACTCGCTCCTACAGCTGTCAGAAATGGATGTCACTCCTGCTGAAGGACTCTATGATTGCATGATTCTATGAAATAGCTCAAGGGTGGGGGTCAAGAGGATGGGGCCGAGCTCATTTCAGAGGTGGACAAGGGGCAACGGACACAAACTGTCATGCAGGAGGTTTAACTTGTACGTAAGGTGCCAGAGCACTGGCCCGGGCTGCCCAAAGAGGCTGCGGAGTCTCCTCTGGAAACTTTCACGCCCGCCCGGACATTGCGATCCTGGGCAATCTGCTTTGAGTCACCCTGCTTTAGCAGCGGGGTTGGACCGGATGACTTCCGGAGGTCGCTTCCAAGCTCCGCAGTTCTGTGATCCTGTGAAGCGAAGGGGCTCGGTCCCGGCGGCGGGCTGGGCGCCGCTGCTGCCGGGCGGCTCGGCGCCGGGACCTGGATTCGTGTCGCCATCTAGCGTCCCTCCGCCCACCGGGGAGCCACCAGCGGCGCTCCGCTGTCCCCAGCGTCACTCCAGCTCCTTCTCAGAGCCCTTGCCTTTCAGCTACGGAAGTGAACACAAAACATTCCTCTACTTGCTGCTCAGGGACAAAACCTGACGCTGTGTGCTGTTTGTTCAATTGCATCCCACTCTAACGCTCCCAGCTTCAAGCTGCTTCCAGGGAGATATTCCAGGTTCTCTGTACTGGTGAAACTCCTCCAGTGGTGCACCATAACAAATATTGTCACCAACTTCCCCTCTTCCCTGTTGCCAAGGTCATAAATAGTAAGCCAGTAAGTAATGCCCATCCCATACAGGTCCCTAACAGCTCCAGCCGCATCTCTCATGCCTGTTGCATTTGTGGCACATTTTTAACATCAGCTTGGGTTTGGTTAGGTTTGCTTTAGGCCCTGTAACTTTTGATGGCACACCTTTGCAGTGATTCTTGGACTATCCCCCTTTCCAGCACCCTCAACCAGTCTCTGACATCCCAGCACATCTGCCTGCTCTTTCTCCATGAGACTTTGCACCATCTGCCAAAATACAGAGGATCCCTTGCCCATGAAGAACACCTCTGGAGATTCCCTGACTTTCCATTCTGATCAGCAAATTGACCTTCATGATATTTGCTCTCTTCACAATTAAAGCTTCTGCAGAGAGACTGCAAGTGCCTGCAGAGAGATATCATCCCCAGCACAACCTCAACCTCCACTCAGCATAGCCTGGGAGCTTCCTCACTCCACAGAGGTCTATAAGAATCTGTTACACACCAAGCCCAGTTTTCAAAACTATTGCTGGTGACGGGATTAGAGTGAAGACAGACAGAGCAGGGTGGCTGGGGAGTGATTCTGGAGGGAAGAAAACAGGGAAAGATAGCTGCCACAAACTTGGCTGAGGGTCTCTTCTCACTCTGCCACAAAGTCATTGTGTGATGCTGGATCAGCCTCACTTGTCACAGAATCACACAGCATCACAGCATGTCAGGGGTTGGAAGGGATCTCCAAAGGTCATCCAGTCCAAGCTCCCTGCCACAGCGGCATCACCTAGGGCAGGTCACACAGGAACATATCCAGGTGGGTTTGGAATGTCTCCAGAGAAGGAGACTCCACAACCTCTCTGGGCAGCCTGCTCCAGGGCTCTGGCACCCTCACAGGGAAAAACTTCCTCTTTCTCTTTCTGTTCACATGGAGCCTCCGCTGCTCCAGCTTACACCCATGGCCCTTGTCCTGTCACTGGACATCCCTGAGCAGAGTCTGGCTCCATCCTCCCCACACTGCCCTTCACACCTTGATAAACATGAATGAGGTCACCCCTCAGGCTCCTCTGCTCCAAGCTCAAGAGCCCCAGCTCCCTCAGCCTTTGCTCAGCAGGGAGATGTTCCACTGCCTTCAGCACCTTTCTGGCTCTGTGCTGGACTCCCTCAAACAGTTCCCTGAGGTCCTTCTTGACCTGAGGAGCCCAGAACTGGACACAATATTCCAGATGTGGCCTCACCAGGGCAAAGAAGAGGGGCAGGAGAACCTCTCTCAACCTACTCACTACACCCCTTCTAATCCAATCCTGAATTCCCTTGGCCACCAGGGCACATTGCTGGCTCATGGGCATCCTTCTGTCAACCAAGAGCCCCATGTCCCTTTCCCCAGAGCTGCTCTCCAACACGTCAGTTCCCAATGTACGCTGGTCCAAGGGGCTGTTCTTTCCCAGATGCCAGGCTCTACACTTGGCCTTGTGGTTGCTGTAAGGCCGCTGTCCCAGCAAGGTGAGAACCAGACTCACACAGACACACAGACCCCTCAGACACACAGCTCTGTTTCTCCTTGCAAGTCTGCAGCAGTTTTGAGTGCATTCTGAAGCTTTACCTCTGGGGGATGCCATTTCTGGGAGATGTTTGCAGTGACATGGATGAACCTTTTACACCAAGCCAGTGTGTCTGCACTGCAGTGCGCTCAGGACAGGAAATACAAGCAAGGATCTGTAAGATCCCCAAGCCCTGGGACTCTAAGGTCTTACAACCCCAACCTGACTTTTCTCAGCTCTGATTTTCCCAGCACAGCCCCTCTCTGGCAGCTTGGGATCAGAAGGGACATTTCTATTTGCAGACATGGGAGAGCATTTTGAAGATGCTGCCATGATGTGTCAGGCTCTGGTGGGAAAGCCCAGTCTCAGGACAGGGCTTTCACAGTCTCTGCACACTTACATCCTGTTCCATCCCATACCCTGGATCCCACACTGGGAAGTTTCTGTCTCACAGAGGTGGCTCTTGCCCTGTGATGGGACAGTTTCATCTTTCTCCAAAGATACAACCAGCAGACCAACTGCTACACTTCAGGCCGCATCAGTGCTCTTCCTTTCACATCTGCTGGCAGGTTTAGGTTGAATATTAGAATTAACTTCTTGATCAAAATGGTTCTCAAAGACTGGAACAGGCTGCCCAGGGAGCTGGTTGAATCCCCATCCCTGGAGGTGTTTAAAAGAGGCAGAGATGTGGTGCTGAGGGACATGGCTTAGCACCAGGCTTGGTAGAGTTAGAGAATGGTGGGACTTGATGATCTTAAGGGTCTTTTCCAACTGAAATGATTCTGTGAATCTATGATGATAGGACAAACCTCAGTACCGTGTCTGTCCCCACTACTCCAAAGCCTGGTTGCATCTTGCACCCCCATCCTGCACAGAAAGGGGCAAGTCACTGCCAAGAGGAGAAGAGTGGGTGGCAGAGAGATGAAATCTCAGCTGTGTCTGGGGCTCAGTGGGTTTCCGCCGTCTTGACTGAGGCTGGGATTCAGAGAGAGAGACCAAATGTGGGTGCAAAACCACAAGAGCCCTCCTCCACCCTTCAGAGAAGGGAAACAGCTGAGGCTCAGCCATGGTACAGCTTACCTGAGAGTAACCTTGCCCTGCATTTGCATGGCAAAGCTCTGGTGGCACAGGGGCTACAATGGATGACTTCTGTGACCAATGAGCAGGAGCTGGCCCCACATCATTCAGAGCCATGTCTAGTGCCAAACCAGACCCACCACAGGCCAGAGCTGAACCAGTCACTGATCCTGGTGGTGCTTCAGTGATAACTGGATTAAGAGAGGGTGAAATACACTGCACAGCAGCTATGAGAGAAACAACCCTTGCAGACAGCAAGATCAGTGAAGAAGGAGAAGAGGAGGTGCTCCACCCGAGCACTGGAACAGAGATACTCCTGTACCCCTGCAGAAGACCATGGTGATGCAGGTTGTGCTTCTGCAGTCCATTCCTGAAGGACAGTACCTTGTGCAGAGACTCTGTGCTGGAGCAGTTTGAACCATCAAATAATAGAACAGCCCAGGTTGAACAAGACCTCATGACTCATCTGGTCCAGGCTCTCCTGGGAAAGGGGCTCTAAATCAGTTTATTCATCACCCTGTCCAATTAATCACACCTCATCATTCTGGTGCTGAGGACTCCACCATGTTCCTGGGGAGGCTGTTCCAGTGACTGATTGTCCTTGCTGTAAAAGATGGCTTGTGTGGAGGTGAACACAAAGAACTGCAGCCCATGGGAAGGACTCTCACCAGAGCACTTGGTGAGGGATCCCACAATGGAGCAGGAGAAAGCAGCAAAGCTGAAGTGCTCTGAACTGACCATAGTTCCCAGTCCCTGTAGGCCTGCAATGCTTTGGGGAAGGAAGGATGGACAGAGGAGTCAGATGTGAAGTTTGGCCTGGGAAGAAAAGAGGTCTGGGGGAAGTTTGTTTTAGCTTTGTTTTCATTTCTTACTATCCTACTCTGTTTTTAATCAGCCATTTAACACATCTACATGTTGGGTTCTACACACACGCCACAGCAACCCCCTGCAGTGCTACAGGCTGGGGTCAGGGTGGCTGGAGAGCAGCCAGGCAGAAAGGGACCTGGGGGTACTGGGTGACAGCTGGCTGAACATGAGCCAGCAGTGTGCCCAGGTGGCCAAGAAGGCCAAGGGCATCCTGGCCTGTATCAGGAACAGTGTGGCCAGCAGGAGCAGGGAGGTCATTCTGCCCCTGTACTCAGCACTGGTTAGGCCACACCTTGAGTCCTGTGTCCAGTTCTGGGCCTCTCAGTTTAGGAAAGATGTTGACTTGCTGGAAGGTGTCCACAGAAGGCTAACAAAGCTGGGGAGGGGTTTGGAGCACAGCCCTGTGAGGAGAGGCTGAGGGAGCTGGGGTTGCTTAGCCTGGAGAAGAGGAGGCTCAGGGGAGACCTTCTTACTGTCTACAACTACCTGAAGGGAGGTTGTAGCCAGGTGGGGGCTGGTCTCTTCTCCCAGGCAACCATCACCAGAACAAGAGGACACAGTCTCAAGCTGCACCAGGGGAGGTCTAGGCTGGATGTTAGGAAGAAATTCTTCACAGAAAGAGTGATTGGCCGTTGGAATGGGCTGCCCAGGGAGGTGGTGGAGTCACCATCACTGGAGACATTTAGGAGGAGACTGGATGGGGTGCTTGGTGCCATGGTTTAGTTGATTAGACAGTGTTGGGTGATAGGTTGGACTTGATGATCTCAAAGGTCTTTTCCAACCTGGTTAGTGCTGTATGAAGGATGGGTATTCACTTGTCACAGTGTCCCTTTCTGTAGAGAAGTGTGACTGAGATTTCCAAGCCAGCTTAAACTTTTTTCCTCTGCATTTACCACCACAAAACATAACCACAATGGAGAAGACACAGCCTTTATCTGTCTGTTCTCCATGAAATTTGTCTTGTGATTCATAAGAAGTGATTCTCACTTTCCAACCTGCCCCTCTTCCTGAAGGCTTCCTGTTCAGAGTGGATTGATAAGTGAATGCATTTTCCAGAAATGCTTTATTGCTGCTTTTCCTCCTTTCCTTCCTTATTCCTGAAAAGAAGTAGTGAGGGGGAAGAAAAGGTCTGTAAATGAGGCACAAAAGCAGAGATTTATTGAATGATGAGACCAGACTCAAGGGGCTTCCAGATAAAAATAGTGTCATTAGCATAACATCATATGACTAAACAGCTCCAGCTCCTGCTACACCACCACCATTTGTGCACCCACCCCAGAGTCAGGGGCAAGACTCTCACCAGCCAAGACAACACACAGAGGAGCTCAGCCCCAGTAAGGAGGCCCAGCCAGCACCCATGGATGATATTGGAGTAGTCATCAATCAGTGCCCTAGCTAACCGGGGGCCACCAGGCCCCCCGGCCTTTGTTGTCACCACCACCATCACCCAGTGTGCACCATAGGCACTCACCAGAGAGGAGAGGAGGATCCTCCAGCCCAGATGGGCTCAGTTTGGGCTTCTGCCTTTCCTAGGGGGGATTAAATAGGGGAGTGGGTGGGGAGGGCCAAGTGGCCACACCTGGGGTGGGAGGAGACTCCAATAGAGCACAGGTGCTCTGGGGTTTTAGGGGAAAAAGGGGGAAATGGGGCAGGTGAGAGTCCTTAAGGGTGTCAGGAGGACTAGGGGGCATGGAGATAAAAAATAGAAATGGGTAGACTCAGATTGGATATTAGGAAGAAGTTCTTCCCCATGAGGGTGGTAAGACACTGGAACAGTTTGCCCAGGGAGGTGGTAGAAGCCTCATCCCTGGAGGGTTTTAAGGCCAGGCTGGATGTGGCTCTGAGCAACCTGATCTAGTGTGAGGTGTCTCTGCCCATGGCAGCACGGTTGGAACCAGATGATCCTTGAGGTGCCCTCCAACCCCAACAGTTCTATGATTCTAAAACAATTTTGCAGTTTAGGCTGGATGTTAGAAAGAAATTCCTCACAGAAAGATAGATTGCCCATTGGAATGTGCTGCTCAGAGAGGTGGTGGAGTCACCATCCCGGGAAGTGTTTAAAATAAGACTGGATGAGGCACTTGGTGCCATGGTTTAGTTGATTAGATGGTATTGGGTGATAGGTTGGATTCCATGATCTCAAAGGTCTTTTCCAACCTGGTTAATTCTGTGGTTCTGTGTTCTTTCTATCTTGTTTTCTTTCTCTGCCTTGCTGAGAAGGGGCAGTGAGAAAGTGGCTGGGTGGGCAGCTGATGGCCAGGCAAGATCACCTTACCGCTGCTAGAAAGAAAATATTCTCTCATCTCACTCCAAATCTCAGCCATGCTCCACAGACAGATGGCTCTAACATATCATCAGGGATCCTGCTCTGGCAGGGAGGTTGGACTGGGTGATCTTTTGGGGTCCCTCCCAGCCCCTAACATTCTGGGATTCTGTGTGATTCTGTGATCCTCTCTTACCAGCCCTGGTGCCAGGTCCCTGGGCCACTTCTCAGAGATGCCTTCTCTTAGCAGCGATGCAGGAGACAGGCTGGGGAACGGAGGGCAGCTTGGTCTTGCAGAGCATCAGAGGCCCAGGTCGGGTCTGCATCTGCTCAGCTAAGATGCTCACTCACTTGCTTTGCCAGCGGTGCAGAACCTGCTTCCAACCAGCTTGTAAGTTTCAGTTCCGTGTAAGTTTGGGCTCCCATCAGCTGCCACATGGCCAATGGGCTCTCTCTGCTGCGCACACTCATTCTCCCCACTGCCTTCTCTTATGCTCTCCACTTCTGCTCGCACCCAGAGCTGAACTCAACTGCCTTTGGAGAGCCACCATCACTGGCGGACGTCAGCAAAACCTGGAGTGGCAGCAAGGCCTCGCTGACGTCCTGGCTGGAGAGGTGGAGACATCAAGGCCAGCGTCTCTTCAGCTGCTTTCTGAACACCAGCTTCATTCTTTTGTTTCTGCTGTAGCTGGGTGAGATCAGTGACAGCAGGTGACAAACTCAAGGAGACAGAAACACAGAGGCAGAGGGAGGAAAAGAGGTAACGCAACTTTTTCTGTCTTTTTTCTTTCTCTGAGAACAGAGGCCAACCTCTTTTGGGTTCTTTTAATGTTATGAACTTTACTCTTCCACACAAGTTGCTGTTTCGGCACAGACAGATTGGTTTTGCCCCACTTAAAGGTCTGATGTAAAACCGTCCTGAAGCTTTCAACTGGTAACGCTTCTGTGGCTGCGCAATTCCCCAAGGCCTGTCAGTTTTGACTAAAGAGTGTTTGCCTCCCTGGATTTTTCCCTTAAAGGGGTAAAAAAAAAAGGAAGCTATGGAAAGCTGAACCTGCCTTGGAGCCAGGAGATCTCACAGATCTTCTAAACCCAGGTAGAGGGAAAAATGTCCTACATGCCAGTCACTGGTGACTTTAAATCCCCAAGGCCATGCACTGAGGAGCAGCCCTCCACCAGCTGCCACTTGCTATCGCCTTCTCCATGTGCCTTCCAGGAAATGGGACTTTGTTCTACAACAAAAGCCTGGAAAACAAGGAGATGGCAGCCCTGGCTAACTAGGGATGTCTGCTTGCATCTGTGTGTGCCGAGACCCGAGGGGTCTGTGCTGCTAATCCAGGCTGACTGCTTCTCTGCCTGACACTGCCTGCCAGTGCAGCCTGACCCACGAGCTCAGGGCTGGGCGAGCAGGAGTTCTTGGAGAAGGAGGGATCCTGTCAATTTAAGGACACCAGAGAAGAGATTTCCCTTCCCCTCCTGTGGGTTGAATTGTTCACCTTTCCGATGGTGCATCCTACTCAGCCTCTGCCAGGTGCATCAGTGGCACACAGAGCTTTATGAGCTTGGGTCACTACTGAATGTTCTCCACTAGAACCTGCACGGTTCTCTTATGTCCTTGGTGCATCTTTGCCTCAGATCCATTTGCAGACTTTTCCTCCCTAGAGTTTCACAAAGATGGCTGCCAAAGCTGCCTGCAGCAGGTCAGGGCTTGCCTCATCTAAACTGAGCATCCGTCCCCTTCCCCTCCCCTCATGGGGCCTCTCAGTTCAAGAAGGACCTCAGGGAACTGCTTGAGAGAGTCCAGCACAGAGCCACAAAGATGCTGAAGGCAGTGGAACATCTCCCTGCTGAGCAAAGGCTGAGGGAGCTGGAGCTCTTGAGCTTGGAGCAGAGGAGCCTGAGGGGTGACCTCATTCATGTTGATCAAGATGTGAAGGGTAGTGTGGGGAGGAAGGAGCCAGGCTCTGCTCAGGGATGTCCAGTGATAGGACAAGGGGCAATGGGTGCAAGCTGGGGCAGAGCAGGCTCTACAGGAACAGAAAGTTTTTCCCTGTGAGGGTGCCAGAGCCCTGGAGCAGGCTGCCCAGAGAGGTTGTGGAGTCTTCTTTTCTGGGGACATTCCAAACCCACCTGGATGTGTTCCTGTGTGACCTGCCCTAGGTGATGCTGCTGTGGCAGGGGGGTTGGACTGGATAATCTTTGGAGGTCCCTTCCAACCCCTGATATTCTGTGATTCTCAGGTGCTGAGTGTCAGTGCCCTCCTGATCTGCCGCAGCTTCACGCAGAGCCCCTGTGTTCACCAGGGACAAATCTAGGAGGGATGCATTTTTGCTCTGAAACATGCCAGTTAGCTGTGCTGACCTGACCAATACCTAACCAGCCTCTTTTCCTGTCTGGCCTGCACACCAACTAAATTGCACGGGGACACCTTGCTGTTCTTGTTTTGGCAGCTGCATCCATGATACCTGAGTCTCATCCCTAGCATGTGGATGGCTTGGGAGGGTGCTGGAGGCCTGCCTTTGGAGGCCTGCATCTTGGTGTCTTTGCTAGTCACAACCCCCAGTGGCTTTATAAAGTCACCCCTGGGATGCAGTTGTGAACTGTAGGATGAAAGAAGGGTTGTGCAGCCAAAAGGAAGAGGGTTAGGAGGAAAGAAGAGGGGCTAGGTGGAGGGGGAAGCAAGTGCTGAAATGCCTATGTGACAAAGAAAGGTCTGGGCTTCCCCTTAGGCTGCAGGAGGGGTTAGAGGTTGGAGGTAGCAGCCCGGGCTGCAGAGACAGAGCCACGTCTCATGGTCTTCGCCTGTGTCCAGGAAAACAGCTAGGCTAGGGGGACTTTGTGGCTGAAGAGACCTCAGCTGGCACTGACTCAGTGGCCTGGCTGCCCTGCCTCATCCTGAGAGCAGGACCTCCCTCCAGACGGGTAGGTAGCCGCACCCTGCTCAACACCTTCCTCACACAGCAGCTTGGAAGGGCAGCAGCTGCCCTCAGATGATCAGCCAGAGGCACTCAAGGGCCCATGAAATGACCTTTACTGTTCTTGTCTCTTTGGTCTCTGCTGGTTATTTTTGCTGTGTTTGCTCTCTTACCCTGCCTGCTGCTCAGCTACATTTGCTTTAGCATTAATAAGTAATTCCAGATGGGTGATCCTCTGCAACATGGAGGCCCAAAGCCAAGCCCCATGGTGTGCAGGGGCCAGAGGCAGCTGTGTCACTCAGATCTCACTTGGCAGCCCCTGCAAGGGGAAATGCAAGTGTGGCAGCAGGGGCTGAGGTGTGGAACCCCTGTGTGGATGGCTGGCTGGGAAGGCCTCCCTACCCCCTGCCCCAGCAGAGCAGGCTGCTGTGAGATCAAAAGCACAGCCACAAGCCAGAGCAAGAGAAGAAAACAAGAAAACCACACTGAGTGAAAGAGGCACAGGAATGCACCAAGGGGGAAATGGGTTCCTCTGCACCAGGAGTGGCTGCAGAGGTTTGGGTGTTCCTTTTTTCGTTTGGTTTCCTCCTGTGTCATGCTGGTGCCAGCCCTGGGGAGAGCTCTCTGCAACCATCACCCACTAGGGCTCAGTGCTGGAGGGACTGAGAGATCCTCTCTCAAGCAGATGCTCTCCAGGACAGACTTGGTCCTGCAAGCATCATTCCCTGGAGTGAGACCCCTCAGTACCTCAGCTCTCCTTTTCCCCTCTCTTGGAGAGGCAGGGATCATTGAAATAAGTCAAGAGGTAATGAAACCTGTTTAATAAGAGGGGGAAATCAAAATTAAATGGCAGTGGATGTTCAGTTTGGAGGCAGTCCTGCTCCTCTGTCACTGGATGTGCTGATAAATTAAGTTTGTCTGAAGTGCTCCTGCACACAGGCCAACTGGCATGAGATGGTCTGGGCTATTAAGTTCTCTTAACCTCCAAAATGAACTGGCTCCATGCCAGCTGCCTAATGGGAGTGGTGCCTGGCCTGTGCTAACACCTAAAAGCACCCTGGGAGTTGCTGAGGAGAGTGAGACCTGTCTTGGGCCAAAAATGTGTCAGGAAATATGCCAGCAATTGCAGAGGGCGGATGAGTGTGTTGCAGTGTCTGGGGACATTCCCTGACACCGCTGAATTTATGAGAACCACCGCCAGGTACAGCTGGGCTGCCTGGAAGGAGGCTGCGGGTCTGCTACGGGCATCCGCTAACGAGAGCAGCTCGCTCGGCTAACACAGCACAGCCTTGCTCACTGAGATGTGTAAACTCCAGCGCTCACTGCCTGGGATCCAGCCTGGAGGGATGCAGAAGGAGGGAGAGAGAGAGGGGGAAGTAAGAAGTGGCAAGCACGAGAAGTAAACAGGGAGAGAGAGGGTGTGTGGGAAAGAAAGCCTCGCTGAAGGCGCCGCAGCTCCCCGCTGACTTGTGGGCAAACATCCGACCGTAGGCATCTCACAGAAGTACAAAGATGAACGAAGCAGGAATGCAGAGCACGTGAAACCAAGAGAGGAACCAGAGAAACAAAGGTACAGCAACCTGCATCTACCCAGCTGGAGGAGGTCAGCAGTTCAGCAGTCCCATGGCGCTCTGGCTGTGTGGGTTTGCTTAATAACCAAGCAGCAGGAAGAGAAAGGAAAGATGGAAGGCAGGAGATGGCAGGAAAACAGAGATTCCCAGCCAATGCTCAGGGACAGTCACTCTTTACCTCACATTTTATATAATGTCTAATGATTTTAAATGTTTCAAACCCAATGCAGGCATCCCTTTAGAGTGGGGGCTGACTTTTCCTGCTGGTCCCACTGGGACAGGTGACAGCAGTGCTCAGAGGGGGATGAAGTTTCTTCTGTCATCTCGGGAATGGATGCTACCCAGGGCCCTATGCCAGTGCTTGCTCTGCCATCAGCTGAATGCAGATGCCTTCTTGCCACCCCTTGCTTTATTCTGTGGCACAGTCAAGCAGTCTGCTTGATCACTGCCACTTGCATCAGGCAGAAATGACCTCCAGTCACACGTGCTGGCTCCTCTGTTTTGCTGTAAACCAGCCCATGCAAATATTCCCTGGGGCTGGGGTGGTGGCTTTGCTTTGCAGGAGGTGACCCACAAATCTTCTGCCTTTGCCACCTGCTTCCCTTCTGATGGTGCACGTGGCTGCAGCTCGCTCTTGCACCTGTACTTTTCACAAGTGCACTTGTGAGCATCTGCTTGGCTGTCAGGTCCTGGGTCACAGAACCACAGACTCGAAGAATGGTAGGGCTTGGAAGGGACCTCTGAGACCATCCAGTCCAACCCCCTGCTAGAGCAGGTTCATGCCGATCAGGCTGCACAGGAATGCATCCAGGAGGAGACTCCATGACCTGTCTGGGCAGCCTGCTCCAGGGCTCTGGCACCCTCCAAGTGAGGATGTTTTTCCTTATGTTTAAATGAAACCTCCTGTGTTGTAGTATGTGCCTGTTCCCCCTTGTCCTATCACTGGGCACCATTGAAAAGAGCCCAACTCCATCTTCTTGACCACCCTTTAGATACTGATCAGCACTGATTAAATCCCCTCTCAGTCTGCTCTACTCCAGGCTAAACAGCCCTCTCTCAGCCTCTCCTCATAAAGTGGATATGCCACTCCCCTCAGCATCTCTCCAGTAGTTTCCCCTCTCTCTTGAACTGGGAGCCCAGAACTGACACAGTATTCCAGATGACACCTCCCTCAACCTGCTGGCCACACTTTTCTTAATGCACCCTAAAATATCACTGGTCTTCTTAGCCCCCAAGGGCACATTGCTGGCTCATGGTGAACTTGTAGTCCACCAGCACTCCCAGGTCCTCCTCCACAAAGCTGCTTCCCAGCAGGTCAATTCCTCACCTGTCCTGGTCCATGGGGTTGTTCCTCCCCAGGTGCAGGACCCTACACTGACCCTTGTTGAACTCCATGAGGTTCCCCTCTGCCCAGCTCCCAGCCTGTCCAGGTCTGAATGGCAGCACAGCCTGACAGGCTGGCAGCCACTCCTCCCAGTTTGGTAGCATCACAAACTGGCTGAGGCTCCACTCGGGCCCTTGATCCAGGCTGTTAATGAATATGTTAGACAAGGCTGGACCCAGTACTGAACTCTGAGGAACACCACTGGCCACAGGCATCCAGCTGGATGCCACACTGACTACAACCCTCTGAGTTCTGTCTTTCAGCCAGTTCCCAACCCACCTCATCACCCAATCATCCTGTCTCTGCTTCTGAAGCTTGGCTGTGGGGATGCTAATGTCCACATTGTGTATCTCAGGCAGCCTGCCAGGACACAGACATTGTCTCCTCTTGCTTCAGGGTTCTGCTGCTGGGCCCATCCACAGTGGCAGGGAGTTGACTCAGGAACCAGCCCCTGTCCTGAGTGCCCAGAGAAGGGCAGTTCCACTGCCTGTGCTCCTCAGCTGTGCTTAGGTCTCTCTTAGCTCCTTGAGCTTCCCAGTCAGTGCCAGAAGTCTCACAGTGAATCCCAGTCTGACCTCTGGAAACCCCACTGCTTGTCCAGGTGCCCATCAGGTGCCAACCTGCCTGGCAGCTTTTGCTCCCTCTGCATCCCCTGCCAGACCTCCCCTGCTGTCTGCCCAGGTGTGGCCACTTGCTGCTGGCAGCCCTGTGGCACAAAGTACTTCCTTATCTCTTCCTGGTGAGTAACTTCTTGCTGCTTGCTGTGTTTGTTTTAGTTCTGGGCACACAGCAGTCAGGATGTTTGACACGAGGCCCTCTTGGTGAGTGCTCCAGCTCAGGAGCACCCAGACCAGCTGATCACAGCCCTCTGAGCTCTGTCCCTCAGTAGTTCTCAACCCACCTCATTGTCCACTCATCTGACCTGTGCTTCCCAAGCTAACCTATGAGTATGTTATGGGAGATGGTGTCAAAAGCCTTGCCGGAGTCAAGGCAGACAGCATCTGATCCTGCAGACCTGATCTCCATGTAAATGCAGTGTTGATGTTGTCCTCTACTCTTTGATCATTTCATGCACTCTGACCATTTCAATTATCCTCTGATAGAAGATACTGTACTTTATATTGCCTGTGGCACAGAGACTCTGGGCTTGGGCAGTGCCTGCTGTCACACAAGGGGTTTTGCCTGCTCCCTAGAGCAGCTGATCTGCTTGGCTTCCTTTTTCTGATGCATGCCTTGGTTTAGGGACAGAGAGCTCAGAAGTCCCCTCAGCCCAACTGCCATGGTCCCCTTCGCCTTGTCAGCTCACCTAGCTGGAGCTTACACCAGCACTTGGTCTCTGCTGGTGTCAGATACTTCATCTGGACAAGGGAAGGGCAATGGATGTCACTTATCTGGGCTTCTGCAAGGCCTTTGACATGGTCCCTCACAACATCCTCCTCTCTAAGCTGGAGAGATATGGATTGGATGGGTGGACTGTGCAGTGGATAAGGAATTGGTTGGATGATGGCATCCAAAGGGTAGTGATCAACAACTTGACATCCAGATGGAAATAGGTGACAAGTGGTGTCCCTCAGGGGTTTGTATTGGGATTATCAGGTGATCCTCGTGAGGTTAAACAAGGCCAAGTGCAAGGTCCTGCACCTAGGCTGAGGCAATTCTCATTATCAGACCAGGCTGGGGGATGATGAGATTGAGAGCAGCCCTGAAGAAAAGGACTTAAGGGAGTTGGTGGGTCAGAAGCTGTACCTGAGCCACCAATGGGCACTTGCAGCACAGAAGGCCAATGGCAGCTTGAGCTCCATCAAAAGCAATGTGGCCAGAGATGGAGAGAGGTGATTCTGCCTCTCTGCTCTGGGGAGACCTCACCTGCAGTGCTGTGTCCAGCTCTGGAGCCCTCAGCACAGCAAAGATATGGACCTGATGGAGAGGGTCCAAAGGAGGGCCATGAAGAAGATCAGGGGCTGGAGAACCTCTGCTATGAGGACAGGCTGAGGGAGCTGGGGTGCTCAGCCTGGAGAAGGCTCTGGGGAGCCATAATAGTGGCCTTCCAAGTATCTAAAGGGATCCTACAGGAAGGCTGGAGAGGGACTTTTCAGGTGTCTAGGGACAAGAGGGAATGGTTTTAAGCTGACAGAGAGTAGGTTTAGACTGGATCTTAGGAAGAAGTTCTTCAGTACAAGGGTGGTGAGACTCTGGAATAGCCTGCCCAGAGAGGCTGTGGATGCCTCCTCCCTGGGGGTGTTCAAGACCAGGTTGTATGAGGCCTTGAGCAGCTGAGTCTATTTGAAAGGTTCCCCATGGTGGGGAAGTTGGAGTAGATGATCTCTGAGGTCCCATCTAACCTGAACCATTCCATGATTCTATGATTAACAGAGCATTTGGGCCTTCCAGAAGAGCACCCCCTGGCAGTGGCAGCATTCCTTCTGTCCCTGCAGTGATGGAGTCAAGATGCATGGTGGTAAGCGGCCTGCCTGCCATCCTCTTGGTTCTGCATCTGGGTGAGTCTTCAATTCAGCAAACTCCCCTGCTTCTTACAGCCTTCCCACAGGCCTCACAACACCTGGGGTGTTTTTGGGTTCTTCCCAATCTACCCCATACAAACCTCATTTGGCTTAGGGCAGGCTCCTTCCAGCTATGAAGCTGTGACAGCTGCCTGCTTACCTCCTCTGCTCCATCCCTGCAATGCCCAAAAGCTATTTGTGGGCCATGCAGTGAAGATGAGGACAGAAGGTTCAAAGCTGAGAGGCTCCCTACACCCGTCTGCTGTTATTACAGAGGCAGCATGGACAGTTCAGGCTTTGGGATTCAGGTTGTTCCCAGTCTGCCTGCTGAGCCTGCCAGCTGAAACCAGGCTGTCTGGAGCATCATCAGGTTTGGAAAGCTGCCCCAGTGAGATGCAGGAGTGAGGTTCCTGTGAGAGCCAGGATGCACACCAAGCACAGAGTGGAAAACCCAACCCTCCACACTGCCTGCAGCTGGCTGGGCAAAGAGTGTGTGTTTCTCACCACAGACCTGCCCTAACAAATGTGATGCCACTGCCCTGGTTTGGCTGCTGGTGTTTGGTGAACTTTTTAGCACTAATTTTTCAGGAAAAGAAGGTGCTGAATTAGGCCAAGCTGCATTGCTCAGATAATCAGTTTTGATTCTTCTGGTTGCAGAAGAAAAAGACTAGAAATCTTTCATGCACCCTAGAACTAAAAGCAAAGTGAAAGATACCAACATTAGTAGCAGTTCTCATGTCACAGTCTGAGATAAAATCATCCTTTCTTGGGTCCAGTGTGGGAATCTGCATTAGGAACACTGCAGGTCCCCTGTGCTCTTGGAGGACACCTACCCTGTGGAAAACTCTCCATTCAACTCATACAAACATCTGTGGCTCTCTAGTCCTAGGGCCACCTGGGGGATCTGCAGGTTAGGCAGCTCCGAGATCTTACCAGCAGTGAGGCAGGAGACAACCACCTTAATCCCAGCTGTTCTTCTGCCACTCCAGCTCCTTCTGGTCTGCAGAAATCCACTTTAAAGAGAAGGAAAGGAAGTAGTTCTTCCAAGAAACCACTTCTCCTGTTTCTTCAGTATTACACATCCTGCTTCTTTCACTGTCACATAGTCCTCACCCCAAGAGCAGGAAGTTGACATGAGGCTAGCCCTCTTTCTTCCTTTTTTTATTTTATCCTTTCATTTCCCTGAGCTTTTAGTCTTGCTCCAGGTAAAGACTGGAAGAAAGGGTGAGCAGATTTGGCAGTGCTGCCACAAGGCTTGATGGGGCAGTGAAGGAAGGTTGGCATTTGCTATCCTGCCTTTGCTGCCAATGGGTCAGCTAAACCTTGTCCAGAGCTGAAAAGGGATGGAAGGAGGGAGGGAAAGAGGAAGGCATGGATGAGATGAAGGAGTGAGTAATTCAGAATTTGAGGAAAGGGAGGAGAATTATCTGCATCTTTCTAGAGGGATGAGAGGTATTTACTTAGCCACCCTTCCAAAAGTGAACGTGTGTCCTTTCTGGTGCGCATCAACTTTCAGGTCTGATCCCCACTAAGGCTCAGCAAAATGAACTACAGGTTGGAGTTGCAGGCCAGGAGGTGATCCTGAACTGCAGGGGCATACCTTCTAAGAGTGGTGTGACATGGAGGTACTATAACGCTGTCATAAGGTCGTTTATAAACTCTCCTTTGAAAGGTAAGGCTTCCAATCCATCCTCCCTTCTCTCCAGTATATAGCTGAGACACCTCTGCCCTCATAACTCAACCTGTGTTCCCAACAGGCAAAGCCGCAATGGCTGATCGCTCCCATATTGACCCAAGCAGCAAGCACCTGAAGCTGATGGACTTAAGGATGTCTGATGTTGGCATCTACACCTGTACATGTGGCTCTCACACAGTCACCATCTCACTGCATGTCTTTAACTGTGAGTGATGAGAGGGCTCTTATCCATGGGGAGGGGAACTGGGAGGAGACCACAGAGTGACATCGTTGGCAGAATCACAGAATGTGAGGGGTTTGAAAGGACTTCCAAAGGTCATTCAGTCCAACCCCCCTGCCAGAGCAGCATCACCTAGCACAGGTCACACAGCAACACATCCATGCTCTTTATCTGGGCAGCTCCAGGGCTCTGGCACCCTCACAGGGAAAAACTTTCTCCTTCTGTTCACATGGAACCTGCTCTGCTCCAGCTTGCACCCATAGCCCCTTGTCCTGTCATTGGACATCCCTGAGCAGAGCCTGGCTCCTTCCTCCCCACACTACCCTGCACATCTTGATCAACACGAATGAGGTCACCCCTCAGGCTCCTCTGCTCCAAGCTCAAGAGCCCCAGCTCCCTCAGCCTTTGCTCAGCAGGGAGATGTTCCACTGCCTTCAGCATCTTTGTGGCTCTGTGCTGGACTCTCTCAAGCAGTTCCCTGAGGTCCTTCTTGACCTGAGGGGCCCAGAACTGGACAAAGTGTTCCAGATGTGGCTTCACCAGACCAGAGAAGAGGAGAAGGAGAACCTCTCTCGACCACACCCCCTCTAATCCACCCCAGGATGGCTTTGGCCTTCTTGGCCACAAGGACACATTCCTGGGGTTTTTTATCCAGCTGCCATTTCTTCATCTCCAGTGCACACAGTCTCTGTTTCCTCTTTGCTGGGACACTTGTCCCTCTCTTGCAGGAAGAGGAGCTAACTTGCTGGCTGTGCTTTTTCTTATTACAGTGACAGTCTCTTCAGATGGGCACTTTCTGCCCAATGATGTCCCAGAGCTGACTTTAATGCAGAACCCAAACCACCTTCTGCCCGCCCTCACCATCACAGTGTTTGACAGTAAGAAGACAGTCATACGACAACTCTCGCAAAACAAGACCTCTCAAAAGGACACCCTGAAGTTAAAGCAACTGGAGGCTACAGACAGCGGCACCTGGATGTGTCACATCCATTCAGACTCCCCACCCATCAATCACAGCATCTTCTTTGATGTCAAGGTACTAGGTATGCAACAACAACATGCAGCTCACACACAGCCCTGGGAATCTGTGCTCCCTCCAGCTCATGAGCTGAGCTTTTACTTTCCAGCATCCCAAGCAATGGTGTTCCAGGGCTGATTTCCCAGGGCTTCTGACACAGCAGCTTGGGGATTGTCCTGCTGCCTGAGCTCTGCTCCAGGCTTTCTCCTATTTTCCTCTCCAGGCTTGGGGAGGAGAGGATTCTCCCCTCCTTGGGGGTCTATTCTTCTCAGATCCAGTGAGCTTGGGAGCTTTGTCTCTTTAAACCTGTTCTGTTTACCCTTCCTGGGGTATCTTGCAGCTTTTACCCAAGTCCTTTTTCAACTGTGCACAGGGTGCATCTCTCCAGATCAAAGGCGGATGGGGGGGGGGGTGCAGCCATGGCTTTCCCTGCCTCTCTGTTCCTTCTCTCTCCTCAATTCAGGTTTTCAGACTCCAGATTTGCAACGAAAGTACGCAACTGTGGGTAGCACAGTCACCTTGTCATGGCACCTGAACTTCCATAATATAAAGTGGAACCAGGGTTTCACAGGAGAACTGCACTGGGCACAACATGAAAGTGCAACTGCTCATAAGCTACTCGATTTCAACATCACAGCACAAGGACAGCAGCATGAGATGACAAAAAGCAGCCGCTTTCAGCTGGAGATACCCAAAAACAAACCTAAGGGTACCATAGAGGTGAAAATCCCCAAAGTCCATTTCAACTACTCTGGGCAGTACCTGTGCCAGCTGATGTACAAGGGGAAACACACAGAGAGCAAGATAGAGCTGGTGGTGATGAAAGGTGAGAAAGAGAATTGAGTCGAGAAATGAGGAGCTACAGAGATATGGAAGTCATGAGAGCCTGGGTGGACCTATCTCCCCATCCCCTCACTCACACAGCCTTCCCTTACCTTTACAGTCTCAGCTAACCCTGTGGGGCCACTCCTCAGAGGGACCAGGATGACCCTGATCTGCCAGGTCTCTAGTCATCTCCCAGCCAATGCCCACTTGCGCTGGGAGCGGGTGAACGGCACTCAGATGGACACCAAGCAGTCAAAGCAGAACGAAGCGAAGGTGGAGGTGAATGTCAGCGCTGCAGGGCTGTGGAACTGTCACCTCATAGAAGACAGTCGCAGCAAGATCAGCCTTATCTACCCCGTGGGTATGGAAATTAGCATCACATTCACCCAAAAGCTTTAACATAGAATCAGGGAAGGTTTGGGTTGGAAGGGGCCTCCGAAGGTCATCTAGTCCAGCACCCCTGCAGTCAGCAGGGACGCCCTCAGCTAGGTCAGGTTGCTCAGAGCCCCATCAAGCCTGACCTTGAATAGAAAACTGTATTAACTAAAGACAGGGTCAAATACAAACTTCCCTTTCTTTCTTGTGCTGTTGCAAAAACAGTCACGAGGGTTCAAACACCCTGCAATGAGATTCAGCTTTAATACAGGTGCAAATACAGCCTCATTCCCAAGAACAAAGTGATGTCTTACACATGTCAATATTCTCGCTGTTTCTGTGTTTGAACGCTTCTCTGCTTCCACAGAGGAAGCTCCTGCTTGGACCAGCTATGTGGTGATTGGAGCAAGTGTTGGAGGCAGTGTTTTGGTGCTCAGCCTCGTGTGCCTGTGCATCATTAGTGGTGTGAGATGGCAGCAGAGAAGGGTAAGTGCCTCTGTGCAGGGTGAAGAGAGGGAAGGTTCCCCAGTCACAGAAGTTTGATTTTCAGCCTGGATGTGGGGCAGAACAGATAAATCCTTAGACTCTAAGCAAATGGATAGAGATGGACAGTCTGCAGTTGTCACAGTCCACCACTACCACCTCGAAGGAAGCATAACAATAACCAATCATTTATCCCTTCTCCCTGGCAGCAACGGGCAAGAAGGATGGCACAAGCAAGGCAGTACTTGCTGGAAAACAAGATATGCCAGTGTCACCAGTAAGTGGCAATAAGAGCATCTCGAGTGAGTAAAGGCTCTGCTTTCAAGATAGCAAAGCTGGGTGGTCAAGTAGGGAGAAATGCAGCTTGTGCCTGCTGGTGCAACAGCACAGCTGCATTCCAGCACTGGCAGCTCATGGTAACCCATGCTTGAGAGCTAAGAGCCATGCAGGACAAACATCCTGTTCTTCCCCAAACCCACAGTAACACTGTGCTGGGAAACATGTTTCTGCAGAAAGGATTCACCTGAATTGCCTTGGTAGTGAGAGATGTTAACCAAATCCAAGCTCCAGAGTCCTTTGAGATGCTATACAGAGGATCTGGGACCTGGATATTGAGGTTGTGGAGGTGAAAGGGCACAGAACCAAGCTCAAAGAGGACACCCAAATTAAAACAAAATCCATCTGTGTATGATGCAATTCCAGCTCTGCTGAACCACAGACTGTGGGAATCAGTGACAACCTCCTGGAGGCAAGAGCAGAGAAAAACATGGAGCACTGTGAGCCATGCCCTCTGCCAAAGGCCTTGGTTGATATGAAATCATGGAATCAGAGAATGATTGGGTTGGAAAGGACCTCCAAAGGTCATCCAGTACAACCCCCCTGCATTCAGCAGGGACATCCTCCACCAGATCAGCTTGATCAGAGCCTCATGAATATCTCCAGGCATGGAGCTTCCACCACCTCCCTGGGCAACCTGTTGCAGTGTTCCAGCACCCCCATGGTGCAGAACTTGTTCCTGACATCCAATCTAAATCTGCTCTTCTCTCAAACCATTGGTCTTCATCCTATCACTGCAGGCCTTTGCAAACAGTCCCCCTGCAGCCTTCTTGTAGTCCCCCTCAGGTGCTGGAAGGTCAGCTTCAGGGGTGGGATGTGTTTATGGTGAAGGGCTGGCTACCATAAGGTGTCAAATCTCATTCTCCCCTACTTTTTATCAAGGTTAAAAAAAGAATCCCTATAAGGAGAGGACAAAGCCCTTAGAGCCACATCAAAAAGTAGATAAATCTGTGCAGCACAAGTATCAATACAGTTGTTCTTTAGATCTCTTTGCCAGGGAAGCAGCTGGCTGTAACTGACACTTCAGTTAGTGCAGCCATATGGATGCACAAGCAAGGGTTTGCCATCCTCAGCTACAGTGGCAGGTTTTCACTCTCTACACTATGCAACAAAATGAGGGGTTGGTTGGCTTTGAGGTATCCAAGTGAAGCCTTTCACCTCTGCACTACTGCTACTCACACAGCACTTTTCTCTTGCAGCCAGCTTAAGAAATAGCATTGCAGCACTGGACTCAGAAGGACTGCTGGAGCCTCAGCTGTAGCTGAACACCTGCAGCCCACAGTGCTCCCTGGATCCATCTCCCTAGCTCTGGTTTTGATGCAACTCTTCAGTCATGCCTTCAGCATTCCCCTAGCCTGATGCCACGGAGGGATTTTGTCTGGCTAGGAGCTGATGGACAAGCCAAGAAACCCTGAAGGGTTCTGATTGCTCCCCAGTTCTATAACGAGGGACACTGAACAGAAGCTATAGATATGTATAGGCACACACATAAACACACTGGTATTTTGCTCATGCCCTTAATCTGACCTTCTTGTTTAACCAGTCTAATGCACTTCTTTTACCTGCCTGAGCCACAGTAAATTACATTGGGGTTGGAGGGTTTCACTTTTTCTTTTGCAAACTCCATTTATTTATTTTTTCTGAGTTCCAAGTTTGCCTCTCTCCCTTTCCCACTAGGATGTGGAATCCTGATTCTCACTATCTCCTGCCTCTCTGGCTGCCATGGGCCTTCCTTAACACACCATCCCTCTACTCTCCATGAAACCTGACCATTCCCATTTGGGTTTCCTGAGCAGTTTGAGCCTTACAGTACCCTCCTGACTGAGCCCTACACCTGCAATCTTCTCCTCTCCTACAACAAACTAATGCACAAGCAGAAACACTGCAAGCAGTGGGACAATTCAGGATTGATTTTGTTGGGAAGGCAGCTCAGGCTACCAAGAGCCTTTGGAAATCAGAGCCTGAAGAAGTTGTGAATCTCGATCTAGAAGGTAACTTTGGGAATCACATAGAATGGTAGTGGTTCAAGGGACCTACAAAGATCATCCAGTCCAAGCCCCCTGCCACAGCAGTATCACCTAGAGCAGGTCACACAGGAACACATCCAGGTGGGTTTGGAATGTCTCCAGAGAAGGAGACTCCACAACCTCTCTGGGCAGCCTGCTCCAGGGCTCTGGCACCCTCACAAGGAAAAACTTTCTCCTTCTGTTCCTGTGGAACTTCCTCTGCTCCAGCTTGCACCCATTGCCCCTTGTCCTGTCACTGGACATCCCTGAGCAGAGCCTGGCTCCTTCCTCCCCACACTGCCCTGCACATCTTGATCAACATGAATGAGGTCACCCCTCAGGCTCCTCTGCTCCAAGCTCAAGAGCCCCAGCTCCCTCAGCCTTTCCTCAGCAGGGAGATGTTCCACTGCCTTCAGCATCTTTGTGGCTCTGTGCTGGACTCTCTCAAGCAGTTCCCTAAGGTCCTTCTTGACCTGAGGAGAGGGGAAGAGGGAATGAAAAGCCCAGGAAAGTAAGAAAAAAGCCCACAAAAGCACCACTGAAGTAAAAGTGTGTTGCAGAAAGGCCCAACTGCCCTGCAAGACAAGCACTGCTCACATGTGTCTGCAGCAGCCTGGTGCTCAGAGATGTTCTTCCACTGCCTGCTAGCAGCAGGTCAGAATGGCCTGCAGGTCCTACAGCTGTCACTGCCTGTGGTCCAGGTTTGTTCCTCTGTACTGGACTGGCTGGGGAGAGGAGCTCTGAGCTGTGGGAAGTGCTCTCTGCAGTGCAGGATGCCCATTGCTGGAGGAGAGGTTCCTCTGTAGCAGTCACACCAGCAGCACACAGTCATTGACAGCTGGCAACAACGGCAGAGACACCACCTGCGAGCCGGTGCGGCGCATCTTGCACTTCCCTCCCCACCTCTGCCTTGCCCCAGGCAGCTGTGGCAGCGGGTGTTGGGCATCACCAGTGTAATGCCTGCTCCTGCACCATCATCCTCCCCAAACCAGGAGTGATGAAGGTTGGCCCAAATGCTGTTTCCCTTCCCATAGCCTGTGCTTGTGCACACAAAACTGCACAAAGTTTGGCAAAGCCTTCATCCATATCCTGGAGCACACAGTCACTCCTGCTCCTGTCATGCCCCAGAACTGCCAGCATATGTTGGGAGCCAGTTGGAGGCCATCAGTCTGCTATACAAAGCATCATCAAGGCTTAAGGAGAGGTCAGATCTGGGAGCTGTACAATGGAAAATGAGCACAGGGTCATTGGTGGTCAATATAACGATCATGACAAAATGCTTGGCACAGTTCCCTTAACCAAAACCAGTTCCTAACTCCTGCAGTCAGGCCTTTCTCCCCAGATGACTGCTAGAGGACCCAGGTCTGCACCTCCTTCCACTCACACACGAGCCCAGGGATTACCCTGTACCACCTCATCTCTGGATGGAGTAACACAACACACGGGGTGAGTGTCCATCATGAGCTCACCCAGTACTGCAGCCATCTCCAGCAGTACAGAAGCTCACCTGAAGCTCTGGCAGCTGAACCAAGCCCCTGTGTGCCTAAAAGCACAAGCCTGGACTCTTCCAGTTGGAGGATGACAGAGACACAGAACTGTAGAATTACCAAATTGCTTTGCTTGGAAAAGACCTTTAAGATCAAGCCCAACCATTCTCTAACTCTGCCACAGCTGGTGCTAAACCACGACCCTCAGCACCACAACTCTGCCTCTTTTAAACACCTCCCGGCATGGGGACTCAACCACCTCCATGGGCAGCCTGTTCCAGCCTTTGAGAATCCTCTCAGTCAAGAAGTTCCCAACCTAAACCTCCCCTGCTGCAACTTGAGGCCACTTCCTCTCATCCTGTCAGTAGTCACCAGGGAGAAGAGACCAACCCACACCTGGCTCCAACCTTCTTTCAGGGAGTTGTAGAGAGCCAGAAGGCCTCCCCTCAGCCTCCTTTTCTCCAGACTAAATGACCCCAGTTCCCTCAGCTGCTCCTCACCAGATCTGCTCTCCAGACCCTTCACCAGCTTTGTTGCCCTTCTCTGGATGCAGTCCAGCACCTCAGTGTCCTTCTTGGAGTGAGGGCCCCAAAACTGAACACAACCCTGTGCTGAGTACAGGGGCACAATCACTTCCCTACTCCTGCTGGCCACACTATTGCTGATCCAGGCCAGGATGCTGGTGGCCTTCTTGGCCACCCAGGCACACCCCCATCATCAAAGGTCCCTGCACCTGTTTCCAGGTGGCCTGGCCAAGAGTTACAGAGGACATGATGGTGTCACTGGGACACCTGTAAGTGCACAGCTTCCAGTTATCCCATCTGGATAGGTGTGACAAGAAAACAAAGACATCTCCCAACAGCACACATTTCCTCAGCAGCTCTGTGGAGCTCAGCAGTCATTGCCCTGCCCTACTCCAAAGTCCCCTGCAAGCACAAACTACTCTAGTCCCCAGTCTCATTAATCCCTTCTGTTTGGCAGCAATTCTATCTTTATCTTTCCCCATGGGAACCTTCTTTGGTCCCTAGGTGCACATATTGCCCTCCTAACTGAGAGAAAAGTCATGCACAGAGCAAGCCTCAGATGGGTTTTGCTTCCCAGCTGAGTGCAATACTGAAAGCTTCAGCGTGGGCTTCAAGGAAAGATGGAGGTGGAGGTTCAAATCTGATAAGAAGCAGCTTGTGCAAAACTTAAGTATCAATGTAGATGTATCTGAGCTGTTACCCCAGCTGAGGTGGCAGTGGCCTGCAGTAACATCTTGCCCAGGCCTAGCCTGTGGCCATACAACAGCAGGTTCCACTTCTGCCCCAGCACGGGGTCTTCACAGCCTCTGCAGCAGCTAACACCGCAGCAACAGCACTGCCATGCAGCACTGAAGGTAGGGAAGAAAAGCCATTATCAGAGCACTTCTGTGGGCTCCCTTCCTTCTGGCAATCCAGGGCTTTACAGTCCTCCTTCTCAGGAGACACTGAGGACTTGAACTACTGGAGAGAGTCCAGAGGAGAGCAACAGAGATGCTGAGGGGAGTGGAACACCTTATGATGAGAGGCTGAGAGAGCTGGGGCTGTTTGGGCTGGAGAAGAGCAACCTCAGGGGCATCTCATCAATGTTGATCAATACCTAACAGGTGAGTGTCAGGAGGATGGGGTCAGACTCTTCTCAGTGGTGTCCAGTGACAGGACAAGGGGCAATGGGCACAAACTGGAACCCAGGAGGTTCCACCTAAGCACAAAAAAATATTCTTCCCTTGGAGGTTGTCAGGGCACTGGAGCAGGCTGCCCAGAGAGCTCATGGAGTCTCCTTCACTGGAGGCATTCCAAACCCACCTGGATGTGCTCCTGTGTGATTGACTCTGGGTGATCTGGCCTATGCAGGGGGGTTGGACTGGCTGATCTTCAGAGGTCCCTTCCAGCCCCCACCATGTTGTGATTCTGCATGATTCTGTGACTTGTCCCTTTGCTGGCTGTGACAAGGGTGTGTTCACAGCACGCAGTGAGCCTCTGTAAGGGCTTCCCAGAGTCTTCTCTTCTCCAGGCTGAACAACCCCAGCCTGTCCTCATAGCAGAAGTTCTCCAGCCCCCTGATCATCCTCTGGACCTGCTCCATCAGGTCCGTGTATCTCCTGTGCTGGGGGCTCCAGAACTGGACACAGCACTGCAGGTGAGGTCTCCCCAGAGCAGAGAGGCAGAATCACCTCTCTCCGTCTCTGGCCATGCTGCTTTTGATGCAGCCCAGGCTGCCATTGGCCTTCTGTGCTGCAAGTGCCCATTGCTGGCTCATGTCCAGCTTCTCATCCACCAGCACCCCCAAGTCCTTTTCTGCAGGGCTGCTCTCAGTCTCATCACCCCTCAGGCTGTGTTGATATCTGTGTTGATATCATTGTCCCATCCAGTTCTGCTGAACTAAAACCCCATGGGCTGAGACTACCTCATCCCACAGCCCTACCTCCTGAAGCTCTTCCTGCTCTGTTTATTCCTGCCCTCTGAGCCCAACACCAGGCAGGCCACAGTCAATACTGTCAGCCTGATCTGCCACAGCAGCCCACATGAGTCACACTCCCTGCAGGCTCTGCAGCAAAGCACTCACAACCCTCAGCCTTCAGAGCCCAATGACCCTGCCTGCTCCTTCACACATTCCCAAGGTCTAGAAAGGAGGAAGCTGTGCACTTCAGCCTCTCCTAGTTTCTTTTATTTCAGAGGGAGGAAAAAGGACAACAGTTTTTAGAATCCATTTAAGTGTCTCATCAGCCTAATGCAGCTGCAGAGGGATAGCAGCTTCCATCCACCCGTCTTGGAGATGAGGGTGGAGTAGGAGTACCAAACCCCTCCAGGTGCTCAGCTCTGGACTGGCTACTTCCTTGATGGCATTGCCAAGCACGTTTACCAGGAGGGCCCCCAAGGCTTTGTTAAAGCATTCACCTCCAAACCACAGGGGCTGCCTTTGCCTCATGCAAGTCAGCATCTTTCCCTAGCAGCTCCCCTGAAGAAGTATTTGGCTCTCCTCCCATTCATTTCCAAGCCAGCCTGGCCAAGCCTCAGAGGTGCTTCCAGATCTGGAGAACTGGAGAACAGCAGAATAAGAGGGGGTGGCAGAGACTGCCTTGCTGGCAAGGCATCAAAAGTGGAGAGAGGAGAAAGCCCTGCTCCTTAGTGCTCCAGCACCAGCTGGCTGGTGTCAAAGTGCTTGTTTCAGGCTCCAGTGCTGGGAGTTCCCTCTGTCGAGCTTGTCTGTGTGCTGTGTGGAGGTGGGGTCCTGGAGATGAACAGCAGTAAATGGTGCTGGCTCTGTCAAAACCATGGCTCTGGAGGGGCTACCACACCAGCTGGAATGACAAAGGGAGCCAGAGAGATTCCCTGGCATGGGTCAGCTGCATCCATTGTGTCAGTAGCACTCCTGAAATCCCAGCTCATTTTTTTAATTGAGAAAATATTGTTGTGGTCTCCAGCAACCTCAAACCTTGACAAGCTGGAGGAACAGGTGGTAAAATGAAAATTGCAGTTCTGTGTTGCAAATCCAAAGGAAAGAGATCATTTCAGCTCCTTCCAGGTATCTTACAGGGCCCAGATTAATGATTCAAGAGCTCCTAATTACCCTGTCTGTGCATGAGAACAAACAAGTAGGTGTGCAGTAATTCTGGGAAGTGGCATCATTAAATTATGAAATTACATTTTTACATCCTTTACTGACTGCAACTCATTGTGCTGAGATATCAGTGAGGCCACAAGGGCAGAAGAGAAGAAAAAAGGGGTCAGAGCACGCAGAGCGTTACATTGGATGGCATAGGGGAAGCAGGAGGGCACATATAGCTCTGACGCATGGCATGGAGTGTCCTGACAACCAGGTGAATGACAAGCATGCCCCAGGATCACAGCATCAGAGAATGTTAGGGGTTGGAAGGGACCTCCAAAGATCATCCAGTCCAACTCCTGCTGCCAGAGAAGGATCACCTAGGGCAGGTCACACAGGAACGCATCCAGGTGGGTTTGGAATGTCTCCAGAGAAGGAGACTCCACAACCTCTCTGGGCAGCCTGCTCCAGGGCTCTGGCACCCTCACAGGGAAAAACTTTCTCCTTCTGATCCTGTGGAGCCTCCTCTGCTCCAGCTTGCACCCATTGCCCCTTGTCCTGTCATTGGACATCCCTGAGCAGAGCCTGGCTCCATCCTCCCCACACTGCCCTTCACCTTTTGATCAACATGAATGAGGTCTCCCCTCAGGCTCCTCTGCTCCAAGCTCAAGAGCCCCAGCTCCCTCAGCCTTTCCTCAGCAGGGAGATGTTCCACTGCCTTCAGCATCTTTGTGGCTCTGTGCTGGACTCTCTCAAGCAGTTCCCTGAGGTCCTTCTTGAACTGAGGAGCCCAGAACTGGACACAACATTCCAGATGTGACTCACCAGGGCAGAGTAGAGGGACAGGAGAATCTCTCTGGACCTATTCACCCCACCCTTTCTAATCCACCCCCGGATGCCCTTGGCCTTCTTGGCCACCAGGGCACATTGCTGGCTCATGGGCATCCTTCTGTCAACCAGGAGCCCCAGGTCCCTTTCCCCAGAGCTGCTCTCCAACAGGTCAGTCCCCAACCTATCCTGGTCCATGGTGTCATTCTTTCCCAGATGCAGACTCTACCCTTGGCCTTGTTGGATTTCACTCAGATTTCATTCAATTTCTCCCCAGGCAGCTCTCCAGCCTGTCCAGGTCTGGCTGAACCACAGCACAGCCTGAGGGGGTGTCAGCCTCTGCTCCCAGTTCGATGTCATCAGCAAACTTGCTTCATTTCCTCAAGGAAAATCTCATACACAAATATTTATGTATGTGACAGGAGAAAAAATTGTTTAGAAGGTGCCCAGCTGTGTAAGGAAAAACATCCAGCTATAAACGAGCATCCACAACTTCAAATTCTAGGTCTCAGAGAGCAAGCCCTTCATATTTGTGCATAGCTCGTGATCAGCAGTGGTCCTTTGTCCCCTGATGTAAGCCATTGTCACTTGCCCATTCTGCAGATGAGTTATCTAAGGAATATCACTAAATCTTTCCGTCTGCTTCTAGAAATAGAATCCAAGCTTTGGCTATGACAAATCCTCACTGCAGTCACTGCCTCTGCTGAAGGAATGTGCTAAGATATCTGCTTGGCTGGGTTCTTCTCAGCTATTAACCATACCCTGCTCAGAGAGCTAGGGAAGAATGCCAGGAAGCCTGATTGAAAGCACATCACCGTAGCCCACAAGAGGCTGTGTAAAGTCATGCTGGGGCTCTGAGGCTGGATTTTATTGCATCCATGATCTGTGAGAAATGCGTGAAACCTCTCACAGTCACTACCAAAGTCCTGGGCACAAGCTGCAAACCATCACAGAATGCTTTGGGTTGGAAGGGACCTCCAAAGGTCATCCAGTCCAAACCCCCTGCAGGCAGCAGGGACATCCTCCACTAGATCAGCTTGCTCAGAGCCTTGTCCAGCCTGACCTTGAAGATCTCCAGAGATGGGGCCTCAATTACCTCTCTGGACAACCTGTTACAGTGTTCCAGCACCCTCATGGTGCAGAACTTCTTCCTAACATCCAATCTAAATCTGTTCTTCTCTCATTTCAAATCATTGTCCCTTGTCCTGTCACTGCAACATTGCAAACAGTCCCTCTGCAGCCTTCTGTAGCCTTCAGGTACTGGAAGGCTGCTATTAGGTCTCCCTGGAGCCTTCTCTTCTCCAGGCTAAACAACCCCAGCTCCCTCAGGCTGTGAAGTGGATTTGATTATTTTGTTAATGCTTTACTTTTAGATTACTGGTGTTTGTTTCTTGCTTCATGAGCTCTGTTTCTTTAAGAATCCAGGGCAATACAATACAATACAATACAATACACCAGGTTGGAAGAGACCTTCAAGATCATCGCGTCCAACCCATCAAACAATCCAACCCACCCAACAACTAGACCATACAGCCAAGCACCCCATCAAGTCTTCTCCTGAACACCTCCTGTGAAGGTGACTCCACCACCTCCACGGGTAGCCGATTCCAATGGGCAATCACTCTCTCCGTGTAGAACTTCTTCCTAACATCCAGCCTAAACCTGCCCTGGCGCAGCCTGAGACTGTGTCCTCTTGTTCTGGTGCTGGCTGCCTGGGAGAAGAGGCCAACCTCTGCCTGGCTACAACCTCCCTTCAGGTAGTTGTAGAGAGCAATAAGGTCCTTCCTAAACTGAGGGGCCCAGAACTGGACACAGTACTCAAGGTGCGGCCTAACCAGTGCAGTGTACAGGGGCACAATGACCTCCCTGCTCCTGCTGGCCACACTGTTCCTGAACCTCTGGGAAGAGCATTTCCCTGGACCTGCAGAGCTGCTGTCCAGAAACAGCTGACCTTTATGCAATGAACTTTTCCAGAAGACATTTCTGACCCTGGCAATGTAGCTGTGTGTTCATTTGGGCCTGGATGCCTCAGGATGTTTTAGTGAGCTGCTGATCCTTTAGAAGTCTGATCAGAGTCCGGCCCGATTTGGTAGGAATTAAAAATCACTCCCAGCTCCTTGAAGCTTTCCAAGAGATGAGTCTGTGGGAGGTCTCACATCCAGCTTGGACTTCCTAGATACACAGGGAACCCTGCACCATGGAGCTTCAGGATTCCTAGATCCAAGCACTGGCACTCCTCTGCATGTGTACTGCAAATATGCAGCACATACACAGTCGTGACCCAGTTCTCATCAAAACCAGTGAAACCAGGTGTCTAGAAATCATAGGCAAATAAAGAGAGTCTCTGAAATCCATTTAGATGAGATGGATGGATGGATGGATGGATGGATGGATGGATGGAAGGATGGATGGATAAAAACTCCCCTTCCCACAAAGCTCATTCCACTTCACAGTAAATCCTGTATTTTGTGCTTTCCTTCAAGCCAAGAACCCAGCCACATCTGCAAACACAAGAAGCCTCCTCAAGATAGGAGGACCTGTCTCCATCCAGCTCTGTTCACCAGTCTCTGTCAGGTGTGGCCCAAGCCATGAAGTGGTGCTGGCATGCAGCATGCTCCTACCTGAGCAGAGCTGAGGCAGGCAGGCAGCATGGAAAGTGCAGGAAGCTTGGTTTGCTGCTTCTCTGAGATAACAAAGAGGATTTGTTCACCCACGCAGGCAGGCTAACAGCTCACATGAAGGAGACTCAACTTCTGAATCAGAAGAGGCTGGTAATGTGGAAGTTATCACATCAAGTAATTCATACAAATGACACAATTGGAGTTGCACAGAAGTTTACACTTGTGGATGCAGACCTCCTCACTTCAAGGCATAAACCTTGTCCACCTAGAGATTTTGGTAGACAGCAGTTCCTGAAAGGAACTAGGGCAAGCAAGGTGTTGGTGCCTTCATTTCAGTAGCAAGACAGTACCAGCAAAATGAGATGCCTCTTGTGAAGGTGTTTGAGCTAGGATTGCTCCACAGAGGTGACACAGCTGGAGGTGTAGCTTTACCCCTCTGACGTGACCCAGTCATTCCACTGAGTACTACTCCTACTCTGTCTCCTTCTACTCCTCTCCTTTCCTTGTTTGTGGGACCATGGTGCTGGCTGGTGATGGAAAAGGCCATCACAACTGCATCAGTCGGCTTTGCTACCACTGCTCACCCTGGGAGCTGGTGTCTTGGACACCCTACGCTCTACACATCCCTCGGCGGCCCCTCTGCCAGCACCAGCTCTTTGCCGTTCCCCTCCTGTCAGCACCATATATTCCCAACCCCTTTTACAGCCCTAGCGCGAATTCATAATCAGCTTCCTCTGGGCATGGGGAGCCCAGCACCATCTTTGTGCTGCAACTCCTACTCGCCGTGCCACGGGAGGGGATGCACACCGTGGGGCACCGGCTGGGGCACAGCGGCAGCAACTGGACCACGTCCGGGAGCCGCGCGTATTCCGAGGGCTGAGGCTGCGGCCGGGGCCGGAGCCGGGGTCGGGGCCGCGGTTGGGGCCGGTACGGCGGCTGCTGCTGCGTCCGTCCGTCCGTCCCGCCCCCTGGCTGCTCGGCCCGGCGGTGCTCTCGCCGCCGCCGTCGCCGTCTCCCGTCGCCGCTCCCCGCCCCTCGCCCCTCGCCGTCGCCCCGCCTGGCGGATGGCCGGAGCGCGGGGCCGGGGCGGCTGCCGCAGGGGAGCGGGGAGCGGGCAGCAGCGGGACAGCGGCGCGCACAGCCGCGCGGGGCGCCCGTCGCCATGGCAGCGCCGGCTCCGGCGAGAGGTAAGATGGGTCCCTCCGGGCCCCCGCCGCTGCGACGCGGCCGGCCGCCGCCGGGCACGGGGCGCGTCCCGAGAAGCCCCGCGGGTTCCGCGGCCCCCGCCCGACGCGGCCCTGCCCGGCCCCGGGCCGCCGAACCGCTTCCCTCCGATCCGCCGGGCGAGGCTCGGGGCGACCCGACCCGGCCCGGCCCGCCGCCGCCCCACCGGCCGCCGCGGGAGCCGCAGCCTTGCCCGGGGAAGCGGCGGCACTCATCCCCGAGGCTCGGGCCGGCCGCATCCCCCGGCATCCCGATTTTTTCCACTCTTGCTTGCAGTGATTCTGGGTCATCGCCCGCTCAGATCCCCCTCCCTTGCCGTCCCCTGAGGGACCAGCCCCAGGAGCCTCTGGCCGCAGGTGGGGCGGGCGGTGGGATGGAGTGGTGCGCGGGGGCCGGGGAGCAGGGCCAGGTGAGGATGGGTTTCCCCGAACTGGCTGACCTGCATCACCGCCGGGTCTCTCCTATCTCTGAGAGCGGGAGGACCACGGCTCGGCGCAGAATTGGTCCCCAAGCCAGCAGAGGCGGGAGGATTCTTGCCTCATCCAGGGAGCAGCGTGGGCCACCAGAACAAGCTGGGTGGGAAGGGCAGCAGCAGCAGATGCTACAAGGAAAATCCTTCCCGCGGGATCATCAGGGATGGCTAGCTTGGTAACTGTTTCAAAAGGCCACAGGCCTAACTGTGACAGTGATGGCACTGGGATGGCAAAAAAACATGAACTAGGGCAGAATGAAGTGCTACATTCAAGGAGGAAAAGCTTCAGGTGGCTACAGAGAAGATGAGAAGAACTGGAGAAGCAGAAGGGGAGGGGTATGGGTAAGAACTCAGCCACAAGTTCAGCCTAGGGGGACACTGATCCATCCACAGACAGATTGTTACATCTGCTCCAGTCAGGGTGTGAAGCAGGCGTAATGCCCTCCTGGAATACACTGGTTGAGCTGTCCCCTTCTAATTGAAGAGAGGAGAGGTGGTCTGAGCTGCTAGGACCAGGGGTTGATGGCAAAGGTGAGTAGTCCCAGGACTAGATGAGCAGTCTCGTTTGCTGGGTTTGTGACCGTGGGGTGTCTGGAGACCAGAGCTGCTCTAGAAGAAATGTGCCAGATGGGCAAGGCACATGGCCCAGAGCCTGTGGGATGGCAGAGTACGAGCTGGAGTGGTGGCACACATGTGCAGCTGGGGCAAGAGGGCAGCAGCAGATTATAACTGAGAGCACCAGTGGAGAAAAGCTGAGTCCACAGACTGTCAGAGCTGTAACAGGAGTGAGGGATGTCGGAGCGGGTGTGTGGGGAGGGCAGGACCTGCGTGGCAGGGAGCAATGCAAATCAGGCCTTCCAGGACAGAAATGTCAGTAGTAACACTTTGGATGGGGAGCACCCAAAGCTCCCTTTGCATGGAAGGACAGAGAGCACAGGGTGTCTCAGCAGCACTGGAGGGAGTTGCTGGGAGCCAGTCTGGCCTGAAGCACACAGGGACAGGTGCAAAGCTGGCTCTTCTGTTGGCTGAAAAACACAGGGAGTCCTCTGCAAAGCCTAAATCATGACAAGGTGTTTGTGTGGGCATGGCGAGGGAGAGATCTGGGGAGATAGAAAGATCTGAAATTACTTTTTCTATTTTCTGCAGTGAATCTCGTGCCCTGAATTTCCGAGGGAACCTCTGAAAAGGATCTTCCCCTCCCCGACATCTCCCTGTTGTTTGCCAGGTCTGCCCTGTGCTGTGCAGGAAAGCTTGAAGAGCAGGCTGAGCCCTGAAGGACAACAAAAAGGACAACACAGTGAGGGTACTGTGAGGTCTTATATAGGGAACCCTCTGAATACTTTCCTTTACCCTTCAGTCTCTGACAGCCTTGGCAGGAACCTCTGCCTGGCCACAAGCGTGGCATTTGGTGAGAGGGGTATTACACACAGTTGTATGCACCACCTTCACTATTCCTGCAGGACCTTTGTCCTGTGTCCCATCTTCTCAGAAACCTTTGCCTATCTCCTCAGTCACTAGGACACTAGGCAGCAGGCATCTGCTACTACCAAACTGTTCAGAGTCCCCGTTTGTGTGTGGCCTTCACCAGTCCCAGCATAAGGTGGTCCCTGAGATAGAGGGTGCCTTGAAGTAAGGAGAGCTTTTTCCGTGGGGGAAGAGTGGACAAGGGGGATGAAATAGATGGGGAGAGAAAAAAACGTGAGGCTAAGCAAGTAGGGGAAGAAGCTCTGGCAAGTGTTCATGAGAGAGAAAGAAGGTGGAAGAAAGAAAAAAAAAAAAAAGAGAACAAGGGAAAAAACAGGTGAAAAAGCTAGAACAAGGGGAAGAAATATAAGCACACAGAGTGGAAGGGAAGGACTGAGACAGTTGACTGCTGTTCCACATAGCACCTGGTGGCAATGCCTTGAGGAGATCCAGTGTGCGTGCACCTTGTGTTGCAGCAGCAGATGAGGAGGGACGTGGCTCCCCCAGAGTGGAGCCCCCTCACAGAGCCCAAGCAGCAGAGACAGGGAGCAACCGAGTAGGGCTGGCAGCATGGGGGACTCTGAATCAGAGTCCACCTTGCACAACAACTCACTGTGGTGGCTGGCATGTGGGATGCTAGCCCTGTTGGCCAACTCTTGGATTATCCTCAGCATCACAGCCAAACAACAGAAACACAAGCCCCTGGAGCTGCTGCTGTGTTTCCTTGCCGGGACACACATCCTCATGGCAGCAGTGCCGCTCACCACCTACGCTGTGGTGCAGCTGCGGCGGGAGTCCTCCGACTACGACTGGAATGAAAGCATCTGCAAGGTCTTTGTCTCCACGTACTACACCCTGGCCCTGGCCACCTGCTTTACAGTGGCCTCCCTCTCCTACCACCGGATGTGGATGGTGAGGTGGCCGGTCAACTACCGGCTGAGCAATGCCAAGAAGCAGGCTCTGCACGCAGTCATGGGTATCTGGATGGTGTCCTTCATCCTGTCCACGCTGCCCTCCATCGGCTGGCACAACAACGGTGAGCGCTACTACGCCCGTGGCTGCCAGTTCATCGTCAGCAAGATCGGGCTGGGCTTCGGGGTCTGCTTCAGCCTCCTGCTGCTCGGAGGAATTGTCATGGGCTTGGTGTGCGTGGGGATCACTTTCTACCAGACTCTGTGGGCACACAGAAGGCTCCAGCGGTGTCGCCATCAGAGAGCAGAGGAAGCGTCGTCCTGCTCTTCATCAGCACACGCCACTTTCAATGTGCCAGCCATCGTGGTGGAGGATGTCCGAGGCAAAAGAAGGTCTTCCCTGGATGGCTCTGAGTCAGCCAAGACCTCCCTGCAGATGACCAACCTTATCAGTGCAATTGTCTTTCTGTATGACACACTCACCGGGGTACCCATCTTGGTAAGCAGCGAGTTCTCTCTTTGCCTTCAGAGCCTACAGTTAAACTTAGATTGACAGTTTGCTAAAGTTTTAGAGAAGAAACTCTGTCTTCTGTCTGTCAGCCACAGAGCTGCTGGCTCTGAATCTGCTCTTCTGAGGGCTGGTTTTATAAAGATTGCAGGAGTTGTCTCATCACTCCACAGCAGCGTGTTCTTGAGACAAGCCTAAGCCTGGGGAGTTCCACACCACACAAACAGAGCCACTGTGAAAGTTTAAAGTGGCTAAGAGGAGAGGAAATCACTCTGCAAAGTTACAGTGAGATCTACCCCTGTAAAAACAATCAGGTTTCTGCTTCTGGACAACTGATACCCCAGCTTTAAAAGCTGCTGCAGACAGTTTTTCCTTCTGCTCATATGATTGTAGTCAGCATTTGGATTTTGGCTGGCTGCTTGATGCTCTGCAAAGCTGGAGACCTTGGGAGTTTCTCAAATGGAACCATTAAGAGAATAGAGGCTTAGTCACAGCCTGGTTTTTTTATTCCTTCCCAGTGGCTGTGTCCTTTGTTAGCACCTCTTTAGCTCCAGTTCCTAATGAGCACTGGGAAGAAGGTCTCATGCTGGAGATAGATCCAGCAAACATGGGGCAACACCCCAGGAAGAGTTTTTCAAAGGGATGAGGTGTAATTGCTTGGCAAATCCTTTGCAGACAGATTCCCTTTTACTATGGAAGTGCCTCCCGTTGCCTTTCTCCTTTGATCCCCACTTCTGTCTTTCTTAGCCTCATTTCTCTCTCTTCCCTTGAAGGTTGTGAGTTTCTTCAGCCTGCGCTATGATACGGCCCCCACCTGGATGGTCCTGGCTGTGCTGTGGTGCTCCATGGTGCAGACCCTGCTGCTCCCCTCCTTCATCTGGTCCTGTGAGCGCTACCGAGCGGACCTCCGCACCGTGTGGGAGCAGTGTGTGGCTATCATGTCTGAGGATGATGGGGATGATGGTAAGCTCCTCACCACCCTGCAGGCACCTTTCTTCACTAACTGCCTCCCCACCACCACCAAGAAACTACAGAGGAAAGAGGAGTCTGCCTTGGGAAAAGGATCTGACAGCACCAGGAGTGGTGTTGTGGGTGGCTAGGTAGGATTCATCTTACAGTTAGAAGTCAGAAACCATGAGAAAATTTATTCTGGAAAAGGCTCTGCCACTCATTTGCTGCCTTAGGACTCTCAGCATCCAGGAAAAATTAACAAAACAGTAGATGCAAGAGTAGAGACAATATGAACAGCTGCCAAACCACAGTGCAAGTAGCTTGCTGGGCTTCAGCCCAGCTCACTGATCCAAAGGTCCAAGTTCTGGCAGGGAGCAACTCAAAACCAAGACAAAAGGAACAGGGCAATTTCTGAGTGCTTTAGCACTGCTGCGAGCAGAAAGACAAGGTCCTTGTTCAGAGATGAGCCCTGAAGGCCACAAGTAGGGTGGCAGATATCAGACAAGCATTAGGATGGCATCCAGGTGCCCTGATAATGCTTCTCTTGTGACTGGCAAGCACTGACTGCCATCCTCCTCTTTCACAACAGATGGTGTGTGTGATGATTACGGCGATGGCAGGATCTGCAAGGTGAGATTCGATGCGAATGGCGCTGCAGCCGTGAAGCGGGACTCCCGGGACATCAAGCTGCTACCCATGCACCACATGCTGTTGCCCCAAGACAAGGTGCATTACCTGCAGGTGAGCCCAGAGCCAGCAGGAGCAGCCTCTCAACCCACTTTCTTCTCTGCTGGTCTCCCACACCTTTGTGTCCTCTTGACTCTCTTCTCCGAGAAAGCTTCAGCTACTCCCCTCCTGTTCTAGCTCTTCAAGCCTTCCATCACCTGCCTCCTTCTCTGTTTTCTAGGTCCCTCTCTCTCGGAGAATGTCACATGATGAGACTAACATCTTTGCCACCCACCGCTCTGCTCCATCCTTCCTACACAAGTGGTCCTCGTCTGACGACATCCGCATCGCCACTCCCCGCAAGCCCGGTGGCCCCGGCTTCTTGCCTTCTCAGCTGCATGACTACCAGCAGCGCCGGCGGCCCCCGAGGATGAGCTGACCACCCTTCGGCAGTTCCTGGAGGCGGGGCTGATACCGCGGGCCGCCAGCTCCAGCGCCTGCTTCTTCCGAGATGAGATCACCACCTTCATCGATGAGACGCCGCAGCCCACCCCAGCCTGCAGCCCGCGGCACTCCCGGCTCCTGCTAGCAGCACACCGAGACCGGCGCCTCTCCCTCGGCAGCAGGGAGGAGGAGAATGCTGACTGGCCTCGGCGCTGCTCCTTGGCTGCCAGCGAAGCCTGGCACCTGCAGGACGGAGAGCAGGCACCACATGAAAGGACCCTTGAGGCCTGTGAGGCACAGACCTTCCAGGATCCCAGACTATGAGAGACAGCATCAAAAACATTCAGTGCCATCACGATTTTTAAATGAAACTTCCAAGCGTTCCCTTTTGTCCCGGGACCCGATCACTACTTCACATTCTCATCTCTCTTGCCAAGCAGCAGGAAGGAAGCAACGGGGCGGGGGAGGGGGAAAGAAGTGGGACAGACCCGCTGACGGGCGTGGGAAGGACTGACAGCCTGTGCCTGCTCTCAGGTTCCAAACACACCCTCTGCTGCCACTGCCACTCGGCACCCTCGCCAGTCCCATCCCTTTGTGAGCTCCACCCTCGCCTCCACTCTGCCCTGAGACAATGCAGGCGCAGAATGGTATTAAAATTCTATCTTTGGAGTGTCAATCGTGTGTCTGTTTTTAAAATAATACATTAGTAATAATTTTGTTTCCATAGAAACAGAGTGACTGGCCCGATGTTTAATGAAGCTTCCCAGGCTCCTGGAAGGGAAACAAGGGAATGTGCAAGGCTCTTTTTCCTCCTTTTTTCCCATTCTTGTGTGTACACCTGGAAAGCAGCAGGTGCTTAGCAGCCCAGGGAAGGGAACAAAGCTCACAGAGGAGTTGTCAAGGGAGGTGAAAAGTTTTCCTGTCCATTTCAAGGGAGACTTGGGCTGCCTACAGCTAAGCAGGAGCAGCCACTGTGCCTTCTAATATTGCTCAGTAAAAGGCACTGCTCCACGGCAGCTCCAGCCCTGAAACAAAAAACTAAATTCTCTCCAAGATGACCCTGACCTATAATATCTCATGCCAGCATCCTCTACATTCAAATCTCTCCACTTCCAGGCTACTTCATACAATCTCTTTGCCTTATTTCGTACAATTTAGGCAAATGTTTAGGGTTTTCTGGTCCATTTTAAATTCAATACAATAAACCAGGTTGGAAGAGACCTTCAAGATCATCGCGTCCAACCCACCCAAACAACTAGATCATGGCACCAAGCACCCCATCAAGTCTCCTCCTGAACACCTCCAATGACAGTGACTCCACCACCTCCCTGGGCAGACCATTCCAATGGGGAATCACTCTCTCTGTATAGAACGTCTTCCTAACATCCAGTCTAAATCACCCCTGGTGCAGCTTGAGACTGTGTCCTCTTGTTCTGGTGCTGGCTGCCTGGGAGAAGAGACCAACCTCTGCCTGGCTACAACCTCCCTTCAGGTAGTTGTAGAGAGCAATACAGATACAATACAATTCCATACAGAATTAAGTCTTGATATTCCTTTAGACTCTCCAATTCATCAGCTCTATCAGGATTCCATTTCACATCCTCCCTGAGGACATACAAAGTTTGGTACATGCTTCTGAGCCACTTTCTCTGCTGCCTTATTCCAGACTGTCCAATTTTGCTCAGGAGTAAACAAATTCCAGCAGAGCCTGTGTGTCTCCCCAGTTATAATGCACAAGTGAAGACCTTTGCCTAATTAACTGCAAAACGGATGCTAAAGTTTAAAACCCTAAGTATGATAACAAGTCAAATGGAGCACTTGTCAAATGACTCTGTTACTCAATCCTCCACCCAGATCCTGCCAAACTTCAAATAGAAAGCAAGAGGCAGCTGGGCCAGGATACAAAAAAGTTGCAAAACAAAACCAAAACCATAAAAGGCTGTGAACGGTGCAAAGCTAAGGACAATAGAGGGGCTGTGCCCCTGCCCCTCCTTTGCCTCAGCTGGCATCACTCTTACTGCCATAGATTAAGCACCACTGCTAAGGTTTGTGTCCTTGACTCTGTCAGGTGCTACCCAGGAATTACCAGCTCATTCTCATTACTGACATGTTTCGGTCGGGTGTTAACAGTTCGCATTATCCACATCCTCTCATTAGTTAACATTATTAACACGTCAACACTGTCTTGTTTCACGATCCCTTCTTAAAGACATCCCAGAGGCAGCTTCTTTAAGATATCCCTTAGACAATTGTCTGGGCCCCACAGTAAAACAAAATAAACACCTGGCACACGCACTGCAGTGTCTAAAGAAACAAAGCACACAAATTATAGTTCCCAACACAATACACAATACCTGGCTGGCACTGCAGGGTGTGCCTCTACTAGTGGGCAATCGAGTCTATACCCTAGCAACCCAGAAGGGGACTCTAACCCCTATACCATAGTCACTGAATTGCAAACCCACCTGGGGGACTTAAACCTACTTAACAAGCCAGAAAGGGGGCTCAAAACCCTTTTTAAGAGGAACTCTAACCCACAGCCTTTAAACGTTTAAATCCAGGTGTTCTACAGACTCTCATGCAGTAGGATCAAATTCTTCCCTTCCTGCAGGCTGTCCTAGCTCCAACCATGTGAAGCTTTCACCATGACTCACAGATAGGCTTTGCCTCATGAGCTACACACCTCAGCCCTGTCCCTGTGTGGCTTTCACTGCTCTTTATGGGCAGGCTGTCCCTTTAAGAAAAGAAATGCCCTTACCTTTCTGAGGGGTCATGCTCAGAGCTCTTCAATCCAGGGAGCAGAGGTTCTCCCTGAGAATCCCTCGATGCCGTCTGGAGGTCCTGTACTCCCACAGATCCATCTGAGTTCTGAAGCAGTGTCCCATGTTGGTCACCAAAACTATTACCAAAGCCAGGACCCCAGTTCCTCCCTGCTGGGGCTGGCACTAAGGAGCAGCCATTGCTTTATTAGAGAGCTGTGCAAGTTTGGGTGCTGGGGGCATTGCCACAAACCCAGCACACACCAAGAGAAGTTCCTGGCAGTTATTTGTACAGTTGGATGTAGTAGCTACACCTCATGGCAACACCTGCTAAACATCCATTGGGCAGTTTCTTACTCCACATTAAAGGTCCAGCTTCTCTTAAATTCACTGGATCATGCTCAGAGGGTGAAGGGTTCATTCTGGGCAGAGGCCTTCCAGACAGGAGCTGTGGTTTTCAACATTACAGTGAGGTTAGTTTAGGACACTGTAATCAAGACAAAAGCTGACTATGCTATTTAGTGACACTTTTAAAGTATTTGTCTAGGATATTTCAACACTCAAAATGTTTCAACTCTCAAGGACATCCCTATTAGAAGTCCCTTTCTTCATGGTTTCAGTATGTCCTCTAATTTTAACCCTGAAACACAGCTTCTTTAGTAACGGTACCAAAGGGAGGGTGAGTGCTGAGAGATGCTCAGCAGAGGCCTGGGTGAAAGGCTTTTCTTTCATAAATTCATGGAATGGTTTAGGTTGAAAGGAACCTTAAAGATCATCCAGTTCCAATCTCTCTGCCATGGGCAGAGACACCTTCCACAAGTCCAGGCTGCTCAAGGCCTTATCCAGCCTGGCCTTGAACACCTCCAGGGAGAGGCATCCACAACCTCCCTGGGCAACCTGTTCCACTGTCTCATCACCCTCACTAGAAAGAATTTCTTCCTTACCTCCAGTCTCAATCTCCCCTCTTCCAGCTTCAATCATTCGCTCTCATCCTGTCACCACAAGCCCTTGTCAAAAGTCCCTTCCCAGCTCTCCTGTGGCCCCCTTCAGGTACCTGAAAGGCTGCTCTAAGGCATCCCTGAAGTCTTCTTTTCTCCAGGCTGAACTCAACCTGTCCTCATGGGGGAGGTTCTCCAGCCCTCTAATCATCTTTGTGGCCTCCTCTGGGCCTGCCCCAGGAGCTCCATGTCCCTCTTATGATGGAGGCACCAGAACCGGAGGCAGTGCTGCAGGTGGCCTCAACAGAGCAGAGCTGAGGGGCAGAATCTCCTCCCTGTCCTGCTGCTCTCCCTGCTTTGGATGCAGCCCAGCACACAGCTGCCTGCAGGGCTGCCAGTGCCCATTGCTGGCTCCTGGGGAGTTTGTCACCAACTGACACCCCCAAGTCCTTCTCCCCAAAGCTGCTCTTGAGTCACTCCTCATCCAGCCTGGATTTGTGCTTGGGATTGTCCTGACTCAGGTGCGGGACCTTGCACTTGGCCTTGTTGAACTTGATGAAGTTGGCTTGGCCCCACCTCTCCAGCCTGTCCAAGTCCCTCTGGATGGATCCCTTCCTTCCAGTGGGTCAGCCACACCACACAGCTTGGTGTCAGCAGAGACTTGCTGAGGCTGCCTCAGTGCCACTGCCCATGCTGCTGACAAAGGTGTTGAACAGCAGTGGTCCCGGTACTGACTCCTGAGGGTTGCCACTTGTCACTGGTCTCCCACTGGCGTCTATTTTGGCATTGAACCAAAATGATTCTAAGGACCATGTCAGAAAAAGAGGTGCCAGGATCCTCCTAGAGCAGGATCACCGAGAGTCAGTCCCACAGGAACACGTCCAGGCGGGTTTGGAATGCCTTCAGACAGGGAGACTTCTCAGTCTCGCCGGGCAGCCTGCGGGACCTCACTGCCCGTCTCCGCTCCGGGCCGCCGATACGGCCGCCCACCGCCGCCCCCGCCCGGCACCGCCCGCCGGCCCAGCCCCCTGGGTGGACCTAGCCCGGGGCCCGCCAGGCCGCCAGCGGGGCCGCTTTCTGTGCTGCTCCCCGACGGCTCGGCAATGGCCTCCCTCCTTAGCCTTCTCTTATTCTTCTTCTTCGCCGCCGCCACGTCGCCCGGCCGCCTGGTCCCCTACGATCTGCTGTACGCCGACGGGGTGCGGGCGTACTTCGCTCGGGACTACGAGCGGGCGGCCGAGCTGCTGCAGAGGGCCCTGCACAGCTACGCGGGCTGCGGGCTGCCCGCCGCGACTGCCGCGCTGCCTGCGGGCGAGAGGCGGCTTTCCTGGGCGCGCTGCCGGCCGGCGGGCCCTGGGAAGCTGCCCTCTTCGGCCCGGTGCTGCAGCGCGCCGACTGTCTGCAGCACTGCCTGGGGCAGCGCCTGGGCTCGCCGCCCTCCGCGCACCGCGCCAGCCGCGCCAACCGACGCGACTTCCAGCGGAGGGAGCCCTACAACTACCTCCAAGTGGCCTTCTTCCAGGTGCGGACTGGCCCCGGCGATAGCCAGGGGCATCCCTTCCCAGGATGGGATCTCTCCAGGGGGCTGGGAGTGGTCCCCGCAAGGGTCCCAGTCAGCCGAGGAAGGGAGAGCCAGCAGTCGGCTGAGGAGATAAAATCTTAGGCTTGTTTTGGTTGGGAAAGACCTTTAAGGGCATCGAGACCAACTGTTATCAAACCCTGTGTGGCAGGCAAGGGCTCCTGAGCCTGGGACTCAGGCACCTTGTGGGTGAATGCAGGGTGCAGCTGAGGGGTGAGGGATGGGGCCTGAAGAGAAGGGGGTCTGCAGGAGCATGATGAGCACTGATGCCTTTTCTCTACAGCTGAAGAAGCTGGATCAGGCCGTGTCTGCGGCTCACACCTTCTTCGTTGCTAACCCTCAGCACCTGCAAATGCGGGATGACATCAAGAAGTACCAGCGCATGGCAGGGGTGAAGTCGGACAACTTCCGTGACCTGGAGCCTACACCACACTGGGTGAGGGTTTGATGCAGAGCCAGGTGTCAGCAGCTCTTTTCCCATCTGAGGGACCAGTTAGGGTACCTGATCTGTTCCCACCCAAGGGACTTGGCTTGAGACAGGCCCCCATATGTAGAATTGCAGAATGGTTTGGATGAGAAGGGATTTTGTAAGATCTAATCCCACCCCCCACTCACAGGCAGGGACATCTTTCAGTTGGCAGAATTGTAGGATCACAGAATTGTTTGGGTTGGAAATGACCTTTAAGGTCATCTAGTCCAACCATTCTCTAACTAGACTGAGCCTGGTGCTAAACCTCAGCACCACTTCTCTACCTCTTTTAAACACCTCCAGGCATGGGGATTCAACCAGCTCTCTGAGCAGCTTGTTCCAGTCTTTGAGAACCCTTTCAGTCAAGAAGTTTCTTCTAATGTCCAAACTAAACCACCCCTGGTGCAACTTGAGGCCACTGCCTCTTGTCCTGTCAGTTGTTACTAGAGGGAAGAGACCAGCCCCAACCTGGCTTCCAGCCTCCTTTCAGGGAGTCCTCTTCTACAGGCTGAACAACCCCAGTTCCCTCAGCTGCTCCTTACCAGACCTGTTCTCCAGACCCTTCACCAGCTTCATTGTCCTTCTCTGCACCCACTCCAGCATTTCAGTGTCCTTGTAGTGAGGGTCTCAAAACTGAACCCAGTACTTGAGTTTGGACAAAGATGAGCAACCCCAGAATGAGGTTTCTCAAAGCCCCATCCAACGTGGCTTTGAACACTTCTATTTGACAGAGTGTCCCCATCTTCCCTGGGAAACCTGCTGCCTCATCATGACCAATGTCTTCCTTCAATTCAAAGTCCACCTTCTCTCAGTTTTAAACAGTTGCCCCTTGTCATTGCAGGCTTTGGTCAAAAGGCTCCTTCAGCTCTTTCTTATATTTGAAAGGCTCCAAAAAGTTCTCCCTGAAACCTTTTCTTCAGGGTGAAGACAAACCATTGCAAGTGTAGCATAGAGACTTTCTGGTGGCAGTTATGGCAGGTTGCAGGGCCCTGGGGAAGTCTTATAGGCTCAAGTCAGATGTGCTGTCTGTGTCACAGGCTGTGCATGATCAGCAGGCCCCTAGGTGTCAGCACTGCTTTGTGAGCAACTAGAAGCCGCCAAGCATCGCTCGATGTCACCCACACTGATAAGGGACTTGGCTCTGTCCTTGGCAGGAAGCCTATGAGGCTGGGGTGCAGCACTACAATGCAGATGAGTACCTGCAGGCTGTGGTCAGGCTGGAGGAGTCCCTCAAAGATGCTCTGTCAGCACTGGAAGAGTGTCGTGCCCTGTGTGAAGGGCCCTGGGAAGATGAGGACGAGGAGGAGGAGATGCAACCTGGCCTGTACGAAGCTATTTCAGGTAGCATTAAAGGCACAGAGGGTTGGGTGGGAGGGCCATGCTCCCCACCCTGGCCATGCCCCATCTGCCAGCGCTCCTGCCTGGAGGCAGTGTGAACCTGTGGCTTTCTTGCTCCTGTCTTGCAGCCCATTACGTTCAGGTTTTGAAGTGCAGACAGCAGTGCGTCCTCGAAATTGCCACAAAGCCAGGGCGGATCTCTGCCACGGAAGATTTCATACCCTCCCACCTTGATCTGCTGCACTTTGCTTATGATCAAGGTGAGCAGAGCCACAGACCCGTGGGTTATGCTGTCATAGCCCTAAACTTGCTCTTTACCTCTGGATCCAGAGGGCTGCATGTCACAGGGGAAGTGGCACACTGCCATCCCCCAACCCTTCCCAGAACTTCTGCACAAGCCTGTGGCCACCTTAGGAGAGGACCCTTGTGGTCCCTTTCGGTCTCCTTGTGCAGTTCCTGTAATGCATGGGTGTTCCCACTTCTTTCTTCCAGCTCTCTTCATTTCAGCTATCTGTTGTGTGGTTTAGTCTGTCCTTTTCAGTGTGTTGTTCCAGACCAGGTCCCCACTTCCCATCTAGAGCATGCAGGTGCATCCCTTCTCAGCAGTGGTTTTCTTCTGAGCCAGCCTAGCCTGCCCTCGCTGAACTCATGGCCTGTCATGACATTGGTCATTCTGTCACCTTGTCACTATCACGCATCCCTCAGCTCCTGATACTCTTGCTCATTCCCTCACTAACTCACCTGGTCTCTCATCTCCTCTTCCAGATGACTGGTAAAACTTGTATGTCACTGCCCCATCATGTCTGTTGGGTGAGGGAGGTGGGAATGAAGAGGAAAGCTTGCAAATACAGACTCTTTTTTCCCCTCGGTCTCCTCTGAAGAAGCTCCCAATAAGTATTGAGAGTGAGTCCGTTTTCCACTGAGCTCACTCCCTCTGTTCTCTGTCCATCATCAGCTAGGCAGGGATTGATGTGTACTCAGTGTAAGGCCAGATCCCAACCGAGGCATGGGGTGCTGCTGGCTTCTACACATTGGCTGCAAGTGTCAAATCTTTCAGAGACACACCTGTTTGTTCTGTTCTGTCCTTCTCCAAGTTGGGAACCAGGCACTAGCTGCTGAATGTGCTGCTTCCTACCTGGTCTTCTATCCCACGGATGAGCAATTGCTGAAGAAAATGAGCCAATACCGTGCGGAACTGGGAGAGGACACAGCTGTCACAGCCAGAGAGGTACCTACAACCCTAGCTGTGCTTCTTGGCCCTCCCTTGTCCCATACAACAGGGTCACAGTCCAGGAGACAAAAAGGGAGATGTGTTTCAATGGAAATGTGTGCCAAGACCAGGCCTGAAGAAACTGGAGCCTGAATTTACTTATAGTGGGTGTCAAAACAGAACTGGACTTGCATAGTGCACAGAAGTGTGTTGGGGCAGGTTTCTGCCCTGGACAGGGATAGGCTTCTCTTTTGTGGGGTTGTTGTTTAACAGCCTCTTTGCTTCCTTAGGACATTCAACATTATGTGCAGAGATCTTTGATGGAGAAGAAGTTGATTTACTATGCAGTGGAGCATCTAGGAGGAACTTTTAACGACCCTGTAAGTAATGATATTGTCTTGATCTTCCTATCCTGATTTTGCCCAGGCTGTTGCCAGAATTCACTTTGGTAGCACATGATCCAGGAAAGATCAGATGCTGATGAAAAGGACCCCAAGTGCTTGATGAGATGGATCTTTAAGGCCTTTCCTCTGCTCCAGCACTGAAGCTGCTGCTGTAGCCGTATGTGTTAGTGCAAACTGGCTGTCCTCAGAAGCAGACCTGAACCAGAGATCTGACATTCACTGAAGAAGCAGGACAAGGAACTGGCTGTTTGATATGATCCAATGTGGGAGAAGTTTGCTGTGTACTGAGACATCTGCATTTGTTCCTACAGGACCTTTGGACTCCAGATGAACTGATTCCTGAAAGTCTAAAGGAGAAACACAGGTAAGATTGGCCAAGTTGACCATGACTGGTATACAAGTGTTGGGAGCAGGGATGGGGCTGGAAGCTGGCAAGAAACAGTAATACCTGCAGAGGAATGAGCAGGACATGAAGAGGAAGGGTAAAATGCTCCTATAGAGGAGGGTTAGGCATAGCTTTGTGTACTGACAGCATTGGTCTGGTTTTTTCCCCCTTGCTCCTGAGAGAGGATCAGGAGAAGCAAAAGCAGAAAACTCTGTATGAGGAAGAGAGAGTGAAGAGAGGTGAGTAAAAGAGCTTGAAAAGGACTTGGATGTAGTCAACCAGCTTTAACCAGGATAAGTGCTGTCTTGTCTTCCATCCTCAGACATTTGCATGCTGGCTGGAATGGCTCATTAGGACTGCTCTCTGTTTCTCTTCTCCCTCTTTGATGCTTCTGTAATCTTGCAAACCACTTCGTACAGCCCTGGGATGGGATCTCAAAGAGCGCTGTGGCAGGACAAGGTGAGAGCAGTGCTGCCTGAATACATGGCAAGCCTGTGGACATGCAGTCCCCTGTGCAATGTGGCAGAACTGTCTACACCAAGCATGCTTCAGCTCCACCAGCCCAACTTCAAATGTTTTTTGGAAGGGGATGAGGAGAGAGGGGGAGGAACTGGAACCAGACTCTTTGGCTTGAGCAAGTCTTTCCCTGAAGAACACAAGTCCAGATGGTTCGTGGCTGAATGCTGCAGGCTGCAGTGCAGAGTCCTGTATGCTTGGTGGTCTTCTCAAAGCCTCTTGTAGGGCTTTGTCCTGGAGTCTTTGCTTTGAAGTCACCCCAAGTGGTTCTCTGCTGTAACACATGGGACAGCAGATCATTCTGATGACCTGAGTGTCTTGGTATTCCTGACCCTCCAGAGGTTGGAGCAGAGGGGAAAAGGCCAAAATCACCAGCTAACACCCATTGGGTCTCTTTGGGGCTAAACAAAGTAGAAGGATTCACTGGAGATAATCCTGGGCTATGATGTGTGATAGAAAGGAGGGTTGGTAGAAGTGTTTACTTGCTTCTCTTCTCCAGAGCCTCACTCCAGCAGGCTGGACCTGTTCTGCTGCTGCAGTCTGCAGTGCACTCAACTTTCCCCAGCTCCCTGCTGCTCTCCCAGCAAGCCCAAGTTTCTGCTGGTGTCCTGAAGCACTCACTGTAGGCCACCTTCTCCAGCTGATGCTCTGGCTTCCCTGAAGCATGTCAGGGGTGCAAGTGGCACAGGTCTGCAAGGAATGGGCAATTCTGGGGAACTTTCCCATCTTAGAGAATGTCCAGTGTCTCTCCTCTTCCTTACCCAGGCTGGAGGTTGGTGTCTGAGGGCTACTTCTCCAAGTTGGCTCCTGGCTATGTGTGCTTTCTTCTCACCAGGTTCTGTGCCTTTTGAGGATGTTGCTGTCACGCTGGATTCACAGCAGATGAACGGAACACACAGGGTTGTATTTGACGGAGTGCTGACGGAGGCTGAGTGTAAGGACCTGCTCCGGCTGACAAAGGTGAGGCCTGGCTCTGATAGGAGCTCACCTATGTGAGCTTCCCTTCACAGCAGGCAGGGTCGTAGTGTTTCTATGGAGGAGAAGATGGCAGCCTGATAGGTGTTGTCATCTGTTCTATACCAGGCAGCAGGAGAGGCAGGAGATGGCATCAGGGCAAGACGGTCACCTCACACCCCACACGAGAGATTCGAAGGGTTAACTGTTGGGAAGGCCATGCAGGTAAGTGGCTCTGGGAGCCTGCTGCCTTCTTGACTGCCCAGAAGGAGTGTTTGCAGCTGAGTGTTTCTGTCTGTGAGGTGCACTCTGGAGGGGGTCACAAGTGTGTGACAGTCACCATCCTCCCAACCCTCTACCTCCACAGTCACATTGAGGCACACAGGACATAGAGGGTCTAACAAGGGCTTTCTCCTCTGTGAGACAAGGTGTCAGGGCTGCTACTTGCCCCTCTGTAGTAATCTTACAGATATACTCAGCTGAGAATCTGAGAACAAATTAAGGTGTGAGGAGCCTCTGGAGATGTCTAGTCTGACCCAATGCTTGCTAATTCCAAAGCTAGATGAGATGTCTCAAGGCTTAGTGCAGGCAAGTCCAAGGATAGAAATACCCCAGCATTGCTGAGCACCTGTTTCAGTGCTACACCATCTCAGTATCTAGCCAAAATTTTCCTTGCTTCAGCTTTCACTTGTTGCCTCTTCTCTTTCTAGTATGTTCCTCTGAGAAGAGTCTGGCTCCATCTCCTCTATAATCCCATTTTAGGTGACTGGAGACTGCTGAACTTGCTGGTCTCTCCTGTAAGCTGAAGAACTCCAACTCTTTCAGTTATTTTTTCTAAGTCACATGCTCTAACACCCTGCTGCCTGAAGACCCTTCACTGAATACTCGCTCCAGTTTTCTGGAGTCAGTTGTGTACTGTGGGACCCATGGACCGGGATAGATTGGAGGCTGACCTCTTGGAGAGCAGCTCTGGAGAAAGGGACCTGGGGCTCCTGGTGGACAGAAGGATGCCCATGAGCCAGCAATGTGCCCTGGTGGCCAAGAAGGCCAAGGGCATCCGGGGGTGGATTAGACAGGGGGTGGTGAGTAGGTTGAGAGAAGTTCTTATGCCCCTTTACTCTGCTCTGGTGAGGTCATATCTGGAATATTGTGTCCAGTTCTGGGCCCTCAGGTCACGAAGGACCTCAGGGAACTGCTTGAGAGAGAATCCAGCGCCAAGCCACAAAGATGCTGAAGGCAGTGGAACATCTCCCTGCTGAGGAAAGGCTGAGGGAGCTGGGGCTCTTGAGCTTGGAGCAGAGGAGCCTGAGGGGAGACCTCATTCATGTTGATCAAGATGTGAAGGGCAGTGTGGGGAGGATGGAGCCAGGCTCTGCTCAGTGACGTCCAGTGATAGGACAAGGGGCAATGGGTGCAAGCTGGAGCAGAGGAGGCTCCACAGGATCAGAAGGAGAAAGTTTTTCCCTGTGAGGGTGCCAGAGCCCTGGAGCAGGCTGCCCAGAGAGGTTGTGGAGTCTCCTTCTCTGGAGACATTCCAAACCCACCTGGATGCGTTCCTATGTGACCTACTCTGGGAGGTGCTGCTCTGGCAGGGATGTTGGACTGGATGATCTCTGGAAAGTCCTTCTAACCCCTTACATTCTGTGTGTCTGTGACCCAAAATGCTGCTGACTTCCAGCTGTGGCTTCCTGCACTAAGCAGAAGGACAGAACTGGGTGGTGCAGGTGTGCTCCTCAGTGAACAGGTCCATTTCTAAGGTGTGACCGCAGCACTTCACACAGGCCTCTCCTGCCCTGCATACGTGTAGCATTTCTCTGAGTGCCTGTGTCTGTAAGTGTTCTAACAGGCTTGTTCATCACTTGTAGCTGGCCCAGAGTGGGGACGTGGACTGGAGAGATGCCAGATTGCTTCTGCGGGCCAGTGAGAAGTCAGGGAAAATCATCGAGTCCTATTTCAGCCCTGCACGGAAGCTGCACGTCTCCTTCACACACCTGGTGTGCCGCACAGCTGTGGATGGTAAAGGATCTTTCCTTCTGTTAGTCCCTGTCTCCTGGGGTCTCCTCAGCCTCAGCTCTCAGGAGACACTTTTCCCTTCGTTCTCACTTTGCCCCTTTCTCTGTGCCTTGCTGTTTCTGGAACCTGGAGATTCCCATATTCCTTCTCGTAACTTCCCTCTCCAGAGGAACAGGAAGGTCGCATGGATCTCAGTCATCCTGTCCATGCTGACAATTGTCTCTTGGATCCTGAGGGGCAGGAGTGCTGGAGAGAGCCACCTGCCTACGTGTACCGGGACTACAGGTAAGAGAGGAAGATCGAGCAGAGATCACAGTGTCTCCCCAGCCACATCAGGAGATGAGCTTAGCTTACAGAAACCAGCTGATGGGTTGCTGGCTCAAAGCCAGCCAGGTCTGTAGCATCGGGCAGAAGGCTTCATCAGTAGCTTCAGAATGAGGTATGAAACACCTTCCCTAGGCTGGGAAGAAGGTCTGCCCTTTCTCCTTCCTCCCTCCTCCCAGCCAGCATTAATGGAGAGCAGAAGGAGGCTGGGAGGCTGCAGGTACTGGAACCACAATATCAAGTTGTTGTCTTGTGGGTCTACCACAGTACTCTGGTCCACCTCTAGCCCATTTACAGGCAGTTTCTTGTCATCACGTTCCATCTTGTGCAGTACAGGAGAGGGAGAACCCAAATCCTTGGATTTCCTTGGCTTGAGCAGTCATTGTGCTTTGCTGTCTCTCCATTCATCTCTCTACAGATTCATCACCAGTACTTTGTGTCAGGTTTTTTTCATTCCATGTGAGAAGCTTTCTCCACCCTGTGGCAGGTTTTGTTACTCTGCTGTGAAAGAACCTGAAATCTGTTTTAAAGATTATGGCATTTTTGCACACTTTGAGTGTACAGAAGATGTACCCAGAACAGAAAGTATGGAATCCTAGAATGGTTTGGGTTAGAAGGGACCTCCAAAGGTCATCCAGTCCAAACCCCCTGCAGTCAGCAGGGACATCCTCCACTAGATCAGCTTGCCCATAGCCTTGTTCAGCCTGACCTTGAAGATCTCCAGGGATGAGTCTTCAGCTTCCTCCCTGGGCAATCTGTTGCAGTGTTCCAGCAGCCTCATGGTGCAGAACTTGTTCCTAACCTCCAATCTAAATCTGCTCTTCTCTCATTTCAAACCATTGCTCCTTGTTCTGTCACTGCAGGCCTTTGCAAACAGTCCCTCTGCAGTCTTCTTGTAGCCCCTTCAGGTACTGGAAAGCTGCTATTATCTCTGCCTAGAGCCTTCTCTTCTCCAGGCTGAACAACCCCAGCTCCCTCAGCCTGTCCTCATAGCAGAGGTGCTCCAGACCCCTGATCATCTTTGTGGCCTCCTCTGGACACTTTTCATCAGGTCCATGTCCTTCCTGTGTTGAGGGTCCCAGAGCTGGACACAGCACTCCAGGTGAGGTCTCAGCAGAGCAGAGCAGAGAGGCAGAATCACCTTTCTCCATCTGTTTGCCACACTGCTTTTGATGCAGCCCAGGCTGGCATTGGCCTTCTGGGCTGCAAGTAATGAAAACACAAGGGGAACTCAAGTGGTTTATGGTCTGTTCTTCCACTTAGCTGACCATGCTCAGACCTGCACTGCACAGTGGCCTCACTAGATTTTTTGTCTAACATTAGTAAAGAAATTGGGTTTAATTTTCTTTTCTGCATGCACCAAGCCTCCTGACCATTCTTAGGTTACCCTGGAATTCCTGGACTCTTAAGATACAGCTTTCTTTGCTCACCAGTCTCCTTTTCCAGGCTTTTGATTATTCCCAATCTTAAAACCTAAGCAATGCAATGCCAGGTCAGCACCCAGGTCTGTCTAGCCCAGCATATTGTCACAGTGGTGCCACAGATGAATGCTGCAGAGGATTAAAACCATAACAGGACAAATGTGTAGAGCCAACTCCCTGACATCCTCCCCTGGTCTCCTGTGGCCTGCAGCTCAGGAACTCCCCTGACCTAGGCATGGCTGCCTTTAACACCCCTGGATGGATTCTCCTTTGACTGGTCTGTTTCCTTTTTGAACACCTGGTGCCCACAGCCTCCTGTGCCAGGGAGTGTGGGGAGGCACCAGGGAGGAACAGGCCCTCTCTGTTTGTTTACAGTGGCATTCTCTACCTCAATGATGATTTCCAAGGTGGGGGCCTCTTCTTCACTGAAATGGATGCTGTGACTATCACAGTAAGTCTGGGACTGAGCAAAAGAAGGAAAGGGGACTGAGGGTGAGACTCTGTGAGGGAGGGAAGTGGTTGGTTATTGGATGCCACCGTTCCCAAAGCAGTGTAATGCTGGTGGTGTCACAGATTCAAATGGGGGCAGCTAAATGCAAACTGAGGCAAATAACAGACAGAAGAGAGGTTAACCACTTCTTAGCTGACATGTTGCAGGCTCTTCCAGTCTATGGGTATCTGTGACCTGTGTTGTCCCTCTGTCCTTTCCCAAGGATACCTTGCTTCTACCTTGCTCATAGACTGGCAAGTGAAGGCTTAGTGGCTCTCTGCTGTTCCACATTACCAGAAGTAGTGTTACCTCTGTAGAAGGATCCTGTGCCCCAGAGGGCTTCTGGCTTCACTGTCTCTTCTCTCATGGCAGGCTGAGGTGCATCCCAAGTGTGGGAGGCTGGTGGCCTTCAGCTCTGGCAAGGAGAACCCTCACGGCGTGCGGGCGGTGCGGCGCGGGAGGCGCTGCGCCGTGGCTCTCTGGTACACACACTCGCGGGAGCACGCCGAGCAGGTAAAGCACCCTGTCAGAGAAGCACTCTGAGTGCCCCCAGCCACATCACTTCCCCCTGGGCAATGCCCTGTGGGCTTTCCTGCGGGGCAGGGCCTAGCAGGCAGCTGGGAGTTTTCTTCTGCCTGGTGGAGGGGCCAGCCTGCCGTGTGTCCGAAAGAGAAGAGGCTGTGGGAGGCTTGGGTAGCTGTGGCAAGATGTGTCCTGCTAGCCCCTGCCAGCACAGCCAAAGCCCCAGCAGGGAGCGGGTCACATCCTATCTCTCTCTCCCTGGCTGCAGGAGCAGCTGAAGGCAGAAGAGCTGATAGAGCAGAGGGATGTGAAGCAGGACCAGACTGATGGAGAAGAATGTCAGAGGACTGATGGCAGCAGCAGATCCTGCTCAGATCCTCCTCCTGTTGCCAACAGTGGAGCCAGGTCAGCAAGCTGGAGACACAAGCCTGGCTCAGAAAGGATGCAGCAGCCCAAGAAGCTGCGGACCAGAGATGAGTTCTGAGTACGCAGGGCCCCAGGAGCAGGACTGGCACACAGCATGGGCTGGTAGTTCACGGTAGCACCAGGACCACAGAGGCCTGGAGCAGTGTCTTAGCATGCTAGAGCCATAGTGATGGGGAGGGATGTGGCTTTCTTCTTTGTGACATCCCAGCAGCTGGAAAAAGGAGAGCAGGGACAGAGGATTCAAATCAGTGGTATCAGGAACTCTCTTCACTGCCTCACCAGTACATTTGTGTCACTAAGAAGTAAGAAGGCAGAGTCTCCTCACCCCGCTCCTCTAGGTGCCAGCTTCTTGGTCATCTAGGGTCAAATCTGAGGAGGAGGAGCCTGAGGTCTTTCAGCAAGGGCTGTCTTACATTCAGGAACTCAAAACAGAAGCCTCTGAATTTCCTAGGTGTCTGCAAACTCCATGACCTCTCAGCTGCTCTGAGAGAGGGAGGGTGAGGAATTGGGAATATATGGAATAAAGGGAAAATGCTGGACACAGATATTGGTGAAAGTGTGAGTTTGTACACCAGGAGGAAGATGGACGTGCTGATGGAAACTTAATTAAAACACAATGGAAGGAGACTGAACCCTCAGGGAAAGAAAACAAAGCATTAGCCCAGATGCCAGCAAGTTTCACTAAGGCAGAGCAGGAGGGCAAGTCAGCTCTCCCTGACCAAACCCTGGGGAGGGTGGGAAGTGCCTCTAAGGAAAATGTGCTGCATGCTTACCTTTGCCTGCAGCAAGGCCTTGCTTTTCCTTGTTTTGGTTTTCTTCTCTGTACACCACATTGCCTGTGAAAGCAGAAGAGATGCTTTGTTTATCATTTTCCACCCTGGTACAAAGACAATCTGCTGTCACTGCCCAGGGGATTAGTGTCCCGAGATGGGATTATATTGTAGCCAAAGAGGAATTGAATGGGGTGGATGTGGAGCATCAAAAAGAGCAGTGACCCTTTTCCTGGGAGGCCTGGGAGCCAGAGATCAATCTGTGGTCACGACATACTCGGGCCTCGATGGGAATTGTGCATAGAGACCCCAAGTGCAGTTGAAATGGAAGTCAGTACCCACCCAAGGGTGCTTCAGGAGCTGACAGATATGCTCACCAAGCCACTCTCTATTACTTATCAACAGTCTTGGCTAAACAGGGAGGTCCCAGTTGACTGGAAGCCAGCAAATGCAACACCCATCAACAAGAAGGGATTGAAGGATGGTTCAGGGAGCTACAGGCCTGTCAGTCTGACCTGGGTGCCAAGGAAAATCATGGAGCAAGGCATCCCGAGTGCTAACACACAGCACACAAAAGACAACCAGGAGATCAGGCCCAGTCACCGTGGGTTTGTGAAAGGCAGGTCCTGCCTGAGTACTCTGATGTCCTACAATAAGGTGACCTGCCTGGTGGATGAAGGAAGGACCACGGACATTGTCTACCTGGACTTTAGTAAAGCCCTTGGCACAGTATTCTCCCACAGCGTTCTCCTTCAGAAACTCCTAGCATAAGGCTTGGATCAGTGCCCTCTGCACTGCATAAAAAACTGGCTGATGGCTGCGCCCAAAGAGTGGTGGTGAATGGAACTAAGTCGCTAGTGGTGTCCCCCAGGGTTCAGTACTGGGGCCTGTCCTCTTTAATGTCTTTATCAAGTATCTGGATGAGGAGGTTGAGGCACCCTCAGTGGGTTTGCAGATGACACCAAGCTGGGTGGCTGTGGCGATCTCCTAGAGGGTAGGGAATCTTTACAGTGGGATCTGGACAGGTGAGACCAAAGGGCCAAGGCTCATTGTATGAAGTTCAACAAGGCCAAGGGCCAGGTCCTGCACCTGGGTCACAACCACCCCATGGTAAGCTACAGACCTGGGGAAGTGTGGCTGGAAAGCTGAAAATTGGAGAGGGACCTGGGGGTATTGGTTGACAGTCAACTGAACAGGAGTCAGCAGAGTGCCCAGGTGGCCAAGAGAGCCAATGGCATCCTGGCCTGTGCTAGAAACACTGTGGCCAGCAGGGACAGGGCGGTGATCATCCCCTGTGCTCAGCACTGGTGAGGCCACACCTCGAGTGCTGTGTTCAGTTCTGGGCCCCTCACTACAGGAAGGACATTGAGGTGTTGGAGTGGGTGCAGAGAAGGGCAATGAGGCTGGTGAAGGACCTGGAGCACCTGGGCTGCAAGCAGGGGCTCAGGGAGCTGGGGGTGTTCAGTCTGGAGAAGAGGAGGCTGAGGAGAGGCCTCATTGCTCTCTTCGGCTATCTGAAGGGAGGTTGGAGTGAGGAGAGGGCAGCCTCACAAGTGACAGGACCAGAGGATATGGTTCCAAGCTGCACCAGGGGATGTTCATGCTGGATGTTAGGAAATATTTCTCCACTGACTGGGTTCTCAAACATTGGAATGGTCTGCCCAGGGCGGTGGTGGAGTCACCATCCCTAGGGGTGTTTAAGCAGTGTGTGGAGCTGGTGCTCAGGGACATGGTTTAGTGGTGACCTTTCAGTGCTGGGTCAGAGGTTGGGCTGGATGATCTCAGAGGTCTCTCCTAACCAGATCTGTTCTGTGTGATTCTGTGTGTCAGTAGGGCCAGAGCTAGCAGTGTCAGAGGTGGGAGTGTGATCACATCACTGCCATTGGCACAGGGCCCCTGCTCCATGGAAAGGGAAGTCTTTCCTTAAGCTGAATCCTGGTACTTCTTTGACACACAAATTTAGAAAGCCTGCATCAGCAACCCTTTGTGCCTCCTGTCCTCCCCTCTCCCTGCTGAGGTGTCCATCACCTCCCCACACTCCTGCCTCCCTTCCAGTGATTCATGTAGGGGAGCTGGATGGTTCCTGCTTGATGAGGATGTGTGGGAAGGATGAGGGGCCAGTGTCCACATCTCTGGGTTGCTTTGCCCAAAGGTGGCTGGGGTGATTAGACTGATGGCCTCCTGACGTCAGCTCAGATCCGTTAAAAGGTATTTATCTCGGGCTTGGGCCAAAGCTGCGGGAGAGATTAAAAGAGATTGAGGCCAAGATAATCTCCTTGCAGCATCCCACTAAAGTGGCTGCCAAAAGGCACACCACCAAATCTTCCGCCACCCCTGGCCCCTCTGCCCAGTTCTGGTTTCCCCATGCAGAACCGAGCCTGCTGCCCGGGGAGGGTGTGCCTCCAGCCCTGCCATGTGTTTTTGCTTGGCAGGCCCCCTGGGGGTGGTACCATCCCTCTTCCCGCCCCGTCCCAGGACATGAGCGGTCCGCTGCCCCTGGGAAAACGGGAATTCCTGTGGACCTGCCCGAGTGGCTGATAATCCCAGCCTGTTCTGGCTAATCTTCACTTCGTTATTTGGTTGTTGGTATGGAGGGAGGCAGCCCGACCCGCCTGCCAGGGTCTCTTTCCCTCAGGAGCCGCCTGCTACTCTCTCTTTGCAGCCCTCCCCATCCACCTGCTTTGCATTACATCCCAATCCGATTTCCCCAAGTCGCTGGTGTCTGATTTAATTTGCCTGACGCTGCTCCTGGAATCGGCCCTCCCACAACCCCTCCCGTCCACAGCCTTCCAGCTCCCCATGGGGAGATCAGTCCTGGGAGAGGCTGAGGCGCGGAGAGGGAACAAGGGACTTGCTGGGTGGCCGGGCACAACCGACTGGCGACTGCGCAGGGACGAGGGGCTCCTGAGCAGCGGGGAGCCACTGGCAGCAGGGGAGGCAGTGCTGTGAGGCTGCCAGCCAGGGGGACTGCAACCCACCTCTACAGCTCCCGGTAAGAATACTGCCTTGTGATGCCTGAGGTCACCTTGGTGAGTGGCACTTGGGACCCTGAGTTTCTTGGTGTGGTTCTGTGAGGAGTCTTTTTACAAGGGCTAGGCATCAAAGGATGTGGGAGGGAAGATCATGGTGGGGAAGGAATTTGGGATAGGGCTGCAGTGTCTCTGATGCTGAGGGGCTGGGATAGGGTCGCTCCTTCTCCCTTTGGAGGTAAATCTCACTGGTTTCCAGGTGATGCTTCCATTGAAGAACCTGACACTCACTACCTATACACAGTCCTGCATTCCTGGTGCTCCCCTGTGCACACCTCTGTGCAGCTGGCTACTTTTCTGGACGGAGAAGTAGCCCTCAGAAAGCAAGGGGCAGAGTAGGGTAATTTTACCCTGGCCTTTGATCTCCAGCACAGGAGAGGGGAGATCATCTCTGTATCCGGCTCTGCAAGGAGCTCCGGGTCACCAGGGCGAGCATACGAGGCCAGCCAGGGATTACACAGAGACCCAGGGATGCTGTCTCCTAATACTCAGTCCCTCCTGCACCTTTCCCTTTTCTATTTACAGCCCTCCCCCAGTACCCCACAGAGGGACACCCTCCCTCCCCGGGGTGGTTCACCTCCCCTTTGTTTTCACCCATCGCTGGTGCACTGAGCCCCAGAGGGAGTGATGCTGGTGGTTCAGCAGGATACCCCCTGGGGTGCAGGCTGGGCCCCTGCCATGGCATGGTTCAAGGGACAGAGCCACTGCCCTGAAAAGTCCTAGAGGCAAAAGGCAGATGATTTCACACCCCACCTCAGCCTCACAGGAGAGGCATTTGGACTGCTATGAACAGACACCCAGGGGCTCAGGATGAGTCTGGTTGCCCACAAACAGGAGCACTGCAGCTGGTGCCTCCAGCAGATTTGTCAGAAAAAGCAAGAGGGGAAGGAATGGGCACATTGGAGACCAAAAGAAATGAAATGTGGTCTCAAAACCCAAGAACTGTGAACTGGATGAACAGAGCCAAGGCAGAGCTCAGAAGAAGGCTGGTGTGAACCAAGCCAAGGTTCTGTTTAGTGGTGCCATGCTCCTTAGTGATGCCTGTAGGAGGCACAACTCTGGACCAGTGCTGGTGCCAAAATTTTCCTTGTAGTGCTGGGCTGGCAGTGGATGCTTTGATTTTTCCAAGGTACCTCAGGACTTGGTTTTGTCTACTGCCTAGCAGCCACCTGAAAGAGACCTTCTGGAAAGCACTGAGTTTGCACCATTAGGAGCCTTTCCCGTTAAAATCGGGCTGGGCTGCTGCCTGACCCCTGGATTCACAAGAAATATGCATCCCATAGTCATGGCTGCCTTGGCCAGGCTCCAAACTCCATTCCACTTTCCTCTGTTCTTCCCCCATTTGGTTCCCCATTTCCTGTCCTAAATTTACATGACCATGACTCTTTTGCACACCTGCTCTTGGGCCTCCAAGGAGGCAGCTGCACTCCCCTGGGGATCAGGTAACTCGCTGTCCACAGACTGCACTGGGACACGATGGGAGGAGGTGACAGGCAAAGCTGGAGCTATTATTATCACTCATCTGTGGATCCTTGTCCCCTGAAGCTGAGAACAATTCCCAACTTCATTTAGTGTTCCCTCAGAGGGATTTAAAGGTTTGGACAGAGGCCTGAACCTGAGCTGCACCTTCTCTATATTTAGCCCTTTTTATCCGTCCTCTGCCCTTTGACCTCCTTCGAAAGCCCCTCAGCTGCTGTGCAGCTTCAAAGGGTGGGCACCTGCAAGCCGGCACTCCTGTGCTGGTGCAAGAGGGGGAAGCAACACCCAGGGAAGGGGAGAGAGGAGGGAAAAAGCAGGAGAGACGCAAGGAAAACTGTGGATCTGCTGGCTAACGAGGAGTACACGTGCAGCTATCTTCACTTGGGGCAGAAACTAGAAGGCAGAACAAGGTTCTCGATTCCATGCAGGTCTGGGTGGGCAAAACCAGGAAGTCCACAAAGACAGATTAGGGTAGGTGGATGGATGGTGATCTCAGATGGCCAAAGGTGTGTGAAATAACAGCCTGGACAGCTTGGAGACCAAGCAGAGAAGATTGGAAGGAGAGAGTAGAGTAAAGAGGTAGCCCATCGGGAAAAGGCAATCCAACACTTAGGATGGACAGAGGGGAGGCAGGAGCAGTTCTGGGGAGAACTGATAAAAGGAGTGGTGAAAACTGAAAGAGCAGGGCTGGTTTCTGCAGGATGGCTGGAAAGGAAGGTTTCATACTTGATGTGCTGGTGGGCAGCATCCAGAGCTGGACACAGTCTTTGCTGAGGAGCAAATGCCACAAGATCAGAAGGACCTGCAGCCTCCTGCTGGAAGCTACAAGGCTTTGCCCAGCTTCTTCCCAAAGGAGAAGTGCATGCAGTGGGCTTTCAGACAAAAGAGCCACAAAGATTCTGAGGGGACTGCAGTTTCTCTCTGATGAGGAGGGGCTGGGAGACCTGTAGCTGTTTAGCCTGCAGAAGAGAAGACCAAGAAGAGATCTTATCTATACTTGCCAATACCTACAGGGTGAGGGCAAGAGGATGGGCCCAGGCTCTTTTCAGTGGTGCCTAGTGACAGGACAATGGGGCAATGGCCACGAACTGGAACACAGGAGGTTTCACTTGAACATAAGGAAAAACTGCTTCATTTTTAAGGTGCCACAGCCCTAGCCCAGACAGGTTGTGGAATCTCCTGCTCTAGAGACTTTCAAAACCCAGCTGGACATGTTCCTGTGCAGCCTGATCTGGGTGAATTTGCTTCAGCAGGAGAGTTGGACTGGATGATCTCTGGGTCCAACTCCTGCCATTCTGTGATTTTGTTTCATGGCCAACATCATTCAACCAAGCTGCAGCTCTGCATCCTCGCTGGGAGGAGCCCCCTCCCCACTGTTCTGTCAAACTGGGAGCAGGAAAAAGCAGTGGGAAGGGCCCAGCTCAGGAGACAGCCTGATATCCCCATCCTTGGTGCAGCTGAAGCTGGCAGCCCCAGGCCACTGCTGTGGCAGGTGCCTCCAGGCTCTGACAGTGCTGCCCTAGGCTCCACTCCTGCTCTCTCACTGGGTGCTGGGGCCAGCAGACCAGATCAACAGCCATGTCCAGTGCATGGGCAGAGAGGGGAAGAGGCAGCAGGGCTGTGGTTCTGTTCATGTTTGCAGGTAGCAACTGCAAGTCTCTCTCTGCAAAGTACCACCCAAAATAGCCTCCTTCTGGGATAAGCTGGTGACTCCCAGCAGCTACAAGAAAATTCTGCCTCTCTGCCTCTGCTACACTGAAAGCTGTGCTGCAGGAGTCATTAACCAAGCAGAACCTCACTCTGCCTGGAGGACCAGAGGAAAGCCAAGGAGACATTCAGGGTAAGGAGTTCTGGAGGGAAATCCAAAGAGCTTTACTAAAAGGACTGCAGAGCTATGTCTTGCCCACAGCAAGAGAGCAGCCTGGCATGGAAAAAAACCCAAAACCCTGTTGGCTGGAAGAGACAAGGCCTGGAGGCAACAGGCCAGAAGGAGATGGAGGTGATGTGACCCACAAGGACTAGCAGAAATTCTGCAGATGCTGCTGGAGCATTTGTGGACCTTGGGGCAAAGCACTGGTTCTGATAATGAACAACAGCTGGAGCATGTCTGGACACACACCTACCCAGGAGAAAGACTGAAACAACTGAAGACCAGATTTGTGCATAAGAGTGGGAAGTTCTAGAACCACTGGTGAAGTCTTCAGTGCAGGCAACAAGCAAGAGAACAAGCTAGAGATGCTGTGTCATCATGTGGGGCATCTGTACCTGGACTGCCTCACTGCTCTCACTGCAAAAACATCTCATCCAGAAGCCGGAAATAACTGGCAAGGGCTTGGAGACCAACAACAGAATTCATGGGATGTGACACCTTATATGGGAGGAATCACAAAATGGTGGGGGGTGGAAGGGACCTCAGAAGATTGTCTAGCCCAACCTCCCTGCGAGGGCAGGATGACCAAGTGTGCTCTGTAGCATGACTGCTCCACTCTGGTGAGACCTCACCTGCAGTGCTGTGTCCAGCTCTGGAACCCTCAGCACAGGAAAGATGTGGACCTGATGGAGAGGGTCCAGACGAGGCCTACCAAGGGGCTGGAGCACCTCTGCTATGAGGACAGGCTGAGGGAGTTGGGGTTGTTCAGCCTGGAGAAGTCTGCAGGCAGACCTTAGAGCAGCCTTCCAGTACCTGAAGGGAGCTACAGGAAGGCTGCAGAGGGACTGTTTGCAAAGGCCTGTAGTGACAGGATGAGAGGCAATGTTTTAAAATGAGAGAAGAACAGATTTAGATTGGATGTTAGGAACAAGTTCTGCACCATGAGGCTGCTGGAACACTGCAACAGGTTGCCCAGGGAGGTGGCTGAGGCCCCATCCCTGAAGATACTCAAGGTCAGGCTGGATAAGGCTCTGAGCAAGCTGATCTAGTGGAGGATGTCCCTGCTGTCTGCAGGGGGTTTGGACTGGATCACCTTTGGGGGTCCCTTCTAACCAAACCATTCTGTGATTCTGTGACTTAGTGTTCTCTGCAGAAGAAATGGATGAAAATGGACAAGACAAAGATCTATAAAACACTGAATGATGCCAAGGTGAACACAAACCAGTTATTTTCTGATTCTTCCAACCTAAAAGTTAGTGACAACAAAGTGGAACTGGTGCCACTGAGGAGTAACAAACCCAGAAACTTCTTTGCAGAGCCTCCCACTAAGCTGCACAGCTCATCACTGTCACATACTGAGGATGCCAAACCTTGACACGGGCACAAAAAAATGTGTGGGCAGATGCACAGAAGCAAAGTCCATGAAGGACTTGCATGCTGCTTCTATCTTTGGACATCAAGGAAAAGCTGGACTTAGGAAAGTAGGAGAAATACTTTTATCTGCTTATGTTGTTTCAATATCCTGTCCTAGGCATCCACCTTTTAATTTTGTTTTTGCAAAGGGAAATTAGAAGGGAACCCTGAGAGTGCACCTCAACAGCCCCCAGACTTCCTTAGTGGTCAAAGAGCTGTTGGCCATTGCCTGGGGATGCTGTGCCTAAAACAAATAGGAAATACCCACTGGGCTTCCCCAGGCATCCTCCTCCTAGAGCTGAGTTGCACAGCTTGGTCATGGACAGTGACCAGCTGAATAGGAGGACCCAGGACATGATAGAGCTTGAAATTGAGAGGTTAAAAATAAAGAGGTGAGAGGACAAATTTCGGCAAGAAATGGTTGCTAAACCTTTAAGAAGGGTGCCTACATGTGCATAACTGAGCAGTCTTATCAGTGCCCTTTCTACCTCACACCTCTCTCCTTGCATCTGTCTCCCCAGAGTCAAGGCTGCTTCAGGTGGAGAAGCCACCCCTAGGTCACAAAGATGGGGGAAATGGAACAGATGAAGCAGGAGGCTGAGCAGCTGAAGAAGCAGATTGCGGTAATGCTGGCGACAGTCACGACACTGCTGAGAGAGCCTCTGCCCCCCTGCCTCCCACTTCTCCTCCTGTCACAACCTGGTTGTTGAGCTTTCTCCAGTTACATTCTCTGAGCCCTCTGCAGTCCTGCACAGCTAATGGAGATCTTCAGAGCATGGAGGGGTGGGAGAGGGTGGTGGAAGGGGAGGGGGAGAAGAGAGGACTCCATGAGAAGTAGCCACTGGTATTGTTTCTGTGGAAGGGCAAAGATCATAGTGTGTCCCTAGAACCTCTTCTGCCTGGGAGACAGCTGGTGTTCTGCCAGGCAGGAGGATCCATGGAAAGTGGGTAGCACAGGGAACTGGATGCTGAGCAGCTTTTGTCTCACCTTCCTGATGTTTGACTGGCACTGAGGTGTCCCAGTCACAGCCCAGGATTCCACTGTGGTGGCCGCAATCCAACCACAGCACAGCCATAGCTCCCCCAGGCATGCTCTTGAGTTTGTCTTGCCATTGCTTTCACCCCACAGCTTTGTTCTGTCTCATTTGCTCCTCTCTTCCTCAGGATGCCCGGAAAGCCTGTGCAGACACAACGCTTGCTCAGGTAAGGGACAGGGCTGGATGGGCAGGGGAGTGTGTGGGGAATCAGCCAGCAGCACTCCCAGGGGTACTCTCTCCAGTTGGGAAGCAGTTAGGAGGCAGAGATGTGGGGAGCAGTAAAGCTCCTACCAGCCCAAGATCAATTCCTTCTCTCTCCTCATCCTTTCCTCAGATTGTGTCTGGAGTGGAGGTCGTTGGCCGCATCCAGATGCGGACCCGAAGGACCCTGCGCGGGCACCTGGCCAAGATCTACGCCATGCACTGGTCCACAGACTCCAAGTGAGACATGCTGCTGACCTGCGGGGTGCAGGGCAGCACACGGGTGTGGAGGGCAAGACGCTCTACTGGCAAGAGAGCTATTAACGTGATCTTCCTCTCCCACAGACTTCTGGTGAGTGCCTCACAAGATGGGAAGCTGATAGTGTGGGACACATACACAACCAACAAGGTAGGAGTCCCCTGGCTCTGGCACCCTGGGGGCATGGGGTGGGCCCCCTCGCCCTGCCGCCTCTGCAGTCTCAACACTGGTTCTTGTCCTGCCAGGTTCATGCCATCCCTTTGCGTTCTTCCTGGGTCATGACCTGTGCCTATGCCCCCTCAGGCAATTTTGTGGCCTGTGGGGGCCTCGACAACATGTGCTCCATCTACAACCTCAAGACTCGTGAAGGCAACGTCAAAGTGAGCAGGGAGCTCTCAGCCCATACAGGTGTGCGTGCTGCCTACCTGCAGCCTGGGTGCCCCCTGCTTCCAAGCCCCACTCTCCCAGCCCTGACTGGCTGCTCATATTTGCCTGTGCCTGCCTCCTAGGTTACCTGTCCTGCTGCCGATTTCTTGATGACAACAATATCGTGACTAGCTCTGGAGACACCACGTGGTGAGTTGCCTTCTGCATCCTGGGGACATCCACTAAGGACAAACTGCTCCTGCACGGGGAGGCCATGCAGAGCACCTTAGGAAGCCAGATTTACTCTTCCTCCATTGGAGGAGGAGGGATTCTTTTCCCAGCTGAAGTCAGGTCAAGATGTAAGTCTCTGGGTGAAGCTGTAGGCACCATGCTGCCAGCTCTTAATGGCAGAAAACATCATAACTGCATGTGGGGCCCACACAGGTGCTCCACTTCTCAAGTCTTGCCCATTGCAAGGGACACCTGCAAAGCCAGTCCCTGGATCCTTTGGTCCCCAGCTCTCAGGTCCCACTGTGCTAGGACTGTGAGCACTGCTGAGCCTTTATTCATCCTCACCCCATCCCAATACCTCCTTTGGAAAAACCCCCTGTGTGAGGACATGACAGGATGCTTCATTTCATTGGACTGAATGATCTCCAGTATCTTTTCCAATCAAAACCGATCCTATGATTCCCATCAGGTTGATTTGCCTGGCAGTAATGTGGGGTCCCAGTGAACATGGGCTGTGCATCCCACCAGTGTGTGGACACAGCAGATAGGTCTGACTGACTGTCCCTGTTACCTCATAGAATCATGGAATGGTTTGGAAGGGACTTCCAAAGGTCATCTAGTGCAAAGCCCTGCAGTCAGCAGGGACATCCTCCACTAGAGCAGCTTGCCCAGAGCCTTGTACAGCCTCACCTTACAGTCTCCAGGGATGGGGCCACAACCATAGACTGAGAAACCTGTTGCAGTTTTCCAGCACCTTCATGGTGCAGAGCTTGTTCCTAACCTCCAATCTAAATCTGCTCTTCTCTCATTTCAAACCATTGCCCCTTGTCCTGTCACTGCAGGCCTTTGCAAACAGCCCCTCTGCAGCCTTCTTGTAGGCACTCATCAGCTACTGGAAGGTGTCCCTGTAGCCTTCTGCAGGATGAACAACCCCAGCTCCCTCAGCCTGTCCTCATAGCAGAGGTGCTCCAGCCCTCTGATCATCTTTGTGGCTCTCATCTGGACCTGCTCCATCAGGTCCTTGTCCTTCTTGTGTTGAGGGCTCCAGAGCTGGACACAGCACTCCAGGTGAGGTCTCAGCAGAGCAGAGAGGCAGAATCACCTCTCTCCATCTGTTGGCCATGCTGCTTTTGATGCAGCCCAGGCTGCCATTGGTCTTCTGGGCTGCAGGTGCCTGTTACTGGCTCATGTCCAGCTCCTCATCTAGCAGCACCCCCAAGTCCTTTTCTGCAGGGCTGGTCTCAATCTCATCATCCCCCAGCCTGGATTGATACCCAGGGTTGCCTTCTGTCAGCATTCCCTTCAGCTGTTGCAGTGATGAGAGCAAGGTCCAGCCTCACTCCCCCCAGTCTTAGTTTTCCTCTGCTTTGGCAAACATATGAGCAGCACGGCTGTCAAGAGAGATTCTGTTGTGTGCAGTTGATTCTAGGGGTACATTCCACTCATTTCCCCATGCTGTAGCCAGGTCCATGACTTCCCTCCTATGCTTTGTGAGTGAGGCAGCTCCTCAGTGCTGCAGGTCTGCTCTGCTTGGTTTGACTCTGAGAAGTCTTCTCCTCTCCCACAGCGCACTCTGGGACATCGAGACAGGGCAGCAGAAGACTGTGTTCATAGGTCACACTGGAGACTGTATGAGCTTGGCTGTCTCTCCAGACTTCAAACTCTTCATCTCTGGGGCTTGCGATGCTACTGCCAAACTGTGGGACGTGCGGGAGGGCTCCTGCCGCCAGACCTTCTCAGGGCACGAGTCCGACATCAATGCCATCTGCGTACGTATGCTCCAGGGGCAGGGACAGACTAGCTCTGAAACAGGGGCTTGGGACAAGATTGACAGAAGCTGTCACAGTCATGTGGGGAATAGGAGTTTCAGGAGACCATGACCCTGTTATCCAACCTGAAGCAGGGAGGGCCTGAGTTCACTGAAGTTCACAGCTGGCTCTTTCCAGATGCTGGGGCACCGAAGCATCTAGGTCTAACTCCAAGCACTGCTTGGACTCAGCCATCACACTCTGGTCTGTGAAGCTCAGCAGCCTAATGCAGGTGTTGGTTCAGCTTTGCTCACAGCAGCTTTTGGGAACCATGGGTCAGTCATGCTCCAGGAGCCCTGGCACAAGATGGCATAGGAATACTTAACTCAGCTGAGGGTCTCAGTCAGCTCCAGAGGGCAGAGGTGGGAGCTTGGGATCACAGGGAGATCTTCTGAAAGGAAATCTTCACAGAAGACAGCACAGACATTTAGGGGCAACTATTCCCCTTAAAGTCATGGGTGCAAAACAGAGTCCTAGAGATGGCAGGTCCAGAAACACATCAGTGTAATCCCAGCAGCTATCCAAATGTGTGCCAGCTTCCTGCAGTATCTGCTGCTTGAACCACCCTCCACTGGCTTCAACTAGTACAGATGTTCTTACCTCTCCCATAGCTGCCCTACTAGTCATGATATTGTGCCACACACAGGAGCTCTTTTTAGCACCTCAAAGCAAGGACACATATGGTATGAGGGTATGGGTATGAGAATCAGACAAAGGCTCTTGTGGCTCTGAATCATGCCAGACCCCCTCTGAGGGATAATAGATGGACGGTTGTCAAGCCCTAAACTCACGGCACCGGGATGTCTTGAAATAGCCCAAAGTCCTTTGCTTTCTTGAGGTGGAAGGGGCTTCCTAGGTCTTAGGAGAAGCACCAGTTGTCCCCTTCAGCAGACTCCACTTTTAGAACCCAGTCTCGTGGCCCAGTGGCTTGTCACACCTCTGCGGTTTGCTGGGGGGTGGCAGGGAGGCAGAGGAGTTGAGGCAATCTGCAAGGCACGGGCTGCTCACAGTCTGGGGTGTGCCCTCCCTAGTTCTTCCCCAACGGCGAGGCCATCTGCACGGGCTCGGACGACGCCACCTGCCGCCTGTTTGACCTGCGGGCGGACCAGGAGCTGCTTGTCTACTCCCACGAGAGCATCATCTGCGGGATCACCTCTGTCGCCTTCTCCCGCAGCGGCCGCCTCCTGCTCGCCGGCTACGACGACTTCAACTGCAACATCTGGGACTCTCTGAAAGCAGAGCGTGTGGGTGAGTGGCTCCTGGACATCTCTGTCGTTCCCTACAAGGTCATCTGTCCCTTACAAAGGGAAGGAAAAGCCTTTTCTTTCTCCATAAGCAGCACGCCACAGCCAGTACAGCCCTTTTGTGCAGAGCTAGTGTTGCTAATGTAAAGAAATCAGGACAGTTTCAAGGAGAGAAAGAACATTCAGGTCCCTGTTAGCTACAAGTCCTTGCAAGCACCAGTAATATTTCCTACTTTATCCAAGCCTTTGCCAATTGCCAGTTCCAGCTACTCACCATGCCACCTTGTTGGCCAGACACTAGCCTGAGCATGGACCTGGGCTTCTGTCCAGCATCTTTGGATGCTCTGTGATTCTGTTCACGCACAGAATCCACCCAAGTGCCATTTTTCTTCCAGATGCAGCTTCTGGCTTCCAAAAAATGTATAGTGCAGCCCTCCAGCAGCATTGCTCTTCCTCAGTCTCATCAGTGACACCACCCTTTCTTAGTCCTACCATTGCTCCCCATGTGGAAGCAGTTGCAGAGGGATTCAGCTAGCCAGACCTTCCCAAGAATGTTCTTTGTAGGCTGTATGTGCCATGCATAAATGCTCTTGTTCTTGCTAGCCACAGACTGATTGTACCATGTTGTGCAGGAGCAGACAGCACAGGGGGTGTAGGCACACAGCCTACAGTGCACATCCTCAGCATGCTCTACACCTTTCTCTCTCACAGACCCTGCTTCTTTTCCTGACCTCTCTTCTTTCCACCCTCATAGGAATCCTTTCTGGCCATGACAACAGAGTGAGCTGCCTGGGGGTGACAGCAGATGGTATGGCCGTTGCCACTGGCTCCTGGGACAGCTTCCTCAAGATCTGGAATTGAGGAGAGCAGCAGAGAGGGGAAGCGCAGCAGGAGCACAGTCCGCAGCCTGAGTCCATGCGAGCAGCATCGCCAGCTGAGCACAAACGAAACGCCCACCCACCACTCCCACTTGTCTCTAGACACTTGTAGGGGTCTCCCAGAGTGAAAAGGATAGGTTGGGGATGGGGAGCAGGAGCTGGGGAGCAGGAGCTGAGGAGCAGGAGCACACACACTGGCCCCTCTCTCCACCTCTAAACAGGCCCAGCGGTTTCCAGCCTCGTGCAGGCTTGAAGACCTGCACAATACAGTTCATTGTCTCAGGACTTTACAGTACACTCAGACACCCTGCATCTTCCTTCAAACACCTCTACCCATGTTGAAATCCATCCCTCCACAGACCTCTCATTCAACAACTCTGTCCCTGACTTAACTCTACCTAGCTTCTCTGGGAAGCTGTCCTCTATCCCTCCAGACAGCCTCAGAGATGCACTGTATCAAAGATATCTATCATGCAACCTCAACCCAAAAGCTAGCATAACACTGGGCTCACTTTCCACTGGAGAAGGCTTAGTTCAAGTCTGCCTATGCACAGATGAGGGAAAGGAAGCCCTCAGAACTACAAGAGTACCAGGGAATGTTATATTGAGTCTTATTTATTGCATGCTTCTTGCTGTTCCTTCTTTTTGCCTCACTCCTGCATTGTGTGGTGACCCTGTCTACCCAGTAGTCATCAACCCCTGTTTCCAAGCCTCTTCTAGATCTTTGTAGCCCTGACAAATAAAGCAAGTTCACATACGCACTGCAGGCTGTCTTCTTTCTAGCATTGCTATGAGCTACTGCAAACCCAACTCCTCTGAACACTGCCTGCTGACCCCATCCAGAGAATGTCTCATCCGCAGGCCTTGCTCTGCCTCAAAGTCCCAAGAAGAGTTCCTCATCTCTGGTTTAGCTGGGAAGAGGCTGTTAGGCCTGAGGCTTACTACCCTACAAGTGAAAACCCTTGAGTACAGCACACAGCTATCACACTCAGCTTCTGCTGCACTTGGTGGCTGACAGTGACATTCTGAGGTCCTGGTGAAGAGCTGAAGGTCAACAATATGCAGAGACTTAGGACTGTGCATGAGTAGCTTGACCTACTCTTCTCTCATCCTATTTGGTATCTACCCTCCATAGCAGACCCTTGCAGTAAGCTACAATCCTGTGTGTAGTTTGAGAATACTGTCGGTGCACCAGAACTCCAGAAGCAACACAAGATGCACCAGTCTCCTGCAGAGCTGCAGCTTCCCAGCCCACTCTATAGTGCATAGGCCCAAGGGCAGACCCTTCCCAACCCAGCTACAAGAGTGGCATGTTACAGGCAGAGGACACAGGTGAGTAGTAGAGTTAATGAAAGACTGAACTATGTGTTCCTAAATCCTCATCTTCAAAGAATGGCTTGAGTTGGAAAGGACCTTAAAGATCACTCAGTTCCAACTCCCCTGCCAGGGACACCTCCTCACTAGACCACATTGCTCAAAGCCTCATCCAAGCTGGCCTTAAACACTTCCAGGTATGAGGTGTCCACAGCTTCTCTGGGCAACCCCTCTCAGTGTTCCACCACCCCCCTAGTAAAGAGCTTCTTCCTAATGTCCAATCTAAATCTACCCTGCTCTAGTTTAAAACCATTGTCTTGATCCTCTTACCACACACCCATAGTCCCCCCTCCAGCTTTCCCATAGCCCCTCCAGGTACCAGAAGGCTGCTCTAAGGTCTCCCTGAAGCCTTCTGTTCTCCATGTTGAACAGACCCAGCTCCCCTCAACCTGTCCCCATAGGAGAGGTCCTCTAGCCCTCTGGCCCCACTCCAACAGATCCATGTCCTTATTGTGTTGGGGTCCCCAGAACTGGACACAGGTGGGGTAAAACAAGAACAGTGCACTGGACAAGCAGGAGGCTCCTGCTGTCCTACCAGGCTGTAAATACAGTCAGAAATTTAATAAAAGTTTGCTACAGGTAAGAAACCTGCACTAAGTCAATAAAAGTGATACACAACAGAGGACAGGCTGTGCTGTACATAGAACAGGTGAAGCTGGGGGAAGGGACTGTGCTCTCCCCTTGCCCCAGAGGGTGAGGTGAGAAGAGTGACCACAAGTCTGGAGTTTCAGTCTATTACAGGATTTCTCCCCTCAGAAGATTCTCAAAACATAATATCAAAGCTCAGCAAGATGCCCAGAACAGGAAATCCCTAGCTCTCCACAAAGGGGCATTGCTGGTTCTCTTTGTTCAAGTCACTCCAAGCATAGTTCCCAGATTTGAGGCTCCTGCTTGGATCCACAGTCACTTCCTTCTCCCCAAGGTTCTCTCCCAACACATGCCTCTTACCCTAGAGAAATTAAAAGAAAAGTTAATTGAGGCTTTGTTAATTCTCAGTGGAACATGCAGCCCATTTTCAGGCCCTTCATCTTTGGCTCTCCTGTGACAATGTCTAGGAGCAAAGGACTTCTTTCTACAGCCTAAAGAGAAAGGATGCACAGGAACAGGCAATATCACAAGGCCAAAAATACAGACATTGAACAAGACTCAGAGGCATGCAGGGACAAGACTGACTCACAGAAAACTACTTATGGAGCCACCAGGCTTTACAGGCCTAGGAGGCCACAGTTCCAAATTGAGGCCATACAAAATACAGAAGTTTTTCAGCCCATTCTCCCTCCCCCAGTACCACTCATTAAGCTTTACCTGGCGAGGGGCAGGAGCACTGGGGGAATTATCATCTTGTAGGATGCTGAGGGGAGAGCGGGCAGCTCCACCAGCTGCTGCCAGGACTTTGCTGGCGGTTTTGCGTTTCATGGGCTTGCTCCCTAGCGACAGGAGGAAAAAGAAATGTGTCACAACAAGGCTGGAGGCTCCTGCCCTTTATGATCTAGTCTGCTTGCCAGCACAGCAGAATGTTACCCAAGCACTTCCAGGTAAATTGATCACAGAAAGGCTGAAGTTGGAAGTGAGCTCTGGAGGATGTCTGGCCTGCCCACCCTGCTTCAGCAGGGCTACATAGAAGCCCAGGACTATGTCCATGTGGCTTTTTAATATATCCAAGAACAGAGACTCTGTAACCTCTCTGGGCAGCCTGTTCCAGTACATGGTCACCCTCACAGTGAAAAAGTGCTCCCTGGTGTTCAGATGCAGCCTCCTGTGCTCCAGTTTGTGCCCGTTGTCTCTGGTACCATCCCTTGGCACCTGGCTCTCCCCTTCACATACTCTCCCTTCAGATCCCCCTGAGCCTTCTCTTCTCCACACTGAACAGTCCCAGTTTCCAGTCCCTCCTCATAGAAGGGAATCTCCCAGGGAGCTTTCTGAAGCAGTCTAAAGACTCCCAGAACCACTCCCACCCTCACCCCCCAGCTCATCCCAAAGCATTCCAAGGTCACACAGAACAGGCCTCCAAAATTCCAAGCCTGTGTTGTCAGAAGGGTGAAGAGCTGTCACTGACCTCTGTAAACTACCAACTAAAAAAACTATATATGCAATTTTTCAACTCCTGACAGAAATCAGTCTCATAAAGGAACAACTCCCAAAGGGGTGTCCGCAGTACCAGCTTGAGAGACACAAAGCCAAGCTATCCCAGGTGGTGGGAGACAGCTGAACTGGGGTGGGAGGACACGCACATGGTTTCTGTAAGCAAGCAAGCCCGAAAAGAGGCACCGGAAGGTGCTGACCTGCTTGTACCACGGGCCGTGCACCTCCCCAGGCACATGGAGCCTCCGCCGTGCCATCCCCCACCCCCAGCACTTACCCGAGGAGAAGCCATGCCCGGCAAGGCGGGCTGGCCAAGCCGGGGCCGCGCAGGGGAGGGCGGCGTCTCCATCTTCTCCTCCGAGACCACCGCGGCCGCTCCTGGGCCTCCAGCGGGCAGAGAGCTCCGCCGGGCCGGCTCCTCGGCGCAGCAGGCGGTGTCTGGCGGCGCCGGCTCTTGCGCCACGGCCTCAGCACCGAAGGTCTCGCCGAGCTGCTTCACCAGCTGATCCACACTGTCTGACGGGGAAGGAGGAAGGGATGGAGGACAGCGTGAGCCGCCCAGCTCTGGCCAGTTACCTTCTCAGGACGGAGTGGGACATCTCACTCACCGCTCCACACGGCTCTCGTGGGCGTGCGGAAGATACCGGGCGTTGGCGAGCGCGGGTCCCGGTCCTGACTGATACCCACCGCCGGCTCGGCGGGGCCGGGCTGAGGGCTGCCCGTCGGGGAGCTCACCACCTGCGAAGCGGGCAAGGGTGAGAACCAGGGACGGGGAGAGCAGTTGTGGGCGGGAAGGCGCCTACCTCAATGGGGGTGCGCGGGATGCCGGCGCTCGGGGAGCGGGGGTCGCTAACATGAGCCAGGTGCTTGTTGCGGAGGACCGCGGGGGTAGCCGGGGTACTGCCAGAGACCCCCATGGCAGCGGGCACCGCAGCGCTCTTCCTCCTGCTCCGCCCGTCGCCACCATTCAAATCTCCCGCGCGCCGCGCAGCGCCCCTCCCATTGGTCCTCCTCCCGCAGGGACGGGGCGTGCCCCGTCCTGCCCCCGCCCGCCCGTTTCCCATAGCCCCTGCCCGACACGTAAGGGCCCGGCCCAGCCACCTGTCCATCTCCGGCAAGCGCCTGCCCCTGCGCCGCTCTGCTCCTCTCAGGGAGCCCGGCGCCTCCTCCTGGGCCGATGAAAGGTGGCTGCGATTGGGCCAGCCGGCCCCACGGCTTGGCTGCCGGCGCGCCCCCGAGGCCCGGCACTGGCCGGAGCCTGCCTGACGACGCCGGCCGCGATTGGCTAGGGCGGGGCGGTGGGTGGTGCTGCACCGAGCCGCTGTCATGGCGGAGCTGAGCGAGGTGCTGCTTTCGGTGTTGTCGTCCATCCGGGTGCCCAAGGCCGGCGACCGGGTCCACAAGGACGAGTGTGCCTTTTCGTTTGACACGCCGGTAAGCGCTCCCCGCCGCCGCCGGCCCGCCCGCCCGCCTCGCCGGGATGCACCCCCCAGCTCCGGCCTGTTCCCAGCCCAACCGCCCGGTGTGACGGCGCCCGCGCAGAGCGCCATGGGACTTGTGGTTCCCTGGTGGCGGAGCGGGCCGTGGCCGGGCGGAGTGCGGCGTCTCCCGGGACTACAGCGCCCAGCCTGCCCCGCGACGCGCCCCTCCCGGCCGCGGCGAGCTGGGGGCTGTAGTTCTGGGGTCTAGAGTGGGCGTGGGCAGGTCGGTCGGTGGCGACCCGGCCCCGCTCACCTGGACACAGGGTGCCCCCCAGTCCCCTCCCTCCGCTGGTCGAGTCTTGCCGGGAGTTTTAGTCCTGCCGGGGGGGCGGCGCCCTGTACCCGGCTTGGTGGTGTGGGGAGGACCAGTGGTCCCGCCCTGCCCGGGTCTGAGCTGCCCCTCTGGCCTTATCGCGGGGCCTGGCCCGGCAGACGGAGGATGAATCGGTGCTGTGTCATTAAGATGGCAGTGGTCTCTTCTCCAGCTGTCTCCATCTCGCAGCTATCCCTTCTTCTTCTTCTTCCTCTCTCTCTATCCTTAGCCTAAGCAAAGCTGTGGAGGCCTAGGCGGCGGGAGGGTGAGGTCGCCCCCTTGGCCTTCTCAGCTGGAGACTGTCTGGGGTCGTGGTCCAGCCCACCAGGAGAAATAGGCAGCGGCTGGAAGCTGCGGATCCCTGAAGGCAGCGGCACACGGCAGCCTGGCCCTCTTTCCCTTCCTGAGCCCTATGGTGATACCTGACTCTCTGCACCCTGCTCTGACTCTCAGAATGCGAGGGGTTGGAAGGGACCTCCAGAGATCCTGTCCCACCTATTTAATGTTGGGAAGCTTGAGAGCTTTTTAGTGGTTTCTCTCATTTCCAGCCACTGCCTTGGGGACACTTGCCCTTTCAGTTTAAAAAGGGTGTCTCTGCTGAACAAGCATGGTGTTTGTAGTATAAGGAGGGCTCATTCTGTGTGCATGTCAGAGATTCTCACAAGCTTTTGAATGCAGCAGCAAAGACACAGTGGTCTGCTCACTTTCCTTCCTGTAGTTTGGCCAAGTTCCTTGTGGCACTGAGAATCCTCTTTTGGTCAGGGTGGTAACAATGGTACTGTGCTCTGAAGGTGCAGACTGTGTGTGCTAAGGACGTTTTGTGAGATGAGTTTCAGAGGACTCTTGCTTAGGCTTTGCTGATTTGGTAGCATCCTGCCATAAAGGACCAGGCAAAGAGGTTTATAAATGCATCATCTTGGCAGCAGTACCTGTTCTGAGGCAGCCAGGCTGGCTGAGGCTTGCCATCTTATTTCTGCCTAGCCACTCAGTATGCAGGAAGGATCTAATTAATAATAAGCAGTGTTCCTAGAGGTAAGCCTGTGCTTATCCTAGCAGCTGGAATGGCATTCTCTACCACCTCCCTTCACTTCTTTACATCTCCTTCCTTCCAGGAGTCAGATGGGGGTTTGTATATCTGCATGAACACGTTCCTGGGCTTTGGGAAGCAGTATGTGGAGAAGCACTATCAGAAAACAGGCCAGCGGGTCTACCTGCACCTCAAGAGGACTCGTAAGCTGGTAAGAAATCAGACCACAGACAGCCACACTGGCTCTGAACTTGAGGGCTGAGTTATGTTTCTGTGTTCATCAGATAGAGAGTTTCCTCTCCTAAAGCCTAGCTGATATTTTCCTTGGTGAGCTGAGCTCCACCAGTTCTTCAGCTCTGCTTGTTTTATGGATTGCTGCCACTGTTTCTGCCTGGCCTCTTTCTGTTTCCAGAGTAGCTTCATTTCAGTCATGGAATCACAGAATTGTTTTGGTTGGAGAAGACCTCTAAGGTCATCGAGTCCAACTGTCAACCTGAGACCACCATGGTCCTTAAAACAGAACCCCAAGTGCCATGTTCACATATTTCTTGAGCCACCTCCCAGGGCAGCTGGTTCCAATTCCTGACCACTCTTGCAGCAAAGAACTTTTTCTAATCTCCAACCTAACCCTCCCCTGGCACAATTTCAGGCCATTTCCTCTCATCTATCACCTGACACTAGGAGGAAGAGACCAAGCCCCATCTCACTCCAACCTCCTTTCAGGGAGATGTAGAGAGCAATGAGCTCTCGGGCTCCTCTTCTCCAGACTGAACAACCCTAGGTCTCTCAGCAGCCCCTTCCCATGTCTTGGAAGCTGGTGTGCCAGAGCAAAACTCAAGCTCTTACCACACACAAGAGAAGCCCAAGAACCTGATGCAACCACCACACAACCACAGAATCACAGAAAGGTGGGGTTGGAGGGCTTGCCATAGCTTTCCTGTCCCCCTAACTTTATTTCTTTTCAATGGAATAGAAGGAAGAAGACACCAGCTCCAGTGCTGGAGACCCCCCAAGAAAGAAACCAACTCGCTTGGCTATTGGTAAGAAAGCAATTGTGTCCTGCATTGTCCTCGTGGCTTTGAACCAGTTGTCTGCAAGTGCCTGGCTTTGTGGCAAACTCACAGCTAGTATCTCAGACTGGGTCGGTGTCATGTGATCTGGTGTGCCTCAGGTGGGCACTGCCTGGAAGGCCCTTGCTGGGGTGATGGTTTTGTTCTGTTCTGTGTTCAAAGTCATGTTGTGTTTTCTGTAGGTGTTTTGCATCCTCCTAACTCCGTTTGCCTGACTCAGCTTGGTGTGGGTATTTGTGATCTGGTGGAGAGCAGCTCTGGGGAAAGGGACCTGGGAGTCCTGGTGGACAGAAGGATGCCCATGAGCCAGCAATGTGCCTGGTGGTCAAGAAGGCCAAGGGCATCCTGGGGTGGATTAGAAGGGCTGTGGTGAGTAGGTTGAGAGAAGTTCTTGTGGCCCTCTACTCTGCCCTGGTGAGGTCACATCTGGAATATTGTGTCCAGTTCTGGGCCCCTCAGGTCAAGAAGGACCTCAGGGAACTGCTTGAGAGAATCCAGCACAGAGCCACAAAGATGCTGAAGGCAGTGGAACATCTCCCTGCTGAGGAAAGGCTGAGGGAGCTGGGGCTCTTTAGCCTGGTGCAGAGGAGCCTGAGGGGTGACCTCATTCATGTTAATCAAGTTGTGAAGGGCAGTGTGGGGAGGATGGAGCCAGGCTCTGCTCAGAAATGCAGAGTTGGTTGGGGAGAAGCCTAATGAAACTCAACAAGCTAAATGTAGATTTCTGCATCTGGGAAAGAACAACCTCATGGACTGGGAAGGGTTGGGGACTGATCTGTTGGACAGCAGCTCTGGGGATAGGGACCTGGGGGTCCTGGGGGACAGAAGGATGCCCATGAGTCAGCAATGTGCCTTTGTGGCCAAGAAAGCCAAGGGCATCCTGGGGTGGACTAGAAGGGCTGTGGTGAATAGGTTGAGAGTGGTTCTCCTGCCCCTTTACTTTGCCCTGGTGAGGCTACCCTGGAATGCAGTATCCAGTTCTGGGCTCCCCGGGGGCTGAGGGGAGTGGAACACCTTATGATGAGAGGCTGAGAGAGCTGGGGCTGTTTGGGCTGGAGAAGAGCAGCCTCAGGGGCATCTCATCAATGTTGATCAACACCTAAAGGGTGAGTGTCAGGAGGATGGAGCCAGACTCTTCTCAGTGGTGTCCAGTGACAGGACAAGAGGCAGTGGACACAAACTGGAACCCAGGAGGTTCCACATAAACATAATAAAAATTTCTTCCCTGTGAGGGTGCCAGAGCCCTGGAGCAGGCTGCCCAGAGAGGCTGTGGAGTCTCCTTCTCTGGAGACATTCCAAACCCTCCTGGATGTCTTCCTGTGTGATTGACTCCAGGTGCTCCTGCTTCAGCAGAGAGGCTGTGCTGGGTGATCTTCAGAGGTCACTTCTAGCCCCTACCATTCTGTGATTCTGTGAATATTGCATTGGTCAGTCTGGGTCCATTGCTCTGGCTGTGCTCCCTCCCAGCTTCTGCTGCACCTGCACGCTTGCAGGATGTGGGAAGTTGAAAAGTCCTCGACGTCTTGTCACCAGCTGAAAACAGCAGAGTATCATCAGCATTCTTCTCATGCCCATTTTCATGCCGAATTCCACACCTGGCACTATTCTAGCTCTTGAGAAGGAAAGCCAAGCGCTTCACCAGCCCAAAGCAGCACTCCCTCCGAAGCCCTTCGCTTGCTGGGAGCTGACCACTAGAGGGAGTCAGACCCGGGGCCCTGCACGGCTGCGCTGTGCTGGCTGCTGCCTGCCTGTGTCGTTGTGTAGCGGACACCCAGAGACTCCTGCTGCCTCAGCACCAACACCAGCACTGACTGTCCACTGCTTGTTGCTTTTCTGGTGAGGTGAATGGAGTCCTAAAGGTTTCTTGGAGCACAACTGAGACTAGAATCTCTGTTTGCTCAGACAGCCAGTGCCATCTACGTGATTATGCTGGCTTTGGAGAGGTGAGGCCTAGTCTGCCGTTTGTGAGTTATTTGTGCTTCCTCAGTCCTGTAAAGGTCTTGAGACAAGAGTTGTCACTGGCTCAGGAAACAGCTGCCTGAAATAACAGCTTTGTGACCTGGATGGAGTGGGACAGTAGAAAGGAATTGCCCCATCAGGGAGTGGTCTGAAATCTAGGAGGAGATTCTGTTCCTCCATCTCCCTTCAGCCCAACTGTGGTGCTTTGGCTAATCCTGACATGGAAGAATTTTTTTAAGTATTAGAAACATTCAGGAGCAAAATGTCAGTGATTGCAAAATCACAGAATAGAATTGCTTTGGTTGGGAGAGACCAAAGAGTCCAACCATTCTCTAACTCTGCTAAGGCTGGGGCTAAACCATGTCCCTCAGCACCACATCTCTGCCTCTCTGAAACACCTCCAGGCATGAGGATTCAACCACTTCCCTGGGCAGCCTGTGCCAGTCTTTGAGAACCCTTTCAGTCAAGAACTTTCTTCTAATATCCGACCTAAACCTCCCTTGGGGCAACCTAAGGCTATTTCCTATTGTCCCATTGCTTGTTGCTAGGGAGAAGAGACCAACCCACACCTCACTCCAGCCTCCTGTCAGGGAGGTATAGAGAGCAATGAGGTCTCCCCTCGGTCTCCTTTGCTCCAGACTAAACAACCCCAGTTCCCTCAGCTGCTTCTCATAAGAGCTGTTCTTTGGACCCTCCACCAGCTTCACGGTCCTTCTCTGAACACTTTCATCTCTTTGCATCTCAGCTTCCCACTTCATGGAAAACAAATCTCTAGTACTTGCCTCTTAAGTGTTGGTTGAATGAAGTTTGTGGTGCCTCCCGATAAGCTCCTGTCTACATGTGGGTGAAAAAGAGCTGGGAAGCAGTCTGCTAGTTGAATCATAGAATCAATAAGGTTGGAAAAGACCTCAAAGATCATCCACTCCAACCTGTCACACAAGACCTCATGACTACTAAACCATGGCACCAAGTGCCACGTCCAATCTCCTCTTGAAGACCCACTTCCTCATCCTCCTTCAGAAGATTCACAGAACCACCCAGAAGGACCTCATCAGTCTGTTTTAATTTGTTTGGTGTTCAGAAGCTGTGTAACACCCTGAGGGATTGTGTATTGTTTAACTGTGTGAAGTGGTGCCAGGAGATCTCCCTGGGATGTGCTGAGGAGGCACAGAAGAGGATTATCTGGGTGTGTTGTTGCAGGATGCTGGTGACTGGTTTTAGGTATTTCTAAAGCCACTCAGGCTGGCAGCAACTGGAGAGTTGCCAGGATGACAGAATGTGAGGGGTTTGAGGAGACCTCCAAAGATCATCCAGTCCAACTCCCCTGCCAGAGCAGCATCACCTAGGGCAGGTCACACAGGAACACATCCAGGTAGGTTTGGAATGTCTCCATAGAAGAAGATTCCACAACCTCTCTGGGCAGCCTGCTCCAGGGCTCTGTCATTTTCACAGTGGAAAAGTTTCTCCTATTCCTGTTGAACCTCCTCTGCTCCAGCTTGCACCCATTACCCTTTGTCCTGTCATTGGACATCCCTGAGCAGAGCCTGGCTCTGTCCTCCCCACACTGCCCTTCACACCTTGATCAACATGAATGAGGTCAGCCCTCAGGCTCCTCTGCTCCAAGCTCAAGAGCCCCAGCTCCCTCAGCCTTTCCTCAGCAGGGAGATGTTCCACTGCCTTCAGCATCTTTGTGTCTCCGTGCTGGACTCTCTCAAGCAGTTCCCTGAGGTCATTTTTTAACTGGGTGGCCCCAAACTGGACACAATATTCCAGCTGTGGCCTCACCAGAGCAAAGAAAAGGGACAGGAGAACCTCTCAGGACCTGCTTGCCATGCTCTGTCTAATCCACCCCTGGATACTCTTGGCCATCTTGGCCAATGTACTGTGAAGGATGAACAGCCCTGCTGTGCTTTGTCATGGCACTGTTCTGGCCATTGTCTCCAGAGCAGGTGGGGGTTTATTCTGGCTGTGGTCAGGGTCTGAAGATTCCTGAGCACCTCTACAAAGAGATGAGCAAAGCCAGCTTGTCGTCAGTAGGCTTGTCTTTGCTCCTGGCAAGTTCACAGCACCAGCAGAAACACTGGGGTCCAGAAATGGAGGAAAGGTTGTGGGTCATTGATCTAAGGCTTTGCTTGTTTCATGTAAGCGTGGGCAAAGCAGCTCTGCAGCCTGTTTGATTTTACCTGTTCCCCCCATGTTTTTCTCTTCCCCTAGGTGTCGAAGGTGGATTTGACATCACAGAAGAAAAGTTTGAATATGATGAAGATGTAAAAATAGTAATTTTCCCAGAGCATTTGGACATTCCTCACGACGGGCTGGAGGGGCTGCCAGACGTGGTCAGGGACCGGGTGTGTGTGCGGGGAGCTGTCTTTGCTTGGGTGGAGAAGGGGCTGCTGCCCTGTCCCGGGGGTCCTGCAGAGCTGCTGCCCCTTCTCAGCTTGCAGGGAGCAGGACCGAGGCTCCCGAGCGCTGCCCTGGGACTCGCGTCTCTGGGCCTACGCGTGGAGCGTTGCGGCTCTGGAAGCTGCTTCCCCTCTGCCCCTGACGCGTGCCTTGGCCGCTGTGCCCCTGCAGATCGCCAGCGCGGTGGAGGCCATCCTGACGGCAGACTCGGCGTCGCGGAAGCAGGAGGTGCAGGCCTGGGACGGGGAGGTTCGCCGCGTTTCCAAGCACGCCTTCTCCTTGCACCAGCTCCAGAATGATGTCCGCATCCCGCCCTGGTGAGCCTGCTGCTGGAAGCAGCTCTGCCGCCCTGCGGAACAGGTGGCCCCAGCCTCTTAAAGGTCTTTTCCGATCAAAACACTTCTATGATTCTATACCCCAGAGCCACCCCCAGCACCTTCTGTCCTGGACTGCAGCAGCAATCACCTTTCCTGTGACTCTCTGAGTGTGAGACACTCAGGAGAAATGGCAAATTGAGATTCATAGAGTAGTTTGGTTTGAAAGGAACCTTGAAGACCATCCAGTTCCACCCCCTGCCATGGGCAGGGACACCTTCCACTAGCCCAGGTTGCTCGAGGCCTCATCCAGCCTGGCCTTGAACACCTCCAGGGAGGGCCATCCACAACCTCCCTAGGCAATCTGTTCCAGTGTCTCCCCATCCTCACTGTCAAGAATTTCTTCCTGCTCTCCAGTCTCAACCTGCCCTCCTCAAGCCTCCATCCATTCCCTCTCATCCTGTCACTACAAGCCCTTGGATGCTCAGAGCTCTGAAGTGAAAGAGGAGGGAGATTGCTTATACTGTGGGCACAAGATACTCATGGAAAGATCTAGGACCCAACCATTTTCACCCTAATCTGTTTTTCTCTGTTCCTTGTCCCTAGTGGCTGGAAGTGCAGCAAGTGTGACATGAAGGAGAACCTGTGGCTGAACATGACAGACGGAGCCATCCTCTGCGGCCGGCGCTATTTCGATGGCAGTGGCGGCAACAACCACGCGGTGGAGCATTACCGGGAGACTGGCTACCCCCTGGCTGTGAAACTGGGAACCATCACTCCTGATGGGGCTGGTGAGAAGGGCAGGCCACCGAGGGCTACAGGCATGCCAGGCACCACTCAGGCTGACTTCAGTCTGACAAGGGAAGTCAGGGAGGGTTTCCAGGCTGTTGTTGTCCATCAGGATGGAACAGGTCCAGAGGAGGTCACTAAGATGATCAGAGGGCTGGAGCACCTCTACTATGGGGACAGGCTGAAAGAATTTGGGCTGTTCAGCCTGGAGGAGAGAAGGCTCCAGAGAGACGTAATAGAGGCATTTCAGTATCTGAAAGGGTCCTACAGGGAGTCTGGAGAGGGACTGTTTAGAAAGGCTTGTGGTGATAGGATAAGGGACAATGGTTTGAAACTGGAGCAGGGTAGATTTAGGTTGGATATCAGCAGGAAGTTCTGCACAATGAGAGTGGTGAAATACTGGAACAGGCTGCCCAGGGATGTGGTTAAGGCCCTGTCCCGGGAGACATTCAAGATCAGACTGGATGTGGCCCTGGGCAGCCTGATCTAGTTGGAGTTGTCCCTGCTGAGTGAAGGGGGTTGGAAAACGTGAGCTTTGAGGGTCCCTTCCAACCCAGTGCAATCTGTGAGAACCTGGAGCATTCAGTGCCACAAACCTCCCCACTGCTTCTTATGGCAGACAAAGAACCAGCTGGCAAAACCCTGCCTTCTTCCTCCCCTCTCTTTGTACTTGGAAGGGTTTCAGGGCAGTTCTCCAGGTTGATGGTTTGTTTTCTCTGGTGAGATGTTTATCAAATAGTTTTGCATCCTGAGCAGGGGGTACCTGGCACAGTCACCCCCTTTCCTCAGCCCAGACACAGGGGCACCTCTGTACCTTAGTGATGAAGTTGTTTGCCTTGGCACATGTTTTGAAGGAACCTCAATGTTCCGTCTGTTGTGCTGCTCTCTAGAGAAAGAAGAGAACCTCCAGCTGCTCAGCTTCTCAAAGCCCCCAGTTCTCTTTTCATCCAGCAGTGAAGCTTAGATCACTGCTGATGTAAGTCTCTCCTTTTCCTCTGTGTTCCTGCACAGATGTCTACTCCTACGACGAGGATGACATGGTGTTGGACCCTAACCTAGCAGAGCACCTTGCTCACTTTGGGATTGACATGCTGAAGATGCAGAAGGTGAGTTTGGGGGAGTAGGGGTGTCCTCCATAGTTCCACAGTGGGAGAGAAACACCTCTGAGGTGTCTTAACTGGATCCCAGCTTTCTGTGGCTATGTAGAACAATTCCTGGTCAAGAAACCCTGGGGGATTTTTGTCCCATCTCGCTCTCTACTTTCATTGCCTTTTGTGCTCTTATTTCCTGTCTCCATTGGTTTATTTCCTTGGATTTCTGTGTTAGCACTTTGAGCAGGGAGATGCCCAAGCTCCCAGCTTTGCTCCCTCAACTCAGTGTTAGTGTGTGATTTCCATGCCCCTTCGAGGGGTTGGGTCAGATTTCTCCTGTATTTTGTAACATTCCTCTTTCTGTCCCAGGTATTTGGATATTTGGGAACAACTCTTGAGTTTTCCTTCTCTTCTCATTTAATAAACCAGAATGGTTTCGACCCCTTTGGTTCTCCACAGCACAGCAGCCTTCCAGTAGCTGAAGGGAGCTACAAGAAGGCTGCAGAGGGACTGTTTGCAAAGGCCTGCAGTGATAGGATGAAGAGCAATGGTTTGAAATGAGAGAAGAGCTGATTTAGATTGGATGTGAGGAATAAGTTCTGCACCATGAGGGTGCTGGAACACCACAACAGGTTGCCTAAAGAGGTGGTTGAGGCTACATCCCTGGCCTCATTCAAGCTCGGACTGGACAAGGTTCTGGGCAAGCTGATGTAGTGAAAGATGTCCCTGCTGCCTGCAGGGGGGCTGGACTAGGTCTCTTCCAAGCCAAACTGCTGTGTAATTGCCTTTTTCACATCTGTGGTGTTCCCTTGAGGGTTTTTCTTGTTCTCTCCACAGACAGACAAGACAATGACAGAACTGGAGATCGACATGAACCAGCGCATTGGGGAGTGGGAGCTCATCCAGGAGTCTGGCGTGCAGCTCAAGCCCCTCTATGGGCCTGGCTACACTGGTATCCGGAACCTGGGCAACAGTTGCTACCTCAACTCTGTGATGCAGGTGCTGTTCAGTATCCCAGACTTCCAGAGAAAGTAAGTGAGCTGAGGACTCCTTTCTGTTAGCGTAGGATCCCCTGGGATCAGTACAAAGGTTTCTTAGAGCTGGGAGCTCCTGCCACAGTAAGCTGGCTCCGGAGGTAGCCGCGGTCCCGCCGGCTCCGGAGCGAGCTGCAGTCCCGCCGGCTCCGAGCGAGCTGCTGTCCCGCCGGCTCCCAGCGAGCTGCGGTCCTGCCGACTCTGAGCTGCAGTCCTGCCGGCTCCGGAGCGAGCTGCGGTCCTGCCGACTCCGAGCTGCGGTCCCACCGGCTCCGAGCGAGCTGCTGTCCCGCCGGCTCCGGAGCGAGCTGCGGTCCTGCCGACTCTGAGCTGCGGTCCCGCCGGCTCCGGAGCGAGCTGCGGTCCTGCCGACTCCGAGCTGCGGTCCTGCTGACTCCGAGCTGCGGTCCCACCGGCTCCGGAGCGAGCTACGGTCCCGCCGGCTCCGAGCGAGCTGCGGTCCCGCCGGCTCTGGAGCTGCGGTCCCGCCGGCTCCGAGCTGCGGTCCCGCTGGCTGAGCTCAGCTCTCCCTTTGCTCTGCAGGTATGTGGACAAGCTGGAGAAGATATTCCAAAGTGCACCTTCGGACCCCACACAGGACTTCAGCACCCAAGTGTACGTAGAGTTTAGTGAGAGGAGGGAGGCTGAGGCTGCCTGGCTGTGTCCCCTCTAGCTGCTGCACTGTGCTCTACTGCAGGTTCCTCCATCAGGCCTTGCCTCTTTGTTTCTATGTCCATCACCAGAGACACTGATCCTTTGTGGTCAGTAAGGATCTAAGCCAAGAAAGTTGAGCTGAGTGCCCTAGATGGAGAGGACAGAGTGCAGCCCAGTGTTTATGGGAGGCTTTTAGTGTATTCTGTGGGGAATGCAGTGCCACCTGGTACCAGGGGATATTTCTTGTAGGCAGGTTCCATCTGCCTAACAGCAAAACTGGGAGAGCTGGCTGGGGGCAAAGAAACAGACTGAGGCAACTTCATTGTCAGTGAATAATTTACAGAGAATCATGGAACTGTTCTGATTGGCAAAGCCCTGTAAGGTCATCCAGTCCAACCCTTGCCTAACTGTGCCAAGGCTGATGCTAAAACCATTTCCCTCAGTGCCACCTCTTTGAAACACCTCCAGGCATGGGGATTCAACCACATCCCTGGGGATCCTCTTCCAGTGTTTGAGAACCCTTTCAGGGACAAAGTTTCTTCTAATGTCCAACCTAAACCTCTCCTGCTGCAACTTAAGGCCATTTCCTCTCATCCTGTCAGTTGTTACCAGGGAGAAGAGGCCAACACCCACCTGGCTCCAAACTCCCTTCAGGGAGGTGTAGAGAGCAAGAAGGTCTCCCCTCAGCCTCCTCTTCTCCAGACTAAACAACCCCAGTTCCCTCAGTTACTCCTCACCAGGCCTCTTCTCCAGACCCTTCACCAAGCTTCCTTGCCTTTCTCTGAGCCTGCTCCATTGCCTTGATACCCTTCTTGGAGTGAGGGCCCCAAAACTGAACCCAGTTCTCAAGTGTGGCCTCCTCAGCATTGCTGAGTACAGAGGGACAATCCCTGCCCTGGCCCTGCTGGTCACACCACTGCTGATCCAGGCCAGGATGCTGGTGGCCTTGGCTACCTGGGCACACCCTGGTTCTTCTTCAGCCAGCTGTTGACCAACACCCCCAGGTCTTTCTCTGCTGGGCAGCTTTCCTGCCACTCTCTCCCAAGCCTGGAGCATTCATGGGATGGTTGTGACCCAGGCCTTGGCCTTGTTGAATCTCATCCCATTGGCCTCAGCCCATCAATCCACCCTGACCAGGTCTCTGAAGTCTTCCTACCCTCCGACTCCCTCCCCATTTTGTGTCATCTGCAAAATTGCTGAGGGGGCCTCAATCCCCTTGTCCAGACCACTTATCAAAGAGAACTGGCCCCAGCACTGGGCCTGTGTGGGGACCGCTTGTGACCAGCCACCAACTGGATTTAACCCCATTGCCCGTCACTCTTTGGCCTGGCCATCCAGCCAGGTTTTACTCCTATACTTAAAGAGGCTTCCTGCAAGGGGCTAATGTGTGAGCCATAGTAGGAGAATGCAGAGGAGAGAGAACACAAGATTTGGGAGAGTACATTTCAAATGTGTGAGTTATCTGCTCCATCTTGTCCGGAACAGCAGAGCAGCGTCAGGGAGCAATGGAAGGTGGCATTTGTGGATGGGACTTCAGCAGTAAGGGAGGATTCTTAATTTGGACAGCCTGGAGTGAGGTATTCACTAAGGAAGGGGTTAAGTTGAAAAGCCAGGATGATTTTTGCCTGGGCAAAGGTTTGGAATTGTTAGGGTTTGATTCCAGAGAAGTGGCAGCAGTAATGGAGGAGGACTGAAGTGGAGGAGTAGGAAAGTCTGAGCGTAGGAGGAAGTCGCTGGATGTTGTCCTTTAAGTGCTTCATGCAGGCATTCTTGATCTTTCCCCTGGGAAAACATGATCAGTCTGCTTGCAGCAGTGCTATTTTTGGCTCAGACAGATCCACTCTGCCCTGTTGTCTCCTGCACAGTCAGTCACAGACACTGCTACACCCATGGCAGGCTGCAGCTTCGTTTGCCTATCACTTGCCTGCTGCATGGCTCAGCAGCAGCTGCAGTTCTGTGGGGAAAAGGAAGCTCTTCCTTTGTGTTCTACACACGTGCAAGCAATGGTTGAGAGTGCACCAAAGTCCTAGTAGCTTTCAGGTCTCATGGGACCAGAGAGCAGACCAAGATAAGATCATCCTTGCCTGTGCAGCAGAGAAACTGATCTCTGACATTCGCAGTCCATGACAGTGGACAGTTGTGTGGGTTGATGGTGGCTCCTGGAGTATATGGGGTTGAAGAAAACCTTCTTATGCTAATGTTGACCTCTTCATCATTCCAGAGCCAAACTGGGCCATGGGCTGCTTTCTGGGGAGTATTCAAAGCCAGCTTCCACAGATGGGGATCAGCTGCCTGATCAGAAGGTGAGACTTGGCTGTGGCATCCTTGTGCAGTGTGTTGCCTGAGGTGGTGTGTGCATTACCTAGTAAAGGAGGGAGAACCCTTTCTGAAGGCACATCCTGGGGCTGGTTCCAGGGCTCTGTCGCCTGAAGAAAACCAGTGCTAGAAGTAGAGTGCTGCATGCATGACAAGTCCTGACCACCACCTTCTCCCTTGTGACTTGCAGGGAGTGCAAAATGGCATTGTTCCACGCATGTTTAAGTCCCTCATTGGAAAGGGGCACCCAGAATTTTCCACTAACCGACAGCAGGACGCCCAGGAATTCTTTCTGCACTTCATCAACATGGTGGAGGTAATGGTTGAGTCTCACCTGTCCAGTGATAGCAAAGCCCAGCTTTGTTTTTCTGCCCACAGCAGGAGGTGAGGAGTGAAGATGAGAACAGAGAGAGGGAGAGAACACAGGGAAATGAGCCAGCCCTGTGGAAGCAGGGAAGGAAAGCTGCTTGGCCATGTTTGCATGGCTGGTCCCTTGGAGGGATCTCGTTCAGAAGTGGTACAGCTGGAGGTGTAAAGTGTCTGGCGTGGGTTCCTGGGGTGGAGAAGCTGGCTGTAGTTTACTCTCCACTGTCTTCTCCAGTGGCATGAGTACAGAAGTGAACACCCATTAGCCATGTCCTGTGTGGAAGCACTGCTGCTGCAGGTGGTTCTTTCTGCCACTTTGCTGTCACATCTGTCCTGCTGATCTCTCCTCCCGCAGAGGAACTGCCGCAGCTCGGAGAACCCTAACGAGGTGTTCCGTTTCCTGGTGGAGGAGAAGCTGAAGTGCCTGGCCACAGAGAAGGTGAAATACACCCAGCGTGTGGACTACATCATGCAGCTGCCTGTGCCCATGGATGCTGCCCTCAACAAAGGTCAGTGGCGTGCCAAGGCCAGAGCAGCAGCAAAGGTGATGTTTGCATATTGTCCTTGGAGTGCATGAGGAAGGGGCTTCCTGGCTTTGCCATTTCTTTGCCAATTAATATGAACATGAGGGGTTGAAATTACCCCCAGCATAAAAGTGCCAGACCAGCTCAGTTGAAAGCCAATGGAGCTGTACTTACAAGCAAAACCACAATCTAGAAATATGGAATGCAATGGATATGTACAAAATATACAGTATTTACAGGTATTTACAGTTTGTAAACAGCACAAGAGCCCCCTGGACAAAACCAGGGGGCTACCAACAGCTTCCCCCTCCCTGCTCCCTTCCCTTCCCCCTGTACCTGAGACAAGAGAAGAAAGGAAAAAAGCAGAGAGTCACTTGTTAGTACTTAAGCACAACAGAGGAACACATCCAAGGTCAGCAAAGCCAGCAGAAGCACTGGTTAGTATCTGCTGGAGTGAAGGAGTCAAAAAGAGAGAAAGTTAGTTTTGTGTTAGTTCTCTGACCAGTGGGATTGCTTAGACCATATCATCGTTTTCCTTTTACATCCAAAGGTAATTTATTTACATTCTACCACTTCCTGCTCAAGATCTGTGGAAAATCTTCCCAGGCGTTGCCTAAAACTGACACACCCTCTAGAACCTTTCCCTCTGACACCACAACAGCAACACAGGAGCTCAACAGCAGAGCAGTGCTCTGGAAGATGTCTGCTCTGTGCACCATTCCTGATGGAGTTCGGCCTCTGGGTGTAGCTGACACCAAGTTGCTTTGCAGATGCCTAGATGTGGTCTTTGACTCTTGTTCTTGGTTCTCTAGATGAGCTACTGGAATATGAGGAGAAGAAGCGGCAGGCAGAGGAGGAGAAGCAGCCACTGCCTGAGCTGGTGCGAGCCAAGGTGCCTTTCAGCTCCTGCCTAGAGGCCTATGGAGCTCCAGAGCAGGTGGATGATTTCTGGAGCACAGCCTTGCAGGCCAAGTCTGTGGCTCTCAAGTGAGTGTGTAGGAGTTACCAGCTGGGCTGTGGCAAACTGGCCATAGCTGCACACCTTTGGGGACTTATTCTAGTTGTTTGGGGAAGAAGTGTTACCAAAGCTTTGCAGTCCTGCACACCCTGGGCCCAGGGGACATTGAAGCAAAGGGGCAAACAGTGCTCCAGTGCTGGAGCAATTGTCCCTCACCCAGAGTACGGCATCCAGCTCTGGGACCCTCCACAGGAACGACAGTTGAGGGCCACATCCATGGAGATATTCAAGGTCAGCACTGAATTTACAGCTGAATTTGGAATTTAGAATGAAAAGCTGAGAGTTTTCTGGAAGATGATTGGATTTTCCTTGCCCCATAGCCATTGAAATCTGATGGGAAGGATTCACAGGCACTGCTGCTCTGCTCTTTGTAAGCATTGAATGGTTTGGTTGGAAGGCACCTCCAAAGCTCATCCAGTCCAACCCCTTGAAGGCAGCAGGGACATCCTGCGCTAGGTCAGCTTGCTTAGAGCCTTGTCCAGCCTGACCTTGAGTATCTCCAGGGATAGGGCCTCAATGCTTTCCCTGGGCAATCTGTTGCAGTGTTCCAGCACCCTCATGGTGCAGAACTTGTTCCTAACATCCAATCTAAATCTGCTTTTCCTCATTTCAAACCATTGCCCTTCATCCTATCACTGCCTTTGCAAACAGTTCCTCTGCAGCCTTCTTGTAGCTGCTTTCAGCTACTGGAAGGCTGCTCTAAGGCCTGAGAAGTGCTCTTGCACTTGAGAGCTTGTTACTTCCTGCAGCTGGATATGTCAGTCTAATACAATTTGATTTCCTTTAATTTCTCAAAGGTTAGACTTCTAATTACATACTAAAATCTGAGAAGGCTTGGAAAACAGAAACCTGGCAGGCAGCTGATGTGTTCTATTTTTCCTCTACCCCCAAGATGTTGTGGATGTTGCTCTGCCTTATCTTGGCAGAGCATCTGCTTTGGAAACGGTTGTGTTTGAAGAGACTTAAGCTCAGCACAAAAGAGCTGCACCAATCTGTGCATCCCCCTCTGAGGACGTGACTCTACCCTGCTCACTGATTATTTTTTTTGAGCCAACTAGATGTCCCCAGTCAAGTATTGAAAGCCTTGTGTATCTCTTTCAGAACAACACGGTTCGCCTCTTTCCCAGATTATCTTGTGATCCAGATCAAGAAGTTCACCTTCGGCCTGGACTGGGTGCCCAAAAAGCTTGGTAAGAAGGATGTGAGGTGCAGAGCATAGAGGTCTTGGGGGTCACAAAGGGGTGCTGTGGTCATTGCTGCAAAGAGGAAAGTAACTACCCCAGAAAGCAGCTACTGTCTCCAGCTCTGGGGCCCCCAATGTGAGAGAGACATGGGCCTGCTGGAGCAGGTCCAGAGAAGGCCACCAAGGTGATCAGAGGGCTGGAGAACCACTGCTGTAGGGACAGGCTGGAAGAATTGGGGCTGTTCAGCCTGGAGAAGAGAAGGCTACAGGGGAGACCTTGGAGCTGCATTTCAATATCTGAAGGGGACCTGCAGGAAGGCTGGGGGAGGGACTGTTTAGAAGAGCTTGTGGTAACAGGATGAGAAGCAATGGTTTTAAACTGGAGCAGGGCAGACTTCGGTTGGACACCAGAAGGAAGTTCTGCACAAAGAGAGTGGTGAAATACTGGGACAGCAGCTGAGGCCTCATCCCTGGAGACATTCAGTCAGACTGGATGTGGCCTCGGGCAGTCTGATATAGTTGGAGGTGTCCCTGCTGAGTGCAGGGGGGTTGGACAAGATGGCCTTTGAAGGTCCCTCCCAACCCAATGCAGCCTGTGAACGCGAGCTGCAGCCCGCAGCGTGCTGCAGCCCCAGCGCAGTGCTCCGGCTGTGCCGCCGCAGGCAGGCTGAGCAGGATGGTGTCTTGCAGATGTCTCCATCGAGATGCCAGAGGAGTTGGATATCTCTGCGCTGCAGGGCACAGGGCTGCAGGATGGGGAAGAGGAGATGCCAGACATCGCCCCTCCGCTGGTGACACCAGACGAGCCCAAAGGTAGCCTGGGGTTCTATGGCAACGAGGACGACGACTCCTTCTGCTCCCCTCACTTCTCCTCTCCGACATGTTAGTGATTCTCCTCCTCTCTTCCTGGTGCCTGACCCCCCTCCTTGCTCTCCTTGTCTTGTCTCTCACGCTAGCCGTTCCCACCTGCACAGACTGTCCCTGTCCCTGCTGTCGGTGCACGCTGGCTGCCTCCCTTGCATGCCTCTTATGCAAGGGTGTTATGCAAGGGAGTCTGAGATTTGCTCTTGTGTGGAAGATGGGGAGGGCACATGTCTGGTCCACCGAGGGAGGGCTGAGCTGGGGTTTATACCGGATCTAGCTGGTCGAGGTTTTGTCTTTGCCAGGCACATCAGGAGGTTGGGTTTGGAGGGTAGGGAAGAGCTCCTGAGCTCCAGCTGAGTCCTTTTGTTCCACTGGGGTGCCTGCCTGTGAGACCAGCTGGTGAGGAAGGAAAGTAGCGAAGGGAGCAGGGACACAGCACCTGTGCAAAATGAAGCCAGGAAGTGGTGGCTTGAGGGAAACTAGACGATGCTGCCTCAAAAGGGAGCAGGCAGGGCCGGGTGGGAGTGGATGGCTCTAATCTCTGTCTTCCCACAGCACCCATGCTGGATGAGTCAGTGATTATCCAGCTGGTGGAGATGGGTTTTCCCATGGACGCCTGCCGCAAAGCCGTGTACTACACAGGGAACAGTGGGGTTGAGGCTGCCATGAACTGGGTCATGTCACATATGGATGATCCAGGTATGAAGCCACGTGGCCATGGGGAAGTATGTTGCATCTGGGCCACTGTACCTCCTGTCCTACTGCTGCAGTGGAAAACTGAAGTAGTTGGGACCTCTGACAGTATCCTTTTGCTGCTCTGAGCTGTATTCTGTTTCCTGCTGCAGACTTTGCTAACCCATTAGTTCTGCCTGGATCCAGTGGACCAGGGTCAACTATTGCCTGCCCAGACCCTCCTTCAGAAGACAGTGTGGCCACCATTGTCTCCATGGGCTTCTCCCGGGACCAGGCTATGAAAGCACTTAGAGCGACGGTGAGAGGCATGGGTGATGTCAGAGTGGAAGGAGAGTCTTGGGAACTGGCAATTCCAACCTCACAGTCTTCTATCCTTCTAGAACAACAGTCTGGAGCGTGCTGTGGATTGGATCTTCAGTCACATTGATGACCTCGATGCGGAAGCTGCCATGGATACCTCAGAGGGGCGCTCGGCAGCAGAGTCCATCTCCGAGTCTGTCCCTGTTGGTCCTAAAGTGCGTGACGGGCCTGGAAGTGAGTTTCAAGCAGTGAGAATGTGGATTTGAGAGTGCAAACTCAATGTGGCTTTATTCTCCCTAATCCACACAGTACCACAGGTTTCAGCAAGCAGCAGCTGCCACAGAGCTGGTCTGGTTGTTGAGGTGAGAAGCAGGGAGGAAAGGGAGGATAGCAAAGCAGGGTCTAGAGTCTTCAGGCTGGGAATTACCTGGAAGCCAGTAAGAGAAAGGCAAAGGTAAGAAAGGCAGAGGAAGTATCATCAGGTGAAAGACAGGAAGAGTTGTGCTGCTTTTTCCAAGTCTTCCTGGGAGGCTTCTGTTCTTCAGCCTCCCCTTGAAAAACCAGGGTCCAGTCTCTGGGATCAGTGCTAGCGCTGCTACACTGCTGGGTGCTGTAGGGAGGGGGAATCTCTGCCATTAGCCACCTGGCACCCACAAGTGCCAAATAAAGAGTCAGAAGAGAGAAGGTTGAGTGGCAGGGTGGCAATTACCATCTCCTGTTCTTCTACACATTTGGCCTTCAGACCAAATCCTCCTAGTCACACTTGACAGAGATCCACTTATAAATTTTTACCCAGCAGACCTTCCTTCAGGGATCCCTTTCTCACAGGCCTTACACAGGGTCTTTCAGGGTAAGATGCCTTTCCTTCTCTGATCACTCCTCTTCCCTCCTCCTCTCAAGAATATCAGCTGTTTGCCTTCATCAGCCACATGGGCACTTCAACTATGTGTGGACACTATGTTTGTCACATCAAGAAAGATGGCAGGTAAGAGGCATTTGCACAGCCTAGGGGGACTGTGAGGTATAGCTTTAAATCAGCTGTCCTCTCCTGTTTCAGCCTTGGGAGCTCAGGGCTGAGAGCAGGCCCGGGGGAATGAGGGAATGGCATCCCTGAGCTCCCCTTCTGCCTGTTGCAGGTGGGTGATCTACAATGACCAGAAAGTCTGTGCTTCTGAGAAGCCTCCCAAGGACCTGGGATACATCTACTTCTATCAGCGGATTCCCAGCTAGAACAGGCTCTTGCTGTGTGTGGTGGGGGAGAGCAGGCTCAAGGCATGGTGGGGAAAGGGGTTTGGACAGTGAGGATGAGAGCAGCTGCCTTCACTCCCCTGCTCCTCTTTCTCCACTCCTCCGTTGGCCTCTCTACAAAGACACAGGAGAAGAGCAGAGTTTTCTGACTAATAAACGGGGGCTGGAGGCCCCGTGGACATGAGCAAAAGGGATTTGGGGGGTGGGAGGGAATGGGAATATCTGTTTCGATAGAGTGACCTTGCTGTCCCCACCCCCATGTGACACAGCCCTTGTGCTTTGCTGCTTGCTGGGATGATGCTGCCACCTCCTTGCTGTCTGGACGAGGAGGAGGGGGTTTGTGTGTGTGTGTGTGTGTGGCTTGGGTGGGGGATCCAGCCTGGAAGGCACGGACCGTGGGCAGCAAGGTGGGACACGAGCAGCATCCCCCCACCCATCCTCCCCTTTACATGCCAAAATACACGAGGAACAAAATAAAGGTCAAAATAGCCCCGCTGGTTTTCGCTTGTCCTCTGCATTGCTAAGGGCCCTACGGGAGCCGAAACGCGTGGGTGGGTGGGGCTCCTCCCCGGGGCCGGGCTGCCGGTGCTCTCGGCAGGACAGCGCGGGGGTGCGGCGGGGCAGGGCCGGGGGAAGGAGGCGGCGCTTCGGGCGGGCTGCGGCATAAAGGCAGGCGCGGGAGTGGGGTGTTCCTGCTGCTGCTGCCGGCGTCCTCCGCCCCGCGACCTTGGCCTCTCCTCCGCTTGTCGGTCCCCGTCCGCTCCCGCCATGGCGCCCAGGAAGTTCTTCGTGGGGGGCAACTGGAAGATGAACGGCGACAAGAAGAGCCTGGGCGAGCTCATCCAGACGCTGAACGGCGCTAAGCTCTCCGCCGACACCGGTGAGGAGAGCGGCTGCACGTAGCGCACGTCCCGCCCGCTGGCGCCTGGGGGCCGGGTCCCGGGCCGGGGAGCAGCAAAATGTCAGAGGGCGGCGGGAGCCTAAATATAAACCCTGCCATCGGGGCTAAAAATACCTGCGGAGCCGGCTGCGGGCCCGGCCCACACGTGCGGCCGCACACAGGCGCCTGCGGCTGCATCCCCGAGCGGCAGGGCCCCGGCAGGCCCCGATGGGAGCGGGTGTCCCGGCGTCGCCGCTGCCGAGCTCCCGTCCCGGCCACCCGGCTCCCTGGGCCCCGCGTCCCTCCTGAGGTCTTCTCCCCCACCTCTGGTCCCGTGTGTCGGCAGGGACCGTGCGGTGCCTGAGCTGCGTTCGGGCTGAGCCGCACTGCCCCGGCAGGATGCGGGACCGGGACCCTGCCTCGCCGCCTCCTGGTTCCAACCCTTGGCGTGACCTGACGCAGCCCTCTCCCGCTCCCGACCCAGCTAGGCCTGGGCAGCAGGGCGGGATTCTCGACCAGATTTTCAGCTGGGCCCTTTATAAGGGACCTGTGAGCTAGCCGAAGGGCCTGGCCGTCGGCCCGATAGGACCTATAGAGGCATCGAAAAGGGCTTCCTTCCTGCTGTTGGGTCATTAGGCAGCAGAGAGATTCCGACTGCAGAGGGTCCTTCAAACATAAGTAAGGGCAGGCAGACTGAACCTTCATAGGAGGAGGGGATGAGAGAGAGGGATGAGCTTTTGGGGGTAGGATTTGAGGTTGGTGCCTGGGTGCAGTTTGACCTTCACCTGTCTCAAGCATAAACACCCTCCTTGCCTTCCAGAGGTGGTTTGTGGTGCCCCTTCCATCTATCTTGACTTTGCCCGTCAGAAGCTTGATGCAAAGATTGCAGTTGCAGCTCAGAACTGTTACAAGGTACCAAAGGGTGCTTTCACAGGAGAGATCAGGTGAGCCCACAGAGAAAAGTAAAGCCAGAGTACCTCTGGGATGTGAATTTCCATCAGAGGTGTAAGTCCTCTCCTTTCTCCCCAGCCCTGCAATGGTCAAAGACATTGGAGCCACATGGGTGATCCTGGGTCACTCAGAACGAAGGCATGTGTTTGGAGAGTCTGATGAGGTGAGTGTCTCTGGGATGGAGAGATGGTCCCACTCAGGTGTGCTTATAAAGGCTGGAGAGGAGAGCAGTTCAACTATGACTACAAAATTAGGTCTGATCTATTGATTGTCTTCTTTTCCATTCCCAGTTGATTGGGCAGAAGGTGGCTCATGCTCTAGCTGAGGGCCTTGGTGTCATTGCCTGCATTGGAGAGAAGTTGGATGAGAGAGAAGCTGGCATAACAGAGAAGGTGGTTTTTGAACAGACCAAGGCCATTGCTGGTAAGGGAGGACACTGAGCATGCACTGCTGCCTTGGCCATTTGGGAAGTGCTGTCCTGACCTTCTGTGGGAGGCCTTTATGGCCACCCTGCCTTCCTTATAAGGCTCACAGATAGGTTGCTGCAGATTTTTACAGTCAGTATAAACATGATCACATAAATAAAAGGTCAGCATGTTCCAGAAAGTTTTCCACCTCTGCCCTTCCCAGTGTGAGGTGCTGTGCTAATGTTTTCCTTCTCTCTCCTCCCCAGATAATGTGAAGGACTGGAGTAAAGTGGTTCTTGCTTATGAGCCAGTTTGGGCTATTGGAACTGGTAAAACTGCAACTCCTCAACAGGTAGGAGCAGGGGAAAGGTGGCTGAATGGCTAGCTGATTATTCCCATTTGAGATCTTCTTGATTTATGCTCTCTAGAGAGTCATTCTCCTCCTTGGAAACAGGTTGCATGCAGAGTGGCTCAGCCTTCTTTCTGCTCCGTTGCAGGCTCAGGAAGTTCATGAGAAGCTGAGGGGGTGGCTGAAAAGCCATGTGTCTGATGCTGTTGCTCAATCAACTAGGATCATCTATGGAGGTAAATGTGCCTGGAGCCCCTTTCCTGTGTAGGAAAGGATTCATTCCTCTCCTTGTTGCTGTGGTTGTCCAGCATGCTCTGCTAGTGAGGAAATCTGAGGTTCTCAGCATGAAGAACCATGTACTAGTTTACTGGGGTAAATGGAAGACAGGCTTACTGCCTACATAGTAAAAAGTGGCTAGTACCTTGCAGGTCTCACCTTTACCCGACCCTGTTTTCTAGAGCTGGTCACATCTGACCTTGAAACACTCCTCCCTCCTTAGGTTCAGTCACTGGCAGCAACTGTAAGGAGCTGGCCTCTCAGCATGATGTGGATGGCTTCCTCGTTGGTGGAGCTTCTCTCAAGCCAGAATTTGTGGATATTATCAATGCCAAACACTGAAGCAGCCTGTGAGGAGCAGTTCCTTGTGGTTCAGTACAAGAAACAGAAGCAAGAAGGGACCTTTCATTGCACACATCTCGGTACAGAGACCTCCTCCGAGGCTTTCCCTTCCACAGTCATTGTTATAGCTGTGCTGCTAACCCACCACCGTGTTGGAGTCCTGTTGGTAGGAACCTGTCTTGACAGCCCCCTCTCTGAATTGTCAAAGTCCTTTGTTGCCTGTTGACCTGTAACAGCCCACAGTCAACCTGGCCAGTGCTTCCCCCTTTCTCTGCGGTGCTGCAGGGAGAGGAGGACATGGTGCTGGGGAAGAAGGAAGGAACTAGTGTCTCACATCCTTCAGCTCTATCAGCGGGGAGCCTGTCAGCTTAGACCCTTGTCTTGCCTCACTTGTGTCCCATACTGAACAATAAATGAAAAAAGGAAAAGCAAAGCCGTGTCCTGCTCTTCTTCAGAAGCACCTGGGGGCAGCTGCTGTACAGGATTTGCTACTGGAGGCAGCTGGTTGCAGAGGGTAGTTTGGGATTTGTGAGCTACTGTGTTCTTTAAGGGATCACCATTCCTCCAGTGAGCATGGCACAGGTTCAACATGCATCTTGCTACATCCTAGGTTTCATCTTCAGGATGTCCTGAGCTTCTTGCTCGTTTTCTGTGATAGCTCCTCTTTGGTCCCGTGGTGATTTGTGTGCCTCTTTCTGATCTGTCTCTCTACTTCATAGCTGCTTGGACCCCCTGGTTGTCTCACTAGTGAGCTTATGAGACCAGCATGTTACCAAGGCTGCCTGAAAACAATTCATTGCCTGTGAGGGAGGACTGGTAGTTGACTTTACTGGGCATTAAATGCAGAGTGCTATCCAGAGAAAGTTTATAGGCCATGTGCTGAGGCTGTGTTTGCTGCTTGCTTGCAGTTCCAGATATTCTTTCCCAGCTGCTGCACCAGCTAGGAGGTTTTTAGGTAGTGCTAAGGGTAATGGAAGTGCCTCAGAAGCTTAGCTGTGAGGCAGTATGGCCTTGAGAGCACTGCCCTGGTCTGGAGCTGGCATGCAGAGTGGCGCTCAAGTCTGGTAATGCCCAACTGAGAGATCCTCTTCCATTGCATGTTTCTGGTCTGCAGTGGTTTTTGCAATTGTAGCATGTCCCTTCCCTGGTACTCTGCTGCCAGCGTACTGGCCTGCCAGCATCACCTGAGGAGTGACAGGGAGATGGGGAGGGACCAAGGAGAAAAGTATGAGGAAATACACTAATGCTGCTGGTCTCAGAATCATAGCATTGTTTGGCTTAGAAAAAACCTTTAATATCATCAAATCCAACCATTCTCTAACTTGACCAAGGCTGGTGCTAAACCATGTCGCTCAGCACCACATCTCTGCCTCTTTTAAACACCTCTAGGCACGGGGATTCAACCACCTCCCCTGAACCTGGAGAAAGTTGAGGCCATTTTCTCATGTCCTGTCACTTGTTACTACGGAGAAGAGACTAATACCCACCTTGTTCCAGCCTCTAAGGGAGTTATGGAGCAAGAAGGACTCCCCTCAGCCTCCTTTTCTCCACGCTAATCAACCTCAGCTCTCTCAGCTGCTCCTCCGTGCTGCTGCAGGGATTCCTCCTTCGCAGTTGGAACGCATAGAGCCGGAGAAGCTCCTGCAGGAGCATCTCCTCCCAGCTGTGAGCAGCAGCCAGCGCCGTGTCTCTTCCTGGGCAGGAGCCTTTCGGGGAGGAGCCTGCGGCCGCTCCGGGTGCTGCGGGCGGCGCTGGCGCTCCCCCGGGCGGCCGCACAGCTCTTGGCCGCCGGAGCCTGCTCCGGGGCGTTAGATGGGCGGGCAGCGCTGAAATGGCGCCGAAAGCGGCCCTGCCCTTAGAAAACACAGGGTGGCAGGCCCGGGATGTAGGGGAGCGGCGGCTGCCATCCTCTGGTGATGATGGAAGCAAAGCAGGCAGAGAGGGAAGGATGTGAGGGGGCGTGAGGAGGAAGGGCTCCAGTGCAGAGGTGACAGCTACCAGCTCTCAGTGCATGCAGTTACCTTGAGAGGAAGAGGCTTCAAAAGCAGAGAGAACCTAACCCTGAAACCCCTGTGGTTCCCTCAGCCACAGTGTGTGCTTGTGAGGAGTGGGTGGGTGGGTGATGACTGTGGTGTGGTGCGTGGGGTCCGTGGGGTCGGTGTGATCAAAGCAGCAGTGGCTTGGTCACGACACAGTGCTTGTGGTTGTGGGAAGCTCACAGGCATCAGCCAGTGGCTGCAGCTCTGCTGTTGATTCCCACTTCTGCCCAGCCCAGTCCACAGAGATAGGCCAAAAGAGTGACCTACATAAACCAAACCAGATGGGAGCCAAGTTTTGATGTTACTGAGTTGAGGAGAATGCAGAAGCATGAAAGCATTAATTTAACAAAGAATAAAGCTGTGGAACACAATTCCTGCATCAGCAGGAGTGCCAGATCTTCTTCTTGCCTGCTTTCTGGCAGGGACGTAGTTCCGGAGGAGTAGAAATGTTGCCAGATCCTTGTTGCAAACTGTAGCAGTTGGATCTTAAACAGGTTGCTGTTGGGAAAAATGCCTTGTGTCAGATGACAGCCTGCAAGAGGCTGCTGCAGCTCCGTGTTCAAAGCCCCAACCAGCAGCCAGGCTGAGTCTGTGCCACCAGCAGGGACCACGCGGGAGCACCGTGTGTGTGGGGGGTACGCAGATGTGTAGAACATGAGCACAGTGCAGGCAGCCCCATCCCATGCCGTCTCTGAGCAGCACAGTGGTGTACTGGTGACCACGTGTGTGAGGATGTACTCTCGTGTGTGCCGGTGACCGTGTGTGTGGGTATGTACTCATGTGTGTGCCGGTGACCATGTGTGTGTGTGTAAGGATGTGCTCCCGTGTGTGCCGGTGACCGTGTGTGTGGGTGAGGATGTGCTCCCGTGTGTGCTGGTGACCGTGTGCATGTGAGGATGTGCTCCCGTGTGTGCCAGTGACCGTGTGCGCGTGCAAGGATGTGCTCCCGTGTGTGCCGGTGACCCTGTGTAAGGATGTGCTCCCGTGTGTGCCGGTGACCGTGTGCGCGTGCGAGGATGTGCTCACATGTGTGCCGGTGACCGTGTGTGTGTAAGGATGTGCTCCCGTGTGTGCCGGTGACCGTGTGCGCGTGCAAGGATGTGCTCCCGTGTGTGCCGGTGACCCTGTGTAAGGATGTGCTCCCGTGTGTGCCGGTGACCGTGTGCGCGTGCAAGGATGTGCTCCTGTGTGTGCCGGTGACCCTGTGTAAGGATGTGCTCCCGTGTGTGCCGGTGACCGTGTGCGCGTGCAAGGATGTGCTCCCGTGTGTGCCGGTGACCGTGTGTGTGTAAGGATGTGCTCCCGTGTGTGCCAGTGACCGTGCGTGCGTGCGAGGATGTGCTCACGTGTGTGCCGGTGACCGTGTGCGCGTGCGAGGATGTGCTCACGTGTGTGCCGGTGACCGTGTGCGCGTGCGAGGATGTGCTCACATGTGTGCCGGTGACCGTGTGTGTGTAAGGATGTGCTCACGTGTGTGCCGGTGACTGTGTGCGCGTGCAAGGATGTGCTCCCGTGTGTGCCGGTGACCCTGTGTGTGTAAGGATGTGCTCACGTGTGTGCCGGTGACCGTGTGCGCGTGCAAGGATGTGCTCCTGTGTGTGCCGGTGACCCTGTGTAAGGATGTGCTCCCGTGTGTGCCGGTGACCGTGTGCGCGTGCAAGGATGTGCTCCCGTGTGTGCCGGTGACCCTGTGTGTGTAAGGATGTGCTCACGTGTGTGCCGGTGACCATGTGTGCGTGCGAGGATGTGCTCACGTGTGTGCCGGTGACCCTGTGTGTGTAAGGATGTGCTCCCGTGTGTGCCAGTGACCGTGCGTGCGAGGATGTGCTCACGTGTGTGCCGGTGACCGTGTGCGCGTGCGAGGATGTGCTCACATGTGTGCCGGTGACCGTGTGTGTGTAAGGATGTGCTCCCGTGTGTGCCGGTGACTCTGTGTGTGTAAGGATGTGCTCCCATGTGTGCCGGTGACCCTGTGTGTGTAAGGATGTGCTCCCGTGTGTGCCGGTGACTCTGTGTGTGTAAGGATGTGCTCCCGTGTGTGCCGGTGACCGTGTGTGTGTAAGGATGTGCTCCCGTGTGTGCCAGTGACCGTGTGTGTGTAAGGATGTGCTCCCGTGTGTGCCGGTGACCGTGTGTGTGTAAGGATGTGCTCCCGTGTGTGCCGGTGACCATGCGACCATTTACACAGGACAGTCCCTTTTTAATCCCATATGCCTCTGTTCTCCCACACTTGATCCTCCACAAATCATTTAGATCTCTTCCTTTCCTGCCTTCAGTTCCTCCCCGAAGGAAGCCCTTCCCCTGTGTCCCATCATATGTCCTACAGCTATGAACACAGTGACATGTCCCCACTCCCAGCTCTAAAGGTACTTTAGGGTTGAGGCTTCTCTGGAATGTCCCAGAAAGAATGTCCTTTCGTCTGAGTCCATCCTTTCAGTTCCCAAGTGCCATCATGCTCCTGTGCTCCTCCAGATGGGCCTTTGGTGGGTTGATGGCTCCTGGGATGGCCTGGGAGTAGCCTGGCAGGGTTGCCATCCTCCTGCCACCTTCCTCCTGGGCTCCTTTGGGGATGTGCAGATGAGCTTTTGTCTCATAACCTCCTTAATGATCAGTATTCAGGATAAAGTTAGGTCTAGGATCTTTTTGATAACCTACATAAAATTCCTCTCTTTTAAAGATTTGGGTTTCCCTGGGGAATCTCTCCTAAGTTCTTTGGTGCGGCCCTGAGCACTCAGGGGTGCTTTGCAGGAAGGGTGATGGCTGGCACAGGTACTGCGAGAGACTCGTGGCTGACATTCGTGTGTCCAGATCGAGTTTGGACTGGCTTATCTAATGCTGATGTTGTCCAGAAGCTGCAAAGAAGCAAAGTACACTGCAAAGGAAGAGCCTTGGACTCTAACCCCAAAATGCAGTGCTCCTGGCTGGCAAACATCCAGCATTGCTTGGCAGTTGTTGGGGTCACAGCCATCCACTTGCCCAGGGGTGCTAAAATTGGGCAGGCACCAATGGCATATACTGGGCGCTGGCAGCCTCAGACTTCCCCAGCTCTCCAGTCTGGAGGAGAGTGTTCAAGCAGTCTCACCTGCAGCAGGTCCAGACACCGTATCCCACAAGCCACTTCCTGGCATCTAGGAGGCCATGTCTTGGAAGGTTTCATGCCAGCCCTGTGCTTCATTCTGCTTAGAATGTTAAACATTTACCAGAGGGAATGCCTTTTCTCAGAGATATTCACCATTTGAATGGCCACCATCCTGTGTGGCTCAGCCTAACATCAAAGCCAGCCCTGTTCCTGGACAGGATGATCTCCAGTGGTCCCTTCCCACAAAAACGTTCCTTCAGTTCTCTGGATACACTCCTAATAATTGCAGATGAAAGCAAGATGTGCTCTGAGCTTTCCAGCTGGAAATTCATACCAAAGATGACAAGCTATTGCAGCTGAAGCAGCAAAATGGCAGAAGTGGTCAGCTAGGAGAGGAGTATTCCTAGCAGGACAACGTAAAAGGAAAGCACAGGGAGCGTGATGCCCAACAAAAAGCAAACCAGCAGTGCCTGCATGGCTGCAGGAAACTGAGCAGCAGCCACAGGGTGCACTAACCAGAGCAGAGCTTAGTCCAGAGAAGGGCAAGGAAGCCGGTGAAGGCTCTGGAGAACAGGTCTGTTGAGGAGCAGCTGAGGGGATGGGGGGTGTTTAGCCTGGAGTAAAGGAGGCTGAGGGGAGACATTAAAGGAGGTTGTAGTGAGATGGGTGTTGGTCTCTTTCCCCTAGTAACTAGCAATAGGATGAGAAGAAATGGCCTCAAGTTGCACCAGGGGAGGTTTAGGTTGGATATTAGGAAAATTTTAATTACTGAGAGAGCGTTCAGGGATTGAAACAGGCTGCCGAGGGAGGGGTGGAGGCACCATCCCTGGAGGGGTTTAAAACCATGTAGCCATAGGACTTCAGGACGCGGTTTAGCAGGCACGGCAGCGGTGGGTTGATGGCTTGCCTCGATGACCTTGCAGGTCTTTCCCCACTGAAAAAAATGCTATGATTCACAGAACCAACCAGGCTGGAAGAGACCTCCAAGATCGTCAGGTCCAACCCATCACCCAACCCTACCGATGAATAACAGGAGGCTTTTTGGGGAGGGATTTCCTCAGAGCTGAGGGGGCTGTGGAGCTCACGTTTGCCCTGCCTGAGGCAGCAGGAGGGGGTGGGTTAGGGGAGGCCGGGGGAAACGCGCGGAGGCTCGGGCCAGGGCGGCCGAGGCGGAGCGCTGCGGGAGGCCAGCGCGGTTGCCGTGGCAGCGGGGCCGGGGCCGCCTCTCCCGGGGCCCGCAGCGGCCAGGCGCCGCCGCCCGCCACGCCTGGGCAGGCTACCGCCAGCACTGCCGGAGCTCCCTCACCGCGGTGGGACGCGGGGCCTGTGAGGATGGAGGACGAGGAGCTGGAAGGGGACGAGAACAGCCTTCAGGAGGAAGGAGAGGAGAAGGGAGAGGAGGAGGCGCTGAAGGAAGGGGAGGAGGAAGCCCAGGTGAGGGAGGGGGCCCAGTACCCTCTGGCCCCGGTGAGGCCGGCACTGGCACTGCGATCGCTTCTCTTTTCCCCTCCCAGGAGCTGGCCCCGTCTCCCCTGACAGAGGAGGTCCTGAGGGAAGGCCTCTCCCTCCTCTGCAAGACCAGCAACGGCCTGGCTCACGCCTTCGTGAAATGCGAAGCCCGACAGAAGTGAGTGTGCGAAACCTGCCCCGGCAGCAAGGCAGCTCCGCCCCGGGGAGCAGCCACCGAGCAGCTCTGCCTTAAGACCACTGGTGACCGGCTGTGGTGAATGCTTCCAGGCTGTGCCCTCCAACTGTCTGGCTTCCATTCTGTGCCTCAGCACAGCTTTGCCATCCTCAACCCTGAGCAGGGGACTGCCTCCATTATGTCCAGGTGCACTGGTGAGAACATCAGTGTCCCCCTAAATTGGCAGGAGCCTGTGCTTCCCTCTGGACTGTGGTGTCCTCAGGGGACCTCCCCACAGCCACTTGGAGAAATATCCATTAAATCTCTCCTCTGAAGTGCTAACATTTAAGGCATGTGCCACAATGGCCTGGAAGCAGCCGCCTCAGCCCCATCAGTACCCCTGCATAGCCCTAAAGCTGACGAACAGGCCTCAACCAGACTGTGTCTTTCAGCAGCTTTTTCCCCTCTAGCAAAGTCCTTCCACACAGCCCTTAGTGTTGCCACTAGTGTCTACTGGACCCACTCCCTAGATTTACCTTCTCCTACTCTGGTTCTGCCATCTCCTGACAGGAGGCTCCCATGGGAATAAGTACTGCCTGTGTCAGGAAATCAGGTCCCATCTTAACATTGAGCCTTGTTTACAGACTATTCAGGCTCTCTCTGTCACCTGCTTATTTCCTCCTGCTCTCCAGCAATGCTTCTTAGAACAGCAGGGAAGTGGAAGAGGAGGATACCTTCCCTCCAGTAGTGGTGAGGAGCAAACTGCAAGCTGGTATCAGAGGGAAGTAAGTGAGATGTTTTGTTAGTGTCCTCCCTCCCACAGGGACTTGACAGACATCAGTCTCCTCAAATGCTTCATACACCTGCAGTATGTGGATTTGTCAGAGAACAAGCTGCAAGATTTGTCTCCACTGAGCAGCCTAACCAGTCTGCTCTGGCTGAAGGTGGATGGGAATCTGCTCACCAGTCCCTCTCTGAAGGAGCTGCCCTACCTCCAGTTCATCAGCTTTGGCCAGAACCGCATCAAGGATGTGGAGGGCATCACTCACCCCCGCCTAACCAACCTCAGCCTGAAAGGTGATACAGACCACGTTCTTCGTCCTTGTGCACATAGGACACTTACTTTGGATGGGATTAACTCTCTCATTATCTCTTCCTCCTCTGCCACTCAGGAAATAGAATCCAGTCAGCACTGGGCTTGAGCCATGGCCAGCTGTTCAACCTGCAAATCCTGGAGCTGCGAGGAAACATCCTAGAGAGCACAGCAGGGCTCAATCTTCCCAAGCTGAAGAACCTCTATTTGGTAAAGGGTATAGCTAGCTTGGAGGGTGGGACAGAGCTGCTGCAGAGCCTGGCACCGCCAGGCAGTGTGAGGAGGGAGGAGGCTGTCCCCTTCAAAGCAGCACAATTTTTCTGCTAGCCAGTTCAGTTCCATCTTCTCAGATGAAGAGAAACAGATTTCAGAGAGCTTCTCCTAAACAAATCCACTTCTTTGGGGTAGGTCCTTCTATGCTGTCTGCCCAGATGATGTGAAGGAAGTAGCCATTGTCCAGCAATTCCTCTGCAGAGGAGGAGCTGGCAGTGTTCAGCTGGTCAGGTTGTTTTCTCCTGGCCTCCTGCAGGAGCAGTATTCTTGCACGCATTTGGTGCGTGCCCAAGAGGTCAGTGGGGAGAGCGCCAGGTTTGCTGTGTGTGACAGGGGGAGGAAATGCTTCTTTCTCTTCTCTGATGGGCCTAATGAAACCCAGGTTTAAAACCAGCACAATTACATGATTCACAGCTTCAGCTGCCAAAAACAGGGGAACTGATTAAACACCTCAGTGAAAGTAAGATAGGAGAAGCAATTTCCTAGTGCCATAACCAATTGCTTTAGGGAACATTTACTCCCAGAGACACAGAAAGTGTGTCTGGCTCAGTCCCATGCATCACACAGTGCTACAGCTTGCAGAGACTGGAGTGGTGTCCTGAGTCACCACCTCCTGAAAAACAATTAAAGATGAAAAAGGCTTTGAAAAGCTGTAAGGCTTCTTTCTATTGAGCCTCCCTGACAGAAAACACTGAGGAGGTTACTTGCTGAGATTGCTTGCAGTTTCCTGGTGGAAAACAGATTTTTGGATGAGAGGTGCTGGAAGAAGAGATGAAATGGCTTTAGTCTAGATACACTGGATAGATACAGTACAGAACTTGGAGGTAAACCCTCTCACTTGAATGATTTGGAGGGAAGCAAACAGAGCACCTACATGTCAAGAAGATTCCTGGCATGACTGAGGGGTTTCAGAGCTGCACATATGAAATGGACAAATATTGCAAGACATCACAGAATCACAGAATTGCTTAGGTTGGAAAGGACCCTGAGGATCATCCAATTCCAACCCCTGCCATGGGCAGGGACACCTCCCACTAGACAGGTTGCTCAAGGCCTCATCCAACCTGGCCTTGAACACCTCCACAGCCTCCCTGGGGAACCTGTTCCATCCTCACTGTAAAGAATTTCTTCCTAATCTCCAGTCTCAATCTGCCCTCCATAAGTTGCAATCCATTCCCTCTCATCCTATCACTACAAGCCTTTGTTAAAAGTTTCTTCACAGCTTTCTTGTGGCCCCTTCAGGTACTGGAAGGCTGCTCTAAGTTCTCCCTGGAGCCTTCTCTTCTCCAGGCTGAACAATCCCAACTCTCTCAGCCTGTCTCCATAGGGGAGGTTCTCCAGCCCTCTGATCATCTTTGTGGCTGTCATCATCCATTATTAAAACAGGAACAATTGACTAATTTCTCAGGAACCTTTGGGGCCTGAATTTGTCTCCCATGTTCATCTGCTCATTTTGGAGGGGAGTCTCCCCAGCAGTGCTTTGCTTTCAGTACAAAGATTTTGGTGTGACTTGAGCCATGGGCAGATGCAGCTGACACCTTGAGGACAAGGTTCAAGACAAAGGGTACAGTTTAAAGGAACCAAAGCAAATTTGGTTAATGCATGACAGAGCTGCATCTAGATGAAACTGAGCTTTAACTAAGTTATACCTTCTAGCTAGCTGTGTGCCATGGGTGTGGGTTTGAGGGTCACTGCTGTCACTAGGGCTGGCTTAGTTCCTGCCTGTTGTGCAACAGTGGTGACAAAGGCAAGCCAGGGCAAGGCCAGGCACACAGGAAGGGGATAGGGAAGCATGGAGAATAGAACATAGCAGGTTTCCATCAGCAGTGGTGGCATCACACCTGTGTGAAGAACTGGCAGCTAAGGTAAGGTGATGATGTCATTTGATAAAGGGTGTCATGTGGGAGGTTATTTGATGCTGGGGGACACAACCCCTGAACAAAAATCCATCCTGCATTGTCCTGTTAGTGATTTCATGGACAGAGCAACTACAAACCATTCACACTGAAGTAATGGAGAAAGTGAGAGTGATGGGAGGTCACAGTTCATTTTACAAAGCAGTGATCAGTGAGCTCCCCCTCACCCTGTCCCCCACACCAGCTCCTGATGTCCTCCGAGGTACAGTGTCCTAATCCTTCCTGACTGTTAAATCGCTTCACATGGCCTGTGCTAAATCTCTGATTTCCCGCTTTTTGTCCTCATGTTACCCTCTTTCCTTGGCCCAACTGCTCCAGGCTTTTACTAGTCCAGTTTCCATTACAGTCCTCCTTTCCTACAAAAATGTCCTCCTATCGCACCAGTTCAGCCTGTGCCCCTTTGATTAGTTTCAGGCGCTGGCCACTGCCCGGGTACCCATAAGGAGCAGGGAGCAGTGGCTCCCCTCTCTCCTGTTTCCCGTTCAGGTATCTGTGTCCTTAGGGACTGCAGCTCGAAGCCACAACCACAGTGAAGCCCTGCCCAGCTCCAGGCTGCAGAACGCGGTGGGGAGGTTGTAGTTAGGAGGGAAGTTCCACGCTTGGCTGGAAAATACTGGGAGTGGCCTGATTGGAGATTGCTCGCCCTGCTGTGAGCCCCGGCATGGCCAGGAGACCTCTAGTGGTCTTCTCCGCCCTGAATCCTATGAAACTGAAATGCAGAGCTTTGTAATTCCCTGGCTCTCAGTTCTCAATGCAGTGAAGGGAATGAAATTCATGGCTGGGGGCTTTTGAGCTGATAGGACACATTCCTCCTGCTGCACGATTGTCAGATTGTGGCAAGAAGGTGCACCTGTGGAAGGATAACAACAAGTACACCTGCAAAAGCTCAAAATTAAACCAGCCAACCCCCCCACCCCCTGCAACCTTTCTCAGGAACACACAGTCTGCTGCTTCTATTAGAGGAGTAGAAGAAGAGACTTCTTGGTTGTAGATGTCCCCCACAAGAGAAACAACTGACACTGGAATGTCCCTGGAATGCATGGACTGTGTGACTGAGAGGGGCTGGTTATTTATCCTTTAAATACCCTTGTTTCAGGCTCAGGTCCATGTTTCCCCCCACACTGCTGCTCTCTGAGGCCTTGGGGACTCTGAGTTGTTGCTGCAGTGGAAGGAGGTGCTGTGCTGGCAGTGAAGTATTCACCTAGGGTGGGTTGACCTCAGTTCTCCTACAGAGAACACTTGTTCTTCAGACTCTTGGTCCTTGAGTCTGAATGCTTAGAATCAGTTTGGTCAAGACCCTGAGCAACCTGATCTAGCTTCAGAGAAAGCCATGTTAGGAGTGGAGGAAGTGTGACAGAGCTCTCAAAGGCAGGAATACCTGTTGATCCTTCTCCTGTGTGACCTCTCTTTCCTTCTCTCTTCCTGCCTCCCTGCTGCTCAGGCTCAGAACACCATTAAGAGTCTTGAAGGCCTTGCAGGACTAGAGCAGCTTACAACTCTGCACCTGCGTGACAACAGTCTGGAAAGCCTGGATGGATTCTGCAGCAGCATGAAGTGCCTGCAGTACCTGAACCTACGGTGGGTCCTCCCTGCTCTGTGTTGGGACCAGAGATCCTTCACTGGGCTGTACTCCCACTGATATCGTTAGGATTTTCTGTGTCTTTTGGAAGTTGAAGGCCTGATGGGAACAGGTTGATCTTTACCATCTTTAGCTGGTGTTCATCACTTAGCTGTCCAGGAGTACAAGTCCTATAAATTCAGCTGCGTCCAGTTCTGGTGCTTCCAGCATAAGAGGGATGTGGATCTGCTGGAGCAGGTCCAGAGAAGGCCACCAAGATGATCAGAGGACTAGAGAACCTCCCCTGTGGGGACAGGCTGAGAGCGTTGGGGCTGTTCAGCCTGGAGAAGAGAAGGCTCCATGGAGACCTCAGAACAGCCTTCCAGTGCCTGAAGGAGGCTACAGGAGAGCTGGGGAGGGACTTTTGACAAGGGCCTGGAGTGACAGGATGAGGGGAATGGATTGAAGCTTGAGGAGGGCAGATTGAGACTGGAGATCAGGAAGAAATTCTTTCCAGTGAGGGTGGTGAGACACTGGAACAGGTTGCCCAGGGAGGTTGTGGATGCCCCTTCCCTGGAGGTGTTCAAGGCCAGGCTGGATGAGGCCTTGAGCGACCTGGATCTTAGATCACAGAGACCTGTGGTCTAAGGTCTGCAGTCTGCCATGCTGCTAAGTTTTGCTTTGTCTGTCTTGTCAACTTAATGTTCTAAAGGGCTCTCACTCTCTTGCATATGTCTCCTCTGCTCTCTGTGCTTCCTCTTGTTAGGAATAACAGGATCGGTAACCTTCAGGAGGTGGCAAAACTGCAGGTGCTGCCTATGCTGCAGGCACTGGTGCTGATGGACAATCCATGCTCCACAGAACCCAGGTACCAGCTGGAGGTTCTGGTCATGCTGCCACACCTGCAGCGCCTCGACAAGGAGTTGTTTGAGCAAGAGGAGCACGAAGAGGCAACCAGGATCCGTCAGGAAAGGCAGGAGAAAGAAAAGGTGAGAACAGCTGGGCTGGGGGAGCAGACAGAAGTGAAGGGGGAAAGCGGGTATCAAACCTGCTGATCAAGCCTCTCCTCCTCTAGCTTACACAAGGAGAAGGCTGAAGGAGGTCAGTCCTGAGGGCAGAGGAACCTCAGAGGGGATGGGCTTTGCAACCTGATTGTGGCAGCCAGCATCACACCTCACAGATTCATGGGTTCGTAGGATGGTTTGGCTTGGAAGGGACCCATCTAGTCCCAGCCCCCCTGCCTTACTGCCATTCATCAGCACACCAGAAGTGAGCAGGGAAAGGGGAAAAGGGGTCAGACATGGAGGCATTTAACTTCTTCCTCTTTCCTTCTTCAGGAGAGGGAAGGGTCCCTCCAGTGACCTCTGTAACAGCTGCTCCCAGAGCTGGTCAGGATTTGAAGATGCCTCCCCCGTTGTGCAGCTGAGAAAGTGAGAGCTGTAGGTACCAGAGCTATCCTCACCTCATTTCACTCCTGGAGAAATGAGCAGGGCTACCCACCCAGTCCTGGGCGCTGACCTGAGGTACTGCAGTCCTGCTGTCACAGTATTGATGTGCTCTCTCCTCATCTGATCCAAGAGGGAAAGGGGAGGAGAGTTACAGGTGCTGTGCTTTGGTTTATGGCTCCCCAAAATCCGACAGGATTTTCTGATTTGAATTAAATTTATTAATGAGCCTGGAGCGACTGGAATCGTTTATCCTGCACACCCACGGCTATTGCTTGGCTCTCTCACCCTCGCTTGCTGTGTCTGTCCCCGGTCTGTCTCTCTCTCTTTTTCTCTCCATCCCCTACGTGCTGTTTGCAAAGCGTTGCTGAATCCTGACTCATCGCAGCTCTGGGTCACATGCTGCTGTCCCGGCCCTATCAGGGGCGTCTCCATCCTGCTGCTGCCGCTGCCGTTGGCTTAGAGGACACATCATCTCCCCTTGAGGTCCTGCATCCCTCCTCTCCTTCGTCCTCTCTCCTCTCTGCCAGCACTTTCTCAATCTCTCGTTCACCCCCGCCCTAGGAAGGTAAGTGTCCCCACGGCCAGCAGCTCCCTTTCGCAGCATGCGTGTTTCTGTTTCCCACCCTGTGCCCTCCAAACCTCCCCCCCCCCCCGCACTTTGGGGTCTCTTGCGGAGAAAGGACCACGGTGAGAGACATCAACAACGCAACTCCCCTCACTTCCTCCCCTGCTCCTCCCACCGCTTTTTTCTCATTCCCACCTTTCTCACTTTTCTTTCACATTTTAATTTCGGGTACTCCCTCCCTCCCTCTCTCTCCCCTGCAAGCATCATTTCAGCTGAACCCGGGGAATTTCAGGAGGGGGCAGCCAGCAAGGATAGGTGGTACTGCCAAGGGCATTGCCGGGAGGTGCTGCGGGAGGGAGCCTTACCTGGGGGAGGGAGGTGCCAGTGGGGAGGAGGTAAAGCTCAGTTTGGCTGCTGGGGAGAGGACCCGGCCTCGGCACAGACCAGCCCCCCGCCGACCTTCGAGGTGTTGACATAAACACAGGCGCTCAGCTGGATCCCAGGGAGAGCAATCTTCCTCCCTCCCCCACCGCACACAGCGGGGGGGAAGAAGGGCAGCAGGGAGAGGAGGTGACAGGCAAGCAGTAGCTGCACCAACCACGACACTGCAGCAGTGCGGGCTTCCTGGGAGCAGTGCCACCCGGGGGGCATGGCAGCAATGCACAGGACTGGTGCTGGTGGCTCTGGGGAAAGGTCTTTGCCGTGCTGGCCTGCCTGGCGGGGAGGGGCAATGGCGACAGCACCTACTCCAGAGAGAAGATGCCCTGGCGACACACACTGCCACAAAGTAGTGCCCACAGGAAGGCACTGCAGCAGTGCCAGTGTCCCGGGGTGCCCTGCCCAGCTGCTGCTCAAGGAAGGCTGCCCAACCTCCAGCCTGGCTCCTCTTCTTCTCTTCGCCATGGTGTACAGGCTCCCGGCTATGGCTCCATCCCAATCCCTTATCCCAGCTTATCCGCCTCTGACCTCCTTTCAGGACAGTGCAACCGATGCCAGGGATTTCAGGGTGGTTCTTTGCACTGTTCAAAGAAGGGCAGATGCAGGGGGATGTGGGGCAGCAACACAAGTGAAGAAAAGAGTTTAATGGACTGGAAGGGAGAAGAACTCAAACACTGGGATGGGGCAAGCAAGGCTGGATTTGGGCTGGTAATTGGTTTCCTCAGAGATGGCCTGAGCAGGGGCAGGTGTATGTGGGCAACATGACCGCACAGGCAATGCACCTGGCATGGGTCTTGCTGTCAAAGGTCACTTTCATGGGGTCCTGTTCTTCTCTCCCCCATGGAGGCTGTTGGGGCATGGCCAGGGCACTCCTGCAAAGGAAGCTCCCAGCTGCGTGGGCACAGCTCTGAAGGAAGTTCCCACGGCGTGTGCCAGATGGCCTGAGGAGCGCTGCCAGAGCGGCTGACGGGGATCCCAGCCCAGGTGGACACACTGGAGGGCCCTGCGCAGGTTCCAGGGTGCCTTGGTGTCACTGACTAAGGCTCACGCTGGAACTCCGCCCAGCGTGGTCCCCTCGCACCCGGTGTGTGCTTCCCGCCCACCCGAGGCAGCCGAGTCGAGAGCCAATCCAGCCTCCCCAGCCTGCTGCTTAGCTGCCCGCAGTGCTGTGCCACACCATCTGCAGCACCCCACACGTGTGCGGAGCCTCTGCGCTGCCTACACCTCTGCCAGCTGCTCACAGGCACCGTGGCATGCTTGTGCCTGGACCGAAATGTCTGTTTCCCCATGCTGCCCACCAGGCCTGGCCTCTGCGCTGAGCCTTGCCTGGGTCCAGCCCCGCTCAGGGTTGAATGAATCATCTGTGGGAGCAGGAGGAGGAAATCCGGGGGAGGGTGGGCGTGCCGTGCACCTTGCTGCTGCTGCCGCTCAGCACAGAATCAGAGTCACAGAAGTGGAGATGCAGCTCTCTGGCATCGCAGAGCCCCGCGGCTGGGGGAGGGGGAATGAGTTGTTTTGGACCCCTCCTAGAGAGCAAACCAGCAAGAGAAGCTCTTTCAAACAGCCATCCTCACCCACCAGCTTGTTTTCCACCTCAGGTTTAATAAGGTGCCCCAAAATGCCAGGTGTGCTCACCTTCCTCTTATCTTTGTTGGATAGCAGAGGTGCTTCCTGGTCTCATCTGCTTCCCTGTCTCAGGAGAGAAGCAAAGGGAGGGGAGATGGGCCCAGTTCCTGTCTTCAGCCATGGCCAGTCCCCCTTGTCTCCCCTCCCCACCCCCTCAGTTCAGAGCCCTTTCTGCCATGTCTGAGGCACGGCAGCTTCAGCAAGATGGCTTCTCGGGCTGGTTGTCTTCTCCGTGCTGCCCTCACCACAGCACAGCCAGACCCAAAGGCTCACTGCAGGGAAGGGAAAGCTGAGATGGGTGCTCAGCCATGGGCTGGGGATGCAGGGGAGCCAGACTGGAGAGGGGCTCCGGGTCCGGCACCCCCTGCCCTGCTTGGCTCTGCCCCAGGCAGCCACCACTCAGCTGGCTCCTTGCCTGCTGAGTATGGACACAGCAGATGCCCACTGACAGTCCTGGCAGGGCTCATCCTCTCCCCCAGCAAAGGGAAGGGAGATGCTGGGAACTGGCTCTCCTGTCCTTGATGCTGGGGACAGGGATGCCTCCTGGCTGTACTAGCTGATCCCTCACATTCCACTGCCCATGGATGCTGTTGGTACCCTTCCTGTGTCTGCCACCTGGGCTTTATCAGTAGGCATGAGAATAGGCAGTGCTCAGCTGTGGTACAGAGAGAAGGATCCTGGTTTGTTACCTACCTGCAGCAGAGGGACAGGATAAGCTCAAACAGGCAACCAGTTCCTGGACAAAAGAGGGGTTGATTCCCACAATCTGGGTTTAATAGCAGTTTCTACATGTCCTTGAGACAGTAGTTTTAGCTCCATCTCCTACGGCTGCTCTTTCTTGAGCTCTCTTCTCTCTGCCAGTGTTGGTGTAGACCTCAGACAGACAAGCACTACCCCCTGGGGCTTCTCAGAACTGAATCTGTCCTGTCCTGTCCTCTTCACAGACTCACCATGGCTGTTGAAAGGATCCATGCCCGTGAGATCCTGGACTCTCGTGGGAACCCCACGGTTGAGGTGGACTTGTATACACACAAAGGTATGCAAATGAGGACAAGAGATGGAAGGGGAGTCTCACCTACCCTGGCAGAACTGGTGGCATACTCTGCCAAGAGCACAGAGGGGCTTTCTCCAGCAAACCCCTGGCAGGCAGAGAGCCAGAGAAAGGGGCAGAGACCAAAGTTTGGCTTGTAGCTCTGCTTCTGAGTGTACTTAGCAAATCTGCACACATGATGGGCAGATCACAAGGAGGCAGCTGGCTGTCCTGTATCTGACTTGAGTTGTGTGCCTGCTAGGAACAAGGATGGAAAATTTCCTTAACATAAATATATTTAATTAGTTGCCCTATCCCCTTAGTGTTCTCCTGCAGATGTGCTCCTAGGACACAGCACAAGTTTGGAAGCACATCCACAGCCATTCTGAAGAGGCAGAGAAATGTTTGCCCCAAGGATCTCTGTGTAGGCAGAGCTGCATCTGCACTGGGCCCAAAACTAGGTGGACTGAGGGGTGAGAAGTGGTGAGGGGCCAGAGCAGACACCCTGCCAGTCTCCTTCTGCACTGGGGCAGAAATCCAGCCCCAGTCTGAGGGGAAGGCAGTCACTGGTGGCTGGGGCATCAGGCTGCCTCTGAATCAGGAGGAAGGCTGAGGAGCCAGACTTCCACCCACTGTCCATAGTTCTGGGAATGCTGTGCACCTCTGGGTACCAGAAATCCAGCGTTCCCGGTCTGAAACCCCTGGCTGCTTTTATCTCTGCAGCCCTGGTGCTCGCCTCCAGGAGCTGCTCCACCTGATAAGACCAGCCACGAGTGGACAGCCAGTGGGACCATCCATTTGCACAAGTGATTGGCACATGATTTCTCTCAGAAGTGGGACAGAAGCAGTGGCAGGAGGCCTTCCCCTCCCCTCCTCTCTCTGTGTGTCCCCCAGCTGTGGTCTGTTGCTTCCCAGGTATGTTCCGAGCGGCGGTGCCCAGCGGCGCGTCCACTGGCATCTACGAGGCACTGGAGCTGCGAGACAACGACAAGTCACGTTTCCTGGGAAAAGGTGGGGAGATGCTTGCTCTGCCCCCTGCCCCCAGGGCTGCCTGTGCATAGGGCTGTGCCAGAGGGTACCACTCATCCTCTGCTGTGATGTGGATGTGTCCCACTGCCCTCAGGAGAACCACAGGGGCACAGGCATAGCACAAATTGAAAGATCAGGCCCTGATCTTTTCTCGCTGTCTCACTCTCTTAGTCTCTATTGCTCCTCTCCCTCCCTCTCTCCACTCTCCTCTTGGCCTCACTCTCTCTCTCTGTCTCTCTCTCTCTCTCTTTTTCTTTGTCTCTTCCCTTCTCTAGGGGTCCTGCAGGCCGTGGATCACATCAACAGCACTGTCGCCCCAGCTCTCGTGGGCTCTGTAAGGATTTCTCTTTGATCCCCTTTGTCCTACACTTTCTTTGGTCAGTCTCTGCTCTCAGATCTCCATTTCTGCCTTTCCTCATCCCACTTGGATAACCGACACAGTGATGCTCCCTGGGAATCTGGGCACATCCCTCCTGCTCCCCATGCCTGGATGTGTCCACAGCAATCTTTTCTCTGAGTGGAAAGGATTTAGCACTACCTGGTCCTCTGCGGCTTCTGCACCACCTCACTAGTGCTCCTGAAGCTCCCTGTAGAGCTCTCTCCCTCTTTCAGATGCTCTCCTCCTCAAGCACTGAACCTCATCCACATGTCTGTGGCCTCATGCTTGTTTGTCCCACCCAGCATTCATGGTGTGATGAGCAATGACCATGCCACGAAAGGTCTGGCAGCCCTCCCAGCACAGCCTTGCAGGGCGGTGGTGTCACCTCTGCACCTTGCTTACACCTGAAGACCTGGAGCCTGCTGGGAGAAAAGCTGACCTGAAGCCACAGATTAACCCTGTGCAGCCTGGGGCCCAGCTCTCTCCAGCTCTGAAAAATAACTGGCCTGGTGGAGGGCTGCCTGTGTTTGGCTCAGTCCCACTCTCCACCTTGCTCCTGGGGACAGCTCCATTCAGACTACCTTTGCTTGCTTGTCCTGTTGGTGTGCCTAGCTTCTGTGTGGCCACAGCATCACCAAGCTCCCCAGAAGCTGCCAAAAGGCTGAGTAAATCCCCATGACAGTCCTGTGTCCCCAGAAATGCATGATCTTGTCTGGGCTGCAGCTGCTCTCCTCTCCAGTGTGGGCACATCTGCACTGGGCTGCAGCAACACCACCACTGTCACTACCTTGACAATGCACCGAGGCACACGCTGCCAGAGCTTTGTGTGTGTGTGTGTTCCTCCACAAGCTAAGGAGGTCCCTGTAGCCCCAGCTTCTCCATTAATGCCTTTCTCGCAGAGCAGAGCCAACAGCTCTTCTCAGCCTCCCCTCCTTAGGAGCTGTTTCTCTCTTGCAGGGCCTCTCTGTTGTGGATCAAGAGAAGATAGACAACCTGATGCTTGAGATGGATGGCACAGAGAACAAATGTAATTCATTCCTCTTTTCTTGGCCTGGGGCATAAGGAGAGACAGAAGAGCCACAGAAGGCTCCAGGGCTAGGGCAGGGGACACTTAGAGCTGTGGTGAGCTCAAGGCTGTGCTGCTAAGGGCATCTGTGGGCAGGAGCTGGCGGTTTGAGTAGTCATAATTCCTTCTTGGTCTTCCCCACAGCCAAGTTTGGTGCCAATGCCATCCTGGGAGTGTCGCTGGCTGTGTGCAAGGCAGGAGCTGCAGAGAAGGAGGTCCCCCTGTACCGCCACATTGCTGACCTGGCTGGCAACTCTGACCTCATCCTCCCCGTGCCAGTAAGACCCTCTGTCCTTGACACCCCCTTCAGAAACTTAAAGGATGTGTTGGGTACTAGAGAAAGAAGGGACACAGGACTGACACATCAGCTGAGGGCACTGCACTCGTCAAGGAAGCAAACCAAGGCCTGAGATGTGCCAGTTTTCAGTATGGAAAAGGGGGCCCTGAGGATGTGGTGGGGGTTGACTGAGGATCAGAGGTCATCATGTGAAGCCTGTGGGGCACAATTCCAAAGCAAGTGCCTATGGATCTTCACACCAAGGGCAGCTGCCCTGTGAAACTCCTTTACAAATGGGGGTTGTGGATGCTAAATTTTTCTGTGTCAAGCAAGAAGGTCCTGGAAGAGAGACTGATGGAGACTGATAAACACATACAGATAAACACCTATAGCTGTGAGAATCTCAGAGAGGAAAATGGGTGGGAGAGTCCTCTCCAACCATTTGCTTTGAGCTGCTGTTGGAAGGGAGACCCCAGGCTTATGTGCCCTTGGTGTGATGCGTTGTGGCTGACGTGTTACCATTACTCCATGGGATGTACCTCCCCTAGGGTGGTGCCAAGACTGGTTCCCTCATCTCAGATTCTCCTCTGGACTCTTTCAGGCTTTCAACGTGATCAATGGAGGCTCCCACGCAGGCAACAAACTGGCCATGCAGGAGTTCATGATCCTGCCCGTGGGGGCTGAAAGCTTCCGCGATGCCATGCGCATCGGGGCTGAAGTCTACCACAACCTCAAGAGCGTCATCAAGGACAAGTATGGCAAAGATGCTACCAATGTGGGGGATGAGGGAGGCTTTGCCCCCAACATATTGGAAAACAGTGAAGGTGAGAGCCTTGCAGAGGAGGGTCCCTGCCTTCAATGCTGTGGCTTCCTAAGCCCAGCTCACAACATTCCCCAAAGACTGGTTCAAAAGATGCTGCCTCAGTGTCACTGACCTCCTGCATTAGGAAGTGGTTTCTATGCTCCTTGTCCTTGGGGTGGCCTTGGTACGTTACAGCCTCTCCGTATAAACCCTCCATGTGTGTGCACACCTTTCCAAGGCCTTCCCATGACTTGCCTCTGGGCTGTGAGGTTGTGTTTCAATTTCTCCTCATCCCTTTGGAGGTGGCCTGCACAGTTCCAATGTTCTGGGCTCTCTCCTACCTCTCCTACTGCACTGTCAGGCTCTCAGGTGCTCTCAGGACCCTTCCCGGGCAGGTTCTCACCAAAAGACAGAGCTCTGCTTGAGCTGACTCTCCTGACTGCAACTTTCCTCCTGCTAGCTCTGGAGCTCCTGAAGGAAGCCATCGACAAGGCAGGCTACACAGACAAGATTGTCATCGGCATGGATGTGGCAGCCTCCGAGTTCTACCGCGATGGCAAATATGACCTGGACTTCAAGTCCCCAGATGACCCAAGCCGCTACATCTCTGCAGATGAGCTGGGGGACCTCTACCAAAGCTTTGTACGAGATTACCCAGGTGAGCTGCTGTGCCCAGCACTGGGGGGCATGTTTAATAGGCATCCCCTCGACGGGTTGAGGGTGGGAAGGGAGGTGGCCTCCACTCGTATCTTTTCTGTTGTCCTTTCAGTGGTCTCCATTGAGGATCCCTTTGACCAAGATGACTGGGAGGCCTGGTCCAAGTTCACAGCCAATGTGGGGATCCAGATAGTGGGAGATGACCTGACAGTGACAAACCCCAAGCGCATCGAGCGAGCTGTTGAAGAGAAGGCCTGCAACTGCCTCCTGCTCAAAGTCAACCAGATCGGGTCTGTCACAGAGGCCATTCAAGCGTAAGTCCAGCCCTCGTTGTCCTGTGAAAGGGTTGGCAATGAGCTACAGCAGGGTGTCACACTACCCACTGCATGAAGAGACTTTTGTCTCCACCAGAGTGTAGGATGGCTGAAGGTGGGAGCAGAGGGTGTCTGTTCAGGTGGTGGTTGTAGGACTGGGACCTCCTGACTGAGTTTCTCACTCCTTGCAGCTGCAAGTTGGCCCAGGAGAATGGCTGGGGGTGATGGTAAGCCACCGGTCTGGGGAGACCGAAGACACCTTCATTGCTGACCTGGTTGTAGGACTGTGCACTGGGCAGGTAGGTGAGCCCTAGGCCATGCACAGGCATGGAGGGAAGCGAGGGAGTACGAGGGCAGAGTCCTCTGCCCTGCTGTGGTGCAATTCAGGACAGTGTCTCATCTGCTTCACAGATCAAGACGGGTGCTCCCTGCAGGTCTGAACGCCTGGCTAAGTACAACCAGCTCATGAGGTAAGGGGCTCGAGAGATGGGGGCACAGAACAGAGGAGGGAGTGACTCACTGAGGTGGGAGAATCTGAAAGCCCAAGGGTAGGCAGTGCTTGCAAGGGAAATGTTATTAAGACAGTGCACAAAGATGACAGCAGGATCTTGGGGAGATCTCTGGAGCAGTCTCCTTTCTTTCTCCTTTACATGAGGGAGCAGCCCCACAAGCACAGCAGCTCTTCCTGCCCATGCCAGTTACCTGCTGATACACTGCCTCTCCAGTGCCCTGGTGCATTCAATGCTCCCTTGCAGGACGGGCCTGAGTGTGCTGTCTCTCTCTCTGTGTCCTGCAGGATTGAGGAAGAGCTTGGAGATGAAGCACGCTTTGCCGGACACAACTTTCGCAACCCAAGTGTTCTTTGAACGTTGTTCCCAAAGCACAGCCATCCTGCTGCTCTTTTCCACTTCACAGACTCTGAAGCTCCCTTCCCTCCACTGCTCCCTTTTTTGCTCTTTCTCTCTCCTCCATCACGCAGTCCCCTTCATACCTCAGACCCCCCCCAAGTACAAGCGTCCCCAGCTAGGTGTCCCCAGGCGAAGGATGACAGCGAGGCCCACACCCTGCCCCTTGCTTTGGGCTCCTGAGCATTTCTGGATCTAGGCGTCGCTGCCTCTTTGGTTCCTGTGCAGGCCGTGCCTGAGCCACTGTCTGCCCGTCAGCCGTGGGGAGCATGCTCCCAGGGTGCTTCCCTCGTGGGTGTGCATCAGAGGCTGTGTTTGGCTTTGCAGCCGTGGCCAGTGGCTCACCCTCCTCGTGCATGTGTTGTAGGTGTCAGTGTACCGGCCTGTGGCATCCCCCTGCCCCTAGACGTGTGTTTGCACTGAGCCCTGGTGGGACCCGACTGTCCCCTCCTGCACTCCCAGTGCTGTGCTGTGTTGGGCCGTGCTTGCCGGCAGTTTAGCATCCAAGCCCACCGCTGCCCCTCGCTGGGGAGGGGGCTGTGTGTGTGTTATCAGTCCCCAGGTCAGCACATAGGACTGTGGGGTGATGTATTGAAACACATCCGTACACAAACCCATGCTATTTCATTTGCTTCTTGTGATCTTTTTCTCTCTGTTCCCTTCCCTCTTGCACTGCTTCACCTTCTTCTCCACCTATAATGTCTGCTTCACCTCCTGGACAGCCCATGCTCAGCTGAGCAACAGATGAACTACAGATCCCTGAACTCAATTAAAATGTATTTCACACCTCAGCTGCCTGCCTTGGCCTGATGTTTCTCTCCACATGCCAGCATTTGGGAAATGGGGACATTTTGCCATCAAAGCAGGAGAAGCTCAAGCAAAAAGGTAATTGCAAGAAGTGGAGGGGACCAGCAAGAGAAAGAAAAGGCCCAGGTGCCCCCACCTCCTGTCACAGCCTTGTCCTACAGCTGGGTTGCTCAGTTAGCCACCTAAACAAGGAAGGCCAAGGGTAAGGCAGGTGGGAATTGCTGCCACCCTCTCCACCAACCCTAGTCACACAAAAACCTGCTGTGTGTGGTTTTCATTCATGCCCTCCACTGAAGGAAGACCTCAGGGGGGCACAGGCCACTGCACTCAAGAGATGCTACACTGGAACTGCAAGTGTTTGGAAGAGAAAAAGCTAACCCTTCTCACCCCAACTGGGCTTGCAGTGAACAGAGGGGGAGGTGGGATGTCTGCCTCAGCTCCATCAACTTTGCCAGGGACACACAGCAGCCTATGCTGCAGTCAGTGTCCCATCAGGCTGAGTGCCAGCACACCCCAGAGTCTGCTCAGCAGCCTTATTCTGGATAGGCTCCAGTGAGCGTGGGAGGCCAAGGCGTGCCACCGGCAGTAATTCAACCCAAGCTATGATGCACAACAATGGTTCATGGCTGCAGCCCCTCTTGGGTACACTCAGTTCCTGCAAACCTCCTGCACCACTTCACTACAGAAAGTTTTCAGACTGTGGCTTGAGCCACACTGTCATGGAATCATTTTCAGCTGGAAAAGACCTTTAAGGTCATAGAGCCCAACCATTCTCCAACTCAGTGAAGTCTGGTGCTAAAGCATGTGCCGCAGCACCACATCTCTGCCTCGTTTAAACACCTCCAGGCATGGGGTTTCACCTTTCCTAGGGAGTTTGTTCCAGTCTTTGATGAACCTTTTCAGGAAAGAAGTTTCTTCTAATGTCCAACCTAAACTTCCCCTGATGCATATTGAGGCCATTTCCTCTCATCCTTCAACTTGCTACTAGGATGAAGAGACCCACACCCACCTTGCTCCAACCTTTCAGGAAGTTGTAGAGAGCAATGAGGTCTCTCCTTTCCTCCAGGCTGAAGAACCCCAGTTGCTCCTCAGCAGACTTCTTCTCCAGACCCTTCACCAGCTTCCTTGGCCTTCCCTGGACCTGCTCCAGCACCTCAATGTCCTTGGAGTGAGGGCCCCAAAACTGAACCCAGTACTCAAGGTGAGGCCTTCACCAGTGTCCACTTCACCAGTGGGGGACAATCACTGCCTTGGCCCTGCTGGTCACAGCATTGCTGATCCAGGCCAGGATGCTGGTGGCTTTCTTGGCCACCCAGGCACACACTGCCTCATCTTCAGGTGGCTGTCAATCAACACCCTCAGGTCTTTCTCTCTGTGTTTCATGATGAGCAAGGACAAGAATAAAGACTAAGTTTGCTCAGCATGTCCCAAGCCCCCTTGACTGTGTGCTGATGTAGTCTTGAAAATCAAAAGACAAGGTGTTAAAACACAGGCCCTTCACTGCTGCTTCTGTACAGAACAGCTGAGGAAAAGGAGTGAGACAAAGGCATGGCACACCTGCTCAGAACAGAGAAGAGATTTGGGGTGGGGTGGTAAGAATGTAAGGGCAGAGACAGGTTCCTAGGGCATCACCAGTGAATACAGAACAAATCTTGGTGGTGATGAACAGTTTGTGTCCCAGCTGCAGTCCATCTCTCACCCATGCTCTACGTGAAGCCTCCCACTCAGCCTCACAGCAGCAGCATGGCTGTGACATCAGTCTCAGCCCAAACTCAGAGCTCCACCGAGAAGCCAGCAGCACATCCAGCTCTAGGCTTTGTGCCCTCAGGTGGATATATCCCTGGAGAAGCTGCACAGCACGTGGGAAGCTGCTGCTGGCCACGCCGAGGATCAGCAGCTGAGGAGGACACTGCTACAGCAGGCGAGGCTGGCTGCTGGGGGTCCACCACCTGGGGTCTGCAGTCCAGGGGCTGGGGCTGAGAGACAGACAAAGGGGCCCATGGTGGCCAGCCTGCAGTTGCCTTTTGGGAGCTGTAGTCCAGGCACTGCCCTGTAAATACTACTCCATATTCCTGGCCCAGACGCCCTGCCGTGCCGCCCCCTGCAGCCACTCGCAGCCACATACTCTGCAAAGGCAGCTGTGCAGGGCAGGCAGCGCTGGGCTTGGGGAAGGGAAGCAAGTGTGGGTGTGTGATACTGTGCAAGGATGCTGCTGCTGTCCCAGCCACACACCTCACTGCCTGTCCCAGCCACACACCTCACTGCTGCCTGTCCCAGCCACACACCTCACTGCTGCTGTCCCAGCCACACACCTCACTGCTGCTGTCCCAGCCACACACCTCACTGCTGCTGTCCCAGCCACACACCTCACTGCCTGTCCCAGCCACACACCTCACTGCTGCTGTCCCAGCCACACACCTCACTGCTGCTGTCCCAGCCACACACCTCACTGCTGCCTGTCCCAGCCACACGCCTCACTGCTGCTGTCCCAGCCACACACCTCACTGCTGCTGTCCCAGCCACACACCTCACTGCTGCCTGTCCCAGCCACACACCTCACTGCTGCTGTCCCAGCCACACACCTCACTGCTGCTGTCCCAGCCACACACCTCACTGCCTGTCCCAGCCACACACCTCACTGCTGCCTGTCCCAGCCACACACCTCACTGCTGCTGTCCCAGCCACACGCCTCACTGCTGCTGTCCCAGCCACACACCTCACTGCTGCTGTCCCAGCCACACGCCTCACTGCTGCTGTCCCAGCCACACACCTCACTGCTGCTGTCCCAGCCACACACCTCACTGCCTGTCCCAGCTACACACCTCACTGCCTGTCCCAGCCACACACCTCACTGCTGCTGTCCCAGCCACACACCTCACTGCCTGTCCCAGCCACACACCTCACTGCTGCCTGTCCCAGCCACACACCTCACTGCTGCTGTCCCAGCCACACGCCTCACTGCTGCTGTCCCAGCCACACACCTCACTGCTGCTGTCCCAGCCACACCTCACTGCTGCTGTCACCTCACTGCTGTGTCCCAGCCACACACCTCACTGCCTGTCCCAGCCACACACCTCACTGCTGCTGTCCCAGCCACACGCCTCACTGCTGCTGTCCCAGCCACTGCTGCTGCTCCCAGCCACACGCCTCACTGCTGCTGTCCCAGCCACACACCTCACTGCTGCTGTCCCAGCCACACGCCTCACTGCTGCCGTCCCAGCCACACACCTCACTGCCTGTCCCAGCCACACACCTCACTGCTGCCTGTCCCAGCCACACACCTCACTGCTGCTGTCCCAGCCACACACCTCACTGCTGCTGTCCCAGCCACACACCTCACTGATGTCTGTCCCAGACACACATCTCACTGCCTGTCCCAGCCACACACCTCCTTGGCTTTGTGTTAGATGCTGAGCTTCTGTGAGCAGTGTGATGGGAGAGCAGGGCAGGTTTTGAGGTTGGACTCTTCTCCCTATTAACAAGTGATAGGAGAGGAAATCATAGAATGGCCTTTTTGCAAAAGACCTTAGGATCGTCAAGTGCAATCACAACCTAACTTCTTCCTGTACACAACTGTTAGGCTATGTCCCTAAGTACCTCATCCAGGTGTCTTTTAAACACTTCCATGGACAGTGACTCCACCACCTCCCTGGGCAGCCTGTTCCAGTGCCTGATGCTCCTTTTGGCAAAGAAATTGTTTCCAATATCCAATCTAACCTTCCCTGCTGTCTCTTCAGTCCATTTGCTCTCATCCTATCACTTGTTACCCAGGAAAAATCGCCTGTCCCCAGCTCCCAACAACCTCCTTTCAGGGAGTTGTAGGCAATGAGGTTTCCCCTCTACCTCTTCTCCAGGCTGAACAATCCCTGTTCACTCAGCCACTCCTCATAGGACTTATGTTCAGGATCCCTCATCAGTGTCATTGCCCTTCTCTGGACCCACTCAAGCATTCCAATGTCTTTCTTGTAGTGAGGATCCCAAAAATGAATCCAGTACTCAAGGTGTGGCCTCACCAGTGCTGAGTACAGGGGCACAATCACTTCCCTGGTCCTGCTGGTCATCCTATTGCTGATACCAAGGAGGCTGGTGGCCTTCTTGGCCACCTGAGCACACTGATGGCTCATATGCAGTCAATGGCCAGCCAACACCCCCAGGTTCCTGCCTGCCAAAGCAACTTTCCAGCCACTCTTCCCCAAGCCTGTAGCATTGCATGTGTTTTTTGTGACCCAAGTGCAGGACCTTGCACTTGGCCTTGTTGAACGTCATACAGTTGGCCTGAACCCATCCAGCCTACCCAGGCTCCTCTGCAGAGCCTTCCTCACCTCCAGCAGATCAACATTCCCTCCCAGCTTAGTGTCATCAGCAAACTTACTGAGGGTACCTCGATCCCCTCATCAAGGTCTTTGATAAAGATGTTCCATAGAACTGGCCCCAATACCGAGCCTTGGGGAGCACCACTGGTGACTGGTCACCAACTGGATTTAACTCTCTTCCCCACCACTCTTTGGGGCCAGCCAGCCAGATTGTGATCCAGCAGTTTGCCTGTCCAGACCACAGGTAGCCAGTTTGTCCAAGAGGATGCTATGGGGAACTGTGTCGAAGGCGTTACTGAAGTCTGGGTACACGACACCCACAGCCTTTCCCTCATCCACCAAGCAGGTCACTTTGTCATAGAGAGATTGGCTTCATCGAGGTGGACCTGCCTTTCATCAACCCATGCTGAGTGGGCCTGGGTATGCCTCGTGATGGCCTCTGGTTGCACAAGGGAAGGTTTAGATTAGGTATCAGAATAAAATTCTTGACTGGAAAGGTTCTCCAACACTGGAATGTGCTCCCCATGAAGATGGCTGAATCCTCATCTCTGGAGGTGTTTAAGATGCAGAGATGTGGTGCTGAAGGACATGGTTTAGCACCAGACTTGCTAGAGTTAAATAAAGGTTGGACTTTCACAACCATAATGACTCCACGATCCAGCCAGCTCCCTGAAAGGTCCTACTGATGAAATGTTTTGTGATTAAAGACTCTCGGAGAGCAACACAAACCCTTGCCTGTGTGCATACAAAATCTGTTATTTAGCCACCAGACAGACATGGCCGTGTGGTGCTCGGCGTGCTGCTGGCACAACCAGCCTCGGTTTCTGCACCTCCAGCAGTCACTACGGGCACTGGTAGCTTCTGACTCACGCTCCCCAGCACCAGCTGGCCATGTCCCCAAGAAGCCGGGGTGGTGGCTGCAGTTGGGTTAGAGCCTTCACGAGCTTGCCAGGTCACAATCCTGACGGGCTGCCCCCTTCCCGAAGTCTTCCTTCAGCGTCAAGGTGAGCCAGATGGGCTTCTGATGGGCCGTTCCCCATTTTGTAACGTCTGGGCGCACCGCCTCTCCCCGGGCCTGCACGGCCGCCTTTGTGCTGGCGGTTCGGGACGGAGACAGACTCGCCGCTCCCGCCGCTGCCGTGACCGCGCCTGGCGGGGCGGGGGAAGCAAGAGGAGGTATGCACCCGGGCACCCCGCGTAGGCTCCGAGGCTGCCCGATGGCCCTGCGCGGCGCGGGCGAGGCGGCGCGGCCTACCACAAGGCTCTCCCTTTGTGCCGTTGCCTGGTAACAGGGCGGGGGATGGGAGGCGGCGGCGCGCTGCATGCTGATGAACGCCAGGCAGGCGGCCTCCGCCCCCCAGGAGGCCTCGCCGCAGGCCCCGGCCCTGCGCCGCCGCCCGGCCCGCTCCCCGCCCCTCCGGCGCAGTCCCCTCCCGCGGCCGCGGGAAGCCCGGCCCCGACCGGTGGTCCTCCCCTCCCCGCCCCGGGGACTCCAGTTGCTCCGAGCCCGTCCTGCCAAAAAAGGTTCCTCCGGGCTCTTTCTTCCCCTCCGCGGCCCTTTGTGCCGGCGCCGGGACGGGGGAGGGGGCAACGGGGCGCGGCCGGGGCCGGCCACCCGCCCCGGGCCAGGTCTCCTCCCTCGTCCTACGCTCCCCTCGGCCTCCCTCCCACCCCCGCTGCTCGGGTGGGTTGGGGGTGTATAGTGTGTTTAGCGGGGCCCCTGCGGGGAAAGGGTGGCGGGGAGGGGCGGTGGAGAGTGCAGCTGGGGGTGCGGCTTGGGGGTGCTGGAGCGGAGGAGTGGAGAAGGGGGGCTTGTTCTGGGCTCTTCGGCAATGGGAGGTGGCTAAGGCGGGCAGCGGTAGGAGGGCGGTGGGGCAGAGGCAGAGGCGGCGGCGCCTGGACGCGGGGTTCGCGCCGAGAGACGAGACGATAGAGCCGCGGTGCGGGGAGCCCCGCTCCTTGCTGCATTCCCCTCTTCCCCCCGGAGCCGCTGCCCCCGCCACCGACCGGTTATTCCGGAGACGCGAGAGAAAACGAGGGAGCGCGGAAAAGGAGGAGGGGGAGGGGGGCTGGCAGCGTTTAAATCCCTTCCCCCTGCTCCTCGTCGCCTCCATTCCTCCCTTCATTCGACCTCCCCTCCGGAGCCGTCGGTGAGTCGCTCGCCCGCTCACAGCCGCTCCCGCCCCGCTTGTCATTTTCGCCCACTGGCTGCATTCTACTACGGGTGTTTTTTCTTCCCTCCGGTCCGTCTGTCGGGAGGAGGGCGAGGCGGCGCGGGGTGAAAGGGGGAGAGCGAAGTTGGGGGGCTTGGGGGACGCGGGACAGGACGAGGGCGGGATGGCGATTAACTGCCGTGGCCGTTGCCAGCCCCGGCGTGGATGCAGCGAGGGGCCGGAACGCCGCGGGTCACGGAGACTGGGCTCGGCGGTACAGGGAGCCCATCCCGTTCCCCGCGGTGGGTCCTGGCCACGGCAGGGAGCACTCCTAAGTCACCGGGGGGTGCGCTGCCCGCCCCAGGCCACCCGCCCGGGGCTCGTTTGCCTCGGATGGTGACGAAGTGCCTTCACTTGGGGGCGAGAGGGGGTGTGTGTGTGTTGTCAGGGGCTCTGCGCCCGCCGCGGGGGTCCCGGGGCGAGGACAGCCCCCGCTGCTTGGCCCCGTGATGTCACAGCCCGCGGAGCCCCCTTCCCTGCAGCAGAAAGTTCGGTGGGGGCCGGGGGCGAGTGGCCGGGGGTGGGGTGGCGGCCGGTGCGAGGCGGGAGTTGGGAGTTCGCCGCCCGGTGCCGTGCCGGGAGGAACGGACAACAATGCCGGAGGGGGATCTGCCCACCCTGCCGCCCCCCACAGCTGCCGCCTCCCGAGGAGCCCCGTATTGTCCCCTGCGACCGGGGGCTGGCAGGAATATTTGGAAACGCTGTTTCCATCGGGAGCTGCGCGGGGGAATAGGGGCCTCTCTGTTTCTATGGCAGGCACGGGTGGGATTCATCCCCCACACCCCTTGATGCCAGCCTCAGCCTAGGAACCCGCCGCTCTCTCCTCTGAAACTCGACGTTGCTACTTAGTGACCAGGCAGCAGACCAGACCCGTGAGGACGGGTGGCTTCAGGATGGCGCTGGTGTTTGCTGTGAGCCAGCTGGGACCCCCGATACCTCGGGCTGGGTGTGTGCCGGTTTAGGGTTTTTGGAGAAGTGGCATCCGTATTTCCCATGCTATGCCATCGAGCTGGTAGCGGTCCTGCCCTGATGGCTTCTGCAGGCTGCTGGCCTGGACCTGCTTTGGCTGTTGCCCAGCGAATCGGCGGCCGTGCTTTGCTGAGTGGCTGTGGTGCTCTTGAAGTGGCAGCCATTTGGTCACCATGGCATTGCTTCCCACGCTGCCTCTGCCTGCCGTTGGGTTCTGCCTTGATGGCTGTTGTGCGTTCCCGAAGTTGCTTTCGAGATGGGCAGTGTCTGTCTTTGCCTTTGGCTCAGTGCTGTGGCTGCCTTCAGGCGTGCGGGGCGCCTCCGAGGAAGGCTACTGTAAGAATTTCGATGGCTTTTGTCTGCAGGGTCTGGTTTGCAATGCCGTGGTTCTTCAGGAGTATGCCCTTACGAGATAGCTGTTCAAAGCTGGTTTTGTGATTTCTGATTGTAGTGGGTGGATAGCATGAGAACTACTGTGCTTCCAGCATTGAAAAAGTGAGGGGAAAGTAGTGGGTCATTATCCTAAGGTGTGTAGCTGAAGAGCAGAGGAGTAACAGTTGGAAATGCCATTTGTTTTGTGATCACCTGAATGGTTGAGCACGATTTACACAACCTGCAGGTATGCATGTGCATAAAGCTTCAGAGTTCAGCCTTGACTTCCCCCAGAACCGGTCTGTCAGTGTCAGCACGTCAGCCAAATCTGTGCCTGATTACCCCAGATTTGTAACACGAATCCCACATTTGCTTGAGATGGAAGCTGGACCCTCCTTTCTTCTAAGCCTGAAGGTATTGTGTGTCACTGCTGTGCTGCATGTGTGTATCCCTGAGGGGCTGGAGCTCCAAGGTCATCACCCATGGATGGGACACTTGTAAAAGTGAATGGTCAGATTGTTTGTTGGGATGAATTTCAGCCTTTTTTCCATTTCTTGGCCAAGTTATTCTTTTTACATTGGTTATTGGGGACTGCACAACCAATTGTTTGTGTCTTTCCCCAACATCTTGGGAATTATCTGGTCTTTCAAACCAGACTTCCAGTTGTGATTCGTGGTGGGGCTTTGCAAGCATGGCCATTAATAAGTGAACACACAGTACCACACTTTTGTTCTGGAAACAATAAAACCCTTCCAAACATGTGAAAATTAAATGTGCAGTGAATCCTAACGAAGAAGATGAACAGGTTTAGCCTGCTGTGGTGGCCTCCCTTCACCTCTCTTTGTATGTATTCACCTTCTCCCCCAGGTTTTGTACTCCTTGGATAACTCTGAAAAGTTCTGGCATTCTCACCTTTAGCTTTGTCTGCACAAGGAATTGTAACAAGGTTTCTTGTGGGTGCGTTTGTATTCCGAAGTGCTGGTGTACGTGCAAGGAGCTGTGATGCTAAACCATAGCAGGATCAGTATTCTAAAAGCAACCTGGTCTGTATTTTATTTCAAGATGATGTGTCCAAGTCCGGCTGGACTAGATGGTCACTGTGGGTTCCTTCCAACAGAAGTACTTCATTCTGTTTTCATTTGTAGCTGAAATGAATCAGGCAGGTTTTCTTCTTCCCAGAGTTCAGCCTCTATCACTGCTTGTGTTATGTTCCTGATTCCTCTTGGAGCTGCCTCATGTTCATAAGCATTTTCCTGTGGAGTGGAGGTGGACAGTTGCTGTGGCATTCAGAGCTGTGTGGGGAAGGATGATTTATTTCCCAGATCTGAGGGGCAATACCTTTGCAAATGCAGGCTCTGTAATTGGTGTGAGCATTTATTCAGCTGTGCCCTGCCTTAAATATCTACCTGGACATTTCCCCCATCTTCAGTTTTCCCTGTTTGGGTATTGTCCTGGGTTGAGTTCAGTCTGCTGCTGTGTATTCAACCCCATGCCAATGTCATGCCAGCTTCACAGTGGCAGTGCTGCCTGGAGCAAAGCATCGTGGGGCTTGTAGTTCAGACTAGGACATGGGAGGGTTCCTGGTCGGTGGCTGCTGATGGTTTCAGGTTTGGGCTGGCAGTGGGCTTGGGGGAGCTGTTTTATTGCTGGCTTCTGCTAGTCTTGCTAAGGTACCTGTGCAGCTTCCCAGTGAATCTCATCTCTGCCCAGAGGGCTTTTGGTGGTACTTTCCCTCCTGTCTGTGCGTGGGTCAGGAGCTTGCTGAGAGCAGGCTGTGCTAGCCCGGGACAGGTCTGGAGCTTTTCTGCTGATAACCTGCTTCTATCCTCAGTCAGGCTGTATCTGCTCCAGCTGGTTTTCCTTTTCCCCATTCTCTTTTGGACAATAAGCTACTCTCTTCCAGTGGACTTTCTGATCTCTTTCTTCTTCCAGCAGGAGATGCTACAGAACTATGAAGTGTATTTGCTCTAGTTATCACTTCATCTCTTCCTTCTGTACTTCTTGAGGACTGTTCTTGGTGAAACACAGAATAGTGATGCTTTCTAAATCTCTTGAAGGCCAAAGGAGAAGGCAACACGAGCTCTGAGTGTGTTTAAAAGTGGTGGCATCTCTGAAGAAGCCTTGCTCTTAAAGTGAGCTGTGCCTGGGCCCTGTGTTCTCCGCAGCATTAATTCACGTGACCGCTGCCGGTGTCTGGTCACAGTGGCTGCTGTGAACGTGAGATGCTCCATCTCGGTGCCTTGCCTGATTTTCTGAAGGTGCAGCGATGCCCAAGGCTTGTTGCCAGGCTGGCCAGGTACTGTTGCTCTTTGTGTCATGCTGGGCTGAGCACCAGGGAACCTTTCTGTTCTTGCAGTCATGTGGTGGGCAATGCTGGGTCCACAGCCCACGTCCTCAGGGAGGTGTGTGTGTGGAGAACGATGAGACGGAAAAGGATGTTTCCAGCTGAAGTGGTTTGAGTCTGGTTGGCTGACTGGGGCATCCAGTGCTTGGGGGAGAGGCTTTGGTGTATGTTCAAAGACTTAAGTCAGCTTTGTGAGGCAGCGGTTCCTTCAGAGCATTGCCTTGCCTCCACATCCAGCAGTGCTCCTGCAGCAGTCTCTGGCAGTCTGTTGTCAGTGCTTGTTGAGATGGCGAACGCTGATTTGTCATCAATGGTGGATTGATGGTTGTGGCAGGATTTTCACCTCCCAACCAAAGGCTGTTTGCAGGATCTTCTCCAAGCAATTGCAGCCAATGATGGTATGGCTGGGCTTCCCTGAAGAAGGGGAGCTGGTTGCTTTCAATCTTCCTTCGTGTCTCTTGCCCTGGTGACATTGTTCATCATAGATCAGTTTAGCTGCAGAACTTTAGTCTTGTACTTCCCTGCCCTAAAAGGGAACAGAAAGTCCTTCTCTGGGCCCCCTCCAGCCCCTCAATGTCTTTCTTCTAGTGAGGGCTCCAAAACCAAATCTGGTGCTCGAGGTGTGGCCTCCCCAGTGCCATGTACAGGGAGACAATCACTGCCCTGGCCCTGCTGGTCACACTGTTGCTGATCCAGGCCAGGATGCTGGTGGCCTTCTTGGCCACCTGGGCACACCCTGGCTCAGTGTGTTGATAACACCCACAGGCAGCTTCCAGCCACTCTGCCCCAAGCCTGGCATGTTCATGGGGTTGTTGTGACCCAAGTGCAGGTCCTGGCACTACATGTTACTGATCTTACTGGCCTCAGCCTGCTGTGGCACCCCTGTCCACATCCCCCTGCAGAGCTGTCTTACCCTCAGTGAGATCAATACTCCTGCCCATCTTGGTCTCATCTTCAGACATACTGGGGATGCCCTAAATGCCCTCATCCAGATAATTGATAAGAATTAGAGAGGACAGGGCCAGTACTGAGCCTTGGGATGCACCACTTGTGACTGGCCACCAGCTGGATTTAGCTCTGTTCCCCACCACTCTCTGGACCCAGCCATACAGACATTTTTCTACCTAACAAAGACTATACCTTTCCAAGCCATGAGCAGCCAGTTTCTCCAGGAGGATGCTGTTGGTAACAGTGTCAAAGGCTTTACTAGAGGTCAGGTAAACATCATCCATAGCCTACCTCACATCCACCAAAGAGGTCACCTTGTCATAGAGGAGATTAGGTTGGTCAGGCAGGACTTGCCTTTCATAAACCCACACTGACTGGGCCTGATCACCTGGCTGTCCTCCATGTGCTGCGTGATGGCACTCAGGATAACCTGCTCCACAGCCTTCTCAGCACCAAGGTCAGACTGATAGGTCTGTGGTTCCTCCTTCTGGTCATCCTTGTAGATGGGCAGCACATTTGTGAAGTTCAGTCACCCACTGAGCCAGGACTGCTTGATGACCAATTGAAAGTGGCTTGGGGAGCACTCCTGCCAGCTTTCCTGGTACCCTTGGGTAGGTCCTATCTGGCCCCATAGACTTGTGTGTGTCTTTGTGGTGCAGCAGGTCTCTAAGCATCTCCTCCTGGATTCTGGGGGCTTAATTCTGCTTCCAGTCCCTGTCTTCCACCAAGTCTTGCTATCAAAGGCTGATGCAAAGGCACTGTTAAGAACCTCAGCCTGTTCCTCATTCTTTCTCACTGTTTCCTCCCACATGCAGTAAAGGATGGGGATTCTCCTTAGCCCTCTTTCTGCTGCTAGAAGTGATGGCAGATGGGTTTGCCACTGTTCTTCAGTGGATCATTCAGCACTTTGTACTGTTGAAGTGAAGGCAAGCTTGAGTACTGCTCATACAATGGTTTAGGGTGGAAGGGACCTTAAACAACATCCAGTCCCAACTAGCCCAGGTTGCTCAAGGCCTCATCCAACCTGGCCATGAACACTTCCAGAGAGGGAGCATCAATGACCTCCCTGGGCAACCTGTTCCAGTGTCTCACCACCCTCACTGGAAAGAATGTCTTCCTAATCTCCAGTCTCAATCTGCCCTTCTCAAACTTCAAACAATTCCCTCTTGTCCTGTCACTCCTTGTAAAAAGTCCCTCCCTAGCTGTACTGTAGCCCCATTCAGGTACTGGAAGGCTGCTCTAAGGTCTCCCTGGAGCCTTCTCTTCTCCAGGCTGAACAGCCCCAACTCTCTCAGCCTGTCCCCACAGAGAAGGTTCTCCATCCCTCTGATCATCTTCATGACCTCATTCTATATTCCTCATGCTGGGGGCACCAGAACTGGAGGCAGTGCTGCAGGTGGGGCCTCAGCAGAGCAGAGGGGCAGAATCCCCTCCCTGCTGCTCTCCCTGCTTTGGATGCAGCCCAGCACACAGCTGCCTTCTGGGCTGCCAGAGACCATTGCTGGCTCCTGGGGAATTTGTCACCAACTGACAGCTCCAAGTCCTTGTCCTCAAGGCTGCTCTTGAGCCACTCCCTCTCCAGCCTGGATTTGTGCTTGGGATTGCCCTGACCCAGGTGCAGGACCTTGCACTTGGCCTTGTTGAACTTGCTGAGGTTGGCTTGGCCCCACCCCTCCAGCCTGTCCAAGTCCCTCTGGATGGATCCCTTCCCTCCAGTGTCCCAACCACACCACACAGCTTGGTGTGATCACAGACTTGGCTGAGGCTGCCTCACTGCCACTGTCCATGTCACTGACAAAGATGTTCAACAGTACTGGTCCCAGTAGTGACCCCTGAGGGACACCACTTGTCACTGGGCTCCATTTGGACATCAGGCTGTTGACCACAGCTGTCTGAGTGCAGCCAGTTCCTTACCTGCCCAATTCCTTGCAATATGCCTACAGCTTCAAGTGCTTGGTGGGTGACTGCCATAGCAAGGTGTGGTTTCTGGCTATTTCAAAGCTCCTGTTCTTTCCTCCTGCAGGAAACTCCCCAGGCTCCTGTTAAATCCTTGCAAACTCTTAGCACCTCTGGTGTCCTTTGGAAATTCTGCTGCCTCCCATTTAAGAAGAACTTTCTCTTTGTTTGCTTTGAACTTGGTTCTTTGTAGTCTTACTTGATGGGCCTCAGTTCTTGTAGTGGAAAAGAATTCTTTCCTTTCCAACCTCTGCTTTTCATTCATGATTTTAGAGTCCTCAGTCACATCCTCTCTTAGTCACCTTTTCCCTGGACAGAGATGTGTGACCCTCTCGGTTGTCTCTTCAGTGCATTCGCTAGTTCCTGTGGAAGGAGCAGAAGTTCACAGACGTTTCAGGATGAGGGAAGGTCATGGCTTTGTGCTAGAGCGTTCCCTGGTTGGTTGTCAGTGCCTTTCTCAGGAATTCCTTGCATGTGGCTCCCTGTCTTGGCTGCCGAGTCACAAGCTGACGTTTTCATGGATCCCACCAGCATCAGTCTGAGTGGCACTGCTCTACTCAGTCCAGCATGTTGTGTGTGGAGATGGAGCAGCTTTTTCTCTGTGTGCATTGGTTTGTATTTTAGGTGGAAGTTCACATGCTGTTTAATCACTCGGGCACTCCTCCAGGAAAAGCCCTTCTACAGTTCTCAGGGCTTTTCCTCATTGTTAGCCTCATTACAGAATCACAGAATGTCAGGGGTCGGAAAGGACCTCCAGAGATTGAGGACAACCCCCTGCCAGAGCAGGGTCACCTACAGCAGGTCACACAGGAATGCATCCAGGCAGGTTTGAAATGTCCCCAGAGAAGGAGACTTCACAACCTCTCTGGGCAGCCTGCTCCATGGCTCTGGCACCCTCACCATACAGCAGTGTCTCCTCGTGTTGAGGTGGAACCTGCTGTGTTCCAGCTTGTACCTGTTGTTCCTTGTCCTGTCACTGGTCACCACCACAAAGAGCCTGGCCCCTTCATCTTGACACCCACCCCTGAGATACTTGGAGACTTTGATAAAGTCTCCTCTCAGCTACCTTCTCTTCTCCAGACTAAAGAGCCCCAGCTCTCTCAGTCTTTCCTCATAGCAGAGATGTTCAAGTCATCTTCATAGCCTCCATTGGACTCTCTCCAGCAGATCCTTGTCCCTCTTGAGCTGGGGAGCCCAAAACTGGACACAGTATTGCAGGTGTGGTCTCAGCAGGGCATAGTAGAGGGGAGGAGAAACGACCTAGAGTTTTCTGCCACATTGGTTTCTCTTTGCCCTTTTTCTATATCCATCCTGGTTTTGCCTCTTTAGTGTTTTATTCACCTGAGTTCTCTCTTAAGTTGTGCCCTCCAAATGTAATGCCATTGGGAGGTAGGATGCTGATCCTTGGGAGCATCCAGCAGGCTTTCTTCCGCCTAGCCTGACGCTTTCAGCACTTCAGTCATTCAGCTCCATTTGCAGAGTTTGATCCTTCTGGCTGCTGAGCTTCTCTCTAGCTCTTCTCTATGCTCTGACTGGTTTGCCTGGGATGAGGACTCTGAGCAGACACATCCCTGGCCAGGCCTCCCTCTGCCAGCCTCGAACGATACAGGCCTTGGCAGAGAGGGGTGGCCATGCTTGCTCTTCAGTGGTCTGTTAAGGAAGGGACAGATGGTGTGGCCACTGACTTTAGAGCCAGCTTCTGGTTTCCTCTATTGTACATGTCCTGTAGCTGTGGAGTTGCCAGCAGCCTTCCCCACTAAGGCCTTGGAGCAGAAGTGTGGACCTGTGATGGGTTGACAGGTGGATGACTTCCATGTAGCAACAAGGAGGAGCTGTGATGCATGGAGTCACAAGTTGCAGCAAGGGAATGGTGACTAAAATGGTGTTTCCACACTGGAATGGGTGGAATGGGTGTCCCAGGTCAGCTGGGTAGGTGATGCTCTTTGAAAAGGGCAGGACTTACTGGGCAAGGCCCTGAGCAACCCCATCTAGATTTGGGGTCAGCCCAGTTCTGAGCAGGAGTTTGGAGCAGAGACCTGCAGGTGTCCCTGCTAGCTGACGACTTCCTTTTAGTCTCTGGGCAACTAGTTTGTGATACCTTGGAGCAAGTTGTGTTCCTTAGCACTGGACATCAAGGTGCAAAATGTACTGAGGGCTGAGCTGCATCCAAAGCAGGGAGAGCAGCAGGACAGGGAGGGGATTCTGCCCCTCAGCTCTGCTCTGCTGAGGCCCCACCTGCAGCACTGCCTCCAGTTCTGGTGCTCCCAGCATAAGAGGGACATGGAGCTGCTGGGGCAGGTCCAGAAGAGGCCACAAAGATGATCAGAGGGCTGGAGAACCTCCCCCACGGGGATAGGCTGTGAGAGGTGGGGCTGTTCAGCCTGGAGAAGAGAAGGCTCCGGGGAGTCGTCCAGTACCTGAAGGGGCTACAGGAGAGCTGGGGAGGGACTTTTGACAAGGGCTTGGAGTGGCAGGATGAGGGGGAATGGATTGAAGCTTGAGGAGAGTGTATGAGACTGGAGGTTAGGAAGAAATTCTTTCCAGTGAGAGTGGTGAGACACTGGAACAGGTTGCCCGGAGAGATCACGGATGCCTCCTCCCTGGAGGCGTTGAAGGCCAGGCAGGACAAGGTCTTGAGCAACCTGGTCTGGTGGAACGTGTCCCTGCCCATGGCAGGGGGTTGGAACTGGATGATCTTCAAGGTCCCTTCCAACCCAGACCATTCTGATTCCTCCACAGGGCTCTCCCAGCCTGTGTTTGCAAGAGGTGTGCAGGCCCTGCTCTGGGGAGAGCGGAGAGTTCTGCAGGGATTTTGAGTTAAATCTGTTACACACTCAGAGTCGGTTGAGTGTGCCCTTGGGGATGGTTTTCTGATGAAGCTAACCTCCTTTAGCACAGCTAACCTTCATTTGGGGAAGCAAATGTTATTTTCAGTTTGCTTCTGCAGAAAGTGGTGATCTGTGCTGCAGATGAAGCCGTCGTGAGGAGCCTGGGTGTTTCTGTTACCGATTACCTCACTTGGGCTCTGATTGTCTTCATTTTAACTCTGCTCATCAGAAAATTGTTTTGTTTCTCAGACAGACAGATTTTTCACTGCATGGAGGTTCCAGGATTACAGCTTTCAGGCTCAAAATCACATTCTTAGTCCTAATGGTGCTGCAGAATTAAGAAGGCAAAACATTCATCTAGAGTTAATAACGTGCAAACTGGCTGTGTCTCCCCAAGACTGCCAGCACTCTGCAGGTTTCTTTTTGGTGCTCTTCTTTGGCCCCTTTTCCTGAAACAGGAGCATTTGGACTGTTTTTATCGTCTTCCTGGGGAGAAGGAGCACCTAGGTAGTGTGACAAGTGAATTTGTCACATAGCAAGATGTAAATCAAGAAAGTTCATATATTCATAGGATGGTTTAGGTTGAAAGGGACCTTAAAGATCATCTGGTTCCAAGCCCCCTGCCATGGGCAGGGACACCTTCCACTGGCCCACGGTGCTCAAGGCTTCATCCAACCTGGCCTTGAACACCTCCAGGGAGGGGGCAGCCACAACCTCCCTGGACAACCACCCTCACTGGAAAGAATTTCTTCCTAATCTCTAGTCTCAATCTGCTCCTCTCAAGCTTCAATCCATTCCCCCACATCCTGTCACTCCAAGAGCTTGTTAAAAGTCCTGAGCTCTCCTGTAGCTCCCTACACGTACTGGAAGGCTGTTCTGAGGTTTCCCTGGAGCTTTGGATGCAGCCCAGCACACAGCTGCCTCCAGGGCTGCCTCCTGGGGAGTTTGTCACCAACTGACAGCTCCAAGTCCTTCTCCTCAAGGCTGCTCTTGAGCCACTCCCTCTCCAGCTTGGATTTGTGCTTGGGATTGCCTTGACCCAGGTGCAGGACCTTGCACTTGGCCTTGTTGAACTTGCTGAGGTTGGCTCGGCCCCCCCCTCCAGCCTGTCCAAGTCCCTCTGGATGGATCCCTTCCCTCCAGTGTCCCAACCACACCACACAGCTTGGTGCGATCACAGACTTGCTGAGGCTGCCTCACTGCCACTGTCCATGTCACTGACAAAGATGTTCAACAGTACTGGTCCCAGTAGTGACCCCTGAGGGACACCACTTGTCACTGGGCTCCATTAGGACACTGAGCCCTTGATTGCAACTCTTCTGAGTACAGCCATCCAGCCAGTTCCTTATCCAGCCAGTGTTCCACCCCTCAAGTCCATATTTTCCAATGTGGTGACCAGGATGTCCTGTGTCAAACACTTTGCACAAGTCCAGGTAAATGATTCCAGTTGTTCTCCACTTACCCCCTGCCCACTGATGCTGTGAGTCCATCATAGAAAGTCACCAAGTTTGTCAGGCAGGGTTTGCCCTTGGTGAAGCCATGTTGGTTACCACAAACCACCTCCTCTCCTTTTTCTCTATGCCTTAGCAAGGCCTCTAGGAGGATCTGCTCCGTGACTGTGCCAGACACAGAGGTCTGACTGGCCTGGAGCTTCCAGGGACTTCCTTTTTACCCTTGTTGAAGGGTGGGTGATGTTTCCCCTCTTCCAGTTATTCATTGCAGTCAGTTCATTGAGCTGTTGTTCTGCAGCATGTGTGATTTGCTCTGCAGTGCAGGATGAAGTTTGTGAAAGCCTTTTTACATTGATTAAATGGAAACATTTCCTAGTGATCCATTTTATGCAATATTATGAAGAAGAGTTCAATGGAATTCCAGTGTGTTGCCAATACCAAATCAATGCCTTTACAGAAAATGACAAAGGTTGACAGCTCTCTCTGCTTTCATGCTGCACTGTTTTCATGCTGGGTTTATATTTTGACTTCTGAGCAGCAGGAGTGGTTTTGACCGGGGGTGCTGGCCTTTCAGTCTACCTTCACCCTGCAACACCAAGCCTCTATAGCAGGGCAGGTCTCAACCCTTCCCAGCCACATCTGACAGCTGCTGGTGGTCACAGAATGTTAGGAGTTGGGAGGGACCTCCAAAGATCAAGTCCTACACCCTGCCAGAGCAGCAGGTCACACAGGAACACATCCAGGTGGGTTTGGAATGTCTTCAGAGAAGGAGACTCCACAACCTCTCTGGGCAGCCTGCTCCAGGGCTCTGGCACCCTCAGAGTGATAAAAGCTTCTCCTTATGTTCCTGTGGAACCTCTGCTCCAGCTTGCACCCATTGTCCCTTGTTCTGTCATTGGACATCACCGAGCTGAGCTGCTTTCCTGCCACTGCCCTTCACATCTTTATAAACAGGCTGCCCAGAGAGGTTATGGAGTCTCCTCCTCTGGGACATTCCAACCTCCCTAGCTGTGTTCCTGTGTGACCTGCCCTAGGTGATGCTGCTCTGGCAGGGGAATTGGACTGGATGATCTTTGGAGGTCCTTTCTAACCCTACCATTGTGTGACTCTCATTTATTTGACCAGGTCTACAGTCTTACTCCTTGATGAATCCATCTCCTGGCCTAAGTCCCCAGACCCTGCATACACCCCACATTGCAGTTATTCTGTAGGAGACAGCTGTCTGTGTTCCACAACCACCATCCATCTTGCCTCACATGTTTCTTCTCAACAGAATTTACTGAGCAGAATGAATTTGCCAGGCATGGAATATTCCCTCCCAAGACAACATGAGCCAGAGGCATCTGCCCCCTGCCATCTTGCTGTTTCACCATTTTTGGCATCTCAGTCCCTCTGCTCAGACAATCGTTTTCTCTTTTACAGTACTGTCACACCCTATGAACCCATCAGAAACCTGACACTAGGGCTGTGAGGTGCAACCCAGCCCCTGACCCCTTGGTTCATTGCTGCCTGACAAAGCACACTGGCCTCCTTCTTCCTTCTGCCCCCCTCTCCACTGAGCCCTGTAGCAAGGTGCCTGTAGTAGAAGGGTTACAGAGCTGTTGGAGCAAGTCTAGAGGAGGCCACAATGATGATCCAAGGGCTGGAGCAGCTCTGCTGTGAGGACAGGCTCAGGGAGCTGGGGGTGTTCAGCCTGAAGAAGAGAAGACTTCAGGAGGGATCTTAGACCTGCCTTCCAATACCTGAAGGGATCCTACAGGAAGGCTGCAGCAGCACTTTTCATGAGGGTGTCTAGAGACAGGACAAGGGGAATGGTTTGAAGCTTGGGGAGAGCAGGTTCACACTGGATCTTTAGAAGAAGTTCCCCAGTATGAGGGCAGCGAGACTCTCAACAGGGTACCCGGGGAGGCTGTGGATGCCCCCTCCCTGGAGGTGTTCATGACCAGGCTGGATGAGGCCTTGAGCAACCTGGGCTAGTGGGAGGTGTCCCTGCCCATGGTGGGGAGATTGGAGCAGATGATCTCTGAGGTCCCTTCCAGCCTGAGCCATTCTGTGATACTATGCCAGGGTTCAGGCATGAAGGCAGATAATCAGCCAGTGGGAAATGTACTTCAGGCTATCCCATTGCAGCGTTTTGGCTGAAACTTTGTGTTTTCAAGATCCTAGGTGGTTGTTAACCCTGGTTACACTGCTGGGAATTTTCCCTTCATTTCATAAAATGAGGGAAGTGGAGACAGGAATTAAAAACACTTGGAACCATTGTTCTCTGGGCCACGTGGATCTATGTGCCAGCTTCAGACCTTCCACCCATGTTGCATGTCCCCTGCCTGTAGTGCTCCAGTGGGCACTCCCTTCTGAGCAATCTTTACCTGTCAAAGGGGATCCACTGCTTGTCATCCCATCTGACTTTCAGGACATTTTCCAGCAGCTGCAATGTGTTAGAAAGCAGCAGAGTCCATTTCGCCAGTCTGGTTCCTCCCTCAAGCACTAGGCCATCCCTCTGCAGAAGGGGGAAGAGACAAGCCAGGATGGGAACACAGAGATAATGAATTGCAGAGAAGCAAACTCGGTTTAACTCTCACATCTGACTTCTGAGTCTTTGCCTTTGCTTGCCAAATGCCTTGGATTTCACACAGGATTTTGGATGAGGTGCCTACATTAAAAACATCCTTGAGAAACAGTCACTGTGTACTTTCAACAGTCAGCAGCTAAAGAAACCAAGAGGTCTGAACTGCAGCACATCTGTACTTTGAGTGAGGCACTTCACTCTCTGGGCTAGCATCCAGTGGTTGCTACATCTATAGTAGCAACCTAAATGGGTCCCATTAGGGTGGTGGTCCCTTGTGCGAGACCTAGACAGGCTGGAGAGTTGGGTGGGGAGAAGTGAATGAAAGCCAACAAGGCCAAGTGTAGAGTGTAGTTGGTATCAAGCTGGGAAGGTGGCTTCTGGATGTCCCAGGGTCCACTGGTGGCTTGAACAGACCCCTGAGGGCCACCGCTTGTCCTCCCATCTCCATCTGGACATCAGGCTGTTGACTACTACCCCTTGGATGCTGCCATCCAACCAATTCTCTCTCCACCCACCCATCCCATCCACACCTCTCCACCTTAGAGAGGAGGATGTTGTGTGAGACCAGGTCAAAGTCCACCTGGACACAAGTCCAGGTAGATGAGAGGTTGGCTTGGCTTGTCCTCAGCATGGAACCACCTCGCTTGTGGACATGCTTTGATGTTGTCCACCTTTGCTCTTGCTGGGCCTTGTGTGGCCAGCAGGAGCAGGGAGGTCATTGTGCCCCTGTACACTGCACTTGTTGAGTACTGTGTCCAGTTCTGGGCCCCTCAGTTTAGGAAGGAGGTTGAGACACTTGAACATGTCCAGAGAAGGGCAACAAGGCTGGGGAGAGGCCTTGAGCACAAGCCCTATGAGGAGAGGCTGAGGGAGCTGGGGTTGCTTAGCCTGGAGAAGAGGAGGCTCAGGGGAGACCTCATTGCTCTCTACAACTACCTGAAAGGAGGTTGTAGCCAGGAAGGGGTTGGCCTCTTCTCTCTAGCAACCAGCACCAGAACAAGAGGACACAGTCTCAAGCTGCACCAGGGGAGGTTTAGGCTCAAGGTGAGGAGAAAGTTCTTCACTGAGAGAGTCGTTCGCCATTGGAATGGGCTGCCCGGGGAGGTGGTGGAGTCACCATCCCTCGAGGTGTTCAAGAGGGGATTGGATGTGGCACTTGGTGCCATGGTCTAGTCATGAGGTCTATGGTACAGGTTGGACTCGATGATCTTTGAGGTCTCTTCCAACCTTGGTGATGCTGTGATACTGTGTCTGTATCTGGGAAAGGACAACCCCATGGACCAGTAGAGGCTGGGGACTGACCACTTGGAGAGCATTGTAGGGGAAAGGGACTTGGGGGTCATGGTAGACTGAAGGATGCCCATGAGCCAACAATGTGCCCTTGTGGCCAAGAAGGCCAAGGGCATCCTGGGGTGGATTAGAAGGGGTGTGGTGGGTAGGTTGAGAGAGCATTTGTGGGCTTGATGGGGGGTGCAGATTTTGAATTCATTTCTTTGAGACTGAATGATCTGGTCATGCACCTTGACATCTTTGCACTCAGTGCTTCCAACTGCTAGTCTGCTAGACAGGGCCTAGGCAGAGTCTCAGTGGAGAGAGAAGGTGACATCAGTCTTCTCAACCACCAAATCATCACTACCTAGTTCAAGGATCATCACTGCCTAGCTCAAGGTGGGCTCTTGTGTGAGGTACCACAGCCACGTTTTGCTTGCTGCCCTTGTCCTCCTACTTGGACTAGGTCTGAATCTGCCTGAGATTCCTGGGATGTTACAGTTGGAGAAGACCAGGAGTAGCAGATGATAAAACCAAGCAGATGGTTTGTGGTTTTCTTCTCTCTAGAGAGTACTAGAAAAGAAGGGGAAGAGACCACAGTAACTGAACAAATGAGTACTAGCAGCTGATCTCTGTGAGGGCTGCATCAGGCCTCACATGTCTGCTAGCTGAAGAAAGTCAAGGTGAAGGTAGTGTTGGCTTTTTTGTGACATGGTTACTGTGAGCCTTCAGCTCTCTTTTCTCCTGTTACTGGGAATGAGAGAGGGCTAGCTGGACCTTATCTGGCTTCTAACCTTCTCATAGCTGCTCCTCACCAGACCTGTTCTTCAGACCCTTCACCAGCTTCCTTGCCCTTCTCTGGACCTGTTTCCATGTCTTTCTTCTGATGAGGGCCCCAAAACTGAACCAAATGCTCAGTTGTCAGTACAAGATGATTGGGAAGCTGAAGTGAGACCTGTGCCTTATGTCATGGTCACCACTTTGGTGTGGGAAGCGTGGGTGGCATCCCTGTGGAATGGAAAGAGCACTGAGATGTTGGTGATGTGATGTTGTTGCTGCTTCATGTGCAGAACTGAGCTAATGCTTGAAGGCTGCCCACATCTGTGGAAGTTGGGTTAAATTAGGCTTGCCTGACTTCAGATCTTTGTTTCACATAAGAAAGGATGATTCTAGATGCTGCATCAGTGGAGCTGTCTGAATTAGCAGCCAAAGACCAAGGCATGACAGAAATGTAAGGCTGGAAGGGCTGGGGAGAGTGCCCTGCTCCAAGAGGTTGCCACAGAGCACTGTGAGCTGCTCTTCTGTTAAAGAAGAGGTCTGGTTTTATGAATTGTTGGGTGTGGGAATTAATGCTGGATGAGCCCCCTGTGGCTTTCATCATGAGGGTCAAATAAAATATTAATGGAAGTAAAACAAACAATCCCCTGCTCTTCCCAAGTACCTTCTGGATGGGCTCCTCTAAGCGTCGGTCATGTGGAGCCCCAGAAGAGACAGGTCAATGTCATTACTCCCTTTTCACAGGTTGGAAGATGGAGGAGGTGAGAAGCAGGGACCCCAGGGTCACACAGTCCAGCAGCAGGGCTGGCTGCAAGGGAGGTCAGAGTTCTCCTCTCTGCTGCCTTTGCTCTGATACCTGGTTTCAGCTCCCTTCTCAGAGAAAGGAAAGTGCATCCAGATTGCTCCTGCACTAGCCATCTGGAAGCTGATCTTTCCAGGTCTGGAATGGCCTTCAGGAGTCCCATGAATGCTCCAGGCTTGGGGCAGAGTGGCAGGAAAGCTGCCCAGCAGAGAAAGACCTGGGGGTGTTGGTCAACAGCTGGCTGAAGATGAGCCAGGGTGTGCCCAGATGGCCAAGAAGGCCACCAGCATCCTGGCCTGGGTTAGCAATGGTGTGGCCAGCAGGGCCAGGGCAGGGATTGTCCCTCTGTACTCAGCAATGCTGAAGTCACACCTTGAGTACTAGATTTGGTTTTGGAGCTCATGCTATAAGAAGGACATTGAAGTGCTGGAGTGGGTCCAGAGAAGGGCAAGGGAGCTTGGTGAAGGGTCTGGAGAACAGGGCTAGTGAGGAGTGGCTGAGAGAACTGGGGTCGTTTATCTGGGAGAAAAGGAGGCTAAAGGGAGACCTTCTGGCCCTCTCCGACTACCTGAAAGGAGGTTGGAGCCAGGTGTGGGTTGGTCTCTTTTTCCCCAGTAACAAGTGACAGGATGAGAGGAAATGGCATCAAGCTGCAGCAGGGGAAGTTTAGGTTGGATATTAGGAAGACCTTCTTGAGTGAAAGGATGCTGAAAGACTGGAACAGGCTCCCCAGGGAGGTGTTTGAATCCCCATGCCTGGAGGTGTTCAAAAGAGGCAGAGCTGTGGTGCTGAGGGACATGGGTTAGCACCAGGCTTAGTCGAGGTAGAGAGCGGTTGGAGAGAACCGGAACAGTTGTGTGATTCTGTGACTCTATGAAACAGAGATGATTGTGTTTGCATCATGCAAAATCCATGTGAAATGCATTCCCATGCACCTTGGACACTGAGCAGCCTAAGCAAAACTTGGCACTCGTTGTGTATAACGTGCCAGTGCATGCGTGTGTGTGTGTGCGCCCTGGAGAGGACACAGCTGTGCAGCACCCCTCCAGCCGAGGCCACCGGTACACTGACCTAGCTGAGTGTCACTTCCTGCACGAAGTGCAAAGAGGGGCTTAGGGAGCCAGGGAAATCTGTTATTAGGAAGATTTTAAAGCACATCTCCATTATTTTATTCCCCTCTCTGAGGATCAAATGAACGAGGAAATGGAGATACCAGAACAATTGCAGAGGACAAAGGACATGCTGGTAGCAGTCTGGTTAAGTCCTGACTGCCGTGCATCATGTGCGTGTCACTGCTAGACATTGGACATTGAAGGCCCCAGTGGCCTTTTCCCCTGCTGGCAGGGGAGTTCATTGCATTCTTTAGTAAAGATCCTCATGTCTGTAAATAATAGTTAAGGAAACTTAACAATTTTGTCATCTTTCTGTAGCAAACCACTGAAAGATGCCCCACAATCACTCTTTCTCCCCTCTCATCTCCTTGTCTGTCTTTCAGGATTCATCTGGGTCTTGCTGCATTGCTGGTGTGAGCTCCCCTTCCAGTGCTGTCTCCCCAGGAAGAGCCAGAGCGGGGTGCAGAGTGAGAGGGATTTATGTTTTCATCAAACCGGGCCAAGGAGAATGGGGGTCCCACACTCAAAAGAATGAAGACTCGACAGAACAAGGACTCAGTACGTGAGATGAGGGAGCAAGCTGGGGTACCAGAGCCAGGCTGGAGGGGTGGGGTGGCTCTGTGCCTCACAGCGTAACGTGTGGGCTTGAGTTTGCCATAGTGGAGTGCCAGGGGTTCAGGGGCTTTGGGAACAGGGCAGGAGTGGTAGGAGATGCAAAGTAGGACTGATCCAGTGATCCCTCTCTCAGATGTCAATGCGGAGTGGACGGAAGAAAGAGACTCCAGGGCCCCGAGAGGAGCTCAGGTCACGGGGTCGAGCTTCCCCCGGCGGCGTCAGCACTTCCAGCAGTGATGGCAAGGCTGAGAAATCTCGCCAAGCCACAAAGGTAGGGTAAGCTGGCATGGAGTGGAGGGTGCCTGGGGATTGCCCAGGCTGGTTGGGATCCATCTGGGGATCCAGGGATGCAGACCAGAAGGGGTTCAGTGGGGAACCCATGCTGAGTTAGCTCCCAGGAAGAGACGGGATCCCTTTTTCCTCTTGTCTTCAGCATCTTGCACTTCCCGCTGTCTCCCAAGACCTGCAGCCTCACCAGCCCTTCTTAGTGCTAAATGTTGCCATGTACTGGCTCACAGCTGCTCCACTGAGGTCTTCACACACACACTGTGGTGGCTCTGTCTCTCCTACTGCAGTCTGTGAAGGCCTTGCAGGGTGGGAAATGCCTCTGTGAGCTCCCACCTCCCATTGCTCCTCTGCCTTGCAGAAAGGCCGCATGGAGGAATCCTGCACCCCCAAGGGCAGCAAGCAGGGCCGAACAGAAGAGATCTCAGAGAGTGAAGGGGAAGACACCAATGCTCCCAAAAAACCCAAAACTGAGGTGAGTTTTCCCTTCTCTGATTGCTGGCACATCCCAGGTTCGAGGCAGAGGAGTCTCCTATTCCCTACCTGTGCTGCTTATGCCCACTCTGATGCTTGGGAGCCCTGGCACCTTAGGTTTTGCACTGTGGCTTTTCTGACTTAAACAGCATTTGCCTGGATACAAAAATGCCACTAGGAGTGGGACAACTGAGCAGGCAGAGGTGCATGGATGTAATTCCTCCACCTGGACACTCCTTCCAGCTCAGCAGGGACAGTGTTTCAGTTTAGCTTCTCTTGTAAGCTCTGAGGCTCAAGAGTGGCTCTTGTTAACTGTCTCTGCTAATGGATTGATCACCAACACTTCATTGCCTGCAGGGGTGGGGAGGAGCAGAAGTGGGAAGAGCAGAGAGGCTGCCCCATGCCACCTAATGGTGTCATACACTGGCCAATGGCTCATGATCAGTGGTGGTGATGCCAGGACCTTTCAGATCTGTTCACTCTCAACCTATGTAACAGTTCTCTGCCTTTCCTTGCTGACTCTGCACATGAGGTGCCCCTAGTTACCTCCTCCTTGAGCCTGGGGATTCTCAGGACTGACCTGAGAGCACTGAAGTTGCTCTAAGGGAAGACCAGAGGACTGGTGGTGTTTGTACCTGAGCGAACAATGTTTGTTTCCCTCTACATGGTTTTGTAGTGCTGGCAGGGAAAGGCACTTCTCTGGGAACTTAAAAGTGCTGTGTATGGGCTGGGAAGCCACACAACATCTCTCTCCTTCCCACTTCAGGAGTTGCCCTGCCCTCCTTCCCCATCCGATGTTGACAGCCTTGATGGCCACAGCTTCAATGACGAGATGAGCAGTGACCCACGGGACATTGACCAGGATAACAGGAGCACCTCCCCCAGTGTCTACAGCCCTGGCAGCGTGGAGAATGATTCTGACTCCTCCTCTGTGCTGTCCCAGGGGCCCTCTCACCCCTACCACCACCCTCCACTCTTCCCCCAGAGCCCACCCGTAGCTCCCCCTCCTGACACCCTGGCCTGTCCTCCTGAGCCCAGCTTTGGGCTCCCAAGTGAGGTGCACCCCCAGGGCCCCCCTGCAGGGAGCTACCATTCCCAGCTGGAGGGCCAGGCTTCCCGCATTTTCCAGGCTCAAGCCCCACAGACACCCACCTCCTCCTCCTCTACTGTTGCTGCCCCTCCTGCTCTCCCTCCCTCCTCTTCCTCCTCCTCTTCTTCTTCCTCATCCTCCTCCTCTTCCTCATCCTCTTCCTGCTCCTCCTCCTCTTCCTCATCCTCCTCTTCCTCCACCCACGCTCCTCTTTACCCTACAGCCAATGTGGTCCAGGTTGGGGCCAAAATTGCCACTGGAGTCGGAGGGGTCCCAACACCAGGGGGTCGTGAGCAGACCCTCAGTGCCAAGCACAATCCACCACCCACTACCCCCATCTCCCTGGCATCAGTGGTCGGGGGACTCCCCCTCAAAAGACACCCCCAGCCAACCCTCCAGTGGCCCCTCCAGCTTCAGCCCCTTCCTTCCCCCATGTCTCTGCCAATCTACCTCCCCCCAGCCCTGCGCCCGCTCAACAATGTGGTAGCTGCCTCCAGCTCCCCAGGGATGGTGGGGCAGGCCCTGGGCAGCCACCTTCCCTCACCCCATGGGATGGGGCAGGACAAGGCACCGGCCCTGGCCCCATCCCGTTACCCCTATGCTCCACCACCACTGCCACCCTCCAGCTCCTCAGCTCAGTACCCCCAGCCCTCCACAGCGCAGCCTCTGCCCAGTTACACTGCCTCCTATGGGCACTCCTTCCCCCACCCAGCGGCCTCTCTGTGTCCAGCCAGCCCCCCAAGTATACTCAGCCCTCCCTGCCCTCCCAGCCAGTTTGGAGCCAGGGGCCACCCCCCTACAGCCGCCCTCTGGGCAATGCTGGCTCCCACCCCACCACTTCCTTCCCTGGCCAGCCCCTCCATCACCAGCAGCCACCCCAGCAGCATCACCATGGCCATGGAAGCAGTGGGGGTCTCCCCAGCAGCCACAGTTCCCCCTCAGCCACCTGGTGGTTACCCCCACGGCCTGGAGTCAAACAGCCATCACCCTTCCCATGGCACCTATGGGCTGCGTCTCTACCCTCCCCACAGCCAGGCAACCTACAGCCAGGCTCCCTCAGCTGCCACTGCTGCTGCGCCCTCTTCTTCCTCTTCCTCATCCTCCTCCACCACCACCTCTTCCCAGGGAAGCTACCCTGGAATGTGCACTCACCCCCGGGTCAGAGTCCTGCCACCTACACCTTCCCCCACCGCCACCTCCCTCCCCTGCCCCTGGGGCTGGCCCTCCGGTCACCTCCGCTGCCACCACCCTCTCCACTGTCATTGCCACCATGGCCTCCCTGTCTGCTGCCCCATACAAGACAGTCTCTCCCCCAGTACCTGCCTCGGTTGTGGCTCCCTATGGGAAGCGGGCGGCCTCCCGGTCCCCACCTTCCAGCCCCCAGCCCCCTACAAGCCAGGCTCGCCCCCTGCTTCCTCGGCCGCCCCATTCCGGGCAGCCACCCCTCCTGGCTATCGAGTAGCCTCATCCCCTGTGGCAGGGGGCTACAAAGCACCCTCTCCAGCTCCCTCTGCACCACCACCCCTGCCAGGGAGCATGGCTGCTCCGGCCCCGCCACCACCCGCCCCGCTCCCCCTCAGTGCTGCACAAATCAAGCAGGAGCCATCAGAGGAGTATGAGCCCCCTGAGAGCCCTGTGCCACCTGCTCGCAGCCCCTCGCCACCCCCAAGGTGGTGGATGTACCAAGCCACGCCAGCCAGTCAGCTAGGTGAGGAATGGCTTTGCAGGGGGGGTCCAGGGGCTGTCCCCAAGCTGGGGAGGGATGCATGGGGCAGAGAGTGGGAGGTCACCCTGAGTATGAGGTGATGCTTTTCTGTGATGCTTTCTCATGTCCCACAGTGCTGGACTTGGCTTAGCCTGCCCCTGCCCCCATCCCTGTTGCCATTCCTGCCCTCCAGCCCCTTCTGCAGTGACTGGCTTTTACCTCTCACCCCTAGATTCAACAAACACCTGGACCGTGGCTTCAACTCCTGCTCCCGCACAGACCTGTACTTTGTGCCCCTTGACGGCTCCAAGCTGGCCAAAAAAAGGGCAGACTTGGTGGAAAAAGTGCGGCGAGAGGCTGAGCAGAAGGCGCGGGAGGAGAAGGAGCGGGAACGGGAGCGGGAGCGGGAGAAGGAGCGGGAGCGGGAGAAGGAGCGGGAGCTGGAGCGGAGCGTGGTAGGTCTGGGGTTTGGCTGCTGCAGCACAGCTGCAGGGTTACGCTTGAGGACCCCCTGGCTGCCCCTCCTTGGGACCCTGACACCCGTCTTTGTTCTCTTGCAGAAGATGGCCCAGGAGGGCCGGCCGGTGGAGTGTTCATCCCTCGGGCCGGTTCCCCACCGGCCCTCCTTCGAGCAGGGCAGCGCCGTCGCCACCGTGCCCCCGTACCTGGGCCCTGACACCCCGGCCCTGCGCACCCTCAGTGAATATGCACGGCCCCACGTCATGTCCCCCAGCAACCGCAACCACCCTTTCTACATGCCGCTGGGCGCCGTGGACCCTGGCCTGCTGGGCTACAACGTGCCGGCCATCTACAGCAGCGACCCGGCCACGCGGGAGCGGGAGCTGCGGGAGCGGGAGGCCCGCGAGCGGGACCTGAGGGACCGCGACCTGCGCGAGCGCCTCAAGCCTGGCTTCGAAGTGAAGCCGGCCGAGCTGGAGCAGCTGCACGCCATGCCGGCGGCTGCCATGGATCCGTTCCCACGCCACGGCGGGCTGAGTCTGCAGACGGCCCCTGGCCTCCATCCCGCTTTCCCCTTCCATCCGGGGCTGGGCCACTTGGAGCGGGAGCGGCTGGCGCTGGCAGCCGGCCCGACCCTGCGTCCCGACATGTCCTACGCCGAGCGCTTGGCGGCCGAGCGCCAGCACGCGGAGCGGGTGGCTGCTCTCAGCAACGACCCTCTGGCCCGGCTGCAAATGCTCAATGTGACGCCTCATCATCATCAGCATTCCCACATCCACTCCCACCTCCATCTCCACCAGCAGGATGCCATACATGCAGGTAAGGACCTTACCGTGGTGGTACCCTGCACAGATCTCTGCCTTCCCTCCTTCTCTACCCTTCTTTACTTCCTCTGGCCCTGGGAAAGCCCAATACCTAGACTAGACTTTGAGGCCCCAGGTCCACCTTTTCAGCCAGAAGAGGTCAACATCCTCCTCATCATCATTATCTTTCAGCCTTGCCCTTGCTCCCATCCTACCAAAGGCACTGACATTTGTTGCAATGAGCAGAGCTCATGCCACTGTGTCCTGTAGTTCTGAATCTCCAGGGACACCAAATGAGTGTCACCAAATGGCTAGCAAGGTGGTGCTGCTGGGTACTGCTTCCCTCATGCTGTGGTCTGAAAGGGAGTGGGAGCCCTGCTAAGAACAGTGTTCGGAGTGTTCTGGGACTGATGAAATGTTTGTTCTCTTGTTTGCCAGAAAAGGGAAGCAGATGGAGGACAGCCAGGGTGGCAGTGGTGGTATTGGGTATAGAGCAGGTTCTTGCAGAATTGACTTCAAGGAGCAGTACTTCTCCCTGAAGGCCATAGGAACAGGGCTGTGCCATCCTGGTTCACGTGAAATTCATCGCAGGCAAAAAGAGTAACACTCAGAGGGATGTGGGACTGCATGGTTTAGCCTTGAAGCCCTCCCATGCCTCACAGGCAGCCACCCTCTCCATGCTGGGTGTGCTGTGCTGTGTCCTTTTCTCCCTGTTCCCTCATAGAAAGCACAGCTTCATTCTTTTGTGGTATCTTCCTTTCCCAGCCTCGGCCTCTGTTCACCCTCTTATTGACCCACTTGCCTCGGGATCGCATCTCACCCGGATACCGTACCCAGCTGGAACCATCCCCAACCCTCTCCTGCCTCACCCTCTACATGAGAATGAAGTGCTGCGCCACCAGCTTTTTGGTAAGGATGCTCACAGGGTCTCCAAAAAGCATCAGAGGAGCTCCAAGAGGCAGAGTGGTCATGAAGGATCACAGAAGCGAACTGAGAGCTCTGGCATGGGTGCAGAAGAGGCCTGTGCCTCTACAAAGATCTGTAGAATGATTTCGGTTGGAATGGACCTTAAAGATCATCCAGTTCTAACCCCCTTGCCATAGGCAGGGACGCCCTCCACTAGCCCAGGTTGCTCAAGGCCTCATCCAGCCTGGCCTTGAACACCTCCAGGGAGGGGGCATCCACAGCCTCCCTGGGCAGGCTGTTCCAGTGTCTCACCACCCTTACTGGAAAGAATTTCTTCCTAATCTCCAGTCTCAATCTGCTCTTCTCAAGCTTCAGATCATTCCAATCTCTCACCCTAGCACTACAAGCCCTTGTAAAAAGTCCCTTCCTGGGTTTCTTGTAGGCCTCCTTCAGGTACTGGAAGGCTGCTCTAAGGTCTCTCCAGAAACTTCTCCAAGCTGAACAGCCCCAACTCTTCCAGCCTGTCCCCATAGGGGAGGTTCTTCAGCCCTCTGATCATCTTTGCAGCCTCCTCTGGACCCACTCCAGCAGCTCCATGTTCCTTTTGTGCTGGGGGCACCTGAAAGGGTGCATCAGGGGTTGAGCAACTCCCTGCACATGGACAGGGCTGGGAAAGGAAGTGCAGTGGAGTTTTGACTGAGGTATGGGGCCGTGGGTGAGGATAGAGCTGTTACGGTGACTTGTTCTGTGTTTCGTCTTTGGCTGCAGCTGCACCCTACAGGGACTTGCCTGGCTCTCTCTCAGCACCCATGTCAGCAGCACACCAGCTGCAGGCCATGCACGCGCAGTCGGCCGAGCTGCAGCGCCTGGCTCTGGAGCAGCAGCAGTGGCTGCACGCCCATCACCCTCTGCATGGCGTGCCCCTCCCCACGCAGGAGGACTACTACAGGTGAGGAGGCAGCAAGCCCTTCTGGCTTCGTGAGTACACTGCCAGGCCAGCCTTGGCCTTGGGGTGGCAGAGGCAGTGGGGATGGTGGCTTGGCTTGATCCCACACCTGGAAGCAGGGTTGCCTGCACCTGGGGCACAGCTGTGGCCACCAGGAAGGTCATTCTGACAAGTGGCTGTTCGGTAGCTGATGTCGTGTGGGGTCTTGGGTTTTCTTCTCTGGGGCAAGGGGTAAATGTAACATGGATCTCCTGTGCTGGTACAGTGATGACTTAACTGTTGTGACTAACCCCAGCCAAAATACCAGCCAGTGGCATGGGCTGGATGCCTTTGCCAGGATGAGGCTTTTCCACATGCATGGGGAAGCACACTGGGAGAGACAGAGGTGCAGTGGTGTACCTTTTTGATAGCATCTCCTGCTTCCAGGATCTGGCAGAACTTTCCAAGCTAGCAGTGTCATGCAGGTCTAGACTAATGAAAGGCACTGGGAGATACTAAATTAATTTTTTTCTTTCTCACAATCACCTTGTTCCTCTTCTTGATCCTAGCCACCTGAAGAAAGAAAGTGACAAACCCCTTTAAATTGACTTCCACTGTCAACATGACATCATCATGGCTTTCTCTCAAGAGGAGCAATCAAATCAACCAAATCCTGGGGGAGGGGAAGCGACAGAGTGACACATCCCGACCCCACCATGCAGCAGAGCATGGGTGAAGATGGGCAAAAAGTACAGGATGGCATCCTGGGAGCAGAAGGTGGAGGAGAGAAAATGGGGAGGGACTGAAAACACGACTAGTGGACACCAAATGATCGGTACGTGATCTCAGCGGAGCTCTGAAGACAGCAGACCCAGCATTGCACTGAGCTCAAAAGGACAAAGGCTGATGTGAACTTGGGGTGGCAGCAGCTCTGTCCTTTGGGGTGGGGGGAGCAATTGTATTAAATGGAGAGTGCAGGGCATTGCAGGACTTTGTGTCTTGCTGCTGCCTTTCTGCTTCTGGGAGGAGGAGGTGCAGCCAAGAGGTAACTCAAAACCCAACAGAGCCTTTTCTCAAGATGCCTCCTCACAGCCCACCCCCTGTAGGTGTAAGATACAGAAAAGCAAGATGGAACTTTTTGTGATTAACCCGAGTGGCTTCTCATTCTCCAAAACATCCCTTCAGATGTGAACAAGGCGTCACAGGACCCCTTCAAAAGCAGCAGGACTGCTCCCAGCCATTGGGGTGCAAAGCACCAGGGGAGACTGTCTGCGAGATGCTGGCTGTGCTTTTCCCAGGGCTGGCGGGAACGGGCAGGAGGTGCAAAGCACCACCAGACTCTTCTCAAGACTGCAAACCACCAGCAGCCCTTTGAGCGCTGTGGGGAGAGCTGATGTGGCCAAGCAACCCTGTGTCCTGGTACTGTCTTTTCCAGCTGGTGGCTGCCCCTTTCCCCCTCACCCATTCTAGTTGATGTACTTTAACTCATGCACATCCTATTAGACGTGGCAGTTTTATGTAGCAACTTGTGACCCCCCTTTGCCCCCCGTGTGCGTGTCTGACTTCACAGTTGTATCTCTTGATTGGTCCCCATATATATATATATATATATTTACTTAATCATTAAAAAGAAGAACCACGACCCAACCAAGAACCCAGCAATGGAAAAAACCCTACTCAAACCAAGTTCCCCCTGCACTCCCAAGCCCAAACACACATTCTAATAATTTATATATAGAAATATATATATGAAGCTCTTAAAAAAAAAAAAAAAAAAGGAACAACAAAAAAAAAAAACCCAACAACCAACCAACCCAACAACAAACCCGCCACCCAAACAAACTAAGAAAGAAAAAACCCTTCCAGAGACGAGACTCCGTTGTGTTGCTTTTTTTAACGCGGGGCCAGGAGGGGACCTGCTACGGCTTGGTTTGGGACAGGAAATGCGCATCTTCCAGGCGCGCGAACCGGGACCGCTAGGAAGGCCTTCAGCAACCCGGGGCCACCGGGAGCGGGCACCGCCCCCAGGAGACGCCGCGGAGCAGGCGGCGAGCAGAGAGCACCGCACGGCGGAGGCACAAAACGCTTGCGAGGGTCCCGGGAGAGGCAAAAAACCCCTCGGGCCGGCTCGTTCCGCAGCCGGCGGTAGCGGAGGAGGGGCGGAACGGTTGCATGGCAGCACCAATGGGAAGCGGCTCATCTGCATAGCGCCCGCACCGCGGCACCGCCCTCCCCTTGGCCGCGGTTCCCGCCGCGGTTAGCGACGCGGGGTGGCAGAACCGGGCGGGACGGCTGGGGCGGAGGACCGGGGATACAGGCGGGAGATAGCTGGGGGGCGAGAGTGGGTCTCGCCGTTACCGCGGAGTAGGAAGGCGCGGGTGAGGGCCGGCGCGGGCGGGCGGCGGCGGCAGTGATTTCAGCTCTTTTAGTATTTGTCCAGCAGGTTTCCCGCCGCGCGGGAAGCCTCACGGAGCGGTGCAATGACAGTGAGGGGCTGCGGGGCGCATGCGCTGCGTGGGGTGTCATGGAGGCGGCGCTGGGAGGCTCGCAGCGCGTCTGGTTGCTGCCCGCTGTGTAGGCTGCCATGGCGGCGTGTGCGCAGGCTGCGGCTGCGGCCCTCAGCACCGAGCAGGCCAAGGGTGAGTGCGGGCGGGCAGCGGGAGCGGGGCACGGCCGGCAGAGCTGGGGAGCTGATGGCTTGGTGGTGATGCCGTCCCACAGCCGTGCTGGCCGAGGTGATCAAGGCCTTTGGGTCGCCCGAGAACGCGCAGCGTATGGACGAGGCTCGGGATAACGCCTGCAATGACATGGGCAAGATGCTGCAGTTTCTGCTGCCTGTGGCCACGCAGATCCAGCAGGACGTGATCAAAGCCTACGGCTTCAGCAACGACGGCGAGGGTAGGGAGCTGCGGGCCGTGGGGGAGCGGCGGTGTCGCCACGGCGCAGCCTTCCCACCTTTTGTCTCTGGCTTGCAGGGGTGCTGAAGTTCGCGCGGCTGATCAAGTCCTACGAGTCGCAGGACCCAGAGATCGCCAGCATGTCGGGCAAGCTGAAGGCCCTGTTCCTGCCGCCCATGACACTGCCCTCGCACGGGGCCAGCACAGGTGGAGTTGCCACCTCCTGAGCCGGTGGAGCTCTCCTGCCCCACCACCAGGTCACGCAGTTCTGGCTGCTGGTGGCCCCCGTCCAAGGTGTGGGCTCTGTCAGCCCCGGCAATTGGAGCCCTTCGAGCAAGGGACTCGACCGCGATGCTTTGTGCCTGCCCGTGTGTCCCCTCGCGAATAAAGAACGTCTTGACAATGGCCTGGTTCCGCTAACGACCGTGAGCCGGGCTGTGCTGCGGCGCGGGCGCTTGCCCCTGGAGCCGAGGCAGTGAGAGCAGTGCCTGCCGCGTGTCCGGGGGAGCCTGTGCTGGCCTTTGGAGGGGCCCAGCATGCACCGGGTGCTGCAAAAAGCAGCAGTGTGAAGCCCCAGGACCGGGTGTTGGAAGAGCCCTTTTTAGCATTTCAGAGCTGCTCGGCCCTGTCCTAAGAGCAAGCCTTTACAAATGTGCTGTTTGAAACACCCTGGCTGGTGTGTCCCCAAAGAGCCTGGTGCTGCGCAGCAAGAGCAGGCTGGGTGCAGCTCGCTCACTTCTGCCACCTGTGGCTGTTTCCTGTGCCATTAGCTGTAATGAACAAGGCCGTGAAGAGGTGGTGTGGGGCTTGGGCTTGCCCCGTTTGCCCGCAGCTGGAACTGGAGCAATGTAAAATCGTGTATTTGGGAACTGAAGAGGGACAAATGTAGTGGAGCACGGTGATTTGTGCTCCTGGCTTGAGTCAAACAAAGGGACGGGAGACCTGCCTGCTTGTAGCCTCTTGCTTTGTGTGCCTGCTGCCCTTGGGAGCATTGAGGTCTTTGGGAAGGACAATGGGAGCCAGGGTTGCAGGGCTGGGGGTGCAGAAGGCAGGCCTGGGAGAGTCGAGGGCCGTGAGCCAGGTGAGAGAGAGGTGCATCTGTGTCTGCCCTCGATGCCTTTCGGTTACAAAACAGGCAGGAACGCAGCCAGTGAGAGCCTGAGCTCAGTGGATAGGAGGCAGGAAGAACAGTCTGTCCCTTCCGGCTCTACCTCTCCCAGACTGGCCTTGGTGTTCCCCCACCCCTCTAATTATTCATTAACCACAACCCAGGAAATGCTTTGCAAACAGTGAAAATGAAGCCTTCCACCTGAGGCTTGGATTTTGCCTGACTTGGAGCCATCTTCTCCTTAGTCTGCTTAGGAACAGGTGGAGTTTGGAACTGTGCCTGCTTGGATCAGATGCAGGTAAGTTAAGGGAGGTGCTGACAGCTGCTCCTCCAGAGCCCTGGCACTCACTGCCACAAGCGTGCAGAGATCTAAGTCCACCCCTCCCCTGTCAAGGCCTCTGATCTCTCTTCCAAGCACATCTCAAGATTCTGGATAATCCTAATGTTGCTTTATTTTCTTCAGTAGGACACCCTGGTTAAGGGCTGTGGTTTTTCTCCACCAGCTGCTGTCAGTCCCCCATTGGTGGGGATCTGAGAGTCAAGATCCTGATGCCGTCCTGTGGGTGAGTGCTGTGAGTGCCAGGAAAAGAAAACAAGGGTTGCTGGGGAGAGAAATAATAATGCTGGCAGTGGGAATGGGGCACAGGAGGGAAATCTCCACTTTGTAACAGGAGCTACAGGACAGAGGGAGGAGTGGAGTATTCAGATTGGTACTGGTGCTCCTTCTCAAGAGGTTCTTTACAGTGGGGATGGTGAAACACTGGGACAGGTTGCCCAGGGAGGTGTTGAAGACCCCATCCCTGGAGATGTTCAGGGTCAGGCTTGATGGGGCTCTGAGCAGGCTGATGTAGTTGGCAATGTCTGCTGACTGCAGGGGGGACTGGATGAGCTCTAGAGGTCCCTGCCAGCCCAGTGCATTCTATGACTCTGTGAAGAGCAAAGCACAGTTTGCAGTGCCCCATCCACTGCAGGGACTCTGCAGCACCTCTGAATGGCTTTCTGCAGAGGTCAGGTGGCTGAGCCCTTAAATCCTGGTTGGTTGTTCACTCACCAAAGTCTTTCAAGGCCTTTGTAGAACTACAAACAGAAAACCTTCACCATCAGTCAGGGCAGGTGCTGTGGTCTGCCCACTGCAGTGGCATGGTGTGAGGCAATGGGATCCACACTGGCATTACAGGGAGAAACACCTTGGCATTCTGGTAGACGGCAAGTTCTTCATGGGACAGCAATGTGCCCTTGTGGGCATGAGAGCCAATGGTATCCTGGGGGGCATCAAGAAAAGCATGTCAAGGGAGGTTCTTCTCCCCTCTATTCTGCCCTGGTGAGAGTACTCTGCACCTGCAGTACTGTGACCAGCTTTGGGCTCCCCAGTTCAAGAGAGACACAGATCTGCTGGAGTGAGTCCAGTGGAGGCTATGAGGATGATTGGAGGACTTGAACATCTCTGCTATGAGGAAAGACAGAGGGCTGGGGCTGTTTAGTCTGGAAAAGAGAAGGCGGAGGGGAAACCATTGCAAAGTCTATGAGTACCTTAGGGGTGAGTGTCAAGCTGAAGGGGCCAGGCTCTTTTTGGTAGTGTCCAGTGATGGGATGAGGAACAGCAGGTATAAGCTGGAACACAGGAGGTTCCACCTCACCACCAGATCATCCAAACCACACTCCCTCAGTTTTGCTGTGAGGGTGCTGTGGGAGATGGTGTCAGAGGACTTCCTGAGATCAAGGTAAACCAGAGCCACTGCACTGCCATCATCCATCCACCTGGTGATGTCCTCATCAAACCCAGTCTTATTTTGAAGCTGGGGATTCTCCTCTGGGACCTGAAGTTCCTGTCATTTCTCTCTTTTCTGTGCCAGTGCTAGACTGGGGCAGGTTTTAGGTGCAGTATTTGTGCAGTTGTGCAAACTGCAGCTTGTGCAGTTTTGTGTCTAAGTTGTTCCCCTCAGCCCTAGGCCTCTGTGCCTTTAAAGTCTCATTTTTCAACAGCAGTTTTCAAGCAGTGCAGTCTGTAGCTCCCCACATCCCAGCTCATCACCCCTGTGAAACTAGAAGTGTTTGAGGGGGGTGGGTTGCCTTTCTAGCAATGAAGCTTAGCTTCCCACATCTCTGCTCTACTTCCCTTTCCTGTTGGTTTCTGTCCCGGCCAGGAGTTTTGTCTTGGCTGCTGCTCTCAGCCTGTTCAGCATTTTGCAGGATGACCCAGTCCTGGGTGTGCAGGGAAGCCTGCAGCTGCTGGTACTTGGGCAAGTCTCTTGCTGCCCACCCCATCACGCAGGGTAGCTGAGATGGCCCCAGGGAAGTCAGGCTGCTTTGCCAGCTGGATTCACCTCCTTGGCCAGTGCTTCGCTTGAATTCTTTCCTGTGGCCTGCAGACTTTGAAACCAGTGCTGTGGAACAGAGCAGTCCTGGGATGCCTGCAGCTGGAGACAGCTGGGTAACTGGAAATGGTTAGTTCTCCTTCTTAAGTGTCTAGTTGTCCAGGTTGATAGCTTTGGCCTCACTTTGCTCCACTGGGATCTTGAAGGTTCTAGGATAAGCTCTCTTGGTGCTGTGTGGGCCTGCTGTAGATAGCAGCTGTTTGTCATGCTCTCTGCCTGCCTTGCTGGCCAGCTCTAGCACCACCTCTCCCCCATACTCATCCCTTTCAAGCTACCACTGCCTGTATATCAACCACATCAGAGTGCCAGCCTGCAGCTCTGGATTTTCCCCTGTGGCCGTACAGGGCACAGGGGATGTTTCCCTTCCAGGAGGGTCCATCAGGGACCTGTGCATGGAGGTTTCAACTGGGTGGCTGAGGGCAGCCTGGCAGTCAAGCTGTGTGGCTGGGCAGCCATAAACCACAGTAGGGTGCATCAGTGCCCAGTGTACGCTCACTTGTGCTGCCTGCCGCAGCCTTGCAGGTGTGGGGGTGACACCGGGCACTGCTGTCCCCCTGGCACCACGGCAAGGGCTGGAGAGTGAGGAGCACTCGTGTCGCTCTCCAGCCTTTTGGGGAACAGGAGGAACAGAGCACACAGGACTGCATGTTGTGAGCATGGCTGGGACCCAGGGCTTGTGGAGTCAGCCCTGGTGTGAAAAGACCAAGACCTGAGGAGGGGTGGGGAGGGCAGGCACAAAGGAGAAGCAGAAGTGTATGCAAAGCAGCCTGGGGCAGTGGGGTTGATGGCTCAGAGCGCTTCCTGTTCCTGGAGCCGTGGTGCCTTGCGCCTGCCTGTGCCCAAGTGCGCTGCGCAGAGACACGCATCCCGGCTCACGTCCTGAAGCAGAGGGATGGAGAGGATCTGGATAGACTGACAGTAGATGCCTGGAGAGATACATGGCCAGCTCCCAAGAGGTGCAGAAGTGGCTTGGCGTTGGGTGCTGCAGCGCAGACCTCAGACTTCCCTTTTCCTGTCAGCACAAACTGCTCTGCCCTCTGCATTTTCTGAGGTGCTTTGGTGGTAGTCACTTGGTGTCCTCTTCTTTCACCCTCCGCCATGGTGAGGTAAGAGAGGCTGAGAAGAGTGTGTGTGCATGTGTGTGCAAGGAGAGAGACCAGGCAAGTAGGCCAGAGAAGAGAGGGGATCATCCTGGAAGGCTTAGCTCCATGGAAACCTTCCATAAGTTTCCATCAAGGGATACTGCTGCTGTGGTATTCCTTGGGCTGCTGGCTGGGGACCATTCTTCACTGTGCCTGGCCTTTTACATTCACTTGGTCTTGTTTTCTCTCCTCTGCTAGGTGGTTTCACCGTGACCTGAGTGGGCTGGAGGCCGAAGCTTTGCTGAAGGGGCGAGGTGTCCACGGGAGCTTTCTGGCCAGACCCAGTCGGAGGAACCAGGGGGATTTTTCCCTTTCAGTCCGGTCAGTAACCTGGGCCCCACCTTCTGTCTTCCCAGGGTTACATGGACGGGATGCTTAGATCCTCACACGTCCTGTGCCATCTTCTTCATCCCGCTTTACGCCTTTGCATTCTTTCCAAGCTGTAAAAGGACTTGAGCTTCCCAGCGTCTCCTAGGCCCTCCCTCAGGCTGCTCCAGGAGCATGTCTCTGCACTCACCTCCTTGCACTGCAATGGTTTGCTCCAGGTGCTTGGCAGGAGGTAACACAGAACATGTTCTGCCTTTTTCCCGGCTACCTCACTGATGCTCTGTGCATCATCCCACAGGGTTGGTGACCAGGTCACCCACATTCGCATCCAGAACACTGGGGACTTCTATGACCTCTATGGAGGGGAGAAGTTTGCCACCCTGTCAGAACTGGTGGAGTACTACACACAGCAGCAGGGCTCGCTGCAGGACAAAGATGGGACCATCATCGACTTGAGATACCCACTCAACTGTTCTGACCCCACTGCTGAGAGGTACAGAGACAGCAAAGCAGCTGATGTGTCTGTGAGGACACCTCCCCTGTATTTCATGGCCTTCTCTCCGCCCTACCTGCACGCCCAGGGCAAACCCTGCAAACAGTGTCTGCTGCCTCCTGCAGCCTTCTATGCTTCCAACCCCAGGAGGAGCTGGACCTACCTTGACCTATCCCAGCAGACCTGAAAATAGGGCTCAGTTTTCACTTCTGATTGCCTGTTGCCTTTGCTGCTGCTGCTGCACTGTTGCTAAAAGCAAAGGTTGTGGTGCTAGCTGTAGGTCTGCAGAGGCCCCTGGAGTGACATGCTATGCTGAAGCTTTCGGTCTTGCCCCAAACCTCCTTGGTTATTCTGGGCCTGTGTGACTCAGAGCCGAGAGCAGGACCAGGTTCCCCTGCTATTCCTAGCCTCCTTCCTGTCCCTGCTTTGCATAAGTCTCTTGCCACCAAGTTCCTAAATCAAGCCAGGTGGGCTTGCCCTTGCATTGTGCTCTCAGGCTCTTTGATGCAGCTCAGGGAGCAGTTGTGCCTTGCTTTGGGATGAGCAGGGCCTCCGTGGGCACCTGGAGACAGGAAGCAAAGTGTCTGGGTACCCCTCTGCTCACTCTGGGGTCAGGCTGCAGAGGGGCCAGCATCTGCCCACCCACTGTGCTTTCCACTCGAGGCCGCTGGGTTGTGGCCCTGCAGTTTCCTCCCTTCCTCCCTGCGGTTGGAAACTTCTTCCCCCCAGCCCAGGCTCTTGCAAAAGCTCCTCTCCCTCCCCAAATGATTTTCCATCACGTGGCTTTGTAGAGCTGGGCTCTAGGGGCGGGGGGAAGGGAAGGAGGAAATGGGACCCATTAACCCCTTCCTACCTGTGAAGAGGAGGCCCAGAGTCCTGATGAGCAGGAGGGCTCAGCCAGTCCCAGGGGGCACGTGGTGGCTGAACTCTTTTATGGGAGGAGGGCCAGATAACTGCAATGCACCAGAAGCTGCTTCTTGCAGGGTGTGAGGTGAGGGATCAGCAGAGGCTGCTCACCAAGGCATGGTGACTGTCTGCCATGTTTTGCTGTTATAATGATTCCTAGGTGTTGTAGAGGTTGGAAGAGACCTTTAAGGTCATCGAGTCCAAGCATTCTCTGTCTCTACCAAGGCTGGTGCTAAACTATGTCCCTCAGCACCACATCTCTGCCTCTTTTGAACACTTCCAGGGATGGGGATTGATGTGTTGCTCTGGCCAGGTGCAGGGGCAAATGCACTCCTCAGCTGCTCCTGTGACTGGGGCATGGCCTGGACTCCTTTTCAGTTCTTGGGAGCAGATGGCTCTAGCAATGGGAAGTTCACCATAAACCCCAGCACCACCCCGGGCCTCTGTTAGCTCCTTTGTGGGCAGCACACGTCCCACAGCTCTAACCACAGTGGCTTGGCTACTGAACACCAGCCTGACCTTGATGGCAGCATCTGGAGTGATGTGCAGAGCATGGGAACAGGGCAGGGGCAGTGCAAGCAGGTCTGATGCAACACATCCCTGCTTTTGAAATGCTGTTCTCCAGGGAGGTGGCCAAAACAGTTGTCTCCAGCTGCTGAGGCAGCTTTGTGGGAGCTGCAGTAGGTGCTGCCTTCATCTGGCACAGCAACTGTGCTGCAAAGGCCCCTGGACACAGAGCCCAGCAGGTGGCTCCAGCTGGAGATGGGAATGCCCCAGGAGCAGAGGTGTCTGTTTGAAACAGGCCCATTATTGCTGGAGATGCCCTATTTCACTTCCTGACACCAAGCTTGGAAGGAGCAAAGGCCCAGAGCAAGAATGCCAGAGTTGTGGTGGCCCCTGAGCTGAGTTCAGACCCAGTAAAGCCTCCACTGGAAGATAAGGCCTTGGGTGAGCATCTCCCAGTGCCCAGAGCACCTCACAGCTCTCAACATTCTGTAGTCTGGAGCTCTAGCTCCTGCTTCCACATGGTGCTGCTGGGAGCGTGGCCCTTCCACATCTCTGCTTGGCAGCTCAGCTGTGCTTCCCAGGACTTTCTCATGTGGTCCAAAGAGACTGTGAAGCTTGGGACAGGCATGAGGAACTTAAAGATCTACAGAGACAGCCTGGGTCACATCTGGAGTTTCTGCAGGGCCAGAAGAGGCCAGGGCTGTCCCATCTTCATCCTGCTCCTGATGACCAGCACTTGCATCCACTCTGCTCAGTGCAGTGAGATCCCACCAGCCAGGCACACAAACACACACAGGAGCCTTTGGAGGTTGGAAGGGGCTTGGCAGCAGCTGTGCCATTTGCACCATGCTTGTGTCCCTCTGCTTCCTGGGTGCAGTCCTGCAGCAAGGCTGAGAGCACTTGGGTCAAATGGGGATGCTCTTCACCTAGTGCTGAGAGGAGAGAAGGAGGATCAGACAACTGGATCACACTTGGTGCTTTCCTACCATGTCTTCTGACCCAGCATTCTAATCACTGGGTCCCTTCTACCACAACCCCACCCCTTGCCCTTTCCTTTTCTTGCCAGCTCTCCTCTTCCCATCACAGGCTTTCCCCAAGATCCTGCTCTTCCTTTGCTTTCCTCCCCTCTCTCTTCCTCCCTCACTCTTCCCCAGTGCTGCTGTCCTTCACTCATCATCTCAGGGGCATCCACTTGCCTGCAGCTGCATCTCTCTCCTGCTCCTCTCTTGTTTCTTCTTAGGTGGTACCATGGGCACCTCTCAGGCCCTGCAGCTGAGTCACTGCTCCAGGCCAAAGCCACCCCTTGGACTTTCTTGGTGCGGGAGAGCCTCAGCAAACCTGGAGATTTTGTCTTGTCCATCCTCACTGACCAGCTGAAACCTGGGTCTGATGCTCCACCAGCTGGGGCAAGCAATGCTGCTGGGGCCCTGCTCAAAGTCACACACATCAAGATCATGTGTGAGGTGAGCAGCTGGGAGAGAAAAGTGGGGGGAGTGGTCTCTGCTGATCGTGTCCTCAAAACCAAGGGCCCTGGCGTCTTGGTTACCACCAGCAGGCTTTCTCAATTTGCATCAGAGTGCTGCCACCTTGCAGACTCCAGCCTGGCTGACCCTGGGCAGTGCTGGGTGGTCAGTCATGGGAGGAAGGAGGGACTCAGTGTGACCAAGAGTTCCAGTAAAGGGAGTTTGTGGTGACAGAGAGAGGAGGATTCACAAGCTGTGAGCTCTTGGAGGAGCGACATCGCAAGGCCTTCACACTGAGTCTGACAGATGTTACCAACAGGACTGTCACAAGCTGGAATTTGTTTAGTCTGGAGTAAAGGAGGCTGAGGGGAGACCACATCACTCTCTACAACTCCCTGAAAGGAGGTTGGAGTGAGGTGGGGGTTTGGTCTCTTCTCCCTAGTAAGATTGATAGGAGAGGAAATGGCCTCAAGTTTCCCCAGGGGAGGCTTAAGTTGGATATTAGATGAAACTTCCTGACTGACAGGGTTATTAAAGACTGGCACAGGCTGCCCAGGGAGGTGGTTGAATCCCCATGCCTGGAGGTGTTTAAAAGAGGCAGAGATGTGGTGCTGAGGGACAAGGTTTAGCACCAGCCTTGGCAGAGATAGAGAATGGTTGACTCGATGACCTTACAGATCTTTCCCAACTGGAGCCATTCTGTGAGTCTAAGCTATCCCATTTCTTCCATGTGGGATGATGCAGAGAGCAGAGGGATATTTCAAGCATAGAAAGAAACTGCCCTCAAATGAGAGCTGAGGGCAAAATACCTTCTGTGGGCCCCCATCTGCTGAGGAGCTAGTTCCCCATGTCATGAACTTGGTGCTCTCGGGGCAGATGACTACTGGGCCTCTCTGCCAGGGGATGTGCATTTCTAGGTGGCAGAGAGCAGTGCCTATGGCTTTGCAGCCAGCAGAGCCTTCTCCCTGAGCACAGTGGGCCCTGTCTCTAGCAGTGTCACAAGTGGGACCTGACAGGAGTTGATCTGCTGGAGGGCAGAGAGGCTTTGCAGAGGGACCTCAACAGGCTGGACAGATGGGCAGAGTCCAACGGCATGAGATTGAACACATCCAAGTGCCGGGTTCTGCACATTGGCCACAGCAACCCCATGCAGTGCTACAGGCTGGGGTCAGAGTGGCTGGAGAGTGGCCAGGCAGAGAGGGACCTGGGGGTGCTGGTTGATGGTAGGCTGAACATGAGCCTGCAGTGTGCCCAGGCGGCCAAGAGGGCCAATGGCATCTTGGCCTGCATCGGGAACAGTGTGGCCAGCAGGAGCAGGGAGGTCATTCTGCCCCTGTACACTGCACTGGTTAGGCCACACCTTGAGTGCTGTGTCCAGTTCTGGGCCCCTCAGTTTAGGAAGGATGTTGACTTGCTGGAACGTGTCCAGAGAAGGGCATCGAAGTTGGTGAGGGGTTTGGAACACAAGCCCTGTGAGGAGAGGCTGAGGGAGCTGGGGTTGCTTGGCCTGGAGAAGAGGAGACTGAGGGGTGACCTTACTGCTCTCTACAACTACCTGACGGGAGGTTGTAGCCAGGCAGAGGTTGGTCTCTTCTCCCAGGCAGCCAGCACCAGAACAAGAGGACACAGTCTCAAGCTGCACCAGGGCAGGTTTAGACCGGACATTAGGAGGAAGTTCATACAGAGAGAGTGATTGCCCATTGGAATGGGCTGCCTGGGGAGGTGGTGGGGTCACCGTCACTGGAGGTGTTCAGGAGGAGACTTGATGGGGTGCTTGGTGCCACGGTTTAGTTGTTTGATGGGTTGGACGCGATGATCTTGAAGGTCTCTTCCAACCTGGTTTATTGAATTATTGTATCCTCCTCTCCTCTCAGAATGAACGCTACACTGTGGGAGGTGCCGAGGTGTTTGACAGCTTGGCAGACCTGGTGGAGCACTTCAAGAAGACTGGTATTGAGGAGCTGTCAGGCTCATTTGTCTACCTGAAGCAGGTAAATCCCATTTTCTCTGTTTCTTCGGAATTCTTTGGAGGGATACTCTCTGTTTCTCCCTTGTGTCCTGCTCCTCCTTCGCTCCAAGGCACATAGAGGAGACTTTGCTGTCCAGCAGCACTTCTCTTTCCTATCAACCCATTGTGTTGTCCCATCCCCAGCCCTACTATGCCACCAGGTTAAATGCAGCTGACATTGAGAACAGAGTGCAGGAACTGAACAAGAAGAGTCTATCTGAGGAGACATCCAAGGCTGGATTCTGGGAAGAATTTGATGTAAGAAACTGCCTGGGGACATTATTCTGCCTATTTGTGCAGCACCTCTTATTCCATCCTTGATTTGTTCTGGACACAGACTTCTCAGGTGCCTTGTAAATTCTTGTCACTTTATCGCTGAAAGAAGTCTCATTTTGGAACCTGTTCCTCTGAGGAGTGTCACCCTTTAGTGACCCCAGGGAGGCAGAAATGTGCTTTCTCGTGGTGGGGGAAATGAGACACCAACACAGTAAGGGTGTGGACCTTTGACTTTTCAAGTCTAGGTTTGCTTTCCACTTTCCTGCTCCCCCACAAGCACTCCCACGTGTCCCAGTCACCGCTGCTCCTCTGAGTGCCCACTTGCCCTGTCACACACTGCAGCCTTGCCAGGACTGTGCTTTCTTCTTGTTTCAGAGTCTGCAGAAACAGGAAGCCAAGCAGCTCTTTGACCGCCACGAGGGTCAGAGACCTGAAAACAAGAGCAAGAACCGATACAAGAACATCCTGCCCTGTGAGTCTTACTTCTCCACTATAAAAAATAGACACAGACAGGCAGCAAAGACCCTGTCCAAGTCACCCCTGGCCCCGCCTCAGCCTGCTCTGTCCTCCAGAGTGCGTTACAAGGTGTGCAGCATTGGGGATTTAAGAGCTGATGAGTGAAGCCGTAGCCTTTTCCCATCCTTGAAGGAAGGAGGGTTGCATTAGAAACTTCTGATGGTCCATGATAGTGGTTCAGGGGTGGGAGGATGGGGTGAGAGTGGTCTGACCCCAGAGAAGGAGAGGCGTGCTGCGTGCAGTGGGTAGCATGGGTGAGGTGGCATGGGGCAGTGGAGCTTCACCTGGCTGGGCACAGTGTGTCTCATTGCTCTGTTTTTTCTTTCATTGCATCCCCAGTTGATCACTCCAGGGTCATCCTCCAAGGAAGGGACCCAAACATCCCTGGATCTGACTACATCAATGCCAACTACGTCAAGGTAAGGCTCTTGAAAGGTGGCTGTATGCCCCGAAGGGGGGGGAGGCCTGCCTGTTCCTGCAGGCCTCCTGACTTGTCCCTGTCCCTGCTCAGAACAACCTGATCAGTCCAGACGAGTGCACCAAGACCTACATTGCTAGCCAGGGCTGCCTGGATGCCACAGTCAATGACTTCTGGCAGATGGTGTGGCAGGAGAACACGCGGGTTATCGTCATGACTACACGGGAGGTGGAAAAGGGACGGGTAAGTAGCAGTTTGGTGTCTGGGAGCTGCCTTCTCCCTTTCAACTACTGCTCTGCTTTTCTTCTCCTCCCTGCCTTCTCCTGGTCCTCACCCCACCCTCTCTGCCCACACAGAGCAAGTGTGTGCCCTACTGGCCCGAGGTGGGCAGCACCAAGGAGTATGGCCCCTACCTGGTGGAGAACGCCGGGGAGCACAACGCGCTGGAGTACAAACTGCGGCACCTCTGCGTGTGCCCCAAGGACAACGTGAGTGAGCCAGGCTGGGGCTCCAGCACCCACTGCCCCAGGGGCTGCCAGCTGCTGCAGCCTCCAATAATGCTGCTCTTGGAGCACTCTTGGATTTGCTGTTCCCACATGCTTTCAGTAGGAATCACAATGGCAGGATCACCAAGGAGTGTGTAGGAGACAGATTCCCTCTGGCTTTGGCCCCAGCTCTCCCTGGGCCAGGGGCAGGCCAGGGCTGCAGCTTTACCAAGGGTGTTTTGTGATTCTCAGGGCAAGGCTCTGCGTGACATCTGGCACTACCAGTACCTGAGCTGGCCTGACCATGGTGTGCCCAGCGAGCCAGGAGGTGTGCTCAGCTTCCTTGACCAGATTAACCAGAAGCAAGAGAGCATCCCAGATGCAGGGCCCATCCTTGTGCACTGCAGGTTGGTACAGGGGCTGGCATTTGAAACCCTTCTCCATTCCTTACCTAGGGTGGGGTATAGAACTTCTGCCAGAAGCAGATGCACTGGTTTCAGGGTCTGTGTTGCTCTTCTTGCAGTGCTGGGATTGGCCGCACAGGGACCATCATTGTCATTGATATGATAGTGGAAACCATCTCCACCAAGGGTAAGAGGACCCCAAAGCATCTCAGAGTGAGCTGGCCTGCTCAGTAAGGCTGTGCCCTTAAGTTTAGCTGCAAAGGGATGAAAACTGTCAGGTAGCAGTGGAAGAGATCCCTCTACAGCCCTGAGATGGCTGTGCTCTCCTTGCTGTGTGGCAGCTGCTGGATCTCTGTGCACCACATCCACTCACTGTGGCTTCAGCCTTCCCTGAGCTTGGGCTCTGTCCAGAGACAGACTTGAAACAGGCTAAGCATGAAGGAGGTTGAGGAAGTCCATGAGAGTGAAGAATATGGAGGGGGGTGGAAATGTCTTGTCTGACTGTGACTGTTTTTGGTGCAGAACTGGGAGAGTGAGGCAGTGAACATGTCCATAAGCTTTTGTGGTGCCCCTTGCTAGGGCTGGACTGTGACATTGACATCCAGAAGACTATCCAGATGGTAAGGGCCCAGCGCTCAGGGATGGTGCAGACGGAGGCCCAGTACAAGTTCATCTACATGGCCATCTGCCAGTTCATAGAAACCACCAAGAGAAAGCTGGAAGTCATCCAGGTGAGAAGGGGAGAGTTATGGTTCTGTCCTGGGAGTCTAGGCCCTGTGTGGGGCTGGTTCTGAGCCCCACTGCTGTTTCCCAAGCTGTAAGCTATCACCAGGACCTGAGTCCCTGTTCCACTCCTTAAAATTCAGGGGACAACATTCAGTTCCAGTACCAACCAACCCCTCCTGAACTGATAACCAGCAGTGAGTTCTAGTGCAGTTATTTCAGCCATGGTCTGTAGAACATCTCCACCACAAACTCTTCTGTTACAAGCTGAACCTAGGACAGGCAAAGACTTTGCCATCTCCTTTGTCTTTCCCCTCCTGGTTCTGCAGTTGCAAGATGTCCTCCTGTTAGACACTAAGTGGCATCTTTTGTCTCTCCTTGTGTAGCCTCTGGCAGCATCCAGTAGCTGCTGCTCTGTTTAAGGTTCTTTAGCCAACATGTGGCATACTCGGGCACTGCAGTGCCTCCAGAGATTTGTTGGTCCAGTTAACCCCTCCCCAAGGATGCATCTAGAAGCAGCATCCTTGCTGCGCGCCTGGGTCAGCAGCGGGCAGCGTGTGCTCATCATAGAGTGGCCTGGGTTGGAAGGGACCTCAGAGATCATCTACTGCAACCTCCTGCCAGGGACAGGGACACTTCTCAACTGGACTGAAGGCCTCATCCAACCTGGCCTTGAACAACCCCAGGGAGGATGCATCCACAACCTGCCCCCCAGGAAAGCTATTCTAGAGTGCCACCACTCTGAAGAATTTCTTCCCAAGATCCAGAGTCTAACCCTGCTCTCCTTTAGCTTCAAACCATTCCCTCTTGTCTCTAGCTACCTTCATGAAGTAAGTCCCTCTGCAGCCTTCCTGTAGGATCCCTTCAAGTACTGGATGGCAGCTCTATGGTCTCCCTGGAGCCTTCTCTTCTCCAGGCTGAACAACCCCAGCTCCCTCAGCCTATTCTCATAACAGAGGTGCTCCAACCCTTGGATTGTTTTTGTAGCTGGACTCACTCCAACAGCTTTGTGTCCTGTCTCCAACAGCTGGGGACACCAGAACTGGAGGCAGGATTGGAGGTGGGGTCTCAGGGGGTAGAATCCCCTCCTGCCCTGCTGGCCACACTCCTCTTGATGCAGCCCAGCACATGGCTGCTCTCTGGGTTGCATGAGGGCACTGCTGGCTCATGATCCTGAGGACTTCAGCAATCCACCAGCCTTCCCTGAGACCCTAGCATGAAGCATGCCCCCTCACTGCTGCTCCCAGACCAGGCTCTCCTCAGCTTTGCCTGTCTCCTGCAGGCTCAGAAAGGCAAGCCCGGGGAGTCCGAGTATGGGAACATCACCTACCCCCTGCGCGCAGCGGGCACGCCAAGGCCTCACGCAAGCCCTCCAAGTAAGAACTCCCCAGAGTGGAGCCCTGCCTCTGGCTAGCTCCCCCAAGGCTGCTTCCTCTTGCTCATTTCCCTGTTTTTCCAGGCAGAAAGAGGAGGCAACAATTTATGAGAACCTGGGGAAGAAGGAGAAGGTGCAGAAGCAGCGCTCCTCGGAGAAGAAGCTGAAAGGGTCATTGAAGAAGAAATAAACCTTCGCTGCAGGTAGCACAGTGGGGGTTTGAACCTGAGCTGCAGGGCTGGAGATCACACTCAGGCTGGTTGGTCTCATTCCTTGCTGGACTAGAACTAGGCCTTCCCCTTCTTCCAGTGCCCTGACCCAGTCTGCTTTCCATCTGCAGTGACTTTGTCCCTTTGTCCCCTGCCTGTGCAGGCCAACGAAGCCTCTTGCTGCCCCTTCCTCACTCATCACAGGACAAACCCATGCCCCTCTTTATCTTGCTGAGATCTGGGGCCCAAACACCTCTGCTGTGTCAGCTTCAGGGGAATACCTGAGCCACAGAGCTCTTTACAGGAGCTCTGCACACTGCTGGGAGTTCTGCCTGGTAGTATCCTCTGAGACCTCAGCTTTTCACATAGGGGCATTCTGGCTCCTTTCAGCTCAGCTCCTCTGCAAGTCAACATGAAACTTCCTCTTTCCTTAATCCTAACCCTCTGCACTACATCCCCTCCTCTCATGAGCCTGCAGGTGGGTGCTGTAAATACCCCAGAAGCTGGTGTCATGGCTGTGGTTTCTCATTTGTAAATAAACTGAGGCCTGGTTGAGGGCCAAGTCCCACCAGGTTTTTGTTCTCCAATCTCTCCTGGAGTGTAGCAGGTCTTGGAAGCAGGGCTGGTGAGAAGTGGCTGAGGGAACTGGAGCTGGTTAGTCTGGAAAAAGGGAGGCTGAGGGGAGACCCTGTTGCTCTCTACAGCTCCCTGCAAGGAGGCTGGACTGAGGCTGGGGATTAGTTTCTTAGTAACTAAAGGCAGGAATGGCTCAGGTTGGAAGTGGCCTCAGAGATCACCTACTCCAACCTCCCCCCTCAGCTAGACTTGGCCGCGCAGCCTGGCCTTGAACACCCTCAGGGAGGGGGCAGTGATTCTCAATCTACTCTTCACTTCACTTGCAGCCCTGCAAGGATGGCTCTAGCTTGGATTTCATCACTTTCTGCAGCACAGAGCTGTCACCAATGATGGCAGCTCCTTGGTGGGAGGCCTGAGCACTGGTAGTGGTAAGGTAAAGCTGAGCACAGGAAGTCAGGTGTGACAAACCCAGGTGCAGGCTTTTGTACTTCAGTTTTGGCACTCAGAGAAGTCCCTTGTGCCCCCAAGCCAGCTGTTTGTGGTGGTGACCAAACTCAGCTCAGGCTGAGTAGTAAGGGCTGCTTCAGTTGTGTAGTGCCTGCCTGTTCCTGCCTAGGCATTGCTGAGTGAAAAATCAAACTTCACCTCTCTGCAGCAGGTACCTAGTTGATTGTTTCACCTTTCTGAGCTCCTGTCAGTGCCAGCCCTTTGAGGCACTCCAGAGAGGGGCAAATGTTAATTCTGCAGAACAGCTGCAGTCTGAGTCCTGGGCTGGGAGCCAGGCAGGCACAGGGCTGTCACCCACCACCCTCCACCTCCCCCTCCACAAAGCCCTTCTCTCAGGCACCAAGCAGACCCAGACAGCCTGTAAAGTTGGTGGGGTTTAATTTTACAAATGTTTTAAAGACTCACTGAGCAGACAGTGACACAAAGATGTTCCAGCAGCAGCAGGCACCCACTGAATGACATTGCCCTGGAGTCAGTCCCAGCTTCACTTGGGATCAAGAGTGAAAGAGTAACAAAATTTACTAGAAAAGAAAGAGGCTGGTACTGATGGCAGCAGAATTCCCTCAGCTGGCCAAAAAGAATTCTGATTTGACCCTAGAGAAATCTAAAATTAATGAATTCATTACTCTAGCCATGGGGGTTAGTATCAGTAAGTCCCCCTCCCACCTCCACAAATGTAACTGGTTAAGTGAAGAAGGATTTACAATGGCCTCGAGGCAGAGCCCAGCCTCAGAACTGGGTCACCAGAGAGCAGAGCCATGGGAACTCAGTCTGGCTACTGGATTAGCAAATTCAGAGTCAGGGCAAACAATGCTAAAGGAGGGAGATCAAAGCTCCTCACTCAGATCCTCTGCTAGGCAGCGCTGCCAGTTCCAGGAAGCTGTACCTTCATTCATTTCTTCCCTTGTTTGAGTAGCAGACTGTCACTGCAAGGAGACAGAAGCCAGGCATTAGTCCAGGCAGCACAAGCAAAGCTGAACCAGATCCTCACTACAGACTTGTGGCTGTGAGGTGGCACAGGCAGAGGACCTGGACTTCCAAGTCCTTCCTCTTTGGTACTTTTTTCCAAAGCCCCTTAAAGCCTTCTGGGATGAATACAGCAGAACCTGGCTGGAGCTCAGGAATCCTTATTTTACAGTCAGTCTCCACAGAAAAGACACCATCTCTGGTTCCTTTCTGGCTTCTAAGCAATCCCATCTCTCAGCAGCCTGCTGTGAGCTCAGCTGGCACTGCCTGGTCCAGTAAACACTGCACAGATGAGGCAAAGCCACCGAACTCCTGCCAGCACTGAAGGCAGGAAATGGGGTTTGCTAGCATGAGCTGGAAAGCTTTGAGGCAGTTACAAAAGCATCTTTTCCTAGAGCTCCCCATAGCAATGCAGATTCCTAGGACCTGCCCCTCAGAGCTAAGTGCAGGATGCCCTGTTTGTGCAGGACAGACCAGATGCTCCTCAGCTACTCCTGCCTTCCTCATGCAGGATTCTTACGGGGCCGTGCACAGTGCCCCAACTGCCAACCATCTCCTACTGCATGCAGATGTTTGTGTGCTCCTTCTGAGGAAGGCCCCAGGCTTCCCACCTCAAGTGGGCACTGAGGCAGAGAGGAAATGAAGTTCCTATGTCCAGAAAGGCCCAAGCCAGAACCATGCCAGGCATGAGGCAGACATCACCACCCTGCTTCCAAGTGCTAGCAAAGGGATCATAATAAGCAGTGCCTTACCTTCCTCTGTGTGGCAGGAGATGCAGTGAGAGGGAGAGAAAAACAAGAGAAATTGATCAGATTTAACAAAAATGTACATTTCCACAGTAAGACTGCTCCCTGCTTAGGCTGTGTCCCCTGGCATCAGGGGACAGATCCTGACACAGCTCAAGGAGTGGACCAGCTTGGCAGGTAGAGTGCAGATGAATGCCGCCCCCTGGCCCCTTTACCTGGTGAAGCCCTCATCCTGCAGGTTCAGTACCAAGTTGTCTGCTGTGAGGTACACACGGTTCTGAGAGCCAGCAATCTGCAAGAGGCATCACAGAGGAGTCAGTGCACACGGAGGAACAGCACTGCTGTGAACCCTTCTCCACTGCCAGACACAGCACTTGTTTCAGTTAAGATCTTGGTTCAGTCAATGCAGTTCCCCCAGACAAACCTGTCCCTCCCTGACCTCCCACCCCAGTGCCATCAGACTTCCTTACAGAAATGCTCACTCTGTCCCTGTCAAAGATCTTTGCTCCCACCCCTCCCTGTTCCCCTTCCTCAGCCTGCAGCAAACCAGGAGCTTTCAGTGGCTGCAGCTGAGAGAGGGTGATGGAATCTGATGTGGATCCAGCCTTGTCATAGTGAGGGCACAGGCTCCTAGCTTCACCTCAAACAGCTGATCACTGCTCAGTCTGAGCAGAGGAGGGCTGGGCAGGAGCAAAGCTCAGGACAGGGCAGGTCACATTCGCCTTAGGTTCATCACGTGGCCCTGGGGCTGGGGGGCCTGCAGGGGGCCAGCGGGGCTGCTCAGCACTCACCGTTTTGGAGATGTTTTGAGCAGCTCGGATCTTGCGCAGCTTGATGTAGCCTGGATTCCTGCTGAGGGCTTCACCGAGGTGCAGGGAGGCACAAGTTAAGGAAGAATCTGCTGACACAAGCCACCTGCCCTTAAGAAAGTCTTCCCAATCCATGCCATCAGATATCTTAGGGGAAAAGCCACCTCTGTCCCTTGAGCCTTGGGGAGGGCTGTTCTCACCTCCCCAGCCCAGAGCAACATTGTTGGGTACAGGCACATGCAAGCAACAGAAGTGAAACCTTGCAACAGGGAGGGAAGGCTCCTGGCCTGGACCCTCAGGCAGACCTCACTCCAGCTAAGGGAAACAGATGACAGTGACCTCATCCAAGCTATCACCTGCTTACAGTCTCCTAAGCATGAGCCCAAGGCGACAGAGCCACAGACTATCAAGCTACGTCCCACAAAGGTCCCAAAGCAGGATATCATCTTGGCAGCTGTGGCTTCCCCTTCAGCCTGAACAATCTTCTGCTTCTGTTCCTGCTTGGCCTTCTCCACCAGAAACTGTGCACGCTGTGCTTCCTGCTGGGCTGCAGAGAGAACACCAAAAGCATTGGCAGCAGATCTTCAGAGCCTTTTCACTCGATCACTCCAGCTGAAGTCTAGGGGAGGCTCTGCTTCCAGAAGAGCTGTCAGTATTCTGGTGCCGTACTGACAGGTGTGAGACGTACCTGAGGGTAGTTTACCTCTTCCTGAACAAAACCAACAGCATCCAGACCCACATAATTACCACAGACAGGGTCCCAGTCTGAAGAGGACCTCCAGCCCTGGGCTTTCAGTCTGTCTGTGGGTCTATCCCATCAGCTATAACCCAAAGGTCTCAGATACTACTGTAAAATCAGGTGGTTTGTTCCACTGCTGAGGAGGCTGAGACTTAGAACTCTGTCCTGTACCAGTGTGACAGCAGTGACACTGACCCAGTTCCATTCCCTTGTTTGGTAACTCGGGGAAAAGGCAACCCACTCTGTTCAGGCATAGGCTGAACTCACCCACTTGCTTGGCCTCCACAGCTGCTGTGTATTCACGGCTGAAGCTCAGCTCTGTGATGGCCACGTCGTCCAGGATGAGGCTGAAGTCCTTGGCTCGCTCCGTCAGCTCTCGCCTGATGAGCAGAGACACCTGAAACACAAACAGCAACGGCACTGGTGACCACAGCCTGCTCCTCACTGGCTGTGCACAGCTGAAGCACAGCTGCTCCTCACTGCTCATTCACACAACATCACAGAACGTTAGGGGTTGCAAGGGACCTCCAGAGATCATCCAGTCCAGCCCCCTGCCACAGCAGCATCACCTAGGGCAGGTCACACAGGAACACATCCAGCTGGGTTTGGAATGTCCCAGACAAAGAGATTCCACAACCTCTCTGGGCAGCCTGCTCCAGGGCTCTGGCACCCTCACAGGGAAAACCTTTCCCCTTCTGTTCACATGGAACCTACTCTGCTCCAGCTTGCACACATTACCCCTTTTCCTAGGACATCTCTGAGCAGAGTCTGGCTCCATCCTCCCCACACTGCCCTTCACACCTTGATAACCATGAATGAGGTCAGCCCTCAGGCTCCTCTGCTCCAAGCTCAAGAGCCCCAGCTCCCTCAGCCTTTCCTCAGCAGGGAGATGTTCCACTGCCTTCAGCATCTTTGTGGCTCTGTGCTGGACTCTCTCAAGCAGTTCCAAGGTCCTTCTTGACCTGAGGAAACCAGAACTGGACACAATATTAGAGATGTGGCCTCACCAAGGCAGAGTAAAGGGGCAAGAGAACCTCTCTGGACCTACTCACTACCCCCTGTCTAATGCACCCCAGGATGTCCTTGACCTTCTTGTGACCAGGGCACATTGCTGGCTCATGGGCATCCTTCTGTCAACCAGGAGCCCCAGGACCCTTTCCCCAGAGCTGCTCTCAAACAGGTCAGTCCCAAACCTCCACTGGTCCACAAGGCTCTCTTTCCCATATGCTACCCCTGGCCTTGCTAGATTTCATTCAATTTCTCCCTGCCAACTTCTCCAGCCTGGCCCAAGAGAGGCACTACCTAAACATGAACACCACCTGTGAGCCTGCTGCCTCTCAGCGTTGCTGCACCCCTGCTGCTGCACCCCACGCTTTCAAAGCCATATTACAACACACCCAGAGTTACTGGTATACAACTAAAGCTGCAAAAATAAAAGCCCTCCTGGAAAGCCTTCTCTGCCATCCTACCACATCCACTTCCTCACCCCCCAAACGTTTTGGCAGCATTTCTTTACCCACCTTGCATCTGCCACTGTTTGCACTTTGTCAGTCCCATTATATTTGGTTTTGGATGCTCTTAACTTTTTCAGTCACATCTCTCCATTACTGCAGCTATTGGTGCAGGCTGGCTATTCCACTTGGGTCAGTCTCTTTGGAGAGCTGTTGGTGGTAGATGTTTTATTCTACCTTTAAACTACCAGCACCTTCCTGCAATCAGGCTGACAAGCCCTGCACTAAATATTGACCTATAGAGAAATTGCTGCTGCAGTGTCTGCCACATGCCTGACCAGGCAGCGACTGGTTTGGCTTGATTGCAGCTGTTCCTTAAGGAGAAATCTAAGAGAGTGCCAGGAACCTTCCCTGTGTGAATGGCAGTGCACAGCTATGTGAAGGGAAACTTATTTCCCCCTGATTACCAACACTTTCAGCGTATGTCACTGTTACCTGCAGACTACAATACAAATCAGCTCTTCCCCCCTCATCACTACTTTATGGTAGAATTCTGCACCCCCTACACACAGCACCACAGAATGTTAGTGCTTGGAAGAGACCTCCAAACATCATCCAGCCCAACCCCCCTGCCAGAGCAGCATCACCTAGGGCAGGTCACACAGGAACACATCCAGGTGGGTTTGCAATGTCTCCAGAGGAGGAGACTCCGCAGCCTCTCTGGGCAGCCTGCTCCAGGGCTCTGGCACCCTCTTTCTGTTCCTGTAGAACCTCCTCTGCTCCAGCTTGCATCCATTGCCCCTTGTCCTATCACTGGACATCACTGAGCACAGCCTGGCTCCAGTTAACCCAATTTTCCTCCCAGAACCCTGCAACAGAGTGTTCAGATCTACACTGGAATCAAAGTCCAAGAAGAACACAAATTCCCATCCTTTCTTTGGATGTACCGTGCACCAGCCCAATATATTCATCCTTTACCTGTTACAACGTTTCCCATCACCACAGTTTAGTTGTTTCTTAACCAGCTGAGCACAAGTCTCCAGAAAAGCCTACCTGGGCTCTCTGGGTGATGAGCTGTGATGCGTTAAACTTGGCCACCACGCTCTTGAGCACTTCATTAACAATGGAAGGCAGCACACGCTCCTCATAGTCCAGGCCCAGGCGCTGGTACATGCTGGGCAGCTCCGCAGCGTTGGGGCGTGTGAGGACACGCAGCGAAATGTTCACCATCTGCAAGTCTGAGGAGGAGAAAGCGAGATGGGCAGGGCCCGCGCTGCTGCCGGACTCCTGCCCCCGGGCGCCACATGGGCCTCACGCCCCGGCCTGCAGGGCCACTCTCACCTTTGGAGCCGGTGGGGGAGGAGATTTTGCGCGGCCTGGCTCGAATGTCGTAGATTATGGGATACTGGAACCAGGGGATCCTGCGAAGGGCGGGAGGCGCGTTACGACGCGGGAACCCGCAGCGGCCGGCGGCCGGCCCCGCAGCGGCTCGGGGCACGGGAAGGGGGCCCTACCTGAAGTGCAGCCCCTCGGCGAGGATGGTGTCCTGCTGGACGCCGCCAATGCGGTTGAAGAAGATGGCCCGCTGGCCACCTTCCACTGCGGGGGAAAGGATGGCGGTCAGAGCAGGAGGCAGAACCGGGCGCGGGACGGGGAGATTGACCAGGGGGCGACTCACCGATGAAGACAGATTCGCGGACACCGTAGGCCAGGGCGCCGGCGCCCAGCAGCAGCTTGAGGGCAGTGCCCACGCCGCGCGGCCCGGCAGGCAGCCGCCCTGCCAGGTCCTTCAGGTTCTGCGCCATGGCCGCGCCGCGCTCCCCGCCGGGAAGGACACCGGAACCTGCCGCGGCCAAAATGCTCCGGCGGGAAACCGCGGCGGGGGCAGCTTCCGCCACCCGTTCCCGCACTGCTCTCCGGAAGTGGGTCCGGCCGGAAGCAGATAACGACGCGCCCCAAGCGCCATTTTGAGTGGCCGCGGTGGGCAGGGGGCGGCGTGGGGGTGGTGCTGCTGGCGCCGCGCGGTACGGCGGTAACAAAATGGCGTCGCCCAGGCAGCGGCGTGAGGAGGTGGCAGAGGATGAGGATAGCTTGCCTTTAGCCAAGCGACCCCGCGGGCAGCGACGGCTTTTGGTGGTGCTGGAAGGGGCGAGTCTGGAGACGGTGAAGGTGCGGGCGGTAAGGGGGTCCGGCTGGGCTGAAGGTGGCTGCGGGAGCCTTTGCCCACCAGCCTATGCTTTGGCCGTAGGTAGGGAAGACGTTCGAGCTCCTCAACTGCGACAAGCACAAAGCACTGCTGCTACGGAATGGCCGGGACCCCGGGGAGGTGCGGCCCGACATCACCCACCAGGTACGGCAGGCTCCGGGCAGCGGCTGTGCCAGCCTGCGCCGCTCAGGGCGCGGCAGCGCCGCCCGGCAGGCGGCTTGCGGAGTGCCCCTCGGGATCGCCCCTCGGGTCTGGGGATCTTCCTGCGCCACTGGAACGTGGGCGAGTTTGGGCTCGTCCGCTATGCTTGTGGCTTATCGGTTCAGGCGTTAACGGGGGATGGGATTCCTTTCTCTCGGCACTACGGTGGAACTGCTACAGTCAGGTGAATTCTTTCCTGCCTCAGCACTGGTCCCTTCTGTGCTCGAGGGAGCTAACCCTCAACTTTCCCAAGACTCCCTCCTCTTGTGCTTTTTTTTTCTGTTTCCACTAACGTGTGTTTTTCTATTTCAGAGCCTTCTGATGCTCATGGACAGCCCACTGAATCGGGCTGGCCTCCTGCAGGTTTACATCCACACCCAGAAGAATGTTCTAATTGAAGTAAATCCCCAGACTAGGATCCCGAGGACTTTTGATCGGTTCTGTGGTCTCATGGGTAAGTGACTGAAAATTTCTACTAACCACAAAATAATGCAGGAAAGTGGTTAGGAGTGGAGCAGCTTAGGGAAAAGTCAGAAAGTTGCACCAGTGTTCAAAATGGGAAAGTGAGAAGAGAAACCCCAGAGTGACTCTTTCTGAGTATCAGGATGCACAGCCCAACTCTGTGTCATTTAACGGAGTGGGGAGAGTACCTGCATGAGGCTGTGCTAGCAGCAAAATGGCCTGAATGTTTCTTAGGGCTGCTTTAGATGATGCTAGGACTGCTGAAGGTGGGCTTTTTATCTCCTTCAGCTCAGATCACCAGGTAGGGAATAGTATTCCTCCAGCAAAAGAACAGACAACTCAAGTACTTTTCTTTTCTTGTCAGTTCAGTTGCTGCACAAGCTCAGTGTTCGAGCAGCTGATGGGCCTCAGAAACTGCTGAAGGTAAACACTGACTGCTCACAGGTGTGCTGCAACACTCCTGAGCTGCAGCTACTAGGAATGGGAGGGTGACTCTTATATTTGGGGGTTTGTTTTGTGTGTTGAAGCTGGGTCTTTCTGTACAGACAGTGCCTTTAGCTGTGTGGCAGAGTGTTTAACTTCTGTACCTCTGTTAACTTTCTGCAGGTGATTAAAAACCCAGTGAGTGATCACCTCCCTGTGGGCTGTATGAAGATAGGGACCTCTTTTGCAGTTCCCAAGGTGTCAGATCTGCGTCAGCTGGTTCCTGCAGCAGAGCCAGTTGCCATTGTTGTGGGAGCTTTTGCCCACGGTTCAGTAAGTGCACCCATCCCTTATTTGGGGTTGCAAAAATCTTCACCAGCATTGAGTTTGGTCTTGTTTGTGAGTATGGGTGGGTTTGTTTTTTTTTTTTTCTTCTTCTTTCTTTCTTTTTTTCAGCATGGTCCCCCTGTCCTTCCCCCTTTCAATTCCCCCGAGGTGGGTTTGTCAAAATAAGGCCCAGTTCTTCAACACCTGACACTCTTATCCCTCCCAAGAGGGAGAAATGAAGGGCTGGCACTTGTCCTGATGGAAAATACTCTGCCTCCCTACCTGAGACAGGTGGGACTAAGTGACAACTTGGAGCATGTTGTTGAGGTTTTTTTTTTCCCCTTGTCTTCCCCCAGGTCAGTGTTGACTACACAGAAAAGATGGTCTCCATCAGCAACTATCCCCTCTCTGCTGCCTTGACCTGTGCTAAAATTACTACTGCCTTTGAGGAAGCCTGGGGAGTAGTGTGAGCATCTGCTGCTACTGCTGGCAGGGTGGACTTCTGTACAGTGACTCCATGTTCTGGAAGGACTCTCTTTACTGAGGTGTTGATCTGGTGCACCTTGGGCTCTTGAGGGGAAAAGGCTTCCATTTCATCCTTGCGGCACTCCTGGCACAACGGGACTTTAAAGGGACTGCCCACCGACTTTTTTCTCCTATTAAAGGTCGCTTTTGTGAAGAGTGCTTGTGTATTTTACTTGCATGTCTCGTACATGAGCAGGCTCAATCCCCTTCAGAGCAGGGACTCGGCCCAAGTTTGACATGGAACCGAAATTCTCACCCCTGCAGCTGATGTTGCTCAGTCCTGCAGAATCCCTTTGCTGGATGGGGTGGTGTGCCAGAGTTCACACTCCCACACCGAGGCACTCAAGAGGAAAGGAGCTGAAGCCGATATGAAAAATACCAGGAGCAATTTTTATCTCGGATGACAAACGTAGAAAAGTCAGAAGGTGGCTCCAGCCCGATCTGCCTTGGAGCGCTTCGCAATCATCTGGTACCGGCAGAGCCACGAGTGTCCACTGGAGGGCGGCAGAGAGATAAGGCAACAGGCGGAGGGTGGGGAGCGGGGAGCCTCGCTCCGGGCCTCCTGCAGGGGCTGGGGCCCTGCGCTTCCTCCTTCCCCCTCCTCGCGTTGGGTCCAAGTCATACGGCACGGCAAAGTTGGCAGGTGACTCTGCTCCGGAGTTTGGAATCGACTCCTACAAATGCACAGGTGGTACAATCTGGGGAAAAAAACAGGAGTGCTTGGCTTGGTTTGACCTGGGGCTGGGGGCAGAGTGCTGCCCTGCTTCACCTCCCCCTGCCAGAGGGGGTTTCTCTGAGTGCAGCCTCACCTTTTGGCTGTTATTCTACTCTCTTTAGCTTTTCTTTCCGTGGCACAATCGATCTGCGGATGTAAGGCATCGCCAGGAGTAAGGTGAGGAAAAGCACGTGGCCACAGAAATAAACAGACCTGTACACCTGTGAAGAGAGAGGCAGGGGGGGAGGAGCACTGAGCACATGTGAGATGGGATGGAGGGAGAGGGAGGGGCTGGGGTTATGGAATACCTTCATCCATTTGTCCCAGGTGAAAAGGCAAAATGGCACCAGAGAGTAACCCATGAACATCCAGTGGTTGGCCTGCTGCAGCACATAGAAGAGGGGCCTCAAGGCAGTGATGGAGGCCAGGGTGTTCAGAGGAGGGCTGTCCTGGATGAGGTTGATAATCTGAAAAACACAGTTCCCATCAGTTAGATGTCCTGTGGCTACACCTGCAGGCTCTGGCACCACAGTTGCCTGCCCAGCTGTATCAGAGTCATTTTGGGTAGCTGTTAGCTAGCTTTTTTAGCTAAGTGCCCCTTCCTGCTTAAAGGTTAGTTTGGAAAATCCCAGTTTAAAGATGGAATGGTGTTCCTTCAGTACTGGGAATTCAGCTTGTGCTTATCCTCTAGTCTTTCCAGCTGCCAGGCACTTCAGTTGCCCTCTACTCTGCCAAGTTCTCCACTTCTGCAACATACTTATGGCAGAAGCCAACAGCCCACCAAACTTGAGAACAAAGCCATGTTAAGTTTGAAAATCCATTCCACAGGCAGTGGCTGTTTTTCTTACTTCATCTCAGTAAAGCCTGCAGGGTGGCAGCTGGAGGCGGCTGAGGGAAGCACAGGGCTTCCCACCCTGGTATGTTACTAGAAGCTCACCTGTCTCTCAACGATGACTATGAGCAGCTCCATCTGAAAGCACACCAGGTAGCCAGAGTGCAGCCCATGCCAGATGGCCAGGAAGAACAGGGCCAGGGCCTGGGACAGCAGTTTGTTACCCAGGAACTTCAGCCGCTTGAAGATGTAGCTAGAGCAGAGAAGAAACAAAGGGCTTAGAGGTTGTGTGTCCTCCCCACTCCATGGCAGTGTGTAGGGCCCGAGGGACACACCCTGTGGTGACAGCAAGAGAGCTCCCCTCACTGCAGCAAAAATCATCTCAGCCTTTGTCTCAGATTGGCTGCTGGGGAGAGAGGCTTTGCCCAACAGTGCAAGCCCAAATTATCATAGAATGGGAGGGGTTGCAAGGGACCTCCAGAGATCATCCAGTCCAGCCCCCTGCCACAGCAGCATCACCTAGGGCAGGTCACACAGGAACACAGCCAGGTGGATGTGTGCTCTCCAGAGATGCAGAGTCCACAACCTCTCTGGGCAGCCTGCTCCAGGGCTCTGGCACCCTCACAGGGAAAAAGTTTCCCCTTCTGTTCACATGGAACCTGCTCTGCTCCAGCTTGCACCCATTGCCCCTTGTCCTAGGACATCTCTGAGCAGAGCCTGGCTCCATCCTCCCCCCACTGCTCTTCCCACCTTGACAAACGAATGAGGTCAGCCCTCAGGCTCCTCTGCTTCAAGCTCAAGAGCCCCAGCTCCCTCAGCCTTTGCTCAGCAGGGAGATGTTCCACTGCCTTCAGCATCTTTGTGTCTCTGTGCTGGACTCTCTCAAGCAGTTCCCTGAGGTCTTTCTTGACCTGAGGGACCCAGAACTGGACACAATATTGCAGACGTGGCCTTGCCAGAGCAGAGGGGCAGGAGAACTTCTCTGGCCCTACTCACCATACTCCTGCTACTCCACCCCAGGCTGCCCTTGACCTTGGCCACAAGCACACCTTATATGTTACAGTTCTTTATGTCCCAGCAAGTGCTGAACCAAAACTCGGCTGAGTCATTGCATGAGGAGCACCAAGAGGTGTGATGCAAGAACCAGCTGTTGAAGCAGCTCTGTGGTTGGCTGACAAGGCTGGTCCTATTGTAGCCACTCCTGCTGCCATCAGCTGCTTGCCTGGGGTAAGGAGACGCCCTTCCAGACCGAGTGACAAGATCCATCCACCCCAGTGACCTTTCCAATGGCACAGCAACAAAGCGTGGAAGAAACTGTAGGGACTGAAACCTGGCAGATGCTTCCTCTAATGCTCCCTGGCCCTTAAGATCTTGGTTCTGCTGCCCCAGATGTTAGGCAGACAGTGCAGAAGGGAGCTGTGTCCTGCTCACCGGGCGACCCAGGCGTTGGTGTTGATGTTGAAGGAGGCAATGGTCCCCGTGAACAGAGGAGTCGTCTCGTACAGCCACACCTTCATGTTGGCACAGGCATCCCACAGGGGCTTTCCTCTCTCATCCTTCCCGTTGTACCCCAGACCAACCAGGATGCAAACACCTTCCTGTGGGGAAGATTCACAGAAAGATGAAGGAAGCAGGGCTGGGGCAGCTCTGCCCATGCTGAGTGGACAGCAGCACTGCGGATGGAACAAATGGCTGCTGGCTGCCGAGTTGGCCTTGGCTAGCACAGCACATGCCCCACTGGCCTGCCCCGCTCTCCAGGTGTTTGGATTACTTCCCCTCTGTGCTAAGCCCAGGAGCACATTGAGTGGCTGCTAAGGTACAACCTCTGTTCATTTCTCCTTCCTTGGGTGCCACCTGGACTCACCGTAACGAGCCAGCAAGTGACGTATTTGTAGAGGATGACTTTGCCCCAGATCATGATGTAGCCACAGCGGAACCAGAGAGGCTTCTCCTGCAGACACAAGGGGGAAACAGAATGAAAACTGAAACTGCAGTTGAGGGGCAGGAACAAGAGGAAGTGAATGAGATCTCGTCACTTTCTGTGTGAACCTGATGTTGTGTTGGCACTGCTGCGTGGGCTGGGCTGCTGGAGCCCACTTGCTTGTGCAAACACACATCCTTCTGCCTCTGGTGACACTGGGCCACACTGTAGAACTCACACCCTCATTTCACAGCACCACACAATGTCAGAGGTTGGAAAGGATGTCCCAAGACATTCCTGAGCAGAGCCTGACTCCATCCTCCTAATACTGCCCTGCACATCTTGATAAACATGAATGAGGTCACCCCTCAGGCTCCTCTGCTCCAAGCTCAAGAGCCCCAGCTCCCTCAGCCTTTCCTCAGCAGGGAGATGTTCCACTGCCTTCAGCATCTTTGTGGCTCTGTGCTGGACTCTCTCAAGCAGTTCCTTGAGGTCCTTCTTGCACTGAGGGGCCCAGAACTGCACACAATATTCTGGATGTGGCCTCACCAGGGCTGAGTAGAGGGGCAGAAGAACTTCTCTGGACCTCCTCACCACCCCCTGTCTAATCCACTCCAGGATGCCCTTGGCCTTCTTGGCCACAAGGGCACACTGCAAGTTACTCCAGTGGAGTTCTTTGCATGTGGTGCTGAAATGGAAGGTCATTAGCAGGTTGCAAAATACAGGTGTTGGGTGTTCCAAACCCAAAAGGTAGCAACCAGATAAATTCTCTATACTTGATTCTCTAAATCCAGTGCCCATTAGACAATGGAATCCTTCCCCACCCCCAAGCTGTCAAATGAATCCATACCATGTAATCATCTGAGATGAGGTAGTCATCAGAGACATATGGGCTTGCCAAGGTATAGGTCACTAGAAACACCAGACCCAAACTCAGGCGCTTGAGAGCAGGCACAAAACTGGGAATCAACATAAGCAGGTCAAAGAAAAGCCTTCAGATGACAACATCAAACTCATCACTTTATAAACAGAAGGAGAAAAGAGGAGGCAGGGGAGATAGCGAGAGGGAGTCACCACATGCACTGCAGCAGATAGCTCTGCTTGGAAGCTGAGGTGCTGACATGCCCAGGTTGGGACCAAGTCAGATGGTTGATATTCATGCTCTGGAGCAATGCCAGGCCACTGTTCAGAGAGATCTGAGCAGCTTATGGAAAATAACCTTGTCTCAGAAATCACTTCTGGCCACATTAGTGTCCAGGTAAGAAGGCCTTCTGCTGCAGGGGACACGTGGAGGGAACTTAGGGAGGCGAGGCGCTAAGTAGCTTTTCATTACCTGTTGGGTCTCTGGCCTTGGACATCAGTCATCTCACCCCTTGCCAGTTTCTGATAGTCTGTCATGGAGAACTGAGGCCCCACCATGAAGGCACCATAGAAATAGGAGAATCCCGAGACCTCCAGCAAGGCAGGAACGCTCCGGACAGCAAATCGCCGCTGCTCAGGGGTCAGGAACTCCTGTACCAAAGGGAGTGGCATTAACATCATCCTGGGGACATCACCCTAGCTCTGGATCTTGCCTTCTCAGCCCCACCTCCTTACCCTTCTCAGTTCTTGCTCTCCATGGATATGGAACTTTCCACTTTGTCCTTCACATCCATTCCTTTCCCCAGCCCTCCCCAACCCCTCTAAACAGCAACAAGATCCAGTGGTTGAAGCCACCTGCAGAGCTCTCTGTTCCCAAATCAGCTCCAGAGATGGAAGTGATCTACTGATGGACAGCCCTGCCATCACAGCAGGCACAGCAAAGTGCTGCCTCTGACCCATGCCAGCCCCTGACTGCACCCACAGGGACTCTTAACACCACCTTTGTCCTGCAGTTCCTACTTCTTGATGCCAGAATTCACTGTCTTTTAAATGCTTGAAACTTCAGCCTAGGAAGTTTCAGCTCCACCTTGGCTTCTTGAAGTCAGCAGTGACTCTGTGGATGCTAAAGACTCAGGCCCCAGACAGGAGGTGGGGAATAGAGATACTCGGAGGATTAAGAGACTGTAGCAAGTGCTCTTCCATGTGCTGTGCAACTTCTCTCCATTTCATCTGCTCTACACACAGGGCCCTAACAGATGCTGAAGGGCAACCATTCCCAGAGATGTGGGAAAGCTAAACAAAGGGAACTGAGATCCATGGAAAGTGAGATCCAGTGCTGATGGTCTGCAGCTTAAAGGTACACTTACTGACAAGCTAGAGAAGGGCAGGTTTAGACTGAGTATCAGGAAGAAGTTCTTTGCTATGAGGGTGGTGGAACACTGGAACAGGTTGCTTAGGGAGGTGGTTGATGCCCCTTCCCTGCAGATACTCAAGGTGAGGCTTGACAAGGCCCTGGGCAACCTGATCTAGTTGAGCATGTCCCTGCTGAGGTCCCTTCCAGCCTGGACCATTCTATGATTCTATGGCAAGACACAGCACTGGGGATCTACAGCAACAGATTTGGGGGAAGGAGATGGTGGGGGATTTGGAAGGGGACAGAAAAATATTCCAGTGTGATCTGAGACATTTTTTGTCCATCTCTGATCACTGCTTTCTCTGTTCCAAATGACTGCTTTCCACTACAGAATTTGGTGCTCTCAGACACGCATGGAGGCTCCCCTCTCAGCTATGGCTTTTACCAGGAATTAATGCAGCTGGCTAACTCACATCCTTTGAGCTTTTCTGACCGCCAGCTCACTGGAATAGCACTGAGGAGGAAGGAATGAGAAGTGGTGTCCTACTCACCGGATCTTTTCCTCCATCGTAGTAATCGATGGCCAGACCTAGAGGTGAGAAACACTTGTTGGAGGCCCTGGGCTGGGCTGGGCTGGTTGGGCTGAACAAGCAGTCCTCTCTTCCCTGAGGCATGCCTTGCCATAGGAGGGAGGTGTCACTCACCAATCAGCTTGAGTGTTAAGACACAGTGTGGCATTGTCCACTTGATGTCGTAGTGCTCGGTGGCTGTGTAGTAGTAGCCAGCCATAAGGTATGTCTGAAAGAAACCATTGTGTGGGTTACCCAAACTAATTCCTCCAGCTGCTTTTGATCTGTCTCCACTCTTCCAAACCCACAGTTGCTACTGGGAAATGCAAAACTGAACAGGGGGCTCCTTTCTACAAACCAATGCCGTAAGAAAGAGCTTTACCATCTGAAAGCAGAAGGTGGTCAAGACGGCAGTGACTGTGCGACCCATGAGTCTCAGTATGAGGAACTGGATTAGGACACAGAGCAGGGAATGAAAACAGTGCATCCCTGTGGGACAGGAAAGAGGGACAGGGATTAAACAGAACTTGCATCTTCCCCACCACAGGTCCTCCCACACCACAGCATGTCCTAGGCCAGGCAGCTCTTCACTTCCCAAATGCAGCTTACCAAAATTGAAGTAAGCAATTGAGAGTCCTGTGAACACATTGTAGAGATGGATGAGGTAGGTCTCCTTCTGGAAGAGGAAATAGCGCTGGAACAAGGCAAAAGGATATCCTGAGGAGAAAAAAGATACAGGAAAAAGATGAAGGAGTTGTAGATCAGTGCAGAAAAGCATTTACTCCACAGAACCATGGAACTGTTGAGTTTGGAAGAGTCCTTTGAGGTCTTCAAGTCCAACCACTTGCCTGAAGCTCACAATCCCACCACAGCTGCTAAGCTGGACAAGGCTCTCAGCAAGCTGATCTAGTGAAGGATGTCCCTGCTGACTGCAGGGGGGCTGGACTAGATGAGCTTTGAAGGTCCCTTCCAACTCAAGCCACTCCATGATTTTCTGCATGGTAGCTCCTAGTCTAACTCAAGAACACCCCCTGATTATTCATCTGTGGCTGCAGTGAGCAGCAAACATTTAGGAAGCACTTTGGTAGCACAGCCAAGCCAGGAGGAGAGGAAATGATTTTGAATTGCCACATATTAGACAACAGATATCTTCTGGTTTCATACTTGTTGACCCAGGAGGAGTTGTCCATCCTGGGAGTAAGTGAAGCCTGTTCACCCAGCTCCTGCTTCTGGAGGCCTCTGCACAAGGAGCTCAACTGGGATAGTAAAAGCAACTTTACTGCTGGCACTTTGTGACTTTTTATTTTGCAAGCACCTGTTCTGTTACCTTGATTAAAAACAAACCCAAACCATCTCTTCTACCAAAAAAAAAACCAAACCAAGAGAGAATTCCTCACATACTACAAGCATCCATACTGCTTATTAGCCTGGCTGAAATCTGCAGCTGTGGATGCATCCCTGCACTCCTGGAGTGACAGCAGTGGGCAGCCACATTCTTCCTGGAGGAGCAATGAAAGCTGCTGAAATGCAGCTTTGGTCTGCAAGCATTGGATGGGGGCAGGGTCCCAATTAGCAAGGCCAAATCTGGTCACTACAGGGAACAGAAATGAGCAACTCTCTCACCTTACGTAAAATAACATGGTTGCACTCTGTCAGGGCTAACAGGCTGAGGTGTGACTAGAGACATTTCTTAAGGTCCTCTCCTTCCCCCAAATCCCTTGGGAGAGAGTCCCAGAGTTTGGGACCTTGGGGCTCCCTTCTATATCCCAAACTGCTGCACATTCTGCTGAGCTCAGAGGCGCACCTGCTGCTTCTTGAAACCAAGCTGCTGCTCCCCCTGCCTTGGCCTCTTGCCGCCCCTCTTTTGGTCTTCCCTACTTCCTTGTTCCCCTTCCTTTCTCTCATGTTCCTTGCTGGTTTCCATGCCACAGGCTGCTTTCCTGGTCCAAGTGGCAGCCAGTCCTACATACCACAGCCCTTCACCCACAGAGCCTGGCAACCTCACTCCTGCTCATCCAGCCTGCTCTTCCCTCCTGCAGCAGCAGCTCCAAACTGCCTTACAAGGTGCCTTCCCTAAGCCATCCCTTTCCCTTCCTGCTCCTCCATGCTTTTTACATGGCCTTTTTGTTGGCTGACATGCACTTCTGTCCTGTTCCCCCACTGTTTCCCTGAGCACCAGCTGGGAGGGAAAGAGGTAACTGGCAAAGAGAGTCCTTTGCATGGGCTCTCTGGGGATGCAGGAGTAACTCCCAGAATTAGAGCAATTCAGGTGGTTTAGTGAATCACAGAACCACAGACTGCTAGGGGCTGGAAGGGACCTCCAAAGATCATCCAGTCCAATCCCCCTGCCAGAGCAGGATCACCTAGGGCAGGTCACACAGGAACACATCCAGGTGGGTTTGGAGTATCTCCAGAGAGGGAGACTCCACAACCCTCCCCGAGCAGCCTGCTCCAGTGCTCACTCACAGTGAAATTTTTTTCCCTCCTGTTTCCATGGGATTTCCTATGCCTCAACTTCCACCCACTGCCCCTTGTCCTGTCACTGGGCATCACCCAGCAGAGCCTGGCTCCATCTTCCTGGCACTCACCCTTTATGTATTTATAGACATTCATGAGGTCACTCCTTAGTCTCCTCCTCTCCAAGCTGAAGAGCCCCAGCTCCCTCACTCTGCCCTCTGAAGGAAGATGCTCCGCTCCCTAATCATTTTTGTGGCTCTGCACTGAACCCTGAGGTTCTTCTTGACCTGAGGGGCCCAGAACTGGACACTATATTCCAGATGTGGCCTCACCAGGGCAGAGCAGAGGCAGAGCAGAACCTCTCTTGACCTACTAACCACAGCCCTTCTAATCCACCCCAAAATGGCACTGGCTGCCTTGGCCACGAGAGCACACTGCTAGCTCATGGTCAACTTTCCATCCACTAGGACTCCCAGGTCCTTTCCCCTTATTTATTACACACATAAAGCAGTTTGGTTTCCCAGGCTTCTAGTGAGAAGCACACCGAGGAGGGTTCTTTCTTTCACGTGCCAATTCACGTCCCCCACAGCAAACTGCTGGCTAAGCTGTCAGCTCGTGGCTTGGACAGCAACACTCTGTGCTGGGTTGGGAACTGGCTGGAGGGCCGGGCCCAGAGAGTGGTGGTCAGTGGTGCCACCTCCAGTCACCAGACTGGAGGCCAGTCACCAGTGGCATCCCCCAGGGATCAGTGCTGGGCCCCATCCTCTTCAATGTCTTCACTGACGATCTGGATGAGGGGATTGAGACAGTCATCAGCAAATTTGCAGATGACACCAAGTTGGGAGCAGATGTTGGTCAGTTAGAGAGTTGAAGGGCCCTGCAGAGGGACCTCGACCGACTGGACAGATGGGCGGAGTCCAACGGGATGGCATTCAACAAGTCCAAGTGCCGGGTGCTGCACTTTGGCCACAACAACCCCATGCAGAGCTACAGGCTGGGGTCGGAGTGGCTGGAGAGCGGCCGGACAGAGAGGGACCTGGGGGTGCTGATCGACAGCTGCCTGAACATGAGCCAGCAGTGTGCCCAGGTGGCCAAGAAGGCCAACGGCATCCTGGCCTGCATTAGGAACAGTGTGGCCAGCAGGAGCAGGGAGGTCATTGTGCCCCTGTACTCTGCACTGCTTAGGCCACACCTTGAGTACTGTGTCCAGTTCTGGGCCCCTCAGTTTAAGAAGGACATCGAGACACTTGAACATGTCCAGAGAAGGGCAACAAGGCTGGGGAGAGGCCTTGAGCACAAGCCCTATGAGGAGAGGCTGAGGGAGCTGGGGTTGTTTAGCCTGGAGAAGAGAAGGCTCAGGGGAGACCTTATTGCTCTCTACAACTACCTGAAGGGAGGTTGTAGCCAAGAAGGGGTTGGTCTCTTCTCCCAGGCAACCAGCACCAGAACAAGGGGACACAGTCTCAAGCTGTGCCAGGGGAGGTTTAGGCTTGAGGTGAGGAGAAAGTTCTTCACTGAGAGAGTTGTTCACCATTGGAATGTGCTGCCCAGGGAGGTGGTGGAGTCACCATGCCTGGAGGTGTTCAAGAGGGGACTGGACGTGGCACCTGGTGCCGTGGTTTAGTCATGGGGTCTGTGGTGACAGGTTGGACTTGATGATCTTTGAGGTCTCTTCCAACCTTAGTGATTCTGTGATTCCATTTTAATCATAGAATCAATCAGGGTTGGAAGGGACCACAAGGATCAGCTAGTTCCAACCCCCTGCCATGGGCAGGGACACCCTACACTAGATCAGGTTGGCCAGAGCCTCGTCCAGCCTGGTCTTAAACACCTCCAGGGACTGGGCCTCAACCACCTCCCTGGATAACCCATTCCAGGGCTTCACCACTCTCATGGTGAAGAACTTCTTCCTCACATCTAGCCTGAATCTCCCCATTTCCAGCTTCATTCCATTCCCCCTAGTCCTATCACTACCTGAGATCCTGAGAAGTCCCTCCCCAGCCTTCCTGTAGGCCCCCTTCAGATACTGGAAAGCCACAATGAGGTCACCTGGGAGCCTTCTCTTCTCCAGACTGAACAGCCCCAACTCCTTCAGTCTGTCCTCATAGGAGAGGTGCTCCAGCCCTCTGATCATCCTCGTATTTTCATGGGGAATAAAGCCAACCAACCAAACAACAACCAACCCAACCTGTTTTTCACCTCTGGCCATTTCTGTAGACAGAATTCAATTAGGACTGAACACTGTAATAATGTATTTCTCATCTCTGACACCCAGAAACTGTACTTCTTTTCTGCCATCCCCAAGCGTTCCTCCCCTCTCAAAGGCCTGCCTCACTTGTCAGGCACACTCCTTCAAGCTCTACACAGGAGATCCTGCTCTGGCGAGGGGGGGGTTGGACTGGATGATCTTTGGAGGTCCCTTCCAAGCCCTGACATTCTGTGATCGTATTGTGGTTTGGGTAATTGTCCTCTGAAGGCAGGAGAATGAGGAACCCTTGCAAACAGAGAGCTGCTAATGTGCACAGCAGAGCTGTTTTTAGAAAGCCACAGATCCAGCCCCCTGGTCCTGCACTTACACGGGTGCTGTTCAAGAGTCATAAAGACAGCCTGAATTCTGATTGCCACAGCAACTCTGGGCTGCAATTCAGTTACAGTTTAGCTGCACACCAGATAGTTTTCTCAGCTTTACAACTGGGCCAGTTGCACAACTGCAGGTCTAACACTTAACTCCCAGCTGGCAGTGGGCACTGACTATTCAGTGGCCATTCTGTGGCCTGTGCACTTTGGAACACTGATAAACTATTAATAACAAGCCATCGCTACTGGGAGCAAAGAGAGGACTCTCACCCCACTGGTGTTGTGGAGGCAGCCTGAATTAGCATAGCAGAAGCAGGGAAGCAGGTTGTGAAGTTATCACTGCCTCCTGGCAAGCTTGCTGTCACACTTGGATACGTCAGCGGCAGGATGCTGTGCTGCTTCGCTTTTGCCACTCAGAAGCAGCAGGACTGGAGCCCCTGCTCCTTGCTGCTGGGGGACGCTGCACAGCAGCCCCCAGTCTGCCAAAGTCCTCTTTCAGAGCCCACTCAGGCAGAGCAGACCAAGGCTGGAGACTGGCTGTAACAGACCTGGTGAAACCAAAAGGTGACCCTCTGCTCCAAAGGCATTCTCCTCGATGCACCATGGAGCTCAAAAGCACTCTGCATGCAGAGCTGATTTTTGCCTCTCTCTACAGAAGAGGATTAGCCACTGATATAAAAGGGACAAATTAGCTGAGACACGCTGCTGCTGCCAAATTCCTCCTGAGATTTGTGGGTTGTGCTTTTTGAACTTCAGAGGAACGAGAGGATGATCTCTGGTTAAGAGAACCCCAGCACTGGAAGCAAAGGACAAGGTCAGCTTCTTGGCTATAGCCATTGTGGAGACTAACAGCCACTGCACAACACCCAGGCTCAGGTACCAGAGCCTGAGCAGATGTAGTAAATGATGAAGAGGCTGGGTCAGGCAGGAGGGAAGTTCTCTGAAGTCCATGCAAAAATAGCACTGTCAAGTTTGCCATCTTCTAGAAAGGGTGCTGAAGATGCCTGTCTTTTTCCAGAGATGAAGCTGCAAATAAGAATACCAGAAACATCCTTTTCATCTCTGCTCTCTTTATTCCCCTTTATATGCATCAGCTCTGTGTCATCTTCAAGAGAGCACATGAAACTATTTCTCCCTGCTGCTGATCAGATAACTCCACCTCTGTTAACATCTAGCAGATCAGTGCTTTCCATTTTCTGATGGGATGCTTAAACTAAAAGGAAGGGAACAGGGAAAAGAGGTGTTCAAAGAGAAGCCTCACCTGGTGTTTTGATGTCAAAGGAATTCTCTTTACCTATCTGTAATGCTGTAAATGTCCCACATGGTTGTGTAACACTGGATGTGTATCTGCAGAATCATAGAATTGTTTATGTTGGAAAAGACCTTTAACATCATTAAGTTCAACCATCAAGATCATCAAGTTCTGGGGAAAAGACTTGGGTGTATTGATTGAGGAAAAGCTCACCATGAGCTCATGCAGCCCAGAAGGCAGCTGTGTGCTGGGCTGCATCAAGAGGAGTGTGGGCAGCAGGGCAAGAGGGGATTCTGCCCCTCTGCTCTGCCCTGCTGAGACTCCACCTCCAATCCTGTCTCCAGTTCTGGTGTCCCCAGCATAAGGACACAGAGCTGTTGGAGTGAGTCCAGAGGAGGACAGAGACATGATCCAAGGGCTGGAGCACTTCTGGGAGGACAGGCTGAGGGAGCTGGGGTGGCTCAGCCTGGAGAAGAATCCAGGGCACACCTTAGAGCTGCCTTCCAGTACCTGAAGGGAACCTACAGGAAGGCTGCAGAGGGATTTTTCATGAGGCTGTCTAGAGACAGGACAAGAAGAAATGGTCTGAAGCTGAGGGAGGGCAGGGTTAGACTGGAGCTGAGGAAGTTCTTCAGTACAAGAAACAAGCTTCCCTGGTTGTGAATGCCTCCTCCCTGGAGGCATTAAAGGCCAGGCTGGATGAGGCTTTGAGCAGCTAAGCCTAGCTGAGAGGTGTCCCTGCCCGTGGCAGGAAGCTGAAACAGATGATCTGTGAAGTCCCTTCCAATCTAAGCCATTCTGTGTTTTAACTCAGTTCAGGAGTGTACTTTTAAAGTCCACTTAGAGTGCTTTAGTTTGCACAGTAGAACTGTCCCAAAGTATGTGAATAGAGCTCTCCTCAGCAGAAACTGAACTGGAAATGCACTCCAGTGGGTGCTCAGCTCCTGAGACCAGGCTGAAACAAGTCCAAAGCAAGCACACAAACAGCTCTGCAGATCTGCTCCTACTGCAGTGTTTGACCTGCAGACAGAGCAAGTGTGCAGCACCAGGCAGCGCTCTCTTTTATTAATTTCAGGAGTAAGATGTATTTGAAGTTGAGAGTTTAAACAAGGCAGCACATGAATGCTCTGTGACAGGGCTGGGTTTAGCACCTGTGATGGGATAGTGCTGCCTCTTACACCTTCTCCCACCTCTTTGCCCATTCAAAAAAAGTTATTTCCTCCCCTTCAGTGAGGTTCTTGCTGGGCTGACCAGCTGGGAACCTGACAGGGATAAGTCATCACCTATGGTGACCACAGGGAGAATTTCACTGAGCTTAAAAATCTTCAGAACAGAGAGAGCAGGAATATGCACAGCATCTAAGGCAAATGGTGAGGTGAGTGAGGACATGGGACCACTTGCAAGCAAAGCAGATGGTTTCTGGCACCTGTTCAGTAGGAACGTGATGCTTTCTGCAGGCCACCGCTCTGTCTGGAGATGAGGGAACACTTCCAGTGCTCTTCTTGGCAGGTCTGGCTCAGGGCTGTACACACTATGTTGGCCCCCTTCCATATTATGCAGCAGACCATGCCAGGTGGGTTGCAGGGCACTGTGTAAGTAGTATGCCCAGATAAGGATCTTCAGTTCTTTATTACCATAGAGCCATACAACAAATAAGATCAACACAAGTCTTAAATACACAGTGCCACAAGGCCTCCTGTGTCCTGGCTTTTGCTTTGAGTGTTAACAGCTGGAGAGAAATCTGCCTCCTTGCAAAGGGAGGACAAGAGCAGCAGCACAGAAATCCTCTTCTCACCTTGACTTCACTGGAGGGGCTCCCTCCTTTTCTCCACCATGAGGCCAGGACCACACTGGTTCAGATCACTCACCCTGGCACCTGGGAAGGAAGTCTGCAGGTACACAGCTGAGATCATTACTGTTTCCCATGCTGACCTAAAGACAGAGTTTCTCCTGGGGAAACACTGGGTCCTGCACCTAGTCAAGAATGCAAGGCAGAGCACATGTCTCCAAAGCCATTTCCCTATGACTGACAGACATCAGCATACCACATCTTTTAATGGCAGGCTCTAGGAACTGTGCTTCAAGTCCTGCTGCTGTTGATAGTGTTGCCAAATGATGTTTATGCAAATTTTCACCCAGGGGAAGCAGGAGGCAAGTTTTTAATCTTGTACAGGCTGCATAATGGACCCAACTCCAGCTCTGTTCCTTGCTTCCAAACTGCAGGCTCTGTAAAAGGTGCCTCTGATGTAAACACAAAGCTGTGACTAAATTCCCCAGAATTCTCTCAGCAATGTGCTGTTACAATCTTTGCTTGTTCACTGAGGAAATGTGGTGGTGTCCATTAGGACTACTTCAATTTTTCTTCTCGGTTGCTCTCTTTCCTCCTTTTCTCATTCTCCCCTGTGTTTAATACATTATTTCCCACTCCCCAGCAGTGGCAGACTGTTAGCAGTTTAATATTACTTCTTTTGGTTATTTCAGATCATGGCAATATGAACACTTACTCTGAATCAAGAGAATCTATTCAGATTATTTCTTCAGCAATAATTCAGCTTTCTCCAGCAATTGGTATAAGAAGTTGCAAAGTCTTTTGCATCTTCCTCTTTTTTTTTCCAGAAGGCTATTTTTACCAGTTTCTGGTGAACTCCTGAACAGTGAAACCCTGGAAACAGCTGTTGCAGTGGAACTGCATAGTGTAGATGGCAAAGTGCACCACAGAGGGAGAAAGAGGCAAGAGTTTTTGAATTCATCTTTGGAGCAGTGGGCTGCACTTCGCCCTCGTGGTCTTGTTCTGGAGTAATGCAGCAGTATTAGCTGCAGACAACCAAAGCAACTCTGCTCCTGAATATAGCAAATCCCTGAAAGGGAGGAAGTGAAGGAAAAGCCCTGTGTTGGCTGTCCTAATGCCACTGCCAGGTTTTAGAAAGGCCTTTCATTTACACCCCATGCCACCCTGTGCAGTGGGCACCAGCGCTAGCTGCATGACTAACAGGCTTAAGGCTTTCGGTCACATTAAAAGGATTGTGACCTAAGCCACAATTAAATAAACACTTCTTTGCTAGTGCTGGGATAAGGAACTCTTCTCACTCTCCTCTCAGGTAGCTTTGGAGTGGTGCTTGGTCCTTGCTTTTAATGGAGTGGTATAATGGGGTGAGTCATCAAACATCAATCAGAAAAGCTGGAGTTAACCCCCTCTGTCTGAGTGGTTCAACCTACATGACCTGCAAGAGCGCCAAGCTGCAGGCAAGGCTGGTTTGCATGCCTTGAAGCCTTCCACTTGAAGTTATGCCTTCAATTGCATCTAATGAAGAGATCCCAAGCTATCAAGAAAGGACAGGGCAAAGTACAGCTCTGTCCCCAGGTGTGGTGGACATTTCAGGTATGCAAAGGGAAGAGATGCTAGTGGGTTCCCAGTCCCTGACTCCTAGGCTTTCAACGCAAATTAAACAGATCCATTAAGACTTTAAATAAATTAGATAGTGGCCTACCTCAGGAAGGTATCTCAGTAGCTCAGTGTCACCACTGTACATGGAACACAACGCACAGGACTTTCACACTTAATGACTGTTGGCTGCAGTGGGCATTATCTTCTTGTGGTTCATTTCAAGGAAGTGGTTTGGCTCGCCCCCAAGACACTGAGCAGGAAACAGCTCCCCAAGGTTGTGTCCCAGCTTAGTGCTGGTTAGAAGCAAGAAGGAACTCTGACAGCATGTTCAGGGTGCATCCTGCAAAGGCATCATTCTGCTGGAGGTGTTTGCTTCCCCACGGGCGTTTTAGCACCTTGTCTGCATTCACACTTGTTAGACTCGTCCCTTGGCTGGTTCACTTGACTAACCTGGAAGTAAGCTATCTGCTTTTTCCAGTTTAGGTTTCTGCCAGACAAGTAAATTCAATCAGATTGCAATCAAAGTACCAGAGAAAGAGGTGAGAGCAAGGCAAGTTGGACTTTTCCTGTTCAGCTGTGAGGAGCTGCCAGATTCATTAGCAGTGCCTTACGTGTGCGTCCTGTTTATGCCTCCTATTACTTCATTTTTTGTTGTTGTTTATAGAAGAAGTTTGGTTTAACTCCAGAGAAAAATGTGTATTTCCTTTCTGCTAGGTGAACACACCACTCAAAGCTTTCAGAACCCAACGCTTCATTGGTTATCTGCAGAGATTTATTTAGATAGCATGTATAGATACGACTGAATTAATGTTTTGGGAGATACAACCTCCCCCTCAACTGTTAGCCCACATCATAACTCTAGCCCTGCCTTAACCGTCGGCCATGTGATTTAACTATCTCATGTTCAGATAAGCAGAAGCTGCGTGTTTTGCAACGCGCCTCACATTGCAGGTGGATCACAACACCCCAGTTCTTCTGGCTACTGAGCTCGCAGGCTTTGATCACACCACCTGCTAGTCCCTGCGATGACAAGCCACTCCCGCACAGTTCCATGATTCCTGCAGACACTAACGAGGTCTCCTGCCAGAGACCTCCCTGCACTCGGGCAGGGCGAATTCTCGTAGGGGTTGCGAAGCTTCCTAAGGCTGCACCCCTCCAGACACAGGCTCTCGTGTAATTCGATGCACACGAAGCACCTGCCGCTCCCGCAAAGGCAGCGGAACAACTGCAAACAAAGTTCTTGCGCCCAAACGCGCTTCACGACACAGCGCCAAAGCGCACTTGTTTCGCAGCCCGCCGAACGCCAGCTCCACGGTGACCGGCTCCACAGGTCTGAGAGCCAGGTAGACTCTACCCCCCCGCCCCAGCCCCGGGACGTAGCGTGCCTGCACCCCTCTCACAGGCAGCCCGCCAGCACCACACCCCGGCTTCCTGCGGCCGGAGAACCCAGCGGCTCGCTTCACAGCAGATTCTGCCTCTCCACCGGGAGAGCGGGAGGCTCCCGCCCCGACCCACCCTCCACCGGTCGGGCTGGCCCAGGCCGAGGCGAGGCCGGTTGCGGTCGGGCGTTCGCCCGCCGGCTCCGCGCACACACGTGGCCTGGCACGGCGACGCTGACACAGGTGCGGTTCCGCGCCAGTAAAGCGCTGCCTGGCCCCGGCCCCGTGCAGCGCGGCACGGCGGCGGGGGTCGCCCGAACCCGCGGCGGGCAGGTTTGCCTTGCCCGGGGTGCCAGACCCGTCACTTCAGACCGCCGCGCCCTTACCCATCAGGATGGACAGAATGAGGCGCAGCGCCTGTTCCGACGAGCCCAGGGCCTCGGCCAGCTGGGCCAGGCCCCAGCCGGACCCCGTCACCGCCATCTTCTCCCCGGCCGCCCCGCCGGCCGGTAGCTCCTCGAACCCGGCAGCAGCACCAGCCACCGCAGCCCCCGCACCGTTCGCGGCCCCCTCCGCGCCCATTGGCTGCGCCGGGCCGGCCACGCCCCTCCGCCGCCTCCGATTGGGCAGGCGGTGGCAGCGGGGCAGGGCCTTGCGCTCACTAAGGCAAAGGTTACCCCACGAGGGGGCGGTGCCGCGGGGGCCGGCCCCGCCAGCCGCTGATTGGGCAAAGCGCTTCCGAGGGCGGGGCTCCAGCGGGGAAACGGAGGAGGGGCCAGACAGGGCGAGGCGGAGCCCGGCTTCTAATTGGCTGTGGCGGGACAGGAGAGAGCCGAGTAGGGAGGGGTAGGGGCGGGGACAGGCAGGGGTTACTCGCGGACATAGGCGAGCGGGGAGGGTGGCGCGGTGCTAACGGTCGTGTTAGTGGGACTCGGGCCCAAGAAGTGGCTGTGAGTGTAAGTGTAGGTCTGAGCCTCAGCCTCGGCCACTGCTTTGTTGACTGGCGATAAGGCGTGCTGCTGAGCCTTCTCAGTGCCACTGGTCTTGCTGGTCGCTGGCTGACAGGCCGTAGGTACTTGGCTCTTGTGGCCCAGAGACCTGCTTCCCATAGCAAGTGTTACAGCAGCACCTGCTCCTTGTCTCTCTAGCCTCTGGTTCTTTGTACGCTGTCACTACACAGCTCTGCCTGCACAGCCTCCTCATACCTGCTTTAGCAGGGTGGGTGGGCTAGATGATTTCTGGAGGTCCCTTCCACCCTGTGCCATTCTGTGATCACCTAGAAGGATCTTCTAGGTGCAATGGATGTGATCTTCCCCTCCTGTGTATTACCATTTGCCTGCTGTGTCATTCAGATGGGCAGTGCTGCCCAAATTTATCTGGCTAGGCAAATATACACTCACAAAAGGTTTATATGAAAAGGGACCTCTGGAGATCTCTAATCCAAACCTCACAAGCAGGACTCTGAGGATGGGTCAGGTTGCTCAGGGCATTGCCTGGGCATTTTCAAGACTCAATCACATCAGCTCAGTGTGCCAATGTGAGAACGGAGCTGCTAAATTTTCTGCAACTTCATTGTCAGTTTTCAAGCACTTCACGCAGCTTTCCCATAGACCACAGCCGCACAAGACCCCAGATGGTCCTTGAAGAGCTCTTGCGGGACTTCCCTTCCAGGAGCACTTCTGCATTCAGGAACCAAAACAGGAATCTTGTGCTCCACCATGCCAGTGCCTCTTCTCCAAGGCAGGCAGAGTAACCTGTCCTGATTGAAATGGCCACAGGAGAGGAGCAGGCTACATGGGGCACTACAACTGGCAAAGAGCAGGTGGGACTGTGGTTTGGGGCTGAACACTGTCAGGGAGGAGGAAGATACCTGAAAAGCAAGAGTCAGATAAAAATGACTGAAGTCTGCACCTGGGAGTCACTGTGCACACAGAGAGGGTTGAGGGAGAAATAACTACTGGCAAGAAATGGACTACAGAGGTGTGAGAAATGCCACAGAGGTGCAAAGAAATCTGCTTGGAAGAACAGCTAGGGGAACACCAAAGTTTGTATGAAAAGGATAAATAGGAGCCCTTGGAGCCAGTAGGGGGAAAAAGTCAGGAATGGATGAATGACAAGCCAGAAAAACTGGGAGGATTAAAGTGGGGAGGGAAGGGTATGCTGGAGAACAATCCACCTGTTCACGGTGAGAATGAAGGCACCAATACATGTGATGCCAGAGCCTGCATTCCAGACATCACAGGCTTTGTTCCCCGGGGCCCTCACCACGACATGAGGGAGCTGCATTCCGTGTCCCGTTTGCGGTGAGTGAGCTCGGACACGGACGCGAGGTGCTCGCTGACAAGGCCGGGGCCGGATCAGAGAACGCAGCAGCCCCCACGCCAGCCTGGCCACGGCCATTGTGCCGGGGCCCGCCCCCACGGCCCGCCCCCACGGCCCGCCCCCACGGCCCGGCCCCCACGGCCCGCCCCCACGGCCCGCCCCCCGGCCGGCCCCCCGGCCCACCCCCGGCCCGCCCCCACGGCCCGCCCCTGCCGCTACGGCCGGGCCCGGCGGCGCCGCTCGACCTCTGCTGCCGCCTGGCGATGCTGCTGGGACTGGCTGCAGCGGGCGGTCCTGGGCGGTGGGTTGAGCCTCCACCCTGCGCTTTAGGCTGGGGGAACACTGGCCGGAGCCCCTTGCCCCGGAGCCGTAGAGCCCGTTGCGGGGTTACAGCTTTGCCCGGGCTGGCAGGAGCAGCTGGTGCCTCTGAGGGAGATTCCCAGGAAGGTGATTGAATCCCCGTTCCTGGAGATCTTTTGAAAACTCAGAAATGTGGTGCTGGGGGACATGGTTTAGTTCCAGACTTGGTAGAGTTAAGATAATGGTTGAACTCGATGATCTTTTCCAACCAAACTGGTTCTATGATGCTATGAAGCTGGAGCACCCTGTCACTCCTACTGACCCAGGCGAGCTGTGTCCTGGGGGTTACTAGATCTGCTTCAGAACTGTCTTGTTTCCTCTCCCAGCAGCTGCCCTGCTGCTGCAGTTTACAGCCTTGTGGTTTAAAATAAGCTAAAGTATTTAGGAACGTTTCAACTCTAATAGATGAAACTCTAAACAACTCCTACTGAGCCACTGTTTCACTGCTGGTGAAGCTATGCATGCAACAGGCTGTCCACAGAGGTTGTAAAGCCTCCTTCTCTGAAAGCTTTCAAAACCCACCTGGATGTGTTCCAGGGCAACCTCATATCGGTGACCCTGCTTTAGCGGGGGTGGGGGGTGCTGGACTCAATGATTTCCACAGATCTCTTCCAACCTCCACCAGTCTGTGATTCTGTGGTTCTGTTACACGTTGAGGATGGACATCCCTAGGAAAGTCATGGCAGAACCCCACATCAGTTTTCATAGGCTAGGGTATCTCCATCTATGAGACAGATCCTCTCACCCAGAGGGAAAGGACTTCGGGTGTAAACACGACTGTGTGACTTCTGTTTGGGGGAAAGGGTGGTGTACCTCCTGTACAGGCATTGTCGGTGCTCCACAGTCACAGCTGCTTGAAGCTACACCCAGGACTGTAGGGGAAGGGAGTCCACAAAGCAGCAGCCATGTCAGCACAGTGCACAAAGCAGAACGGTCTGGAGGCTTTACTGGGAGGCTGTTAGAGCTTCTCATTCAAATTCTGTGCTGGAGGGAGCAAAAGAGGCGAACAGACTCTGCTGGAAATCCCCCTGGTAGAGGAATGCAGGGGTTGTAAGGAAACTTTAATCGCTAGAGACTAACGCTCATCAAGGGTCCTGCCAAACTTTGTTCGAATAAAGGGAGAGTCCGCGGGGCAGATCCCTCTGGAGTTTCTCAGGCTGCTGGAGGACGCAGCCTTTTACCCTTAGCCTGCTCTCCATGACATCTGGCAGAAAGGTTCCATCTGTGCAGCTCAGAGTCACCTTAAGAAAAGGTTTGTCTTATGCAATTTGGGAAAAGTAGTTTGTGGTTATGTCACTGAGGAGCTTCAGAAAGTGTGTATGCCTCTGAGCAGAAGTAGATTGCACTGGCAAACTTCATGTTATTATTTTTTGACCTCAATGGCATGATTTTGCCTCTTTAAAATGATTCTTTCACTGTAATTTCTGATGCAGTTTCAGTGACTTGTAAGATCTATTACCTAGCTGTTTCATCCTGTGAATTGCAAAACCAGATCTAGGCAAATGCAGTCAAATATTTATGTGCATTCAGTGTAAATATATACATCAATATCAGCAGTCTTCTCCTTAAATAGTTCAGAGAATCACAGAATGTTAGGGGTTGGAAGGGTCCTCCAAAGATCATCCAGTCCAACCCCTCTGCCAGAGCAGCATCACCTAGGACAGGTCACACAGGAACACATCCAGGTAGGTTTTGAATGTCTCCACAACTTCTCTGGGCAGCCTGCTCCAGGGCTCTGGCACCCTCATAGGGAAGAACTTTCTCCTTAACGTTCCTGTGGAACCTGCTCTGCTCCAGCTTGCACCCATTGCCCCTTGTCCTATCATTGGACACCCCTGAGCAGAGCCTGGCTCCATCCTCCCCACACTGCCCTTCACATCTTGATAAACATGAATGAGGTCACCCCTCAGGCTCCTCTGCTCCAAGTCAAAGAGCCCCAGCTCCACAGCAGGGAGATGTTCCACTGCCTTCAGCATCTTTGTGATTCTGCACAGCACTCTCAAATCCCTTCTTGAACTGAGGGGCCCAGAACTGGACACAATTAGCTGGCATTATCTGAGCCTATGTGCTCAAATAAAATGCAGCTACCATTTTACTTAACCAACTCCAGTGATCTTTTTCTTAATTAACAGGTATAGGTGTGCTGAGAAGTCATTAATGCTCCCACAGGTTAATTCAGCAGTGCTGCAGACGAGTTGAGCCTGGTTTACACGCACACACACAATTCTCCTGTGATGCAGCGACACGCAGAATACAGCAGCCCACACTCGTCTTACTTCTGCCATGCCTGTTTAAAAATACAATTGTGACTTGAAGAGTCACTTGGCAGGCTCTTTACTTTGCCCACTTTGGAGGAGAAAGCATCTCCCCAGGATTTGTTGTGTATCTTTCGTCGCTGCTTTCCTGGTTCCCCAAATTCCAGTTAGAAACATCAAGCTGTGCTCCCGAGAGACAGCAGAAATGAGATGACATGCTGCTTTCTTTCTCTATCCATTCTCAGTTTGACAAAGGAAACAGACTAGGCATGTTCTTCAAGTAAGCCTTTATCCTGACTACAATTAAGTCAGTTGTGATTCATCTGTAGGTGTTTCTCTCCTTTGACTATAAAAAGGAAGGAGTCTTTCAGCTGGGCTTTGCTAACACGCTTTGCCTGTGGCCTGTTCAAACTTGAATCTCTTTTTCCTGGCTAAAACAAGCTCTGGAGCTACTGTGCTGATTGTAAATGGTAGAGGTGTAATGGAGTTTTACATCTTCATTTATAGTCTGGGCCCAGGGTAGCTGGTTCATAAGGAGGAGGAGTTTTCTAGAGCATTAGTGACAGGTCTTGGAGCTTTTACAGTGGTGTTTTGGTCTTGGTTTGAGGGTGCTGGATGGATTAAGGGCATGACCTGGCACAAGTGTTGAAACTCTCTTCCATATAGGTCTTAGGTCTAGCTCCAGGGCAAAGTGTGATGCCCTTACATCACAGAATGTCAGGGGTTGGAAGGGATCTCCAAAGATCATCCAGTCCAACCCCTCTGCCAGAGCAGCATCACACAGGAAGACATCCAGGTAGGTTTGGAATGTCTCCAGAGAAGGAGACTCCACAATCTCTCTGGGCAGCCTGCTCCAGGGCTCTGTCATCCTCACAGGAAAAATCCTTCTTCTTATGGTAACATGGAACCTCCTCTGCTCCAGCTTGCACTCCCTGTCCCTTGTCCTATTATTGGACATCCCTGAGCAGAGCCTGGCTCCATCCTCCCCGCACTGCCCATCACATCTTGATAAACATGAATGAGGTCACCCCTCAGGCTCCTCTGCTGCAAGCTCAAGAGCCCCAGCTCCCTCAGCCTTTCCTCAGCAGGGAGATGTTCCACTGCCTTCAGCATCTTTGCAGCTCTGAACTGGACTCTTCAAATCCCTGAGGCCTTCTTGAACTGAGGGGCCCAGAACTGAACACAATATTCCAGATGTGGCCTCACCAGGACAGAGTACATTTCTATGTTCATGAAGTTCACTTTATAAATAAAGAGCTAGCTATGACTTCTTACTCCCTCCCTGGAGGTGTTCAAGGCTAGGCTGGATGAGGTCTTGAGCAGCCTGGTCTAGTGAGAGGTGTCCCTGCCCATGGCAGGGGGGATGGAACTACATGATCTTTTAAGTCCCTTCCAACTTAACCCATTCTATGGGTCTATGAATTCTACAACTCTCTGGACAGGATGAGCAAAAAGGTTTTTTTTCCACGTGAAAGCTTTGAAGCAGTCATCCCATCACCTCTCCCTTTTCTGCACCCTTTGGATTTTGTTCCTACCTTTTAAAAGACAGGCAGCAAGGGAAGGCAGCTGAAGACTCTGTTCCCTCCCTCTTCCCTGAAGTCATCTGATTTTGCAGAAGTGCCTACCACAGAGCAGGTCCGAGCCAGAGGGATTGTGCAACTCGTTCTGGAACTTCCCCTGCCGGCCGTGCCCCGCAGCTCGCTCAGGCTGGAAAAAGCAGCATGCTGCAGACAGAGGGTGCTGCGCTATTGTTAATTGAAGCTCTTCACCAGATCCCAGCCTTAGATAGAAGCCTGAAGGAGGGAAGGGAAGAGAGAATACCAGACACGAACTAGGAGAGAAGGTAAATATTGCGAACGTTAGTAATGAGGAAGGAAAATACTCCTGCGTGTTGCTGCCTGACAACTGGAAGAGTCAGGATAAGCTGTTTCCCAACCCCAGGGTCTTAGCTGAATTTTGGAGGTGCTGGGAAGAATGGATTTGGTGTCCTGGGGGAGAGGTACTTTCTGTCTTAATTTGCTGTGCACCAGCATGGTGTTTGGAGCGCCTGATGTTCAGAAGAGAAGAATGGGAGCACCAAACTAGAGATCATTGCTCCATTTTGTCAGCATGGAGCCCAGCAAACCTTCTGGGCACTTGGAGTTGCTGTATGCAGGAAGGAACAGAGACATGAACTTGCTTTTGAGGCAGAACATTGATGTGTTCTCACAAGCTTGAGTTTAGGGTCTTTAACCTGCCCAGCTGACACACAGAGGCACATTAATAAATCACACTGGTTTTTTTGTGGTCCCAGACTGTAACTCCAAAGTCCAGTTCCTGGAAATCTGCAGAAAAGATCTGCTTTTTCCAGATGTGGTGAGTTATTCATTCCCCAAGGTGATCTCAGATTTATTAATCATTTAATGTTATGAATGAAGTGCTTTTTCTGCAGTACTGTGCTGTTCTCAAACCTGATGCATCTATAGCCCGAACGGCCTCCAGAAGACAGTAAAGTAGGCAACAGCCCCTTGTGTTCCACTCCTGTAGCACTGCCAGCTCTTAAGAGCTGGTGAGGAGCAGGAGAGCACAACTGAGGTCACACTCCATTCTGTGTGAAAGGTTACAGGAGAAAGACAAGCCCCACACAGCCAGAGACTGGTCAGAAGAACTCCAGAGCTAAGAGCTCTGCTTCATGCTGTGTGCAGCCAAAGCCGAGCTACACCAGGGACTAGGTGTATTGTGGCTACTGCAATGTCACCTGCCTTCCTCTTTTCTCAGGTACCTTCTTCTGTCTCCCTGTCTGGGCTGAAGCAGCATCCATGCATGGTGAGATCTTATCACCCAATTATCCTCAGGTGTATCCCAGTGATTTGCAGGAATCTTGGGAAATCCAGGTCCCTTTGGGATATAGCATTTGCCTTTATTTCACACACATGGATCTGGAACCATCACAAAACTGTGAGTATGACTTTGTGAAGGTACTGTCCTTGAGTATGAAGACAAGCAGGCAGGTTAGAGGACAGAGCAAAGTCCTGTGCACCAAGATCAGGGCTGGAAGAGGGAAGAGGCAGCTCCTGTTCTCTGCTCCAAGAAGCCCAAATGGTGAAGGTAGGGAGAAAGTTTTTCCCTGTGAGGGTGCCAGAGCCCTGGAGCAGGCTGCCCAGAGAGGTTGTGGAGTCTCCTTCTCTGGAGACATTCCAAACCCACGTGGATGTGTTCCTGTGTGACCTGCCCTAGCCGATCCTGCTATGGTAGGGGAGTTGGACTTTTGAGGTCCCTTCCAGCCCCTGACATTCTGTGATCCTGTGAAATAGTGTGGTGGCCTTCAGAAGAGCTCATGATAAAGATTACATAGTCTATGTGTTTGAAAAGCCTTTGGGACATCTTCAAAAGCTGTGCCTGGAAATTTCTGTGCTGACAGCAAATCCTTCAGCGCATTTAGAGCCTGTCCTCCCTTACTATCTCCTTTATCCAGTCCAAGTAGCTGAGGATCCTGGTGTAGAAGCCATAACCTTCGGCACAGCCAATACCCCAAGAAACAACACCAGTGGCCACCCAGCGACCCCTCGCAGTGTCTAACACCGTGAAGACGCTGCCGCTATCCCCCTGGCACGTGTCCTGCTTGACTGTGAGGAAGCCAGCACAGAACATGTTCTCAGAGAAGACCATGGGTACATCTCTCTTCTTACTGTCCAGCCAGCTCTGACACTCCTCCCGCGTGACCGCGGGCAGCCTCACGTACTTCAAATCATTGGAGAGGAAGCCTTTTTCCACACCGAAGCCACTCACATAGCCCATGTGTCCATCCAGGTAGAATGTGGTGTTGGTGGGATCTGGGAGGCAGATGGGCAGCACTGTAGGGCCTAGGGTTACTGGGTGCTTCAGCTCCAGCAGGGCAATGTCCCCATTGAAGTTGTACTCGTCCTCAGGGTCGTAATCTGGGTGGATAAAGATCTTACGCACAGGGTGGTTACCCAGCTTGTGGAGCTCCTCCACCTTGGTGTGGCCAAGGAATACATTAGTTTCCTCTGCTAGCTGGTCCAGGCTCACATTGTGGCCCCCTGCCCCCTTGGGGAAGATGGTGTGGGCAGCAGTCAGGATCCAGCGATCGGCCAGGAGCGCGCCACCCCTCGGCCATGGATGCCAGTCAGAGCCTGCCAAGGGAAGCTGCCTCTCCTTGCGGACCTGCTGCCCGAGGTCTGCCCCACTTCAGTCACAGGGCTGTCTGGCTTCCCACACACTGCAGAGAGATGCAAGAAGATCATAATGCCCTCTGTTGCCCTGCTTGTCTTTCTCTTTTCTACACCATGACTGTTCAATTGCACCTTAGTTTTGCTTTCTTGCATAGATCTCACTCTCCTCCCTCCCCAATGCCATCATACTCACTCCCCTCCCTGCACCTTGTCCTGGCTTTGCAGTGACCATAAGCATCAATCAGTGAATACCAGACAAAGTCAGAATTCTTTACTGACCTGGCAAGCAGGCAGGAATCCTCACCTGGCCATCTCCATCCACCCAGGTTCCCTCTGAGGAGCAGGTGAATCTGTCTGTAGGAGGAGAGGGAAATGAACGAGACCAGGCCTGCAGGCCTGCAGTGGAAGAAGTCCATTAGTTAAGGAGAGAATGCAGGAGGGATGTGATGAGTTTTGGAATGAAGCAGGGTAGGAACAGGCTGAGACAGCAAGTTCAGGAGCTATGTGTCAGAGCCAGCAAAAGACTGGAGAGCTTTCACAGGAGGAAAGTCTGAGCCTTAAGCCCAGGGAGCAGAGACAACTCTTAAGTGGAAATCGGAGAGGGCTTTTCACTCACAGATGTCAGTGTCTGTGTGGGATTAGGACTCACCACCACTTGTCCTGGTGACAATGTGATAATATGGCTCATTGCACTGGTAGGTGATCACTGACTGGTACTCATTGTTTGCAGGTGTGTTAACATAGCTGAATGCCCCATTGGGCAGCTCTGCAGGGTTGCCACAGTTCACAACTACAAAAAAGAGCAAGAACAAAGAAATTACTCAAGGACAGCCTCACTGCCTGTGGGCTTGGCTCCTGGCCATATGAAGGACCTGTTAGTAGAGAAGGAGGAAATCAGTTGTTCCACATGTATCCCAAACTAGGATCTTTTTCTTTCAGAAGTTACAACACAATAGCAAGTTTTAATGATCTTTTTATGTTAAAGGAGGAAAAACGTTTTAGTTTTGGCAAGCAGAAAGAGGTAATGAAAGTCAACAACGGACCTCCACAGGTCCTTCCAACCAGCACACCCATGAGCCTATGGCCTCAGGCAAATGGAATCAGAGAGGCCACAATCCCCATGTTCTTGGAGAGTAAAGACCACACCAGGGGCACAATGCCTGTTCTCAGGTAACTCACTTTCACAGCGGGGCATGGGTCGATGCCACATCCCATCAGCCTGGCAGACAGCCATGAAGGACTTCAACTTCTGGTTGCCCTGCATGGGGAAGAAAACCATCTCTGGGGGTTGTGTGAGGCCTTATGTTCCCTTCCCCACATCACAGTATTATTTGATCTGCCTATCTTTTCACTGCTGTCCAACAATTGTTCCTCTGCAGTCTGTTCCAGCTGGTGTCCTCTTTGCTGATTTCCCTCTACCCTGTGTTTGCCAAAGGCTACAAACCAAGTCAAGATGCTGGCAGCCATAAAGCTGTGCCAAGTCTGAGGACTGCCCAGTCCTGGCAATAGAATTGCAAGGGAGCAGGTAGCACATTCTACATAGAGCCTGATTTTATGTCCCTCCAAAGAGACATTTCCATTTACCAATGTTTCCTGGGATCTTTGCCTCTCATCTTCTACCAGGGCTTCATGAAAATGCATAAAGGAGAGAGCTGGGAAAGGAGAAACTACTGGAAAAGAGCCAACAGGAAGGAAGCAGGGAAAAACAGCAACTGCAAGAGGTTGCCATGAGTGAAGTCTCCAGTTCTGCTGAAAGGTGAAAGACACAAACTGGAGAGAAGCCAGAGTATGGCTGAAGGGAGTGGAGAAGGGAATCTCACCTCCATCAGGTTATACCCAGTCTTGCAGCTGACAGTGAAATAGTCCTGAAACTGATAGACAGGCTGCAGGTCTCTGATGATGGAAAACGGATCCTGTGGGACAGGCTGTGGACACCGTACTTCTGTGAGAGAAAGGGACAAAGTGAGCTGGTGTTACCAAATGGTGGGGACAGGCTGCAGCAGCCCCCAGGGCTTACTCTCTGAGGTGTAGTGGATCTTCCAGCCACGGCTGAAGCCTGAAGTGAGGAAGAGTATGTCCACCTCATTGCTTTTGGTTTCAATGCTGCCAGGTGACTCCTTGCCACAGAACTCACCAATCTCTCCCTTGTGCTTGAACCTGTCGAGGAGAACACCTCTCACAGTGACACAAACACACATGCCTCTCTGCCTCAGTATCCCCAGTGTGATCCAGACCAAGTCTGCCACAGTGCTTGTGGTGCTGACCAGGGCTGGTTGTCTGACCCACGTTTGCTGATGTCAGAACTGACCTACCACAAGCTCTGCGTCTCTGATGGGGATCAGATCCGTGAACCCCTTCAAATCCTGAGATTGGACCAAGGGGAAATAAAACTGAAAGAAGGACAACTTATTTGGTTCCACTCACAGGGCCTGTCACCCAGACCCTCTGACCCCAGGACAGTGGTCTTTAAGGGCACTGAGGAAGGGACTAGAGAAGACCTCAGGCCTTCATACTGGGGCACTCTCCTTGTACTGATCCCGTATTTCTCATCCTAATAGTGGTGTTTCCACAGCTCCTGCCCAGGTCTGGCAGCAGGGCTGGAAGAAGAGTTTGCTATTATCTCCAGTACCTTGAGCTGGTTGTAAGGACAGCGGAGCTGCTGGTGGTCATCAGTCTCAAAGGGCTCCAAGAACTGGAGGGTGACAGACAGGCCCTTCTGCAGACGGATGCTGTAGTTACATCGGAGATGTTCAGGGTAGGGCTGGGCGTACTCAGGGCTGCTCAGGTACCCAGACGCCTCTGTGAACAACTCACTGCTGCACTGTGCTGGTGGAGAGGAAGAAAGGAGAGGTCACCCTGCGAAGCTGTGTCTTCTGCAGCGCTGTCAACTGCTCCCACCCTTCCTGGCTGACAGGTTCCTTCCCTAGAGCCCCCTGATCTTTCAACATTTCAAGTTACCTTTGCAGGAGTGGTGATCACTCTGAAGCCGGTAGCCCGGCTGGCAAGAACAAAAGTAGCTACCCACATAGTTGTGGCAGAAGTGTTGGCACTGAGGCCTTTCATCATTCTCAGCAGCATTGTTAGGGTCACATTCATCAAGGTCTGAAGACATAGAAGATACAGGGACAAGGGGAGGAAAGTGTTAAGCCTCTCTGCTCTACACTCAAAGCACACAGAGGTCCATATGCTTGCTTACAGCTTCTCTTTATTTGCCTGGTAAGAACTAAAACTGGTTGGAGTCACACAGGCTTCTTTCTGCATGCTGAGGGCACTGCCTACTCACCCACAGCTTGGTAATGGGCCAGGAAGCCCCTGTAGGGAATCACTGTGCTGTTGTCTTCATCGGAGAAATTGGAGTGAAACTCCAGCTGCATCCTGTTCCCCTTAGAAACAAACTCCTTTCTTCCTGGGTAATTGCCTGTAGTTGACTCAAGCTGGCCACAGTATTGGCCCAAGTTCTTCTTGTCTGCTTTGATCTGCCAAGGCCAAGGGGAAATCACTGCAGCCTCCCAAGATTCAGAGTGCTCCATGCATCGCTATTACCCAGCCATGAGCTGCCAGTAGCTGCTCCACTCATTTCTACCCTTAACTGCTTTCCTTTGTGGAAAGCATGAAAAGAGGCCAGGTGAATGAAGAGCCACTCCATGTGGTGGCCGCTAGATTGCCAACTCCAGCCACCCCTTGGCCCAGGTATCTATGCACATACCTTGACATAGTCATAGAAGCAGGACTCAGATGGTTCCAGGTCAAAGTATTTGAAAGTCAGTTTCACCACATAGCCTTTTGGGACATGGATATTCCAAATGCTGATGTTATTGTTGGGATATGGTTTGGGATAACCAGGAGACCTGATCTCCCCAGAAAGGTTTCTTGGGACTGGACTGGAACTGGTCACTCCAAAGAAAAGGAAGGCCCACAAGAGAAAAGGAATATGCCTGTGAACATGGCAAGTAAACCAAGGCATTGCACAAAATTAGGTCATCCAAAATCAGGGAAGACTTCACAAGTGACTTGGACCCTGTCTAAGAGGACTCCAAAGAGAGAAGGCATAGTTGCAGGTCCAGCTTGCGGCTTGGATGGTGTAGGCACAAGAATAACTGGAATGAAGACAGCAGCATTACCCAGATTCCAGCAAGCATCGTATCCCAGAGATTCAGCAATCAAAGGGCTTGGAGAAGCACAAGTGAATTCCCTGAGCCAAGTCTGCTTGCTCCCGGCAGTCCCTTAGCACCAGGGGAGGTTTGGTTTAGCTCTGGGGCAGAGGGGCATCCTGGCTGCTGCACACCTTGAACTGACCCGAAGTTTGCACTTGTTTTTTTTTCCCCATTCTGCAGATCTCCCTGCTTGCCCTCTGGGGAACCAGCTCACCGCCCAGCTCTCATGCAAACAGCAGCCAGGAGGATCCTTCCTCCTCACCCCGACATGCTCGCAAAGCTTTAACGGAGGGATAGCCAGCACGACCTTCATCCCCTTCCACCTCTTCTCTTCCTGGACAAGTCGAACCCTGCCGTTACGTCCCCGCAAAGCTGTGGCCGCTACCCCGCTCCCCAGCCGCCCCCACTCACATGTCTGTGCGCTCCGCGGCCGCGCACCCCCAGCCCGCCCTGTGGCAGCTCCACTCCGCGGGAAGCGGCGGTCCGGGGGGCAGGGGCGGAGGGAGGGAAGGGAAAGCAACGCCCGGATCCAGGGGGCAGGCTCCGGCTCCCGGCGCCTGCCGCCCTCTGCTGCCCGGCTGCAGGTCACAGTCCTCGAATCCCAGAGCAGTGGGGTGGGAAGGGACCTCCGAGATCATTGAGTCCAACTCCACTGCAGAAGCACGTTCGACTACATCAAGTCGCACAGGAACGCGTCCAGGTGGGTTTGGAAAGCCTCCAGAGGAGACTCCACAGCCTCTCTGGACAGCCTGCTCCAGGGCTCCAGCACCCTCCCGGTAAAGTTTTTCCTTAAGTGAAACCTCCTGTGCTCTAGTTTGTGTCCACTGCCCCTTGTCCTGTCTGGATGTCACTGCCCAGAAAAGAGCCTGGCCCCATCCTCTTTCCTCCACCCTTCAGACAGTGATCAGGCTGCTCTTCTCCAGGCTTAGCACCCCCAGGTCTCTCAGCCTCCCCTCACAAGGTGGATGTTCCAGTCCCCTCAGTACTCCTCTGTGGTACTCCACTTGACTCTCTCCAGTAGATCCCTGTCTCTCTTGAACTGGGGAGCCCAGAACTGCACACAATACTCCAGATGAGACCTCCCTAGGGCACAGCAGAGTGGGATGAGAACCTTCCTCAGCCTTCTGGCCACACTCTTCTTAATGCACCCCTGAACACCATTGGTGTTCACCACAAAGGCATGTTGCTAGCTTATGGTGAACTTGTCCACCAGCACTCCCAGGTCCTCCTCTGCACAGCTGCTTCCCAGCAGGTCACCTCCTAACCTGTCCTGGTCCACGGGGCTGTTCCTCCCCAGGTGCAGGACCCTACACTTGCCCTTGTTGAACTTCATGAGGTTCCCCTCTGCCCAGCTCCCAGCCTGTCCAGGTCTGGATGAATTGCAGCACAGCCTGACAGGGTGTCAGCCACTCCTCCCATCACAAACTGGCTGAGGTTCCACTCTGTGCCTTCAGCCAGGTTGTTGATAAAGATACTGAGCAAAACTAGTCCCAGTCCTGACCCCTTGGGAACACCACTGGCCACAGGCCTCCAACTAGAGACCCTTCACCATTAATCACAACACTCTGAGCTCTGTCCCTCAGCCACTTCACAACCCACCTCACTGTCTACTCATCTGACTCACACTTCCTGAGCTTCCCTGTGAGGATGTTATAGGAGACATTGTCAAAAGCTTTGCTGAAGTCAAGGTAGACAACATCCACTGCTCCCCCTCATACAGTCACTGGGCTGAAGGAGAGGAGAACTTTGGGTACTTTATCATGGCATTGGTATCGCTTTGGTAATTTCATTAAATCCATTTCCATTTTAACCCTTCTCTGCTAGGGAGGGGTCACTGGGTGACAGAACCACTGATGCAGTTTAGCTCCCAGTATTGGCTGAACACCATCACACAACCATGCAGTTAATGCCTCTGAAGCAACACCCCATAGCCCCCCACACCAGAATGGAGATCAGGACCCCAGGGTGTCCTGATATCCAAACATCTCCTCTGTGTGATGAACACACTTGGGCAGGCTCACTGCTGTGCTGCTGGTGCTGTCCCAGCAGAAGAGAGCTTTACTCAGAAGCTACATTTGGAGAGTTGTTGGCAAGCACTTGAAACTACTCTAAGAGATCTGCTATGGACAGGTCATCAGTGGAAAGTGTTTCCTTACAAAGGATGGATGGACAGAGGTGACCAAGGGTCACTTGTAAGGAATCTCAGCATTTCAGTGTCTTCTGATATCTGAGGGGCACTGCTGGGAGCTCTCCATGGCACTTTCAAGGCACATCTCCCATGTCTTCATTTCCTTCCTCTGGAAGGAAACCACCTTTGGGCTACCAGAAGAGTATTTCAGGTAGTCAGCTGGGAGATGTCTAACTGCAGCAGCCCACCTCTAATGTACATCACACAGATCCACCCCATTTGGATAATACAGTTATGCCTTCAGTTCTGCTCCAGTGCTCCCACTGAAGGTATTCCCCTCAAGATGTTCTGTGCAATCGTCTTCACACGAGGCAAGATCCAGGAAGTGTCTGGTACCATTTTTCCTCAGGATGTCTCTGCCTTTCTTTGCTCCAGGGCAGAATACAGGATGCCAAAACTAGCACCCATGTGCTGCCTGCTTGACTCAGGTGGGTTGCAAGAAGACTGGACAATAAATCCAGACAATATCAAAGCAAAGAAACTGCAGATCTTCAGCACAAAGATGCCAACATCCTCTTGTGGAGAGAGGAGACATGCTTTGAACACAGGATGTTGCAGGTCATTGGAAAGAGACCTGGCTCTACAGCCTCAGAAGCTGACATGCAGACCCTCTCATCTGAGAGGCTGGGTACTTTATCCTCAAACCTGAAGCAAGGAGGACAGAGAAATACCACTGTTCAGGCTCCTACAGCTACACCACCTACACTACCCTACAGTAGGGCCACAGGCCCAGGCTCACCTGTAAACACTGAGCTGCTTTCCCAGGGCACTCCACCTTCAACCCCTTGGTTTGACTACTTGTCAAAGCCTTCTGGGGACACTGCCACTAGCAAGAGTGGGCTTCACTCAGCCAGGTCTGCACTATCTAATGGCTTACCACTGAGTCTGGACATATCAAACCTCATCGCCTGCCTTGCACAAGTATCATCATCTCCCACAAGCCTGTGTCTCAGGAAGAGTTCTGTTGTGCAAAGTCACCACCTGACTTGGGCATCACACCTACAACATCATGAAAAAGAAAAATCAGTGAATTACTGGTGCTGGCAGTTACTAACTGAAGCCACAAAACAGGTCTGAATGCTGTCCCTTATGGGCGTGATGTACATGGACCACATGAAATAGGTACGATTCCTGTCTAGGATTCTGGCACAACCAGATGCCTCGTGGTCAAGAGGGATTGGTTTGAAGCTGAGGGAGAGCTGGGTTAAACTGGATCTTAAGAAGAAATTCTTCAGTACAAGGGTGGTGGGACTCTGGAACAGGTTTCCCAGGGAGGTTGCCAGGTTGGATGAGGCCTTGAGCAGCCAAGTCTAGTTGAGAGGTATGCCTCATCTGCCTCTCTCGATCCCTGCTCTCCAGACCCTTCACCAGCTTTATTGCCCTTCTCTGGAGTCACTCCAGGATTTTTTTGTAGCGAGAAGCCCAAAACTGAACCTGGTACTCATAGAAGGAATGATGGGCTGTGGAGCTCAGCAGGCAAAGGACAAACTCGATGGCATGGCTATGACTGCTTCCTGGGTTTGACTGTGTCCCACCCAGTGGTACTCTTGCACTGTAGATATTGACAGGGTGCTGCAGCCTAGGATGTCCTCACACAACCTAAAGATCCAAGGGTTAACGTTTTAAGTACAGCTGCAGCTCCTTGACCCCTTGCTTAGCACGTGTCCTGGCTGGCTGTTTCTCATGCCACTGATCTTTGCAGTTGCCCAAGAGAAACAATTTATAAGAATACAGCTCTTCAGATGAGCTGCTGCAGGGAAAAAAAATGCATTTTCTCATCTTGAAAAGAGCCTGTGGTTGCCAAATCTGTCTCCTCTTGCTTCTCTGTGATGTCAGTAACTACAATTTCTGCATCTCCTACTCTCCAGCCTCTTGTTGGGGGGCAACCACAAGTGCCCTTCAGAAATAATTGCCTGCTGGCTCATGTACAGCCTATCTCGTGTCTTCATTGAAGGACACCTCTGTCTTGGGCACTGGCCTGGCTTTGCAGGACACCTCATCTTCTTTGGTTCTCTCCCTTGACCTCTACAGAGAGGAGCTGTGAACCAGGGGAGTCATAATGGCCATGGGGAGATGGTGCCAGGAAGGCCAGAACAGTGCTGGCACTAGAAGTGGTGACCAGTAGGAGAGCCTGAGCCTTCCCCACGATTGGGGCCCTCTCAGGAGTGCTGTGAAACAGAAGCCTAGTTCCCTTGCCCCAGCCCTCAGATTGCACACTATTACCTAAAAATCCTTGACTCCGAAGGTCAAGTTCTGCTTTCCACCCATCCTGCTCAATCATCCTGGGATCCTGAGAAGATCATGGCATGCCCAGGGGATGGGAGAAGACATCTGGTGTCGGTGGCTGCAGAAAAGGGCAGGCCTCAACCATCCGTGCCCTCTCCCGCAGGACCCCCACACCTTCCCCAGCTCTTATTCTGAAAGGACCCCTCTGTGCCGCTTCCGGCTCATCACCCGCCCCGGGCCCCCCATGGCCCCTCCTCACAGCCCGGGCCTGCCGGCCGTGCCTCCCCTCCCGTTCCACCCCCACCGGCTGCGGTGCTATCAAGAAAAGACGCTGCCACGGGGTGGGCTCGGCACGCTCGGCTCCTGTTTGCTTTTAATCCGGGGCAGCTGGCACTGGGCTCCCTCCAGGCGTCCTTGTGGGACGGGTGCTCACTTCACTTTCTGGAAAACCTGAACACAGACCTCATCTTCAGCAGTCATGCGCTGGGGAAAGGTCGAAAGAGGAGTTTAGGTTGGCTGCTCTCGCGAAGCCCCAGCTGCCGCCACCTCAGCCCCGCCTGCCCTCCCGGTGTGAGCTGGAGCCGCTCAGGCTGCTGCAAGCCCTTCCCGGCCCTCCCACGGCTGCAGCGCACCGGACTCCAGGGCAGGGCCGCTGCTTCTGGTAAGCCGTGTCAACTTTTAAACCCTGGGCACGGATGTTTGTATCAAATGGTGGCAGCTCCCACTGGTCTGAGAGGAGCTGGAAGGAAGCTGCCGCGGTTCAGAGCCCGGCACTGTGTGTTTTGTGTCCCCACCCCTGCTGCGATGGGATTTAGGGAGCTGGACCGGACCCCTCCTCACCAGATGCAGCCGGTCCCCCTCCAGCCAATGCCTCCAGCCTCGGTTCCTCTTCTCTCCCAGCTGCTCACACACTAGCTGATCCCCCTCCCAGGAGACAGTTGTCTGGGAAGAAAAACAAAAGTAAAAAAAAGGAGGAAAGGTCCCAAGACCTGGCAACGCAGGCGTCCAACAGTGACCCTGTTTCTTTCAGGCACACTTTCAAATGCAGTCCCTGATCTGGTGTCTCTTTGGTGGCTCCCTGGGATGGATGCTTTGTGGTAGGTGAATGACCCACTGGCTTCCAAGTGCAACTGAGCACTCCAGTGGGTGAACATTGCGTCTTTCCAGGGCTCTGCTCTGGAGGACAGTACCCTCTGGACTCCAAAACACTGAGTTCCTGTCTGCTCGGTGTTCTTCCCCTTCACTGACTGATCTACTTGTAGAACTACTTACTCCTAGACTTGCAGAGGCACACCAGCTCTGGGCTGGGCTCTCAGCTGGTCTCTCAACTCGTAATCCACCCCAGTCTGCTGCCAAACCGCACTGCTTGGGCTTCTCACCTGGCACTTCCGCCCGTCCACAGGCTCCAGGTTTTCCTCAAACTGGACTCCCAGGTCAAAATCCATCACGTAGTCCCGCAGAGAGGTGATGGTGCGGATGACCATATGATCTCCTGTGTGGATGATCTCTTTGTCGGGTTTCAGGAGGCAAACCAGTTTTCGCAAGACCACGTTGATATCTGGAGAGAGTGAGAGGGAGACCTGGGGATGAACTGGGCCCCTCCTCTACCAGCGTTCCCACGGAGCTCCTCCACTCTTTCAGCCAAGGAGGCTCAGCCGTGATACCTCCTCCCTACTCCCATGACAAGCGCAAAAGTGACTGACACAGAGAGAAGGTCCAGAGAGCTCCCAGCCCCCTTCCTAACTTCTGACGTTTTGGGAAACAGAAGGGATCAAAGTAGGAGAAAGAGCAGGATGAGGAGGGTGGAGTTACCTAAAGCGCGCAGGTAATTATCCATGTTCTCCTGGGAGACGAAGCGGTAGTAACCAGTGAGGTTGGGAGGCATCTCAGGGCAGAGGGCCGATGAGGAGAAACGAGAGCAAGGAGCGGAGTCGGGACAAAGCTCGCTCCCGGGTGCGCCGGTCCGGCTCTCACGGCGCAGCGAGCTCTGTGGGGCAGGCGGGCTTCTGGCCTCCCCGCTGCTATAAGAGTCCCTGCCCCGGGGGGCGCGGAAAAGGCCGGGCCTGACCCTGCATCCAGCATTCCCGCCCCGGCCGGGGAGGACGTGAGAGCGGCTGCTCACCTCCCCACCCTCCGCCCTCCTCGGGGGCTGCTCGTGGTAAACTCTCGGCTGCCAACCAGCGGCACGGCCCTTCTTCCCTGGCATGGACCTCTTCTTCCACCGTTAAGCGCCGGTGGCTGCCAGCTTGCTCAGAGCAGTGCCCCGGCCGCACCGCCGAGGAGACGCGGCGGCAGGCTGCGGGCAGCTGCACCCTGCCAGGTGCACCCCGCCGAGCCCGCGGAAGGTGGGCGGCGGGCTCCGAATGTAGTCTCCCGCCGCGGCAGCCACCCCACAAGCTTTCCCCAGCCCGCCCGGGCCTATGCCTCCCACGACCCCCTGCAACCCCAGACCCAATTTTGAAGCGTTGCCCTCAGCCCTCGCCCCTCTCCGTGCCCCGTCCGGATTGCAGTGAGAAGGCTCTGCCAAGCCCCTCCGCAGCACCTGGCGCGGCCGCCCCTCGCATTGGCTGCCCGGTGCCCGCCGCGCCCGTGACGTCATGCTGCAGTGGCGGGGCGGGACCGGGCGTGTCGCGGAGCCGGGCGGAGATAGCGAAGGTGCCGGGCTGTCGGGGGTGCCGCTGCCGCGGGAGCGAGGGCGTGCGCCGGGGAGGGCCGAGCCTGCCCGCCGCTGTCCAGCAGCCCCAGGCGGGCTGGGACGCGCCGCCGCGATGGGCGACCCTCGGTCCCCCGCTGCCGTCCTCCTGCCTCTCCTCTGCTTCTGTGTCTCGCTTCCCGCCGGCGCCTCCAACAAAGGTGAGTAGTGGCGCGCCGCGGGCACGGTCCCGGGAGACGGCGGGGCCGAGGGACAGGTTGAGCGCGGCTCATCCATCCGCCACCGCCGCGGCGGTGGTCCCGCCGGCTGCGCGCTGCTCGTTGCCTTCGGCTGGTACGATTTTGTCAGGGCATCTCCGTGGCTGCCCGGCGGCTCCGGCTCCCTTTACCCTTTTTAGACGCCTTCAGCCCATCCCCTTCTCCCCTTCTCCCCTTCTCCATCTGTCCCCTGCCATCGCTTTTTTTTTTTTTAAATTTTTTAAATTTTTTTTCCTCCCCACCCTTCCCTTCAAGCATTCCCCTCGCGTTTTCCCCTTTCCCACCCACTTGCCTTGCTTTTGTTGCAGTTAAAATCTGCTTTCCTTCCCATCCTTAGAGACTGTGTTGCTCCTTCACAGACCTCATTGGTGTCCAAAACACCATCCCCTCTCTCCATCTTCCTATTCTAGTCCATCCATCCGCAACCTATCAATAGGAATTACTGTGAGGTTCTGTGCTAATGATGCAGATTGCTTACAGAAAATGGTATTTATGTGCTAAATATATGAAAAAACCAGCCCCTGGTGCTGCAGCGGCACCGTGCTGAATGCAGATGTCCTTTTAGCATGTAGAGCGATGGAGAAAGATGTAGGTTTCTAGAGCTGTGGCTGCAGAGACAGACGTGAGAAATTCATCAGAGGGGAGCCAGTGCGTCAAGAATTTGATGGGGTGAGAGAATCTTGAGACGTGCAAGGGGCTTGGGGTTATCAGGGAATATGGCAGCTCAGGGTGCTCTCTGGGCTTCAGCCAAGGTAGGGCGACAAGGGTGGGTGCAGCACAGAGCTCTGCATCTGCTAACTTTGGCAGGGGCATTTATTTGTCCTGCTCTGCTGACAAGGGGCCTGGCGGTGAGGCAAGGCCCCTCACACCCTGCATCTTCTCTCTCCTCCCTGAATTTAATGCTCTGCCCACCTTTGGCAAAGTCTTTTAGATTTACGTGAGCTTTCTTGAAGCTGGTAGGAGTCTCTAGCCTAAAAATATCCCCTAAATATTTCTCTGAATCTCCAGGAACTCATTTCCTGAGAAATCAGACTGGTGATTCCCAAGTTGCAGGTGGATGCGGTGAAGGATTTCTCTCTCTCCCACCAGCTTGTTACCCCAGCAACGGGGCACCTTTGGCTTTTGTAGCTATGGATTGCCATCTTGGTGGTGTGGCGCATGGATGGGAGCCATCGCAGAGTGGAATCTGGTGGGGGCAGTGGAGGGGTGGGGTGAACCGTGGGCACTTGCACAGAGAGAGGATTCCACCTGCATACTGAGCAGGGTGGATGTTTCTATGGCTTTCCTACGCAGTGCTTTGTAATCTTAACCAGCACGCTGAGGGAGGAATGCCAGCCAGTGCTCTTTGCTGCACACCAGGCTGTGTCTGCCTGCCCTGCCCTGTCCTGCATTCCCACCTGAACCTGTTGCCCCTTCTTCTGGCCCACTCCCAGGCTCCTGCAGCATCCCTCAGCCTCGACTTGCAAAAGTGCTTGACTGGAAGGGATTCCATCCCTTTTGAGTCAACACTTTGTGCCATGCTAGGATGGTTTCAGAAGGTCCTGTGCTGCAGAGGATGAATTCACACAGTGTTAGTAGCTGCTCTGAGGGCAAGAGCTCTGTATCCTGCTCCCCACCAGCTCCCAGCCATGCTGTGCTCAGTTCTAATAACCCTTGGCCTCCGAGGGGTGGGAGAGTGGGGGATTATTGGAGAATGGGGATTGTAAGTAGGCCATGTAATATAATCTCTGAGGCCCATTTGGAAGGGAGTGGGCATGGGGGAGGGGTTTTTAATTTGTAATGATTTTTCTTCTTATTCTCCTCCCCTCCCCTGCCCCTCCCCCCTTTATTTCTCCCTTTCCCTGCCCCAGAGCCTCTGTGATAAAGATTAATTTGCTATTTCTGGGCCTGTGACATTTTTCAGAGCCTCCTGCTGGCTGCTGCCCCCACGCCAAGCCTGGCTGGGCTCCAGCCAACGGGATTATCAAGAAGGGGCCGAAGGAATATGGTGCTCACTATGGAGTGGGGAAAGAAGGAGTAAGGGACTCTGAGTAGGTTGTTAGACATGTAGGATGGCTGACTGAAAGTGTGCCTGGGAATGTGTAGATCCTGGGCCTAGTCCAGCGGATGCCAGCCATAAGTGATAATGGCTGCATGTGAGACTTGTCTTCTGGGGACATGCCAAGGGAAGGTGCATCCTGAATTCCTTAATTATGGCTTCAGTGAGCTAAATATTTCAGCATTTGTAACCTGTCTCCAGAATCAGGCTACCTCTGCCTCTTGATTTCATGTTTTACAACAACTCCAGCTTTCCTGGACACCCAGGTACCTCTCCACATATTTCTAATAATAGAGGAATGAGGCCAGAAGGAACACATTGTTTCTGACGAGGTCTCCCAAGAGCCATGTCAAAGTAAAGAAAAAGAACTTCTTCCTCCCAGCCTTCTATAGACCTCTTTATTTCCAGGGAAGCAAGTGTGGAGGGGTGGTTGGTTACTGGCACTGGGAGATATTCTGCTGTTTCCCTACCAAGTCTGTCACTGACACTTAATGTGTTGTTGTGCTCCATCCCTTACCCCAAACCCACTTCAGCAAACAAGCACAAACCCTGGATTGAAGCCGAGTACCAGGGCATCATCATGGAGAATGACAACACGGTGCTGCTCAACCCCCGCTCTTTGCGCTGGACAAGGACGCCCCGCTGCGCTACGCAGGTAGGGGGCACGGCGCTGGGCAGGGACAGCCTGGTGCAGAGCCAGGGACAAGGGGACGTGTGGTGGATTGAAATTACACCCCCCCAACATAAAATTGCCAGACCAGCTCAGTTAGAGAGCAAATGAATCATAGAATCATAGAATCAATAAGGTTGGAAAAGACCTCAAAGATCAAGTCCAACCTGTCACCCAAGACCTCATGCCTACTAGACCATGGCACCAAGTGCCATGAATGAAGGTATATTTACGAGCAAAACTACAATCCAAATAGGGAATGCAATGAATGCAATGACTGTGTACAAAATACACAATACTTACAGGTATTTACAATTTATAAACAACACAAGAACCCCCTGGACAAAACCAGGGGACTACTAATAGCTTCCCCCTCCCTGCTCCCATCCCTCCCCTCTGTAAACTGGACAAGAGAAAGAGCAGAGAGCTGCTGTTAGTACTTAACCACACCAAGAATGCATTCAAGGTCAGCAAAGCCAACAGAAGCACCAGTTAGTATCTGCCAGGTCAAGGAAGCTGAAAAGAGGAGAAAATTAGTTTACATTACCAGACTTATGTTAGATATCTGTCCAATGGGATTGTTTAGAACTTGTCATTATTTTCCTTTTTACATCCAATGGTAATTTATTTACCTTCTACCACTTTTGCTCAAGACCTGTGGAAAATTTTCAAGGTACAGCCTAAAACTACCACAGGATGCTCCTGCTGTGCTGGATTCCATCTCTCTCCAGAAAATGATCACCTCCAGACCTTGTTCCAAAGCAGGTCCCCAGTGAAGTCCAGAGGCAGCTCAGGCACAGCTTGATTTAGGATGCTGTGAGCTGTTTCCCTTAGAGAGAGAAAGCGAGGGTGGAGCCAGCCACTTTTTGACGCAGCTTTGCTATTTCCAACGCTCACATGCACAGCTCTGTGTCTGTGAGCTCTGGAGAAGGCTGGTAGGGCACACTTCACTGGCAGTGCTGCCTTCCCTCACAGGAAGCACAAATCCCTGATGCTACAGATGAGGCTTTATGAGAGTTGGGTGCCTGGTGCTTGCCTAGGCCATGCCTGGAGCTTCCTTGTGCATCCTCTCTCAGCCTTGAGAGAGGAAAAGTGGTCCCTGTGAGATTAACTTTAGGATTTAGGCAACCCTATCTGCAGTTTCACGTACATCCTGCATGTGTGGGTGGGTAAGACATTATGGTTGTCTATCTGCAATATATGGCCTGTTTTGCTTCTCTGAAGGATGCAGAGGAGCACTAAGGTGCTCTCTCAGTACAGCATCAGTGTAGCATGAGTAGATCTAGCCTGTGCCTTGTAACCTCAAATCTTTCTTGATGCTGGTCAAGACTCCTTGTCGTGGGGAACAGTTTCCAGCAGAGGGCAACCTACAGCACAGGTGTCAGGAGAAGCTCCTAAGGAATGAAAAATTGCTGGAAATGAGAGGGGATAATGAGGGAGAAAGGAGACTGTAAGTTAGGAAGGAAGAAAATATGGAATAGGGAAGCATAGGGGCATAATGTGCTCTCCTCAGTCCTTTTCTGCCAGGTTGGACGGGGCCTTGTGCAACCTGGTCTAGTAGGAGGTGTTCCTGCCCATGGAAGAGGGTTGGGACTTTATTTAAGGTCTCTTCCAACCCAAACCATTCTATGATTCTTTTTCCCCTTTCCCTCTGCCTTTTTGGGTACCAGGTGAAATCTGTGGCTTCAGGATCCATGGGGCAGGGGTACCTTTTGAAGCTGTGATCCTGGACAAAGCTACAGGTGAGGGCCTGATCCGAGCCAAAGAGCCAGTGGATTGTGAAGCACATAAGGAGCACACATTCACCATCCAGGCCTATGACTGTGGAGAGGGGCCTGATGGAGCAAATACCAAGAAGTCACACAAGTAAGTCCATGCAGTCATTGCTGTGTGTTAGAAAATGTAACCTGTCACAGAAACACAGCTGAAAATTGCTGGGGGGAGTGCTTCCTTCAGCCAGAAGTGTGTTTATCTAGCCTTAATTGTAGGACTCAGCGTGTTAGTAAGAGCCTCTGACTGGGTGGCATGAGTGAACACATCAGAAACTAGGGCTGCTTGACAGTTGTGTCTGAGGGTAGCATTTTATGGTGCTGCATATAGGCAGGAGGTCTAGATTACATCATCATTCCATTTGCTCTTTCTCTGGGGTTGGAAACCACTGTCCCAGCTCCTGTGTGCCACCATCGCTGCGCTGAAACCAAGGTGTCAGTCCTGGTCCTTGCTTTTAACAGCTGGAAGTCAGACTGGTGCACTCAGCCTGACGCTGAGGTGGAGGCTCCTAGCCAGCTGATCAGTTACAGTGCTGTTTGCCTGCCCCAGGGCCACCGTGCACGTTCGGGTGAATGATGTCAATGAGTTTGCTCCTGTCTTCCTGGAGAAGCTGTACCATGTGGCAGTGACGGAGGGCAAGCTGTACGACCGCATCTTGCGCGTGGAGGCCGTTGATGGAGACTGCTCCCCACAGTACAGCCAGATATGCTACTATGAGATCTTGACCCCCAACATTCCCTTCCTGATTGACAACGATGGTGAGAATCCACACCTCCCATGTCACTCCCCCTCTCCTGCTTTGCTCTCCCTCTGCCAGGCCCATTTGCCAGCAGAGCTGTGCTGTGTGAGTCTTGGAGCACTGCTGACCTCTGTCTCCTGGTGCAGGCACAAAGCAGCCATTTTGTGCCACTGCAGAGTGGCACTGTCTGGAGGGGACTTCACTGTTTTTTTGGGGGGATGATGAGAAATGAAGAGTGATTTCTAGAAGGAGTATCTTTGAGGAGACTTTCTTCTCCCTTCATCTCTTTACTTTGCTAACCAGGGAACATTGAGAACACAGAGAAGCTGCAGTACAGTGGAGATCGTCTCTACAAATTCACAGTGACAGCCTATGACTGTGGAAAGAAGCGGTCTTCTAATGATGCTGAAGTGGAAATCCAGGTGAAACCCACCTGCAAGCCCAGCTGGCAGGGTATGAAACCTCTAAACTCAGTTAGGTTTTCCCTTTGCTTTTGCTGAAGCAGTTCTACTCATTGCAGGTGTTTGTATGTACATCTATAAATCTGTATGTTCAGCCTTGGCCCTAACGCCCTAACCCATCAGCCCCCATCTAGGGGGATGCAGCAGACATCTAAGTCTGTTGCAAAGCAACAGAAAGGCAATGCCAGCTTTGGAAAATCATTCCTTGGATTAATGTTAACTACTAAGGCTTACAGACTGTATTTGATGTAGATTGGTTTTGGGGCTGATTATAGAAGGGACCTCCAATGGTCATCCAGTCCAACCCCCCTGCAGTCAGCAGGGACGTATTCCACTAGATCAGCTTGCTCAGAGCCTTTTCCAGCCTGACCTTGAATATCTCCAGGGATGGGGCCTCAACTACCTCCCTGGGCAGCCTGTTGCAGTGTTCCACCACCCTCATGGTGCAGAACTTGTACCTAACATTCAATCTAAATCTGCTCTTCTCTCACTCCAAACCATTGCCCCTCTTTCTGTCCCTGCAGGCCTTTGCAAACAGTCCCTATGTAGCCTTCTTGTAGCCCCCTTCAGGTACGGGAAGGCTGCTATTAGATCTGCCTGGAGCCTTCTCTTCTCCAGACTGAACAGCCCCAACTCCCTCACCCTGTCCCCATAGCAGAGCTGCTCTGGCACCTTAATCATCTTGGTGGTCCTCCTCTGGACCTTTTCCATCAGCTCCTTCCTCTGTTGAGGGCTTCAAAGCTGGACACATCCTCATCTTGAGGATGTTTGGCTTTTCCAGAGCTGGTATCTGCCTAAAGCTTCACCTTAGTTAATGGAATGAAGAGGACATCAACACAGCTAAATATTTACTCTGCCTGATAAGAGAGGCTGACAATCCAAGGTGTAATGCTATGCTGGTACTAGCTGTAGAAGATGAGAATTTAGACTCTGTGCTTCCTGGAAGTCTTCCCCTGCACTGATGCCATCTGCAAAAGTTGTCTTTTCAACATGGAAAGGGCCAAAAATCTCTGTTTCTGGGCTAGCTCATGGACGCCACTTGTATGTGTGAGAAATATTCTCTTGGGTCTCTGACAAGCCCTAACCCTTCTCTGTCACTCTTTCTCAGGCTGGAACAAGAGGATTGAGTACACTCCAGGTGCAGGCAGCCTGGCACTCTTCCCCAGTATTCACCTGGAGACCTGTGACGAGCCCCTGTGGAACATCCAGGCCACGGTGGAGCTGCAGACAAACCACGTGGCCAAGGGCTGCGACCGTGACAACTACTCGGAGAAGTCGCTGCGCAAACTCTGTGGTGAATTGGTTCTGTCCTGGACCTAGGGCAGCTGTGCCACAGCAGCCTGCTCCTTCCCTTGCCAGGTTTCCCAGGGGTAGCTCTGTGTCCCATCACGCAGCAGAGGTGCTGGGGACACATTCTGCACAGCTGCTGTGGTCAGTAGGGCTGGAAGAAACCCTAGCTTGCATGCTGCCTTGAGGGGCAGTGGGCACCCTGCTTGTATCTATAAGGGGTTCCCTATGCTTTCCTTGATGGGCAAGAGGTTTCTGTGTGCTGCCCCAGTACTGAGTCTGTGGGAATTCCCTCATGAGGCACAGGTGGAAAAGTCACCATCCTTCTTTGGAGAGAAGAAGGCTTATAGGCCTCTCCCTGTGCTCTGGGATGTTACAATGAGCCCTCTTGATCTGTTCCCCAGTTCTCAGTCTCCTTGTGCGCTTCTGCTGACGTTCTTAACTCTTCCCTTCCTGGGCAGGTGCTGCCCCAGGAGAGATTGACCTGCTGCCGGTGCCCAGCCCCACGGCCAACTGGACGGCACGGCTCTCGGTGCACTACAGCCAGGACAGCAGCCTCATCTACTGGTTCAACGGCAGCCAGGCTGCCCAGGTGCCAGTGGCGACCGGGCTGGGTGCCCAGGCTGGGCTGAGTGACCATTTCACCTTGTCTGTGTGGATGAAGCACGCCGTGGTGCCCAGCAAGGGCAGGCGGGAAGAGGAGACGGTCATCTGCAGCACACTGCAGAGTGGTGAGGCCCTTCTCCTGCTGTGGGCACATTTCTGCCTCTTAACTCGTTAGCAGGGGCAAATCTCCTGCCTTCCAGAGCCAGACCTGGCCAGAGGTCCCTCTGTAGCAGCACAGCTTTTTCAGGTGTTGCTTGTTGTGGGAGCAGTCAAGCCTGCTGTGAGCAGGCCTTGCTGAGTGGCAGCCATGCAGGCAGGATGTACCTCTGAGCCCTGGCTAGTGACACTGCTCTGTGGTGTGAGCCCTGACTCCTGTGCTTGTCCTTGGCAGAGGATGGCTATTCCCACTACTCCCTGGCTGTGCATGGCTGCCGGATTGCTTTCCTCTACTGGCCGTTGCTGGAAAGTGCAAGGCCTGTGAAGTTCCTCTGGAAGCTCGAGCAGGTGAGGAAACTTTTGCTGCTTCTCCATGTCCCTTCTCCTTCACTCCTTTGCTGAGCCCTTCCTCTGCTGTGTGCCACAGGTCTGTGATGATGAATGGCACCACTACGCCCTGAACCTGGAGTTCCCCACCGTCACGCTCTATGTGGATGGTGTCTCTTATGACCCTGCCCTCATCCATGACAATGGCCTCATTCACCCACCACGGCAGGAACCCCTGCTCATGATTGGAGCCTGCTGGACCGGTGAGTGCCACTCCCTGGATCTTGGCAGTGGGAAACAAGGAAGTGGAGGGAGAGCCAGAAGAGGTGATAGAACCCACACACAATACAAAGTGATGTAAACCACACTGCAGCCATCTTCCCTCCTTAGCCCCAAAGCCAGGGTGGCCTCTCCCTTCCTCACAGGCCAAGCCAGCAGCCCACGGCAGTAACAGCTCAGGGCCGAGTGTCATTGGCACCTGGATGGGCAACAACTGCAGAACATGCAGTGCATAACCAGCTTGCAGGTAGAGCTGAGTGGACGCTCTGTGCCCCATTCAGGTGCTGGTGTTTTTATCAAGGTGTCAGGTGGAACTCCTTGTGCTGCTGGTTGTATTGATGGTGATTCCCGTGTCTTCAAGGGCTATATGAAGAAGTTGCAAGTCATTCTGTAGAGGAATTGGGTTGGAGGACATAGTTAGGGACATGGTTAAGCCACTACCAGATTGAAATCTGTTCTGTGGAGATGTGAGGCTGTATACCTCAGGTCTTTCAGTTCTTCTGAAGCAAGACAGAAGTGAAGGAATTTGCCTGCTGCTCGCCTTTGCTCCCATGGAACTTCCTAGCAAGCTCAAATCTTTACTGCAGTCCTGCTTCTGTGTCAGGGATCTTCCCACAGAGCTGTTGGAGCAAGGCCAGAGAAAGGCCACAAAGATGATCCAAGGGCTGGAACACCTCTGCTAAGAGGACAGGCTGAGGGAGCTGGGGGTGTTCAGCCTGGAGAAGAGAAGACTCCAGGGGGACCTTAGAGCTGCCTTCCAGTATCTGAAGGGATCCTACAGGAAGGCTGCAGAGGGACTTTTCATGAGGGTGTCTAGAGACAGGACAAGGGGAAATGGTCTGAAGCTGAAGGAGAGGAGGGTTAGACTGGATCTTAGGAAGAACTTCAGTGCAAGGGTGGTGAGACTCTGGAAGAGGTTGCCCACAGAGGTTGTGGATGCCTCCTCTCTGGGGGTATTCAGGGCCAGGCTGGATGAGGCCTTGAGCAGCCTAGTTGAGAGGTGTTCCCTGCCCATGGCAGTGGGGTTGGAGTAAATGATCTCTGAGGTCCCTTCCAGCCTGAGCCATTCTGTGGCCTTTTGCAACCAACAAATACTAATCAGCTCAGGACACCCTTCTAGAGCCATCTGAGTTTCAAAGGAGTGTTTAGAACGTGGCTTGTTGCAAACATGGCTAGGACCATGTTCCATAAATGGGAATCAGCTAATTCCCAAAATAGATCTCATTGGAAAAGGAGGGAAACCCTGCTTTGTCCTTTGGATCAGTTACTCATCTGACAGTCTCACCATCCCCTTCAGGATGTCAGCCATGCCCCCTTTTACCTGCAGCGTGCTGTCTCTGGGGGTGAGGGGTGCACATGACTGCAGAACTGTTCTGACCTGACCAGCACAGGCACTCAAAGAGATTTGTGCCTGGCCCCCTCCAGTGCCTCATTGCTTCTCTGGATGTTCTCTGTTTGCAGATGAGAAAAACAAAGAGAAAACAAAGGGAAATGAGAACTTCACTGATGCTGTACAAGGTAGGGAGAAGAAAGAAGATGGCTCTCCTCCTGACTGGGCATGGCTATCACCTCTTGCATGGTGTTTTCCACATACACCTCCCCCAGTCCTGTCCTGCTACTTCCCACCATACTGGTAGGAAAACTGTTACATTGGTACCTGTGGAGCATGAAAAGGCTGATAGGAGGCCTAGGGCCTGCTTTGGGAGCTGGAGTATGCTTTTCATGTGGAGAAAGAGTCCTTGTGCCTGTTGAAAGTTGATCTCTGAAGAACACAATAGCCACTAGAGACATCAGGAGATGTCACCTCATCCCTAACTATGGAATGTGGAGTTTCTTCTAAAAGCCCTCACAGGAAGCAGAGTGGGAAGGGGACAAGAAATTGTTTCCATCTGGCATTCAGCAGTTTGGCAGAACCTTCTCTCTGCTACCCCCTTTCACTGCCCCGGTCTGTGTTGGTCTGGTTTTCTCTCTTAACCCCATATGAAATGAAAAAAATGTCATATCCTCACTTCAGCACACCCTCTCTTCTTCTTGCCTTGGTTGTCCCATGTCCTGTGCACCCCTCTGTCTCTCCCTACCTCCCTCAACATCTGTATGTCCCTCTTCTGTTGTCTTGTCCTTTCCGTGTCGCACACACCTGTGCCTCTCCACTTCCCCTAACATCTGTGACATCTCTCCCACTGCTGCTGCTGTTGGCTTTGCTGTCTCCTCGCCGTGTCTCACGCCCCCACCTCCCATGTTTCCCTCAGGAGATCCTCTGTCGATCCACCACTACTTCCATGGTTACTTGGCTGGCTTTACTGTGCGCCCTGGTAGCTTGGAGAGCCGGGAGGTTATTGAATGCCTGTATGCCTGCCGTGAGGGGCTTGATTACAGTGACTTCGACAGTCTGGGCAAAGGGATGAAGGTATGCCCACCTGCCCAGCTTGCATGGGTCTCCTCCACTCTCCTTGGCCTTGCTTCCCAGAACTTTGCCTGCTCCCTCACCTTGGACAACTCCCCACCTTTCTCCTTTGTGTCTCTCTCAGCCTGAACTCTTGGATTTGCCAAAGAACCCTAAGGGTTTTCTTCTCTTCCTCCTGCAGGTACATGTGAACCCCTCTCAGTCCCAGCTCACCCTGGAAGGTGATGATGTGGAAACCTTCAACCATGCCATCCAGCATGTGGCCTACATGAACTCCCTGCGCTTCGCTACCCCTGGCGTCCGGCCACTCAGGCTCACCACTGCTGTCAAGTGAGTGCACAAACCAGCACCTCTGGCTAGCTCCAGCAGGGCAGTTATCTCTCCTGTGACTGAAGTGGCACTGCCTCACCTCGTGTTCTGGCTCTAGCTGATGGCTTCAGAAAGGGTAAAAGTCATCCTGAGAGTAAATACTGAAGTATCTAAGTGAGTGCTGTAAGCCTGGGCTCTGTGCAGGTAGCAGAACTTCCACCTTCACTCAGGGTGTCTCAGACGTGGGGGCTGGTTTTAATTTTTCCCGTGCTGTGTGAGTGTGACCCAGTGATGTCATTCCTACCACCCCTCTGTCTTGCAGAGCAGGCTATAGGGAAGCTGCAGGAAGACCACCAGAAAAAGGTTGTTTCCTACAGGGGGCAGGAAGTGTTTCTCTTACAGAGTTGCTGGTGGGAGCTCAGGACAGCTGATGCTTTCTTCTGCTCTCCTTCAGGTGTTTCAGTGAGGAGTCCTGCGTCTCCATTCCTGATGTGGAAGGTTATGTTGTGGTGCTACAGCCTGATGCGCCCCAGATCCTGTTGAGTGGCAATACCCACTTTGCTCATCCTGCTTCAGACTTGGAGGCTCCTGATGGAGTCCCCCTCTTCCCCAACCTCCAGATTACTTGCTCTATTTCTCACCAGGTGGAGGCCAAGAAGGATGAGAATTGGCACGGTACCGGTGAGTGGATTACTGGGGGAGGTGCAAGAAACAAACTGGGAAGACCTCCATGAGTTGCTGTCCTGCAGAGACAGCAGAGCCTCTCGTTACCTGAAGGAGCAGACTCCCAAGTGCAGGAGCAGGGCACACTGTCTGGCAGCATGTAGGCTAATCGCCTCTTATCCCTCCCGGCTCCTCCCTGTTCTTTGCTCTCCACCCACTTTCTTTGCCTCCCTCTCTACTCCTTTTTTTCCCAGGCTGCTCATCCCTAATCCCTTCTACGCTTCCCTTACACTTCCCTTTATTAACCCCAGCACTGAATGGATGCCCTGCCTGGTAGCTTCTCCACTCCTGTACTTGGTCTCTTCCTGCTTCCTTCTCCTGCTTTCCTTACTTCCACCTCCCATCCCTTCCTCCCTCAGCCATTTCTGTGAATTCCCCAGTCAGATTCCTCACACTGCAATGTATATGTTTCTCTTCATCATCCTCAGATGATTTTTCTGTGCTCTAAGTGCCCTTTCACTTCTTTCCTATCTCCTGCTAATTGCTTGCAGTTTTCTGTTTAGCAGCTTCACCTCTCATACAATGCTGAGTTTCTTGACACAAAGAGCAGGTTGGTCTCAGCCATGCTGCAAGCAGTTAGTCGTTGAATGTGGTTGTCATTTTAAAGATCAAATCTCAACCATGGTAACCAGCCACCAATGAAGTTGGTGAGGGGTTTGGAACACAAGCCCTATGAAGAGAGGCTGAGGGAGCTGGGGTTGCTTAGCCTGGAGAAGAGGAGACTGAGGGGTGACCTTATTGCTCTCTACAACTACCTGAAGGGAGGTTGTCGCCAGGCAGAGGTTGGTCTCTTCTCCCAGGCAGCCAGCACCAGAACAAGAGGACACAGTCTCAAGCTGCGCCAAGGCAGATTTAGACTGGACATTAGGAGGAAGTTCTATACAGAGAGAGTGATTGCCCATTGGAATGGGCTGCCTGGGGAGGTGGTGGGGTCACCGTCACTGGAGGTGTTCAGGAGGAGACTTGATGGGGTGCTTGGTGCCATGATCTAGTTGTTTGATGGGTTGGACGTGATGATCTTGAAGGTCTCTTCCAACCTGGTTTATTGTATTGTATTGTATTAAAGCAGTAGTGAGAGAGGGAGAGCTTTCAGAAGCACCCAGGGTCTGGGAATGCATGGCAGACAGGTGGTGTTAGCACTGCCCAGCCTGCTAATGGCTGTTCCAAAAGGAAATTATGTGGTGCATAAATACTGAGAACCAGGCAGACTTCTGCCCCTCTGCTATGCCCTCCTGCAACCACAACTGCAACACTGTGTCCAGGTGTGGGCTCCCCAGTTCGCAAAGAACAGGGATCTGCTGGAGAGAGTCCAACAGAGAGCTATGAGGATGACTGGGGGATGCGAACATCCCTGCTATGAAGAAACACTGAGAGCTGGGGCTCTTCAGTCTGGAGAAGAGAAGGCTGAGAGGGGACCTTACCAAAGTCTATAAATATCTAAGGGGTGGGTGTCAAGATGAAGAGGCCAGGGTCTTTTGGTGGTGTCCAGTGATAGAATCATAGAATCAGTCAGGGTTGGAAGGGACCACAAGGATCATCTAGTTCCAACCCCCAGCCATGGGCAGGGACACCCTACACTAGATCAGGCTGGCCAGAGCCTCGTCCAGCCTGGTCTTAAACACCTCCAGGGATGGGGCCTCAACCACCTCCCTGGACAACCCATTCCATGGCTTCACCACTCTCATGGTGAAGAACTTCTTCCTCACATCTAGCCTGAATCTCCCTATTTCCAGTTTCATTCCGTTCCCCCTAGTCCTGTCACTACCTGATACCCTGAGAAGTCCCTCCCCAGCCTTCCTGTAGGCCCCCTTCAGATACTGGAAGGATAGGACGAGGAACAACAGGTACAAGCTGGAACACAGAAGGTTCCACCTCACTATGAGGAGACACTTCTGTATGGTGAGGGTGCCAGAGCCCTAGAACAGTCTGCCCAGAGAGGTTGTAGAGCCTCCCTCTCTGGAGGCTTTCAAAACCCACCTGGATGTGTTCCTGTGTGACCTGCTCTAGGTCTGGCAGGGGGGCTGGACTGGATGATCTCTGGAGGTCCCTTCCAACCCCTAACATTCTGTGATTCTCCAACACATGATTAGACTGGCAGTGACTTTACTCACGGTCAGTGCTAGCCAGAGAAAGCCCAGCCATCAGTACTTCAAGTGGGTACCACTCAGAGTCTGCTGTGCCTTCACTGACCACTGCCTGGCTTTCTGGGCCTGTCTTCTTTGCCTCCCAGTGACAGACACACGAATGTCAGATGAGATTGTGCACAACCTGGATGGCTGCGAGATCTCGTTGGTAGGAGATGACTTGGACCCAGAGAGGGAGTATCTGCTCCTGGATGGGGCAGTGCTGCAGCAGCGGGGCCTGGAGCTTGTCAACACCTCTGCCTACCTGACCATCTCAGGTGAGTCCTCTCCTTGGCCACGGCTGTCTGGTTACACCTCTCACTGCCTCAGGCGTGGCTGGGAGGAGCACTCAGAGAGACTGCAGTTTGTGAGGCTCTGAGATGGGACCATGTTGAACTCCTGGCTTCTGCCAGTCCCAAGCCCTTTCTCTGGGGAGGTGACTCCTCCAGCACACAGTACCAGAGCTCTCACCCAGGCTTATTGTCACTGCTCCTGACTTACTCCTTGGGGCTTGGTGTTAGGTGGCAGCAGCATTTTGTGTGATGTGCCTGAGGACAGCACGTCCCACAGGCTGTGGACTCGTCCAGCACTGTGTTCTGTTCTCAAAATTAATGAGCCCAGCATTGCCTCAGAGTCCCCTCTAGCTCCTAGTTGCTACAGGGTTATGATGCCAGATAAGTCTGAAGCAGGAACCTTCTAACCCCACACCAATTCTGTCACCTCAGGTGTGGAGAGCATTGCAGTCTATGAGGAAATCCTGCACCAGGTCTCTTACCACATCAACCGTGGGGCTGCTCTCTATGAAAGGAAGTTTCACCTGTCCTGCACTGAGATGAATGGACGCTACTCCAGCAACGAGTTCACTGTTGAGGTACCAGATCAGTGCATGCACACAGGTGCTGGTGCATGCATGGAGAGCATGGTGGGCAGCAATGCAGTGTAGAGTGTACCATCAACACAGGGCTGAGTCCCTCTGTTCTGTCTGCAGGTGAATGTCCTCCACAACACGAACCGAGCCGCTCATCCCAACCACATGCTGAGTTCCCAGCAGTTTGTGCACCGAGGCCATCACTTAGCCCCTGAGCTGTCTGGACACAGTCTGGCAAGCACCCACAACAACCCAAGTATGTCACAGTCTTTTGGGGCTATTGCTTTAGGTCAGGATGCTGATTTTTTAGTATCTTGGTAGAATCTGTAGCATTTTCCATGTATCCACATTAATGAATTCTCATCAGACTGTCCTGTCCTATTTGTCATTAGCAAATGGAGTGCAGCCTGTGTCAAACTGTGATGTAGAACTTGGTGCAACAATCCTCCTCCTCTGCTGTGTTGTTCTCTTGAAGTAGAAGCAGTCTGAAGTCTACACCTGAGGTCTAAAAAGAACAACCCTAAGATGGTACAATTTCAGTCAGAGGATCACAGAACTACTTCACTTGGGAAAGCCCTTTAAGACCATTGAGTCCAACCACTCTCTGGCTCTGCCAAGGCTGGTGCTGCACCAGAGGTGCTGTGTGGGTTTGGGAAATGTAATTTCAGAAAGAAGCTTCAACAGCAGGAGATAACCAAGAGAATCAAGACAGCCTCTGGTCTAAAAAAAGAAAAGAAATGGGCCTCAGTAGTAGTCAGCAAGGCAGAAAAATACAGGAGCTAGCACCACACAGACACGAGGAAGATTCTTGGCCCCAAATCAGAGGAGAGAAAAACCTCAAAGCCAGAGATTAGATTTGTTGGGTTGTCTTGGCAGCCATAAGCATGACTGCAGCCCAGCTGGCTCCTCCTAGCCTGTGAAAGCTCTAGAACTGTTACAGAGACCCTGCAGTTGCTTTTGTTTCCCTGTTGGAAGGAATATGGAAAGCACCTCTGGCACGAGCTTGTGCTGCAGCTTCCTGCAGCTGCTGATCCCAGGCTGGTCCAGTCCCGCAGCCGGCACTGAGCCACTCCAGGGACAGACAACGTGTGTGCTTAGAGAGCACCACAGCCCAGCCTTTGCCAGCCCTTTCCCCAGCTCTGAGCACAGCAGAAGAGTTGTCCCTGCTGTATAGATCCACCCAGTACAAATCCACAGAGGGCCTGGATAGATTTTACAGGGAAGGGGGTTAGCTGGGCAATCCAGGCTCAGCTTCCAGGCCTACAACACAGGTGAGAGGTTTGGCTTGAAGGCTTTATTTGAGTTTCAAGTTTCCTTATGTAGAGAAGCCAGGCTTTGACCATGGCAGTAATTAGGAGGTCATCATAGCCCTCACCTCTGCCTTGTGCAGATTTCTTTTGGCTTCCCTTCTGTACTGACTGCAGAAACCCTGCACTTTAAAAATCATCCTAGTGCCCTCAGGGGCTCTCCCCAGCACACTCTTCTCCCTCCCAGGAGAGGGATACAAATGGCTGCCATACAGTGTATTCTGCTGAATTCTGTAGATAAAGGTGTGCAGAGTTACAGGCTGAGCTGATGACAGAGGACACCTTGACCTGGGCAACCTGCAAAACTGTGCAGGCTTCAAGAGAAAATGCAGCAGCTGAAGCCAGGAACTGGCTGTGCTCAGAGGTGCAGAAAATCAGGACATGTGCCTGCCTAGACCAAAAACCTGAGCTCTGCCCAGGACCACCCATTCCTGTAGGTCACGTTGGAAATGCATGTTTCTGTGACAGCCTTGGACCATGCCTTCTCCTTTTCTTCTTCCACAGTGGTCCCCAATGCTGCCACTGTCATCATTGTGGTGTGTGTGGGCTTCCTCGCTCTCATGGTGATCCTGGGCATCCTGCGCATCCACTCCCTGCACCGGCGCGGAGCGGCCAGGAGGGCCCTGAAGCTGTCGAGCGTGGGCACACCGGCACTGGAGGCAAAGAGAGTGACATGTTCTGGGACGACTCAGCCCTCACCATCATCGTCAACCCCATGGAGGTAAGGAGCAGCAGCCACAGTGGCTGGGGCAGGGGGCTGCTGGGTTGCTAGGGCCTTCCCTTACTCCTGTCTCATGTCCTCAGTCCTACGAGAGCTGCCAGGAGAGGGCAGCAGAGAGCGGCAAGGGCAGGGCTGGGGAGGGCCTGGAGGAGGAAGAGGAGGAGGAGAGCACGGACTCGGAGACGCCCGACTCCCTGGACAGCAGTGACGCGGGTGACCGACACATCATGGGCAGAGGAGACAGCTCTCACCGCTACTAGGAGATTCAGACCCGTCCCACGGATCTCCCCCTGGACATGGCTGGAAGGAGGAGGCGTCTCACTTGTAACTTCTTCGTTCCCCCCCCCGGTGTACACATGCACTCCTCCCTCGTTGGTCATTTCTGCCTCCCATGGTCCTTCTCCTCTGCCATTCTCATTGTGGACATTCCCCACACTCACTGACCCCTTCATCTGGCTCTCTAGGCACACGCGTTGGGGCCCTTCCACCTGACAGTGGCACAGCTCACACTGTGAGGATAAGGAAAGAACAGAAATGTGGACAGAGGAGCCAGTCACAAGGCTCAGAGTGGGGTTCCCCCCACAACCTCCCCAGATACTCTCTCTATATATATATTGTATATTTTTTCAATGTTGTCATTCAAGGTTTATTCTTGTTTCATGCAAAAGGAAAAAAAAACACAAACAAACAAAAACCCACTGCAAGCTTGTGTCGCTTTGTAAAACTGTCACGACTGCCAGCCGGGCCGAGGGAGGAGGGGAAGCAGCAGGAGACAAAGCTGATTTTAAAATAAATGGATTTCAAATTAAACCTGCAGGGGTCCTCCACTTTTTCCACTACAAGTAGGGAAAGAAACAGCCAGGGCAGCCTCTCATGGGAGACTGGAGATTGCCCAGAGCATAGATGTAGTTGGCGGGAGGTTATAGTTTTTTTTTTTTAGCATGCGTGGTGGAACACGAAAAATCCATCAGCCCTGACCCTACCCAGCTGCCTTTTCCAAGCAAAATCCTCCTTGTAAACAGAATGTAGCCTTCTCCTGGATCACAGAATGGTAAGGGTTGGAAAGGCCCTCAGAAAATTCATCCAGTCCAACCCAACCCCCCTACCAGAACACCATCACCTAGAGCAGGTCACACAGGAACATATCCAGGCGGGTTTGGAATATCTGCAGAGGCGCTGACTCTACAGCCTCTCTGGGCAGCCTGCTCCAGGGTTCTGGCATCCTCACAGGGAAGAAGTTTCTCCTTATGTTCTCATGGAACCTCCTTTGCTCCAGCTTGCACCCATTGCCCCTTGTCCTGTCATAGGACATCCCTGAGCAGACCCCAGGACATGGTGCCCCAGGACCCCACAGAGGAAGGGAAGGTAGCTCAGCCTGTCACATGCAGCAAACTGAATTCTTGATGACAGAACAAACAAGGCCTTACATACATTTGGTGTATCAACAGAAATGGGACAAATGCTCAGTTTCATCCATCCTTTCACATGACCCACTTTCTTTACCAGCAGAGAAGTATTTTTCACACCAGGGGCTTCAGCTTGTAGCAGAACAGACCCAGCACGTCTGAGGGAAGGAGGGGATGGAAACAGATGAGGCAGAGGCAACGCATGGCTGTGAACCCAGCAGCCTGAGCTGTAATGGCAGCATTTCATAGCAGGTTATGCTTCCTCACCTGATGTACTTGCCCTGATTATTCAGATCCTGCAAGATGAAAAGAGGCCACCAGCCGCCTGGCACTGGGCACTGGCTGCAACATGTTAAGGGCTCAGCAGAAGATTCTGCAACAGGACACATGCTGGCAGCCAAGATTGAGAAATCCTCCTCAGGGGCAGGAAGGCAGTGCAGTGGGTGAGAGTGGAAGAGCCCCTCTGAAGGCACAAAATGTCTCAGCACAAGATCTCTGCTTGCTGCAGCTCTCTCAGGTGTCTCAGCTCTGACCTGTCCTCATGTCCAGCTGTGCCCACACATGGTTGTTTCTGGGTCTGACAGAAGTGAACACACTAAGGCTGGGTGAGATACTCTTATGCTTGAGCCTCTGTCTCCTTCCCAGCAAGTCCCACATCCTTATTTCACACAGGGACTTACAGCAGGTACTGTCAGACTAGTGCCCTGACATCTTGAAGCACCACAGTCATTTGGAGTCTCCAGAAAGAAGAAAGGCTACAGTGCCCAGTGGGGCCAAAAGCTTGGCACGAGGTAGTCTCCTGTCCTGAGAATGCTATACCTGACCCTGTACCACTGTACCCTGAAAATCACCACCTCGGAGCGTGGACACCACCACATCCCAGCAGCCTGAGGTCCCTGCACCTCTACAGCAGCCCCAGCCAGGTGCTACAGCAGGCTTACAAGGGGGAAGAGGCCAGCTGGATGATGAGTTCATAGGTAGCCATCATGATAGCTGTGTTTGGGATCTGTCGGATCAGGTGCGCCAGGAGCCCTCGGTACAAGGCCAAGGGCCCCTCCTCGTGGGCCACAAGCCGCAGGGTCTGCACAAAGGAGCGGTACCGTGAGCCCTCTTCTCGCAGCCGCGTCCGAATCACCTCTGGAGACACGAGGAGGGACACTGCATCAATGGGGTGATCCTGCAGGCAGGACAAGGCCCACTGAGGGGAGGGGAGCAAGGAGTGGACTCACTCACCGTGTGGATACGCAATGCATGAGGCACATGTTTTGGAGACGGCAGCAGCTCCCATTAGCCCAAAGAAATCCTGGCTGTTTGGTGCAAGGGTGAGCGGTGCAGAAAGGGAGTGGTGGCTGCTCCTCAGCTGCTGTTTCAGTGCTTCATAGATGACAAAGTGTATGATGGTCTCTGACACCCCAGCGTAGGAGGCGGTGACACCGCGGTAAAAGCCGCGCAGCCCTTCAGTGCGGTACACGTGCATGGCACACTGCAGAGCACTGCTGGCCACCTCCCCCTTCACCCTGCAAGCGGAGGAGGGTTACAAGGGCTAAATTACTGGTATGTACTGGTATGATTTCTCCCCAGCAGGCCTTGAAGACCTGTGTCCTAGAGACAGACCACAGACCCCTAGCCATCCCCACCCTCAAACCAGGCCTGGTTTTACAGAGTGGCTCTGCACTGCCAACCTGCCTTACCTGCCTTCCAGCTGCATCCTGGTCTTCACTAACCAGATGGGGTTGGTAAGCGTGGAAGAAGTAATGCCTGGAGAACAGAAGACAACCATGAGCTCCAGGAACATGCTGACAGATTGTGAGGAGGTGCCAATCTATCAGCTCTCTGAATTTTGCTTGGCAAGCTGCAGGCATTTGCAATGTAAGAATGACCTTGAGCTCCCCTGGGAGAAAAGACATTTAGGGCAGACTGATTCTCCTCCCCATTGCAGCCTTTGTCTGGTGGTAAACAACTCCTCTGCCTCCAGCACAACTCTATCACAGACCCTGAGGTTACAAAGAGGCAGGAACTAATGGGCTAAACTTGCAAGAGTGGAAGATTTTGTTAGAGAACAGGGATACACCAAGAGAAAGGATCTGTCAGTGCTCTAAATTCCATGTTGCATTCTGAATGGAGCTCCTTTTCTGATAGCAGCTGAAGGGGCAAAGGTTAGATCCATGACTTGCAGAAATTATCCTCAGAAGAACAAAAAGTGAGAAAATGTTCTGGTTACCCAAGGAACTCAGTGTTCCAGGTGTGGAGGGAGAAAATGTCAGAAGACAGAACAGGACTGACAGGGGCAGCAACGGAGGAGGAATTAACCCTGTTTACAAGGATCCCCCGTCTCAAATTTGGGACACAAAAGGCTCACCTGCACAGGCTGCTGACAGCATGTGTACCTTCTTGGACTCTGGTGCAAGGACAGCATTCAGCCTCTCCTTAACACCAGAATAGGCAGCAAAGTATATAGCCCTGGTTGGAAAGAAACAAAGAAGAGATTACAGCTCACCTATGGGGGACAGAGACTGCACTGCTTTGTGGGGTCTCACTCCAGCTCTTCTTGGTCCTAGCACAGCTTTGCCTAATGTGACATCAGGTATGATTCATGCTAGGTCCACAGCAATTATCTTAATCTTACAGCTATGGTCAGAAGGCACAGAAGATGTCTGCGTGAAGGGCTGGCACAACAAGCACAAGGCCCAGCCTGCTTTCAGAGTGTGGAGCAGTAGCTGTCAGGAAGGTCTCAGAAAGCACAGGGCATGAGCTGTCCTCAGGGGCAGTGCTTACCGGGAAGGAGCAACCCCAACAAGGTTTGGGCCCAGCCCTCGGAACAGGGAGCGCACACCTTCCTTCTCCAGGATGGTCCTGCAGGAGGGAGTGAGCACAGGAATCAGCAGCAGGACCAGGCTGGGGCTCTCATGTTCCCCCTCCTTCTCTGTTCTAACTAGTACTTCTTGGAGCTTCCTTTCCCCACTTCCTATTCTTTTTTCTGCCCTACTCTTACTTTCTCTCCAATCACTTCTCTCTTTCAGTCACTTCTTCCTATTTTTCCTGATACCATCACTCTGGGTCTGATCAAACCACTAGCTGAGAAATTTCTCACAGTCCCAAAAGCTACCTGGCAGACTCAGAGTTCAAAGCACAGATCAGCTGTCAGTAGATGGCATTTCCCACTGCACTTGTGGTTTCCAGACCTTCAGCTCAAGTGCTACCACCATGTCTCTCTCTCCCCCAACACCTGATGGCCAAAACTTCTCCACCCTTCTGCTGACATTGTTCTGTCCTACTCACCTCAGTAACTTGAGCATTCCAGGAGATGCTGGGGTGCTGTTCACCAGCCTCACACTCATCCCTGGCAGCTGTAACTCTGAGAGGCACAGAGGCCGCAGTGTCAGCTGGGAGGACTGCAGACGTGTCTTCACCACTTCCAGGGGACAGGTCAAGATGGCTCCAGCTGTGCCACCACATCTAAAGCACAACAGCACATGTAAGAATGACCTCTGAGAAGGGCACTAGCTCTGACCCTGCTCATCCACAACCTCTCCCCTCTAGGACAGAAGGCTAGGTGCCCCTGCCTGCATCACTGTGGTGGGCTGAAAATTCCCCCCAACACTAAAGTTGCCAGACCAGCCCAGTTGGAAGCAAATGAAGCTGTATTGACAAGCAAAACTGCAACCTACAATGAAATGCAATAAATATGTACAAAAGGCACAGTATTTACAATATTTACAGGTATTTACAATTCATAAAGAGCACAAGAACATCCCTGGCCAAAAACCAGGGGAGCTAATAGGTTCCCACTCCCTGTCCCCCTCCCTTGCCACCCTGAACACAAAGGGACACAAGGAGAGCAGAGGGTTATGTTGTTAGACTTAGCCAAAACAATGCAGCCAAGGTCAAGCAGAAGCCAACACAGCACAAAGTTAGTATCTCCCACAGCAAAGAAGCCAAAAGAGAGAGATACTGTTTTCATTACCAGCTTATGTTAGTCATCATTATTTTCCTTTTTACACCCAGTGGTGATTTATTTACATTTTACTACTTTCTGTTCAAGATCTGTGGAAAATTTTAAAGGTACAGCCTAAAACTACCACAATCACACATGACCTTCTGCTCTGACACTGATTAACACAGTAAGGGCTTTAGCTTGGGTCATCTCCTGGCAGCCTTGCTCTGAAAACAGCACTTGCTGTTTGGGACAAACAGACCCAAGTCCACAGCGACTCAGCAGACCCTCAGCTCAAAGCTGCTGATCTTTTCACTCAGAATTTCCCAGAGCAAACATTTTGCTGCCCAGCCTTGCTGCAATGCCTTCTGCTCACATCATCAGGCACCATGCCTCAAACTCCCCACAGCAGCACTGGCTCAGAAGGAGGCAGCAGGAAACTCTCCCACCCCTCAGCCTGCCTGTGTCTTCAACACAGGCGATCCTGCTTTTAGCAGGGGGGTTGGATGTGATGATCTCTGGAGGTCCCTTCCAGCCTGTATATACTGTGGTAAGTCATTCAGCCCTGCATCTGCAAGACCCCAAAAGCCAGGCACACCTCCAGCCCCATCCGCCCTGGCCTTTGGCAGACAGAAGCTATCTTTGGGACTCAGGAATCACAGAATCATCCCCATCAATCACTCCAGCCCACGCTGAGAGAACACGGAGCCCTTTTTCACTTTCTGCCACCCAGGGACAAGTCAAAATTGCTATGTTCAGTTCTCAGCTTCTGCCTCTTCAAATCCTTCGACTAACAGCTCTGTTCTAGAGGATGCTCAGTACCAGAAGGACTGTTTTGAGATGAATTTGCATGGAACAACGATGCAAGAGGCTTTGATGAACAGTTGTTCACATCTGCTACAGCCTTTGAGGCTTACAAAACCCCTCAGTCTGCTCCAGAGAAAGAAGAGCCATCCAAAGAACCCCAAGATATCAGGGGGGAAAAAAGTACACTAACAAAATTACAGATGATGGAACAGGACAGCACATGGCTGGAATTCTGAAGAATTCTTTTGGATAGGTCTGCAGAGCTCACCATGCACAACACCGCTCCCACAGTCTCTGCTCCTGGGGCTTCTCCATTTATTATTGCCTGCAGCTTAAGAGAAAAAACCAGAGGCCTGGATACTGCAGTGAAGTCCAAAAGCTGGGGATATGGCAGCTGGAAGGTTCTGCAGCTAACAATGCCAGCAACTAGTTATGCTCCTCCATTGCACTCATGCTGCTTGGTCAAGCCCTGTGCAGATTTCTGCAGTGGTGATGACTTGAAGAGTGTCTAATCTGCAGCAATTTCCCTCAGGAGCTATGCTGAGTGGTGGAACATGACAAAAGAACTTAGCTTGGGCTCAAGAAGCAAGCCAAAGCAAAGCAGTAAATGTCCTGGCTCAGGTTCTCTGGATGAAGAAGTTTATCACACACACCAAGACAGCCCATGTAATGATCCAGAGGGCAAATGAGGCAGGGCCTTCTTTTACAAATACCATGTTGATTCTTCCCATGTTTATTTAGGGGTGCAACAGTCCTGTTCTTTATTTTAGTTTCTACTAACTGACCTGATACAAGCTCCAGACTTTCAGGCCAGAAGTTTTCAGGACCAGAAGTATAGTTTTCAGTTCAGGAGAAAATGTGTAGATTCATAGAATGGTTTGGGTTGGAAGGGACCTTAAAGATCACCCAGTTCCAGGCCCCCTGCCATGGGCAGGGACACCTCCCAGTAGCCCAGGTTGCTCAAGGCCTCATCCAACCTGGTCTTGAACACCTCCAGGGAGGGGGCATCCATGGAGAGCCAGTAGGGGCTCTCAGCTTGCTGCCCTGAGGCAAGACACAAATGACACACCAGGACACCCTGTGGAAACCAAGGGGAGTTGGCACAGGAGGACGACAGGGCCAGCCCAGCTGAAGTGCTTCTATGCAAATGCACGCAGCTTGGGCAACAAACAAGATGAGTTAAGGGCCACCGTGATGCTGGGACGCCATGACATAGTGGGCATCACTGAAACTTGGTGGGACGACTCCCACGACTGGAACGTAGGGATAGACGGGTATAAGCTTTTTAGGAAGGATAGGCAGGGAAGGAGAGGAGGAGGTGTTGCCCTCTATGTCAACAACCAGCTGGAATCAGCAGAACTCCACCTGGGGAGGCATGATGAGTCGGTTGAAAGTTTATGGGTTAGAATTAAAGGCAAGGCAGGGGAAGGAGATATTACTGTGGGGGTCTCCTACAGGCCACCTGACCAGCAGAACCAAGCAGATGAGGCCCTCCACAGGCAAATAGAAGCGGCTTTCAGGTCACAAGCCCTGGTCCTCATGGGGGATTTCAACCACCCTGACATCTGTTGGAGGGACAACACAGCAAGGCATCAGCAATCCAGGATGTTCCTGGACTGCATAGAAGACAACTTCCTCCTCCAAATGGTAGAGGAACCAACAAGAAAAGGTGCTACGCTGGACCTTGTTCTCACCAACAGGGAAGGGCTGGTAACAAATGTGAGGCTCAGAGACGGCCTTGGCTGCAGTGACCATGAAGCAGTTGAATTTAATATCCTCAGGGCAATCAGGAGGACATATTCTAAGCTTACGACCCTAGACTTTAGGCGTGCAGACTTCGATCGCTGCAGGGATCTGCTAGCCAAAGTGTCGTGGGATGAAGCCCTGGAGGGAAGAGGGACCCAGGACAGCTGGTCAGTATTCAAGGACCACCTCCTCTGTGTCCAGGAGCTATGTATACCTACAAGGAGAAAAGCAGGAAGGAATGCTAGGAGGCCTGCCTGGATGAACAAGGAGCTGCTGGACACACTATCACTTAAAAAGAAACTCTACAGGAAGTGGAAGGAAGGACAGATAGAACAGGGGGTATATAAGGAAGCTGCCCGAGCAGCAAGAGGCCTGGTTAGGAAAGCCAAAGCAGAGTTTGAACTGAATCTAGCCAGGGGGTTAAAGGGAACACTAAGAATTTCTATAGGTATATTAATGGCAAGAAGAAGACCAGGGAAGGTGTGGGCCCCCTCAGAAAGGAAAGTGGTGAATTAGTCACTAGTGATGTGGAAAAGGCTGAGGTACTCAATCACTTCTTTACCTCAGTCTTCACTGCAAGGGCCTCCAGCCACACTCCTGGTGTCATGGCAGACGATGCCAGGGACGGGGAGGAAGAACTGCCCATCATAAGTGAAGCACAGGTTCGTGATCACCTGAAGAACCTGAAAGTGTTCAAGTCCATGGGACCCGACGGGATACACCCACGGGTGCTGAGAGAACTGGCAGATGAGGTTGCCAAGCCCCTCTCTATTATATTCCAGAAGTCATGGCAGACTGGGGAAGTCCCCACAGACTGGAAAAGGGGAAACATTGCTCCCATTTTCAAAAAGGGCAAGAAGGAGGAACCAGGGAACTACAGGCCAGTCAGTCTCACCTCTGTGCCCGGAAAGATCATGGAGCAGATCCTCCTGGAGGCACTAATGACTCAGAAGAATAGTGAAGAGGTGATTGGGAATAGTCAGCATGGCTTTGCCAAGGGCAAATCCTGCCTGACAAACCTGGTGGCCTTCTATGATCAGGTGACAGCATTAATAGATGAGGGGCGAGCAACTGATGTCGTTTACCTGGACTTGAGCAAAGCCTTCGACACTGTCCCGCACCACCTCCTGGTCTCCAAGCTGGCGACACATGGGTTTGATGGGTGGACCACTAGATGGATAAAGAATTGGCTTGATGGCCGCACCCAAAGAGTGGCTGTCAACGGGTCCATGTCCCAGTGGAGGCCAGTGACAAGCGGAGTCCCTCAGGGATCAGTCTTGGGACCTGTCTTGTTCAACATCTTTGTGGGTGACATGGACAGTGGCATCGAGTGCACCCTCAGCAAGTTTGCTGGTGACACCAAGCTGTGTGGTGCAGTGGACACCCTGGAGGGAAGGGATGGCATCCAGAGGGACCTGGACAGGCTGGAGAGGTGGGCACAAGCCAACCTCATGAGCTTCAACAAGACCAAGTGCAGGGTCCTGCATCTGGGTCGAGGCAATCCCAGGCACAAATCCAGGCTGGGCAGGGACTGGCTGGAGAGCAGCCCTGAGGAGAGAGACTTGGGGGTGCTGGTGGACGAGAAGCTCGACATGAGCTCTCAATGTGCGCTTGCAGCCCGGAAAGCCAATCAGATCCTGGGCTGCATCAGGAGAAGTGTGACCAGCAGGTCAAGGGAGGTGCTTCTCCCCCTCTACTCAGCTCTGGTGAGACCCCACCTGGAGTACTGCATCCAGTTCTGGAGCCCATATTACAGGAGAGATGTGGACGTGCTGGAGCCTGTCCAGAGAAGGGCCACGAGGATGATCAGAGGGCTGGAGCACCTCTCCTATGAGGACAGACTGAAGGAGTTGGGGCTGTTCAGTCTGGAGAAGAGAAGGCTCCCAGGTGACCTCATTGTGGCTTTCCAGTATCTGAAGGGGGCCTACAGGAAGGCTGGGGAGGGACTTCTCAGGATCTCAGGTAGTGATAGGACTAGGGGGAATGGAATGAAGCTGGAAATGGGGAGATTCAGGCTAGATGTGAGGAAGAAGTTCTTTACCATGAGAGTGGTGAAGCCCTGGAATGGGTTGTCCAGGGAGGTGGTTGAGGCCCAGTCCCTGGAGGTGTTTAAGACCAGGCTGGATGAGGCTCTGGCCAGCGTGATCTAGTGTAGGGTGTCCCTGCCCATGGCAGGGGGGTTGGAACTAGATGATCCTTGTGGTCCCTTCCAACCCTGACTGATTCTATGATTCTATGATTCTATGATCCACAACTTCCCCGGGCAACCTGTTCCAGTGTCTCACCATCCTCACTGTAAAGAATTTCTTCCTAACCTCCAGTTTCAATCTGTCCTCCCCAAGCTTCAACCCATTCCCTCTCATCACTACAAGCCCTTGTAAAAAGTTCCCAGGCTTCCTGTAGGCCCCCTTGAATACAGTGATGACAGATCAAGATGTCTAAGAAGCCTGAATAAAGCAGCTTCAACTTCTTCTCTACAAGCTGAGCAAACACTGCAACAGGACAGCATTTAGAGTAGCAATTGCTAAAGATTTTCCTCTCTAGTAGCATTAAAAGGAGGCCCAACTTCATGGAATGTTTTCATACCTCAGTTCTTAAAGATGTCCTGACCTGGATATTAATTTGAAGCCCTGCCTCCAGTATATACAAAGGTTTCTTGAGTTGAGGTTCTTCAAGCTACTGAAAACAGAGAAGAATTTTAAAGAAAATATATGAGTTAAAGGGTTAAATGACCACCTCAGTGTGGTGGTCATTTAATCAGCTGTCAGAGCTCAGGGGGACCTCTGAGCCACTCTGGCTCAGTGTCCAGACCAAAGAGGATTTTTCAGGATGCTTTATCACACACCACATAATGATAAGCTGCTTACACTGTATGAAAGGCACAGGCCTCCAAAATCCTCCTGCTTCAGAAGGAATGGAGAATTACTTACTCTTGTCACAAATAATTGTTTTTCAGCACAATGCTGATGAAGGCTGAACTGAACAAAACCTCCTCAGAACAAACATTTTAACATCAGCAGGCACAAGAGCTCCACGGCTATGGATATTAGTAACAGCTGATGAAGGAGACTTCATACACAGGTTTAAATACTTAAGAAACATTGGGCAACTGGGGAAATCCAGTGTCCAGTTCTGGGCCCCTCAATTTAAGAAGGACATTGAGACATTTGAGCATGTCCAGAGAAGGCAACGAGGCTGGGGAGAGGCCTTGAGCACAAGCCCTGTGAGGAGAGGGCTGAGGGAGCTGGGGTTGTTTAGCCTGGAGGAGGCTCAGGGGAGACCTTATTGCTCTCTACAACTACCTGAAAGGCGGTTGTAGCCAGGAGGGGGTTGGTCTCTTCTCCCAGGCAACCAGCACCAGAACAAGAGGACAGTCTCAAGCTGTGCCAGGGGAAGTTTAGACTCAAGATGAGAAGAAAGTTCTTCACTGAGAGAGTTGTTAGCCATTGGAATGGGCTGCCCGGGGAGGTGGTTGAGTCGCCGTCCCTGGAGGCATTCAAGAGGGGACTGGATGTGGCACTTGGTGCCATGGTTTAGTAGTCATGAGGTCTGTGGTGACAGGTTGGACTTGATGATCTTCAAGGTCTCTTCCAACCTTGGTGATTCTGTGATCTACCAGGACTTAAAAGCGCATGTTTGTAATCATCTATGCTGCTAAGGTTATAGAGTTGCTATGACTTGAGATTTCTGCCAGAAGAGAATTATGGAATCAGACCCTACAGACTTACAAGACACTCTGTACTGAGCAGTCCTGGGGGGCTGTGCACTACATTGTTGTTGGGTTGGGGTTTTTTTGGTTGGTTGGTTGTTTTTTTGTTTTGTTTTGGTTCATTTGTTTGTTTTGGGCTTTTGGGGGCGGTTTGGTGTTTTGTTGGTGTGTGGGGGGGGGGTTGTTTGTTTGATGGAACTTACCCAACAAAAGCTGGATTCACAAAGGCAACTACACTTCAGCTCTGCGAAAGTGAGCCTGATCTCACCAACCCACACTTAAAGCCCCAGGACTGACTTCAGCATAGATGATAAGTGGATTAAAATCAGACCACAAAAACTCAAAAAGGGAAAAGAAAATACCAGCCCCACTCTTTTCCTGCCCTGAAACCAGCTGTCAGTAAAGGATCAAACTGCTGTGGTCCAGCAGAAGTCTAGAAATGTCACTTTAGAAGAGACCTAACAATTTCAGGTTTTTCTCCCAACAGGCAGGGGGTAACATTTGACCCTCAATAAAATCCATAGGTGACAAAGATTGTCACAGTACTGAGCACAGCTGACTAGCAAATAACGAAAACCCACCAAGGCTCCTTATGCTCAGCTTAAACAGGCTGGTTTAACAAAACCAGATCCCTGAAGTCATTACTCTAGGGGCAGGAACAAAAGCAATTCCTTCAAAATACGATGAAGAGCAGCAGCTGCCAGCCAGTCCAAGATGTACTCCCAGAGCAAAGCGGTGGCAAAAAGAGCTAACTGGAGGAGGCAGAGAATTTTATCTCACCAAACAGCGCCTGCTTTCAGCTTTTCAAAGGCAGATTGGAAAGGTTGAGGTGGCAGAAAGAGAGGATGGATTGAGAGAAGTACAAACCCCACCATTAACATTTTTTCCATGCTCTTAACAGAACAGGAAAACATCTGCAGTTCACCACTATTCTGCCCAGGACACAGGCACATAAAGATCACCTCCAGAAGAGTGAGACTAAAACTCAACTCCCAGTGCCCTGGAAGCATGCCACAATTTTCATCTCGGGGATCTCCTCAACCTGCTCCAAACATATTCAATGAAAAGCTGCATGACAGCCTTCAATGAATTATTTTTCATCCATATTTTTAAATGCTCCCTGGACACACAAAATGCTTTCACCCTCCAAGAGCCTGGGGCAGAGTCCTAGAGATTAACAGCCCCCTATGCTCTTGTTGAACAAACCTCTCAAGTTTCACTTGATGGTTCTCAGTTTTCCTCCTAGAAGCTGAAGTGAACAACTGGTCCTTCATCAATGAGACTCATTCCATTTAGAATGAAAATTTAGATAGAAACTATCCACTGCAGTAATAATTTGAACTTCTTATCCCTCTGTTATTAATTTTATTAATCTCTTGGGTTTTAGGTAAGGACAATTACTTAACTGGATACAGACTGACAAAGCTTCCACTATCAACACTCCTGTCATTAGCCAAGCTTTTATAAGGTTTTTCAGGAACTCAAGTGGAAAACAAGGATTAGGAAAAGCTTAAGAAGAGAGCTAAGAAATATGGAAAAATATTTTAGGAAAGGCTAAGCTGTAGTGGTTGTATAGTTCAAAGGGTAAAATAATAAAAGGAGAGTAACAGATACAAAATAACACTGGAAACAGAGCAAGTGCATATAAGCAAATACCAGCACAGTGCAACATCTTCATTAGCTGCAGAGATGGGAAAGTCACTAATTAAGAGCAATTAAACACTGTGGCTTATTGCACATGCTACACTGAGGCCCTCACTGTCACAGGGCAAATACTCCAACAGGTTGGTGGAATTTGGAAAGAAATTAGGTGGCTCTCTAGGAAAGGGAACTCTGGAGCTACTCGGTGAAGTCCAGAGGACCAAATCTGCTGCATTAGGACATCGTAAGCTCGAAGCTCATTGTTTTGAGACTTCAATGATGAACGCTTTCTAAAGAGAGGAAGCGAGAAAGGACTTGCTCAAGGGCACCCTGCAAATCCAGAGGCACTGCTGAACGCCTGACTCACCAGAATCAGCTGCACTATTTAAAGCCAGAGAAGACATGCAGGAATGTCAGACGCTCCATGAAGGGCTGGCTGCCCTCCGAAAGACAATGATGCTGCAGCGTTTGCTCCACTGAAATCCTCATGACGCCTTTCATTCCCCCATTCAGCACCCCACTTCCCTTACTCTCCAGACCCCGGTAAGCTCATGCTGGACGAAACACCAGGTGAAGGCCCCACGACTCTCAGGGGAGCTCCACTTCTTCACAGCCTGCACAGCCACGGTCAGCCCGGCGCTGCGTGGCGATGCGACACCAGCGCTTTCATCTGAACGCGGCACAGCCGAGAAAACGCGGGGCAAGATTCTGGGAAGCAGGCAGCGCCTGGCGTGGGGCAAGGCAGGGTTTCCTCCCTCTCCCCCGCCGCCCCGGCTCTTTAGCAGCCACTGCTGGAAGTGCGGCCCCACAGTTCCCGGTGCAAAGTGCGGCCGCGACTCCGGGACGGGCAGGCCGCGGCGAGGCCAAGTCGGGGCGGCGGCCGGAGAGAGTACAGAGGATAGGTGGGAGGAGCAGGGGATGGGAGCCCAGGCTGGATCGCGGGGAGAGCGCACAGTAGCCGCGGGTCCCGGGGGAAGGGGACTGGTGGCGAGCCCGGTAAGGCCTCGCGTCCAAGGCAGCCTCGGGCCTCGCCGGCGGCATGTCCCTGGACAGGGACCTCCACTCACCCTCCGGCGACCAGGTGAAGCAGGATACTGTGCTGCTGCATGGCGCAGCTCTGCCGTGCTGCCACCCACGCTCCGCGCCGCCGACTGCCGCCTGGCCCGCCCGCGCCCCGCGCATTGGCTCCCGCGCCGCCGGAGGAGGCGCCCGGGCGGCGGCAGCGCGAAGGGCCGACCGGAGGGCCCGGCAGCCTGCAGGCGTCGTGAGGTCAGAGAGCGAAGTCACGGGTCTGACAAGGCAAGGAACGAGCGAGTGACAGTCAAAAGCACACAGGTCCTAACAAAACAGGGAACAACTGGTGAAGGACCATAGGTCTAAAGAGCAAGGAGGTAAGAAAAGCCTCGAAAGAGACCATATACATTTGTCAAAATAAGTAGGTTTGGTGGTTATAGACTCACTAACTTTAGTTTTTGTCACTGGTCCCCATCAGGCCCAGGACCTTGAGCAGGGTACTGGCTACCATCAAACTCAAACGATTTTCCGGGTGGAAAATCAGAGAATCCCTTTATAATCACACGTGTAGAGGGATGAACACTGAAGGAGCTGACATTTCTACGCTTTATCTGAAGCCATCACACGCTTTTCGGTTAAACGTAAAGCAAGTAATAGCAGCCCACCAGCCAGCTGAACGAGTGCTGCTCACTAACACGTTTGTCTATTACTGCTGGGGCATCACTTCACTGTATGGCATGGACATGTCCTATACGCACCGCTTCGCTCTGGCGGCGGGGGCCAGCCAGGGACGTTTCCGCCACCAGCGCTGGGCCACCGCAAGAGCACCGTGCTCGGAAACCGGCCGCGCAGACACGGACCTCTGTCCCTTTAAGACACTGTCTCGGCGCTCGCCGGTTGCCTGGCCCTTTAAGAGTTGGCCCTGCCCATCACCCCGTCAGGCCAGCGAGCTTCGGCAGCTCTAGGTACGGTGTCAGGCGGGGGAAGTCGCGCTGTTTCCCACCGCCCGTGTGGGCTGGGACCGGGGACCAGGCACCCGGGTGACTGGCGGGGGCGCGGGGCTCCGCTGGGGGCTGTGGCCTTTGATGTCCTCGCCCGGCCGGGCGGGGGCTGGGGCAGGGCGGAGGGAGCTGGCGCGGATGCGGCATGTCTCTGAGCCCGGTGCCGGCCTGGCCCGGCTTGGGGCCGAGCTCGGGGCCGCCCTGTCCGGCTAGGCGGCGGGCAGTGGTCGGTCTTTGCCCGCAGGCTCCCGGGCCCATAGGGCAGGAGGGCCTGGTGGGTGGCAGCTAGGTTGGGGCCCGGGGCCCCCGGCAGACGATTGCTTCGCCTGGTGTTCACTTGGTGTCTCTGCGGCCCCAGGGCCAGGTGCAGGCCTGCTGGGGTTTGGCGCTGAGCCTCCCTCTCTGCCTGGCGCCATGGCCATGAGGGAGCTGGTGGAACCGGAGTGCGGGGGCTCCAACCCCCTGATGAAGCTGGCTGGCCACTTCACCCAGGACAAAGCCTTGCGACAGGAAGGACTTCAGGGCCCACGGGCGTGGACCCCTGGGGCTCCCGGAGCTGCAGCTGTGAGTGTTGAGGGTCGCTGGGGTTTGGATGTGGGCCCTGCCCGCACCTGGGTCAGCGCGGGTGTGGGGTGTGCTGGCTGGAGGGGTGTGTGGGTGAGCAGCGTGGAGCACCTGTTGCTGCAAATAAGTGCAATGTTGCTCTTTTTCTCCTGGAGGGGAGGCCGTGGGATCACCCGGGTTGTCCTGCAGGACTGTGGGGTGAGAACCTGCTTGTGAAAGCTGGGTTTATGGGCACCCAGAGGATGTTGGTGGCTGCCTTACTCTCACAGGCCCTAACCCTGAAAGCGGTGTGTGGCCGTTGGGCAATAGCACTTAAAGCGTTCCTGCTCCTTCAACTTCCATGACAGCAGGCAGCTAATGAAAACACTGACAGCCTCAGCTCAAGGCAGGTGTAAGCTAATTGCATCCTGCAATGTGCGTTGGGGAGAGGTATGGGGTCAAAGCTGTTGGGATAATTGTGCATTAATTCCTGTAGGTATCCAAACCACTGGATGTGGCCACTGAAGATGAGGTAAGAGCAAACTGATGCATCTCTTTACTGCTGTTATCATCAACACTGTTAGCTGTTTTTCTTCTTAGTATTAAACCTTCCTTCTGACAAGCCCATTTCTTTCTCTCATTCTGTGTGGCTCTGCTTGTTCACTTCTGTCGTGTGTTTGTAATCTGTATCTGTCATTGGCAGCTGGTTGGAGAGTTCCTGCAAGAGCAGAATGCCCCTTTACTGTCCCGTGCACCTCAGACCTTTAAGATGGATGACCTGCTGGCTGAGATGCAAGAGATTGAACAGTCAAGCTTCCGACAGGCCCCCCAGCGAGGTAAGGGGAGCCAGGGTAGGTGTGGAGCTGGAAAACATCTTGGTGTTTGGTTAAGCTCTTAGCAGAGTGGCTCTCATCTATTTAGCACTTATTGTATCTGGAGTATTGTTTCCAGCTTTGGGCTTCCTAGTATGTGGGCATACTGGAACCACTCACATGGAGGTGTTCAAGGAGTGGAATATGTGGAATCAGAGGCTGAGGGAGCTGGGTTTACTCAGCCTGGGGGAGAGGGGCCAAAGTGGCAGGAACACACAGAGTGTCTGGTTGTTCTCTGCAGCAGCCCCAGCTAGGATCTTATGAATAGGGGAACTGACTAGGTGTAGAGAAACATTTCTTCCACTGGAGAAGTGGTGGAAAGTTACCAGGCTTGGACAAGTTCAAGAGCTACTTAATGAATGCCCTGAATAACCTGACCTCTAGCTTTAGTGCTAACCTGCTGAAAGAACACCAGCAACTTCTAGAGATCTCTTTCAAGTAGAATCTTTCTGTGATTTTACTTTAATGAAGGGAAAGATCAGAGATGATGGGCATTAGTCTGGACCACTTAAATCATGCCTTTGAGTCCACCAGTCCTTATTTCTGTGGTGGTGGTGTGTGGTGTTTTGTTTTTCTTCCTTTTTCTCTCCTTTTAGCTCCTGGTGTGGCAGACCTGGCACTGTCTGAAAACTGGACCCAGGAATTCTTGGCTACAGCAGCTGATGCTGGTGATGTCTCTTCAGATTACAATGAGGCTGATTGGTCACAGGAGTTCATTGCTGAAGTGACAGGTGAAGGGTCCCTTCTAGAGTGACTGTTGGGATGTTGCCTAGTCACATGCTTGCATGTAGTGGAGATTTGCTGAGTGGAATATTGGAAGAAGGTTTTGGGCCTAGCAGTCAATGTTGACTGTAGCAGCTTTAACAAGGGGAAGGGGGGAAAAAAGGGCTACTTTAGGGAAAAATGTGGTGCTGAAGCTTTTTGCTCAGGTGTAAATATCTTCTATTTTTAGCTTAGGTTACTTAGAGAACTTAGGAGAAGCAGCCTATTCCAAATGCTTTTATCAATGGGATATGATTCAGCTGATACAGATTCTGGATGTGGTCTGGCTCTGCTCTCTCTAAAGGCTAAATTTGTCCTTGTTACAAAGGTCAATATTGTGTAGTTGCATTGGCCAAATACTTAGTTGGCACCTTGGAAGTGAATGTTTCTGGCTCAAAGGTTACACTTTCTGTTCCAAGTTACCAGTTCATTTAAGAAGCCATTCTGTGTATAGAACTGGGGCTGGAATGGGGTCCTCTTACCATCCATGACTTCATCTGGAAGTCTTAAGATGTGAATAGATGTAACTCTCTTCTCCAGAAGTGGCCACTGTAGAGTCAGGCAGTCCCATTCTTTAGCCTTCACTCTTTATAGTTTTGGAAACGCAAATCAGCATTTAAAAAGGTCTTTGAGAAAGTTGTGATAAAACCTAGTGCTTTGTAGGCTCTGCTTTTGACAGAGCCTTGCTACTTTTCTTGACTTACATGGTATCTCATGTGGAAGAGATGAAGAAGTTGTGAAATTAATGCAGGAAATCATAAGATGATTAGCACCACTGTGATATCAGTATAGTGCAAAGCCTGAACCTGTGAGGTCACACAAGCAGGGTGCAAGAATAACCATAACCCTGTGGCTGAAATGCAAAGGAAGAGTTTGTTTTTATCTTGTGAACCAGGGGATCTCTGAAGCAGCACCTGGGCAGAGGCTTGCTAGTTGGAACATGGGACACTGCTAGAGAAATACCCTGCTGCTTTCACCTGACAGTGGGGATTTTGCAGGCCTGGCATGTTTGTTGGATAAGGTGCTCCTGGGCCTATCACAAGTCTGTTTTCTAAACAGATCTTTTACTTGGCAGGCACACAAAATTGTCATCAGTACCATGTCTGGTTTTTGGCATTTCAGCTGCTCACTTGAGCATGTTTGCAGTCCTAGAACCTTAGAGGTTTTCTCCAACCTTAATGATTCTATGATCATTAAGACTGCCAGCCCAGCACTACCATGCCCACTAAACCATCTCCCAAAGTCACATGCCTACATGTTTTTTGAATACCTCCAGGGATGATGGCTCCACTTTCCCAGGCAGCCTCTTCCAATGTCTGACCACTCTTGCCATGAAGTTTTTCCCGACATCCAACCTAAACCTTCCCTGGTGCAACTTGAGGCTATTTTCTCTCATCCTATCCCTTCTTACAAGGGAGAGGAGAACAATCCACACCTGGCTCCAACTCCTTCCAAGGAGTTGTAGAGAGTGAGAAGGTCCCCCCCCCCAGCCTCCTTATCTCTAGACTAAACAGGTCCAGTTCCCTCAGCTGCTCCTTACCAGACCTGTTCTCCAGACCCTTCACCAGCTTCCTTGTCCTTCTCTGGACTCACTCCAGCAACAAAATGTACTTTGTGTGGTGAGGGCCCCAAAACTGAACTCCGCAGTCAAAAAAAGTGTGGCTTCACCAATGTGAATACAGGGCCACAATCGCTTCCCCTCATCCTGCTGGTCATACTATTGCTGATCCAGGCCAGGATGGTGGTGGTCTTCTTGGCCACCTGGGCACACTCTGGCTCATCTTCAGCTGGCTGTCAATCAACAGTTCTAAGTGGGCAGCTTTCCAGCTGCTCTTCCCCAAGTCTGGAGTGTTCATGGGGTTGTGACCCAAGTGCAGGTCCCAGCACTTGGCCTTGTTAAACCTCATCCAGCTGGCCTCAGCCCACTGAGGCTTGTCCAGGTCCCTCTGCAGAGCCTTCTTACCTTTGAGCAGATCAACACGCCCTGGCAGCTTAGTGTCATCTGCAAGCTTACAGAGGGAGCACTCAGTCCCCTCAGTGAGCTGTCTTTTTCCCACAGAACCTTTTGGCTCAGAATAAAGAAGCAACAAGCACAAGCAATCTTTCTTTGAAGGGGTCTTCTCTGGATGTTAGCTAATGGTGTGTAAAGTGGAGAGAGCAATCTGCAGTCAATGTGAGTGGTAGGCAGCCTGCCTTACTCATCTCTCCATTGCCTGCAGATCCGCTGTCTGTGTCTCCTGCCAAGTGGGCAGAAGAATACCTAGAGCAGTCAGAGGAGAAACTGTGGCTGGGGGAAGCAGAAGACCAGGCTTTGGCAGATAAATGGTGAGTTTGTTTTCTCAGCACTGGGTATTTCTGCTGCTCCCTTGAGTGAGGGAAGCTTGGGAAGGGGACAGCAATGCACTGTGGCTGGAGTCTTTTTGAGTCATTTAACACAGGTTGATGTTCTCAGGCCTTTGGTTTCAGAGCAAGGAGGAAACAATGCCTGGGGCCTGGAGTTTTTAAAGAGATCCTATCTTTGCTGTTTCCCAGTTCCAGAAAGACACTCTGGTCATGTAGGCTAACCTAAGCTCATGGCTAATGCAAAGTTCCCTACAGGGATTTCAGCACTCAGTTCAGGAGCTCCTTATCAAGCTTCCCCCAGAATGCTTTTTCAGATTTAGAGATCTCAAGTGCTCAACTCCTACTTGTAAACTTCCACCACTTCATTACTACTATCTGAAAAACCACATTCAGCCTTTCCTCTGGTTGTTTCCAGATCCAGCCTTCCAGACATTACTTTCATGTGTTTTTGTGTGCTAAATAAGAGTTGTCTGCTATGAACCTTCTCTGTATAGCTACCTGCTGGCTGCAGTCAAGTTTTTCAAGTAAAGTAGCAAGACACAAGCAATTTGGGCCTCTTGGGTCTTTCCCTAAAAGAAACTTTGCATATTTGGATTCTTCTTCCTCCTAGCTCTTGCCTTTTCTGATGCCCTTCTGCAAATGTGGACATTCCTGAATTACTGCTGCCAGTTCCAAAGGCTTCACCAAGGCTGGTTGTAGTAGTAACACCTGGAGTTCATCCTGTCCTGCTGTAAGCTAGATAACATGTTAAGTTGTGCACTTGCTATCAGCCTTCATCTCTTTGCAGAGCTGATGCTTCTCCAATACCCTATTCTCTTCCATGAGCATGACCTACTTTCTTTGTTCCTAGATAGGTGACCTTGGTTTGGTAGTGCTCAAACTTGCAATGTCTGGTAGCATGGGAGCTTGCCAAGGAATCCAGACCCTTCTGCAGAACTGGGCTGGCACTCTAATTAGTCACTTGCATATCTAGGAGTAATTTTTAGCAGGTGGATAAAGGTATTGAATCACTTGAGAGCCCCAGAGTCTCTGAGGAGGCATTGTATCCCTCAGTATGTTGTTTGGCCCATTGTGGAAGTGGTTGTTAGTGGAAGAGTTTGCTGCTGCCTGGTACCTGACTCTCTTTTCCTGCCTCTGAACACAGGTATGAGGAATATCAGCCTGAGGATGATCTGAAGAAAACTGTTAGTGATTTTGTCTCTAAAGTGGATGACCCAAAACTCAAGAATTCTGAGGTGAGAAGTTCCTTGACTGGGGCTGACAGATGTGAAAAAGGGATATGGGGAATGAGAAGGGGACATAAAGCCTCCTGCTGTGCTGCATTTCCATGAGTTTCTATCAATCAGTGAAAACAGACCTGCAATCCACTCTAGATACTGGCCACCTCTACCATGCAGCTCTGAAGTCCTGTCCTCCCCATCTCTTTGGGCCTTTTTTGCTGACATTGCAGAGACACGTCCTCTTAGAGCAGGGGGCATGGGCAGGGGGCTTGCTGGCAAAGCAGCTGCTCAGCTCCACCCTTATCTCCTTTCTCTGCCACAGTTCCTAAAGTTTGTGCGCCAGATCGGAGATGGGAGGGTATCGATCGAAGCTAATCAGGTGACCCACAGAGACCAGGATCAGGCAGAGCAGTGGGCAACTGAGTTTATACAGCAGCAGGTAGGAGCCCCAGCCCTTATGTGCCAGAGCCCAGGAGGAAAGCTTTTTGCCACAGTGCTCACCCTGGGAGCGAGGGAGAATGGCAAGTCCATCTCTGAGCTGTGGCCTAGCCTGGGGGAGGTGAGGGAGGCTGTTAGGCTCTCCTTAGCAGAGTCTAGCCAGGGGCTGGGGATGAGTTTGGGTAGTGTGAGTGTTCTCTCCTGTAGCACCCGGGAGGAAAGACATGCCCCAGTGAACTCTGTTTCACTGTGTGCAGTCAGTTCTTGTTGATGGGGAGGAGGGGTCATCACAGACCCCAGCTGCTGTTGTGGGATGTGGCCTGATGCTGCCAAACTCTAAAAAGAAAGGTGTATTTCTGTTTTCAACCTCCCAGGGGGCATCCGATGCCTGGGTGGATCAGTTTGCGCCATCTGGGAACATGTCAACCCTTGATATGGAATTTGAGCAGGCAAAGACTGCTGTGGAGGTAAAGCTGGCAGAGGAGGAGGGCTAGGGTGCCGACTGAGAGCCTCTGCTAGGGTTTCCTCTCCTTTGCATGCTTTGAGGAGGGCTAGAAGTGTTTTGGAAGGTGTTCTCTGGTGTGCCTGTAAGAGCTCAGTTTGTGATTTGAGGCACCTTAGTCACATTCTGTTCTCCATTCAGTCAGATGTGGACTTCTGGGACAAACTCCAGGCAGAATGGGAGGAAATGGCCAAGAGAGATGCAGAGGCTCACCCTTGGCTCTCTGATTATGAAGAACTCAGCTCTTCATCATATGACAAGGTAATGTATCTAACAGGCTCTCAGTCCTGGCACTGTGCTTTGGAGGGGACTGGTGGCAGTTTGTCTTCCTCACAGATGAGTTCCACAGACCCTGCTAGGATCCTGATCTCTTGTTGTCACGTGTGCCCCCATCCCAGATCAAGTGGGGGGTTAAGCAAATTAGTCTTCACCCATGCTTGTCTGCAGATGCTGTCTAATTATTGTTCAACACCAAACATCAGTTAATGCTGGGTTTCTCTAATGAGCACAAGTGGTGTTGCCACCCCCAAGCTGCTAGAACCCACAGCAGATGCTGACTCTGTGGTGCAACCTGTTGCAGGTGTGGTTTGGGGGAATTCTGCAGCACAGTGTGGGTGGGAAGTGGAGCCATTGCTGTTCTTCTTTGGCCTGCTGCAAACTAGCAGAGAGGCAGAGGTGCTCACTGCCCTGCAGCTGGAGTGTTTCTGCTGCAGCAAGACTAGGCTGTGCTGTTCTCCCTAAGCCTGTCCCCTACCATTGGTCCCTGTCTGTCTTCCCTGCCAGGGTTACCAGTTTGAGGAAGATAATCCCATGAGAGATCACCCGGATGCGTTTGAGGAGGGCGGAAGCGCCTGCAGGAAGGTGACCTCCCCAATGCTGTCCTGCTCTTTGAGGCTGCAGTGCAACAGAAGCCAGATCATATGGAGGTGAGAGCAGAGAGGACTTCCTTCAGAGGCAGGAGCTGTGCAGAGTGTATGAAAACATCTCATTTTGCCCTGGGGTATGTAGCTGATGTCAGACACTCCCCAGGAGAGCTGCAGGTGAGAAGGACCCTTATGACTAAGGTCAGTTACAAAAAGCACAAAGTCTTGAGCCTAGAGCTCTGTGAAGTCTTTGGAACAAAAGAGACTGCTTAGAATGCAAGTAAAGTTATGTGGTCCTCTTCTGGCATGCCTGCCTCAAGGACCCAGGCATGCTGAATTCTAAGTGTCTCTGAAAGCCCTAATTACATATGATTGGAAATGCTTAATTTAAGCCTGAGGCTTAGGTGGAAGTGACCTCTTGGAACAGAGGTTCTTGGCTTTGGAGAGTACAAACACCCAGCTTTCTAGGGCACTGAGAGTAGGTGAAAAGAAAGCAGATGTTTTGGAAATCTACTTTAAAGTGGTCAAATGATGTTGCTTATGGGCATTCTAGGAACCTTTTCACTGTGAGGGTGCCAGAGCCCTGGAGCAGGCTGCCCAGAGAGGTTGTGGAGTCTCCTTCTTTGGAGACATTGCAAGCCCACCTGGATGTGTTCCTGTGTGACCTGCCCTAGATAATCCTGCTCTGGCAGGGGCTTTGGACTGGATGACCTCTTGAGGTCCCTTCCAACCCCTGACATTTTGTAATTCTGTGTATCTGAGAGGCAGTGTGGACTGCAAGCTGAGCATAGTGGAGAGGTAGTTGGAACAGGAAGAAATCTTGGGCCAGTTCTGGCCAGCTGTATGGAAAACATTGCTGGCTCATGGGCATCCTTCTGTCCAGCAAGACCCCCAGGTTCTTTTCCCCAGAGTTGCTCTCCACATGGAGGTAGAAGTGGCTTTCATGCACTGCTGTCACAATGAATGAAGATGCAGTCAAACAGCAGTGCTGCTGCTTTCAGGTCTGGTGTTCAGCTCCCAAAGATTATCACTTGCTTGTGGACCACTGCACAAGTGTGTACAGCTGCCTGCCTTGGAAGTGGTGGTGTTCTCAGCACTGCTGCTGGGCCATTTTGCTCTTAATAAGTGAGAGATCAGTTTTCCCTCCTCCCTCTGCAGTTTGACCACAGAAGTTAAAGGTGGATATTCTGCGGCTTAGCTCTTGGCAGTCTCACACTTCTGCTTTGTGACAGATTTCCAGATGGAGAGTTGGCTGCTGCTTTTCACTGTAGCAGTGCCAGCTGTACTGTCCTCAAGCACCAATGTGCTGCCTTCGGGAGAAGCATTTCCATGGCTGCCATGTGCACCTGCATGTGTGTGACTGTGCTCTGGGAATGCGTGGGGTCATGCTGTGGGTTTAACCTCTGTCTTCACTGGCTGATCCTTTCCTCTGATTTCCTGTATCCTTATCTCCTCCAGGCCTGGCAGTATCTGGGAACCACCCAAGCAGAGAACGAGCAGGAGCTTTTGGCAATCAGTGCCCTCAGACGGTGAGTGTTGCAAAACCCCTTCTGAGCCCTTGCTCTTCGTCTAGTGTGCAGCGCCACAAGGGCCACGTGGCTGGCAGGCTGTGCTCTGGCTTGATCGTGTTACCTCCTCTCTGGAGGTCTCCCAGACTGATTTAATCCTGGGTTTGCTTTTCTTTCTTTGACTTGCAGATGCTTGGAGCTGCAGCCTGGCAACCTGACTGCACTTATGGCCTTAGCAGTCAGCTTCACCAACGAGTCCCTGCAGAAGCAGGCATGTGAGACCCTGCGGGACTGGCTGCGCCATAAACCAGACTATGCCCACCTGCTGGAGAAGGAACCACAGGAGAGTGTCTCGGGGACAAACCTGGGGCCTCCCAAGCATGTCCTAGGTTCACTGCTGTCAGAGTGAGTTAGGGTTCTCAATTTCAGCCTAAATCTGAAAGACTTCATGGAGGGTTGGGCCTGGTCCAATCAGGAGCAGAGGGAGCAATCCAAGGACAGCTCTCTCCACAGTCCACCAATATCCTTCTGCTGTGCTTTTTCAGCTCGCTGTTTGCAGAGGTTAAAGAGCTGTTCTTGGCAGCTGTGTGCAGCAAGCCCTCAACTGTGGACCCTGATGTTCAGTGTGGCCTGGGTGTCCTCTTCAACCTCAGTGGCGAGTACGAGAAGGCTGTGGATTGCTTCAATGCTGCCCTCAGCGTGCGCCCCAATGTAAGAAAGGGCAGACTGGGGGTGCTGGAGGTACCTGGAGGCTTAGTGGGTGAAGGTTTGGATGAAAGTGCTCAAAATGAGGCACGCTTCTGGAGCGGAGGAATGGGACAGACGCTTGGGGAAGGGAGAGCTGACTTGGAGCTTAAAAATATGCAGTTGATCTCAGCCCCTTCTCTCTGCCTTCTCTTCCAGGACCACCTCCTGTGGAACAAGCTCGGTGCCACCCTGGCCAACGGGAACCGGAGTGAGGAGGCTGTGGCTGCGTACCGCCGGGCCCTGGAGCTGCAGCCAGGGTACATCCGCTCCCGCTACAACCTGGGCATCAGCTGCATCAACCTGGGTGCCCACCGGTGAGCACAGTGTGGGCAGGCCAGCTGTCACCCATGGGTGTGGCACGTGGCTGGGGAGGGAGAACCTGGTGGGTTACTTGGGCAGCACCACACTGGCTGCAGTCCACCCTTGGCATAGTGAGCGGACTCGGTGCTGAGAGGCAGTTGGAGCAGAGGCCATCTGGGCTTCAGTCTCTACTGAGAGAGAAGGAGGAGTCTCTGACAGCTCCAGAGTGAGGCAGGATTTGGTGAAGAGAAATCGGTGTTGGGGGGGGAGCACTTCAGAAGGAAAAGGGCAGGGGCTCTGAGATGTCCCATCTTCTCCAGTAAGTGTGTGTATGGTCTCACATTGACAGCGAGGCTGTGGAGCACTTCTTGGAGGCTTTGCACATGCAGCAGAAGAGCCGAGGCCCGCGGGGGCAGCACGGCGCCATGTCTGACAACATCTGGAGCACCCTGCGCATGGCCCTCTCCATGCTGGGCCAGAGTGACCTCTATGGGGCAGCTGACTCCCACGACCTTCCCACACTGCTTAAGGCATTTGGGCTCCAGCAGTGACCTTCCTTAGGAAACCTTCGCTAGGGCTCATGCATCTTTGCTCTGGTAGGGCAGCTCACTGCCACCTGTTTCTCAAGGACCTTCCACCGAAGTGTGCAGCTTCCTCCACCTGTCTGCTGTGGCCTGAGCACCGCTGAGTGGTTCCTTCACCAGCTCTGTGACTGACACTCTGCGCTAGGCAGCTGATCCAAGTAGGGAAGAAAGCAGCACCAGGCATCTGCAGTCATGGCTAGGCTGGCTATGAGACCTTGTCGTGGCTGTTCTGCAGAGCCTGCATGTTGGATGTCTCCGGTGTGGGTTGCCAGGTGGTGGAAGTGTGATAAATTGTGGAGTTTGAGCATGCTTCCCCCATATGTGTGCTTGCAGTTGTGTGGAGGTGGGTTGCTGGGGAAAAGTGGGGGCAGCAGTCCCCTGTTCTGGGCACTGCTAACTTCATGGTACAGCCAGGTGCTAGTTTCTCAGTGTCTCTTCATGACTCTTTTAAGATCAGAGTGTTGTACTTAGGTGGAAGCCCTTGCCCTGTCAGGGTAAGAGGAGATCCCAAAGTTCAGACTTGAGTGTGATAGGAATAAAAATCAGAAATGTACCCAAAATAGGGTGGGGAAAGGGTCAGGTCTTAATTTTCACTTGATCATGTGTCACGGTTTTCCTTTGTGCAGAAGTTCCTGATCTTGTCTGTAACTGAACCTTGTTAATTATAAATATCTGTATATGATTCTGGTGGGGAAAAGGGGTTTTTAATTGTAAAGTATTTTATATAGTAAGGGGGCAAGAATTAAAACTGCCACAATGCTGTCTTGCTGTGCCTGTGTTGGAGCTGCATGCAGGGGGTAGTACGAGATGTAAGGCAGCTGCTTTTGAAGAAATAGGTCAGAATCTCAGCTTCTCTCTCCCTTTTGGGTGTGGGTTGTGTTTTATTGATAGATGTGAAGCTTAAAGGGCCTCATTTTACTGTAGCCTCAACTAGGGTTGTTCAGCCTGGAGAGAAGGAGGCTGAGGGGACACCTTGGTGTCTATAACACTCTTGAAAGGAGGTTAGAGTGAGGTTAGCGTTGGTGTCCTCTCCCTAGTAACAAGTGACAGGACAAGAAGTGGCCTCAGATTGTACCAGGTGAGGATCAGGTTGGAGACTTTAAGAAGCTTCTTAACTGAAAGGGTTCTCAAAGCCTGAACCAGGCTGCCCAGGGATGTGGTTGAATCTCTGTGCTTGGAGGTGTTTGAAAGAGAGATGTGCTGAGGGACATGGTTTAGGATGAGCCTTGGCATCAGAGTTAGAGAACGCCTGGCCAGCGTGTTCTGAAAGGGCTTTCCCAACCAAAGCAATTCTGGGATTCTACAGGAGAACAAAAGATCTGTTCACTATTAAGCCTCAAAGGAAAAAGGAAACTATTTTTGTGACCAATTAAAAAAACTTCTGATTTGGAGCAACAGTTACTAGAACAAGTCTTCATCTTTTGAAGTGTGTTCTGCCCCTTTTCAAGACATGTTTGTCTTTAGTCTGTCTTGTTTTGCTTTTTGCCTGCTGAGGGCATCAGAGGAGGGGTTTACCCTTTCCCTCTCTGAGTATTTGGTTTTGTCCTGCTTTCTTTCCTGGGTTGGGATGCCATTTCTGCAGGAGGGGAAGTTTGAGAATCATTTCACATAATCAAAAAAGCCCAGAACATAACACACCAGCCTTTCCCTAAGCCATAACTATTTCCAGTCTCAAACCCTCAGCCTCTGGTATTCTGCTTTGTTCAGTGGCTCCCTTCCTTTCCCACAAAACACCACACAAAGGAGGTGAGTGACAGAGGAATTGATTTAGTTTGCAGTCCCAGCAGCACTGGGACCAGTGCTCCTCAGAACCAGGAGATCATTTCTTTGTGAGCTTGGCAGTGTCAATACAGAGATCCTTTCCCAAGTAGTTGTGTCCACACATCCTATCCTCTATCACCTTTCCATTTTCCTTGGTGCCATGAAGAGCTCCACTGCTAACTGGGGATCTGCAAAGATGAGGTGAGGGATGGAGGAGCTCACTGCTACCTGCACCCCTCCGTAACACCGCTGAGACTCAGCCTCACTCCGTGTTGCCTTTGTAGATCATCCCATTGCCCAAAGGGCTTTTCTGAGTCTAAAGATGCCACTCCCCCAGCAGCCTATACTCACATGACCCAATAGGAGCAATTAGCTCTCAAAAATGAGCAGTTAAGTGATAGGAGAAGAGGAAACGGGCTCAAGTTGCACCAGGGGAGGTTCAGGTTGGCTATTAGAAGAAACTTCTTGGCTCAAAAGGTTCTCAAAAGGGGAGCAGACTCTCTAGGGAGGTGGTTGAATCCCCATGCCTGGAGGTGTTTAAAAGAGGCAGAGATGTGGTGCTGAGGGACATGTTCTAGCACCAGCCTTGGCAGAGTTAGAGAATGGTTGGACTGAATGATCTCAAAGGGCTTTCCCAACCAAAGCAATTCTGTGATTCTATGTACAGAGCTTGGACGTTCACTTGGGGAAACTCAAGCTCTTCTTCCACCAGTGAATTCTCACTATTTGTTGTTTGCAAACTTGCAAGCCTTCAGTGTTGCTTCCTGTCCTACTCATCTAATCCATTTCTTGGACTTCTCCAGCTGGACCCATAGAAGCTTTTCATGTGCCTTCAACACTTAAAAAACCTACTGCAGGAGCAGGGTTGCAGCAATTTCTCCTTTTTATTTTTCCATATGCATCTTCAGAGACATCTCTTCGCACAACAGTTACCTCCCCTTCACTTCAGCTGCTGCCTCTTCTTTTCATTTCTTCTTGGTTTTCTTTGTCAGAATATTCCTCCTCCCCTTTGTTGCTGTTGCCTCTCCAGAGTGCCTGATTTGACTTTGGCTTCATCATAGCAATACCATGGCAAAGCTGAAATGAGATTCCCCATCCGTGTAAATCAAATCTCCTGAAGTGCAAAGCATGAAGTCTTCCATCAGAGAGCCACAGACATCACTGGGAAAATAATTGTAACGCAGTGAAAAGAGAGCAGCTGCATTAGGTTATTCCTGTAAGGAATTCATCTTCTTACAACAAACTTGTCTTTGTCTCTTGTATGGTCCCAAAGTCCTATTCCTGTTCACAGATCCATATATGTCTGAGAACAGGGGAAGTCATCTACCTACACACCCCCAGCCTTAGACATCGGCACAGACACACCCTGAGTCCCCTGGACCTGTGGCATGTGGATGATGTTTGTGCCCCACAGGCAGCTTACACTCACACAGCTAAAGCTTCTATGTGGCTGCTGCTCTGAGCTGCCCTCCTGGAATAAAGCATTTATCAGCCTGGAGCTGCTCTGTATCAGCTTCCACTGCAATGATCTTCAGATCCAAGGACAACACAGCATGAAGTGTCCCTATCAACAGCACAAGCTGGAATGAGCTGGTGTTTGTGTGCACTACCAGCCATCATCAATGGAGCAGCAAACCCAAGCCAAGTAGCTTGGGAAAGGCTGGAATCAAACTCCCTTTTAGTATCAGTAAAGCCACAGCCCACAAGACAGGCTCTTCCCTACAAGGAATCACAACAGATATCTCTTATGTGTTTAAGAAATGACTACTGACAGCAAGGCAAGTGTCTAGTTTGCATTTTATGCTCTCTCAGGAACCACTGGAAGGAGATGCTGACAGTGACCAACAGGTGCAGAGAGCAGAGGAGAGGCTGGTGAGCTGCAGCTGGGAGCCCTGCATGCAGCATATCTGCTCAGGAAAATGCCCCGGACTCAGAGCCTTGTAACCACCCTGCAGGAGGTGCAGGTGACAGGAACATGCTACACATTCACTGCTGTCTGGGGACAAGTGCTGACTGATCAGAGTGGGACTTTGTGTGTGCCATGTGTGACACAAAGGCAAGCAGCAGGAAGTGGTTTGGTATCTGTCACTGTTAACATACTTGTTGAACCACTTTAACTGCACAGGTCACTGGTCAAGTGCAGGTCTGTGGTGAAAGATGAGAACTCATCACAACCCTTTTCCCTGTTACAGCATCAGAGCTGTGCTACTGACACAGTAACTCTTGCTGCCACACACAGCGTGACTACATGATGAGCCTTACCAGGACTAGTGGCAACCAGTAATGAACAGTGTCCCTCAGGGATCCATTCTGGGACAAATACTATTTAATACCTTCACCAAGACCATAGTGGGATTGAGTGTACCCAAAGCAAGTCTGCAGATGATGCTAAGCTGAGTAGTGCAGTAGTGCAGCTGATGGAAAGGTACCATCCCTATGGACCTTGACAGGCTTTGGGAATAGGCCTACGTGCACCTCATGAAGTTCAACAAGGCCAAATGCAAGACCCTGCACCTCTCTCAGGACAATCACCAGGAGCAGTAAAGGCTGGGACTGAAAGCAGCCCTGCAGAAGAGGAATTAGGGAGAGCAGTGGATGAAGAATTAGGCATGAGCCAGCCATGTGTGCTTGCAGCCCAGAAAACCAACCCCATCATGGGCTGCATGAAGCTAGTCAGCAAGTCAAGGAAGATGATTCTGCCTCTCTACCCTTCTCTCCTGAGACACAACCTGAAGAACTGTGCCCAACTCCTGAGTTTCCAGTACAGGAGAAACAGGGACCTGTTAAAGCAAGTTCAGAGGAGAGTCTGGAAAAGGGTGAGGGCTGAAACACTTTTCCTTAGAAGAAAAGCTGAGAGAGTTGGGGTTGTTCATCCTGAGGAAGAGAAGGCTCTGGGGAGACATCACTGTGGCCTTTCAACATTTAAGGAGAAGTTATGAGAAGACTTTTACTAGGACCTTTTAAACCAAAAGAGGGGAGATTTGGATTGGAAATAAGGAAGAGTTTTTCATGATGAGAGTGGTGAGGCAGTGAGAGGAGGTTGCCAAGAGAAACCATGTATGCCCCAGCCCTGGACGTATTCCAAACCAGGATGGATGGGCTTCTGAGCAAGCTCAGCTGGTGAAAGATGTCCCTGCTCATGGCAGCAGACTTAGACTAGATGATCTTTAAAGGTCCCTTGAAGCCCAAACTGTTCTGTGACTCCATGACTCTAGGATGTGTAAGTTCAGCAATACAATGAACTTTGCTCTGGTTGCAGGCCAGGTTATCTTAGTTTCATATCACATTTTTCACATTTACAGGAGGTGCACTGCAACAAGCCTAAAAATTCTGCATCAGCAAAAAGAGCTTCAGGTATCAGCAGGCTGAACCTTTCAAATGTGAGCTTTTCCATGGGTGACTGAGGAGGGAGTTTACTCAACAGGCCTGCGTAGAACCATGTGTGGCTCTAGTAAAGCTTTAGCATTGTAACAGCTAGAGCTGGCTGGTTGATGGTTGTGGTATTAAAGGATGCAAGGATAGTGCTTTGAGAGCAAAAATATTATTTGGGGTTTTTGTTTGGTTTTTTGTTTTTAATGAACATATTTTTTTTAAGGAATGGTGAACCAAGCTAAGTCTGTTTAACCTGAAGGAGTTAGCAAGAAGAATGGAGAACATTTTTCACATACAAAAAGAGGAAGGAAGGAGGCTGTTCTCTGTTTCCCTGGTGGAGAGAAACATTGGAATTACTTCTGGAAGAAGCTGGGGGAGTTTTCAGACATCTTACATGGATTTCACAAAATCTCCACCCTGCCCTGAGCAGGGGCTTCAAGCAGAAAACCTGAGAGGGCTCTTCCAGCCCAAATATTTCTCTAGTTCTATGAACCTCTCTTCAGCTGGTGATAGACACAGTGTAAAATCCTTTTGAGGTCAAGACCTGTTTGAATTCGATGATCTAGAAGGTCTTCCAACCAAGGCAGTTCTCTGTATTCACCTGCTGAGCTAGGCACCAATATTATCTGAGGAACAGGCTCCAGAAAACTATTCCAAAGAGGCTTTCTAAAGTCATAATTTGTTTAGTAAGGGAATCAAGGCCAAGTGGTGCAAATACACCACAGAACAGCTTTTTTTTCAGTTTAATGAGAAGAACCTGAATGCTGAAATGAAGTTTTAAAATCCCAGGGAGCAGCAACAGCGCTCAGCCCCTTCAGTGGTGTGTTCTGCCCATGCTTCAATCATTCCAAAGTGAGTATGCAAAGACCTAATCACACCTGCAGGTGGAACCCTGGCATTAAAACCAGCTGGGTGGCAAGGCAGCAGAGTTTTCACTAGATCCTGTCTTCCAGTAGCTGATGATTAGCACCCTGCACACAGCCTGCAACGCTCCATGCATTGCAAACCAAGGGGAGAAGCTAGGCCTCCCTGTCAGCTGGCTTCCTGGAAGACAAGATCTGACCCTCAGCCTAATTTTACCTTTGGCAGTTAGCAGAACCAGCCTGATCGAGTTCTGTGGTTGGTTTCAGCTGTGAAATAGTCATTCTTTTTTACCGCCTTTCCGAGGACAGGTTATCTGCAGGGTACTTTACAGGCTTTACAGGCCAGACATGCTCAAGAGGCTCCCTGCTAAGATACCAATGGAAACACTCCTGCAGCTCATCCAAGGGAGCCCTGCAGGCTGCTGTGTGCACACAGGCTGGGAATCTGTCCTCAGTGGTTGCCATGAGTTTGCTTCTGCATGGTGTAAAAAGCCTGCTCTGGAGCCTAATCTGATGTAGTGTGACAGCGTAAGAGTGCACCTGAGTTCAGAAGCCCTGTTGTAAGTCAGCCCTTCCTAGCCCAGGGGCTGCACTGCACCAACAGAACAGCAGCTCTGGCACCCAGGCTTGTGCCTGCCTGCAGCACAGGGCTGTACCCTGTAGACACAGCAGCTGACACTGGCCCCTTATCAGATGAACACCACAGTGTGCATGCAGACTGGCCTTGGAGGAGGCAAGAGAGCAGGAAGGGACCAGCAGCTGACCTGGTGACTGGACTGAACCAAGAGACTGCATTGAAATCTTGTGGAAGGCCTCTTCACCCCATTTGGCTGCAGACCTGAGTGAAGTGGGATCTTACCTGTACAGTGATGTCACTTTTCAAGAACTGGATTTTTCAAATGCTAGTCTCAGTAAATCTGATTTTTCACTAGCTTGAGTGCTACAATCAGAGAGAACATCTATTCTAGCAAAGGAAGATGTTGAGAGAGCACATCTAGAAAAAGCCTGGTTTTGAATTTCATGGCTGGGATATCTTTCCTCTGGTGGCTTCTTGGGAAAGGCCTGTATGAGCCTGGACAAAATCTGATGAGATTAGATCCAAATCCAGTGGCTGGTGGAGTAACCATATCATGACATGCTAGCAGCTATCCTGGTTCCACAGTCTGCTCTCATGAGGAAGCCCTCCACACGCAGATGGGAGGGAAAGTAACACAACTCCCCAGGGTTGAGATACGGAGGTTAATAAGCTGATCCAGCAGAATGAAGTTTAACGAGACCAAGTGCTGGGTCCTGCACTTTGGTCACAAAACCCCAAGCAATGCTACAGGCTGGGCAGAGTAGCTGGGAAGCAGCCTGGTGGAAAGGGATCTGGAGCCCCTGTCAGGCCACAGGCAGAAGTCTACATGGAAAGAGTGAATGTAGGTGAGTTCATGGTCAGGTGAGCTCCCTCCTCGCCCACCTTGTTCTCCCAGGTACCTCTCAACAACAGATAGGAGGCTGTGGTTGAGAAAGACCAGTGAAATGAAGATGTGGGTTATGGGCAGCCTACACCAGACCTATGCTCACAGTCAGAAAGGCCAACTGCCTGCATCACAACCACATCCCTGAGGAAGAAGGGTCATAGTCATAGGTGACTCCCTCCTCAGTGGAGCAGCAGGTCCAATATGCAAGGTAGACCCTCCTCACAGAGCAGTGTGCTGTCTCCCTGGAGCCTGGTTTAAGGGCATCACTAAGAAATTTCCTGTCTTGGTAGAGTCCTCAGACCCATCACTGATCTTCCATGCAGGTGGAGAGGAAGCTGTGATTTGCAATCCAAGAGCGATCAAAAGAGCCTTGGGGGCCTTGGGACAGTCTGTGAGGGAATCTGGGGCACAGGTTATTTTTGTCTCTCGCCTTCCAGCTGCAGGCAGTGACATTGGAAAGGACAGATGGATCCAGTCTATTAATACATGGCTTCATGACTGGTGCCACAGCTACAATTTTGGGTTTTTCTGACAATGGGGTGGCCTACATGGCATCAGGCTTGCTGATCTTTCTCAGAGGGGGAAGAGGGGCTTTGCTCAGGGGATTGCAGGGCTGATCAACAGGGCTTTAAACTAGATGTGAAGGGGGAGGATAACATCAGGTTTGTCTGTGACAAGCTGTGGAGTAACACTCCAGGATTAGAGGGAAAAGGACCTTCAACCTTTTGTGCTAAGGCATGCCAAGAACACTGCAGCACAAAGTCTTATGGAGATGAGCCAGGGCCTCCTGAGGTAGTAGGAGCCAGCAAGGAACCATCAGTGAAAGCCCTTAAGGAAATGAAGGAGTGTTTCTCTAAGAAGGCGACACAGTGGCCACATGCACACAGCATGGGCAGCGAACAGGAGGAGCTGGAAGCTACTGTGCTGCTGGAAAGCTATGATAGAGTGGCCACCACTGAAACTTCCTGTGACTGGAGTGTGTGACTATCAATGACTACAAACTGTTCAGAGGGGACAGGAGAGGAAGGAGGGGAGGAAGTGTTGCCCTCTATGTTAAGGGAATGGACAGAGTGTGAAGAGATGTCCCTAAAGAATAGTGATGAGTCAAAAGCTTCTAGGTAGCAATCAAGGCTACAAGGGGAACCTTGTGGTTGGTTCTGCAGGCCATCTGGCCAAGGGGAGCCTACTGACAAAGCCTCCCTACTCCAGCTACAGGAGCCTTCACACTCACAGGCTCTACTTCTGCTGGAGGACTTCAACCACCCCAGCCTCCGATGGAAAACTAAGATGGCAAGCTGTGGGCAATGGAGGAGACTCCTGCAGTGCCTTGACAATAACTTCCAAAGCAAGGAAGTAGACAGCCCTGCCCCAGGGATGTGATATGGGATCTGATGGTCACCAGTGCAGGTGAGCTAATCAGGGATGTCAAGACTGGAGGCAGCCCGGGCTGCAGTGATTGCATACTGGTGGAGTTCACAGGCCTAAGGGATGTGAGTCAGACAAGGAGCAGAGTCAGGATCCTAAATTTTAGGAAGACAAACTTCAAGGGGTTAGTCAGTAGGACCTGCTGGGAAATGGTCCTCAGGGACAAGGGAGCAGAGCAGAAATGGCAGATATTTAAGGACAATTTCCACAGAGCAGAAGAGCTCTCAATCCCCATGTGTAAGACATCAGGCAAGGAAAGGAAAAGACCAGCGTGGCTGAGCCATGACCTGCTGATTGAACTAAAAAATGAGAGGGAACTGCACAGCCAGTGGAAGCAGGCACAGGGATCTTGAGAAGAGCATAGGGATGATGTCTGATTGTGTAGGGATGGGATCAGGAAGGCCAGGGTGTGACTGGAGCTGAACTTGGCAGGGGATGTGAAGAACAAGAAAAGTTTTGTAGGTATGTCAAGGAGAAGAGGAAGGTTAAACAGTGTACCCCCTTGGGGAGCAAGAATGGGGAGTTAGTAACAAATGAGGAGAAGGCTGAGGCTCTGAACAACACTTTTGCTTCATTCTTCACTGGCAACCTTTCTCCTTGCACCTCCTGAGTTGAAGGACCACAAGATGAGGACCAGGAGGACAAAATCCCTCCACTGTAAGTGCAGACAAGGTTTGTGCCCACCTGAGGAACCTGAACATACACAAACCTGTGGGACCCAATGAGATGTGTCCCAGAGTCCTGAGGGAATTGGGAAGTCCTGGCAGATAAAGTCTCTGGAGACTGGAAGAAGGGGAACCACTGCACCCATTGTTAAAAAGGTAGAAAGGAGGAACCTGGGAACTACCAACCGGTCAGCCCCACCTCTGTGCCTGGGAAGAACATGGAACAGATCCTGCTAGAAGATCTGCTAAGGCACATAGAAGACAGGGAGATGACTGGAGAGAGCCAGCACGGCTTCACCAAGGGTACGTCCTGCCCGACCAACCTAGTCACTTTCTACCATGGAGTGACTGCATCAGTGGACAAGGGAAGGGCCAATGGATATCATCTTCTGAACTTCTACAAGGCCTTTGATACAGTTTCCCCCAAGATCCTTCACAGAAACATTCAGGTTGGGAAAGAGCCCTGGGATCATCAAGTCCAACCAATAATCCTTCTAAGCTAGAGAGATATGGACTGGATGGGGGGACTGTGCAGTGGGTAAGGAACTGGATGATCACATTCAGAGTCAGTGGCTCGATGTCCAGATGCAGATGGGTGACAAGTGGCGTCCCCTAGAGGTCTGTACTGGGACCACTGCTGTTTAATAGCACAGTGGGATCAAACTCACCCTCAGCAAATTTGAAGATGTTTCTAGGGAGACCTTAAAGCAGGCTGTCAATATCTGAAGGGGACCTACAGGGAAGCTGGGAAGGGACTGTTTAAAAGGCATGTAATGATAGGAGGAAAGGCTTGAAACAGGAGCGTGGCGTTTGTCCATTCAGTCTGGGATGCTGGCTGCCAGAGGTCACTCTCTGCAACAAGTTTCTTTGGGAACATGTTGGGCTGATGGTTACTTACCTCACTATCCTGAAAAGGAGCCTTAGCTTCCTAAGTGACTCTGGAGCAAAACAGTAACCTGGATGGCCAAACATGGAATGGGAGACAAGAAGGAGCCTGGGTACATTAGGGATGGAGGGTGTGCAGCACCATCTTGGGATGGTGTCTCCTGTGGAAAACTTCTTAAGGATTGATCTTATTTGCCATTCCTTCAAGGAGCTACAGGTGCATCAGATCTAATTAAGCAAAGCCAAATGATGTCCCAGGAGAAGTGTCTCAGCCACTGTCACCCTAAGGAAGAGCTCAGGTGGGACAATGGCTTATTTGCTATTACACAGGGAACAAAAGGATGCAATAAATAGATTATTTTCAGATGTCAACACCAGAGGTTCTCAGCAGGTCCCTAGGGTGCTGTGATCTCAGTCCCAAAAGCAGCCGAACACTGCTGAGTTCCTTCAAGACTGAGAGGTGCAGCTACAGAGGAGTCCCTCTGGCTGCAGGTTATAAAGTGGAAGTTGAAACTCAAACTTTTAATGAGATCCACAGAGACATCCACAAAGTTGTCCGCATGAATCTGAACCTAACTTCCAGTAACATTAAGAGTTATACTTTGCAGATACCTCCTTTGGTCAGCAGCTTACTTTGAAGAACTGGGAAAGGCTTCTAGGGCAGATGTGAAGGCGGTTGCAGCCCCCAGAAGCACCAACCAGTGTCCCATATATTCTCCTTTCATATCTCTGGGGTGGACTTGATCACTCCTTCAGATAAGGAAACTCAGAGCTGTCTTCAGAATGTCAGCTTTTCTTAATACCTTCACCTTCTTCCTTGTCTTAACTACCAGAGTTCAAGTGAATCTTTTCCAGGGCCCATAGCTTACTTTTCAGTTTGTCTTTTTCAGTTTCAATCTCTTTATTCTCTCTCATGACTTCCCATTTTGGATTTGCCCTTTCTATCTCTAGTTCCCAGCCATTTCTCTTTCACTAGCTTTAATTTTCTTTCTCAGAACAGGAGAAGCTTGCATGCTTATGACAGCATTAGCTGAGACGTGCAAGCATTTTCGTAGCAGCCATGCAGGACAGTGTCTTTGGCGGGGTTAGAGTATGAGTAAGTACAACGAGGTGAAAGAAACGCCCCACCTTCAACAAACCACGAGGAGCAGCCAGCCAGGCTACCTACCCTTCTTTTACAAAACTCTCTTCTCCTTGCTTTATGGCTCAGCATCTCTCCCAGAGTGAGTTCCCAGCTTGTTTATCAAGCTAAGCAACAGAAGCTCAGGGAGAGCAAGGTGATGTTTTTCTCACCAAAGCAAGTGGATGCCAGTCACCCTGCAGTTACTACCTCAGCCAGTTTCAGTTCCTGGTTCCCAGAAAGTTTGGAGCAGCACAATAATAAGGAAATACTGCTTTTCCTAAAGGCTATGCATAACTGTCTCAGTGTCTTGCCTCTGTGGGAAGCAGCATTTCTTGACTCCTGTTGACTACAGAATGGGGATCCAGTACCTGTTAAAAAGTGCTTGTCAAGATGCTGCAGTTTCCAGCCCCTAGCCCAGCTACAACCTGATCCTAACCAGCCCTTCTGGAGTCACAAATGAACATTAACATTTATTTCCACTTTGCCACTGCTGCATTTTCACTAGAGGGAACCTTATATTTCATTCATCACCAAAACCAATTCAAGCAACCTACCTTAACAATGCCTAATTTCCCTAATCACAGAAGTCACCTAACACTTTTGAATAACAAAGGACTTGTGAACATACCTGCAGCAGAACATCAGTGAGGCTGATGAAGCCAAAATCTTTGCTTTCCACAACAGTGTGTGCCCCCAGATGATCAATCTCAGCCTGATTTCCATGCAAAAATCTTTCTTATCCTCTTAATTCTCTTTTTCCACTGGCTGATTACCCCACCTTGCTTGAACATTCTTTTTGGCCTGCTGCAAAGCTGTACATCTCTCTGCCATGTCAGAGCTGTAGGGCTGTCTGGGATGAGAGCCCTGTTTCTTTGGTGGGCACCGACTGCCCCTCTTCTCCAAGCTCCCTTGCTGATATGTGTCTCACCGGTCTCCATTTTTCTACAGATTGCACTGAGCTTCCCACTAATACTTTCCAGGTGACTTTATTGTTTCTCTTGCCTTCTTTGGAGCAAGCTGGCAATTTGCAGGTGTGGATAGGCAAGCTCAGTGCTAGTCCTGTTTCTGAAGACCGAGGGGAGCATGCAGTTGCTGATAGAAACTGATATGATGTGATTCATTAACCATAGCTGGATTCCAAGAAACTCTTTATACACATTCAGGCTAAGGCAGGCCAGCTCCAAAGCCTTGCAGGCATGTACCGAAGGGAGAAAACAAAACAAATGAAAACAAAACAAAAATCACACAGTGTGGGGGAGGAGAGCAGGGCTGAACTCTGCAGCAAGGAAGAATGTCCATCTTTGACACGCTGCAGACTCCAGACGTGCAAGCACTGAGCTGCCATTAATCTGATAGGGATTTGTCTGCAAGCTGCTGCACTGAAAACGTTGGGAACCTGCAAGGTGTAAGGTAGAGGAAGTATGGAGTTGTTTTAAGGTGGATATTCTCTTCCTCTCCTGCTCCTTCAGTGTCTTGCTGTGTGTTCTGGCACTGGGATGCACACCTCACCCCAGCTAACACTGGCATGTTTGGTGAGCCATGTTTTGGAGGCAATGTGTAGGCGTGTGTTGAAACATTGCAAGGAGGGGTAAATGGCATGTTAATAAATGACAGCTTAGCCACACACCCACAGACTGAAACAGCGAAGTGCCTTCCTGACTCACTGTGAGCCTGGGCACTATGAAAAAAAAAAAAAAAAAAAGGAATAAAAAGAGAGTGCCTATTACTGCTGACAGTCTGGCATTGGTTACTGGGATGGTGCTGACTCACCTAGCTGCACCTCCAGTCCAGCAGCAAAAAGGGACCAACAAAGATTCACAGACTCAGAGAATACCAGGTTGGAAGGGATCTCAAGGATTCTCTAGCCCAGCCTTTCAGGGTAAGAATACAGTTTAAATGAGCTGGCCCAGCACCCTGTCAAGCTGGGGAATCCAACTTCTCAAAATAGTTCACAGTATCAGTATCACAGCATCACCAAGGCTGGAAGAGACCTCAAAGATCATCAAGTCCAACCTGTCACCACAGACCTCATGACTAGACCATGGCACCAAGTGCCACGTCCAATCCCCTCTTGAACCCCTCCAGGGACAGTGAATCCACCACCTCCCCGGGCAGCCCATTCCAATGGCTAACAACTCTCTCGGTGAAGAACTTTCTCCTCACCTCCAGCCTAAACTTCCCCTGGTGCAGCTTGAGACTGTGTCCTCTTGTTCTGGTGCTGGTTGCCTGGGAGAAGAGACCAACTCCCTCCTGGCTACAATCCCCCTTCAGGTAGTTGTAGAGAGCAATAAGGTCTCCCCTGAGCCTCCTCTTCTCCAGGCTAAACAACCCCAGCTCCCTCAGCCTCTCCTCGTAGGGCTTGTGCTCGAGGCCTCTCACCACCCTCGCTGCCCTCGTTGCCCTATCACAAGTATTTCTGCACTGTTATTGAGGCAGCAGATTTCCTCCTGTGGTTTGGGTTAAAGAGGAGAAATATAAATTAAGGGGAGAAATGGCATCTAGCTACCTGAGTTTTGTGTTATAACACAACCTGTACACAAGTTAGGCAGCTAGTGTTCTGAGAATCTCACTGTGATTGCTAGAGGGAGTAATCTCACTCTTCAAAGCACTGACTAAAATAAACTCACTCCAAAGATTTACTCCCACTTATAATCTGTCCAGTTTGCTAAATGGAACTATAAAATCACCACCTCCTTGATTTTACTCCTGTTACAGCTGCAGAGCCAACGTGCCACAGAGGCTTCAGGGTTGTTTTATTCATTATTGTACAACGGGACTGAGAATTCTGGATTCAGAACTCAGTTGTGTCAATGCTTTAAGGACACTCTGCATCCTGAGTTGTTTGCAGTACCTTAAACAAAAACAGCACAGGGGAAAAAAGCTGAAATAATAGAATGATTTTAAATGTTGAAAGTTAAGGAAGCAAACTGAGAGACTCTGCTATTGTGGAATCGTAGAATGGTTTGGGTTGGAAGGGACCTCCAAAGGTCATCCAGTCCAATCCCCTGCAGGCAGCAGGGACATCCTCCACTAGGACCAGGTTGCTCAGGGCCTTGTCCAGCCTGACCTTGAATTTCTCCACAGATTGGGCCTCAACTACCTCCCTGGGCAATCTGTTGCAGTGTTCCAGCACCCTCATGATGCAGAACCTGTTCCTAACATCCAATCTAAATCTGCTCTTCTCTCATTTCAAACCATTGCCCCTCATCCTATCACTGCAGGCCTTTGCAAACAGCCCCTCTGCAGCCTTCTTGTAGCTCCCTTCAGGTACTGGAAGGCTGCTATTAGGTCTGCCTGGAGCCTTCTCTTCTCCAGGCTGAACAACCCCAGCTCCCTCAGCCTGTCCTCGTAGCAGAAGAGCTCCAGCCCATGATTTTCATGACACTCCTCTGGACCTGCTCCATCAGGTCCATGTCCTTCCTGTGTTGAGGGCTCCAGAGCTGGACACAGTGCTCCAGGTAAAGTCTCACTAGAGCAGAGGAGCAGAGTTACCTCTCTCAATCTGCTGGTCACACTGCTTTAAATCCAAGAAGTTAGATAACAGACTTCAAAAAGAGTAAAACCACTTACATAGCACTTTGACCTTTAAATTCTGCCTAATTTTAAATTTGTGACACTATAGAATCCAACTTAGTGGCCTTGGAGGAGCCAAAACTCCACAACTGTTTCCTTTTGTAACAGGGAAGTTCCTCAGGTACACACAGGTCTGCTCCTGTCCATACTGGACATCTGAACAAAACCACAGACTCAAAGAAAGATTGAGATGCCAGGGGACCTATGGAGGTCTCTAGTCCAACACACTGTTCCCAGCACAGCTAGCTCCACAGCCTGATCAAGATGCTCATGGCTCTGTTCAGGCAACAGGTGGAAATTCTCCAGGGAAGAATGTTCCAGTGCTAAACCACCCTTGTAAGAAGAAGTTTGGTGGGTTTTTTTTATTTGGTTGCTTTTTCTTTATGGCAAATTAGGATTTTCTTTGATGCAGATGATGTGGCTGTTTCCCTGTGCCCCTTGGAAAGAACTCTGACTCTGTTGTCTTTCCAGCCCCCTCTCTACAGCTAAAATCATCAGCAAGATCCCTTTTTGGCCTCCTTGTCGCCAAGCTGAACAAACATAACTCACTCAGCCTCTCCTTGGATGCAATATGCTCCTCTTGAGCTTGGTGTCATCTCTCATATGAGGGACTACATCAGTGGGCACAGTGGTCCAGATGTTGCTTCATATGCTTACCCAACGGTCACATCCTCACTACTGCAGCTCACTATGTAGTTGGTCTTCATTGCCTCTTCCTGGCTCATGTTCATCTTGCTGTCCACTGGAAGCCCAGGTTCTTTTCTGCAGAGCTGCTCCCAACACAGTTAGTTCTCAGACTGGACTGATGCATGGGGTAGTTTTATCCCCAAAAGATGATGCCATATAGCTAAAATACTACAGAAGAATATTTTGAAAGGTGGACTTCCTCTAAACTATATCCTGGGGAAAATCTTCAGGCACCATATTTACACTTGCCAACCCAGCTGGGTTAACAGAAAGCAGTTCCATTTGAGGGGCCAAAAATCTGACTTTGCCTCCCTTTTCTACTTACACAAGCCTTCAGTGATTTCAGGCTAGGAATTAATGTGACAATGGTAATGAAAATCAGTGGAGTCTGAGTAATGTCACTGCTACCCACTGCTGAGCACCTGAGCCTATCAGAAATGATGCTGACAACTCCATGCACAGTTCTACAGATGGGCTGAAAGTTTCTGTGCCTGTTTTGCTTTGCCTTTAAGTGTAATTTTGGTTTAAACTTACTTAAAGACCCCCAGATTTAGTTTCATTTCAAAAGAATAGCCAATGCTTTTTGTGCATTACATCCTTGTCATTTCAGGTACATGAAATAATGAACTCCTTCCAGCTGCCTCAGTGGAAGGAGAAAGAGCCCTCCAGGAGGGTGTTAGACTCTGCCTTCCTCTGCAGGTGCAGTTACATCCTGGTGCTTGATTTACATACAGTCTGCAAACTGCCTTTTCTTGGGAGGAATGGAACTGCCTGTCACTGCTGCAGGGAGGGCAGAGGCAGCAGGGGAGAGGAAAGACCTTTGCGTCAGATGGTATATAAGGAACTGGATCCTGCAGGAGAGAAGAGAGGATGGTTATGAAATGCTGAAAGAAAGCCTTGGCTCCAGGGACATCACAGCCAGAGGGATCCCAGACCAGGCAAGAAACAGAATCTCAGACTGAACAGCTTTGCTTCACTCCACATTGCTAGGCACTCTGCATTCTTCCTGAGACAAGTAAGATCTCATCCTCTGTAGGACATTAGCTTTGTGGTTTATTGTAAAAATTGTTCTGCAGAGCACCTTGCCATGGCCACATCTGGGGTTCAGTTTGGAAGCTTGTTTACTTTAACTCTGAAGTAGCCAAAAATGTCAGCTCCAATTTGGGAATCCTCACTGAGCCCTTTCATTTGAAACCCAGTTTCCATATGAATCTTGTGGGGAAGGGAGAACCCAGCCAGTCATCACCTCAAATCCCCATTCAATGGAGTCAGTTTGTAGAGCAGAAGGTCCAGGTCACTGTTTGGTTGTCCTTGTTTGGTTGTAGGTGTTGATGGTCACCAAGAACCCAGCACATCCATCTGCAGCTTCTTGGGACACTCAGATCAGGAAGCAAGGTCCAGTGATGGCTCTCAAAAGCAGGACAGAGACACTAATCAATGTAATCTCCTAAAGTGTACCTCGTGCAAGTTCACAACCTGCCCTTGGTTGCCAACCTAAGAACAGGTAAGAAGATGCAATGAAGACCCAAGAGCTGATTTTCATTGTCATCAATATCATAGCAAAGATTCCTAGGCACAAGAAGCTTGGTGGTTATGAGAATATTGGTTTGAGAGTGTGCTGAATGTGACTTGAGTGGAAACAGTGATGGTTTTCAATGAAATCACCTTCCTCCCCATGCCAGGTGCTGTGCTACACTGGTTCTACGGCACTGCAATGTTATTTCCTGTGGAAACGACTGCCAGGCAGCAGGTTAAATTCAGCTGTCTCCTGTTTTTCTCCCTGTAGACGCCATGTGAAGGCTGCATGGAGAGGGACAATAAGAGCACTGATGTAACCATGGAATTCCTCCTCCTCGGCTTCTCTGATCTGCTCTGTCTGCGGGTCCTCCTTTTCCTTATCTTTTTCATTGTCCATGTGGCCACAGTGGTAGGGAACATGATGATCTTCATGGCAGTGCTTATGGAGCCTTCACATCCTCCCATGCTCATCTTCCTCTCTCAGCTCTCTGCCATCGAGCTCTGCTACACCTTAGTCATTGTCCCTAAGGCACTGCTCAGCCTGGCAGTGGTGGGTGGCAGCACCATTTCTTTCCTAGGCTGCGCTGCACAGATGCTCCTGTTTGTGGCACTCGGTGGGGCTGAGTGTCTCCTCCTGGTAGCCATGTCCTACGACCGCTACATGGCCATCTGCCAGCCACTCCACTACGGGGTTGTGATGAGCCAGGGGCTGTGCCTCAGGCTAGCTGTGGCATGCTGTCTGGGGGGTTGTGCTGTGGCCCTGGGGCTCACAGTGGCTGTTTTCCACCTACCTTTCTGTCAGCCACTTCGCATCAACCACTTCTTCTGCGACATCTCTGCTGTGCTGCACTTGGCCTGCACACAGAGCTACAGCACTCAGCTGCCCTTGCTGGCTGCCTGTGTGCTCCTCCTGCTGCTGCCCTTCCTCCTAATCCTAACCTCCTATGGTTGCATTGCTGCTGTTTTGTTACATGTCCCTTCCTCCATGGGAAGGGGCAAGGCCTTCTCCACCTGCTCGTCACACCTGTGCATCACCTTGCTGCACTATGGCTGTGCCACCTTCATGTACATTCGCCCCAAGTCTAGCTACTCACCAGCTCGAGACAAGATGGTGTCTCTGGTCTACACCAACATCACTCCATTTCTGTATCCCCTAATTTATGGCCTGAGGAACAAGGAAATCAGAGGGGTCCTCAGGAAAATGTTGAGGAGGAAGAAAATAGCTCAGCTGCACTAGGTAGTGTCAGAGCTCTGCTGCGTGTGCTTGGGATGTTTTAGCAGAACAAATGAATGCTTGCTGGAAAACAGCCCCATAACCACCACCAGGACCAGATTCTCTGCAGACACCACCACAGCAAACATCCAGCCAAAATTCAACATACATTGATGACAAAGAGACATCTCTGCTAAAAAAAAACAACCAACAAACAACCCCCCTGAAATCCCCAGCACAACACTGCACCCAAAGGCAAATGCTTTCATGGCTTGTGAAGAATCATAGAATCAACCAGGTTGGAAAAGACCTCAGAGATCATCAAGTCCAACCTATTACCTAATACCTAACACCTCATGACAACTAAACCATGCCTTCAAGTGCCACAGCCAAGAAGACCTTTGGTCAGTTTCTGGTTTCACTTTTGTGATTTCATGCATACTTGTATCTATGCTCTGCTCATCTCAGCACAATCAGATAACAGAAAATTACTTAAAGCTCCTGTAATTGTTCCATTATTTTTCTTCCAGGTGAACATAGAAAATGGAAACTGGGTAATTTTACCAGCACCAAAATTCTAAAGGGGTTATTGGAAGGTCAGATAAAAGCCCATGCCTAGAAAGAAATGGAAATTGAGCTATAGTCTTCTCCAAATTTAGCAGAAGGCTGCAGTCCAGCATCCCCAGCACAAAGACATAGAACTACTGGAGCAGGTCCAGAGAAGGCCATGAAGATGATCACAGGGCTGGAGAACTTCCCCTATGGGGACAGTCTGAAGGAGCTGGGGCTATTCAGCCTGGAGAAGACAAGGCTTCAGGGAGACTTCAGAGCAGCCTTCCAGTACCTGAAGGGGGCTTACAAGAAAGCCAGGGAGGGACTTTTTACAAGGGCTTGTGGTGATAGGACAAGAAGGGATGGATTGAAGCTTGAGGAGGGCAGATTGAGACTGGAGATTAGGAAGAAATTCTTTCCAGTGTTGGTGGTGAGACACTGGAACAGCCTGCCCAGGAGGTCATGAATGCCCCCTCCCTGGAGGTGTTCAAGAAATAATCAGGAAACCAATGTGGAATCGAAGAATGAGGTGAAGCCCCATGCCAGCTGGTTGGTTTTAGAGTCAGTTTCACTTCACCTTGCAATCATCTCCACATCAAAAAGCTGACTGAAGGTGCTATTAATAATTCTAGCATTGCATCCCTAACCTAAGGCTCTTGTCTCTAAAGATCTTGCCATGCCCCCTTGACTTCACCTGCCTGAATGCAAAGGCCTGAGGCAGCCTGGTTTTACAAACTGCTGTGTGACCGTCTGGTTCTACAGATCTGTAGGTAAAACTGAGGGAAGGTCCAGATGGCTCAGCAGCTATGGACTCAGGACTAGCCACAGCTGCAAAGCAGGTCTCCTAAAATCTGTATAATCTTTTCTGGTGGTTTTGGCCTATACAAATTGCTCTCAGCATTCATTTTAGGTTTCATGTTTTGATTTAACTAAGAATTCAAGTTTCAAAAATCAAGCAGGAAGCTGAAGTGAGAACAGAGTTGACAGTGAGCTGACAGTGAGCTACCACCATCAATGCCCTCTTTCTACCTGCAAGACAGTGAGGTGTCTGATTCAAACATCTTTTCTTGGTGTCAACACTAAAAGCACTCAGGATGAGCATGGGCTGTTAACAGTGACCAGTGGCAACTACTTCTTTTCTGCACAGGATAGCAACACTGTGATGAAGCCCCCAAAGCAACGAGTAAGTGCAGTCATACTGTGTTTAAATGGTGGAGGCAACTGTAATTTTTCAAGGAGTGGACCATAAGAACACTGCAGATTTGAAACAGACATAAAGCTTTAAAAAAAAAAAAAATCAATTAAATCCCCCAGAAATGAAAATATTAACTCAGACATTCATCTGCCAGGGTAAAAGGAATTTACCATCACACTGTCAAACTGCCTGGCAATACGGCTGGTTACTGCATGTGATGAGTGCTAATGACTTCTTTGGTGGAGTATTTTCACACTTCAGCTCAATTAAACCAAGAGTGGGAAAGAGCAGCTAGAAACTATGAGTGAATGACATACTACAGAGGGGAATGTATTTGTTATAGAGACTACTACTGCTGTATTTTGAGCTAAAAATATTAGAATCCTGTTTTTCTCCAACCTAGCTGAAGAAGTCACGAACATCTCTATGAGAAGTAAAGTGTCTCTGGGTCAGATGTTAGGGTTTTCACAGAGAGGCCAGGTACTAAACCAATTGTAACAGCTTAACCCACTAGATGGTAGGAACATATTTTCTGCAGAAAGATTGTCTGAGGTCAGGTGTTAGAAATATTCTAGGGTAATTGCCGATGCAGTAGAGACAGAAAACTCTCCAAAATAATGAAGAAAACACTGGAATATTAAAATGTGGTCATGGAGATGAGAATAAGAGAGCAAGAGCATGAATTCTCTTCAGAGAATGAAACATCCAAAGAGAGCATCCCCCTATGCTCTACAGAGCTGCCATAGATTGTTTTTCTTATGGATGCAGAGATAGTGGCTAAAAGGAGTGAACCAGGAGCCACAGAACAAGGGGGGAAAAAAACCTGAAAGGGATAAACTCCACTACTGCAAATTCAAGACACAGGATGTAGACAAGGAAACCTTACACTAGTGCTGCAGTGGGATGGTGGTCAAAAAATTAGAGACTTAGCACCACAGCTTGAGAAGGAGCACTTTAGACAAGAGTGAAGTGGAATAAATTTAAGATAGAACTACTGTGAATTACATTAACACCTGAGTTATCTGTACTAGATATTTTACTTCATATGTTATGTCAAATTTAAAGCTTAGTATTTTAACTATTGCTCTCGGGTCTCTCTTGCCTGTGTTCAAACTTCTTGGGACAGCTTTTGATGTATGATTAGACAATCACAGACCTTACCAAAAGATACAAGGGACCTCAGAAAGTCTGTACTCCCAACTCCTGCTCACAGCAGGGACCACCCCAGAAGTAGGTACGTTGCTGATGGCTGAGTCCTTCTGAATCTGGAACACATCCAAGGGTGGAGATCCCCCAGCTTCTGTAAGCAACCTAACAAAGTCCTTTCTTTAGCCTTCCTTAGGGAGGAGGAGGAAGAGAGCAAGAAGAATGCAGCCTTACAGCAAGCGGAGTAACAATGGCATCTCTATTTTATGGGCAGGGGTGCAATAGCTGTGTATGGGTAGGAAGTGACATCCTTGATGAATGCCATAAGACGTTACAAGAGCAAGTAGTTCTGTATTGATGACCCTCAGGAAGGAGTCTAAGAGTCCCATGAGGTTTTCCTACACAGAGAATCCTCCTGTTGGAGTTCCTCTACATTACTTTTTCACTGAAAACCAGGCACTTTCCAACAGTGCTGAGGCGCAGAATCCTGCCCGGTGAAGTGTGCTGGCTATGGCTCTGCACCACGCTGTCTCAGCCAGGGGAGGCACACGGACACGGCGCGCAGATGGATTTCCTCAACTCCTCCTGCCAGGCCGCCTCCGCGTTTTCCCCGCCTTAGCACGGCGAGAAGTGGAACGAGCAGTCCCTAACGCAGCGTCTGGGCTGTTTTCAACCCTAAAAGTCACCACTGCGCCTCGGGGTGGGGGTGTGAATCCCGGGCCCGCCCCGGCCCGGAGCCCCGTCTGGGTCAGCCCCTGGCAGCTGCCCGCGGCCGGCCGTGGCGAGGCGGGAGCGGAGCCCGTGGCGAGGGCTGTCCAGGAGGTGGCAATCGGGAGCCTCTGACGGGACTGGAGCAAAGGTGGAGGGAGGCTCCCGGGAAAAAGGTGGCTGCCTTTAAGGTGGGTTTATTTGCCTGCCAGATGGGAAGTCTGTGACCAGCCCCTTTAAAACAGGTAAAGGCAGTAAGGCTTCTCCACCCACTTGCCTTGATCTTTCATCATAACTGTGGGCCAGGCAGGGAGGTTCTGCAATGCGTGCGCTCCGGCGAGGAGGCTGCAGGAGAGGTTCATGCACTGCAGGCAGGAGCCAAGGCTCAGAGGCCTGAGCCGGGAAGGCAGGCAGGGCTTGGGAGCCAGTCCCCGTCTCCAGCCAGCATGGAGCTGAGGACCAGGAGGAGCAGGATCAAGCTCTCAGTCGGGCTCCTTCTCTTTTGGGCTCTCCTTCCTCCCGAGGTGCCTGGGAAAGAAGGTAAGTGTGGGACCAACTGGTCCCTCTGCCTGGGGGCTTGGGCGGGTAGGGTGAGTGCTCTCTCTAAGGGGCAGGGAACAGGGTCTGGCCCACATGCGTGGGGCACCAGGGGCATCACAGCCCATCCAGTGGCAGCTGGAGAGGAACTGGCGTGTGTCAGGAGGGCAGGCTAGTGTTGGGGGATGAAGGCTATAATCAAACCCCATCCAAATCTTGGTGGCTCGCTGAAGTGAGCCCAGGTGTGTTCTTGCTCTCCCTCTCCACCCGCTCTCAGTCGAAGCACAAATGCCTCGGAATACTCCGTGATCCAAGAGAATTCTGCCTCTGCCTTAAACACATGCGTTGCAGACAACAAGTTTAAACACAAACTGAGAAACTTTTTCCCCCCTCCCCCCCCAGGGCTTCCTCGGGAAGCCCTCTTGGGAGTTAACCCTTATGAGCAAGAGGACAGTCATTTTTTTCAGTGTTGGAAGGTGAGGCAGGCCCTTCCACCTACCCCACTGCACGAAGGGAGAACTAGGGTTTACACTTTCCTCTTCCACCTCTTCAGAACGCTTCCCTTTTCTGTTCAACTCAGTCCATTTGATTTGCTGTAGTGCTCTTGTTTTCTTCCATTTTGAGAATTGCACAATGGTTATGAAACAGCTGGGGAATGAGAATTTTTAAGAGAGGTGAGGAAGAGTAAATTTTTGTTCCGTTCCCTGCCTTCTACTGCAGTTAGTTCTTGCCAGAGACTTCTAGTGTCTGTTTTGCAGACTTTTTCCATCCCAAGGACAGCTCTTCCAGTTGCTGCTCCAGGCTCTCAATCAAGAGCACTTAGTCAAAAGCAGCAGTTCACTTCAGACTTTGCAGGTGCCCTTTTGGAGCATTCTTGACGTGCCTGTTCGTACTGAGGACCTAGCAGACGCTGTGGAGAAGGCCAGCCTAAGTGAGCAGTAATGTAAGGCATGCAGGCCCTGGTTTCCCAAAGTGTGTGACCAGTAGCTGGCAGCAACACTCAGGGACTTCTCTGCCAGCTTCTCCTCTATCTCAACCATCGCATTTGGGCTGTGTCTGTCATCCACTCTTCCTTAATGTGTCTATCTGTGAACAGCTCATTTCCTTAGCGTCTTCTCTTATCTGAAGTCTTTCTTCTTTTTGGGGAGACCTCCCTTGTGGCTGGACAGTCATATGGCATTCCTAGCAGTGAAGCTGTAGATCAAAGAGCTGAGGCCCCTGAGTACTCATATTCCCTGCACACTTGTAGTCCTGTTGACTCCATTCTTCCTTTCTTTGGAGAATCCCTGTTGTGGATTTCACTTTGAGAGTTACTTTTTGAGAGTGAACTTCGCCCCCTCCAGTGGGCATTGTGCAGCTGCTGCTGGCAATGCAGTAGCATGGCACATGGGTTCTGCCAGGTTCCCATCCTGGCCGCTTCCGAGTTCCTTCTCCCTTGCTCTGCTAGAACTTGCCGTGCAGTCCTTCTCACTGCTTTAGGCCTGAAGTGTGTGGGATAGATATTATCTGGGTGATGGTTCTGGAAGGACAGGCTACCTCACCCTGGGAGCTTTTGGAGCCAACAACATACAAACAGTATCTCAAATAGAGAGATTGAGAGCACAGGGGAAGTGAGTGAGGAGCCTTGTCTGGACAGGGATTCTGTGGCTAGGGAGGTTTTGCCATATGACCATGCTGTGAACACTGCAAACTTGCAAAACCTGGATTCCTGCTTTTACCTGCTCCCAAGCCTGAAAAGGTGTTTCAGAGGTGAGAACAGCAGTGCAATCCCTCTTATCTCTGATTCTGGGCCCACAGCCTGCTTCCTCATTCCACAGGACTCTTGCTGATCTGCACTTTATAATCTATTACCTGCAGCTGGCAGCAGTATTTCCAAAGCGGTCAGATGAGGGGGAGGGAATGTGGTTCTTTAAATGTCACTGATACATTCCCCCTCCTTCCCTTCAGCTTCAAATTCTTTCCTGAGATGTTTAGAAATTACCTTTCTGAATACACCTCTCATAAAGGGAATCCCAAGGAATTTTCCTTGTTTCCTATGTTCTCAAGCTGAGGCTGCAGTAAGTGCACCCAAAGCAGCAGCCCATGCTGTCTGACGCAGCTATAAAGGTGCACATCCAGCAGTGAGATTGACTCCCAGCTCCTCTCTTTCTGTCTGCCTACCAACTGGTACATTTTCAACTTTAACTCTTCAGATCAAGACTAGAGGGCAAGCTCTGCCCGTGTTTTCCAATGTCTTTGAGTGCTAAAGATGAATACTGCTGAATTTCTCTTTTGTCATGAGACTGCAGGAGCCAAGGCTTCCCACAGCCACGCAGGGCGGTTCTGCAGGAGGTGACAATGCCTGGAGTGCTGGGGAGGAGAGGGTGAAATGATTTCTAGGCCACCATCAGATGGTGGACAGCCTCGATCAGAGGTAGAGGCCTCAGCAGTTGGAAAAACTGATGCATCTCATGGCTTTTTGGTACTGTGACAGTGGAAGGTCATTTCTATAACTGCACACTGCTTCTGTGCTTTCCCACTGTTTCTAGCACTGAATAGCACCTCTGGGTGAGACTGATCTTTTGTGTTGGTAATTTGTTCAAATGGCTTCTTCTGCATCCATTTTTTCTGCTGCCTTGCTGTTCAGGTGCTAATGCTGGGTTCCCATTTCAATAGGCTTCAGCCTCCTGTTCCCATTCGGGGGCAGCTTTAGGAAGCTGAAAATTTTGCCAGGGTTGCATTTTTCAGATGTGGGTATGACTTGAGAGGAGGATGGAAGAGGAGAGGGTCTCATACACGAGGAAACCCTTTTAACTCCCAACTAGCTGCACTGTCTTCCCATGCTTCCTCTAGCCGTGCTTTTGAAGGTGAAAGTTCACAAAGGATGTGGAGGGAGGCAGTGTAGGCTTTGTCTTCTGTGGCAAAACAAGGATGGAGCTATTCAGTGGGCCATGAGTTGATTCACTCTTTTTTTTGTTTTGTGGTTTTTTCCTTCAGTGGATCTGCTGGACACAAGCACTGCACAGGGTGAACTGGGCTGGCTTCCAGACCCTCCAGAAGTAGGGGTGAGTACACATATTTAAGGATGGAGAGCTACTGGGAGTACTCTGAACATTGTATGCTTTGTAAGTGTCTCTACCTTGCAGGCCTTTCCCCACCCCCTGCAGTCTCACCCACTAGCCAGTAGTGTAAGGATTGATGCCTCATTAACTTTCAGTGGTAGTTCTGATACCTATTGACTTACAGTAGCTCTGTGATTAAACGTGTCCTTGAAATCTTTTGTTTACCCCAAGTAATAAAACTTGGTGGAGGAAAAAAACCCAAATCATCACCCATTTTTTTTCATTCTAATATGATGCAAATACATCTGATGTCTCCATGCCTGGGCAGATAGCCATGGCAGAGGTACTTCTGTCTCCAGGGCTCTCAAGAGTTTAAAATCTTAGTCTGTATAAGGTTGTTCTGTGGTTTTTTCCTCCTGAGTACTAACCTGAATGATTCAGTTACATGTGTTTTAACTTTGCAGAAGAAATAACTGTTAAGTCATGAGGCAGCAATCTGGCCTGCTAGCTGGGCTGAAAGGTTCTAGGGCTTTCTACCCAGCCATAATGCTGTATTTGGCCCCCACAGCTGATGAGAGAGGCATTTCCCTTTGTTTCATGACTGTGAAATTGAGTTGATGGAAGTGCTTCAAAGTCTTTTACTTCTGAAACCACTATAAAATCTGACCCAAAAAGACAGATGAGCCCTCAGCTATTTTTATCCAAGTACAGCTATTTTGTGTGAAGTACAGCTGAGTAGTGCTTGCAGCATCACCACCCATGGTAGCCAAGATGGTTTCCTTTGTTACAGCTGTACTGTGGGAGTGGTGGAAAGCAGGCACAAAGAGAAGGGAATTGAAGGACTGCACTGCAGTGGTTAGAAGGGCACATGTTAATGCATAGCTCCAGCTCCTCATCCATGTTCTTGTCTTCCTAGCAAGCCCCAAGCTTTCCTGGGGAGAAGTCTTCACCCTTGCTGCTTATAAAGTAGAGCTGGGTTCAACCTGTTTCTAACTCATTTTTATGACTTTTCTCTGTAATATGCTTTGGCTTGCAGCTCAGAAGGCTAACCTGTGCTGTATCAAAAGAAGTGTGGCCAGCAGGACAGGGAGGGGATTCTGCCTCTCTGCTCTGGTGAGACACTAGGAATAGTGTGGCCAGCAGGAGCAGGGTGGTCATTGTGTCCCTGTACTCTGCTTTGGTTAGGCCACACCTTGAGTACTGTGCCCTGTTCTGGACCCCTCAGTTTAAGAAGGACATCGAGACACTTGAACGTGTCCAGAGAAGGGCAACAAGGCTGGGGAGAGCCCTTGAGCACAAGCCCTATGAGGAGAGGCTGAGGGAGCTGGGGTTGTTTAGCCTGGAGAAGAGGAGGCACAGGGGCGACCTCATTGCTCTCTACAACTACCTGAAGGGTGGTTGTAGCCAGGAGGGGGTTGGCCTCTTCTCCCTAGCAACCAGCACCAGAACAAGAGGACACAGTCTCAAGCTGCACCAGGGGAAGTTTAGGCTGGAGGTGAGGAGAAAGTTCTTCACTGAGAGAGATTCGCCATTGGAATGTGCTGCCCAGGGAGGTGGTGGAGTCACTGTCCCTGGAGGTGTTCAAGAGGGGATTGGACGTGGCAGTTGGTGCCATGGTCTAGTCATGGGGTCTGTGGTGACAGGTTGGACTCGATGATCTTCAAGGTCTCTTCCAACCTTAGTGATACTGTGACCCCACCTGCGGCACTGCCTCCAGTTCTGGCACCCTCAGCATAAGAGGGACATGGAGCTGCTGGAAAGGGTTCAGAGGAGGCCACAAAGATGATCAGAGGGCTGCAGAACCTTCCCTATGGGGACAAGCTGGGAGAGCTGGGGCTTTTCAACCTGGAGAAAAGAAGGGTCCGGAGAGACCTTAATTAGATCAGCCTTGTAGTACCTGAAGGGGGCCTACAAGACTGCCAGAAAGGGACTTTTTACAAGGGCTTGTAGTGATAAGAAGAGAGGGAATATATTAAATCTTGAGGAGGGCAGAGTTAGACTATAGATTAGGAAGAAATTCTTTACGGTGAGAGTGGTGAGACACTGGTGGAGGTTGTGTGGATGCCCCCTCCCTGGAGGTGTTGAAGGCCAGGTTGGATGAGGCCTTGAGCACCCTGGTCTAGTGGAAGATGTCCCTGCCTGTGGCAGGGGAGTGGAACTGCATGATCTTTAAGGCCCACTTCCAACCTAAATTATTCTGTGAATTCACCCCAGCCTCCTCCTCCTGCTGCTGCTGTTGTTTGTGTGAGCTAGGGCCAGATAGTGAGGTTCTGTATGGGCATAACTGACTTTTGTTCCATTAGTGTGGCTACTTTGGCTGTTAATTATTAGTAATTAGTATGTCCTACTCAAAAGAGGTGCCCTAGTAAGACATAGAAGTAGATCATATTTTGCCCACTCTTCCCTTTGTTGTCCCCATCAGCTGTCTCTCTGGTAATTCAATGCAGATCTAGGCTCCAGGCATGCTCAAGATGCAGCCTGTCCCTTTAAGAGATGGAAAAAACCTACTGAGAAGTCCAAAACAAGCTAACCGAAATCAGACAAACCCCATGGGAACAGTGTCTGCTTTTGCACAGCAGGTTCACAGCAGTGCTAGGAGTCGGCCAACCTTCCTGTTGGTGCTATAGCTGCTTTTTAAAATATCTGTCTTTGAAATACAGTAGCTGGAGCTGGGAATTGTAGAAGATGCTGGAAAACAGGGCCTGAGAGCAGTCTGAACTAACAGATCAGGATACTGGTAATTGATAAATGAAAAGATGTGAAGAACAGATTCCTGATGATGCAGGGACTTACCTAATGATGTAATTTCCCAGTCGCTGTCAGGTGGAAGGCTGACAAACTGCCACAAGCAAAAGGGGGACAATGGTTAAGTCTCTTAGAATTACAGCTTTGAGCAACTGCTTCTGAAACTTCTTTTTCCGAAATGAAGAAGAAGGAAATGTGTTTACAAGAGAGCTAAGAGTCATTCAGAGGGGCTTTGTCACAAAAGAACTAAGATTAATGCTGCACTATCTGACTGGCGTGGTCATTGACAGGCTGGAAACAGCTGTATTGCATTCAGAGTTGAAGGCTCTATGAGGACAGGCTGAGGGAGGTTGTTCAGCCTGGAGAAGAGAAGGCTCCAGGGAGACCTTAGAGCAGCCTTTCAGTACCTGAAGTGGGCTACAAGAAGGCTGCAGAGGGACTGTTTGCAAAGGCCTTCAGTGATAGGATGAAGGGCAGTGGTTTGAAATGAGAGAAGAGCAGATGTAGATTGGATGTTAGGGACAAGTTCTACACTATGAGGGTGGTGAACACTGCAACAGGTTGCCCTGGGAGGTAATTGAGGCCCCATTCTTGGAGATGTTCAAGGTCAGGCTGGACAAGGCTCTGAGCGACCTGATCCTAGTGGAGGGTGTCCCTGCTGCCTGCGGGGGTTGGACTGGATGACCTTTGGAGGTCCCTTCCAACCCAAACCATTCTATGATTCTGTGATCTCATGCAACACTGCTGCTTGTACCTTCCCTCACATGCCAGAGCTCTCCCATATGTGAGCTGGAGTGGTGTCAAAGTGCTTATCACACTGGGGAGGAATTTGCTATGTGGATTTTTCATGCTTTATATGGACACAGTCCCTGAGTCATAGCTCAGGGAAGGTTGGCTAGTTCTGTGGAGGTGGAATTATGCTTTTTTTCCTCCTTACTTTTAGCCAATGACAATGGATGAAGTGGCTTGCCACGTGTGATTGTTTCATGGTCAGACACCCTCCCCCCATCATATAACAAATTTCTTGATTCTTTTTTTTTTTTTTTTTTTTTTTCCATCTTGATTTTTTTTTTTTTTTTTTCCCCATCTTTGAAGTTTTCAGACATCAGTACCAGCTGGGCATGGGGAGGTGTATGACAGTACTGGTGGTAGATTCCCATTTTTTTGCATATATCAAAGAGCTAATGAGGGTCACTTTGAAGGTGTCAGGAGTCCACAATTTACTTGCTTTGACATGTCTTTAAGGCTTCCCATGCTGCATAAACAGCCTTGCTGCTTCAACTGATTTCACAAGTCAGGGAATCAAAGAATGGTTTGGATTGGAAGGGAGCTCTAAGGTCTCCTTGGAGCCTTCTCTTTTCCAGGCTAAACAAGCACAGCTCCTGTCCCCGTAGCAGAGTTGCTCCAGCCCTCTGATCATCTTGGCCTTCTCTGGACCTGCTCCATCAGGTCCATGTCCTTCTTGTGTTAGGGGCTCCAGAGCTGGACACAGCACTGCAGATGAAGTCTCAGCAGAGCATAGAGGCAGAATCACCTCTCTCCATCTGCTGCCCATGCTGCTTTTGATGCAGCCCAGGATGCCATTTGGCTTCTGGGCTGCAAGTGCCCATTGCTGGCTCATGTCCAGCTTCTCCTCCAGCAGCACCCCCAAGTCCTTTTCTGCAGGGCTGCTCTCAATCTCATCACCCCCAGCCTGGATTGATATCAGGGGCTGCCCTGACCAAGGTGCAGGACCTTGTACTTTGCCATACTCAACCTCATATTATCCTCAGCCCACCTCTCCAGCCTGTCCAGATCCCTCTTCATGGCATCTCACCTTTCAGATTTACCAGCACACCACTCAGCTTGCTATCATCTGCAGACTTGCTGAGGGTGCCTCAATCCCTCTGTCTGTATCATTGATGGAGAGTGAAGAGCACTGGTCCTAGTACAGACCCTTGAGTGGGTATATATGAATATATGCATAGTGATATGTGAAACAAGTGTGCTGAAGTAGGTAGGTGAAATGTTGGGCTAGAGTATCCTTATCCATCACCTAGCAGCATCTGTTGTGACTAGAGCTGTTGTCATGCAAGACCTTAATGTGGTCAGACAGTCCAGAGGATGAGCAGACAGCAGAAGCTGGGTTTGATAAACAGGTTCTGCAATTCATGTGCTGCAGCTCTTGGCTCACGTTAGTACCTTATCTCCCCAGAAGAACTTGGCTACAAGTTCAGTTGGAAGGAGATGAGTGGGATGGAGACCTTTGTGTTAGTGCCCTACAGGACAGGTAATTACATAACGTAGTTGCTCCTCCCTGAAAATGGGTCATTGTGGGGAAAAATCCATCATCCCACCCTGGAAGGTACTGCAGACAAATAAACATCATTCCATGTGCAGTTGTCTTGAAGACTCCATGATGATTAAACTGAAGTTCCCTGACCACTGCTGAACGATAAAAGAAAGAAAAGCAGTCTCCTTGCTGTTCTGTTACAGGACTCCTGAAGTTAGATGTCAAGATGTCACCACACTTCTTTCATCATTGGCATTAAATTGTCTTCCATGCCAGCAAAAGAACTTGCAAGAATATTGAGAAACTTCCAGTGAAGGGTCACAGGAGCTTCATCCTGGAGTACTGCCACAGCACCACTGTGGGGCTACTGGTTTTGACTGGCTGCTCTGGGTTACTGACTGACAGGTTTTTGTCAGCTGTGTTGTAGCTGAAGAGAAGCTGCTCATCACACCATGGCAGGTGCCAGCAGGATGTGTCTGTTATCACAGACTGCTCTCTGAGGTGCTGTTCTAAGAATACTCGGCTGGGCCTGTGATACACAACTGCCTTCAACTCTGAATCTGTTGCAGGAAGGGATTTTTGATCATGGTAGCATGCAAATGCTGCTGTACCAAAGCTACCCCTGGCAGCGCTTTTGCCTGTGGAGTATAAAACAAAACTGTTAGGGAGAGACCCTATAGCAGCCTTCCAGTACCTGAAGGGTGCCTTCAAGAAAGCTGGGAAGGGACTTCTTACAAGGGCTTGTAGTGACAGGATGAGAAGGAATGGGTTAAAGCTTGAGGAGGGCAGATTTAGACTGGAGATTAGGAAGAAATTCTTTACAGTGACACACTGGAATAGGTTGCCCAGGGGGATCATGAATGTTTCCCCCACCATGGAGGTGTCCAAGGCCCAGTTGGATGAGGTCTTGAACAACTTTTACTAGTGGAAGGTGTCCTTGCCCATGGCAGGGGGTTAGAACTAGATGATCTTTAAGGTCCTTTCCAACCTAAACCAATATATGAATATTAGCTGAATCTGTAATTTACAACTGCCTTCAACACCGAACCTGTGGCAGTGTAGGGACTCCTGGCCTCTTGCAGTGGAGACATGCATCTCAGTTCAGGAACTTTAAGCCTACTGGCAAGATGCTTCCTTGTTATTCCTTCTTTAGATCTCCTAAAAGTATCACAGAAGGGTGGGGGGTTGGAAGGGACCTATGAAGATCGAATCCAGCCTGCTGCTAGAACAGGATCACATGGAATAAATCACACAGGAACACTTCCAGTTAGGTTTGGAATGCCTCCAGAGAAGGAGACTCCACAACCTCTCTGGCTAGCCTGGTCCAGCACTCTGCCACCCTCAAAGTGAACAATTTTTCCTTAAGTTTACCTTTCCCCAAGGATCTGCAGGCCACAGATTGGAAGCCACTGTGCTAAGCTAATGTTAAAGGAAACGAAACTGTGGTCAGGGCAGGGAGGCTGTTACGTGAGAGGCATGTCCCTGGCAAGGAGACTCCAGGTGTCCTGGAGATGAAGACAATGTTACTGTTGTGAGCAACAAGCTCCTTTGACTCCAGTCTGAGCCTAAGCATTTGCAATGCTGCTGTGATCTGCTGCTTCAGTCCCTCGCTGTGTCCGTATTAGTGAAGATGAACTTTGTATTCGGCATCATGAAAAGTTTGTTGGTTTGGGGTTTTTTCCCCTAGAAAAAGGCTATCATGGCTTAGCACTAGACTTGGAGCTACTTAATGGTTGGATTGATGACCATAAAGACCCTTTCCAACCCAAAGCATTCTATGATTCTCTTCTGTTGATTCTGTTGATGCCTGCAGAGTCTGAGGAAGTATCTCCCAAGAAGAAATAAAAACTGTCTCAGTTTGTTTCCATCCTATTCCTTATGGCAGATCCTAGGAAAAGTAGCCCACAGATAGCTGGAGGTGTCACAGGTTGTCCTAGGCAGGGTCCTTGATAGAGGCCTAACCTAGAGAAGGCTTGTTTGTAGACAAAGCAGAGCAAGTTTCCTTAAGCTTCAGAGCTTCAAAGTGTGTGCTCAGTCCAGAGCTGTGCAAGGCAGATGTTGGAAGGCTTGTACCTCATCTTATCTTTGCGTTTTCACTTGTGTGGCAGACCAAACCAACACTGTTTGCTACAATATCTGCTGAGGCCCCTACAGGTTGTCATTCAGGTCATTTGGAACTACCCAGAAAGGCAGCTTGTCTCCAGCACTTTCTTTATACTGAATCCAACCTAGCAATGGAAGGAAAGCTGCCTTTCTGCTTCCCAAGCTTGCAGTGTTATGAGGTTACTGAGATAGAACTTTGGCTTTGAAGTTGTCATTCATTTAGCACTAATTGCTGTGCTGGAATTATGTTGCTCTGTATTCCACCACCACACCAGGGCTTCCAAGAAGAAACCCGTGCACTAAATGCCTGTGTTAGTTTGTGGGTTCCTGAGGAGTACAGAACAGCCTTTTGTTCTCAAATTCACTGCCAACATCCTTAGACATTTTAGAAGGTCAGGTTACTAATTTATGGCCCTCTCCTCTTTTGCTTTTTTAGCAACTTTTTAAGAATTCTAAAAGGCTTTTAAAGTTTTAAGACAGATTTAAAGATAGTTTAAACTTAAAAACTAATTTAATTTAAAGGAGTTTAAAAAGGATTTTAAAGACTCAAAGAACTCCTTAGCTTACCTGGAGCAGGCAATTGGACTAGATGATTTGAGACAGGCAGCATGGCTTCACCCAGGGCAAGTCCTTCCTGATGAACCTGGTGGCTTTCTACCATGGTGGACAAGGGAAGACCAACAGATGTCATCCAACTGGACTTTTGTAAAGTGTTTGTTACAGTCCTCCCCAACATCCTTCTCTCTAAGCTGGAGACTGTATTGTATTGGATGGGTGGACTGTGCAGTGGACAAGGAATTGGTTGGATGATCACATCCAGAGGGTAGTGGTCAACAGCTCAATGTCCAGATGGAGACAGGTGACAAGTGGTGTACTGGGACCAGTCTGTTCAAGACCTTCATCAATGATACAGATTGAGGCATCCCCATGAAGTCTGCAGATGATACCAAGCTGAATGGTGTGGTTGATAATACTGAAGGATGGGATGGGTACCATGCAGAGGGACCTGGACAGGCTAGAGAGGTGAGCTGAGGAGACCCTCGTGAGGTTCAGGAAGGCACAGTGCAAGTTCCTGCACGTAGGTCGTGATCTAGTGGAAGATGTCCCTGCTGACTGCAGGGGGGTTGGACTAGATGACCTTTGGAGGTCCCTTCCAACCCAAACCGTTCCATGATTCCAAGGGTCTTTTCCAGCTTAGTCTTTCTGCAGCTCTGAATCTCACAAGCCAGTTCTCTGTAATATCAGAAACACACAGTGCAGTCACTGCTGACACGAGCAGCTCTGACTCGTGCTGTCCTGCATTCCTCCTAGGTGAATCTTCCTCATCCTCTGGCTAAACTGAGGAGTGGAGCAAGGATACAGGAATTGAATGGGTAGGAAGTTACATTATCAAACGAGGTCGATTCAGTGTCAGACAAGCTGGAGAGCCAAGTAATTAATATTGATCAGGGTGGACTTTGCCACAGCTGTTTATTAAGAACATGACATTAAATATTAGCCACAGCTGTTTATTAAGAACATGACATTAAATATTAGAGACATACACTTTGATTCTCCAGCAGAGTCTCTGAGGATGGGAGAGAGTTGCCTAGCAACTTCTGGACTCATCAGTCTTTCATTAAGTGTTGTATGTAACAGTTTTCCTCCACTCCTTTGAATTTAAAAGCTTTACTCAATAATGAAGTCTCAGGCATATTTAACAGGAATTCCACATTGTTAGCATAAATAATATCCTCATGTTATATCCTTCACCCGTCAGCAGGAGAGTCTAGAAAAATCAACTCCCTTGTTACTTCTTTGCATGTTAAACTGTGCAGTAGTCACTTCCAAGCATCCTTCCCCTGAAGGGCTCAGTCTGGAAGAAGCTGGGCTGAGATGAGATGAGAAATGTAGGAGCTAGCAGCTGGATTTTCTTTTCCCCCAGGAGTAGAGTTTAAAGGAAGTTTTTCTGCTAGAGTGGTCACTATTGAAAAGGAAATTTTCCTGCCTTTCATTCACTTCAGTTTTGAAAATGGTATATTCAGGACACAGAATCATAGAATCAACAAGGTTGGAAAAGACCTCAAAGATCAAGTCCAACCTGTCACCCAAGACCTCATGACTACTAAACCATGGCATCAAGTGCCACGTCCAGTCTCCTCTTGAACACCTCCAGGGACGGTGACTCCACCACCTCTCTGGGCAGCACATTCCAATGGCTAACAACTCTCTCTGTGAAGAACTTTCTCCTCACCTCCAGCCTAAACTTCTCCTGGTGCAACTTGTGACTGTGTCCTCTTGCTCTGGTGCTGGTTGCCTGGGAGAAGAGACCAACCCCCTCCTGGCTACAACCACCCCTCATGCATCGTAACAGCTCATGTCTTTTGGAGAGATACACAAAACCTGTTTGGTAGTGACACTTGTCTGTGGTACTGCTTTAGGAGAAACTGCTGATGGAAACTTACCTAGTTCATGGCCTTAAAGTGGAGTTATGCCTTTCCCACCTTCTCAGGGAGGCAGACACACAAGGAAGAATGCTTCTAAAAGCCAGTCCTACCATTGGCAGTTCTTCATGAAAGCTACTTTGCTTTTATTCTCCTTTCTGACTTCAGTGTTGTGAATTCAGTTCTGCAGCACTTTCCAGATTTTCAATGCACTAGTTCCAGAGGTGATTAAGTGGTTGCCTCTTCTGCCTGATCAGTTGGAACTGATCTCTCTTCCTATCCTAAGAGCTTTGACCTCCAGTATGTGAAATGAGTGTAAATCCTGTGTGGTGCTGGTATATGCCAGCTGGATCAGATTAAGAAGGTGGGGTAACACTGGGGACTAATTACATGGAAAGAAAGGAAACAAGAAGGGGCACATAGATATCATCTGCAGAACTTCCTGAGAGAAGTCTGCTAGTAATTGGCTTAGGTAACTGTCTGAAATCAGCCAGACAGGAGCTTGTGCTATAGGTAGGGCTTGCTGGCTTGGAGAAAGCATTCAGATAATTTTCAGAGTGGGCCTGCACAGGAGGCATGCTCTAAATCATGGTATAAGAGCAGAGCCTACTTTGGCACTCTGAGGATTCATCTCTTGTGTTCAGCTAGCAGAGTGACCTGAGCTATGGGATGAGAAGCTAGGAGAGGCTGCCTGGTTGTGCTGTGAGCACAGGAGGTTGTGGTGCTGGAGGAATGTGTGAATCTCACAGCCTGTGAGACTTGACAAGCCTAGGGTAATACTGAGGCCTTGTTTGAATTGCATCTTAACTTGGGGTGTGATTTAAAACCAGGGTGCTTAAACTTGTGCCAGTACCTATGTGGGCACTTGTTTCAATTTAATTTGATTAAATATTTCAAGCATAATGAGAAAGGCATGGGGGAAAGGGATCTAAGTCATATTCCCTGTGGACAAAACCTTGCTTTCCAAGTTTTCCATTCCCCCATGTGACTTACTCAAAAGTGAATATTCTTTGCATTTTGTGCCTGACCTGGGGCGAGGAAACAAAGCTACAACTACATAAAATTCAGCAGAAGTGAATGTTAAAACACATACCAAATCCTGCTGGGTTCATACAAACAGTATCAGTGAGGTCACAGAATGAGCTAGGCCTTCATTTGCCTGGGGAAGAAGCAGAACCTGGTAGGATGTCAGGAAAATCAGCTGAGTTTAGATAGTTAAATCAAGGTTTGCAAAACATCACACTTAAAGAAGCATGAACTCCAAATTAATGAGCATTTGCTTTAGCACAGTCCTTTTGCAATGGACCTTCCCATTGCCTTGTTTTCAGGGTCAGATGTATACTTTGAATAGAAAGGGTGGCCAGTCCATGGGAGTGTGGGGCTTTTTCTCAAGCTGAGGCAGTGTATGAAAGAAGGAAATTTGAACCGAGGCAGGGTGCAGGGCATGCCCGTGCACAGTGGCTCCCTTCAGTTCAGCATAGGTCAGACCCTAATTACAGTGTCCTCTTTGCTCCTTATGTGAAGAGTTCAGGCAGGCAGAAGGCTGCAGAGCAGTGCAACGTTTGCTTGATGTAGGAGACCTTCTAGCTAGCAAAGCTTTAAGTGCTGAATCTTATATGGGTGTGGATCTTTTAGTCAAGTTTTTGCCATGTTTGAAGTGAAAATGGTTTCTCTCATCTGTCTAACCATGTGTTTTCTTCTCCTCTGGGAGCAGTGGAGTGAAGTGCAGCAGATGATAAATGGTACCCCAGTGTACATGTACCAGGACTGCAGTGTGCTGTCTGAGGATGACACTGACCACTGGCTTCGCACCAACTGGATTTATCGAGGAGAAGCAGCCTCCCGTGTTTATGTGGAGCTAAAGTTTACTGTGAGGGACTGCAAGAGCTTCAAAGGGGAAGTGGTGACCTGCAAAGAGACCTTCAACCTCTACTACATGGAGTCTGAACAAGATGTGGGCATCCAGTTCCGCCGCCCGCTCTTCATCAAGGTCTGTAGCACTGGGGGCGAGGACTGAGTTAGATCTTTCAGCTTAACTAGGTGTGTCTTGCTGGCTGGAGGAGGCCAGCAGAACTGGCATCTGGGGTGGGGCATGGATAGTAAGCTTTGCCCTTAGAATAAACTTTGCCCCCAGTGCCCTCTGTGCTGCTTGGAGCAGGCTTTGCTGCAGGAGACAGGAGTTCAGACTTCGTTCTGTGCAAGCACTTACTTAACTGGACACCAGTAAGGATTCTGAAGGGCTATAACAGTGCTGGATGTCTACACCAGATTTTACAAGTAGCAGAGCAGAGGCCAAGAGGAATTTAACTTGACTTAGCTAATAAAGCAAGATTTGAGCAAGTGAAGAACAGAATCCAGTTTCTGTGTCCCTGATGTTATGCCATACAGGGTCTTGTTTTGCAGAACTGAAGGTAATAGCTTGCTGTAATGAAGCTTTTCCTTGTGTGAAAGCATTTAACACCACTGGATTCTAACTGCTGTTTCCCCCAGCACAATTCCCTCTTGTCCTGGAAACATTTGACTTGCAGAACAGGAAGCCTCAGGTGTTCTTTAGAGGAAATTCTGTAACCTAGTTACAGAACAGAACTAAGTTATTTGACTGCCCTTTCCTCTGCAGTTTAAATGGCATGTGATGAGAAAACCCAAACCATAAAGGGTGCCACAGGCAGAGCAGGACCCTAACAACTGCTGCTCCTCTCTCCCCAGTGCTCCTCTTACTCCTTTGCAGCTTACCATGTGGCTTTGTACAATACCTCCACAAATCCTAAACCTGCCTTATGATCCCACTCAAATGCAGCTGCTGTGCAGATCCTTTCATCTGCCTTCCAGCTACAGAGAGTGGGTGGGATCATGCAATGAGAAGGGGCCTGGAGTGGAGAGAATCAGTTATGAGGCTCTCCCTCTGAGAAGAAAGGCACCTGGAATCCAGCTCTTCATATCGCATGATGCCACAGAGGCCTTTCCCCTCTGCCCAAGCACTGAAAGCATCTCACTTTCATCCTCTGTTTGCTGAGGCAGTGGGAATGTAAGAGCATGGGAGAACTTTTCACCTAACTGTCTAGAATGCTGAAATACATTTAGCACTGCCTGAGAAGTGCCTTGCAGTAGATGATCTGATCTGCATCAAGGACACCTTAGAAGCAGGTGGCTGTCATTCACTGGTCAGTTTAAAAAACACAACTCTTAAGTAGTGCTGCAGTTTTACTGCATACAATTTGCAGAGCAACATACCACAAAAGAGAGATTTTCCTTCTTTGGGGACAGTTCCTAAAGACCTCTGAGATCGGAGGTACAGAACATAGGGCTTTAGCAGGAGATTGGACTAGATGATGTCTGGAGGCCTCTTCCAAACCCACCATTCTGTGATTCTGTACTGTATAAGACTAGTGAGCAACTGTAAAAGAGTTGAAAGGAGATAATGGAAGGTATGTAGGCAGGAAGGGATGTGGGCCCCATTGCAAACGCCTCCTTCAAGTGCTCTGTGCTCTGGCATTGTAAGCAGCTGACCATCCAGGCTCTGAAAGACCTCAGTGTAAAAAGAAGTTTGAGAGCCATGGGTGTCTCAGCTGCCAGTGCCTGCTCAGGTGTTACAGCTGTGGCCTTTTCCCCCTCAGCTCAACACCGTGGCAGCAGATCGCAGTTTCACAAGCAGAGACATCGAGTCGGGCGCCATGCAGCTGAACACGGAGGTGTGCCCCATCGGGAAGCTGTCCCACCGGGGCTTCTACCTGGCCTTCCAGAACTCCGGGGCCTGCATCGCCATGGTGTCTGTCCGCGTCTACTACAAGACCTGCCCGGAGGCCGTGCGCGGCCTGGCTCGCTTTCCAGAGACGCTGGCGGGCTCGGAGGGGCTGACAGAAGTCCCTGGGGTCTGTGTGGAGGACGCAGCTGAAGAAGTGGGCTCCGCGCCCCGGATGCACTGCAGCACGGACGGGGAGTGGCTGGTACCGATGGGCCGGTGCCTTTGTGCCGTGGGCTTTGAGGAAGTCAATGGGAGCTGCGTAGGTGAGTATGCAGACAGACGCTGGCAGCGGGCCATGGGAGAGCTTCCAGGCAGCTAGAGATCAGACCATCTGTAAGCGTAAAGTGGGACTGGGGCAGTTGGTGAGGTCTGCCTCTTCTCTTGCCTGCTGTCTGTGCCTGCCAGGTGTATCGTACACCTTTCCCTCCTTAGCTTCTCTTTTTGAGTTGCAATTTTTCTCCTCATGTCAGGTGTACTACTTGCACAGACCTCTCCACTCCCTCTTGGGCTTCATCCAGGAGCCTTCAGCTCTGGAGCTGGTTTCTGTGAGCTGTAACTGTGATTGACGCTGACTTACTCAACAACTGGTTCCTAACCCTTACAGGGCAGCCTTGTTCTCTCAGGGCAGACGTGTCAGATGCACAAGCAGGGTATGTGTCCCGTGACTAGAAGGCTGACAGACAGAGCAGGGCAAGTTTCTTCTGTGTCCCCTTCTGCTTGGACTGGGATGGATCTTCTGTCTTGGGAAATGATGTAGAGCACCTTGCACAATGCCATGGGTGTCTAGCGCATTTCTGAGGAAGAGTAGTTGGCAAGCATAGGAGTCCTTGGAGTTCAGGAGCCACAGAGAGCCATGGCTGTTGGAGTGAACAATGCAGGCCTCTCCCTTTGCCACAGAGGGAACAAGATTTAGCTTCTTAGGGCACCCCAGTATGTTTGTCAGGGAGAGGATGTGTGGTGTTTTGGAGGCTGTGTATTACTGCAAAGTGGGAGGCAATAGCACATCTCTGCTCTTGTTGGCAAAGCCATACAGCACAAGGCTAAAGCAGACAGAAAAAGGAATCCATGCACTACTCTCAGGGTCAGCAGCTGCCCTGTTTCTCTGCTTTGTTCTACCTTTTCTTTGCTGCAACAATATGGTGCCTCTGTGAATCCTTACTGCTTGCTGCTTATTTTGCTTGGGGAGCTGGAGAAGGTTGAAGCACAAGATCCTCCAGCAACCACCTCTTCTTGCACAGCCCAGCCAGTTTTTCCACTTGCTCTCCCCACCCTCCTGAGAGCACTGCCCTGGGAAGGGGCAGGGAAGCTGTCATGTCTGGACAAGCCCTGACTGCTATCACAGCACAGATTAATTCTACATCTGTGCTTTCATCCCACTCTGCCCAAGTACAGCTGCAGCCAAAATTGTCTTCTCTATGATCAGTAAGCACTGGGGAGGTCTCCCAGGAGAGGAGGGGAAGAGGGGAGAATCTAGAAGGGGGAAGGAGGGTCCAGAGCAGTGTCTTACTGGAGGATCAGAGAAGCAGGTGTATGTAGGTTGCCTGCTGGTGGTACCTTGGTGTCCTCTCCATTCATTGGAAAAACAGGCATTGTGCAAAGGACTGGGAACAATCCAGGTCAGGATAAAGACTGATGTCACAGCTTCTACTTTGTCCTCATGTAATAATGCTTAACACAGACCCAGGGGTCTTGCTCTGAACTCACCAGACCAAGGGACTGGAGGATCTCCCCAACAAACCTTCCATGGTCCTCAAGGTCCTGTGAATCTCCTGAGCATCAGACACAGTCTGATGTGGGTCACCAAAACTGTCACCATAATGGAGACCCCAGCTCCTCCCTGCTGGGGCTGGCACTAAGGAGCAGCCATTGCTTTATTAGAGAGCTGTGCAAGTTTGGGTGCTGAGGGCATTGCCACAAACCTAGCACACACCAAGAGAAGTTCCTGGCAGTTATTTGTAGAGTGAGATGTAGCAGCTACACCTCATGGCAACACCTGCTAACCATCCATTGGGCAGTCTCTTACTCGCTGCACACTGAAGGTCCAGGTTCTCTTGAATTCACAGGGCATGCTCAGAGGGTGAAGGATTCGTTTTAGGCAGGGGTCTTCCAGCTAGAAGCTGTGGTCTCTAGCAATCTCTGATGGTCTTCAGGAGAGGAACCTTTCTTGAACCTCATTTCAGCCTGTGAATTCTTTTTGCTTATATGGTCTTAAGTTAGATGATCATGTTGTTTGTCAGGTCCTGGACCATATCCACTGGTTCTTGCTGGCTTTGAAGGTCACTTTGTTAGTTAAGGGATGATCTATGTGGATGCTTTGCTGATATGGATGCAAAGACTCTTTGTTAGTTCCAAGCAATAAAGATGTCCATGGCTTGGGTCAGAGCAATCAGTTCAGCTTTGTGAATGAATATGTTTGCTGTTAATGGTCTCACTTCGATTTCATCCTCTAGAGTAACCACAGTGTAGCCAACCTTTCATTCTCCCTTTATTGTCAAGTTTGCCATTGCTCCAGTTCTTCTGCCAATATCTTATCAAAGTTTGTAGGGCTTGTTTTTAAGTCCTTGTGGGAGTTGTGTCCAGCATAATTCCTCCAGTTGTTGAGCTTTCTTGTTCAAAAACAATCTATTTGTTCCTCCAGTGGACTATAAAAGAAAGATTATTTAAGTCCCATACTGTTAAACAGATACTAGAGTCAACTACTGTTATTAATATTATATAAAGATGAGGTACTGCCAGGAGTAGATCCATCGCAATCTTACTGACAGCCCTTAGAACTTCTACCCATTTTGAGGAATATGGACTGGTACAACTGGAGCGCTGTATTCGAACTGGCACACCCATAATGATCTGCATTTCAAGGAACTGGTGACTGTGGGCTCCAATCCCACCCAAGCTTCCAATTCTGAAGAGTATTGTTTGCATTCTGCCAGTTTCACCCTTGGTTACAGCTCTACTCTTACCGGTTCTGCTGATTTGGCTCTTCTGGGCTTCTTGGTTGCCCACACAAGAAGGAATCCCCACACTGATTATTTTGGGAGGGATCTCTCTCTGGTCTTCCTTTTCGATGTTCCCTTTCTGAGATGATTCCTCTGGCATCTATGCTTGTGCTCTCCATTATTAGTTGATATATGGACTTGAACTTGATTCCACTTCAAAAGTTATTTGTGCTCCTAATTTGTTTAATTAGTCACTTCCATCAGAGGTAACAGACATTCTAACATCTAGAGAAACTCGTCTCTTAGTTTAATGTCTCCAACTGAAAGTGCCATAGGCTGTGAAAAAAATTGCATGGAGTCTCCACCCCTGTGGCACCAGCAGCATTTATTGTATTTTTCCCTATAGGTCCTTTAAAGCCATTTGTTATTAAATAAGTAACTTTATCAGTCAAAAAACTCATTATTTCATTCCCCAGGTTAACTGGAACCAGAGGACCAGAGCAGATTCCTCTGGCCCCCTTCAGTCTAATTCAATTTCTGCCACTATTACAGCTGCTTCCTTTGTTTGGCATTCTCTTTTTCAATGTCTCTTCTTCCTGTAGTAAGCACATTGATTCCTAAAGGAAGGTCACAACCAGCATTGCCTTCATAACCTCCACCTCTGCCTCTCAGTCTTCCTCAAACACTTCCTCTGGCTCTTTCTGCAACTTTACTTGTCTTCATTGCTCTTTTTCCTTCACCTTGTTCTATTAGTGTGCAATTGTCATCATCCAGTCTTCTCCTTCTGCAGTTTGTTTTTACTGTTGGATGCTGACTGACCAATAAACAACACATTGAACAGGTTCATACTGCCAGCATCCTCTGCAGTCAAATCTGTACACTTTAAAGCTACCTCACACTATGCCTTTTCATCCGATTTAGGCAAATTATAGGGTTTTTCTAGTCCATCTTAACTTCCATACAGAATTAAGTCTTGATATTCCATTAGACTCTCCAATTCATCAGCTTTATCAGGATTTCATTTCATACCCTCCTGAGGAGATACAAAGTTGGGTACATGCTTCTGAGCCACTTTCTCTGCTGCCTTATCCCAGACTGGCTATTTTTGCTCAGGAGTAAACAAGTTCCAGCAGAGCCTGTGTGTCTTCCCACTTAGGATTGTGGATCTTCATTCCAGTTTAACAGCACTCTAGATGCATACAGACTGGTTTCCTGCAGGTCCCACAGCCTGGCTAAGAGGGGCCAGAATCGCAGCTCTTTGTCCCTGAGTCCTTCTAGACACCAGACTGGCAGTGTCAGTTTCTTCCTCACTAGAAGATTCTGATGCTGTCTGTCTTGGGGTGGGGAGCTGCCAGCAGTCAAAGGCAGCCCTGTTTCAGCTAGAACTACTGAAGCCAGGTTAAAACAACACACATGCAGCTTCCCACAGGCTATAGTGCCCAAGTGAGTGTCTTTGCCTAATTAACTGCAAAATAAATGCCAAAGTCTATACACCTAAGTATGATACTGAGTCAAACGGAACACATGCTCAGCATCCACAACTATGTTACTCAATCCTCCACACAAATCATGCCAGGCATCTCATAGAGAAACACAGAGCCAGGGTTAGAATATTCAAAAGAAGCTCTATACAGAGAGAGTGATTACCCATTGGAATCGGCTGCCCGTGGAGGTGGTGGAGTCACCTTCATTGGAGGTGTTCAGGAAGAGGCTTGATGGGGTGCTTGGTGCCATGGTTTAGTTGTTTAGGTGGGTTGGATTGGTTGATGGGTTGGACGTGATGATCTTGAAGGTCTCTTTCAACCTGCTGTATTGTATTGTAAAACAAAACAAAACACCCCCAACCAAACAAAATACAAATCAAACCCGCCCCAAAACATACAAAAATCTCTGAACATAGCAGAGATGAGGATGGTTGAAGGACTGTACCCCAGCCCTTCCTCCCAGCAAGAGCTGCTCACTCAACATCTACCTTAACCTCAGCTGGCATCACACTCACTGCCATAGATTAGCACCCCTGCAAGGATCTTGGTCCCTGACCCTGCCAGGTGCTGCTACTCAAGAATTACCAACTCAAGCTCATTTCTCATTGCTACACACCCAAGTCAGTTCACACTGTTAACCCATTAACACTTGTTTCATGACCATTGCTTAAAAGACAGCCCAGAGGCAACTTCTTTAAGATACTTCTCTCAGACCCCTTAGACAACTGACTGGACCCCACAGTAAAACCAACCAACCAAATTACACACTACTACGCCTAATGAAAGGAACCATGCTAATTACAGTTCTGAATGTGACAGTAACATGTACAGTTCTGAACAGCCATAACCTGTACCCTGGCTGGCACTCAGTAACATGCCATCAAGCCTTTGCACCTGGGCTGGCACTCCAGGAGTCCCCATAATAGTGTGCAATTAAGCCTTGATTCCCAGTCCAGACGCTTTCTCTATCCTTTATGCCCTGATCCCTTGAGAAAGCATTTCCTGAATTATGACTAGGTTCATCCTTTAATAATGCTTAACACAGACCCAGGGGTCTTGCTCTGAACTCACCAGACCAAGGGACTGGAGGATCTCCCCAACAAACCTTCCATGGTCCTCAAGGTCCTGTGAATCTCCTGAGCATCAGACACAGTCTGATGTGGGTCACCAAAACTGTCACCATAATGGAGACCCCAGCTCCTCCCTGCTGGGGCTGGCACTAAGGAGCAGCCATTGCTTTATTAGAGAGCTGTGCAAGTTTGGGTGCTGGGGGCATTGCCACAAACCTAGCACACACCAAGAGACGTTCCTGGCAGTTATTTGTAGAGTGAGATGTAGCAGCTACACCTCATGGCAACACCTGCTAACCATCCATTGGGCAGTCTCTTACTCGCTGCACACTGAAGGTCCAGGTTCTCTTGAATTCGCTGGGCATGCTCAGAGGGTGAAGGATTCGTTTTAGGCAGGGGTCTTAGGCAGGGGTCTTCCAGCTAGAAGCTGTGGTCTCTAGCAATCTCTGATGGTCTTCAGGAGAGGAACCTTTCTTGAACATCGTTTCACACTTTGAAGTCCTTTTGCTTATATGGTCTTAAGTTAGATGATCATGTTGTTTGTCAGGTCCTGGACCATATCCACTGGTTCTTGCTGGCTTTGAAGGTCACTTTATTAGTTAAGGGATGATCTATGTGGATGCTTTGCTGATATGGATGCAAAGACTCTTTGTTTGTTCCAGGCAATAAGGATGTGGTTAAATTGCTGAGATGGCACAAGCAATCCAAGCTGATTTACATTTGTAAACATTTTTCAACAGTTCCAAGTTTTGCCTTAAGTAGGAACTAAAACCGAGGAAAGCTGAAGCCTTACCTCATTAACAGGGAGGAGAACCTGTCCTCTGTTGCAGCACAGGAGGGAACAGAAACCCAGAGGCTGAGATTCTTAACTGCTTCACTCAACATCTCAGTAAACTCTTATCCATGTAAGATTTTGCCAGGTATAGAATAGATCAACTATCCTATAATCTCAGAAAAACTGTGCCTGCCCAGTGTATCCTATCTCAGCCTCTCATTGTGTTGCAGGCTTTGCTGTTGGTAAAGCCAGAGGTCTGTGATTAATTTCCTCACATATGTAACTGAGTGTGAACATGAAGGCTGGCTGTGTCCCTCTGCTCCCTGAAAGCCCTGGTCTGGGCTTCATGGAATCCTCTCAGCCATCCTCCCAGCTCTCTGGTGCCCGGCGAGTAGTCTGGAGCAGGCCCTTTCGCAGGCTTGTTTTTCCCGTCCTGTTGCCTGGAGCGGGTGCCCATGGCTCAGGGAAAACAGGTGTGGGGGACCATGGGGCCTTGGCGGGAGCTGGGACTGCGTGCCGTACTCCATCCCCGCTGGTTGCGCTCGTCGGTGGGCCGAGGGCAGCCTCTACACTGTTTCTGCCCAGGGAGCTCAAGGCCTCCAGGCAGGGAGGCAGGCAGCGCTGGGAGCCTGCTCCCCTTGCCACACCACAGGTGTAGGCCGTCGCTTGCCGCCGTCTGCTTGCCCCATCCCCGGATCCCCCGGAGGGGGTTTCACACCGCCTACGGGGCGGGTCGGGCCCGGTGGGCGCTGCGGCTTGGCCGCCTCGCTTGTGGCCCGCAGCCGCCGGTGCTGTGCAGCCCCCTGCTGGCCGCCGCCGGTACGGCAGGCTCGGGGGCCCAGCTTGCTGCGATGGGGAAGCCGAGGCGCCGGGCGCCGATCCGCAGCGCCTGGTTCGGTCAGGCGGCGGCCGCGACCCGGGGCCACAGGCCGGGACGGGACAGGAGGCACCTGCCCAGAGGCACCGGGCCGCGTCCTCTCGGCCCTCCAGGGTTCGCCCTGGCTGCGGGGCAGGGCTGTGCCCGCCGCTCCCTGGGCGCTGGTTGGGGCTGGCATGGGCTTGCGTGGGCCGCAGGCCCGATACGGGATGGCCTCATGCCCACTGCCCGCCTCCATTGCAGCGTATCCAGACCCGAGGCTGCGGCCGTGCCGGCGTCTGGGGCGTGCAGGCGGCCTCCGCACCGGCCTGCCCCTCCTTGCCTGCTTCAGTGCACAGAGATAGAAATGGCCTGGGGTGCTGTGACCCGGTCCAGGCAGCTGGTGCCTGCCTACCAACCTGCTGGTTTTGTCCCTTTGCCCAAATGCTCCCCGGTGCAGCTCCCTCCCTGCACTCCCTCTGCAGTCTTCCTGCAGTGCAGCTCTTCTGCTTGAAGGGTTTCACCAGTGGGTGAAGGGGCTGGGGGCTGGAGCAGCACCAGAGCATAGGCCTAGAGGAGCAGAAGTTGCAGTTCTCTTGGGGCTAACTACTCTTGCAAAGATCCCCAAGCCCAATTTTCCCAGACTGTCTCTGCCTGGTAAGAAGAGGCTGCATATATTGTCACGTATTTATGGCAGGTAGTATTATCCAGGGAACATTAGAACCTGTGTTGTACAAGTCTGTGCTCTGATTCATTGTTTTTTCATGGTGCTGTCAAAGCTCTCCTGAACCCAACTGACCCAGTGTCTGAAATTTCAAAATCTTGTGCTGGAGCAAAGCAGCAGGAGGTAAGAAAGCTTCCATCTTCACTGCAGCACATAGAAGTGTTCTCAGTTGTGAGTAGCCTCATTCCTATCACCGGTAAATCAAAGTAACTGTTCTTCTTGCCTGTTTCTCAGGACGATGATTTGATCTGGAATAGAAACGGGATCTCTTTGGGCTGGTGACAGTGCTTGAGCCTTTGAATTCTTTTAGGAGTCTTTGCTGTCACTGCCCACAGTCTCATGGCTGTAGCTTACAATGGCAGACTCCTGAGTGGTTCTGTTATTTCCTGAAACTGGAAGGTGCTGGTTGCTCCTCTTTCTTGTGATTGTTTCTCCTTGCCACATGTGCTCTTAGGCTTCACTGCTGCAAAATCCTTTTGACCTGTATACTGTCACAGTATCCCTAAGTGGTTGTGCCATGGTATTGCTATGCAACTGGTAGGCCGGTTGTCATGATGCAGTGTTAATGGGGCAGCCTGCCTGCCATCCCAGAGCATGAAGAGGGACCAGCAAGAAAGAGATGAGGCCCCTTCTCTGATGATAATTCAGAGAGAGGTCTCAGCATACAGTGAGGATAGTGACTCTATCTGAGACTGACAGTGAGGAGTCTTGTTTGGCCTTTATTAGTGGATATTTTTTTAGGTCCCTCAGGTGTTCATCTGTGGCTGGAATGGTTTTTTGTCTTCTGGATAGGGAACATTTCTTATATTATGCTACACCACACTAAGCCATTTGTGTCAGGCTGCTAGGCGTATGGCTTTCTCTGTTGAGATCTCCTGGGGGTTATACAGAACACTGTTGCTTTTGTAGTGCAATATGAAAGAGTTAATTCCCTCAAGGCACAAATTAAGTGCAAGGTGGTAGCACGGCAGAAAATCAGTGTCTGAATTCTTCAACCATATGATTAGTGATAGGTTGTTTCTTTGGTTGAAGAACATTAGATAGATTCATTAAGCACAGGTTGGTAAATATTAAGTTCACAAGTTACTTCAACTTCTGTCACTTAATATCTCCTTGCTCCATGCTAACAGAGGTGAAGCATTGGCCTTGAGATAGCTGGTAGGCAGAGCAGTAGATCAAGCTAACAGCAGTGCAGTAAGCCCAAAGTGCCAGATGTGGCTGCTTCCTTTGTAGAACTGGAAACAGCAAGTCTGTGGCAGCTGTTCCCTTGAAATCTGTGTTGGCTGCATAGCCTGTTGCACTCAGTGCTGTTAGGTGACCTGATCATGACTTAGATGTTCCCCAGGGCCCTGCTAGGCGATGCTTATAAACCCTTGACAGCACAAAAGATGCCTCTGCTAAAAAGCCCACTGGCTACCCCATATGAAATCAGCAAGCAGAGGACTCCAGAGGTCCCTTCCAACATAAACATTTCTGTGAGCTATGATAATGGAAGAAAAGCAAGCAGATGAAAGAACGGTCAGGAAGCTGCCCCAAGCTGGTTACTCGTTGACATGTGTTGGCTTGTCCCTTCGCAGCCTGCCAGCGAGGGTTCTACCGTCACTCCCTGGAGAACGACCGCTGCCTGAAGTGTCCTCCCAACAGCCTGTCCAGCGAGTCGGGGGCTACAACCTGTGCCTGCAATGCAGGTTTCTACCGAGCGCCCGCCGAGGGCCAGAACGTTGCTTGTACCCGTGAGTCATGGGGGGGAAAGCACAGGGGCTGTGCACACTAGGCATGAACTCAGTGAGGCCAGCTCTGCAGGGAGGAACTGAAGGATGTAGGTGGAGGGAAAATTGGACAGGAGTTGGCCGTGTGTGCTTGCTGCCTAGAAAGCCAGTCATGTTCTGGGCTGCGTCAAAAGAAGCGTGGCCAGCAGGTCAAGGGAGGGGAATCTCTGCCTCCACTCTGCTTTGGTATGACCTGTCCTGGAGTACTGCATCCAGCTCTGGGGGTCCCCAGAACAAAAGAGACATGGACTTGTCAAAGTGAGTCTAGCAGAGGGTCTTATCACAGCCTTTAAAGGGTGTAGAGATAGAGAAATCCATTTTACCAGGGCCTGTAGTGACAGGACAAGGGACAACAGTTTTAAACTGAGAGAGGGTATGTTTAGATGGGACATACAGAAGGATTTTTCTTTACAGTGGGGGTGGTGAGACACTGGAGCAGATTGCTTAGAGAAATTGTGGTGCTTCATCCCTGGAAACATTCAAGGTCAGGTTGTGTAGGACTCTTAGTAACCTGATCTGATTGAAGAGGTCCCTGCTCATGGCAGTGGGGTTGGATTAGATGATCTTTAAAGGTCCCTTCTAACCCAAATCGTTCTTTGATTCTATGGAGAAAAAGGGATTAAATGAAACAAAATGTTGGGAAATAGGGATGAGAAATCAGAGAGGGGGAAGGTGGGAGGTCAGAGGGCTGCATTCAAAATGCATCGGCAGGTGGAAAATTGCCACAGTGCTTTGAGTACTGACAGCTGGGTCTAATGCTCCCTCTCATGCTTCTTGTAGGCCCTCCCTCAGCTCCTCGCAACGTCAGCTTCTCCCTCGTTGGCACACAGCTGAGTCTGTGGTGGCAGCCCCCAGCGATCACGGCGGGCGCAAAGACCTGACCTACACAGTCGGCTGCCAGCGCTGCCACTTCCTGTCCTGCGAGCCCTGCGAGGCTGCCGTGGTGTTCTCCCCCAGTGCCTCTGGCCTCATCAAGCCTGCCGTGGATGTGGATGGCCTCGAAGCTTACACCAACTACACCTTCACAGTGGAAGCTCAGAATGGTGTCTCAGGAATGGGACCAGCTCCACAGAGAACTTCTCCAGCTGTCTGGGTTGCGGTTGGACATGCAGGTTAGCAAAAGCAGGGAGAAGCTATTCCTGCTCTTCAGGAAAAGGAAGTGGAATCTCTGAATGTTAAGCTTTCTCCATCTTTTCCTGTCTGCTACTCATGTTGGGATGGTATGATAAAGACTCTGAGGTATCTCTGCCTCTGGCATGTGAAGTCCATCAGCCATATTCCTTTCAAGTAAAAGCAGCAGTAATTACCCACCAAGAGCTATGAGTCCACCCAGGACTAGAAATGAGGAGGATAAAGCCCTCCCTGTCATACACTAGCATAGTTGAGCTTAAGTATGTGTGACAGGAAGAGCAGGGACTGTGACATGATAGATTGGCCATGGCCCACAACAGAAACCCTGCTGTACCTGAGCCCAAACTACGGCAACAGTAAACCTCTGAAAACATCAAGTTGTGAGGATGGTACAGCCAAGCAAGTTCTTGCCAAGTTTCTGTAGCTTAGCTTCCAGCCAGTTATTTTGTCCATCCTGTGAATCCTTTCCAGAGTGCTGTGAAGTGTGGTTACAGAAAAGGGACGGCTCAGTGCTCAACAGGTCTTGATGCTTTCCCCAAGTTCTGATTTAGTGACAAAAGACAACTTTTCTTCCTGGGTGCTCTGTGTGAGTAACACAGCTCTGAGCTAGGAAAGCAGAGCTACTTTTGGCTCACCTTATTGCTTCCTGCTGATGATAAAGGACAAGGAGAATCAGCCTTCGCTCTCCAGTGCAGAACTGGACACAGTATTCCAGGTGTGGTTTCGTCAGGGCAGAGTGGGAGAGTTCCCATTGCATGATATAACCAGAGAAGGGAAGAGATAGCCTGTGGTGGAGAGAGGGTCTGGTTGATGTTTGTATTTCTTCCTGATGTGTTGGTTTCCTTGCAGCTCCAGTGACAGTGTCCCAGTTTGTCCTGACACAACGAGATGACAGTAGTCTTTCTGTTTCGTGGCTTGTCCCGTGGCAGCGCAGCCGGTCCTCTGTGGAGTATGAGGTCATGTTCTTTGAGAAGGTGAGGCCTGCCTTACTTGCTCTGCCTTCTTTCACCCAAAGGGGTGAACATGTCCTCTTTGTTCACTGGGTGGCCCTGTTTGATTTCTGCAGGGGGAGGAGGCTCGTTACACAGTGAAACATCTTCTTGAGCCAAATGTCACCCTGAGAGACCTCCAGCCAGACACAGCCTACCTGCTCCGTGTGAGATCCATCACACCCCTTGGGCCTGGGCCCTACTCCCCAGAGCAGGAATTCCGCACCCTTCCACCAGGTAAAGCACAGCACTTGGACCTCATTTGGGAGGAGTTCCCTTCTCCATCAGACTGTAAGCTCACATGGATCTCTTTTTGTGCTTTGCTAGCTGTAAGGCACAGACACCACACTCCTGAGTTCCTTGTTGCCAAGACCAAACCTGGTGCTTTGTGAAGATGTAGAACAAGGAGAGATTTATCCTCTTCCCTTGCTGCCATGTAAAATGTGCTCTAGTGTTCAGGGCTGATCAGTCTCAGGTTTGTGTGTGGTGCTGGCACTTTACTTAGCCTACCCTTCATCTGTTTCTCCTGAAGACATTTGAGTCTGGTAGTCTTTCTGAGTTTGAATGTTAGCAAAATGATTCCCATGGGCCTCCTTTTCCATGAAGGTGACCAGTGAAAAGGAGAACTCCAAGGACCTCACCACTATTCTTTTCCAGCTTTATTACTTCCAGTGTATGTAGTCCAGCCTCTGAGCCCCAAAGATGGTATGTGCTGCTGCAAAAGGTTCTCCACCAAAGCAGCAGTGTATAAGGACAATCTGTTGAGGCCACAAGAAGACCTTTCTTCTGTGTCAAAGAACATCTCATACAGGCCTCACATCCAGCCTCCTCTTTGCCTGGGTCACTGAGAGACTTCCTCTTTATCCAAAACTCTCTTTAATGGAGTTTGGTCTCTTTTCATCCCACACATTCACAGATACTCCTGTTGATTGGACCTGATGGAGCAGGTCCAGAGGAGGCCACAAAGATGATCAGGGGCCTGGAGCAACTCTGCTATGAGGACAGGCTGAGGGAGCTGGGGTTGTTCAGCCTGCAGAAGAGAAGGCTCCAGGCAGCCTTGCAGTAGCTGAAGTGGGCTACAAGAAGGCTGCAGAGGGACTGTTTGCAAAGGCCTGCAGTGATAGGACTGGCTTTTGAAAGCCAGTTTTGTTGTAATGGAGTAAGGATAGAGAGGAAAGCAAAGGCATGTCTTCATTTAGCTAAATAGTTAACTGTGTAGAAGCTGGTAAGGAGGTGATACTGTTCCAGACAAATAGTTCTTGGTCTTCTAAATGATGTGTCCTCTGTCTTTGTTTCCGCAGACACAGGAGCTCTGTCCGGGGGAGTCATAGTCTCCATTATCTTTGGAGTCCTACTGTTTCTTGGGCTGCTTCTGGGGATCTTTGTCTTTCGGCGCAGGTGAGTGTTGATGTGTTGTTACTGAAGAAGTGACAGAGGGAGGCTGGCTGAGCTGCAGGGGCTTAAGAAAAGGAGAGAGGCCTCCCAGGATATTGAGTAGGTAAAGGTTGGAGAAGCAAGAGTAAGGTCAGGTAGAGAAGCAAGAGTAAGCCCAGTGTGCTGTGTGCTGAGCTGGAGTGAGTGGCAGGAAGTAAATCCAATTAGCAGGATGGGAGGGTTTGCATCCTTGCAGCTAAAGTGAGGCAGTGTGGTCTGGATCATCACGTGGGGAGGTGGATGTGAACAGGTTGAAGGAAAGAAGTCAGGGAGCTGTAGTCACTGGGACAGAGCCTAGTTGGAGGCCTCCATCTAGTGGAGTCCCTCAGGGTTGATGCTGGGACCAATACTAATCAGTATGTTCATCAAGGACCTGAGTGAGGGCACAGAGGGCACTGTCAGCAGGTTTGCTGATGACATCAAACTGGGAGCAGTGGCTGACACCCCTAAGGCTGTGCTGCCATTCAGGCAGACTTTGACAGGCTGGAGAGCTGCCTGGGGAGAAATTGAACAAAAGCCAAGGGTAGAGTCTGCATCTGGGAAAGTACAGCCCCATGGACCAGGATAGGTTGGGGACTAACCTGTTGGAGAGCAACTCTGGGGAAAGAGGCCTGGTGGTCCTGGTGGACCTACTAACTGTGCTCTACCAAGCTGGTGCAATGTCTGGGCTCACCTCGCCCTGCACTACCCTTACCTCTGTCCCTGCCCAACAGGGCAGACACCATGGCACTGCTGCTTTGTGCAGGCTTTTCATGACCTCTTCTTACATTGCAGGCAGGCTCATCGGAGGCAGGCACGGCCGGATTACAACACCTCAGGCTTTGATCGAGGTGAGCTTCAGAGGAGTGCTGTGACCAGGGAGAAGCCTGGAATGGGTTGGGAGAAATGAGCAATAGCAGTTTCAGATCAGACACTGGCATGGATTTGCTGATGTAATTTGCCTCTTTGATAGACAGCTATAATCTTCAGCTTATGGTTGATAGGTTTGTTTAGTATCATTGTCAGAATTCCCTGGATTCCTCTCTGCTTCTGTAGCTTTGCCCCACAAAGCTTGTCCAAAAGAGTTGACAGGTGAACTTGTTCTTTTGTTTCCTTTGACCATAGAGAAGGTCTGGTTGAAGCCCTACGTAGATTTGCAACCATATGATGACCCCAGCAGAGGGGTACTGGAGTTCACTAAGGAACTGGACATCTCTTGTGTCACTATGGAGAATGTGATTGGAGAGGGTGAGTTCCTTGTCACTCTCCCATCTTTCATTCCTCCACTCTGTTATTTTGCTGCCCGTTCCTCAGTTCCGCTGTGACCTTTTGCCTCTGGTTGTCCTCAGGGGAGTTTGGGGAGGTCTATCGTGGGTCACTGTGGCTGCCGGGGAAGGAACGCACCGTGGTCGCCATCAAGACCCTGAAGTCGACGTACTCAGACTCGCAGTGGTGGAACTTCCTGCGCGAGGCAACCATTATGGGGCAGTTCAATCACCCCAACATCGTGCGCCTGGAGGGAGTCGTCACCAAAAGTGAGTGCAAAGAGAATCCTGCAGTGACAGCACCTTCCTGGAGCCTCAGAGAGGATGCTGTCAGAGAGCCTGTGCCTGGAGAAGATAGGCACTGAGCTTAGGGCAGAAGATGAGGGAGGAGGAGAGGTATGGATTTCCAACAGAGTCATAGGTACTGTTAGGAGAGGTCTTCTGGGGTTGGTGAGTGGATGAGAAGTTGGCACAGTGTAAGGGGTGCTGTAAGGTTCTACGTGTGACAGGAATGCAAAGTCATTGAGGGAGGTCCAAGGAAACGGGTCAGCCAGCTGTGCCAGTGCACTGGGAATGCTGGCTGGGGTTGGATATAGTTCTTTGTGCTGGGGCAATGTGGAAAGCATTGAAAGGCAAAAGTGGGAGGTTTGCAAAAGGGCTGACACCTTCTTGTCTTCCTCAAGGGAGGCCAATGATGATCATCACTGAGTACATGGAGAATGGAGCACTGGACACCTTCCTCCGGGTGAGAGACTCCCGTCAATAACAGGCCTGTGTGCTGCTGGAGCTTGCACTTGGCCTGGATTTAGGACCCTAAAGGAAGACTAGGAATAAGATCCAGACATCCGCTTACTTTCTGCTCACTGACATTTCCAGTCTGAGCTCAATGCCATTCAATTTGTTCAGGGTCCAGACTGCTGTTTTTGGGTGTGGATGCCTCCTGATGACTGTGGAGACCACCACCAGTCCCTTAGAGAGAAGCTGCTGGGTCCTTTGGACTGCAGCACTAATGCTGGACTTGGTCACCGTGCTGCTTTTGCAGGTTGATAAGGCCACTAACTAGAAACCAAGCAGACTGATGTCACTTGACCAGGATTTTCTCTCACTTTTTCTTCCATGCAGGAGAATGAGGAAAAATTTAGCCCTGTGCAGCTTGTGAGCATGCTGCAGGGAATAGCCTCTGGCATGAACTACCTTTCAGAACACAACTACGTGCACCGTGACCTGGCTGCTCGCAACATCCTGGTGACACGCAGCCTGCAGTGCAAGGTCTCCGACTTTGGTCTCTCCCGAGTGCTGGAGAATGATGCAGAGGGCACCTATGAAACCAAGGTAATGCCAGCCCACTCTGTCAGTTGTGTGAGTGAGCTGTAGTCTGAGAGGGGTTGTGATTCTGCCAGCTGGGAATGGCAGAATTTCTGCACAGCAGGAAAGAGCAGGCCGAGGGGAGAGCTGGGTGGAAAATGTCTGAGGAAAACCCATAGCCCAGCTGCAGGTTGCAGGATGGGTGATCCAGGGGTGGTGTTTCTCTGGCTGGAGGTCAGGTTCTGCCATGCTTGCTAAGAGATCAGAGGGATTTGGGTTTTGAAATGAGAAGCAAGGTAAGAGGTCTGAATTAACTAAATCTAGCTCTGAAGATGGCCTTGCTGTGCACCTGGGGGCTGGACTAGAGACATTTACAGGTCCCTTTCAGTGAAGGTTCCAGTGGTTCTAATGTCTGGTGTGTCAGACTGACTCACAACAGCCCTTTTGCGTAGCATTCAGCTGAACAGAGGCCTCAGTGCATTCGTGCTTCAAGAGCACTTCTGTCCTGAGGAATGTCCCCAGGAGTGGTCACATGTGAATACAAGTGAAATGGGCTCAGTCTTCAAACCACTTTGTGAGCTCCTTGCACGAAAGCAGTGTGGAAGCACAGCTCAGTGACACACCCTGGGTACACTGCATCTGCTCTTTTACAGGGGGCAAGATTCCCATCCGATGGACAGCCCCAGAGGCCATTGCTCACCGGATTTTCACTTCAGCCAGTGATGTCTGGAGCTTTGGAATTGTCATGTGGGAAGTGCTGTCATTCGGTGACAAGCCTTATGGGGAGATGACCAACCAAGAGGTAAGAGATACTGAGATAAAATGGTTAGCTGCAAAAATAAACAAGATATGTGGGCCCAGTGTTTGGAGATTTCTCTCAGCCTGCAGTCTTTGAGATTCTTTTCAACATGGAACTTCTACATCTCACTCCCTGCTAAAAATCAGTGCAACCAAGCTGAGGGCAGTAAGTGTTTGGGCCTCTGAACCATGTTGAGGTGTCAACCACAAAGAGCCAAATTCAAGAGTAGTTGGCCTGGAGATGTTCTCTGTTGGTTCCTTTCTGCCCTTCCTCTGGCTCTGGAATGTTGTGTCTTGTCTCACTCAGTTCAGTAAATTTGTGGGGTTAGCACACACTGTGGAAATGAGTCCTCAGAGGCTGGTTCCTCTATGCTCACTGGACCCATGCCAGCACAGTTTGGTCCTCACTTCTCATGAACACATGCAAGTGGGAGCTAAGCTAGTAAAGACTGAAAGTGCATGTGTATGCCACTTCACTTTTTGACAGCCCTTAGTCCTGATCCTCTGCTGCCTAAGTCCTGCTTCATACAGGTATCAGCTGCTTTGCACGCAATGCAAAGCGGTGAAGGGCCCGCTCCTAGCCCCACTGAGGTCTCTGGGTCTCCTGTTGCAGTCTCTGCCGTTGGCCACAGTGGTGCCTGTTCTCTGTGCAGGTGATGAAAAGCCTGGAGGAAGGGTACCGGCTGCCCCCGCCCGTGGACTGCCCCTCTATCCTCTACGAGCTCATGAAGAGCTGCTGGGCGCACGACCGCACCCGGAGGCCTCATTTCCAGGAGATCCGAGCGCAGCTCCAGCACTTCCTTGCCAGCCCACAGCTCCTGCGGCCGCTGGCGGACTTTGATCCCAGGTGAGCAGGCTGCCACTGCAGCAGGACAGCTCAGCCAGGAGGTGGTCACCTCCCTGTCTCCAGCAGATGGGGAGGTACCTTGAGGTGCAGGGAGGCACTTTGCTCTGCGTGCAGAGGAGCGTAGGCATCGCTTTCATGGTGACAGAGGGCACAGCCAGTGCCCTGGGCAGTCATTTGCTCTTTGCACAGTGAGGGCAAAGTTGGTCTAGCCCTGGCTCGAGGCTGGTAAAGGCTGCTTACCCTCTAGGTACTGTCACATAGTACAAGCCATTTTGAGCCAGCAGGTGGCTAAGAAGGCCACCAGCATCTTTGCCTGGGCCAGCAATGGTGTGACAAGCACGGCCAGGGCAGTGATTGATGAAGCCACACCTTGAGGACTGGGTTCAGTTTTGACTCTCACTATGAGGACACTGAGGGGCTGGAGTGGCTCCAGAGAAGGGCAAGAAACCTGGTGAAGGGTCTGGAAAGCAGGGCTGGTGAGGAGTGGCTGAGGGACATGTAGTTGTTTTATCTAGAGCAAAAGCGGCTGAGGGGAGACCTCACCCTACAAGGTGGTTGGAGTGAGGTTGGGGTTGGTCTCTTCTCCCTAATAACAAGTGATAGGAGGGGAGGAAATGACCTCATATTGCACCCTGGGAGGTTGGGGTTGGCTATTAGGAGAAAGTTCTTGACTGAAAGGGTTATCAGAAACTGGAACAGGCTTCCCAGGGAGGTGGTGAATGCCCACGCCTGGAGGTGTTGAAAGGAGGCAGAGGTGTGGTGCTGAGGGACATGGTTTAGCACCAGCCCTGGCAGAGTTAAAGAATGGTTGGATGCAGTGATCTTAAAGCACTTTCCCAGCTGAAAGGCTTCCGTGGTGCGGGGCTTTTCCCTCTGTGTCTGCAGGGTGACGCTGCGGCTGCCCAGCTGCAGCGGCTCGGACGGGATCCCCTATCGCTCCATCCCCGAGTGGCTGGAGTCCATCCGCATGAAGCGCTACATCTCCAACTTCCGCACCGCCGGCCTGGACACCATGGAGTCCATCCTGGAGCTCACTGCTGAGTAAGCCACCCCGTGCACTGCTACCAGCAGCACTGCTACCACCAGCTGTGGCTGGCCTATGCCATCTGAACAGACTTTCACCTTCACCTGGAAGGCTTCTTTCCACCTTCTTTATTTGGTTCAGTGGCGGTGGACTGGCTTCTTGCCTGAGCCCAGAACAATGTGGACCTGCCCAAATTGAAACTAATTCCCTGACGTCCATGCTTGAGGCTCTTCAGGGCCTGAGCTACTCTGACCACAAATGAAACCCAAACAGCAAAGGGAAACAGGACTTGTAGGACTTTGTAAGATCATTTTCTTGCTTTGAGCTCCACATCAGCTGGTGATGTTAGCCCCTCCTCCTCCACCAGCCAGGCTCTGTCCTGTCATAGCCAAGTCTGTGGCTCCTTAGAAGAACTCAGGTCAGATGATTTACCACCACCACTGAGTCCTCCTCTGACTAGGGCAGTTACAGAAACAAATGACCAGATGTGGTGCAGAGACAGCCCTCCTAAAGGGTTGAGACCATCATGAGCTGCCATGGACACAGTCCTGGCATAGTGGAAGCACAGGCTCAGTCACAAGGCGGGAGAAGCCGGGTGACTGGGTGGGAAGAGCAGGAACACGTAGAATTTTCTTCTTTCCAGAGGAAAGGTGGAATAAGAGGTGGTATAAGAGGTGCTGAGGGAGGGGAAGCTTTCTGCACTGGTGCTTGGTAACTACCTCTCCCCTGACCCATATCCCAGGCCCTAAGGAACAAGAACAGCAATTAACGTTTCCTTTCTTTTCCCATTTCCTTAAGGGACTTGAAACAGATGGGAGTGTCACTTCCAGGGCACCAGAAAAGAATCCTGTGCAGCATCCAAGGCTTCAAGGAGTGACCAGTTGTCGCTAAATGCCTATTCTTACCAGCTATCACTTGGAATCATTCCTATGGCAATCACTTCCAAATGAGTGACTGGGACAAGCTAAGGAGACCAGCCAGCACCGAGGCTCACAGGGCAGCAGCACCTACTCTTGTTCCTGTTTCCTCTTGCTCTAGCTCTGCAGCAGCCACCAGTACCTTTCAGAGCACTGCTCTTAGAAACTGCTCTCAGCCCTGTCTCCTGTAGCCTGTTCTGTGCAGCACCAAGGGATCCCTACAGGACACACACTGGAGCTTCAGACCTTCAGGATCTCACCCATAAGGATACCTGCAGAGTAGGTAGTGGGCACTGGGGAATGCTTAAAGACTGTAGATGAGGGTTCAGCCAGACTGGGGCACCCAGGGAACATGCAGGACAGAGATGCCCTGTCATGTCCCTTCTCACTTGGCAGCCTTCTGTCTTCCTTACATCACAAGAGGAACAAACCATCTGGTCTTTCACAAGGCTGCTGCTTAAGAGATACAGCTTCTAGTTCAGCTATTCTTGCCTTAACACCAGCTCCTGGTGTCACTGATGGGAGGAGCTGGCAGTAGCAGCAGACCCTGCTGTCACTTTGATCCCATAACCTTGACACGTTGCTGATTTTACCTGCACACCGCAGGGGGGAGATGGAGATCTCTGCAGCCTGCTCAGCACCTTCATTTGTGCCATGGACACAACAGCACTCTAGGTGCTCATTTCTGTTTAGCCCTCTTTAAAAGAGACTAGAATAGGGTCTTTGTGACAAGAAGAGGTGCATGTGGTCTGCCTTATTCCTTCCCTGGGGAGGAGATGTTTTTATTTATCAGAGCTCAAGACATTGATAGACTGTAAATAATATTTTGTAAATAAACCTGTAGCAGAGCAGGCTGTGCTGGAGTGCTCTGGCTTATTTCAGAGGGGAGGGGATGGAGGGCATCAGGAAGCTTGCAGATGACACTAAGCTGGGAGGAATGTTGATCTGCTGAGGTAGGAAGGCTCTACAAAGGGACCTGGAGAGGCTGGATTGAGGGGCCAAAGCCAATGGGATGATGTTAAATGCGGCTAAGGGCCAGGTTCTGCACTTGGGTCACAACAACTCCATGATCACTCCAGGCTTGGGGCAGAGTGGCAGGAAAGCTGCCCAGCAGAGAAGGACATGGGGTATTGGTCAACAGCTGGCTGAAGATGAGCCAGGGTGTGCTCAGGTGGCCAAGAAGGCCACCAGCATCCTGGCCTGGGTCAGCAATGGTGTGACCAGCAGGGCCAGAGCAGTGATTGTCCCTCTGTACTCAGCACTGGGGAGGTCATGCCTTGAGTTTTAGCCAGCTGAGTACCCACTGGCTCATCTTCAGCTGGCTTTTGAGCAATAACCCCAGGTCTTTCTCTGATGGATTGCTTGAAGGCTTCCAGCCAATCTGCCCCAAGCCAGGAGCATTCATGAGGTTATTGTGACTCAAGTGCAGGACCCAGCACTTGGCCTTGAATCTCATACAGTTGGCCTCAGCCCATGGATCCAGCCTGTGAAAAGCCCTCTGCAGAACCTTCCTACTCTCAAGCAAATCAATACTCTCAACTTAGTGTCATATGCAAAGTTACTGAGGGTGCCCCAGTCCCCTCATCCAGATCATTGGTAAGGACATTAGAGAACTGGCCCAATCCTGAGCCCTGGGAACACCACTTGTGACCAGGCAAGGCAAGCCAAGTGACATTTGAATCCAGTCTGCTGCAAGTGGATGACACCAACTCGCCTTGCAGTGACGCAGCACATGGGCCACACTCTTGCTGGTCTGCAGTGCTGCCTTCCAGGCACAGAACAGCAGGAAACTAAGCAGTTTGCAAAAGAAGACCCAAGAGGTGGAGAGAGTCTGTTCTCAGATCCCTCCTCTCCAGAGGCTGGGTGGAGTGGCAACCACACATTGTCCACTGCTTGATCCAGCATTGTCAGGAGTAGCTGAATGAACACAGCAGATCCATTCATGGAAAAACCCCAGGTTTTATTGAATGCCAGCAGAGAGGGGACAGCATGGTGACTGAACAGGCTTGTTCAGCTGGAAGGGCTGTAGTCCATGACAGGGGGCTCTGTGCAGTCCCAGAGCCTGAGTACACTGCAGGTGCACTGCAGCTTCACTGACAGCACTGAAGGAATCCCTACAGGAATGGGATGGTCCTCAGGTTGCTGAAGCCTCATCCATGCACCGAGATGCCTCCTCACCACGTGCTGCCCACCCTCAGCATGGTCTGTAAACATGCATTCTTCTGACTGCTTTGCTACTCTGGTGCCTGGCATGGCTGCCCAGAGACAACAATGGGAAATGAGTTCTTTTGGGGAGGGAAAAAGGTTTTAGAAAAGCTTCCAAACTAAGGAACCAAGGAGGATTCTGACCAGGGCCAGTTTGACCTGGCTAAGGACAGAAAGTGTTAAGACTGCCAGTAAAATCCAATCAGAGACAGAACAGCTGCACTGGGTTAGCTCTTTACAGTAACAGATTCCCAATATGTGCTGCCTCCAGACTGTAACCCAAGAGTGAGGGAGGGGGTAGGAGAAGACATCCTGATAACCAGGTGGCACAAAACAAAAAAAATCAAAGCCCTAAGTGATGCCAAGGTGGAGGTTTCTCTGCCTTCTAAATTCATCATTCTTGGCTCCATGGAACAGAAGAGTGCTCAGCCCTTTGCAACACCTGCCACCAGGCCATTCCTACTACTTCCACCAGGCACTGGTGGAGTCTGCTCTTTCTCTCCCAGAGTCTTGAAGAACAGAGATTGTGCCCTCAACCTTGATCATAGCCTCCAACCTGGAATACCTTACGGCCACAGAGAGGTGAGAGGAGAGGTCCTTTCTTGGTGGGATGCAGAGCGAAGTCGAGCAGCAGTGACTCCTACAGGAGCAGAGAGCCGTGCTGGCATAGTCTCCATTGGTAGCAATCTACCTTTCTCAAGCAGAGGGACAGGAAAAGGCAGGGAGGGGAAGAGTACTGAGTGTGGGGGTCTGAAGGGTGTGCCCAGCTCCAGGCTGCTCAGCGGGCTGTCTTGGCACGGGCGGTGTGACATCGGATACACAGCACGTGCCCATCCAGTGGGAAGCACCCGTTCTCGTCTGCTTCAATGGACAAGGGCTTCCCACAGTCCTGGAGAGGGACAGAAGAGAGGGTAAATCAGCAGGGTAAATGCATTCAGGGAGGTAGAAAATGCTCCACCAGATCAGGATGATGGCTCACAGCCCACCGCTCTTTCTGATGGTGATAAACGGGAGATGCCCCACTTGGAGGGAAGAACAAGTCACAGCAGCATGGAGTGGAGTGACAGGGCTTGGAAGGCCCCTCTGAAGATCACCCAGTCCAACCCCCCTGCTAGAGTAGGATTCCCCAGAGTTCATCATACAAGAACACATCAGGTGGGTTTGCAATGCTTCCAGAGAGGGAGACTCCACAAGCTCTCTAGGCAGCCTGTTCCAGCACTCTGCCACCATCAAAAAGAAGACTTCCTTCATTGTGTTTAAGTGGAACCTCCTGGGTTCCAGTTTGTGCCCACTGTCCCTTGTCCTGTCCCTGGACACCACTAAGAGGAGCCTGGCTCCCTCCTCCTAATACCTGCTCACTAGATATTACAATACAATACAATACATCAGGTTGAAAGAGACCTTCAAGATCATCGCGTCCAACCCATCAACCAATCCAACCCACCTAAACAACTAAACCATGGCACCAAGCACCCCATCAAGTCTCCTCCTGAGCACCTCCAATGAAGGTGACTCCACCACCTCCCTGGGCAGCCCATTCCAATGGGCAATCACTCTCTCTGTATAGAACTTCTTCCTAACATCCAGCCTAAACCTGCCCTGGCGCAGCCTGAGACTGTGTTCTCTTGTTCTGGTACTGGCTGCCTGGGAGAAGAGACCAACCTCTGCCTGTCTACAACCTCCCTTCAGGTAGTTGTAGAGAGCAATAAGATCACCCCTGAGTCTCCTCTTCTCCAGGCTAAGCACCCTTAGTGAGATTCCCCCACCTGAGTATCCTCCAGGCTAAACAGCCCCAGCTCTCCTACTTTCCCTCACAAAGTGAATGTTCTGGCTCCCACGGCATCTCTGTGGCTCTCCACTGGACTCTCCCTAGTAGCTGCCTGTCTTGAACTGGGAGCCCAGACTGGAGGCAGTATTCCAGATGAAGCCTCACCAGGGTAGAGGGGGAGGAAAAACTCCCTCAACCTGCTGGCCACCCTCTTGTTAATGCACTGCAGGAGACCATTGACCTTCTTGGCCCTGAGGACACACTGCAGTCCCACCTCTGTTCTCGGCATAGAATCATAGAATCAGTCAGGGTTGGAAGGGACCACAAGGATCATCTAGTTCCAACCCCCCTGCCATGGGCAGGGACACCCTACACTAGATCACGCTGGCCAGAGCCTCGTCCAGCCTGGTCTTAAACACCTCCAGGGACTGGGCCTCAACCACCTCCCTGGACAACCCATTCCAGGGCTTCACCACTCTCATGGTAAAGAACTTCTTCCTCACATCCAGCCTGAATCTCCCCATTTCCAGCTTCATTCCATTCCCCCTAGTCCTATCACTACCTGAGATCCTGAGAAGTCCCTCCCCAGCCTTCCTGTAGGCCCCCTTCAGATACTGGAAAGCCACAATGAGGTCACCTCGGAGCCTTCTCTTCTCCAGACTGAACAGCCCCAACTTCTTCAGTCTGTCCTCATAGGAGAGGTGCTCCAGCCCTCTGATCATCCTCGTGGCCCTTCTCTGGACACGCTCCAGCACGTCCACATCTCTCCTGTAATAGGAGCTCCAGAACTGGATGCAGTACTCCAGGTGGGGTCTCACCAGAGCTGAGTAGAGGGGGAGAAGCACCTCCCTTGACCTGCTGGTCACACTTCTCCTGATGCAGCCCAGGATCTGATTGGCTTTCCGGGCTGCAAGCGCACATTGAGAGCTCATGTCGAGCTTCTCGTCCACCAGCACCCCCAAGTCTCTCTCCTCAGGGCTGCTCTCCAGCCAGTCCCTGCCCAGCCTGTATTTGTGCCTGGGATTGCCTCGACCCAGATGCAGGACCCTGCACTTGGTCTTGTTGAAGCTCATGAGGTTGGCTTGTGCCCACCTCTCCAGCCTGTCCAGGTCCCTCTGGATGGCATCCCTTCCCTCCAGGGTGTCCACTGCACCACACAGCTTGGTGTCATCAGCAAACTTGCTGAGGGTGCACTCGATGCCACTGTCCATGTCACCCACAAAGATGTTGAACAAGACAGGTCCCAGGACTGATCCCTGAGGGACTCCGCTTGTCACTGGCCTCCACTGGGACATGGACCCGTTGACAGCCACTCTTTGGGTGCGGCCATCAAGCCAATTCTTTATCCATCTAGTGGTCCATCCATCAAACCCATGTGTCGCCAGCTTGGAGACCAGGAGGTGGTGCGGGACAGTGTCGAAGGCTTTGCTCAAGTCCAGGTAAACGACATCAGTTGCTCGCCCCTCATCTATTAATGCTGTCACCTGATCATAGAAGGCCACCAGGTTTGTCAGGCAGGATTTGCCCTTGGCAAAGCCATGCTGACTATTCCCAATCACCTCTTCACTGTTCTTCTGAGTCATTAGTGCCTCCAGGAGGATCTGCTCCATGATCTTTCCGGGCACAGAGGTGAGACTGACTGGCCTGTAGTTCCCCGGTTCCTCCTTCTTGCCCTTTTTGAAAATGGGAGTAATGTTTCCCCTTTTCCAGTCTGTAATGTAGGGCATGTTCCCCTAGTTCACACTGCTGCTGTCTCAGGGATGTTAGACTGCAGCTCTGCAGGGTTTGTGGATCGGTGGTCCACGAACATCTGATTATTTGGTGAATCTGTGTCAAAACTGCTCCAGAGTCATTCAGAACCTTAGAGCTTGGTCAGGATAGACCACAAAGATGCCTAGTTGCTGGTGATGGGCATGGGAGAGATGGGAAGGGTAGGGCTAGGAAGCTGCTTACCTCACACTTGTAACATTTCATGTGGAAGTTCTTCTCCAGTGCTACCACACGCACAGTCTCATCCTTTCCAGGCTCTGGCATGATGGGCTGGCTGCAGACTGAGCAGCGTGGAGCATACTTCCTGCAACACAGGGAAGAGACCATGACCCACTGCAAGCTTCTGTTAAGAGTAGCAGCAGAGGAACAATAAAGCACAGAAGTTTAGGTGGGAAAAGACCTGCATTGCTACAGGGTACTTTGCCAACTCATTTTTAACTTCACCTCCAGCAGCCCATGTGGGCCTCCTCTTTTGAATCACTTCTGAAAGACCATGGAGAATGGGAGAGCTGCCTGAGGCCTGGAGCAAAGCCAGCAGCACTGCAGCCTGCAAAAAGGGCAAGAAGGAAGACCCAAGAAACTACAGGCCAGTCAGCCTCACCTCCATCCCTGGACAGGTGATGGAGCAGCTCATTCTGGAGGCCATCTCTAAGCACATGGAAGAGGGTTTAGCCAGCACAGATCCACAACAGGGATATCTTTCTTGACCAGTCTGATAGCCTACAAAGGCATGACTAAGTGGGTAGATAGAGGGAGAGCAATGGATGGTGTCTACCTTGACTTCAGCAAGGCTTTGGAGACTCTCTCCCAGAAGACCCTCATAGGTAAGCTCAAGAACAGTGGGTTAGAGGAGTGGACCAGGAGGTGGCTGAGTTCAGAGGGTTGTGATCAGTGGTGGAGTCCAGTTGGACACCTGTTGCCAGTGGTGTTCCCCAGGGGTCAGTACTGGGTCCAGTTTGCTCAACATACTCATCAGTGATTTGGATGAGCTCACTGCTGATACCAAACTGGGTGGGGTGGCTGACACCCCGTCAGGCTCTGCTGCAATCCAAGAAGATCTGGACAGGCTGAGAGCTGGGAAAAGGGGAACCTCCTGAAGTTCAGTAAGGACAAGTGCAGAGTCCTGCATCTGGGCAGGAAGTACACCAGGCACCAGTCCAGACTAGGGGTCACCCTGCTGGAAAGCAGATTCATGGAGAAAGATCTTGAAGTCCCAGTCCCAGACACAGGAGGCTCTACCTCAACATGAACAGAAACTTCTTTATGGCAAGAGTGACAGAGCCCTAGAACAGGCTGCCCAGAGAAGTTGTGGCATCTCCTTCTCCGGAGACTTTCTAAACCTTCCTGGATGCATTCCTGTGTGACCTGCCCTAGGTGATCCTGCTCTGGCAGGGGGGTTGGACTGGATGATCTCGGGAGGTTCCTTCCACCCCCTAGCATTCTGTGGTTCTTCCAGACCCCACAGAGCCTGCTCTCTCCATACCTGTGGTAGTCATTCACACAGTGAGGCTGGTTGGCCTGGTCCACAATGAAAGAGGAGCCCTCAAGAGGGGCATGGCACATCACGCAGGTGAAGCACTGGGGGTGGTATGAGTTGCCAGTGGCCTTCAGCATCCGGTCTGTGATGGTCTGTTTGCAGACACTGCACTTTTCCAAGGTTCCCTGAGCCCAAGGGAAACAAGGAAGACCCATTAATCTAATTCCCCATGCCTGGGAGGCTGCCCAAAGACAGGCAAGATGGAAGGAGGATGGGAAAGCAAGAGAGAGCAAGTACAGCATGCTCAGCTCTCTCCAGCAGCTTCCAACCCAGGGACTCACAGCATAGCAGTCCTCACAGAAGGGCTTCTCATCCACATTGTAGAACTGCTGACCCTGCAGCTGCTTCTCACATTTGAAGCAGGTGAAGCATTCCACATGGAAGAGGCAGTCCAGGGCCCTCACAGCTGGCTGGGTTCGTGACAGGGGCTTCTGGCAGAAGCCACAGAGCTCTGTCAATGGAAGAAGAAAGGGATTAGGAGAGATGAAAGCCCAACAGTCTTGGCCCTACTGCTGCTTTTCACCCAGGGAACATACCAGAAGTAGCAGCCTCTGCTGGGGGTGGATGCTCCATGTCCTTCATTAGTCTCTGGGTCAGCCTCTCCAGCTCTTCTACTTCCTTCATGGTCAGACAAGAATTTCCCCTGGGTGGATCTGCACTAGAGCCTGTGGGTCTGTGCTGAAGGAATAAGAAACATTCAATCCCAAACCACACAGATGGACAGACTCCTTCCTGCCCCTGTCCCTAAGGAACCTACTTGTCCCAGTCTCTCTCTAGAGAACAATCTGCTCTCCACTGTGCTTGCTTGCTTCTTCCTACCTTTACATGAAGTCCTGTCCCTCCACCACTGTCTCTACTCACATCTCTCTTCCCAATGGCTAACAGCTTCCCATAGCCTGGGACAGACCCTCCCTCCTCATCCTCCAACTTCACTCCCGGTGACACTTTGCCTGTCCAAAGACACCAGAGCCATGGCTCTGTCCCTTACCATGCTTTTTGAAGCAGCAGGTTGTTCTGTGGGACGTGGCTTCTCCTGCACTTGGGGTCTTTCCTTCTGCTGCTCAGAGGTGGAAGTGGGAGGCTGTGGCTGAGCAGAGGGACCTGAAGGTGAGGGAGCTGTGAACTGAGTGTGCAGGGAGGTAGGGTACCTTGCAGAGTTTGACTGAGCCGTGGGAACGCCACCACCCGATTTGGTCCCAGACTTTGGGGAGCCAACAACATGGGGTGGGTTGAATTTAGGGGTAGGCTGAGCAGGAGGGAGAGAGGGGGGTGGAGGGACTGGTGCCAGGGGTTCCTTGCGTTGCTGTGGGGCCGTCCACGGGGTTGGGGCAGGGTTCAAATCCACTCCACTTGTCTTTGGAGTGAACTTTGAAGGAAAGGAATGAGGAGTATCTTTGGGTGCAGATGGTATTTCCACACAAGCTTTTGGGGCTGATGGTTTCTCCAAGTGACTTGTGGATGCTGGAGATACCTGTGAAGGGAAGCAGCAGAAATGGGCAGTTATCAGCAAGGTATGAGAGCAAACATTCTGTCTGCAGCAGTCAGTCAGCAGCTACTCCAGACACAATGCTTCAAGTTCCCACACTGCTATATAGTTAGCAGTCCTGACAAGCTGCAAGATCTGGGGCTTCTGGTCCTTCATGTACTCTTTGTGCTCACTACCTCTCTTCAGCCAACCCCTCACCTCTCTTTCCACCTGACATTCTGGAGAGCTCCCCAGGATGTGAAGGGATCGTTCTCCATGTCATCTAACATTACAGTGACTCGATCTGAAGATCAGTGCTGCACATCTTGCCAAGTACCTATCCCACCTTCCCTGAGGAAGAAGGCAGCAGAGTATGTTACAGGAACAGCCAGAGAACTATAGGTATCCCCTCACAACAGCAGATTTTGACACTCTGGACTGTGGCATGGATCTGTTCCCTGCTTTGAGCAGATAGCAAGTTGGTAAGGATGGACAGGGCAGTCTCCAAGGTCCACAAACAACAGGAAAATACACAGCCCAAAGAAACTCAAGAGACAGATTCAGGTGGGAAAAGAAGCCAGAAGGCCTCTAATACAACACCCTGCTTCCAGCAGGGCTACCTCCCAAGCTAGGTCATGTTGCTTAGGGCTTTGTCCAGGTGATTTCTGAAAATCCCCAAGGATGCATATTCCCCAGCTCCTCTGGGCACCTGTGCCAGTGTTGAGCCACCCTTGGAGCAGAACAGGTTTTTTTCTGCCCAACAGGAATTTCCCTTGCTGCAACTGTGTCCATTGTCTCTTTTCTCTCTCCTGTCCTCCTTTGGGTATTGCAGACTGAAACCAGAGCCCTGCCTTGGCTTTCTCTCCTGCAGGATGAGCTATCCTAGCTCTCACATCATGTGCTCCCACCCCCAGAGACCCTTTGCTGAATTGCATCTAGTTTTGTATTGCTCTGGGGTTATTAAACTGGGGAGCCCAACTGGAAAATGTCCTCCAAGATGCAGCCTTGCTAGCAGCGACGAGAGGAGGAATCGCCACCATCAATCATCACCGTCGTCCTCCTGACGGCTGCTAGCGTGCGGTTGGTGCTGTTGCCACAAGGGGCGCTGTTGGCCCGCACTCGCTGCCCACCTGACCTGCGCTGGTCCACGGCGCGGTGCCGTTTCCTGCTCTCGCCGGTCCCGGCGCTTCCTACTGCGGAGCGCAGCGCGTTGCAGAAAGCTGTCCCAGCTCACAGAGAATCACAAGAAACTCTACTTTCCCCGACCTCACTCACCTGTGGGGGAGGGACCGTGCTCACAGGCCCTTCATCAAACATTGGTGGAGGAGGAGGAGGAAAAGCTTCATCTGGGGCCGGTGGAAAAGGCTCCTCAAAGGGCGGTGGGGGTGGGGGAAAAGCACAGTTTGAAGAGAAACTTTCCTCCTCTCCAGGTGGGGGAGGAGGTGGCAGCGGCAGCTCTGTGGAGAGGAATGAGAATAAAAGCAAGTTTGGAACATTTCTTACTCTTAACCCCATGATGGGTTTTGAAGGTATTACAGTGAGTACATCCTCAGTACCAGGGGACCCCCAGCATCCATCAAGGACAACTGGACAGGCTGGCTTTCATCTTGTCCAAAGCTATTTGCCATCACAAACTTTCCTCAGTTGTGTAATTGGGAAACATCTTTTCCCACTCCTCTCAATCTCTGGTCCCTTTCCAGCTCTCCTGTAGCCTCCCCCTTCAGGTACTAGAAAGCTGCTCTAAGCTCTCTGGAGCCTTCTCTTCTACAGGCTGAACAGCCCCAATCTGTCCCCATAAGGGAGGTTTTCCAGCCCTCTGATCATCTTCGTGGCCTCCTCTGGACGCTCTCCAGCAGTTCCATGTCCCTCTTATGCTGAGGGCACCAAAACTGGACACAGTGCTGCAGGTGAGGTCTCAGCGAGCAGAGGGGCAGAATCACCTCCCTCATCCTGCTGGTCACACTGCTTTGGATGCAGCCCAGGACAGAAGCATCAGAGAAGGATCAAACTGAATGCATTCCTCTCATGACTGTTTTTTGGTGGTTCATGTGTACAGCAAACACCTTGCTGGCAGCTGTCACCTGACGGTGACACAGCACCTTAAGGCAATGGTTGTGCTAATCTGTCAAGTTAGCTCCTCCATCTATGGCTTTATAATGAAGGGAAAAGTGGAGAACACAGTAACCAACCCTCCACTCACTGCACATGGAAAACCAATTTCTAATATCATCTGCCTACTTTTGTACTTCAGCTGACATATGTGTGTCATTTTGAGACCTTCCAACAGACACATCCCTAATCTACACAAGTACAGAAGAAAAATCAGAGCCAAAATGGGACCTTGGATTACAGACACAGGGTTCCAAGCAACAATGTAGGAGAAAGAGGTCACCAGAGCTAGCTGGTACAATTCCAGAAGACAGACTCACCAACATGCTGAGGCCCTCATGATGCAAGAAATGGGAAAAAAAGGCTCAATAACCTGTCTCCTCTGAGGACAGAGCCAGCCCTACCATCAGGTCAGCTGCACACTAACAGCATGCTGCCCTAGAAAACATCAGTGGTGCATAGCCTGTGCTAGGCAGCAAAAATAAAGCTGAGAGCAGCAGTCAGCATTATCTGAGCATGTGTGCCCTGGCTGGGGTGCTCCCTGATGGAATCTGGAGGCAACACACAGCATCAGGCATTAACAAAACATCCCTAGAGAAATTTCCCCTGGCCCCATGCTAAGCAATTCCAACTATGGAGCCACATGACCAGGAACCTCCTGCTTCTTAGAGGACCACCTCACCACCACCACAAAAAACCCCAAACCTGAAACAAAACACCACCCCAGCACTACAGAAAAGAAAAATAAGTAAGAGGGGGAAAAAAACCCCAAACACCTCAACCAACACCAAAACCAAACCCCCAAAAGCCAACAACACCCCCCAACCCTAAACACAGCACCCAAACCCAACAAAAACCATACACCACCACCATGAGCAAACTTAACCAAGCACCCCACTCTAAAGCAAGAGGTCATTCTGCACAGGAAAACACTCCCAACCCAAACCTCCAGCAAAGTGTAAAACTCCACAAGCTGTACCAAGTCTGACTTCCTGTTTATGACTGCTCCCACCCTTTTTTCACACAATTACTTCTTCCTCCCCAGCTCCAGCAGCAGGGACGGGAGCCGCAAAGTGCAACGGTAGGGAAGGATCTCTATGGTCAGAGACAACCGACTTGAGCTGAGAGGGATTAACAAGAACATGACTCATCACCATCAGGGTCCAGTTCCCCACAACAGACTTGCTCTCAGACAGCCCAGCCAGAAGCTGGTTGCAGTTACACAACTGGGTGCTCAGGGAGTACCGCTGCAAACGCTCTGCTGCATCGGTGCAAGGCAAGGGCTGCCCTCCTGCCTCCCTTCCTAACGCAGATCCCTCCCTCCAGTCTTTTGATCTCATTTTGGACCCTGCCAGCCTCTACATGACCCTGTCATCATGTTCAGTCCACTCACAGACCTCACATCCCAGGTATTTAGAAAGGCATATTCCCACCTGCCGTGCCAGCCCTCACTTACCTTCCACCAGCTGGGACGTGGACACTGATGGAATCTCCCCCACCTTCCCTATCAGGGCTTGCTGGGCACCAGCTCCAGGAGGTGGGGGCAGTGATGACTCTGATGGACCTCCAGCCTTGAAGGGGTTCACCTTGGGTTTAGGGGCCACTACAGGTGCAAACTTCTTCTGTGGGTTGTAGAAGGAAGGGGTAGAAATGTTGATACTGACTGTGGCTGTCATGCGGGTCCCTGGGGCACCTGGGGAAGCCATCTTCTCAGCACCTGGCAAGTGAAAAGAGGAAGGAAACCTATATGAAGTCAGCTTTGGGCCAGAGTGGAAATTAATAAAGAATATAATAAACAGAAGGATACAAAAGATTAAGCTTGGCCAAAGGCTAAGATGCCTTAGCAGAGCACAAAGCACTTCCAGGACTGGCACTGAAAAAGAGGGGGAACAGAAACTGCAGACAGCTTGAAGGAACCAGTATGCTCACCACTTCAGCTCAGCCTGGCATCAACCACAAAGGGGGTCTGGCCACAGAGAAACTGAGCTCTGCTGCATAAGAACTCTGCAGTCAGGCCTGCTGGAGAAGCCAGCTCTAGGGCACCAGCATGAGCATTGGCCACGGCACACCCCGAGCCCCACACACACTTTCCCAGAACTGGAATTGGCATTTCCTCTTCTCCACTTCGAGATAAGGCCAGCTGGTTCCTCTTGGCCCAAGCCTGTGATATGCCCCTTTCGCCCCTAACCCTGGCACACCCCTTGCATCTTCCGTCCTTTCCCTCCAGGGCCCCGCATGCTGAAGGAGGGAGCACAGGCATCTGCGGCAGAGGCGCAATCGGCATCACAGCCCCGGGCACAGCCCTCTGCTCCCCGGACCTAGTCTCCCTGCCCCGAGTGGGCTGGCAGCGGCTGCCAGCACCTCTCAAGGCTGCGGCCCGCCTGCTCCGCCACCGCCGGCAAGCGGCCGCTGCTCGGCTCTCGCCCGCCGCGCCCCCGGCCCGGCCCTTCGGCTGGCAGGGGCACAGCCAGCACCTCTACAGCCGGGGCTCGGCCCCTCCTTCGGGCACTGCAGCCGCAGGCCTGCGCCAGGTAGGAGGCGGCCCAAGCACCCCGCTTGCAGCGTGCGGACCCCCTCCACGTACTCCTCACCACCAGCAGACTCCAGAGCACGGCCACGCCAAGGAGGCTGCTTCAGGAACTGCGCGTCCCACCACCGAGCAGCACTCAACGACTGTCTGCCTCAGCCCTGCCCTCCAAGCCAGCAACCCCCACGAAGCCAGACGCTTTGTTGTAACGCCTGGCGTGCCTGCCGTCCTCCTAACACCCCGGCACAAAAGCTCTTCCGCCAGCACAGGGGCTCTGTGCCAGCGTTCCAAGCTGGCATGTTCAAATCTGTGCCCCTCCACGCTGCCGACCTCTCTCGCATGGACAGGAACAGCTGCCGGAGCAGACAGCCCTGGTGCCACAAACATCCTCCCACTGTGGCTGCTGCTGAGAGCTGCGTGTCCCGCTCCATGATTCACAGAATTGTTTCAGCTGAAGACCTTTGAGAGCAACCATTCTCTAACTCTACCAAGGCTGGTGCTAAACCACGTCCCTCAGCACCACATCTGAATCTTTTAAACACCTCCAGGCATAGGGATTCAACCAACTCCCTGGGCCTGTTCCAGTGTTTAAGAACCCTTTCGGTCAAGAAGTTTCGTAACATCCAACCTAAACATCCCCTGGGGCAACCTGAGGCCATACTCTCTCTTCCTATCACTTGTTACTAGGGAAAAAAGACTAACCCATACCTCACTCCAACCTCTTTTCGGGCAGCTGTAGAGAGCAATGAGGTCTCTCCTCAGCCCCCTCTTCTCCAGACTAAACACCTCCAGTTCCCTCAGCTGCTCCTCACCAGATCTGTTCTCCAAACCCTTCACCAGGTTTATGGCCTTCTCTGGACCTGCTTCAGCCCCTCAATGCCTTTCTTGTAAGTGAGGGCCCCAAACCCACTACTCAAGGTGTGGTCTCACCCATGGCCAAAATCTCTTCCCTGGTCCTGATGGTCACCCTACTCCTGATACAGGACAGGATGCTGTAGGTGACCTGTGAGGTGACTGAGTGCAGTATGGCAAGATACAGCAACCTGTATCAGCTTCTCTAGGCCACAAGCAACAAGTGGGACAACAGACAAGTGTTAAGCCCACATGCTGTGCTTTCTGTTCCCTTTTGTAGGGCTGATGAGTTGCAAGTCCTTTAATAAACTCTTCAGGGCTTTTCCAAAAGGAGGAAGAGGCTGCAACATCAAACAGCATCCAAAAAGCTGTGTTGAGCATCCCCAGCATGACCACAGGATCCACCACAGGAAAAGGCCAAGGCCGAAAAGTTAAGTGGCAAGGTCTGTCCTCAATCCCTCAGACCTGTAAAGGCCAACAGACTTGAAAATTAGAAGGGCCTGACCAACACCCTCTGGCCTGCAGCTTCTCACCAAGCCACAGAAGCCATTAAAAGACCTCCAGCCTTTCTTTGGAGACTCTTGCTTTGTGTTCCAGTGTTTTGCTATGACAATGAACCAGCAGTTCCAGCAGAACTGCCAGCATTAGGAGCAGAACACCACAGGGATCACATCACTTCTGCTCATGATGCACATCAGGGTTCACCAACGTGAAGGCAACCGTGGGACATTGGCTGCTTCACACAGAAGTGCAGGCTTTGCTTCCAGCTGCTGCTATCTCCCTTAAAACCCAAAAGCAGCCTATTTCCCTGGATGCTATGTCATACTGAAAGCCCTTTCTGCTCAGAGCTGTCTCCATCCAGCAGTAGCCCCTGTTCATCCTCTCTTCTGTGTACTGGTCCACCTTGACACAGACCAAACAGGTTGAGAATGGTTGGCCTTGCAAAACCACCCAGCCCCCCAGCCCTGCAGCACTACCAATGTCATCTAAGCCTAAACTCACCGCCCATGGGAGCCCTGTCACACAGTCTGTAGAAGTTAAGGTGCATCACACCAGTAGTGCTAACCTTAAATCCTCCTCATCCTCATGTTTTCCCTGAGGGGAGAGAATTTCCTGCCTGCTGTAACAGCATTCAGGATGATTCAAGTGGAACTATGAAGAAATATGTCCCCAAAGGACATAGTCAGGATACTCAGTTGCCTCATATATCATTTTTCTCCAATAGAGAGCAAGGAGAAGCTGGAGGACAGAACCAAGTGATACCTCCCTCAGCAGTAGGGTCACCTGCTGGACCCACCCATGGTGGGCCTGCCTCCTCTTATAGACCCGAACAGCTTTCACCTCTTTGATTCCAAGACACCATACACAAAAGCTCAGCTCCTTTCCTGGGGTAACAAATGGAGAAGGACCCTGAGGAAGTAGAGCCAAGACTTACTCTTCACCTTTGTTGGTTATAAGTAGTTTGGCTCCAGCCACACAGGCAGCCAAAAAAGCCAGCCCAGCACTGCTCTGTGACATGCCATATCTATACTGCCACAGTTCACCAACTTCCTCCCAGCTGACATGGGTCAGAGAGAGAATCACAGGGGGAAAAAAGAGAGAGTATGAAGCAAACAAACTGAACAGGCTTAGGAAATACGCTTATTTTCATCCTCTCATACAGGCTAATTCCAGAAAGTATTCCCAGCCTGGCCCAATGCTACAAAGCTTCAAAGAGAGCAAAGTCCTATCAGCCATGCAAGCTGCAAGGCTGAGGCTTAAAACAACCAGGCTGGGGGAGGGGGGACTTCAGAGCTCCAATGTTATCTTACAGATGCTGAACTTGCCTCCTCCTTGTGCAGGGAGAGGTTAAAAACCTCCCCAGAAAACAAACCAACAACAACCACCCCAACTCAACCAAACAAAAATCCCACCTCCACGCTATGCAAACGTATTTAAAACGGTGGGAAGATCTACAACTGTGCAAACATTTGCGTCTTCACATTCTCAGGGCACTCCTAGAGAGTCAGGAACTCATAAATTAAACAAATTTCATGCACAAAGAGTCCCAGATTTCTCTTTCTCAAACACATCTGGAAAAAGGCTCCAAGGTGTCTCACTCGTCCTTAGGCACACAAAAGGGAGCTTGTTCGGAGAAAAAAAACCCAAACCACCAAACAGGCAGCACCCCCTTCCTCCTCCCCACCGCTGGAACTGTACAGGAGGGTGTAGATGCCTCCATTTCACCAGGAGGCATGAAAACTCCCTAGACCCCACACACAGGCGGAACCTCTGCCCTGCGGAACGACAAAAGCCTCCACGAACCACCACAGTGATCAAGCTGAAGAGACAGAGACACTGGCAGGAGGTGATCGGGAGCACCCCCAGACACGGGCGCACCCAGCCCCAGGGCTGCAGGCAGCAGCCTTTTTTGGCTACACCACAAGAGAATACTCACCTCTGGGGACAGGGCTCGGAAGAGCGACGAGGGGAAAAACGCCGCCTTGAGGGTTCGGCGATCGTGCGGCTGAGCTCCTGCGCTCCCCGCACGGCGCTGCCGCCTCGGCCGCCCTGCCTGCCGCGAGAGGCAGTGCTAAAGGAGAGGTGGGGGAGCTGCTGAGCCCAGCGCTTCCTACCAACTCGCGAAAAAAGCCTCGCCCAGGCAAAGTTGTTTGACCATAAAAGGAGAGAGGCTGCGCGAACAGCTGAGCTCACTCGCTGGGGAATGTGGCCGGCAGATAAGGGGGAAGGCGCGCACGGCTGGGGGATGGCTCTAGCCGGGCAAGCGGAGTCGGGAACCCCCGGCTGCTCTTCTCTGTGCACCGTTTACGGGGAAGGGGGCTTACTGCTCCGCCTGGCAGCAAGCACGGAGAACGAAGCTTTGTCAGCGTTGCCCCGGCGCTCTCCCGCGGCCTCACCGCGCCGTCCCTCGCCGAGCCCCCGCTTCCTCATCCCCTCCCCGGCCTGGGGCCCGCTGCCTTCCGCCCTCACAGAGCGCTGCTCCTCCCACCTTCCCGAGCTCCAGAGCAGCCCTCAGCCCGCGATTTCATTTCCAGTCGCTGAGCTGGAGTGAGGAATAAAGGCAGCAGCTCTGGTGAGTCAGAGTCGCCGCCGGGCTCTTCTCACGCGAACCAGCTGCGAGAGCATCTGGGCCGCGCTCCTCCCTTCTGCCGGAAATCAGGCAGCGGAGGGCTCCGCCGCGCAGGGCAGCGCCTGTGCCGCTTGTGCTGGATGCGAGGCAAACGCTAAACTCTTCTACATCAGACGCCAGCCGTTTGAATTGCTTTCATGATTGCTTGTGTTGCACATCGGGTTTATTTTCATCCCAGTGCTGGCTAGAGGTTCAGCTACGCTCACATTACTTGCAACCTAAGCCTTCCTTCTTCTCTCCATTCCCTCCTTCCTTCTTCTCTCCATTCCCTCCTTCCTTCTTCTCTCCGGGAGGAGTCATACCGATAAAGACAAAATCCCTGTGCTTGGAACTGACTTAGAGAAAGACACAAGACACTCATTAAGTTTCTTGTATTATGCTTCTATTTAGGCGCCTGACACAGGTAGAATCACTTCCAAAGACCTGTGTGTCTGCAGAGAGTTTCGGGCAAACTTTTATACAAAAAAAGTTCACAGAAAGAGTCCAGGTGTTTCTTATCTATACAGAGGTTATCTATCTAAAAATAGCAAAAAAAACATACATATTGTCCAGATGTCCTTTATCTTATACAAAAGATCATCTTGCCCTAGACTAACAAAAGTAAATCAGTGAAAAATCCTGTTATTCCTTATCTATACAGAGGCTGTCTGCCAACTCCTCTCCCCCCTTCCTGCATTCCAGCATTTCTGCTAACGAGAGAAAGCTTATCAACGCTGTTATTTTGTTAAAAGAAGCATTTTCAGTCTATCAATTCCCCCTTTCTTACAGCCAATAGTATATTCCTATACTACATTTTATTAAAATAATGTCCTGTTTCCAGCTCATGCCTGAGTTTATCAATTTTATACTTCTGGTAGGATTCCTTACCACTCTTTCCAGTACACATAATAATCTTAATCAAAACTAACAATAATAGTATTAATAAAATGATTAGTACAAGTCCCAGCAACAACTGTTTAAGCCAGAATATGTTGGGCAGCCATGAGGTTAACCCTTCCCAGAGGTCTGATAGACCATATGATGTATCATCCTTGCTCACCTCATGTAATACTTTCCCCTGCTCCCATATATCTAATACATCAGTCTTAATTTGTCCAGACTTATCTACATAGGTACAACAAGTGGTGTTTATCAAGGTACACACCTCTCCCATTTCAGCTGTAATAATATCCAAAGCCAGCCTGTTTTGCAGCGAGACACTGCTCACAGACTTAACTTCCACCTGCAGGTTCTGCACCGCATCAGCTGCTGAATTAGCGATGATTTCCATTGTAGCTGATATATTTACTACTGCTTTTTCAAGTTGTGCAACACCTAATGCAGGGATCAATGCGCGAACAAAACTGTGGTATCCAGTATTGTATCTGACAAGGGGGTTTGCTGTCCTTCTATGTCTTCTCCAAAGAGTTCTCCAATATCCTCTAGGCAGGATCTCATGATGGACAGTGATTTGTGGGGTTAAGTAGCCTGCAGTGCAAACTCCTGTCCATTTGAGGGTAAGCTTTTTCTGGCATACCCGTCCCCACATAACCACCAATATCCATAAGGGAGTAAACAACTTGCCTGACTTAACAAGGCTACACCAGCCCCCACAACATCCAACCTGTTCTTTTTAAAAGAGGTACAGTCATTTCCCTGAACCCATGGACTGGCACCGGAGACTTCTCCAGGGGATGAGTAATTCCAACTGCAGCCCAACCCTGTTAAATTTCTCCACCCTACCTTATATTCACTGCTTTCATTACTGTCTACAAAAAGGGTTCGTGAAGGATCAACAATCAATAAGTCAAACTTTGGACCCAGGGTTTCTGAGCTATCTTTCCCATGCTGACAATTGTGGAAATTACTATCAGATGTAGTCACCCAGTCTGCTGGCCCCCAAGTCCAATTCACTGAGGCTACCCCAAATAAAGGGGTCCTCATTTGGCCTCGAGGAAGTTCAGTGCATATCCAACAGTTAGAGAGATTAGTTTGCAAAGCCAATTCTTGACTAACATTCAAATACATATTTCCTTCCCATCCCTCAACAGTATCAACCAACAAACAAATCACAATTATCGATACAACTTGAGCTTCAGGGGTCCCTGGGATTCGAGTTTCCATTCTCTCGCTGAGGTTTTCTTGACTCTGGTGTGGTGGATCCAAGCAGCTTGTTCTTTGATTTTGATGGCTGTGAAGGATGTCAGTAACACTTGATATGGTCCGGTCCACTTGGGCTCTAGAGGGTTCTCTGAAAGAGATCTGACATAGACATAATCTCCAGGTTCCACATCATGGACTGGTCTGTCTAACCCCCTCACATTGCTCCCAATCACCTGTTTGTTAACAATGCTCAGGTTCTTATAAATCTGCTGAACATACCTGTTCAACATTTCCTCCCTGAATTGTCCTGGTTCAGAAGGGTCCATTGTTCCTACTACATAAGGTCTTCCAAATAGGATTTCAAATGGGCTCAACCCTTCCTTTATTCTTTGCTTAGTTCGAATTCGTAACAGGGCAATTGGTAATGCTTGTGGCCAAGGAAGGTTTGCTTCCTGCCCAATTTTTACTATCTGATTTTTGATTAAATGGTTCATTTTCTCCACTTGCCCACTTGAATGTGGATTGTAGGGGGTGTGGAGTTGCCAATCAATTCCTAAAATTTTGCTCACTTGTTGTACCACCTTAGCCACAAAATGAGGTCCCCTGTCTGAGGAAATAGCAGCGGGTACCCCAAAGCGAGGTATTATCTCTTGTAACACTGTCTTAGTAACCTCCCGTGCTTTGTTTGTGCGGCAGGGAAATGCTTCTGGCCAACCAGAGAAGGTGTCAGTGAGTACCAACAGGTACCTGTATCCCCCTTTCTTGGGAGCTCAGTGAAATCAATTTGCCATTGTTGTCCTGGATAATTTCCTTTGCTAATTTGTCCCAGTTTAACTCCTCTTCTTACCTTGGGGTTAGCCTTAAGACACACCTCACATTGGCGGGTTACCTGTTCTACTGTGGTGTATAACTTTCGTGCTATACATTCCTGAACCAATTTTCGATACAGAGCTTCTGTTCCCCAGTGAGTCTTTGCATGTTCCACCTGAACAAAAGCCCAGAGAAGGTTAGTAGGAATGATTAACTTCCCATCCGGTGTCCTGGCCCAGCCCTTTCCTATCCTATTCCCTGAAAGGTCTTTAATTAATTTCTGATCTTCTGTGCTATACACAGGTTCTGGCTCTCTTTGCTCAATTGTCAGTTTACCATCTGGGATCAAAACAAACTCTGCCACCTTCCTCCCCTCCCTGGCCACCCTTTTAGCTGTTTCATCTGCCAGTCTGTTACCTCTTTCTTGACCAGTATTCCCTTTTTGGTGTGCTTTGCAGTGCATTATGGCTACTTTACTTGGCTTTTGCACTGCTTCTAGCAGCCTCAGTATTTCTTCTGCATGTTTAATACCTTTTCCTTGAGATGTCAACAGTCCTCTTTCTTTCCAAATGGCTCCATGGGCATGTACCACCCCAAAGGCATACTTGGAGTCAGTCCATATGTTTGCACTTTTCCCTTGGGAAAGCTCAAGGGCTCTGGTGAGTGCGATTATCTCTGCCTTTTGAGCGGAGGTGTTAATTGGTAGGGCTTCTGCCTCGATTACCTCTTCTCCTGTAGTTACAGCATACCCAGCTTTTCTTTCTCCCTGGATCACAAAACTGCTTCCATCGGTGTACCAGTTATGGTCTGCCCTTTCCAGGGGTTCTTCCTTCAGGTCAGGTCTGCTGGAATAAGTGGCCTCAATTGTTTCCAAACAGTCGTGGATAACTGGTTCTCCATCACCACCCTGGAGGAAAGAGGCTGGATTGACAAAATTAACAACTTTAATTTCCACATCATCCTGTTCCACTAGGATGGCTTGGTATCTAAGAAATCGTTGTGGAGACAGCCAGTGTCCTCCCTTGGCTTCTAAAACAGCAGAGATGGTGTGTGATACCAGGACTGTGATCTTCTGGCCCATTGTGAATTTACGAGACTCTTGAATGTTAATTGCGACTGCTGCCACAGCCCTTAGGCATCCTGGCCATCCCCTGCTTACCTCATCCAGTTGTTTAGAGAGGTATGCCACTGCCCTTCGGTAGGGTCCTAAAGTTTGTGCTAGGATTCCGAGTGCAATCCCTTGGCTTTCATGGGAATACAATAAAAAAGGTTTAGTGACATCAGGTAGGCCTAGTGCTGGTGCCCTCATCAATTCTTTCTTTAAGGTACGAAAAGCTTGTTCAGCTTCTCCATTCCATTGCAAGTCCTTATCAGTCCCTTTCAATAATTCATAGAGGGGTTTCACAAGCAGACCATAATTATAAATCCACAACCGGCACCAGCCTGTCATTCCCAAAAAGGTTCGGAGTGCCTTTACTGTCTTTGGAAGTGGAATAGAACAGATGGCCTCCTTTCTTTCAGGGCCCAGCACTCGTTGTCCTGCTGTTAATTCATATCCCAAATAGATTACTTGCTGTTGTACTATTTGGGCCTTCTGTGGGGAAACTCGATACCCATTAAGTCCCAGGAAATTCAGCATACTCACAGTCCATCTTTCACATTCTGTCCTGGTCTTCGTGGCCAGCAGGATATCATCTACATACTGTAGCAGAACTCCATTGCCTTCTGGCTTGTCCCACTTCTCTAATTCTTTTGCAAGCTGATTCCCAAAGATAGTAGGGCTGTTCTTAAATCCTTGGGGCAAGACAGTCCAAGTTAATTGACACTTTCGGTTAGTTTCAGGGTTCTCCCATTCAAAGGCAAACAGTGGCTGGCTCTCAGGGGCCAGGGGTAAACAGAAAAAGGCATCTTTTAGATCCAAGACGGTAAACCATTCTAATTCTGTTCTTAATTGAGTCAAGAGGGTATATGGATTTGCCACCACCGGATGGATATCCTTTGTTATTTTATTTATAGCTCTCAGGTCCTGCACTAACCGATACCCTCCAGCTGATTTCCTTACAGGTAAAATTGGAGTATTGTAGGCTGATTCACACTCTGTTAGCAGCCCATATTTTAAAAATTTTTTTACAATAGGCAAAACTCCTTCCCTATCTTCTTTCCTTAAAGGATATTGTTTTAATCTAACTGGTTGAGCTCCAGGTTTAAGATCTATTATCACAGGTAGGGCATTTTTAGCCCTCCCAGTCTGCTCAGTGTCCCAGACCCCAGGATATACTTGATCTTTTATGCTTTCTATTATTCTGTTTTTCTCTCGTTGAGGGCCCATCAATGCAAGACTTAAAACCTCAATCAGCTGTTCCTCCCTTACTCTAAATTCTACCTTCCCCTTATTAAATTTAATTTCAGCTCCCAATGCTTCTAACAAATCCCTTCCCAACAATGACTTTGGGGCATTTGGCATATATAAAAACTTATGTAAGCCCCAAGTTTTACCATATTTATATTTAAGAGGTTTAAAAAAATATGCCTTCTCAGTTTGACCTGTAGCCCCTACCACAGAAACATAGCTCTCATCCAAAGGCAACAGTGCTTGATTTAGGACTGAAAAGGTTGCTCCCGTGTCCACTAGAAATTCCAGTTTATTTTCTTGTTCCCCTAGCTTCATTATAACCAGAGGATCTGCTAGGGTATTTATAGTCTCCTCCGGTCCTCCCTAATCATCCTCTTCTAGTTGTGCCTGTACCCGATTTTTGTTCTTCCTCTCTGGACATTCCCTTTTCCAGTGTCCCTTCTTTTTGCAGATCGCGCACTGATCTTTTTCCAACCGTACTCTATTAGTCCTTTTAGTCTCCTTATTTTCCTGCAATGCTGCTACCAACATTCTCTTCTCTTTTCTCCTATTTTCTTCTTCCCTGTTAGAGAATACTCTCCACGCTACATCCAAAAGTGCCTCTAAATTCCTTCCCTGCGGGGGTGACAACTTTTGCAACTTCTTTCTGATATCACTAGCAGATTGCCCAATAAATAGGGATACCAGCTGTTGTATACCTACTTCTGATGCGGGGTCAAGAGGGGTGTTTTTCCGCATGACTTCCCTCAGCTTATCTAAGAATTCTGAGGGTGATTCACCAGGTCCTTGTCTGACTGAGTACAACACAGACCAGTTAATTGTTTTGGGAATGGCTTTTTCTATTCCCCTGGCTACAAACTCCCGGTATTCCTCCAGTCTGGCCCTTTGCAGGGCATTGTTTGTATTCCATTCTGGATTTTGAAGTGGAAATACATCTCCAATGTTTGCCCCCTCCCCGGGTTTGAATTCTCTCTGTTGCTAGTTCCAATCCATGTTTTTCAATTAATTGTTTCTCTGTTTCAGTCATTTGTTCTAATAATAACTGAATATCGTCCCAGTCTGGGTTGTGCTGCCTAATCATAAATCGAAAATGTGCAGCCGTTCCTGTGGGATCATTACGATAATTTTTAGCCTTTTCTCTCCAACTATCCAAATCATGACTTGTAAAAGGCACCTTAATCCAGACTGGGTCCCCTTCAGGCCCTACTGCTTGTCGCAGGGGGCCTGAATGAGTATCTGGGAAGCCGGGGCATTTGTTTGCTGTCCTCGGGTCCTTCTTGCCACTGGGCTTCCCTGGGCATAAGTCTGGGAACTGACTCCAGTATCACTGTCTGAATTGCTGCCACTCCCAGAACTTCCAACATTATTTTCCGAACCCTCTGTCGCTACCTCTTGCAATTTTCCTGGAGATTGATAAAATTCAGGCAGGTCTTTTAATTCCTCATGTTTGAGACACCTCTGCCCTATGCTACACGCAGAGCAACACCTTTTCAATTGTGTCTGCCTCTTATTCTTGGCCTTGTTCTCTTTTTCAAGAGCCAAAACCATTGGATCAGAGGGAGCTCTGATACCACAGTCCCTTTGAAACTCAGGATGCTCTCGGAGATAGAAAAACATATCAGCATATATTGTCTCATCCCATTTCCTTTCTCTTCTTAAAAACAACATCAATTGCAATAAGGTATCATACTCCAGACTCCCATTTACAGGCCATTTCTCTCCACCATCTAATTTATACAATGGCCACCACCGGGTACAAAATTTAATTAAAGTCTTTTGATTTGTTGACCCTCCTGGGGGCCTCCAATTTCCTTCCAGTGGGCAATTATACAACCAAGTGGGCTATGTCTTGGGATCTCACTACTTTGTCTCCCTCCCATTTTACACAACACAACACAGTACTGTCTTGTTACAGCACACAGAACACAAAACAAATACAAATACAGCAACTACAATAATGACCGGTCCTTAACACACAGTTATTGGCCACACACACTCAGCCACACACTCAAAACATAAACAATATTTCCAATACTTTACGTTTTTTTCAGGGACCCTCTTGGCCCCTCACAGACTTCAACAATACTTATAATCCCCTTTGGGACCCCCTGGTCCCACACTACAAACAATGCTCACGATACATAAACAATGCTTATAGTGACCTCTGGGACCCCCTGGTCCCACACTACAAACAATGCTCACAATACATAAACAATGCTTATAGTGACCTTTGGGACCCCCTGGTCCCACACTACAAACAATGCTCACAATACATAAACAATGCTTAGAGTTACCTCTGGGACCCCCTGGTCCCACACTACAAACAATGCTCATAATACACAAACAATGCTTATAGTGACCTTTGGGACCCCCTGGTCCCACACTACAAACAATGCTCATAATACACAAACAATGCTTATAGTGACCTTTGGGACCCCCCTGGTCCCAGCCCAAGAGCTCTTTTACCTAGGGGTGCAATAAATGCCTCTCTCCCGCGCAGGGCGTCCCCTCACGCCTTACGGAGTTACCCCTTTTATAGAAGCATACCTTCTCTGTGCTGGCAGTCTTGTCTGTTCCTGCAGCGATCTGATGAGTAGCGGAGCTCTCCCCGAGAATGTCTCGGAGGGCCCTGAGAGGTCCTGCTCCTCAGCAGGTCCTGCAGCCAAACAGAGTCATCCTGCCGCGGTCGCCAAATTGACTTAGAGAAAGACACAAGACACTCATTAAGTTTCTTGTATTATGCTTCTATTTAGGCGCCTGACACAGGTAGAATCACTTCCAAAGACCTGTGTGTCTGCAGAGAGTTTCGGGCAAACTTTTATATAAAAAAAGTTCACAGAAAGAGTCCAGGTGTTTCTTATCTATACAGAGGTTATCTATCTAAAAATAGCAAAAAAACATACATATTGTCCAGATGTCCTTTATCTTATACAAAAGATCATCTTGCCCTAGACTAACAAAAGTAAATCAGTGAAAAATCCTGTTATTCCTTATCTATACAGAGGCTGTCTGCCAACTCCTCTCCCCCCTTCCTGCATTCCAGCATTTCTGCTAACGAGAGAAAGCTTATCAACGCTGTTATTTTGTTAAAAGAAGCATTTTCAGTCTATCAGAACAATCATTGTACTTTGGGATTTGGTCTTAATATTGGGGTTAATACCCCTATTGTTGTAAATTCCCTGGGGAATTACTGTATTTGGTCATGGTCAGATCTAGGGCTTGTCTGCTCTTAAGGTTTAACCTATTAAGGTAGATGCCTCTCAGAGCTGCTACTTTACTCACAGGTGGGTGAGTAAGCCACAAATCACCTCAGACTCCCAGTCTGTACTGCTGCAAAATGTTCACCTTGAAGAGCTATGCAAAGACCTTCATCAAGAGTTGAGAAGTCCACTGTAAACAAATCTTCAATTTTACGAGCTCGGATTGTACAAAGAGGTAATGTATTAGATTGGACTAGTTGAATAAATTGGGCCTTCTGTGAAGTTTTTCATTTTCACATACCATGTGAAAATGTCACCTATAGCAAGGTGTAGCACCGAGCATCACTCCTTACATAGCTGCGTGGATTTCATTGTGGAACCACTAACCAAATTCTGCAGCGTTATAGCACACCTTACACAATCAGCCTGACCTCGGGGTACTCTGCCACTGTTCCCTGGACTAGCCCTGACTCCAGAAAGAACAAATACCTTGTACTGAGATTATAAAAAGTGCTGAGAGGATGTGAACTTACTAAATCTGTGCTCTCATGCCTTCTGGTCACATCCCCATAAATCCAGGTGCGTTGTGTGTTTGATGTCACGCAAACATGGTGATGTTAAAAGCTCGTGAAGGCAGAGCACACCCTGTTAGGCCTTCTGTACGAACTCTTAACTATGAGGGAACAAATACGAACCAGAGAAGTGTTTAGCAGGTTGGATGTGTGACAGGCAGAACTCTCAAACTGCAAAACATCATGACATGCAGGGGGAAACTTTACCCTGCTTTCATGCTTGCCATAGAGTGGATTTAAAGTTTGTATTTGTAATCAGAAATGCAGAGGAACCAGCTTCCCTGTGTTATTTCTGATTCCCAAGGGAAAGGAAGGGAAAGGAAAGTCTCAACCTTCCTTCATGCAATTCTTTATTGGAAGAATAGACACTTTACTGCTGTAAACTGAAATTAGTGCCTTGAGATCACAGAACCATAAAATCATTTTGGCTGGAAAAGACCTTTGAGATAAGAGTCCAAATATTCTGTACCTCTGGCAAGGCTGATGCTAAACCATGTCCCTCAGCACCACATCTCTGCCTCTTTTAAACACCTCCAGGGATGGGGCAGCCTATTCTAGTGTTTGACAACCAAGGAGTTTCTTCTAATATCCCATCTAAACCTCCCCTGGGACAACTTGAGGATATTTCCTCTCATCCTGTCACTTGTTACTGTGGAGAAGAGACCAACACCCACCTTGCTCCAGCTTCCTTTCAGGGAGTTGTTGAGAGGCAGAAGGTCTTTCCACAGCCTTCTTTTCTCCAGACTAAACAACCCCAGTTCCATCATCTGTTCCTTACAAAACCTGTTCTCCACACCCTTCACCAGCTTCATTGACCTCTGGACCTGCTCCATCACCTCAATGTCTCTGTCGTAGTGAGGAGTCCAAAACTGAGCATGGTACTCAAGGTGGATGCACACAGTTGTAGTCAGTCTCATTAGCTGAAGCAAAATATTAGACCTGAACAGGCATTTAGCTGTCTGGGTACAGCAGGTCTGCTCAGCTTGTTGTGCCAGCCCTTGTGATGTCTGGAATTAGCAGCAGTCTTCTGCATAAATCACTTTGGCTGTCCCCATGCCATGGAAATAGCCATCTGGTGTGTTGAAGGATATTGTGGTATGAGTGCACCATAGAATGGTTTGGGTTGGAAGGGACACTCAAAGGTCATCCAGTCCAACCTCCTGCAGTCAGCAGAGACATCCTCCACCAGATCAGCTTGCTCAGAGCCCTGTCCAGCCTGACCTTGAACATCTCCAGGGATGGGGCCCCAACTCCCTCCCAGGGCAACCTGTTGCAGTGTTCCAGCAGCCTCATGGTGCAGAACTTGTTCCTAACATCCAATCTAAATCTGCATTTCAAACCATTGCCCCCTCATTTCAAACCTGCATTGTCGCTGCAGGCCTTTGCAAACAGTCCCCTCTGCAGCCTGCTTGTAGCCTCCTTCAGGTCCTGGAAGGCTGATCTAAGCTCTTCTCCAAGCTGAACAACTCCAGCTCCCTCAGCCTGTCCTTGTAGTAGAGGTACTCCAGCCCCCTGATCACAGGTGCAATGACAGCCCAGTCCAAAGCAGATTTGGGAGGCATTTAGACTATGCAGTTCTACCTGGGCTTTTTTTTTTTTTGAGTACAGGAAGCAAGCCCCAGTGCCACTAAATCAAAGCTTGTTCTTAGACTTCAAGGAACCCATTTCAGAGAGATTCATGGAGCCAGGTATAAAATATCCTCATTATTAATTCAGCCATGTCAGGCAATGAGTAAATACAGAATAATGCCATCCAGAAGTGGCATGGGAAGTTAATGCACTGAGATGAGGATTGTGCTAGCAGTGGTTAGATGCCTATAAAATGAAAATACACATAGATGTAAGAGAAGAAATTTAAGCCCTTGAATTAAAAAGGAAGAATGTTTGCAAGAACACTATCAAGGAATTAAACTTGTAGGACAGAAAAATCTTACCTGGATTTAAGAAGGTTCAGGAAGCTGCAGATGGGAATCTTTGTGTTCCCAGTAGGCTTTAAGGTAGAGGAAAGCACTCCAGATGCTGGGCAGGATGCTTTAGGTATCTCAATAACACAAAATGTCTCCATCCACTTCAGCAGATCAATTACTACCATTTTATCTCAGTGGGAGCTGGTTAATAATTAGTGATGCCATGGGAGAGCCTCTGTTTTCCTAATCAATGTAAAATTCTGACTCATATCTGTGTTTCATCTCTGACACTTCCTTAATCATCTAACCTTTGTTTAGTCCAGCCACATCTTACTGATTCATGCCAAGCTGCTGCTCATAAGCTTTCCCTGGACAGGGCTACATTAATACTTTAGCTGTGCCTGCTGGAATAGCTGGTAATGTATCATGGAACCACTTGGGTCTCTAGGCCAAGGGGTTCAGGCCCACACTGTGCAGGACAAGGGCCACCTGCAGCAAGCTGTCTGCATCCTTATGGACTGATGGACTCGATGTACCCTGGGAAGGGTTCTCCTAGGATCCATTGTGCTCCCACAGCGCAGCCCTCTCCTGCCATGCACCAGTCACGGTTTAGCACCAGCTGGTAATGAGCACCATGTGGCTTCTCCTTCACTGCCTCCCACTCCCTGCCTTGGTGGGATGGAAAGGAGACTTGGGAGAAAAAGGTAAAACCCCATGGCTTGAGCTGGAGAGACTTTAAAAGAACCCAACCCTAGAAGAAACAACAGCAGCAACATCACTACTGATGAAATCATGTCTACAGAGCAACGGCTCACTGCCTGGAACACACCCCTTGACCTATGTGTGTTTCCCCTCATGTACACTGAGAATGACATCAGCATGGCACTGAATCACTTTACAGCTACCTGAAAGGAAGTTGTAGTGAGGAGGTGTCAATAATTTCTCCCAAGCAAAAAAAGCAACAGGAAAAGAGGAAACAGCCTCAAGTTGTGCCAGGGTGGGATGGATTGAGTATTAGGAAAAACTCCTTCCCTGAAAGGGTTGTCAAGCCTTGGAATGGGTTTCCCAAGGAAGTGGTGGAGTCCGTATCCCTAAAGGTATTTAAAAGATATGTAGATGTGGTGCTGAGGGACATGGTTTAGTGGTTACCCAGTAGTGTTTACTTAATGGCTGGACATGATGATCGCAGAATCATAGATTCATTTTGGTTGTAAAATGCCTTTAAGATCATCCAGTCCAACCATTCTCTAACTCTACCAAGTCTGGTGCTAAACAATGTCCCTCAACATCACATCTCTGTCTCTTAAACACCTCCAGGGAACAACTCATTTCCAGCTAGCTCTCAGTCAGCACCTCCAGGTCCTTGTCTGCTGGGCAGCTGGAAAGCCATCAACTGGATTTAACTCCATTCCCCACCACTTTTTGGGCCAGGCCATTCAGCCATATTTTACTCAGCAAAGCATCCACTGATCCAAACCATAAGCAGCCAGTTTGTCAGGAAGGTTGTTGTAGGACAGTGTGCCAAATGTGTGACTGAAGTCCAGGTAAACAACATTCACATCCTCATCCACTATATGAGTGACCATGCTGTAGAAGGAGATCATCTTTGTAAAGCAGGCTTTCGGAATCTGCACTGACTGGTCCTGCACATGCTGCATAAGGCACTCAAGATGATCTGCTCCATGACCTTCCCCAGCACCAAGGTCAGACTGACAGGGCTGTAGTGCCCTGGGTCCTCCTTGAGTCCCTTCTCGTAGATGGGTATCACATTGTCCAGTCTCCATCCAGCTGGGATCTCCCCAATGAACCAGGGCTGCTGGGAAATGAGGGCAAGTAGCCTGGTGACCACGTCCAGCAGCTCCCTCAGGTGTTTGCCATCAGACCCCATAGACTTATGTGCATCTAAGTGGTGCAGCAGGTCACTGACCATCTCCTCTTGGACTATGGGGGCTTCATTCTGGTCCCCATCCCTATCTTCCAGCTCAGGGGTTGGGTATCCAGGTAACAATCGGTCCTGCTACTAAAGACTGAGGCAAATAAGGCATCGAGTCCCTCAGCCTTTCACTCATCCTTGACCACTGCTCCCCCTGCATCCAACAAAGGCCAGAGACTCTCCTCAGTCCTCCTTCTGTTGCTGATGTCTTTGTAGCAGCATTTCCTGTTCTCTTTAACACCTGAAGCCAGATTAATTTCCAGTTGGGATTTGGCCCTTCTCATTTCCTCCCTGCAGAGTCTCATGACAATCTTATGGTCCTCCTGAGAGCCCTGCTCCTTCTTCCAACAACCACAGACTCTTCTTTTCTCCCTAAGCAGCAACCAAACCTCTCTGTTCAGCCATGCTCTTTCTTTCCCACTGACTCAGCTTTCAGTACATGGGGACAGCCTGTTCCTGCAGCTTTAAGACTTCCCTCTTGAACAGTGTCCATCCTTGCTGCATTCCCTAGCCCCTCAGGGCTGCCTCCCAAGGAGTTCTGTTGACCAATGTCTGAAAAAGGCTAAAGTCTGCCCAGCAGAATTCCCAGGTGGCCATTCTGCTGACCCCCCTCTTCAGCAACAATCAAGAATTCTCCTTTCATGATCACTATGGCCAAGACTGCCTCCAGCCACCACATCACTCACAAGTCCTTCTCTGTTGGCCAAGAGCAGGTTCAGCAGGGTGCTTTCCTTAGCTGGCTCCCTCACCAGCTGTGATCTTAAAGGTCTCTTTCAACAAAATGATTCTATGGTTACATGAATATCCCAATGGCTGCTTTTGTTAAGCTATCCTGGCTCTGGCCTCTCCCGGCTTATTGTGAGAATTAACCCTGTTGTAGCTGAACCCAGAACAGTTCCTTCCTCCCTCCCTCATGCAGGGTATTACACCTGGCACAGATTGACAAGTGCCACAGCTGCTGCTCCTACTCTTTGTGGAGGCTGTGACATGTGCAGAACTGTCTTGCCTCTGACCAAATGCCAGTTTCACCTTGGAGTGCCTCAGTCCCATTGCAGGATGCATGTTGACAGCTGGGTGCCAAACACAGAGAGCTGCGCTAGAGACAGCAGAGCCTCCAGTGCTTATGAGCCCAGTCATCCTCCTGCATCTGTCAGACTGGCACACAGACAGGAATGCTATTTGCAAAGGTCATGAATTCTTCTGGAGAAATCACTGAACCACCCAGGACAGATAACTGGTGTCTGTCTGCTGCTTCCCTTCAAAACTGACACTGCTGTGCAAGGCACCCTTTGGAAGTGTCCCTCCCAACAAAGGGAGCTGTTTAGCAGCTCCAGAGAGCTCCCCATTGTGAGAGCATGGCCTGGCACACACACATACACACTGCAGAAGGTCACATGTGTGCAGTGAGCTTACACCAACTGAAAGGCTGCAACAGGCCAGAAACGGTAGACAACAATTCGCCAAGCTTGCCGTGCCAGCAAACGCTTCTGATGAGGCAAACTGTTGACATGGAGCAAAGGACTTCTGTGGCATCACCTTCATCCTGCCATCAGAGTGGGCAGGCAGCCAGGGCATCAGGGGGCTGGATTGAGGGAAGAAGCTCCATTTCCAGCAGGACTGTCAGGTCTTTCCTAGGCAAAGCCAGGACGGGGGCTCCTGGGCAGGAGATGCAGCTGCCAGAGGAGTTACCTCTGCTGTTTCCTTATCTCCTGCCACTGAGATCTCCTGCTGAGCTCTGCTGCCTCCATCTGCTTCTTGATGAGCCAGCAAGCCTACAACTCCATGGCTCCTGAGGTTTGCTCACTGTTAGGCTTCCTCCCCCTCACTCCACTCTCCTCCACCTCCTGCTTAGTGCTGCTGGGCTCTGTGCCTGAGGCACAGGGAAGCAAGCAGGTTGTCCTGGCAGGTCTCTCTTGTCCCAGGTGAAGAATGAGCTGTTCAGCAGCTCTAGAAAACTGAGCAGCCAACGCCTGGAGAATGCAGTGGGATGCAGCTGAAGCAGGGTGGGTGACTAGGGCATGTCCATGTATGCAGCTGAGCATGGATAGTGGTCAGGGCCCCTTCTGCTTGGAAAACACTCCCTTGCTTTTCCCCCAACCATATGCCCCACACCTTGCCACCAGCCGTACAGTAAACCACAATGTGAACAGAGCTTTAAGAAGGTGCAGCTCCTCAAGCCTTCGCTTTCCAAAAGCAAGAGATGTGGAGCTATAGGATGTTTTCTGCAGTTCCCAGGTTTAGCTCACCTGGCTGTCAGCAGGTTTGTGAGTTAATTTACTGCCAGCATGAGTAAGAGGATGAATACAGACAAAAACCTTTGACTGTTCCTGCAGCAGAGCAGGTAGATGTACCTGAAGTACCTGAAGAGCCTGTAAGAAAGCCTGGAAGGGACTTTTACAAGGGCTTGTAGTGATAGGATGAGAGTGAATGGATTGAAGCTTGAGGAGGGCAGATTGAGACTGGAGACTAGGAAGAAATTCTTTCCAGTGAGGGTGGTGAGGCACTGGAACAGGTTGCCCAGTGAGGTGGTGGATACACCCTTCCTGGGGATGCTCAAGGCCAGGCTGGATGAGTCTTTGAGCAACCTGGTCTAGTGGAAGGTGTCCCCACCCATGGCAGAGGGTTGAAACTGGATGATCTTCAAGGTCCCTTCCAACCTAAACCATTCCATGAATCTGTGAATCTCCGGATTCGCATTCTCCAGAACAGCAGCAGGCCTGACTTGATTCCAAACCCAGTTTGAGTCAATGTTGATTAGCAAGAGCCTGCTGGCAGAAGCTGTGTGCTCCATGTTCCATGGCAGAGGGCACTTTCTGGAGATGTTTTTAGCATGGCAGCCATTCTGTCAGTGCAGGAGCAAACAGGTTCAGTTGATCTTTTGCTTCTGGATACATTCACTATTCCATACACAGGCATTCAGCAGAGGACAGACACACCAGCTTTTAAAATCAGAAATACTTTCTTTGTCCAGACTGGATTTTAAGGGTTTGGGTATTTTTGTCTGTTTTTATTAAGATGTGGTTAACTCCAAAACCACAGTGCAGAAAATAACCTTTCTTTTTAAAACAGTTATCTACAGCTTCTGTGAGTGTCTAGTCCCCCATTTCCAATATATCAAAGGCAGAGTGAGGAGGTGACAACTGATATTCTGTAAGGCTAAAAATATTGTGCCTTTTTACATAACACTGGGAATTTAACAGCACAGGAACTGCTTGCAGATTATGTTTAAAAATGCTGTTTGAGCAACACCACCAGTATAGATCCAAGTGGCATTTAGGAGAAGTCGCTGCTGTGTGTTTCACTGTTTGGAAATGAGACATTTGGTAGAGAACTAAAGAAGGGTTTAAAAAAAAGGCACAGTAAGGCTCAGAGCACATCAGAGATGTCTGCACCCTCGTATACACCTCACACTTTATATGTCACCGGTGATGTGTTTTCACAGTGCATACCCCATACCATCTTTGACCAGCCAAAGCCACCTCCTCAGACCTGCCCTCTTGGCACTACCCACCTGGTGGTGAGGAACCTGTGCACTCGGTGTGACTGCCAGAGATTAGCAAAGTTCCCTTTCTCTAACATTCCCAGAATTAGGTCCTTTTTTTGGATTCCTCATTTGTTAGCACCTGCTGAGTCCTTCCTGGCAGAGAGGGATCCCTGATCTGTGATCTCACTCATCTTCCCATTTAATATTCCACTGGAAAAGCCCCAGGCCATGGCAGGAGAAACTAGAATTTCAGAGCATGGCCCAGCATACCTCCAGTGCCGTTCCATGTGAGCAGGCACTTGGCTGATTCAGACACAAGGTAAGGGCCATCGAGGATGCAGAATAGACTTATGAGATGCTCACCAGAATGGTGTTGCTGGATGAAGTTTGTGACAGATGAAGCAGTCTAGACTTGCTAATTCTTTGATCCTGAGCTGCAGTTCCAATGCTCATGATCATGTGCTGTAGGTCAGTGTGCTGCAAAGGCCTCGGTGAAATGCTGACAGAACCAACCACACCACCACAATTCCAGATGGCAAGTTCCTTTTCTAGGTCTTCTCTAAAGTCTAGAAAAGTGAACTTTATGAAAGATGAGATCTTCCTTAATATATATATAGCACAGAACATGACACTTCTGCATGACTGGGGGGAGGGGGAATCAAACATGGGTGAAGATGCTGAGAGTACGTTACAGAAATCTGCAAACCAGCAATGCTGTTCCAAAAAGCCGTGAAGCTGCAAGTCCCCAGGATAAGGGAGAAAAGAATGGTGAATACTGAGCACTGAACATTCCTGTGTGTACCCAGACACTATGTGTTGTAGGAGTGGCTGTATTTGAATAGAACACCCCCAAACAAGGGAGGGCACACACCAGGGCTCTCGCAGCAAAGCAAGGCTGCTGTCTGTCGTCGCTGCTAGCCCACTGCCGGCCTGCTCTTTATGTGCTGAGCTGCCAAACCTCAGCACCTGCAGAAATTCTTACAGTTTGTCTCAGAAAGTGGTAAGGTACCTGACTAACATCAAAGTACTTCATTCCTCTGAGAAAGAGTGTCCTTAATTTGGGACACTCCATCAGTTTCCAGTAGATGATGGCTGGATCTCCAAAGCACATGTCTGCTTCAGGAGCAGAGGCCGATCTGGGAACTCACCATGCAGGGGAAGAGGAGGGTAAAAAATGTTTTGGTGCTCACTGTTACCCCTCTTCAGCAATGTGGGACAAACCACCCAGGAGGAATTTTAGATAAACTGAGTAGTTCTGCCTCAGCATGGAACTAATATGCTCTCTCAAAGTTTTTTATGACCTCTGGGTGCAGGCAAAACAAGATCACATTGGCTTGCATGTGAGTGTAGGTAAGCATGAGCTTCTTTCACAGCATGTAATGCAAACATCCTACACTCATATCTCCACCCATCAGCCTTTCAAAACCTTTGGCTGATTCACCACAGAACCCAGCCTTCCATTTCTGTCAGATAAGGTAAACCACTTTCAGGATCTGAACAACATTGGCACTGCTTTTTTTCCTTCTTTGAACCTCATAAAAAGTCTGTCTCCTGCACCAAAGGAGCTCTGTATAAGAGAGAACAACTGCAAGAGTCATTTTTGCTACCTCATTTTCTTTTCAGCCCATGTGAAAATCCTATCAGTAGCTAATACAGGTTGATGTAGAATTGAATCTTGTGGCATCTACTCCATTACATCTATGGAACAGTTACAAAGATCTCTGCCAGAAGCAGCATTTGCTGGGGAATCCATACTGCCATTGGCAGGAGGCCAGAGGACCAGCATACTGAAGCACCAGTCCCCAGAAGCTGAGCCTTGCCTCTATAGACCTGATACAGAGACTATTTTTGTAAACATCTCCTGCCCATGAACTACACAGACCTCTGCACAGTGTCCACAGCTGAAGACACATCTTGCAAGAAGCATGGAGGAAATTCTTCTATGTCTTTCTGTGGTCACAGTTGGTCAGGCCACAGGATTGTAAGTAAGGGTTTCAGAAAGGATCCAGAAGAGGTGACTGACCATTTTGTTAGAGCCTTTTCCTGGGAGGTGAGACATGGCTGCCACTGAGACCTCTGGGGACAGGAACTGATGTTGATGAACAACAGACAGAAAGAAGACATTTGAAGTTATCAGAGGCTTGGCAATGTTCACTTGAAAGAGGAACATTAGGTAGCAAAATTCACATTGGTAATTTTTTCCATTCTCCCTGTCTTAAATGGCAGCTATGGGAGACTACAGGGGCACAGCACCCACTGTGATAGCAAACATACAGTGAAATCAGCACTTACTAAACATGTCTTGTACACAATTCCTACATGAGATGATCCCTGCAATACTTAAAACACTCAAAGCCTATCAGAAAGTGTATTTCAAAGCAAACAAACCAACTTCTGTTCTGTCAGTTCCCTCCTGCACCCTGCAGCAGCAGCAAGCATGCTGTTGCTCAGGAAGAGCAAAGACAGAAACTGTGGGGGACAGTTAGATTTATGCTTGGATTTAGTCCCTTGTTCAAAGATTCAGTCCTGTCACTTCCCTCCTACTCCTATTCTTGTATCAAACTATGTGTTTCTTCAGAATGGAAAACAGCTCCTGTTTTCTTGTGCTACTGTATGAAACTTATTTTAACCAAGGTGAGGAAGTAAAACCAGAAACTCTTCTCTGATGATAAGCTCCCTATTGCATGGAACCTACTGTATGGAAGAGCCAAGCAATTGTGTCAAAACCAAGAGTCTTCCCAACTTCAAATGTGAATGAAACTTACTTTAAGTATGGAGATTTATGTACTCAAGGTCCATAAAAAATAAATGTGTGAATAAGAAGCAAAAGATGGTGAGGAGTTTGATTAAAGTGACTGTGTTAGAAATAGCAGACAAAGCATGGCCACAGCTGCTCACAGGTAGCTCTTCCAACAGCAAAGTGCTGTTGCTGCCAAAGGAAAAGCAAAGCAAGCTTGTGGCATCAGAACATGTGAGACAGCCACAAGACAGGCCAGGAGCTCTGCAGAGTGATGAATGGACACCTGTGTGGAAAGGACATTTCTCCTTCCCACTTCTCTCTCCCCGCTGTGCATGCCTAACACTTGCCTTGCAGCAATGTGGGTGCTTGCCAGATCCCTACATAAACTAGCACCTCACTAAAGCAGCACAAGACAAACCCATCCAGAACTGGAATAGCAGGGCAAGTGCTATGACTTGCTCCCTGAGGCCAAGTCAGGGCAGCCTGATGTAGCTGATACTGTAACTAAATGAAAGCAAAACCACCTGTGCACTTGCTAGGGCCTGGGGAATGGCTTAGAGCTTGAGCCATCACGAGAGACAAGATAAAGCAGCATGCAGGGGGAACCAAGTAAGGAGAGTCAATGTGATTATCTGAAATCTTCACTGAAAAGGAAACCACAACAGAAACACTCAGAGTGAAGAAAGGAGCTTCCCAGAGGAACAGATTTAGATTGGGTGGGTGGGTAAGGGGGGAGAGGGGCATTAAACTGAAACCATGAATCTCTCTGGACAGAGGAAAAGAAATTGCTCACAGCTCTATCAGTTACACGTATTCTCAGGCTAGGATGAGATGCAAAGGTTCCTCGGTGGGGTTTGTGGTGAGACTCCTCAGGACAGTTGCCCTAATCACAGGAGACTGTGGATGACAAAGGCTGGCTGGGCAGCCACTAACTTAAAAAAAATACTTATCTGACACAGGCCTTGGGTCTTCCCATTCCAATTTCCTTTTGTTTCCCCTTGCATTTAGCCCTGGAAGTCAACATGGATCTGCTGTTCACAGATGTTGAAATACCTCTGGTTAACATAAAAGTTCCACAAGATCTGTGGTTTCCCACCATTTACCCAACTTAGTTTTCAAGAATGCAGATACGTTGGGGAAAAAAAAATATCATTAGTGAGTCATTCAAAATGAAAACTGATAGATTTGGAACTATATACCTGGAGGGATTCTACAGGCAAGCTGCAGAGGGACTTTTCATAAGGGTATCTAGAGACAGGGCAAGGGGAAATGGTTTGAAGCTGAGGGAGAGCAGAGTTAAGACTGGATCTTATGAAGTTCTTCAATATGAGGGTGGTGAGACACTACAATAGGGAGTCCAGGGAGGTTCTATGATATAGAGGAGCTGTAAGGAGGTGCAAAAGAGGGTAAGAATTCTAGCTGTGGAAAGGCTTCCTCCTCAGTGGAAATCCAATGTGCTGTACAGCGGTAAGCATTAGAACACCAGAGCAGACTGGGCTCAGGCACCCAGACAGGATGATCCCTCAGTAGTCATGTTCACCATACTTAATAATCTGCAATGTCATGAAGAAAGAAAAAGACACATCTGCATATATTCAGATACTGCAATGTTTTTTTCTGCCAATGTCCTTCCTACTTAAATTCCAGTTTGTAAACTGAATTTGTGAATAGAGTTCTGCTTACTGTTTCAGAGGGTCAGGCAAGATATTCCAGGTGAAGTACATGGGTTTTTCTTCTTTTAAATGTTTGTGGGTTTTCTTTCTTTCTTTTTTTTTTTTCTTTCTTTTTTTTTTTTTCTTTTACCTCCCTTAGATGGGCTGCAAATTGTGAATAGGAAAATTAATAAGCTTACCTATTGCCCACCACTGCTGTTACTCAGGGCTGTCCAATTGTCTTGAGTGAATTCTCAGCAATTCAAGACAAAACCTCAGTTTTCCAGGCCCAAGGATGAGGGCACCATGGTTCATTTGGGTTCAGCAAAATTCAAATAGCTCTAACTAGAGTTTGGTGAAAGGAAGCTGGTGAGATCAGTGAGATTTCTGGGGTGAGGGAAGCCCAAAGGGACAGGGAGAAATCATGCCAAGGTGGAAGGAGCAGAGTGAGGAGAGTCCATAGTGCTGGGAATGTGGGACGGAAGGACTCTGCCTGTTGCTGCTTCTATCAGGTGAGGAAACATTCGGGCTATGAAGATGGCAAACCTAACAGCGTCTTCTCCACCTGCAGAGATTCCTCCTCGCTGCCATGTTAGCGGGAAGGACGCAGGAAAGGCCTCGACCATCTTCCACAGGGCTGAGCTGGCTCCTTTCACTCTTTGCAGGGCGCCGAAGGGAGGGAGGGAGGGAGGGAGGGAGGGAAGGGAGAGGAGGGCAGCGTGAAACATCGGCGCCCCACGCCTACGGAATCCTCCAGCAAGCCTCAGCTCCTCGGAGCTTCGGAAGGGGCGAATCAGAGCCAGAGCGGGAGCCACTCTCCACTCCCCGAAGCCCTTCACGGGGGCCGCTCCGCCGACTGCAAGCGCCTCACCTCGGCTCGATGGCAGCAGAGTAGCGTCCCGAGCCCGCCCCAGGAGAGGCGGCCGCGCAGCCGCTGGGGGGCTGCCGGTAATCGAACTGGCAACTGTAATTACCAGGAAACCGCCCCGACCGCCTCCATCCGCGGCACCGCCGCGCCCCTCACGTCTTCTTCCGGGGATGCTCCCCTCCCACCTCCCCCCGTCCCCACCTGCTCGTCCCCCACCCCGGCCTGCAGTGCCGCTTGGCGCTCACCTGTGCCACCCCCACCCCGCTCCGCCTGCTCCACCCACCGCCGCCCGCCTTCCACGGCGCTGCCCGCACCAGTTCACCGCCGTCCCGTTTCTCGCTCCTGTCTGCCCGCCGGCCCCGTCCCGCCGCTCCTCGAGGGCGGACGGCGCGGCTCGGCTCGGCCCGGCCCGGCCCTGCCTCGCCTGGCCGCGGAGGCCGGCAGCCAATCGGCGCGGTGCTGCCGGGCCGGAGCTGTTTACCCAATCTCAGCCCGCCTTCCCGTCGGGAGCCGCTGAAAGGGGGAGCGGGCAGAGAGGGGCACGGCGGCGGCAGGAACGCGGCGGTGGCGAGCGAGGAGCCGCAGGGGGAGTGGAACAAAGCGCGAAGGTGCGGCGGGGGGCAGATGACAGCCCGGCCCGCGGGCTCCTCTCCTACCTGCGTCGCACCGGCGGGGGCCGCTCGGCGTTAGTACCTGACCATGACCCCCGCCGCCGGTGCCGGCTGGGCCACCTCGGCGTTTCCCGCTGAAGGGACCGGCTCCTTTCCCACATCCCCCACTCCCGTTCTTCCTCCGCCTCCTCGCTGTTGAGGCTGTGCCGCCTCTCCCCGGAGCTCTGCCGGAGTGATGGGCTGCATCGGATCCCGCACTGTGGGTAAGGCATTGGCAGGGGACGGCGCTAAGGGGATGCTCAGGCAGCCGCGGCCCCCGCCCGTGTAACGGCACGGCAGGGGTAGGGGCGGGTCGCCCCTCGCAGTCCCCCTCCCGGCGCCGGTCCAGCGCCATTAGCTGCTCGACACTGTGCCTAACCCACCTCTGCCCCGGTCCCCTGTGGCGCGGCGGGGCGGGCCGGGCGGCAGGGAGCCGCCGAACCCCAGCCGCTGGCCTAGGTGCTGGTCAGCAGGGACGGAGAGAAGGAGAGCGGGGCTGCGGGGCATGCCTGGAGCAGGGGGGAACGTCTCTCCGTGTCACCCGTGGCGGAAGGTCACAGGACATGTGGGTCAGTGCGTTGCCTCCGGAGAAGGGTTTGGGTGCGGGGCGTGCCTCCCGAGGCGGGAGCGGGCGCCCGGCCGGCCGCTGCTTTTTTTTTTGCTCGGCAGCCGTTTATTGTTATCCGAGGATAGATAATATTGCATGATCCGCACGTCTTCTTCTGCCCCCTTCCCCCTACGTAGACTTCAATGGAGAGCAGCAGACCAGACCGAATCCCTTCCCTCTTGCAGAACCATTGCGAGTGGGAGGACTCTTTATCTTTTCCCTGGTCCGTGCACATTTTACAGCAGAGGAAGCCAGCCTTTAGGCTGTGCGACCTAGCTCTCCTCTCCTACAAGCATTCGGACGCCAAGAGATCCCTTGCCCCTGAGTGCAGGTCTCTACAAGTAAAAATGGCATCTTGTGGCAGGCTTTCCTCCCTACAGGTAGATTTCTTCCTGTGCAAACCACGCGCTCAGACATCAGTTCAGGGAGGTGTCATTCAAGCCACCAAAACAATCTCCAAGAGCAAAGCACAGCTCATTTGGTGGTATGTGGCTCTCAAGCCTTTCCACAGTATGTATGGGCACTATGATATCTGTGGGAAGTGGGTGAGGGGCTTGAACCACCTGCCCAGAATACATCTGCGGGACTGTCAAAGCCTGGTGTTGTGACACTTCTGGGCTCAATGGGAAAGCCCTTTGCGAGCACTCCCAGGGAAGCAGCTACTCCTGTAGCTTTAAACTACAGACTCCAGTTTCTGCTTTGGGATTTAGCACCCACATCCAGCCTTTGTCTCTTACTGGTCTCAAACGTCCTCATGCCCTAAAGAAATCTCTTGTGTCTTTTGTAGTGTCCACATGGTAGAGATCACTGCCATATTTCCTGTGAGCTTCTTCAGGCTCTCCTGTCTATATAACAAATCAAAACATGTATTGCCTCTCTCTCCCTCCTGCCTTTCCCATATCCTCCACACATGCACACTGCCAAGGACGTTATTCTCCTGTTAGCTGGCAGATTATCTGTCCCCCTTTTGTCAACCTGTCTGAACTAGCAGTGTTAATTCTTGCTCCCTCTCCCCACAGTACTGTCCAAATGAAGAGCAAACATGCCTCTAGTAACATCCACTTTGCTGCAAATCCTGGCTAGGTCATCATACTCAACCACACTTTTAGGTCTTTTTCCTGTGCATGGCAGCATCTTTATGATCTGTGGCCTGGAATCTGCTACATAAAAGCCTTCTGTGGCTGAGCTGTTGGAAATATCTTTCTCATAGATGTATTTATATTTCTGTAAATGTCATACAAATATGTGGGCATATGTGAGCACGTGAAAGAACATCTCTGCATTACAATGATGATGGGATAATACTAATAGAAAATTCACTTTGCATGCTTAAATATAGACCTTAATAGTACAGGTATTGAACTTCCTATGCTACAGTAACTTTTGGTTCATGCAGTACAGGCTCATTCAAGATGGTGAGAGTACAGTGGACAGTAGGGACCTCTATACAGTTAACTGAGGAGATTTTCTGGAGGTGTGTGTTAAGGGGGATTGTACAACTGTGGTTCTAATCCCTGTGGGAGTCATAACTGTAGCAATTAGTGCCTGATGCCTGCTTGGTGTGAAACTTTACACTCCTTTTGCTGCAGCAGAGACTTTGTATGTTTGGAGTTCTAGAGGTTGGACCGTGTGAAGGTGGGATCCTTGAGGGTTTCTTGGATTTTCTTGGATCTCTAAGGAGATTTGTTCAAAACCAATTCCTGTTTGGCAGCCTAGATTTTTCATTCCAGCCCTCTCGGAGTTATTGGAAGGATTCTTCAGACCTGGAGGAAGTCAGTGCTTTTATGTGAGCTCCAGGATATGGCTGGAAGCTAACACCCTAGCATGAGCAGAGCTTTGTGTTCTTGACATGTAGTGTACTTGGTTAGACTCTTGCCAGATCAGTTCAGTAGGCTCTGTATTGCCTTTGCAAGACGAGGTAGAGCCTAGAGATAGAAGAGAGGTGGTATGCTGGTGTTGGTTTTACCTTGGAGTTTGTGTATAGCACATTTTGAACTCAGAATTTGAGAGGCTTTAATTAGTGATAGAAAGCTTGTAATCAGTCACATTTAGTTTAGTCACTGCACAAGGGCCAGTGCAGGATTGTGCCCTGAGCTTGCTCCAGGCCTTTTTCCATTCCAGTTTTCAGCAAGCCACATGATTTCTCCATCTCCCGCAGGGACGTTTTACTATGATTTAGTTAGATGTCATAGTTTGCACATGTTTAGTGATGTGCAACTTTAAATTTTCTTTCCTAAATATGAGGTTTTGGTTATTTCTCCCCAGGGAAAAGTAATTGAGAGGATCATAACAGAGCAGCTCCATATGCACAAAATTGAAATGGAGTCATATAACGTCTGTGTCTTATGGAGGACACCAGAAATCACAACAGCAGAGGTCAGAGTTGGATTTCCTAGGGTATGAAAAACAGCTAAAAAGCTATCTGAAAAGGCTCAACTGGTACTAAATCATCTTTTCCACAGATGAACCCACAAACACCTCAGTGCCATGCATGTGCTTTGTGTTACACAATGAGCATTGCCCCTGGCTCCTGCCTCTGATGATAGCTACCAGTCAGGTCTATCTCATGGTAATAATTACCCCTCATAGGTCCAGAGAGGTGCCTGGTGACTGTCATCAGAGCTGGGACTCAGGTTCAGTGAACATAAAGGAGGCTTTCACTGAGGTTGCTGGACAGATAAGGTCACAAAATACAGCTGGGAACTTGTGGATGGACATTTGAGCACCAACTAAATGTAAAGATCAGCTTGGTTGCTGTCAGTAACAGAAGTAGCCAAATACAAGGTTTCAGGGCTGTGTAGATGCCTGAATGCATTGCCAGTGTACTTTCTACTACAACTTGGACATCTGCTAATATTGGCTGCTCTGGCTAGTATGACAAGATCTTTCTAATTCCTTGAATGGATTAAAATCAATAGAAAGCTGAAGCCTGTTAAGCTCGTGGTTGCTCTCAGTTTTCTCCAATGATGTCTTTGCACAGAAGCCTGCAGGAAACATGTGAAGTGACATAAGATGGTGGGCAAATATTCCAAGAAGTGAAAAACTAACAGTACTTTTGGAGTGTAGAGGAAGAGTAATTGGAGATGCTCACACTGGACATCAGGAAAAGCTTTTTGATCATGAGGAATGTCAAGGAGTTGGAAGGGTTTTCCCAGAGAGGTTGTACAATGTCCATTCTTTGAGGTTTTCAAGACCAGACTGGAAGAAAAAGCTCTGAGTAGCCTGGTCTACCCTCACAGCTGACTGCTTTGAGCAGGAGTTTGGACCTCAAGAGGTGCCTTCCAACCTGAATTATCCTGTGATCCTCTGCTTAGGATCTAAAGCCTGCAGTGGTTTCCTTTCTGAGTCAGGTTAGACCCATTGCTTTAGTTTTCATTTGCCAGAGAACCCCAAGTCTTCTGCATGTCATTAGTATGCTCCTGTACCTTCTCCCCATCACCAGCTCCTGAGAGTACCTTGTGCCACAAACTCCCTCACTGTAATAACCCCAGCTGTTAGCTGAAGTCCTCCCCATGTTTGTTGTTTTCTGGTCTGTAATTTGGCAAGAAGCTGCACAAGTGGTCGTCGGTTGAAGCTCACGCACGGTGTCAGCCACCGGCTGTGTCAAATGGGAAAGGCAGTCATTTATCAGTCTCTGGGTCAAATCTGACCTGCCAAAGCTGCCTGGCTTGCTAGACTCCCCTCTACAAGGAATAGTCAGTGTACTGTCAGAGCAAGGAGTACATACTTTCTGGGTTGCTTTCTCACTGGATATGCTAATGATATGCTAATGAGAGTCAAAGACTACCCACTTCTAATCCAGCCACTTTAGATGCAGTGGAGTGGGAGCAGGATAGCAGGCTGATAGGAGAGGTGGTAAGCAGCTGGAGCAACCAGGGAACATCCCCTTCAGTTTTATCCTTACTCATCCTCCCCAGATCTGAAGGCGTGTGGAGTGAGATCTGGTATGGAAAATGCAGTGTGTGCACTTGGAGTGTGAAAGAGTGAGACACCCAGTCTGCAGGCAGCCATCTCATCAAGGGACTCAGGGTCCAGTTCCTCCCTCCTTTACCTTCAGCGTGAGCGAGTTAGTGCGAAGTGATGGCTAAGTGAGTTAGTGAAAAGGAGAAGCAGCCTGGGAGAGAAGATGGTAATGCAGAGCAAAACTGAGTCATAGGATTAGAGATACATTCATCTGCTGGCATGCACACAGGTAGAAGGGGAAGGAGCACAGAACTCTCTGTAGAAACCTCCCCTTTATAGGCAGGGTAGGTAAAATTGTGAGAAGAGGTGAGGAAGGGCATCTGTGAGTTGTTCTGCTCTCCCCTGGGAAAGAGACAAGCAGAAGAGAGGGGCAAAGGGACACCTTTCCTTCCAAATCAGACTGCTTTGTGATTGGTCTCCCTTCTTATTCCTTCCCAGTCTGGCCTTTCTTCTTTCAAGCACTTCTCAGTCTGGTCACTTTTTTAACTTCAACTGAAGAGCTCTGGGATGAGAACCTATTGTACCAGTAAGGATTTGAGCAGGGACTATGGCCTTGACCTAGCAGCCATTTGTTCCGAAGCTTGTGTAAAGTGATGGTCTTGTCAGGATCACTGAAATAGCTGAGTGGCTTCAAAGCTGTTGTGGAGGGGAGGGCTAACAACTGGCATGATTGCAGAAGCCTAGCAGGAGAAGTGTACCAGCAGTGGTCATTAGTATAAGAAAACCTCCTAGCCACCTAAACATGAGCCAGCAGTGTGCCCAGGTGGCAAGAAGGCCAATGGCATCCTGGCCTGCATCAAGAATACTGTGGCCAGCAGGAGCAGGGAAGTCATTGTGCCCCTGTACTCTGCATTGGTTAGGCCACACCTTGAGTCCTGTGTCCAGTTCTGGGCCCCTCAGTTTAGGAAGGACATCGAGACACTTGAACGTGTCTGGAGAAGGGCAACAAGGCTGGTGAGAGGCCTTGAGCACAAGCCCTATGAGGAGAGGCTGAGGGAGCTGGGGTTGTTTAGCCTGGAGGAGGCTCAGGGAGACCTCATTGCTCTCTACAACTACCCGAAAGGTGGTTGTAGCCAGGAAGGGGTTGGTCTCTTCTCCCTAGCAACCAGCACCAGAACAAGAGGACACAGTCTCAAGCTGCACCAAGGAAAGTTTAGGCTAGAGGTGAGGAGAAAGTTCTTCACCAAGAGAGTCATTCGCCATTGGAATGTGCTGCCCGGGGAGGTGGTGGAGTCACCATCCCTGGAGGTGTTCAAGAGGGGACTGGATGTGGAACTTGGTGCCATGGTCTAGTCATGAGGTCTGTGGTGACAGGCTGGACTTGATGATCATTGAGGTCTCTTCCAACATTGGTGATACTGTGATACTGTGAAAACAGCTTTGGGCATGTTGCTGACTGACCTAAGACTACCTTTTTTTTTTAAAAAAAAATATTTTATTTTTATTGTTCCTGTGGACAGCAAACTATGATTTTGAGGAATGAAACTGAAGGACAGCATTCTGACTTTGGGCATTCTTGTGGGCAGTAATACGACAGAGATATGAGAGAAATTACAGAAGTGCTGATGGGCAAATTGAGCTAATGAATTTCATTGGCGTTACAGAGCTGGGAGTCTAACTTCAATAGACTGCTGTGTATTGATGCAGAAAAAATGAACTGATCAATAGCCAGGCCTGCTTTCTTGGAGGGAAGTAGAAGAAAATAGTTTTCAGCTCATTTAATAAGCATATGCCGTTCCAACATGATCAGAGGGCTGGAGCACCTCTCCTATGAGGACAGACTGAAGGAGTTGGGGCTGTTCAGTCTGGAGAAGAGAAGGCTCCCAGGTGACCTCATTGTGGCCTTCCAGTATCTGAAGGGGGCCTACAGGAAGGCTGGGGAGGGACTTCTCAGGCTATCAGGTAGTGATAGGACTAGGGGAGCGGAATGAAACTGGAAATAGGGAGATTCAGGCTAGATGTGAGGAAGAAGTTCTTCACCATGAGAGTGGTGAAGCCATGGAATGGGTTATCCAGGGAGGTGGTTGAGGCCCTGTCCCTGGAGGTGTTTAAGACCAGGCTGGACGAGGCTCTGGCCAGCGTGATCTAGTGTAGGGTGTCCCTGCCCATGGCAGGGGGTTGGAACTAGATGATCCTTGTGGTCCCCTCCAACCCTGACTGATTCTATGATTCTATGATTCTATGATTCTATGATTTTTTGACTGATACTTTACAACAGCCAGTTCAAGGTAACTTGCAATCAAGAGTTTGTAAGCAGTTGCATGAAAAGTCAAAGCTTTGTTTTTCAATGAGTCTTGAAACAGTGAGGAAGATCTGGAAGTGAAAAGCTGGGGGGTGGGGGGATTGCACGACTTTGAAAGTTCAGAGAGATGACTTGGGTGCTTAATTTTGTCATTCTGATAGCGTTCCCAATAAAATACTAGGAGGACAACATGCCAGTCAGAGTGGCTTTATGCAAAACAGATCCTGTCAAGCTGATTTCATTCCATGTCTTCTATGAAACTTCCTGCAGCCAAGTACTTCTGTACTAATGTGGTTCCTTGATCTGTTGAGAGCTGAATATCAAACAGGAGGAGGTTGGAATTCTTCTGCACTTGGGAAAAACTAATTGTCTGCTTTGTCTATTTGTTATTATCACTTTGAATAGAATAGAACAGAATAAACCAGGTTGGAAGAGACCTTCAAGATCATCGCGTCCAACCTATTATCCAGCACCACCTAATCAACTAAACCATGGCACCGAGAACCCTATCAAGTCTCCTCCTAAACACCTCCAGTGATGGTGATTCCACCACCTCCTCAGGCAGCCCATTCCAATGGGCAATCACTCTCTCAGTGTAGAATTTTTTCTTAACCTCCAGCCTCAACCTCCCCTGGTGCAGCTTGAGACTGCGTCCTCTTGTTCTGGTTGCCTGGGAGAAGAGACCAACCTCTGCCTGTCTACAACTTCCCTTCAGGTAGTTGTAGAGAGCAATAACGTGTCCCCTGATCCTCCTCTTCTCCAGGCTAAGCAACCCCAGTTCCCTCAGCCTCTCCTCATAGGGCTGTGTTCCAAGCCCTTCGCCAACTTTATTGCCCTTTTCTGGACATGTTCCAGCAAGTCAACATCTTTCCTAAACTGAGGGACCCAGAACTGGACACAGGACTCAAGGTGTGGCCCAACCAGTGCAGTGTACAGGGGCAGAATGACCTCCCTGCTCCTGCTGGCCACACTGTTCCTGATGCAGGCCAGGATGCCATTGGCCCTCTTGGCTGCCTGGGCACACTGCAGGCTCATGTTCAACCTACCATCGACCAGTACCCCCAGGTCCCTCTCTGCCTGGCTGCTCTCCAGCCACTCTGACCCCAGCCTGCAGCACTGCCTGGGGTTGCTGTGGCCAATGTGCAGAACCTGGCACTTGGATGAGAGGTGTTGCAAAATTGAAGAATGCCCAGAATGTGTGGAACCATGAATAAAAATTTGCTGAAGTGACTCAGTGGCTATCTGCAAGTGTTTGAGTGAAGCAAAACTCCAAACCGTCTGACTCTGCAGCCTAGCATGAAAGAGTTAAGATAAGATGGAAGGATGGCAGATACATTCAGATTGGAAATGATTCCAAAAGTGAAATGGCAAAAATACTGAACCACTGGAATCACTTACTAAGAGTTGTACTGAGTCCTCTCCCACCTGAACACATAAAAATCAAGATTAAAAAACCCCAGAAATGCTCTAGTATAAGCACAGCAACAGAAAGTATAGTTAACAGAGGGAGTATCTTTAGCCTCTCATTTTAAGCAGGACACGTTAAATCAAATGGTTTTTCTGTGAGTTTAAGCTGCAAGTTTTCAAGTCCAGGAGTACACAAGACTTTCAAAGGAAACATAGTTTCTGTATCCTGGGAAGATGTGGTTGTATTACAGAATGAGGGAATGTCAGGGGTTGGAAGGGATCTCCAAAAATCATCCAGTCCAAGCCCACTGCCAGAGCAGCATCATCTAGGGTAGGTCACCCATCCAGGTGATTTGGAATGTCTCCAGAGAAAGAGACTCCACAACCTCTCTGGGCAGCCTGCTCCAGGGCTCTGGCACCCTCACAGGGGAAAAACTTTCTCTTTATGTTCCTGTGGAACATTCTCTGCTCCAGCTTGCTCCCATTGCCCCTTGTTCTGTCATTGGACATCAATGAGCAGAGCCTGGCTCCTTCCTCCTGACACTGCCCTTCACATCTTTATAAACATGATTAAGGTTATGGAGCCTTCTCTTCTCCAGGCTGAAAAGCCCCAACTCTCTCAGCCTTTCATCACAGCAGAGGTTCTCCAGCCCTCAGATGGTGTTCATGGCCTCCTCTGGACCCTCTCCAGCGGCTCCATGTCCCTCTTATGCTGAGGGCACCAGAACCAGAGGTAGTGCTTTAGGTGAGGTCTCAGCAGAACAGAGCATAGGGGTAGAATCTCCTCCCTGTGCTGCTGCTCTCCCTGCTTTGGATGCAGCCCAGCACACGGCTGCCTTCTGGGCTGGCAGTGACCATTGCTGGCTCATGTTGGGGTTTTCATTAGCTGACACCCACAAGTCCTTCTCCTCCAAACTGCTCTCTTTGCCCAGCCTGTATTTGTGCTTGCCAGAAGAGATCCCGTGGCTATAGACTATGTAAAGGTCACTCACCACAGGCTGCTGAATCAAAGGGAAGTTCTTGGAGTGGTGTAGCAGCTAGGTAAAGGCAGTAAACAAGGAGTAGCAGCATGGAATGGCCATTTTTCAGAAAGAGTCTTGCAGGTTTGTCCCCATAATAGGAAAAAGGGAGGCAGATGAAGAGGTAACAAAGTGTGATAATGACAGTAATCATTTGGGGGAGCAAACAAAAAGTTGTATGTCGAGATTTGCAAAGGGATTCAACAGTATTGAGTGACTGCTAACAAAATTATGGGTGGAGTTTTGGGAAGTTAAGTGTAAAATGATGCCTGCAGGCTAAGCAGTTCTAGCATTCTGTTTGCAGTGATGTAGGTTCTGAGTTTACTATTGCATTGAAGAATGAGATCTTGGGGTTATAATGAGCAGCATAATTCTCAGTACCAGTAAAAATGCCATTCAAATATTAGTAATTGGGAAAAGAGTGGAGAGTGAAATGAGCACTATACTGTGCTTAATTCCATCCTACACCTGATTTTGAACATGATGAACAGCTCTTGATTGTCCATCCCCATTTCAGAAAGGACATAATCAAATTGGAAAAGGTTCAGGAAGGGCCAGCAAAGACAATCAGAAGTGTGGATGTGAAGAGCCACTTAAATAGGGATTCCTCATGTATGGAGAAGAGGTGGTTATGGAATGTTAGAATGGGAATCTACAGAAAAAGGAATCTCTGTTGCTCTGTGATGTGAGCAACATGAAGAAAATGAAGAGGAAGACTATTTTGCTATCTACTTAGAAACAGAATCCAGACATCAAATGAAACTCACAAGTGGCAAGTTTCAATCAAACAAAAGCCAGAGGTAAATTGTGCAGCTCCTGGACACAGGATGCTGGGGGTGCTAAAAGTTATATTTGGTTTTAAAAGGAAAACCAACAAGCTCCTTTGAAGATGATGAAATACAGAGGCAACATCTCTGTCTCAGGTGTAAATTGTGTCAGGATAGGACAGGTGTTCTGGGAAGATATCACCAGTGTTTCCCTGTGCTAGATTCTATGGTCCTGCTCTGACAGGGGGTGGACTTGATGATCTTTGGAGGTCCCTTCCAACCCCTAACATCCTGTGATCCTGTGTTCTTAGACTCTTCCTTACACATCTGCTCCCACTTTGGCGAGAAGCTGATATCCCTCCCAAACAAATACTACATGCCTGCTTTCCTACCACTCCCCAAAAGAAGAAGAGAGTCAAGGAAAAAAAAAGAGAGGAAAAAAGAAAAACAACAAACAGTTATGGAGGTGAAGTGAGGGACTGGAGTCAGGGAAAAAATATAAGAGACCAGAATAAGGACTAATAGGCTAAACCTGGAGAAACAGGGAACCAGAGGAAGAGTGAGCAGAGCACCCCTGCATTTCCATGGTATCTAGGGACTGCTAGATACTGTCTACTGACGCCCTGCCCAGAACAAGGGAATAGAAACAGCACCAGCGCTGCTGGTTGCTGGGATCTAGAGTTCTCCTCCCGGTGGAGCTGGAGATAGCAAGCTTGGTGAGAAGTGGGGAAGTTGATGAAAAAGGGTCCAGAATTTGGGAACTGTACAACCCTAAAGATGTGACAAGGGCTGCTGGAATCTTGAGAACAAGTTCTGGAGGAGTCAGAAAACTGGCATCTCTCTCTCATTGCATAAGAGACATGAGTCAGGTAGTCCTGTGTGTAAACTGCCTTCTTCTTGATGGAGAGTTCTTACAGCTGATGTTCCTGGTGGTCTGTGAAATTACTCAGAGTAGAAACAACACCAGGGTTCCTCATTCTTTCCTGAGGAGTGGTCCTGATCATGTATTGGAACTAGCTGTCAGGGGGAGGAAGTTGAACAGTTGATGCATGAATGTTGTGAAGAGGTGTTCTTGAGGGAAGTCATCTGGTTATTCAGAGCTTGCTGAAGTGGTGCATGAGTTGAACCAGCAGTCACAGGGCAGTGCCTCAGAGGTATCTCCACTGAGCTAGGTGTTGGTGGGAACTAGTCTCCTGTGAGACTTGCCTGAGGTAGGAAGGGGTGGTATAATCTGGGTGTTCTATTCTACACCAGTCAAGTCGGGTGGGGTTGACCCAGGATCACTGACTCTATGGACCCAGTGGTCCTCAGTTGTAGTGGTGCTGCAGGGATGAGTCTTCCTTGCAATGACAAGGTTTCTGCCTGCACTTGGAGGTGAATTTTGTTCAGCTGGGCCTCAATGGGGAGCTTCCCCCTTGCTCGTGTTCATGTGGAACTTGATTGCTCCAGAGAGCTTCCAGGTCCAATTGAGAGCCTTGCAAAATACCAATAGTTCAAGAAAGTGTTGCAAGGTCTCTCGTGTCACTGGTGTAGAGTGACAGACACCTTGGAGATGGTGGAGGAAGGCACATGGCAGCACAATCCAGGTTGAACTGTCTGAACCATGAAAGACCATCTACCAGTTCACTACTTTGTCTTGGAGGCTGGTCAGTGTTGCAGGGATAGGTCACAGGGTGCTGATGTAGTATTGTGCTGCTGTTCTGAGCAGGGCCTTGTTCTGCTTCTTCCTCCAACTTGTCCTGCTAGCTGGTGAATGGGAGTGGGCGTGAAGGTGCAGCCGTGGAGTCTCACCTTGGCCTGTTGACATCACTGTGGCCATGGTGCTGCCCACCCCACAGAGAGGGATCAAGAACATTCCTGGGGTGATACAGGTGGTTTGTGATCTGCTGGTTGACTCCTGGGGAGTATTTGGCATAGTTGTTCTTCTCCATTGGTAGACAAGGAACGTGATATGGGACTATGGGACCATAAAGTTCTTATGCTCTAAGATGAACTGGAGCAGACTCCCCAGGGAGGTGGCTGAATCCCCATCCCTGGAGGTGTTTAAAAGAGGCAGAGGTGTGATGCTGAGGGACATGGTTTACCTTCAGATTTGGTAGTTAAAGAATGGTTGGACTCCATGATCTTAAAGGGCTTTTCCAACCCAAACGATTCCATGATTCTAGGCCAGTGCCTATGTGGCGTGCTGGCCACAGAGGTTACAATTTAAACACCCCTGGAGAGCAGCCTGTGCAATTGCCTGCTGCATCTCACTGCTGGAGTGTGGACTACAGGCCAGCAAGAAAGGGCTGCTGCGTTGGTTCATTTTGACGTTTTCATACTTACTGTGCTGGACAAGGGCCCTGGGGACACATTCACTGCACTTCAGAGAAGCAGTGAAAAAGCAGGATAAACCCCTTGCCACTGTTCATGCCAGCTGATTCTTGTTCTGCAAATGAGACAAGGCTTTGAGAGGCTTTTTCACAGCTGTGTTCATTAAATGTGTTTCTTTTTACAGTACCTCCTTAACTTAAATGACTTCTCAGAACTGCCCACATCTGACATTAGGCTCTCTGTTCATTTGCTTTTAGTTGTAAGGACATGCTATGCAGTAGCCTTTAGTCTTGGTTTGAAAATGTTTCCTGTCAAGAAGGAAAATGTTGGTGTTGGAGGGACCTACGTGCAGAAAGAGGCAGAATGGTCTAGAAAACCATTTAGATTGCCCTACCCCAAAGCAAAGATCCTGAAATCTGCCCATTCCTAATCTTACCTCTCAGAGCTGTAGGTGTCTTAATTTTTTGATCAAAAATGTCAAAGACATCTGTTTTGTGAAGTCCAAGACATTTCTGTCTTGATGAGCACCAAACTTTTCTGAGCCTTATCTCATTTGTGAAAACAGACTTTTTCTGTTCATCATCCACAAGGATCTTGTTGATAGGTGCCAACAGCAGCATGTTTCTGTTCCCTCACACAGTGTAAGCTGGAATGCTCACACAGCTGTGTGAATGACTCAAGCTGTCTGATTTCTCAGCTTTACCTGTGAGCTTTACCAGCACTCTGTGCTGGGTTAGGAACTGGCTGGAGGGCCGTGCCCAGGGAGTGGTGGTGAATGGTGCCACATCCAGTTGGCGGCCAGTCACCAGTGGTGTGCCCCAGGGATCAGTGCTGGCCCCTGTCCTGTTTAATATCTTCATTGATGATCTGGGTGAGGGGATTGAGTCAGTCATCAGTAAATTTGCAGATGACACCAAGTTAGGAGCAGGTGTTGATCTGTTAGAAGGTAGAAGGGCTCTGCAGAGGGACCTTGACAGGCTGAACAGATGGGCAGAGTCCAACACAATGACATTCAACAAATCCAAGTGCTGGGTGCTGCACTTTGGCCACAACAACCCCATGCAGAGCTACAGGCTGGGGTTGGAGTGGCTGGAGAGCTGCCAAACAGAAAGGGACCTGGGGGTACTGACTGACATCCAGCTGAACATGAGCCAGCAGTGTGCCCAGGTGGCCAAGAAGGCCAATGGCATCCTGGCCTGCATTAGGAATAGTGTGGCCAGCAGGAGCAGGGAGGTCATTGTGCCCCTGTACTCAGCACTGGTTGGGCCACACCTTGAGTACTGTGTCCAGTTCTGGGTCCCTCAATTTAAGAAGGACACTGAGACACTTGAACGTGTCCAGAGAAGGGCAACAAGGCTGGGGAGAGGCCTTGAGCAAAAGCCCTATGAGGAGAGGCTGAGTGAGCTGGGGTTGTTTAGCCTGGAGAAGAGGAGGCTCAGGGGTGACCTCATTGCTGTTTACAACTACCTGAAAGGTGGTTGTAGCCAGGAAGGGGTTGGCCTCTTCTCTCAGCAATCAGCACCAGAATGAGAAGACACAGTCTCAAGCTGTGCCAGGGGAGGATTAGGCTTGAGGTGAGGAGGAAGTTCTTCACCAAGAGAGTCATTCGCCATTGGAATGTGCTGCCCAGGGAGGTGATGGAGTCACCATCCCTGGAGGTGTTCAAGAGGGGACTGGACGTGGCACTTGGTGCCATGGTCTAGTCATGAGGTCTGGACAGGTTGGACTTGATGGTCTTTGAGGTCTTTTCCAACCTTATTCTTGATTCTATGATTTTATGATTCTATGAATTTGAATGCTTCCATCTTAGATTCACCTCCGAGACAGTTCACATGACAGAGGCTTATCCCATTCCTTGATGTTGACCTTTTGGCTAGCTTTGAGTGGCTCTCTACAAAGCATGCAGGGAAGGAGAAGGTTTTGATGATTAAACTCCCCATCCATCACTCCTTCCCAGTAGCTTCAACTACTTTCATTTCAACCACATTTCACAGGACGTGATATTGTTGTGTTTGACAAAGATGCTCCACTCCCACGAACATCATGAAAATTGAGATTAGGGAAAGAACAGTTTAAAGACTGATCATAATTACTGCAATTACATTTGTTGTTTTCTGAGTTGTTCAGGGAAAAGAATAATTGAACCATTTACTCTAAATATTGGTCTTTGCCAGCATTAACATTGGCTACCAATACTGAATGATAATGCTTCTGCTCTCTGATAGGAAGTAAAACTTGAGAAACAGAAGAAAGTGCTGTAGTGGATAAATAGCAGTGTTGGAAATTCACTGTTTAATTAATGTGTTTCTCATGTTAATTGGCATGACACATCAGAAAACAATTACAATAAATACATGCTCTTGTGCATCTTTGCTAGCATTGTGTCAGGAAGTTAAAAACAGAATTGGAGACTCTAAACAACTCTGGTACAAGGACAGACTGAGGGAGCTGGGGTTGTTCAGCCTGGAGAAGAGAAGGCTCCAGGCAGACCTTAGAGCAGCCTTTCAGTGCCTGAAGGGGCTACAAGAAGGCTGCAGAGGGATTGTTTGCAAAGGCCTGCAGTGATAGGACGAGGGGCTGTGGTTTGAAATGAGAGAAGAGCAGATGTAGATTGGATGTTAGGGACAAGTTCTGCACCACGAGGATGCTGGAATACTGCAACAAGTTACCCAGGGAGGTGATTGAGGCCCCATCACTGGAGATATTCAAAGTCAGACTTGACAAGGCTCTAGTGGGGGATGTCCCTGCTGACTGTGGTGGGGTTGGACTGCATGACCCTGGGAGATCCCTTCCAATCCGAACTATTCTATGAGTCTATGAAAACTGAATTTATCTACCCTAGTGTGGAACAAAACTGAGAAGACAAATTAGACAAGGTACAGCAAAATGGACTGTTAAAGGCTTCTGCATAGATGCAGGTGCCTGATACAAGCATGAACAAAATAGAGACCCAGGTACCAAATACAATATCAATGAATATGCAGTGGTAACAGGAATGGAGAAGATACCCAAAGGAAACCCAAGGGACTTGTTTAGATTAAGGACTAAGTAATTCAAAACAGAGTAAATATCACATGGTCACAGAAATGCAAAGAAAATGAAGGTATGTCCAAGGCAGAAATCCTGTGTCTCCATCATTAATTGGAGTATGTGGCAAAGTGAGCTACTGAAATAGTGAAAAAGTAGTAATATTAGATCAGCAAGGTGGCATGCAGTCATCCAGACAGCTTCTGGGATCTTTCCAGTGCATTCATCAAAATGATCATTATTTCATATTGCTTGGTACATGCATTTTCTAACTTCTAGAGTCCAAAGCTGCAATGCTCAAAAGGTTCTCTTTCCCCATCTTTTTTCCTCTTCAAGTGTTTTTATTATTTAGAAAGGCCTGGCTTTAAAAAAATCTTGATTTTTATCTTATTAGTACTGTGGCAGATACTTTCCCCCCAAAGGCTTAGAGGACTTCAGTTGGAGCCTTACTTCTGTTGTGATGGAAACATCTCTTATTTCTTTTCCCCCGATGAGTGTTTGTCAGAGTTCATTTATCAGATTTGTGTTAAAAATGCAAAGCAGCCATGATCTGCAAACAGCCTGGCTTAGTGTAGTTCAGCTGCTTTGGTTTTCTCTCACTCTTTCCTGCGTGTTCTTCAGTTATCTTTCAGATCAAGGATGGGCCTCATGATGTTAATAAACCTCCTCAAAACACATAGCAATATTTTGGTTTAAAAATCAAGAAATAGTTTCAAAGTTCAGTGCAAATGAAAGCCCTCTATCTCCCTGCTATGCACACCACACAGAAACAATGACAAGGAAGTCTGGAAGCCAGCTATCTTTCAGCTTCCATCAGCTCATTTCAAAACACTTCAATGAGAAATTCAGTAGAATGTGTTTGTAAAAACCTCCCTTTAAAAATTAGCTTGATGACCCACTCACGTTTTCAACTGCTTATCAGCTCTGTGTGGAGAGGAGCAAATACTGGTTTGTAAGAGGGGATTGCTGATAAAACTACAAAATGGAATAGCCATGATGATTAGCAGAAGCTGAGATGAAAGATGAATAGAAGAAAAAGAAATTATGTTGAAGAAGAAATGTACCATTTGCAGATGAAAAGCCCCATGCTAATTGAAGGGAGAAAGGGGTTGAGAAGAGGTTGCATAGAAGCAATGCGAAAATATGATGTACTGCTTTCAGTTTCCCTTTCCCTCACTTTATTGCCCGTACTTCTTTCTGCTTTCCTATATTTCCTTCCATCTGTCAGAGCAGAATTTGATCTTTCATGTCTGTGGATTTGTGTTGCTCTTGCTATTTCTAGCAGAACAGAAAAAAAAAAACCCACCACTAACCTTTATCCAACTTTGAATAAGAGGCAATAACACTGCCCCAGCCCCGATTAAAACACAAAGACTTTCTTTACAGCCACAGTGTGTGATGTTGTGAGTCTTCAGCAGATACTACTGCATTTAAAAGATGTAACAGATACTAAAGAGTTTTCTTCCAGTTATTTCTTTCTCAGTACCTGGGAAGCTGTTTAAGAATTTTCAGTAGTTACTCAGTTTTTATGACTGTAGTGCCTGCAAGATCACATATTGCTCATTCTCTTTTGTTGTGTAGGTAGATGAGGTATTTCAGCCGGAGAAAAACAGTCATAAATACATTTGGTAGGCTTTTAGTGCTGCAAATATGGAACAGGTGTGGACTTAGAGATAAATAGGTTTTTTATGGCAATGTCCTTCAGCCACTGGGTGCCACCATCTGCCAGAATAATATTAACCTTACCCACAGTTTAACATTTCTTGAAAGCCATCGGTGGGGTAGCAGAACTGAGAGCAAAGGCTGAATTTGTTATTTGCCAAATCTGGGGCTGTTGAGTCATGTGTGGAGACCCAGACTCCCTGAAATTAGTCTCTCTGTGGCTGGAGAGGTCTTTCCATGGTTTCCACAGAGCAGTGCTGCAGCCTGTTTCGCTCTGTGTGTCAGGATGTCTGTCGAGACTTACAGAGGGGCCTCAGTGCTGTGCTCATAAACAGCTGAAAGTACCTAGGCTAAATGAAGATAAACCAGATATGAGACTGCTGCTGCACTGAAGGCTTCTGTCCAGCTGCCTTGTGCCTCTCCAGCATCACTGGCTTGATCAGATTGGTGGCAGGAATGCAACCCTTCTAGTGTGTGGGGTTGCAGATGGAGGACAGGAGCATGGTCTGCCTTTACAGGAAGAGGCAACTGGTTCCCCATTGCAGGGACAGGGTTTCACTCTGATCAGCTCCACTTTCATTCTCCCACTGGCCTCTTGATCCCTCAGCTCACCCTGATCAGTCAGTCCCTCCACTCCTATACCTGCCCTCTCTAGATTAGCACTTTCTGGCACAGCCTTGGAGAGGACCTCCAGAGATCATTGAGTCCAGCCCCTCTGCCAAAGCAAGATCACTTAGGGCAGTCCGCACAGGAATGCATCTGGGTGGGTTTGAAAGTCACCACAGAAGGAGACTCCACAACCTCTCTGGGCAGCCTGTTCCAGTGCTCTGTCACCCTCATTGTAAAGAAGTTTCTCCTCACGCTGAGGTGAAATCTTCTATGTTTAAGCTTGTACCCCTTGTTTCTTGTCTTATTGTTGTGCACCACTGAAAAGAGATTGCCCCCTCAACTTGACACCCAGCTCTCAGATATTTACATACATTGATGAAATCCCCTCTCAGTCTTATGAAGACAAGAAAAGAGCAAAGCATTTGGTGCTGAGGCACAGCAAAACCTTGTAGCTGTTGCACAGTCTGACAACTGGGCTGTCACAGCTCTACCTGGCACTTCCCTTTGCTAGAGGTATTTCTAGCCCAAGAGTTTGCTTGGACCCCAAATCTAAGAGGTCTCCAGCCATGCTAGGAAGGGGCAACCCATGAGTGGGCCTGCGAAGACCTTGTTCCTCTCACTTGAATTCAAGCACACCCAAACCTCCTTCTCTGGCTTTGCCCAGCTAAGGACTGTTGGTCAGATTGGTGGCAGTGCAGCCAGCCACAGCCTTGCAAAGCAGAGCAGAAAGAAGAGAAACTCCTCTCAAATGGGGAGGCCAAAAGCTAATCAGAGGCTGGGTAGAAGGTAGCAGTGACGTGCCCAGGCTTTATGCAGTGGTAAGTGCTTGCTCATTGGGCTTGGTGGCCTAGTTGCATCTGCACTGTCAAGCCAGACAGAGTGTTCCATGCAGGCCTGCCATGACATGGTTTAGAGAAAGCCTTGGGAGCTTGGCCCTGGGTGCTTGCCAAGGCCTGGGCATTGAGATGCTTCCAGACCCGCTGGGAAGCTTTGGTGCACACCTTCAGGTGCCTTTATAGAATGACAGAACCATTTTGTCTTGAAAATAATCACCCTGATGACAGAAACATTCTTCAAGGGTGAAGGGAAAAACTTGCTTTGGCTCTTTCAGAGAGAGGTCTTCTTGTACAGCAGAGAATGATGAGAGGTGAAGGGGGCATGGACATCCATCCGAATAACGTTTCTTTTCTGCTGCTTTTCATCTTGCTGTGTTTAGCATTTTTAAGGGACCACATTATTTATTTATGTTGCATTTTGAATTCCAACTGATGCATGCCTCAGCCTTCCCACCCAGCAAGTTCCTGCCTGCCTCCTGCAGGCCTTTGTAGGGTCTCTTGCAGTAATGCACCAGTGTAAATGTGCCAGAGCTGCTGGAGCAAGGGGATTTGCACGTGTCTGTGGGGGAGACATTTATTATAAAGAGTAAATAACCCCCTGAAAGCTAATGAAAATAGACCCATTCACGTTCAATGGCAGGTATTCCCAACAGACTAGACATTGCTGAATTGATCCAGGAATAGATGAGTATTTTGGGAGCTGTATTTCTTGCCAGGTTCCAAACAGCTCAGGTTTAGACATGGAACAACTTCTCCTCCATGACATGGGAGCAAATAACTTTAAACAGCGTTTGAGGATGGCACAAAGGCTGAGGGCACAGTAATTTGTTAACTGGACAGAATGGTCACACAGAACACTCCTGGTTACTTACCTGACAATTTAAAGTGTGCTACCTTGCATTAATTTCACTTTTATTGCAATTTAATCTTACTTAATAATACATTTTTAACCTTTAGTCATTCAATGTTGTAATTTCTATTTTATGTTACTAATATTTAAGTTTACTAGCTGCTTTAAGTCATATTAAAATACATGTAAAATCCAATGTCACAGACTGTGCTTTTGGTTGGGTGATAGTCACAGAAAGCCTTGCAAAGTGCACAGGGATCTGAATAAGCAAACAGCTGAAGATTAGAATCTACTGTGAGGTCATGGCACAAATGAGTTAATGTGAGGAGGAGCAGCAAGCTTCTAGCTTTATATATGTTACTGTGTATGCTTTTATGCCCACATTGCAAAGAACTGGAAAATGTAAGGTATTTTTTTAAAAGACACAAATTTATTAAGGAGAATGGAAAAATGCTCTACAGTAAGAAACCTAAAGTGCTCCCTCTGTGTAGTTTGCCAAGAAGAAAAGCAAGCATATGAATAGCTTTCCTAGAAGTGCAATGGCAGGTATAAAAAAGGTCTTTAATCTTGCTGAGAATGGCAAAGCTCAGGCACCAGCAGCTCTAAGCTGAGCTCAGACCAATACAAATCATAAAGGAGAAGTGCCTATTGAAGTGATGATGGTTTAATATTGGAACAGGGTATCAAAAGGATGGCTTCGTTCTCAGTTACGCATGATGACTAGAAGCCTTTCTTCTGGGGTTCTGTGCTTTAGCCAAGCATGCATTATGCTTTAAACCCCAGAAACTAATGGTCTTCATATGGAGATATGCAAAATAGAATAGTTGATGCTGTACAGGTAATCTGACTAAAATGGGAAGGTCAGATTTATGGCTATTGTGGCCTTAAACTCAGTGATTCTCCTGTAGGCTGGACTGAGTTGGCTTAAGACTGCTAGAACAAATTGTAGTGGCATTCAGAAGCCTGACTAGATGTGTTCCCACAGGAAATGAGGTGATTGCTGTGGACTGGAAGGGACTGAAAGATGTGGACCAAATCAACATGGACAGCACTAGTTCACTGCATGGCAGCAGCTTCCATCGACCTTCTACTGAGGTGAGTACCTGTCCCCAACCCACTTTGCAATTGCAAATGTTGAGTGTTTTTAACCACTCGTGACTGGAGTGGAACAGAAGATATAAAACACAGGGACAGTTCTGACAAGCCTGGAGGTGCTATCCCAAGGGCTAGTTCATTTGCTCCCTGGGATACCTGACTTTTCAGCTCTGTAAGGTTACAGGTATGCAGGCATGATTAGTGATAGAATCATAAAATGGTTGGGGTTGGAAGGCATCTCCAAAGGTCATCCAGTACACTCTGCACTGCATGAAAAACTGGCTGATGGCTGCGCCCAAAGAGTGGTGGTGAATGGAGCTAAGTCACTAGTGGTGTCCCCAGGGTTCAGTACTGGGGCCTGTCCTCTTTAATGTCTTTATCAAGTATCTGGATGAGGAGGTTGAGGCACCCTCAGTGGGTTTGGAGATGACACCAAGCTGGGTGGCTGTGGCAGTCTCCTAGAGGGTAGGGAAGCTTTACAGTGGGATCTGGACAGGTGAGACCAAAGGGCCAAGGCTCATTGTATGAAGTTCAACAAGGCCAAGGGCCAGGTCCTGCACCTGGGTCACAACCACCCCATGGTAAGCTACAGACCTGAGGAAGTGTGGCTGGAAAGCTGCAACTGGGAGAGGGACCTGGGGGTATTGGTTGACAGTCAACTGAACAGGAGTCAGCAGAGTGCCCAGGTGGCCAAGAGAGCCAATGGCATCCTGGCCTGTGCTAGAAACACTGTGGCCAGCAGGGACAGGGAGGTGATCATCCCCTGTGCTTAGCACTGGTGAGGCCACACCTCGAGTGCTGTGTTCAGTTCTGGGCCCCTCACTACAGGAAGGACATTGAGGTGTTGGAGTGGGTGCAGAGAAGGGCAATGAGGCTGGTGAAGGGCCTGGAGCACCTGGGCTGCAAGCAGGGGCTCAGGGAGCTGGGGGGTTCTGTCTAGAGAAGAAGAGGCTGAGGGGAGACCTCATTGCTCTCTACAGCTACCTGAAGGGAAGTTGGAGTGAGGAGAGGGCAGCCTCTCCTCCTTGATGACAAGTGTCAGGACTAGAGGAAATGGTTCCTAGCTGCACCAGGGGAGGTTCAAACTGGGTATTAGGAAATATTTCTTCAGTGAAAGCATGTTAGGATCAATTTCTGCTGGAACACTGCCCAGGTTGCCCAGGGTGGTAGTGGAGGCCCCATCTCTAGAGATATTCAAGGTCAGGCTCGACAAGGCTCTGAACAACCTGATCCTAGTGGGAGAGGTCCCTGCTGACTGCAGGAGGGTTGGACTAGATGACCTTTGGAGATTCCTTCCAACCCAAACCATTCCATGATTCTGTGATCTTAGCAGTCCTTCCCAACCTAAACAGCTGTATAATTCTCTATGTTGATACTGTAATGGCCGATGTGAGAAATGGGTCTGGCGTACAAGGCAAGAATGAGTCAGAAAGGACAAACCGAGACTGTAAGATCAAATAAATCCAGCAGAAAAGAATTCTGTAACCAGCTGTCTTGCACTCAGGGTCCGTAGGTGGTGTAGCTCCTCCTTGTGTTAGCCTCAGAACAATGCAGCTCCCACGCAGGGGTGGCAGCAGTGCAGCATCTAGGGAAGAGCTGCTAGGGAAGAGCTGTTGGAAGGGCAGTGGAAAGGGGTTTGCTTTTTCTCTCTCTTGCTCTGTCATCCCACTTGCTATTGTACCTTCAGCATCGTGATACCTAGAGACACCATAATCAACAGCAGGGAATGAAAACAGCTTGAAAAAAAAACATTCTGGGGGGGAAATACAGCAGATAGAGTAGTGGCTGTTGGTTATGGCAAACCACTAGAGAGATGCATGGCTGTTTGCAGCTTGTGTGCTGTGCTAACGTGGTGTCCCTCTTTGCTTTCTTTAGCAAACACGGACAGACTTCTCCTGGGATGGTATCAATGTGAGTATGTGCCACACTGCTCTTCACAGTTCAGTTGTAGAAAGAGAAGGGGATGGCTGCCAGTGGATACAGTGGGGACCAGAATGGAAACACGGTTGGAAGTCTTTAGTGCCACTGAAGTTCTGGGAACTGCCTATGATTCTGAGGATGGTGGTGAATTTTTGTTTGCCTGAGTCTTCTGATATTTGGCAGGTATTTAGATCTGCAGGTGGCTATAAAATTTTCTTTGTCCTATTTGGGACAAATGCATAACCTTTCATGTCTTCTATTTTTGAGATTTCTGGGCCCAGCTAGATAAAAAAGGTCTCTTATAGCATGTTTAATAAATCCGTAGCCTTTGATTAGAGCATCACTTGATCTTCTCCAGGAGTTGGGGAGACATGTGTCCTCCATTTTCAGTTGCATACAGAAGTAGAAGAATTCTTCATGTCCATTGGGACATAGTCAGCACCAGCTAACTTCAGTTTGCAAGCAGCAGAAGAAACAAGCAAATGTTTTTATAACCCATGTTGCCTGCTGCTCTTACTACCTCTGCCATGAGAAAAGATTTGTTTTTCTTCTTTTCTTTTTTTTTGCTACTGCAAAGCCAGCATCCTGAAAAGGGAATGATGCATATTAGGGCTTCCAAACTTACTGGGTTTTCTGCTTGGAAAGCTTCAAAAATACATTCACAGAACTTAGCTTGATAGTTTTGTACACTTGCAAATGCAGGATTAGAAAGCTCCATTTTTCATAGGATAAGCATTTTCAATGATCTGTTATCTTCTGATTCTCTGTAGTTTGAAAGCACTTGGAGCACTGGATATCAACAGGACTTAGATTTTTTTAGATGACCCCCACCCTCCCTTTCATTGTGGCACTTGGTTCTTGGCATGGTTTGCCCAGGCTCAGGTAGAGAAACAGGTTGTGCAGAGAAACAATGCTGGATGCAACAAATGCCTAGAAAAGTGTCTAGGAAAAGTGTCCTTTTTTCCCTTCCCTTCACCTCCATCTAGCTGAGAGCAGGGTACACAAAGCCATGTAAAAGAGAGTTTCTTTGCTTGAAGTTTCCCATTTTCAAACCCATTCTTAATCCATGGAGCTCTTTCCTAATGCAGCTCTTTCTCAGTGTAGTTCACAGATTCCCAGATTGCACTGGATTGGAGAAGACCCTCAAAGATCATCTTGTCCAACCCCTGCACTCAGCAGAGACACCTCCAACTAGATCAGGCTGCCCAGGGCCACATCCAGTCTGATCTTGAATGTCTCCAGGGATGGGGCCTCAACCCCATCCCTGGGCAACATGTTTCAGTATTTTACCACTCTCATTCTGGAGAACTTCCTCCTAATGTCCAACGTAAACCTGCTCCAGTTTGAGACATTCTTTGGTATCAAAACTGGCTCGTGAATTTGCTTCCCATCCTGTTCATCCCTTCCTTCACATCACAAGTCTCCAACTTTGTACTGGTAGAGACCTTCTGTGGTTTGCTTTCTTTTGTGGACCCTCTCCATGAAGTGGCCCCAGACTGTCTCCAAACAAATGAGTGGACACTGAACAGCAGCACCCAGGCAGGAATGACCAGTGGGGGCATAGGCAGTGGGGACAATCTTCAACCAGAGGAAGTGCATCAAGAAATGCATCATGGAACATGGGCTGTGTTCTCACTTCTTATTGTTCTTCCTCTGCTTTCTGATTTCTGCAACTCACACATTATGCACAGACATAGCAGGCTCTGAAGTTACAGGATGCCTTAGCTTACACTCAGTTTCCAGAGAAACTTCTCTCTCTCATTCTGGTGGCTGGCTCAACATCCTCACCATGCCTTCCTTTGTCTCAGGCTATTTGACTGCCCAATTGGTACTCCACTCACCTTTCATGGGGTATGTGCCTATGAGCAAATGCTTGCTTCATATCAAGATTTACCATTTCCAGTGTCATGGTCACTACTTTTGAGTACCTTTTTTTTTTAATGTGCTGGACTTGATTTTCAGAGAGGTTGAAATGGAGAGCAGAAGCAATGCTGGTTGAGCTCTTGAGGAAAAGGAAGCCTCACATGCAATGCCTGGCATCTCTGAAGAAGCCTGATGAGTTTGTCTTGAGGGATTGTTTTCTGATTCTGTTTGTGACTGCTGCCTGTCCCCATGAAGGATGATCCCCTGTCAAGGATGAACATGGAGAGAGAGTAAAGGGAAATAAGCATAACTGTAGACACCACTGTTTTACAGGTGGTTGTGGATGCTTGAAACAAGGACACTGATAGTGTCACGTTCATTTTGTTGAAACTGGAAGAAATAAACCCCAGAAGTAGCACATAAAAATTAATGTCTTTACTGGAATGCAGTATGAACCATTGCTAGGTCTTGCTTGGCACATTGTCTGCCCCCTGAGTTGTCCATCAGCCATGTCTTGTGTTTCTAACAAAGATTTGGGAACAGTGCAGCATGTCCATGGGGAACTGGCAGCAGGCAAAGGGAGGCTTACCACAGCCTGCTTCTGCCTCTCCCAGTGTCCTGGCCTCACTCAAGACTGATATTATGCAATATCCAGCCCTGGGTAACTAGCCTCTAATTTTTCCTTCTCTTCTTTTGTTCTTTTAACTGTGGCTTGCTTCTGCTCCTCATCTTCCTCCTACCTTCTGGAATCCTTATACTGATTTCTCACTCCAGTTAACATCCTTTTTTCCTTCCTGTATATCATTGCTTCATCTTCTCTCTCTTTTCAGCTCTCCATGGAAGATACGACCTCCATCCTTCCCAAGCTGAAACGCAACTCCAATGCTTATGGGATTGGGGCTTTGGCTAAATCATCTTTCTCTGGTGAGGTCCTCAAAATTTGAGTTTATCCTTGGCAGCTTCTCTCCACAGGCCTTTGTGCTTCTTCCTGTACCTCTCTGTTGCTGTCCCAATTGCTCCTTTCTGACTCCTGCCTTAGAGGCATCTCCACCACCGTGGTTCTAGACAAAGAAATCTCTTAGTTGTTGCCGTTCAAAGAACAGATTTGTCTTATTCCTGTTGGTTCCTCACCATGCACTGCAGCTCAATTGCTTCCCCTCAAACAGTCTTGAGTTTAACCTCATTTTCTATTTCTTAGTTTGTTCACTTCCAGGCTCCATCCTTCATGCCCAATACTGTCCTAAATGGATTCTAGGCAAGGAAGGGAATGGTCTTTCATATTTGGGGTTTCCCTTTTTTTCTCCCTTGCCTGAGTCCAAGGAAAGATGGAGAAACTCTCCTGGAAAGTGATAGAGTGAAAGGTGGGAGACACTCAACCCCAGGCCTGAACCCTGTCAGGAAAGTGGGGGAGAAATTCCTCTTCCAACAGAGGTAAAGAGCAGGGCACACCACCCTGGAGCTGTGTAATAGCCCCTCCTTGTTTTCTGATGTCTGGCCCCTTAGGGATATCTCGCAGCATGAAGGACCACGTCACAAAGCCGACGGCCATGGGGCAGGGCCGCGTGGCTCACATGATCGAGTGGCAGGGCTGGGGCAAAGGCAGCAGCCAGCAGCAGCAGCACACCCACGAGGCCGCGCGCAAGGACGCCGACGCCTACTCCGACCTGAGCGATGGCGAGAAGGAGGCACGCTTCCTGGCAGGTACCCTGGGGCTGGGCTGCTTGGCAGGGCCCAGAGCAGAGCTCCTGAGAGACTGAACGGCAGGAACCTGGAAGAGACGCAGGAGAGCCCGTGGGTGGTTCAGACAGGCGAAGGAGAGAGAGGCTGTAGTTGGAGCCTTGCTAGTGGAATGCATGATGGAAAGGGTGAGGGCCAGTTGTGGGTGATGGGTGTTTCTGAGACAGGACAAGAGAGGGACAGTGTGACCAGAAGATGAGGTTAGAGCGGATGGTGACAGGTGGAGTCTTTCACAGAGCCCTGCTTCCTGTCTCTTTTGGCATAGGAGTGATGGAGCAGTTTGCTATTTCTGAGGCAACTCTGATGGCCTGGTCCTCCATGGATGGTGAAGATGTGAGTGTAAACTCAAATCAGGAGAACCCAGTAGGCAACTACTCTGAGAACTATCAGGAGCTAATGGAAAGCCAAGGTGAGTTCCAATGCCTCTTGCTAATCTTGGAACATCCCCTTCCTGCTCTTGTTATCATGTTGCTCTCTTTCCCTTTGTCCTGTTTTATTCTGTAGCCTTAATTTTTGGGATTGGGATCAGGATCTAGCAGAGGAATCACCTACTTGTGGTGCTGTCCAAGAATCTAATCTTAGCAGGGAGGCTCCAAAGCCTGGTTCCTTTGCCTTTTTTGGGCACAACTGTGAAAAGCTGCCAGTTCTCTCAGTTGTGGGTACAATCAAGTTCATCACCTATTGCCTAGAAGCATCTTTTCTGTTCACCCTCCTCCCTTGCAGAGGATGTATGTGCCCCGCGCAGCACAGTGCCATGCAGAGGCACTCAGGCTGTGTGAAGGAGCCAGCCTGGCCTGGAGAGTGTCTGACTGTGTTGTTTCCCTCCTGTCCTTGCAGAGCATATGGCCCAGACGCAGTACGATAGCTGGCCTCACTCCTACGTCTCGCAGGGCATGTATTGCTTAGGTTCATCTGATGCCTGGGAGACCAGTGACCAGTCCCTAATTGCTTCCCCAGCAACTGGCTCATACTTAGGCCAGAATTTTGATGAGTCCCAGACAAACCTTCAGGAAAGCATTTTGATTCAGAGCAGCCTTCTCCAGCAGCAGCAGCTGCAGCAACAGCGACAGGAGCAGAACTTCATCCAGAGCACAGGCCTAGTCCACGTGTGGCCCCTCCAGACTGCTCAGGGTGGCTGTGGGGCCGAGTCCAGCACGTATGTGGAGGACCACATTGAGGATGAAGGGAACCCACGGCTGGAGAAGGCTCCTCTGCTAAATAAGAAGCCCTCTCCAGAGGAGGACGATGCACTGTGCCGGGACCTGGAATCGCTGTCTCCTCGAGAGGAGGTGGAACACGCTGCACTGAGCCGCAAAGTCTCAGATGTCACCTCCTCTGGGGTGCAGTCGTTTGATGAGGAAGAGGGAGAAACAAACAACTGATGCTTTCTGTGAAGTTCTCATCCATGTTGAACCAAGAGAGGGGTGGCAAGGAATGAAATTACAGGAATTCTTCTCTTCAGCTCCCCATACCTGTGAGCAGACACACCTTCCATTCCGGACCTGTAATTAGTTTTTTTTTAACCAAGAGGAAAATCTCAAAGTAATTGACACGTGAAGACCTCTTCTTCCTCTCCACCATGGACAGATGTTCTTGATTTTTGTTGCTCTGGGCAATACATGTGTGAGGTGCTTTGAGAGATCTGGATTGGTAAATGATTTCTAAATCTTTTTAATACAAAGTCTTGGCTGTGGATACAGCATCTGCTGGTACTGGGAACATAGCTGTTAAGACAGGCCTGGTACAGGGAGTGGCTCTGTGACCAGAATCCATGCTGGCAAGAATGGACATGGCTCTGTGGACATGGCCCCCTTTGGTAGAATATCTGAATATAAACTGGTTTAAAATGAAGAGATGGCTTTGCAAGTATAGATTGCACTAGTGTTCTGATTGTGGCTGGTACAGAGGGTAAGGCTGTATTTGATACAGACTGCACTGAGATGAGAGGTTTGCTGTGTAAGCACATCCTCAGCAGTACCTTGCTATGAAGCTGTAGTGTCTATGGATACAAATGGCACACTGCTGGCACAGGCTGTGCTGCAGCACAGCTGGTGTGGCTGTGTGGGCAGGGCTCTCATAGGGCATGGAAGAATGGACGCAGATAAGAATCTAAGCCTGCTCTCAGACAGTATGTTTTGGTTTCTTTCTAATCTTTCATTTGTTTGTTTTTCTCTTTGACATTTCTGCCTTCCCAGGAGCTGGCAAGAGCAGTGTGTCCTTTTGGCACTGGGCACCAGATGCCAGTGGAAAGAACATTTTCAGCTACGGGGACAGTCATAACAAGCTGGCTCTTGCAAGGGGCTTGGTGCTGCTGCTGTGTCCTTCTATCTTGCCCCTTGCCAGCAGTATGAGAAGGCCCTGAGAGCAGGCAGCAGATCCAGCAGCAGTGTTTACAGCTATGAGATCAGAGATATGCAGTTTACATTGGAGTTTTCAGTTTTTGCCTTTTTTTTTTTAACCTTTTTCTATTGCTGGGTTCCTAACGAAGCAGTTAGTAGTGGGAAAGGCCTGTACTCTGTCCATGACTCACATACCGCACCCTTCCCATTTCTGCTACTCCTCCTGCAGTGCCAAATGTAGCCAGAGGAAAAGGAGTGAAAGGAAGTGTTCTCCTATTTATTTCTTCTGCCTGCCTATGTTTTCTTCTTTTGTTTCCCTACCCCCAAGCAATGTAAATAATGCACAGTACTTGGTCTGTTTGTTCTTCCCTCCCATCTCTTTTTCAGGAGTGGAGAAAGCTGATTTCAGGAGCGTTCCAGGTTTTACGGGTTCTTCTTTTGTGTTAACAAAATACGGTTTCTTGGCTGGGGGAATTCAGTCTCTTCCAATTCCACACCATGTTTTTACACTCCTCCTTTTGGCAGAGGGGAGAAGGGTTTTTTACCAGGGTAGGGAATAGGGGCAAGAACAAAAGAGAAAATTGTACAAGGCTATTGATTTTGCTGGAGGACTGAACAGAACCAGCAGAGAGAACCCAAGTGGTGAGTTTGAACTGTGGCGTTTCTTGCAAGGGAGCATCAGCAAAGCAGGGGTTTAGATCAGATGCTGCATCTGATGACCTGGAGAGTGGAATTTGCCTGGGCACTCTTATACTGTCTTGGGGGCAACTCTTTCTTACCCTGGCTCAGATCTACTCTCTTTCATTCATGATGTATTTATCTCTTCCTTGCCTCCTCTTCAGGCTCAGTGTAGTTTAGGATGACGGGTGAGTCCTACGTGCTCCTTTCCTGATTCAGGTTTAGTCCTAGTGTGTTTGCAGGGGAGAATGTCTGAGGAGAGCAAAATGTGGCTGTAGTGGTATCACAAAGCGTCAGAGTTCAGGCAGCTGCTGGCAAGCAAGGCAGATGCTGTCCAGGAATTATGAAACACATGAATGGGACTCTCAGGTAGAACTTTACCCGGTTGGCAGCTGCATGAAGAGAAGACTCCTCTATGGATGTCCAGGTCTTTCCAGCTAAGGCCACTTCAGGTGGATCTGTCTTCCCTCTCCACTGAACCTCTAAAGGAAAGACCTATTGGGTGTTTAAGTAAGCCTGATAATTTGTTGTAGGTGAGAGCTGAAAGTTTGTGTGCCCACCGTTTTTACCCATTTGTTGGCCTTGCTTACATCTCTCCAAGGAGGGAACTCTTTTCCTGACTGACGACCTTTCAATAGCTCTTTAGAGATGTTTACACGTTCAGGTGCTAACCCCACCTGGGCAGGAGGGTTTGATAAAGATGATCTTCTAGAGTTCTTGCAGGGCCAGTACTAGCTTAATGTCCTGAACTGTTTTGGGTCTAGCCATGGGGCAGGACCTAGGAAATCACAGTAGCCAGAACAGGGCAACCTGAGCAGATGACAGATGAGCAAGTGTTCATCTTTCCTTGCTGCTTTTTAAGAAGGCCTTCAGGGAAACAAAAATGGTCAGGTCTGTTCCTTTGTGGGGGAAGATCTGCTTGGCCTGTTGCTTTGTTTTCTCTGAACCATTTTGTTCCCATGTGCCTCTCCAGGACCAATCTGGATGTTGATGGCAACTTTCAGAGTAGCATCTAAGGATCCCTCTGTGTTGCTTTCAGGACTGGGACAGGTTGGTCAGCTTGCCCAGGGCTCCTTTCTGTTTCAATGTGCACGTGGTATATTTACTAAGCTGTCTGATGGATGTTTAAAGGAGGTACAAGGCAGTTACAGGGTATTATCTACATGGGGAAACCCCCAATTCTATAGAGTTCAATAGGAAGAGCAAACCTATCTGCAGGGTTTGTGATCTCTCTGCAATGGGATAGAGAACTACACCCTGCTGTATAATTCCACAGCTTGATCTCTAGAAACCTGTAAATAGACTCTTGTTCTCTCTGAATTCAGGCTGGCTTGAACACTGCTCTCTGCAAAAACTTTCAAGCTTACTAAATTCAATTATTTTTTTTTTTCATTCACTTTCTGTGAATAATAAAATTTCAGCCTTTTTCTAGGGGGGGGAGGGAAGTTTAAATGACCTCTCTCTCCACAATCCAAATGAGAAATATGTCTGCATTGGAAGGAGTTTGACTGGAAAGAGCAAGTCTGCCCAGCTATACCTGCTACTTGAGTGAGCATTCTTGAGCTGAACTGGAAAGGCAGTTTTAATGTCTTTGGAAATGGGAAATGGTTTGTGGAACCTGGCCTTTTCTTCTGGAACAGTCTTGCTGCTTGTGTGCATCCAGTATCAGAGAGAGGGATCTGGAGTCCACTGTGTGTTTCCCAGAAAAGCCATGATGATACAGCTACACCTATTCAAGCATATGGAAGGCACAGGTGCTCCATGATCAAAATTTGGACTCCAGTTCCTTTATCCTGGTGAGGAGAGACTAGTTGGAGAGAGTCCAGCCAAACACTCAGAGCCCAAACTGAATTTGTGAGGCTGAAAATAAGAAGAAAATATCAGTATCCCTCAGCTACAGTTACTAAGAAACTGAGCCCTACTCTTCATTTACACAACATCTCTGTAAAGCAGAGCTGCACTGCACAAACATTTTGGATTTTCTTGAAGCAGTGGAGGTAGAAGATTCCCATCTTTCCTCCAACCCTTTGTCTTCAACAGCAACTTGGTGAAATTAATGGTTCTGGACATGAAGGAAGACTTAAACACAGGTGACCCTAATTGGAAAAGAACTCAGAATCCATTGCAAGAAAATTCTCTCTTGCTCCTCTTCCCATGACTGCTGGTTTCTGAGCAGTCACACTGTTTCCCAAGTTCTTTTATATCAATCTTCAGATTTCTTTACAAGCCTTACAAGTTCCTTTAAACTGCATCAAACTCAGGCTCTGAGATGGAGAAGTCACAGATTCAGATTGGATTGAGTTGGAAGGGACCCTAAAAGGTCACCTTGTCCAACCCCCCTGCACTCAGCAGGGACACCTCCAACTAGATCAGGCTGCCCAGGGCCACATCCAGTCTGATCTTGAATGTCCTCAAGGACAGGGCCTCAACCACATCCCTGGGCAGCCTGTTGCAGTATTTCACCACTCTCGTTGTGAAGAACTTCCTCCTAATGTGCAACCTAAATCTACCCTGCTCCAGTTCCAAACCACTGCCCCTTGTCCTGTTACCTTCTAAACAGTCCATCCCCAGCCTTCGTGTAGGTCCCCTGCAGATACTGAAATGCAGCTCTAAGGTCTCCCTGGAGCCTTCTCTTCTCCAGGCTGAACAACCCCAGCTCCCTCAACCTGTCCTCACAGCACAGGTCCTCCAGCCCTCTAATCACCTTCATGGGCTCCTCTGAATCCTCTCCAGCAGGTCCATGTCCTTCTTGTGTTGGGGGCCCCATAGCTGGACACAGCACTCCAGGTGAGGTCTCACCAGAGCAGAGCAGAGGAGCAGAATCACCTCTCTTGACCTGCTGGCCACGCTGCTTTTGATGCAGCCTGGGATGCTTCTTTCAGTTTCTGTGCCTCTAAATCTTCTGGGAAGGAACTGACAAGACATCCTGTTGCTCTTCCCCCTTAAAAACTTTACCATCACCTTTCATGGTAGGCTTGCAACAGAGAACAGCCTGTTCCTCTGAGCCGTACCTCTAGGCTGATCAAATGGAGCTGCTGTGAAGGAGACAGCCCTCTGCCCTGGCTGTGCTCACCTCCCACAGTGCTTGTGCAAGTGCTGATGCAGAGCTAAGCCCACAGCCAGCCAGTTTTGGTTTCACCTTAGTATAGAAATGAAGAGTTGTGAGCACTGTTGTCAGCGGCTGGGCTTTACATCAGCTTAGGGACACTGGGAAAATGTACATTGAAACGGCTTCATCAGGATGAGTCCAAGCTGCTAAAAGGAGCTAAGGAGCTAAGCTCCCCTTCTGCCACCACTAGCTGTATTCTTGTACTGCCCAAGATGCACCAATGCCAGCACTCCCCTGGCTGCTCAGGAACTGGCCCCTTTGGAAACTAACTCAGTCCCCTGCCAAAATAAGGTTTCAGTGGGATCAGTTTCTTGTATTGATTCACTTGCTCAGGCAAGCATCCCTGCAGGCTGGTAAAACGTGCAGATGATCAGGTTGAATATTCCTTTGGTTGCAGACGTAACTTAACTTGGTTTAAGCTGATTGTGACGATCTGTCTGAGAAGAACAAACCCAGCTGGGGTACCAGGGAGTGCATATTCCCCTCTTCCTTCCCTGCTGTTTACCTTAGACTTTCTAGTATGGTGTTACTTGATGTGGGTTTTGTTCTTATTTAATGCCCTGCTATTTCCCTCGCTGGTCCCTCCCCATCCACAGGCTCCTTGAGCTAAACCTTTGCAATTGGGCAGGACATGAGTAATGAGGAACTTGATAAATGTGTGGAATTAGTAAATTAGCATGCACAACTCTCATGTGCACTCAATGATCAGACCCCATGGCAGCTAAAGATACTGGTAAGCCTTCTCCTGTAATTGCAAGAGGCAAAGGATTGCACAGAAATGAAGCTGTTGGAGGTGAGGTTTATCTGTCTTCGATCCAGTTCCAATCTAGTGTGAGATCCAGAATGGCACTTCACACCTGGGCTGAGGCAGTGCATGATGTCCTGTGTACAACCACAACTAAGAAATACTAGTTGTAGGCCCAGAGAAGAGAACTGGAGAGAAGGGAACTGCTCCCTTCTTTTGATAGAGGTCTGAGGTATGGTGGTGAGGCAAGGTAGTGTGCAACAGTTAAGGCTTGTGGACAGCTCTGTGTGCTCTGTGCAATAGCAAGGAGAAGTCTAGCCAGAGAGGGAAAGACATTGAGAGAAGGACTTGGGAAAAAGACCAAGAACAGCTGATGTTTACCCAACACAGGGAGAAAGCTACATAGCAGATTCCAGGCAGAATGGGCTCAGGTAGAGAACTGCAAGAACTGGTGCTGGCACTCCTTAGTTGGAGCCACATTCCTTTCTGTGGGACAGTGATGGCAGAGAGATTTCCCTGAATCTGGACACCTACTGGCTTCTTTTTGATCTTTGGAAGCCAGTTCACAGTGTGTTGAATTCTTCAGAGGAGTCACATCACAAATGTACTAAGAATGAACTTAATCATTGTCCAAATGAAGCTGTGTGAATTTTGTTCTTCTTGGACCCCCAAACACCTAAATTTAGCTCAGTTTCCCTTAACTGCAGTATTGGGGATTGTCTAGAAGCAGAAACAGACTGAAATAAATCTACCTCTAAGCGCTGTAGAGAGCAGAGCAACGTTAGCATGGTCTAAGCTCTTCCTTCTGATTTCTCCAAGATGGAATTTCCCTTGTTATTTGTTCAGACAACTCTCAACAGTCTGGCATTGACCCTAACCTGTTGGACTTCTTTGCAAAAGAGAAAGGAAAAGAAGGGAAAAGAATAAAACCCCCATTCCAGTCAGCAACTGGTGGTGGTAAGTTAACAGTTTCATCTTTGATTCTCCTCCCCTGTAGCCATCTGACAGGGAAAGGCATCTGTGCTGTGGCTCAGGGAAAGGAAAACTGCATGGGGAGAATGGGAGTACAGCGGTGCCTGTTGGAACGAGCGGTGTAGGTAGGACAGCCTACAGGCCTTCAAGTCTCAGGTATGAATGCAAGCTGTAAAATCAGTGTCAGGTTCCTCTTCTTTAGCATAGGCTTTTCCCAGGCTAAGTAGTAGTGAAGCTGCACAGGAGCCAGAAGGAAACAGCTGGACAGCTGTGCCAGATCAGGGTCTGTGTCTCAGAACATGCCAGGGAGCCTAGGCAAAGCTCTTGGGAGCTCTCTCAGCAGTACAGCCAGCTTCATGCCCTGACTGGGGCAGGGATGAGGACTAATGGTTATTAACAAATGGACATGGGAGACATGGGGTGAGGACAAATGGTTATTAACAAATGGACATGGGAGACCTGCAGGTGGAACACCAGGATGTGTTTGCATCCTTGCACAGACAGCTTTACTCAGCACAGGGAACAAAGTGTTATCTTCTCCATGGGCTTCATGAGAAGCTCTGTGATTGTCAGTATTGGTTTGCACAAAAGAGCAGCAGGATGTGATGTGTTTTTCCAGTGCACATACTTACTGTTGAGAGAGAACAAAATTGAGTCAGGCTGTGACTCTCTGAGAAAGAGTATGATTACTAAAACTGTACAGACATCAGAGAATGGCTTGGGTTGGAAGTAATCTTAAAGATCATCGAGTTCTGACCTCCCTGCCATGGGCAGGACTTATCTTCTGCTGAGTTTTCTAGGAAGGGAGGAGTTGCAGTGTTCTGTGGAAGGAATGCTGCTGAGGAGCTTCCTCATCTCCTTTGGCTGGGGACATTTTAGATGCCCTCTTAGGCCTCATCTTGTTTCTGCTTTCCTGTGAAGGATCAAATGTCCATGTTAGCAAGACAAAAACATCTCAAAAGCCTTTTCTCCCTTACGGAGACAAGGTTGTGCACCAAGTTTTACTTCTGATATGATAAAGGCATCTAGTCCAGATTCACTGAGTTCATTCTGGAGTCATTTTCATTGGGCATGAAATCTAGTCATGAGTTAAGAACCCCCTTCCAGAGCTCTGCTAAGTTCCCATGAGGCAAGTCCAGGTGAATCCTTCTTTTCAGATACTGCATGTGTGAGCAATGTACCAAGCCAAAAGCTCGTTTGCAGGTGTATATTCTTTGGCTTCTTTTATTTTTCTTCTCTAATTTGTGGATGTTGTGCATGACTGGAGGTCTGTGGGAATCCCTGCACTATAAAATTAAGGCTCAAAAATAATTTTACAGGGAATAGGGTTTCTCTTGTTTCAGCTGTTTGGTTTTTTTAGAAATGGGAGGGTACAGACTGAGGACTCGGGAGGGACAAGGGCAGTGGATGGGACTCTAAGGGGTGGCATGCAGAATGGGTTCCTGTATCATGTTTAAAAGTAATTAGAGGCTTGGGTCTTCAAATGTTGAATTCTCAGCATCTGAAATTGCTTTAGCATCAGCCTATGGGGCAGTGGAGGTTGCCCCAAGGCAGTTTCGAGGAGCTTCCCCGGCCTGCACACACTTCCTGCAGGGGAGAGGCTGCGTGCTGTGCTTTGCGGGCTGCTGTTTACAGAGGTGTTTGATGTCTGGGAGGAGAGTAGGTGAGTGGAAGTAAAACCAAAAGGGAAAGAGGCCCACTATTGAGAGCTTTCATCCTAACCATGTCCCACACTAGCCCTTGATAACTAAAAGGAGTCTGATTTGCCTTTGGTCTTCCAGCTCCAAAACATGTTTGCCTGAAGATTTTTGTTGGCTGTGTTCGCATGTTTTGATACTGTGACTGTGAGCTACCAGCGTGTGCCTGTGCCAGCACACACGCACGGGCACACAGCACACGACCCTGCGGCACGCTGCGCCTCCGTGCCTGCCTGTGGCAGCAGCCACGGTGAAGGAGGGGGAGGCAGCTCCAAACAGCATGTACAGTCCTGTATGGAGTTGTTATTAAACAGATGTGCTCTTGCCAGCCTGGCTCCTCAAAGCGTTTTCTTTCTGTGGGGCTGCTTCCAGGGGAGCTGTGTCTGAGGAAGGAGCGTCCTAGGGTCTCAATGAGAGAGTCTGAAGGAGACCCGTGGTGGCTGGGAGAAGCAGCCCAGAGTAGGACATATATCATACACTAATTCTCATTAAGAAGGTAAGAACATCTTGTTTGGCTATAGAGGGCTAAAATTCCCTGCGTGCCTGTGGCTATCACAACGCAAACCCCAGGCTCTGGTGGCAGATATGGTGATAGGCAGCATCACATGAGTGAGATCCTCCAGTTTAGCACAGAGTGAGCTTTCCTGTTATGCTGAAATGGCATTTTCTAGGTGATACACGTAAGCTTTGTCCTGATGGTGCCACACAGACACATCTGGTGGCAGATGTGGACATAAGTTTCACAACAGGACACAAAGAGGAGTCTGATGCTAGGGCTGTGAAAGGCACTGATACTGGACAGCAAGGCTCGGGGGGGGGGGGGGTCACACTTCACTTTTAAGTAAGTGAACTGTGCTTGGGGAATTGGTTGACCCAGAGGGAAAGCAGCATCTCTGCACTCCCAGTATTGTCTCATCTGCTTATGATGTAGAACCCAGGAGATCTTTGGTTACCATATGAGAATTTTAAGGCCCTAGCCATAAAAAGTAAAAATTGTTCAGGCAAATCCGTCTCATCCTGGAGCCCATCTCCGTGTGTCTTCTTCATCTGAATCACCACCAAGTCTCTTAGCCTTGTTGTAACCAGCCAAAGCCCTGTCTTGTCTCTTGTCAGCTTTAAGTCTTCCTTAGTTTTACAGTTCCTTATATTGATGAGTTTCAAAGCAAGACTCCTGCTTTCACATTCAGATGCCATCTGAAAGGAAGAGTTCAGCCTTTTTGCTAGATTCCAATGACTAGCCAAATTACCTTCATTAGCTGAATGTCAATGAACTGGCCATCAATTGGGATTAGGATTAGAGTGATCTTGAAGAGACAATGTCAGATGATTTAGTTATTTATCTAAGCTTTCTGCTCTTAGGGAGATTTTTTCATACTCATTCTTCTCTGACTGTTATGTGGTGAGCACCAAAAGTAGTTCAGCGGAGTTGAGAATTCTGCAGAAGCTCAGCAGTATTGCAGTGCTTGGAGAGGCAGTGGCAAGCTTGGTGTTGCATGAGTCTCTATCCAAAGCACCTGCACCAGCTGTCTGGGAGAAAAGCAAGCTCCTGTGCTTCAAACAGCCTTAGACATTCTTGGTTTTCAGTGCTTGTGCTTGGATTTGTGGGGGCAGGTCTGAGATTTGACTTTGTAGCTGAATGGGAAGGCCTCGGCGCTGATTCAAATGCTGGGGATATTTTGGGTTGTGGGGGGAAAAAGTGGGTTCTGGCTATAGCTAACCAAGTCTGTGCTGCTTGGCTAGGATGAGAGATGCAGGTTTCATAGTGACAGATCAGCATGACTTTGCTGAACAAAGGTTGTGAGTTCAGACTTTGAAGGGGCTTACTGAGATTGCCTGAGGTGGTGCAAGCTTAGGGCAGTTCCCTTGTCAACGGTTCAGTGTGAGTTTGTTTCATGCGTCCAGTTTTGGGCTCCCCAGTTCAAGAGAGACAGAGATCTGCTGGAGAGAGTCCAATGGAGGCTCTGAGAATGACTGGGGACTGGAACATCTCTGCTGTAAAGAAAGACTGAGAGAGCTGGGGCTGTTTAATCTGGAGTAGAGAAGGCTGGGAGGGGACCTTATCAATGCCTATAAATAACCTGAGGGCTGGGTGTCAAGCTGAAGGGGTCAGGCTCTTTTTGGTGGTGCCCAGTGATAGGACAAGGAACAACAGGTACAAGAGGTTCCTGGAACACAGGAGGTTCCACCTCAACATGAGGAAGCAATTCTGTATGCTGAGAGTGATGGAGCCCTGGAACAGGCTGCCCTGCAAGGTTGTGTGGTTTCTTTCTCTGGAGACATTCTAAATCTGCCTGGATGTGTTCCTGTGTGACCTGCCCTAGGTGATCCTGCTCTGGCAGGAGGGTTGGACTAGATCATCTTTTGAGGGCCCTTCCAACCCCTGACATTCTGTGATTCTGGGATACCTGACATCAGCTCAGTGAAGATACTAGTGGTAAAATGGAAGTGGAAGCATCTTCAGCCACCACAACCCATCTCTGCAGTATGTCTTTTGCCCCTGTGTATATATATTCATGTTTGCTTATTACCAATGGTGCAGGTGAGTGCTGAGTCTGCTCCAAGGGTGGGAGCACACCTGGAATGCCTCCACAGAGCAGCAGTAACAGCCACCTTTTGGCTTCCCTACAGAGCAGTCCAGCTTCTTCGTGGTCACTCTGGGACAGGTAAGGGCAATAGGGATGGAGAGAGGTAGGTGTGCACCTGTGAGCACAAATGTGTGTGCTCTAGTGCTCTCAGGTGACAAACCTCAAGAGACTTTCCATGTTAGCTTGTGTCTCACTCTGAGCTTCCCACGTGCTTCTCAACGTGCTTAATTTTTGTTCCACCTTCTCTCCCCCAGCTTGCAATCTGTCTGTCGTGACTCACACATTCTCTGGCTCTGATTTAGACTCCATCTGCTTTCCAGCCAGTCAGGTCCCAGTTCTTCTGTAACACACTGTAGAAGTGTGGGACTGCAGCAGAGCAGGTACCTGTACTCCAGAGAGGAGGAGGAAGAGCATTGACTCCAGCCTCAAAGCTTCTCCTTGTCTCTTCTGTCTCAGTGCAAGCGTTTGGCTGACTCCAGGTCTGTGCTCGCTGGTAACAAGGCTGGGGCTGCCTTGGAGAACCTTGTGCTGCCTCCCAGTGTGTGTGGCCTGTCAGGGCAGATCTGGGCTCAGTGTTGCCACTCACTGCACACTAATGTTTTTTTAAAAGGAATATCCTTTCTCCCCTGCTTATTTAAAGGCCTGTCACAATTCCCTGAGAAGAAGCTGTAGTTGTTCTGCCTCTTCTTTGCAGGCAAGGGAAGGTGACACATAGGTAGCAGAGAGGCTGTGTCCTAATGCCTGGCAGCCGGAAATGTGCCACAACCCTCTGGGGGAGGCAAGCAGCTGGTGTGCACAAGAGATTTGCCCTCAGATCACCACTGTCTTCTCATAAGGATAGGATGATCCTCAGGACTGAAGATCACTGAGGCAGGGGAAGGCTGCCTTCATGTCGCTTACAGAGGGGAATCATGCCTCAAAGCCAGTACAGAGCTGATGGGCTCTGAATGCCAGACAGCAAAAATCAATCTGCCTCGGAGAGACCAGCTGGGGAGAGTTCTCTCTTCTATAAGCTTGTCGTAGACTCTCCCACCCATGACCATCAACAGACTGGAATTAAAGCCAGGAGGGAATTTTCCTAGGAAGACTGGGTTAGAGGCAGTGATAATTTCTACTTGCTCCTAATACAGTTTATGAAAATAAGTACCTGGTGAGGTAAAACTGGGCCCTCTAGGCTAGATAATGCTTATCTAGGTTAGATAATGCTTCACTAACAGCAGGAAAGGGGATGTGGCCCAGCATCTGGGAGAATACCCCCAAGAACACATTTTCAGAGCCTGCATTTATTCTCTGTTGCTGATAAATGGAAACACATCCAACATGCTGTTTGGAACCGCGCCAAAGTGCCATGACACCAAAAATATGACAGAAAGAAAGACAAAATTTGCAGAATACACAGATTTGGGTTTGCCTGTTTACTGAGAAAACCTCACAAGGACAGTGAGTAGAACACAGCAGCATCTTAGGTTTGGATGCTAAGGTTTGGCATGCATGACACGAACTGACAAGATACCTTTTTGCAAGATACAGATCAAGATCTGCTCCAGATTTAGACCTAGAATAGAAAGTGATGCTGCAGACAAGGCTTGAGGTCTCTGCTGCTAGTCACAGTGGAGACAAGTTGGCAAAAGAGAGAGCTGGAATTCTCAGATCTGAGGTATGCAGAAATATGTGGGCAGCAGGCAGGGTAGAACTGCCAGGAAAGAGCAGTTTTCAGAGAGAATCCTCTTCTCAAAGTGTAGCAAATGTGGCTTCCCTCTGCTGTGTTTCTTGGCACCCTGCCAGCACTCCACAATCCTTTTGAGTTCTTGTATTTTAAGACTTTAACATTTTGTAAAAATTGTGACCAATGATCCAAAGAGACAGACACAGGGATGTGAAGTGCAGATGCGTTCGTGCTGGTTGACTCCTCTTCCTCCCAACACCCAATAGGCCTCTTAACATTCTCCCCATTCTATTTAAAGATTCTGCAGATTCTGGGAAAGCCAAGAGGCTTTCCTACCTTCCAGTGCTTTTCTTAGAGCCCTGGCAGAATTCAAGATGTGAGACAGACCAGATATTTTCCTCCCATCTGTTTCAAGGGCACGGCTCAGCTAGAGGACAGAAGAGAAGCTCCTAACTGCACCCCCTCCAGGAAAATCCCAGAGTGAAAACTGAGGAAGGGATTCTACATGGGAATGTTTGGGGAGGATGCAAGATAAGAGCTAGAGAAAAGGAGCTGCAGCAACATGGACAGGACTGCAGTAAGAAGCACCAATATGCTTCTATGCTGGAGGCCTGGCTGTCTTTACACTGGTGCATGCAGACCAGGTGTGCCTGGAAGGATGACACCATGGAGAGGGGAAGAGCTGCTCCTCCTCTACCTTCCATGTGGCAGGCTGACCCAGAGCATCCTGACTGTGTCCAGCAGTGTTAACATCCTGCCACAATCCCTTCTGCCATGTTATGCAGACTTGGCAGAGCCTAAGCACTATGAGCCTGTCCTTAGCCCCCTTGCAGTCCACATTTGACTCCTGCACACCCCCATGCAGTCCAACAGCAAAAGAGTCTTTGAGCAGCAGACAACCAGGAAGAGAAAGGCTGAGTCCAAAGCCCCTTCTCCCTGAATCAGTCCTCTGCAGGGATTGCAAAGAACATCCAAAAGCTTCTCTGTGAGGAGCAAACACAAGAAGGCTGGCTCTGCTGATGGACCGCTCCCTCCATGCCAGCTATAAGGGGACATCCTCATCATCTTCATCTTCATCCAGGTCAGTGGCACGTAAGCTTATATCCTTGAGGATGTCTGAGATATTTTCAGCAGCCGGCCCTGTCAGCTCCATCTCTTCCAACTCGGTATCAGTGGTGTAAGTGGAAGACAGGACTTCCCCCTCTTCATTCAAGTGTGAGGGCTGGGGGTGTCCGAGCAGGCAGGCAAGGGGCTCTCCGTGCCCCGGTCTGCTGCCTGCTGTGCCGCCTCGGCGCCGTTGTCTTGCTGGCTCCACCCCAGCGTGTCCCTCCGGCCCGGAGAGGTGCTGACCGAGGGCCGCTTGGTGTCGCGGAAACTGGCCAGGGGCGGGCGCAGGCGGACCCCGGATCGTGTGGAGCCTTCTATGGCCTTCTGGAGCTGTGAGGAGAGAACAAGCTGGGTGAGAGGGAGGCTGGCCCTTCCCTGCCCGGCCCGGCCATACCCTTTGCAGGGTAAAGGAGTACAACTAGAGCCCCACCCCTGGGGTCTGCAGAGGTCTCTTACACTGGTGGTGTGATTTGTCATTCCACAGTAAGTAACAAAGTCCACTTTGCCACTTTGCAAGACAGTAAGAGCCACTCAGGTAAGTTCATGAAGAGGATGAACAATCTGACATCCCTGCAAACAGTGCCTGCTGCCTCCAATGAAATGCAGCCAGCCCTTTGGCTACGTGATTTCCAAAGGGCTGCCTCAGAATTCAGCACTGGGTTGAAAAGGTTGCAGCTGCAGTTCTGTATTTTACAGCTGGATCCTCCAGCCCCTCTAAGTTATTGCAGTGATCCCTGGGACATTTGCAGTTGATTAGGAGGAGATGAAAGGATCTGTACTTACCTCTTCCAAGGCCAACACTCCCCTCAGCTTCCCCATACTAGTTACATAGGCACGGCTGAGGCCCAGCAAGGAGAACAATGTATGTGTCTATGAGTAAAACCACAGAAGGATGTTTCAGCAACTTTGGAAACTGGTAAATTGATACTTGGTGTTAGAGCTGAGACTTGGGATTCAGAAATGGCAATCAAAAGGTGCACAAGGCTGCAGTTATCCCAGTGAGAAACTGCTTCAGACCTTCCCTTTGTGTAACTAGCAAATACCACCCTTGGGTCCTTCCTTCTGCTCTGCAGCCATTGTTAGGAGTGTGGAGAGCACATCCGCAAGGTCACTCCCATTGTGCATCTGGCAGACATTCACTTCTGCAGGTCCTATTTCAGTTAGTGCTGGCAATTACTATAGTCATATGGAAAGTCAAACCCTGCTTGGGTTATTTATTCAATTGCTTGCCTTAACACCAGAAGATTTCTTCTTATCCTGTTTCAGAATATTTCCTGTCAAAACTTAAGCTTCTTGCTGCTTAGCCAGCGCAGTGGCAACACTGGGAACAAGTTATTCCCTTTCTCTTACACAGCCTTCTCCAAAGGCACACTGCTATTAGTCTTTTCTTCTACCCCCTCTATTGTACTGTTTTTTCATAGGCCAGGCTTTCTAAAACTTTCAGCATTCTCAGTGCTCATCTGTGGTGTATTTCCAAGCTCCAAGTTCTTGAAGCTGAGCTCTGGCCGAACTTCACCTCTGGCCTTACATGCTGTCATTCTTTCACGGCTGGAGTTTGCCTAGTTGCTTTTTTCCCCAGCATCACAGGAGATACTGAATGTCATGTCCAAGTGTAAAGCAGAGGAAATCTTATTTCCCAGGAAGAAGACATTTTACCACAGAAGAAGATCAGGCTGGTTAAATACATCTTGGTCACAGTAAGGTGAGATATTCTTGCCACTGTCAGCAGTCCCACATTTAGTCTAGTTGTGCATTACCTTAGACAGTTTGATTATTCATCCCTGCACTCTTTGTGCATCCAGGTTAAGCTGACTTGTTTGTTATTTCTGAGCTTCTCATTTGCTCTTTGTTTCATGAGATGGATGAACCTTTCTCCATCTGCATTCTCTAGGTATGACTTCTTGTAACACCTATGTTCTTAAAGATAATGCTGGTGGTTTTCAGATTACTTTAGCTAGTCCTTTGAAAAACACCAGACTCCTCTTAAGCACATAGTAACCTGTTCTTATTTTGCTCAAGGCTGAGATTTTACCCCTTTGATAACAGTAATTAATTCTGTGCAAGGGTGACTGTTCACAGTAAATGAACACTGCAAAAGTGCACTTTTGCATCAGTAGGCTGCTTTCCCTTTCCACTGAGTACAAGCCCAGTCTTCCTTTACTCCTGATAGAAACTGATTGCTTTTATCCCCAGTGCTAGCTCTACAAGTTGTAGGATCCAGCTTCCTCTTTTCTTGTGCTTCAGTTCAATGAAGAGCCTATGATATAGGGTGGAGAATCTCCCTGCTCACTGCAGGAGGGGGTTGGACTAGGTGACCCTTGGGGGTTCCTTCCAACCCAAACCATTCTATGAGTCTATGATGTCAAGCAGCAGACTGTACACCCTGACAATCCCCTGGGAAATCCTTGAGTACTCATTGCACTTCTGCATGCTGACAAGGGAGATTGTAAGTCTTGGTGCAATGCCTCTAGCAGCATGGCATGCAATGCTTCTGCTCATGCAGTGACTGGGAGATCTGAGGTTTTAGTAAATAGACTTATCGTGTAGCTCTTCATCGTGCAGGGGATTGCAGGTACATACAGAAGGCTATAGGAACCTGCTGGTGTTGGTAGTTGTAGGTGAAGACAAGAAACAAGGTGAAGAAGAAACAAATCATACAGTAGACTTACAATCACAGATAGGGTGGAGAAATGTAGTGCATGCTTCAGAGAGACATCTGCACCCACCTTGTGCAGGGAAGTTCCTTCCACCAGCTGGAAAGGGCAAGGGTCTATGCGGCAGCTGTCAAAGCACACATTCTTGCTCAGCTCCTCCTGCTCCCAGGCATCTATCTGACACAGGAAAGAAGATGAATCACTTTTGGGGGTAATCAGCACTGCTGTCCTGTCTACCCAAACTAGCCTCATTCTCCTGGTAATGCTTCTTCCTTCCTATGCTCATCATTCTTCTTACCCATTATGTCACATCCTTCAGGTTTCCCATCCCTTCCTTGCCAGATGTCAAGTCCCTATGGAAGAGAGCGATTCCAGTACCCCAGAGGTTTTCTGAGAAGTGAGATTTTGCTCCTTCCTGCTTAAAGAGGGAGTGAACATAGCTTTCCTGAGTGCACCTTCCTCTTATCATTACAAGACAATGGCTCCTTTGTGTGACAAATGAAAGAGCAATACAGGTTTAGGTAAGGGAGGACCTATGGAGGTCTCTAGTCCAAAGCTGTGCTCACAGCAGGCCTGCCTTCAAAGGTAGATCAGTCAGAGCCTCACTCAGCACATCTGGCAGTACCATCTCGTACTGGGTGACACCTGCCCACTGTGCAGCTCTAAGAATAGAATGGCTTTAGCTATGGCTCCCTGTGGCAATCCCTGAGACTGTCAGAAGTGTGGGCAAAAGGCGAACTCCATTAACCTCACTCCCCTTCAGCACCCAGTCTTACCTCTTCTGGCCTCATTGTGTCCATGACTTCCATTGGCTCCTGCAGGAGAAAACACTGTTCAGAACAGACAAGGAACCCACAGTTTCACAGAGTGCAGAAAGGAGAAAGTTTTTGCACAGCCTCCTCACCCTTGCAGTCCCCCTTTACTCCAGGCAGTGTATGACAGTGTAAGGTGTACTCTGTCCTCACTTGTAATGACTGACTATGGGATGTTGGTGGAGCAATTCAGGTGCTTGAACATGGTCATCTGCTTTAGATGGTCTCAGATACCTTACATGGGGCCCAGCCACAGCCCTAGAGCGGATGGGTGTCCCATAGGCTCTGTGCTATACCCACCAACCCTGTGCAGATAGGTCAGACACCCAACAGCATCTTATATGGTACAAGGCAAGAACACTTTTTTGTTTTTCTCTGGCCAAAACTGTTTGCCAAATGGAGCAGAGCTGCTCTTCATCCCAGAGCAGCCACAAAAGCACAAAGTCATTCACTGAGAAAAAAGATGCCCACACTAAGTGCTGATGGTGACCCTGACACCAAAACTCAAATGGCTCTCCATGTAGCAGCATGCTCCTCTACAGCAATCACATTCTCTCCTTGGAGAGCTTTCCTCACTGATGCTGTTGGAGTTCAGGACCATAAATGTGCCCACACTCTGGCCAAATGAATGGCTCTGAGCAGCAGGTACTATTTCCACTGCATTCCCTTCCCTCTGCAGGGTATTGCCAGGCTCTCAGACTCCCTAACCTGGACAGCATCCTCTGTGTCATGTGGAAGGTTGTAACGGCACAAGAGCTGTTGGATCAGTTGCCTCAAACTCCTGAAATGGCCTGAAGGATGAGAACAAACATGCAGGTAAGAGAGCAGAACACATGAGAGACAAAAATACAAAGGAGGCTAGGAAATAAGATGAGGGACATGGTAGGAGGTATCTAGGGCTGAGCCAGTCCTAATCCAACATTCAATTTGTAAGACACTGACACATGCCAGAATCAATGTTCCCATGCAGTACCTTTTCCCTGAGGAGAGGAAACAAAGCATTACAGAGTAGCCATTGCAGATAGTGTTTGTGTGGCAGGCTTCCTGAGTCAAAACAAACAAAAGCCCAGAGAAAGACCACTAACACGGCAAACAGTCTGAGACAGGGGACAAACTGCTGGGACAAGAGGTTTCTGAAGCCCACAGAGAATGTGGTTTGGAGGAGGAGGATGGGAAGGGGAGGTGAGAATTTCGAATTACTTCAAAGACAAAGCTCAGCAGCAGCCTGAGTGTGAGGAGTCCATGGGCTGTTCCAGAAGTGTAATGGTGGGAATGAAAAATTACTCTCAGAATTACTCTCCCAGGCAGCACAGTCAGGAATTAGCACAGAGGAGGGGATGGGGTTTGATGCTGTTGTGAAGAGAACAAGAGCATGGAGCAAGATTGGTCAGATCCTTCTGGATCAGTCATGTAACATGTCTCACATCCTTGTTTTTGCTGTGATTCTTTTTCTGCTTTGGTGAGGAAGCTGGAGGGCTGTCCCACCCCTCTACTGGCTTGGAAACAAAAGTGGATTTTCCTGTGCCTTAGAGGTTTAGTCATACATGGGTGGTGTTGAGGAACCAAGTGTGCTATATGCTATATCCCATGCTAGCTTTTGAGTATCTGAAAGCATGAGTCAGAGTTTTCTCCTTTGTATTCATTCCAAACCTGGGCTACACCTCTGCACTTGCTCTCTCTCAGCATATTTTGAGATACATAAAGGAAAAGAAATCATAGAATCAACAAGGTTGGAAAAGACCATCAAGTCCAAAGACCTCAAAGATCATCAAGTCCAACCTGTCACCCAAGACCTCATGACTACTAGACCATGGCACCAAGTGCCACATCCAATCCCCTCTTGAACACCTGCACCATCCTGCAACAAATATAGATTATCTATGATACAGAAATGAGCTGTGAAGCAAACATGGTCTAATCTGGGGTGCACACAAAGATCACCTATCACTATTTGTCTACCATATTACTGTAGCTGAATCAGGGAGCTGCATCTCCAAAAGAAGTTGGTTGGTTTTGGAGATGGCTGGGCCATAGCCTGAACAACCTTAAAAACAAGCAGAGATGGCTGGGCCACAGCCTGAACAACCTTAAAAACAAGCAGAGATGGCTGGGCCACAGCCTGAACAACCTTAAAAACAAGCAGAGATGGCTTAAAACCAAGCAGAAATATTTAGCTTTCAGTCTGCTTTTCCTAGGGAAATTAAACCACAGGGTGAAGGAGGCAAAAGATGGGACTCTTCCATGGAGACTCTTCAGAAAATGCCTGAGATGTTATTGCAAAGGATGAAGTGGAAAGAGAGGTGTCTGAGTGGGTCTGAATGTTACCATGTTCTCTGAGAGCTCATAAACAGAAGGTATTTCCAGGTCCTTTTTTGTCATGGGAGTTGAAATGCATTAGCAAAACACCTTTAGTACAGGAAGAGCAGAGACAGCTCTTTCCCTCAGTTTCTGGGAAGTGAGCACCTTAGATAGGTGTGTACACACAGAGGCGTGAAAGCTGCCACAAGCTGCCTAGGATGTGGCTGAGGCATGCCAGAAGGTACCATACCTGGGAGCTGCTGTGGCTCCAGAGTTTCAGGCATTTGTTTAAGAGGACTTGCCAGGCCATTGTGTTCCTCTGGGTAACTAGGAGTGGGATTCAAGGGCTGAGGCAGCTGTTATAGAAAGGAGAGAAAAATCAAGTCCACCCTCTGTCATCTCTTTCTCAGCCTCTCCAAATGCCTTACTGCAGTCTCTGTGTTGCAGTTTCTCCACTCCTCTGCCTCACCTCTCCCTTCTCATCTGTATCCTCATCCTCATCAACATAAGCAAAAGATTCGTGCTTCAGCTTTGGCAGAGCTGCCCACAGTCCCTTGCTGTGCCCAATGTCAGCTGCCTCAGCCTTGTGCTGCATTTCTCTGGTGAGGAGTCGTCGGCGTTCTGGGCTCAGATGCCTCTGGAGGAGCACCTGCAGCTCAGAGCGCTCCACAGACCCCAGCAGGATCATGGTGTCTGAACGATACAAAGCAGAGAAGCCATTAAGCCACTTGTAGGTTTTCAGTGTCCCATGCCACACACTCCCTTCTTCCCCTCAACCTCTTTAAAGTGCTTGGACTTGTCCTGTCTGGAGCTAAACAAGTCACTGACCAGGTCTGCCAATAGCTGCTTAACACACTGTGAGGCTGTGAGAAGTTCTCCAGCTCTCCTTAGCACCACATCAGAAGCAGGCCCTTTACTTACGTAAGGTCCCTCCCTGTTGTCCCAGTTCAGTCCACAAACTTCCCACACATCTCCCTTATCTGCTGTACCTGCTTCACTGCACACACCTCAGCTTACCTGTCTGAGCAGCTGTCAGACAGGATCCAGAGCAGAGGATTTTGATGCAGTGGGTCACAGCATGTAATCTGAAAGCCAGTTTCTGTGGCTCTAAGATGAGCCACTCTTAGGAAAGACCAGTTTCTCTATATTGCTTACCTGGTGAGTCCACCAAAGGCAAGGTCTTAGCAGTGGTGCTTTGGAGTAGAGTTTGCAAGTCTCGGTAATTACAGTTGGAGGAGACAAATTTCACATCCTGGACCATAATATCCTCAACAAAGATATTGTATTTGCTGTGAATTTATGAACAAGAAAGGGAGGAGTGAGTGTATTAACAATGTCTAGCAGATAAATCCCTTCAAGAAACATATAAATGACCACCTCTTTTAAAAAGCATTGTCAGTAGAGGTGCTTCTGGGAGAGTAATCCAGAGGACTCTCCACTGGGTTCACCAGGTTTCCAGTGCAGTTGGATTGCACTCCACTGCCTCTCACCATAAAATACATAACAGACAGATGGTCAGAAGGCTTAGACAGACACACCTAGCTGTGGTTTCTACACTGAAGAGAGGAAGGCACATATATAAAGAACTGAATTTTGTTTTAAGCAAAACATCCAAATAAAAGGATATTTCAAACAGTTGCTGCATAAAGAAAATGGAAATGAGGTTTTAAAATTTTCAACTGAAGCAAGCACCAATAGTAACAGAAACAAGTGATGGTGCAGTGCATTCAGCCCTGTGCTTCCAGTGAGGAAAAGAAGAGGACTTCTCTCCATTTCTGTGTTTGAGCCCTAATTCTAGTCCCCTACTTGATTTTTTTTTTTTCTTACTGCAGGCCTATCCTGCATTTTTATTTTCTTTGCATTATTGTCCTCTTTTCATGCCCTTTTACTCTACCATGCTCTTATCCTCAGCTGCTTTATTTCTTTGCCACTCCCAACCTCCACACGACTGTACCTTATGTGATTCCAGCCCAGGTCTGGCAGGTAAGGCAACTTCTTCACCTGGATAATGCTGTCATAGAGGCTGGGCTGCAGACTCTGGGCCACCATGTTGGCAAGAATGACAGCCACCATCATGGGGAGGATGTGAGAGATCTGCCCTGTCAGCTCGAAGCAGATCACAGCAGTGGAGACAGTGTGGCTCACTGCTCCTGTCAAAGCTGCTGCACCTTTCCCAGGTCGGGTGCAAAAGGAAGAGAAGAAGACTTCCATATAGAAACAGCATGTCATGTCAACCAGGAAAGTTGTGGGGGTGGGAGCAGGTGAAGAAGGACATTGAGACTCACCAATGACAGCGTAGCCTCCAGGTAAGATCTGATAAAGAATTCCATCAAAGAGGATCCCATTGGGGAAAAGTGAGGCCATGATTTCCCCACAAGGCGCCCAAATGCAGCACCTGCAAAACCACACCGACGGTTAGGGGCTGGTGCCCAGGCTGTACCATCAGCACTTCCCGACAGGAACAACATCAACACTGAAAGGACACTGAGGACTAAAGAGGAGTTCTCAGTCATAAAGCAGAGGAGCTGGGCCCTGAGAGGAGGAAGAGGTGCTAAGGGAGGTGAGGAGAGCTGAGCCCTCAGTCCCCGCCAAGGCACGGTGGGCGCAGTGGTGTTTGTGATGGAGAGTACTGCAGAGGCCCTTGGCACTCCTGCTGTGGATGGCCAAGCACTAAAACCACAGCTGGGAGGGGCTTTTGAAGGCCACCTTCTGACCCCTGCCCACATAGGGCTAATTTCAACATGAGATCAAGTTACACAGAACCTTGCCCAGACACATTTCAGAAGTGCACAAGGCTGGAGGTTCTCCTGGGCACCTTAACCAAGGGAAGAATTTTTTTCTTATGACCCATCAGTATTTCCCAGGTTGCAGCTTGTGCCTTTACCTCCCATTTACTATGTGTCTCTAAGAGGAGTCTTTGTATCCTTTCTATCCCCTGCTCCTTGGGTGGTGAAGGTCACAGTTAGATCCCCTCCAGTCTGTCTCTTCTGCAGGCTGAACAAGCCCAACTTCTTCAGGCATTCCTCATCGACTTTGTACTCCAGCTCCCCAGCAATCTCAGTGTCCTCCACTGGCCTCATTGCACTTTGTCAGAATCTCTTGTATTGATGGACATGAGATGGCACAATGTTTCAGAACTGTGTCCAAAGTGCTGAATGAAGGGAAGTTCTTCACCTTGCTGGCTGGGCTTCCCCTAGTACAACCTTGTTGTGGTTAGCCTTCATCATGGCAAGGTCCTACTACTGTCTCATGCTCAGTTGCTGCCTGCCTCAGCGTTTCATTTAAGAGCTGTGGGTACTTAATGCTGAACTCATGAGCCTGCATACTTCAGTCTAACACAGCCTCTCTTAACATTAGCATCATATTCTTTTAATTTGTTGGTGTTGCAATTAAAACCATTTAAACCCCACTAAACTCCCACACTGCCATGTTTCAGTCAGAAGCACTGAGTACATGGCGGGGGCGGGGGTTACACTGCAGGTACTAGCTCTGACATGATCTCCTCCAGCTGGCTTTCAGAGGTGAAAGGAGCAAATATTCCTAGTTGTAGGATGAAGGTCTCCCTGTAGATGATGTAGAGATATTAGAAAGCCGTGGCTCAGGTGCCTTCCCACAGTGTGGCTTTCCTTCTGTAAAAGGAAAGGGATTTCCTCCTCAGCACTTGGATTTAGGGAGTGGGCAAATGACAAAAGCAGAGACTCAGAGGCTGGTACATGGACCATGAACCCAGCTTGTCAGAGACAGCAAGAGATGACTCCTCACCCAGAAGAAACCTCCTGGACATGCACAATGTCTCTCTTAGCCTGTCCACCTGTCAGACCCATAGGCTGCAACACTGAATTGGAACTCACCAATAACAAAAACAGGCATGAAGCCTCCACAAGGAATTGGCATCGTGGTAGCAATGACAGACATGCAGAACTAGAACAGAGGCAGAGGGTATGGTTGTTACTGAGCAGCAACAGAATTTCATGCAGTTCCAACACTACAGCCCAGCCTGTCAATCCATGAGGAGATGTTTGGAGGGATCTGTCAGTTCAGTCAGAAAGTGAAGGGTAAAGTGACTGTGGGGTGTGCAGGGGAGCTGGAAGAGCTCTGGCAACACACAAACACTGACACAGAGGGTCTTTGGGTCTCGGGAAAGATGAATAACCAAGGAGATGGATGAAAATGAGAACTCCTTGGCCTTGGACCTTAGGAGTTGAGATTTCTTACTGCTCTAAACAGCTCAAACAACAAGGCTGTCAAAATTTCACAGACATGGAAAGATTTCAGTGCTAAGTGAACTCTGGAGGTCTCTCCCCCAACTCCCTGCTCCCAGAAGGGCTAAAGAGACCCACTTCCACAGACCAGAATAATTCATCTGCTGTTGCTTTCAGAGTAGTGAGTAAAACTCTTTCCAGCTGCATTTCTCTATCAAGCTATGGTACTACTAACAAATCCTTGAGCCTCAAACAGCTGTAGATTGTGCTTGTATATTTTGATTGTCTCCTATCTGTAGCCAGGAATATCATGTAGCAGGCTATATTTAGGGCAAATATAAATTATCTGAGAGCTTATAAATGAATCATTTACTTATTCTGGAGCCTGAAAATCTTTCCTGATGTAGCCTTCCTTACTGCCTACTACACAGTGGGTACCAAAGGTCATTCAGCAGCATGAATAAGGAAGATGACTTAGAGAGCAGTGAAGGAGGTCACTATATTAAGGCTAGGAAACTATTCCCTAATAAATATGGTAATCTCACAGAACTATGTATGAACCCACTGCAGCTGCAGGGTTTCATTCAATACCCAGCAGCTCCTCATGGGCAGTTCTCAAACTGTTGCAGAATGGATCAAGAGCATTCACTCTGGGTAGAGAAGGCTTATGGTGAGATGGTTTCCTACCTTCACCACGAAGAAGAGCAGGATGACGACAAAGACACTGACTTTAGGATGGATCCAGGCAGCAGATTTCCCCAGGGTCTGAGTGTCCCCTGTGTATCTTGCCCAGGTATAGTTATCAAAGAGAGTGCTGATGGCTTCCCGTGGCATCAACTAAATGGCAAAAAACCAGGCCTGAGCCATGAGCTAAGATGGGGTCAATTCCATATGAATGATTATCATCATTCACAGAGAGTTCAGCTGCCAGCAAGGCCATGTTCCCCATCAATACAATACAATATAATACAATACAATCCAATACCAATACAATACAATACAATACAATACAATACACCAGGTTGCACCACCTCCCTGGGCAGACCATTCCAATGGGCAATCACTCTCTCTGTATAGAACTTCCTCCTAACATCCAGTCTAAACCTCCCCTGGTGCAGCTTGAGACTGTGTCCTCTTGTTCTGGTGCTTCCTGCCTGGGAGAAGAGACCAACCTCTGCCTGTCTACAACCTCCCTTCAGGTAGTTGTAGAGAGCAATAAGGTCACCCCTGAGTCTCCTCTTCTCCAGGCTAAGCAACCCCAGCTCCCTCAGCCTCTCCTCATAGGGCTTGTGTTCCAAACCCCTCAGAATTCATGTAAAGTGGGGATGGAAGGAGAGGGGGAGGTAGACAATGCACAAACTGGAACACAGTGGGTGGGTGATCTGTGTGTATATCTCTATCAGTGATGTGTTTGCCTCTGCTCCAGGAAAGCAGAGCGTTTTACTTCAGTACTTCACGACTGTGTAACTTCATTTACAGTTTTACTCTTTAGGAAGAAAGATGGGACTTTACCTGAACTACTGAAAGGAAAACTACTTTTACACACAGGGTAACACACCTTCCTTATTACTTAGGAGAGCAACCCCTTTTCAAGTTTCATATGAAGGAGATGGTCTCATGAGTCACAGACTACAGCCTGCCTTCAATCCAAAATCCTCCCATACCTTTCTTCCACTTTCCATCACATAAGGTTATTGGGGCACAGGATAAGGCACAGCTGTTCCACAGAACTGCAAATACACATCCAGCTCTCACCTCTCCTGCCATAAACTGCCCAAATCCAGGAGGAAAAGTCATGCTTGCAATAAGGAAGGTTATAACCCCAGGGTAAATGAGGCGGCTGAAAAGAGAAGAAAGTCCATTAAAGCATAACCTCACATTCTCCTCTTACAAACCTCTCACTCCAGGACTATCAATGCTATTGCTGTGAGAGATCTCCTCCTGCTTGTGCTGGTCTTGCTTCTTCATTCCCCATGCAATGGATCCTATCCCAATGGATTGAAATGTAGGGGGTTCATATCTTTCTGCATGCATCCCCCCACTGCCTTCACTCTTAGGAGGAAAACTGCTTTTCCATCAGCACAGTTTTGGGGAAGCTGCCTTTGGTGGCCAGTAGGCCTAGCACAGCTAGGGCAGGGGGGACAGCCGGGCAGCAGGCTGAAGCCATCTGAATTTTCTTGCTGCTGTGTTTTTGGTTTCACTGTGGCACTTCATGGACACTTAAGACAATATGAGTCCAAGCTGCCTTCATGTGCTGGACTAATCCTGCCAGGTCTCCACAGACATTTTACTGTGTTCTCTACAGGAATTTCTGGCTGAGAAGTTGTGGTATTTAGAAAGGCAAAATACAACCTTTAATTTTTTCAGTTCAAGGACCTACAAAATCCTGAGAAATTAGTCACAGGTTTAAAGCAAACCCACACTTTTCAGGCTTTATTCCACTGCTCTATTAATTTTGTTTCATGGCTGTGCTGATGGCATGTGGGTAATGCTGCATAATGAAGAATGACTTTTTTTTTTTCTTCCACACAGTAAATGAAGTCAGTCTAAACTTCTTTTTAGCTAGCAGTTTCCTCCTGCTCAGATTTGCAGCTTGCTAAGGAATATAGGACCTCCACACCTCTCAAAAAACTCAGAGCTTCAAACATCTGTAAAGAGACTGAAGATGTAACAGTTTGCCACCTTTTATGCTTCAGGCTATAGTTTTGGAAGTTAAAACTTTATAAGGTGGTGGTGGTGGTAAATATCTTCAAGTGCCCTGTATCATAGTATCAGTCAGGGTTGGAAGGGACCATAAGGATCATCTAGTGCCAACCCCCCTGCCATGGGCAGGGACACCCCACACTAGATGAGGCTGGCCAGAGCCTCATCCAGCCTGGTTTTAAACACCTCCAGGGATGGGGCCTCAACCACCTCCCTGGACAACCCATTCCAGGGCTTCACCACTCTCATGGTGAAGAAATTCCTCCTCATGCCCAGGAGGAGGAATTGCTAAGATCTTTAATATTTTGCACTTCTCTTCCAAGCTGCAGTTCTCACTAACTGATTGCAGCTTTTTGGTTTGCAGGTCTGCAGTAACTGCAGCACATTCATCAGGGTTTGGCCTGCGTTTTGCCTGACCTTTAAAAAAAGCAGACTTTAAAGACATAATTCTATGACATAAATTCATAGAATTCATAGAGTCATAGAATGGTTTAGGTTGGAAGGGACCTTAAAGATCATCCAGTTCCAACCCCCCTGCCATAGGCAGGGACATCTTCCACTAGGTTGCTCAAGGCCTCATCTAATCTGGCTTTGAACACCTCCAGGGAGGGGGCATCCACAACCTTCCTGGGCAACCTGTTCCAGTGTCTCACCACCATCTCTGAAAAGAATTTCTTCATGATCTCAAGTCTCAATCTGCCCTCCTTAAGCTTCAATCCATTCCCTCTCACCCTATCACTACAAGCCCTTGTAGTGGCCCTCTACAGGCCAGTCAGTCTCACCTCTGTGCCCGGAAAGATCATGGAGCAGATCCTCCTGGAGGCACTACTGACTCAGAAGAATAGTGAAGAGGTGATTGGGAAGAGTCAGCATGGCTTTGCCAAGGGCAAATCCTGCCTGACAAACCTGGTGGCCTTCTATGAACAGGTCACAACATTAATAGATGAGGGAGAGCAACTGATGTCATTTCCCTGGACCTGAGCAAAGCCTTTGACACTGTCCCACACCACATCCTGGTCTCCAAGCTGGTGACACATGGGTTTGATGGATGGACCACTAGATGGATAAGGAACTGTCTTGATGGCCGCACCCAAAGAGTGGCTGTCAAGGGGTCCATGTCCCAGTGGAGGCCAGTGACAAGTGGAGTCCCTCAGGGATCAGTCCTGGGACCAGGCTTGTTCAACATCTTTGTGGGTGACATGGACAGTGGCATCGAGTGCACCCTCAGCAAGTTTGCTGATGACACCAAGCTGTGTGGTGCAGCAGACACGCTGGAGGGAAGGGATGGCATCCAGAGGGACCTGGACAGGCTGGAGAGGTGGGCACAAGCCAACCTCATGAGCTTCAACAAGACCAAGGGCAGGGTCCTGCATCTGGGTTGAGGCAATCCCAGGCACAAATACAGGCTGGGCAGGGACTGGCTGGAGAGCAGCCCTGAGGAGAGAGACTTGGGGGTGCTGGTGGACGAGAAGCTCAACATGAGCTCTCAATATGCACTTGCAGCCAGGAAAGCCAATCAGATCCTGGGCTGCATCAGGAGAAGTGTGGCCAGCAGGTCAAGGGAGGTGATTCTCCCCCTCTACTCAGCTCTGGTGAGACCCCACCTGGAGTACTGCGTCCAGTTCTGGAGCCCCTATTGCAAGAGGGATATGGAGGTGCTGGAAGGTGTCCAGAGAAGGGCCACGAGGATGATCAGAGGGCTGGAGCACCTCTCCTATGAGGACAGACTGAGGGAGTTGGGGCTGTTCAGTCTGGAGAAGAGAAGGCTCCGAGGTGACCTCATTGTGGCCTTCCAGGATCTGAAGGGGGCCTACAAGAAGGCTGAGGAGGGACTTCTCAGGATATCAGGTACTGATAGGACTAGGGGGAATGGAATGAAGCTGGAGGTGGGGAGATTCAGGTGAGATGTGAGGAGGAAGTTCTTCACCATGAGAGTGGTGAAGCCCTGGAATGGGTTGTCCAGGGAGGTGGTTGAGGCCCCATCCCTGGAGGTGTTTAAGACCAGGCTGGATGAGGCTCTGGCCAGCCTGATCTAGTGTAGGGTGTCCCTGCCCATGGCAGGGGGGTTGGAACTAGATGATCCTTGTGGTCCCTTCCAACCCTGACTGATACTATGAAAAGTCTCTTCCCAGCTCTTCTGTAGCCCCCTTCAGGTACTGGAAGGCTGCTCTAAGGTCTCCCCAGAGCCTTCTTTTCTCCAGGCTGAACAGCCCCAGCTTTCTCAGCCTGTCCCCATAGGGGAGCTTCTCCAGCCCTCTGATCATCTTCATGGCCTTCTCTAGACCCACTCCAGCAGCTCCATGTCCCTCTTATGCTGGGGGCAACTTCAGTTGTGTTTGATAAAATCTGACTGACGCTGAATTAATTTTTTTATCCATTCTAAAATAGTAAACGGAAGCAGAATGCTCTTAAGAAGCATGATCACAGATTTTCCAACCTAAAATACCTTCTTGCCTGTCGAGTTTCTCTTTTCCTCTTACTGCATATTACATAGCCTCCCTTTGAAATCAAGCAGCTATTTGAAATTATGGAGGTAGGCCCAGACTGGAGACAACCCAGCGCAGAACAAACTCTCCTGATATTTACAGATACGCTTCTGGTATTTGTACTGTCTTAACGCCTGAAATTCTTCTATTGGCTTCCAGGAAGCATTTGTTACTATCTAGTACAGGTAGGGCATACAGATCTGGTCCCTCAGGAAAGCCTCTTCAAAGGCACTCACTGTTTGGTGAGGAACTGGCTCAGCGCTGTGTGACGGCGGATGCAGAGGACCACCTGGCGATTGAAGTAAACAAAAAACGCTCCAAGGAATCCAGAGCAAATCCTGAAGTGGAGATAAGGAAAGAAAATCATGCCCAGCAACAGGCAAGATGCAAACCATCAGCCAAGACATTGCATTCAAGTGGGTTTCATTTTCAGCCTTTCAAATGTCTGCTGGAGGGTTACACCAGCAGCAACTCACCTGCAGACACTGACTCCCTGATAAAGGGGAGAGGTTATTTTGCAGCTCTTTGTCATAAGCACTGAAGCCATTTTACCAGCTACATTCTCTCTTACTCAGAGGGAGAAATCTCATCTACAGAAATCTATAAAATAATCTATTAAAAGGGACTGACAGATCTCAGTGGGGGCTGACAAAGAGCAACTTAGCAAAGACTGGTATTGTCAGAAGTTAGAGATCAGGCTGGATCAAGAAAACGGTAAAAATGAAGTGAGTTTAATTCTGATTCAGCACAATAATGCACCTCTGTGAAATACATATCCTATAATAGCAACTCTTGGCAAGAGTGTGGCCAGCAGGGCAAGGGAGGGGATTCTGCCCTTTTACTCTGCTCTGCTGAGACCCCACCTCAAATACTGCATCCAGTTCTGGTGTCTCCAGCATAAGGAGGACACAGATCTGTTGGAATGAGTCCAGAGGAGAGCCACCAAGGTGATCTAAGGGCTGGAGCTCCTGTGCTATAAAGATGGTCTGAGGGAGCTGGGGTTGTTCAGCTTGGAGAAGAGGAGACTCTGGGGGTACCTTAGAGCTGCCTTCCAATATCTGAAGGCATTCTACAGGAAGGCTGGAGCCATTCTAGGATTCTATGATTGTCAGTAAAGCAAAGTGTGTCATTTCTGTCACCCTAATCACTAAGGCTTGTGTTCCTCATATGGAAATGTCCTCAAGTTGCAGCAGGGGAGGTTTAGATTGGCTATTAGAAGAAACGTCTTGGCTGAAAGGGTTGTCAAACACTGGCACAGGCTTCCCAGGGTGGTGGCTGAAACCCCATGCCTGGAAGTGTTTAGAAGAGGCAGAAATGTGGTGCTGAGGGACATGGTTTAGCCTCAGCTTTAGTAGAGTTAGAGAATGGTTGGACTCAATGATCTTAAAGGGCTTTTCTAACCAAAATGATTCTGCAATTCTATGAAAGGCAATAGCAAACAGCTTCCTAACAGCCACATTTCCTTCCCTGTCTGGTGTGCTACATGGACACCATTTCTGAAGATGGGATCCCAGCAAGCAGAGACCCTATCTGTGCCAGTCAAGATGTCTAAAAGAAAATGTAAGTGTTTTGCAAAAGAATTCCTAACAGAGCTCACATGATAACTCTTGCAGAGCAAAGAGCCAGGTTCCTGGCCACTTACCCTATTACAGCAAAGGCTGGCAGCTCCTGCAGGTCAAAGGGGAAATCCATGCGGAAGTTCGTTCTGAAGAGGGCTGTGATGGTATCTGTGAGAGAAGAAAGAGGTAGAGGAGTAAAAGGGACAGTGAAGTAAGACATTAAATGCCTTAAAACCTAGGGGTAGGCACAGGGAAACTAGTTTATACATTCTCCTGTGCCGTTTCACAACCTTCTGTACAGTATCACAGGTTGGCTCTGGTTTAGCAGTGACTGTTTTGGAGCACTGGAACCCCAAGCATTCTAGATGGTACAGGACTGTTTTCAGAGGGTGTGTATGTACCCTTAGTTGCAATCCCAGATTGAAGGGGGTTCTTTTCTTCTACCAGCCATTCTCTTCCTGCTGCACTGACTCTGAAAACTCTCTTTGCCAAGGCAGTCAGTCCTTACCTATCTGGAGAAGCTGTGCCATCCACAGTTTTGATTGCCTTCTAGAAACAAAACTCATCGCCTCTGAAGTTACCTCTGCAAAGTTTTTTTTGACTGACACCATAGGAATGAAATTCATAGAAATCAGAGGTGGAAAAAAATCAGCTAAACCCCAGTTCTCCACCCCTCTGATCATCCTTTTGGCCTCCTCTGGACCCACTCCATAAGCTCTATGTCCCTCTTACGCTGGGGGCACCAGAAGTGGACATGATGATGGCAAATCATAAATTAACACAGCAACTTTTGTACAAAGGCAGTGGGAATGGCTCTTAGCTTACCTGCATCTTTGTTCCAAACAGCAAGGACTCGGAAAATGAAAGCACTAAAGGTAGCTGCAAAGAAACCTCTCCAGTAATTGCGGACAGCAAAGTAAGTGGATGTGACCTCAATGCTGAAAAGGACCCCTAGAAAGGGTTGGGAAGGAAGCAAAGTTACAATCAGAAGTGCAATGTTACAAGCATGAGAAAGGCTTCTGGATAGTTTTCTAGAGCAGTGGTCTCCACACTTTTGACTGTACACCACTGCCCAGAGAAGAGATTCGAGCACACACCCCAGTGTCTGTGTATTTATTTCACAACCAGGTACACAGAATGCTACACTTATGGATGATGTACAATATGAAACATACACAAAACCCCAGCAATAAGAAAAAAAGGATGAGATTAAGATGAAAAAAAAAAAATTGTTTTATTAATGGAACAGGATTTTTTATTAATTTTTTTGAGTGCTTCCTGAAAATAATACAATACACCAGGTTGGAAGAGACCTTCAAGATCATCGCGTCCAACCCATCAACCAATCCAACCCACCCAAACAACTAGATCATGGCATTTCTGAGAGCCTTGGGCTAACACTGTGATGCAGTGATTCAAAGGTCTGCTTCTGTGTTCAGTTTTAGTTTGGTCTCAATGGCTGTCACAGCTGGAAAAGGTTCCTCACAAAGCTAGATGAATTCAAGCACAAGAAATGCAGCGCTGGCTGTGCTGCCCAAACCAAGACACTGATTTTTCACTCATGTAGAATCACAGAATCATTAGGCTGGAAAAGACCTCCAAGCTCACCAAGTCCAACCATAACCCACCTACCATGACCATGAAACCATATCCTGAAGCACCACGTCTACAGCTTCTTGAACACCTCCAGGGATGGTGACTCCACCACCTCCCTGGGCAGCCTGTTCCAACCCCTCATTGTTCTCAGTGAAGAGGATCTTCCTAATGTCCAACCTAAACCTCCCCTGGCACAACTCAAACCCATTTCCTCTCATCTTACTGCTGGCTACTTTGGAGAAGAGACCAAAACCAGCCTCACTCCAACCTCCTTTCAGGTAGCTGTAGAGAGCAATAAGTTCTCCTCTCAGTCTTCTCTCCAGACTAAACAACCCCAGCTCCAGTGCTCACTACTTGTGCAAAGATTTGTGTTGAGATGTGGACAGCGAGTTTCCTCCTTCCCTGCTGTCAATCAGTTGCTCTTGCACACTAATCAGAAGCTGCTGCATTTTTATATCTTTAACAAATGGGTTCCAACCCCACTGAAATGGGACTGTTTTAAACCAGGTTAGAGACCTCTGTTTCCAGGTTTAAGTGTACAGACATGAGAGTTTTGGGGTGACACACTTACATTTGTCACTGCAACTTCACAAAACCGCCACAGGTTTGTTTTACAAAGCACCCATTTTCTCAGCCCTGTTAGAACGCTGCTTTCACCTTGAAGAGATTGCATCAACTAGGTTTCACTTTTCAGAAACCATTGCTTGGTAGCATGCTACTGGCAGGTGCTTATCATCACAGAGAAGATCAGCAAATTCAGAGCACTTTGGTTTGTGAAAGAAAAATGTGCAGCTGGTCTTAGACAACTCTTCCAAACCCCTTTGTCCTGAGATAACCTGAGAACGTGATACAAAGGATTTTCTTAGTGGCTCCCCAGCTGGGAGCTGGGGTTGCTTAGCCTGGAGAAGAGGAGGCTCAGGGGAGACCTTCTTGCTCTCTACAACTACCTGATGGGAGGTTGTAGACACGTGGGGGCTGGTCTCTTCTCCCAGGCAACCAGCACCAGAACAAGAGGACAGAGTCTCAATCTGTGCCAGGGGAGATTTAGACTGGATGTTAGGAAGAAGTTCTTCATAGAGAGAGTGATTGGTCATTGGAATGGGCTGCCCAGGGAGGTGGTGGAGTCACCATCACTGGAGGTGTTTAAGAGGAGAGTTGATAGGGCACTTGGTGCCATGGTTTAGTTGATTAGATGGTGTTGGATAATAGGTTGGACTTGATGATCTCGAAGGTCTCTTCCAACCTGGTCTAGTCTAGTCTAGTCTAGTCTAGTCTAGTCTAGTCTAGTCTAGTCTAGTCTAGTCTAGTCTAGTCTACTCTACTCTACTCTACTCTACTCTACTCTACTCTACTCTACTCTACTCTACTCTACTCTACTCTACTCACAAAATAGTGTAAAGATTCTACCAGCTCAAGGTCTTGTTTTTATGAAATCAGCCACGTTGATGACATCCTCCAGCACTTTGTGCACATCTGGCTCCTATTTTTCTGGTGTGGTAGCTTGCCTGTTGCCTTCCAGTACCTGAAGATATCCTACAGGAAGGCAGCAGAGGGACTTTTCATGAGGGTGTCTAGAGACAGGACAAGGGGGAATGGTTTGCAGCTGAGGGAGAGCAGGCATAGACTGGATCTTAGGGAGAAGTTCTTCAGTATGAGGGTGGTGAGATTCTGGAGTAGGCTGCCCAGAGAGGTTGTGAATGCTTCCTCCCTGGGTTTTTTTTAAGACCAGGCTGGATGAGGCCTTGAGCAGTCAAGTCTAGTTGAAAGGTGTCCCTGCCCATGGTGAGGAAGTTGGAGTAGATGATCTCTGAGGTCCCTTTCAATCTGTAAATCCATAGTTAAAACAGCCTTTGATAATTCTGATTGGTTTTTTTGGCCAGTTTAGTCTTCTGTACCTCATACTGTGTCTGCCTAGGAGAAGTGTCAGCTCTGCCATTTTCCTGTCGTTCATCTGTTAGTGTTATCTTCAACCAAAAGCCTCTTCACAGGAATCTTTTGAAGACACTTGTCCCTTTTGTGAGGATTAGTTAATACTAATATAATCCCCAAATCCACTAGATCTGGCACACTGCAATATGCTGAAAGCAAGCAAATGAGTGAAGGCACCACTGCCAGGCCTCTGTGCTGGGAACAACTCCATACAGAGGACTCCTTGTGCCCCATATGTGACACAGGGCCATCTGACACACGGCCCAGAGGAGGGCACCACTGCCACTACAGATCCTGAGTATTAGTAAAGTTCATTTATAGATTAAAAAAAATAAATTAGAAATCCTGTATTTCCTTCTGACATCCCACAGCCTGTGCACTCCCTGGAGTATGCACACTGCAACCTGCAGACCACTGTTCTAGAGAGCCTTCTCCCCTTGCCTCCCCAAGGCTGCCAGTGCAGGAAAAAGACTGTCAGGAAGCTTCTTTGTTCAGAGCAGGTGACAGCCCAAAAAGGAAAGGGGGAGAGGAGGACTAGGCAGGAGAGGATTTAGGTACCTGAGACAAAGGAAACAGAACAGCCACTTGCCTCCAAGTGGTGTCCCAAAGCAGCAGCCGACCCCCACGGCGCAACCCACAGTCAGGACATCGGTGTAATAGTATGGCTGCTACTGGTGAGAGAGACAAGGAGAGACAGACAGAACAGAAAGGCAAGAAAGCAGAGAGTGACTAACAGGATTGGCAGATAGGGCCACATGCTGTCACCCAGCTCTGACACCAGTCTCACAGTTACAGCTACATTTATCTTACTTCTCCCTTCCGGATGGCTTCAAATGATTCAAACGACAAGACCTGGTGCATGTTAGGCACACACCTGGAACCACATCTTCAAGACACATGGAGAAGGCAGCATCTCCTCTTTCAGTGAAATGTGCAGATCTGTGTCACTGCAGAAGAGGTGCCTTGTGGAAAGTGCATAAGTATGCTTTACTCCTCTTTTACTTACACAGGGAATCTCAGGATGCATGTGCCAAAGAGTGCCTCAGAAAAGCCACCCTGTGAGTCTGTGTGCAAAAAAGCACATGCACATTCAGGACCAAGAGTGGAAAGATGCTGAAGATATCTCTCTTCAGGTAGAGAAGAGGTAGTAACTGGTCACCTGGTAAAGCACTGTGCTGTCCTGGTGAAAATAGTCATGGTAATAAAGGCAAATGGAAGATATAAAATGTAGATTCAGTTTTGGAAGGCACAGAGATCCTGAAAGGGAGAACCTGCTCTTCCACTCCTTCTCCAATACTTGTCACTGATATGCATGAGAATGGCAAAAAGTGAGCAGGTAAATTTTGTTTTGTCTGAAGCCTCATTGGGTCCCAAAGCAGCCTGTTAGATGTCCCCCAAGTGTTTTGGGAAAGAGTGATCCTGCATCATGGTGGGAATGCGAGTAGCCAGGCTGAATTCTAAGGCCATGGATGACCAGGAATTCTTGTTTACCTGAGCAGGTGCTAGAGCATCAACTAAAAGTTGTCTCAAGCCTATCTTTGCACTACACAACAGAACAGGGCCATGGACTGTTCCCTGACCCAAAACAATGTGTTCTTACCTATATCTTTGTCCTAGGTAACTTCTGGGCCCTGTTAGTGCCCCTGTGTCCTTAGCACATAATCATGAGTAGAAAAGGGACGGGGTCAGTGTAAGTGTCTGGAGTAGTGGGAGGGTTGTATCATGTCCCACCAGCATGGTGATTAGCAGCTGGAGACTGGGGGAACATGCACATGGCCTGGAGCATAGCAGGAGGTAATTAGAGCTGTTCAGAGGCGAAGAGTCTGACAGAAGAGTGTTGAATAGTGTGAGACAGAGACCTATTGCAGCCACTGAGAATTGCTTGTTCTACAGGGCATCTCCTGGGACCCAGCACTGTGTGAGAGTGTTGGTGCTGTAGCCAGACAAACCAGACTCAACCAAACCAAACCAAGAGTACTAGAGTGCACCTGGAAAAAGAAGGTTGAGCACCTAAGGGCTAAACTGGCTTTTCAAATCCAGTTTGAGGGCTCCTTATTAACAGACAGCAATAACCCTGTGTTCCCTGCCACCAGTTACATGCAAAAAGAACAAACTCATGCTGCTAAAGGTATCTGTGGAGAACTCTTCTGAGAGCAAGGAATCTCACAGCAAGAGTTGCACATGAAATGTCACATAGAGGAAGACACTTGCCTCCAAGAGGAGCCCTGAAGCAACATCCAGCTCCAGCTGCACAAGCCACCACCTGAAGTCGAGCTGCCTATGCACCTTCTGGAACAGAGTGCAGCCAGCAGGACATGCTGGGGTTAGAGGGAGCAAGCCAAGGGTTAGCATCTAGAGCACTGAAACAAAGCAAGTCAGCAGCAGATCCAGCCACTGCTGTTAGAAACAGCAGGCTCCACACACTTCAGGGCTGCCTCTAGTCCTGCCAGTTAATCTTCAGCAGCGACACCAGGTCCTTCTGCACAGACAGGATCTACTCAAGAGGAACAACACCTTCCATGGTTGTATTACAATCAGTTCTGCCAGCAGCCTGCACCTGAAGCAGCTCCTACAGTGAGCTTTATGTGCAGCTAACAGACTTTTGTGCAGTGATCAGCCTGCACAGGCTGTTCTGCAACAGCCAAGGCCCAGACACAGTGTGTCTATAGTTAGCACTGCTGTGTAATTTTTGGCTTAAAGACATATTAATCTTTGTCTGCAGCTACTTTTCTAAACAGATGATGATCACAGCTCAAAGATATCAGACTGATAACATGTCACACATCTTCCCACCCAGCCTCTGTGTAGCAGGTAGGTAACACTGATGGGCCTGCATGGTTATTTGAATGGGTATCTGGCCTTCCACCATTCTCTTTGGCTTGTGTTTTACTGCTCTGTGGCAGAACAGTGAACTCAATCCACGTGTGTCCTCTGTGCTTTGTGGCCCACCAGCATCATCCTGCATGTCTTAGGAGTGCAGCCTGTGGAAGAGCCACATGCAGGTGTACATGTGCCTTACCTCATAGACACCACAGAAGATTGACATGAACTTGCTGAGCACTGCAGCACAGATGCTGGCAATATGCACAAAAGGACCCTGCAAGAGAGGAAGAGGAGGAAATCAGAGAGACCTACCCTCTGGTTACTCACATCAATTGAGTCACTCCAGATCTCATCATTTCTCTTTGGCCACCTCAGCCACTCCTTCAATCTTCTTAATTTCTCCCTCTCAAAGACTATCTGACTTGACTTCTTTGAAGTTTTCTCTATCAAGCCTTTCAGAGGAAGAAAAATGACCACTGGAAGATGAGTGTTGCTGGAAAGAGAAGAGCTTTGAGAAGAGGAACGGTGGCAAAAGAAAGAAAACATACATAGACTCTTTGTCCAGAGACAGCTCTTCCCTCTCCCCAGACCCCAGCCACAGCTGCACATGAGAACAGCAATATTCACCTCTTTCCCCACAGGCATGCCACTTCCAAGCCCAGCTGTGAGGGCCACAACTTTGGCCACAAAAGCCTTGAGAGTGAGATACTCCTTGAGGACGACTCCCCTCATAATGGTCTTGAGCTCTGGAATCCCAGATCCTGAAAAGAACAGCAGAGCAAGGGATGACCAAAAGGCTTAGGCAAAGGGAGTAAGGAAGACGAGACAAGACAAGAGCAGATCTTGGCATGCCCTCAGCCCTCACCAATGGCCTGGGGAGAGATGAGGTGGCAGAAGAGGGCCGCAAACAGAATAAGAGCAAGTGGGTAGGAGACCCACACCAGGTACTGCAGGGGAACACTCGGCTGCACCTTTGTGTACATCCACTTGTAGGCTGTGGACAGACAAACAAAGAAGTTGTCAGTAACCAACAGCTGCCACAAACACAGTGTCACACCCTTGCTAAACCTGCCCATCCCAAATCTCCCTGAGATTCTAGTTTTCCAAGACAAGACATGTTAATTTTGAGCACAGATTCCCAAATAGAGCAGGGGTTCTGCAGGACAGATAGAGGTGGCTCTCTCTCTTCTTACACACCAGTAGTACCTGTGCCCAAATGCAGCAGAACGAGGTGTGTTGCAAGCAAGCTGCAAGGATCAATCACCCTACAGGGTCTATTCCTTTGGCAGACTGAGGGCCCGAGCTGGGTGCTGAATGATAATAAAATGGTCCCCCAATAGCTAGTGCCCTCTTCTCCAACTCAGTCACATGAAAAATCATTCCTTCAGGAAAACTGGCTGAAAAGCTCTGATGAAGGTTTGCCTTTTAGAACAGCAGCACAAAGAGAGCTGTGCCAGCTGTCAAAACAGCAGTGGTACCATTGCTCAGCCAGGTGCAACAACATGAGCTGCCAAGAATCCAATCTGAGCTTCAGTTCCTGTGCAAGTTGTCTCCTTTGCCTGAGCTAGCTCCCCACACAGCTGGAGATTGAGACTTGGTGGAGGGAAAAGAAACCAAAACCAAAGGACTCAGCTGCAGGAACTTTAAAGGACAGAGGCTCTCTGGTAAGGTAAGCCAGATGCCAGGTAGATGGGGAAGCTCTAAAGGGAGGAATACTGGGATGAAGGAATATTTAGATCTTTGAGGACATCTTACGTCTAGTGGACATCAGCAGCTAAGATAACTGAGAGGAAAGGGCTGGGGTGTGTGTGCAGGTCAGGACTGGGACACTGAGGATCAGGATAAAGGGACAGTGCAGTTAACAGGATGTGGGAAATGTTACGTGTGCGTGCACCAAAATGGAGCAGGAGGATCTTGGAATTCTTACAGTTGGAAAAGGGGAGAGGCACCAGAGGACAAATGCAGGGGAGGGATACAAGATACTGAGTAGGAGATCTTTGTGAAAGGAGCCAAAGGAGAGAGCACCCTGTGGCCATGTATGGCAGGGCACTGGCTAAATGAAAACTGGAAAGAACAATCAAGAGGTAAAAGCAGAAACAGTGTCAGGAGGGCATCTAAGAGCCCCTTTTCCTCTCCATATCCCATGTGCTCACAGTTCCTGGGGAGGATGGGAACCAGTATAATAGGAAGGAACACAGTCCCACTTGCCAGTTCCCCTATGTATTCATGGGAGCAGGACAGAACAGGAGTCACAAGCACGGTTTGCCTTTGGTTCATCATGCACACATCCTTTGTTTCTGCCTGCCTCCGCGCTTTCCTCTGCCATCCCTTTAAAGAACCTCTCCCTGGGTAAGCTTTTCTCACACACACATTTCAAGCACTTCAGAATTCCCAGGCAGTGAAGGGTGAGGATGGGACACAGATGTTCAAGGAGGAGGAGCACGGGTCACTGGCCTTTGGAGAATATTCACAGCATGTACAGTGCTCTTCTGCGACACCTGCATCAGACCCACCCTGTAGGCTCTTCGCACTGGCATAATCCATTCCCCAGCTCACCAACGCCATGACCAGACCCAACAGAACCAAGAAGATCCAATCCTCTCCCAGCTTCTTGGTGATGTACTTCTGGATGCGCCGGGCACAGTCTGTGGAAGGAAGAAAAACTGAGATAAGCCTCTCCTCTCCTGTGCTGAGAACTCACTACAATAAGAATTTACTTGGAAGCACCACTGGGCTAGTGGGGAAGGACTGGCACCCATCCCCCTCCTGCACAGCTCTGCAAAATCAGTTTAACAAAAAAACCAAAACAGCAACACAAAAATGGGTTTGGGAAGGGCAGAATTTAACATCTGGTGCGCTAGCAGCAAAAAATCTGATGCAGGAAAGTCCTTTTCCTCCTGCTATACAGATCTGTTGAGGAAAAAGTTATTAACTTGGGAGTGGCCTTTTTCCAATGAGATTTTTTTCACTCTGATGAAAGCTTGCATGGAAAGATCTTTTTCATCCACTGTGATTCCTTTTCCTTCCTTCCTTCCTTGCTTCTCCCCAGTCCAGGCAGCCAAGAGGGCCAACCGCATCCTGGCCTGCATTAGGAATGGTGTGGCCAGCAGGAGCATGGAGGTCATTGTGCCCCTGTACTCTGCTTTGGTTAGGCCGCACCGTGAGTACTGTGTCCAGTTCTGGGCCCCTCAGTGTAGGAAGGACATCGAGACACTTGAACGTGTCCAGAGAAGGGCAACAAGGCTGGTGAGAGGCCTTGAGCACAAGCCCTATGAGGAGAGGCTGAGGGAGCTGGGGTTGTTTAGCCTGGAGAAGAGGAGGCTCAGGGGTGACCTCATTGCTCTCTACAACTACCTGAAAGGTGGTTGTAGCCAGGAAGGGGTTGGCCTCTTCTCCCTGGCAGCCAGCACCAGAACAAGGGGACACAGTCTCAAGCTGCAACAGGGGAAGTTTAGGCTCGAGGTGAGGAGAAAGTTCTTCACCGAGAGAGTGATTCGTCATTGGAATGGGCTGCCCGGGAGGTGGTTGAGTCACCGTCCCTGGAGGCATTCAAGAGGGGACTGGATGTGGCACGTGGTGCCATGGTCTAGTCGTGAGGTTTGTGGTTACAGGTTGGACTCAATGATCTTCGAGGTCTCTTCCAACCTTGGTAATACTGTTATACTGTTATACAATTTTCTTGTCTCTATTCCTTGCTTAAATGCCATCTTTCTGGCTGGCTTACCCAATATGTGCTCGTGAGGTAGTGGAAGATTGACCCTACCTTGGCATTTGGAATAGTGCTCCTCTTTGATCTCCACCTGACTCTCACGTTTCTGGGGTCTTTCATTGCTCTTTTGGGCCTGCTTCCTATCCAGTAGTTTTGCTGCTTCCTTGTCGTTCAAGTCAGTTATCTGCTCTGTGTATTTGCCATAGATCTAGAGAAGCAGAAAGCAAGAGAGATCAGAAGGAAAAGATCAGGCAAATGCTCCTTCACAAACAGCACTAGAGATGAAAAGGCAGATCTGCAAATGGTCCAAGGGGCAGAACCAGAAGTACCCAAGCAGGGAGACAGAGAAAGCCTCAGACAGAAGCTCATCTTAGTTTTCTTCTTCCTTTCTGGTTCCTTCCTTCCTAATCTCTCCAAAATATTTTAATCTCCTTGTTCAGGGTACAAAACCTGATCACAGAATATGAATTGCTTTCTGACAATCTGAGAAAAAGCTGGCTGTGGTCTGAAGATACTGAGCAGGCTTTCTGGAAGTACAAAAGAAGGTCAAACTAGTTCAGATGAGGCTGCCACCTTCAGCGCTGTCTCATAGATTTCAGCAGCACTGTGAAATGTCTCTGAAGGTTGTGAGAGGTATTACAGCACCAAACAGGCTGCAGGAATGTCCTGCATCTGTTCCTTCTGCTGCCAAAGAATGCTTCACAGGGCACACAGCCACCAATGTGCCTGTGGAGGAAAAGCAGCAGCATCAGCTCAGAGGTCTCACCAGGGTACTGAACACCTCCTCCCTTTACTTACCCAAAGCATCGTGCTAAGTCCTTGTGTGTCTCCAATTCCTCTAAATTTCCTAACTACTTCATCTAGTCTTTGCCTTCAGAAACTAATCTGCAAATGCAGTTAGTTCCATGCAATTCCCAACCAGACACACGTGCTCAATGACATTTCAGAGTTGGCAAACCTGGCAGTTGTGCTGTCTTGTCAGCCATGAGATCCTGACTGTACCCCACGTTTGTTCACCAGCTGGTCTGAAGAGCACCCATCCTGCCTCACCCTTTCAGAGCACAGACAGCAAAGATGTGCAGACTACAAGCCTCTTCTCCTCAGTGAAGCTTCAATGAACCACCTTGGGCTTCACTTGAGATCAGAATATCACCTGAGGCATGGCCTGTGATCTTGGCACTTCGCATCTGCAAGGTGATCGTTGCTTCCTGCCCAGCAAAACATCTGCCTTGGCTCTACTGCTCACCCCTCTCACTCCCACCATGGAGCCATCCTGCTGTTCCTGAAATCATGGAACAATCTGGTTGGAAAAGATCTTTAAGACCATTGAGTCTAACCATTACTGGTGCTAAACCATGTCCCTGAGCACCACATCTCTGCCTCCTTTAAACACATCCAGGGATGGGGGTTCAACCATCTTCCTGGGCAGCCTATTCCAGTGTTTGAAAATCCTTTTATGAAGAAGTTTCTTCTACTGTCCAATCTAAACCTCCCCTGGGGTAATTTGAAGCCCTTTACTCTTGCCTTTCTTCTCAAGGTAGAAGAGACCAACCTTCACCTCATTCCAGCTTCCTTTCAGGGAGTTGTAGACAGCAAAAAGGTCTCCTCCAGACTAAACAACCCCAGTTCCCTCAGTTGCTCCTCACCAGACCTGTTCTCCAGACCCTTCACCAGCTTCTTTGCCCTTCTCTGGACCATCAGAGAAGGCATCATTAGTACTGAGTAGAGGTGCACAATCACTTTCCTGGTCCTGCTGGCCACACTATTCCCTATCCAGACCAGGATGCTGGTGCCCTTCTTGAACGCCTTTTCTCCAGTCAGGAGTGACACAGCTTCTTCTAAATCCTACACCAGCTATAGCTGCAGGAAGAGAACAACGCAAATTCCTGCAGTGCATGAGGATAGGCATTTTTGTCAGTGTATATTACATCACCTGTCACCTATCTATGTCTCCTAACTGTCCCAAATCACCTGTATATTACTATTATTATCCTATCTCTAAACCACTATCTGTTTTTTTGACCATCAGTTATCTATTCAGCTTCAGGCCAAAGACCAAGATTTCACTGTTCTGGGCCTTGTGCAAATACATTTAATCACAAAGTGAGTCTGACACAGCTTCCAACTTCCAGCTACACCAGAAGGCAACTGTTAGCAAAGGCACAACAGAATCCAAATCTCTCTCTGCCAACCCTTTCTTCAGATGACCGTGGAGAAGGAAATCTTGATGGCTACAAGCATGGGAATGGATGTTTGTGCAAAGAGCACGTTGTAACATGAACACTGATCCCTCCCCTGCAAGGGATGGCTGGCAAAATACACATCTGCACAGCCAGCTTGGTGTGGACAGGAGATGTCTGCACACACAGTGTCCTACAGCAGTGTACATGATCATGTAAGTAAAAGTGTTTCTAGGACATCTTTTCCATGCAAACTCACAAATGCAGCTGCCTGGGTTTTAGGCTGTAAGTTGTGTTCATCAATGCTGCTTGCTCGAGGACCTTAGTGCCTGTACACATCTGATGACATGCTTCACTGTGCTGTGAGGATGCTTATCTACATCCATTGACCTGCACCTCTCTGGAGCTGAGAACAGAGGTGCTCCACTGGCAGGTAGAAAGAGCATGGAGGTGGATTGCGTTGCCTCACTGCGTCATCTGCACCTGCTTGTGAAAGTGGTTTCAGATGTGTGGGACCAGCACACTGGGTGCATGCATGTGAAGGTTTTGTGCATGGATGTGCTTTTCTGGAGACAGCTTGCAACCAACAGCTCCTTCCTGTCCCCAGCTTGGCTTCCTTCACCCATCGTCAAAGTCAGGGCTGGGCCAGCCACTAAAAACGTGACAGAGGCTCTCTATGAACCCTTTGCTTTCTCAAAGAGAAGAAAGGGCATAGGGTAGAGAGACTGATGGGTGGGAAAAGAAAACTTAAGTACTTTAATGAAAATAATTTAAACAAAAAAAAGATGCAAATAGATACAAACCCAATACTGAACCCAGCCCCTGATGGCAATGACATCACTGTTCCCACTATGATGTGGCAGAAGTCCCAGACTGCACTCTGCAGCAGACAGGAACTGAATTCAGGAGCTGGATTCTGGAACTATATTCAGGGATGCATGGATCAAGCTCAAAGGCAGAATGTACAGAGTCCTCCAGTGCTGACCGGGCTTGACCCTGGTGATCCCTCAGCTGTATACTGAATATGATGTGGACAGAAAGGAATCCCTTGTCGGTCACTTTAGGGTTGCCCAAACTGCCCACTCCCTGCCCCAGGTGCAACCTTTTACTTTGCACCCCAGTGCAGTATACAAGATCTAATAGTGCCCTTGGCCTGCACCCCAAGCTGTGGCAGTGACTCTAAACATCAGAGTTGTCACAGCCAGAAGCAGCCTCTGTCTGTGCAGACATGCTGTTCACTGCAGAAAGTTGCAGTACTGAGCAGAGAGTGACCTGGGAAGTCAAAATCACTGAACAGGATTAGTTCTGGACTAGCTCAGACAAGGACAAATCAGCTCTCCAGCCTCAGGCACTGTTCCACATGCACCCCATGGGGCAGGTGTGTGCTGCTCAACCATGGTTAGTCAGGGGCTGGGTATGGCTGATGGGGGCTGAACATCTCCTTCCTGCCAGCTGCCCTGACCTTGTGCCCTCCTGCTTCAGCAAAGCTCAGCTCCAGATGGGCACCTGCACTTCTCCATCCCAGCCCACTCAGCTCACCCTGGTAGTGTGGCTGCTGCAGCCAAACCACTGCCTTGCTTCAGTATAACTAAACTGCTCCAGCCAGACCTCTTCCCAGACACTCCCCCATTTGTGCTGCTGCTTCCATATCAGACAGGGACTGCGTTTTGAACTTCAGTGTAGGAGACATTTGCAAATACAGATGTTTTAGGTTCAGAAGAGAAATTCCTGACTATGGCTATGGAACCAACTGTCTAATCTTTGCAGCATGGCACATACAACCTTCACTGGGATATTTATCAATTGGAAGAGATTTTCTTGGTGGCAAATGTGGCTTTTTTCCTATCAGTAAATCACAAAGTCTTCAGAGGATGATGAATGCATCCTCTTCCTCATCACCTGGTATTTCACCTAAGTATTGAGGTAAGGGATTTGTCTTCATGTAAGGAGGAACATCTCCTCTGTAGGAATTCCACATCCACATGCTCTCTACCTTATCACTGGGCAGAGTCTTCACTGCTGTAAAGCTCTCTGACATCAGCTTAGTCTGAATAGAGTGGTAGGAAATCAGATACCAGAACTCTGCTGTAAACCCTCCTCCTTGCAGGAGGCCATCCCAAAAGGAGAGGTAGAGGAGATACAGAGAATAAGGCAACAAGAAGCCATAACTAGAGGACAATTATGCCCCAGATATTTCTCTGAACTGCTGCTCGTATGAAGAGCAAGAGACAGGTCAAGTTGAATTCCTTCACTTACAGCTCCCCAAAGAGCTACCAAAACTAACACCACCATGAAGTGCTCTTTAGCCAGAGAATAGTCAGAACTTTATTTACACAGCATACCTTTCTCTGTAGAGCTGTGTAGATAGGTAACCACCTACATACACCACTGCTCTCTTTTTTATTCACTCTACTGCTTTACTCAACATCACTCTGGAGCTGATGGTAGCTGCAGTTTCTCTTTACTGTTACAAATGCATTCATGGCCTGATTGATTTTTCCCCATCCCAGCTTGCCCATTTTAACTCTCTGCACATCCACAAGAGGTGAAAATGCCCCCTGACTCAAAAGTACTTCTGGGTGTAAATACCACCATGGAAGTCAGTGCCTGGCCCAGAGGGCAACAAGTGGAGGGGAGAGTTGGTGGCCCGGGAATGGACAGGGATGTGTGCTCCACAGCTTCATTCTGGGAGCCTCAAGAGCCTCTGTGACCCCGGGGAGACCTGTGCTGCCCAAATGTCCCAGTTGCCCAGCCCTACCTGTGGGTGGCTGAGGGAGTTCTCCAAGGAGTGCAGGTCGTCCCCTGTGCCCCCGGCCTCCAGGGGTAGCCCATAGCGGGAGCACTTCTCAAAGCAGACCAAGTCGTACTGTGGTGAGCCACCCCACAGGGGCTTCCAGCTGGGCTCCTGTCCTAGGGTCTTTGAGCTCTCTGTGCCTCTGCTCTTGCTCATGCTCAGCTGAAATGAAGCTGCCTCTCTGGGCCTCACCTAGAACCACCTCATGTTCTGGCCGAGAGCATGGTCTCCACACTTCCTTCTGCTGCCTCCTTCTTTTCCTTCTCTCCTCAGACTACCCTGACCTGTCCTGTTCCTGCACTCACTTTCTCTCTGCTCCTCCTCCTTGTGCCTCACTCACTTTCTTCCCTTCCCACCCAAAGGCAGTGATGGCAGGGTTTAACTATATTTATAGCAACCTTCCTCTGCCACATGATTCCCCAGTGCCATGTCTGATCTCAGCAGAAGTCAGGAGCTCTGCCAGGATTGAATATCAGGTGTGGGCAAGATCAAAACTTGTGAAGGAGAGGGAAGGGGCAGGGGTGGGGGAGGAGGAAAGGGGGTGGTAAGACAGATAGAGCTGGAAGGACAAAGTCAGAAAGCAGACAGAAAGAAGCAGAAGTTATTATCCAGGAGATCATAGAATTGCAGAATGTCAGGGATTGGAAGGGACCTCCAGAGATCATCCACTCCACTGCCAGAGCAGGATCACCTAGGTGTCACAGGAACATATCCACGTGGGTTTGGAATGTCTCCAGAAAAGGAGACTCCCCAACCTGTTAGGGAGGGAGGGATGGAGTAGCAGGCTGGCTAACCTGGTGAAACAGCCTTTAAACTTAAGGACTCATGTGGTGGGGCCCAAGATGGCATCATTCATGCCATCCCATCCAACTGGGAACAAACCAGAGCAACCAGAGCAGCAAAAAAATGCTCCTTCGCTGCCTTTCAAGACAGCAGCCAGAAGGGCAGCCACCTCAGTGGTGTGTGTGAATATGGCAGGAAAAAGTAGAAAGAAAAAGTCTAGAAAGGTTAAGGGGGAATCATCATGGGGAAATAACAAGATAACACGATGAGATTAAAGAGTGAAGAGAGCAGAGTTAACAGAAACTCAAGGAAGGAGACAATAATGTTACTGTGGGAGAGTCAGGATGGAAATAAATAGATCTCACAATTGAAAGGAGATAAATACTGATAGCAACACAGGGACAGGGAACCCGCACCTATGGGACTACAGCTGCTGCCATGGTTCAGCACAAGCATAACATGGCCAACAGCCAAGCAAGGTAGTGCCAAGGGGTAGTGCTTTTGATGTCATTTCTGCTGCATGTGTTCCTGTTGGTTCAATCTCTCTACATGGGAAGAGCATCTAGGTCAGTAACAAAGAGCACCAATATGCTGATGGAGGTGTCACAGAGGGAGGTCTTGCCTGGATTGATGACTGGACAGGCTGAAGGAGCAAAGGTTATTCATCCTGGAGAAGAGGAAGCAGAGGGGAATGTGTTTGCTGTCTGCCACTACCCAGAGAGAGGGTATAGACAAGATGGAGTCAGACTCTTCTCATAGAGGCACAGGGAAAGAGCAAGAGCCAACAGCCATGGCTTGCCACAAGGGAAGATCATGACTGAGCACCAGGTTGGACTGGATACTGCCAGAGGTCCCTTCCCATCTAAAACTTTCTGCACCTCTCCTTGTTTTTTGTTTTGTTTGACAGAAACAAACTCAAACCACTAGCAGACAAACTTCAATTAGTAATAGATGTATGAAGAGCAGATCTGCAAGGAATACAAATTGGAAATGAGGGAATTTCTTCAGGAGGCCGCTCAGCCTCGTGGTGGAGCTCATGGTCACAGCAAAACAGATGAGCATTTCTTGTCCCCATGTTTTAAACAGGCAGGGCAGCTCTGGACATCCCTTCCATCTAGACATCTCTTCCATCTACTCTGCTGTTTGGGGAAGAGGTTCTTATAGGAATTGTTTGCAAAGGGTGCATAGGAGAGCTATAAACAGTGCCTCATCATTTGTCTCTAGGGACTGGCACTCTGGAGCAGCAAATCTATACTCCAACCCACCCCTCAGCCTGCTCCTGATCCAGAATTGAGGAATGCTGCATGTATTCCACCTTACTACAACCTTTACAATAAAATCCATCTTATTTTAAGTAAAAGCTAATTGTTTCTTTTCCTCAGCCTTCCTCCTGGCATGCTGGTTGGCACAACAAACATGTTGTTATGTGCTGGGATTCTGAAACTGGGTCATCCCCCATCAAGGAAAGGTCCAGGCACAATCCAGCAGCACAGAAGCTGGAGGTCTCTTTGCCCAGCACCCAGGCTGGCAGGTACAGAAGAATAGCCCTGTTATGTGTATGTTACAGGGGATGCCTTTCAGCTTCCCTGGCACTTGTAGCATGCAGCCAGGACAAGACCCTGCCACTGATTTCCACAGCTGATTTCTGACAGGGCAGGGTGTCGGTTCTGGGATTCCCCCTGATGGGAACTGGGTAGAGAAATCCATGCAGATCTTCAAATGTGCAAACAGACCTGAGTTAGGAGTTAGATGTCATCAGTATCTTCAAAACAAGAAAAGAGACGTGGGGGGAGGCTGTGGAGCTGTGGAGAATCCCCCTGCTGCCTTGGGATAGCAGAGGGAAAGGGTCACAAGGGGTATTTTTAGAACAGAATCCAATAGCAGTGATGTGAGGAAGGTGCAGAGAAAAACACAGCTGTGAAATCTAACACTGGGCTTCACATATACTGAGAGCAGGAACAGCAGAGAAACAAACTGAGGGGAGGCAGCAGAAGATGAGTGAGAAAAGGTATACGATGATAACAGGAAAATGGTGAAAGAGGAAGTGACAAAGAGGCAATTAACAGCTGGGGAAGAAAGGGCTAAAAGAGAACATGGGAAAGAAATGGCAACAGGCCGAGTCAGGAGGAGAAAAACTTAATAAAGTGCTCATGTTATATAAATAGACAGAGAGACTTTAATGACAGAAGGGATTGAAGGACAAGAAATGGGCAGCTGGCTCAGCACTCCTGTGTAGATGATTTATGACCTTGAAGGCTGTCCAACAACTACCCAGTCTACTATCTTTCCTTCTCCCAAGGTGTACGGGCTTCCTAAGTGACTTGGGTTTGGACTGTGACACTGAAAGAGATCTTCTAAATCAGAGGAAAAGAGAAGTAATTAATGCAGTCTTTGAAGGCAAGAGATGACCTACTCTTTCGCTAGATACCAGCATGCCCAGGGAGCAGTGATTGCTTTATGCAGGGAACACTGATGTATGCAGCAGTAGTTTGGAAGTGCTCTCTGCTACTGCTCAGTCGCTAAACCAGAAAGAACTGTCAGGACTGACTGCATGGAGTGGATAGTGGCACTGAGGGGACCTGACAGTAGTGGGCTCTTAAAGACAGCATTTTAAACCACAAATTGCTAAGATACTGAAGTCCCACTTGCTACCTAGGCCTTATAACTGTCTTCATTTTTCTTGTTTTGAGAAATAATTCACCCTTTGTCAAGGTTAGTGATTCAGTATCTGCTTAGCATGAATGCCTGGATTGGATCCAGCAACTAGCTGCTTTCAGTAACCAGCTGCTGCTCTGCCTAGAATCCCTAAGGACTCAGTAGATACAGTAATTATTGAAGAATTCCTAAATTTAGAGATGCCTCTTTAATGAACCAGGCTGCACAAGAGTTGCCTCCTTACCACACAGCTTATCAGGGTTGTGAGTGACTTGAATTCACTTAAAGAAGTAAGCATTTTGAACCTGTCTATGCAGACACTTCAGGGACACACAGCTACCATTTATTACACAACCTTGTCCTGTCCAGAAGCCAAAAAACTCTCAATGGCAAATATTTGGGATAAACTTATGGATACATGAAGATCATGCAGTACATTGCCTACCTTTGTGTCCTGAATGGCTATTTAGTGAGGTACATAGATTCTGGCAAAGATTTGCCTGAGTTCAAGTCAGACAGGTTATGCTCTTTGAACTCAGGACATCTGAAACTGCTTGGGTCTTCCCACAGGCATTTGAGAAAACTGTCACTAGTCCAAATAACTAAATACTTGGACTAGTCTAGTCCAAGTATTGGACTTGGACTACTTGGACTAGTCTAGTCCTAAACTAAAGAACCAGCCTAGAGAAGAGAAGGCTCCAGGGAGACCTTAGAGCAGCCTTCCAATTACCAGAAGGGCCTCCAAGAAGGCTCGGAATAGACTTTTGACAGGGGCTTGTAGTGATAGGAGAGGGAATGGATTGAAGCTTGAGGAGGACAGATTGAGACTGAAGATTAGGAAGAAATTCCTGACAGTGAGGGTGGTGAGACACTGGAACAGGTTGCTCAGGGAGGTTGTGGATGTCCCCTCCCTGGAGGTGTTCAAGGCTAGGTCAGATGAAGCCTTGAGCAACCTGGGGCTAGTGGAAGGTGTCCCTGCCCCTGGCAGGGGGGTGGAACTGAATGATCTTTAAGGTCCCTTCCAACCTAAACCATTCTATAGATCTAAAACTGAAAACTCTGGAGTTCACAGAGAAATTCAGAAGCAACACAGCCATCTCCCCCAAGCAGCACATTCACTATTTCTGCACCTTTTGCTGTCTCATGCTCTCTTCTTTACTACTGCTGAAGTCTGCAGCATTTCCTTACAGCTCAGTACCTAGAGCAATTTGGTCAGCTCAGAAAACAGCTCAGTCTGAACTTCTGCTCTCAGAACCCAGCTCTTGTCCTCCCTCCACAAACCTTACATGCTTGTACACTGTGCAACAGGCTGCTGCAGTTCCATTCCGTCATGTTAGGCCCAGGTTCAGTGCTCTGGTGTTAGTGCTGCTTGGTCCTGAGGATGCTATTATCTTTTTTTGTACTGGGCTTCAGAAAGCCAGGCCAACAGAGATGAAATATTTCATAACCCAGCCTTTCCCCTGCGATGACTGTCTTCTGTACCACCACTAATGCTTGACAAGAGATAAAGATGTTCAACAGAACTGGCCCCAATAGGGAGCCCTGGGGAACACTGCTTGTGACTGGCTGCCAATTGGATTTAGCTCCGGTTAGACTAGACTAGACTAGACTAGAATAAACCAGGTTGGAAGAGACCTTCGAGATCATTGTGTCCAACCCATCATCCAACACCATCCAATCATGCCAACCATGGCACCAAGCACCCCATCAAGTCTCCTAAATGCCTCCAGTGATGGTGACTCCACCACCTCCCTGGGCAGCACATTCCAATGGCAAATCACTCTTTCTGCGAAGAATTTCTTTCTAACATCCAGCCTAAACCTCCCCTGGCACAGCTTGAGACTGTGTCCTCTTGTTCTGGTGCTGGTTGCCTGGGAGAAGAGACCAGCCCCCACCTGGCTACAGCCTCCCTTCAGGTAGTTGTAGACAGCAAGAAGGTCTCCCCTGAGCCTCCTCTTCTCCAGGCTAAGCAACCCCAGCTCCCTCAGCCTCTCCTCATAGGGCTTGTGCTCCAAGCCCCTCCCCAGCTTTGTTGCCCTTCTCTGGACACCTTCCAGCAAGTCAACATCTTTCCTAAACTGAGGGGCCCAGAACTAGACACAGTACTCAAGGTGTGGCCTAACCAGTGATGAGTACAGGGGTAGAATGACCTCCCTGCTCCTGCTGGCCAGGATGCCACTGGCCTTCTTGACCACCTGGGCACACTGCTGGCTCATGTTCAGCCTACTATCAACCAGTACCCCCAGGTCCCTCTCTGCCTGGCTGCCCTCCAGCCACTCTGACCCCAGCCTGTAGCACTGCATGGGGTTGCTGTGGCCAATGTGTAGAACCCGGCACTTGGATGTGTGAAATCTCATGCTGTTGGACTCTGCCCATCTGCCCTATCTGGGACCAGCCACCCAGACAGTTTTTTACCCAACAAAGAGTGTCCAGGCCATGGGCAGCCAGTTTATAATAAAACCAAGCACCGTGAGAGCTCTCTGGGCTGTGAGCAAAAGATGGCACAGAGCAACACACAGCACCCATTAATTCCCAGCACAGCACCTCCCTGACCACCTCTTTGGAGGCTGAAGTGAAGGGCAGGGGAAGGTTTCAGCACCTCATCTGTGGCTGTCTTGAAAAAGGAGAAAGAACAAGCAGCAGCTGCATTTCTGGAGAGCTCTGCAGACTAGGCATCCCTAATGGCATCCAGCAACGCTTCCCTCGTCTGGTGAAGTCAGTGATGTAAGTTTCTCACCCAAAGGAATCAAGAGTGAGACTCTCTTCATGCTGAGGAGGAGATAGTGTCATTGTCTCTTGGAGGAGCCAAGCTCAAGCAGAACTCTCATGGATTCTTCCCGATGTAAACAGCGAAGGCTGTTTGCAGGCAAAGCGCTCAGCCCCCTCAGCAGAGAAGGGCCCAGCTTATGGTGCAGGGAGCAGTCTGCCCTGCTGCAGGCACTGCACTTACCAGAGTCTGCTGGTACTGGAACGCTTTGGGTCGAGAGGCATCCCCAGTCATGGCCCCAGATACAACGTCCTATGGAGCAGTGCTTGTCCAGGACAACGTCTTCCCCTCTGCTCTCAACAGTAAGGTCACACATTGAAACAGACACAAAGCTTCAGCTGAAATCCCACAGAGCACCCTGAAAGAGAAGGTTACTGGTGAGGGAAGGATAGAGAGGGAGTGTAACCAGAGACACCCTGCCCCTCCTGCTCAGCTTGTGCTTGGACACAGTAGCTGCTTCCTTTCCTTAGTGTCTCTCTGCTGGCCTGGCACCAGCACAGCTCAGTAGATGAGCAGGAGGTAAGGTTTCCCATCTCCTCTCTCAGGCAATATTGTTCTTCACTGTATTCAGAAGGGGTCACAGAAGGAACGGGGGCTATGACAAAGAGAAGTGAAGAGGATGGAAATACAGAGCCACCAAAATTAGAGACAAGAGAACCTGCACTTGAGCAAGGTGATTCCTACAACCTGTTGCACAGACAGCTTTGTGAAGTGCCAGCATTTGAGAAGCCAAGCTCTCCTAGCAGGCCTTTGAATACTATCCTTTATGTAACTTCCTTGGTGTCCCCAGCTGTAAGAGTTTTCTTTAGCACATGCCCATTATTGCCGATTCCCTGGCCACAATCTTTCACCACAAGGAAACAGCCTTCATGGACCTCCATTCATTGGCATTACCAACACCCAGTATATTTTTCATGCAGAACCATAGAATGGTTGATATTGGAAGAGACCTCTAGAGGTCCAACTCCTCTGCTGAAGCAGGGCCACCTAGAATCAGTTTCCTTAGGTCTCAGTTCCCTAAGACCACATCCAGATGGCTTCTGGACCCTGCTGTGTTTCAGTTGTGCCCACTGCCTCTTGTCCTGTCACTAGGCACCACTGAGAGGAGCCTGGCTCTGCCCTCTCTGTACCTTCTCTTCAGGTGTTTATATCCACTGAGAAGAGTCCCCCTGTAACTGCTACCTCCTCAGCTGAATCACAGCTGCTATCTGCTATATCCTGAGGCAGCAGCAAGTCCAGAAGTCTGTGGTCAGTGGAGCAGATAACAGGGCACAGGGCTTTCCACAGACGCTTGCTGGATGTTTGTTTTCTGTTGTCACCCAGAAAGATTTTCAGTCAGGGAAAATGACACATTCTGTGTCTTGGCAAAGACCCTTTGCCATGGGCAGGGACACCTTTCCCTAGACCAGACAGCTCAAAGCCCAGTCCAGCCTTGAACACTTCCAGGGAGGGGGCTTCCAAAACTTCTATGGGCAACCTGTCCCAGTGAACACTGGAACACTCCTCACCCCAAAAAAAGAAAACTCCTGACATGATTGTTCTTTCGGTTTTGAGCTACAATGTGAACCAATTACTACTGTCCTGCCAACCCTGCTGTTTAACTCATTCCTTAAACTATGCCAGTAGTTCCAAACTTGGTTCTCTGCAAATACCAACATCTTGTATACTTCATTGTCTGTACACTTTCTGCACAAGTAGATACTGGCAGTTCCTGCCAGATTTCCTGTAACAGAATTTGGTGATACTGAAAAAGCAATAGACTTGTTCAATAGGAGACAGGAAATCTCCTCGGTCTCATGGAAGAGACAGAGTGAAGAGAATCATAGAATGGTCTGGGTTGAAAGGCACCTTCAAAGGTCATCCAGTCCACCCCCTGCAGTCAGCAGGGACATCCTCCACTAGATCAGCTTGCTCAGAGCCTTGTTGAGCCTCACCTCGAATATCTCCAGGGATGGGGCCTCAACTCCCTCCCTGGGCAACCTGTTGCAGCGTTGCAGCAGCCTCATGGTGCAGAACTTGTTCCTAACATCCAATCTAAACCTGCTCTTTTCTCATTGTCCCTTGCCCTATTACTGCAGGTCTTGCAAACAGTCCCTCTACAGCCTTCTTGTAGCTCCCTTCAGCTACTGGAAGGCTGCTCTAAGGTCTCCTTGGAGCCTTCCTTCTCTTCTCTTCTCTTCTCTTCTCTTCTCTTCTCTTCTCTTCTCTTCTCTTCTCTTCTCTTCTCTTCTCTTCTCTTCTCTTCTCTTCTCTTCTCTTCTCTCTTCTCTTCTCTTCTCTTCTCTTCTCTTCTCTTCTCTTCTCTTCTCTTCTCTTCTCTTCTCTTCTCTTCTCTTCTCTTCTCTTCTCTTCTCTTCTCTTCTCTTCTCTTCTCTTCTCTTCTCTTCTCTTCTCTTCTCTTCTCTTCTCTCCAGGCTGAACAACCCCAGCTCCCTCAGCCTGTCCTTGTAGCAGAGGCGCACCAGTACCTCGATCATCTTTGTGGCCTCCTCTGGACCTGCTCCATCAGGTCTGTGTGCTTCCTGTGTTGAGGGCTCCAGAACTGGACACAGCACTGCAGGTGAGGTCTTGCCAGAGCAGAGAGGCAGAATCAACTCTCTTCATCTCTGGCCATGCTGCTTTTGATGCAGCCCAGGCTGTCAGTGGTCTTCTGGGCTGGAGGTGCCCACTGCTGGCTCATGTCCAGCTTCTCATCCACTAGAACTCCCTTTTTCTACAGGGCTGCTTTCACATGCAGAAAACATCCATTTCAAAGAGACTCCAAAGATCATCCAGTCCAACCTTTGACCAAGCACTGAAGGGTCAACACTAAACCATGTCCCTAAGCACCAGGTCCACATGCTGCTTAAACATCTGCAGGGACAGTGACTCCACCACTGCCCTGGGCAGACCACTTCAATGTCTGATACCTCTCTCTAGGAGGAAGTACCTCATAGCATCCAGCCTGAACCTTCTCTGGTGCAGCTTGAAACCATTTCCTCTGGTCCTGTCACTTGCTACCAAGAAGAGGCTGCCCCCTCCTTGCTCCCACCTCCCTTCAGGGCATTTTAGAGAACAATGCCTCCCCTCAGCCTCATCTACTTCAGACTGAACCACCCCAGCTTCCTCAGTACTTCCTTGTAGGCTTGATGATTCTGTCTCACATCTCCTAATGCCAACTTTTGGTTTAGTTCAAGTGTTAACAAAATTTACAAGCAGCCCATTCTAGTTGCAGCTAGCAAGTAGCAGGCAGAAGCATGCAAGTACAAAGGAGCCTCTGGGAGGTCCTACCTCAATAAACAATGCAGAATCCTCTCTCTAGAAGCTCCTTTTCTGCACAGAGCCACAACTCTCCAAATGGAAGAGACTGCACAGAATGATCAAAACAGGATTCTTTATTGTGACACTTCAAGTATACAAAAGGAAGGTATGGAAGTGGCAGTGATGATGCAGCTTGATGCAATCCTACAGAAATCCATGAGTGTGCTGTTCATTCAACAAACACATCTGTAAAACACTGCACCATGTCCAAGAGGGAGCACTCAGAAATTTGTACTCCAGAGAGGTACAACAGCCCCTGAACTGGTATCTCAGACTTCAGAGTAAGGCACCAATTGGCAAGGAGGATCCTTGTTGTCCATCATGTTGTGCTCAAGTTAAGTGCAAGATTCACGTCCAGGCTGCATCCCTGGCAGCTGAAGCAAAACACAGACTTCCTTTTTGCAGGCAGAACAGCAAAACCCCCACATGCCTCATTTCCCAGCCTCCCTCCACATCCCTTTGTGCTTCCTATTCATAAGTCTACCCTGAAGAGACATTTGTAAAGCCACACTTACATAAAAAGAGTAAGCCAGGATCTATGCCTGCTTCCTGATGCAAAATGGAGAAGGCTGAGACTCAAGTGAACGGCTGTAGGCCACATCTATCAGGATCTAGGCTCTACCAGAACATGAGAACACCACCCATCTCCCATGTCCCATGGGAGTAACTGCCACTGGACACAAGCAAGAGACAAGTTACAGCATGAAGAGACTGTAGACAATTTCCAGAAGTGATGAATGATGCCACAACATTTCTTAGAATGTCACTTTGCAAACAAGATTAGGTGGGAAACTGCTTCAAATGATCGTGGCTGAAGAGAGGAAATTGCCCAAACAGGGTAAGAACGTGAAACGCTCCCCTTGGGAAAGGAAAGAAACTGCAGGGATAAACAATTCAAGCACCACACCGAGACTGCAAAGAGCTGCCTTCAGCGACTTTGTTGATTCACCAGAAGAGACCTTTGCACAAGGCAGCTGTGCAGTGCAATTACAGACTCCTGAGAAGTTGGTGGAATCCCCATGTGACACAGGTGCCATGGCAGACACATTCCTCCAAAGGGGTATTCCAAGCGTTTGTTCACTCCTGGGACTCAAAGGAGCTAATCCAGAAAATCTAGATTCAAAACTCTGTCTGGGGAAGTTTAGGTAGGTTCATTTTTCTGTATGAGACGTTCTGCATCTGTGGGTGTTGTTGATAAGCTGGGATGTCCTGAAGTTCTCTTGGTAACTTGGCTACAGAAGGAACACACAGAAAACATAACTGAAGCGCTCAAGACAGCTTTCAGAGCATCAACCACCTTCCATTCTGAAGGGAAGGATTCTTCCTCACTGTGGAGCCCTTTACTACTGTGCACAAAAGCTGAGTGTTGTGCATGAGGACCCAGACAGAAAGTGTTAAAAATTTTACAATACCAGCATAAGGTAATTTTCCTTTAAGATAGGTTTAAAAACCCAGCAACTGTATGGTCTGTTCCCCTTTTCACATTCACTTCACTTACAAATGTCCTTCCAAAGGCTCTTCCCACTTCTTCCTAGTTCCAGTGGTGATCCTCTTTCCCTCAATTCCCATGCACAGGGAGTAAGTCAGGGTATTGGGATTTTAAACTGAACTGCGTCAGGTTACAAAGAGAGTGCCAGCTGGTTTTAGAGAAAGCCATGGAGAGGTGGCCTGGCCAGATGCAAGGCATTCCTGGTTTGACATCTGATGGAACAGCCCGTGGACATCCACACAGAGTTCAGCTTTGGCAGTATCCCTCTTCCAACAGAGCTGGCAGGGCTATTTCCCTGGCACATAGCCGGGAAACAGGTAAAGGTTGTGGCAGAGCGTGCTGCAATATTCTGACATTTCCTTGCAGCGGTGAAATTCTGTGCCTGGGGCATAACCTTCCCGCTGCTTGATTCGCCGGTTCACCTGGGTGTGAGAGCACGAGAAATGAAAGTACTGTGAGGATTCAGAAAGCAGGAGTAAGAAAACTGTCATCCTAAGGGACTTTTCCAACCGAAGCCATTCTGTGATTCTATTTGATATGTTCAGGGAATGAACCAGTCTCAAAACCCCTCTACTGCTGCAGAAGAGAAGGGATTCTTGGCAAGCCAGATTCGTTCTTCTCATAACTTCACCGTGCAGCTGCACAGCTGGAATGGAAGGAGGTACAGAAAGGGCTTTTGTACTTTGGCTCAACTGCAGCAGAACTGCTTATAAATATATAGAAATGGGGCAAGAAGTACTGATTGTGCTACATGTGAGGCAAGAGCAACTGCTCTACTTGGAATCCGAGGCACTGAAAGGCACTTCAGAAAGAAGCGTGGGAGAGGAAAGACCTCCCAGGTTAGTTACCTTTACCAACATGTCAGCCACGTGAGTGTCTCGAGAGTCCTCTGCAAACACGGCTGTGAGTGCCTCCACATACCAGGACCCACGCTTTGTGTTCCGCATGGCGGCTGTGCCTGGGAAAGAGGCGTGCAAGGTGAAGCTTCCAGGGAACACGCAGACAGCACCTCCCTAAGCCCTGAAGTAGGGCCTCTCCCCAGTACCTTTCAGACAAGCATATCCACAAATCATGTCAGAGCACGTGGGCAGCCGCAGCTTGGGGTTCTCTTCCTTGTTGGCATCAGCCTGCTCACAGCCTGGGCAACTGGACCACTCCTTCCCATCTCTCTGATCCACACCCCGGTCTGTCTCATCTGGGTCAGGGGGGAGAGGGGCAATAAAGGAAGAGGGGGAGGGAGGGTAGAAGAAAATAAACACAGAAAAGAGAAATTGTTCTGAATTACTGGATGCACTTTTCCTGTACTTCCTCTGTTTCTGGGCTCTGGTCAGCAATGCCACAGCTGCTGTCAAGCAGAAGGCTTTTGCATGAACTTTAAGCTTCTTCAGATGCTTTTTAGAACTCATCTGAATGTTCCTCTGTAGACTCCTGCAGCAACTGCTGAACCTGCTCAGCCTAACCACTGCTAGTCTGCATGAGGCTCTGAGCAATCTGATCTAGTGTGATGTGTCCCTGCCCATGGCAGGGGTTGGAACTAGATGATCTTTGAGATCCCTTCCAACACTGACAATTCTGTGATTCCCACCTTCCATTCATATGCAGATCATGGGATAACCAAAAAGCAGCTTCTGACAGCTCCTGACCATGCATTAAACAATGTAATGCAAAGCCCTAGAAGTTTTTCCACTTTTAGCAACCTTAGAAATGTCCCAAACTGCTCAGTCTAGTTTCCAATGCCAACTCCTCCTTACTGCAGAAATCCCATGAGAACTGCAATTTTAGTTGCTAAGGTCTACCTCCAAGACATCAAGAAAACAAAGACCAGGAATCTCACCTAGTCCTAAATGCTGACCATAGCATCACTTGTTTCAATCAAAAGCAAAAACTGTGTAATAGGAACATTCAAAACAATTTCACCACAAACATGAGAGAGAGACTTCCAGTACATGGAGACTGCTTTAAGTCTTGGAGAGCATTTCATGTCCTTCCCGGGACTCATTAGTCTGTGCTATATGACAGGTGTGGATATCCTCAGCTGGTTGTTCACACAGAATCATAGAATGGTTTGGGTTGGAAAAGCCCTTTCAGATCATCCAGTCCACCCCTTCTCTAACTCTGCCAAGGCTGTTGCTAAACCATGTCCCTCAGCACCATATCTCTGCCTCTTCAAACACCTTCAGGCATGGGGATTCAACCACCTCCCTGGGCAGCCTCTTCCAGTGCCTGAAAACCTTTCCAATGGAGAAGCTTCTTCTATTATCCAATCCAAGCCTCCCCTGGGACAACTTAAAGCCATATCCTCTCATCCTCTCACTTGTTACTAGGGAGAAGAGACCAACTGCCACCTCACTACAACCTCCCTTCAGATAGTGGTAAGGACTGAGGTCTCCCCTCAGCCTCCTTTTCTCCAGGCTGATCAACCTAAGTGCCCTCAGCTGCTTCTCACAAGACCTGAGCTCCAGACTTGGTTGTTCTTCTCTGGACCCAATCCAACACCTGAATGTCCTTCTTGTAGTGAGGGCCCCAAAACTGAACCCAGTACTCAAGGTGTCACCTCACCAGTGCTGAGTACAGGGGAACAATCACTTCCCTGGTCATGCTGCTTCTCAAGGCCAGGATGCTGTTGGTAGAGTTTCCATTGTAATCTGGATTAACTGTTCAGTGGCAATAACTTCAAAAGTACAGCTCTGTTGTATGAAAAATGACATTTCACAGCTTCTCTAGATAGTTTTGCCCTTCTGTTGTGTAAGATGAGCATCCACTATCCCACCTACTTCTAACAGCATGTCTCAAATTCTAGTTTGAGAAGGCATAAGCACCCATTTCAGAGGCCTTCCTGTTCTGATGTGCCTCTGTTTTTTTTGTTGCTAGCTCATGCTCAAGAAATGCATTGAGATTTGTAAGCCTTTGACAGGCAGTGGCACAGGTGGCATTTCATAGCTACACAGAGGAAATGGCTGGTTCCTAAGTCAGCAGCATTGCTCTCTACATCCAACATGACAGCAGCATTGGGTATGGCTGTCTGACAAGTTAGACACAGACTGTCATAAAGGTTCCATAGCTCAGAATGTCATGGTTACTCCAAGTTCCTTCACAGAAGCAGAAAATCATTAGGCTGAAAAAGACCTTTAAGCTCTTTGAGTCCAACTGTAGCCTACCTACCATGACCACTAAACCATATCCTAAGGCACCACATCTACAACTTCTTGCACACCTCCAGGATGGTGACTCCATCACCTCCCTGAGCAGCCTGTTTCAACCCCTCATCACTCTCTCAGTGAAGTTTTTCCTAATGTCCAACCTAAACCTCCCCTGGCACAACTCAAACCCATTTCCTCTCGTCCTGTCACTGGTTACTCGAGAGAGGAATCCAACACCAGCCTCACTCCAACCTCCTTTCAGGTTTCATCATCTCTTTAAGGTTGCAATGAAAGTGTTTCCATTTTTAACCGCTTTCTTTTTTCATGCCTTTCATCAAACTAATAGGAAAGCCAAGCCTGATCTGTTGATGGGAACAGACTCATTACAGTAATTATAGAGTCAAACAAACCTAATTACCAAATTCTGGCTTGTTACACTCATTCCACACTGTTCTGACTCTGTATATTCACAGTGTCTACAGTTTCAATGACCTAAGCAAAGCAATCACATTCAATCCCTACTGCAAACATGCAGCTTACAATATTCCAAATGCTTAGAAGAATCAAATGTTGTATTTTTGAATGCCAAAAATCTTCATGCAGACTTTAGCTTTTTCTCTGTACTGGGATTAAACACAAACTGGTAACAGGTGAAATCCAGTAAGGCCAAGGATAGTCTGGCATCTGGAAAAGAACAACCCCATGGACCTAGATAGGTTAGGGACTGACCAGTTGGAGAGCAGCTCTGGGGAAAGGGACCTTGGGGTCCTGGTGGACAGACGGATGCCTTTGAGCCAGCAATGTGCCCTGGTGGCCAAGAAGGCCAAGGGCATCCTGGGGTGGATTAGAAGGGCTGTGGTGAGTAGGTTGAGAGAGGTTCTCCTCCTCCTCTACCCTACCCTGGTGAGGCCACATCCGGAATATTGTGTCCAGTTCTGGGCCCCTCAGGTCAAGAAGGATCTCATGAAATTGCTTGAGAGAGTCCAGCAGAGCCACAGAGATGCTGAAGGCAGTGGAACATCTCCCTGCTGAGGAAAGGCTGAGGGAGCTGGGGCTCTTTAGCCTGGAGCAGAGAAGCCTGAGGGGTGACCTCATTCATGTTGATAAAGATGTGAAGGGCAGTTGGGGAGGATGGAGCCAGGCTCTGCTCAGGGATGTCCAATGACAGGACAAGGGGCAACAGATCTAAGCTGGAGCAGCTTTATGTTCCACGTGAACATAAAGAGTAGGTTGTTCCCTGTGAGGGTGCCAGAGCCCTGGAGCAGGCTGCCCAGAGAGGTTGTGGAGTCTCCTTCCCTGGAGACATTCCAAACCCACCTGTGTTCCTGTGTGACCTGCCCTAGGTGATGCTGCTCTGGCAGGGGGTTGGACTGCATGATCTCCAACCCCTACCATTCTGTGGTTCTGTGAATGAAACATCCTCTTTGCTAGAGGACAATCTATGAAGCTCTGCTAAAACTAAAAAAGAAGGGAAAGAACTGCAGGGAACAAGGGAAAAGAAAGAAAAAAAAATCACACACACTGGGAAAAACTCTACCAAAGAGAACCCCCAAAGCTCTGAAAGCCAGAATTTCTCTTTGCAGTATCTGTAGAGTCACAGAGATCTCAGAAACAGTCCAAAACTTTGATAGAAAAACCTGGTCCTTAGTAGATGTGAAAGGAAGTTAATTCAGATGTGTGGTTAGCTACAAAAGGAGGGAAAAGAGACAGCAGAATTACATATGAAAAATGGAACAGAAAGGGTGGAAAAAAGAACAAGTCAGTGAGGATGAAGACAAGAATTCTGTACAGGGGTAAGAATTCTACAACAGCAAGTGGGAAGAGTGTAAGGGAAGGATACTGAGGTGCTGAAGTAGACCCAGAAAAGGACAACCAAGCTGATGAAGGGTCTGCAGAACAGGACTCATGAAGAATGGCTGAGGGAACGGGTTGCTCTGCAAGGAGAAAAGGAGGCTGAGGGGAGATCTTCTCACTCCTTACAACTCCCTGAAAGGAGGTTGGAACAAGGTGGGTGTTGGTCTCATCTTTCTAGTAACAAGTCATGGGATAAGAAGAAATGGTCTAAAGGTGAACCAGAGGAGGTTTAGGCTGGATATTAGAAGAAACTTCTTGACTGAAAGGGTTCTCAACCACTGGAAGAGGCCCCTCAGGGAAGTGGCTGAATCCCCATGCCTGGAAGTGTTTAAAAGAGGCAGAGATGTGGAGCTGAGGGACATGGGTTAGCACCAGATCTGATAGAGAATGGCTGGACTTGATGATCTTAAAAGGTCTTTTTCAACCAAAATGATTCTGTGATTCCATGAGAGGTCAGTTGAAGATTGAAAACTGACAGCACAATGAAAAAACAAATAAATACACAAATAGATACAAAGACTTGGTGTTAACTTTGAAAGTTCAAGAGGCAACACACAAGACACAAAACATCCATGGTCAGGAGAAAGACAGGACCTCAAGCAAGACTCCCTGTGCACAGGACTGCTAGTGCAGTACCTCATGCTGTGCTGCAAGGGGATGCATCACATGCCCCACTCCCACTGCTGCAGGCACAGCAACAGAAAACCTCAGCACGGGAATGGGATCTGACAGGGCTTCATGTCACTGTGGTGCTCTGGGGGCTGCAAGTCAATGCACACACCTCACACAGAGCAAGGGACACTTACAGAGCAACAGATGCAGTGGCAGCAGCAGGGCAGGAGGTGAGTGTGGGTCCCACTTACACCTGAGAGAAGCAAAGAGGAGAGTTGACAGCGAGTTGAAGGTGTGGGTGTGTGTGTGTGTGAGCTGGGCCTCAATGGCATGCCAGACATGGGGCCTTCAGCACCTGGGCACTCACCTCCCCGGCAGGCCTGGATGAAGAACATCTTGGGCTTGTTCTGCAGATCTGGACAGTTTGCGTTGTCGAAGAGCCGGAAAGCCTCCTGCAGCTGAGAAACACGAGAAATACAAGTCAGTGCAGTGAGCCAAACCTGGGCTCACCTTGCTTCCCTGTGTTTTAGTACCTCACCATTCCTGCTATTTTCTCTTTTAGCTCCAAATCACCATGTGATGAACACATCCCTCTCTCCCAGCTCCTGCTGACTTTAGCTCATGCGATCTATCTAATCCTTGTGCAGCAAGAGAGAACAAAGTCATTTGCCCTACTTGCCCCATTTCTGTGCCATTATCTTACAGACCTCTCACAGGCAACATCCTGACCCTTTCTTCCCGCAAGCTCTCATTTTCTCTTTAATAGATCAATCAATCAACCTCAGTCTCTCATTATTTCAATTTTTAGTTCCCCTCTGCCCCTTTTGTTGTTACTTTCCAGATGATAACCTACCCCACCACCTGAGGACCCAGCAATATACCTGCAGCAGTTTACCATCACTGCCATAAACAGCCCCCTCCACACCATGGGAGAGTAAAGCTACAATGCAGGAATCCACACCCTGATGATCTGGCAGCTTAGAGAAGCTCTCCAATGTGTTCTGCATCTCCTGGAAGAGAGAAAAAAAAAAAATTTACAAGTGCTTTAATGCTTTCTAGATTTACAAAGGGAAACTGGGTCAGCATACAGGGAAATACGATTCTATGAAACCCACAAACGGTCCTCTTGTTATGAAGCAAACCCAGGACAAAAGACATGGTCCATAAAGAAACCTCAGCAAGCTGCTCTTGTTTTATGGAACCTTGCATCTAAAGCATAACACTGTGAGAGAGGAATGACTTCAGGCAAGGAGGCCATGCAGCCAGTATCTGAGTCGGTACATGTGGATTTAACATAGAATCACAGAATTATTAACATAGAATCACAGAATTATTTAAGTTGGAAAAGACTTCTGGGATCATTGAGCCCAACCTTCAACCCAATACCACCATGGCCATTAAACCACGTTCCCAAGGGCTATGGCCACACGTGTCTCAAACACCTCCAGGGATGGTGACTCCACCACCTCCCTGGGCAGCCTGTTCCAGTGCCTGACCACTCTCTCAGTAAAGACGATCTGCTCCATGACCTTCCCCAGCACCAAGGTCAGACTGACAGGGCTGTAGTGCCCTGGGTCCTCCTTGAGTCCCTTCTCGTAGATGGGTATCACATTGTCCAGTCTCCATCCAGCTGGGACCTCCCCAATGAACCAGGGCTGCTGGGAAATGAGGGCAAGTAGCCTGGTGACCACGTCCAGCAGCTCCCTCAGGTGTTTGCCATCAGACCCCATAGACTTGTGTGCATGTAAGTGGTGCAGCAGGTCACTGACCATCTCCTCTTGGACTATGGGGGCTTCATTCTGGTCCCCATCCCTATCTTCCAGCTCAGGGGTTGGGTATCCAGGTAACAATCGGTCCTGCTACTAAAGACTGAGGCAAATAAGGCATCGAGTCCCTCAGCCTTTCACTCATCCTTGACCACTGCTCCCCCTGCATCCAACAAAGGCCAGAGACTCTCCTCAGTCCTCCTTCTGTTGCTGATGTCTTTGTAGCAGCATTTCCTGTTCTCTTTAACACCTGAAGCCAGATTAATTTCCAGTTGGGATTTGGCCCTTCTCATTTCCTCCCTGCAGAGTCTCATGACAATCTTATGGTCCTCCTGAGAGCCCTGCTCCTTCTTCCAACAACCACAGACTCTTCTTTTCTCCCTAAGCAGCAACCAAACCTCTCTGTTCAGCCATGCTCTTTCTTCCCCACTGACTCAGCTTTCAGTACATGGGGACAGCCTGTTCCTGCAGCTTTAAGACTTCCCTCTTGAACAGTGTCCATCCTTGCTGCATTCCCTGGCCCCTCAGGGCTGCATCCCAAGGAGTTCTGTTGACCAGTCTCTGAAACAGGCCAAAGTCTGCCTGCTGGCATCCCAGGTGTCAGTCCTGCTGACCCTCCTCTTTACTTCAGCAACTGACAACTGTGGCATGTGATGATTGCTGTGCCAAAGAGCGCCCCAAACCATTACATCACCCACAAGTCGTTCTGTGCTGGCAAACAGCAGGTTCAGCAGGGAGCCTGCCCCACCAGCTCACTCATCAGCTGTGCCAGGAAGTTCTCCTCCACACACTCTAGGAACCTCCAGGCCTGCTCCCTCTTTGCTACGTTGTACTTCCAGCAGCCATCACAGAAGCTGAAGTCCCCCAAGAGAACAAGGGCCAGCAATCGCAAGACTTCTGCCAGAGATCTACAGAGTATTTTCCCCTTCTCTTTGTCCTGGTTGTGCGGTCCACAGCAGACTCCTATCACAGTATCTGCTGCCCTGGCCTTCCATCCATAAACACTCAACCATATCATCACCATCATTAAGCTCAACACAATGAAACCACTGCCCGAGATACAGGGCATAGAGGAGAAACCAGCTGGTACTTTACAGAGGTGTTACAGTGACACCTGAGTCTGACTGGGACACTGGAGCAACTTCACAGCTAGATACTCTGGCCCTTCAGGCGTTCCAACACTGGTGATCCAAACACAACAGTTTGGAGTAGAAAACGTCAGGAACTCTGACAACATGGCAGGGGCCAAAGTCTGTGATAATGCTGCAGAAGCTGCCCTCTGGAACAGAGTACTCCAAGAGATCCTGTAGCACTTGGCTTCACAGGGACTGTGAAGGAGTAAGAACAAATGAGGCTGGAGAAGGCACTGACTGCATTTGTGGGGAAAAAAGAGGGGCTTGATTCATTCAGTCAGGGAACATTACCAATTTTCTTAAGCGAAGCACAGCCACTTCTCTAGCAAAGCTAAGACTGAAGGAGTGGAACTCAGCTGCACAGATATTGGAAGACTGATAAATAGGCTGCCAACGAACTCCATCAGTAAAAGGACATGAAAACATCACTTGCACCTGCAGAGACTAGGCCATGTATTTGCAAAGTTTAACTTTCAGGGTAATGGAACACTGGGAAAGTCTACCTAGAATAAAGTGGAGACTTTATCAATGTGTAGTTTTACCAGAAATGCTGGGTATGCTCTGGACACAGTCTCAAGCTGTGCCAGGGGAAGTTTAGGCTTGAGGTGAGGAGAAAGCTCTTCACAGAGAGAGTTGTTAGCCATTGGAATGTGCTGCCCAGAGAGGTAGTGGAGTCCCCATCCCTGGAGGTGTTCAAGAGGGGACTGGATGTGGCACTTGGTGCCATGGTTTAGTAGTCATGAGGTGTTGGGTGACAGGTTGGACTTGATGATCTTTGAGGTCTTTTCCAACCTTATTGATTCTATGACATTCTTGTTCCCCGCACTACACTCAGACTACAGAAGGACCACTTGTGATCCCCTCTGATCCTACTTTCCATTTTAAGTCCTTCCTCTTCCAAGCTTCTGCATGCTTGTTGGTCTGTGAACAGACAGCATCGCTTTGAACCTTATTTTCTACCCCTAAGTGACCGTCCACAGATTCCTGTTCAAGGGAATCTCCTGAGACATTGACGTTAACCTTTACACACTCCCACCCATACTGACTGTGAAGTGCTGGGATCCATGCCTCTTACCTGTGCAGTCTGATCATGACAGACTGTCACTTGATAGCCAAGGTGCTTGAAAAGCACCTGCAGGGAAGTACAGTCCACATCCCCCCGGCACGGTACTCCAGCTCCTTCTCACTGCTGAAGTGCACGTTGCTGATGATAAGTGCTAGGCCTCGGGGCTCCGATACCAGCTTGTATGCCTGGGGAGACGATTTCAAACGGATACATTTAGAGTACACCAGGAAATAGTGTCAAGTGTAGAACAGCAATCCCTGCACACCAAATCACTGTCCTGTCCAGGATGCATTGACTGCCAAGGCACAAAACCACTAGAGGTCAAATCTCTGAAGTTTGCTTTTTTTAAACCAAAAAACCCCAACACAACAAATATTTGTATTCCAAAGAGTCCCAAAGACAATTCTTCAAGTCTCCACAAGTCATGACTCTACAGCGCTGTTACTAAGATGTTACACTAGCTTGTTGTCTTGTCTTCTCATTTTAACAAACACAGCTTTTCCATTTCAAACTGGGAATTGGTTTTGCTAACTTTTTCCCCCTTCCCTATCCTCATGCCAGCACGGCCCCATCCGTTTCCATCATCCCCATCAAAGGCCTTTGGACAACACCAGTAAAAGTTACCCAACATTTCTGGGAGCAGGTAATAGCTGGGAGCAGTACAATACAATGTGAGGGCAACTGTAATAGCAGAGGCTGTTGGTCAGTGGTCCTGGAAGTCATGTGGCTGGCAAAAAAGATTAAGAGGAAAAGAGCTAAAATTTAGAGGGGTGTCTTCAAATGAAGTTCCCTCTCTGCCTCTCCCACTCTAACAACAACAAATCAATAGCCAATCAGCTACTGTAAACTGGAAGTAGAATTGAATACCAAAGGAACACATCAGGTAAGGTGCATCCAGGCACAGACATGGTAGGAGCCAAGCCAAGCTCACACATCACTGCCCAATTAGGCCTCTCCAACAGTTAAAACCCACTATAATAATTCCTTCTGCTGTACACAGAACCTGTGACCCAAGTGTTACCACCTTGTGTAACCCTAGAGAAGTGCATGCTCCATTCTATGCAATTATTTAGTTTCTTCCCTGAAGCCCACCTCACCAGTCTCTGCTTTGCAAACAAAACAAAGAGCAACCAGACTTCACCTGCTGCAGGAGAAAGTCAAGGTGTTCTAAGCAGTACTACCCAGCACAGAAGCCTAAGCTGGTTCTTGAGCCTAAAGAGAAATCTTTCAGGTACAGTTTGGAATGAAAAGGACCAAGACTGTGACTAGTACTTGAACACAGCTGTAAGTGCCTTAAGTGTCATTTGCAGGTGTGTCACCAGACAGGAGATGAGGATGCCTATCAAGAACTAGGAAACAGTAATGCTGACAGCTTACACAGAGCAACAGAACGGATAGCACTGTACAAAGTTCTTCATGAACAAGAACCAGAGGCACACATTTCTGTAGAGTTACACAAGTTCTGAGAGTGTCCTGACACTTGTGAATAAGAACTACAAACCCAACAAGACTTGGCAGACCTTGTAGTTCCACAACCACCACAATGACCCATGTGTTCACTTTACATATCCAAACACCTCAAATCTTCTCCATCTTAAGGAAAATTTTCTGTCAACTACTTACCAAGTGCTGATGATCCTTATAAAATTCAGGAGTGCAGTACTTCACTGGAGGAACTGAGGGATCACCTCCATCATTCAAGGAACATTCCAGTTGTTCTGTGCACAGCAAACACATCAATAACAGAAATTTTAATTTACAAAGCCTCTGCAGCTAGCCAGTAATTGCAAGTGCTGAACACTATGGTTTTAGGCATATTCCTGTATTGTCCTTTTCAGATCTCCAAGAATTTTACTTGATCAGGAACTGGAGACACACACCAAAACACAGCAGAAAAAAAAAACCACACCAAAAAAGTACAGGAATGGGATAGTTTTCTTCTTTTTGTATCATTTTAATTGGCAACTATTTTTTTTTCTTATATGCCTTATCCAAGACCTGGAAAATGTGGGGAGAGGCTGAATGAAATCCAACAAGGTCAAGTGTAGAGCCTGGCATCTGGAAAAGAACAACCCCATGGACCTGGACATCTTGGGGACTAACCTGCTGGAGAACAGCTCTGGGGAAAGGGACCTTGGGGTCCTGCTGGACAGAAGGATGCCCATGAACTAGCAATGCACCCTGATGGCCAAGGGCAAAGGCATCCTGGGGTGGATAAGAAAGGCTGTGGTGAGCAGGTTGAGAGAGGTTCTCCTCCCCCTCTACTCTGCCCTGGTGAGGCCACACCTGCAATATTGTGTCCAGTTCTGGGCCCCTCAGGTCAAGAAGGATCTCAGGAAATTGCTTGAAAGGGTCCAGCACAGAGCCACAAAGACACTGAAGGCATCTCGCTAGTGTTCTTTGACACTAGAGAGAGCTGCCAGAAGCCAGCACAGACAAAGTTGTGGTTAAGGATCATGAGGATTTTAAACATTACCAGAGGCAACATAAAAAACTAGCAAGGAGATTTATTCCAGCAATGCTTGCTAGCCTTCAATGCTTGCTAAAGAAAAGCTGGTTTGATGCACTCCACAGAAGCTACAGCAATCTGTGCTGGGCCCATGGAACATAAATATGGCCTTGTCTTTTGCCAAGAAAGAAGACAAAGTTAAGAAATACTGCCCCAAATCAGAGTCTTTTCACAGCTCTAGTTATATTAAACTCTTTCATTATAAACCTTAAAGAAAGTCTTTGAAAAATCTACAATTTTACTGACAGGTGCTGTTTAAGCAACAAAGGCTCCTGTGAGAATAAATGAAGCTGACTAAGGCTGACTGGGTTTTCTTGTCCAGTCTGCTATTTCACTTTCATTTTCTAGCCTAACAGAATGACAGTCAGGAATTATCATTCCTGTGACAAGCTTATTGCTAGAATTAAGGGGATAGTAAGGAATTAGAGGCAGCCAGCCAGCTAACCAAGTGCTCATGCTGTCCCGTGTGACTCACCGATCCAGCGCGGCCTCTTCGAATGGCACGACTCACTGGCAGGGAAGGGAAGGTCTGACCCGTAACAGTGTTCAATCTACAAGACATTCAAGACACCCGTGAAAAAGAGTAGCATAAACCAGCTGTTATTTTCTCTATGGTGCAGACCTGTAGGTATCATGGAATAAGGCACCTGCTTTTGCAAACACCTATTTAAAACAGCACTGTCATGGTTCACATGCAAATGAAACCTCAGGACAAGACAGCAGCAGGCCTTTTTGTCAATGCCAAGTTCCTTTCCTTCTTTGATCATCTGGCATCAGTTGGGAAACTTTATGCTGAGCTCATCATATCCTTATTTTTCCCAGAAACTGCTCTGTCCAGTGATTCCTATCTTTTTGTTTGCTTTCAAGATTTCATTGTATGGTAAAGCATGACTGAAAAAGGTAGTCTAACAAATACTACATTTTAATAAGGAACATCCCTCTTCACAAACATCTGCTCTTCCTTCTTTGTGTATAAGATGTTTACTGTGATCTTCCATCCTCATCAATGCATTGAGAATACTGAATCTTTGCTAAACTCTTCCTTTGGTCCAATGCTAACAACTGCAGAGACTGAAAAGCTGAATAGAAAAACAACAAAAAAAGGAAGGTGCTTCTCAACAAACAGGACTATCTTGAAATAGCTTTCTACTTATTATTGAACACTAGATGAAAATAGTTCAGAGAAAATACTTTCTTTGCAGCTTTTGGGTTCTTGATGACACATTCATGAAGAACATGTTGGATATAAAAATGTCCAAAAGCTCATTAAGGAGATGTGCAAAGTGCTGCAGCTGGGGAGGAGCAAGCACATGCACCAATTTAGGTTGGGGCCCACCCAGCTGGAAAGCAGCTGGGCAGAAAATGGCCTGGGGGGCCTGAAGGACACCAAGTTAAACAGGACCTATCAAGGTGCCCTTGCCACAAAGGATGCCATATCCTGGGCTGTGTTAGGAGGAATGTTACCTGCAGAACAGATCTAGGGAGATGATCCTTCTTCCCTACAGCTCTGGCAAGGCTGTACCTGGAGGCCTGTGTCCAGATACAGACACACTAGAGAGAGTCTAACAGCCCACAAAGATGGTGAAGGGACTGAAGCAACTCACATATGAGGAAAAGCTGAGACAGCTGGGACTGTTCAGCCTGGAGAAGAAAAAAGGCTCCAGGGGATCTTGCCAGTATAAACACCTGCAGAGAGGGTGCAAAGAGGAGAGAACCAGGCTCTTTCAGTGGTGCCCAGTTACATGGCAAACTGAAACACACATATTTCCTCTTAACATCAGGACACTTTATTACTGTGAGTGACAGAGCACTGGAGGAGGTTGCCTAGAGAGCCTGTGGAGTCTCCATCCTTGGAGATATTAAAAAGCCACATCCAGGTGGCTTCTAGGCAGCCTGCTTAAGATGACACTGCTTGAGCAGGGGGTTAACCTTTACCACCTTGAAAACCTCTGTGAAAATGATCATCTTACGAAACTCCTTCCCCTCTGCTTTTTACTAAGGCTAGCACACTTCCATTTCCAATGAAACCTTATCCTGTGTGAACACGTTTGGGTTTTCCCATTTGAATAAGATCACCTTGTGACCCAAATGCAATCTCAAATGCAGTCCATCCATAGGAGTTTTTAAAAACTCTTGTACCCTTACAATCCCATGGCTCAGGCTGGATAACGTCCTCAGGATCACTGCCTCCAGATGCTGCTGCTTGGTTTCTCGCAGAGCTTCACAGAAGGCTGAGAAGGCATTGGGGCCTCTCTTGGGCAGCAAATTGAGGAATTCTGTGTTCTGGCTGAAGCTCCCAGACTTGGCCTGCATCCAAGGGAAAAAAACAAAACACAAAACCCACACTCAAAGTAACACCTTAACACAATTCATTTTCAATGAATCTTCAGAACAACTAATTTTGTTTTACTTCATGTAAATGTTTCAGGACCCCCCTTAGCTGTGCTAGACCCATTTTTATAGCTTTTCCTAGCTGTTTTCACTCCCATTCCTCTGCTCCTGTTAGCTCAAGGGGAGAGTACAGAACAACAGGGCAAGCAAACGATTCATACATCAGCATACAGAGTAATGTACCCTCTCTCTAAACCTTTACTTCCAGCTACTGTTGAAACAGTTTCTATTTTCCTTCAATGAATATGTGAAGTCCAGAACATTCTTCTACTGCTGCCAATAGTTAATGGTCTCACACAAACCCCTCAGGAAGTGTTAAGTAAAAGCCATTTCTGAAAAGATTCTACATACACAGACTGTAACATGTAGACCAACAGATTAATATATAGCAGCACTACATGAGAAAAGGCAACAATAAAAAATGTCATTTAGGCACCTGTAAGGCATTCTCAAAAAGTTCTAATGGCTAGACTATCAGCTGGGCATCTGCCAACAAATTACATCATTTACACAGTAACAGCCTTCCCTGTGGAACTAAAACACAGCAAAACAGCTCATGCTAAAATATCTGGTATCCAAATTAATGCCACTGAATTAATCCTATAGTTCTTTAATTTCTACTAAGAGGCCAACACTACACATTCAGTCACAGGAAAAATCAGAAAAAAAGTCTCGAGCCACACGTGTAAAGCTTTGCTAGCAAAAGATTTCACATCATCTCTTGGTGTTAGAAGAAGAGAGGTGATGCTGCCAAGAAGGCATTAATGCAGTGGGTTTTGGACTTCATCTGAACAAATGCTGTTTCCACTGTCACACTTAATTTCCACTGTCATTTTTGCTCTGTGCTTGAAATCCCTTTCTTCTCAGCCTTCACCTAGCTAATGACACAGACACCAGCTTCACTACATAGTAAACACATTTTTCCCCTTTATGCTTCCTTGAAAGTGGCTATAATTGAAACAAATCTGATTCTTTAGTATCTTTTTGAACGATCCAATTCAAATTAATGCCTCTGGGTTCCTACTTGCTGTCTCCATTTTAAACACCAGAGGAATCTGCTCCCATTTATTAATTCCTCTCCAGCATACACCTACAAACTCTTTACTCATCCTTCACATTCCTTGCGAGCTCTTCACACAGATTAACCACCTTTGTCTTCAGCAGCTCGTCCTGTAATATCCTCCCCTTCCACCTTCTTCTTAGTTGTGGTAAAGTTTCAGTACTGGCTTAGCACCTCACACTTGAGATTTCATCCTCCCCTATTTCCAGAACCATTTTTTTATTCCTCTGTTTAGTTTAAATCACACCAACATGAACAGTAAAACTGTTGTGTTTTTAACATAGACCTTCAAAGTTATCCGTTATGAAACACAGCTTCAAACAGAACTATTTATCCAGATCTTGATTTCCTGGATTCCTGGAGCAGTAGGTGAATGTACAGAACCAGTCAGAGACAGTATCCAGGAAAATCTACCCTCCATCACCAGACACAAAGGTGTTTGCCTCCTGCTTTCACTAAGGTTCACGATTAGCATCACAATCAAGAACAGGCAACCTACAGCACTCCCAAGACCTTTGTGCAAATCTGAGCCAGAGAGTGGAAGACTGCTGCAAATTCACAGACCTCCTACAGAAAAATGAAAGGTAAGACAAAGTGGGTTTGACTCCAGTTATTTTTTCATGCACTTTACTTTTTGTTCTCTATAGCACTGGTATGATTAGAACAATTCTGCAAACATTCCTTTCATATCTGCCCTTCTAGTACAACACATTTCTCAGTACTGCTGGTCCAGTTCTGAATGCTTTTGTCCTAACCTCTGTCAGACATCTATTTTGTGCTGCAATTTCCAGATTCATGCCCTGTAATGGTAGCTCAAGTCACACTGATCTCTGGATCAGGCTGTTATTGCTATTTGTATATATTAAGCTCCTATTTCTGCAATTTACGTTGCACTAGGCCCTGCAGATAATCCTTTCTTCCGGTAGCTCTTCTTATGACAGGCCCACCAACCCTATCAAGGGACTAAGAAGTTCCCATTTTCTTTCCCGTTTACTTTCTCTCTGAAGACCTGTCCTTTATCCTGCAGAGTTTTCAGCACATTACCACAGCTCTGAGAGCAATGCCAAGCTATTCCAGTTGTTTTCATAGTACCTACTGCCTGCAAACAGCACTTCTCATCTGAGAATCTTGGATCATGCCAGGTTCTTCAGGCAGCTTACAAGAACACATATAAGTACAAATTCTTTAAGTGAAAGGTGCCACAACAAGCTGGCTTATAATACATTCTTTTACTTACTTCCACAGTATTCTTCTGGAAACAGCTATTGCTCCTACTTCTACGAATTGAAAAAGAAAGGCACAAAATCGTAACAAAGGACCGGCAGATGCCACCCGACTCACAAAACACAACCTGCTGTAACTACATGCCAGCAGTGAAGCCAACCGTTTAGTAAATCTCCGATAAAATCCACATTGCCCAAAGCAACTCACAGTTCTTCTGCGTAATGCAAGTAAAATCCAGACTGCTTTTCTTGTTCTCCAAATGCAATCACATTAACATCTGCAGGTAACACGCAGCTGAATTTGCTACCGCTGCCAAGAATCACGTTGAGCTTAACTAGGAAACTTTGAGAGCACTCGAGTAAAACCCGCATACCTGTATCATTTCCATCATCTCCATGGTGATGATGTCCTTCTCTATCATATGCTCCATCAGCTCTTTTAAAACTAGCTCTTTTGCCAGCGTCACACGGTTCTTCTTCAGCGCTTCCTGGTGGCATCGCTGCATGCCGCATGCAACCAGCATCCTGGTAGAAGGGAGACCAAAGCCAAAATCAACGGCCAGAGCCACTCTGACCCTTCCCAATTTTCTCCTCGGGAGGATACAGAGAGACTCCGCGGGCAGCCGCCGCCTGACAGCGTGCAGAATAGGCCTGGATCGGCGGCTCCACGGGGATCGGCGGAGATGGACGCGCTCCGCACCACCTCCGACTGTCGAAGCCGCCGGGGGCTGGCAAGCGGCGCCGCGGGCCGGTGCAAGGCGCTCCCCACTCTCCCGGGACCAGCCCCCACCAAACGCCGCTCCCGCCGTACAACTCCCGCCTTCCGTCCGTCCTTCCCGGCGGCCCCAGCGATTCAAACCCGTTTCCTCCAGTGCTGTGCCCGGGGAGGGGCCCCGCGCCACAGCCCCTCCCTTTGGAAAGCTGCCCGGTGGCGGTGTGGGCGGCAGGAACAGGGCAGCGATTGTGTCCCGGTACTCGGCGCTGGGGAGGCCACACCTTGAGTATGGGGCTCAGTTTCGGGGCCCTCACTACAAGAAAGACATTGAGGTATTGGAGCAGGTTCAGAGAAGGGCAACAAAGCTGGTGAACCGTCTGGAGGAGGCTTGTGAGGAGTAGCTGAAGGAATTGGGATTGTTTAGCCTGGAGAAGGAGAGGTGGAGGGGGAAACATAATTTCTCGAAACACTGGAACCAGGGAGGTGGTTGACTTCCTATCCCTTGAAGGCGTTTAAGAGGCAGAGATATGGTGCTGAGAGACGTGCCTTATCACCAGATCTGGTAGAGTCAGAGAATGGTTGGACTGGATGATCTTAAAAGGCTTTCCCAACCCAGAGGATTGCGCGGTTCTGTGACTCCAGACGCGCCGCAGCCGCGAACACCCTGCACCCCCGCGCGCGCGGTGCCCCTTCCCGCGGGGATCGCCGCGCGGAAGCATCGTTTGCGTCACTTCCGGAGGGTGGGCGCCGCTCCCGGCTGGTTGGTGGGGCGCGGGGTTGGGGCGGGGAGGTTGAGGTACCCTGGACTGGCACAGCGAGGTAATGGGAGGGGTTCTTCGTACCCGCAGAATTAGCAGATAGCTGCCCTTGCCGGTCCCGGTGGTTTTTCTCTTTTGAGCGTGTTTGTTAAACGCGCCATGCTGACGTGTCGGCTGAAATCCGCTGGGATCGGTAGTGAGAAGGGAAGGGAAGGAAAGGGAGCACACAGGGTTCGCGAAGTGCAGGTTTCACACCAAGGGAAAAGCAAGCGAGCGTCCGTTTACCAGGAGCAGATCTCCAGCCGCTGTCACATAATGCCTCAGACAGTGTTTGCTCAGTGCGCAGGAGTTTCAGATGCTAAAAGGACAACAGTCCAAAGGCCTGAATCACCCCTAGAGATGCCTGAAGACAAAATCCCAACGATCGTAACTGGTGGCATGTTTGGGCTTTGTCTTGGCTAGCTGGTTGTGCTGGTCGCTTGCAATTCTTCCTGTCTCTGGGCAGTTCGGTGCACTCAGAAAGGTCCTGATTTTTATTGTGCCTTGTGCTCGTGTGCTTGCAGATGCAGGAGGGAAATGCAAGACTTGGTTGCTTTTAAAGAAACCACGCTGCCTCTGTCGGCAAATTTACCTCATTAGTATTTCTGTGGTAGAGGTATCCTAGCTCTTTCGTCATTAATATTGAAGTGATTCAGCTGTAGATTTAGAAACAGAGCTCCTTTTTCTAAATCAAGATTATTAAATAAGCAGAATGTAAGCAAAAGCATGGCCTTGTGGAGTATTTGGGGAGGAAAAAACAGCAATGCCAACAGGTATTTTTAATGTGTCTCTATTCATAAATAACATTAAAGGCCTTTCCCCCCCTTTTTTTCTTTCTTTGAGCTCTAAAGAATCAACAACAGGAAATAACTGATTTGCTTCTGGACTATGGTTTGATGGTTCCTTGTGAATTCAAGATGATGCAAATGTATGAGACAAGGCTGTGATAGTTGCTGCTCTTCTTAATGAAGCAAGGATATAAGGACATTCAGACTACTGTCTTTCTTTGATTTCTGTATTTAGAAATCCACCAGACATGAAGCTCTCTGCATACTGCAGACCACTTTAACACTGCAGAACATTCAGTTCAGTTTAACTCACCCACACAGGATTACTTAGTGCAAGCTAGAGCCTGGCTCCAGCCTAGAGCTGTCTCAATGAAGACTGCAGGTGCCTGGTGACTGCTTCTCTCAGGTGTTCTCCACTGCAGCTGTGGCCTCAGCAGACAGGCTGGTTCTGTCCACAGCCCAAAGAGAAGCTTCTACACACAGCATCATAGAGAGAGCTTGAGCATTGACCTTTCAATGCAAATGCCTGCTGTGATACAATGAAGTATTTCCAGCCACCTGTCTGGGGCTGTAGTATAGCAGAGAAATACACCTTCCTTTAGAGCTGCAATCCCCCTGTCTGGGGCTGTAGTACAGCAGAGAATTACACCCTCCTGTAGAGCTGCAGAACCAGGGGTTTCAGGCACAGGATACAGTATCACAGTATTACCAAGGTTGGAACAGACCTCGAAGATCATCGAGTCCAACCTGTAACCACAAACCTCACAACTAGACCATGGCACCAAGTGCCACATCCAGTCCCCTCTTGAACGCCTCCAGGGACGGTGACTCAACCACCTCCCCAGGCAGCCCATTCCAATGACGAATCACTCTCTCGGTGAAGAACTTTCTCCTCACCTCAAGCCTAAACTTCCCCTGTTGCAGCTTGAGACTTTGTCCCCTTGTTCTGGTGCTGGTTGCTAGAGAGAAGAGGCCAACCCCTTCCTGGCTACAACCACCTTTCAGGTAGTTGTAGAGAGCAATGAGGTCGCCCCTGAGCCTCCTCTTCTGCAGGCTAAACAACCCCAGCTCCCTCAGCCTCTCCTCATAGGGCTTGTGCTCAAGGCCTCTCCCCAGCCTTGTTGCCCTTCTCTGGACACATTCAAGTGTCTCAATGTCCTTCTTAAACTGAAGGGCCCAGAACTGGACACAGTACTCAAGGTGCGGCCTAACCAAAGCAGAGTACAGGGGCACAATGACCTCCCTGCTCCTGCTGGCCACACTATTCCTAATGCAGGCCAGGATGCCGTTGGCCTTCTTGGCCCCCTGGGCACACTGCTGGCTCATGTTCAGGCGGCTGTCGATCAGCACCCCCAGGTCCCTCTCTGTCCGGCCGCTCTCCAGCCACTCCGACCCCAGCCTGTAGCTCTGCATGGGGTTGTTGTGGCCAAAGTGCAGCACCCGGCACTTGGACTTGTTGAATTCATCCCATTGGACTCCGCCCATCTGTCCAGTCGGTCGAGGTCCCTCTGCAGGGCCCTTCAACTCTCTAACTGACCAACATCTGCTCCCAACTTGGTGTCATCTGCAAATTTGCTGATGACTGTCTCAATCCCCTCATCCAGATCATCAGTGAAGACATTGAAGAGGATGGGGTCCAGCACTGATCCCTGGGGGACGTCACTGGTGACTGGCCTCCAGCTGGACATGGCACCACTGACCACCACTCTCTGGGCCCGACCCTCCAGCCAGTTCCTAACCCAGTGCAGAGTGCTGCTGTCCAAGCCACGAGCTGACAGCTTAGCCAGCAGTTTGCTGTGGGGGACAGTGTCAAAGGCTTTGCTGAAGTCCAGGTAGACCACATCCACAGGCCTCCCCACATCCACCAGGTGGGTCACCTGATCATAGAAGGAGATCAGGTTGGAGAGGCAGGACCTGCCCTTCCTAAATCCATGTTGGCTGGACCCGAGCCCTTGGCCATCCTGCAGGTGTGCAGTTATTGCCGCCAGGATAATCTGCTCCATCATTTTCCCTGGCACTGAGGTCAGGCTGACCGGCCTATAGTTTCCGGGTTCTTCCATCCGACCCTTCTTGTGGATGGGGACCACATTGGCCAGTTTCCAGTCATCTGGGACCTCACCGGTCAGCCAGGACTGGAGGAAAATGATGGAGAGCGGCTTGGCCAGCTCACCTGCCAGCTCTCTCAGCACCCTAGGATGGATCCCATCCGGTCCCATGGACTTGTGAGTGTCCAAGTGGCTCAGCAGGTCCCGAACTAATTCCTCATGGATATCTGGGGCATTACACTGCTCCCTGACCCCATCACCCAGCTCAGGAGGCCACTCATCCTGAACTCCTCCTGCCTTGCTGTTAAAAATTGAAGCAAAGAAGGTGTTCAGGACCTCAGCCTTTTCCTCATCTTTAGTCACCGTGTTCCCCTCCAGGTCCAATAGGCAGTGCAGGTTCTTCCTGCCCTTCTTTTTGGCATTAACGTATTTGTAAAAGTGCTTTTTATTGTCCTTCACTGAGGTGGCCAGCCTCAGCTCCAACTGGGCCTTTGCCTCTCTAATTTTTTTCCTACATAATCTAACAACTTCCTTAAACATACCTCCAGAAGCCTTCCCCTCCTTCCAAAGGTGATACAGCCACATATGTGTGTATGTGTCCTGCTGCTGGTGCCTCTTGCAGGAGGAAAACTGCTGTTGTCTCTCTCTTGTCCAGCCCTGCAGGCTGTGTGGAATGAGATCCTTGCAAAAAAACAGAAGTAATTTCATGGTGCCATGCTTGCCATCAGCTTTTCAACCCCAAGTGACAGGTATCAAGTTGTGCCAGCTTCCAGATGAAGACGGCCACCCTTCCCTCAACCACACTCCAGTGTAGCACAGCTGAGAAGGTGTACCAAGTGCAGGAAAGGGGAGGATGTGGAGCAAGTGTAACAACAAACAGTGCAGACCAGAAATTTGTGTTGCTGCAAAACACCAACTCAGGGAACTGCAGCCCCTGTCTCTCAGCAGGGATTTTAGGGTGGCTTATGACTGCACAGCTCTCAACTCTCTGAAATGCACAAGCAGCACCTACTAGTGCTGTTTCTATTCCTTCCCTTTCCCAGGCAGCTTCTCCTGGCTGCATCCTATAGTCCTTCTGCAGACATTCTCTGGCAACCTTGTCTCTTCTCATGATTCACTCTTCTCCCCATCTGAGAATTGTTGCTGTATGCAACATGCCTATCCTCACAGTGGTTTTATGCACCTGTCAAAGTATTGTTGTATTGCACTGTTTGATAGCTTGTGCAAAAAGATTCTAGAGACATCACAATCTGGTTCAGTTGTGGTTTAAAGAGTGGTGAGATGAACCTCTACAGTCTGAGGTGTGAAAAATCTCAGTTCTTTCACCTTCCTTGTAGGAACATTGTGCACTGGGGTGGATTTAGCTCTGTGTTCATGGAAGGTGCAATTAATCATAATCTGGAAGGCTGGAAAGCATCTTCAAACACTTCATCATTGATGGCACTCTCATAAGCAGGTGGTGGAGTGAGTGGCTCCAGTGGTTCAAACCTGGCATCAATCCCTTTCACTTCATGGATGTCCGAAACAAAGCGCTGCCACCTCGGGGACAGTGCCAGTTGTGACTGTGCCCCGGAGCCTGTGTCTGGCTCAGAGGAGCTCCCGGGGTCTGCTGCCACTGGCAACCTGAGACCCTCCACTGTAATCTCTTCCTGAGCAGATGATTCAATAACTGTGTTGTAAGGAGGAGGCTCATTCAGTGGTGAGGGCACTGAGCCTGGATTGGATGCAATTGTCCATATTGCTGGAGCTGACATGGTCATCACCTCCTCGTAGGTGGGTGCTTCGTAGGTAGCATTCACCCTGTCCACAAAGAGGAACAGCAGTTACATAGATTATTTCACTGCTCAGTTTAGGAGAGGCAGGTTGGTTCAAATCACGTACCACAATCAGTCATAGAATCATTCAGAATCATTTTGGTTGGGAAAGACTTGTAAGATTGTTGAGTCCAACCATTCTGTAATGCTACCATCCTGGTGCTAAACCATGTCCTTCAGCACCACATCTCTGCCTCTTTAAACACCGCCAGGATGGGGATGCAGCCACCTCCCTGGGCAGTCTGTTACAGGCTTTAAGAACCTTTTCAGTGAAAAAGTTTCTTCTAACATCTAATCTAAACATCAGCTTGAGGCCATTTCCTCTTGTCCTATCACTCATTACTAGGGAGGCCAACACCCACCTCACTACAACCTCCTTTCAAGGAGTTGTAGAGAGCAACGAGGTCTACCCTCAGCCTCCTTTTCATAAGCCTAAGCAACCCCGATTCCCTCAGCTACTCCTCCCCAGACCTGTTCTCCAGACCCTTCACCAGCTTTCTTGTCCTTCTCTGGACCCACTCCAGCACCTCAAAGTTCTTCTCGTAGTGAGAGCCCCATAACTGACCCCAGTACTCAAGGTGTGGCTTGACCAGTGCTGAGTACAGCAGGAAATAGATGGGTGTAAGAGAGGGTATCTCATGTGGCATTCCTCTGTGTGATATTCCACCACTGGATCAGGTCACTTGTCCAGTCAACTTAATGTCTTGCTTCCTGGTCCAGAGAAAGGTTCATCTGACCATTCTCCCCCAACCCCAGAGTAAGTGAAGAAACCCACACTGTTCAGTTCAGTGTCCTAGGCTTACCTTGATGACCATTATTTAAAATTTCCTACTAGTTAAAATTAATTAAGAATTACTCATTTTATATTGGAATAAACCAGGACCTTGCTTTGTTAATGCTCAATGTTCATCTGTTTTTAAGCAGAGAAAATTAAGCCTTTTCATCTAGTTTAAACAAGGACTAATTATGCTGTGTTAAAAAGACTTATCTGCAGAGAAAAAAGTTACTTCAGAAACATCTTTGCTTTTATGTAATTTTTTTTCAATAAACAGGCAATTTTCTTCTAGTATGCCTTCAAGCTAGGAAAGCCCAATACAGACTTCTCTTTGTGTACTCTTTCTAAAAATAAGCACAAAATAATGTTGGGTTTTTTCCCTGCTTTTAAACCCTGTATTTGAGAGTGTTGAGTCATTTATGCATGTGGGTAATGATTATCTGGGTTATACAGACAAGGAAGCAAAGAATCAGACAAGGTTAAACTCTTCAACTGCAGCAGGCAAATTGGGGTTAAAATAGGTGAGCAGAGAACCTGGTAATATACACAAAGCCAAGAAGATGTGGGAGTGTTCAGGGCCTGTCTCAGTCAGGGTTAGTGTCAGGCTGGGGGTTTAGGACTGGAAACACACCCAGCTGCACGTTCCTCTTTCAAAATTTGCTGAGGAATGGTTGCTCTGGAGATAAGGTTTATGGAATGAAAACGCAGCTCAGATTTGGTTATTGCTTCAGCATTTTTTTTTCCTTGTCTGAGTCATTGTTTGGCAAGACTCAATTACTCAACAAAAAAATAAAACTGGACCTGGATCTCTTTAACCTTAGAAAATGTTAGTGGATTCATTTCCAGGGGAAAGACGACAAGATACGGGATGTGTGGGGTAGGCATTTACAACCTTCACCTGAAGGTAAGGAAAAAAAATGAAAAAGAGCTTCTGCCTTCTGGAATGGAGGCTGTATTTGGTGTCCCAGGGAAAGGGGTAATGGAGGCTGTATTTGGTGTCCCAGGGAAAGGGCAGCAAGATGATGTGTAAAATGGCCATGAGTGAGGGGAGGAATGACCAGGTTGCTGCTTACCCTGCTTCGCTCTGCCTGCTTGGAGTTATCTCGTTTGAGTCATGGTGGTGCTGATTCCTCAGGTAACAGTCGACAAACATACTGAGCAAATAGCCCATCAGGCACACTGCCCCTGCTCCTAGGAAGAAATAGCCTACTGGGTTGATGTTAGATGAGACAGCCAGCATGGTGACCCCAATGAGAAGAGCAGCAGTGAAAAGAAGCAACAAGGCTTGGCGAATGTTCTTGCAGTGTGTTTCTAACCACATGGCTGTAGAGATGGTGGGAGCAGACACAGCACACATGAGCAGCTAAGGGGACAAATGTCTGTGGAAGACAGAATTGACTTTTAAGCATGAAAGATGACCACAGAAACAAAGACATTACCAGTGTCATGACCAAAAGAGGAACACACATGCCTGAGCACATGCCATCGGGGAACACACCTGCATATAAGCTATGACTGGGAAATCTGTGCCTGAATGCATATAAATGTACTAGAACCTCCTGTGGGAATGTCTACTGAATAATGGGAATGCTTGGACACACAGGTGCAAGACATCAAATGCATAAACAGAGCATCAGCACTTATTGCCAGGCTTACCTAAAAAAGTCTAGCTTCTTAACAGAACTTAGAACAGTCTAGGATGCAGGTTTGAGGTTAGTATGGAAGCAAAATGTGGAATAACTATAAAGGTTAATTCCAGGAGATCTGTGCATAATGAATATTCAGATACTAGTTCAGATCCCAGAAGAAGAATAGCCTTATTAATGGGGCTGTCTACCCCAGCAAATTCATCACCTCACTTCATTGTACCATTATAGCAGCAATGTTACTTCAGGTTCTAGATACAGCTGAGCTATGTTTGAATATTTGCCCATATCCTCAGTTCTTTTTCTGCTGATGTGCTGCTTTGCACCATTCTCAAACACCAGAGCCCCTCCTGTCCCCTATTCCAAATCCCATCTCTGTGAAAGAGACAGCAGTTGCCACTGTGTGCAGGCAATATTGAAGGAATGCCAGGGATATGTGGTATTACAGAGCACCATAATTAAGGAGTCATTCTGCACATGTTGTATTGACCTACATATATCCCATTGCTTTGGTTAAGACCCCTCTGAGAGGGTATCTTTTTTATGCCTAAGCATCTCCAAACAAATACACCTGTGCCCAGTGTGCACATTTGTTACAGCAAACCCAGCTAAATACACACACACAAGTTCTTTAGCAGCACACACTTACCAGACAGAGCTCTCGGGAGGCAGAAGCAGTCATGTTTCAACTTCTTTCTTCATCACAAGGAAGAATGTGTGAGCTCTTTTGTTGCTGCTCCTTCCCTTCTGACCTGAGGATGGGACACCAGTAAAAACTCTCCCCTCCTCCTTTTGAGTTTTCTTGCAGGAAGGTGAGAGAGATTTCTTTGGAAACTAAAAGCCAGAAGCCATGAGTACAGGAAGGTACCAAATGATGGGAAGATCCCATTGTACAAGTTCTGTGTGGGAAACTAGAGCCTCATTTCTCGAGGCTCTGAATCCAAAGCAGTTTCTAGATGATCACACACCTTCTACCTTTTGGCAGCTCTTCTAAGGCTGTCCCACAAAAGCAGGAAACTCGTTGGGAAGGAGGGCGGAGTAAGCAGTGGGGAGTGCTTACCTGTGTTTGGTCTATTTGGTCTACTTTGCTTGAACAAGAGAAACTGCCCTGAAATGTATGTCCTGTCCTCATAGCACAGGAGTCTTGATCTCTGCCTCACAGAGCAGGAAGGGCTGCTGGCTCAGCCCACATCACATGGCACACAGAAACCTCTTTATGAGTTCTGTAAAATGTAAATCTGTGTGTTTGTCTGTCCTGATTGGGTGCTGCTTATCACATGTTGTTTTATGCCCTCTTTGATTTTTCAAACAAGAAGAAAAAGGAGGCAATAGGTTATAATTTCACAGAGGGCTGAGCTGAAATCTTTTAGCTCCCTGATAGATCTGGGAATGAAGAATACTAATAAGCCACAGAACAGGTACTGTCTGTCAGGTACTTACTACAGAGGTCTGTCATAATATGAATCTTTAGTGTGTATCTGAACATTAGAATAGAAAGAATAGACTAGAATAGACTAGAATAGACTAGAATAGGAGTATTTCAATTGGAGAACACTCACAGACACAGGGCACTGACCACATCTCTAGGAAACCTAGTCCAGTGTTTGATCTCCCTCTTGGTAAAGAAATCATTGCCTAATGTCCAGTCTAAACCTCCCCTTGCACAGCTTTTGACCTTTCATACCCACACATCATGTCACTGAATGGAAGTGAGAAGAGATCAGCACTTCTCCACTTTCCCTCCTCAAGAAGGTACCAGTGAGGTGCCCCTCAGCCTCCTTTTCTCCAAACCAGACAAGCTCAAAATCCTGAGCTGCTCCTTACTAGACTTTCCTTCCAGACCCTTCACCAGTTTTGTTGCCTTCCTCTGGATACATTCAAGGACTTTCACAGCCTTCTTAAATCATGGGGCGCAGAGCTGTGCACAGTGAGGTGAGGTTCACATCAGTGCTGTATACAGCAGGATAGTCACCTCTTTTAACCAGCTGGTTATACCGTGCAGGCATCCCAGACTGTGGTTTGTGGTGTCTGAGCACACTGCTGACTCCTATAGACTGTGCTGTCAACCATCATCCCCAGAACCCTGCCTGCAGGGCTGCTCTACAGCCACTCCTCTCCCAGTTTATACTGATGCCTGAGGTTACTCTATCCTAGCTGCAGAAAAGTTCTTTGTTGATGACAAGATTTAGAAAATCAGAAGGGCTTGGAAAAGGCCAGCGAAGTATCACTAAGCAGTGCCTGTGAAACAAACAATTAACCTGCCTTCCTAAACTGTCTCCCTTTCAGGTGCAATAGGGATTTTGTTTGTTTGTTTGTTTGTTTTAATGGAAAGCTTTCTGTTGCCTATTTTCAGCCATGCTGTGGGGACCAGGCTTCATTTAACAGCAGATTTAATCACTTAAGAACACAGATTAAATAAAAACCCACCACAAACCAAAATAACCCCACCAAACTTCTTTCTTCCAGTATCTCATTGTTAATATTCTTTCTTCATTTAGTCTGTAAGAAGCATTTTACCTTTCCCCTGTTTCATCTCACTATCTACCTCCTGCCCAGGCTGCTACTAATTAACTTAGTACCTACAGTAAGTTCACTTATCAGCTTGGTATGCAGAAAAGCCTGCTTTGCTCCCAAGGGCTTGGTGACATACCTACCATGGCAAGATAATTCTCTCTGTACTCACCAAGTCTGTTCTTCCCCAGAACTTTATCCTGAAGCAATTTCTGAGAGCCTGAGAAAATACTGGGGACAAAGTACTACTGAACTACCTCAACCTGTCTTGTCTACCTCTTATCTCCCAAGTTCTGCCTAGTGACATTTCTGGAGTGTAACTTCGATTTCTCTGTTCAGGAGCGTGACTGTGTTGTATTTGCAGAGGACACAGGGCAGCTGTGAACTGATGTCTTGAGGAGGAGAAAGCAAAATCCTGAGGAAGTTGTGCCTGGATGTCCAAACAAGCATGTGTAACTGTGAGAAATGCAGAGGTGCCTGACCTGCCATAGCTGAGTGTTTACACATTCCTCAGGAGCTGGCTCTTTTGTCTGCCAGATGATTCCAGTTCTTACAGGACAGTGGCTGCAAGTTATTGTGTGTGGAGGGGCTTTTGTCATGACTATCTTCTACCTACAGTGGCTTTGCTCAATCAATCACGGTGGAGATCTGGTTACAGAAGGACTGATATTGCAAGGAGAGCTTCTACTGATGCTACCAGTTCCTCAGCTGTCTCAGGAATACCTGAAAAGCATAAGTCTACAGGTATGGAGTCTGAGACACTTGTGTTGTGCAAAATGAATAGCTTCCAGGGCTGCCTGCACACCTGATGTTCTGAAGTATTTAACAAAGCAGCACCTACTCTTCTGCCAGGACAGGAAAACAGTCACCAATACCATCATAGATGAGGCGGTTTATCTCCTGTAACAGCCTTTTACATTGACTTACGTCATGTGTTTTGCTTTCTCCCTGCCAACCCCTCCCAAAAACCTAGCCATGTAAAAGGGGAGGAAAGTGCTATTTCCTATTGGGTCATGGGGCATGTCAGTAAGGGCCAGTATGGCCATGGAAGAGGAGAAAGGGCCTCTGGCTTTCTGTGATGAATAGGAGATGTTGTTTTCCTTTCAGTGACGGTTCTAGGGAACCACATTTGAAATGTTGGAGTATTACCACCCAACACAGACTCTTTGGGTTGGAATTCAGTGACTGTCCAACAAACTGCAACATTAAATAACCGGACTAAAAAGTAGTAGGCATGAGAGGAGGAGAAGGAGGTTGAAATAAGTGTCATAGAACAGAGCTGGCTGAGCTCTGGCATTGTTTGCTGTCACTGATGAGACCTACAGTGCCTCTCCTTGAGGTTCCTCTTTTGTTCCTGTCCTACAATGTTCCTCTTTCTTCCAACTCTTTCAGTAAATAGTAAGGTGGGAGATGGGGAGCACTGCCAGGCAGAGCTCACTTAACTGTTTTATTGAGGAGCTGTGCTTTTGGAGGAGTACTCAAGAGCTAGTGGTGCTGCTCACCCAGAGCATTGTGCTTTGGAGGAGTACACCAGAGCTAGTGGTGCTGCTCACCCAGAGCATTGTGCTTTGGAGGAGTACACCAGAGCTAGTGGTGCTGCTCACCCAGAGCATTGTGCTTTGGAGCAACTGCAGCACACAATCCCACATGCTCCTTGGTGCCTGTTCCCAGCCTGAGGTGCTCACAGTCTAAAGCAAGTGTGACAAAGCCACAGAACAACAGTTGAAGTATGGAAGGCCAAAGGTAGAAAATTTGGTACGAGAAGAAGTAAGAAAAAATATCTATTTTTAATACATGCAGGTCTTGCTCAAAACCCAGATCTGTAACAGTCATCCTTTTTGTGCTTTATTAGATAGTTATAGAAGGGTGGAAAGGACCTCCAAATTCTCCATTCAAAGGCAACATTTGGTTTCAGTGCTACCTTTAGCACTGGTTTCTACTGCACTTTGCTCCAGCCATGTGCCCTAAAGGCAGCACATCCCAGAGAGGGGTCTTTGTCAGGAAAAATGAGAGTAACACTCCAGTTATAGCTGTGCAGATGTTTACAGGGGGCAGCGAAAGAGCCTTTACTTTGTTATATTATGAAAGCACTGAGACACGTGAGCTGAAAATAACACAGCTCTTACCTTGCCATCATTCCACAGCATGTGAGCTGTCCCATACATGTTTTATCCAGTTCTGGCATGGACTGCTGATTGATGAGGTACAGATTGCTCACTGATGAGGTATGCATTCTTGCCTTCTGCCTTCTCTGCTCCTCCCTGTTTTCTCCAAACTTCGTCTGTTTTATTGGGGAAAAAAAGGGACAATAGCCTCTGTCAGAGTCACTGTTCTATGACCCTTTACTTCTCACAAAGCATGGTAGTGTGTGACACCCAGATCTCTCACAAGTTTCCAGTGTGCATCTGATCATAGATCCATTGCTATTGACAAAGCCTCAAACATTGATATTGATGACGCTTCCAATACATAGTGGAGCTACTTTTGCCCTGATTCTCCTGCTTGTCAAGTTACTGAGCAACAACTTTGACCATCATAAAGACTTCCTAAATTTCTACTTCAGTCCCTGCTCTGAGATGTGCATTTGGCCATCTGAAGGTAAGATGAAACCCCCTCATGATGAGAGCTGACTCCTTTGCTTCCTTGCCAATATCATGTTCATATATTTAACCATTCACACAGGCAAAATATCTCCCACATTCTTCATTCATAGATTTTCTGGATATTTAGAGTAAGTTGCATGGCTCCTAAGTGATGGACATTTTTTTCTAAGGCATTATCTATGCCAAGTCTTTGCCACAGCACGTAGTGGCTGTTCTCTGCTGTTATGCATCACTTGTATTACGAGCCCCTCCCTGTTATATATCCTTACTGGTTAATAAATGAAGGATCCACTGTTTCTTCTCCTAATGTTCTGTGTAAGCCATCTTTGCTACTTTCCAGGTGGCCAAATGTGGAATAATTGGTAGGTGCTTTTAGATGGAATCATCTGGAGTAATTGTGAATGGTCTGCATATTTTTATTTACTGTCCTGATTCAAGTAAGTGACAATATCCTGCCTTTCCTGTAAGCAAAGGCACTGTACTGTGTGCTAGTGAGGGATAATAGAAAGGAAAAGGGAAGCAAGTACCCTGTCCTTGATCTGATTTGCCTAATCTCAGTTAATTTCCAGTTGCTCCAAAACTTTCAGATGTGACTTTCAGCAAGTCTCTCGGTTCATTGCAGGTCTCCTGGAGAACAGTTTTTTTTAGAGGAGGGCGACTTTCAGGTTGTGCCTTGGAAACAGGACAGAGGTTTTACTGAGCTATCACACAGCCTCCTTCAGTGAACAAAAGGAGTGAAAATGATGTTTTGCTGAAGTGCACAACGTCACAACACGTCAGGTGGTGGTCAGGTGTGAGAAATTATCAGCACGAACTCCACTACCCCGGCCAATTTGTTTAGAAGTGAACTTCGCTGCCTGGAGGTATCGGCCGGTGGTTTTCTCTGACGTGGCTGAGGCACAGCGGCGTGCGGGGCCGCCCGCTCCGCAGCGGGTCGTGCGGTCCAAGCTAATCGGCTCCCGGACTTAAAGGGGCCGCGGCAGCCTCGCCGTTTCCCGGGATGCCTCCAATAGGACGGGACTGCTGCTAGAAGAGGGGGCTTTAGGCTGATGGTGTCCTATTACTCGGGGTTCCCCAGCTGTAGGTGGCCTGACAGGGCCTGCTCCCTGCCACCTCCTTCTGCTGCAGGATGATATTAACCCCTTCTGCTCCCTTCAGCAGATGTTGGTGGGGAATAATCCCAGCTGGTTACCTCTGGACAGAGAGAAATTGAGAGCAGCTTTATATATGCAAAAGAAATATAATTCTGATTGCATTTCCATCCAGGCATTCTTCTGTTGTCCTCACCTGCATCACATCTCTCTAGGCCTGAGCTCCCCTCCTCCTCATGCCCTGTACTTTTGCAGCAGTCTCTGTGGGTTTGGAATCTTGTAGGTACATACAGCACAAAAATTGTACATGTGCACCTTGTCTTTCTGTCCAGGTTAGACTGCTGCTCTTCCCCTTGTCTGAGTTTCTGTTAATACCCTCATCTGTCTTGTTCTCATTGCTGCAAACTGTTAAAGTTGTTGACTCAATGCAGTCAAGGCCCCATATCATCCCCTGTGTGCTCTTCAGCCTTTCCTCACTCTGATGACTTGCCTGACTGCTGTTAAAAACCTGCTCGTCCATCAATTTTAAAGTGACCCTGGCAATTCTTTCACATCTCTGCCTTGATTTCCCAGTAATTCCTGGACTTGACCTGGCTTCCCATATCCATCTATTCTTGCTTTTGTGGGCCTAGGCTGACTGAGAGCATAAAGAATTTGTGCTTAAATTATTCAAGCCAGTGATGATGTTAATTGTGCAGTAAAGCCCAGGAACTACATCCTTACTCCTAGGCATGATTACTGTATTGATAATGCACTGTGGTTTGCAAAATGTGGGCTTATTGGAGTGCCTTCCTCTCCTAGTACTGACCTCACATCTCATGCTTCCCATCTGCTCTTGGTGAGCACCTGCAATGCATTTTCAAGGGCAGATGCTACAAACTCTGATTCTCAGAGTACTATCACACATGCCAAGAACTGGGGAAAACCTGATTTCTTCCATGAAGGAAAATGCAGATTTTGCATACATATAGCAGAAATTTTAATCGGTGCAACCTGGACGTTACCTCTTGTCCTTCTGCTGTGCTGTGTGAGAGTATAGGAGTCACTTTTGTGGAGGAGGTGTTTTATCTTTGCTGAATCGTGGCCACTCCAGTCATCTCTAAATTCTCAAGTAATTCCATATGGATCTTTCCTGTTGACAAATATCCATTCAGAATTATACTGCCAAAGTCTCCCCGATTCGTACAGTACTGGTAGTCTGATAAATTAATAGCTACTTCTCAAATAATCGAGTTCTACCAGCAGGCAACTTTACTCAAAGCTGGAAAATAAACTGATTTCATATCTAGGGTCTTTGCCAGGAGGCTGATGATGCCATTTCATGGCCATTTTAAAATACTGATGTTAGCAAAAAAAAGGAGTCCTGCCATATCCCACTTCCAGTTCCCTTCATTACACCAGCACTAGCATTTGGGGTGTTGTCTGGATCAGCTGGCTGATCTAAATGAGACTGTCCTGGTGTCAGTGTGGTGTGTAGGCATCTCAAGCTGTTTATACAACTGCACTCCAAGATCTGATGGACTCCAAGATCTGCCTCATTTCCCTGGCCCTGGATGACAGTGAGGGTTATTCTCTCTGTGCCAGTTTATCTGCATGTGGAATAGCAGTAATAATAGGAACCAATATCATAGAATCATGGAATTGGTTTGGACGGGAAAGACCTTTAAGATCATCAGGTCCAAGCATTATCTAATTCTACAAGTCTGGTGCTAAGCTATGTCCCTTAACATCGTATCTCTGCCTCTTTTAAACACCTCCACGGATAAGAATGCAACCACCTCCCTGGGTAGCCTGTTGTGATATTGGAGAACCCTTTCAGTCAAGAAGTTTCTTCTAATAGCCAACCTAAACCTCCCCTGCTGCAACTCAGGCCATTGCCTCTCATGCTGTCACTTATCAATAGAGAAATGAGATCAGCTCCCACCTTGTGCCAATCTCCTCTCAGGTAGTTGTAGAGAGCAAGGTCTCCCTTCAGCCTCCTTTTCTCCAGGCTGAACAACCCCAGCTCCCTCAGCCATTCCTCAGAATATTTGTGTGCTAGACACTTCACCAGCTTCTCTAGACCTGCTCAGGCACCTAAATGTCTTTCTTGTAGTGAGGACCCCAAAAGTGAACCCAGTACTATGTTGTGATTCTCCCCCTCCACTCTGCTCTGCTGAGACCCCACCTGGAGCATTGCCTCTAGTTCTGGTGCCCCCAGCACAAGAGGGACATGGAGCTGCTGGAGCAGGTCCCAAGGAGACCATGAAAATGATCAGAGAGCTGGAGAACCTTCCCTATGGGGGCAGGCTGAGAGAATTGGAGCTGTTCAGCCTGGAGAAGAGAAGGCTCTGAGGAGACCTTAGAGCAGCCTTCCAGTACCTGAAGGGGACCTACAAGAAAGTCAGGAAGGGACTTTGTACAAGAGCCTTGTTGAGCCTGACCTTGATTACCTGTGCTTTTGCTGTGGGACTAAGTTTGAAATAAGCATTTTCCAGGTTTTCCCAGTCTGCTACTTTCCCTTCCTGTTTCCATTTGTGCACGTGAATCCACATGACCCACTTCACTGGCACTATGTAACCGTCATTAGAATTGAAAAGACTAAAATAATCTGCTTAGCTGTGGAAAAAACCGAACCCAAACAAAACCAGACAACAAACCTCAGTTTTAAAGGTCATCCCTGCAGGTCTGGGATGAGAAGTGCAGGGATGTCGATACAAAGCTGCCTATGCTCCACCTGAAGGGTCTGGCCCCTTCCCCTAGGACCAATCCGGACTGCTTAAGAGCACTGCTGCTTGCCGGGCTAGCTGTAGAATCGACAATGATCTCCAGTTTCAAGTGTGACAGCGCTGACCTGCCGGCTATCCATTCATCTGCAGCTGGAGGGCAGCGGAAGGGAGCGGGAAGGAGGGAGAGGGAGGACACCGCAATCTCCGTGAATAATTGATAGTGCAAGGAAGGGAGAGCAGCTGGGTGCCAGGCTCCATCCGCTCACCAGCTGGGGATGAGAGAGCCTTGCTCAGGTAGGGGATGAACAGCTTAGCTGCTTTAATTCTCATCTTGCCTGCAATGCCAATTAAATGTGTTTTGCATCTAGAAGGAATGGGAGCAAAAATAACTGGAGGAGAGTTGATCCAGATCTTCTGTGCTGCTTGTGTGGTGTCATGCAGTGGCTGGACCTTGGGTCAGTTTCAGCCTCAGCAGGGAAAGTGGCTGTTTGATTTTTAAAAGACGTTGTGCTATGCTGCATTGTGTGGAGAAACACTGGAGAGAGAGGGAGAGTGGAGGGGAGGAGAGTGATGTCTGTGTAAGAAATGAGATGACATGGGGAAATGAAGGGACATGAGAGAGGGTCTCTCCAGACCCAAAGGAGTCCCACTCTGGTTCTGTCAACCTCTGACATGAAATAATGAGTCTGGGTGGGCAGTGGGAGGTGCTGTCTGGGTATACTTGGAACTGTATTTAGAAGCTATGTGCATAGATCTGTGGAAACAGCTCATGTATAAGCATGCATGTTTCTATCTGTGGGTGCACCTGAGTTTGTGATGACTGAGTGTAATATTGTAGCAAAAGAGAGAAAAACACAGTTTGTCCCCTGAAGAGTTTACCATTGGAGACTATGCCCCAGTGTTTAGGAGGCATTGTGCAGCTTCTGTGGAGCTCCTGATGTTCTTACAATGACTCAGACAATTAATAGCAGAGATCAGTTTTGGTGTTACAGCTAATACAGACTTCTCCTATGTAAGCAAGATCAAATGCTAATGCAGTGAACAGGAATTAAAAGATTGCTAACAAAAACTGGGAGATCACATGGCAAAAGTGATAGGAGCAGTGTAATGCCCCGGAGCAGTGTAATGCCCCGGATATCCATGAGGAATTAGTTCAGGATCTGCTGAGCCACTTGGACACTCACAAGTCCATGGGGCCAGATGGGATCCATCCTAGGGTGCTGAGAGAGCTGGCAGATGAGCTGGCCAAGCTGCTGTCCATCATTTTCCTCCAGTCCTGGCTCACGGGTGAGGTCCCAGATGACCGGAAACTGGCCAATGTGGTCCCCATCCACAAGAAGGGTCGGATGGCGGAACCCGGAAACTCCAGGCCGGTCAGCCTGAGCTCAGTGCCAGGGAAAATGATGGAGCAGATTATCCTGGTGGCAATAACTGCACACCTGCAGGATGGCCAAGGGCTCGGGTCCAGCCAACATGGATTTAGGAGGGGCATCCTGCCTCTCCAACCTGATCTCCTTCTATGATCAGGTGACCCACCTGGTGGATGTGGGGAGGCCTGTGGATATGGTCTACCTGGACTTCAGCAAAGCCTTTGACACTGTCCCCCACAGCAAACTGCTGGCTAAGCTGTCAGCTCGTGGCTTGGACAGCAACACTCTGTGCTGGGTTGGGAACTGGCTGGAGGGCCGGGCCCAGAGAGTGGTGGTCAATGGTGCCACCTCCAGCTGGAGGCCAGTCACCAGTGGCGTCCCCCAGGGATCAGTGCTGGGCCCCATCGTCTTCAATGTCTTCACTGATGATCTGGATGAGGGGATTGAGACAGTCATCAGCAAATTTGCAGATGACACCAAGTTGGGAGCAGATGTTGGTCAGTTAGAGAGTTGAAGGGCCCTGCAGAGGGACCTCGACCGACTGGACAGATGGGCGGAGTCCAATGGGATGGAATTCAACAAGTCCAAGTGCCGGGTGCTGCACTTTGGCCACAACAACCCCATGCAGAGCTACAGGCTGGGGTCAGAGTGGCTGGAGAGCTGCCAAACAGAGAGGGACCTGGGGGTGCTGATCAACAGCCGCCTGAACATGAGCCAGCAGTGTGCCCAGGTGGCCAAGAAGGCCAACGGCATCCTGGCCTGCATTAGGAATAGTGTGGCCAGCAGGAGCAGGGAGGTCATTGTGCCCCTGTACTCTGCTTTGGTTAGGCCACACCTTGAGTACTGTGTCCAGTTCTGGGCCCCTCAGTTTAAGAAGGACATTGAGACACTTGAACATGTCCAGAGAAGGGCAACAAGGCTGGGGAGAGGCTGAGGGAGCTGGGGTTGCTTAGCCTGGAGAAGAGGAGGCTCAGGGACGACCTCATTGCTCTCTACAACTACCTGAAAGGTGGTTGTAGCCAGGAAGGGGTTGGCCTCTTCTCTCTAGCAACCAGCACCAGAACAAGGGGACACAGTCTCAAGCTGCACCAGGGGAAGTTTAGGCTTGAGGTGAGAAGAAAGTTCTTCACCAAGAGAGCTGTTTGCCATTGGAATGGGCTGCCCAGGGAGGTGGTTGAGTCGCCGTCCCTGGAGGTGTTCAAGAGGGGATTGGACATGGCACTTGGTGCCATGGTCTAGTCATGGGGTCTGTGGTGACAGGTTGGACTCGATGATCTTTGAGGTCTCTTCCAACCTTAGTGATACTGTGATACTGTGATACTGTGAAAAGGGATGGGTATCAATTACTGTCATACAGATATTAGCAGCCTACAAGGATACCTGGAGAGCAGAAACTTGTGTACCAGTCCCTAAAACACACAGACATTACAAAACACACAGACACTACAAAACACACAGACACTACAAAACACACAACGATCTATGCAAATATAGACAAATCTGTGGATTACAGTGTGAGACTACAAGGATAGAGAGTTAGATCATTGAAGAATGCAACTATCAACAGGAGCTGAATGAACTTAGTAGAACTAAGGGCTTATAGTAGGTGATACTGTTACATCAAGTGTGTAAACAGTAATTGTTAGCTTGATTAGAAACTGAGGAACAGTAAGAGGAAAGGGAGCCTGTGATTTCTTACATATGGAAGTGGCTTATTCATATGATCATTGCTAAATGAGACTAATTAGTTGCCTGTGGGACTTGAGTACTTTGTGTGAAGCTGAAGTTGCACAGGAGGTGAGATAAAGCTGTGAGTTAAATGAAAGCTGAGCAGAACATAGCTTTGTGTGTGAACAAAGTTGGCTCCTGTAGGTAGTGGCAAGCTCCTGAAGAATGGCAGAAAGACCTGGGCCTCCATGTAGACTTTGCTTGCTTGTTATCGGTGTTGATGAGGGCCCTGGAATGGAGGGTTGGGGCAGGGGGAGGCAGTAGTTAGTGCTGGCAGTCACAGAATCATAGAATGTTTTGGATTAGAAGGGACCTCCAAAGGCCATCCAGTCCAACCTGGACTGCTCCACTAGGTCAGGTTGCCTGGAGCCCTTTCAAGCCTGACCTTGAATATCGCCAGGGAAAGAGCCTCAACTCCCTCCCTGGGCAGCCTGTTGCAGTATTCCACTACCCTCATGGTGCAGAACTTGTTCCTAACATCCAATCTAAATCTGCTCTTCTCTCATTTCAAACCACTGCCCTTTGTCCTATCACTGCAGGCATTTGCAAACAATTCCTCTGCAGCCTTCCTTCTTGTAGCCCCCTTTAGGAACTGCAAGGCTGCTCTAGGGTCTCCCTGGAGCCTTGTCTTCTCCAGGCTGAACAATCCCAGCTCCCTCAGTAGCAGAAGTGTTCTCATAGCAGAGGTCTTCATCCCCCTGAACATCCTTGTGGCCTCCTCTGGACCCGCTCCATCAGGTCCATGTCTTTCCTGTGTTGATGGCACCAGAACTGGACATCGCACTGCAGGTGAGGTCTCACCAGAGCAGAGCAGAGGGGGCAGAATCACCTCTTTCCCTCTCTGGCCATGCTGCTTTTGATGCAGCCTAGGATGCCATTGGCCTTCTGGGCTGCAAGTGCCCATTGATGGCTCATGTCCAGCTCCTCATCCACCAGAACTCTCAAGTCCTTTTCTGCAGGGCTGTTTTCTATCACTTCATCCCCTACCCTGTATTAATAACAAGGATTGTTCATGCCCAGCTGTGGGACCCTACACTTGGTTTTGTTGAAACTCACGAAGTTCACATGGGCCCATCTCTCCAGCTTGTCCAGGTCCCTCTAATATATCAACAGCACCACTCAGCTTGGTGTCATCTGCAGACCTGCTGATGGTGCCCTTGATCCCACTGTCTATATAATTGATAAAAATATTAAACAGCATTCTCTAGCAGCAGAAAATAATGTCTTTTCTTCCTTCCTGAATGCAGCAGAAGTGGCATGCTTGGCTCTTTGCCTTGCCCTAGTCACATTTCTGCTCAGAGATTCAGGTGAATGAGTAAGAACTGCTTGTGAAGAGAGAGCTGCTGTATTTAGTGGCCTGGCCCTGCCTGGGAGGACATTTGAGCTCGAGTGAAGAGATGGTTTGAGTTAGCTTATAGTCCAGCATTAGATCTGCTGGGGTAAAAAAGGGGTAAACAAGAGGAAATGGCCTCCATGCAAATTCATAAACTAGCAAGTAGATCCTTTCTCTGTCCATTCAATGTTGTCACCTACCTTGATGGATCCCATACCCTTTTCAGTATCTTTTCCCAGCCACAGACCCTTGAAAACCCTCTAATGGTTTCCACCCAGGTCTTTGATGAGTAAAATTTATAGGAAACACTAGGATTAAATTGCTGCACTCATTTCTAAAAGTTTTATATAGCTGCTTTCTTTAGTTCACTGGTTCCTCTGTCAAATTCTGTCCCTCATTTTGTCTTCCTGCTGTCCTCTTTAAGAACTTCCACAAACCCTGCATGAGGCTGACCCTTGGCAGAAGGTTGTAGCTGCTGCCTTTATAGGTCTTGATGGAGTGAGGAAACATTGCGTCATCCTGTAGAATGATTTTGGGAATCACAGGGAGAAAAAACAATGTCAAGGAAAGTTCTGTGTTCTTATTTAAACACAAGCATATGCATATCCCTGCAATGGAAGATTGTGTTCTCAACTTCAATTGGGATCAGGAATGATGAGCTATTGATGAATAAATGCTAAGGGTTTTCTAACTCCTCAAAATTTGAGCTCCTCTAGAGAACACCTGACAGGTTAGGTCATTTGATAAGGGGGATATAGAGCTCAACCTGTGTAGTACTTGATATACATCAGCCTCACGTACCAAAGAATAATGGGTTTGCTATTTTCTTGGTCTTCCCTTGGAGGGAATGGGAAGTTGTGGAAGATAGGTTGTGGAGGATTGCCTTGATGCTCGCTTTTCCCACTGGATATTGAGAGCTCGGGGAGAGATTTTGCACTACAGCAGAGCTGAATAAGGGACCGTTCTTCTGTCCTTGTCTTACCATCCCTGACAACGCAGAGTACAGCTTCCTTGGCTGAGCTGTCCCAGCAAAGCGTTCCTGCGGGTTGTGCATCATCCATGGATTCCCAGGAAAGGGGGATCGAAGGGGAACTGATCTTCCACCGCGGAGGAGGAGCAGAAGTCATCATTCCCTGTTGTCACATCTCCATCTCTCCTCCTCTGCCTCTCTCTGGGCAGCGGCCCGCCCCGGCGTGGCTGGGGTCCGCTCCCAGCTGTGAGGTGCCCTTTGCTGTCTCTGGCTTAGCAGGAAGAGGAGGGGGTGGGGGCGGGAGCCGAGCCTTTGCAGGGGACCAGGAGGGAGACTGTGTCCTTCTCTATGGCGAGGCAGGGGGAGAGGAGGCTCCCGGGGACTGACTCGGCGGAGCAGTCCAGCATGTTCTCCCGGCAGCACGGCTGCCCTGCCGGAGCCAGCGGAGGGTACGTACTGGTACCGGTACATGCACCGGCAGGCCTCAGCTCGCCGTGGGCATCGGCCGCCCTGCTTCTCTCGGCAGGGTCGGGGCAGGGGAGCGGTTGCTGGAACGGGCCCTGCAGCCGCCGCCGGCGGCTGTATTGTGGGAGCGGGAGACAGAGCCATCGTGGCTTGTCTGAAAGAGCGGGGAGCTGAGGAGGGGGAAGGCGATGCGGGTGCCCCAGCCTGGCAAGTTCGGAGCTGGCTTTAGAGCCAGCGGCGCTGCCGGCCGTGCCTCCCTCTTTGCCTGCTTTCCCCGTCCCTGCCTGGGCCTGGCTCTGCCGGGAGCAGCCGGGCGAGCGCGGCCGGCGGGCGCGCCGCTGGCTGAGGGGAAGAGAGGGCGCGACTGGGGCTCGTCCGCTGCTCTCCTCGGGAGCCAATGAGCTCTGCAGTTCGCGCCGCAAAGGAGGTGAGAGCGCGGATTCGTTTCCCTCGGGAGCTCTCCTTTCTCCTTTTCTGCAGGGTAGTACCTGGTGGGGACTGAGAGTTAGCTGGGTTCTCCGGGCCTTTTCGGTCTCCTGCCTCCGTTTTATGTCGGTGCAAGAAGAGACCTGAGCAGGGATTGCCCACATGGCGGAGAAGTGGCAGGCAGGAGCTCCCCAACAACCAGAAAGTGGAGCACGGCTGGAAATGAGGTTCCCAACTGGAAGTCACAGTCTGTGAGTAGAAAACTCTGTGACCAGCTGAGAGCTTCTTATCTGTGGTAGTTGCTTCCTTTTCCTAGTCTTCTCTTGGTAATTCCTTCTGATGGACTTTAGGACTCTGTGTATGTGCAACTTTGAAAGCCATAGCAGAGCTAGACTATCCAGGTCATGTTTGCAGCTGTCTTCACTGAATACCTAAAGATTGTGTTTGCTGGAGAGAATGTGTTTCTCTAAGGTAGAAATAAGGGAGGGAAGGATCAGAAGCTGTTGCTCCAGCGAAGCAGTTGCCTGGAATTTTCCCTATGAGTGTTTCAGGCATGTTTCTGTTTGAAATTACCTTCAGTTCCTCTAGACTGCCTGTCTCTTCTGGTGAGGGGTTTAACTTACCAGTGTCTCATTGCAAGAATCACCCATCAGGTTGGGATACCATTTATTGGACTGGCTGCCATTCCATAACATGCTGCAAGCTGTCAACATATTTTTTTTGTCCTCCTGGAAGGCTGCCCGATGAGTAAAGACTTTTTACATAGGCAATACACCTGTTTCCCTGTGAATTTCCAGGAAAATAGTTACTGGATTATTTGGGACACTTCAGAGTGCAACAAACCCCTTTTACCTATGGACTACTTAGGAAAGATGGAGGAAAGGATGTGTGGAATCTGTCCAGGCCACTTTGTGTTTTTCTCATAACAAATGCTTGCATTGACTTGGTTATTGAACTGCCTCAGCTGTAGCAGATGGGAATGGTTTGGAGAGAGCTGTATAGAGAGATCCCAGGATTGAAATAGCAGAGTATGCAGCGAACCAGGAATGTGAGTAGAGTTGTGTATGTGGAGACAGTGGCTCAGAGGTCTCCAAAGGTATGTCTCACTTCATTTCAGAAGCATGAAGCTTTTACCAGTGGATTAGCAGTGCCTGCTTTTAGTTTGGCTACCTGCTTGAAATGCATATGCAGGTTACTGTCACTAGTAGAATCCTATTTTAGTCTCAGCATTTTCCAGGCCCTCTGCTTCCCCTTGTTGCCACTTCCTAAAATAAAGCTTCAGCAAGTACACATTTGTATATACAGATTCCTCTCCAGGCTGCAGAATGGCTTTTCTTTTTCAGAAGGCTAATACTCTGCTTTTTCTATGGTCAAAGCATATGAAGTTTCAATTTGAAAAGAACTTTGTTCTCTTTCTATAAATAAAGCTCAGTGCTTTCATTCCAGCAGTTTGGAATTCACAAATGGACTTTCAAGGAATGCTTACAATGGCCTCACATCTTTGTGATATTTTGTAACAGATAACATAAAACCTAAGGCATGGTCCTGGATTCTGGAAGTCCCACATTCCTAATCCGGGGTAATTACAGAACTGAGAACACCTCTAAGTGTATGATAATACTGGTGAGTTTGGCATCTGTTGAAGTCATTTTGACAGTAGAGCTGTACTGGGATTGAATGGCAGGGAGCAGTTGCAGCATGAAGTGCTCCAATCAGTCCAAAGTGTAGAGATTAATTTATGCTGAGGGAGCAGGACAGCACTGGCCACACCAACATCATGCAGGAGCTGCTACATTTCCATGAGGCAAGTGTGTATTTTATTTTCTGCTGAATGATTCAGGATTCAAACCAGTGACAGGCCAAAGAAAACAGAGAGCAGCAAGGCCCCAGGACATCCAGTTACACAAAAGCTGTACTGTTAATACCTCTGTCTTGATGTTTCTGACATCAAACCAAGTTCTTACGTTTTCAGGGTGTACAGGACAGAAACTTTGTGTTTCTAAAAGAAACAAGGCAAATCTTTCATTTGCTGCCTTGGACATAAATTTTCTTAGTTCCTAACATGCTTCAAGTAAATAAATAAAATTATAAATAGAGGATGTGTTAATCCAATACAAATTTAAAACACATTTACATCTAACTATTCTGATAGTTATTTGAGGCTGTCAAGACTAACTCCTGTATCTTCCCTTCCATATACATTATGGTTTTCATCTCCAAATTAAAGATCTCATGTGAATGGTGAGAGAAAATTGTAGGATGGAAGTGTTGTGTTACTTTGTGTGGATCAGCATATATACAAGTTCCATTGTGCCTCTGGGCTGCTAAAACAAATTGTGAGGACTTGGTGGATGCTTGAGTCCTGGAAGTCTTCAAAGCCAGGTTGGTTGGGGCCTCAAGGAACCTGCTTTAGCAGGAGGTGTCCCTGCCCATTACAGGGGTTTGGAACTAGATGATGTCTAAGGTCTTTTCCAAACTAAACCCTTCCAAGAATTTTCAGAAGATTTGTGGTCACAGAAATAGAGTGGCTTCATGTTACTCTTCCATATGACAGGCAACGAAGCCATGGGTTTCAAAGTAGTAGTCTTCAGGGTTTGCTAACAGTAGGAGAGCTTCAGCTAGCATTGGGACTGTTTATAGTACAATGGGTAATGCAGTGTGTTTTAAAATCCAGTGTATTCTCCACATTACATTTTGGTTTCTCTGAGACACAGCAGCAGCACTTTTATGCACTGCTGCTACAGCAGGGGCCAACATGCAGATGTATTCAGGAGATGTGCAGACAGAAGCTCATCAAGTGTGCATGCTTGTTTTATCAGCAGTGGTAATACAGCCTGCATCTGTCTACAGAATCACAGAATCACCAAGGTTGGAAGAGACCTCAAAGATCATCAAGTCCAACCTGTCACCCAAGACCTCATGACTAAACCATGGCACCAAGTGCCATGTCCAATCTCCTGTTGAACACCTCCAGGGATGGTGACTCCACCACCTCCCTGGGCAGCCCATTCCAATGGCTAGCAACTCCCTCAGTGAGGAACTTTCTCCTCACCTCGAGCTAAACTTCCCCTGGTGCAGCTTGTGACTGTGTCCTCTTGTTCTGGTGCTGGTTGCCTGGGAGAAGAGACCAACCCCCTCCTGGCTACAGCCACCCTTCAGGTAGTTGTAGAGAGCAATAAGGTCTCCCCTGAGCCTTCTCTAGGCTAAACAATCCCAGCTCCCTCAGCCTCTGCTGTAGAGCCATCTCTGTTATGTTCCTGTCTTGGGGACTAACACCCAAGCTGTGGCAACCGAAGCTGTAGTTTAAGTGCTGATTTCAATGACATTTCAGAGCTTCCAGCTCTTTTAATTTGGTTCAGTTTTGAGATCTGATCCCAAAGCTTTCTCTGAGATCTATCTTTATGCTGCTGCAAATCTGTGGTAGCAAAGTGACTTGGTGAAATAGAGCAGGCAGCACTTACAGAGCAGTTGTGAGGAAAATAGTGCAAGTGAACAGAGCCAGAAGATACTAGCTGTTACATCCAGGATGTTTGCAGGTGGTAAGTGGTGAGTTAAGGCAGCTCAGGGAATCTCAGAGGGAATGACAATTGTGTGGAGAGAGGAAGAGTAAGCAGAAGGCAGAGGAGGCACTGCAGTAAAAGTCTGGCACCTGTGAGTTCTCACAGAGTTAGAAGGTTTTGGTTTGTCTTTTTCCTCATCTGTCTCTTGCAGGAGTTTGGAGGAGGGAGTGTGCCACTTCAGCAATGTTGTAGACACTTTCACCCAAGGCTTTCCATGTGCTCTCACCCCTACTGTTCCCAACAAGGTAAAGTCAGCCCACATTTCTCTGGTTCAGGGTTGGGATGTGCTTCTGCACTGAGCAGAAGTGGCTGAAAGCAAGCTTGTGTGCATACATGCATAGCTGTAGTTGCCCACTTCTGGGAGAATTCAAAACCGGGTCATGTCATTATTTCTTAGGACTCTAGCAAGTTGGTTCTCTGACCCATCGAAAGAGAGAAATTCCTGACACCTGGCCTACCAGGTTCCAGGTCAAGCTTTTGCAACACAAGCTGAAGAAAATTTGGGCAATTGTATTGTGCATGTTTAGCTAAGGAAGAACCACTCCATCTTGTCTTCATCAAGCAAGTAGTTCCTGCGCCAAAAAATCACAGTATCACAGTATCGCCAAGGTTGGAAGAGACCTCGAAGATCATCAAGTCCAACCTGTCACCACAGACCCCAGGACTAGACCATGGCACCAAGTGCCATGTCCAATCCCCTCTTGAACACCTCCAGGGACGGTGACTCCACCACCTCCCGGGCAGCTCATTCCAATGGTGAATCACTCTCTCAGTGAAGAACTTTCTCCTCACCTTGAGCCTAAACTTCCCCTGGTGCAGCTTGAGACTGTGTCCCCTTGTTCTGGTGCTGGTTGCTAGAGAGAAGAGGCCAACCCCTTCCTGGCTACAGCCACCCTTCAGGTAGTTGTAGAGAGCAATGAGGTCGCCCCTGAGCCTCCTCTTCTCCAGGCTAAACAACCCCAGCTCCCTCAGCCTCTCCTCATAGGGCTTGTGCTCAAAGCCCCTCCCCAGCCTTGTTGCCCTTCTCTGGACACGTTCAAGTGTCTCAATGGCCTTCTTAAACTGAGGGGCCCAGAACTGGACACAGTACTCAAGGTGTGGCCTAACCAAAGCAGAGTACAGGGGCACAATGACCTCCCTGCTCCTGCTGGCCACACTATTCCTAATGCAGGTCAGGATGCCATTGGCCTTCTTGGCCACCTGGGCACACTGCTGGCTCATGTTCAGGCGGCTGTCAATCAGGAAGGAGCTGTTGTCTCCTTCCAGGTCTGAGTGACCACAAAGGATAACATTACCTTCCGTAAATGGTAAATTCTTTTCACTGTTGTCTTTTTCTTTTCACAGACTGTGGACTTGTTTGAGATGATTGAAAAAATGCAGGTAAGGAGAAGTTCTGTCGACTACCTGGATTTTTCATAGCCAAACAAGTACTTGGCTGTTATTTATCTTGTCACTTCACTCCCAATACCCTTTAATTTGGACTTGCAGAATATTTGGCTTTTCTAGGCCCAAACTCCTGTACCTACTCTTAAAGGGAGTTCCCAAAGTGTTTTCCTACGTTCCTTTCTCCAGCCAGCATGATGGAAGGAACAGACACAAACAATTAGAATTCTGTGCTTTGCAGGGGTGTCATTCTGAGAGAAATTCAAAATTGCATTAAGGTACCTCTGCTGTCTTCAAGAAACTGATTCTGCTGGGTAGCAGCTGCTAATGACAGATGATGAATGGGATGTTAAGGTAACTGCATTTAGCAATGTCAGACATGTCAAATGACTACTGTAGTGCCATCTGTAAGTGGCATGAGAGAGGGCTTTGGTGTAATTCTCTTAGGGCAATCTGTGTGTTTAGTTGCATATATTACATCATAAAATTAGAGTAAAAGGGGAAAAAACAACCACACCACAGCCCTGCCCTACCAAATATAGCAACAGTAATATAATTGCATGTTATATGTGTCATATCTAACAACAAAATCTTAGAACTAAGTTTTTCATGTGTTCTCAGAATGTCCTTACAGGCTACCAGTATTTTCTGAGTGATGCCGTGATTAATTTGGACCCGGCATAACAAATAACACAGCACAGAACTTCTGCCTCTTATTATCTACAGCAATTAAATTTATGGCAAACAGTTAACTTCTTTGCTGGAATTTGGGTGATTAAATTGTGGATATGAAGAAAATACCAAACTTTGGTGGGACTATAAAGATGAGGTGGAAGGCAGCAACAAACTGCTGAATATAGAGTTAAGAGGCTGAAGTGCTATTGGACAGACTAGAAATAAGAATCTGGGGAAGGGGAGGCCCAATTCTATATATTAATGTGTAGAATCATACATTTGTTGTGGTTGGATAAGACCTTTAAGGTCATCAAGTCCAATCATTAAATAACTCTGCCAAGGCTAGGGCTAAACCATATCCTTCAGCACCACATCCCCAAACATCATCTGCTTTACAGCAGTCCACGAAATTTACCCTCAGGCCTCTCAGATCCTCAGCTCCCAGCAGGACCTTCTTTGAAACTGGAAAGTTTTTGCAGTTGTCGGATCTGCCAGAAACGCCAAGGAAGGGGAGAGAGGCCTTATGAAATAGCAGTTTCCCAGCCTTCATTTTCATGTCTGGAAATTCCCTGGTGCCTGGCAGGTTTGCCCTGGTACTTTTCCACAGTTTGTTCCAGGAGGCTGAGTCTGCTTTGTACCTACATATCCCTCCTGTCCTAATCCTGATTTGGTATAGGACTTTCCTGTCCCAAGGAACTGTTCCTGAGATCCCTGTTTGAGAACCTAGCCTTTCTCAAGAGCCCCAACATGCGAGGTTGACATCCATCAACTCCAGATCACATCAACAAAACATCCATTTGTACTTTATATTTCATGCACTGCCTGTGCTTCTTGTGGCTTCTCCGAATAGAGAATGATTGCTACCACCTCTGCAGAATGTAAAGATCACCTGTCTGCCTCTGCTTCCTCCTAATTTCACCCCTCTGTGTTGTGGTGGTTGGCTGTTTTGTCAGTACTGTGTACTGACACTGCAACCAAAACAGATCTTTTGCTGTTTCCAATGTTCCAAGCTAGTGTTTGTACAGGCTCCACTGTGAAAATACAGAGGCAAATGACACTCCCTGGTAGCCCATCTGCCTTCCCAGTGGGGAAGAAAAAGGGAATAAGGTGAGAGACTTATGGATTGGAAAAGAAAACTAAAAGAGCTTTAATGAATATAATAACAATAAAATGAAATGTATGCAAATATATACAAGACCATGATCAAACCCAAACCCCTGGTGGCAGTTATGTCACTGTCACCACTGGTGTTGTGGGCACTGGGTAAGTCCCGGACTAGACTCAGTCGTAGATGGGAACTGAATCCATACTGAAGGCAACACGGACAGAGTCCTGCTTGGATGTGGGCCAGTGAAGAAGAAGCTTTACCCTCGTGACCTCTCAGCTTTATACTGAATAATGACATCCATGGGATGGAAGTCTTTGCTGGCCAGTTTAGGGCCACCTGTCCTGTCTGCTGCTCCCTGCATGTGTGGTCTTTTACTTTCTGAACCCCCAATATGACAGAAAGATAACCTTGTGACCTTGGTCTTCAGAGGCAAGTATAAACAAAGCCTTTCTGCACCCCAAGCCTTGACAGTGACTCTAAACATCAGAGTTGTCACAGCCAGAAGCAGCTCCTCTCTGTGCAGACGTGCTGTTAACTGCAGAAGGTGCCAGCACTGAGCAGAGACTGACCTGGGAAGTCAAATCACTGAACAGGATTAGTTCTGGACTAGCTCAAACCAGGAAGGGTAGAACAGAAATGAAGTGTCTGAATGACTGTTCTTTTGTGTTACCTCTTTAGCTCTTTTTTAAATTTATTGCTTGGGATAAGAAATAAAGTGGCTTGAAGAGACTAGAGAAGTAAATAAGAGAATCAGTTTGGGAGATTTTATTTCTGCCAACTTTCTGCTTTTTTTAAGATGTTAGGTGGGAAGGAGCTTTTCAGTTTTAATACCAAACTAATGGACTGGCCAAGTTCTAGCTTTATTCTTCCTGTTTCTTCTAAACTTCAAAACTTGCATAAACCAGAAAATTATATATAGAGAGAATGTATTTATTTGGGATACTGAGAAGGGCACAGTAAGTGAAACAGACATGCTAGACCACAGGATTCATTGTCTGTGCCTTTGTTTCCAGGGGAGTCGTCTGGATGAGCAAAGATGTTCCCTTCCAGCTCCTCTCAAGGTCAGGCCACGTCATTGCTTTCTCCTAAGTTGCTGAGAATGGCAGATAATTATTGACCAGGCTTGCAGTGCTCATCTTGTAACTAAGAGGGAGCAGACCAGGAACAGCAAAACTGGTTGCTGCACAAGAGGGTGAAGCTGTGCAGCTGAAATAGAATCAGTTTTTCCTTATTTCTGGTTTCAGTGGTTCCAAGAAATCTTTATCATTATTACTAGTCTTAGTCTTGACTAAGTAATCTCTTAAGTGGTATTCAGTATAAGAGCTGTAGTATTTCTGAAGCCACATTACATCAATTTCAGTAGTCTGCTTGAGTACTGTACATAACAGATGCTGCTAGAAAGCAGCTGTTTCCCTCAATATTAGACATGTTCCCATCTCTAAATTCTCAGCTCTTCTGGTTCATTCCTTCATTCCCAGGCTCTGATACTGCTCCTGCTCTTGCAGGCATGCCTCATCACAGCTCAGTTGTGTACCACACCTCTGGCTATGGAGATGACACAACCTCAACCTCAGCATTATTTCTGCTGTCAGCTCTGTCTGCAGAACTGCAGCTGTCTGACACTGGAAAGCAGAGAGGTTGTCACTCCTAACCTCATCCAATTTGCTCCCTCCTCATTTTGCATACTTGTGAGAGAAAGTTGGGTGAAATCTGACTCCTGCATTTATAGTTCTCAAAGTTTTATACTGTGATGCTGAGGCCTGGGAAATGGAATCTAACCATAAATCCTAGAGTCAAACTAAAGATGGACTAGGGCAGAGTGGAAGCTGAGGGCACAGCTTGCACCATCATGAGAGCATAATACTTTAGAAGATGTTAACTCATTTTTCCTAATGGTCTCTTCTGGTTTCAGACAGAAGAGGAATATATTCCTTACCCCAGCATCCATGAGGTGAGTCAGCACTGCTCTCTGTTTTCCCTTGGACTTTATTGGCCTTTCAGCTTTTGTGTTCTCTGTCCTTCTGAATAGGTATTACAGAAAGGGTGGCCATATCCCCTCATTATCTTACCCCAGTTTGGGGGCTACTGGATTGAAGGGACCAGCCACAACCTCTCCAGCTTGAGTCCAGCTTTGTCTGATGTACCCTTTCCCTGGAGTGGTAAAGTGAAACTGGAAAGTGACCCCACAGCCAAGCTGTACCGCAAACATTTCCTGGGCAAGGTAAGGGTGACCTTCAGAGCTTGATCTGAAGGCTGAAATGGATCTCAGACCCTTTCTGATAGACTTAGAAATAGCTGTCTAGTCCCTCCATTTCAGTTCCTCATGGTGCTGGAAACTAATGTAAAGAAGGTTCATACTACCCACTATCCCATAGTGTGTTAAGCTGGCCCTGTGCCCTTGTGATATGTGCACCATCATTTCCATGTGCATCAACAGAAGAGTCATTATTGCTAACTTATTGTGTCTGGAGCATTCCTTTCATATAACACATTCCAAGTCCTGTGAGTTCTGACTGTATAGCTGGACACTGACCTTAGTGTCATGCACAAGGATGCACTGACACAGTGCTTCCCATGATGCTTCCTCCCTCTGGGCAGAGGGCTGGAACAGACTGCCCAGAGAGATTGTGGAGTCTCTGTCTCTAGAGGTATTTCAAACCCATCTGGACGTGCTCCTGCGTGATTTACTCTTCTGGGTGATCCTGCTCTAGCAGGGGGTTGGAATAGGTGATCTTTAGAGGTCCCTTCTAACCTCTGCCATCCAGTGATTCTGTGAAGTCTTGCAGTCCTGGTGACTGACTTCATGCACTCCGTCTGTCTTCTCAGTTTGCAGGTGACTTTGCCTTTGATGTGAGGTGACTCTTCTGGTGGTGGAACAGCCCAGCCCATTCATGATTGTAGGGGAATGGTGTTTTATCTCTCTCTTCTGTTGAAGATAACCATGACAAACACATGCATCTTGGCTTCTTTTTTTCAGGAGCACCAGAACTTCTACTCCAGTGACGTGTCCCTGGGCTGCCTGGTGCTTTCTGTGAAGTATGAACAGATCGAGAAGCAGGAGAGTCTGCGTCTTCTGCTGAGGTAACTCTTCCTTACATGGAAGAAGGACAAAAGAGCAGTCATTTCTTTTCAGTTCTCATATTACTTGCAGCACCTTTCTCTCAATAGCTTGTTTGAAGTCCAATGTTTCTTCTCCCTTAGACATCTCTCCTTTAATAAACTTACATAGAGGAAAGAAAGCTTTACTCCATCAGCCTTCTGGAGCAATCCTGCACCAGTTTCTGCCTCCTGTACTTTGCATGGATCTGCTTTCCTAGGCTGTCTCTAACAGACATTTTAACAGTCATAGAAACATAGAATTCTTTAGGTTGGAAAAGATCTTCAAAATCATCAAGCTGACTGTTAAGCCAGCACTGCCAAGTCCTCCATTGAGCTGCTGTAAGGATAACCTGAAGAAATGGCCACTCTGCCTTTAAAGGGACAGTGTTTGTTTCTTGAGTCTCCCTTCAGCCTTTAATCTAATGTATTTTTGGTTTGTCTCAGGACTCGGACTGGCACCAAACATGACCTGATCCCCATTTCTTGCCTGAATGAGTTTCCCAATGCTGTCCAGATGGCAAAGGTGAGATTTGTGCTTGCCCGTTTGCTCTTAACCCCTCCTTCTTCAAGTTGTTTTCACCTCTGTCCTCCCATTTCCCCCTTTGCTACTACTTCCTTTTTATACTTCCATTTAGTTTCTCTTCTTTCTCTTCTCATTTCACCTCAGAATTTTTGCTTGATGGGACTCCTGTCAGGTAATTATAGAGTGTCTGTGCTTTCATGCATTTGGCAAGCTTGGGCACGTGATAATCTCACTGGGTTTGCCTCTCTCTCACTCAACAGCTTCTGTGTGAGGATGTGAATGTGGAACGCTTCTTTCCTGTCCTCTACCCCAAGGTACAAGGTTCTGATGTGTCTGTCTGTCCCTTTTCCATCAAGATCTGGCTAATTACAGCCATCTGACAGTTTGTGTTTTGATTACTCTAGGCTTCGCAGCTTATTGTGGCATTTGATGAGCATGTCATAAGCAATAACTTCAAATTTGGGGTCATCTACCAGAAACCTGGACAGGTAAGCTCCCTCAGATCCCACAGTTCTTGAGGCAAAGCATAGAGAGTCAGTTCTCTTAGCTTATATGTAATACAGGGTCTGCACCACCCTGTGAAAAAAAGGACAGGAGCTTGCCTCATGGTGGTTGATTTGTGGGTGCAGGTCCTCAGAGCTGGTTGAAATGTGTGTAGGAATTGCTGCCTCTTCTTTGTACTGCTTGTGCTCCTTGTGACTTCTCCTTTCCTTTTGAAGACGACTGAAGAAGAAGTCTTCAGTAACACAGAAGAGAGTCTGGGGTTCCTGGAGTTCCTGGATTTCCTTGGTGACAAGGTTCTGCTGCAGGATTTCCATGGGTGTGTACCTAGCACCCTGTGTATTCAGAGGCTGTTACTCTGTTAGGGCCTTGCTTCTGGGAAAGTGCTGTGCCTGCCAAATCCCAGTGCAGGTGGAGAAGCCCAGAATGGCTCTGTCAGCCATCCTGGCTGCCAGTAAGTTGCAACTGAGGGCTTTGCTGGTATTTTCATTTAAAGATCTCCTGGTATCTCAGTCTGACCCACAGCATCAAGAATGATTTTCTTTGTGCAGATGCAAGTTGTTTTTCAGCATCAGGGGTCAGTGTTGTTTTAGTCTCTCTGTGGAGCAGCCTTTCCTTTCTGTAGCTCTAAATGATGGAAAAATCACAAAGGAAATAGCTCCTTTGAGGGGCCGTGCTCAGGAGCAGAAACTTTGTGCAGCTTCAGTTAGTGTGTATACTTTGGGAAGGTTTGGTGCCTCATTATCACTGATTTCTTTGATGCTGTTGATATACCAAACTACTGTTACTGATCTTGTCTTTCTTCTCTCCACTTTCTCACTTCTGTCCTGCCTGACCTATGCATGGTATGGATTTGCTCAGATTCCGGGGAGGCTTGGATGTTACCAGAGGTCAAACGGGCACTGAGTCAGTCTATACAAATTTCCAGGGCAAGGAGATAATGTTTCATGTGTCTACAAAGCTGCCCTTCACAGAGGGAGATTCCCAGCAGGTATTCTGAGAACTGAGGAATGCAATAGTGTGGCTAAGAGAGGAGGGGTACGTGAGGAGGGACTGCAGAGAGGGGAAAACGCCTAACTGCGTAGTGTTGGGAATTGTGGCTGGAGTAATGCTGAAAGTAGTGCTGAGAGGTGTGGTTCAGCAGATGGGTTGGAGGTGATAGGCAGGCTGGTGTTTGGGGCCCCATTGTACAGTTCTGCCTTTTTTTTTTTTTTTTTTTTTGATGCTGCCCTCTCACTTCCTTCTTTCCCTTCTCTCCAGCTTCAGCGGAAGCGTCACATCGGGAACGATATTGTGGCCATCATCTTCCAAGATGAAAGCACACCTTTTGTCCCTGATATGATTGCCTCTAATTTCCTGCATGCCTATGTGGTAGTTCAGCTGACTCATGGTGCCACTGGGGACACTTTTTACAAGGTAAAGAGAGCCAATAGATTCCTCTGCCCTGATCCACTGATCTCGATCCTTGAAGTGGAAGCCTGTTCTTGGGCCTCAGGGAGGGGTAGAAGGTTAGCCAGCTGTCATCCTAACTTGAGTTTCTGAAGCCTAAAGAGTTCAAGCAGGATGAATTTGGATAAAACATTTTTGTTTGCCTCAAAGAGCACGAGGTGCAACTGTTCCTGTTTGGAAGATGAAATGCAAGTAAGACATGAGTCAGGTAAAGCTACTTTACCTGCTGACAGCCATGTCTGCATTGCTCATGCTGCACAGCACAGTGCTGAGAGCTTGCACGACTTGAGACTGCAGATCACATACAGCTTCTTGGCCTAATCTCTGGAGTCATAGAATCATCATAGAATCACAGAATGGCTTAGGTTGGAAGGGACCTCAGAGATCATGTACTGCAACCTCCTGCCATGAGCAGGGACACCTCTTAACTAGACTCAGCTGCTCAAGGCCTCATCCAGCCTGGCCTTGAACACCCTCAGGGAGGAGGCATCCACAACGTCCCTGGGCAGCCTGTTCCAGAGTCTCACCAACCACTTACTGAAGAACTTCTTCCTAAGATCCTGTCTAACCCTACTCTCTTTCAGCTTCAAGCCATTCACCCTTGTCCTGCCTCTAGATACCCTCATGAAAAGTCCCTCTGCAAAGCAGCTGCATTGGCTTTTGGGAATCCCAGAACTGATGCCCATCTGGCAAGAAAGAGCTGCCTGTTAAGGTGCTGCAGTTGAAAGAGGCCTTGCTAGAACACAAATTCCCCATCTGCAGCCTTTGGATGAAGCTCTTTCTCTGTCACATGACTCTGGAGGGATGTCTCATTTGGTGATGATGAGTCCTTATGCCTTAGGAGGTCTACAAGAACACCAAGTGTATGAAAATTAGGACAGGTTCTCTATCTTGTCTCCCACCAAAGAGAGTGTTTGAGGTGGAACAACTACCTTTGATTGTTTTATGTGCTCTGAACAGCCGTGTTCTTAGTGACAAGATGGCCTCATGTTGATCAGGGACATGGAATTCCAGTTCTCTTGCTCTCTCTTTGGTAGGATGTGGAGGTTTACTGAGTTTTAATAATGAGAAGAACCTGAGAAAGTTTGCCATTTGTCTTGTCTCTTCCTAGTACTGTTTTGTCTTGTCTGCAGTACCATTGTTCTTGTCACAGTAAGAAGATTGCTTGTGTCATTTCATGAAAAAGAAATAATCCCAGTCAGGGCTTTTCCAAAGGGGTTCTAAGTCATTCTGCCTTGGGAGCATTCTAGGACCTAAGAGATTGCAGTTTGGGAAGTTCCTTTTCCTTCCATTGTTAAATTGGATTATTAATGGCATTGATTTCTTTGAATCAATTTTTGCAATCAGAACTAAAATGCAAAGTAGGATTTTTAACAGTTTGATATCTACTGGGGGGAGAAGGAGGCCTTGTAACTAGAGGAGCTGACCTGCAGTGTGAGAAACCTGGATTAAGTAGAGGGCCCCTTCCCCTTTTCCTCTCAGTAAGTTCATGCCTCTCACTGCCTGACATATACACTGCAGTGTTACTTTGAGGCAGTTGCTGTTAAGTTGTCATGACATTGTTCCCTGTTGTATGAAATGGCAAATAATGATATTACTCCATCTCAGACATGACCAAAAAATGACTGTGAGATATTCTAAAGCGATAGTAAAAGTGATGGTAAAATAGCTGCATAGAATTATGGGTAAGTGCTGTGAAGAACCAAGTGCCAGCAGGTCGAAAGCAGACTGCACTGCAGTTACTTTCTTGGCATTGCTATATCAGGTAAAGCCTGTTAAAAAACCCAGAAACAAACCCCCTACATTTCTTTATCTCTTAGTGGGAAAGTGCCACATTGGACTGGGAGAGGTGCTGGTACTGAGACATTCTCCTCAGTATCCCACCATAGAGCACTCGCTGTCAGGATGGCTAGATTGGCAAAGGTTCATCTAGTTGAGATAAAAAGATGCAGGCTGAATATTTTTCTTTTCTAAAGACAGTGGTTGGTACCAAAAATACTGGGGTTTGGGGTTTTTTTAAATGCAATTTCAGCTATTTTTTGCTTCAGCTATTTTTGTTCAGTTGGTTTTTTGTTTAAGCTATTTTTGTTCAGCTGTTTTTTGTTTCTCTTACTGTGGGCACATCTGGCTGACTGAAACTCAGGGAGATCAATCAGCACATCCATTCACTGAGTTCAGAAACAGCTGCACAGGCCAGCATATTGATGTGTTTTGGTTATGGGTCAGGAGGGATCAGATGTACCATAATAGTTCCAAGGTTTTGACAATCTCACTTGGCTTGTGATACTTTCTCTTTTTCTGTTGTTTTGTTTTCTTTCCCATCTTACAGGTTTCAGTCACAGCCCGGGATGATGTCCCCTTCTTTGGACCCCCTTTGCCAAATCCAGCCATATTTAGAAAGGTTTGTTTCTCTGGTCCAGTTTTAGCTGGCAGGGGGATATCATGCACACCCTTGTGTGCTGACTCAGTGTTGTCAGTCTGCTTTAGGTGACTCTGGAAGTCTAAAAAGCAGTAAGGCAGAGGCTTCCTCTCCAGTGTAGCCTTCATCTTGCCTTGCAGAGTGCAGAGTTCCGTGAATTCCTCCTGGTCAAGCTCATCAATGCTGAGTACAGCTGCTATCGAGCTGAGAAATTTGCTAAATTAGAGGTGAGTCTCTTACCTGCTTACTTCCAGTTAGAATTGTAAACCTTTATTATTGCAGACTGAAAAAATCCTCTACCATCTTTGACTTTCTTCTGCTTCTCATTTGCATTGCTTGTAAAAGAAAGACAAAATCCTCAGCTGTGAGATGCTTCCTTTGTGAATAGAATAGAATAGAATAGAATAGAATAGAATAGAATAGAATAGAATAGAATAGAATAGACCAGGTTGGAAGAGACCTTCAAGATCATCTCATCCAACCCATCATCCAACACCACCTAATCAACTAAACCATGCAACCAAGCACCCCATCAAGTCTCCTCCTAAACACCTCCAATGATGGTGACTCCACCACCTCCCCGGGCAGAGCATTCCAATGGGCAATCACTCTCTCTGTGTAGAACTTCTTCCTAACATCCAGTCTGAACCTCCCCTGGTGCAGCCTGAGACTGTGTCCTCTTGTTCTGGTGCTGGTTGCCTGGGAGAAGAGACCAGCCCCCACCTGTCTACAACCTCCCTTCAGGTAGTTGTAGAGAGCAATAAGGTCTCCCTGAGCCTCCTCTTCTCCAGGCCAAGCAACCCCAGCTCCCTCAGCCTCTCCTCATAGGGCTTGTGTTCCAAACCCCTCACCAGCTTTGTTGCCCTTCTCTGGACACGTTCCAGCAAGTCAACATCTTTCCTAAACTGAGGGGCCCAGAACTGGACACAGGACTCAAGGTGTGGCCTAACCAGTGATGAGTACAGGGGCAGAATGACCTCCCTGCTCCTGCTGGCCACACTGTTCCTGATACAGGCCAGGATGCCATTGGCCCTCTTGGCCGCCTGGGCACACTGCAGGAGTGAGAAAACATGAGCAGGTACCTTCTGAGGTAAAGATCTAATCCTCGAGTAAGAATGGGGATGTGGTGCATAGGTTTTGCTGGAGGAAATTCTGTATTAGCTAAAACTTAATATTGTGGACCAGCTGGAGTGGGTCCAGAGGAAGCCACCAAGATGATCAGAGGGCTGGAGAACCTCCCCTATGAAGACAGGTTGAAAGAACTCCAGCTGCTCAGCCTTGAGAGGAGGAAGCTCTGAAGAGACCTTAGAGCTACACTTCAATATCTGAAGGGGGCCTACAGGAAAGCTGCAGTGGGACTTGTGGTGATAGGATGAGGGCCAATGGTTTGAAACTGGAGCAGGGGAGATTTAGGTTGGACGTGAGGACACAGCTCTTTATTGTGAGGGTAGTGAAATACTAGAACAGGTTGCCCAGGGATGTGGTTGAGGCCCCATTGCTGGAGACATTCGAGATCAGACTGCACGTGTTGCTGGGCAGCCTGCTGTAGTTGGAGGTGTCCCTGCTGAGTGTAGGGGGTCTGGACAAGATGACCTTTGAGGATCCCTCCCAACATGATGCAGTCTTGGAATCACTGATATTTTCAGTCAAGGGTACCAAAATTCTGTTCTAGACTCTGTTTCTTCACCTGTAGAAAAAGTAATGATGTGTTATGATTTGCTTTAGAAAGAGTTTAACAGTGCTGTGAAATGTTCCAGAACGCTGCAGCTGAAACCACTTTGTAATGTTTTTGTTTTGGGTTTGTTTGATTTTTGGTTTGTCCTTTTTTTAAGGAGGATGTGGGACACTACCAAAGCAGGGTGGGTGAAGGTTATCCCTCCACTCCCAGGAACAGCTGTGTTTTCATTCTCAATCTTGGTGCAGGAAAGAACCCGAAGTGCCCTTCTGGAGAGCCTGTTTGAGGAGCTGCAGCTTCGCAGCCGCAGGATGATGGGGTTACCCACGGGAGAGGATGACAAGATAGAGAACGGCAGTGGGAGCTTCCTTGAGAATTTCAAGGTGAGCAGAAGTGGATTGACCTCTTACCTACCTGCTCACACTTTTCTCAAGCTCATTGTTTGTCCCTCTAAGGAATATTTGCCCTGCTGATGGGCTGTGCTTAGAGTCAGACAGAAAATAGGTCTCTTCATCCAGCATCCATCCTTTCTTTAGAGCATCTTTGGCTGTGCTTTGCCATCTCTCTCACAAAACATTCTTCCATTTTCTGTGCTCCTTCCTACACAGCTACAGCCTGACCCAGGTTGGAATTCCATACTGTCTCTGTGAAACCAAACTCTTTATGCTTCAGGCTAGTGTCTAGTGTCAGGTGGAGTTTCTCTCCAGAATTTGCAGGAAAAGTAGTGAGTGTACACTTGCGGAAGGGTTTGTCTCTGGCAGTCAGTTCCATGAATTGTCCAGGACCAAAAATGGGTAGTGTCCAAGATGCTACCTGTTAGGATTTCTGTGGATCTGGTGTTTGTCTGTCACAGTTTCCCACCTGCTCAGTGGTGCTTTCCATACTCCCCTGCCATGTGCGTGCCTACAGTGTATCTGTGTTTGTCTGTTTCCCTGCCTGCCCCTGTTCAGCGGGTGATCAGAGGTCGCAGCCAGAGCCTGGATGCCATGGGGATATCCCTGAGGAAGCAGCAGCCAGCCACACTGCCCGGCCGCCCAGCTCCAGCTGGCCTTGCCCTCAGCCAGAGCGTCGCCGAGGGCCCTAAGGCCGTTGCTGCGGTAAGGCACTGGGGTGGGCTGGAGGAGACCTGGCAGCCCTTTGTGACCCACTCATAGCCTTTGCTACTCTTTCCCTAGTGGTTAATCCTCTTGTCCTTCTGTCAGTCTCTTTCTGCTGCATCATCCTATTTCACAAACTGTGACAGTGCATGTTGTAGTCCTGCGTTGTCTGTGCCCGTCTCTGTCCCCAGTGCTTCTGTAAAAGAGAGCTGAGATTGGTGCAGACTGGGAGAAGGAAGCCAAACATGACTGTCCAGCACACATCTGTCTCTGCTGTCCTGCGTTAGATCCTGTATATTGTCATACCTTCAGAAATGCATGCACTGTGGTTTGGCCACAGTGGTGCTGTGCTGTCATGTGGCAGGAGCTGAAAACACAAGGACAGCAGATCTCTTAATTTCTTCAGCTTCACCAATCAGGCTATAGAAACAGGTGCCTGATGTTTATTCAAGGTCCTGTTTCCCTGTACATAGAATATGCATTTTGGAAACAACATAATTAATGAAGTTTGGGGTGAGAAAATGGGTGACTATTTCTGCTCACTTTCAAAGCCTTTCTTGATAGTGATTTTAAACATGTGATCAGTGGAAGCATTCATGACAGATGTGGCCAGAAGAGGATCCATGTTTCTGTTACCTTGGCTGAAGTGCATCCAGCTGATTGTGGTTTCTGCAGTTGTAATGTCAGGCAAGCTACAAAAACCCATCTGAGCAAACCAGGAAGGTGTCTTTCAGGGAAACTTCTCTTAGGGGCAGTTTGCTCAGCTGTGGGCATTCTTTATGTCAGTGCAGGAAAATCACAGGGTGGTAATGACTTGGGTTTGCTGCCTCCTTTAACTCTCTGCCTTTCTGATTCTGCCTCTCCTTCTCTCTTCATGTGAGGATACTTCCCTTCCTGAGCCTCTTTGGCTGTACACTAGCTATGTTGTATTTTGTTCTGCCTTGGTTTCTATCTCTACCTCTCTGCTACCACCTTTGTAAGCCCTTCTCCTTTTCACTGACAGAAAGTGCTCCTGGCACTGCTGGAGCTGGGCCATACTATTGCATTACAGAGTAAATGAGAGGATCTTGATCCGCGTCACAGACTCCTTCTCCCATGCTTCCATTTCTCCAGTTTTTCCTGCCTTATTCTCTTCCCTTCTTTCTGTCATTCTTTCCTTTTTTCTAGTCTTTTGCCTTGCCTGGTAGGAGCCCATCACGATCTCGAGCCAGCCACTTCCATGGGCGACGGAGCAGTGCCATTGGCATTGAGAACATACAGGAAGAAAAGAGGTATGAGCCATGGGAAGGTGAGAGAAGGGACCTGGCAGGAATGAGAGCTGGAATGGGAATGGTTGGAATGGGAAGAAAAGCCTGATTATTAGCTCATGGAGAAATGGACAAATGGCAGGAAAGAAATAATAATAAAAAAGGCTGTTTGAAAGCGAGTCAGCCTTTGAGGAGGAAGGCAGGAGGTGGAGAGAGGAACACGGTGAGGTGCCTGTGACCTAATCTGAATAAAAATAGTACAGAACTTCCTTTGAGGAAAGAACCAATCTTCTGAGATGACTTCCCTGTGACACTGTGAGCCAACACAGTAGCCACTCACTGCTTTAAACAGTCTTGTACCCTCTGCAGCCTTGCTCCTCAATCTGTTCATTGTGGTGCAACATCCTTCACTATCCCCTTGAAAGATCTCTAAGTTTTCTACAAGGAAAAACATGATTTCTTTGGGGGGGGTTCATATAGTTTATTTGGGGGATTTTTTACATGATTTGTTTGGGTTTTTTTACTGTTCTTTGTTGGGAGGAACTTGGGAAGCTGTTGGGTTTATTTAGCTCCTCTTTTGCTTGTTTGTGATCTTAGTTATGAGGAGCAGTGGATGATTCTTGAAGTGGCAGTTTCACTAGCAACTGATCTGTTGTAACAGTCCATTGCTACTGAAAAGCAGACACCATACTTTCCCAGTGTCTCTGTCAACTACCCAATCCTGTCCCATGCCTTCTGACCACTCAGATGCTTAGTGGAGCCATTCATGGGATGGGTTCAGCCCATTTCCCAGGAAAAGTATCAACTTCATAGTATCCACAAGGATCGTCTAGGTCCAACCCCCTGCCATGGCAGGGACACCTCACACTAGATCAGGCTGGCAAGAGCCTCATCCAGCCTGGTCGTAAACACCTCCAGTGATGCGGCTTCAACCACCTCCCTGGACAACCCATTCCAGGGCTTCACCACTCTCACAGTGAAGAACTTCTTCCTCATGTCCAGCCTGAGAGTAAGGAGCAAATTCTAGAAGACAAAACTTGGCTCTGCTTTCATTGTATTGGTTTCATTGCATTGGTTGTTTGCCATGTTCTGCCATGAACTGGCTCATAAAGAAGGCTGATGGGCACAAAGTCTGATGGAAACTATACTCATCAGGAGTGAAGGCTGGAAAAGGCTCTCCTTCTGGCAGCAGTGAGCTCAGCATGTCATGCATAGCTTCTCCCTTAAGCTTCCCTTTCATGTGTACAGGGGAGATTCAGCTTTGGATTGTGGCTTGTGTGTGGAAGCGTTCCTCAGCATGTCCCCTGTGCTCAGCACTGGTGAGGCCACACCTCGAGTGCTGTTTTCAGTTCTGGGCCCCTCACTACAGGAAGGACATTGAGGGTCTGGAGTGTGTCCAGAGAAGGGCAACAAGGCTGGTGAAGGGCCTGGAGCACATGGCCTATGAGGAGGGGCTGAGGGAGCTGGGGATGTTCAGTCTGGAGAAGAGGAGGTTGAGGGGAGAATCATAGAATCATAGAATCAGTCAGGGTTGGAAGGGACCACAAGGATCATCTAGTTCCAACCCCCTGCCATGGGCAGGGACACCCTACACTAGATCACGCTGGCCAGAGCCTCGTCCAGCCTGGTCTTAAACACCTCCAGGGACTGGGCCTCAACCACCTCCCTGGACAACCCATTCCAGGGCTTCACCACTCTCATGGTAAAGAACTTCTTCCTCACATCTAGCCTGAATCTCCCCATTTCCAGCTTCATTCCATTAGGGAGACCTCATTGCTCTCTACAACTACCTGAAGGAAGGTTGGAGTGAGGAGATACCCAGCCTCTTCTCCTTGGTGGCATGTGACAGGACCAGAGGAAATGGTTTCAAGCTACACCAAGGGAGGTTCAGGAAATATTTCTTCACTGAAAGGGTTCTCAAGCATTGGAATGGTCTGCCCAGGGCAGTGGGGGAGTCACCATCTGTAGGGGTGTTTGAGTGCTGTGCAGACCTGGCAACTAGGGACAAGGTTTAGTGTTGACCCTTCAGCACTGGGTCAAAGGTTGGACTACATGATCTTGGAGGTTTCTTCTATTCTGTGATTCTGTTAACATAGATAGAGGTTAACTCTGGACCTGTTATCCAGCTGGTTTCTCTTTTGTCCCAGCAGAAACCCTTCAGAGAGAATACAGAAGATGCTGGACACTCCAGGAACTTTCTCTGACCTGAAGTCTGACGGATCATCAAGTCCCAGCTCCCCAGAGTTCCCCATCAGGAAGAACAAGTGAGTGGAAAATAATGACTATTTGAAATATGCTTACTGTGTCTGGTGTTGGATTGTCTGGTGCATGTCTTGCTCTTTTGGAGGCTTTACTGGGGTTGTCCACATCAGGCATTGAATCATCTTATGTGATAGATGTGTGACCGTGGCACAGTAATTCAGAGCATGTAAGGAACTCAGCCTTCTTAAACTGAAGCTTTCTTAAAGTGAAGACTGAAAGGTAATGTTAGCTGTATCTTTAATGTTAGCCTGTATCCAACAGGATACAAAAAGCCCTAGCAGTCCAGTTATCCATGCTTACTGATGTGTATGTTTTTGCTATAGCTTGCTCTGGCATGATTTTGGAGCTTTATGGAGAGCTTGGGCAAGAGTATGTTGGGTTATACTCAAGTTCTGCCCCTTTAAGCAGGATTCATCCTGCTGCTCCCAACCAGGGAGAACTCAGCCTGCTTTCAGTCTTCCCCAAGAGTTACATCAGGTGTTAGAGCAGGATCTGATTTGTTGCACCTCTGTCTCATTGTGCAAGGATACCATAACACACCCAGTGCTCTCCTGCCAAACACTTCCCCTACTAGGCTGCAAAAGAGTTCCCCAGTTTCTGGTGAGCAAAGATCGGAGAAATGCATTTTCCTGGTAGTTCAGCTTTGGTCCTGCTGAGCTGTGGTATGCTGGGATATGATCCTGTCTAGGATACTTCAGGGAATCCACACATTCAGATTTCCAAGGCTCCAGAGCAGCCTCTCACTGCCAGGCTGCAGCTGACTTTCAGGAACAACTTGTCATCCTCGTTTAGATTTTTGCTTGGTGGGGTTTTTTTGTGTGTGCTTTTTTTCATGAGGACTCTGGATGAGGCCTGTGGTCAAAAGGGCACCGAGTGCTGTGGAGCTGGGCATGCCTCTTGCACAAGGCTGGGGCTGCTTTAAGAAAATTCAGGCCTCTATGGCTTAGTTGCTGCAGGTCCAAGTCTGACGAGGAGGGGCCTTCTTTCCAACCAGACTCAGTGCTCCTTATGAACTATGTGGTGTGACTATCTGCAGTAGTTCAGCTGTCCAATTGTATCCTTTAGAACTGCCCACAATTTGTGCCAGCCAAGGGGCAGAGTTCAATTATTTTTCTGTAGTGTGAATATCCAGAATGTTGGCAGGGAGGAGGATGGTAGCAGAGCTGGAGATGTGGGTCATTTAAGATGCTAGCTCTGGCAGCCAAGGACAAGAGAGAATGCAGGACATGGAACTGCCAATTGGTCAGCAACCCCTTCTTCCAGCATTCCTGTTTCATCCCACCTCCTTCCTCATCCTGTCTGGGACCTTGTTAGTGAACTAGAAGCTCCTGGCTAGGCATGTGTGAGGGATGTGTGGTCTGATGGGGTGGCTGAAGGAGCCTTGCATAATCAGCAAGAACTTTGCCTAGTAATAAAACCTTTCCTAGCTTGGCCAGTCTTGATTACACCTTGCTTCTGAATGTGGACATGTCCTGGAAAAAAAGGATGAAGCTTTCTTGACATGTGCTCCTGATGTCTGCATTTGATTGTGGGTTTCCCCCACTTTCTAAGCCTCATTCTCCATTCACCAGCTGAGGAGGTGAGACAGCTGTGACGTCTGCTTCAGATTGGTGTTACTTGAATTCAGAGAGCAAAAATAGCATGGGATTGCACTAAAAATGTTTGCATGGATATTGCTTATGCACATGAACCATGACCTGTATGATTTGGCAGCCTGTTTGCTTCTATTCCCAGGGTTCTCTATCTTTTCCCAGTCATGCACTCAAAACCCCTTGTATGATCACCAGGAAAAGGCTTTTCACATTGGTGGTGGTTTAGCCTTTTCCTGGACAGTTTGTTTGGAGATGGGCTATAGCATGGAGTTTTGCATTAGCTAGAGTTGTGGTTTCAGAATTAGAGACCAACCCAGGTGCAATCACACATTTTGAGTCCTATCTGGGGCAGGGATTCAGGGACACAGCATTCCACCGTGTAAAGCACACCACTTTCACCCCAACGGTGTTAGCACAGTGCTGCAGGAATAGGCCAGGAGTCTAATAGAAGTACTTCAGTTTTGCTGAAGTCTATTTAATGTTCATTAATTGTAGAACTACAAGTCAGGGTCATGATACAGGCATATTTCTAGTGCAGAAAGAGTTCCAGCTGGTCCTAGAGTAATTTATGCAGTTGATATTAAAACAGTAGGTTGTCAGCCCCCTCTTTGTTCTCTTCAGGGAGAAGTGTCACAGGAAATTGATCACAAAAATACCCAGCATGTTGCTTCTGGTCTGAAACAATTAGTTCACATTCCAGACTTGAAAGATCAAACTCTTGTTGTGCTAAAACCAGCCTGGAAATAAATGCAAAGGGAACACACAAATGATGTACTAATTCTTCAGAGCAGAGATGAGCCAGCCCTTGCTGTCCTCACTTGCTGATTTCCAGCACATCTTTAGGCAGAGATCAGCCTTTGATCCATGAAGCCACGTAGTTTACTTGCACTAACTGCCTTCTCTTCCACATGCAAGGACAATTGTCCTTAGTTTTCTGCTCTGCTGACCATGTAGCCTTCCAAATAATCCTTCTTCCCAAGGGACAAACTCAAAAGGAGTGGGCCCAGCCCAGGTAGCAAAATTCATTAGGATCAGAGCCAGATGGCTTTCTGGGTTGCATTTAAAAATCACAGTGCTGTGTATGTTCAAGCCCTAAGAAGAATACATGGCTGTTTTGTGTGTGTTTTCCTTCCTCAGACACATCTGAGTGGGGTCATCAACCCAATCAGGAGTGGATCAGATGCTGTTCATTGGTTACCTCACTGAAGATACTGGAAAGACTTTTGGGGTGCAATGAGTCCTGGCCAAGATGAGCATGAACTTACTTAGAGGACCTCAAGGACTGTTGTAAGACTAAGTGGCACCCAGTTGACACTCCACTGGCAGTTCCTGGAACAGGGACCCTTAGAAAGGGTGATGGACAGATAGCTCCTATTGGAACATTTTGGCTCTATGCCCTTCCCATTGCCCAACTGGCAGCCACTGAACCAGCCTCTACCTCCCTTTCTCTTCTCCCATCATCTGAAGAAGAAAACAGGTTGGCCTGCAGAAGGCAGGAACAGAACACCACCTCTCCACCTCTTTCTCTAGTACCTTTGGATGACACAGGTCAGGCAGCATAGTGCAGAGTGAGGGCAGAGAACCTCACTGAGGAGATACTTTGCGGAAATCTATGTCCCAGCTTACTTATATTAGTTTTTTATTTGCTGTGCCAAGGGAGAAGCATGTTGGCCTTAATGTCCTCCAAAATGTATTTCCTAGACTGCTGAGGAATTATTTTTAGCCTGTATTGGCTCATTCTTTACTGTTCTCCCTGCTGCATGCTGGCATGTAATATGCCTGGGACTTCAGGTTACATTACTGCTTGTAGATCAAGACTGGCCACATTTTGCAGCTTTTCTGAAGGAATAAATATATTTAGTATGTTAAATGTGTCGTATCTTTCCTGCCTGTTGGCTTTTTTGGGTTTCTTAGTGTTTTCAAGCACTTCATCTCTCTCTTTCTGGCTGCTCTCTCTTGTCCCTTCCCAGTCACCTTGCTGCAAAGTAAATGTCTTGTGCTTGCAGTGTCTACGCTGTACCTTGGACTTCAAAGGAGAAAGTGGCCAGCACCTTGGGCTGTGTGTGTCTGTGTTTCGAGGGGACATGCAGGAAGGCAAAATCCAGATAGTGCAGCCCTGTAACAATTTAATCCCCATGTTTTTAGGGTAAGAGAAAAAAGAACAAATTGCAAAAGAAAGAAGGCAAGACATTAAATATTTAATGTTTGCTTTTAATGTTAATCATTGATTGGGTGAAAGAAAAGCAGCACATTTGTATTGGTAAAGACCTCACCAGACTAGGCATACAGGCAACCACTGCATTTCCTGACTGGAGGTGAGACTGAGCTGTAATGTTAGCTGTTTAAGGAGGAGAAAGCCACTTGCCCATCACATTGGCTATATTCACATAATCACTCCAGATGGGCCATGTACCTATACTCGTTCTTAGGTGTTTTCCCCAGGACTTTTCACATCTTGGGGCTTGGAACTGGTGGAACTGGTCCCACCCATTTTTCACCTGCAAGACAAACCAGCAGAAAAAAAAGTTACAATGAAATACACAGAGGTGATCAGCCTGTCACATTTTGGAAACTGAAGAGTTTCAGCAGTAACTTGAGAATGGCAGGTGGAGCACAAAGCCTTCAAACACCAGGAGAGGAGGGAGAGCTCAAGTTCCTTCTTGTCTGGGAAGTGACTACATCTGTCATCACTCTGACTGCAGTGAGACACCTTCCAGTCAGCAGCTTCATCCCAACACTACTATTTGAAAGACCTGGAGAGTGTTAATTTGGCTGTGTTACATATTCCATTAGAAGAGAGTGACAGCGTGAAACACAAAGTGCTGGTTTTAGGTCCACTCACCTATGATGCTGCCCAGCAGTTCTACACGGTCAGAGCCAAAAAAGAGTTGAGGTTCCCCATTAACATGTGTCACAACAGCAGGCATCCCAAATGCCTATTGACACCATGGAGATGAAATGGAGAGTGTTAAGAGAGAAATTTTTGCAGACATCCTCTAAAAAGTAGTAACATTGACTTCTTTCCTCCCCTTCTTTTCGCCTTCATTCTTAAACACGAGTCTAACGGAGCCATCAGAAAGTAGAACTTGTGTGCCCCTTCTGAAGGAGCAAAAAGGAACTCGACCTGATTAGTCCACAGTTTTATGTCAAGGAGTGAAAAATGGCATCACTTAACTCCTTGCTGTCTGGCTGGAAGGAGGTGCATGGGTCAGCCTTGGTTTCCCAGATGACAAAGGGATAAACTAACAAGGGGTGAGCTAGCTTTCACATGTTCAAAAAGCAAAGACCACCCAAGAGACATGGTCTGCACAGTGCTTTTTAATCATCATCTTCATTGTTCCTTGCTTCCCAATGTTCTTAACGGGAGTAATGCATAGATGTGATGCCAGATAGCACTGGGAGCACCTCACCCCATATTTTATTGCTTCCTCCGTTGTCTCTTTCAGTCGGTTCTTCACTGCAGGGGATGAAACCATTTCAAGTACCTTCTGGGCAAACTCTGATGATAGCCCAGCCTGCTTGGCAATCTGCAAAAAGATGATGGAATGAAGCAAGTGATACACATTCCTCCCGTGGCCTGATTAAATGAATTGCCAGTGTTACTACCCCAAAAAAATTACAAAGTACCCTTGAAGCATATCTTGCCCAGCTGTCTTTCATAATTTATCACTTCTCAAGCACAAACTAGAAGGGGGATTTTAAACTTCCAAGCCTCAAATATACACTTTAAATTTAAAAAAAAACCCAACTATTTCCTAAACAGTAGGGAGGAAAACAAAGATACATACTAAGCTTAACTTCTATTCTAATCACTTATCAGATAACTTTAATATCTTTATCAATGATGTGGATGAGGGGAGTCAGGGCACCCTCTGTAAATGTGCAAGTGACACTAAGCTGGTAGGGTGTGTTGATCTGCTTGAGGGTAATGTATCTTGACAAAGGGACCTGGCCAGGCTGAATTGATGGGCCAAGGCCCAGAGCAGGGTCCTGCAGGGTCACAATAGTCCCATAAACACTCCAGACCTGGGGAAGCATGGCTGGAAAGCTGCCCAGCAGAGAAAGACTAGGGGGTACTGGTCACAGCTGGCTGGGTGTGAGCCAGCAGTGTGCTGTGTTTATGAAGGACTTCACACAAGCTGTTAACTCCCATCTACCTGAGCAGCCTTTTCCTTTCAGAATAAAAAGTAAACCGGTGCTTACAGTATTGCACACAGACCAGCAACCCTACATGTGTAGTGCTCAGGACTTTTCTTTCTTCTCTGAATCTCATTTTCTTGCACCTTCTTTTACTTCCACATGAAGGAGACTGGAAGCTCCTGCTGACGCTACTTGAACAGGAGGTTAAGTACAGCACTACAGTAGAACAAAACACTGTGTACACTTGGTAGCCACAGTGTTTACCCTGCGGTATCTGCTCCTCACCATTCCCTGCACACAGCATGTTTGAGTGGAGTGGTGCAGCGTTCAAAGACTGTAGCAATTTGTGTAAAGGTCCTGCTGTCTGGAAAAAAGAAGTGCAAAAGCCACTAAGGAGCTGTACCAAGTAAATAACACTCCATTTTTTCTATCTGATGTGTGAACTAAATTCCCCTGTAAAGGCTCAGATGAAAGTCTTGGGACCCCACATCCACCTTGGGACTATTTCCGGAAAAGTGGAAAGTTTAGTACTGGCTGCAGGGGTGAACCACAGAATTGTTTGGGTTGGAAAAGACTTTCAAGACCATAGAGTCCATCCTGTGTGAATCAACAAAAAAGGACATTCTGGTTCTGAGTGTCTAGCTGAAAGCTTTCAAAATGCCAGGTGATGATGTGACTGAGCTGTCATTTACACCTGTTGCTGATTCAAGCTATCAATAAGAAACTAGCAGAAACAGACACATCACCAAAAAGATACTTACAGCCAGTATAGTCTCTGTCTGACTGATATCTTCATGCTGGTAAAAGAATAAATTAAGTAATTCAGTACTTAAGAACAAAAGCTCAGCTGTAGACTTGAGAGTGTTAAGAAAACAGAAATAAAAACAATGGTAGATGCTAGAGAAATTTCCTCCTAAATTTTAAGTCATCTAATGTAGGAGTTTATAGAATTGCATTAGGCTATGAGCTCCTGATACCTTCAGCCCCTAGGACGCACCACACAGGCTTAAAAGACAGCAAGCTGATTTATGACTAGGCCTTTTCTTAGCAAGGCTCCTGAACTGCTGTTACCTGAAGCTTCCTGCTATGACTTCTCATTTGAAGACACTGCCTTTCTCTTGCTCCAGTTCCACAGCTGAACAAAGTGGGACAGGAAGGGTCACTGAGAAAGGATCAAGAAGTTTGCTTTATGAAATACTGACCTGTGACCAAAAACTTTTCCAGAACTCCCTAGAGAGTGGCTCCAAGTAGTGTGGCTGTGTCATGCTCACTGCTGTGATAAATCGCATGGCCCCAAGACTGCCTGTGATCAGTGGGGAGACAGAGAAACACTGAAACAAGGCACAGGATCAGGGCAGGCAGAGTCTGCACCAGTGCTGCCTGACAACAGCCCCATCTCTGCAGTGGTTCCCAAACTGCAGAGCTTACATTGATCCACAGTATCTCACAGGTCACTAGTGACAGAACTAGAGGGGACACCCTCGGGCTGCACTGGAGGAGGTTTAGGCTAGACATTAGGGCAAAAACACTGCAAGAGTGGTCAGGCATTGGAACAGGCTGCCCAGGGAGGTGGTGGAGTCACCATCCCTGGAGGTGTTTAAAGGTTGTTAAGAGGTGGTGCTTGGGGATATGGCTTAGTGATGAACTTGGCAGAGTAGGGTTAATGGTTGGACCTGACGATCTCAAGGGTCTTTTCCAACCTGAATGACTCTAGGATACTACAGTCATTAATGTTAATTGGAAAGTTCTGTCATGGTTTCTAGTCTCAGCTCCAAGGACTTCAATAGATATTCCTTCTGTTTCTCTGACTCCCCAGCTTTGTACCCTTTTTTTGCTTCCTTAGTTCCCCCCCCAAAAAAAAAAAACCAAAGGAGTGTGACAAAAACTGGCTTCACCCTTATGTGGAGTGCCTTGGACCTGCAGAATCTCTCATCTGTAGCAGAGGGAAACAATTCTTCACTGCTTCAGCTATGACTGCGCAATGAAGGATTTCTGGAACTGGCTGAAGCAAGCCAAACAAGATCTAAATCTGTATTCCATCACCAGTGGAAGGGTCTCTTCCAAACTGAGCAATTCTATGATTCTATCTCCCATGTTAGTATCAATTCACAACCATATTTCTCCAGAGATGCACCTAATGGTTAAAAATGCACAGACTCAATACTGCTCACAGGTAATGGACAAGGCTGTCAATGCAGAATTCATCTTACTGTTAGGGAGAACCCAAAGCAGCATTGCTGGAATTGAAAGCTAAGTTTCTTGCTTACTTGTACTAATGACACGTTGCAAGTCATTTTTTGATGTCTGTAGAGGCACTTGGTAGTACTTTGCCATCCTTTTGATATCCTTCAGCATGTATTCTCCACGTTTTGGCAACATTCCTGGGGGCTTATTACCTTTCAGGAGAAAGTTTTGTTGAGATTTTGAACTGTGTTGTAATAACATTGAACAAAAAACCTGAAGAAATTAGACCTCATGCCAACTTGTGCCTACAGAAGAGAGTGATTTCATATTGGCTCGGTGAAACATACACACTTTTCCAAAGATACCACTAGGATGACCTTTGAGAGTCCCTCCCAACCCAGTGCAATCTGAATCTCTGATGTAAACATGATTAACTTTAGTTGAACCCTTTCATTTAGCAGAAGCAATTTTAAACCATGGTAGAAATACCCTAGCAGAGACTTGTATTGATTCAGACAGATGACTTTTAAGCTAAACAATTACTAATGCATAGGTGGACAAAGGTAGAACTTTGCTAATGTCATTATCTCTAAGTCTTGGTGATTAATTTGTTCTAGTAAGGCCATGAGTACCATTTATGGCAAACTTGGATCCTTCCTGTATATTACAAGTTTTAAGTGCTCCACAAATCAATTCTGGTTTGAATTCAACAGGTAACTTCTGGAAAACATTACATGTCAAATTAGTTATCCTGCTTTAGCACTGACGACCTTTGGCACAGACTCTACGTGCCACAAGCTGTGGCTGTGTAGTTGCAAGAGGATTAAATTCCTTGTGGCTGATTTCTCAGTCACTACTGAGCTCCACCATCATGGAGCTTATGTTACTGGTGCCAAAACTTAGTTTAAAGCTGACTTTGTGGTCTCAACGCTACGAGCTTGCCCACTAGTGTCCTACTAGTGAAGAAGGCACGACAGAACTCCATGTTGCCTACCAGTTGCTTGCATTACACCAGCAAGGAAAGCTGGGCGAAGGCGCAGGTCAATGTTCCAGACGTGCTGGTACCGGCAGAGCACCTGCAATGTAAAGTAGTGGTGATGGATTAACAGCCAGAGGAGATGCCCACTGGAGCTGTGTGCAGCTAAGGCATCACACAGACACTGCAAGTAAGTCCTGTTCTATTTTATCAGTGATAGTCTTTGAAAAGCCGTTCTGGATGCTACCATAGAACTCTGATCTCAGAGAAACTACACAGCCTGCATTCTTTCATGACTATGCAAGTTTAGGCAGGGGTAAACAAGGGGAAGATCAAGCTCGCGAGTTTGATGTTAACTGCAGCAGTTAACTCCCAAACACGCACAGACCAAGCTGCCGACTGGCAGAGCCAGGCTTCACAGTGTCGCAGGTTTTCAACACGTGAGGACTAAGACCCACCAAGTGGGATAAAAAACAAACCTAAACATGAGGGATAGAGAAGCAGCCCGGAAAGGCAGAGCGGCCCGCCCGGACGAACTGCCCTTCAGCCGCCTCCTCAAGGGTATGCAGCGGCGGGAGCGAGCGCCTGGGGCGGGCCGGGGCCGCCGCAGAGGCCACACCGTGGGAGAACGGCGTGGCGCCCACGAACGTCTTCCCTGCACCTCTGAACCCTCACCTCAAATCCCAGCCAGGAGTAAGGGGACACTACATCGTAAAAGAGCTCCACCACCGTCCGCCCCATCCTGGCCCAATACTCTCGCTTTCCACAGCCGCCGGAGCTCCTCCCCTAGGCTAGGCGAGGGGCGGTGGAAGCGGTCACGCCGCGGGGCTCGGCCCGCTTCGTCCCATCTGAGTCGGGCTCTCCGCCCACCCCTGCGCCGGGGCCCGCCCCGGCGGGCTAGGATCCGCGCACCGCTGTGAGGCGCCCGTTGCTTTCCCTGGCTTAGCAGGAAGAGGAGGGGTGGGGCAGGAACCGAGGTTTGCAGAGCGGCGGGAGGGAGCTCGGGTGCTTTTGTAAGGCGAGGCAGCGGGAGAGGACGGTCCTGAGACGGAACCCCGGGAGCCGACTCGGCGAAGCAGTGCAGCACGTTGTTCCGGCAGCACGGTTTCCCTGCCGGAGCCGTATGTAAAATTATAATAATAAAAATAAATTAAAAAAGTACTTCCCCCCCCTTTTTTTTTTTTTTTTTTTTTTAAAAAAACGAAAAGTCTGCCCTGAAAACTGATCAGTTTGAACAACAATTAAAGGTCCTACCAGCTGGAAAAATCATTCAGTTGTGAACGGTTCTTTCTAAACACACTGACATTACTTTAAAGAATTTTCTTATTCTACAATCTAAAGCAAAGAAACAGTCACTATTCTTTTTTATATATATTATCCTTTTTATTATGTGGCTGACATCAGTCAAATAATCTGTAAATCTCTTTCTGTTACCTTTCATGGTATTTACAAGTTTTGTCAGGTACATTCCAACATCTCCTTGAAGCACGTTGCATCCCCTGTCCTGTTCGATACACTCCATAAGCTCCTGTCGCTGCTTTAATTAGGGCTTTTTATGTACCATGAGCAGCAGCACCAAGTCTGCTCTCCCAAAAGCACACAGCCGACACTAAGTCCATCATCTCTTTCCTAGGTGACTCCGTGTATTCAGAAACCGTTGAGATGTGCCCTTGAGGAAGTTAATTTCATCCCTCATGCTGCCTGATCTGGAAGTGCAGTGTGCTTCCTTACAACCTCCTGCTGCCATTGAGTAGTTGTTCTGTGCAGTAGCTGCATCTCCAGGTGCAGCTCCTTGACCTTTATTTCCTCCCTTATATCGATGAACCATATTGAATATGCTGGGCCAAATTCAGCTCTTGGATAGGCATCACCCACTGGGTTTTATAGGTCTATAAGCACAGGCCTGTTCCTCTTCAGAAATTAAGACATGAGTGTATCTAACTTCAAACAACAGATTGTAATTGTTGGAATTGTGATTCTAGCATAGAACTATGGTTGTTTTCAAACTTCTGTGCTAGAAAAATAGGTGTTCATTGTAGTAGAATTGTTTGTCTGTAGCATTTCTCATCTATGAAACTGTGTTGACTGATCATACATCTCCCCACAGAAGGGAAATGTGTCATTTCACATGGCTTTCTAAAATGACATTGTCCAAAACTGGACACAGCACTTGGGGTGTGGTCTCACCAGTGCTGAGTACAGGGGCACGATCCCTTCCTTACTCCTGCTGGCCACACCATTTCTGATACAGAACCTGGCACACTGCTGGCTCATCTTCAGCTGCTGTCAGCCAGCACCCACAGGTCCTTTTCTGCCAGGCTGCTTTCCAGCTGCTTGCCCCCAAGCCTGTAGTGTTGCATGGGATTGTTGTAATCAAAATGCGGGGCCCACACGTGGCCTTATTAAACCTTCTATGAGTGACCAGGCACAAATACAGGCTGGGCAGTGACTGGCTGGAGAGCAGCCCTGAGGAGAGAGACTTGGGGGTGCTGGTGGACGAGAAGCTCAACATGAGCTCTCAATGTACACTTGCAGCCTGGAAAGCAAATCAGATCCTGGGCTGCATCAGGAGAAGTGTGACCAGCAGGTCAAGGGAGGTGCTTCTCCCCCTCTACTCAGCTCTGGTGAGACCCCACCTGGAGTACTGCCTCCAGTTCTGGAGCCCCTATTACAGGAGGGATGTGGACATGCTGGAGCGTGTCCAGAGAAGGGCCACGAGGATGATCAGAGGGCTGGAGCACCTCTCCTATGAGGACAGACTGAAGGAGTTGGGGCTGTTCAGTCTGGAGAAGAGAAGGCTCCCAGGTGACCTCATTGTGGCCTTCCAGGATCTGAAGGGGGCCTACAGGAAGGCTGAGGAGGGACTTCTCAGGATATCAGGTAGTGATAGGACTAGGGGGAACGGAATGAAGCTGGAAATGGGGAGATTCAGGCTAGATGTGAGGAAGAAGTTCTTCACCATGAGAGTGGTGAAGCCCTGGAATGGGTTATCCAGGGAGGTGGTTGAGGCCCCGTCCCTGGAGGTGTTTAAGACCAGGATGGATGAGGCTCTGGCCAGCGTGATCTAGTGTAGGGTGTCCCTGCCCATGGCAGGGGGTTGGAACTAGATGATCCTTGTGGTCCCTTCCAACCCTGACTGATTCTATGATTCTATGATTCTATGATTCTATGACCTAAGCCCATTGGTCCAACCTATCCAGATCTCTCAATGAAAATATTTAGAGATATAAAGCAAAATGTTTCCAGGCAGTCATGTCAACAAGAAATTGTAAGGGATATTGGAATTGTATTCTTTACAGCCATGGCGGTTTATCTGCTAAGTATGCGCTGGTTTCTCTTCAAAGGACCCAAATGTAGGTAAACCAACGCTGAGTGCAGGCTGCTCTGGTCCTACTGGTACCCCATTAGCATTTCAGAAGGAGAGATGTGTTTCCAGAGGTGGTCAGTATAGCTCAGCAGTTCATTGCTGTCCTAACTCTTCAATGTCATCATAGCCTGTGTCTTCAAGAGCAGGTGATGAATGTCTGTCAGCCTCAGAGGTCCTGTTTCCTGACACATTTAGACTCCAGTCTGAGAACACAAAGGGAAAACACTGGGTTAAGTGCTCATCCTGTGTGCATGACCTTTACATGGTGTGCAGCTGGTGGTGTGGACTGTCGGTCATCTTCCCCAGAAATCAACCTTTTGTAGGCAGAGCTGTGAAAGAGATGGAAAATGCTTGTCCCATCCTGCCTCCTGCTACATGCACATACATCCAAAATCAAACTGGCCCTTCCCAGAACATAGATTACTGATCTAATTTAAACTCTTAGAATATAGCAAAATCCCTACAGTAACCTGACTCCATTTTATTGCAGATTTAGTAGATGTCTCCTTATCCAACCCAGAAGATAGGAGGAAAATAAGCTACTTGTAAGGAGAGAGAAGAAAACCAGCAGATAGATATCAGATAGAATGGATTTATCAAAAAACAATCACAGAAGATAATTCTAATTTTGCTCATCTAAAAGGTTGTGAAAATTAACTGGATTGCTCTTCTGGCCTCACCTCTCTCTGAATCCTTGTTTATGTTGCTTTCTTCAGGGATCCCAATGATTTTCTGTTCTCTCTGCCCAGAAAGGGAAGCATCTTTAAGCTCAGGAGCTTCTGTCACATCATCATAACCATCTTCCAGGGTGTTTCTGGGTAGTGGAGAGACCTCTGGAATGATAGAGATGTTAACTATAACAGGGACAGATGTTAACTGTAAGAGGGAAACATCTTTCACTAGAGAAAGCAGTAGCTGACAATGCAGCTGCTCCTAAGAGCCAGTAGTGCTCACATTATTGTGATAATAATGAACAATAATACATCAAGAATCCTCCTGAGGACTCTGAGGTATTTTAGACAACAATGATGCCTCTGGATGGCATCCCTTCCTTCAAGCTTATCAACTGTTAACCCTTAACATATGAGAAACAATAGAAAATATAGTTGCCGATATATCGCAGCAGAGAGTCTGGGATATGGGCATCTGAAGCCCAAAGTTGCTTGTGCCTCTCAGAAACCAGACAATGGCTAAGTAAGCTCCAGGAAGTCAGCCCCAGGAAGATGCAGATCTTCTCTGAGCACTTGCTGTCCCTCAGCTTTTGCAAATAAACCCCCACATCTGGCAAGCTCCATTTTCTTCACATCACTCAGATTAGCATTCCCTAATCCACCCCCATTGGATACCAATGTTGTTTTTTGGAGCATGGTTTTCCTTTATCTTAACCCTCCCCATTTATCTAAGAACTGGAATAACAACTTGCAAGCTGTTACAGCTGTGGTTTCTGGAAGGAGCAGTTGTCAGATTCTTGGGTTTGTGTGACTGAATCCTGGGAAGAGTGCAGTACTACCAGCAAACATTTATCTTCAGCTGCTCAACTGGAAGACTAGCACTTGCATGTGAGATTGCATGACACTCTTCCACCACAAGAGTTAAACAGAAATCTTTGGGCCACATCAAAACATCACTAGTAGACATGAAGTGCATCAAGGAAGAAGTTTTAATCACCAATAACATTTGGAAATGAAACCCCTGATTTGGGGTCTCTTTCTTTTTAGAATCCCCATCTTCCATTACCTTGAGTTGCTCCAGGGCCATTTTCTTCCTCACTGTCTCCATCATAAAACTGTGCCTTTGTGTTTGAGTACTCTGAATAAGAATCTAGGCAGATGAGAACGAGTGTAATAGCAGATTAACCTCTCCTTAGCTGCTAAGAATCGCCGTAAGAAAAACAGAAGGCTACAGTAATACCTTCCAAATCCAGCAGAATCTTGGCCAATCAATACTACTCCTGCATGGTAAAGGGATTATAGTGGAAAAGACAAAAATCCTCGAGGGGCCCCCATAACACCTCTCGTGGCTCATGGTGGGGGTCAAGCCACAAAAGGAGAAAAGCAATCAATGGAAGGAAGCCTACAGAGATACCTAGCTTTTGGGAGGGAGATAAAAATGATTTCTTCATTTGTTCCTGCTTTAAATAATTGTGGCAAGAGTCTTGTGTTGTGGTTGGCTGGTTTGTTTGCTTGAGTTACACTGATCTATGCTGTATGGCTGCAGTGAGGGCAGCACAAAGTCAGTTGTCCCCAGGAGAGGAACTGGCAGAGTCCAGTGGGCAGAAACCTAGTGATTTTCAGTTTTCCACTAGGTTTGGGAGCTGCCAAGTATCATATCAAGATCTGGGCTACCAGGGGGAATTCACCCTTGACAAGAGCAAGACACACAGAGGTGAGAGGCCAGGCATACCCTGCTTTTCCCTCCTCGGATTGTAGTCGATCTCTTCATAGACAGCCTCAGAGAAGGGGTCATATGATAGTCTGGAGCCTGGAAGTCAAAGGGAGTGGTCACTCACACAGTGTCTGCTCATACTCAGGCTGGGGTCATGAAAAGGAGAAGTGACCCTGGGGGACCTCTTTGGTACCCAGAAATTAACTGGAAGGTGCTGACTGAGGATTAGCACTGCTGGGCTCTTTTGCTGTTAGACAATATGAGTGTGGCAGCAGATGCTGTTCACTCAGTCACCCCCAGCCCCAGCGTTCCCAGCCAACTGAACAGCTGCCAGCCAAGTTCAACAGCCATTTCATACCAGTTCTGAGGGACCCTCCTCTCTGCTGTGCCTTGGCTCTTTGGATCTGTCCAGCAAGAATGGCAAGGACCAGGCAGAGAAGGCCCCCCAGGATAATGCAGATGATGACAGGTGTTGAAATTCTTGTACTGTCTGCTGCACGGAGGTGGGGAGGATCTGAATGGAAACGAAGAAGCAACATGTAGAGAACTGGGTGACCCGAAGGGCTGCTCCTCTGGAGCTTCCTGCTTTGCCCATGCCAGCAAGGTTAGGCAGGCCACCTGCTGCCGAGTTGTGGGTCCTGCTCAAGCAGCTAGAACGAAGCAGCTGGGGATAGTGCCACTCGACTCTCCTTTGCAAAAGGCTGTAAGAGATGCTTTCTGGTGAGCTGAAATATGCTGCTGATTTACCCTCTATGCAGAATGAGGGACATTAAATCCTCATTTGATGGTAGAAAGAAAGGAGTAAGACAAAATGTTTTTACCTGCTCTAGTGGGTGCTGCTGTTGTTTCTGTCATGCCTGCGAAAGGAAGGTGAGTCCAGATTAAGGAAGAGGCAAATGTCAAAAATAGGGAGAACATCTTCACAGCATTTGTGAGGTTCCTGCAAGTCAGAATAATCCACAGCCTTCCCAGACCTCTGTGCTGAACCAAAGGACCAGTCACTAACCAGAGCAATTCACAGCAGCATCTTCCTTGTGATCACAGTTTTTGCTGAGCAAGGGCTGGGCAGAGCAGTCCCAGAGAGACAGCTCTGTACCTTTGCAGTGCACCTTCTCCAACCAGATGGGACCAGTCCCTTCCCCAAAGGCAGCTTCACTCAGAGCAGACACAGCAAATCCACAGCCCAGCTGCTTGCATACAACATTAGCATCTGCCATATCCCAGGAATCATCACAGACTGTTCCCCAGGAGCCTTGATGCCAAATCTCCACTCTGCCTGAACATCCATCCTGTCCTCCTGTGACTCGTAACTTCTCCCTGTCTGCAAAACACAGAAACCTTCTGTACTGCTGAAGCAGCAGGAAGGTCCACAGGGACCAATGAGCAGAAATTAAGAGCTGGAGGTACCTGAACAGCTTGAAGAGTTTGGACACTCAACAAATGTGGCTGAAGACATCCCCTCTTTTCTTCCTGTAGAATTTAAATACTGAAGTAAATAATTTGATACTTTGCTGAAGAAAGCTCAGGAGAATAAAGGCTTGAAAATCAGTCATCAAGTCATTTTTTTCCTATGATATATGTATGGGCTGTTTAGTGTTTGGTGGACCATTGCTTTCCTGTTGCTGTGAATTAAATAACCTTCCTGATGGCTGTGCTTGCTTTGTTCTTGTGTGAGGCAGCTGCAGTCCCTTACAGGAGATGTGAATGCCAGCAAGAATTCATTTGCATTACAGTGGAAGTCCACAGATGTGAAAGTGTCATAAGAGCAGACCTCAGAAACTGACCTTTAGAGCCCTTGTCCATATGCATGCTGGTGTGTAGGTATATATGGGCCCTCATGTGTGTCCATATCTGTGCTTTCTAGGCTTCTTGGGAAGCCTGACCCTATCTCAGATCTCACAGATTGGCTGTGTATCATAGATTTTTGCTTTGAAAATGTGCAGTGGCACCACCCCATCGGGGACTGGGCATTTCCACTGGGTAATTACAGTCAGTCACACTTGTGTCATTTTAATGCAATCATTTACATCAGGGATGTAGACAAAGGGAAATGAGACATTTGTGTGAAACTAGAAACAATATACAGAATTAACCAGGTTCTAAAAGACCTTTGAGATCAAGTCCAACCAATCACCCAACACCATCTAATCAACTAAACCATGGCACCAAGTGCCTCATCCAGACTCTTTAAACACTTCCAGTGATGGTGATAAAAACAAGTAACAAACATTCCGTAAGGTAATTGCTACCACTGCCATATGTGCATGCATGGGTTTGTATCTATGTCTGGGCAGTCCTGTAGTGATCTCCTCTAGGTGATCCTGCTCTAGCAGGAGGGTTGGACTGGATGATCTCCAGAGCTCCCTCTCAACCCCTGCCACTCTGTGAAGCTGTGATTTCTAATTACCGTGGCAAGAAATGTGGGTCTCCTCTGCTCGGTTATCACATGACTGAGGGTTCCAGGGGTCTGACTGGCACTGCCAGAGAGAGCTGTGCTCCTTGGTACACTCAATGTGGTCCAGCCATGTTGGCCCAGAGCCTCTGCCGTATCTGAAGTCGCTGGCGATCTCACCACCCTGGCCGCAGCCCAGCTGCTTGCAGGCCGTCGCCGCAGCCAGCTGAGACATGCGGTTGGAGCAGACGCTGCCCCACGTCCCGTTGTAGAACACCTCTAGGCGCCCAGCACACTCACTGCCGTTCGCCAGCCTCACAGCCAGGAACTCTGGATGTAAAGACATGACAGTGGAATTAGAGGGACCTGATTCTGCTAGGAACTTGGCTGTGGTGAGTGGAATCCAGAGCCTGCTAACAAGCTGTTCATCACTCAGAATGAAAGTGTCAGAGGAAACCACTCGCAAAACAGCAAACGCTTCAAAGCAAAACCCATCCAGTGATCCTCTCTGGTTAGCCAGCAGAGTCACCAGCACCTATGTCAGCCAACAACACTGATGGCCACCCTCCACAACTTCAGGCATGTTTCTTTGGTATGTTGAAGTGTGGGTGCCACATGGTTGTCTGCTTTGTTGAAGTTCTGCTGTGCAATGACTTCTTTGCAGACATTTCAGAGCCAGCTGGAGTAGCTCCTCTGCAGGAGCATTGGGCATCCCTGAAGCTGCTGGTGACTGAAGCACTACTAGTTGTAGCTGATAGATTTCACCCTTTGCATCTTGATAGGACCAAGGGAATGTCCTGGCCATCTATGCATGTAGTCAAGATAGCAAGAGGCTGTCCAGGCAAATCTTCTCTGTTCTCTGCTTTCCCTTCATGTAACTCTCCCCTTTCAACTCAGACTCGGAAAAGTATGTTTCCAAACATACCTGAGCACAGAACTCCAGCATCCTCTTTGTGTTGGCAGTTGTGCTGGCCCCATGCCCTTGAGGGACATGCCCAGAGATCAGATTCAGCCCCAGTGCAGTTCACATCATCCAGCCAGATCTGTCCTGTGCCTTCACCATAATGAGCAGACACAAATGCCTTGATGGCATGTCCACATCCCAGCTGTTTGCAAACTACGTTAGCATCTGACAGATCCCAGTTATCATCACAGACGGTGCCCCAGACGCCATGGTGGTAAAGCTCTACTCTCCCAGCACAGCGGTTTGTTCCATTCACCAGCCTGACCTGCCTGCTCCCTGCAGGGGAAAACCCAGCTGTCAACATGCAGTAGAAAGGTAATGCATGGAGGGCATCCTGACACTATGTTTAAAACACTTGGAAGGCCTCAAGTTCTTGTTATAGTCCAGTGATGGTTTCTTGGGCAGAACTCCTGTTGTGCTAAAACCTCACATAACTCCTGTGTCAGGTTTGACTAATTCCTGTGGGGTGTTGCAAATGTGAAGGGGTTTCCAGTAATGCTCAGTGTCTACAGAGATCACCTTGTCTTAGGAAGCTGGAACAGCTGTTTTCTATCTAAATTCATTTAGTTAGTGATAGGCACAGTTCCTGTTGCAGACGGATTACAAAACAAGAGTTGAAATGGCTCTGCTATACTTTAGGAAGGCTGCAGGTATCTATAAATATAGAAATCATAGAATCATAAAATCATAGAATCAAAAAGGTTGGAAAAGACCTCAAAGATCATCAAGTCCAACTTATCACCCAACACCTCATGACTACTAAACCATAGTACCAAGAGCCACAGCCAATCCCGTCTTGAACACCTTCAGGGATGGTGACGCCACCACCTCCCTGGGCAGCACATTCCAATGGCTAACAACTCTGTGAAGAACTTTCTCTTCACCTCAGAATCACAGAATCACCAAGGTTGGAAGAGACCTCAAAGATCAAGTCCAACCTATCACCACAGACCTCATGACTAAACCACGGCATCTCAAGCCTAAACTTCCCCTGGCACAGCTTGAGACTGTGTCCTCTTTTCTGGTGCTGGTTGCCTGGGAGAAGAGACCAACCCCCACCTGGCTACAACCACCTTTCAGGTAGTTGTAGAGAGCAATGACGTCTCTCCTGAGCCTCCTCTTCTCCAGGCTAAACAACCCCAGCTCCCTCAGCCTCTCCTCCTAGGGCTGTGCTTGAGGCTTCTCCCCAGCCTCGTTGCCCTTCTCTGGATACGTTCAAGAGTCTCAATGTACTTCTTAAATTGAGTGGCCCAGAACTGGACACAGTACTCAAGGCCTAACCAGTGCTGAGTCCAGGGGCACAATGACTTCCCTGCTCCTGCTGGCCACACTGTTCTTGGTGCAGGCCAGGATGCCGTCGGCCTTCTTGGCCACCTGGGCACACTGCTGGCTCATGTTCACAAAAATAAATGTCACAAAATAACCCAAATTTTATCCCCAAAGGGGAGTCAGAATGCGTGGCAGTCATAGCCAAATTAGTGTTCTTGTGACTAATGTATTCTATGTATTTTAAAAATTTATTCTGCAAGATAATTTTTTAAGGAAGTTCAGATCAAAGCATTATGGGAATTCCACTTCTTCATTAACTGTCATCTCTCCCTTACAGTATACAAGCAGAGGGCTATCACAGTCCCAGAGCCTTGCCTATTTCACATTTGCTGAGAACACAGAGTAAGGTGAGCTAGAGGCAACCACAGGAAGCATTCTGTATCTTTCACACAGTAACTCACCAGAGCAAACCACACCAACATCCTCGGCAACTCCTGATGGCGCTGTCCAAGAAGGAGAGGTCTTACAGTGCAGCAGCTGAGTCTCGTTTCCACCACACTGGACACTTCTCAAGCCAACCAGACCCATGCCTCGCTCAGACCTTGGGAGGTAATAGTTTTTTTCAGCAGTTCCACACTGGAGCTGTCTGCATGCCACATGAGCATCCTGCATGTCCCAGTCATCATCCAGGACTCTGCTCCACATGCCATGGAGGAAGATCTCAACTCGCCCATCACAGCGGCTCTCACCACCAGAGAATCTGAGTGACTCTGAGGGACCTGGGCTCAAGAGAGTAGGAAAACGTAGTGAATAACATCCGTTACTCTTACTGCAGCAGAAATAACATGCAAGAGATGGAAGAGAAATTTCTATATTGGTAAAAATAACCAGTGGTTAAGAGGACAGCCTCTGTTGAGGCTTTGTTTGCTTTCCTGAACACAAGGGTCTGCAACAGGAAGCTAGAAAGGCTTCTCCAGCTCCTGCAAGGAGTCAGGTACATCTAAACAATATGAACCCCTCTACTAAATGAAGTTGCTGTGCTCAAACCAAGGTTGGAGAGGTGGGGGAAAGGAAAGGGCATTGAAGACAAGCTGACGTACCAGACTTTCCTGGCAGAGAGATGGCCAGTTCTACCTTAGTCTGAAGTTCCACTACCCATAAAAGGCCATTCCTGACTTACCTGAGCAAATAACAGTGGCTGCTTCTCTGGCTGAACAGGCTGGATTGCCCAAAGTCACTTGATCACAGTCCCACAGGCAGGACTCTGTCCCTTTACAGTGAAAAGCATCTCTCCATGCGGGCCCATCCCCATCCACAAAATGCTCTCCTGTCTGGATGGACTTTGCATATCCACAGTTCAGCTGGTGACAGAGAACGCTGGCAGCCTGCACGTTCCAGTGGGAGTGGCAGAGTCTTCCCCATGTGTTTCCATGGCGAATCTCCACTCTGCCAGAGCACGTGGTGCCGTTCACCAGCCTGCCCCCTGAGCACCCTGAATATGAGAGAGAGTACCGAGATGTCATGTTCATAACTAATCATGGGCATCACCCGAGAGTGGTTGAGAAGCATTCAGTAGTAAAAATCTCTCCACTGGGCTGCTACAACTTTCATACTCATAACCATGCTTCCATCCACCTTATTTTACTGAGAAGAATGAATGGAGTCTCCATCTCTGGAGGTGTTCAAAACCTGCCTGGATATGTTCTTGTGTGATTTACTCTAGGTGATTCTGCACTGTCAGGGGGGTTGGACCTAATGATCTTCAGAGGTCCCTTCCAATCCTGACCACCCTGTGATTCTGTGTGATTCTGTGAAACCAGGATGTGGTCCCTTTGCAATTTTTAACCTCGGTGCACTAGGTTTCAGGGCTTTGGAATAACCAACAGACCTTAGTTTTCTGCCCAGTCTCACCTAGGGATTTCCACAGTGCACACTCAGGCTTCACTTAAGCCTGGACCAGGCTTTCATTCCTTGCCTCAGCTCTGTGACTAGTGTAACTGTCTCCAGCCTTGTCTTCCACTGCTCCTGACTGTTCTTGCCAGTTTGACCTTAGATCTGAGCCATTACTTTGCCTTGTCTTGGACTGACCTTGTTAAGTACCTCTATACAGATGCTTTGGGTTGTGGAGGGTAAGGTCAGTGCCTGCATTGTCCTCACCCTCTGCTCCTAGCTCATTCTACCTTGTGGAGCAGCCCTGTTCTTGCTGTTGCCTGACACTAGGAGCATTCACAGACAGCAGGCTTGTGGTACAGGTGAAGTACAGCCTCGACCCCTGAAAAAGCCTGTAGCTGCAGACAAAAGGCAGAGCTTGGCTCCACAGACACCCTCTGGATTTTGGGCCCGTATTTTAACTCAGGTGAGTTTTTAAGTGTTCTCAGATCTTTCTGTTGCTCACCTGAGCATACCACATGAGCATTTTTTCCAGGAGGGCACTCATGGTGAGCCAGCAGCCTCACAGGATGGTCTCTCAAGCATGATTTGTTCTTGCAGCTGGATGTCCCATTCCAGACAGATCCATTTCCTTTCCCAAAGGACTGTCCATCTGGTATCAGTAGGGCAAGTCCACAGTCCAGCTGCTGGCAGAGGGCATTGGCAGTTTGCAGATCCCACAGGTAGTCACACAGGTCACCCCACGTGCCTCCATGAAGAAGCTCCACTCTCCCTGAGCATGCAGTACTGCCATTTGCCAGCCTGTACCCACCATAGCCTGCAGGAAGAACAAAGGCATTTAGTAGATACTTCTTTGGTGTCTGCTTCTGCACTGAAAATTGTATGACAGATCTAGCTGCAAGGAACTATCTCAGGTTACTGGAGAGCATGTTAGCCCAGGATGCTCATAAGCCAGCTCTGAAAAATAAGTATTGTGCATATTGCAGCCTGCACTGCATGACTAGAAGTCTTTTAACTTTTTAAGCCCAGTCTCTCCTCTTCTGATCTGCTCTCTCCTCTTCCCATGATACTGCAGTGTGCAATTCTCAGCTTTAATCCATGCCACAGCATAAGGCTCGTCAGCACCATCAGGCTGTGCTCATCAGCATATTCACAAGAATTGAAGTGCAGCATTGCTAAGACTGTGGTGATCTACTGCCAGTCCTTTTCCCTTCTCATACTGTTACTTCTTACCTTCAGCTGGTTCTTGCATCGTACTCCCAGGCAACCACCAACAGAACAAGAGGACACAGTCTCAAGCTGCACCAGGGGAGGTTTAGGCTGGGTATTAGGAAGAAGTTCTACACAGAAAGAGTGATTGGCCATTGAAATGGGCTGCCCAGGGAGGTGGTGGAGTCACCATCACTGGAAATGTTTAAGAAGAGACTGGATGAGGCACTTGGTGCCGTGGTTTAGTTGATTAGATGGTGTTGAATAATAGGTTGGACTTGATGATCTCAAAGGTCTCTTCCAACCTGGTCTATTCTATTCTATTCTATTCTATTCTATTCTATTCTATTCTATTCTATTCTATTCTATTCTATTCTATTCCATTCCATTCCATTCCATTCCATTCCATTCCATTCCATTCCATTCCATTCCATTCCATTCCATTCCATTCCATTCCAATCAGACCTGGATTTCTATGCTGAGCCATGAGTCTTGCATGAGGGAGGCAAAAGCCAAGACCTGTCAGCTGCTGACACCTTAACTATGCCAGCTGGCTTCCACAACTCCCCAGCTAGCACTCCAGATCACCATGGTCGGTGAGGGACATTGTTGAAACAGACCTCAGTCCTTTGAATGGGAAGCGGACATGAACTGCCGTCCTTTCCAGGCATATTTTGTCACAAGGTACTGTCAGCAGCTCTGGCTCATGTTTAGTTTATGCCTTTTGAATTGTGCCCTCAGGAGGAAAGCTGAGTTTACTAGGTCTAATCATCACATTATGGTGGGTGGCAATGAGTTAACTTCATTTAGAGCCCCCACTAGCCTCTACAGTGTCAACCATAAGCCAGCAGTGTACTCTTGTGGCCAAGAAGTTCAATGGTATCCTGGGGTGCATTAGAAGAGGGTGGCCAGTAAGTTGAGGGAGGTTGTCTTCCTCTTTTATTCTGCCCTAGTGAGGCCACACCTGGAGTTTTGTGTCCGGTTCTGGGCACCCCAGTTCAAGAGAGACAGGAGATAGTCTGGTGGAGGCTATGAAGGTCATGAAGGAACTGGAGAATCTCTCTGAGGAGGAAAGGCTGAGAGACCTAGGGCTCTTTAGCCTGGAGAAGAGCAGCCTGAGAGGGGATTTTCTCAATGCATATAGATATATAAAGGACAAGTGTCAAGAGAATGGGGCCAGTTGTTTTTCAATGATGCTCAGTGATAGACAAGGGGCAATGAACACAAACTAGAACACAGGAAACGCCACCTCAACATGAGAAAAAAAACTTCTTTACATTGAAGGCTGCTGTCTGTTACTTCCTGGCCTTCTCTGGATGGCTCAGGGCATGATAGGAGAAACACTCAAGAACACTAAGGTCCACAGGAATATGCAGAGTCTCTGAACTTATCAGGAAGAAGACATATAGGAGACATGTAAATTACATCAGTCCCAAGTCTCACCTGAACATACAACAGTGGCACCATGAGAGCACCTCTTACTGTGGCTCAACATCCTGGGACAGTGTGCAAGGTGATTTTCATTTCCTACACAGTGAAACTCTTCCTGCCAGATCAGTTCATGTCTGTCTCCAAAGCGAGTTCCTCTCACAATATCTACTGCCTGGCCACACTCTAACTCATTACATATAACAGAGGCAGTTTGGAAATTTATGTGTGAAAAACAGACTGCAGCCCATGTTTCTTCCTGCTTTACTTTCAGCTGTCCTGAGCAGACAGTGTCCCCTCCAGTCAGCTGCAGAGCAGAGAAACCTGGAAAAAAATCAACAACAAATCCATCATCAGGGATTGGTTGTACTGACCTTGTTTAATAACTCCATGGGCAAGACAGATGTCACTTTCCTGAGGACCACTGACACCTTTAAATACCCATTGTGGCAATTTCTGTATGCTACTGAAGAGAAAGAAAATGGTGTGTGGGAAAACAAAGCTGTTGGAAGAAGGCAGCTGAACAGTCACTGAGTTTGTTTACCATTGCAGACTGTCCTATTTTAGCTTAAACAAAGACATGGAGAAGAAGGTCAGCTTTGTGGTGTGACAGCATTTTCATGTTTCTTCATCTCCACCTAGTTTTTTATCCCCCTTTCCTGGTCAAAGACAAGTACAGTACTCCTCTCCTGTTGCCTGGGAGGTCTGTGGTAGAAACAAACTGCTTCTTTTTCTGTTCAATTAAATTTTCTATGTCTATTTCCATTCTGTGTCATTGCCATGCCCAGGCAAAAGAGACATACACTTGTAGTCAGCAGGAGAATTCGTGCTGGTGCAACCTGCTTTGGCTGAGCAGAGGCTATGCAGACAGTGTTACCTCTGGCAGTAGCTGGCTTTATTCAGCTAGCACAAACCTTGATCTCAGCATTTTTCTATTATACAAAGTTGGGTGACTTCTTACCTGAGCAGATCACTCCAGTATCAAAGTAATGAGGGCAGGTGAAAGCACCCCACCCTAGATGTGAGCAGTTCCAGAGGGCCGGTTCATCTCCACGGCAATCCACTCGGTACAACCACGTTGGTCCAGACCCTTCTCCAAAAGGAGCTCGGTTAAGGGCCTGAACAGCGTAGCCACATCGGAGCTGCTTGCAAACAACCTCAGCATCTTCTCTGGTCCAGTCACCATCGCACACAGTTCCCCATATCTCATTATGTTTTACTTCCACTCTTCCAGAGCAGGGGCCAGTTCCATTTGACAGCCTCAATTCATCAGCACCTTCGTATGTAGAGACAGAGCAATGTTATGGAAAGGTCAGAGCCTAATCACAGCTCTCTGTCGCAGATGGTTAATGAGATTATTGGTACTCTTAATTTCTCTTAAATCTGACTTAATTTCTAAATAATCCAACTTAAAGGTGTTTTGTTTTGTTTTTTAGGGAGTTGTGTCTGCATTTACAAGTTTGAGCTAACTGCATAACCAAATAGCAACCAGCACCAGAACAAGAGGACACAGTCTCAAGCTGCACCAGGGGAAGTTTAGGCTAGAGATGACAGAAAGTTCTTCCCAGAGTTGTTGGCCATTGGAATGTGCTGCCCAGGGAGGTGTTCAAGAGGGGACTGGACGTGGCACTTGAAGCCATGGTTTAGTTAGTCACAAGGTGTTGGGTGACAGGTTGGACTTGATGATCTCTGAGGTCTTTCCCAACCTTATTGATTCTATGATTCTTCTTCTGACCTATGAGGGCTGGGAAATCCTGAGTATGTCCCTGCTATGTACTCACAAAGGCTTCTACAGAATCTCTCATTTCTATTTGTTTTTCTGCTGTGATGATATCCAGCTGAAAATGTTCACTGGGCACCAGTTTCTTCATTCCTGTGTCCAGTTTGGCATGAAGAAACAATTTCCCTTGTCTGCCTCCACTCCTACATCTCAGACAATCCATTATTTGCAACTCAGTGTTCCAGTTTATTCTTTCCCTCCTCTCTTGCCCTAGCTACAAGGAACCCTAGTTAGGGGCACCCAGCATGAGGGGTGGCAAGCTATCTCAGGAGTACAGTGGCATAAGCATAAAACAAACAGGTACGTCTTCATGTTGTTCCTCATGGCCACCATCTCTTGGTGTGGGGATAGATCAGTCCATGGTAAATGGTGGGGCTGTTTCCACCTGTGGGGCAGTTGATTCCAGGTGTACTAGTCACCCCTCCAAATGAAAGCAAACTGTGGCCTGCACTCTGGTGCTATAGGACCAGAGCAGATTGCCTTAGTCATAGCAGTTGTGGTGTGCCACATGGCTGCCTTTGACTCCAGCTGGTATTGAAGCCCCAGCATGGCTGGCACAGCAGCACTCATGGCTGGTGTAACTTTCTTCAGGCCACGGTAGTCTACTGTTAGTCTCCATTCTCTGCTAGAGTTCCACACTGGCCACAGGGGACTCTTGAAGGGTGAGCAGGTTTTGCTGATCACTCCTTGGCTTTCCAGTTGACAAATACACAATACAGAACGACCCAGGTTGGAGAAGGCCTTCAAAGATCATCAAGTCCAACCTATCAGTTTATGGATGGGAATCAGAGGGTCTTGGTTGGTGACATATTGCTGCCAGTGCACTGCTGTGGTAGCGATTGGCACCTGCTGGTCTTTAACCCTCATCGACCCCACCACAGAAGAGTCCCCTAAGAGATAAGGCAAGATGGACAGCCGTTTATTTCCCTCCATCTCCAAAGCAGCTATCCCAAAAGCCCACTGGTACCTTTTTTGGTCCTTAAAATACTCACAAATATTGAGCCTTGTGGCAGGTCTCTGGGTGGTATTCTTGGGGGGAAAAAATGTGTAAACCTGAACAAGAACTGGGACGTATTCAGGAGACACAGCTACAGGAACATGATGGCTTAGATATTCAACATTCTCAAAAGCTGAGAAAGTATCTTCCCCTATCCCATCCATAAAACTGGTTGAGAGGCTGCTGAGGACTGCTGATGCTGCATATAAACACCAGGTCAGCCTCATGGCCAGGCAGTGTGGTAGACCTGATCCGTTTGTCTGAGATGATAACCATCACCCAGGGAATAGAGCACATAAAGATTTATACACTACCACCAGGCAAACAGATGGACCCACACTGTGAACAGGGACTAGTTAAAAAGTGTAACAGAACAGTTTTGACAGGCTTCGGTCAGACGTTTCATTACCTCAACCCTTCGGCCCCAACCTTGGTTGCCCAAAGGGCAAACGATGTGTGGATACTCTGCCTCACAGGGTGATGGAACAACCACCTCTTTATACTTCAGTTACATTCTTTTCCTATCTGCCTTTACTGAAATAAAGTATTTACTTACCCAGGGAGCCCTGAATGGAGAGCAGAAGCTGCCACAACACTGGAGTCCAAAGGCGTTTTGTTGCCATTCTGATCATGGACAGAGGAAACTTCACTCTCTTGCTGTGTGCTGCCTAGATCAAACTCTGCATGGGCTTCTGAGAGTCTCACAAGTGACTACAAAGGAGGAAATCTCTACATTCACATGCTAGCATGAACTACACGAAGGAGCCAATAGAAAGACTGCTTACCTTTTTAGACATTATCAACAGATTAATCTCAAGTTTGAAAGAACCAAAGCCTCCAATAACATTTGAAAATTGTGCCCATGACCTTATATGAAGGATGGTTGTGCTTCTGATGTCAGCATTGGCATTGCCTGGTGTTGTTATGGCATCAACACTGATGGGACAGGCAAAGCAGTACCCTGGATGGTTCTCACCTGACAAGGCAATGTGAAAGTGCAGAATATTGGCCATTCTATGAACCACTTTGGAGGAGAAAGAGGTGAAGAAAATTCCTAAGTGTGTAGGTCACCCATCTCCTTGGGAGAAATCGTACTCAGTGTAAGGTCAGCAGAGGCGTTATCGCTAGCGGCAGTTCTGTGAGTGAAAAACGACACCGGCTCTGCCTACGAGGCTGGCCCAGGGCCTCCTTATTTGGTCAAAACTTGAGACCCTTATGGGCAGAAGCTCTTGAGAGGCCATCTTCCTCAGGTTGTGAATTGCAGGACTTCCTGTTTCCTCCACAGAGTTTCTTTCTGTTTCAAGTTCTGTATGACCATTGGTAGCAGCTCTGCCCGTGCTTCTCATTCCCTGAATTATGACCTTAGGGAAACAGAAGCTGCTGTTCCTCAGACTGTGGCTTCTGGGCTCGTTCGTCACCATCTGAACAAGACGCGGAGTTCCATCTCTTTACACCAATCTAAACATGAAGTCCCAGTCCTCTCTCTGGCACTGACACACAAACTCTTCCTGTCTGATGGCATCTATCTGGTGTTTATCCAGACCTCCAAGTTCAATGACATCAAAGCTGTTATGTCCTTAGTGCATCAACAAGCTCTGCATCCTCTTTGCCTTCTCAATGAGCTTTGTTTTTTAAGGTCTGTAAAGCCTTGTCTCGTGCTGTCTGTGGAACACCAGTCTGACACTGCTGTGGAGCAAGCTGCATGAAGAAAGAGCACAGAGAGGTCTCTCCAGAGGCTGCCCATTATTTACTCAGGAGCTGCTTAGCAGCTCAGATACTTGCCTGTGGTCTCTGCTAGAGTTATCACAGCATCCTACAGAATTGCCTGTGCTTGTAGGAAATCAGCAAAACCATAAAAATGCAATTTTGATCACTGCCAATCCTGCAGACCTCAACATCTTCTAGGAAGTTTCCTGGGACAACATCACCTTTTGTGTTTTTTGCCACAGCCTGCCCCAGAATTAACTCCAAGGCACCCACAGGCAGAGTTAATGAACTGCCTAGAGGATGGTTGTCTCCAATATAGCTTCTGGGAGGTCTTCTGGAGTAGCCAGCTTGATTTATATTTTGGCCACAACCACTTCTGAAATAGTCTACTTTAGGGTCACCTGTGACCAAAATAATGTCTCATGTGGTCACTGCAAACAGTCCACACATGTAACATTTTGTGCCAGTTGTGCTGAAAAACTGAGAACACTGCAAGAAACTTCTCCTTGGATTCTGAAGACATTTAAAAGTTACTGCATCTGAGGATGTGGTGTGGGTTATACAACCCACTGGTATCATTGTGTGCTGGTGGCTCTGACAGACTTGAGACTTTTCATGTTCTGAGCTTCTTTTCTGTTCTTGTAGATCCACAGGACTCAGTCTCCAGACCTTATGTGTTCTTGGAAAACTTTAACATGATGCCTTTCAGCACCTTCCAGTTGGTGCTTTGATCTGATTTCTGGTTGTTGATTTTCCTCTCACGCACATTGGCACGTAAATTAACCCCATATAAACTTTTATGACAAGAATAGAGTTCCTGACTTGATCCATACATCAGCATGTATCCCACAAGACAGTTCCCAACCCATGATTTCAGTTTGCAGCAGTAATCTTTAACTCCAGTTCTTCTGGACACAGTTCTCTCTATGATAAATTTACACATTTATGGCAGTTAAACCACAGAATTTTAAAATAGGTCACTGACTGCAACACAACTAGGAGGTAAATGGCTCTTGCCTTGACTGTTTTCATCCCCTCTACCACATGCTGACAGTAATGAATGACAGGAACTGCATCCCTGCAGAGCTCTGCCTTCCACACTTTTGACCGCAGGGGCACAGAGTTTTCCAATTAAAATTGTCAGAGCAGAGCAATCTTTGTAGTCTCGTGGTCTCCATTCAGTACAAACAGAGAACACTGCAGTGATATCTTCCTGCAGCTGCTTTTGCTACTCCTGATGATCTCTGTCAGCCTCACCAGCATGCTAAAGCTGTGCAGATGAAGGAGCTGCTGCCCCAACACCTGTGCAACTGCTGCTCCTTCAGGAAGAGCTGGTGTATTCTCTGCTTAATCAGGCAGTGCCACCAGTAAGGGCTTCTGATAAACTTTCAAACTACTAGGCTTACAGGGAACCCAAATCCTTAAATTTTTTCCTACAGTGCAATTAGAAAGGGGTTGAATCAGAGTATGAATCCTTTTTCACAGGAGGCTGTACACAAGCTTTCTTCAGGTCTTCAGACCTTCAGTCCTGAACATCTGTGAAAGTAGGTGAGGAAGATAAACACACAAACATGTCTTGTGGTCCAAAGTAAATACAGACTGCTTCAAAGCTTGGTTTGGGGCTTTGTGTCTTTGACCTGCCATTATCTTGAAGCAAAATAGAGATGGAGCTGAGAGACAGAGCTTAATGCTAAGATGGGAGTGTCTGAAGGAAAACAATCAGTTAGGAAGGAAACCACTTTCTTCCTTACCCAGGCTGTGCTGGAGGGATTCTGAGTTTCAAAGAAATAAGATGTATCCTGTGGTTAAGTTGAAACTGAGCTTTGAGAAGGGTTAATCTCTCTATCTCCAACTGACAATAGTTTAAACAAACATCTGAATTGAAGTAATCTGGATTGGTATTTCCCTGTGTGAAAACTGATGAATCTAGTTTTCAAACACTTCCAAAAGCTAAGTCATACATTTAGTTCCTCTCTTCTGGGCCCAAATACCTTTGGAGAAGTGGCAGCCAGAAATTCTCCAACAAAAGGATGACCTTTCTATTTTTCAATTCACCACTTCTGGTTATGTTGAATATGAAGGGGGATTATTTTTTTGTTGTTGTTGTTCTACTGATTTTTTCAGGATCTAAACAGAATTTTAGAGCAAATGTCCTTTTAAATTCATCCTGTAATCGATTGTAAAAGACCAAATAGGCAGTCAGTACTTTAAAGAATCATGGAAAATTATTTTCTCAGATGTATTTCAAAGGGTAAGGAAGCAAGACCAGAGCTGGTGCACACTCAGCTCTAGCAGAATCCCTCTGGCAGTTTGCTGGGCTCAGAGGTCTCATTTGCCTTAGCATCTCTCCTCAAGAGCAGGTTCTGTGGCTGCTTACTCAGGGATGTTGTTTTTACTCTTTCTTGCCCTCCACTCTAAAGAAAAGTTTCATAGGCTAGGACTTGCTTTTCTGAATGGAAAGCAGTGCCTCATGAGTGTTGTGGGATGGTTTCACAGTTCATGTCTGAATGTGTGAAAAGACATAAAACTACAGAAGATATTTTAAAATACAAATCTTTACCCTGCTGCACAGAGAAGTTGTTCTCGCTTGCACTGTATCTGCAGCAAACTACAGCATTATTAACCATGGCCTGAAGTGGTATTATAATTAAACCCAGTTATTTCTACTGGTTTTGCCCAGTGAAGGGATGAAATGAGACATTAAAGTAACAAGGAAAAGGATACAGGATGTTCATGTAGGCCAGACTGTACTGAGAGTGATGCAGGAAAAGCAGCTGACATTAACACTACTGGTCATGCTCTTTTTTTTTAACATATAGTTACATAAAGCTGGAAAAATTTTTTTTGTGCAACCTTTTGGAAGGTTGGAGACGGATTATCAATCTATGAAGCAAAACTTCAACCTAGCAAACTGTTTCAGGGAAATTTGCTATGCACACACTGCAGAAGATCAAAGTCCCAATTCAATTTCACTTCAGGACAGACACTAAGGAAATCATTACCTGAACCCTCCCTAGACTCTGAGCCAACTTGAAAGTATAAGAAATGCCTCTGCCAAACGCACATCACTGCACTTATTTCTCCATTTCACTGAGTCATAGATCCATTTAAATGGAAGAAGTATCTGAAAGATCATTGCTATTAAACATTTTTTGTGTGGCAGTTGGAAGGTGTGTCCAACACTGCTCTTTTCAACATGCTGATCAGTGGCACATTTGGAAAAGCTCAGGCGCTGTACAGACAAGAGAAGGAGTCTGTCACAAAGAAAAAAGCCAGAGATTCTTTCACTAATTTGTGAACTCAAGGCAGCAGAGCTGTCATCTGTGCCTTACAGATAAGAAGGGGATCTGTTGATAAGGAGTACTTCTGACGTCTCTCCAACCACTCTTCCTGCTTCTGTAGTTAGACTTTACAGGGAAACATTTTGTCTTCACTTTTGGTAGTTGACAAAGGCATCTTCAAAGAAACCTCTGTGCTAGTGGGAAAAAGCAACTGCACATTTACAGCTCCATGATCTTGTATTTGTGAATACTCCAAGTATTTGAGCTAATGAGATCCCCAAAGCTCTACAGGTTGTACATGCAATAAGGACCTTGTACTGCAAACTGCCATTGTGCAGCTGCCTTCTTCAACACTGAAACGCATACAGACACTGCTGCATTGTCCTGTAGCACCTAACCTGCAGACTTCCGTACCCACATGGCTGTGTGGGACAATCCATACAGTGTGGGCAGCACCAACATTTTGGCAAATTATGCAGGAAATTTGCATTTTATCAAGAAGAGGTAAAGGACACGTTCAAAAGATGCTGGCTCACAAAACCATGTTAACTCCAATCAAATCCCACGGACATATTGACCAAAAGGCTTTTTCAGTCCTCTCAAGTTTCATTTTAAAGCTGAATACTTCAACACAGGTTTTGTTACTTGCTTTAATTTCCATTACATTATGTACAAAATAATCATAGCCATTTTCTAATTAAAAAATATGAGATTTCTTCTTGCCCAGAGATGTTTTGAAGCCTAGGTTGTGTTCATTAGAGAAAATAGAGGTAAAATTCACTTATTTAAAGCCTGGAAGCTGTTAGACGCTGTAATTATGAGCAGGGAAGAATTCAGACACATAGGTAAGACAAAAATAAATGAATTGTTTATTGCCATGAATGTGTCCAGTCAGTTTACAAAGGTATCTCCACTGTAACATATAGTGAATATTATGGATCATAGAGATGAAAGAGTTGGGACTACTAGAAGAGGGTCATGTTACTTCTACTGTGTTGAATCTCAATCATTTATGCAACAAGTATTTGCAAATTTGATTCTGATGTTAAGCTGAAGAAAAGTGATTTACCACAAGGAAATAAAGGTCAGCAAGGATAATTTAAAAAGCATTAAGAGCTGTTGTAGAAATATAGAGCTACCAGCAAACTGAGAGGTAGAAAGAATTGGGAGTGAGTAACTGGTTTCAGCCATCCAGAATTAATATTTTCCTTTTTACACCCAAACATTCAGCTAGAGAATTCTGCAGCTGTCTTTCTTAAAGGCACAGCCTAAACTGTCACATATAAACCAATAAACCAGGTTGGAAGAGACCTTCAAGAACTCTGTGATCATTGTATAATCAGAGATAGCAGAAAAATGTGCAAGAACTACAGGAACAGGGCAAAAAAACATCAGACTGATGAAGGTGGAAAGACTTGGACTTTAGGAGAGAGACCAAAGTTCTGGGAAGCTCTGAACAGTTGAACAGATATCTAATTATCTTCAGACTAGTGAACCAAGACATCATACTGCCCTGAGAGTCTAGCAGAGTGGGGAGCTAAACAGTTCTGTTCTGGTATTCTGCTCATTTCTGTAATTTTGGAAGCTGATTCCAAAGTGGTCTCCTCCATCTCTCTTGGCTCCCAGTTGCCACTCAAGAAAGCCTCAACTCCCAATGTTCACTACTTAGTTTTTAATGTCTCAGGGAAGTGATCCAGGTTCCTAGTCCTCAAAGCAGGGAAACTTCCCTTCCAAATCTTTACAATAGGCATCTCTGTGGAAGTGAAGACACACAAGAAGGCAATCACCTGAGAAACAATGAACAGTTGCAAACAGAATCAATAATGAATGATTTATTCGCCCCTTGAATGGGTTTTGGATGCCTGTGGAGAGAAAGCAAAAGAAACTGAGCATGCTGGCCTTTCTTTGTGGAAGGAGGAGCTCTGGGATCCATATCTTGCAATAGGCAGAAGCCTCCAGACCCCGGAGCAGCAGGTTGAAAGAGGCCAGCAGCAGTGAAAATATCAGAGCCAAACAGGTTTGTTGGGTGGGCAGGATAATAGGGTTGCTGGAGAGAAAAGTAGCAGCAAATGGTTGCGAAGAGTCTGGGGGAAGATAAAGAATCACATACTTCTGTTCAAAAATATTCCAGTGCAGCTGCAGGAGACATAAAGACACACAGGTCACAGGGAGAGGCAGAAGGGAACAACAACAAAAAAACCCGAAATACAAACCACCACAGTTTTATGAGAAGCAGAGGTACCAGAAAGAGAAGGTGGGTGGAGAGTTGCAGAAACTTATCCATTTCCCTCCCTCCTATTTTCTTGACAGCATTTTTCTCCTTTTTTCCTTTCTTTTCTGCTCCACACAGCACTCAGCCAAGCTGGGAAGAAGAGATTGTCTCTGAACTTAGTGGTGTGTCTTGGAGCAGAGGACTGATAGTAAACAAGTAAACAGTGACAGCTGTGGGGAGCACAAGAGCAAAGCCTGCTCAGTGACAAGGATGACAACTCTTCCAGAGGTAAGGAAATAGGCTTGTCTTGCAGCCTGCTAAGGTACCTTTGTTGAACCCCTCTGTTTTTATTCCCCATGTCACAGCTGCACTGCTTGTTGCCCTAGAGAACTGGAGAAATCGACTTATTGACAGTTTGCCTCCAGAAGGGGATCAGAATTGATGATGTGGGATGTAGTGTGAGGATTTTGGGGTTCTTGCCCTACCTGTTATCCATCCTAATGGTCCTTCTGAGGCTGTATCCGCATCTATTTGAAGCATTGACCAATAAGTAATAATAATAATAATCGTTGTTGTATGATTATTTGAATCTTTTGCTGCGTCTCTATGATTTCCAACAAATTATTTTAAGGAAGCACTTATGCAGAGGTCTGCAAATGCTTTTAACCACAAATAATTGGGGGTAACCACAACGTGGTTTTCTGAATGCGAGGATGACACGGTAAGCCTAATTACCCTCCACATAGTGCAGTATCCTTTTCTTGCTTTGAAGTCCTGTATGAATAACCAGCAAAGTGTTAATTGCATATTTACAGGCTAACAGTTACAGGCTAACCACACTGAACAGAACTGTTAGCTCAAGGCTGCTAAAATGTAAAAAAGATTCAAGGGCAACAGAGACAAGTAAGGTTTTCTATGTAACTAAATAACACTGAAATAAAAGGAGTGCGTTTTGTTATGCTGAGAGGTGTCCTGTGTTGTCAGACCTGTGGCTCTACTGCAGTATTCTGGCTGAAGGATTTGCACAAATGTTTTAGTTTCTCTACCCATCCTTACACTTCTGTGTGATAAAGATCAGGTAATAGGGTGGGGTGTTTTTTTTTTGGCCATGATTATGCTTCAAACTTTTACTAGTCCACAGTACAATTCAGCAAGCTTTGTTTAGCTTTCCCGTTAGCAGGTACTGAAATATTACTTCTGAAATAGCATTTGGTGTGCTTGCTGCTGTGCTTGCTGACAAAAGAAGAACTTAAGGAAATGTTGAAGGTTTTGGGAGTATTAGCCTGAAAACGTGTCATTGACACTACTGATACGCCAAACGCAATTTGGGGAGCAGCCAAAGTCAGTAATTAATGAATAATCTACTGGATGAAAAATAATACACATGAATTGTTACCAAAAAACCCCCTCCAATTCTCTCTGCATTTGATCCCATTATTTTAATTTACTCAATTTTCACAAAAATTGCATGCTTATTCTTCTACAACAGCACTAAATGCAAGGTAGGGAACTTCAGCCTTCCTGCAGAGGTCAGGAAGAGCTAAGAGAAAGAAGGAGATGGTGGAGGAAAATCAAATCCTTTGGCTGATTTAGTTTCATCAAGTAGTTCATTCTTTAGTCATATCATTACCTCTCAAATGCTGCTAGCCTGTGGCAAGCTCACATTTGAATTGGAGGTTTCACATAGTATATAAATTCAAAATTATTCATTTTGTATGTGAGGACAATTAGAAGTCAGCTTTTAATGAAATTGCAGGCATTTGATTCCACTTAGCTGCAGGAAAGCCATTTCAATTTGAAATCTTGCACATTTTCAGAAGAGAGCATGGAAGAACTGCAGCTGCACTGGACACTGCATTCACCTTCAGTTTCATGTGAATATTAATCCTTCTTCTCACCTGCTCATAAGGGAACCCCAGGAGGAAAAACTCCATCAGAGTGTGGAGCCTCTCGATTCTTTTCCAGAGGCTTGTTCAAACTATCCCCTTGTCTCTACATAGAGCATTTTGGCTGAGGCAACTAGGTCTCAGAATTTATCATAAAGTGCTTCTGCTTCATGCAAGTTGAATGATAAATCACAGAATCATCATAGAATCATTGAGTGTTTTGTGCTGGAAGGGACATTTCAAGGTCAAGCCCCTCTGCAGTGAGCAGGGGTATCTTTAATAGGAGCCTCGTCCAAGCTGGCCTTGAACGTTCCCAGGGATGGGACATCTACCACCTCTCTAGGCAACCAGGGCTACCCTCAGCATAGAAAATTCCTTCTTATATGTTGTCTGAACCTCTCCTCTTTTCATTTTGAACCACTACCCCTTGCACTGTCACAAGAGGCCCTGCTAAAAAGTCTGTCCTGATCTTCCTCATTGTACTCCTGTAAGTACTGCAAGGTCTCCCTGGGCTGTCTTCTTCAGGCTGGAAAAACCCCAACTGTCTCAGCCTGTCCTCAGTGTCAGAGGGGTTCCAGCCCTTGGATCATTTTTGGTGGCCTCCTCTTTCCCTGTTCCAAATAGAAGCTGTACTCAGAAGGTACCTAGCATTCTCCACTGATTAAGAAGACACACCTTGATTATGTACACAGCTGTATTTATGTGAGATAAAACTTTTCTATATACAAAATCATCTCTGTGACCTACACATTACTATAGTTTATATAATAAGGCAAAACTTTTCTTCTACTTGAGCTGGACTAGATAGCTTAAAATGTAGGGGTTACTTATTGGGGAGAGATATGAAATTATTGCTCAGGTTGCTAAACTGTAAGAAGAAAGAACCACCAGTCCCAAACATCCTGTTGTTGCCCTTATGGGCTCAAAAAGGGTTTGATATCTTCAGGAGGTGTATGTAAGGTGATTCCATAAACCAGAAGGAGGGCCAGACCTCCTCATGGCAAGCTGGCTATTTGATGCATAATTCGTTTCATTGTGCAACAGTTGTAGCTGGACAAGACAGGGAAATGAAGATGTGAATGCTCCTGGGAGTACAGACAGCTAGAATCAGATGACCGTTGGCATTCTGGCACTAGTCCTGTGAATTATTTTCAAGCAGATTAGGTGGGAGATGGATTATATGACCAGTCCTAACTTTAATATGATTTTTCTTTCTTCCTATTTTCTGTTTGTCTATTTTTCTCTCTTCAGACCTGTGACCAGGAGCTGAGAACAGGTGCAAAGAAAGAACGATGCCTTCAGGGAAAAGGCCTACTTCTGTGCACACTTCTCAGTGCTCTCATTGGCTTTACACTGCTTATCACCTACATCATGATGACTTGTGGTCTAGGTATAATGTGGGATATCCTTTCCCCTGCTCCTCATCCACCCCATTTGTAAGACCCATTTCTCTCCTATCTGCCTCTATTGTGTATTAGGCTTAGCATTTATGTTAAGAGCGGGATTTTGGAATCTCAAGGAATTGTAACACCAGTGTGAAAAAACTACATGGGACTGCCTCTTCCTTAAGTCATAGCAGAGACAGATTTCCACACCTATCCTCCTTCCCTGCCTGCCTTGGCCCAGTTTTGTGGAAGAGCATCGTTATATTGTCTTGCCACTCACCATCTTGTCATGCTCCATATGTAGTCCCCTCCAGGAAAGTGGAATCTGAGATTTGGAGCTCCTCCTCCACCCTTCCGTCTCCAGATGAATAAGCTTAATTTTCTCTCACAGACCAGAGCAGTCACAGTGCAAAAAAGAAAAATCATCATCTCTTGCTAATAGATGAACTGTGAGAATAGAGCAGGAGTATTCATATGCCTTTCAAATCTGAACAGCTGTCTGCAGAGTGGTCCAAGTTTGGGTATATAGCATGCTCAATACAGAAGGTGCATTGATATTGGTGGATACAGACCAACATTATTGACTCTTCACCTAGCATTTCTCCTTGGCCCATATGAGGTGCTGCAGACCATTCACTACAGAGACCAAGGGAAAACTGTTAGTTTAGATCTTGTTTATTTCCTCTCTGCCTGCCTTCTTCTTCCATGTCAGCTCTTGCAACCATGGTATGGAAAGTTTTACCTTGACTCACAAGTGGCTTATTTCAATATATAATTGATCTGATTTGATGTTGATACAAGATGCTGAACCAAAATGAGACCATGTGTCCATTGACAGGCAGCAGCTTAGATAGAGGGAGTTTGAGATCAAACACAATGTGCTGGAAAGTCTTTGTCTTGTTCTAACAAATGTCATTGTGGAGAAATGTTTCCCATACTAGAACACCTCCAAACATCTCCCTTCATGTTTTCATCTCCTTACTTTCTCTGTGACATGTCTTTCTTTTTCTTCATGTGGTGACACCATCAGTTGTTTCTTGTTTATCATTCTGAGAAGGCAGAAAAATGCAACTGGTGACTGCCTGGATAGTATGAACAGAAGGCAGCACCTTTGCACTGATCACTTGTTCTTTATGTAAAGAATGTTCCTATGAAGTGCAAAGGCAATCTTCCTGGGAACTGAAAGACACAACACACTTTGTTCCAGACACAGCAAAATTCTACAGGGAATTCAACAATCTGCAAGCAAAGGAATTTGTACAAAATTAAATCTCTCGGGCCAAATGTCCCACAGATAAATCCTCAGCGGCTTTTGTTTGCAATTGTTCTCACTTTACTCTCACTGCTCAGTTCTCTCCTATTTACTTCCTGCACAGGATCCTGTGATGTCGGGGTGGGTCCTACATTGTTGGCCAGGCTCCTGAATTCTAGGAATAACTCTGTAGACCCCTGTGAGGATTTCTACAAATATGCCTGTGGCAGCTGGGAAGGCAAAGACTCAACCCGAACCACAGAAGAGTCACTGAATGTGTTTGATGTGCTGTTGGAAGAAAACCAGCTGATCCTGAAAAGGCTTTTAGGTAGGACCAAATGAGTGGTGTATTACCTTCAGCATCTGCCTCAGAGCTGAGAATGCTGATAACCAAGAGCACACTCATTTCTAACAGGGACTGAGTCCAGTCTCTTCATTCTCCTGTCATTTCAGATTTATTCTCGAGCATGTCATATTACAATAGCTGCATCTTAAACATTTTAGATCCTCTTGTCAAGTGATGAAAGTCACACTTCCAAATTCTGGCAGCAACTCATACCATTTTCCTGTCGCCTTGCAAAAGCAGACCCTTCCTGCTGTGCCTGCCTGAGTGTGCAGTCTGGTCACATGCTGCCACGTGGGACTGAAGCTTAGGTGCACACTCCCTGCCTGCTGTGTTGCTGTTCCAATGCAAAGATGCTCACATACCTGGCTTCAGGAGTCATGGCACTAGGTCTCTTGCTTTGAGTAGCGGTTGGAAGTATGGCTGCATTTACTGAATTGGTGTGAATCAAAGTGTGGTATAATATTTTCTCACAACCTTTCTCTGACACTGTCCCAATGGGGTTTTCTTACCCACTTCTGTAGCTTTTAATCTTTGGGGTTTTCTTCAGAGGGCCCACAGCTTGGGATAAGAGGCTCAGCCAAGGAGAAAGCAATCCGGTTCTATCGCTCCTGCATGAACACCAGACAGATAGAATCCCAAGGAAGTCAACCATTGAAGGACCTCCTAAATCAGGTGAATATTTGTGTATTTACTCTCCTTCCAGAAGATAAGGCAAGTGTGAAGTTAGTCATATAGTCCTGCAGGATGGAATTTTGCTAGCATATGTCCCTGGAATAAGCTCATGGTTAACAAAACAACTTCTAAGTGATAATCTTCTAGTTTTAAATGCTGCCTCAAAATTTGATTTTCTGATGTGAGGTACCTGACTCTTTCTTGATGACCTTATATATTAGTTATTTCTGTACTGTGAAGACTTCAGACTGTGAAGAGGATTCACTTTCAATCTCAGTTCAACAGGATCCAATTTACAGATTAGGGAACATCTTGCAAAACAGGTGGAAATTTTGTGTGAGATTTGATGGTCATCCATTACTCCAGACTTAAAGCAGAAAATGTTTCTCTTTCCATGCTGGAAGACTCCTCTCAGTGCCAGGGTGGGTTGTACATCTTTCTTCCAACTTCTGCCAGCAAAGACTATTTATGCCCTGTTTTCAGGAGGATCTAGAATCCTCCAGCAGAAAGAAGAGTGACTGCAGGCCCATCTGTGAATTGCTGGTTGGGGAAGTGGGATGTGGCTGATTGTCCTACTGGATTTAGAAAAATTAGACCTCTTTCCTCTTCCCTCTTGCTTTTTTTCCTGGACACCATGTTCTGTTGATGATTATAACTCCTTTCCCTGTTGTCATTTTGCAGTTTATTTCATTGCTTAAGTGCACAGGCCTTTTAAAGCCGACCATGTATGTAGAAATCTTTCTGAGTTTCCATCACAGCTATTTATTCTGTTGCTTCTCAGTTGTGAAAATGAGTGACCTAATAGGACTAAAACAAAGCTTTTGCAAATATGCATCAAACAACAGGTGGTTTCTCACCTATTTTCATGCTGTCTCTCTCCCTCTCTAGATTGGTGGATGGAATATCACAGATGAGGGCAAAGCAAAAGATTTTAATGAAACTCTCCAAATTCTCATGGGCAGATACGGTACCTTTCCTTTCTTCAGAGTGCATGTGGGACCCAGTCCTTTTGACCTCAAGACCAATATCATTCAAGTGAGTGAACTAAAGAAAGAATATGGGGAATAAAGGGTCAGTTACAGAGCTCATGAGAGCCAGGATTGCTCAAGTTAAACTGATGTTCCTCTCTGGAGAATGTTTTCCTAAATGTCAGTAAGCTTCTTGATTTTATTGCATAAAAGGCCTTATTTCTGGAAATTGAGCAGGTGAGGAAGAATAAATTGCATACTTCCTCTCTTCTCTTCTGTCTGACAGTGCAGATTGTGCTTCATTGTGGAAAGGTCCATTTCTTTCTGTGTTTAGGGGTGCTACTGGTACAAAACTGACTCAAAGTGTCAGTGTTTAACACACACAGAGACCTGTGAATTTCGCAGCTTGCTGTGGTAGGTTAAGTCTGGAAGGCAGCTAAGCACCACAGAGCTGCTCATTCATTAACTCCTCTGTGAGACGAGGAAGAAGATCAGAAAGGTGAAAGTATGAAAGCTCATGAGTTGAAATAAAAAGACAGTTTAATATTTAGACAAACAAACAAAAGGAAGTGATGCAAAAAAAAGCCCAAATTGCTCACCACCAACCACTGCCAGTCAGTTCCCAAGCAATGGCAGTCCCAGCCAACCTTCTCCACTTTTATGGCTCAGTATGGTGACACACAGTATGGAATATCCCTTTGGTCCGTTGGGGTTTGTTGTCCCCTCCCAACCTTTTGTCCACCCTCAGCTTGGTCACTGGCAAGGCTAAAAGAAACAGAAAAGGTCTTGTCTCTGTGCAAGCACTGCTCAGCAACAACTTAAAAAGCCCTGTGTTATCAACACTGTCCTCGACACAAGTCCAAACCACAGCCCCATACAAGCTACTGTGAAAAAATTGAACTCTTGTCCCAGCCAAAACCAGTGCACTGTGTCAAAATATGTCATGATGTGATTTACATTTGAATATCAGTCTCTGCAGATTTGCAATGAGCTTGTAAATGAGCTTCAGATCCCCCCAAACTGCTTAGCACACCTTTTCCAGAAGTAAAAGGCAATTTAAATGCTGTGACACTGGAAGTAAGGCTGCCTGCGAGCATACCCTCACATTTCCAGTGCTTCTGGAAGCAGCAATGTGTTTCTCCTGTTTGCAGATTGACCATCCTGAGTTTGATGTGCCACATGTGAGTAAACTCAAAGAGACCAATTATCCTGAGGTAACGTATCAGAGGCTGAAGAAAGGTAAAAATAGCTCCTTGGTGTAGGGCTCTCCTGGTTCAGAGTGGTCATGGGTTACGGTTAGTGACCTCTGAAAATGCCTACAGAAGGAATACTTTACAGTAACCCTCTGCTTTCCCAGAAAGACAGTTTGTAAAATGTAACCAATTTAGATGCCAAGTTTTAAACTTCTAGTGTCATTGTTTTCCTTTGGATTTGCTAAGTAATCATAGAATCATAGAATCAGTCAGGGTTGGAAGGGACCACAAGGATCATCTAGTTCCAACCCCCTGCCATGGGTGAACCTGGGTCTTCCTTTAGGTGTTACCTTGAGTGAATGCTTAGAAAGAATTGCTCTGGTCCAAAGGAAGACTTCATAACTTAAAATCTGTGTATTCAGGGGAGGAGTAGCTAATACTTTAACAGTTATTTTAAAATGTTTTAACCCCAGCCAGGTAAACATTCTCTTTGACCTGCAACAACATTCATTACATCACAGCTCTGGCATTTTTCTGGGACTTTGTTAAAACCTGAGCAGTTTCTCAGAAGAGAATTCAAAGAATTTAGAAGCCTGTCTACAAATTCCTTTGATACTTCATTAGCATAGAAGCAAGCTGGCATTTTCTCTCCATCAAAAATACTGGCTCATTGCATTACATTAGATCTCTCTCCTTTGACTCTAGAGACAGCAGTTTTACAGCTCTGAAACGATTATGTTATGCAATGTAATTTAATGTTAGCTGAGACAGAAAGGACCCTCTGAGAATTCCATTTTCTTCGCTGAGGGAGGAGCTGTACTTGGCCAACTGTATTCCACATGAAAGCATACAGTGAGGCTGTTGCAGTGAAGACAGTTTTAGGGATGGGGCTACAGTGGTTTTAAGTGATTGAAGCTTACATGGTCAAGCTGTGTGGCTGGAATGGATGGAATGACTGATTTTCTCCTACTGGTCATATTCTCTGTATTGCAGGTTCTCCGTGTGTATCTCTCATATCTGAACAAACTTGGGATCCTACTTGGAAGGCCACAGGATGGTCCCCCTGATATCTTTTCCCTTCTCTTGTCCTTCATCTCTAAGCTCCAGAAAGCTATTACCCCACTGCAGGAAAGACAACAGAGGGGGATGCTCTTCTTTGACACTACCATTAGGGAGCTACAGGTACCTATGCCTTAGAACCCGAGCAACACAATTACTTGTGACATTCACATTCTAAGGAACCAGACCAAAAGACACACAAACACTCTGTTTAGATGTCATTCCTTTGCAACTTACAATTGGGAAGCTATTGAGCTTTAAATAACCTATGAACTTACAGTCTCCTATTGACAGCAGTTGGATTATACAAACTCAGAACTCTCTCTCCCCTCCCCAGTGCTAATTCAATTTTTAAAAAAAGCCTAATTTCTCTTGTTGTGCTATAATCAATACCCACATCATGGAATGGAATGGAATGGAATGGAATGGAATGGAATGGAATGGAATGGAATGGGAATGGAATAGGAATGGAATGAATAGAATAGAATAGAATGAATAGAATAGAATAGAATAGAATAGAATAGAATAGAATAGAATAGAATAGACCAGACCAGACCAGACCAGGTTGGAAGAGACCTTCAAGATCCTCATGTCCAACCTGTCATCCAACACCACCTAATCAACTAAACCATGCAACCAAGCACCCTATCAAGTCTCCTCCTTAACACCTCCAGTGATGGTGACTCCACCACCTCCCTGGGCAGCACATTCCAATGGCCAATCACTCTCCCTGTGTAGAATTTCTTCCTAACATCCAGTCTGAACCTCCCCTGGTGCAGCTTGAGACTGTGTCCTCTTGTTCTGGTGCTGGTTGCCTGGGAGAAGAGACCAGCCCCCACCTGGCTACAACCTCCCTTCAGGTAGTTGTAGACAGCAAGAAGGTGTCCCCTGAGCCTCCTCTTCTCCAGGCTAAGCAACCCCAGCTCCCTCAGCCTCTCCTCATAGGGCTTGTGTTCCAAACCCCTCACCAACTTTGTTGCCCTTCTCGGGACACATTCCAGCAAGTCAACATCCTTCCTAAACTGAGGGGCCCAGAACTGGACACAGTACTCAAGGGGTAGCTTAACCAGTGCAGTGTACATGGGCAGAAAGACCTCCCTGCTCCTGCTGGCCACACTGCTCCTGGTACAGGCCAGGAACATAGGAACACTTTAACTTGGGAAAAGTATTAGTGAGACTATCCCAGTTTCCCTATTATCTCTTGTCAGTCATTTTGGATTCATAGTTCAGCTTGTAAGCTTTGTTTTACTTCTAGGAAAAAGCACCTGCTATTGACTGGCTGCCGTGTCTCCAGGCTGTCTTCCATCCTATGCCAATCAACCTCTCCCAGCCAATTGCAGTGCATGACATGGATTACTTAAGAGGCATGTCACAGATCATCCAACAATGGCACGAGGGAAGGTAGGAGACACTATTGTGTGTACAGGAGCAAGTCTTGGGCAGAGACTTTCTGAAGCCCAGCCCTTGGCAGGAACTCTCCCCATCAGCTTCTCCCTGCTAGAAGCTGCCCCTGGATGAGCAAACCTCCCCTGAACTGCAGAAAGTGGCTGAGCAGAGACTGAGCTGAGAAGTGACATCACTGAGCAGAATCAGTTCTGCTCTAGCTCACACCAGGACAGGTTTCGCCAGTGTAGTATGAAACAGGAGATGCTCACTTGAACCCTGTGCACCTTCTGCAGTTCCATTCCCAAGTGCAGAAGTTGTACTTCATGCAGATTCTATTCCTAGTGACAGTTTAGTTAAGGGGTGGGAACACAGACAAGTTTGAACACAGGGCAGTTGTTTGCTTTGGTTTTGAGGCAAGCTGGTATCAGCAGTGCACAGTGATCTGGCAGCACAGCAAGTCCTGTGGTAAGAGTGAGCGGAGTGGAGTCTCCCCGTGCTCCAGCTTGAAACCTTCTGGACATCTGCTCTGAGTGGGACTGAATGTAACCGAGGAGTGTGTTATTGCATAGAGTGAGGAAGCATCTGTGGGATTTCTCTTCCTGAGAGGTGCCAGTGGGATTTGAAGGTGGAGGAGTGGAACTTGAAACTTTTCTGTGTAACATCTTCTACTCTTTCATTTACCAAGAGAACTTCAGGTTGGATATTACAAAACACTTCTTCACTGAAAGGATTGTGAGGCACTGGACCAGGCTGCCCAGGGCAGACCTGGAGTCCTCATCACTGGAGGGACTGAAAAGCTATGCAGATGTGGTGCTGGGGGACATGTTTGGCAGTAAACTGGCAGTGCTGTGTTAATGGTTGGACTTCCTCTGTAGGGTTATTGGTTGGACTTGGTGATCCTGAGAGTCTTTTCCAACCTGAATGTTTCTGTGATTCTGTGATTTGCGATTGTAGTTGTTCGTGGCTCAAGAAATATTAACTTAAAATGCCATAAATTAAAGAGGCCTGCTGAATCCAAAGCTTAACATTTGCAAGGTTGCTGTGGCTCTACACTGGTGTGTTCAGTTTTAGCAAATATTCCCAAGAGGCTTGCACATGCACACACAGTGTGTGTACACAGGTATTAATAGATCTAGATCTGTATCATCTATCACTATATGTGTCACCCAGGTCAGCAGAGATGGAATACAATGCACTTACTGGCACCCACAGCACTCATGAAAAGCTCAGACAGCCTGATCCTAACACTCCATCTGGAGAGGGTTGGTTTCTACTGCTGAACTACGTACATATACATATCCAGTGTATATTCAGTCTGTCCAGAAGCTGGCCCAAGATCCCTTGCTGTCTGCAGCTGCTGGCACTTGTATATATGAGCCCCTGAGTCTTGCAGCCTTCCTTTGGTTGCTGGTACTCTGATCTCTTCCTGTGGCAAACACTCATATGCAAGAAAATGTCTCCAGTAGTTGGTTCAAACTTCTAGGCTCTCCAATAACAAACTCTCAGACTCCTGCTGACTCCAGTGGCTAGCTTGAGTCAAAATCTCCAGCAGTCAACGCTCAGGTGTCTTGTCTCTCCAGTATCTAATCCTATGCCCCCACACAGAGAGCAGAATGTAATGTAAGAATACCATTTAACAAGATAGGACAGATTCTTATGACCATGTGCAGGGCTCAATCAGACTGATGTTCTAGCAAGCTTGAAGGTTAGGCTCAACTGTTCCCTCTTAGCACATTTCCTCTCTGTCTTCCTCTGCATGATCCTCCCAGTTCAGCCTGATTTTTCTGTTTCCCTGCCTTTGGTCTTTCTCATAAACACTCCATTAGTCTTGCAGAATCCCACAGAGCGCTCAAATTATTCTATAAGAAGTTTCACCCAGTCCTAAAAATGCTTCCCATAGAGAAACCTGTGCCCCAGCCTGCAGTTACTCCTTGAGCCTTGGTGCTCTGGGGACAGAGCCATGGCAAAATCGCCCTGCTTTGCTAGCCCGAAGTGTAGCTCATTCAGAAGGCTTTGTTGTCACTGTTCAGGTTACTGAGATTCCTCTGCCTTAAATAGTGCTTCTGACATTTGCTATACCTCTGTGTTCACAGTGACCAGGCTTCAATCTCCAGTCTTTTTAAATGTCATTTTCCCACAGGGTCCTTCACATTTATATGATTGTTTGTCTGATTGGGACTCTCTCCCCAGCCCTTGACAGTCGATTCCAAGATGCACGCCTGGAGCTGTCTAAGATTCTTTATGGAAAAATGGGATCTAGAATGGTGAGTTAGCCTTTAAGCATCTCCTCCAGCCTCCCCAGTAGCTGAATATCCTAGGACATGTTTTTTCGCTATGTTCCTCTGATGCGTTGTCCAGATGGAGTTTCTTGGATCTGGGGAGGAAAACTACCCTCACTAGGTCATGGAATGCTTCTTGTTTCTTGAAGCAGTGTGGGAGCTGACATGACCACCAAAACTATACAGAGCAAAGTGCACTGCCTCATAGGGTAGGGAACAATGAAAGTATGGTCACCTTTCTTTTATGTATTTGTTTCAGCTAGCATAGGAATATTCATCTTGTGTGAAAGTAAGTGGAGTAAACAGTAAAGCAATCAGTGTTTGATTTGATTCAAGTTTTCTGAAGTAGCTAAACAGAGGTACATCACTTCCCCTGGCTGCTGCCCCTTTTAGACAGCAGTGTGTTTGTTGCTGTGTTTATGTATCCTTTTGCTGTCCGCTTGTCTCTTTGTCCTCACTCTCACACCTGTTTCTTTGTTTACAGATCCCTGCTGAGCGGTGGAGGAAGTGCTTGACTGACACCAGCTCTTTCTTTGAACCAGTTCTAGGGCACATGATTGTGCAAGAAATTTTCCCTCAGCAGACCAAGAAACTTGTAGGTATTCATCGTCTTAACCCCAAGCATAGATCAACTTCATCTCTTTCTTTCTGACATGTCAGCTTAAGACTGCATCAGAGCAGGAAAATCAAGTGTAGGTTTTACATGTGTTCACATAATTCCTGTTCTTATATACTTTGGCTCCTTTCTGGGGAAGATGTCAGAATGAGATGTTGCTGCCATTGCCAGAATAATCAATGCTGTCTACAAGTACCTGAAGGGAGGGTGCAGACAGGCGGAGGTTGGTCTCTTCTCCCAGGCACCCAACATCAGAACAGGAGGACACAGTCTCAAGCTGTGCCAGGGGAGGTTTAGGCTGGAGGTTAGGAAGAAATTCTACACAGAGAGAGTGATTGCCCATTGGAATGGGCTACCTGGGGAGGTGGTGGGGTCACCATCATTGGAGGTGTTTAGGAGGAGAGTTGATAGGGTGCTTGGTTACATGGTTTAGTTGATTAGGTGGTGTTGGATGACAGGCTGGATGCAATGATCTTTAAGGTGTTTCCAACCTCATCTATTCTATTCTATTCTATTCTATTCTATTCTATTCTATTCTATTCTATTCTATTCTATTCTATTCTATTCTATTCTATTCTATTCTAAAATTCCAGTTACTGTCTTTATCTCAACTCTTAGCAAAGTCAAGTGTGCAGTACCAATATTTATGACAAGTGTACAAATGCAAGCAATCTTAGCGTGCTTTCTGGAATGACAGCTGGCATTAGTAGTACTCATCACCAATCTCATATATTTAAGTAAGAATTTCAATTGCAAAGCCATTAATCCATCATATGAGCAGCTGTACAGAAACAAATCAATGCCAAGATGTACTGAGTGGATCCACAATAAAAGAAGCACCTGACTGCAGTGTGGAAAAGATCTTTTTCCCCTGTGATTATCAGAGTTCCTCTTTCTTTTGAGGGAAGTTGGTGTAGGCACTACATTAGCAGAGTGTGCAGTATATGAAGTGGCAAGAGTAAATAACCCCAAGAAAAGATAATGGGCATATTAAGATTATCTGCAGTGAAGCACAAAGCTGAATGACCCAAACATGGTTTTGTGAAGGAGTGACTTAGCGTGCCATAACTTTGGGAAAGAAGACACCAGCACAAAATAGTCATGGATACCGAATTTTTGTTTCACTCAAGAAGCGGGGCAATCAATCATTTGATCCATTCCTATTCCAACAGGGACTGAATGAAAAATAATTGTTTCTTTCTCAGTTATTGTGAGAAGTAAGATGAAAAGGTGTGTGGGAGAAAACAGTGAGCCCTGCGAGGAACCACTGAATAACTAAATTTCCCCCTAATAATTCTGTGGGAAAATGATAGCTAAGCCTAAATAATATTTTTCTGCAGTTCTGACCATGCCTTCTTTTCTGAATTGCAGGCTGAGCAGATGTTCTCTGAGATCCAAGATGCCCTCTGTAGCCGACTGGATCAGTTGGAGTGGATAGATGAACAGACTCACCAGGAGGCTAAAGGCTTGGTGCGTGCAGAAGGCAGAAGTTACTGAGGCCTTTCTTTCTCTGCAGCCTTTGGAGAAGGAATGAAAGGGGCCTGCGCCTTCACATATTCCTGCCTGCTTCTACAGGCACACAATCTTAAATGGATTTCTTAGAAACAATGAAAATTGTAGGTGGATTTATGAGTGCCTTTAATACAGGTGATCACATACTGGTATGTAGACATAGAGAGTCTCAGTGGTTGTCCACGGACACTCTGGATTGTGTTGAGGTATACCTAGAGAGGTTAAAAGCTGTAAATCTGAATGCCAGAGGACAATGCCATGAAGATAAAAGAGTAGAACAACGTCAGGAAGATAACAGTAGACCATTAGGCCTCAGGTCATTGAATTAAGAGAGCAGAGTAGCAAGAGAAGATGTCTTGTTAGAACAAAGTAGCTGTCATTTTGAAGGGCTGATTCACAGATCCCATTTTAACTGTTCAGAGCCAGAGTTTAAAAAGGACCTCCAGAATGTAAAGACTCTAATTTATCATGTTTCTGCTTGCTTGTTTATTTTTATTCTAGGTTTCCACACTGCAAGTGGAGATTGGCTATCCAGCTCGCATACTGCAGACTGACAGAGTGAACCAGGAATATCAGAATGTGAGCTCGATAATGTAAACATGCCTGCCTCAATATTGCACTTTACCTGTACAAACTGCCATGCAGCCTGCTGCTCAAAGAGGCTCTGACTTCAGGAGCAATGCTTATTTCCTGCTGTTCATTTTCTGAGAATGGATGGGTCCAGAGAACATTTATCTGTTGCTTTTACAATGTTGCCTATGCTGTCTTCTGTTTAGAGTGCCTAGGCTTAGAGAGATTGCTGGTGACCTGCTTGTATCTTCTGTTTGGCCTGCAAATAACTTTCCTGTCATATCTTGAATTAAAGATCTTCAGAAATGGGAGAGAAAACCCCACAAGTATTCCATTGTTTTGGCTTTTGTTGAACCCTTTTTTGACCTGTGAGATTTTTCTCATACTCTCCAATTCATTCCTCTCTCATGCCCTGTGACAGTCTCATTGCCTGTTTCCTCCCCCAGCTGGAGATAAATGAAGATGCTTTTTTCCTCAATGTGGTGGATTGCTTGAGAGTACTGAGGGAAAATTTGTACATGAAACTCCTTCAGCATCAGTCACAGGATGAGTAAGTGTTAGAATCACATATTCATGGACTAACTGAGGTTGGAAGGGACCTGTGGAGATAACCTAGTCCAACCATCCTGCTAAAAGCAGGATCAGCTGTAGCAGGTCACTCAGGACTGTGTCCAGTTGTATGTCTGGGGAAAAAGAGGGAGGGCAGGCAAGGATAGGAGGCTGAACTGGACACAGAACTTCCGGGAGTGCTTTTACCAGTTCTGAAGAGAGGGGCATGGTAGCCTCTCTTGATCTGCCAGTGGCACTTCTCCTAACACAAGGTACTCTTGTCCTTTGCTGCAAGGCTGCATTGCTGTATCCTGCTCTAAAAAAGCCTTGAATCTGTCAGCCTGTCTTGTACTCACAGAATCATTTCAGTTGTAAAAGACCTTTAAGATCATTGAGTCCAACCATTGTCTAACTCTATCAAGTCCGGTGCTAGCTCCTCCAGACCCTTTGCCAGCTCAAGTGTTCCTTGTTGCCTGGGTCCCAAAAATGAACACAACCTGAGTTCATGCTATCAAAACACCTCACCTTTGCAGAGGGAGCCCCTGACACCCTGTGAACCCTCGTGTGAAGAGGATAGCCGCTTCTCCAGGACTCTGCAGCAAAGCAAATGACAAAGCACTGTGATGATGTGAATGCTAGCAGGGTCACCCCAGAGGTAGAGCACAGGATGCTTCAGAAGCTGGCAGTACTAGCAGATGTACTTGGGACCTTACTCTGCCTGAAGAGTATTCTGTGCAGGCCTTCACAGGAGGTTACTAATCCTAACTTACCTAGACAGGGGAGTTGTGAAGGTGAATTGCTTGATGTGTACAAAAGCTGAGTTGCTCTGACCACCTGTCAACAAGTGAATGTTCATTGCAAACAGCTTTATCTGGAGAAAATGTGAATTTCACCATTAGGTGCTGCTGTTATCAATAGTTGTGCTGAGCAGACCCTTGTGCAAGCCCAGTGGAGGAAAGGAGCAAGGTATGAGACAAGGAGTTAATACATGCCCTCATTGCTCTTTTTCTGCTTCTAGCTGGCAAGTGTCCCCCTGGAGTGTGCATTCCTACTACTCAATAAGGCACCACATGGTGGTCTTCCCTGCTGGAATGTTCCGCAGCCCTTTTTTCCATGTGGAGTTTCCCAGGTATGGAGTATCTGCCAAAGTGCAATCTGAATGTAACCTGTTGGATGCACTATATTTAACTTATTTCTTACTGCATCTCAGAAAGTCATGGTAAAGGGGGAAAAAAAAGGCTTCTCAAGGCAGATAGGTGTGAATTTTGAATAGAAAAAGAAAGTGCTTCCAGTGGCATGGGCTGCCACCACATTCTTTCTCTCTGAAAAACTGTTTACAGCTTCTCATTCTTCTTGTGCTCAGTGTCAGTAAAATATGTTTTTCTCACTGTCATCCCAGTTGAATGGACTGATAAGTCAAACCTTGTCAGCTCGTCGTGAACTGGCACAACTGCATTTTTCACAGCCGATGCTCCAAAGTTTAAACTTTACTGAGAAAGGCCAATGACTGTGAGGAGAAATTTTAAAACAAGTCAGCAAAGCAGTACAAGTATCATAGAGTCACAGAATGGGTTGGGTTGGAAGGGATCTTGGGAGATACCCACTCCAAATGCCGTGCCATGCAGAGCAACATCTTTCCCTAGACTGGGTCTTTCAAAGACCATCCAACTTGACCACTTCCAATGATGAGGCATCCACAGCTTCTCTTGGGCAACAGTCGTAAGTTACTAGCTACAGAGCTTCTGAAAGAGCAGTTCTAAAAGATGAGCTGCTCTGTTCTTGTTACCTCCTACTGAGTTTCCTGTGATGTAACGTTGATCTACTACCATCATTTCATGCCTCAGCAGCAATAATCGGTGCGTGTAATGAAATCATGAGCCCATCATTTCATAGCATGGAAAGGCATGGTGAATGTACTCTTGTGTGACTAGTTGTAAATTAATGGCATCATAGAAATTCTGACTGGGAAGGACTGCTGGAGTTCTCTAGGACAACCTCTTGCTTGTAGAGAAATGCTAGGCCAGGGTAACTGCAGCCAAACCTTCAGGATTTTACTTTGTCTTGCCAGTTTTATTTATCACTTCTCCCTAGAGAGCTGTTGCAAGATTAAATCTCCAGCCATCCTGCTCTTGCTGCATTCAAGCAGCAGTGGGTAAATAGGGCCATTTCTCAACAACAGTCCCTGTCAGTAGAGTTAATAAGGAAAGGCTCTTCATTATTTTGATGGTTATTTGCTGGGAACACTTCAGTGCAAGCCTGTAGTATACTGCTAAGCATCAGTTGGAGTAATTTACACCTGGATTTGCATTTTTACAGTGTACCACATCAGCAGCATACACAATATATAGAAAGTGTTCCTGTGCCCTCAGAATAGAATGCTCCTGTGCAGACCACAGCTGTGTTCAGTGGCTATGAGGGATGTTTACCTGCCCTTTTTTGTTGTTGTTTGTTTTCAAAACCACTCTTTAATGTTTATTTTTCAGTGCTGTGAACTTTGGAGCCATTGGGGTCTTCATGGCTCATGAACTTCTACATGCATTCTATCGTTATGGTGGGTACCAGCTCTGGTGTCTTCCTTTCATGCTTCTAGGCCTTCATGGATATTTTTTTTTCAGGGGATCTTAAATTTTGGTCCCTATTTCAGGGGTTCCTCTATTAGGAAGGTAGATGAAGTTAAGGAAAACCCATTTCAGGCCATTCTCACTAAGAAGAAAACTCTGTGTTTACTGTAGGGTGAATGCCTGAAGTACCTTTACTTCCTAGGACCTTTTTTTTTTCTCCACAGTGCTGCCTGGGGGCTGTCCTGCATGCAACAGGAGTGCACTACAGAGATCAATAGACTGCTTGGTTGAACAGTATGAAAGTTTTGACATTAAGGTCAATGGTACTTTTACCCTCTTGGAGAACACAGCTGACACTGGAGGGCTCACCATTGCTTACCAGGTATTGTGGTCTACTTGCTCTTCTGCTCTCAGAGTCTCACCACACAACTCAACTGCCACATCACAAGATTGCTCTGCTGCTCCAGTTCTGGATTTCTTGCACACCTGTGCCAGAGCAGCATGTACCCTGCATGTTGTCTGCTATTCCTGACAAAGCATCTGCTATTCCCCACAAAGCTCTATTCATAATCTCATTACTTCCTTGTAAGACCACTTCTCACCTTCACCAACTCTGGGGTGGGGCTTTCTTCCCCATTTATGTTCTGCACATTATGTTATTATTTATATCCATGTTATTATTTATATCTTTATGTTACACCTGAGGAACTAAGCTGAGACAGGAACCAGAATTCTGTGCAGTGATCAGATGATGCCATAATGATGTTCTCAGCAATACTTTAGAGAGGATGTTTTTCATTTTCTGATGCAGGTCAGCATTTCTGATGCAGTTCAGTTTAATTAGTGAGTGTACAGTGCTGTAAGGTGTCTAGGTCTCAGGTGGTATTTGTTACATTCTTACACAAAGAATGTTGGGAGGTAGTCTTTTGATTTTTAGTCAAATACTTGTGAATTTCTTTGAAAGTGAGATTCATTTTTTCACAGTGTAGTCACCACACCTCTGTTATGAGGATGGGGACTGTCAGCAACGGGATGCAAAAGGGTTACGTTGTGGTTCTCCCATCTAAGGGTCATTATGGGCATGGCCAGCAGCAGGGAGCCTCAGGGTGAGGAGAGAGAGATACAAACTTGCTCATTTACTAAATATGTATTAGATTTATGTATTTTATCGACAAAAAATGTGGGTTTGGGACTTCATCCGAAGGAAGAGTTATTATTAATTAATTTCCTCTCTCCACAGGCTTATAAGAATTGGATGAAAAAGTACAAAGAAGAGAAGGATTTACCCAAGATTGGACTTTCTTATGACCAGCTTTTCTACCTCAGTTTTGCTCATGTAATGAATTCTAAGCTAGCCACATGTCTCTCTAACTCTCCATTGTCTTCTACATTACCACATACTGTCTTTTTCAATATTCAATCACTTTTCCCCCTCTTCACAGAACTGGGAATGGCTGTATCTGGGAGATGGAGAATCTTCTTTAGAAAGCTAAACTTCACCAATAGGGCCCCTAACCTGTTATGGGTCTCAGAGCTAACTTAGGGCTTGTCTGCAATTATATCTTTTACAAAACTCTGAAATCTACCAAAATTAAGTTGTGGCAGACAAGCTGTGTCAGAGAAAGCATGCCTCAGTCCTAGCTTCTGAGTGCTTTTTTCTTCTGGGAGCAATCTTAACACATGGAAAGTAGAATTTAACTGGGAAAGGCATGCATCTCTTCAGCTGTGTCTCTGTCATGGTGAACAGCCAGATGTCATGTCATTCTAGCTGACTGATAGTGAAAGAAAGAGAGAACTAGAAGAACATCTCCACATTGTTTGCAATTTCTCTGGGAGCCTGGTTTAAGGATTTGTGCAAAGTTGTGCATTGTAGTGCAGTTGAGTTTCTCAGGACAGATCATTGGGTTTCTCTCCCCAGAAGACACACCTTTACAAGCCCCTGTAACTGTGCAAAGGGAAAAACTTGTGCATGTATCAACATTAGCTCAGAGCAACCTGTAGAAAAGCCGTTCTGAAATCACAAATTCCTGGGTCTTGGTGGCAAGATTTGCATTTCAGGTGGTATCTGGCAGTTACTGCATCATTTGTCAATGAATAAAGGCTTAACTAACAAGGCTGAAGACTTAGATTGCCAGTGCAACACCAGTAAAGTCACTTGACCTTCCCCCCATCTCTCAAGCAGTGATGGGATGTTGTGTCAGTGCTCCCCTTTCTTGATGAGGACTCATTACTTTTGCTTAAGAAGCTGAATCTAGATACTGAGACTACAGATGTATTATCTGAAATTATGTTCAAGATGCATGAGCTTTGAATTCCAAGGTGATCTAAATTCCTTGTCTTTTGAACTACACAGTATAGAAAAAGAGAAGTTGGCTTGTCAAATAAGAACATTGGGAAAGGGAAAAGAGTAGAAAATTAAGGGAGTAAAGAGAAAGAGCTGAACATTGTTGGCACCCATGCCATGCTTCCTCTGTTACTCCAGCAGCTTCAGTCACATGTACAGAGGTATGATTTGCCTTAAGTCTTGTTCATAGGAGGACTTCCAGCCAAAATGACTTTTCTGTTTTGATTCCTTTCAGGCAATGTGTGGACACCTGGATCCTGAGAAACTACAGTCTTCCCTGAACACGGATCTGCACAGTCCCCTGCCACTTCGTGTCTGTGGGCCTGTCAGCAACAGCCAGGATTTTGCCAAGCACTTCCACTGTCTCAGTGGAACCCCAATGAATCCAGACAAGAAGTGTCACATCTGGTAACCTACAAGGAAAGGGATGAAGAGAGATATGATCCCAGGGAGAGGAAGGCTTGAGCCATGAAAGTATGACCATCTTCTCAGTGCCCCTAGGGTGCTCTTTTTCACTCTTCTACCTTCCTTTTTCTTGTTATTTGTTATTTTTGTATCATCAGCAGTTGATGGCAGCAAAATTCTTGAAGTGAGCTCTTAAGGGAAGAGGGTCTCCTCCTGCCGCTCTCACCACTCTGTCTCAGGTGTGACAGCTCTAGAGATGAGCAAGTCCCAGGGCAGCAAGATGACTAGCCAGTGTCTAGCAGACCACAACTCTTGAGGAGCTGTAAACAGGACTGTTACATTATTAGTGTCTCTGTTCAGGGCACTGCTCTGTCTACTCCAGCAGCCTTGTAGTCATATTGCATGGACAGGGCAATAAGCTGGAGCTCTAAGACTTGTTCATAGAAGACTGGCTCTTAGGGAAGCTCTATGTAGATTTGAAGGTATGGTAGAGAGTGGAGTATGGGACAGTCACAAGGGTTTCTGGAAGTTTCTGAAGACCGAGCAATTAGAATTCCAAGAACTTCTTTGGATCCTGAACCTGATTCTCTTATCCCAAAAGAGAAGATTATCTCTCCTCTCTATCTGTAAATGCTTACCATTCAGAGGAGTAAAGCTGCTGTAGGATTTTACTTTCTACTTGAAACTGAATTTTGGGTATGAACTTACTTTAGAGGAAAACAAGAGTAAGTAGTAATACATTTTAGGGTAGCAAGGGAAGTGCTTAAAGCACATCCTCTAGGGCACCCTAGTAACTACATCAATTTCAAGTTCTGATAATTAGAAAACTTAACTAATGTTCTAAGATTTACCAAAGTTAGTAAGTGTACAACATACTCCTACCTTCTGCATACTCTTCAAACTGTTCTTGATTGTGGGAGTGTTTGGATTTTCCATATTATATTGGCTTACCTGGAGATTGTTTGTGGAATAGATGATGACAAGTGGAAATATCTCTTATCAATATAAGCATTGTAAAGTTGTGTCAAACCACATGACTGTGTTACTCCTTCCCAAGTACTGCCTAGCACAATATTTTCCCAAGAACAGACTGTTGGGTGATTTAGTTTTAATTACTTAACTATACTATTAATAAAATGTTTACCTCAGAGCAAAAAAAAATAATCCTTTGATTGAAAACTCTTTCTGACCAGGGCTGTTTGTTTGTTCTGTGTCTGTAATGAACTTCACAAGTCAAAAATAGCAATGCCTTAAAATAATTTACTTACCCATCATTTAAAAAAAAAAAAAAAAGGCAAAACCCCAAAACAAACCAATTTTTAAGTGGTTTTTGGTCTAATCTCCAGCATTTAACCAGGGTACACTATTGCTCGACTCCTTTAAGCATCTTTGTCCTGGAAGCATGTCCAAGCTGGTTTTGGTTTAGATGCTAATACTAACTGTCATTGTGCCACACTTTCTGTTTAATGCAGAAGTTATCTCAGTGTACTCAGACTACTTGGCTCCTTCATTTAGAAAAAGAAGCATCCATTGAGAACCTGCATTTTGAGGAGTCTTTAACTTTTCTTGTGTCTACCTTGTTAAGTGTATGGGGAGAGGACTTCCTGACTTTCTTGTTCTTACAATGTATGATGAATGTATTAATGTTCTGTTTAAAAGAGAGGGCCAGCCTCAGAGTTGGTGACCTGAGTCTATTCTTCTTTATTACTACGATGTTTTTACACACAGAAGATACAGGAAGTGCAAGAAGGGCAAGACATGGCTTAGAAAGATATTGCATGAGTCTTGGACTGACAATTTATTGTGTTTCTCAAGAAGAGAAAGGAACACTCTCAATATGTGCACAGGATCCCTGCCCTTGTCCTCAGCTGCAAGTTTCCTGGGATGTGGTTGGTGAAGAGAAGCCATGCTGCCTAGTAACTGACCGTGAAACGCAGGTAGATGTTGAAATTATCATCCCTGACCATAAAAAGGATTTCATGTTTCACGCATAAAATAAAAGCAGAATGCTGCCAGTGTTCAGGGAAAGAGCCAAACCCAGTGGCAGGTCCTTCTGTGCTGAATTGCTCAGGTTCTGAGAGTCGTCGTGCTGGACCATGTCGATCGTCTCCCTTCCTTCCCCTGACGACAAGGCCACAAATCTTTCCTCTTTTTGCTCCCAGCCTGTAACCAGGGGTGGGTAGGGACAATGTCAGCTTTTTGCTTGTCCTCCTCTTTCATACTTCTACCCTTCTCACCTCTGCTTCTCTCCTTTTCTCTCCCTGCTTTCTGACCTTTCATCTCTATTTCGCCTTTGCTGTGTCCATTTTCTCCTCCACAGCAAGCAGCTTTTCCTATGTAGCCCTTTTCACTCGCAGTTTCCCCTGTCTCTTTTTTGCTTCTAATCTTCAGCACTCCTCTGTGCTCACCCTCCTCATAATTCCCAAGTGTTGAGAGGTGTGGATGTGAGTGTGCCAACCCAGCCTAATCTTTTCTCCCTTTGCCATGCTGAGTGCAATGGCAGCAGGGTGGTAAGTGGTCATCCAGGAAGAGGAGACCACGAGTATTGCTGTTTTACGAGGTGAACTGAGGTGGAGAGAAGCCAGGCACTGCTTTTGTCTTTGTAAAGCTGAGCCAAGTTTCTGTGTCCCCACCCCATCTCATTTCCTACTTTTGTTTGCTCTCCAGGCCTCCTCTTTCTCATCCTTTTATTCCAACCCATCCTCTCACCTGCATCTGGACTGTGTCCCTCTTGCTGTCCATTCTTGGGCTGGCTTTTCAGTAGCATGAAGGCATTAGAGGAGATTGGACAGTAAACTACCAGGAGCAGAGCCAGCAGATGGATGGTAAATCCCAGGGAAACCATCAGGGTTGGATTGCCCCCTCTTCAATTCTCCTGCCCAGCACAAGACACTTCTGGTCCTCACCCCTCTGCAGTGAGTAGAGCTGGGGTTTCCCTAGAAGCAGGCACTTACTCAGGGCACATTGTGACTTCACCAGGCTGGTTTGACATAGAAGTGTCATATGCTGTTAGGCAGGAACACGTGTGCCCACGTGTGTCACACACAGGTAGTGCTCACAAGTAACTAACTGAAACTGGTCAAAAACTGTTTTGTAAGATTGGTGCAAGTGGAAGAGAAAAGTAAGAACTTGCCCCCTTCAGTACTTACTCAGTCATCAACATTTTGTGCTGTTGGGCTTGCACAGCCTCTGTGAATAAAAATAACATTTTTAAACAGTGCCGTGGCCAGCATGTTCTGAAACGTCCTCCAGATGGTGATCTAACAACACCACTGCAAAGCAGCTCCTTCTGCAAAGCTCCTGTTCTAAAGGGGGAAACCCCTCCTACCTTGTTAACCCTCACCATGCCTTCTGCCAGAACAAGCTGCCCACTCTAGTTGGGTCTTTGTCCAGACTACATGTTAAGACTAGGGTGATGACTTTCCTTCATGCAGATTGGGGCACAAATTTCTTGTTATTTTCAAACTCATATTCACCCCTGTCATACTAAATATTTTCCAGGCATCCAGAATTTAGATAAAATTTTGTATTTCCATTGGCTTCCCCCGCTTCCTTCTTTTCTTTTCCATATTGATAGTTATCTTTTATTCAAGATCTTAGCCCTTTTTTTCTGAGATGTCCAAAAACTTGTCTGGGGCTTAGGCAGGTTGGGATTTTTATCTTATCGGATCAAGATGCCAATCCCAGGCCTATGAAAGTCACCACAGAAGTTAGCACATGCAAGGATCTCTACACTCTGATTCACAGATAAGGAGATTTCTACACCAGGTGGTGGTCTTGGGTCATCTTCAACTTGCTGTCCAAAGCAACCAAGGATTTTTTTGCAGCTAGTTTTCAAAAGATTTTACACTCAGCCCTGAAAGTGCTGATTAGAAACAGATTTCAGGGACTTTTCTCAGTCTTCAAGGAAGATCAGATTTTCATACATGTTTATTAAGGCATGAATATTGCATGGCTGAATAATTTTCTGACATCCTGTCTCCCCACTGAGTGGTGTGTGATAAGTGGGATCAATATACGAGGTGGCAGTAGCTATAAATAACACAGAAGAAAGACAGGAGCTTCAATAGGTCTGAAAACAGAGTGCCTTGGACAGACTAAGAGAGGGAGTGGGACCGGACCCTGGAGTTTTCAGTCCTGCAGCATGACAAGCAAAGCAACTTCAAGGAACGTGTTCCCTACAGAGATCTCTGTATCTAAAGGAATCTGTACCCAGATCACTGTGTATCAGAGGTGTTCTGCATACTTCACAGGGAGTGTGGAATATTTTCAAGTCCTCATCTGCACCCCTGAAATTCTTTATTTAACCAAGTAGGTAAGTAAATAGATGCCAGATGTGGAAACTCCTACTACTGCTGAAGTCATGCTGAAATTCATTCTGGCGTAAGTCCAGGCTCTTGCCTCAGCAACAAATCCTGCCACAGGATGCTTGCTCCTATATATTTTCCTGTGCTGACAGTAGTGTTGGTGTGGCTCAGTTAATGAGGCATATTAGGTGAGCAAACCATTTGAAATACAGGTTTTATTAGTTCACTTTTCTAATGGGTGAGGTCTGGATCCAGATAGCTGTGCAGACACACAAATGCTAGTTTGCAGCTAGACAGTAGAATCAAAGAGTTGGGGAAGCACAGAGGCAGGCTCAGTGCTGGATACTAACACTTCAGTAGAAGCCAAGGCCTTAAAATGAGTCGGAGGGACTGCACAGACATTTGGAGTTCAGAGTTCCATCTCCTCTATTTCTCCGTTTGTGGATGTAGATGTTCACCAGCAAGGAATACAAGTGATGAAAAGAGGAAATGGATGTAGTAAGATGAAATGTGAAATGAGAAATATTTAAGCTAATAGCAATGTTCCTGAAACAGCTCTGTGGCTGAAGAGATAGAATAGAATAGCATAGCATAGCATAGCATAGCATAGCATAGCATAGCATAGCATAGCATAGCATAGCATAGCATACCATACCATACCATACCATACCATAGAATGGAATGGAATGGAATGGAATGGAATGGAATGGAATGGAATGGACTAGAATAGAATAGAATAGAATAGAATAGAATAGAATAGAATAGAATAGAATAGAATAGAATAGAATAGAACAGAATTAAACAGGTTGGAAAAGACCTCTGAGATCACAGAGTCCAATCCATCACCCAACACCATCTAATCAACTAAGCCATGGCACCAAGCTCCCCATCCAGTCCCTTCCTAAACATTTCCAGTGATGGTGACTCCACCACCTCCCTGGGCAGCACATTCCAATGGCCAATCACTCTTTCTGTGAAGAACTTCTTCCTAACATCCAGCCTAAACCTCCCCTGGCACAGCTTGAGACTGTGTCCTCTTGTTCTGGATCATAAAATAAAAATAGGAAAGTGTTCTTTTAAAAAGCTGAATCACAGAAAGGTTCAGGTTGGAAAAGACCCTCAGGATCACCAAGCCCAACTAATAATTCTGCTCTATAAGGTTCACCCCTAAACCATATCCCCAGCACCACAGAGCCAGACTGTCTAGCAAATGGGGTTTTACCTAAGTGTGGCTGACAGTGGTAGGATAGTCAGCCATTCACCTCAGACCTTGTAGGCACATTTCTCTGGATGTTCCCTGTTACAATCTTTTGCATGTGTGGGTGCAAGTGTGGGTGACAATTTCAATTTGTATGAATAGAATTAGAATAGAATAGAATAGAATAGAATAGAATAGAATAGAATAGAATAGAATAGAATAGAATAGAATAGAATAGAATAGAATAACCAAGGTTGGAAGAGACCTTGAAGATCATTGAGTCCAACCTGTAACCACAAACCTCACAACTAGACCATGGCACCAAGTGCCACATCCAGTCCCCTCTTGAACGCCTCCAGGGACGGCAACCCAACCACCTCCCCGGGCAGCCCATTCCAATGACGAATCACTCTCTTGGTGAAGAACTTTCTCCTCACCTCGAGCCTAAACTTCCCCTGTTGCAGCTTGAGACTGTGTCCCCTTGTTCTGGTGCTGGTTGCTAGGGAGAAGAGGCCAGCCCCTTCCTGGCTACAACCACCCTTCAGGTAGTTGTAGAGAGCAATGAGGTCGCCCCTGAGCCTCCTCTATGCATTCAGTACAAGAAAGATACAGCAAATAAAGATTGAAGGCATTCAAGTAATACTGACTTTTTCCCCCCTACTTCATCCTTTTTCCTAGAATTAGATCATGCTTTGTCAGCACTGCTTCCCCATGTGGAGGCAAAGGTTGTTCTACATGATACAAATTTATCTTCAATAAATTAATTAAAATGATTTGTTTAAAAAATCGCTGGATATTGTGCCTAAGTTAACATATTTGAGGATGAGTCTTTTTGATTTGAGGCTTTTTGGTCTCCACACTCATAGGTTAACATCACCTCCTGCTTTGGAAGATGACTTTGGCTCAAAAATCTCAGATCACATGGCCTTGTCCTTTTCTGGAATCCTCATGGTTGTTTCTGCTTTATTGCCACACTGACTGCACCAGGCAACAGATTCCTGTCTCAGGCTGTGCTCTTCTAACTGTACAAAGGGATTCTTGTTCATTTCTGTAGCCAGTGGAGACTGTCCTTGGACTCCTCTGAAACAGAGGCTCCAAGGTAGAAAATAGCGGATGTGGATTCCTCTGTCCATGGAGTGGAACTGCAGAGGTGAGGAATGAGAAGTCCATGAGAGAGAGGAGTACATTGAACCAATTGGATAAATCAGAGCCCGAGCAATCATTTACCTTTCTAGGGGGGTGACTCAATACTGCATGCTTTCCTCCCTTAGCTAATTCTACAACATGAGCCAATGTGAGGTGCAGAGACAATAAAAATACCCAGGCAGGTACAGCACATTGGCCTCCGGTCTCTGATTGGCTGGGGGAGGGCAATGAACCAAACTAATTAATGTATGCTTGCTCCCACATCAGCTTAAAAGAGCTGATGCATGAAATCCAGTAAAGCAGCTCTCCGGTCCAGTGAAGCACAGGACAATAGGTAGCACCAGAAAGGTTATCACTGTCTACATCAGATGACTCTCCTATGTGAGGTCAAAACCCCACTGGATTTGTAATTCGAAGGTGGAGGAGGTTGTAAAGTCATTCCCAAGAAGGAGCAGTGAGGACCTTGAGGCAAAAAGGAGCCAGTGAAGGGAGGAAAGGAAATGGACTGGAAGATGTAATCAGTGAATTTCTGCATCCTACCCCAGGGCTGCACTCCTCAGAGAACAGGACAGTGCCAGGCAGCTGAAGGCACACCCCTGGCTGTTTTTTATGCCATGATTAGAAAACTGATAGAGATTGAGAACTTACGTACACGCCAGTCTGCAAGAGCGAACTTCAGAATGTGATTGAGAGCAGATCCCCTTGGGAATGTCCAAACCTACAAAGTCCAGGGAATATGGTAGAGAGAATTGCACAAGCAGAACTGTGTGAAGATCTCAGAGCAGAAATAACTGGAGATATGCAGGGCACACCAGAGGAAACTGGTGAGGATTTTATGGACCATAGGGTGGGAATGACTGGGCAGATACACAACAGGACCAATGGCTGTTGGAAATTCTGGCCACAGACAGTTGTGAGTGGAGGTGTGTGGTGAAGGGACTGCAGACAGTTCTACATTATGGCTGCTGATGTGGCATTGCAGGGAGTGAAAAAGCACACTGTAAATTTTGAGAAGCTGGCTCCCCTAGGGCACGCAGCTTTTCTCTTTCTCTGTCGTGCTTGTTGTCCAAATGGTAACTACTCTGCTGGTGTCTGTATTTCATGACTCAAATGCAATACACAGGAAGGTATGGAGGCTCCTTTGATTTCTCATGCAGAATTCACAGCTTCAAAGATCATCAATACAGAGAAAATTTAGAAGGAGGAGTGAAAGAGAACAGAAGCCTGCCTGAGGTTTCGAAATGTGCCCATTTTTTTCACCACTAATATTAGATCCTGAAAATCAAAATGTCTTGCTGCTTCTAATAGCAGATACCAGCAGTCAGGTTACACTATCTCATGCAAGAGATGAAGATAGTGTCCTCAGCCCAGAGGTTTCTTCTATCTCACGATGACACAGTAACAAATGAAAAACTCCTGAGCTGGGAGTGATGGTGACAATGGCTGATGATTATTTAAAAAGCCAGTACTGCCACTTGCCCCTCTCACTCTGTACCATGCCTTTTTTCATCTGCCCTTGTCCTGATTGCTAATAACTATTTAGAATACTACCAATGGATGCATATACAGGATATTTAGAAATAATCAAACCCGTCATAAACCTGGTTGTCTTTAACAGCAAGGGAAAGGGTCACTTCCAGGAGTCAGTCCTTCTCATTCAGCTCAAACAGCTGTGTGAGGAGAGTATAAGTTACTTTTTTTCACTAACTCTGACCTAGAATTAAGTGAGGTAAGAGCCCCTGCTTATAATTTTGAAGAATGTGAATTTGGATAAGAGAGGAAGTTCACAACTGGGATCTTCTAGATCATACCTGCCTGGCCCTTTCTTTTCAATGCATGAAGAGCCCAATGCCTTCATTAGCAGCAGAGGAGTCAGACAGCCTAAGGAGAAGCTGCTTAAACCCTTGAAGGACATTTCTGTCCAGCCTGTCAAGTCTCAGGTCATTTATCCAAATATCTTTATGACCACCTCCCTGTGCATTCAATAATTGCTGAAATCTCCTTCACAAGTGTCTGATGTTTGTCGCAAAGAGTTTTTATGCTTGGGGTCCTTATTGATTCTGTGATCTTCTATTCTGTGATCTTGATTCTCTAATTTACATCACTCTACCTTGGCCAAATTTAGAACACAAGATAAACCATAAATGAGTTTCAGCTTCTTATTATGTCAGAAAGTCACAACCAGTTCTTAAGAAATTAATAAACCATCTTTAAGGTTATGAAAATCCAGAATGTGGGAAATTTCGTTTGCCTTCTGCTCTCTGAATGCAGTTGTTTAATACTTTCAGGGTTTTTAGCAATGAAATCTAAGAAGTCACTTTTTGAAAAGCAGGCCAAATGTAGGGACTCAGCCCAGTCTGCACTGCAGGCACCTCAGGGCATTCTGAAAAAGGGCTTTCAGAAGGCATTGCAGCGCTGCTGCAATGGAAGCTCTGTTCACTTCCCATGGACTCTGCATATATCCGTCTCTCTGGGGTTTATTCGGCTTTTATGATGCAGACATTAATGTTTTTCTCACCTGTGAGGTGGGAAAAAAAAGATGCAGTTTCATTATTTAATTAAATTAATAAATATAATTAGTCAGTATTGTTTAATAAATGAAAATATGTATCATTATAGCAACAGAAGGAGGCCTCCAAGTGGGTGGAGGCTACATAGACCCAGGGCTCTTGCAAATGAGAATGTGAAGTAATTCTCCCTGCATTTATCTACAGTACAAAGAGGAATGGAATAGCTACCGTGGGAATGTAAAAGTCATCAGGTGCATTGTCAGGGCCCTGAATCCTTTTGTCCCCAGGCAAAACATCAGCGACATTGTTCTGACATGTTTTCTTTATGAATGGGCAATTATATAAGGTTCTGTCTTAATTTCTTTTGAACCTGTTCCAGAGTTGACCACATGATGTAACTATTCATTAGATAAGGTACACAAATCACTGCTGCAGTCTCGTTCCAGACTGTAATTTGGTTTGGGGTAAATGAGGGCAATACAGTGATAAGATGGAGATCTAAGAGAATTAGGTAGTTTGTGAGAAGGACTGTGATAGTTCACTGCCTTCAGAGGTGTTACTGTGAACTGCCCTGAAGCTGTACCATCTGTGTCATGCAATCAATCTATTTCAGTTGCTCTTGCTAGCAAGGAAGAATATTTTGTATTAAAAGATCTAAACAAATAGTTGCATGCTCAAATAATTGAATATTATGATGAAGAAAATCAGTCTTATTTCATTCTTATTAAATTTGTGTTTTCTAAATAGCATGTTAACCTCAGTGGCTTTATCTTCTGAATTTCCCCACTGGATTCACATCATTCCTATCTCTGTTCAGTGAAATTTTGCTCTCCTAATCTCACTGTTTCTTCTTTCAGCCTTGATTTGCAATGCTGACTTGCTGTAATAGGACCAGGCAGTTGTAAGGGACTGCATTGCCCCTTTAAATGTCAATGGATTTGGATTTTGAGAAGAAGCTGGTTGCACAATAGCAATGGCTTCATTGGGACCCAAGATTTTGCTCAAGTAGTACCTGCATGTGTAGTAGTTAAGTGGGAGTGTTACAAGTAGTCTTCAAGGAGTCTGATGCAGGCAGTTACACAATGCAGTACTACAGAAGTTTTAAAGTGCCTTTTGTTTTTTGCTTTCAGCTTGCTCAAACAAAACCAGTCAACTCAAAACTGAATGTTTCAATGTGATGTCATGGTAAATGACTTGAACTGTGTAAACAGAGTTGTCTGGAGAAGGAGAGAAAACTATTTGTGTCCTACTGTAAAGCATGTGGACTCGATGGGCTGTGTTTGGGCTGTGTTTGGACACTGGACAAATAATGGCTGCAGATGCAGTGAAGATTTCAGATGCTTTTGCATTATCTACATCTTCTATGGTATGCTTGGCTTCATCTATTAAATAAAGAGCTTTTAAACCTGAGCCCCAGCCTTTTCAAATAGCCCTTCAAAACAGGCATACTTTGATGCTGCCAACAAATTAAATTTCCTGCTATTTATGGAAGAAGTTGTCCCTCTGTACTCAGCACTGGGGAGGCCACACCCTGAGGACTGAGTTAAATTTTGGGACCCTCACTACTGGAAAGACATTGAGGTGCTGCAGTGTGTCAAGCAAAGGGCAACCCACCTGGTGAAGGGACTGGAGAACAGGTCTGGGGAGGAGCATCTGAGGGAGGTAGGGCTGTTCAGTCTCAAGAAAAGGAGGCTGAAGGGAGACCTCATTCCTCTCTACAACTCCCTGAAAGGAGGCTGGAGTGTGGTGTCACTCTCTTCTCCCTAGTAACAAGTGATAGGACAAGAGAAAATGGCCTCAAGTTACATCAGGAGAGGTTTAGTTTGGATATTAGAAGAAACTTCTTGATTGAAAGGGTTCTCAAACGCTGAAATAGGCTCCCCAGAGAGGTTTTGAAGGGTTTTAAAGATACAGAGGTGTGATGCTAAGTGACACCAGCCTTGGTAGATCTAGAGAAGGGTTGGACTTGATAATTTTAAAGGTCTTCTCCCACCAAAATTATTCTATGATTCTATAATCATAGGATTCTGTGATCTTGTGGTCCCATGAACATGTTCAGAAGGTGCAGTTAAGGCAGCAGTACTCCCCTCAACACTGCCATGCTTTCTCAGAATTGCAACAGAGGGCAGGAGCTGCCAACACACCCTTCCTGCAATGCTCTAATGTGGTGCCCAATCTGTATTCTGATCTGTGTGTTCTGGAATGTGAACCATGTCCACCACTGCAGCATCTGAGCTCACCTTCACATTGAGTTTCTTCATGTGTGACTTGTAGTCTAGCCCTGGGAAACAAATAGCAGAAATGGTTTCAAAGATTTTTTTTGGTGTTGTTGTTCCTTCTTTCCAAAGACAGCAGACTCACAAGTGTTTTTGTGAGGGTGAACCCCAAAGGTGGGGAAGTTCAAATGCCTTCAGTTTAGTAACTTATGTGACTGTGTCCTGACCTTCACACAGTATCACAGTATCACACTATCGCTAAGGTTGGAAGAGACCTCGAAGATCATTGAGTCCAACCTGTAACCACAAACCGCACGACTAGACCATGGCACCAAGTGCCACATCCAGTCCCCTCTTGAACACCTCCAGGGACGGCGACTCCACCACCTCCCTGGGCAGGACATTCCAATGATGAATCACTCTCTCGGTGAAGAACTTTCTCCTCACCTCGAGCCTAAACTTCCCCTGTTGCAGCTTGAGACTGTGTCCTCTTTTTCTGGTGCTGGTTGCCTGGGAGAAGAGACCAGCCCCTTCCTGGCCAACCCCTACCCTTTCAGGTAGTTGTAGAGAGCAATGAGGTCTCCCCTGAGCCTCCTCTTCTCCAGGCTAAACAACCCCAGCTCCCTCAGCCTCTCCTCACAGGGCTTGTGCTCAAGGCCTCTCCCCAGCCTTGTTGCCCTTCTCTGGACACGTTCAAGTGTCTCGATGTCCTTCTTAAATTGAGGGGCCCAGAACTGGACACAGTACCTTTTATGTGAAATGAGATAGCTAAAAGATATATTCTTAGGGTTGTCTCCTCATGCTTTTCTAGCCATGGTTTGGCAAGTTTGCTGTTTCTACATAACATCATCAATATACATTAATAGAAACGTGGTTCATATAGTTTCTTAGGGAAGGATCTCCCACAGAGCATAGGCAGTGTTCAAGAATTGACTGAAGAGATAAAATAGTGGAAATACTTGCATCCTGGTAGTGACAAATACTCTTGACATTGCAAAGCCATCTTCCATTAGTCCTATAGTAAGTTACTCCTGCTTTTTAAAGCTCTTTGCTCATCTGGGGAAGGTTTTGATGTATGTCACTCCCCTAGGGCAGAAAAACTTTGTGGAAACACTCTGATCAGCTAAATTATTTAGTGTTAAATTATCTTATAATTTATGATCAGATTGTAATTTTTCAGCATATTATTCAAAAACCTATCTCCAAAGGTCATTTTAAAAAACCCAACAACAAAACCAGAAGTGGATGAATCATGGAATCAATAAGGTTGGAAAAGACCTCAGAGATCATCAAGTTCAACTTATCACCCAACACCTCATGACTAACGAAAACATGGCTTCAAGTGCCACATCCAATCCCTTTTTGAACACCTCCAGGGATGGTGACTCCACCACCTCCCTGGGCAGTGCATTCCAGTGGCAAATAACTCTTTCTGTGAAGAACTTTCTCCTCACCTCGAGCCTAAACTTCCCCTGGTGCAGCTTGAGACTGTGTCCTCTTGTTCTGGTGCTGGTTGCTAGAGAGAAGAGACCAACCCCCACCTGGCTACAACCTCCCTTCAGGTAGTTCTAGAGAGCCATAAGGTCTCTCCTGAGCCTCCTCTTCTCCAGGCTAAACAACCCCAGCTCCCTCAGCCTCTCCTCACAGGGCTTGTGCTCAAGACCTCTCACCAGCCTGCCGCAGCTCACAGGGTCATCACCAAGAGATCTTTAGGGAACGCTCCCTAAAGCTGCAGCAGCTGAAGGAACCACCAGTGCAGAAAAGAAGTTTAGAAATACAGTTTAAATGTACATTGTCAATATTGTTGGTTGGTTTGGAGGTTTTGTTTCTGTTTTAAAATAATAAGTTATTAGCAGTCCTCAACTTCTCCTTGACAGGTATGTGCTTGGGTTTTTGAAGGCAGCTATGTGCTTGGTTTTTTTTGAAGGCACTCTTAACCAAAAATGCTCTGGAGCTAGAAGTGTCCATGAAATAGTTGTCAGTGTTGCAGACCCCTGAGTGCTCTGCAAATCAGCAGTGTTTTGTGGACTGTGGGAATGAACCAGCAAAAATAATTCCTACAGGTTTTGTAAGCACCAACATATCGATGATCTAAACATGCTTTCTCTACTCCAAGTTCTGATTAAATGACTCCTGGTTCAATTATGGCTAAAATCAAACCAAACAAGTTTCAAAGTTTTGTTACTGGGTGGTGAAAATGAAAATGTCTCTGACTGTTGTGGAAAGGGAATGTCCAAAAAAGAGTGAAGACTGAAAATGCCACACAGCCTGAAGAGGGAGAGAGCAAAAGCTGACATTACACTTTTTAAAGACTGGAACCAAGACACTGAACTGATGATCTGATCTGTAACAGAAATAATCCGTTTTCAGATAAAGTTTGTGTGTGGCATCAAGTGAAAATGGGTTAGGAGTCAATCTTTAGAGCTGACTTCATAAGGAGCCCAGGGGGCAGAGAAGGCTTTAATCCTTAGTGTTTTCCTTGGCAGTCCCACATGCAGAAGCCAGATGCAGGAAGTATTCAGTGAGCATTTCTTTTTCAGTAAACTTGGTGACTTCAGAGGGCAAATTATGGAAAAATGCCGTGGGTGCACAGGGGATGTTCAGGTGGAAAAATACTTTGTGGTCTTTTCCCCAGGGTTTGGATGAAGGTCACTCAAATACAATGTTATTAGAGCAGGTCTGGAGATGTGACCTCTGATCTCACAAGCTTAGAATCAGAAGATGGGCAAAGACTTGGATCCTAACGCTGGTTCCTCTGCCATGGTAATGGAAAATCATCCGCTTCCAAGCTTCAGCTGATCTGATTTACTGTTTGCAGAGTCTCTACTCAAAGTGAGATGTTACACTGGATACCACAGGAGGTCTCTTCCCCCAGAATTGATGCAGATTTTTGTTTGTTTGAGAGGCCTTAACCCCCAGCAACTTGACTCTGAAAACATGATGAGCAGATTAGAAAGAAGCAATTTCTCATCAGAAATGAAAAGATTGTGCATGTGGTACCTTTTTCTCTGCTCAAAGCAGAGCCAGCATCAAAACTAACTTGTTCAGAGTCTTGTTCAACTGAATTTTGAAAAGCCCCAAGGATGAAGATTTCACAGTCTCTCTTGGCAACCTAAAATCCATAGCTGAACCGTCCTCACTGCACTGTTTGAAATGTGTTGCTTTTTGTCCTTAGTACCTCTGACTCTATCTCCCCTATCATGCTGTTTAAGATAGGTAGATGCTGTCCTGTACTTGCCCTCCCCCTGCCCCCTCACTGCATCCCCTCTTCCCCCCTTAGCTACCTCCATGTTAAACAAACCCCTCAGTCTCATCTGGAACAGCCTTGTCCATCTTAGTGACCTTCTGTTCTACATACTCCAGTTTGCCAGTCTTGCACCTGCACTGGGCAGAGCAACCCTGGATGCAGGCTCTTCCCTGCAGCACAAACCCTCTGAAATGGAAGGGAGTAACAATTTCCCATGACGTGCTACCTAGCTCATACAGCCTAGCGTGTGGTTGACCTTCAGTGCTGCAAGGACACACTGCTGGCTCATGGTCACCTTGCAGACTCCGTTCTGCAGTGATGGTCCCCTGCCACTCTTTCCCTAGCTTGTACTGACATGTAGTGCTTTTTCTGTCTCAGACTCAGGACTGGGTATTTGTGTTTGCTGACCTCCATGAGCTTCCTGTTGGCCTGTAACTTCATTTTAATGAGTGGACTCTGACTGGTGGTCCTGTCTTCCACCATAGCAACTGCTGCTAACATGAGAGTGCAGATGATGGTGTCATATCAAAGGCACTGTGAGTGTATTTGTGAGACCATCAGCAACGTGACTGAACTGCCAGCAATCCAGCAGAGGGCAATCAGTCTCTGTTAATTAGCACACAGGGCACAGAGCAGTGTCATCCAGGCCACCCCTATAACCAGCTGTCGAGGTGGTTCCTAGAGAAGTAGGTTAAGGTCTGGGATGTACATTGCAGAGACCATTGGGAAAAACTGAAATAAAAGATACATTTATGTTTGTTATGCAGTTGCTGGACCTTGAGCTTGTGTGTGATAATAGTGGGTGTGCAGTAATAACACCCCAATATTGAGACAGAAAGGATCTGGGGTCAAAGAGGGCTGTTTGTAGAGTGGTTTAATTGTTTTCAGTTTTCATAGGACTATTTCAGGGAACACAGAACCAAAGACAGGGTACTGAGAAAAGCATGGGAGACTTGGGGCTGGGCAGCAGAGCTCAATCTGCCTATAATGTCCTTAAAAGCTGAGTGGGCTTGAGAGGTAAGGGGGGATGAGTGGGGCTGAAATTCACCCTATCCCTGGCAAGATTTAAGGGCAAGGCAGGGCAGGGTTCAAGCTACCCCTGGGAAACTGGACAGGATTTAGGGTGGTAAGTGTGTGGGTGGAGACCCCAGGTGGAGCTGGTCAGGGTCATTAAAGCCTACTAGGGGACCTGACCAAGGTAGGAAAGGGGAATAAAAAGAGGTAAAATATTTTGACTCTGCTTTGGAATTTCACAGGTAACAGATTGTTGTAGCATGCCCTGTAATGTGTAGTTCAATGGCTCTACCAAGCAAGCAATATTCTTAATGACAAACACTTAGCAGGGGCCAGATTTCCCATGAGTTATCTTAAAATCCCAGACTTGGTTTGAAGAAATCCAGATGTGAAGGCTCTCATAGCTTGATTTCAATATCCCCATGCTTCAAATCCTACTGCTGCAACGCTCATGTTAGCCTACGCTCCAGGGGAGGTTCCAAGCCCTTTTCTACTTTTTGCTACATTACATATTTGCATGACAGGACCCACTACCAATTCCCTACCTGCACAACTAGAATATCTGTGTCATGTTCACTCATTCCATCTTTTCCACAGCAACGTGCTTCTGCTTTTATGAGTACACCCAGACACTCTTCCTTAACAGGAGGCTAGAGGATTGGTCTTTCACGAATGGTGGGCTTTCCAGCCCACCAACAGAGGTGGCCTGAGCTAATAATTGATATTACAGCAGTTGGAAAACATCCACAGCATCTGCCTGGGCTTCCCCAGTGAGGCAGAACCCTACTGACCCACCCGTTCAAGGTTACTTTTGAATTAGGACATTTCCTGGTGTTCCTATTTCACTAAGAGCAGTCCTTTAAGTTGCCAATCTAGCTGTACTCACCAGATGGCTTCAGTTCTTGCTATTGTACTTTTTTGGCTTTTCCTGGAAATGCTACAAAGTCTGTTGCAAATGTTTTATGAAGTCTAGAGATCTTTGTGCTCCTGGCACCAGGAGTTTCTGTAACAGCCAATGGAACTATGGCTGATCCCTCACCGAGCTCACCAGGGCCTTGGGAATACATCTTTCAAAGGAGTCTGTAACTCTGCTCTCATTCCCTACAAGTATATGGTCTTGCTTCTGCTACCCCATGTCAAGATTTGGAGACTCAGTCCACCTTCTCTTCTAAATCAGGCTTACTGCACACACACGTTCACAAATAACAAACAGGTTATTAAGGTAATTTATCTTACTGTTTTATTTTAAACAAGCTTGTCCCTAGGCTTTTGCACTCCTTCAGGCCAGGAGACCAATGCACAGAATTACACACCAGGATTAGTTGCAGTAGTGGTAGATTCTTAAAGGCCATCTATGCCCTGATATCACTCATAATGCTTTGTTAAATTCCTTCTGTTTCTGAGTTATCTGTTATTTACTGGTGGTTACGTAATTCCTGCTTGCACAGTAGATGAGATCCTGTGAAGATAAGAGTTTCTCAAGACTGGTGGAGATACCACCACCAGTATCCTTCTTCTGGACTATGTAGTTATTTACCTCTGTTAATTAGTTCTGGGGTTTGATATATATCACCACTCGCTTCTGTGATATGAAACTACATAACACTGTGTATTTGCATACGATCATCCACGACTTTGTTTTCCTTAGCTACACAGGTGAGATACTACAACTTGAACTACTGGAACTATCACAGTCCAACAGGATTCCCTGATGTGTCTGTAATAGACCAGGCTGTTGACTGGTCATTATCACAAATATCTCAGATGGAAGTTTATCCATTATACACCTGGGGAAACTACCCCAGTGCTTGCTGCTGACTTGGTGACTTCTTGACTTTCTGTTTTTGTACTCAGCTACTGTTATTTTTCATTGCTTTTTCCTGTGTTACCCTCATTCTTTCTCTCACAACTCACATCTTTAGAGCTTTTATTAGGCACTATGATTTCAGACCAGGAATTGTGGTGCAACATGAAATGTACGGGGGCGATGTTGAAAGACTGGTCTGGTTGTAAGCTGCACTTCCACCCTTGCTCTTAAGATGGTACTCTAAACTTGGGTATGCAGTCCTTGCACTTGGCTTTTGTCCTTGCTGAAATGACAGAATTTCTCAAGTGGGAATTTTTAATGAGAGCTAAGGGGAAAGATTTTTGTGACTTGGAACAAAAGCCAGACCACGTCACTGTGCTTTTAAGATTTGAGCATGTGTGTGATTCAGAAAGAAGAGATGGAACAAGACAGAAAGAAAAATGCAATGGATGAATAAGAGATTCTGAAATGATCTGGCATCCTGAGGCTCTGATGCTGTCCCTAGGACTGCAAAACAGGCAAATCTTTTTTTGCTGAAATTTGTCCAAGGAGAAGAGTTGGGGCAATGTGTGTTTCTGGCATGGGATACTTGGGTTGACTGTAGCCTGGCCAAGGCAATGTGGCTGCTCAGTGGCTGCCACCAATGCACTCAAGATGTGTTAGACAACTGATTATGCTGTTTTATGTCTCATTGCAATGCTTAGTGTGGATTTTGGGGACAAATTTGAAAGGTAAATGTAGAAGAGAATTTCAATTCATCATTAAAAATAAGCTGACTTCCCTTTCCTTCTTTTCTCTCCAAAAGCCACTTCGTGTAAGTTTTCCTGATGCCATTCACTACACAATTTACTGTACTTTACAGAAACCTTTAAAGTTCTTTCAGAAGATAAATATGGGGGACTTTTACCTTTTGCAGCTAACATTGTTTCTCCTACAGGTTCAACACACTTCCTTACTTTTACAATGGCTTTTATCTCCCCCATTTCCTGCTAATCACAGTTCAGAGTCTCATGGATTTTTTTTCAGAGACTAGGATTACACTCATATATTTGTAGTAACCTTAAAATATCACCCAGCTCTTGCAATTTCCCCCCTCTTCCTTCTATAGAAACTGTAAGACAAAAACACAGAAAGGAAAAAAAAAAAAAGCCACCATGCTCTGCCATCCTGATTTGTGAGATAAGCACATTGGGTTCAATTGTACATACCTTCAGCACTTAAAATTTCCAGGAAGGTTTAACAGGAGCTTTGTGAGAACATGGAATGTAAGGGCCAGGGCCATTCAGAAGGAAAGGAATCCACGACATGTACTGTGCAAATTATGTCTGTCTCTACACCAGCACTGAAACTACTTCTACAATACATCAAGGAATAGACATTTTGGGTTAGGTTTGAAAGAAAGAAGGAACTGAAGAAGTGGTAGGGATGATGAGAACATTGGAGTCTATATAGAGAAAAGGTTCCTGTAATAATTTTTGCTCTTAAAGCATATTGCTATAAAAAAGCCATCTTAAGTTCCAGGTCACCAAAGGACAGTTTACTCACACTCAGCTTTTCAGATTATGTTGGAGTTTTTTTTGTTTGGTTTTGGTGTTGTTTTTTTTTTTTTATTTAGTCTGACTTAAAAGAACAAGAGGACACAGTCTCAAGCTGCACCAGGGGAAGTTTAGGCTCAAGGTGAGGAGAAAGTTCTTCACTGAGAGAGTCATTCGCCATTGGAATGTGCTGCCCAGAGAGGTGGTGGAGTCACCGTCCCTGGAGGGATTCGAGAGGGGATTGGACATGGCCCTTGGTGCCATGGTTTAGTCATGAGGTCTGTGGTGACAGGTTGGACTCGATGATCTTTGAGGTCTCTTCCAACCTTGGTGATACTGTGATACTGTGAAAAGAAATGCAATGTACTAGAAGAAGGTACAGAGTCGTTTCTCTGGCAAGATCACAGCCCCCAGTGGCAAAAATGGCTTTCTTGTTCCCTTGGATTTGTAGCCAGTGTGTGAAAATAGGCACTCCTTGGTGGTTGCTGCACTATTTCCACATACTGGCTTATTGACATGGTTTCTATGGGTCTACAATGGGCAGCACATCCTGACTGTGCTTATGTTAATGCTGATAGATTCCCTAGAACCATGGGGTGACTGAATTGCACAGAACCAACACTGTCCTATCATAGCTAGTCTGCCAAGAATTTTGTGTTGTTAGACACTGTGAGGAACACTTTTGGCCAGGTTGTGCTTTGTGCTTCTTCATGCTTACATTGCTGCCTACAGCCATAGAAAGGAAATTGTGTGTAAGGAGGTTTTGACATCAGCTGTCATTTTTGTTAGGTAGGGCCAAGCTGGAATCCTGAGATTACAGGAATAAGGTCAGTCAGAATCAGCCCAAGTCTTCTAGAAACTGGAAAAGTCAAGAACTGCTCCAGGAAGGGGTATCATTGGCAGCCAGGATAAGCACTTCATTTACTCTGTGGGGAACCAGATACAGTAAAACTGTATAGACTTACAATCTACCCCTCAGCTGCTGGGTCTTAGCAGATTCTTAGTTTTTATAAAACCTGTCAGCAACCTTCTGCCAGACTGAAAGCCCAACAGTGCTTCAGAGGTGTGGTCACAACCTAGGAAAGAGACTTCAGACCCTGCAAAAGTCTTACATAGTTCATCCATCTTTCATCTCTGTGTTCTACTAGCTTTGAAAACACCTCCACCATGAATTACAAAAACACACTGTTCTGCAATGCTAGGATTTATATCAATATAAGCGGGCAAAGGAAAACTCTTGAGTCAGATTTACTTCAGTCTGAAGCTTTAATGAGGGCTGTAATGAGCCCCTGATGACAATTCAGAGAGTCCACAGTTGTGTGAGCTGCCCTGGCTGCTGTATCTGCTGCCTTCTCATAGCTGAGAACTCTCTCCTTAACCATCTGTCTGTTGCTCACTTCTTGTACCTTAGAGCTGCTGTCTGGCTGGCAGCATTGCTACCCAGAGAGGGAGGAATGTGTCACTGCTTGCTTGTCCAGCTAATATCAGTCTTCTAGGGCTTTTACTCCTTGGAGAGACTGTAGAAAGTATTTTTTGCTTGGGAGAACAGCCCAGGAAAATAAAGATTGTGTTTGTCTGTCATAGGCACTTAGCACTTAAGTATCTAAATATCTTTCTCAACTTGGAGTTTCTTTTCCCCATCAAGAAGGGATACATTATTGACACCGCTCAAAACCTCACATTTTGCCCATAACATCTGGCTGGTGAAACACTCTAACCTCTTGATGTAATAATTTTGTTTGCTGTTAGGATAGTTTAACTTGTTGCTTCTTCTGGAATGGGACAATTCAGTGACTCTCACATTTTAGGATACAACTCTCCAAGCTTGCCTTAAAGCATTGCTTTTGCTGTGTGGCGATTTTTTGCTTTCATAGTATAGGATACTTGATGAGTTTACAGAGGTGTGGATGTGACTCCTGGTTTGGTAATTCTAAGTAACCTCTAAATAAACCAGAAATTTAAAAAATTGTACTCAGCCCTACTGCTTCACACCTTTTTTTTTTTTTCCCTCCCTTATATCCAGATTCTGCCTGGGTCCAGGCACTCAGAACCAGAATCTTTCTCCACTACAGAAGGAGTAAGAGTGAGTTGAGTCAAGATGCAAGAATATTGGGAGCAGTCTTTAAGGAAAGAACATCACAAACTAGGAGCTTTGCTTTTTATTCTTTGCTTTTATTTTACTCCCACGAAGCTTCCAACTTCTTCATAAGAAGAAGGATGTCAGCTTTGTAGACACCTCCCCTCAATGACCTTGATGATATTTTTCTATACGAAAACCTCGGCTTTGTTAAATAGATTTTTTTTCCTCCCTTTCCTAAATAAGCTTTTCTGGAAGAAATGTGAAGAAACAACGAGAGACTGCAGAGCATAAAAGGAAAACCACACAGCAGCATTTACACGTTAGTCTAGAGAAACTCTTCTTCCAGCTTGAGCAGAGAAGGTGGAGCCTCTAATGATAATTTGTTTAATGGGATTTGCTGGCAGTTGGAGGTGTGTCTTCCCTTATCCTACCTTCTGAGAGCACAGTGTCTTTTAGGGCACACTCCCACATGTTCACTTACATAGAAGGTGATTCGCCTGACCTGTTCAGTTGTTTGTTTCAAAATTGCTTACATGTTTCTTTCCAGAGGAATTCAGAAATACCTAAGGAGGATGACTGCTTCTGAATTCTAGAGTTCAGAAACTAAATACTAGAAGCTTAAGGCACTGACATGTGAATTCTTCAGTGCTGTGCATGATCTTTGCGAGGGGTAGGCTGCTGGCAAGCTACTTCTAAATCAGACACACCTTTGGGTTGGGCTATTTTGGAAACTAAGTACTTGATGAGACTCAAGGTATGGTCTGCTAGGGACAAGTGATCTTATTTTGTGTTTTTACATGTACTTGGATCAGCTGATGCAGCTGACAGAGTCTCCTCTGTAAGTAATAGACTGAGGGCAGAGGAGTGGTGACCTGTAGTGAACCTTCCCTGACCTTTTTCTAAGTGGGGAGTTCTGGATTTCAGGCACCAAGGCAAGAGAGAAAAAGGGACGTGCTATGGGGGTTCCTTTATTTGGAGATAGTAAGCCCTTCTATTTCCGAATCTGGAATGGATTAAGTCAGAAGTTGCAAGGCAAAAAATCCTGGGACAAACGTCTGGATGAAATCCACTTACTCCAGCAGAAAAGGTACAGTGCATTTCAGCTGCCTTCTCTTCCCTCTCTTCCCTCAGTCTCTACCCGTAGTCGATTCTCACTCTTTTCTCTTAGGCTTTTCTGCCAGTAGATAAACTTTAAACAACCCTGGAGCACTTTTTTTTTTTTCTTCTATCAGATTTCTTCTTTCAAGGTGGAATGCTTCTGGAGTTCCAATCTTATCTGCTTTCACAGGTGGGTTTACTGGGTTGCACTTGAATCGCCCTGAGTGCTGGACTTCAGTCACAAATTGGTAACATACACTCTTGTCTTTCCCGGCTCTGTGGTAAAGCTCACAAGAAAGTACATGAGGCTCTGTTTGTTTGGGTGGTTGGTTGGTGTGGTGGGTTGGTTTTCAATTATTATGAAGAGCCTGTGTGATGTGTATGCTGTAGTCAGCTAGAATAATGGCTTTTGGGTAATGATTCTGCTTTCCCTCTGTACAAAGATTGCTCTTACTGGGGGATAGAGTGGACTTAATGCTATTCCACATGCTGGTGGTCTCCATCACTTCCTGGGCTGGATGCTGTTCTCAGCCCCGTGATTGGCTGTCAACACAGCAATGACTCTCCTCAGACCTTACATTATCAAGACGACTGCCCGAGTCTTTAATGCAAATGATCAATCAAGACTGTTACTGCTGTGCAGGGTTGCTCCCTTCACATGCAGGAATGCAGGAGTATTCCTGGAAACCCAGCCGGATCTGTTTTTCACTGGTCCTTGCCATTTCTGCATGCACAAGCACTGCAGTAGTTCATCAAGAAATCGCTACCAGTCCCTTGTAAAATTTGGGGTTTTTTCTTTCCTCACAAACCTGAGCATTTCTGGGGACTAAAAAGGTGGGTGTGGGAGACAAAAGCAATCAATCAGTCTATCCATCCACCCATCCATAAATACGTGTGTGCGCATATGTATGTATAGAAATAAACAGGACTGTACATTAAGAGGGACAAAGGTACATATCTGTCTTTAGGGGAAGCAATTACCTATATCATCATCTAATTTCTGATCAAATAACAAAAGCCTGTTCTGTTTTACTTCAAAACAGTGCAAGTTAAATACACTTAAAATGGGAGGGACAGTGGCAACAACGGTTTCTCCACAGAATGCTGGAGTGTGTGTATTTTGCTATGTTCATGGCAAGCATCACAAGGAAATGAAAAATAAGTTCTCAGCTGATTCTGGCATAGCCAAATGAAGGTGTGGAAATGAAAAAAAAAATCTGAATATATTAATATGTTTATAATTACAATATAATATACAATCACAGAGATGTGGAAAGAACCTCTGACGGTCTCTCTCTAACCTCTCTTTCGCAGCTGACTATTGCCAGCAAGAGATCACACTCCTCTGGCTTTTTTCTATCTCAAGTCTTGAAAGCCTTGTAGGACCGTGGTTTAGGTAACTGTTACAGTGTTGTAGTCAACTCCTGGTGTAAAAGGGTTTTCTCTGAAAGCTCAGCTCGAACTTCCAAAACCATTTTGTGCTGTAGTTCCTTGTTTTATCATCTGCTATGTCCAAGGCCTCTTCCTTTTTGCTGTTCCCAGTTACATGGGCTGCTTTTAGATTGCCATTCTACTTTCTCTTTGCTTGACAGCCCTCGTTAGTCATATGCTGCATGCCTGTGGACATCTTCTGTGCTGCTACTGATAGATGAAAACAGAAAAACTGTTAGGCATATGAACTCTTCTTAAACATCTCCTGGGTCACTATAATGCAGCCTCACTGGTCCCCAAAATGTAAATTTCTATATTTCTTGACAAAACTCGATGTGTCACTGCACAGATAATGCATATGACACCATAGCCTGTGAGATCAGGCTTGCACAGGAGCACAACTGGTCCCTTCCATTTTAGGACTATGTGTTTCCCACAGCTTTCAACTAACAGCCTAACCAACTAACTAATTAGCCTTCTGCTCGTTGGTCAGAAATTACATGGTGCTAATATATGGATATCCTTTTCCTAAAATTTGGCAGAACCATACCTTGCTTTATTATCCTGTTCTTTCCTTTCTTGTCCCCAGAGGTGCTCAGAGTTTGAAGAGAAAAATACTGAACATTTTGCAGAGGACTAGATCAGTTTTTTAACTCTCATGTTCCTAATTCTGTATCAATAGAAAAACATAACAGGAAAACCTTCCATGGTGACTCATGTATGGGAACTCCTCTTATAAAACATTTTGCTGTTTTAAGCCAGGAGGGCTTTTACTTCATTCCCTCATTTTGTTGTGTGGAATGGCAGTCTTGTGGCTTCAGCTTGAGTTCTTCTTAGTGTTAATGGTGCTGGAATACAAACATACATTAAAAATAAGATAAGACTACCATTATCTCACTGAAAGCCAGTGGTAGATGTGTTGCTATTAACAGAGTATGCTCTGACTGCAGGTAGAAAGTCTGCAAGGGAAGACCAATGGTTTTCCCTGTCCTACAACTGGTGATGATAATACCTGAAAGCTATCTGGTTTGGTTCTTCTCACCTTCACTGCAAATGCTATTCATTCTCTTTCTTAATTTCTTTGAATCTGATTGGCAGCTGATCTCAGCATTATTCAGAGGGATTTGTTTGGCTGAATCCTGCACTGCATAACCTTTCCCAAAGTTAAATGTGATCCAACCTCCTAAAATTAAAGATGACTTTGAGTTTATTTTGCTTTACTCTGCTGTTTCTCTCTGTTTAAGACGCTCCATATAAACCAGGCTGTAGCCTAGTGTGGAGTCCCAGGAACAGTGACCACATCCTGTATGTCCTTGCTAGAATTACCTTTGAAAGTGAATTGCTGCTTATGGAAGGTTGGAGTCTAATAATGGAAAACAAGGTTCCTTGATTTTGGTTCAAATTTATTTTATGAATAACTCCTTGATAATAAAGAATAACTAACACCTGCTGAGCTGTTAATGAGATTATTTTATCTCTATCATGAGATTATTTTTAGGATTGTCTCAGATGCAGAAATTTGAAAAGGAGATTAATGGAAGGAGATTGGCCTGCTGGAAGTGGCTGACCAGGATTTTCATTGCTAAATATCATAAGGGATGAGATTTCCCTATCAATTTATTGTCTAGTAGCATTAACAATTAGTAATCTGTTGAATTGATTTCCAGAGAAGTTCTGTTTACTGCCGTCTGAAGAGGCTTCAATATACATGCACAGTAGATTCCAGTTACTTTGCTGAGTCTTGCTGTTGAAGATATTAGCTGACCCATTTGATTGTCCAAGCCCCTCTTACCTGGCTCCTTTTTACTTTGTGTGATTACTTCCTAAGTCACGATGAAGTGTTGAGTGTGAATACTCTGAGCACCTCAAAGAGGGGGAAAAAATAAGCCATCCTGTTTTGTAGCAGTGCTTGTCCTAAGCTGATCCTTTAGGGCATGATCAGTACTGCCTCGTTTTACAGACCTAACTTACCTGTCTAAATTAGGAGCTTAATGTCTCTTGACTCCATAGCCAATTAAAAGAATGATTTAAAACAGAAACTTAACTTAGATGCGCTGAATTGTTTGCTCAAAGTGTCTAAAGATGTCTTTGCTGAATCGTTCTCTGAAAGTCACCTTTTCCTCCAGTGACATAATGGCATTTTGCCCACACTGTGGGAATCTCTGTTAAGAGTTACAGATTTTACCTTGTGCTGCTTTGACATCCAGGAACTAGAGCTGTAAAACATAAGATTCATGCAGTGTTTGATGGATCAGGAGGAAAAATGTTTCAATATGCAGAACTCATCGAGGTTCTAGATTTAGGTGTCACTTATGGTTTATATTAGTGAATTTGTCTGACTTGGTACTTGACTTTTATATGCTCAGCACATTGCTGTAATGTAATAAAAACTAGTTGGTAATTAGAGTGGTATGTTTTAAATGAGAGTAAAATATTTCCTCAGTTATGGGACAGAAAATGAAATGGAGTAAAAGCACAGGATACAAGCATAGGAGTCACGGACCATTGATGCATCAGACACCAATGCTTGCTTTGGCATCTCTGGTTCTTTAAGCCCATTTGGTGGTTCCTGCAGTAAGTAGAAAGATTTGACGATTTTGACCCAATTTTCTGAAAGCTAAGTATAGTAGTAATTAGGTGGCTCCCTCTTAGCAGGCTTGAAATTTAATTAGCTGTTTACAATAGCTTTGGAGAATTTTATGAGAAAGGTATTGTATTTGTGTCCTCCCACGTGGTCCCTTGCCCAATCCTTCCTCCTCTCTCAGGTAATTTGAGAGATAAAGGCCTACCCAGTAAAGCATCAACATATTAATTGTAGTATTGTTTACACTTTTGAAATCTCACCTCCCTCCCATTTCCTGCCTCTGAAGCTTGACTTCTCCAGGAACACAGCCTTTCTCAGACAAAGCAACAGAGGTGGCAAGTTGGTTTCACTGACACTGAACTTCATGACTTTTGCTCAGAGCGCAAAATGTGATCGTCTCATCAAATCATCTTGTGATTAGCAACTAATGCAACCAACACAAGAGTAAGCTAAAGAAGACATACTTCTGAAAGCCAGCAAGGCAAAGAGCTTGTACACATAAATGAGCGAGTCATTCTGATATTCTTGTTCAGAATGGTTCTTGGTAGTCCAATGACTTTATTTCTCCTCTGCTCCTCAGCTTTTTTCTAGTGTAGTTTCTAGGGAGATAATCAGGTCCTGCTGGTGACAGGAAATGCTTCTTTTATGGAATGACAAATCCAATGACCAGTTATGCTTTTATCACTTGTAGCCCAATGCCCATTAATTCACACTTATTCAAATGACTTCTCTTTATCTGTGCAATTCTATACTTCTCTTTGTTTTGTTTTATCCCTCAAGTTCTCTCAAGTGCGTCAGCATCTTTCTGTGGCTTGAACTCCCATGTTTCAGGAGGATTCAATCCAGAGGGAATAGCACGTCCAATATTTTTTTCCCTTCACAATTCTATTGTTCACAAAAGAAAAAAAAAAAAAAAATCAGGCAAGAAATACATATTTCTGTAAGCCACAAAAATTATGTTGTCTCTTCTCTTGTGGTTTTATTGTTAAATTATCCTATACCTAATAAATACAAGTTCTGAGAAAGTATTTTGTGCAGTGGGCCATTTATATTCTCTCTCTCTTTCCCTGATGTGAGTTTTCCCCTCACTTATAACAGAGTTATCTTGATAGACAATGTATCCTAACATCAGTGTTACCACTTTCTGCAAAGCACCTCTTCTTTTATACAGTATTTGCCCTGTAAACTGTATCCCCAAAAGCTGGTGACTAAATAATATCAAAATGCAAAGAAGACATCTGGGACATAAGCAGCAGAAAGCATTGAATCCAGGGATGCAGTCTGACTAGAGTATTTGTCCCACACACTTTTTCTGTGTGTAAAAGCAAGATCCAGTCTTTTATCAGTTGTAAGATTGTAGTAAAATGACAGACTAGGGCTGGGAGGAAAATGAAGGTGGCAGTAAGAACCCCAACTGAGCCTTTGTTTCTCCAGTCTTGGTTCTCTCAGCCTTTCCTCATGTCAGAGAGAGATACTCCAGTCCCATGATTGACTTTGTGGCTCTTTGCAGAATTTTCTGCACTTGTCTTTGGTGCTGAGGATCCTAGAAACGGGCACAGGACTCTAAGTATGGCTTTACCAGAACTGAGTAAAGGAGGAGTACACCTCCCTTAACCTGTTGTTTGCTCTAGTGGAGTGTGGTGACTGTATTTGTAAATTCTTCATCAGCTCCAAAGGATCTGCTGAAATAACTGAGAATCTCACAGAAGACTTAGGGCATTCTTCAACTCCAAATGAACCATTCAGTCTGGAATTTGATGGCATATGCTTTCCCAGGACAGGCACACATCTAATTTCCCCCAAAATGTCTTCAATTTTCTCTGCATCAGAGGAAAAACAAACCAACCAACCAACCCCATAGCTAAGCTTTCAAAACTTTCCTTTTGAATTTGTATGATGAGGAACCACATTTCAGAGCCCATCTTCTTAATTATATCATAGGAAGTTAATTATATCATAATTATATCATATGAAGTGTTGCTACAATGCAGGGATTCTTGTTTGTTCTTTTTTCAACCTTGTTTGTTCTTTTTTCATCCAATATGGGATTCATTCAGATACTGATCTTTATTATTATTATTAGTAGTAGTATTTCTTTTGCTGTGTAGAATAACTACTTGCTTTTCCCCGCACTTGAGATAGCTAGTCCGTTATCAGTAGGAGCATCAAACGACCTATATTTCACTGTCTTCTCTGCCTCAAAGCATAGGTTTTGTAAACCTGACCGATTCTGGGTCATTGCTTTCTCCTTGTCTTTCCCTCTGCTGCCACCATATGGTTAAGCATCACCAAGTCAGGAGATTACGAGGAGCCTGGGTGTTCAGCACCACACTGGTTTGCTTTTGCCAGTTGGTTGGTTTGTTTTACATTAAAAAATAATGCAGATGGTATGTGTGCACTACCAGTCTTTCAGCAAAAATGAGGGACTGTTGTAAGCAAAGGCCATGCTAGCTGTGGAGAGTGGCACCATATGTTGGACTGCACTCCATCATCATCTGCTTTTTCTTGACTACAGGATCTGGGAATCCCCCTCCTCCAGGCTGCCAAAGAGAACAACCTGTCAGCCATCAGGAAACTTCTCACTGACGGCACTTGTGACATCTACCAGAGAGGTAACTGGATGATTCATGACAAGGGGTGTTCTGTGGAAAGCAAGAGACTACTACTACACGTAGAAGCTTTGTTATTTTGCAGAAACATTTGCATCAACAGACTCAAAACTGCGTAATTCTGTGTCAGCAGCTCATCATACCCTAATGGAATGGTGAAGATTGGAGGTTTACAACTTGAACTTTTCAAGAGGGATTTGGGGAGGTGGTTTACAGCAGAAGGTGGTCTGTGGAAGGGCTGTGAGCTCATCACTTCATACCTGAAGTCTCCATTCAGCTTTCAGAGTTTGATGAGGGACAGAGGCTGTGCAGTTCCGTGGCTGTTACCATGTCATATGATGGGGTGGCACCTGCCAGTACTCACATACTCCCATAATTTTCCATGTCAGGAAATTAATTTCTGCTTTTTCCCCATCCAGCTGAAGGCCTGGGTGACTCATGTACTGCTTCTCCTGTTTCTAGGTGCAGTGGGGGAGACTGCCCTTCATGTAGCTGCCTTGTATGATAACACAGAGGCAGCAGTGATTCTGATGGAAGCAGCTCCCGAGCTCATCAACGAGAGGATGACATCAGAGCTCTATGAAGGTGACACCTCAGGGAATGAGGATAGGCAGGATTCTCTGGAGAGGGAAACAGGAAGTCTCTATTTAGGAAAGTGTCCTATACTGTCCCTCATTCAATATACTGCTAATCTCTTCCACAGCAAAACAAACACACCAATGGGCCCTGATAATTTATGGAAGATGGAATCATGTTAAATCCAATCACGTGGCAAATATGAGAATGCAAACTGACAAATCCACCACCAAAAGTGGCCCTGTTTGCTACAGTGGGATCATGAGACTGTATACATCTTGCTTTCTGGCATACTCATCTGCAGCAAAGGGGATACCTACCTGATTTCTTCTAAAAGACAAAAAATTAGTTCTTCCAGTAACAAAGAAGAGTTGAAAAAATAAATCTGGCCTCCTGTTTTGAGTCTAAACTCTGAGCCAGATTCTTAACAAGGAGTTCTGATGGACTACAGAGAAATGAGAGAAGATTTTGAAATCGCTAAAATAATAATGTCTGGGAGTTTACCTCTGTTCTTACAGGGCAGACAGCTCTCCACATTGCAGCAGTGAACCAGAACATTGCTTTGGTGAAGGCCTTACTCAAGAGAGGAGCCAATGTCTGCACAGCACAGGCCACTGGGCACTTCTTCAAGCGCAGCTCCCAGAACCTTTTCTATTTTGGTACAGCTTCATCTTCTCCCCTTGCTGCTATGGCCTAGGGGGGAACCAGCAGATTAATGAGGGAATATAAGGGAGACTTGCTTTTAGTCCCCATCTAAACTTGCGAAGCAGAGGCTCCTGTCTCCAGGTGTCATCAGTACACAGCTTTTAGCAGACAATAAGAGTCCTTCCAAGTATGCAAATACTATATAAATACAAATCATGCACAAAAATATATGTTGCATAAAAATTGTAATTTATTTTGTTCTTGGCAGCTGCAACTTGCCAACATTCTTATAATGATGATAATAGCTTCCTCCCTGTAGTGTTGGGGGTGGGGATGAGGGCTTTTTCCCCCTGAGTAGGATGAGGAGTGGGAGAGGAAATTTACTGGTTACCTGGAGCAGCTCTTCTTTTCATATTCTCTGGCTTCATAGGGTGAATAGGGTTCCCTCAGCTTCAACTGTCCCCGTTTTCTGCACTCATGATGCCGTTTCTCCCCATTCCTTTATTTGCAGGGGAGCACGTTCTATCATTTGCTGCTTGTGTGGGAAATGAGGAAATTGTGCAGTTGCTCATTGAAAATGGAGCTGACATTAGAGCTCAAGATTGCCTAGGTATGTGCTGTGGAACCTAGTGAATTTCATACCATGGATCTGGACACTATAAATCAGGCTCTCTCATCTGTGCATGCACATATTTTTCTCTCATTATAAACATCTGTGAGATGAGGGATGAGAGGAAAACAAAAGCCATTGGTCAGTTGTCAGTCTTCATGAAGGGCTGGGCTATTCCACATACTTCATACAGTCTACTTCCTTCTTAGGTAACACTGTTCTTCACATCCTGGTTCTCCAACCTAATAAGACATTTGCCTGCCACATGTACAGCCTGATACTTTCCTATGACAGGAACAAAGATGGACCAGGATCCCTTGAGTTGATTCCTAACAATGAGGGGCTTACTCCATTCAAACTGGCTGGAGTTGAGGGCAATACTGTGGTGAGTTTGTGTGACAGCTGCTTCCATGCATAAGAGAAAAGGAGGATTTGAAATATCATCATGCAAACCAAGAGAGTTCATGCATGTTCTTACTGGACAGAAGATATATAACAACTTTTTTCCTCTGCCAGAAGAATCATGTGGGACTAGAAAATTCTAAGAAACTTCTTTATCCTAAGTGAGTGCATAAAGAATAAATCTTTTGACCCAATTTTTGAAGCATTTGAGCTAACAAGTACTAACAGAAAGATCCACTCCAAGTAGTTTTTTGAAATCTTGACTGAAGTGATCATCTTTGTTGTGTGAATCTCATTACTCTAAATGGGAAACTTCAAGTACCCACAGAGGTTTATTCATAGGCAAGCACTAAATATTTAATGAATATCCTCATCCTTCCCTGTAACAAAAATACAAAGCTGATTAGTGTTTCCTCTGTAAATTCACAAAGGACAAGATCATTTCCCTCACTACACCTCTTTCCTTATAACTTTTAGAAGACTATAAAAGGATTTTCTTCCTGATCAACATATACATCTTAACAATAGGTTTCATAAGGAATTATACAAGTGTCAAAATGTCAGAAGTTTGATTAGAATTTAGAGTAAAAACCCACTCATCTTCTACCTTATGCATGAACTGATAATCAAATGGGAATCATAAAAAGGTCTTCCACTTCTTAATCTGCTGCAATTGTTCCTGAGAGATACGAGAACCATGATGACTACCAAGTTCACAAAGTATATCATAATTCAGTGTTTTTAAAGAACTATCTGATATCCTTGACCCTCTTTTCTCCTCAGATGTTTCAATACCTTATGCAGAAGCGGAAGCACAACATCTGGTCTTTTGGCCCCTTGACCACTGTGCTCTATGATCTCACAGAGATTGACTCCTGGGCTGAAGATCAGTCCTTCCTTGAGCTCATCGTCTCCACCAAGAAGAGGGAGGTACTGTGGGCTTTCTGTTTGCAGACCATGGGGTTTACAGGAGGAGGTTCAAGCTTTTTTATGTTATCCATAGAACAAGGACGTTGTGCCATGTGCTGCAGAGAACATTGTGAAATGCAGCAGCTTATTACTGATCTGAGTACAGCTGATGCTTCATATATGTGGTTTGTTCTGAGGTGTGAAATTTTGCAAGGATTTAAAGAAGTCAGTATAAGCAAGCTACAGGAAATTATATTCAGTAAAGTGTTCTCTCTTTCACCAGGCTCAGGGATAGCAGGAACAAGTATCTTTAGATTAGATCTAGCAAGTGATTTTCTACAGCTGTGATACTGATTAACTCTCACTGATTAACTGATACTGATTAACTCTCTCCCTGTGAGGCATGATTATGTTTAGAAATCCTGAACTGAAGTGCATTTTAAACCCACTCACTAATGGCTTTATTTAATGACATTTCTTGTCCAGGTTATGACTCAAAACAAAGAGAGTGAATTAATCTCTGCTGCGGGCTCAAAAACTTGTAAAGGGATCATGGAGATAAAAAGAGTAGGGTATAATGATAAGCTTAGATGGATCTCTTTCAGACTTTCCAGATGCACTACCCTGTCAGTTGTGATCACCTTAAATGATCCTAAGAGGACAAGAAATGAACCAGTGTCATCAGCAAACTTGCTGAGCAGGCACTCCGTTCCCTCAATGTCATTGATGAAGACGTTGAACAGCACTGGACCCAGTACTGATCCCTGGGGGACTCCACTAGTTACAGCTCTCCAGATGAGCCCAGCACCACTGATCACCACTCTTTGAACTCTGTCTTGTAACCAGTTCCTAATCCACCTCACTGACTGCTCTTCCATCCAACACTTTGAGCTTGCTCACTAGTGTGTCATGGGAGATGGTGTCAAAATCCTTGCTAAGATCTAGGTAGACCACATCTACTGGTTGCCCTGAATCTACCCATTCAGTTATGGCATCATAGAATGCTATCAGGTTAGTCAAGCATGATTTCCCTGGGGTAAACCATGCTGAGTACTCCTGATAAACTTCTCTTCCAAGTGCCTTGAGACAACCTCCAGAAGGAGCTGCTCCATTTTTCCAGGGATGGAGGTGAGGCTAACTGGATAGTTCTCTGGAACCTCTTTCTTGCCCTTTTTGAGGACTGGAGTGACATTAGCTCTCCTCCAGGCCTCAGGCACCTCTTCTGTCTGCCACAATTTGGCAGAGATGATGGAGAGTGGGAATAGAGGGGTAGAAAAATTTCCCTAGACCTGCTGGACACACTTTTCTTGATGCACCCCAGGATACCATTAAGTTATTGTCATTTTTTACATACTTACCTTTATTTCTTACAGAGGCACAGCAGAGTTCCAACGAGTTGTTCATTTACTAAGGCAGTTACCATTTTTATAGCTCAGAAGCCAAACTTCATTTCTGAGGTACTATGAAGGCTTGTAAAGGAAGTCTGTTTAAATAAGAGACTCAAAATTTTGAGGTTGCTTGCTGAAGTAATCACCTTTAAACCAACATTTCTGGGAAGAAAAATTACATCAGTAGACACAAGAGTACGTGTGTCCAGCGTTTGGAAGCAAAGCTAGCTATTAAAAAATGCCCATCACAGAATCAGGGACGGGTAGGGGTTGGAAAGGACCTCTGAAGATCATCTAGCCCAACTCTCCTAGAGTATCCTTCCTACCCTTTTTCTGAATCAAGATTTATCGAGGCAGGCTGCAAAGTTAGGCATGGATTCTGGAACTTTCTTCCTAGAACATGATTTGATATATTATTAAGACAACTTGTCTTTGAGTTAAGACTTTACTTCAGTGTTTCCACTACCTACACTTCAAAGGCTAACTTTTGCTGAGCAATACTATTGAAACAGTCAAGCCCTTTCCACAAACTCAGTAAGGTTTTAAATCGTTGTTATGCCAATAATTTTTATTCACTCTTGAATGTCACGTAATCATTTCATTTCTTATGTCAATATACAGAAGACCTTATTTGCAACAAAAGGTAACTTCAAATCCAAAATCCAGCACTCCATCATAGCTGCCCTATTATGTTTTGAGGTCTATGTACAGTAAAAAAATCAAAATAAAAAAACTGCCCTTAAAGATGCTGACTTGATCTAGTGGCAGGTGTATGGTAAGGGAGTTGGAACTAGAACATAAAGGCATAGAATCACTAGAGTTAGAAGTGGCCTTTAAAGGTCATCTAGCTTAATGCCCCTGCCTCCCCCACCACCAGCCTTCATCATCCCAAAGAAGCTCCTGCTTCCCCCCACTCATCATCTTCCCAAAGCACTTCATCTTCCCAAAGCCCAGCCCCTGGTCCCATCTTCCCAAAGCAGCATCCTCCAGCCTGCCTAAACAGCTCCTGCTCTACCACCAGCATTTTTGCACCCATCCTAGAACCAGGGGCAAGACCCTCACCAGCCAAGATACCACACAGAGGAGCTCACTCCCAGTAAGGAGACCCAGCCAGCACCCGTGGATGATATTGGAATAGTCATCAATCAGTGCCCTAGCTAACCGGGGGCCACCAGGCCCCCGGCCTTTGTTGTCACCACCACCATCACCCAGTGTGCACCAGGGGCACTCACCAGAGATGAGAGGAGGATCCTCCAGCCCAGATGGGCTCAGCTTGGGGCTTTTGCCTTTCCTGGCAGGGATTAAATAGGGGAGTGGGTGGGGAGGGCCAAGTGGCCACACCTGGGGTGGGAGGAGACTCCAACAGAGCCCAGGTGCTCTGGGGTTTGAGGGGAAAAAGGGGGGAAATGGGGCAGGTGGGGTGTGAAACCAGTGTTATTGAGAAAGAATGGATATAAAAATTATATTCAAATATGAATCATTGACTTTTAGTGATTGCTTGATGCTTACTATGGCTAGTTTGTGCATGTTCCACTACCCTTGAATATTAGATAATTTATTGACAAACCCAAACATGATTTTCATAGGCCAATATTAAGTTCAATGAGCAAAAATACCCACATACCTTCTGCTAAGGTAATAGTATAGCTTATCATCTCAGTAATCTCTTTATCTCATCCTTGAGGGTTTTTTTTGGGGGTTGTTTTCCTGCCCATCTGTATGGGGAGGAGGGGGCTTGCTTCTGAGAACAGGCTGTGTGAAACCAGGATGCTGCTATGCTGAAGATGAGACAATGGCTTTAGCTAGAAGAGTTGATCTCTCCTACAGCTAAACAGGAACAGTACATGCCACAATGAACTCTGTGGTCTCTCCTTTGTGAGCATGGAGACAATATGAGTTTGAGATCATAGGCTCACAGGATCAAGCATCATTTGGTCAAGCATCATTTCCCCTTCATGAATCCATGCTGATTATTCCTGATAATCTTTTCCTGCACACATTTGGAGATGACCTCAGGAATGAGCTGTTCTGTAACCTTTCTAGGAATGGAGGTTAGGCTTTCTGACCTGTAGTTTCCTGTAGTGTATGGATGACCTTGAGATCTCTTCCAACCAGATGGATTCTGTGATTATCAGATATTTGTATTCATGGACCTAGGTCATAGGGCTGTCTCATGTGTTTGTATGCCTACACAGACCACAGAGTTATTTCAGTATCTAACATTATTTTCTTCACTTCCCACTGGTTCTCAAAAGCTGTTCTCTGCAGGTTGTATTTTTACACTTTTTTCCCCCAAGCTTTTTACTGGCAAACTGATCCAATTCAACTCCATTCAAACACACCACGCCTACAAACTAGATTCAGCTTCCCCTCGCTGAATGGAGTAGGGGAGAATAGTTTGTTAATAATCTCCCAAGAAACTGTTCATTATGCTCATAAGCAAATGCCCTCTGTTTTAGGCACGTCAGATATTGGACCTAACTCCTGTGAAGGAGCTGGTGAGCCTGAAGTGGAATATGTATGGTCGTCCCTATTTCTGTTTCTTGGCCTTATTCTATATCCTCTACATGGTCTGCTTCACCATGTGCTGCGTCTACCGACCCCTGAAACCCCGGACAGGCAACAGAACAAGCAGCAGAGACAACACAATCTACATCCAGAAAATGCTCCAGGTACTGTGTCTGTAGGAGTCAGAGCCCTGTAGGGAGCATTTAGTAACTCATCTAACCTACTTTACTGGAAAGTCCAAGCATCTCACAGTTTCCAGCTACTGCAGCTGACCTCCTTTGCCCTCTCTGCCCTCTCTGCCAGCTGACCCTTGTCAGTGAGGAATGTGGGATATGTTCTGTTCTCTGATGCTGGGACTGCGCTGATTTGTGGGGCCTTGTCAGTTGCTACAGTAGCAGGACCTTCTTTTCCTCTACCCTACTTTTTTACATTTCCTTTCACTCTTGTAAAAAAATAATTTTAATTTACAATCACTCTCCTTCTTTTGTTTTGTTTTCAGGAATCATACATAACATATGAAGATGAGCTGAGGCTGGTGGGGGAGCTGATCACAGTCATTGGAGCTATAGTAATTTTGGTCCTTGAGGTAAGAGAAACAATGAGCCATAGAATATTGAGTTTCATAAAGACAGGTGCTACTTACTAGACAAACTTCGGTTTGTGTTCTCAACTTGGTAGGAGTTATTTGCTTAACCTAAGGGCTTTGATGTTTGTCTATGGCAATAGACATTGTTCCAATACATTGGATGAAATAGAGATTGTGACAACATACTAGCCAGAGTCCAGGTGAGGAAGATACAATTAGAAGGACTGGCCATGCCCTCAAATACCATTTGCAGGATAATGCTACAGCTCCTGCTCACATCATGTCTAGATCCAGATGAATCCCAGCTGTTGCGTGAGATTCTTAGAGATTCTTCATCTATATACTCATGTGGTTAGGGATGCTAGGTGAAGTGATTTCTGTGTATACACAGAAAAATTCACATTGAATGAGAGATTAACAACTGTTTGGACCAGGGTTCTGAGATGGATACGTTTAGGTGTTCTCCTTACCATGAGCAAACACACCCCCCACTTGATTTTTATTGTAATAGGAGATACAAGTCTGAATCTTTTGTATGGGAAGACTCAAACAACGATGCCAGGGAGAACTGAACTAAAATGGGACTTTCTCTACACCTTTCTCCTCGGCAAATTCCTTTGATTCCTTAAGAAAAGTCTCTTTTGTCTTCATTTCTGAGGTTCAGCTGTTTGCCTGTTCACTTCAGACAAAGAGCTGTGTGCTTCAGGTTCACAACTCTGTGCTTCAACACCTTTCTACCACCTACCAAAGTCTCTCAAACTGTCCATTCTCAGATTTTTCAACAGTCTCTGTCACATCCCCAAAGCAGCTCAGTCACTCTGTTTTTAAAGTAATATTGAAAGCAAGCTGTGATCTAGCAAGCAAAGCAGATGCAGCTTGAATATTGGCAGTTACCATGACATCTAAGGCTGTAATGGAAGCCATCTGCATCCCAATGTCAATATGATGTCTCTCCTAGATCCCAGATATCCTTAGAGTTGGAGCAGCAAAATACTTTGGACAAACAATCCTAGGAGGGCCCTTCCACATAATTGTGTAAGTACACCACTTTTAGAGTCTAATAAATATAGTGAAATAAGTCTAATAAATACATTGACTCTCATTTTCCCCACTGCTGTCTTTTGCCAGACGAATCACTTTCTTCATTCTTTCAGAGCATTCCTTCTCATGATTTCTTTCTCTTACTGGCTCAGCTGGTCTGTAGCAAGCCAGATGAGTAGAAAGCAGGTAAAGACAGTGATGAGGGGTGTCTGTCTATTGGACTGTGGCTGTATGTGCCTGTTTTAGAATTTTCTAAAAGAAAACAAAAATGAAGGGAAGATTCTTTTACTGAACCACTTTTTTTGTTGTTTCCCCCCGCCCTGTTTCTTCTTCCTTTGCAGTATCACATATGCTTGCATGATTCTAGTAACCATGGTGATGCGTCTCACCAGCACAAATGGTGAGGTAGTGCCCATGTCCTTTGCCCTGGTGCTAGGATGGTGCAATGTCATGTACTTTGCAAGAGGCTTCCAGATGCTTGGACCATTTACCATCATGATCCAGAAGGTATAAGACACACACAAATATGGGCCCATTGCACACACCTGACACCTCTTTGCAGACAGGGAAAACTGAAAGAGTACTTCTCCACCAGGACTAGCATCAATGGCAACTGGACAAGTTCTTGTCTGCACATGGGGTTTAGGACTTCCTCATTCTCTCTTTAGTACAGAAGTTTCTTTTAGTCCACTCACAGTCTGAGAATCTGGAAAATGTATGTCAGGTTGCACTGGAGCTCAGTGGGACACCTGAGCCTTACAGCAGCTCTGTCTTTGCTCTACAGATGATATTTGGAGATCTTATGCGCTTTTGCTGGCTCATGGCTGTGGTGATACTAGGCTTTGCCTCAGGTGAGTCCACAACAGCAATCTGTTAGCCCTGTCAACTTCTTTATCATGAACTGAAATCATTATTTTTGATTTATTCTCAGTTTGCCTTCTGAGTTAAGGTGCAAAGGTGATAATGATGTATAGCTCCTGTTTCTTTAGGCATGGGCACTTTCCCAGTGCTGATTTCTGTTGTGCAGAGTTTGGTTTTCAACTCTTTTGTTTCCCAGAGTAATAGACATTAGGACAATACACACACACATATACACACACAGACACACATACACATATATATGTATTTTTGAAACACATTTGTGAGATTAGTCTTTGGAAAACGAGGTGAACACACAGAATAGAATAGATTTAACTGGGTTGGAAAAGGCCTTTGAGATCATCAAGTCCAACCTACCATCCAACACTATCTAATCAACTAAACCATGGCACCCAGCACCCCATCCAGGCTCTTCCTAAACACCTCCAGTGATGGTGACTCCACCACCTCCCTGGGCAGCCCATTCCAATGGCCAATCACTCTTTCTATGAAGAACTTCTTCCTAACATCCAGCCTAAACCTCCCCTGGTGCAGCTTGAGACTGTGTCCTCTTGTTCTGTTGCTGGTTGCCTGTGAGAAGAGACCAACCCCCACCTGGCTACACCCTCCCTTCAGGTAGTTGTAGACAGCAATAAGGTCTCCTCTGAGCCTCCTCCAGGCTAAGCAACCCCAGCTCCCTCAGCCTCTCCTCACATATGACTTTATTACATCCTTGACAAAGGAAAGATCACTGGTTTGAGACCAAAATAAATAAATAATCGAAGTAATTCCAAGTCATTTATAATGGAGACCAGTGGTTCTAGTCAGGGATTTGTCCTTGACATGCATAGAGACATATGCACTTCCTTCCCAGGCCACTCTGTTGTCAGCATCTCTCATGTTGTTGCTCTTGGAAAGTGATTCCTATTGCTAAATTTTCTCCCCTTTCCCCCCCCATTTCTCTCCTCTAGCTTTTTATATCATCTTCCAGACAGAGAACCCTGAAAACCTTGGGCAGTTCTACAATTATCCCATGTCCTTGTTCACCACCTTTGAGCTGTTCCTCACTATCATTGATGGCCCTGCAAACTATGATGTGGACTTGCCCTTTATGTACAGCGTGGTATACTTTGCCTTTGCCATCATTGCCACCCTCCTTATGCTCAACTTGTTAATTGCCATGATGGGTGACACCCACTGGAGAGTGGCCCATGAGCGGGACGAGCTCTGGAGAGCACAGGTAACCTACTTTATGTGGTGGTGGGGTTTGCTAGCAGACAATACAATTACTTGCTCTGCCACCTGTGCTCTTCAAAACTTTTTCTTGGCCTTCACTATTCTCAGTAGATAAGCCCTGTCCTTTTAATTCTTTACATCAGTCACCATGTTTCCTTTTTTCTATGAGTCTGAGGTGTCTAAGACTACTCTTCTACACATCTTTCCATGTGAAACTGTCTTCTAGTATATCTTTGCTATGTGGGTAGTCCTACCTTATTTCAGATAGCAGCTAGAAGCCCTTCCAGCCTTTCTTGTCTATCCCATGACTCCCCAGCTGTTTGTTCCTTGTGCATGAGATCTCTTCCTAAATGGAATTCAAGTTGCATCTTTTTTTCACAAGGCACATTTCTGTGTAACTGAGAGTAAATTTATGATGATAGGGATTGACTGAGGGGAGAGAGAATGCAAGGTAATGAGTACATGTAGGTTAGTAACTGCTGTAGATCCCTGAAGAGAAGTTGGCCTGACTCTCTTCCTCAAAAGGGGAAAAAAATTATATATATAAAATAAATTGGTCAGATCAGTTATGCAGCTGCTCAAAAAGAAATCTATTTCCTACTATTTTATCTTGAGAAAGCATTAAGTAAAAGGATGAAATGTAGTTGTGTGGCTCATTGGTAAGTTCTGATGATGGTTAACAAAGATATAAACATTGGTTTGTTTAGCTTGCAAATTAATCACCCTACTTGTTGCCATCAGGTATAAAAGGAGAGCAATGTAACAGTGTTTTAAGAGCACTACTGCTTCCTCAAAGCATGCCTTACTCAGGGCTAAAATAGTGAATGGCCCAGCAGTAATTGGAATAGGAACTCTATGATTTTTCTTGAGCTGTAATGGGGCATTACTCAAGAAACTGATCTTATGGAAAAGAAGTCAGACTTCCCCCTAATTCATCCATTTTTTACTCTCAAGGTTGTGGCTACTACGGTCATGCTGGAGCGGAAACTGCCGCGGTGTCTCTGGCCCCGCTCTGGGATCTGTGGGCGGGAGTACGGGCTGGGGGACCGCTGGTATCTCAGGTGAGTTCTCTTCCAGTGGTGCCACTCATGAGGATTCTGGGAGAATTCAGCGTATTAATGCCAATTAAGAGCTTTTACAGTGGCCTGGGGAGGAGTATTTGGAGTCCTTCTCTTTGAGAATACAGTCTCCAGTCTGTTTCTGTCTGTGACCGATGGACAAGCACTGCTCTCTTCAGCAAGCTCTGCTGTGCAGTGCATTGTGAAATCAGCTCATGTTTTCTTATCCAGTAGTCACAGCAGACAGACTATGGAAACTGCATAGGTTATGAGGCCGCAGTGTTTCTTTCAAATGCCTCATTATGAGCACCACAAAACATCACTGCTATGCTTGGTTGGCTGCTCCTATCCATTAGATGCATGAAATGGTAGAGGCAGAATCAACCAATTAGCTATCCAGCAGCAATGAACTGCTCTGTGGATGATTTAAAACCTGGACGGGAGTAAGTAAAGGCAAGATTTCTTTCTTGTGTGAACCTAGTAATTACATTATACATTGCAAAGACTGTATCAGGTGGCAAAGTGTTAGGCCCAGGATTTCTGTTCAGGCACTGAAATAACAATCTGCAGTCTAGGTAACACCAGACTCATTCATTATTTCTGATTTCAATCAATATTTATACCAGAGTGAGAAAAGATTAAAGTGTTTTGAGGCATGTGTCTTTCCTAACTTCATCCTCTATTGCTAATAAAGCTGGAAGGGAGAGCAGTGGTTGTATGAAATAGGAATATCTGTAGGTTTTAGGAAAGAAATCAACTTTATGAATTTTCAGGCTTGTGGGGCAGAACAAGCAGACTTAAGTTGGTCCCAATGTGCAACACCTTCAGTCCCAGGTGCAGAGTAAAACTTTGCAAAAACAATATCTGATATCTGTTGGGATCTCAACACAGCAGAGAGGAGGCAGTCTAGGAGGTTCTTAGAGTGCATGGAGGACAGCTTCTTATCCCAGGTGCTGCGTGAGCCTACCAGGGGTAAGGCTATGCTTGACCTCCTCTTCACCAACAGGGAAGGGCTGGTGGGTGATGTGGTGGTCGGAGGGTGTTTAGGCACCAGTGACCACGACATAATAGAGTTTTCAGTATGCAGCCAAGCCAAGAGGGGGAGCAAGAAGACCTCCACTCTGGACTTCAGGAGGGCAGACTTCAGGCTACTCAAGGAACTAATTCAGAAGGTTCCTTGGGAATCAGCCCTTAAAAACAAAGGGGTCCAGGAGAGCTGGACCTACTTCAAGGAAGAACTATTGAAGGTGCAGGAACAGGCTGTGCCGGTGTGCCGGAAGATGAGCCGCCGGGGCAGACGGCCAGCCTGGATGGGCAATGAACTTTTAATAGAACTTAGGGAAAAAAAGAGGGTGTATCATCTTTGGAAGAAAGGGGAGGCAACCTACAGAATGTTTAGGGATGTTGCTAGGTTGTGTAGGAAGAAAATTAGGGAGGCAAAAGCCCATTTAGAACTTAGACTGGCCTCTGCTGTGAAGGACAACAAAAAGTCCTTCTATAAATACATCAATAGCAAGAAGAAGGGCAAGGACAACCTCCACTCCTTGGTTGACACGGAGGGGAACGTTGTAACAAAGAATGAGGAAAAGGCAGAGGTACTTAACACCTTCTTTGCCTCAGTCTTCACTAGCAGGGCAGAACGTCTTCCAGACAGCTGGCCTGCAGAGCTGGCAGAAGGAGCCAGAGAGCTGCATAGTTTCCCACTGCTCCAAGAGGAAGTTAGAGATCTACTGAGCCGCTTGGACCCCCACAAGGCCATGGGACCGGATGGGATCCATCCTAGGGTGCTGAGATTGCTGACAGATGAGCTGTCCAAGCCACTTTCCATCATTTTTCAGCAGTCCTGGCTCACTGGAGAGGTCCCAGAAGACTGGAAGCTGGCCAGTGTGGTGCCCATCCACAAGAAGGGCCAGTTGGATGAGCCGGGGAATTATAGGCCTGTCAGCCTGACCTCAGTGCCAGGCAAGATTATGGAACGGGTCATCTCGAGTGCGATCACACAGCACTTACAGGATGGCCAGGGGCTCAGGCCTAGCCAGCATGGATTTAGGAGGGGCAGGTCCTGCCTGACCAACCTGATCTCCTTCTATGATCAGGTGACCCGCCTGGTGGATGCGGGGAGGCCTGTGGATGTGGTCTACCTGGACCTCAGCAAGGCCTTTGACACCGTCCCCCACAGCAAACTCCTGGTCAAGCTGGCAGCCCATGGCTTGGACAGGATCACACTGTGTTGGGCTAGGAACTGGCTGGAGGGCCGAGCCCAGAGAGTGGTGGTGAATGGCGCCACATCCAGCTGGCGGCCAGTCACTAGTGGTGTGCCCCAGGGATCAGTGCTGGGCCCCATGCTCTTCAACATCTTTATTGATGATCTGGATGAGGGCATTGAGTCCATCATCAGTAAATTTGCGGATGACACCAAGCTGGGGGCAGGAGTTGATCTGCTGGAGGGCAGAGAGGCTTTGCAGAGGGACCTCGACAGGCTGGACAGATGGGCAGAGTCCAATGGCATGAGATTTAACACATCCAAGTGCCGGGTTCTGCACATTGGCCACAACAACCCCATGCAGTGCTACAGGCTGGGGTCAGAGTGGCTGGAGAGCGGCCAGGCTGAGAGGGACCTGGGGGTACTGGTTGATTGTAGGCTGAGCATGAGCCTGCAGTGTGCCCAGGCAGCCAAGAAGGCCAATGGCATCCTGGCTTGCATCAGGAACAGTGTGGCCAGCAGGAGCAGGGAGGTCATTCTGCCCCTGTACACTGCACTGGTTAGGCCACACCTTGAGTCCTGTGTCCAGTTCTGGGCCCCTCAGTTTAGGAAGGATGTTGACTTGCTGGAACGTGTCCAGAGAAGGGCAACAAAGCTGGTGAGGGGTTTGGAACACAAGCCCTATGAGGAAAGGCTGAGGGAGCTGGGGTTGCTTAGCCTGGAGAAGAGGAGACTGAGGGGTGACCTTATTGCTCTCTACAACTACCTGAAGGGAGGTTGTAGCCAGGCAGAGGTTGGCCTCTTCTCCCAGGCAGCCAGCACCAGAACAAGAGGACACAGTCTCAGGCTGCACCAGGGCAGGTTTAGGCTGTATGTTAGGAAGAAGTTCTACACGGAGAGAGTGATTTGCCATTGGAATCGGCTACCCGTGGAGGTGGTGGAGTCACCTTCACTGGAGGTGTTCAGGAGAAGACTTGATGGGGTGCTTGGCTGTATGGTCTAGTTGTTGGGTGGGTTGGATTGTTTGATGGGTTGGACGCGATGATCTTGAAGGTCTCTTCCAACCTGGTGTGTATTGTATTGTATTGTATTGTATTGTATCCTAGCAACAATTCTTCCCTGGATGCTGTGAGAAAAGAATATTGGTGTGATCTAGTTGTGTCAAATGACATTATATGTTCTGTAGTATTGCAGAAGATGAACTGTAAGTAAAATATAGAGAAGGGCTGATGGAAGTGGAGCAGTTAAATGCATTTCAGCAAAAGATGAGCAATGTCATGAGGCTCACAGCCATGGAATATCAGAGGAGGAAAAAGACAAGAACAAAGGAAACGGATGAATGCATGTGTAGATACAAAGGATCTAGAGCTAGAGTCAGGTGGGGTAAATCCACCAACCATTTACAGCTGGCAAAAGGAAAAGGCCAATTGTGACTGGGAAATGAGTTAAGGGACAGGAAAACATAGGAAGATAAGGGTACTGAAGTCAGTGATAGGGATGACAGTCTAGGAGATACCTGTGTGCCAGCAGCTGCTAGCACCATGCCTATAATAAGATTCCTGTGTCTGTGCCAGTTTTCTGGAATGCCTGGGTGAGTAGGCATAGATTTGGTAGAGGCTCGCTTCTTGTACCCACTGGCACCTTTCTACTTCATTCAGTTGATGTTTTGTTAATCCTCTTCCAGAATCGAAGACAGGGTTGATCCCAACAAACAGAAGATGATGCGGTACACAGAAGCATTTAAGGCTCAGGACAGAGATACTTATGACAAAGGGCTGGAAAAGCTGGAAATCAACAGGGACATCCTATACAAGAAGGAACCATCTGCCCTCTCATTGTCACGGAGCACATCCAGGACTAGTTCTCACCGTGGCTGGGAGATCCTGAGGCGCAACACCTTTTACCAGCTTCATGGAGAGGCTGGTCATGCCATGGAAGAGGAAGTCTATGATGTCTAAGAAGCCTCTTCCTGCCCCACCCCCCTACACCCCCCTTTTTTTTTTTTTTTCTCTCCTTCTTTTTCCCCTCTACAACATGGATCTTTTTTGCCAATGTTCACACATGCTCCAGCATGCTGCACATATTTGTCAACCTTGAAGAGCTCTGCTGGTGAATAGCTCATGAATACTTCATGCAGACATACGAATGCAGCCTCTCCCATGTTTAAGCCTCTCTACTGTTGAAATAATATTAGCACCAAGCTGGTGGGATTGCTGACCTTAGTCTGTGATGGTTTGTTATGCTTTGTAATGCTCTACAGAAGTGAGCAAAAGGAGCCAGAAATGGGATTTTGTCCACTTGTGAAGGAGTGCTCAGTAAGCCTCCCAGACTGTTACATACAATTTTTCCCTCCAGTTTCACAAACCCCCAGAGCTCACGTAACAAGGACAGCTGGATAAAGTTCTGGTTTGTGATTTTTGTACAGAGCTGGGAAAAAACACTCAGAGCCCAAGATCAGGAATGAAGGTCATTGCTGGCACTGTGATGGTTAAAAGGACTGTAACTACTCAGCTGGCATTCAGTGCCTGGCAGACTTTGCACCTCCATTTTCAACACTGATATCGTAGCAGGACTGTTTTGCTTTTGGTTTGGTTTTCTTGGTTGTTTTGGGTGGGGGGTTTGGGGTTTTTTTAAAATGAGTTTATTTGTTTGTTGTATTTTGTTGTCACGTTAATGCACTTTAAGCTTTTGAAAAGAAGTGGTTGCTATTCCTGGGAGCATTCCAAAGGATTTCACGTGGGAACTTCTTTTCTTAATGACAGCACGTATGACATGGTTAGGTGACTTTCAGCAGTATAAAATTTCCCAAGCGAGCTGAAGCTTTCTTTTATGTTGAAGAGTGTAGGATTTTAAAAGATAGTGCTTTGACTTACAACTAAGTCATCAAGATTGGATAGTGAAAGAAATGGAGAGGAAAGGTTGGATACATGAATAAGAGCTATTGCACAGGCAGTTCAGAAACTGGTGCACAATCTCTCTCTCTCTGAAAGTCTCACACTATCCAATGAGCAACTGACTCATCCATGCAGTTCCTTTCCAGACACAATGCTGTGCCAGTCTGTCACTTTATCTCCTGCCTAGGGCCACAAATGGAGAAATGTTGAGAGAAATAGACTGCCATTATCAGGAGTGTGGAGTTTCATTCCAATAGCAGAAGCAAGTGGAAAGCAATCCATGGTCTTGACATTTCCTGCCAACAGGACAGAAACTTTGTTTTTTAAGAAGTCAAGCATTATTTTCTAGCACTAGACTTCGTGCCAAATCACCCTGTGGTAATCAGCAAACCTCTCCTACAACTCCTCTCTTGCAGGTGCTATAATGACAATCATGACTTTTGAACTGTGGGTATTTATTTAAATGTCCTCTTTCACTTACTTGAGTGTGTATTTATGCTCCAATGGAAGACGGGCAGAAAACTGTCTCTCTGGAATTCAGCTGCATACTTCTGAGCTGACTCACTTAGGTAAATTGAAAGTGTTGCCTGGTCTTGCTCACTTAAGTCTTGCCAGTACTTCCCAAAACCTTCAGGGTTTGTACCTGCTGGTCTGTGGAGACGGGATCAATGTGATGCATTACCTAGAACTGTGAATTGCTGCTCTAACTGTAGATGAATTCTCTTTCATAATGAATAGTTCTATGAGAAGATGAAGAAAAACCTTTTCACTGTGAGGGTGACAGAGCCCTGGAGCAGGCTGCCCAGAGAGGTTGTGGAGACATTCCAAACCCACATGGATGTGTTCCTGTGTGACCTGCCCTAGGTGATGCTGTTCTGGCAGGAGGGTTGGACTGGCTGATCTTTTGAGGTCCCTTCCACCTCCTAACATTCTGTGATTCTGTGTAAGAGGAAGGGGAGAACTGATGGCTTCCCCCTCCTGGTCTAACCCCCATGTGTAGCAGTCATTTCACTGGTTTGAAAGCCTGCAGAAATAGCAATATCTCTATGCAGCTCCATCTTAATGCTACAAAAGAACTCCTTGTGACATGACAACAATAGCAACAATTAAAAAGCAGCTGGATTGAAGCACAAACTGTGTAAGCCCTAGCTCTGATTTTGTGTTTATCATTATAAACAATAAGACTTCTGATCTTGAATCTCAAAACATATTGATATTGTAGGAAGCACAACAGAATTCAGTTAACAGTGCAAGGCCTTTATAGGCTTTTACGTCTACTCTCCATAAAAAAACCTTCTCTTGTGAAATCATACTGTCACAGATTTTAAAACCTATACTCATGCACAGAACAGCATCAGAACTCTGTCATTTATTTCCTGTCTGTGGAGGTGCCTTTTGTAAATAAGCTAGAGAATCACAGAATATTTTGGTTTGAAAGTGACCAATATCATCCAGTTCAACTCCCCTTCAGTGAGCAGGGACATCTTCAACTGGATCCGAGTTCATCCAACCTCACATGATGCCTGCCATGACTTTGTCTTTCAGAGTCCTGAAAATCATAAAGAGGGAGATCCAAAATTCTTTTGTGCATTTGTTTTTCTGCTTGGACCAACCTTGTGACAATATTTTTCCTAATGTACAAACCTGAATCCCTCAAGCCACAACTAATCATTGTCCTTTATTATTCAGTCACTTCTTCATGTGAAGCCTTATCCTCCCAGAAAATAAAGATTTCAAATAAAAAGAAATTGCAAGTCCAACTTTCTCATCTCCTGTGTCCTTACCCCTCTCCCATTTGCTCTAGTGCTTGTATGTTGTCATCCACCAGCATTGTAGAGCTCAATATAGACTGGTGTAGCCTATATTCGCATATGTACACAAACCACATTAATTAATGCAGTACTGAGGAGATGAGGTTTATATTTACAGGAGAAAATTTGAACTAAAAAAACCATTTACTTAATGTCACTTAGCAAATAGTGGACATTCAGTTTGGTGCTTTTCTGGTTATTACCTTGCATCACCTGGGATCCAGGACATACTTGATAGTCACATTCAAGAGTTTTATGGGTCACCTTACAAACCCTTTACAACTCCTTAAAGTCTTCTTTTCTCTGTCATTAGAGAAAGAATTTTCTAGTACTGCTCTAGTTAGAAAAGGAAATAAAAACCCACAGAAATCCAATTCCTGAAGCAATTTTTGCAGTAAATCACTGAGAAGTGCACATCACAGGCTGAGAGATTTCTCTTCAGCTATTTGTCTAAACTGGTTGCAAATGGCAGGTTCAAACGAAGTTTCTGAAGAAACGTGCCATAAACTTTTGGTGGTAGATGATGGTAGCTTACTTGGCAAGTGCTAGAACTTGAATCAAATGTGACAAATCCACACATGCAAAGATTTAAGTAGGATATCATCAATTTTCTTGCACTTGCACTGAAAGATAATGAAATGACAAGAACAGGTTTTAAGGAAGTACAACACAGATGCAAGCAGTTTGAACTATGATTCCATTGGGTTTTGTTTGTTTTGACAGAAGTATAATTTCATCATCTTCCCAGAACTTCAGCTGTGCTGCTTCTGCTCATCAGTGTAGACACTGCTTCCACATGTTACCCTAGATGACAGGCACAAAACAGAATCTAATGGTTCAGGTTCTTTATTTAGGCTCATGGCACTGTTAGCTTGTGTTGTTTCTTGAGGGCAGTGCCCAGGACTGCTGAAGCAATAAAGCCTGGCTCACTCCAGCATGATACACTGGGGATGTAGCCAAGATGCTTGAGAATACTGGCATGCTTACTCCTCCTATGGCTCAATGTTTGGGATGGGCCTCCCCAGCTCCCATTGGTAAGGACATATGATATTCCACATATGAAATAACTAGGAATGGATCATAAATGTCAGTGTGCAAAAGGTCACCTTCATGGTATTGTGCCAACAGCAGGCACCGGCTCTGGACAGCCTGCACACGCATATCTGTGTGTCAATCACGATTCTAAAGCAACTGACCTTTAACAAACACTAACACCAGCCTCACCAAGGAGGGGTTGATGGAAGGAGTGGCTCACCAGCTTGCAGATGGTGATCCTTAGCTGGTCTTAGAGCAAGAGAGTTTCATCAGACTCATGGTCTGATGGAATCCACACTGAAAGAAGGCATGTGGTTAGTCCAGGTTTTTCGGTTGTGCTAAGATCTTTAGCCACCACCTTTTTCACAACAAGCCTGGATGTTCTCCTCCTGTTCTCTGTGAAGGGCAGAGACAGGATATTTTGAAATGCATTTTGCATGCAGCAGCAGTGTATTTCCCTCTCTTCATCACTTCAAACAGGAGCTGCCATTTATGGCTTTGTTCAACATTTTTCCTTCATGAATATCGGATCTGTAGCTCTGAACGCTGCTCAGGTAAAGTGAGCAGCTTTGGAAGCCATTTTTGGAGTGTTGTCAAAAGGCTTTCCGGCATCAGCAGTGTGTGAACTGGATGCTAGGAGAGCCTGAGGGAGCAATTCCTTACAAAAGTACAAATGCAGCAGCCACAACAGTGCTTCTGTTGGTGGCAGATCAATCAACAATGACAAATGATCTAGTGCCTGAGATACCTCCTCATAATACAAAATGGATAAATTATTTAAAGCTGGCGATATAAAGATGCTGAGAGGTGAGGGCATTTTGCAGTTCTAGCACAACCCTTCACTATTAATTGCAACAAGGCAAAGCAAGAGAGTCAGGCACTTTGCATTTTCTTGGGATGACCTTTTCTAAAATTTACTTTACCAATGCTTTCTAAGAGACTTCACTTCAAAGGTTTAGGCATACAGCTGAATGCTTCAGTAAGAACATCTTTGTATTGGAATGCCTCTGCCTGTGACTAGCTCGCCTATGGGCTGCTCAGAGGTTATTGGTAACAACTAATTCAATAAATCCTTTCGTTTACAACAGCCATGTCTGTGGTCATGGTCATGAGTGGTTCTGACACCCCTAAGAAATACATCCTCTACATCACAGAATAACAGAATGGTTCAGAGTGGAAGTGACCTTTAAAGAGTATCTAGTCCAAGCCTGCTGCTGTAGGCAGGGACATCCTCAACTAGGTCAAAGTGCACCATCCAACCTGACCTTGAAGGTTTCCAGGAATGGGGCATCTACCAACCCTCTGGGCAAGTTGGGCTGGTGTTTCACCACCCTCATTGTAAAAAAATTCTTCCTTGTATCTAGTTTAAATCTCCCTCTTCTAGTTTAAAATCATCACCCCTTGCCTTGTCACAACAGGTCCTGCTAAAAAGACTGTCACCATCATTCTTATAGGACCTTTCAATAAAGTCTCCTCAGAGCCTTCTCTCCTCCAAGCTGAACAACCCCAACTCTTACAGCCCTTCTTCATAGGAGAAACGTTCCAGCCCTCACATAACTTTTGTGGCCCGTCTCTGGCTGTGTTCCAGCAGGTCCATGTCCTTCTCGTGCTGAGGACTCCAAAGCCAGACACAGTTCTCGAGGTGAGGTCTCACCAGAGCAGAGTAGAGGGGAAGAACCATCTCCCTTGACTTGCTGGCCATGCTGCTCTTGATGCAGCCCAGGTTGATATGTTTGGCTTTCTGGGTTGAGACTGCAGATTGTTTGCTCACATCCAGCTTTTCATCCACCAGTACCCTCAAGTCCTTCTCTGCAGAACTGTTCTCAATCACAACATTCCCCAGCCTGTATCTATACCAAGGATTGCTCTGACCCAGGTACAAGACCTCACATTTAGCCTTGTTGAACCTTGTGAGTTTCACCAAACCCCACTTCTCAAGCTTGTCCAGGTCCAGGATGGTATCTTATCCTTCAGGTGTGTCAACCACACCACTCATCTTGATGTCATCTGCAAGCCTGATGAGTGTGCCCTTGATCCCACTGTCTGTATTACTGAAGATATTAAACAGCACTGGTTCCAGTACAGACCCCTGAGAGACACCACTTGTCACCAGTTTCCATCTGGACATTGAGCTGTTGACCACTACCCTCTGGATGTGACCATCCAACCAATTAAATTTGCACAGGCCAGTCCACCCACCAAATCCATACCTCTCCAATTTAGAAAGAAGGCTAGATGACATCCATACCTCTTCCCTTGTTCACTGGTATAGTCACTCCATCATATAAGGCCACTAGGTTGGTCAGGCAGGACATACCCTTGGTGAAGCCATGCTGGCTGTCTCAAATCACCTCCCTGTCCTCCCTGTGCCTTAGCTCAGCTTCTAGGAGGACCTGATCTTCCTAGGCACAGAGGTGAGACTGTCAGGTCAGTAGTTTCCAGGGTCCTCCTTTCTACCCTTTCAAAAAAGGGTAAATGTGCATTTGTCTTCATATTTTAACCTCCCATACTTCTGGATTTTCTCTAGATGGAAGGAAGGAGCATTTTTCTCCCTCTATCCTTTTTTCTCTTTGTTCACTACTTCAGCAGCTCCTTCCCTGTATAATTCTTTGAGTAGGGAATAAATTGCCAGCTTGTCTTTTAAAACTCTGGGTTTATCCTAAATCTCTTTAGTCCATCAGTAGTAGTGAGGCTGCTCCCTGACAGGAAAAGATATGATCAGGAATTTCCCTAGTTTTATTAAATGATAAACTTACAAGCTGCCTTAGAGGCTTTTTCAGCTCCATGACATATAAAAGCTCCTTTTGAAAATATCAGATGCAACATGATACTAAAACTAATGTGGATAACCTGTTAGAAAATGAGATTTTATAGGAAGATCTAAAATATGGGGGGGGGGGGGAAATCTCAGTCTTTTGAGATATTCCTCACATACACTACATGGAGAAGACTTCCCTGGGTCTTCAAGAACCTCTTCCTTCTTCATTGCATGAACTTAACCTCCAGATGCAGATTTCTTCTCATCCACCTGCTTAGAATCATAAAATCAGTCAGGGTTGGAAGGGACCACAAGGGTCACCAATTTCCAAGCCCCCTGCCGTGGGCAGGGACACCTCACACTAGATCAGGCTGGCCAGAGCCTCATCCAGCCTGGGCTTAAACACCTCCAGGGACTGGGCCCCAACCACCTCCCTGGACAACCCATTCCAGGGCTTCACCACTCTCACGGTGAAGAACTTCCTCCTCAAGTCCAGTCTGAATCTCCCCACCTCCAGCTTCATTCCATTCCCCCTAGTCCTATCACTACCTGATATCCTATTCTTCTGGAGCAGCATACATACATGAGGCATCCACAACTTACCTGGGCCATCAGTTCCAGTGTCTCACCACCCTCATGGTAAAGAGCCAATAACTGTAGGGTAACCACAAAGTTAGCTGCTGGAAAACTTTCATCTAAGCCCTCCTCGTCTATTACCAATGTTCACTACCACTGGATTAATGAACTGCTCCAAGCAAATACTGAAATTAATGGAATGTGCCTGAAAACAGGAAAGGGTGAGATGCTAGAATATTTTAATTGTTAGTCACTTCCTTTTTAAAATTTTATCCTATTTAAAAGTAGGAAGAGAATAACAATGAGAATATTGTAATGCTTAAGGCTGGAGGCAGCCACAAGCTGAAAGAGAGAAGTAAACAGTCTGAGAGCCAACATCCTTCAGAAAACTTACTTCTGTCACACTCTGTAAATGTGTGAGACACTTTTCTGCAGGAATCCTGTGCTCAGCCTTGCTTGCCCTGTCTCAGCAAAATGTAGTAATGGGTACAGAGATTTATTTAAAGCACGAATTAAACACAACCTGAGACAGAGTTGGAATTGTTTGCTGTAGAAAGATCAGTAAGGGGAGGGTGTGTGCATAGAGAGAAGATTTCCTAAAACAACAAATGAGAAAGAGGAGGAAGAGGCTGTCTTTCATACAGTGGAAGAGGTAAGAGATATTGCCAACTGAAAAAAACAGAAAGAAAAAGGAAAGAGGTGCCTTTTACAGAAAGTGTCATTTCCTTCTGCAACAGGATATAATGAGGTAAAAAGCACAACACAATCAAAACCAATATAGTGCAGACAATCCAGAGCTTGGGTTTTTCAAGGCAGATTACATTCATGTCTAGTAGCACAGACCCACTGCCTGCATTCAGAGATGCAAGAGACTTGTTCAATGGCATTCTCAAGGTGAAGCTCTGCCAGGAACGGGACTGTTAAGGGTAGTGCAGGGTCTCCCATCATCAGTGATGTTATCATAGTATCAGTATGTTATGCTAGTTTACATGACAATCATGGCCCCCAGCCCCCTGCAAGAGGCGCAATTAAATGCCTCATGAGAGGATCTGATCCTGATGCTAGCTTTAAAAACTCTAAACATCTGGCATCCTTCTGCCTTCACACATTACTGGCCACATGCTCTGACAGAACACTGAGGTAGTGAGCTGCCATTGTGCCACAGCACGGCCAAGGCTGCCTTACCTGAGTTTCACCCAGCTGAAAGGAACATCAGTGTAGCCCTGCACTTTAATTATGGTGGACAGCCTAAGAAAACTTGCACTGCCTCTCCCTGTTTTCAACCTTAACATTTACAGGATAGATTTAACTCATTAGAGCTTCTCTTTTAGTTAACTCCTGTCTCTCAGTACACAATGCTGATTAAAAACTTTGACTGTATCTGAAGGGGAGCACATGCTGTAATTCTCAGCTGCATTAAAAATAGGACTGAGCTGATCTTCCAGAGGGTTCAAATTATTTAAATGATTATATAAAATACATTTTAGAAGTTATTAAATGTCCTTAGATTATGCATGGATCCCTAGAAAACATCTAACATTTTTCAACAATACATGCATTCCTGATGCAAGGCCATGTGCTATTGCTGGTGTGTTCATGTTACTTGTTACACCAATGTGGTTTATTCAGGTAGCGAAAATCCACCCCACTACCTATCAGGAACTGGAATTTCATGTAGAACTGTCTGGGACATTCTTCTAGATGATTACACAGATAATATGCTGAGGAATGCAGCACTGCCAACAGAGTATTAGGAAAGCAGTCATTACCATAAATGACTGTATTTTGAAGAGTGATTTTCTAACAGGTTTACCTAAAGGTTTATTATGTAACAACAACAGCCTGCAGCCATTGCATTTTTATGGGCTAAATCATACTCTCAGTGACACTGTCCAACCCCACTGACCTCAGCTAGCCTGTTCAAGAGGGTCCAAGAACAGATGATCCTTTTGACCAGTATTCACCTCCTCCTCTGCCATCTCATGACACAAATAGTTTAAGGTTTTCTTCATGTTTTAAATCCTGTTTCATTTTAGAACAGAATAAAACAGAATGTCACAGCTCTAGTTGAAATAGACCTACAGTGATCACCTAGCTCAACTGCCTGACCACTTCAAGGCTGACCAAAAGTTAAAGTGCATTATTATGGGTGACTGTCCAAATGCTTCTTCATCACTGATGGGCATGGGGCATCTATCTCATTATCTAGGACACCTCTAATGTTTGATTTTCTTCTTGATAATTAAGTGCTTCCTAATGTCAATTCTGGACCTTCCCTCACACAGCTTTGAACCATTCCCACACTAGATACCAGGGAGAAGAGATCATCACCTGCCTCTCTACTTCTCCTTGCTAGCAAAGAGCCCAGGCCTCAGCCAGATTTTCTCCCAACATGACAAACCCATTGTCCTCAGCCACACAGGCACCACAGGACAATCAGGACAGGACAAGTCTTGCCCTCCCCACAGGACAAGTCTTCCAGACCCTTCACCAGTTTTGCTGCCCTCCTCTGCACACCTCCTCAAGGACCTTATCATGGACTGAGTTTAAATCTGCTGCTATTCATACCTGCTGTCATGCCGGCTTCAAAATGAAAGTGCTGGCTGGAGCAAAGTATCCTGGGGCTTGAAGTTCAGGTGGTACCATGAGAGGCTTTCAGTTCCAATTGCTGCTTTTGGGTTCTGGGTTTGGGGTGTTGGCTGTTTCCTGTGGGAATGGCTATGTAAGGGGAGGGATGTAAGGGTTAAGCTCACTGGCTTCTGCTTGCTGCTGCTTTCTGCTATGCTTTTTTTGCAAACAGGCTAAGGTAACTGTGCATTGTGCTCTCTCTTTTATATTAAACTCTTTATCTCAACCCAGAGGTTTTTTTGTTAGGTTAGCCTGTTACAGTACCTTAACCTGTTGCATTCACATCCTTCTTAGAACTGCACACAGTACTAAAGACCACACCAACACTGAATACAGTGGGACAATCACCTCTTTTAACCAGCTGGTTATGCTGGTCGACGCACTTGTCTGCCATCACCATCTGGTGTTTACCTGCTCTTTGCCCTAGGCTTGAATGCAGAGTATAATTGCTGTCTCCAGGCAGCCTGGGAACAGTTCTCACTTTCACCTAGCATTAGGTGTTAAGAAAGGGCTGTTCCAAAGCTGCTGAAGACAAACTAAAGGATACTACAATTGCTCCTGGGTCGGAGCAATCCCAAGCAGAAATCCAGGCTGGGTGGTAAGTGGATTGAAAGCAGCACTGCAGAGAAGGACTTAGGGGTGCTGGTTGATGAGGCACTTGAACATGGGTTGGCAATGTATGCAGGCAGCCCAAAAAGCCACCCATACCCTGGGCTGCATCAGAAGATGTGTGGCCAGCAGGACAAAGGAAGTGATTCTCCTCCTCTGTTCTGCTCTTGTGAGACCCTACCTGAAGTATTTCATCCAGCTCTAGAGCCCCCTGCACAAGGGGATGGATCTATTAGATACCATCTAGAGAAGGGCCACAAAGATGATGAGAGGACTGTCCTACAAGGACAGGCTGCAAGAATTGAGTCTGTTCAGCCCAGAGAAGAAAAGGCTCCAAGGACACCTTATAGCAGCCTCGCAGTACCTGAAAGGGGGCCTACAAGGAAGCTGGAGAGGGACCTTTAATAAGGGTAGGTGGTAACAGGAGAAGGGGTGATGATTTCAAACTAGAGCAGGGTACCTTTAAATTGGACATTAGGAAGAAGTTAAGGGTGGTGAGACACTGGAATGGGTTGACCAGGGAAGTTATGGATGACTCATGCCTGGAAGCATTTAAGACCAGGACTGGATGAGGCTTTGAGCAACCTGATCTATTAAGAGGTTGGAACTAGATGATCTTTATGGTCCCTCAAAACTCAAGCTTTACAAAATCTACATAGACAACATCTACAGTCTTCTCTCATCCACTGAGTGTGTCACCTTGTCACAGAAGGTTAGTCAAGAAAGACCTGCCTTTCATAAACCCATGCTGACTGATCCTAATCACCCAGTTATCTTGTATGTGCCATGTGATGGCACTCAGGATGATCTGCTCCATGTCCTTCCCTGGCACCAAGGTCACACTTACAGGTCTGTAGTTCCCTGGATCCTACTTCTGGCTCTTCTTGTAGATGGGTGTCACCGGTGATTTCCTAGCCTCCAGTAACCTAGGACCATCCAGGCTAACCAGGACTACAGATGAATGATGGAAAGCAGCTTGGTGAGTCTCCAGGGAAAACAAGTTTAAAATAGCAACAGTCTTGCAACTGAACCTATAATAGATACTTATAATTGTTGTGCTTTTTAACAGAGCAACACTGACAGGTCTGTTTTTAAACAGCTTATTTCAGGTAGTGCATTCTCATTCCTAACTGCCAACCCAGCTGACTTCTCTGAATAAACCCGATTTTCCTCAATCTCCTGTTCACTTGCCAAGCCAACCCAGTCCAAAGAGGACTGGAGTCTGTTTTCAGCAACAGTATTGTTTGTAAATGATCAGCCTGCTACAGCTGTCTAAATGCACAGAGAGTAGATTTGTATGAAAATCAGCAGAATGCAATGAAAGAACTGAATAGCTGTATCTAAAACTCCAGTTTTAGCCAGTGTGATTTCCAGTTTCTTTTATTTAACTTCTTTTAGGCAGTTCTCCATGAAATTTCTAATTCCTTTGAGCTAGTGTAATTTCTAGAAGCACTTTAGACTAGAAGAAATTAAACATCAGCATGTCCTGAATTTGAGGGAAGTTTCTAGGTTGGAACTCACTCTAGTCTGATGTGTTTGGTCAACTTCATTTTTTTAATATTCACACTGTCTCTGTACTGCTGGGAATGTTTTGTTCATTGGTTTTGTACTGACTTTTGTTTTCTTAATGTCTTGAAAGAATGCACTGGTATTGTCCCTTTTCAACTAAAGGAAAATAACAATAATGTTGCTCTAATGGTATAATACAGAGTCTGAACTGTGTTGGCTTTATAGAGTTCCTGCTCTGGACTGCCTCCTATGCTACAGGACTCTTCCTAACTATGAAGGGTTTAGTCTTCAGTTTCTGGGTTGACTGCAGTATTTGCAGGAGTTGTGCTATTCTAACCCTGACAGCTAGAGAAATATTTGAAGTTCATGACTAGTTCACAGTGAGCCAACAGATGGGCACAGAGTGGAACAGCTCAGCTTATTTCCTCTCTAAATGCAAAGAAGGTCTCCTTTTTTTTTTTTTTTTTCCTCTCATGTCTTCATTGGGTCTTGCTTGAAAAGGCCATTTGCACATCCCTTCCTATGTGTTGGTGAGGTAGACAAGGAGTGACATGGACATTTCCATCTCCTTTCCTATGTGTTGGTGAGGTGAAGTGTATAGTCTATGAGTTTTCCTCTCAAGCTCAGCTTCATGTTTTTTGACTCCTGCACACGGGTAGGTACAGAGACACAGCAGTGATGCTCTGCTCCCCCTCACAGCAGGTCTTTCTTTAAGCAGGTACTAGTCTGTTGGAACAAAGACAAACGCTGTCTTATGATCATCATCATGAACCTCTACCAGATAACACAGTTGATACCATGAACACTGTCACTACTTTTTAAGGACAGAAGTGACTAGTGAGGCTGGTACCATTCCCTGACCACTCTTGGCAAGAACCTGTAAAAGAGTTTCATCTCCCTTGGCTACTGCATGTCTGGGTTTTCTTCAGAAACACCATTTAATCAGCTGTAGCTGGTGAGGGTAAGAAAAAAACAATAATTGTTCAACAGCAAAGGGCTTCAGATTTTTTTGTCTTGTTCTTCGGTGTCTCTACCGGGGTCAGGGGAGAACAAAGCCCATATTTGGGGTGCTCACGACTTCATAGAATCATAGAATCATAGAATCAGTCAGGGTTGGAAGGGACCACAAGGATCATCTAGTTCCAACTCCCCTGCCATGGGCAGGGACACCCTACACTAGATCACGCTGGCCAGAGCCTTCAGAATACTACAACTTATGCCTCTGCTACCAAGAATAGACTTGTGAAGACCACAACCTTATTGCTCCCCTCTCCACTTGCAGATCCGGTAGGATGGGTTCGAGGAATCCCTGTTGTTCCATTCTGTTTCAATCCTATCAAGCTGTGTAGCACCAAGGAACGCACAAAGGATGAGTAGGTTTCTCTCCAGGATCATGGAGCAGACCCAAGAACTGCAACTCTCAACCTCTTTGAGAGACACCATGTTTTGTTTCTTACCACATACTGTGCTCTAAGTGGAAGATGTGTTCCAGACCAAGGTAGCATACCAAGCGATAGTCTGATGCTCATCTCCGCAAGAGCGATAATCTTTCACACCATGATGGCATTTGTGTGGGAAAAAAAAAAAAAAGGTGGTTGTTTTTTTTTTTTTGCTTTTATTGGTTTTGTAGCTTTGCTGGGCTCCAAGCCACAGACAAAGCCTGCTGAGGGCTCTGTAAAGTTATCTGATACCTTTTGTTGGCAAAGAGGAGGCAATAGGTGCTTGTGATCTGTCCAAGTTATTACTCCATCTTGTCCCCATGTTACCATAACTTTCCCTACCCCAGTTGAACGATGTCAACCACATACAAATGCCCCCAGTTATTGAGCTCTGCTTTGAAACCCTGGCACATTTTTGGCTTTGTTCATGTAACAGTACTGTGCGCTCTCTGGACGCACTAAGTCTTTAAGTACCGTACTGACATCTGTTCTCCTTACAGTGAAATCCTTCTGAATTCCCCCAGAACCTTTCCAGAGATTTTGCCTAGTGGAATGAGGATGGTGTAAACATCACACTTCAACTGGTTCAAGCTGATTCAAGTGAACTCTCATGAGCTGGATGCTGTTTAGAATCTTTTTCTGGTGGCCGACAAGGGTAATGCCGATACGCTGGATATCTCTGCAAAAAACCAGAAGGTGTTAAAATGGGCCTCTTGTTCTGAAGAATCCCAGTCCCCTCTCCTGGAGATCCAAACCAATATGTATGGATATATGAGTCTGTGTATCTTTGAGAGACAGTTGACAAGGCATCAGTTTTGCTTGGCAAGTGTGTGTGGGTGGAGGGAGTGACAGCAGAACACACTAGGTTATGATACAGAGAGAAGAAGTAAAAACAGGCTATGAAAATGATCAGAGGGCTGGAACACCCCTTCTGTGAAGAAAAACTGAGAGCTGGGGTTGTTCAGCCTTAAGAAGAGAAATCTCCACGAAGACCTTTTGGTGGCCTTTCAATATACGAAGGGGGCTTACAAGAAGGATGGAGAAAGACTTTTAATCAAGGTCTGTAGAGAGACAAGGAACAACAGTTTTAAAGAGGAAAATAGATACAGACTAGATATAAGGAAGAGTAATGAAACACAAAACAAGTTGCCAGGAAAAGTGGTGGATGCCCCATCACAGGAAATATTCAAAGACAAGGTGGACAGGCTTTGAGCCCTTTGAACTCTACTGAAAGAGATCCCTGCTCATGGCAGGTGGACAGACTATGTAATCTTTAAATGTCTCTTCCACCCTAAACCAGTCTATGTTAAGAATGTTCCTTCTCCTGGTTCCTGTCTTCTACATAACACTCCAACCCAGTGTCTGATATGACTGGTTCTTGATGTGGTTATTACCTGTGGCATCTGTCATGAACACACTGAAGGAGCAGTCTCTGCAACTCTGACAGAGTACATGGGCTCAGTATTAGTGCTTACATAAACAAATTACAAATGTACAGAGGACTTCCAGAGGCCCTAATAAGATGTAAGGAGGAGTTGCTACTCTCCTCTGGCTTTCCTCTCGATACAGCCCTTACTACTTGTCATATGCTTTCCCTTTCTGCAAGGAAAACTTAGTACTTACTCGAGAGTCATGCGTGATATGACATCAAACGTAATCAGACCAGCCTGGTCAAAGTTCTCCTTGTAACAGCCCATCTTGATAGCATCCAACCACTCATGGGCATTGCTGAGTGAAGGGAAGTCTGGAGGACAGTTGCTCAGGAGAGGCTGAGATGGTCTGCAAAAGAGACAGGTGGTAAAAACACAAGTTGTCAGCATCAGCTGACTACATTTGTAAGGTAAGGATTCAGAGTGGGAGAGAAAGCAACCTCTGAAGAGCACAGAACAGAGAGTAATGACATTTGTTCTTCATTCCCTAATTCCTAATTTCCCAACTTGATGCCCTGTTTCTAAGCTACCTGTATTCCCTTCTCTGCCTGAAAACAATCAACCCAAGCCAAGAAATGTATCCTTCCTTCCCATTTTATAATCTCTCAGGCATATTTTCTTCTTGTTGCTCCAGATCTTCCCACACTTTCTGGGACTAGACCTATTGGCTGGACAAAGAATTGCAGTGAAGAGGTTTCTGAGACAGAGATGAGACCTTATACCTTTTTACCTTTGTGACTAGCTCTCCCTCTTCCAGATGCACTCCTTGGAACAGAAAGTAACCTATGAGACAGTGAGTGCATTGTTTCAGCTCCAACATCTGGTTGCCCAGAGAGGTGGTGGAAGCCCCATCCCTAGAGATGTTCAAGGTAAAACTCAATCAGGCTCTGAGCAACCTGATCTAGTTAAGAGATGTCCCTGCTCACTGCAGGGAGGTTGGACAAGATGACCTTCCAGGGTCTCTTCCAATCCATTCTCCTATTCTGTGATCCATCAGATAAAAGCATAGCAGTAAAAAGGGAATGGATGTACACAGCATTTGCTCTTCTACCCACCATCTGAATCTGTCCCACAGCTATCTTTATGTGCTGGTTTTAGTAAAGTGGGCACTTTTCTACTCCCCTAGATGTGGAGTACATTACACAGGGACAAGATTTATGGGGCTAAAACCCCTCCAGGCTTGCAGTCTGTAATTCCATCATCAGCCACCTCATCTCAGTACCATTTGCACTGCCAGAGACTTCTCCTCTATTGACCTCCTCCTACCTCTAGTTTCATCAGGTTACAAAATGCATCTAGGAAAATACGGGATACAATCTCCAGTTCTAATTAGCCTCAGCTACAGATTTCCTTCCCTCCATAACCCTAGGTCTTCTCTTCCTTCATTTCCTTTTGTGGCCACAGATATTGTGTGATCATGGAATATCTTGGGTAGCTGAAACTAGGTGTGTCCTTCTCTTCATTCCCTAAGATCCCTCACTTGTTCACCCTCAGTGCACCTGATAAAGAGCTTCATTTCCCCTCGCATTTAGCACTCACAACTCTCCATCACCTGCTAAGTGAATCATGATATGTGGTTCTTCCAACCCTCTCCCTCAATATATTTCCTTATCTGTTTCCAGTCTCAGATGAGAGGGTTTGAAAAAAAATAGTATATAGCCTGTTTTACTGTTTTCATTTCTTCATGATGCCAACAAAAGACAGGCCCTATTATTTTGCACTAAATCCTTATCTCACCTGCTGCTCCCAGTGGCTTTGAGGACAGATGGCTTGCGGATCATTTTATCTAGGGCACTGACTATTTGCTCAAATTTGGGTCTCTGGACCCTCTCCTTCTGCCAGCAATCAAGCATCAGCAAATGCAAAACAGTTGGGCAGTCTGGGGGTGGTGGCAGGCGATAGTCCTGGTCAATGGCATCTATCACCTGCAGAAAAAAACAAATCTTTATCACAGTTGGGAAAATAAAAGACAAACAAGCTTCAATGGTGGTGTATGATTTTCTTCTACTTGAACTGATAACAGGACAGAGAGGCAATAGTACATTTTCACCACTTCTAAAACTTACATCCTGATTGGACATGTCCCAGTAAGGTCTCTCACCATAGGACATCACCTCCCACAAGACAATGCCATAGCTCCAAACATCACTGGAGGAGGTGAACTTGCGATACTGGATAGCTTCTGGGGCCGTCCAACGGATGGGGATTTTGCAGCCCTAGAAAGCAGTCAAAGAGCAACCAGAATGTTAGTGAAATAAGGACTATTTGTGAGAATGATATCACTGAAGAGTGAGAAGATGCTGGTAGCACAAGAGAAGTCTGAGCACTGAGTGCCAGTCCAGCTGACGCTGTTTTATAGACATTGTTGGATTACATCAATGAAGTTTCTGCCTTGTTCTATTGACAAATATAGATGGAAAACACAGAATCGTGCCTCCTTGTTGCTACAAATGACTTGATGTAATAGATTTTCACTTTCATAGCTCTTCTTTACAACACTTGAGAGCTGGCAGGTAATAAAAGCCTCCTGAAAGCCACACTCATTTGGAAATCAAAAGCCATTTAAACAATCCCAACCTGCACCACCAAGGGCAGATACAAGTGGCTAGCACTAACTCCTTCCTATTTCCATTCTGACCTCTCTGACTGCAGGAATGACCTGCCTATCACTCAGGTGCTGGTTCTTCAAAACACATACCTACACAAAACAGACACTTGCTTCACTGTTCAGTGGCTGAATTCCTCTTCACCCCCTGCATACCCAACAGTAGTTTCAACTTGCCTCTGATACTCCCATCCATTTCTAGTACCTGTAACAGGTGTCAGACCACCACAGGCAGTAAGTTCATTTGATGGTTGACTCTAAGCCCATAAATATGCCACTTTGGTGTATTCTATAGGGGAAAAAACAACTCGTCCCTCTAAGGGTGGTAGTACAGGACTTCAATCCCTTCTTCAGTCTTCTATACTTCCCAAAAGAAGCTAATCACAGAACTGTTAGGGTTGGAAGGGACCCCATGAAGCTAATGAAAAGTAACACCTACATCAAGTAGTAAGATTTAGACTAGAATAGAATAAAGAAGAATAGAATAAACCAGGTTGGAAGAGACCACTGAGATCATTGATTCCAACCTATCATCCAACACTATCTAATCAACTAACCTATGGCACTGAGCACCCCATCCAGTCTCTTCAGTCTCAAGCTGTGCCAGGGGAAGTTTAGGCTGGAGGTGAGGAGGAAGTTCTTCATGGGGAGAGTCATTCGTCATTGGAATGTGCTGCCCAGGGAGGTGGTGGAGTCACTGTCTCTGGAGGTGTTCAAGTGGGGATTGGATGTGGCACTTGGTGCCATGGTCTAGTCATGAGGTCTGTGGTGAACAGGTTGGACTCAATGATCTTTGAGGTCTCTTCCAACCTTGGAGATACTGTGACCTCCAGTGATGGTGACTCTACCACCTCCCTGGGCAGCATATTCCAATTGCCAATCACTCTTTCTATGAAGAACTTCTTCCTAATATCCAGCCTAAACCTCCCCTGGCACAACTTGGAACTGTGTCCTCTTGTTCTGGTGCTGAGAACAGCACTAAGACTCCATTTCACATAGCAGAACGGATCAGATATTCAGCGTTTTGGGGTTTTTATACTGGCTTGGAATAGCTAGCCCACAAGACAGATTGCTCTACACCACTGGTTCCTCTGTTTTCAAGACGGGCTACAATGAGTACATCAAATCCAGCAGGAACACAGAAAAAAAAACCATAGCTGGCAGCATTGCAGTAACTCACTCCACAGCAGTAACTCACCAGACCTCCAGTGTAGGTGGGATTTGAAGCATCATCCTCCAGAAAGCGAGACAAACCAAAGTCTGACACCTTGCACACTAGGTTACTGTTGACTAGGATGTTCCGTGCTGCCAGGTCGCGGTGCACATAGTTCATGTCTGAAAGGTAGCGCATGCCAGCTGCAATCCCTCGCAGCATTCCCACGAGCTGGAGCACACTGAACTGGCCCTCCTTCTGCTGCAATTGAGGAGGAAAACACATGCTTTTATGATTAGAGAACATGAAGCCAACAAGAAAAACTAACAAAGAGCAAGGTAACAAGGTGGGTTTATGAAGTTAGTGAACGTGCATCTTAACTTCAGCCAAAATCTGAAGGTTCAGGGACAGCAAATAAGAAACGTGGGCAGGCTTAAATCAGTGAATCTCAAGTCAGACACTGATGATTTTTTTTTCTGAAGGCAAATCTCATTTTGTGGCCATATCCTCCTCCAGCATTCTACACCTGGTCTCATTACCTACTAGGAGGCTAAATGAATGGGAGCAGATGAATCTCCTCTTACTGTTGAGGATCTTTGAAATGGGTTCTATGTACTTCTACAAAATGCGTTCGTGTGCTCTCCAACACGTAGCTGCCAAATCATGTGGCTGAATTAGCATATGAATCAGTAGGGGGAAAAAAATAATGAAGTGAAGCATCTATACTACAAAAATGTCTGTACTTCATGTTTCATACTAGAAGCAGCACAGAGAACTCCAAGTTCAAAAAAGCCACAGGCTTCATTATTTTAGTAGAATGTTGAAACTTGAAAACACTTGGTGGAATAAAGTCTGACAAACATTACTGGAGCATGTGCATTAGGAATTTGAAGGTTGCATCCAAAGAGAAACCATTTAGTACTGTTTACCATTAATTATTTGACCTGGAGACGTCTAAACTAATGACAACATCTTAAACAATGAATGAGCTTTTGGACAATTTTTACCATGTTGGCACCAAACCACTTACTCTGGTAATTTGCTATTGCTTCTACTGCACCCAAAGGAGGGCAATTAAGGACTTATGGAGACATGATTAAAGAAGGACAGGCAAAATTATCAGATCTGAGACTGGCATACAGCAAGATGAAGAGGTAACAGTTGTGGGAGACTCTGGTTGTGGTACCCTGAGGAAGGAATCCAGTGATCCATTCTCCATGAACTCAGTAACAATCATGACTGGTCGGCTTTTGGTGACCACACCCTCCAGATGGATGACATTGGGATGCTCAAATTGCCCCATGATGCTGGCCTCGCTCAGGAACTCCCGTCGCTGCTCATCTGTGTAACCTGACTTCAGGGTCTTAATAGCTACTGTGTATTCACGCTTCCCTGGGTGTTTTAGGCGCCCAAAGCACACCTCTCCAAACTCTCCTGTCAGGGAGGGAAGAAACATACCTCAAGTAAGGAAATACAGCAAAGAATTTTAGTCAGGGGCACTAAAACATTCTGCTGTTTTAGTTCTGGAAGACTCTAGGCACTGTTTGTTCTTGATGAAGGCTCAGGTTGGAGACTACTTCTTCAGGGTTCAAAAGTGGAGCTCTGAGTATTCAAAGGGTATTTTATAGTTGGTTTGGAGCCAGCATCTAAGGGTAGGTAGGGTAAGATGAATTTTAGTAAAAAATGAAGATTAGCTATCCTGAAACACTTGATGTGCCATGGTTGGATCCATTTCAGGCCAGCACTGTGCCATGTCTCAAGGTAAACAAGAAGCCACTTCAAAATTTGCAAACTTTCACACTACCTGATCCTATGACCTCTTCAATCTTGATGAGAGACACATCAATCTCCTTGGCAAATTCTCTAATAGCTTCATTGGGATCTTCATAGGTTGAAGGATCAATGTAATACTTCACTCCAAGTCCTGTAGTGGAGGAGACAGCCCCAAAACATCAGACCCTGAGAGACTTGGGTGTTAATGGACCCTGAAAAGAGACAGGCCCTTGTGATCCTTTGCTCAAGAACTCTTACCTCGTGCACTGATGTACTGCTGCAGGCGGTCTGTGTATGGAGTCTCTTGTCTTTTACTGCAGGACATAAGGGAAAGGGAAGTCAAAACATATACATGAGTCTCCCATAGGATGCTGGGGTAGGCTTCACAATCCTGGATTTTAGGGACAGAAGATGGGTGTTAAGATCCTGCCCATATCTTGGTAACAAGTGCATGCTTGTTTTCTGTGTGGTAGTTTCTAGACCACTGTTTGCATCCCCACTTTAGATATGACAAATGATAGGGCCTCCAGCACTTTGCTGAAAAGAGATAAATCAGAGTTTAACATCACTGTCTAGGAAAGTTTCTTGCTCTTCAGGATAAATCCACCTTTTAATTTAATTTTGTTAAGACAAATTATTCTTTTTAATAGTAATCTAAGCCACCTCCTGTGTTGCCTTTTAAATTCCTCAAAAATATTCTAAGAACCATTCACTTTGATGCTTCATTTGTATAAATTTCCCCTAAAGATTAATTCTGTATTTTTCTTCCTCATATCTTAAACAGTATTAACTTTGATTATACTTTTTATAAGGATGGTTTACCAAGCCAACTACACAGAGCCCAGAGGACAGAAATATGTTCCATGATGCAATTTCTGAACATGTAGGTCACACCAGTTGTGGTCTTTATTGTTGTAATATTTACTGCAACTAATTTCCAGTAAGCACAGACCTTTGTCAGCATAGGCCTTTCTCAGATTTCCCTCTTCTTGGAGACATGTGTGAGTCAGGCAAATGTTTTCCACAAATATCAGCTAAGTGTGTGAGTATTTTATGCAAGGAGAGGCTGCTCAGATACAAGTAATGAGGCAGGATCATTCCTTAATCTCAAGGATATCTGGATAAATGTAGATCAGGATGTTTCCTTTGGTGTGGGGTTATGTAGTGGGTGTAAGAAAGTTCCACTATCTGCAATGCACATTAGCAGGTCAAGGAATTCACCTCTTGAAGATGATGGCAAGGATGGTAATGGCAGCAATTACCAAGAAGGCCAAACCACCGAGCGCAGAGCCCACGATAAGCAGCAGCCGGTCCTGAGGCATTGATGAGCGCTCCTCTGGCAAGAAGGCAGACACAGAGGACAGCAGCTGTCAGTTTCCCTTCTACTGAACTCACCCGTAATTACATCCTTACCAGCCCTTTGCTTCCCAGGCTAGTCCTGGGAATTCAACAAATGTTTGACTTGATTGTCCCTTTAACCCTTCAGTCACTGTGCTTCTCCTGTGCATTCATTCCTACTTCTGAAAAGCCAGTGCTCCCTCTGAGTCTACTTGTCCTTCGTCCTCTGTCACCTGACTAGCCTCTTAAGTATAGGCCAGTTCTACATCCAAACTTCATGACCATTTTTCCCTATAATTTAGTTTGTAAGTGACATACATAAGCACCTTTGATCCAAACCAGAGTGTCACAAGGTTGCCCTCTGCATGAATCGGTGGGGATACTGATGGAAGGTAAACTTTTGGGTATACATCCCATGTTCCATAAGTCCTTCACAAAGCATTCAGCTCTAAGAACTGTCCTGGCACAGCTGGAGACAAAACCACAGCAGTGTGTAAGCTATGCACTCTTAACATCCAGCTGAGAAGAGTTCTGCTGACACACTGCTATTGCTTGTCAGAGGCACAGAGGCAAAAAGGAACAGGACTGAGGAATACGGCAATAGTGTGAACAATACACTCTGACTGCAAAAACTTCTCCAAGTGAGCAAATCTGCATATGCAAATTATGATAAACAAAAATAAAAGCTCAGCAGGAGTGTCTGGTAGCAGTCCTCCAGAGGATAAGCTAAAACACTCAAGGACACACACAAGGGAATGAGGGTTGCATGCAGATCCAAGTACAAAATGGCAGCACTTACCTCCCTTTAAAGTCTGGAAATACATCCTTCCACTGTATGGACCATAGCCCACTGCTGTTCTGGCTTGCACTTGGAAGGCATAGATCTTGCCTGGGCTCAGGTTTGATATAGTGGCCATATTGGTTTCACTAGTCAAGGTGAATGAATTATCCTCATCGTCAGCCTGTGAATGTTGGTGACCAAAATGGAATGTGAGACTTCTGCCCACACCACTTGCTCTTTCCGTCAACAAATACTAGTTTCCATGTTGACTGTATTCTTTGAAGCTGTTACTGAGCCTCACAGCCACAACTGCTATTCCAGACCTGACTTCTCACACAGTAGTTGTTCCTCACTGCTGCTTTTTATTACCTGGGCTTCCCTCAAAGGTCTGCCAAATACATTCAGACTTGACCCAAACATGAGTAAGAGACAAAACTACCTTATCCTGTGGTTCCTTGCTAAGCATATCCACTAAAAAGCCCTATCCTGCCCAGAAATTTTGCTTTCTACAAGCTCCAAACTCATGTAGTCTCCTAAGAGAATCCAGAACATGAATACATGTAATGCTGTATCCAGGAAGCTGCTAGGCGTGCTATTACAAATAGCAGGTCCTTTTACTACAAGAAAAACAACAGCCCAGCACCAACTTACAAAAATATTTGTGAAAGATCAAGAATATGGAACAGAAGGTTGTCTGAAGGGCCCTGTGTACCTCTTCCCCTCAAATCAGTTGGATTAGGAGTCATGAAAGATGTGAATGGATAACAGCTTTGTGCTTGCCACCCTGCAATTCCAGCACATAAATGGGTAACCAGTATCCACCACTTAGTGAATGAAGAGTGCATTCCCCCTCTCATAATGTCTTAGAGATGCCTGTGCAAACATAAATGGGGGCACAAGGCTTTCCTTCACAGGCATGTGACAGAATGTTGTAGTCAGTCCAGATCTGATATACACATTTGGAAACTTCATCTCCTTACACCGTTCCCTGTTTCATCCGGTGCTAAACCTACCAGGTTGTTTGCCACAGTTTTTCAGTTTAGCTACAAGTATCTTCCCTTTTCTTTTAATTTTTATTTATTTGTTTGTTTATATGCACTGTCCCTAGATCAGTCCATCTGCATTTCTCAGCTTGGACCTATGTTAGATGAAATGTCTGTTACAAAATTCTGGTTTTGTTACACCTTGGGCTTCCCTTATAATCAAAGCACTTTTCTTCACCTTATCCATCCTGATGCAGGGGTGCATCTCCCCGACAGAAGACTTCTCTGTTCCCTTTGCCTAGCAGCTATAGAACAATCAGTACTGCATCACTTTCTGCTCACCTTGTCAAAGTAACGCAGCTGGTAATCCAGGATGTTCCCATTGGGCTGGTCTGGCTGAGGCCACGACAGTGTGATGCTACTGGCAGTACGACTCACCTGATGCATCATAGGGACAGCAGAGGGGACTGGAATAAAAGAGAGGAAACAGAGATTGCAAAGGGATAAATGCAACAATCAACTGTAACTAAATATTTATTATAATGAGTTAATAAGTTAGGTCAGTTCTTCTTTTCATTTCCCTTAATTTGCATTATGAGGTACTCCATAAAATAAGCATAAGAAATCCATTCACAAATCTGCCCTTCTGGGAGACAGTCACTGACAACATGGACAGAAAGAAAAATGAAGAAATTCACATCCAACTGATCATGCACAGGAATTATTAAAGTATCAATATTGTAGTTGGAACAGTATTCTGATCTTCGCATTGGCAATTTTTATATGCAAGATGACAAGATGTTCAGTGCCACTGCCACCTTCTAGGGTCACACTTGGGCAAGCAATGTAATAGTGGTCAGAACAAAAGCAGAGCACACTGCCTCTCTTCTGTTTCTGCCTGGGGGAAAAAATAGTCAGGTATGGGCTATCAGAGTAATGGAGCCATTTCACCACCAGATCACAATTGCAAACCAGAAGATGGAGGCAGATAAGAGCACTTCTGTGTTAAGAAATAGGCATTGAAGCATTCCTCAGTTCAGAGGTCCCAATTCAATTGCAGATCACAGAGAACAAAACCATCTCATCTTCACACCATTCTAGTCTCTGGATCTCAGGCCAGTCCCTGTCAGGACTGTTGCCCAGATGTCAAACCTACCACTGCATTTTAGATCCTCAGTCTTTCTGTGAACCCCAGCATTCCAGTCTGAATGGCCTTCTAACTAGTACTATAGCCTGGAACTATCATGACCTAAAGATCACTGTCACATGTCTGTCCACAAAGCTCAAGTTTTGCTTTCTCACTGCAAGTGAAACATCATGTCATCAAGCAACCTCTAAGCTAGGGAACCTCATTTTCCTAATGGAAGTAACATTTTCAGCAACATTTAAACTTTCCAGGAAAAGCATGACAAGGAAAAGCTGACACCTAGCTCCGCTCACTTTACACAAGAGACAAATTTCTTTGATGTGAGAAAGGAAGCCCAGATATTTGGCAAATCACCAAAATCTGCAGAAGAGCATTCTCTTCCCTCATTAACTGTGAAAAAGATAAAAAGATAGTTTTTAACAACAAGAGACAATTATTCTGAAAGGCATAATTCAAATGGACTCCAAACAGCTCAGGCAGGTAGTTGAAAATGTAAATGAAACAAAACCCTAAGAGTATAAACAAGAAAATACTTCCTTTCAGCCTTCCTCCTTTTATTTCTTACAATTGCCTGTCTTTCAAACATTTCACCACCACTTCACCTCCTAATGACAATGCTGTGAGAAGGATGGAAGACAGCAGCAATTAACCAAGGTAATTTGTAGTATTGAAGAACCAAATGATTGACTGAAATGATTCAATGAAACACTCTATTCAAACTGTTCAGTTAGCATTTGACCCAGACATAGACTTCTACATTTTAACGTTATGAAAAGTTTAACTTGTGATAAAACATACAGCACACACAGGGAGAGGTGTGAGCCTGAATAAACACCTATGCTACCAAGCATTTTGCAGAAACACTGGAATTAAATTTCCCCTCCATTTCTGCCCTCCCACCTCTTTTCATTACTTGCCTTCCCACTTCGAACAGTTATTCTTTCCTTCATTCCCATTTCTTCCTAATCCACAATTTTACCCCCTACCTAGAAGGAGTAACAACATTTGACTTGTATTCCAGTTAAAACATATCCAATCTGAACTTATTATGTCCTATCAATTCTCAGCTACACGTCAACACATTCTCTTTCACCAGTGATACAAAGACCAGAGCTGGCACTGTACATAGGACATTTAGGCACAGTCAAATATGCACCAGGACAATGATGATAAATGGTACTGTATGCAGTATGCAGAAGCAAGTTACATATAGAAACAGAAGAAAACATCCTCTGGGTGACTTTACCCAGAGTTATAGCGTGTGTATCTCTTGACCATGTGCTGCAGCATTCTGGAATGTCCCTATTATCCAGGAGTGTTCATCACACCAAGTAACTGGATGGTGGTGGTAATGCCCAAAATAATGCAGCCTACTATATTAAAAATAGGTGTTTCAGTGGTATGTCCTTAATAAGCTAATACTACTGAAGGCAAAAAGCCTAACCCTGTAAAAATGCCTTGTGAGAAAAATAGCTAGGAATCAATGCAAGACAAGTTGTCTTTACCTCTCTGAGACAGGAGTTCACGTGTTTGCCTCTCTTTAAGGACAAAACTTGTGAAACACTGGTCAGGGAGCTCTTCTACCACTTCAAGTAAAAGAGCTATCTAAATCTCTCCTTTGAAAAAATTCATACCAAGACAATGTGAAACATGAATGTATTTATGGGTGGAATAAGTACGTAGCTCTTGTCAGAAGCGTATGATAAAGTTAGTCTCCCAGTGTCAGCATACTAGAAAGTATGAAGTCTTAAAACAACACTCAAACTACCCTACCCCTGCTGCCACAGAAGTGCTAGGTGGGTATTTTCCTCTGTATGCAAGATAAGTATTAAAAATGTTTATTGCAGAGCACTGCTTTCAAAGCTTGTTTCATGTGTATGCGTGTTCAGTTCTATGTCGATTTGTCACTTTTACTCATTTTCCTCTTTTCACACAGGGTTTATAAATGAAGACTTGCTACGTCTGTATCTAATGATAGCTGAAATTACAAGGCCTAATTCACTCTAGTCTAGGCAGTTGGACCAGATGGTCATTGTATGTCCCTTCCACATGAACTATTCTGTTCTCTTTTATTCAGTTCTGTTCTAATTGTTCACAGAATGCAAACAAGACAGAAAAAAAAAATACTTCCTTTTGTATACTCTTTATAAAACAGCAATTATATGGAAAAATCTTGCACAAATAAAACCTAATCAAAGCTGCAGGGCTGTCCCAAGATCAGTTAAATACAGCTCCTTGGTTCTGTTTCTGTTTTGTGGGCCGTCAGTTGCAAGTCTCCTACATGGAGACTCTCCTACACAGAGGTGGATTTAAGGTATTTTGAGTACCTTGGACATGCTACATTTTCTGAGTTGCTAATATTTGACAAGTTTCTGCTGTTTTTTCATAAAGCTGATGTCCCTGAATGTAATGTCTGCTCAGACCAGCAACACACACCTTCAAGCTAAAAATCTACCCAAATCAACATCCTGGGTAAGGAAGGAAGGTGAAGGAAGTACAGACCATTATTGACTATTACAGAGTACATGGCGATCCCCACTCACAACAGAGCACAGCCAAGTGTCATTCTCTGCAGATCACAAACATTTCCTCTGGTAGGTCATATTCAGCCCATGCTTTTTGTGTATGGGTTCCACTCATGCCTAATAAACAGGAAAAAAATTCCTTTATGCCACAAAGTGCCATATTTTGCTATGCTCCTCCTATTTCTGCTTGCTGCAAAAGCTCCTGTCCACATGTGAACAGCTGCTGAAACCCAAAAGGTGAAAATAAGCACATTCATTCTCTGCACATGATTCAGAGATAGGGCATAGCAAAGAGAGAATCATAGAATCAATAAGGTTGGAAAAGAGCTCAAAGATCATCAAGTCCAACCTGTCTCCCAACACCTCTGGAATAGTGATCTTTTCTGTAGTGATCACAGAAATGTTTCTTCAATTGTGGTCATAACTGGGCAAATCTGCTGAAGATGGCCAAGCTGACAAATGTCACTGAGGAAAAAAAACTAAACCTTAAAAGTCTTGTTGTTGTTTCTATTGAAGAAGTAAATGATACCCTCGAACTTCTGGTGAGTGGGCAGAGGTAACAATTAGATTGTAAATAAACAAAGGACTTGTTACTTTGAAAATTAATGTCATTTATCAAAGACAATGAACACATGCTCCTCCTGCTTTGCCTGCTGGTTTTTACCCTGGAAGCACTTTTGACAGCTCTTTTTTCATTCCTTTCCTGTTTTGATGAAGAAAATGACTTGTGTGTGTGTTCCTGCCCTTGCCAACTGAGTCTACTAGACTCTTTTGTCTCCCTTTGGAAAAGTAAACATCTTCAAGCAACTCATCCATTTCCCTTCAGAATCACATAATCATACTTGGCATTTAATTGTTTTCCTCTTCTCACTTCATTTCACCTAAATACCTTGAGTCAGGTCCTTTTACATTTCCTGGCACTATTCATAACTGTCCTTGTCCCTATTTGTCCTCTTACACAAGCCTTCAGACTGTCTAGCTTTCATTTCTGCAGCTCTCAGATTTTTGATCTTGCCAGATCCCACTGCCCTGAATCTGACACCAGAACTGAGAAACTTCTTAGACAAGCAGCAGCATTTCTGTTTATTTAGCGATAAAGAAGGCATGGGGGGAGGGGGAAGGGGAGGGGGAGGCAGCACGTGTGTGTGTTCCCAAAATCCATGGGCCCTGAAGCCAAGTTTCTGTGATTATTTACACAGAAGCTTTCACAAAGTCACCCCTACCTGATACAATTATTCCTCCTACCTAGTACATATTCATAGGGATGATCTCACTCTCTTATCTCTGTTTAGCTACAGACTAAGCAAAGGGAAAAGTTCTCAAAACAATCTGTCCTGTGACAAAACCAAATATACTCCAAAAGAAGTACTAAAACATGAGAATCCAGCTGATAGGTCCAGAGCTCTTGAAAAACAAAGGAAAGGAGCAAACAGCTAAAGACTTGGCTCTCTGGAAATGCAGGGGCCCCAGGCCTTTGAAAAGTGAGCTTAGGGTAACCAAACAGGCTTAAGGTGACAAATCCAGTGCCACATATATTGTCACAGGTACAAGGCAACCTGGACACATAACCTTTACCTTCATATCTTCACTAGCTCTCATAACATATAGATTCAGTTAACAAAGGAGGAAAAAAATCCACTTGCTTTTAAAAGTCTGCATAGATTTGCTCCAACATTTGAGTCCCTGCTGTCTTTATCTCTTCTTTCTAGGAATGTAACAACTGCCTGGATGAATAAGTTCAGTAGTGTGTCTCTGGCAGCAGGCATTAATACACGCTTTAGTGGAAAGGGCAGGGGGGACAAAAAGGGCAGGTAGTTGCAGTTGTGCACACAGGAAGTTTTTTCACAATCCTTTGAAAGAAAACCTGAATTCTGTTCTGAGACATGAGAATAAGTATTTGTTTACCATGGTAAGTAAATAACCATTAAAATTGTAATCAGTTGAATTATTTTATATATATAAAATAATAATACAGTTGGATTTTAAATTCTTTGCTTGCTTTGTGTTCATTTTCCTTCTGTGAAGAACTCCACTACAATTGCATAATAGCTTTTCCTCAAGCAGTTCATGCTATGTGGAACAGCATCCCAACATCTTTCCAAATATCCTGACTAGATACTCAGCACTTCAAACCTGAGCTGAAAGCAATTCCCTTCTCTCATCTTATATCTGAACAGTTTTTCCTTCTGGTAATCTGCATGTTAAAACCTGTTTGGGTAATGATAGCTTAACATTACTATTTCAATAGGTTTTGGATGCTTTTCGCTACAGAAGTGTAAGTCTTACTATATTAAAGAAAGATTTTCAGTGCCAGCCCTTCTTACTATGTTTTCAGACATACAGTCATATCATAAGACTACCACAGTAACATGTGATTGTGTAGCTTGTTGGAAGCACAAATATGGGAAATAGAAAAGTATAACTTGCTGATGAGCATCTAGGTCTGAATCAGACACTGCAACTGGGTCAAGGCCCAGCTGTCCCAATTTGTGATGGGACAGGAATGCTGGCTGAGGCCAGGTGTGGCCCTGGCATTCCTTTTTGCCTTGCTTATCACAGCAGTTACCTATTGATCACTATCAACTTTTACTGGCAGAAGTTCTTTTTTTCCTGGCAGAAGACATCAAGTCTGGAAGGCTATCAAGAAATGTTTGTGTAATCCCAAAGCCCACTCAGTTAAATGGTTATGGTCTCACCACCACATTTTACACAACAGCAAACCAAGGTATCAATATTTGCCATCTTGGAACCCAAGGTGTGGATGAAAACCTGACAACAAAGCCCTGGGGAAACATCAATGGGGTTTGTCTTCCTGCCCCCCCAGGGATACCCTTTTGGTAAGCTGTGACCTCGGTACTGCCCAGTGTGTTTTGTCCTGGGTAACACCACCAGGAACTGCAGTTGTGTTTTCTTAGAGCTGTTGGGCCACTGCTGCAGCTCAGTTCCTATCACCAGCAATCAGACACAATCTGTATCCATGTTGCAATTGTAAATAAACCATGTTGTTTGTGCATCTGACTGCTGAAATGCAACCAGACCTGCAGCAAAACTGGGCTGTTAGCGTGTCTGCTGTTGGACCTAGAGCAAGCCACTCTAACTGGCATCCCTATTAAGAGATAAGTCCAGCCCCCGCTAGCCCCTCTCATCTCTGAGGACTGGCTAGAAAGCAAGGGGGTTCATCTCTTACTAAATTTGCCCACATGTCAAACAACAATAGCCACAGTCTTTGAAGCAGGGTTAGCAGACTGCTGGGGTAAGCAAACTCTTCCTTCACTGTTTTGGAGAGAAAGATGAAGAGCTTAAAATATAGCTACCATGGAAAAAAGAAAAGTAGAAATTTCCAGCACATAATATTGCCCAAGCTACCTCCAACAAAGGAGCAGAGGATGAGGAGGAGGGTTTTTTTAAATCAGCAATTGAAAGAAGTGAGAGAATTCTGACTGATGTATGAGTAAGCAGAATAATCAAAAACTGCTATGGCTAGAGGGTCTTTGTTCACATTTAATTCAATGGAGAGAAAATTTTTCTTGTGGCCATTTATTCTTGAAAGTTTCTCTTTCTCCAGGTTTCTTTTTTATACCCTTTATGCCCTCCTGTCCCCTCCTTTTCTCTTTCAGAACGTAAGATCCTGAAACATCCATCTCTGCCAGTAACAATAATAATAATAGCTATAATAATACAACAAGAAGCCATTCTAAAGTGAAAAGATGCTGAAGGAATTGAAAGGATTGAGCAGGGATGAGACAGGCCACGTGACTGTGGAAGTAGGGCCTTGGTAGCATGAGCTGTCACTTTGAATTGAGGGCAGCTCATCTCACACTCACTCCTACTGATCTTTAGGAAGCTGGCCTCTCCTGAAACTGCTTCAGTGCACAAGAGAAACACCTTAGAGGGGGAGAAACAACACACCAGAAACACCAAGAGTTACCTGGGGGAATATGAGTGGTGAGTCCAGACAGGAGAAGGAAGCAGCAACTCAATTACATTACCTCAGCTATAGATGAAGAAGGCTGAGAGGAGAAGCAAGAATTCTTCAGGATATTAGAACACCCACCTGACTCCACTGAAGCCACATAAATTAACCAGTCATAACTCTTAGTGGAAACAAAGCAGATCACCCACTTGCAGCCAGCCTCTTAAGGGGACCAGGTACCCTACACATGCTCTGCTACTCAATGCCTGTCAGGTAATGTTTCAAAGGGAAGGAACAGGTGCTGTCAAATCCTTGACATCTGCTAACAGTAGGAAATTATTCCAGAGTATATATATATTCCTTTCCCTCCACAGCACAGAAGCAGAAATTATGAGATGTAATCTAACCAAGATCACAGTTCCACATCTGGATTCACAACATTTCTCTTAAGCTTTACTGAAGCCTGGTTTTGTCGGGATTTCTACAACCATGCTGTGGAATCTCACTGGAGATGCGGGTTTAACATTTACACACTTCTGAATATTTACAGACATTTTCTGTCACTCAGTTCAAATTATTCTTCCTCTTTCTCCACTTCTTCATGTGACTTCTTGTTAGGTCCCCTTAAACAAGCTGTGCCAAATTCTCTCTGTACTAGCTTAGACAGGCTTGTAAAGAACAACAAATGCCTAGGCTCCTATTGCTGCCATTTAGTAGAACTGAATGCATGTATGCACGTCTCTCTCCAGCTCCAGTTCTTGTATATGGTATTCACAGAAAATCAGAAGTTGCTTGATGCTGTTTGTCATTTCCCTCCACATACATAAGCCTTCTGTATGCTATTCATCCATTAGCCTGACCTACTCTTCAATTCTGTAATCTCATCCCTTTCTTTGCCCCCACAAGCTGTTAGTATTTTAGTTGAGTTATCCCTGTGGTTTAGTTCCTAGTTACAATGATCACAACAGCTCTGAGATGACTGTACAACACATTTTAATACTCCTACCATGTGAACAACAACAAAACAGTCTTTGTTTCTTATAGACAGGAGAACAATATTCCAAGACCACTTATCAGAACAACAAGGCTGAAAAGACAAGAACAAGGCAGAAGAAAACACATGGCATGCAGAAGAACCCAGAGCAAGTTCAGTAAAACAGGACTTGTGATTCTGCTTCTAGATCCTTTTTCAAAATTCTATTTAACCCTTCTTCAGGCCACCCACACAGCATCCCAGCCAAGATTCTGCATATTTAGGTGAAGAGTAAATATCACTGTATACATTCTTTCTTGTCATACAGTGCCTATCTGTATCTTTAACTGTATCTTCATCTTTAGACAGGGCCTATATGTCTATTTTCCAGTTCCTTACTTTCAGACACAGCAAAGCAAAGGTGGACAGATTTGATGGAACACTCAATACCACTTGCTGAAGCACACTAGAATATGAACTGAAATGAGGAGAATGGAGGGTCGTGTATATGAAGAAGAAAGAATGGAAAAATGAAGTATCTCAAAATACAAAGATAGAGAGAAAAGCAAACAGGTGAAAATTGATAGGAAGAATGACTGAAGTACAAGATGAAATGGAGATTAAGAAGGTGAAGAGGGAATGAAGAAATGATCTCTAAGAGCTGCTTTGGCAAGCTGATGCTCACCAAAATTCTATCAAATCCTGACAGGATTCCTTGTTTTGCACAGTGAAACAACAAGCTTTGTCTGACCTACAGATCTACATCTCCCATTACTATCTTCTTCAGAGCAGCTTCTGACTCAACTCTTGTTCATATACAACCACATTAGCTGCAGAATGCAGTTTTTCTGTCAAGCAGGAGAAAAAGAAAAGGCATTTAGAGAAAGCAGGAATAAGAAGGGCAGAAATGAAAATACAAAACTAATAGGGCAAGATACAAGAGGGCACATCACACAAGAAGAAAAAGCTCCAAGATTGCTAAAAGCAAATCAAATGAGACCCAGAAGTGTATATTTTGGAACTCAGACACAGGCATCTCCTCACCTGATTGGCTGGTGCTAACGTTGATGGTGGCATAGTGGGGTGCTTCCGAACTCAACTCAGTCACCAAGTTGACAGCCTGGATCTCAAAGGTGTAATGTACACGGGCCAAGAGGTTAGAGACTTGCACACGACTTTCTGTGAGGCCCACCTGACGCGGTTCAAACTGCACAGTGTCCCCACAGCGCACACATGGGCCTGAGGACCCTGCTGGGCATACTTTGCAGATGACATTGAAGAAAATATCCTTGCGGCCACCCAGGTCCTTGGGGAGGCGCCAAGTCAGAAGCACGTTGGAGCCAACAACTTCATAGCTAAGGTCACGGGGAGCAGAGGGGATGCCTAGAAGACAGAATGAAAGATCCAAATGTCATGAAAGAATGGTAGAGAGGTGGGGGAGGGGAGTAGACAAAGCAGAGGGAGAAGAACAGAACGCGTTGCTTTTTCTTCTCATTCTTACTTTTCTTTAGCTGTCCCACCGAACCAGGCTAATGCAATGGGTTAACACAGAGGTGAGGGAAAGTAACACAAAAAACTCCGGGCTGAGATAAGGAGTTTCAACAAGAAAAATGAGATCATACAACACACAGTTTCCTTTGCCTATTTGCAGGAAAGCTCAGCACAACGCAGGAAGCAGCAGTAGAAGCCAGAGAGCAAACCCACTCCCACCCGTCCTGCCATCACCCCTGTGGAAAGGGACACCCCTAGACCCAGAACCTGAAAGCAGCTTCTGGCACAGGAAGCCTCTCATGGGACAATCTGAACTTCAAGCCCCAGGATACTTTGCTCCAGCCAGCACTTTCATTTGACACTGACATGTCAGCAGGATGGTTTTGAGTATCAGCAGCAGATTTCAACTCAACCCCTGGCAGTTAAGAAAAACACATTCATTGTCTCATCAAAGATGTACTTACATAAGAGCAACTGTGCTATCACAGTGCAGAGAAACAAAATGAACAAGAAGGATCTTTGTTTCAAGGGTGGGTGTTTTACTTTTCTCTAAAAGAACCATTCCAAAAAGAGTAATTCCAAACTTTTGAAATCCTAAATCTTGCATAAACTTAATAAAGACTTGTCCAAGACCTCTAATGCCCTTCTTTGGCACCTACTATTCTGAACTTTCTGACTTCAGTTAGTCTGTTCCATCTATTGCAGGAACTGAATCCCATTTTACCTATGATTACTCCTGCTGCCAGCTATATTCCTGAATGGCACCAGGAGTAAACTCAGCTGAAAAAACATCCCATCCTGTGCATCCAACACTTCTCCCCTGCTTTCACAGACTGTGAAGAGGAGGAAAATGCAGAGGACAAGAAGACAGTATGAGCACGGGACAAGACACTAGAAATGCTAGAAAGTGAAAAGCTCAGACAGGTAGAAATAAGCAGCAGCTTTGCACTGCTATACCTGGGCATAGACACAAAACAAGAATGGAAGGGCAGGAACAGAGAGGATGAACTCAGTAAAAAGGAGGGGTAAAGGAAGAGGCTTTACAGAGTATTCCCTTCCAAAGGCTGTAATGAAATCCAAGAATCCTCATTTTCACCATTATAGTCAAGAAATACTGATGAAAACTATGAGCAAAGCCTTTTCTCTGTCTTAGGCTGGTCAATACAAAGGATGGCACTCTCTGTTACTGTAAGGGGATGAGGTCTTTGTAGGGGATCTCTCCAGCTGCAATCTAACTCACTGCTGTAGCATTTGAGTATTTCCAATAGCTGTCACATTTCCAGCATTGCTGAAAAAATAAATTAGGCTGGAAAACTGCACACAGGAGAGTGTTTTTAAAGTGCAGTACTGACAAAATGAAGCATTGGTACATCAGGAAATGTCAATTAAATTTTCTTTTGTGATCTTAACCTGGCCACTCAGCATTTATTTTGTGGTACAGTATTTAACTGCATGATCACACACACCAGTTTTCCCCAAGGATTCTTACAACAGCCAATGGAAAAGATAGACAACTGCTCACGAAATATAATCCCTGAGAAGTAAAGATAGCTTGATGATGCCAAAGATGGATTCTCTGCAGCAGAGAAAGCAAAGGATTGCAGAAAAAAGCCCACAATCATACTTCCTAATTTCTGAGTGTTTAACTTCAGAGCCAAAAAGTGTTCACAAGATGCTTTAGGAAGGTAAATTTTCTTCCCTGTCACTTCCACAAAGTTCAAGGGTGAGGTTTGATACATTATTTAAACTGTATTTTTGAGTGCTAATCACTAACCTTATTTAATTTCCTGCATGCAATTATTCTTTCTTCATCTGCTAATATTCATAATTGATGACTGAAAAGTCACAGCTGATGAAAACCACAGGCAATGACAAAATTAATTTCTTCCCATAAATAAAATTTGCAGTTGTACCTTAAGCACACTTGCAATAGACATAAGATTGCATGAATCATTTCAGATGTGACATTTTCCATTTTTGAGCATCTACTATTGCAAGATCCCAGTATTCTCAGAACACAGTTTCACTGCTGCATCAACTCTGTAAAAAGCAAGTGGGCATAACTCTGCCTTCTCATCTATATTCAGTGTGTGGATGCACCTTGTAATCAACTGGAGGAGCCAAGGAAAGGTTTGAGTTATTTCAAAGGTCATGAGAAGAGGTGACCCCTGCAAGACCCCTGAATTCTTCTATATGGACTGTCCTTACTTTCAGACATCTCATCCAAAAACTTACCAGTGCAGGGAGCATCAGAACTGTCTGAAGCAGACCGATAGTAGTGGTTCTGACACATACATTCACTGGAACCTGGCAGTGGAGCGTGGCTGTGGGCAGGGCACACATGGCAGGGGTCATCTCCCACAGATACTTTAAAGAAACCAAGAGGACAGGCTAAGAGGAAGAAAATGAGAGGCAAAAGTAGGAAACTCATTAATTTGGATTCCAGAAACAATGCAATCTTACTTACATTTAACTCATGCTGCTGCTATAGGAATTCATTACTTAAGAGTAGCTACTACTGGTTTTGTTGCGTGATGAGCCATGTATTGTTTAAGTTGCAATTTTAAAACAGTTTCATTTGTATAGAATTTGTGTAGAATAAAATAAAGAACCAGTCCAGAGACAGCTTTGGCCATCTGAAACTACTCTCTTCTCGTTACTTAATCAAAAACTTTTAGCACTGGAGAAACCAAAGAACTTAGATAATCTGTCTGGAAATAACCCTAGCAACTTACAGCTATTATCCAGGTCCCTTTCCCACCTGAAGCACCTACAAAAATGGGTATTTTGTGCTGCCTTCAACCATTTCATTGCTTAAAGTAACACAGGGCTTGGAACACAAGCCTTATGAGGAGAGGCTGAGGGAGCTGGGGCTGTTTAGCCTGGAGAAGAGGAGGCTCAGGGGAGACCTTATGGCTCTTTACAACTACTTGAAGGGAGGTTGCAGACAGGTGGGAGTTGGTCTCTTCTCCCAGGCAACCAGCACCAGAACAAGAGGACACAGTCTCAAGCTGCACCAGGAGAGGTTTAGGCTGGATGTTAGGAAGAACTTCACAGAAAGAGTGATTGCCCATTGGAATGTGCTGCCCAGGGAGGTGGTGGAGTCACCATCACTGGAGATGTTTAGAGACTGGATGGGGTGCTTGGTGCCATGGTTTAGTGGATTAGATTGTGTTGGATGATAGGTTGGACACGATGATCTCAAAGGTCTCTTCCAACCTGGTTAATTCTATTCTGTTCACTACCATGACTCATTTCGTATCAAAATTGGAAGGTGGCACTCAGCTTGGCAGTCCTATTGTTTTCCCAGTAATAGAGAAAAGCCTCTTAATTTAGTCAGATACAATCTGTGAAAGCACAGGAATACAGGGGTATGCAAAAAGCTGAAACAAGGATGGAAATCTATCCTACAGGGAAAGAAGATGAAAAAATTATAACTTAAGGATATGAGAGTGCAACACATTCCAGGTGTGGCAAACACTGCTAGGCTGAATTATCTAACAGAAGGTTCTTGGGTTGTACACACAAGTGCTAGGATGAAGCTTTTAAAATTTTAATGTAAGCTTTCTGTAAGTTTTCTAAAGCTGGTTTTATATGTAAATAGCTACAGCTCTTTCAGATTTTACAGACTAACAAGCTCAGATGAATGTTCATTTGTGGACCAACACTTAGGTAGTTAACTTCACAATGAAGTGCATTTCCAGGGAATGGGAAACTTTCAGATGGACCCCAGAGGACTGTTTGACAGCCAGCAGGTTGAGGAGGTGATTCACCCCCTCTACTCCACTCTGAGACCCCACCTGGAGTGCTGTGTCCAGTTCTGGGGCCCCTTTTACAGGAAGGATCTGGAGGTGCTGGAACATGTGCAGAGAAGGGCCACAAGGATGATTAGACAGCTGGAGCACCTCTCCTGTGAGTACAGACTGAGGGAGTTGGGGCTATTCAGTCTGGAGAAGAGAAGGCTCCAAGGAGACCTAATTGTGGCCTTCCAGTATCTTAAGGGGGCCTACAGGAAAGCTTTTGAGGGACTTTTAGGGTGTCAGGTAGTGACAGGACTAGGAGCAAAACTAGAAGTGAGTAGAACCAGGCTGGATGTTAAGAAAAAGTTCTTCACCATGAGAGTGGTGAGACACTGGAACAGGTTGCCCAGGGAGGTGGTGGAAGCCTCATCCCTGGAGTTTTTTAGGGCCAGGCTGGATGTGGCTCTGGACAACCTGATCTAGTGTGAGGGGTCCCTGCCCATGGCAGGAACTAGATGAACCTTGAGGCCCCTTCCAACAATTCTATGATACACTCAAGTGAAGAGCTGTCCTAGGGATTACCATAAGTAAAACATTTTAAAGGTTTGTGGAGAGAATAAGTTATATAAAAAAAGAAAAATGTATAAGAGAAGAATATTGTACACAGGTGTTAATATGAAATTGGCATATCTAATGGATGTTCCAAAAGGAAGATCACACCAGAAGCTGTAGAATTGACTAGCTCATCTGCTTATTACTTACTGTATTTACATATTTTCACCTTTGATAGCAATTATTTGGAAATGTTTCTAAATCCATATAGATGCTGAGTGGCTATTGATGCATCTTTCTTATCATAGGACTTCAGAAAAACAGAATAGCTTGCTTATCTCATCTTCCTCTCATGTTCAGTTGCCTTTGTTTTGGGTTTTCAAAGTCCATGGTAGAATTTTGAGGTGTATTGAGGGACTAAAGGCATGCAAACCTTAAGAAAGCTGAAAAAGTTACAGCCACAGTCCAGGCATAACATCCAATAACATAACTAGGTGTAAAGTCAGTAGAACTCCACAGATATTACTTCATCCTATCTGTCAGGAGTCGTCTTCGCTGCAGAGTAACCTCCATGTGTAATCTAAGGGTGGCAAGTCCTGAAACAGGTCAGACCATGAAAGGGACTTCAGTAACTCTGAATGATAGCCAGTATACAGATCACCAGTTCTCAGCACTCAGAAAATGACAACATTTAGTGTGTGATACGTTGCCATATGGAAAAGAAGGTGGAAGAAGAGATTCTAATTTTGTATATGATGGATGACAGCAAGAGCAAACTGCCATTGCCTTCAGGCCTTTATTCAAGAGACAAATGAAATGATTCTCACATGGAAAGATCTGCTCCTATGGACAATAGAGAAAGATTTTGCCCTCTTTGTGAATTATATGCATTCCATACATCCCATCCAGGGATATACAACAGCCACAGATGGAGAATATAATTTTCACATTTCTTGGCAAATGCTGCTGCACTGAAACTAGGAGGATTATGAATGGGAAGTTCTCATCCAACGCACTGCATAGTCATTCAACCAAAATTTACCACTTTCAAGGACTTTTTTTATTTCAGATTTGAGAAGGCTGAACTGAATACAGATGTCTTTATTTTCTTACAAGTAATTTGTCTCATTCACTTTTTCTTGCATCAAATCCCTCCTTGCATCTCAAGCTTTTGTCAAGGCTTAGAACTAATGGTTCATTCTACTTGTCAAGGTAGACACCAATGAACAGCTCGTTTTCTTCCTGTTTGGTACTGGGAGCCTGGGACAATGACCTTGCTTGATGCTAGTTGCAATAGTGAAAATGAACAGGTAATGACAAAGCCTGCAGGCTGTGATGCTAAAAGGAGGACTGTGGAGGACACAGACTTTACCTTTAGAGTGCAAAACCACATTTGCCCTACAAGGGTAGTGCTAAGAGTACTCAGGTAAATTAACCTCTAGCCCCACTGCAAATCATATGGAAAGCTAGACAAAACTGACTTGAAACATTTGTCTGGTATTTAGTAAATAATATTCCTTTAAACATAAACAAGGTTGTGTTAAAAATAAACAAACCTTTTTCCACAGTGCTTTCAAGTCTACCAGCAACTTGCTGTTGAGACTGGGGATGCAAGGATGAGGTCTGCAGGGATGGCACATCGTTGATGATTTAGACAAAGGGATTAAAGCAAAAGTGCAGTGCTGTAGGGTTTATGCAAAGGAATGAGCCTGCCAGTAGCACTGCCATCTCATTAAAAAAAGGTCAGTTTACAAAGGCAGAGCAAATCTACTGCTTAGAAGGCCATGCAAGGCTTCATTAATGCTGTGGTTTCTTGCCATCTCTTACTTGTTCCAGTAGAATCTACTCTTGAATGTTAGCTCCAAATTGTAAAAAAAAATCAGTGAAGAATTGCCATCATGAAAACTGATGACTTTGAAGTAAATTATAAGTTTAAGAAGAATGCTTCCACCAACTAAAGCAGCAGGGTTCAGAGAAAAACTCCCAATACAAGCAGAGTAGACAACAAACCAAACCACAACAAAACCCCTATGTACATTTAAGAATGAACTTTGTGAACCAGTTGCCACTGACAGCAAAATATCAGACTTAACATAGACCTATCCCCCTTCTCAATGTCTCCAGGTTCAACACTTCCTTGTCCTGTATTTAACATAAGCAGGATGTAAAGCAGCCACATAGGTTCATTTAGAAGCACTCCACTAGAGATGAGTAAACAGGACAAAAAATTCCTCTGCAGTTGTTTCACCGCCAAACAAAATGTCAGTAGTATTCCTCTGTCCTCACAATGCTCCCTCCCTTTTGGGAATAGAGGTCAAATTCTTTCCATTCTGGCTATTGTGCTCCTCTCCTCTGTAACCAAAAGAAACAGATGAAAGAGAGGTACCACCAGTGAGTGAGTCTCTATTAAGATGTATCATTTTTACAAGACTATTCAAGTTAAAAAGAAACACCAACTGTGAAGGCTTATTAGTTTGCTATGAAAAAATCCAACCCTGAAATTTCAGCAAATCACAGAGAAAAGGGAGATAAGAAGAAAAGGGAGATAAGAAGGATCCCTGTTTAAAAAACAAAAAAGAGTAGACTAGTACATAGTGAATGCCATTTGTGCAGAGAATATCCAAATGCCATCCTCAGATCATGAGCAACTCTAGCATGTGACATTCAGTCCATATCCAAGCAGATAGGCAGCTAAATTTGTGGACTCAGTCAGTGGAAGCCAATGAGCAATCTGGCTCACTCTAAAGACTCAGGGAGCACAAACATTTTAGAGGTCCTTGGTATCCATTCTCTCTGTCATCCAGATTGCATTCCAGTAGGTGCCAGCTCTTCTTCTGTTCCTGGAAGGAAGACAGAGGCACTTTCCAAGCATGCAGAAACGTGACTAGGAAAGCCAAAGCCTACCTGGAATCACATCTGACAAGGGATGTCCAAAGCAAGAAGGGCTTCTCCAAGTACAGAAGTTAATAAGGAAGAGCAGAGAAAATGTGGGCCCACTGCTGGGTGCTGCAGGAGATCTGATACAGGACATAGAAAGGGCTGAGGCATTAAATGTGTTCTTCACATCAGTCTTTACTAGCAAGACTGGCCTTTAGAAACTCCAGCTCCCTGAGACTGTGGAAAAGTATGGGGCAAGAAAGATCTTCCCGAGAGAAGATCAGATGAGAGAATATTTAGGCAAACTGGACCTACACAATTCCACAGGCCCTGACAGGATGCACCCATGAGAAAGATGGTTAATGTCATCCTGAGGTCACTCTCGAAAAATCTTTGAATGATGATGGGGACTGAGAGGTGCCTGAAGGCTAGAGAAAAGCAAATGTCAGCCCAGTCGTCCAGAAGGGCAAGGAGGACCAAGAAAGGGCAGGCAGATCAGACTCACCTGGATCCCTGGGAGGATGAGGGAACATTTCATTCTAGAAACCTCTTCCAGGTACACCAAAAAAAATTACTGACTATGTAGATGTATAATTTCACAGTGGTATTTTCAGGAGACCTGGCACATACAGAGAAAGGCTCAAGCTTTGAAACTCTCATTCTGTTTCTGGGTATTTCCACTTCCAACAGAAAAGGAGAAAATTAAATCATACAGCAGGCTCCAAGCAAATCTCATCTGCAGTGATTAAATGTGATTCATACCTCCCCCAACTTCCTAATGAAAAAATTGTTACCAAAAAAAAAGGAAAGGAAAAAAAGACTCTGACCTAAAATTCATAATCACTTTACACTTACAGTTCTGCCCAGTATGTCTGGGTTCACTATAGTGGACACTGACCTCCATGTAGCTGCAGTATGGCCTCCATGGGTAGGGACTGCAGCTATAACACACCTTCTGCTTCCATCTGAACCCTGACCTCTGCCACTGCATCCAGTCAGGGAGCTGCCTACATTCATGAGCACCTTAACCACTTCCCAAAACTGCCTAAGTTATGATAGCTCATTATACTCAGGACTTTAGCCCACAAATGGCAACAATAATTGTTCCCATGTCACGGAGCTTTTCCTGGCATTGCCCTAGTCTAGGGACTGTATAAATAGCATACCAAAGGTCAAGTGAAAAAAAAAAAATCCCCCTGCAATCTAAATAGGCAAAAGCCATTTCCTTTTATTGCAGCAGTTATAATGATCCCAAGACTGTCTTTCCACAAGCAGGCAGAATCCACCTCCCATTTGTTTCTGAAGGATCCCTTTTTTCACATGAGATTTTTTGATTTTCACATACTTTGCATTTCCCTCCTACAGCAAATGATGTCGTCACTGTCACTTGCTGTGGACGAGTTTATTGTTCCCCAGGCACCAACACTTTCCAAGAAAACACTGATTTCTCCCTCATGGTTTCACAACATCCAATGCAAGGACAGAGTTGCAGAGCTAGCACCTCAGGGGGCAAACAAGCTGCTACTTCCCATTAAGTCAAGGTTATTATGAAAGGAGAAGGCAGAGTTCAGAGTGCACACGTGCTTCTCTCTCAGCTTGTCTCAGTCATTCTCCATCCTTGGCAGTGTCAGAATGTCACAACAGTTCAGCTAGGCACAGCATGTCTCAGAGCCACTAACCCACTTTTTCTCAGCTCCCCACTACAACATTTGCCCTTGTGTTTTCCATGTTGGACTGACTGCTCCCTGGAGACAAGTTCCACCTACGAGACTAGAGGAATAGTTTCTGACAAACATCAACAGCAGCAGAGAAAAATACTGCATAATGGAATAGGAGGGGAAGGAGGGTGAATAAAATGAAAATGGGGATGGTACAGACCAAGAACCAAATAAGTTAGCAGACAAATAGGCACCGAAACACTCACTTGGATAGTAAGGGCAGAGAGGAAATACTCTGAGGGCAACCCAAAATACAGCAAGGGGGGAAAAGACCAAAAGAGGCACTTAGAAACTTCGACAGAGCTTTATGTACCACCCAGGAGTGATTTTAGGGAATGTGATACAGGTAACACTGACTTTTTGTACTTGGATACGATTTGGAACTGAGTTGGGACATAGGAAGACATTCAGAAGAGCATAAAATTACTCTCTTCTTGACTAAGTGTTGCATGAAGGGGAAGGTAAATTTACTAAGAGATGAACCCCCTTGCTTTCTAGCCAGTCCTCAGAGATGAGAGGGGCTAGCGGGGGCTGGACTTATCTCTTAATAGGGATGCCAGTTAGAGTGGCTTGCTCTAGGTCCAACAGCAGACACGCTAACAGCCCAGTTTTGCTGCAGGTCTGATTGCATTTCAGCAGTCAGATGCACAAACAACATGGTTTATTTACAATTGCAACATGGATACAGATTGTGTCTGATTGCTGGTGATAGGAACTGAGCTGCAGCAGTGGCCCTACAGCTCTAAGAAAACACAACTGCAGTTCCTGGTGGTGTTACCCTGGACAAACACACACTTGGCAATGCCAAGGTCACAGCTTTCAGGATGAGCAAGACAGAAGGGTGCCTGCAATTCTCAAAGCTTAGGCAATTAAAAAACACTTGCCAATTTCAATTGCTTTGTAAGTCTCTTGCTCTATGAGGGGTATTTTAATAGTTACTTGGCATGACCTCAATCACTTCACAAAATAGGAATTTTTAGGTAACATATTGACAACATTAACTGTCCATTTCATTTGCACTTGGTAGTAGCCAGAGTATTTGTATTCTCAATGTCCTACTTGACCTCGTACTAGAATAAACTATATTTCAACTTTAAATCTGTGTCTTCAACCAACAAAGTGGCAGCCTAAGGGGGGGGGAAGGGTCTCACCTTGGCAGGCTTGGTCATTATCAACAGGCTGGTAGCCAGCCTTGCAGGTGCATTGTCCAATGGCCACTATCCATTCCCCTTCTCCATTGCAGTGCAACCGGACACCTGAAGACCCAGTCATGCTCTTCTCTTCAGCATTTGGTACACACGTCCCTGGTGACTCCACCAGCGAAGTCTTCTCCCCTCCAGCAAAAGTTTCAGGGAAGGATGCAAATCCTTTCACCACAGCTGGGCACTTGTAGAAAAAGACCTGGACTGCCACCAGGGACATGCAGGCTCCTGAGTCCTGGAAAGCCAGGTAGAAGCCATGCTTGGTGAGTGGCCCGAAGCTACGTACTTTAACATTCATCTTTAACACCTTCCCAGTGCTGTCCACCTGGGAAAAGCTTTCATCAGCTGCAATAGTATCTACTTTGGTCCAGGGGCCCTCACGCCACTCTGGTAGATCCTGAGTAGCTGTATCAGCCTCTGACTGGTGGTAGTACAGTGTGAAAGTCTCTTTGCAAGAAGAGGCCACAGTGTGCATGCTGGCACAGTCTCTCACTGAGAAGCGCAGGCGGACGTGGACTCGGTGGGCACCGCGCCGCTCTATGAAGTGGGTTCGCAGCCAGTTGTTCTGACCCGGTTCAGCCACATTACAGACTTGAAAGGTTCGGATCAGGCGCTTCTTGTCATCCCAGACGCTTATCTCATCCCACTACAAGGGACACAGGGGAAAGGAAAGGAAGAAAAAACGTTTTTAAAAAAAAAAAAAAAAAACCACAAACAACAGGACAGGCCTTCCTCTTTCCCTCTTGTTGCTATGACAAGACCTCAATCTGTTGATGATGTGCGCAGCATTCTAGATAGGACAAACCGTGGCCATGTGAAAAGGACCTGTTAAGGCTTGCAAGTAAGAACTGTTGTGATAGAAAACATAACCCATGCAAACCTGTCATATGGCCTTGAGGATCCTAAAACCAGAGAGTCATGCTTTCTTCCCTCCTATTTCCCATCTCTTATCTCCAGAGACAAGAAAACACAACACAAATGAGACAGAGAAATAAGACACTGCTCTTTGGAGAAAACATTAAAGCAGGAATCCCTTCTACTTATTTTTACCACAGTTCAAGCTCAATCAACTCAGCACAGCTACTATGAGGGCAGGCCCAGGATCTCTTTTGTGTGAGGAAGAAGGTGCAAGGCAGAGAGATCGGGAGAAGTGGAAGTAGGTGACTGCATGAAGCTGTAAAATAATCTTCATCCTATCCTCTCAGATAACTTTACAGAATAGGTGAGAGACCCTGAGTATAAGAGATGTGTGTAATGAGATAGAAAAGAAAGAACCTGTGCCCAGTCAGGCACACTGATAAGTTATTCCATAGGCAGTTAGGAGAACTCTGTTGATAGGTAGCCCTTTTCTTTACAGGACAATTTAACTTCCCAGACATCACCTGGGAATGCCATACTGCTGTGATTAGCGAGTCAGACATTCCTGAAGTTTGGGGAAGAAACTTCTTGTTGCAAGTACTCAGTGAGCCATCTGGGAAAGACATCCTCCTAGATGTGCTATTTGTGAATAGAGGACAATTTGTGGGAGATGTGATGTTAAGCAACTCTTCTGGCCACAGTGATCATGAAATGGTTGAGTTTAAAGTTTTCGGTGTCAGGAGAAAAAAGGGCAGCATTGTTTCTACCCCGAATTTCAAAAGAGGAAACTTTAAGCTATTCAGGGAGTTACACAGCAGTGTCCCCTGGGAATCTGTGTTCACATTGTTCATAGGTACAAAATCCATACAATCAGTCTCATTACTTCCAGTTTCCCTTTCTTCATCTAATGCATGCATGCCTTTTCAGTAGAGGTGCACTCAAGAAGAGGAAAGGGAAATGCTTACCCCATCAGAAGGGTGGGTGGTCCAACCAATCTCTGAGGTCTCTCCAGTTGTATCCAGAAGTATTTCTGTTTATATATATTATTATTTTTTTTAAAGGGAGAAAAAAAAGATTTTGTGCTTTTCCAAGTCAGGCTAAAACCTTATCTATTTCTAACAAAATTATTAGGATCTCTATCTGACAAAAAAAACAATATTTGTATCTTAAAACATTTCTTGTAGTGGGTTTCCACACACCCAGAATAGACATTAATGTTCTGAGATTAAATATCACAGGCCACATTCACACTAGTAAATGAAGCAGGACCAAAATAAGGGTAGAAGCACTGGGCACATAATCAAGCTAACTCACAGTCACCAAGTTGCTTGGCAATACTCTGGCAAAGTGTAAGCACACTGACAGCATGAAGCAGAGCTGTGGTAATGAACAGTATAGATAAGGCCACTCTCTTTTTAGAAAAGAAAAGGCTGGACAGAGACATGGTTACATGCATGCACACCAGGACCACGACTGTCCATTACATTTCCAGGTATAAATGTGGATGCAAAGGCCAAGACACTTTTGTTTCCATCTCTAGAACCAAACTTCTGTGGGGGTTTAGGATGATGAACCAGTTGATCCAGTAATGAATCCACTTTGTTCTGGAGCTGGGACAACAAGTTCCAGTTTTATTAGAAAAGTAGTATTATGTAGACTTTTGCACTGTACTGCTCAGGGTACATGCAGCACTTGGCAAACCCAGTTTATTGCCACAACTAGTCTTGCAGATCCATTGTTATTGAATCTACCACTGGAGACAGCTACTAGATTTGACTGCTCTTGGAGATGTTAATCTCTCTTCAGATACAAAGAAATACAGAACTGATTGTGACAGCACAAGCTACACACATAGTATTCTCCTGAAGTAAATGTCAAGGTCTGAGACCACCCTGGAAGCTACTGATGTGCAAGCATGTGAGCTTTTCTGTTGCATTTAGAGTGAGGACATACAAGAGAAAAAGGCTCAATTAAATAGGTATTTACATCTGTTGATACACACTCTATGAATCACATGCTTTTTCTAAAATCCTGGCATGTCACTCTTTTTTACTTGCTTATTTTAACTAAAAAAAAAAACAAACAAACAAACAAACCAACAACAAAACACACGACAAAAAAAGAATGCCACAAAACAAACAGAAAAAACCCAAACTAAAAGGCATCACTCTGGTTATCTACAAACACGATTAATGACTCCTCTTGCCAAGGTTTACAATCATTCTATGTTTTATTCAGGAGAGATCTCAGGAGTTTCTATTTCTATATGATGGATTGCTTACTCCACTCTTCCCGTCAGTGCTCCTGGGGATTCACTCCACATAAATGAGCAGAAAGGAAAGACTGGACTTATTCCAAAGCAGACAAACAAGCAAGTTTATGCAGACCTCAGGCTTCATCAGTATCTCCAAACTTATATTCCTTACATTCCTACAGCAGATCATACATTTCTTAGATCTTCCTGAGGACCTGAAGCAGTTTCCTGCTTCAAAAAGCACTGCAAAATATCTGGGCTGGCTTGCCATAATTGGCAAGACCTACTGGTTACAGGTAATGCACAACCTCACTAAAATTACCTAACATCTCAGGAAATGCTGAGCATTTTGGTGTACTAAAGGAGAGCTCAGCTCAGATGGCTCTTCTGAGTGGCAAAACATCTGTGAAAGGCCTGCACCTCCTGGAGGCACAGCCTTCCCCTAGGCTGTCCTGGCAGCAGAGGCACTTGGCATGTCCCCGTGACTATTACTGTCTCAGCTGCACAGCCCAGCACAGGGGATGCATTCAGTCATACCAATACTTTGCCACTGGGGTCCCAAACATGGTTTTGATCTACAAGGTAATTTTTCAACAAAGAAAGAACTTTCATTCTAATCAAGACAGGATCTCCTATTTGCCAAAGTATAATGATGATGGTTCTCCTACATTTTGGTTTGCTAAACTAAAGTAAATAAACTTAAAACACAAACAAAGCAACCCAAACCCCCAAACCAACCACAACATTCATTTCATTCTGCTATAAAAGATGATTCACTATATCCTTTGTAAAACAAAATTCAGAATTAACTACACTGTCATTTTGGTGTCCTCTGTTCTTGCAGGCCTGAAAAGGTGAAAACAATTCCCAGGGATTTAAGCTGCTACCAGCCTCCACTTAGGTACCAAACTAATCTCTTGGGCTGCACTATACTAAAATGTCAACATCAAGGACCAACTGGGCACAGGCTGGAAGTTGCTATTATAGATCAGGCTGTTCAGAATAGGTATGTTAATGATCTTCAGATTTTGGTTAGCCTATACTAATGCTTTAATGCTTGTGTTACAGGGAAAATGCTCCCCAGCTGCAAGATGACAATTCACCCAAGGATGACCGATGCTTGGACAAACTTCCTGAAAGCAAAGATGGCCTAACTGCTTTCTGGTTTGCAGAACACTTGTCCTCAGGGTCTCTTATGAGTGGAGTGTTGCAAGAGAGAATTATACAACTCAAGGCTAGGTAAACTATGGCCACTAAGAAGGCTGTTGATCCTGACAAGAGAGCTAAAAACTCCACACATTACCTGCGGGATGAAAAGCTGGTGCTAAGAGTGATCAGACCATAGAATCACAGAATGAAACATGCTGAAAAGGATGTAGAGAGGTTATCTTGCTCAACACTCAAGTCCAGGCTAAACTACAGTAAATTGCACAAGGCTTTGTCCAGCTGAATTCTGAATATATCCAAATGTACACTGATAGATGAGACAAAGGGCATTAGGGTAAAAGATCACATGCAGGGAGTTTGTTTTGTGATGCAGCTGAACACCCCAAGCAGATCTCTGGCTTAACAGACTTTTTGAAAAGAACTGAAATGTTACCAGGTTTGTTCTGTCTTGTATGGTCATGCCTTGAACATGAACAAAGAGGAATATTGCAAATGCTCTCTAGGAGGGCTGTAAGGCAAAAAAAAAAAGGCAAAAAAAAAAAGCATTCTCTGGGCTAGTGCAAAAATATGGTTGGGGTTGCCACCTCACATAAGCAAGGCTGCTGCAGCTCCATGTCCCCAGGTCCAACCAATAGTGAGGCTGTGTAACTGTTCCCAACTGGCACACACACAAACCCATTTAGGCCCTGCACATATACAAGTGGCCAGTCATGAAGATCAACACAGACAGAAACACTCACCAGTCATGCAAACAGAAACAGCACCACCAATGGCCTCATCCTGCTTCCCTCTCTGGCTGGTTAGGATGAAGGTCTGTTAGTGGGAAATATATATGCATTTATATACAATATGGATCCCTGCAATAACTGTTCTTAAGCATTCAGTCTCCAGTAGCTGACCTCTGTCTCCCCATTTGCTGGCACCTGCACATGTAAGCACCTGAGACTTGCAGCCCCACTCCTGTTCCTAGTGTTCAGACTGATCATCACTCACTGATACCTCCCTTCACACATGCAGAGCCACACTGGGGATCCTCTCCTGACTGGTTTTAGGCATGCAATCTGAAGTGCAAGTGCCAGCAGCCTAGGAGAGTAAGAATCCAGTACCTGGCCCTGGATTCTTGCTTTGCTAGGCTACTGGCACTTGGAAATGTGAGCATCCACGGCCCACAGTCAGTTGCTATAGTGCTGCCCTGCTCCACAGAACCTCTCTTACACATACAAACACATGCACAGGCACACACAGGATGGATGCCTTTAGTAACTGGGATTTGATACCCAGCCTACCCAGGAGCTGGCTCTCAGACTGTCTTGTCTTCAGTTGCACAGAGATACACAGAAAATGTAGAATCTCACCAAGTACTGACCTGGGCTTCCCAGCTCCCTCAGAAGACAGCTCTTCCATCTGTCTCACTCACAGACACACACACACACAAGTGTCTCAAAGGGGTCCTGTGACCAGTGATTCAACTGCTGATACTTAAACATCTACATCCATACACACATAGCAAATAAAGCCCCTTTCCCAGGTAACCAGTGGGGGGAAAAAAAATTAAGAAGATAGGAAAGGTTGTGGTAATCAAGTGCAGGTCTAGGCCTGACAAGTGTCTTTACACATGACTGGCCCCTTATCTCACTGTTTCCTGACACATGATCCTTCTCAAAACCACCTTGACCCCTCCCCTTTCCCCATCCATGATTCCTCCCCCGAAACAACCCAGAGTAACTCTTGGGGAAGTCCCAAATGACCTTGCCTACATCACAGCATCAGTGACATGCTCCTGTTGGCAGGAACCCCCCTCAGTCTGTAAGATGTTCCAGAGAGTACTTCCATTGACTTGTCTGAATGGGTTCCATTCCCACTCAATGAGCTGATCACACTCAGCCCAGGGAGAAGATGGGTCAGGGTGCTTATGTTGCTGCTTGGTTGTGTGGGTTCCCTTGCCTTTCATTGTTTCTTCGTGCTTCTTGGAATGTGGGGAGGGGAGCCTTTTATCACACAAGTGAGTAAATATGTTTATATATGGGGGCTATCACTTGGAGATACAACACAGTGGAAAAACCTCTGGGGAGCCTTAAATACACTAGAACTTCCTACAAGACTGAACAGCTGTTGTGGTGAAGTGAATAATGTATCAGTGGTTAGTAACATACACAACTGTAACAAGCATTTTGTTCTTCAGGAACCAGTACACAAAACAAGTAAAAGACCAAATGAAAACAACAACATCATCACACTTCTTCATAACTACTCAACACATAGACTGCTGCTATTTTTACACTTCAGTTTTAAAACAAAAGGACGTTTTAATGCCTTTTTCTACAGTTCTGCTGTGACCTAGCATGAAAAAAACAAAGCTACAGACTTATAACATAGGCATCCTAATATGAGAATACATACAAAACTAACTTATATGAGACAAATGAGTTTGATTTCTACACACACACATCCCCCCTTGGATAACTCTACATTTGTGAAGTCATTCCTGTAATTAATGTTCCTGTATTACTTCTGTACTCACATGCAGTTAGAGTCAATAGGACATGTATTTAGTGAGTTCCATGAAATATAATTTATTAAATTTATTATTAAATTTAACTTATTTAATTTATTAATTTGTTAATTTTATTATATAATTTATTAAAAATTTAAAACAAATCTAATTCAAACACTTGGAAGAAAAATTTCCTCCATCCTCCCACTCTCAATCCTGTTCAATTAGAGGCTGCAGGGATGTATTTCAGGCATCATTTAAAACTCCATACAAAAACTGAAGGCCAAACTTGATATTCTGTATATTTTTCATCTTAAATCTGAAACCTGAATTTCAAGGTTCTATTATGTAACAGTAATAAGGAAATAAAATGGCCATGGGCCTTTTTCCTTCCTTATGGATAACATGTGGTACAGTTACCATGCAAGGTGATGACTAATCTCACTCTGAATTGAGAGCTGAAATTCAGCCTCCAGGCACCTTTACTGTTTCATCTATTTTACTGTCCTGTTTTAATCCAGGCAATTTAGCCCTGTGTCCTGAGAAGCTGTGTCACACTGTCTTCTAAATTCTGTCATCTCTACAAACTTACAGAAGTGATCACTGAATTCCAAACTTTTCCTATAGGCATCACTGAGTTACTTAATATTTTACAGAGAATGGACTTATCTCGGTTAAGTTTTACCTTAGTTACACTAAGCAATAAACATAGTACTTTGTAAGCCATTTTTAAATCAGCATTTAACAGAGTTGCAGAGATTTCAGAATTTGTATTATAATCTTAGACCAATTATTTCCTCTCTGAGCTCTGTTGCATGCCATTTCCATACGGATGCTGAACAAGCTTTTATCTTCATTATTAGTAAGAAAGAAAAAACAAACAACCAAACAGTATTTTTTCTTCTCAATCTCCATCCTCTTTTTCTTAGATCTCACCCCTATTCTTCATCTTTATTCCTTGCCATTCTTTGATTCCTTCTTTATCTCCTCTCCTTTTTCAGAGACTTTCACATATGCAAGAGATAAACATTAATCACAAACAATGCAGTTCACTGAGCACATGTAGCTGCAAGGATATTCCATGGAACCAACAAGAGGATTGTTTACAATAGCCCTGCCTTCTCAAAGTCTCTCTCACATAGCTCTTATTTCCTGCTCAAATCACCCTCTGATTCTTGGCTCTTCTATTTTTTTTAATCTTTCCCCCTACCTACCTTTTCTCTATCCTGTCTTCACTACTCTCTCCCTCTTCTGCTGAGTGAGCACAAACTGCTGCTTCTCATTAAATCAAAGCATTCACCCTGCATCTATTGTATAAGGCAAGTTGTTCAGATGGCAGAAACAAACAAACAATCCTGATTTCAGCCCACTGGATGCTGCCTTGTAGAAGAGCATAAACACTGCCAGACTGTTTCACAAAACAAACATGGTGCAAGAACAGGAGCACAAGATTTAAATACACTCAGAGCATACACAAGGAGCCTTTTCCTGGGCAAGCATTGATTACTTTGCAGGTATGACTTCTGAGATAGCTAGTACTAGCTCATCAGCTGGTAGTTCATTAACAGTCCTTCAATCAGAGGGTTTGCTGTTCTACTAGACACAATATTAATACCTTCACACAGCTCATGATCAAGCATGAAACGGAGAAGACATGTTCCGTGCATATTGGAAAGCACACTTTGTTTTACCTCTAAAGAAATGTTAATTAAGTTGTTGCATTATATAAAATCTGTTCTTACCTTCTAGTGAGGTGACTAGGTGAAAGAAGTAGACCATCCATAGCCAACCCATTCCCACCACTCTTCTTCCACTGATGCCAGCATTAGAATCCATGAAGATTCTCTGTAGATACCACCATCTCCAAAACCCACACACCGCTCCCTTGAAATGATCAGAGATTTCTTGGAGTGTTTTAGTATCTTCCCAACTCAGAACACAGAGGCCTTCACACAGAAATACTGGTTAAAAACAAACAAACAAAAAGGTTGAAACAGGAATCAGGTCACAGTAATACAGAACTGGAAGGTTTTACACACCTACTCCATAATTCACTGCTTCTGCAACACAGGTGAAAAAGAGTATCACAGGCCCTTGTATTTACCATTTATTCACACCTCCCACCCCTCAAGACTGCAGTCCCAGCTGTTTCGTGCACTGACAGTACACACAGATTTTGTGACATATGGCACCAGTGAGAGTGGGGTTCCCAGATAAATGTTGCCAATATTCTTACTGAAATCATGACTTTTTTGCATCGTTGGTGACGTTTCTTGGATGGTCTCCATTTCATTTCCCCTGTATGCTTCCCAAATTCAGTCTCTTATAATTTATACTTTGCCTTTTCAGAACTCTGCAGGGCACTAGGCATGACAGGAAAATTTTCATCATTTATGACAATACAAATTTGCTCTGCTGAAACAGTTGTAACAGCATTTCAGATGCAGGCATCTGTCCCTTCAAGCATACAACTGTACAGCACTATTGAAGCTGGACTGTATTTTCCCCCATTACTGTGTCACAGACAAGGAAACAAACCTCCCTGGAGGTGTTTAAGACCAGGCTGGATGAGGCTCTGGCCAGCCTGATCTAGTGTGGGGGTGTCCCTGCCCATGGCAGGGGGGTTGGAACTAGATGATCCTTGTGGTCCCTTCCAAACCTGACTGATACTATGACACTTGTGATATTGAAGATCAAACAGCAAGCCTGTGTTACAGCCAGGAAAAGCACACAACTGCAAGTTTATTATCCTAAGTGGGGAAAAAATCCAAACCAAACTCCACACCATCATTAAGAACCTCACATAAAGGTTTATCTCACAGTCAGGGAGCAGCATGTAGCCTGATCCAGCACTGCATTAAATCAATCCAGCACAATAATTTTGCTAAGCAAGGTATTTCTGGCTTCATCTGCCCTGTTCTCAGCTCATCAGAAAAATATGCTGGTAATATGTAGGTTACATGGGAAAAAAAACCCATATGTTTTGTTTCTTCAGGTGCTCTTTGTGCAGTGTCTTCAGCAAGACAGTGAAGCGTAGCTAAGGAGAAAGGAAAGTGTCTCAGGCAATGCAGAGAAATGGCTCAGTAAGTTGGCTGAAATGGGGGAGAGAAGAGTTCACTAAAAGGGGCAGCCTCTCTGATTATCAGAAAACAGTGCAATGGGATATTTGTGCAAGTCTGGCATAGCAGAGAAAAAAGCTGCCTGGGGAATATGAGAAAAAGCAATTAAGTGCAATATGATTTGCTTTACTAAAGGGGAAGAAATTACTGGACAGGATGGAATAGTCCTCTCTTACACTGCCCCTAATGAGAACCTGGAGCACTGAGCACAGATGAACCCAAAGGCACCCTGGGCATCACTAAAATGCAAGAAAACTAAAGGGATCTCAGGAGGAAGCTGAAAGTTTGATGCATAATTTATGAGGAAAAAAATAAAAATCAGTTAAGTATAACTGAGAAAAAAAAGAATGTTAAATAGAACGACGGATATGACACTGATACTGCATATTACTTTATGAATATGAAGCATGAGTACACCACAGAACAAAAATCACCAGTGGATGAAACTGTAAAAGGGAGAAAAATCCAGGCTGAAAGACCAGAAAACCCTTCTTTAGAGAAAGAATTATCCAAGCACAGAGCAGTGTTCTCCAGGAATGCAGCTGAAGACTACACCCAGAGCTACCAAATCCAAGAATGGTTGCACTGGAATCAAACCTGCATGAGTATGCTAGATGGAAACATACTTCACGTTTGTACCACCAGTCAATCTATAGTATCTAAAAGCCTTTCAGGCCAGCCACTGATACTGAAGGCATTATTTCATCCTTTGGCTTGTTCTTCTGCTGGTTTATGTGTAAGTAAAAGATAAGTTTAATTTGTTAACTCGGTGCCTGCACCCCATCAATTGGCAATACATGGCTAAACTAAAAAGTTCAGTTTGATTTATCAGTTTAAAAAAGACATATATAGTTCTATTTTTTTACTCTGCCTCCACCACACCTCAATGAAAAATGCTTACTCCACAATGAAGGATAGAAGAGAACATATGGAAGTATTTAAGCGAGAGTAGGAGGGAAGCACTAGCCCCTCTGAATTAAAGAGTATCTTGGAAGGTTTTCTTATATCCAAATTTTATGGTATCATACAAAGCCCCTAAACTGCTAATCACTCCCTTGCTGTTCCCCCAGCACTTGATGTGCACAGATTTTGACTGCACTCAAAGGTCCTTCAATCTTCAGTTCTCCCTACTATCTCTTCCCTACACCAAACTATGAAACAGAAACTTCAAACCATCCCAACTTCTAAACTTCTTTCTTGTCCACATCTTACCACAGCCTTTTCAGCTTGTTACTTCTTCCAAACTCATTTTCAGACAGATTACCTCTCCTTGCTATTCCCCATTCTCCTCCAAAGCCAACTGCAAAATGATACACTTTCCCTTGTCATTCTTCCTCCATTTCAGCTACATAGAACTTGGCACCCATTCTAGCTGTCGATCCTTCTCATGCTAACCCTTCTATAAAGGATGCTAGTGCTGGTTCCCATCTTAAAATTAAAAGTGTAGCCTTACATGGCATGTCTAGAAATACACAAACAGGCACTCAAAAAATAGAATAGAGGGCAAAAATCCAAACTGAGAATACTTTTCTTTGCAAAGACCTTTAGAAAGCATTAAGATTTTCCTCAGCTGCAGTAAAGGATCTTCACATTTTGTGAGAGAGATACTTACTGTCTTCTAATTTTGTGTTTGACTTTGTGAGGGTTTTACAGTAAGGAATATGTTGCATAAGCAAAAAAAATGAATTATATTCCTATATTCAAAGCATCCAAACGTCTCCTTGCCACTAGGAGATAGTGGCAACACTGACAGTTGAAAGATAATGGGAATTCCCTGAATTTCAAAATTGTCTTTCATTTCACAAGATAAAGTGACCTTTCAAAAATAAACTCATAAAAAGAAAGCTATAATAAACTAATAAAAAATAATCCTCTTTAAGTATCAACTCTTTTTATTAACCTCCATTCTGGCTTCAAGGAGGCAACTTCCAACCTGGTTTATTATTGTATTGTATAACTTGAGTTTTCAGACAACGTACTTCATGATTTAAGGGTTAACTAGAACGGCTTCCCCCTCCCTCCTTCCCCCCCCCCCATTTTAATCAGTTTTACAGCCTTGGGCTGTCACAGAGTTTGGTTGTCAAACTGTTGGCTGCATGCATCTGCAGATGAGGCTACTTCTATTTTAAAAACTATTTTATTACTAGCATTATTTATCATCACTGTTCTATTCCTGCTAGGAGAAGCAAGGAAAGAATGGTTCTCTGCAAAGCACCACGGCAGGAAAGCACAGAGGCATAATCACCTTCGTGACTTGTTAATTGCACTGATCTTGCTGTTCAAATTTACCCCATCCCACTCCATTACCAGCTACCTTCCATCCAATTATACCCCCACACCTATTGCAAGTATCAGGTTTTGAGTTAATAGAGTTGTCCTAGTAGAGGCCTGTAAAATAACATTCCCTGCATGGAAGTGAGAATAAGAAGTTATCTTCAATAAAGCTAATTCTCTTACATTTTGCTGACTGCACCAATGGGCTATACAATCCACAAGCTTAAACTCCAGCATGCAAATTAGAGTGTTTGATGTGGAAATATATGCACCAAACTAGGAAGCTATGAGAGAGAGAGAGAGAAAATGGCTCAGCGTTCTACCACACAGTTTTCATCCTTCTATGACAACTCTTTGCCTAGATGGGAATTCTATCTGTTTGAGCCTCACATTAGGCACTAAAATACTACAAACCAGTCCTGTACTGCTCTGATCATACTTACAGAACTGCAAATCAACACTAACTATGACAGCTTGAAGAAGAGGAAGGAAGATCAAGGCTGCAAATAAGGGAGAGATGACCTGAAAGTGAATGTCTGGGTGGAACAATTAGTTGAGTTCACTGCAACATCATATGGTGCCCATGTGTAGAGAAAGCACGTTAGCAAGCCCCCCCAAACATTTTAATGTGCCACTGGTGGAGTCTCCAGAGCAGTCATTTTCAGGTCCTTCTTCCCACCTCCTTCATCCTGCATTTCCAGTTTGTTGTTTCCACCCTCAGGAAACAGGAACATTATGTGCCATTAATACTTCAGCAGAACAGAAAGTCTTTAAAAGGAAAAGGGAAGGCCAAGCACGTTACAGTAGACAGATTTCAGGCTCATTTCAGGCTCTTTTCAATGCATGTTTGTATTCTTTTTCATGCCAGAGATGAAAGCAGGAGCACATAAATCTCAGAGCTCATCCCGCCTCATCTGTGACTCAAAGGCTGAGCCCCAACATGCCTCAGTGTGCATGTTGGGGCTCACTGTTCTTATTACAGCCCTGCCTAACTTCAAACCAGAGGATTACACCTAAAATGGAGTAAGTACAATGCAGCACTTCTCCTTAAGACACCAACCACTCTTAGTTGTAACACGGTGGATCCAAGATGCATTTTCTGCCAGGAAGGCAGTCCCTCCTCCAGCAGCTGATGAGACGGAATAATAGAAACTTAAAGAGGGGGATGGGTATCTTTATACAGATGACATCTGGCTTATAGCACCCAGCTGAGTGCAGGATTTTTGTTGGTATGTTCCTTTGAGCTTTCCTAGTTATATTTTTAATTCCATCAGCAACAAGACTTCCATGACTTTCTACAAACTACTTAAACCCTCGCTGGAAGAAAATATGCCTTAATAGTGAACCTGAAACTTTGGCAGTGTGAGCCATTCATTTTAGTTTAGCCACATTGCTGAGCATCCCATCAATATTCTCCCAGGTACTAGAGACACTACAGAGCAACCATTTTTCAGTCAGCATTAGGCCAGTTCTTTTTAATAGCATGTCAAAAATCCTCTACAGTGTCCTAATCACTTCTGCTGCTCTTTACTGAGCTCCCAGTTCATCAGTGCCATGGCAGAGAAGCTCACAGGCAAAGACAAACAGTCCATGTGCATTTGCATTAGTGTCATAAATTCAGAGGCACAAGAGGAAGTACAATAGAAAACAGTGAGCTGATCTGCTATGATCTGGGGGTGGAGCAGAGCCTTTTTCAAAGGAACCATCATTTTGAAAGAACTTTCTGAGATTTTACAGCAAAATCCACCTTTCCACTCTGATTCCTATCCACATAACTCTATAATGCCTGGGCTTTAGGAGAGCCAACTTTTCACTTCAAAATCCTACTTAGAGGAATCCCATGGGTTAGGACTCTAGAAGGACAGGGGGCTGAAGAGAGCTGTTTAATATTCAAAAACACCACCTCCTACAAGCTCAAAAACCAGTGTATTCACATGAGTAAAAAAATCAAGCAAGGGAGGCAGGAATGAGTAAGAAGCTTCTGGGAAAACTCAAATAGAATAATGAAATTCACAGTATGTGGAAAAAGAGGCTGGTCACTAGAGGAACTTGGCACACAAGTATTCAGGGAGGTGGCTTAAGGTTATAGCTCAGACACTCTCCATCATTTTTGAAAGGTCATGGAGAAGAGCAGAGGTGCCTGAGGTCTGGTGGAAAGGCACTCCACTCTTCAAAAAAGAGAGGGACCCAGGAAACTACAGGCCAGTCAACCTCACCTCCGCTCCCTGGAAAGGTGATGGAGAAGCTCGTTCTAGAGGTCAACTGTAAGCACCTGGAGGGAAAGAATGTTATCAGGAATAGTCAGCATGGATTCAAAAAGAAAGAAATCATGCTTGACCAATCTAATGGCTGTCTGTGATGGTATGACCAGCAGAGTAGATGAATGGAGAGCAGCAGATGTTGCCTATCTCAACTTCAGTAGGCTTCTGACACTGCCACCCATAACATCCTCCTAAGTAAGTTCAGTAAGTGTGGATTAGATGAGCAGACAGTGAAGTGGATGAGAACTGGCTGAATGGCAGAGCACAGAGGGTTGTGACCAACCCAGCAGGGTCTAGTTGGAGGCTTGCAGGTGGTGTTCCCCAGAAGTCAGTCCTAAATCCAGGCTTGTTCAATTGCCTTTTCAACAACTTGGATGAAGAGACAGTGTACTCAGCAGGTTTGCTGATGATACAAAACTAGGAGTGGGTGACACTCCATCAGGCTGTGCTGCCATTCACAAAGACATGGACAGGCTGGAGAGTTGGCAGAAGGGAACCTCATTAAGTTCAACAAGGGCAAGTCTGGAGTCCTGTACCTAGGGAGGAATAACCCCATGCAACAATACAGGTTAGGAGCTGACCTGTTGGAAAGCAGTGCTTGCAGAGAAGGATCTGAGAGTGCTGATGGACAAGTTTACCATGAGCCAGCAATGTGCCCTCATGACCAAGGTCAAAGGTAATCTGGGGTGTGATAAGAAGAGTGCAGCCAGCAAGTTGAGGGGCATTCTCCTCCCCCTCTGCTCTACCCTGGTGGGCCCACACTTGGAGTTTTGTGTCCAGTTCTGCACTCCCCATTTCAAGAGAGTCAGGGAACTACTGGAGAGAGTCTAATGGAGTGCCACAAAGATGATGAGGGGACTGGAGCATCTCTCTGATGAGAAGAGGTTAAGAGACCTGGGGCTCTTCAGCGAGATTAAGAAAAGACTGAGAGGGGATCTGATCCATGCATATTAACTAAAGTGTGGAGGTCAAGAGGATGAGGCCAGGATCTGATGGTGCCTAATGACAGGATAAGGGGCAATGGACACAAACAAGAACACAGGAGGTTTCATTTAAGCAGAAGAGAGCACCAGAGCACTGGAACAGGCTGCCCAGAGAGGCTGTGCAGTCTCCTTCTCTGGAGACTTTAAAAACCTGCCTGGACATGTACCTGTGCTACCTGATCTCAGTGAATCTGCTTTAGCAGGGGATTGGACTAGATGATCTGATCTCCGATTCAGTGATTCTGTAACTATGGCCACAGAAATTAAGAAACAAAATTAAACTGTGCAATCTTAAATGCTTGATAAGTACTTTGTGCTCCTCTGCAGGGATTTTAGGAGACCCTTCCAAACAGTACTGCTGAGGGACAATGCAAGGATGACAAGGAAAACAGAGTTTTAGGGGGAGCAGACCTAGAGAAGGAAGCACTCCTGAAGCCAGAGGAAAACACACATACATCTCATAACAATGCAGGCATACAGGCAAGGACAGCTGACCACAAAACAACTACACCAAGGCAAGTGATGAGAAATCACAGCCATGTCTTATGTGACTGTCTACATATGGCAGATGGAGTATCCAAGGGTAGAAGACAACAACATCTGCACATGGGCACAAAGAGGAACATACACACTGAATTTGTATATGCATAAAGACAATTCTCAGTGGACTGAAGAATCAACTCTCTTGTCAGACACATGTGCAGGCAGCCTATGGGAACATGCTGGAAAATAAACAGCTGTCTCCATGGAGCCACTAGCTTGCTTTCCCCTGAAAAGCATTTACATTGCCATTGGTCAGCTGGTAAGTCAAATACAAAATGCAAACACAGTAGCAGCCTTGGGAAAATGAAAAGACAGGAGGTATCTCTTCCCCAGCCCCTTCCAAAAACTAACTCTATAACCCAAGCTCTTAATGCCACAGATAAAAGCTTGGAAGACCTAAGACTGTCATAACAAAGCAAGAAAACATGCCTTTCTGCAGGGTTTCAGCAGTTAAATTACAGAGGATACAGTCTTGCTCACATAAGCTCCAACAGCCCAAAGTAGTGCTATTTACAGATTCACAAACTACATTGGGTTAGAAGGGACCATCGAAGGTCTTCTTGTCCAGCCCCCAGGTACCAAAACACATGGCCATAAAAACAATACTGTGCAGCTCAGTGCAAGTGCAAAAGTCAAATGGGAGAGAATTCAAAAGTCAAGAAAAAATTTCTAGTGATTAAAGAGTCACATATACATGTCAAGGAACTAAAAACTGCACGCGTGTAATTTGGCTAAGAGGATACACATGCAAAAAGCAGTAAAGATTCAACTACATACCATTATCTGAGGCTTGTCAGAACACTACCAAATAAACTGATGTGGTGCAAGGTGTCAAATTTAGGGAGTGAGCTAGAGGAAAACAGATATTTGAGATCAGGTAACATCAAAGAAAAATGATAATTAGATTGGGGATTATCTCTTCCTTCCTTGCTCCTAAAGGAACCTCAGCATTAGAATTGTTTCAAACTGGAAATGAAGACCTAAAAGTAGTCACTAAATCTTGTGCTAGTGGCTTGGGGCTGGTAGATCAGCTGTGATTAAACATGAGATGCACCCATATTAAGATCACAGAATGTTTCCGATTAGAACCTACATAACAATGAAGAAGGGAGTCTCCCTAGTCCATCCCAGCTGAGGCTGCAGTTCTATTTCTGTAACAGATGTGTTTGATGGTAGCTACTCTTCCCACTGTCTTGACTTTGTCGTTTTTATTTATCCTCTCATTCTCCTTCCCCATCAGTCTGCATGACTTGATGTAATTGCTAATGAAGGACATCTCTTGGGAATTTGCTTCCTCATCTTTACTCTCTTACTTTTAGAACTTGCCAAGGAGGCAGGTGATGTTCATTCTTCTCCTCAATCAAATCAGTGTGGTAATTGCAAGAGAAACTTCAGAGTAAGTGTAACCATGGCAAATTTAAAATTACACATCACAACTGCCCCTTCCACATTTACAGATTTATTTAACGTGAGTAGTAGTTAAATGGTATCATCTTGAAATACGGCTTTTCTCTGCTACAAGCACTCATACAGCCATCTGCCCCTACAAGAGCACTAAACAACCCTATACACAGAGCAGGCCACAAAGCCTTCTTGTGCTATTCCACGAGGATCGGGAACCTACAGCAGCACCTACCTACCTCGTCCTCCTGCTTCAAAGGCTTCAAGGGCAGTAGTCAACTATGGCTCTCCAAGGAGAAAGGACATGCATAGGAGCAGACCAAACACACCATGCATGTGTTGAAGACAGCTGGTTTAGACAGTAATTCCCATGAGCAGAGACACCGTGACGCGTTTTTATACAGCTTTGCCCACACGTGGCACCTGACAGGAGAGGTGCACTTGGAGAAGGGTCTTTCTGGGCACTCGAGTCCCAGGCACAGTCTTTAAAGAACAGACACCGGGAAAGGGAAAAACAACCACAACCTTGGAAGAGATCGAATCCCTTCCAGAAGCAGTACTCGTTTGTTCCGTCTCCCTCCTCCCCCCACGGCGCGGATGGCAGAGCTCCGATGGCTCGACCATGACTCTCTCATATCTCCTCGGCCAGGCTCACAAAGCCCTTCCCCGCGGGCCCGCTCACCCACCACAATACCTTTCGCAGGACTCCAGCAACACTCCCTTCACTCCCCAGCATTACTCAGGAGGTTTTCGCAGGAGCTCTTCCTGCTGGAGCCGTGCCGACCGGCCTCCCATCAGAAAAGTTGGAAAAAGACCATTTTCACCGTCTAAGTTACTTCATCTCGGTAGGCTAGCGCCAAGTCCCTCACGCTCTGCACCCATTGTCGCTTTGTCCTCCGGCCGGGGGTACAGCACTCGGCCTTCAATAGATGCCTTCAACAAGTCAGATGCTTGCGGCAAGTCCCGACGCTTGCGCTCCTCTCCAGGCCCCTCTCTGGAAACTTTTTTAATCCCCTCTTATCCCCGCCCAGGATCCCTCTTACAGAACTCCTTCTTCCTCCCGCTTCGGAGAACCTGCTTTGTCCCCTTATCCGAGATCCTCTGCCTCTGCCTCTCTCTGCCTGCCTCTCTCTCTCTCTCTCTCCCTCTCTCCCTCTCTCCCACTCTCTCTCCCCTCCCTCCTACTTTGCCGTGCCCCTCCTCTTCTCTCTAGCCCCCGCCTCCCTTCACGCCCCCTAGCCCCCCTCGATCTACTTTCGTTCTCAGCGGCCCAAGCCTAGCGCCACAGCAAGCCACAGCAAATACGACATTTCACACTGCGGCCGGGGTTCTACGAGATCCCATACTGAGGGGGCACTCCGGGCACTCCCGCCGCCGGCACCATCCTCTCCCGCTGCCGGCAGCTCCTGCCACTGCGGACTGCCCTCCGCCGGCTGTTGCAGCCAGGCTTCATAGGGATGGAACTGGGCGCGAAGCAGTCCTCCTCCAGTAGCTGCTCCACTGGGCGGGCCATTGGGCGGCACCGGATTTCGTCCTTGATTCAAGTCTTTGCTGCTCGGGCACCCTCCCGCTTCCCTCACCCTGCGTCTTTTAGAGGAAGATTTTCCAAGTGGGTCAGCCCTTCTCCCCACAGCGTAAGAACTGTGGAGCTGGCTTGTCCGTTGCCTGGCCCGCAAGTCCTGCTGTGGCCAGGCTTTCTGTGTGGATGCCAGAGTGTGACCGCAGGTGTGCATGCCCCTGCTAGAAGGTACAATGTGGCAGCGCAGGAGTAATATCATGAGTTACTAGTCCTCGGTCAGGCTTTCTTGACATTGTTGATGGCAATGTTGCTGTATGGCATCTGCTGCTGTTCTACAGCAACGTGAGGTAAAGGTAGCATCATGTATGTCCTTAATTGTACTCCACCTCCAAATGCTCAATATCAAATGTCACAGAGGCTAGATGCTTCCTTGAGTGTACATGTTAACCCTCAGCTCCATCAGCACTGCTATGGATGAATCAACCAGGGTTCCTCAGTTCTCCCAAAGAAAACCTCACTTCCACTGGACTGGAAGCATCTTTCATAGTCACCTGTGTCTCCTGCTAGTGCAAAACTCTACCTACTCAATCACCAAATGTCACTGGCCCAGATGTAGAGAAATGCTAGAAGATGAGGTACGTTGCATAATCTTCTGATTGTACTTACCATTCAGTGAGTTGCATGGACAAGTGGCAAAAAATGAGGGTGCTGGGACCTGAAGTGTAAGTGGAGTGTGCCCATTAGGATAAAAAGGGGAAATCTATCAAAAGTCAGTGGCTTACAATTCACAAATACCTCTGTGGTAACACAGAGCAGAATTTTGTGCTTTTGCTGCCAAAGTGACTTCCTTTGGTTTAATTTGGGAGCTTCGAGTTACATACAAGACAAAGAGACTGTTACTCTCTTCAGTGTAAAACACTGGTACACATGCAAAGCGCAAATGCACATTAGACACCCCCCTTTATGATAAAATTGTACATATAAACTTCTGCTTAAAAGAAGTGCTATCAGCAGAGGGCTGGTTTTCACACAGCACAGCATTTTCTAGCGGTTCTCTGTGTATGCAGAGTAACACAAATACCTACCTCTACCAAGACAACATAGTTTCTTTCTTAATCCTCTCTGTGGGGGGTTCTAGACACCAATTACAACTGACCTCTTTCCTTCCAACTCCCTTCCCTCCCCCTTTCCTTCCCATGGCTTGATTCTAAAAGAAATTGACTTCAGAAGAAATCGCGGGTACTCGGCTGCTCTTGGAATCTGGTCCTTACTCAGTTCGCTAGGAAATTTTTGCGCGTAGGTTTTCCTTTCTTCCTCATTTCAGTACTGCGAGGAGCATCTGGCCCCTAGAAAGGAGGAATGGAGCTGTACCATTGCACAGGGGTCAAGAATGAGGTTAACTAACGGCTTTGTTCAACAGCTGCAGAAACACTTCCACCCCTTTATAGTAATGGAATATTCCCCCCACCCCCAGCCTCTTCCTCCTTCTTGTGGAATGAAAGCCGTGCGAGAGCGAGCTGCTACTCTGAATAGCGAACTTTGGGAAAATTTGCTGTGCTACAGGGACACGGTCATGCACATGCAACATCCAAACCCTGTTTAAAATCTCACTTGGTAGAATGCAAGACAACAGACAGTCAGTCCTTTACTAAGGATTAAAACAGTGCTTAAATGTTATTTCTTCAATGCTGCAGCATTTTGCAATGCATGCACTTGTATCTTCATAAACTTTTGCAGTTTCTGAAACCTTCCTCAACTAGGCAGATTATCATATCAAACCAGTAACACTCACCCCTCTCAAAATGTAAACAACCACAGCCCAGACATGACAGGAACAGAGAAACAATAACTCAATCCCAGCCTGCCGTGGATGAATCAGTCTTGGGTAAATCTTAAATATGACCAAACCAGCATACCTCACATGACAGTGTGTCTGCATGATATAGTTCAGTGGTCTCCAAAGAGGAATGCATACACCTCAACAAGTGTGTGAGATGACCCATTGGAGTAAAGGAAGAAAATACTGGCACATCAGTAGTACATTCATATAATTTATAAATAAGTAAATATATGTGTATGTTGGGTGTGTGCTGAAGTGTTTTACTAGTGGGGTACACAGTCAAAAATGTCTGGAGACCACTGATACGGGCAATCGTGCTCCACTTACCCAGACAGGCATTTGTTTCAGAGTCACAGAATTTCACACAATAATGATCTGAAAATATTCAGACATACAAACAGATTTGCAAATATCTAAAGCAAAGGAAGAAGATGTAGTTATTAAAACAATGGTCAGAATAGCAAAGCAAAATCCATTCCATAAACGCTCTCCTCCCTGTGTGAAACATGTTACATCTTGAAGTGAAGAGTTGGAATGTGCAGGTTAGACCACACAAACCAAAGTGAAGAGAACCACCTATGAGAGAATAGCTGAGGAGGATAAAATGGAATGATGAGGCTGAGACAAGGGGAATACAGTTTCAAAGGATAAGGAGTAAAAAGAGGGCAAGTGAGAGAGGTGGGAGACAGAGGCAAGACACAGAGAGTAGCTATAAAAGACAAGGAAAGAAAAGGTTGTGAAGGGAATAGCAAATAGAATACCAGACAAAGGAAAGAGCAAGAAAGGTACTTTTTATACATGAGAGGACATGTTTAACAAGCAGTTTTGAAGCAGAACTAATTTCAGTGGCTAGGATCTTCCAGAAGACTTTTTCAAAGGCAGAAGTATTACTTCAAAAGTTTAAACCAACACATTTTCCTTTACAGATTTTGGGAGGGGAGGGGATGAGGGGGAATAAATTCATACTGATCAGTAAATTGAAACCATGGATACCATCTATTCTGGCCTTGTTTTGATTGCTAATGAGTTTGGGGAAGTACTAAGATATTTTGTCACTAAGAAAACCTAACATACAAAGAGAAGAAGCATACAGAAAAGTAGTAAGAGATAACTGAAGGCAATTTATGGATGCTCAGGAGTGTAAAAGCACTGATGGGGAGCAAAAGATGAAGTCTGAAAGATCAGACCCTTCAGCTTCACAGTCTCTGCAATGGCTCTTGGTAGTCATTGTATACAGACATGGGGGTTTTGGTTGTTTGTTTATTGTTTTTAGTCTTCATCACCAGTTATGAGATTTTCTACAAGCAAGGAGGCTTCTTACCGGTTTCAGCTCTTCCTTGAAATAAGCAGTATGTTTCTGGTTGTGGAGGAGACTTGTTCTCTGCTTTGTTCTTCCTTTCACTTCTGTTTAGAACATTATTTTCTGAGCTTTAATGGAAGTAAATCTAAATCAGAGAAGGAAAAACCCCAATCTACATTAGCTGAACATACACCCACCTATAGTTTTAATTATTATTGGTATTAAGTATATGTATTAATTGTTATGAAAATTCCCATCCTTAACTATTATATCAACCGGTCTGACAGTGTTTACATTATGCACTGCATTGTCATGAGATATTGTCTTATCAATATTGTTCCTGCTTAAGTGAAAGAGACTAAATGACAGTCTGGTCCTGGAAAGAAATGCTTTTATTTTTTTCCTTGGAAGCTTGCTTTGTCCATAAAGGATAAAGGATAACCTCGGACAACCAAAACAACATCAGCATCCTAGCTCACATCTTTAAAATCCCCTCAGCATCATCTGATGTCATAGATAAGCAATTATAGCAAGACTGGCTCCAGGGAAATCTGAATCAATAGACAAGCAGCAAGCATGCTGTGAAAATACAGTTGCTTTGCAGAGTTTTACTGTAATTAGTAATCAGTAGTGTGGATATCAGTGATTAGTCAAATCATGCAGTACCCGAGTGTTTGAAGGGCATAAGAACTGCATGTATAGCCACATTCAGCTTGTCCCAATTTGGCTGAGACAGCCCATGCACATTAATTAATATTTACCCTTGTAATGCTACCCTTTGCATTCTAGCCTCTCTCCTCTGTGGGCACATGACAAATTTTCAGGACAGTCTCAAAAGTGAGGAAACAGCTAAACTTGTGCCTGTTCACAGGAGCTACAACATCTATTAATTTTATAGCAATCTGCCTGTACAGTCCAACTGTTTTGACACCTTTATCACACAAATTAACTGCCAGCATTCATGATACTAATACCCAGAACGACAACCAGTCATTCATGCTGTGGGACAGGATTTGAGTAACATTTAAAAGGAGAAGTGCTTGCCTGGGAATCCATGACTGGGTTTACAATAAACTTAGTTCCATGCTTGGGACTGGGCACTTTGATTTAGTCAGTTCTGTATAGACCTACATCCAGCTGGGTAAGTTCAATACTGGCTGCTAGCTTCTTACCTGAATGCCCTGATCTAGTAAATGAATGTACAGTTTGTTGGGACACGAGACACTACAGGGTTTCTGAAGCTGCTAGAGGAGGAAAAATAAAATTCCTCAGCCCTACAGCCATGGGGCAGGAACAGAAATGGACACTGGACATTTTCCAGTTTTGTCTGACTCGGAAGGAAGAGAAGCTCAAATAAATTGTAGTTGTCCCACTATTTTGTTGCTTCAATAAGTGGATGGAAGTATTTAATGCTTAGAGTAGATCTGTGCTATATTCAGGTGACTGTTGCTCATCTGAAGAACATCTCCAGAAATCTGTGCAAGATTTCAAAGAGCTCTGTTTTCTGTTGCATGTTTAGGCTCAAATGGAAAAAACGGAGCTGCAGTTACATGGATTTCCTTAGGGGCCTGGGATTTAAGCAAAATGGCCCTGCTAAAAACATCCCATAACATACAGCTTACTCTTGGAAGCCCAGAAGAAAAATAAGGAGAATAAGTTACTGGAGATGAAAGACAGAATGGTGAGGGCTAAACACTCTCAAAAAAACTGCAAGAGAATGGAGCTGAGCTTCTGTATGAGATGGTAAGGTACTGATTCTCTAGCTCCCCCACTGGGCAGTTTGCTCCACCTTATGTCGAAGTACAGGGTCCCTGAGACAGCTCAAGGTTGTAACAGAAAGGAGTTACATAAATGACCGCACTTTCAGTTCAGCTGTTGGCTGAAAAGTAAGAAGAAAAGGAGAGCTACAAATTTATTTTACATTGGAGTAAAATGATTTATTTTCTTTCTGAAAGAAAAAGTACATGAGAAGAGTTAAAACAATTGCTTTTGTTTAGCATGAAACACTTCATTCAGAAAAGGAATGGCCTGATACATAAAGCTGCTGGCAGAAGTGTTTCATGAACAGAGCAAGTCCGTGTCCTGGCAGTTCCTGGCCCCGTCTGTAGCCCAGGTGCCAGTTTCTGCCTCAGGGGATGCTTAATTCAAGTAAGACAAGGAAACTTCTCAACAGGAAACACCAATTTCTCTTTTCATTCATTCCACCCCCCATACACAGACTGGCATTTTCAGGAACCTTGTGGTGACATTGTATTTGTAGAAAATAGTTTAAAACCTTGGGGGGCAAAAATTGCAAAATGGGAACAGCTTCTGAAGCTGTGATCCCACAGACATTTCAAACCCACAAGAATACAAGCTTCTACTGAGCTGGACAACCTTACTCTTTCTTTTCTCTGCTCTGAGCTGTTTGTCTTCATTACCTTCCCTGTGCCAGCAGCAAAGATTTGTGCAGTGACCTGGATAAAGTAACTGATCTGGCTGAAAAATAATGCAGTAAAAATTATATGTCAAAATTTGGAGTACATGTAAGAGACTTTATAGAGCTGTATAAATGCTGCAGCTGGAAGATGGATGAGAAGGCAGAGGATGTACAGGTTGGGGAGCAAGAGGCAAGAGTGCCCCTTCTAGCAACAACGCAGCTGATGTAAACTGAAGTGCACATATGCCAGTCCTCAGAGTGTAAGGCCTTTAATACTGAGTGTCCTATAATAGGGATGGGGTTTCACTGTCCCTTGCTCTTACAGCCTGTAATTGAAACTGTTCTCTTCCCATATAAATTAGAACTGTAAAAAGAAGATCCTTCCCGTACATGAAACTAAGGGTAAACTTGAGAATGCCTCCAGAAATTATTGATATACCGTTGTTCAGCAAATCTGTTAAACAGTAGAGGTGTGAGCATGGAAAACCATCCAGGTTTAACCACACTGTAGCATAAGAAGGATAAACCTCCCATGTATTAGGAAGCAATCCTGCAGGTGAGTAAGCACCTGGAAGATAATAGCAGCAAGGGACAGCTACTTCTGTTTGTCATGCTGGGAAATGATCTGCTGTAATCATCTCACGTCTCTTGCTTATATTCCTGAATCACAGAATTATAGAGTCACAGAATATATCAAGAAACATAGTGACAACGGATGATGAAATAGCTGAGTTCTTAAGACCTTCTTTGCCTCAGTCTTTAGAAGTAAGATCAGACCCTCTGAGCTGGAAGACAGGAGCAGGGAACAGATGGAAGCCCTCATAATCAAGGGGAAATAGTTATCAACCTGCTGCACCGCTTAGAAACACAGAGATCTATGGAGCCACATAGGATCTACCCAAGAGTACTGAGGGATGTGGCTTAAGTGCTCTCTAAGCCACTTTCAATCATCAGTTCTGGCTGACTGGGAAGGCCCAGCTGACATTAGCAAATGTGATGCCCATCTAGGGCCAGGTCTCATCCAGGGAACTACAGACCTGTCAGCCTGACCTTGGTGCTGGGGAAGATCACGGAGCAGACCATCTTCAGTGATGTCACATGACACATATAGGACAACCAGATGATCAAGCCCAGTCAGACTCAGTTTACGAAAGGAAGGTCCTGCTTGACTCCTCTCTGAAGAAATCACTGAGTTCCAGTTTACTGCAGTGCAATGGCGCACAAAGTGTGCAGTTTAGGACGGCCTCTTTCAAACGCCAGGTGTTGTGGCCAGGGGCTCCGCTTTGGATTCCTGTGGTGGAACAGTGCCGCCCGGTGGACAGATGTGGTATAGTCAGCAGAACAGCGTGCCGCTCAACATCCCGAAGGCCAGCTGTAGGAGAGCGTAGGCAGAGTGCCGGATCCTGCACTTGGGACACAACCCATGCAATGCTACAGGCCAGGGGCAGAGTGGCTAGAAACTGTCCAGCAAAAAAAGGATCCAGAGGTGCTGGTTGACCATCAGTGCACCATTGTGGTAGTGATTGTCACCTGCTATTCTTTACCACTTTAAAGTAGAAACCTGCTGTGTTTGTCCACGCAAGACCTGTTCACCCCACCAGGTGGCATCCTTTCACTGAAATAAGAGTATTTTCACAGTAGCACAGAGGCTACGTTGTTTGATTTTGGCATTGATCTCTGGGCCCCCATTTCAAAGATACAGATGGAAATGTGACTGCTGTACATAGATAGACTAGACTAGACCAGACCAGACCAGACCAGATTGAAAGAGACCTTTGAGATCATTGTGTCCAACCTATCATCCAACACCATCGAATCAACTAAACCATGGCACCAAGCACCCCATCAAGTCTCCTCCTGAAACACCTCCAATGACAGTGACTCCACCACCTGCCCAGGCAGCCCATTCCAGTGGGCAATCACTCTCTCTGTGAAGAATTTCTTCCTAACATCCAGCCTAAAGCTCCCCTGGCGCAGCCTGAGACTGTGTCCTCTTGTTCTGAATACTGTGGTAGTGCAGCTATTAGTCTTCTTAACACAGGTTTAAAAAAAATTGTATTGGAGACAATGGTATCATTCTGAATCTGGAAGTTGGGTTTATAATTAGTACAGGTACTATTGGGACAATTAAGGGTAGGAATATGTTAGATGTTTGTTGAAGCAACCCAAGTCTGCCTCCCTTTTGGTGTGTGCTAAGGCTGCAACAAGCTCCCATATAATGTTCTTCTAAAAAGAGATCATGCCTGCTGCTTCTGAGAAGTGGAAAAGAAAGAAAAATAAGAACTGAGAATATCTATTATATTTGCCCTTTTTCCAGCAAGAAAAAAAATACAGCAGTCACTGATACCGGGGGGAATAAATAAAAGTTTTATCTGATTACATCTATTTTTTTTTCTGGTTTATTCTGGAAACAAAATAGCAAAAGGTAAAGCAGAATGTATAAGGACAAAGAAAGAGACAGTTGTCATGCATGACAGTATCTTTCATGATAGAAAACTTCCACCTGAGTCAGTTTGAAACTTTCTGTGTGCTTTCAATAGACAGACTTCAAACAAAGTGTGTTGAGCTTCTCGCAGGAAGGAGCTTGATTTTTCAGCATCGGGGTAGTTGTTGCTGAGATCTCTGCTATTGGTTTAAGAGAAGCATGTGAAATGAACTTATATAAGTCCCTTATAGAGGCATGCTCAATGACTACTGAGGCAGAAATGAGGATGTGGACAGCTTGGTGTGTGGCCATGTACTTCTTTGGAGCAAGTAAGGGATCAGTAGAGCCATGATATCCAATTTGCTGCTGGAAGCATGTAATTTACTTATTTTACTGTGATTTTGTTTTGCTTTGTCTTATAGGAGCTAAAATCACTCAAATCTCAAGTCTTGTGCTGAGAGAAGATGAGAAAGCTACTCTGACATGCAGTCAAAACGATAATCACAATTCCATGTACTGGTATCTGCAGCACCCAGGGAAGGGGCTGCAATTGGTCTATTATTCCATTGGTGCAAATCAAGAAAAAGAGGGTGACGTTCACATTGGATACAAAGCTAAACGGTTAAACCTCTCAGACTTCCCTCTGGATATTTTATCTGTGAAGAAGAACCATTCAGCTGTCTATTTCTGTGCAAGTAGTTTATACACAACACTTCAAAGACACTTGCTTTCTTTACATAAACTTCTTTCCAGCACCTTACCTCAGAAGGGAGCTGCTCTCAGCACAGGAAAGTGGTATGTTGGCCAATAGCTTGTTTACAAACCAGCTGCTGCTGAGGAGTTGGAGCAAGAGAGGCAGAACAGGTCTTTGCAGTGGAGGTTACTTGCTGAAACCCTCTTTTCTGATCAGCCATTTAGCCTCTATCTCATCAGAACAATCAATATGAATTGTAACCTGAATGTAGATATTAAAGAAAATGGAAACTGCAATCTACACAGACAAAAATTGTCCCCTAAGCCATTTTCTGATCTGACACAGAAGAATTACTTGAAATATTCATCTATGTCTAAAATATGTTCAAGATAGTAACTTTTATGTTCGTCCTCTTTTCTCTCTGAATATTATCAGGCATTGAAAGCCACAATACTTTCCATTGTGCTTGGAAAGATTACCCTGATGACAAAAAGTCTGTAGAACTAAGATTGTCAACAGTAGGAAAAATGTAGGGGCCTAAAAAAAGATGTTCTAAGAATAGCATTTAAACTGCCTGTGTCACAGATTAGAGTAAAATGACCCCAATTAAAGAGCAGCCATTACCATGGTAATGTCCTGAAAAGGTACATGTGTATGGAGGATATAAAAAGGCAAAGGAGATAGTAAAGAGTAGCATACAGCTTAGAATGAATTCACATTCAAGAAAAATAGCAGTGATTTACATTTATTCAGATAGTGTTGTGACTACGCAGTTTACTTCTGGTTACATTGTGAAGTACATGCCACTGTGTGTGTCACATCTCTCTCTGTATGCTTCATACTTACACCTCCCTCACAGTATAAAAAGAAGCAACACAGTGTAGATTAACCTCTCTATTGATGAGTTCTGAAGCACCTTTTTTTTTTTTTTAATCTCCCAAGCAACTTTGTCATGTTCCTCATTCAGTGTCTTGTAGTTCTGTCTGTCTTTGGGAGGTGTCAAAGGTGACTAATTGCATGACTCAACTGCCTAAACAGAGTTGGAATCTTTAAGAGGTGCAGTGGAAGCCAGTGGGGACAATCTCCAACATGATAAACTGATTAGACATAATACACCAAAAAACCCCTTCCTCTTGAGTGTGTACCAAGACTGGAACAGATTTCCAGGGGGCTTGTCAAATTTCTGTCCTTCAAGGTATTCAGAAACCACCTGGACAAAGCTCTGAACCACATTATCTAGCTTTGGAGTTCACGTCACATTTGAGCAGCAGTTTGGAACGAAAAGACCTCCAGAAGTCCCCTCCCATCAAAAGTTTTCTACAAGTATATGATTTTACTACCTTGCTTTGCTGTTTTGACATACCTAGAAAAAGTGTGGGCTCGTGCTGTTGTTGTTCTTTTTAAGTTGCAAAAGCAGGTCAGCAACTCCCCAAACGCCACAAGTCTTCTGGGTTTATTGTGTTACACAACAGAAACAGCAGCTGCACATGCAAAACCCATCTGCAGGCTTCAGTAACAAGATTGTGTGATAACATGAGACAAACCCCCACCGGCATGAGACAAACCCCCACCGGCTTTGATAAGGCCTGTACGCGTTACTATTCCTGTCCAACCGTAACATGGTTAACGGAGAGCTGCACGCTGTGCCTCATCCTGAGAAGCTAGGGGGTGTTGTGGTAAGAGGCTGATGTGCTATCAAAATTGGGTTTTGCTTAAATGTCAAACCACATCCTGTTTTGCAAAAAAACCCAACTGCTGTCCCTTTAAAGAGATATGTTCGAGCCCGTCATCTTGGCATATTGGACAAAATTCATTCTGGGCTTCTTTTGCTTTATTTCAAGCATACTTTGTAAACAACATGTTTTTAATAATAACCATCAGCCCAGTCCCTCCTCCAAACCGCAGTGAGCACAGACAAAAGTATTGCTAGAATCTAGCAGATGGAAGTCTGAATGGCAAAGTTCGTTACTGTGCGTGGTTTGAGTGTGTGTAAAAGTGAAGTCAACTCAGAGCCCTTAGTGGGGAAACAAATTTGAAGACTTCATGCAAATTCTTGAGGGACATCATTCAGATGATACCAAAATTGTTCCTTTTGTTCCTGCCTTGTGAATTTGAGACTTGTAAAGGCATTTTTGTAAAAAAACAAAAAAGCCTCTAAGAAAATAATTCTCCTTTTTGTTTGAAACATCCCCCATGAGACTCCATAAGTAATAATTGTAACAAGAACACCAAATAAATCTTTTTGTTCAGTACAGAGCAGGAAAATTAGTCCATTTCATGGGATTGTATCCATCTGTCCTCTGTAACTTTGATTAGCTTCTTCATCTGATAAAAAAAAAGATATGCCAAGTTCCCCTCAAATCTGTCATCAGATCCCTTACAAATAAGCAAATGCATTAACTGACAGCTGTCCTTGATTCTCCAAATTTTTCTTTGCTACCAAAGAAAGCTGAAAGTTGAATAAGAACACAGTGAAAGAAGCAGCAGCTATGATGCCCTTCCTGAAAAGCTGCCACTTGTCATCTAGCTAGTGCTCTGTTACCTTCTCTAACACCCTTGAATTCTACATCTATTTTGGCTAGAAATCTGTCAATTCCTTATTACCAAGTTATACGGAGATTTGCTTAGATGACAGATACCAGAAATGGAAGACTCTTCTCACCAGTCACACAAGCAAATATAATGGAACCTCCTGACTTAGTCAGAGCTGCTGATAAATGATGGAAAGTGGCTTGGTGAGCACTTCTAGCAGCTCCCACAGTACCCTTACGTGTATGCCATCCAGACTTATGCATGTTTAAGTAGTGTAGCAGGTCACTGACCATATCCTCTTGGACTATGGGGGCTTCATTCTGGTCCCTGTCCCTAACTTCCAGCTCAGGGGCTGGATACCCAATGAACAACTGGTCCTGCTACTAAAGACTGAGGCAAAGAAGACATTGAGTCCCTCAGCCTTTCACTTATCATTGACCACTCACTCCCATGCTGCATGTGTTAGTGTAGATGCACTTCAGTTGATGCAATGGTCCTAGCACCTTTCTGTGGTGAGAAGTCCCAGTTCCTAGCTGGTTCTTCTCAGGTTCTTCCACCATTACCAACCCATAAATGACCCTTGAGTCTTTGCTGCCACATGGGTCTCCATCCCCTACCTCCACTGGCAGACTGACAGACCTCACTAGCACACCATCCTTCCAATACTGGTGTGCTGCCTTCAGATTTATTTCTAGGAAGTTTGGGTTTGTGCCTTTCCCCCTTCCAATCGAGTTTAAGCTCTTTTGATGAGCCTTGCTAGCTCCTGTGCTAGGATCCTTTTCCTTCTTTGAGATAGGCATATCCTGTCTGTTGCCAGCAAACCTGGTGTCCTGAAAAGCAAACCATGATTAGAGAACCCAAAGTCCTGCAGGAGACACCAGGCTTGGAGCCAGGTATCGCTCTCATGGCTCTTCATGTTTATTCCCTCACCTCACCCTGCAGCTCGGGTGGTAGATGTGAAAACTACTCATGCTCTCAATCCCTTAACCTGTCACCCTAAGGCCCTGAAGTCTCTCTTCATTGTTCTTTAGTGCGAGTTCCTTATGATGCTACACATCACCAGAAGTTGTGTTGTAGGCCATTATTGCTAGAAAAGAACAAATGAAAAAATAACTCACATTTCTTGAATGGAAAAAGAAGGTAAATTTTATTGCTAACTCAAGGAGATGGGTTCTCAGCCTCTGAGTATTAAAAAGGTGTTTGCTTTAATGATATGATACATGATATGGTATGACTGATAGGATGTGCATTGGTTATATGGAAGCAGAGGAAGAACCCAGTAGTGAGTATAATAAGTGGGGAAAAAAAGCAGGTGGGGGACAGAAAATCACCAAGAACTAACATTCAGAAGTTCTTAGCGAGAAGCATAGATCCTTAGTTATGGAAAGGTAGAAATTTGCTGTGTTCCTGATGATGTGATGAAGAGGACTCTTCATTTATTCTCTTTACAACTGCCACCAACCTAATTGAAAATAAAACAGAATAGACAAATAAAACCAAACCAAACTAAAATAAACACCCCCAACCAACCTATAAATAAAACCATCACCACCACCAAAAAAAAACCCAAAACAAAAGCACAACCATGCAGAAGGAACAAATATATCAACCTGTGAAACAATAGACCACATTCATCAATGTCATAACTGTTGTGTCTCCTAGGAGCATTAACAGAACTGACTGTGTTGAATCTCTGTTTTCTCTCCTCTCTTGTACCAAGGAAGTGCCTGTTTAAAGAATATTTTGAGAGGGAATTTCTCTGATAGCTAGCACTGATTTGGTTTGAATTCTGGAAAAAACAATAACGGAAAGCTCATCACTTGTGATTTTTCAAACAAGCCTGCACAAAACCTGGAGAGCAACCCCACAGCTAAGAATAGATTTAGCCTGTATCCACTGACCCTTGTACTAGTTGAGCAAGATTAAAGTTCAAGTAGCACACTAACCTACCTTGACTCTCCAGAGCAGAGCACTCAGGAAAATGGCATAGAGAAAGGCTTTGCCACAGAGCATGAGGTAAGTGAGCTTCAGGGAATTTCCATACCGCAAATAGGACTCTGCAAATCAAACATCATTTGTGTATTGAAGTATCATCATCACAAAAGATTAAATCTACTGTAGCTTTAATCAAATAAGAAACCTTGAAATCTTTAGCTAAGGAACACAAAGGAACTAGTAAAATGGATGGCTCTGTAGACACAAGGCAGCTAGGGCTGGGAAAAGATGTTGTGATTCAAGAGCCAAAAAGAGAAAGCAAGTCTAGCAAAGGCACAGACTGGCTTGATGCTAAAAAAACCCCCATGTCCTGATTGGAAATGTTTAACCATTGTGTTGCCATACCTACTGAAAAACTAGGCTGTTATGTGGATTCCCTCTTAGGAATTCAAATTAAGCTGAATCAGAGATTATAAATTTTCTGCACTTGTTATTGAGAGTGACCTTGAGAGTGCTGCTGGTGTACCAGGGAAGTTTTACATAGCCCAGAATAACATGGTCTCTAGAACCTTGATTCTTGTAGATTTTTTTTACTCTTGAGGAATTGTAGTAGTATTGAGACACTAGCCTTAAGATTCTTGAAGCATTAAACAAGTTGATGAAAAACAAGACTATGTAAATATGAATACATGGAGGAAGGACACCTAACTTGTAGTATAGATATCATCACAGTTCAGAGGGGAATGTGACTTGTAAAATGAGATGTATTCTGAATTTGGTACTGAAAAACAGTCAGAATTCTGGATTCTGAATCTTGATATTATTAGCACCAAATATGACTGTTTGCTTTGATGGCTGAGCAAGCAGCTTCCTAACAGAACCCAGTATTAAGGACTGGAAGAGATGATAAAAAGATCAAATTACATTCCACAACAAGATTCCACAACTTCTTCTGTTATTTCTAAAGGGAATGGTAAAGAAGAGGTAGAAAACCAAAACATAGCTACATAGACTCATAGAATCAGTTAGGGTTGGAAGGGACCACAAGGATCATCTAGTTCCAACCCCCCTGCCATGGGCAGGGACACCTCATACTAGATCAGGCTGGCCAGAGCTTCATCCAGCCTGCTCTTAAACACCTCCAGGGATGGGGCCTCAACCACCTCCCTGGACAACCCATTCCAGGGCTTCACCACTCTCATGGTGAAGAACTTCCTCCCCACCTCCAGCTTCATTCCATTCCCCCTAGTCCTATCACTACCTGAGATCCTGAGAAGTCCCTCCCCAGCCTTCCAGTAGGCTGCATGCACCTAAAATACTCTCAAAGTATTTTTTGGTTTATTCTTAAACCTAACATACAAATTACTTATATGAGGAAATGGAAAACATGATTGCAGTTGAAATGTAACACACCTTGTACTTGGTATCAATAAAAATGGAAATAAAATACATACAGATATTTGCCTGTGGGAAGACACACATACCTTCCGTGAGGGCACAACCTGAAAGACAAAAACGAACCGAAAGTCACTTTTGTCTTCGTTGCAAACAGAGCACAAATTTCAGAAGCTTTCTTTCCAAGACACTACCTGATTCATTTTATTATACTGCATATTTTATTATACCATATATTTTACAGTGTTAGGATTTCTCAGTCAAGATCTGAAGACACCTTTTAAAAACTACAGCTCTATAATGATGTACATATAGAGGTCCAGGAATATGAAGAGATGTACATATTTACATGTATGTTTGTGTCGTAACCACACCCCATATAGAAGCTGGGTAGAGAGGTGTTTCACACTGTAAACCCACACCCTTTTGATTTGTGACTTCTAGTTTGTAAAGCTTGGTGATACACAGTTTTGACTCACCAGCATCACCGTAGATGAATTTGCGCATCGATCCCAAACCGGTCACAGTTCCATTCTCAAAAAACTTGGCAACACACTCGAAATTATTCAAAGGGTTGAACCACTCATAGGCTGAGATCCTCAATCGGCTGGTCAGGGAGTAGGTACTCCCATTCTGTGTGGAAAACTCATCTGTTCCCACCCCTTCTGTCCTTTCAGCACCATTCACCTTCCAGACCAAATTCACGTAATCAGGGTAGAACCCAGAGGCCAGGCATACCAGCGTGGCCTTCTTCTTCTGTTGGATCTCTTGCTTTGATGGGGAGAATATGGCCACAGCTGGAGGTATGATCTTATCATTCTTCCCTGAAACAGAAATCAATGTGGCCCAGAGCCTCCATTATTATCTTCAGTCAGAAAACTTGATACTATGAACTTCTGAAACTGTTCTGCATTTGTGCTGTGCGACTCCTGATACATCTGGCCTTTTAACCAATGTCTTTTAGGCAACTGCTATCTGTTAGATATGTAGACACCAAGAAACTGAAAGCATTTTTCTGCACTTGTTGCATAAAAGGTCTAGCTGCAGCTATCCAAGAGTACTGTGTCCAGTTCTGGGCCCCTCAGTTTAGGAAAGATGTTGACTTGCTGGAATGTGTCCAGAGAAGGGCAACAAAGCTGGCGAGGGATTTGGAGCACAAGCCCTATGAGGAGAGGCTGAGGGAGCTGGGGTTGCTTAGCTTGGAGAAGAGGAGGCTCAGGGCAGACATTATTGCTGTCTACAACTATCTGAAGGGAGGTTGTAGCCAGGTGGGGGTTGGTCTCTTCTCCCAGGTGACCAGCACCTGAGCAAGAGGACATGGTCTCAAGCTGCACCAGGGGAGGTTTAGGCTGGATGTTAGGAAGAAGTTCTCCATAGAAAGAGTGATCGGCCATTGGAATGTGCTGCCCAGGAAGGTGGTGGAGTCACCATTGCTGGCGGTGTTTAGGAAGAGGTGGAATGAGGCACTTGGTGCCATGGTTTAGTTGATTAGATAGTGTTGGATGATAGGTTGGACTCGATGATCTCAAAGGCCTCTTCCAACCCCCACCCCTGGCATCCAAGAGGTGACTTGAAAGGAAGGAGCTAATCTTTCTCACTGTCTGAAGTGAAGAATACTTCACATATGTAACCTGAATCTACCTAGAACAAGTTTTGGTTCAGGTCTTTAGTTGCTCAACAACTTTTTTTAAATGATGAAATATCTCTTTATGTTATTTATTATTTAGGTTATCCTAATTATGAGAAGCCCTCATCCTGGATTACACATCTTCCCAAAATGATGCAAGATTCTATACACTCACAAACCAAAAGCTGTTCCCTGCCCTAAAATGTTTAATATCTACATATAAGACTAAAGGCAATAGACTTCTACAGTCAAAAGCATATACAAGACAACATTGAGATGTTACTCAGAAGCTAAGCAGTGACCTAAAAGCCACTGTTTTTTCTTCTTTCTTTCTTCTTTTCTTCCATATATAATCTATTAGCATGCCTTTTTTCCTCATTTAGCATGATAAACCCACCAGGCCTGCAGAGTGCAATACAAACAGAAACACAGTAGAGCTATGAAGCAAAAGGGGCAACTTTTATCTTTGTGTGTGTGAAGGCAGTTGTAGATGTTCCTTCCTTTCTAGCATGGAGAGAATTAGCAGAAACCTGTATCTTGAAAGATACTGACCTGTAAGCCCTAGTGTTTGCTTTCAGCTGTTAGCTTTAATCATAATAGTCAGAGCTTACTCTACAAAGATCACTTGGGGTGCCTCTATGAAAATGTGTGAGCTTGTACAGAAGAGGTAACTAGATAGTAATAGAGATAACTCCTTAGAAGGTTTAGCACTGTTTTCCTTCCCATGGACATGAGGAGAGGTTGACCACTCTTACTGCTCTGTTCAAGTACTTGCCTTTATGAAGTTTTTACCTGTCTTAGAAGTTTGTCTGACATAAACTCAAATTGCTAATGAGTAAATACAAGGAAACAGGAGGAACACAAAAGAAAACTAAGAGAGATTCATCAGACTAAAATATATATAAATATATATATACACACACCACCAAGAGGAAGGTAAGTGAAAAAAGGCAGACAGAAAGAACCAATAAACCTACTGGAAAGACAAAGAAAACCAGTGAATGAACATGCTTGAAATAGAATAAGGAGACTAGTACAAACAAGAACACAGAACTAGATGATCCTTGTGGTCCCTTCCAGCCCTGACTGATACTATGATACAATCAGAAAAATTATGTCAACAGCCCATTCTGTTCTGATCTGCCATAGGGTTCATGGCAGACACTGGCACAAACTCACACATTCTCTATCACACATTTTTCACTCACCTAAGAGAAAATGTGCTACAATTCTTCCATTCCCATCACAACAAGGTCAGTTTCACAATTTCTTGTTATCTTTCACTCCTACTCTCATTTCAAAATCAAACCTATTAATTTTGATATAGGTGATCTTAAAACCTTTCCTTGGAGGAGGGAAGGCAAAGAAAGCAAATGGGTAAAAAGAGAAATAACAAAGAGAAGTGCAGGGAAAAAAAAAAAAAAAGAACAGAGTCCTTTTTGATAATTAGAAGTTGTGAAAAGGGCTGTAGAGGAAGCCAGTGTATCAAAGCAACTTTAAGTAGCCTGCCCAATATCTATGGTCATGAGAGCAAAGTACCAGCAAGAATGTTCATTCCCTGCCTGCTTCACCACACACAAGACTCCAGAGTCTACTTCTGAGATAATCTTTTGATTGTTACACAGATGAACTGCAAAAACTTGCAGATTGAAGAATGATCTTTCATTCCCAACCTCTATAATGTTTTCTTGGCAAACAGAAGGAAACAGAATTATACCTTCTTTTCTCCCTTCATGAAGTTCCCAGTAAAGGGCAACAGCAACAGACACAACATTTACACCTGCAAATCCTGCACTTCCATCTCAGCAAGTCTCATTTTACTAAGCAACCAATAAAGCACTAATCCTGCCCTCATGGCTGTGTGAAAAATCATCATTATTCTGTTGTTAATTAAGAATGTTCTTGCCCCTAAACAAATATCACACGTATCACAAAGATCAGAACTCTGTCTTACCTATGACCGTGAGTTTTGTCCCACTGCCGAAGTTCAGTCTTTCATTATTCACACTGCTTTGCAGCTGCAGGAAAACCTCTCCTCTACTCTCAGCCCTCTGAACCAAACCTGCTGACTAACCCAACCCTCCTATACTACCAGCAAAAGAAGAAACACAAAGTACCTTAATTTATAATCCCCTAAAACCCAGTGAAAAGCCTGTAGGAGAACATCACCACATCTGTGTTTCTAAGCAGGTGAGGTCAATCTCAGAAATACCTCTTTTGCCTCAGGCTTAGGTGGTTTGGTTGTTGCAGCTTTCACCCTTTCTTTAGAGGGCATTTATATTTTTATCTAGGAGCACTGTTAGAAAATATTTCCTGTATGCAGGCAGACTAATTTTGTCTGCTTAGTTTCCATTAAACAGCCCCATTGCCTTCATTTCCTCCTTTCCTTTCAAAATAATGAGTATTCTTCTCTTGTAAGATAAATGTCTTTTGTGCCTTTTTTGTCTTTTTTTGTCTTTTTTATTTAACTTACAAAATAGTTTGCAATATGCAACATGGCATCCTAGGCCACTGTCTCCATGGGAGCAATTCCTAAACATCCCTCCCTTTCTTCTTCCCTGGAATGAATTCTCTGTTTTTATTCCATCTGTTCTCTTAGCTATGATTATTAAAGTTAGCTGTATAACTCACTCTGGTCAATGAGGGACCAGTGTATTGGTTTTCACCAGCTCAGGTACACTGAGATTCACACTGGATTTCAAAACACATGCTGATTGTTGCAATTTTTTATTATATATATATAAGGATTGATTTTTGTCACTTGTAATAATTTCACTCTGCAGTGGAACAAAAGCCTAAGGAATCAATTCTTCGAGGAGCAATACAATGAGAAGAAGACACCACTGTCATTTAGCAAAGTCTTAGGAGCAGACTTGTGTTCTCCTGGCTTTGGAGAGGCCATTCTGACAAATCTGTTTTGCTGTGGAGAGTTGTTTTTTCTGTACGAACAAGCAACTAAACAGCTGCAGAGAGCTGTTAGTGTTGCTTGTGATAAAATTGAGTGTTTATATGTGGCTTCCCTTTTTCAACTCAATTTGCCTTCCCCAGTTATCTGAGATAATACATGTTTGTGTGCCTTGAAAAGATACAAAGTAATAAGTTTTCTAGACCTGTCCAAAGTGTAAATGTAACTCAGCTCTTTCCAAACAGCCTTTCACTGACTTGTCCTAATGACCGGTGTCTCCAGGAGAAATAGTATAACAGAGAACTGCTTTGGGGAAATAGTGACTTTTGCAGAAGTCATTTTACTAAGAGAATGTACTTATGATGTGCACATGTTTTTTTTAATGCATTCCTCATCCCAATTCTTTCTGTGGACAACTTTTTATTCACTAAAAATGCATTCATTCAGTCCTCCAAAATGAAATGTGTGTCCCTGCCTAAGGCAATAAGCTTAGTCTCCTCTCCAAAACAGACTGGGTGACTAGCACTTCAGGAAAACACCAGTTTAACAAAGCAAGGGAGAATAAGGTTGAAATGAAGTTCCCTAAAGAGAAAACACGGGATTTGAAGTCATCTCTAAAAGAAAAAACCAGAAAATTCTTACCTATTACTGTAAGTTTGGTGCCACTGCCGAAAGCGACGTTATTCACCGTGACAAAGTGGTGTATTATAAGTTAGGCAAAGGGTTGCACTGCAGTTGACTTTGGTGAGCAGAAGCTTAATCAGTGTTCACTGTATCTGGAATCCAAATAGTCCCTCAGTCTCTCTCTGAAGGTCTTTCATAGAAAACCAGCTTGAAATCTCATTGTGTTATCTGTAGCATTTATAAAAGTGTCGCCCAGAGTCTCTTGGTACTTGTTTTTATTGTCTACATTCCACCTCAAGCTGTTTTGCAGCTTTTCTCTGGTCTCCACGTTATCTCATCGATATTATGTGCAATTCTGTTTGGAAGATGTGAAAACCCTTCCAATATTTCCAAAGCAGTAGAGACTGCCATTGTCTAGAAATACAATTTCTCTACAACTAGGGAGGCGTGTCAGTCTTGTACTCAAAGCATTGTGAAGATTTGCTTTCTATAAGCTGTGGTTAATAACCAGATAAGATTTTCTCTGTGGTTGTCACAGTCACATGCCTTTTCATACAGGTCATTTGCCTTTGTGGCACTGAACTAAACCAAATCAATTTCACAGAATCATAGAATCACAGAATTGCCTAGATTGGAAAATACCTTTGTGATCATTGAGTCAAATCATTAGCCTAATACTGGCAAGTCCTTGCTTGTATCCCTAAGCACAACATCTACATGGCTCTCAAATACCTCCAGGGATGGGGACTCCACCTCCCTGGGCAAGCCATTCCAATGCCTGATTATCCTTTCAATGAAGAAATTCTTCCTAACAGCCAGCCTAAACTTCCCTCAGTGCAACTTGAAGCCATTTCTTCTTGTTCTATAACTTGTTACTTGGTTGAACAGGCTGACCCCCACCTTTCTGCAATCCTCTTTCCTGTATTTGTGGAGAGCAATGAGGTCTCCCCTGAGCCTCCTTTTCTCCAGGCTAAACAATCCCAGCTCTCTCAGCTGCTCCTCTTAACACTTCTTCTCTAGATCCTTCACTATCTTCATTGCACTCCTTTGGAAATGCTCCAGCACCTCAATGTTCTTCTTGTAATGAGGGTCCTAAAACTGAACACAGTGTTTGAGATGCAGCCTCACCAGTGCTGAGTACAGATGATCACATCCCTAGTCCTGCTGGTCACACCATTCCTGATACAGGTCAGGATGCTGCTTGCCCTCTTGACCACCTGGGCACACTGCTGGCTCATGTTCAACCAGTCAATGTCCCCAGGTCCCTCTCTGCTGAGCAGCTTTCCAGCCATTCCTGTACAAGCCTATGACTGGCCACCAACTGGATTTAACTCCACTCCCCACCATTTTCTGAGCCTGGCAGTCCAGCCAGTTTTTTATCTAGGGAAGAGCTTCAACACATTTTATGTAGTGCCTCAAAGTGAGACCTGCTACATGTCAGAATTCCTTTTCTAACGCTTCTATCACATTAAGAAACTATTTTGTGGTCTGTTGCAAACACTATCACAGCAGAAAGAAACTAATTCTCTGCTTCACATGCTCTGATAGGTCTTAGGTGCATCTGCAGTCAATCTGGTTAGCAAAAAATTATTTCAGTGTTTCAGAATCTCCTGGTGTGTTTTCTAGAGAGGCCAGACAGACAATGAAAACAAATCCTAGCATTTATAGATCTGTCAAGAAAAAACAAGGCAGTGCATGACTGCTGTGCTGCAGAATTCTCTGTAGCTGTCTGAAAACTCCCACAAGGCTTATGCCCATAGAGGTTTTTGTAAAGGCTTCCTGGAGAATGTATCATTGTGTAACCCCTGTCCCCACAATGTTACAACCTCGTACAAAAACAATCCCGCTCATGGTTCTGTCTTCCTGCTTTGGCCCCCAGTCACCATGAGAGATTGCCACAGGCCACATCCTTCCTCTGTCATTGGTGTTTCTGTGTGACAGTCCCATTTCAGACTATGTGTTAACCCTGAATTTATAACCCTGACATTTTTTCCCAATAGATAAAAGTAATTTTTAAAAATGTTATTGCCTGCTTTTAAGTGCAGTTAACTTTGACTTGGTAACTTCATGCCAGTGTTCATGCTGCTTTCCTCCCTGCTCTTTTTGACTTCTGTCTTCGAGTGATAAACAGACCTCGAGCCCGCAACAACTGGTTTGCACTGAGAGCAATGTGCTTTACACAGACTAGTGTTTCTGTTTATGGCCTGGCCTGGTCCTGGGTATCTTCCTTGGTCTGTGCTGCACTTGTCACAATTGCTCTGAAAGAGAGGAAAGTAGGATGCTGAGTTCTGAATTTTGTATTCCTCTGACTGCCCTCTTACAGGAAGCAGAAGTAGAGGCTCCTCCCCAGTGCTTGTGATTATGAGTATGAAAAGATTTCATCTAGAGTAAGAGTGTGCCTTCCTTTTGGAAATTGTCTGAAGCGGGTAGGGACTGGTGGTGGCTGGTAGCAGGATACTTTTATCACCATCTTTTACATATAACTAATTGGAGACACAGAACTGTATCTTTTTCCCCTCGTAGGTTTGCCCAGGTACAATGTAGCTGCCAAGAGGGAAGGATCTATGCCACAGAGACAGTGTGTACCAGTACAAACTGAGGCAATCCAAGGAAAGAGGAATATGAACAAACACAGCCCATTTCAGCCTAGTCTTCTCACATTACAGGTCAACACAGTCAGCAACACAATCAAGCACCTGCCGTAAACATTTTGTTTCCATTGCTCTTTAATGGTTTGGCTTCAGCCTGTCTTTATATTAAAAACAAAACAAAGCAAAAAACCACAGCAGAGGACAATCCTTTGAAATGAGTTCATTCCACTAGGAAAATCACAAATTATGTTTTCTTGTTTCCAGATATCACAGAAGGATCCATAATTTCTGCTATGGCCTGTTCAGCTGGGGACCACTCTTAGTGTCCCAGGGAAGGGAATGAGAAACATAAATTAGCCTGGAACATTTAGGATTAAGACACAGGACTAGAGAAGTCAAGGTGAACAGGTGATCTCAGGTGCTCCTCTTCTACAACAGCAAAACTGTGTGTTTAAGTCATTAATTATGGGAATGGCTGGAGATATTTATTTTTGGTTAAATTGGTTTTAGAAATACACTTAGGATTTTTGTTTTTTCTGGCCCTGTATATATAATACCATTAGTGGGATATTATTTGCCTGCCTTGGTCTTAGTCTACCTCTAATTTCAGCACTGTTTATTCAGGGTCTAAGACTATTATATTAAAATTAATTTAAGATTATCCTGTCTCCTGCTCCAGTCTACAGCCTCATTAGCATCCTCACTGGCACTAACAGGCTCTCTTCCATATGGTATTTTAAAACCAAGCAAATCACCTCTTTATTCATGTTGAAGGAATGTTCTTATGTGATGCTGACATCTCCTTGGGGCATGTTCATAAAACAGTTTCCAGGATATGCCAGCAGAGACCAGCCTTGTCCCACTTTGTCCCTCTGTAACCTGCCAAAAGAAAAGGCCTTGGAGGCCAGGAATTCAAATGGCTGAAAGGGGGAGAAGAGAGGAAAGACGCTCATTTGATTTTTATTTCCATGTCATAGAAGGCTTCATGAGTCAAACTGTGTAAAACTTCAGACATTCCTTCAGGGAAGAAAGTAAGATGAAAGAAGAACTTACAAGTTGAGATAAAGGCAGTTTGATAAAGAAAAATGAAGACTGCATACGGAAGCAAAGGGAAACCAAAATACTTCTCTGCTTCCCACCTGCAGGCAATGTTCAGCCACTTCCTGGGAAGGAGGGCCTCGGTGCATGCAGCTGTTGCTCCGGAAGACAAGTACTTTAATAATAAATATCCTCTCTCATCCTCCTTTCTCTTAGATTTTTATTGCTGAGCACAACATCATATGGTGTGGAATATCCCTTTGGTCAGACTGGGGCAGCCGTTCTCCCAACCTCTTGCCCACCCCCAGCCTACTGGCCTTTGAAGCAGGGTGAGATGAGTGGGCGTATTTGGAGAGACAGCCTTGATGCAGCGCAAGCGCTGCTAAGCTGTAGCTGAAACACCAGTGTCTTATCAACACCTTTCTAGCTAGAAATACAAAGCACAGCACTATGAGAGCTGCAATGGGGAAAGTTAACTCAAACCCAGCTAGACCCAGCACACATGCTGTGATGCTATGCTATACACATAAAGGTATGTGTACATCCTTTATTTCCTTCCATTCATTTATCTTCTCTTCTCTTCCAGTCTGTGCTTACTCAAGCTGCTTGTTAGATGGTATTGATTTGCATGCAGGTTATTCCACTAAATAACAATATTATTTCCCAAGTGTACATCTTCTGCTCCCAACCCCATTTCTGTACTGGATGATTAACACAAGGTTATCTGTACTGTTATTCCTGCATAGGGAAAACATGGATCTCAGGGCAGGAACAGAGAACTTTGCAGAACATCAGGATAGCAATGACCTCTAGAGAGCCGTGTAGTTTTCTACTACCACCTGGAAACTGTACAGCTGTGATCAGTCAATAGCCAGCTCATTAATTTGAGGAATGTTGAAGGCTACTGATAAGTTTGCTTTCACAGGGCATTAAAATTGCATTTGGCACTCTGAACTAAAAAATGCTGAGGAGTGAAGAAGTAGAAAGGGATCCTTCCTCTGTCCCTAGAGCTGATAAACCTTATTTTTCATTTTAGAATAGAATAGAATAGAATAGAATAGAATAGAATAGAATAGAATAGAATAGAATAGAATAGAATAGACCAGGTTGGAAGAGACCTTCGAGATCATCATGTCCAACCCATCATCCAACACCACCTAATCAACTAAACCATGCAACCAAGCACCCTATCAAGTCTCCTCCTTAACACCTCCAATGATGGTGACTCCACCACCTCCCCAGGCAGCCCATTCCAATGGGCAATCACTCTCTCTGTGAAGAATCTTTTCCTAACATCCAGTCTAAACTTCCCCTGGCACAGCTTGAGACTGTGTCCTCTTGTTCTGGTGCTGGTTGCCTGGGAAAAGAAACCAGCCCCTGCCTGTCTACAACCTCCCTTCAGGTAGTTGTAGAGAGCAATAAGGTCTCCCATGAGCCTCCTCCAGGCTAAGCAACCCCAGCTCCCTCAGCCTCTCCTCATAGTGCTTGTGCTCCAAACCCCTCACCAGCTTTGTTGCCCTTCTCTGGACACGTTCCAGCAAGTAATTTTTATGCAAGAGCTATTGTGATATTTAGGAACTGGCAATTCATTAAAAGACAATAAAAATGAATCTGAAAAAAAATCACCCAGAATTCTCTCCCATAGTTGTCACCAGGGTGTTTACATTCCTTAAAGATTCCAGCATTAACTGCTTTTCCTAAAATTTTCACAGGGCATTTGGATCACCAGTCATGTCCTTGTATAAGAAGATAGGAGGCTGAAGAGAATAAGGAACTTAATGTGTCCCTGCTATGTGTCAGACAATGCTTTCTCAGTGCTTCCCTGCTGTATGTTTGTAGTCTAATACTAACAAGTAGATCAGGGACCTGAGAGTGTTCTGAGGAGCAGATGAGTGCTCCCTGGGAGCAATGAATGGTTTGTTACACCCATCACTGAGCAGCTCCTGGAGTCAAAAGAATATTGGCTACCACCACGTGCAAGGAGTAGTGTATGAAATTCTTTCAGCAGTGTCTTTGGAGGACTGGAGGAGTTCTGGGATGCAACTAGATTTGTCCTCTTCAGAGCCTCCACTGCATCCACCAGGGCGAGATTACAATGAACATGAGTTTCTGTCATGCATCCATATTTCCCTAGCCTTTGAAGAAAAGGTAAGTCCTAGGTTATATGATAAAGACAGGAACACAAACAGGGGATGGCGAGTGGGGAAACTCTATTAATACCTTACTCTCATTTTCCCCAGGCCCATCACTGAAAAGCAACTAGTTCATCAAAACCTCATCTCTGCAAGTAATGAAGGCAGAGGCGCAGTGGGAGGCAGTTTCTGCCTTCAGCTGTCCCTTAAATGGGAGCACCAGGTGACGGCACCTTTTGGTCCTTTTCTTTCTCTGCCTGCGCCTCGGTGCAGCTTGGAACTGTATGCACTTCCGTGGCAGGGAAGAGAGATCCTTCAATTAAGCAGTGTGTGGAGCAGGTGAACAAAACGTGGTGCAGGGTACACTTGATTGTAAAGCTTCCATGGTAGAAGGTACACCTGGTCCCACCTGTATCCATTCCATCATTCCTATGTCCATAATTAGAGGCTGGGATTTCCTCCCACATCAGTCAATCTTATCTTGGGCATATCTGGTTTTGGGTTGAGCATCACAATGTAGAAGAACCTTGAATTATTCTGTTTTATACTTTTTTCTTGGTCTTGTGGTGGAGTCCATGGGGAGCTAGTGGCCCAGAACGTGGCTGTCCTTCCGTAGTACCAATCTTAAGAAGTATCTGCTCTCTTTCACAAACCACATCAGAGGTGCCTCAATCCTCAATGCTGATCTATGGGTTTGTATTTGTAAAGGCTTTCGTCTTTGAAACTAGATGCTGCTGCACTGCTTTGTCTCCCTTCCTCCCTCTTCCCTCCAAAAAACCTCCTGGTTCTATTCCCCCACATCTTCCTCATTTTACTTCTGCTCTTCCTCTGCTCCTCTCCAATCTGTCTCACTCACATTTTTCAGACCCCATCTCTCACTCAGGCAAGGCAGAGATTTTTATCTTAGTTCACAACCCCCTCACTGTACTGTGTGATCACTTGCAGCACAGAAATATGTGGCTTCATCCTTGGATGTCACATTCTCGATTGTCATCACAAAGTGATCATTATCATCTCTGCTTATCTTAAACCTGTCCTCACTGTAACCTTCCTCATATGACTTCTGCATCCATGTAGAAGTACTGACTAATAACTTCATACTGTCTTTTGGAGGCTGCTGGTACCAGAACATGTAGGAAAGCCTGGTATAAACCTGGGTGCAGGAAATGTTCACAGTCTCTCCAGCTCTCTTAAGGGTTTGTTCTGGCCACTGTATGATGACACTTCCAACCCCAGTACCTGTATAAGTGAAAGAGAAAAAGAGAAAAGGAGGTGAAGAAGTACAGATGATAGCCCAAAAGGGTCCTTTAACTCACATCACCCCTGCATGGCCTGGATGAGAACCATGCTGCAGCTGGATCTATCTCACCAGATAAAAGAACAAGCAAAACAGACAGCATGACCCATTAGGTGTCCCAGAACAGCGTGTTACTGCTCATTGTGATTTAAGAGAGAAGAGACTAGAGTGACTGATGCTCCTCCCCTCGTTCTGATTTTTACGTCAGGATTGGGCAGAGAACAAAGAGTTAGTCCACCTTTGATGTGAGGCATGAAAAGCAAAGCTAAGTGTTCATCTGGCTTTAAGTTTTGCTTTAGCCTTGCCACAAAACGGGCAGTGTTCTGAGCTCCTGACAGAAGTCTGGAATTGCTTGCAGACCAGTATATTGCTGGCTGAATTTTGGACTTTCTGTCATTCCTTCACTGTGTGTGTGTGTGAGTATAGGATCCCAGCCAAGAAACTGGGAGTGCTGGCTGCATAGATCATTTTTTGGATGCATTTACACCTGTGGCCATCTTTCCTGAAGAGTTTATTCCAGTAAATGTAAATAGGTACTGTTTCATTCTGGAGAGACATTCTTAATTGCTGAAAGATGATACCTCACAACTTAGAACTTGTTTTAGACAGAAGCAAAGGTGATAGACCAGGATAGCAGGAGGAACAAAAGTTACATTTTAATCACATCTTAATTTCATCCATTTTCCAGTCCAGAGAGCATATTCCTTGCAATTTAATCTTCCTGAGACCTCTAATTCACTTTTGAATTACAACAAGCAAGGCAGGCTGGATGAGGCTCTGGCCAGCCTGATCTAGCATGGGGTGTCCCTGCCCATGGCAGGGGGTTGGAACTAGATGATCCTTGTGGTCCCTTCCAACCCTGACTGTATTGTATTGTATGATACTATGATCTCTGCCAGTCTGTTTTTCTGAAAGCAAAAGCCAGGGGCCTAGAAACCTTGGCCACAAATTCCTTCAGGACTCATGGATGCATCTGCTCTGGTCCCATGGTACACAATCGGGTTCCTTTTATTGGTGTGGAGTTTTGTTTGGTTGGGTTTTGTTGGCGGTGTTGGTTTGTTTTGTTGTTGTTGATATCCCCCTCCCATATTTTTCTGACGCTCTGGGGCGATTCATCTCTTCCTTCGATCTTCATAGGTTGGACTTGATGATCTCTGAGGTCTTTTCCAACCTGGCTGGGTCTATGATTCTATGATATACCTGTAGAGAAGGCATGTCTGTCTGTGAGTTGGTGATATTGTGCTTTCTCTAGGTCTCAGCCTGAGTTCCTAAGGTCACACGTGATTCAGAGCAGCGTGAATCTCAAAGACATGGGTAGCAAATGTTCCCTATCTCAATCTTTAGAGAAAGCAGGAATTACCTGAGAGGCTATGGCTCCTTCCCAGACAGGAAAGAAAATATGTTCTATATGATATATAAAAGTTCTGTATGATCTCCAGTGTCATGGGCACTTAGCACATGATTAATAGGCTTTTGACAACAGCTACTGCCTTGTCTCTGCCAGTTCTTGGTACTGCAGGCTTTCTTGGGAGAAATTATTCCTTACTCATCTTCCAGCAAGGCTGACCCCCGTGCTGGGTATGCTACAGACTTGTCAGGAAAACATAGACAATACAGAATAGGCATTTTTATTACCTTTCACATCTTTTTTTCACTTTTCTTTCAAAGTCAGTAGAGCAGTTTGGCCAAATTTACCTTCATATTCAGTTATGGTTTTGACACAGATTTTCTTTTGATGCATAATTTTTAGCCTTTACTCCTCACAACTTACTTTTTTTATCTTCCATGGGAGTCTTGTCTTGATTCTGTTTGTTCTCTATCTGAATTTATTGAGATTTAGCCCTTTCCCCTTACTACTAGGATGGGACAACTTGAGAAACCTCGGTGGGTCATGGTGAGGCTGTTCCATGGGACACTGCTGCTGTGATTAATTTCTTCAAGTGACCCCAACTGGTCTTGTGCATAGAGACACTACAGGATTTTCAGTTTGATATTGTCTGTCACGCTGGACCTGTTAAAAACCTCTTCCTCTAGGGGTAATCAGACTTCAACTCCCAAAGGGAGAAACTGTATCATAGACACGATGAGAAATGAATTAATTCTAAGACTTTGCTGTCTAAGAACTCTGAGACAAGGCAAAATCATTTGTGCTGGGCTGCACATTTTCCTCTAGTCACATCCATTAGAATGTATTGCTAATCCCAGGAGGAAGATTTTTATACAGAGTAAATTTTCTGTCTTAGGAAACACAAAATCATTGTACACACACTGAAAAAAAAAAAAAAAAAAGGCAAGTCTCAGGAAGATGTAACTCAGGACCTCTAGTGTGTCTCTCAGGAATTGCCTATCATGTTATCACCGTCTGAAGAGCAGCTAGGCTGACAACTTTTTTGATTTTCATTTTGAAATGCCTAGGGTGCGACAGAAGGTTTGCACAGCTGTGAACAGCTGCAGGGGCAGAAGCTTTGTAGAATGTAACAGCTACTCCCAGACAGGACAATCTTGGCAAGACAGCATCACCAAGCTCTGTGAGAGCTACAAGGACTAGCCTGAGAAACTCCCCCACATTATACTCCTGGGCAGATTTCCCTCTGCCAGCCCATAGTTTACCCAGGTTTCCCCTTCCCACGATCTTGCACCAGCCTGGACAAGTTTAATTACTATATCTGGGTCCAATAATGATACAGCTGACTGAAACACTTGGACTAGGGGCATGGATTTCTAGACATACCAGCTGCCTCTGCTTGTCCTTTGATAACACCTAACACAGCTGCTCTCCTAACCCTAACCCTAACCCTAACCAATCCTCCTGTGCCCTTGGAGCTGCCAGCATTCTGAGGCATGAAATGAGAGACTTGTTTGCAGCTGGAGCATCTCTCTTTTGAAGACCCTTAAGAACCCCTTACAGTGGGATGTTCAGCAGCAGCATTGAGCAGAAGAGGGTATTTACATTTCAGGCAGAGATTTGTTGTCTTAAAAGAAAGAATGGGGGAGAGGAGGGGATGGGAGGAGGTGTTCCAACTTCAAACTGCCTGCAAAGGAGTCTGTTCATTGTTCACAGTTCTCACTGGAAGGCCTGAAGGGCTGTTCTGAAGCAGTCTGTCTGCTGGATGACCTCCAAGCTGCGCATCACATCGCCCTGTTTGCCGCCTTCTGAGATCACGTTTTCCCATGAGCTGCTCCACCGGCATGCATCGTGGAATTCTGGGATTCACAGGAGCCCTTGAGAGGGGCCTCTGAGAGGCAGACAGGAGAATGGGATGGACCCAGGTCCATCAGATGTCTGCCATCAAGGCCTTAGGAACACAAGACCTTAAGGGCTGTTCTGAAGCAGTCTGTCTGCTGGATGACCTCCAAGCTGCGCATCACACCTCTTCCAAAGCCCCAAAGTATTTTCAAAGGGAAGGCTGCCCTCTGGAATAATTTGAAAATAGCTCTCTATCCTAAGAAGGGTTTATGATTAACTGAGATGCTATTTGTACTTTCTGCCAGTGTCTGCTAATTGCCCACATTTGGATCTTTGAATTTTCCACTGTGTACTTTTTGCCTGGAAAAAACCTTGGGTGGGAGATAAGGCCATTTCAGAGAACGTATTTCTAGCAGCTCACACTTCCAGTGCACCACTCTGGGCTCGAGGTGGTGTCGAGACCATGAAGCACTTACTGCTGCTCGCCTTTGTGGGTGTGGCTGGTGAGTAGATTTTTCACTTCTGTGGTTGCAGTGTAGAAGGAAGCTCATTTCCTGAGCAAGTTCACCAGGTCGAGTGTGCTGGGAAAGTGAAATTCCGTTTCAGCTTGCAGGAGTCTTAGGGCAGAGTCTACAGCCTCTTTTGGCTGCTGTCTGTTGATAGTGGCTGGTGTCACAAAATGAGGAATGAATCCCTTCACAGGGGCTTCTGACAGAGGACTGCTGAAACATGTCCATAGCTTCAACAAACCAGACTGCCTCTCTTAAGGACTATGAAATACAAGGATAATGCCCAGGCCCAGAATGTCCTGAGGCTGCTGTAAATGGGTGAATTGTGGGCCAGCGTGCTGAGGAAATGTCACTGCACACCTGTGTTGTACTCAGCTCCTCTATCGACTGCTGCTGCAGGCAGGATCCCGGCAGAGATGCCCAGGGACTAGCAGCCAGTGCCTTAGACACAGGTGTGTGAGACAGGTCTGCATCTAACCCTGATGGCATTATTCTGGGGAGAAACAAGTGAGCGTGCGTTAGCCTTCCCCACCACTGCTACTGTCAGTCTTGGTAGAAGCAGAGCCTACAAGTGAGATGCTTCAGTCAGTCACAGGGGCACAGGATTCCTTATGCCAGATGTTGACACGTGCCACTTCTTGTCTCCCAGTTGCCTATCCCATCAGCGGTGATGACGACGATGACAAGATCGTGGGAGGCTACACCTGTGGGGCAAACTCTGTTCCCTACCAGGTGTCCCTGAATTCTGGGTATCACTTCTGTGGAGGTTCCCTCATCAGCAGCCAGTGGGTCGTGTCAGCTGCTCACTGCTACAAGTCGTGAGTGGAATCCAATTTATTCTTCCATAGTCGTCTTCTTTCCTCCAGTTCACTGCCAGCAGGTATCCAAAGACGTCAGTGACTGCATTGTGACAGGAGACAGCCAAGGAATGGGTGGCCCATTCAGGCAGCTGGGCTGAGGCATCCTAAGTGCAAGTGTTTCTGTGCATGCAGAGCACGCTCTGAAACGGCAATGTGGTAACTCCTGGCCAGGTACGGGCTGGGATTTCTTAGAAACTGCATTCATCTTGTTAGAAGAGAGTCAGTGGGGAGCAGGAAGACAGCTGTGGTCAGGGAATGGCAGTTTGCCCTTTTCCAGAATGCTTGTGTAAAGAGCTGTTACATAGTCAAGCTGTTCCAGTGCAGCAAAATAAGGCTGCAGAAATTCAGCACCTGTCCTGGGAGCAGGTAAGATCTCAGTGTAGATCCTCAGGACTTAACACAGGTCAGGAGACACAACCTGCATGAAGGCTGCAGCTGCTACAACAGCAGTGTTGAAGGGAGTGCATATGGTGGCAGGGAGATTGCACGTGCCCCGTCAGGAGCAGTAATGGATGTGGCCATTCCTTCTCTTCTGCAGTCGTATCCAAGTGCAGCTTGGCAAAAACAACCTGGCAGCCACAGAATCCACTCAGCAGTTCATTAATTCAGCTAAAATCATCCGCCACTCCGGCTACAGCGGCTCAACGCTGGACAATGACATCATGCTCATCAAGCTTGCCACACCAGCCCAGCTCAACAGAGCTGTCCAGACAATTCCTCTGCCTACTGCCTGTGTGCAAGCAGGCACCACATGCCTCATCTCTGGCTGGGGCAACACACTCAGTAGTGGCAGTGAGTATCCTGTGGGAACACACAGTAGTATGAGGGCCCTGGAGACACTCTATGTCCTCACTCTTAAGTCCAAGCAGTACAGCCTAAGCACAGAGAAGTGTGGAGAGACAGTCAGTTTTGGGGTGAGCCGGTTGTGTAGGGCAGTATTCATCTAACTGCTTTACAGGCAAGCTTTTGCCGAGTCCTTCCTCTTGTTTCATGTTACAAACATGGACTCACTCTGTCATCCGTGCTCCATTCAGCAACAGGCTCTCCCTGCCACGACTTCTGTGGCCTGGAGCTAGCACCTGGACAGTGTCAAGCACTCCAACTAAAACCAGCAGAGCTCGGTTCTCCAAGAACAAGGACAAAGTCTATGACTGTATTTAAAATTACTGCAGGACAGCTCCATTCCCTTACACCAGTTGTGACTGGAGTGGGTGGTGACTCGTGTCTAGTTCACTGATGACAATTAAGCCTGTTCTGGAGGAGACGATGGTTTTCCTGTGGCCCTGGCTTCCCCCAGTAGTTGTGCCACAAGTGTAGCTCTTAGCTCCATGCTTGCAATGAACCAATGCCATCAACCACCTCTCCTCGTTTTCTTGTAGGTAACTACCCAGACACCCTGCAGTGCCTGCAGGCTCCTGTACTCTCTGCAAGTGCCTGCTCCCAAGCCTACCCTGGGCAAATCACACAGAACATGATTTGCGTGGGATTCCTGGACGGAGGAAAAGACTCCTGCCAGGTAAAACATCTGCCCCTCCTCTCCCATATCTTTCTCTCCTGCCTAGTAGAGGAGCTATCCTGGTGGAGAATCCACTAACCCTCATGGCAGCTGAATGTTGTTTTTGTGAACAACAAGGGAGGCTTCAGGTGACAGCTGCTTCCTGAGTGAGGGTAGGCTCTTCCCTTAGCCATTGGAGCTTTTCTGAGGAAGCAAATACCTCTGCCCTAAATCTCCACAAGCAGACTATGCCACCTCTTATCCCTTCAGCCATTTGAAAAAGGAAGAGTGCTGGACACCATAGAGTCAATAGTAATTACAAGGACTTTAGACCTTAGGATGCAAATGTGAGTTTTATGAGTAGCCAGTATTCCAAGATTCCTTCAGTCTGCAATAGGAGCACACCTGGCAATTGTTCTTCACTTCACATGAGCCTGTCTCCACAGAGCTCTTTGGCAGAATAATGTTTACGATGCACATCCACACTCGAAGCGTCTGCCATGGACTGCATCCATCAGAACCAGGCAGCTTACTCACCCTTAGCTGTGGTGCCCTCGGAGCTCAAGTGAGGCACAGGAGCATCAGGCACAGAGTGGCAATCAGAAATTACCTTTGTACAACTTGGGTGGAGGAAAAGCACAATGGAGCTCCCTTGAATTTCTGCAGTGTCTGGCTCATCTCTTATGCTGATGCCATTTGCTGACTATCCTCATTCTTCACGTGCACAGGGCGATTCTGGTGGTCCAGTAGTCTGCAACGGGCAGCTCCAGGGCATTGTTTCCTGGGGGATTGGATGTGCATTGAAAGGCTATCCTGGAGTTTACACCAAGGTCTGCAATTACGTCTCCTGGATCGAGTCAACCATCGCTGCCAACTGAGACACTCTCACTCTGTCACCTCCTTTTCCTCCTCATCATAACTGGACATGTCCCCTTTCATAACAGGACATGCAAAGATAAAGATTTTCAGGCACCCTTTCTTTGTGCAGTGTTTCTCTGAGTTTTTCCATAGGGTGAGACATGGACTGTTTGGCAGACTCATTCTGCAGCAGTTTCTGGAGCAAGACATCTTTGCTGTTTATCAGCATGTAGTCAGAGGCTACAAAACTGCCTAAAGCAGCTGAGAGAGTCTGCTCAATGGTGCAGGCAGCACACTCCTACTGTAGAAAACAGCAGGCAGCCACACAAGCTCTCACCATTGCCCCTGCTCCCACCCCTGCAGTTACACTGAGGAGTCCCTAGTGGAACCTCCCCAAAAGCTCTTCTTGGTGAATGGCTAGAGCTTTCTCTATTCCTCTACCTATGCCACTGAGGCTGTTGTCTACACCTTTTTACTCTGTTAACTGCTTGTGTTGGGACTGCCTGGTTTTCCTGAAAGATTCAAAAGGACATGGATATTCCTGGTTTCTGGTTTTTACTCCTGATCCCAGCTGGCACCGAAATTGGAAGTCCATGAAAAAGCTGACAATTGCCAGTGGGATGTGTAGGTGTCTCCTATAGCCACTGAGATAGGCACAATGTACAAACGGGACCAGACCGTAGCTCTGTGGCCTATTGCTCTGGAAGCACTGGATTAATTCCTTCAGAGTATTTGCCCTCTTCCAGAAAAAGCCCTGAGCTGCAGCTTGTCATCCTTCCCTTCAATGCATTTCCATCAGGAGACAGAATTCTTATTTGAGAGCCATTGACAAACACAGATTCCCTGACCTGTGATGCCCTGACCTTGTCTCCCTCCCTGAATATTGTGAGTGGGGGGTTGTTGATATCTTTGCCTGGTATGTTAGGAGAAAGGATAGAAAAATGCCAGAGGAGAGCATATGATGAAGAAATTATGAGATGAAAATAGGGGCAAAGAAATACTATCACCAGTGCATTCTGAAATATGGCAGACGGGAATGTTGAGAAGAGTAGTCTGGAATCTGCCTCAGTCCTCTGCCACTTTCCCTCACATATTGTTAAGACCTCCAGTGGGTAAAGAAGAAATTCCATTTTCCAGCTTTTAGGCCATTCCCGATTGTCAGATTGATGGAATATCCTCATAAGACTTCCTGTCTTACATGGCTAAAACATCACTAATGCCTGCAGTAGACCATGCCATGAAAAGAGGTAGCTTACAAAGCTGTTTTCTCCTTTGTGCTATCTAGTAAGAGCAACAGACATCTGCAGAGGTCATTTGACACCATCTCCCACCATCACATCTTCATACACACTCTGATGAAGTATGGGCTAGATAAGTGGAGATTAAGATGTGTGACCAAACTGCCAGGCTCTGAGGGTGGTAACCAGCGCATGAAGTCCAGCTGGAGGCTGGTCACAAGAAGTGTAGCACAGGGCTGATTTGCTAATGCTATGTTACTGATTTGCTACCAGTATGTAATATGCTTGTTAATGACTTGCTTAACGGGACAGAGCACCCTCAGCTAGTGAGCAGGCAATGCAACACTGGGAAGAGTGATATCATCCAGAGGGACTTCAAGAAGATGGGTAAAGGAATCAATACAAGTTTTGTGAAGCTTCACAGACTGGACAAATATGGGCTTATTTTTCAAATATGCTTAAATATAAGAAAACAGGAGAGAAATAGGTGGGAGAGAGGACACAGAAGAAAGGAGAAGGGGACAGAATGAATAGAGGAGTAAAGTGAGAGGCAATCTATGGAAATAAGAGAAATGAGGCAAGTCAGTGTATATAAGAAAGGGTCAAAAGGTGCTTCAGAGGTGGGATAGAATAGGTAAGAAATTAGAGACAAGTGGAAGACAGACTGTGCCACCTCTTCCTTTAATCATGCAGAGTTGGAGGGCAAAAGGAGAAATTTGGTACTGTCAAATACAGTGTTGTGCATGTGCTATGGCCAGATCCCTGTCTGCATGGAAAGGTTTGTGCTGTGCTGCTCTGGCTTTGCAGTTACTGTGTGTCTTGCTCAGCACAGAAGTATGTGCCTGAGTCATTGAGCAGGGCATGATCTATCTTCATAGATAAGCGGCTGTCCTTAGTCCCATTGCTCTGTACGTGGCTTCTGAATTTCTCCTCGATCTCTGCTGTCCTACCTTCCAGTGAGTATACAACCAGCTGCAGACCAGCATCCTTCCCCACAGGCAATTTGTACCAGTACATGGTGAAGAAGTCTTTCGTCTTTCGGGAACAGTCCAGAGTCACAGAGTCTCCCACTCGGACAAACATGTCTGGTGATTGATGGAGTGCCTGGCCTGGAAAGAGAAGGGAAGAGATGTGAGGAGCTAAATATGTTGAAAGGGGCACGAAAGCACATCTTTGAAGCATGATATATGGGATAGGGTGGTGTAATGATATCAGCAAGCTATGGGACAGTGCTCCATTTCTCCGAGAGTGCCATGCAGGAGAAATAAAACTCTGCAAACCAGCTTCAAATGAAATAGAAAATTTGTTGGGAAAAATAATTACTTCAGTACTCTCCTCTGAAACAGTAAGGTGGGTGAGAAAAGAAAAAACAAACAAGCAAAATTTTTGTAGCTCTGTAGAATTTTCAGAATAAGGAGGTGGAGGAAAAGGTCACCTCGTTCCTTGCCCATCCTCCCCCTGGAAGTCTTGGGGAATGGGGCACTGCCAGCAACTGGCTAGACAGATGAGGGAGCTGCTGTAACTCCAGTGCAGCTGTTCAAGTGGAAGGGAAACTTCCTTACCCACAGGCGCCAGGATAGCCATGAGGAACCACTGGAGAACCATGGAGAAAGGCCACCTTCTTCCAGCAACCTGCTTGTGGTGACAACATAGGCAGAACGATTCATGAAGAGAAGAGGCTGAGAAAGAGAGATGTCTCTTTGCAGGTGGGCAGGGCAATGAGTGAGAGCAGCTGGCTGGCTAAGAACAGTGGGGAGTGGCATCTGCATGCAGGCATCAGGTGCATGCATCCTGCTCCACCAGCTTCCTGCTGTATGTATGTGTGTGTATATAGGCAGGAGGTAAAATGCTCTCACAGGAGCATGATGGCTCTGCGTGGCAGCCTGAGTGTGTGCACAGCACAGAGATGCACAAAGGCACCAAATGAAGGGAAGAGAAAAAGAGCTCAGAAATGCATGTTTATGTCTGTGCTGCATCTCCTCTCTAGGCACCCTCGTGCTCAGCGACTCCCTGCTCTGCAAGCTGCCATGTGGAGTCTTCTCAGCTTATCCCAGTGCCCCTCATTATGTTGCCCAGGTATGGGAAACACTGCTGACTGGTCATCCTGGTGTCTGTTTGTATCATGGGAGAGAGGATTTCTGTGACTGCTCTTCTTTTCCTCCAAAAAGAGATCTCAAGGAGAGAAAAGGCTACCTCTGGCTCAGTACTGGGACTACCTCTAGGGAGACTGCAGCATGCAGCAAGTTTACCATGGGATGTGATGGCAGAGACTTACCTTCTCCAGAAGAGAAGAGCTGATTGCTAATCTCCCTTTTGCAGAATTCAGCACCGGAGTAGAAGGATGAGAATGGACTGAGCTGGAAAAAACATCCTCTCTTCTCTGCTTGAGGCACAGCCTTGTTTACCAAGCCAAGGCTGGGGGAAATCACTGCAGGCAGGAAGTAAGGCTCCCAGCTTCTGTACCCTGACTCTGTGCATCAGAGGCCCAATGGAGCCCCTGCACATCTCTACCTGTGCTGTGGGCCCAGGAATGTGCAGCAGGGGAAGATTAACCTATAAAAGAGAGCAAGTGCCTGACTGCTGAAAGCTGTCATGGGCTTTGCAGTGAAGATGTTCCCCTGTGTGAATATAATGTAAATGAGTTAAATGAAGGAGGAAGGGGGTGGCAAAGAGAGAAGGCAGGACAAGAGGATGAAGTGAAGGCTAGAAAGCAGAGGATGTGAGGAGTGGAAAGGGACCATCTTGCCTCATGCAGCATCAGTTAGGATGAAAACAGGTCCCTTTGGTGCAGGGGGAGGTTTGTGCTCAGCTTCCTCAGCAGCCCAGCCACTGTGTCTCACTCTCAGCACAGTAATAGGTGCCAGAGTCATTGTGAAAGGCATGCTCAATCAAGAGCTCCATCCTGTCTCCTTGTATTTCACTGCCCTTGACATGGCTTTGGAAATTCTTCTCAACATCTGCTTTACCACCCATTAGTGCAGAAGCCACTACAATCATCCTGGAGTCGTTCCCCAAAGGCATCTTGTACCAGTACATGACTATGCTGGAGGATTTCTTCTTGGAACAGCTCAGACTCACGGACTGGCCTTGTCGTACCACTGTGTCTGGGGACTGTTCCAGAGCCAATGCTGGAATGGAAAAGGAGAAATGTTGAGAAGGAGGGAAAAATGGAAAAAAAAACTTGAAAAAACTGTGTGGTAGAGGAGGGACTTAGAAGGAACACGACAGACTAGGTAGCAGCAGAGGGGACAGCACAGCTCTTCAGATCAGCAGGTGAATTTACAATCTCTCTCCAATGGGCAGGAAATATTCCTGGGTAGTTTCTGTCAGAAAAAAAAAAAACCAGCCATTTGGAGACTGTGTGCAGAGGCAAAACCAGGCAGCCATCACAGGAGGGTTCAGGGATTCCTGCCCACCTCATTCATTGTCCTGCTCTTGCACTGAATGTTTTGGGGAATGGAGCACTGCCAGCAACTGGGTACACAGGTGGGACAGCAGCAGTGGAATCAATGTAGGTATGCAGGGGTGAGATGAGTTCACTTACCTGTAGGGGCCAGTATGGCCACAAAGAACCAGCTAGGAACCATGGGGAAAAGCCCCTGCTCTTTCAGGGACCCACCTTTTGTAGTTGCCCGGAGACATGTGAAGAGGAAGTACTAAGTGAGGGTGAGACATACTGGGGCTGGGCAGGACATGAAATGTGCAAAAGGATTGGCTGGCTGGGAACGTGTGGAGGTGATGCACACAATTACAGGAGAGTAAAAACCCTGCAGAGATGGGGATGGGGGTATAGGGAGAGAAGAAGTGGATTCCACAGCCAGAACTGTGCTGAGGTCACACAGGAATGTGTGCAAGGCAGAGTAAAGCTGAAAGCTCCCTGCTTCTTTCTAAAGACCCTGAGAGCTGGGAAATGAGGGGTGAAGAGCACACACGACCCTTGCAATTCCCCATGCATTTTTGGTCTCTCCTCCAACCATGGCTCTTCTTACACACACCACACACCCCTTCCCTCACGCCATGTGAGGGGTCTTTTCTCTGCACTGAAATTAACATCAGTGGGAGGCAGGACAAGGAGAGACACTAAACTAGCCCAAGCACTCTGCCTGCTGGTGGGTCTCATGTGTGTGGGGTGGTGCTGGAATGCAGCTAATGAGAGCACTAGGGTCTTGAAAGCAGCTGTACAGTGTAATTTAATTCATTCATGCTCTACCAGTGACACCTCTCTGCTGCCCTGCTCACAGCCTCACCACGTTCAGCCCCCTGGTATCCTCTACACAGTGCCTCAGGCATTGCTGCTCACAGAGATGTTTAATGACCTCTTGAACAGTGGCAAACTCAGCATAGGCTACCAGAGGAAGCCAATGAGCATAGGGATGTACAGCTGGAAGTGTGACAAGGATGAAAGGAACTCAGACAACAAAACACAGAGGTCTTCACCATGGTGAGCATTGCTGGCAACACTTTTCCCTTTGTCATAGGAGCTCTTGAACTCTGTACCTGGATGTAAGCCTAGCATCAGGGAAGGATAAGCAAGTGGAAATGGGCTAGGATGCCTGGTGGTGCTTCCACATGATGATTCTGGGAAAGAGAAGGCTAATGGGATGCCACCAAATTCACTGTTACTCTAAGGAAGAAGGGTTACTGAAAGGCATGAAGAAAACTGTACACAAGAGACACTGAATCAACAGGTGGAGACCATGGTGTTGCACAGTTCACTTACATGGCAGGGTCTCCCCCTCCCCAGCATCTACAACATGAGCTGGAGACCCCCTGACAAGGCTTCTATCTCACACTCCGTGAAGGATTTCTCACCTTATGTCTTTGGTGGAGTGTGAAAACATACCTGAGTATCAGCTTCTCCTGGGGACTGCCATTCTATTTTGCTGTTTAGTGGCACTGAAGATAGGTCATGAAGTCAGGGCAGCCTTCTTGTGGCAGGGGATGCAGCAAGTGGGCTAGAGCAGACACTAGGAAACAGCAGAGGTTCTCCACAAACCCAGAGTTCCGTGGCTCCATGGTGAAGGGAGTGGGGAGTTACACATGGATGGGGTGGAGCCCGAGTTTGTCCTTTGGAGATGATAAATAGGGAGAAGCTGAAATAAATAGGATGCAGCTGTTTGAGCCACACATCCTCAGATGTGTTGTATCCACCCTCATTTCACTGACTGTAAGAGAATTGGACTCTAGTGCCTGCCAAGTTTATTTGCTTCATGCTTCAGTGAAATGGTTGCCCTTCTTCTCTCTGAGAATTTTGTGGATCTGGGAGTGGGAAGGACTGCCTCAATGATGGCTTTCTCAGCCTACTTCTGGGAAGCCAGATGCATCTGCACATTGGAACCAGAGGCAGCAGCCAAGACACCCTCTTTTCTTTAGAGGGCAGTGGGGTTTGGGAATTAGAGCAGGGAATGCCTGGGTGTTTGGTTTCCTGAGAAAGCAAGGGGTTTACAGCCAGATGAAGGAAAAGCCTCTCACAGTTGCTTTTGGGGAAAGGGTCAGGAGTGTTTTTTTAAGTCAACCAGTGGTGTTGAGGTGGGTGGTGAGCATACAGTCCCCTGAGGGGAGTTATGTTGGGCAAAGGAGGCAGACGGTTCTGGGGGTAGGAAAACTGCTAGCGGGGTGGAGGCAATGCACCTAGGACTCTGCTTATGGAGCACCTCAGTGGAGTGCTGCACCTCAGTGAGGTGCTGGATGCTGGCTGGGCTAGGGGTGGAAGCTGCTCTGCACACTTCAGAGGAAGTGGCTGCAGACCAAGGATGTGAGGTGAGTCATTACACAGATACAGAGGCAGAGTCCTGTTCTTTCCACAGTAACCGATGCTACCAAGTGGTCAAAATCTTAACTGCAGTGGTCCAAACGTGCATACTCTTACCCGGGGTTTATTTATAGGACAGTTTATCCACCCAGCACATTAAATGGGAAGGTTGCCTGCACTCCACCTCGAATCAGGTGCGTCACTGCTCCATCAGAAAGAAGTATGGGGCAAGGCTACATCTACAAAATCTTGATTCCTTCTTGTCCTGGGCCTGGAGCAGATAGCTGCAGTGATCCAGGAAGGGAAAGAGATACTGAGAAACCTGATCCCTGGGTCCTGTTCTCAGTTTTCATGCCCAGTGGTTTCATTCCTGGCTGTTAATCACTGTTGTCCTTGGCATGACAAATGCTGAAGCAGGATGATGTCCAATGGCAGGGAGCTCTGCCTCAGGGAACATCTTTGGACATTAGCAAAGCATCTTGCCCACATATAAGACAGACACAATTATCACAAAACCAAGAAGACCCTTAATTCCTCCACATTGGGGATTTAATCCATCCAGTACAACTTGGGCACCTGGGCTGCTCCCCCAGTCCATCACTTCTATTGCACTAAGTCCTGGAATCTCCTGATAAATTGGAAGAGAGCCCTCAGTGTCTTCCAGCCCCCACTGCCTGTAGGGAGTGCATTGTACCCCAGAGTTTGCCAGACATGAGATTTACTCTCCCCTGGGAGAAAGATGAATCTCAGGCCCAGGATCTGGATCTGTTGCCAATCAATCCTTGATGCAGAAGGCCAGGGAGAGGAAACCAGGTTTTGGGGATAGGAGGTGGCATGGACAAATGGACACATATACACACACACAAACACATGTGGATGTGTGTGCACACACACCACAGCCCATCACACTTGGGTACACACCATAGTGCACAAACACACACACTCTCCTGTGTGCTCACATCAGACATCTTGACTCCCAGCCCCATCTCAGCTCCCTCTTCTGTGGGACAAGAGGAAGACCCTCACTTAGGAGCCATTACCTGGACTGTGGCAATTCATTGGCATGGCCTTGAAGTCTCAGAGACAAAGTCTCAGAGACAAAGTCTTGCGTGCCTGAAAATCTGGAGAATGTGGAAAACAAATTTGAGGCAAAAGGGATAAATAAGTAAAGAGATAAATAAGTGATAAGCCATGGCAGAGACTGGAAGTACTGGGAAACTTGGTGGGGATACACCAGGGCTTGGCTCAGGCAGGCCTGAAGTGGTAGGATCTTGCTGTTCCCTTGCAAATCTAGCCTTGAGCTTGGCATCCTACAGAGCTCCAAGCTGAAGAGCACAGGTGCCTCAGGCTGAGGAAAGAGCAATGCAGGAGCAAATTTGTATTGTGTTCCTGACTCTTTGTCTCTTGGTGCTGAGATGCATCATGGAAGCTCCTCAGGTAAAATTACCCTAGATACCACAATGCCTGGGAACAGACACTGAGAGGGAAAGAGAGAGCCCAGTGGGGCTTGGGTTTTCAGGCAGACTCTGCCAATGACTCATCCAAACTTCTTTTGGAATGCTGGAGGCATTAATACCAACAGCAGGTTTCCTGAAAAAGGAGGAATTGCCAAGGCCCTAGATTTGCTTACTAGCCACTAATTATTATATAGGTCATCAGTCTCTCTAGGAGACTGAGAGTCCAAATCTCTGACGTGAAAGCAGAACAGTGTGCAAAGCAAGAGGTTTGCACAGCTGTGAACAGCTGCAGGGGCAGAAGCTTTGTAGAATGTAACAGCTACTCCCAGACAGGACAATCTTGGCAAGACAGCATCACCAAGCTCTGAGAGAGCTACAAGGACTAGCCTGAGAAACTCCCCCACATTATACTCCTGGGCAGATTTCCCTCTGCCAGCCCATAGTTTACCCAGGTTTCCCCTTCCCACGATCTTGCACCAGCCTGGACAAGTTTATTTACTGTATCTGGGTCCAATAATGATACAGCTGACTGAAACACTTGGACTAGGAACATAGTTTTTTAGACATACCAGCTGCCTCTGCTTGTCCTTTGATAACACCTAACACAGCTGCCCTCCTAACCCTAACCCTAACCAATCCTCCTGTGCCCTTGGAGCTGCCAGCAATCTGAGGCATGAAATGAGAGACTTGTTTGCAGCTGGAGCATCTCTCTTTTGAAGACCCTTAAGAACCCCTTACAGTGGGATGTTCAGCAGCAGCATTGAGCAGAAGAGGGTATTTACATTTCAGGCAGAGATTTGTTGTCTTAAAAGAAAGAATGGGGGAGAGGAGGGGATGGGAGGAGGTGTTCCAACTTCAAGCTGCCTGCAAAGGAGTCTGTTCATTGTTCACAGTTCTCACTGGAAGGCCTGAAGGGCTGTTCTGAAGCAGTCTGTCTGCTGGATGACCTCCAAGCTGCGCATCACATCGCCCTGTTTGCCGCCTTCTGAGATCACGTTTTTCCATGAGCTGCTCCACCAGCATGCATCGTGGAATTCTGGGATTCACAGGAGCCCTTGAGAGGGGTCTCTGAGAGGCAGACAGGAGAATAGGAGGGACCCAGGTCCATCAGATGTCTGCCATCAAGGCCTTAGGAACACAAGACCTTTGCCTGGATCTCTGGCAGCAGCCTGGGAAGAGGTCGGTAGTGTCCTCTTGTTGATTGAAGCAAGTAGCATAGAGAGTCTCAGAGGGAAGTTTTTTTTTCAAGGATATTACCAGCCAGCCCTAGGTGATGCCATGCAAGGCAGCGTGAAGAACAGAAAAGGCCAGTGCAAGCACTACTCAGCAGCAGCTATGACATCTCTGTGTTACCAACACTGCTTCCAACACAAATCCAAAACAGCCCCATGCTCACTACTACAAACAAAACTACCTCTGCCCCAGCCAAACCCACCACGTACTGAAATGCATCTGTGGCAGAAATGAGCCTGCACAGAATACCTCATAGCTAAGGAAAAATCATCCTCCAGCACCTAGGCTGGGATTATCATATGGACTAGGGGAGAGAAATGCTTCCAAAGAGCCATGGGGAGCAAGCCCACAGCAGAACAGTTTTGCTCATCAGACAGCAGGGAACTTTCTTCATCCCTATAGAATTTATTTTGGATACTTTCCTTTGGGAAAAGATTGTTTCCTATGAGGTAAACACACACACGCCACTCAAGAAAAGGATTTTGCTCAAATGAACTTAACAGCACTGAGGAGCTTTGGACTTGGCTTTGTTTGTTTCAGAATAAATGCATAAGTGTCTTAGGGTTCCTTAGCTGCAACTTAGAGCTTCCAGTAGAAACTTCACATTTATAAGAACAACATCAGGCAACCAGCACCAGAACAAGAGGACACAGTCTCAGGCTGCGCCAGGGGAGGTTTTAGCTGGAGGTTAGGAGGAAGTTTTACACAGAGAGAGTGATTGCCCATTGGAATGGGCTGCCTGGGGAGGTGGTGGAGTCACCGTCACTGGAGGTGTTCTGGAGGAGACTTGATAGGGTGCTTGGTGCCATGGTTTAGTTGATTAGGTGGTGTTGGACATGATGATCTTGCAGGTCTTTTCCAACTTGGTCTGGTCTATTCCATTCCATTCCATTCCATTCCATTCCATTCCATTCCATTCCATTCCATTCCATTCCATTCCATTCCATTCCATTCCATTCCATCATCAGCACAGAGGAAGCTCAAAGGGGTGTCAAGCCTGCTCTCAACAGGGGCTGCGTGCAAGAATGATGCAGACAACCAAACACACATCTGCCAAAGCCCCAAAGTATTTTCAAAGGGAAGGCTGCCCTCTGGAATAATTTGAAAATAGCTCTCTATCCTAAGAAGGGTTTATGATTAACTGAGATGCTATTTGTACTTTCTGCCAGTGTCTGCTAATTGCCCACATTTGGATCTTTGAATTTTCCACTGTGTACTTTTTGCCTGGAAAAAACCTTGGGTGGGAGATAAGGCCATTTCAGAGAACGTATTTCTAGCAGCTCACACTTCCAGTGCACCACTCTGGGCTCGAGGTGGTGTCGAGACCATGAAGCACTTACTGCTGCTCGCCTTTGTGGGTGTGGCTGGTGAGTAGATTTTTCACTTCTGTGGTTGCAGTGTAGAAGGAAGCTCATTTCCTGAGCAAGTTCACCAGGTCGAGTGTGCTGGGAAAGTGAAATTCCGTTTCAGCTTGCAGGAGTCTTAGGGCAGAGTCTACAGCCTCTTTTGGCTGCTGTCTGTTGATAGTGGCTGGTGTCACAAAATGAGGAATGAATCCCTTCACAGGGGCTTCTGACAGAGGACTGCTGAAACATGTCCATAGCTTCAACAAACCAGACTGCCTCTCTTAAGGACTATGAAATACAAGGATAATGCCCAGGCCCAGAATGTCCTGAGGCTGCTGTAAATGGGTGAATTGTGGGCCAGCGTGCTGAGGAAATGTCACTGCACACCTGTGTTGTACTCAGCTCCTCTATCGACTGCTGCTGCAGGCAGGATCCCGGCAGAGATGCCCAGGGACTAGCAGCCAGTGCCTTAGACACAGGTGTGTGAGACAGGTCTGCATCTAACCCTGATGGCATTATTCTGGGGAGAAACAAGTGAGCGTGCGTTAGCCTTCCCCACCACTGCTACTGTCAGTCTTGGTAGAAGCAGAGCCTACAAGTGAGATGCTTCAGTCAGTCACAGGGGCACAGGATTCCTTATGCCAGATGTTGACACGTGCCACTTCTTGTCTCCCAGTTGCCTATCCCATCGGCGGTGATGACGACGATGACAAGATCGTGGGAGGCTACACCTGTGGGGCAAACTCTGTTCCCTACCAGGTGTCCCTGAATTCTGGGTATCACTTCTGTGGAGGTTCCCTCATCAGCAGCCAGTGGGTCGTGTCAGCTGCTCACTGCTACAAGTCGTGAGTGGAATCCAATTTATTCTTCCATAGTCGTCTTCTTTCCTCCAGTTCACTGCCAGCAGGTATCCAAAGACGTCAGTGACTGCATTGTGACAGGAGACAGCCAAGGAATGGGTGGCCCATTCAGGCAGCTGGGCTGAGGCATCCTAAGTGCAAGTGTTTCTGTGCATGCAGAGCACGCTCTGAAACGGCAATGTGGTAACTCCTGGCCAGGTACGGGCTGGGATTTCTTAGAAACTGCATTCATCTTGTTAGAAGAGAGTCAGTGGGGAGCAGGAAGACAGCTGTGGTCAGGGAATGGCAGTTTGCCCTTTTCCAGAATGCTTGTGTAAAGAGCTGTTACATAGTCAAGCTGTTCCAGTGCAGCAAAATAAGGCTGCAGAAATTCAGCACCTGTCCTGGGAGCAGGTAAGATCTCAGTGTAGATCCTCAGGACTTAACACAGGTCAGGAGACACAACCTGCATGAAGGCTGCAGCTGCTACAACAGCAGTGTTGAAGGGAGTGCATATGGTGGCAGGGAGATTGCACGTGCCCCGTCAGGAGCAGTAATGGATGTGGCCATTCCTTCTCTTCTGCAGTCGTATCCAAGTGCAGCTTGGCAAAAACAACCTGGCAGCCACAGAATCCACTCAGCAGTTCATTAATTCAGCTAAAATCATCCGCCACTCCGGCTTCAGCGGCTCAACGCTGGACAATGACATCATGCTCATCAAGCTTGCCACACCAGCCCAGCTCAACAGAGCTGTCCAGACAATTCCTCTGCCTACTGCCTGTGTGCAAGCAGGCACCACATGCCTCATCTCTGGCTGGGGCAACACACTCAGCAGCGGCAGTGAGTATCCTGTGGGAACACATGGTAGAATGAGGGCCCTGGAGACACTCTAAGTCCTCACTCTTAAGTCCAAGCAGTACAGCCTAAGCACAGAGAAGTATGGAGAGACAGACAGTTTTGGGGTGAGCTGGTTGTGTAGGGCAGTATTCATCTAACTGCTTTAAAGGCAAGCTTTTGCCGAGTCCTTCCTCTTGTTTCGTGTTACAAACAGACTCAATTCCCCCAGTATCTGTGCCACAAGAGTAGCTCTTAGCTCCATGCTTGCAATGAATCAATGCCATCAACCACCTCTCCTCGTTTTCTTGCAGGTAACTACCCAGACACCCTGCAGTGCCTGCAGGCTCCTGTACTCTCTGCAAGTGCCTGCTCCCAAGCCTACCCTGGGCAAATCTCAAACAACATGATTTGCGTGGGATTCCTGGAGGGAGGAAAAGACTCCTGCCAGGTAAAACATCTGCCCCTCCTCTCCCATATCTTTCTCTCCTGCCTAGTAGAGGAGCTATCCTGGTGGAGAATCCACTAACACTCATGGCAGCTGAATGTTGTTTTTGTGAACAACAAGGGAGGCTTCAGGTGACAGCTGCTTCCTGAGTGAGGGTAGGCTCTTCCCTTAGCCATTGGAGCTTTTCTGAGGAAGCAAATACCTCTGCCCTAAATCTCCACAAGCAGACTATGCCACCTCTTATCCCTTCAGCCATTTGAAAAAGGAAGAGTGCTGGACACCATAGAGTCAATAGTAATTACAAGGACTTTAGACCTTAGGATGCAAATGTGAGTTTTATGAGTAGCCAGTATTCCAAGATTCCTTCAGTCTGCAATAGGAGCACACCTGGCAATTGTTCTTCACTTCACATGAGCCTGTCTCCACAGAGCTCTTTGGCAGAATAATGTTTACGATGCACATCCACACTCGAAGCGTCTGCCATGGACTGCATCCATCAGAACCAGGCAGCTTACTCACCCTTAGCTGTGGTGCCCTCGGAGCTCAAGTGAGGCACAGGAGCATCAGGCACAGAGTGGCAATCAGAAATTACCTTTGTACAACTTGGGTGGAGGAAAAGCACAATGGAGCTCCCTTGAATTTCTGCAGTGTCTGGCTCATCCCTTACGCTGATGCCATTTGCTGACTATCCTCATTCTTCACGTGCACAGGGCGATTCTGGTGGTCCAGTAGTCTGCAACGGGCAGCTCCAGGGCATTGTTTCCTGGGGGATTGGATGTGCAAGGAAAGGCTATCCTGGAGTTTACACCAAGGTCTGCAATTACGTCTCCTGGATCGAGTCAACCATCGCTGCCAACTGAGACACTCTCACTCTGTCACCTCCTTTTCCTCCTCACCGTGTTTCCCCTTTCATAACAGGACATGCAATGATTATAAAAAAATAAAGATTTTCAGGCACCCTTTCTTTGTGCAGTGTTTCTCTGAGTGTCTCCATAGGGTGAGACATGGACTGTTTGGCAGACTCATTCTGCAGCAGTTTCTGGAGCAGGACATCTTTGCTGTTTATCAGCATGTAGTCAGAGGCTACAAAACTGCCTAAAGCAGCTGAGAGAGTCTGCTCAATGGTGCAGGCAGCACACTCCTCCTGTGGAAAACAGCAGGCAGCCACACAAGCTCTCACCATTGCCCCTGCTCCCACCACCTGCAGTAAGAGTCCCTAGTGGAAACTCCCCAAAAGCTCTTCTTGGTGAATGGCACAACCTCTTGCTAGAGCTTGCTCTATTCTTGTACCTATGCCACTGAGGCTGTTGTCTACACCTTTTTACTCTGTTAGCTGCTTGTGTTGGGACTGCCTGGTTTTCCTGAAAGATTCAAAAGGACATGGATATTCCTGGCTTCTGGTTTTTCCTCCTCCTGATCCCAGCTGGCACTGAAATTGGAAGTCCATAAAAAAGCTGATAAAGCTGCCTGATTTGGCTATGTTGGTCCTGCTTTGCCTTGCTCCTTGGGTGCTCTTCTTAAGGCTCTCTGAGTATTGGAAACTGAAGTCTGGAGTTCCCTGGAGCTGAGATAGCCAGGTAGCTCACCACCTTACCTGGGAGGCAGCAGAATAGACTAGACTAGACTAGACTAGACTAGACTAGACTAGAATAGAATTAACCATGTTGGAAAAGACCCTCAAGATCAGCCTGCCCTTTGCCTACTGATGTCAGCCTAGTCCTCAAAGTTGCTGTGCTGAGAGAGATGATGCAGTACAGAGTCTTAATGCCACTCCAGTACTGAAAGCACTCTGACTCAGCGCTGAGAGCTTTAGAGTGATAAGCAGAGGACATTCAGGAGGAGACAGATGACATTTCAGATGGAAAAGGTGAGGAGATATAGAGCACTATGAATGTAAAGTTTGGAGTGCAAACCTAATTGAAGTTCAAAGGAACAGAAGTGGGGTTCAGGAGCTGGATTCTGGAATAGGATTCAGGAATACAGGGAAGGCAGAAGGGACATAGTCCTTCTGGGACACTGACCAGAGAAGAAGAGGCTTGAACCTGGTGATCCCTCAGCTTGCTCCTGAAGATGCTGTCCATAGGATGAATTCCCTTGTTGGTCCATTGAGGGTCATCCATCCTGTCTGGTCCTCCCCTCAGGTGCCACCTTTGACTTCCTGCACCCCAAGGTGGGGCATGAGCTGTGGCAGTGCCCTTGGTCTGCATCCCAGCCCTTGGCAGTGATTCTGCCCATCAGTTTCTCCCTTCCAGAAGCAGCCCATAGCTGTGCAAACCTGCCCTGAACTGCAGAAGTGCCTCAGTGAGCAGAGCCTGAGAAGTTAGACCAGAATCAGCTCTGCTCTGGACCAAACCAGGACAACAGTTTGGGTGTGTTTAGTCCTTTATCTTTTCATGCTCTGAGCATCTTTGCGGTAGTACACTAGTGATGTTTGTTAATATTTTCAGTGAGGGTGGTGAGACTCCGAACAGGTTGCCCAGGGAGGCTGGGGATGCCCACTCCCTTGAGGTGTTCAAGGCCAGGTTGGATGAGGCCTTGAGCAACCTGGTCTAGTGGAAGATGTCCATGCCCATGGCAGGGGTGGCACTAGATGATCTTTAAGGTCCCTTCCAACCCATACAATTCTATGGCTCTTTGACCCACAAGAAACTTGGAGGAATAGAAGAAATGTCCTCCAGGTGGTCCCTGACCCTCTTTCCTCCAGTGCTGTGGTGTTATTTAAGCAGTTCCCCATCTCTAAAGATTCTTTCTTGTCAGTGTAAGGATGAAAATGTCTGGGGATGCAAGTGGGGATCTTTTAGCTCAGCAATCACATGGCTTACATGGGGATAACATCCAAATACAGGTAGCCGTTGGAACAGCACATGGCTGGGCAATCCTCCCCCAAAGGGTCCTTGTGGCCATGGATGCTTGAAGTGCCTGAAAATTCTTGAAGAGGATTAAAGAAAATGTTTAAAACCGTTAGTATTAGTGTGACTGAGGTGTTCCAATAGAGAAAAAACTCTCATTTTTATCTAGATGTTGAAGAATTCCTATGTAGTAAAGATTTTGAAATGATGCTCCTGTGTCTCCTCAATTGTACCAAAGTTTCTAGTGTATTAAAAAAATATCCTAAGTAGAGCCACATAGGGTTCTGAAATATAAACATAACTTGTGTATATGTCAGCTAAAATTAGTGGAATTTTCCTTTGGGGGGGTGGGTGTGGTTTAAAATTGAAATAGAAAAAAATGAGCAGAGCCAAGCTGAGCTGCTCCCCACAGGGGCAGTGCTCAGTGCTGCCACCGTGTGTTCATTCGTCGGCACTGCAGTCGTGCAGCGACGTGGCGCTGTCCCGTCAGTATTCAGTGCTGTCACCGTGTGTTCAATCGTTGGCACTGCAGTCGTGCAGCGACGTGGTGCTGTCCCGTCAGTATTCAGTGCCGCCACCGCGTGTTTAATCGTCGGCACTGCAGTCGTGGGCCGCTCCGTTAGTCCCCGGTGCTGCCGCCTCGCTTCTCAATGGACAATCTCAAAATATGGTGATACTATTCACACAGATCCTGTTGAGAAATTGATCAAGATTTCAAATGGTGATCAAGTGAGAAACATGGAGTAGAGGAAATTAGTAAGGGAGCAGCACAGGCTGCAAAAGGGTAAACCTAAAAGGAACAAACAGGCATGACAGGCAGCACAAAGAGCTACTACGTCAGCCACACAGTGGCACTGGTTTTTCAGTATGTGTATTTTATTAGAAGAATATCAATCACTAAGTAACAGAAAATCCCAGCAAACAGTAAAATGCACTTTGCAATATTTAGGAAGAAGAAAGCACAATAACTGAGGCAGCCTGAGACTGCAGAATTCTCCCATCTTGATAGAACAAACTTGGGTAGCCAGGGAAGTCCTTTAGATCTTCCAGCCTGGTAGCTCAGGTGGCCCTAGGTGCTGAAATCAGCCATACTTAGAGATCAGAGGAGAACACCGCCAAAGTATTAGAAACCTTCTTACCTTAGTCCTGTCTTCATGAGATCAGTAAAGCTTTTGATTAACAATAATACAATGGGATAAATATTCTGTAACTGAACATCAGTAGTAGTAGCTCTTTCTTGGAGCAATTTCCGTGCGTACCTGGGGAATTTCTTGTACATTCTCAGCCAGGTTGGAGTATTTTACCCCTGTTAGTCTTTCTTCAAAGCAGTAATACAAATTGAGCTAATCACACCGTTCACCCTCAGTTATTCTTGTTTGTCAGAATTCAACAGCTATGATCCTTGTTGTAAAGCAGAACTATATTCCATATATCTCTTCAATCTCACTTCATGCTGACACATTTCTGAGTGGTGTGTACGTGGAAATGGATGGTGATAGCTGGCTCTGTTCATCACATGTTCAGATGCATTGTGGTGGTCTCCAATTACTCTTGTTGTAGGTTTGTCTAACCTCCTGCATCTTCCAGAATGACACCTATGGAATGAGGGAAATGCGACACGGAACGCTTTCTCCATACAGGCATAGCTCTTCCAGAGCACTGCCACGAGTGCTGCTGAGGTCTGAGTGTCAGCCCCACCACTGTGGACAAACACAGAGGTGCAGCCATTTGGCTCCATTATCACACTCTGCACAACATCCTGCTGAGGCAGTCACCTGCAAGGCAAGGTATGCTGGGATAGAAAGGACAGTAAGTTATTTGTAGTAGGAAGGCGTTGATGCTGCAGGAGGCACCCTTATTTGTTGCAGTTGCACACCCAGATCTACAAGGTGCTAAGAGACAGGAAGCCAATATCTGAAGTAAAAAGAAAACATTCATTTTTCATGTATGATCTTTCTGGACTCTAGGGAAAGTTTTCCTGACATGCACACAAATCCACATAGCTTGAGCTCTGGCAGAAAAAAACCCATGAATTTAGTAGGAAACTGCATGGGATTGGTTCAAGTCCCAGTGATCTAGTGAAACAAGTAATTAAATAATTTAAATTATTCAAATTATTCATTTAACAGACCTGATGGGAAGAGAAAGCAAACACTTACCATCTTTTACTCTTGCTGGGGACTGATCAAAAGAAATTATCATTTTAAGAGATTTGGAGTTAGAATTCAGCTTAAAAATGTGATTCTAGCTATAAGAGCAACACTCTCTGAGAGCAGGAGGCAGCACAGAAGCCATATATTTAATATGGTAAAAAAATTACACTCTTTAGAGCCTGTTAAATGTGACAATCACAACTGATCCAGCAGGTTTATTAATACCTGCAGACAGGCTGTAAGATTCCCAACACCCTGATATATGGCACAGATGATATCACAGGTCACCTGGAGTTTTGCTCCCATGTCACTATGTTCACCTCAAGGGAGGCTTCGACATCCCAAATGGGGATGTCATTCATTACCTAGCTGAGAAATGTTTTTCTTGTCATACCAAGTAGCCCATACAAGATGCAATTAAACAATGTCACTGCTACACAGATGAAAATAGCAGTTTAATAGAGGAATCCATTACCAAGCCATTTCATAAATTAAGTATGTTCTGGCAGAGCTTCTCCAGAAAGTACTAGCAGTGATCCAAAAAAATAGGACCTAGCAAATCTCTGGGGTGAAATCTTGGCTCCATTAAAGCCCATGGCAATACTCCATTGCACTTTATAGAGTCAGAACTTTAATTTCTCATACAAGCTGCAGCACACTGCTATGGCTTTGGGCAAACTACTCTAACTCAAACTCCCCTGTTATAAAAATGGGCTGGAAACCACTGGAGGTTTCACAGAAGGGCCCCATACAGCAAAGAGCAAGAACTATCAAACAGTGCAGTTTGGCAAACAGGCTACCTCAGCAACTCACTGTCAGGGCAACACTCCACTGACACAAATACCAGGCTTGCAGTTTCAGCAGGACAAGTCTCTTGTCCTGCAAAAGCTTGGGAAAATTACCTTCTTCATTAATTCCACACACAGAAGACTAGCCCAATCTCTTGTGTAATCCCCTTTCTCAGGACTGCAAGACAACTATCTCCACTAGTTTTGGTACTTTGAGAATCTGTAACAATCTTATCAAGCAACAGTTATGTTATTTTGCAGGCAAGGCCTGCATGTCAATAGCTGCCTTCACAAGTCTGAGAAGAACAAACACATGCTGCTACACAAATGCACAGATTATCACAGTATCACAAAGGTTGGAAGAGACCTCGAAGATCATCAAGTCCAATCTGTCACCACAGACCCCATGACTAGACCATGGCACCAAGTGCCATGTCCACTCCCCTCTTGAACACCTGGATAACACACACAGTTGCTTAAAATGAATTCTGGGAAGTTCTTGCAAATAAGTTTCATGTATGAAGAGAGGCTGCAAGATAAGATTAGGCTCCTGGGTAGGTGGCATGTTAAAGAAATATTATTCCTCCCATATAAATGCACAACAGATGTAACATTCGACCTAAGCAATAAGATTTATTACTATTTTTGAAGCAAATTCAGCACAGCTTAAGAGAACACTGTACAGAATTATTTAAGCTAGGAAGAATTTCTTCTTGTCATTGCTGCATGTTTTGCATTTGTCAATTCCTACCCTCCAAACCACCCCACAGTTTAATGTTTTTTGGCTTCTTACAAAGGTGATGATCCTGCAATTGAACCTGCTAATGTAGCACATAGCTGTCTCCCTCTAGTCATTGCAGGCATGCACTCACGACTTTGCTTTTCATATCAAAAGAAATCTGAATGGTCTCTTTGGTCTCTTTTTGAGCCCCAAAACATTTCAGGCAATTTGTGTTAAGCATACTACCAACAGCACATGCAATCAAAAGCAGTTTTCACACATCATTTGGCAATGAAAACATGTTACAGCTGTGATCAAAGAATGGAGTCTTGCTTACGTTGCCTTATATTAATTTCTGTAGCACATGCACTTTAGTATAAATATTGTTGCATATTTTCTTCAGAGGCCTAAGTTCTTCTGTACTCTAAAAATAACCTGCTAACATATAGTCTCCTTTTCTCAAAACATTTTTCTTCTTCCTTTTGTTGAGTTCATTTCCGAGATCTGTGCACTGAAAGCAGTGAAAGAGGAGCATGTGCAACTTTACTAACAAACATGTTGAAAATATCTAAAAGTGAGGAACAATTCTTGGAGAAACCCCTTCAGTGGCAAACAGCCCTGTGACAAACGAATGGCCTTTCGTGTCGTGCAGCAACTTTGTATTTTGAGTAAGGGTGAGAAACCCGAACATGAAAACATACCTGAACAAAATACTAAAGTGTCTTTTCAAGAAAACACTTGAAAAGTCTTGCTCAACAGGTTCAACTATCAAGTAATTCTTCAGGTTTTTTTGCATTTTACTTCATCTAACATAATCCTGGATGGTCCAGCAGACAGCCCCGGGCCAACATTCTCCATTCACCTTGGGTGACCCCTGGAGCTGATAGTACTGTATTCACATTGGACAAATCAATGCACTTAAAAGTTCATCTCCTACCTCACCATGCACATAGCCAAGCACTTACAATTGTGAATATCTAAACAGCCTAGAAAAGGAGAATCCTGGTGTTAACATACTACTTTCACCTAATTTTTCTGATGTGGACAACTACCAACTTGGAATCAAAATTGCTTTCTGATCCCAAGTTCAAAACACCACACTGAATTTGGGGCTGCCCAAGCACATTCTCTTTCTGGAGAAAGGCATGGAACAACATTCTTGGATGTTCCTCTAGAAGATCCAGGCAACATATCAAATGCATCACCTCAATTTAAAGGGATGCTTTCCCAATTCATCACAATTACATATGCTTGCAGATTCTCTCTGAACTGCAGTTCCACCAAGCTCTTTAGCTGGGCAGCAGTTCATCAGTTAGCTCCCTAGAAACGGAGCACTTTAGGTAGCCCTTTATTGGGTGGCATGCTGACAACCTTTTTAAAAGGCTGTAATCCCACTGTGTGTTTTCTATTGGTGATTGTACATCAGCCAAGATGAGGTTCCTAGACTTTTAAAAGGGATGCATCTCCTTTCTGCCAGAGGAAAAAAATATACATCAAGTCTTTACCTCCCAGTAGTGGCTGTCAGATTCAGGGTACGTTTGTATGGATAACTATATGAAAAGTATCTGACTGCATTTACAGTGGGTCCTGGAATTAGATCCACAAGCCAAGGAAGTTTCTACCTGTGTAACACAAATTCTCTTTCATTTTACACTGTTCTTGCTTGAGTGGTTTTACGAAAGTAGTAGCAGTGGAAGAACTGTCAAAAGCAAGTAGGTTGGCCTCTTCATAAATCCTCTTTACTGTATGGCTTGATGCTAAGACTTTTTGGTATCTGGAATAGTGTTTGGCTTCCTTTAACACAGTATCTTTACTGTATCTCATCTATTTGGGATAAGATTTGACATAAGATGACGTTTATAGCCATGCCTGCTGTATGCTTTGCTGTGATGAGGGAACTATGGTTTTCTGTCCACCTGCAAGGATACAGTCACTTGAAGAATGTCCTCAGTCAGAGACAGACATCCATGAGGAACTGACTACCAGACTGTCAAACATTATCAGAAGGTTGACTAGGGTGTATCTCAGAACCAGGACTGGGTACTCCATTACATAGTGCATTTTTGCCTATCCTTTGAGCAAATTTCAGTACAAAGTGTGGGGATTCTAAAGTAGCCATATTAAGAAATGTATCACAGAAAGGCTCAAATTGCAGGCACAAGTGAGGAATTCTTGTAGTCCTATATCAGTATGCATACATCAAATGAGAGACTTTGCTCTATAGACAGAAATGCAATGGATAACTTATATTGCTTTAAGAATAGGACTTTTTAAAAGATTGTTTAAGCTTTACCTTTTCAGGTATTTAGAATATCCCCTGACATATGCAGCAACATAGTGATTGGCAAATGGAAGGAAAGGGGGAAAGGGAAAAGGCTGAAAAGTATACTGGAAACTAAAGACAGTTAGTTTTCATGCTGTCTACAATTCCTTTGGCTCATAAAAGTCTGAAGACAGACTCTTGCTTTGTAGCAAAGAAAAAAAAACACCATCCTCTACTGTCCTACCTTGTCTCCTCTACATCATAGGATAGAATCCAGAGCCACAAATTGCCTGGACTTAACAAGCAAAGGGTATTTCCTGAAGCAGTTCAATCCATGTTTCCCTGACAGCCTACAGGCATCCTTTCCTGCTAAAGCAAAGAATCTCACAAAACCTTTTTATGTAACATTCTTCATGTGTTTTGACTTACACTCCCAAAGCACATTTAGTTCAATCAAACCGGGCATGTGTGTTTTGGGGCATTGCTGGAGTCTGGGTGTTTTTTAGCTTTTTCCTTAGCTTGATATACTGCACTCTTCCTGGAGCTGGCCTTTTTGATTAAACATTTTGCTTTGTAATGAAAGAAGACCAAGTACTTCAGCTTCAAAAGAGAGAGAGCAAAAAGCAGCTGCCCAAACATGTGGTGACTGTTATTTTGCTGTCAAGAGTGACAAAATACCATCTGCAATTCAATACCCAGGGAGAGGGTAATTCTATCTGAAAAAGCAGCTTGTCATGTAAGTTAACATTTGCTACGATTATAACCTGCATAATGCTAATTTCCTAGGTAAAGCCCTCATGGTGCCCATGCAAGTCACCTCCACACTTTGGGAACTTGGACATGGGGCAACATAAGTCACTGGTTATCAGCCTCTGTTTTATTTTACAATACATTCCTGATTCTCTGTACTTCCAATGGCAAATACAGTATGCTTGTTTGTCCCATGCTGGTAGCTGATATTCCATGACTACCTTGGCTCCAAAGTGAGACAGTAATGCACATTTGTGTTACTCTCCCTTTAATGTAGTACAAAGCTGTACACAGCTCAGGAAGAAATCCCTAAATTCCATTACCTATTTATGATCATGTACAAATGTGTATTTAAAATGTTAAAAGTGAACCACATGTTAAAATTCAGGCTAGGACCCAATAAATCCTTTTGGAGAAAACCCTCTTCAAAAATAAGAATAAAATTATCAATATTAGCATTTGCCAGTAGAAACTTTTGCTCATGAATCTCCTGGGAAGGGAAGGACATTTAACCTTTTTGCATGCCATCCCCTCACACACCTCTGACCCTACTGCAAAGCAGACAGCCAAGATTCCTGACTCCATGCTGCTGATTAAACCTCATGTAAGAAACATCTGGATGAAATTTTCTTGCATCTGATTTGAAAAAGATGTAAGAAGCAGAACTAGGGAGCTGCCATAGTTCAGCTGAGTGGCACAAATATGATGCTATGCAAAAGCAGGTTTTCCTTTGAACACATTTAATTCCTAAATATGAGCTTGTGACTGTGCAAGCAACCTCATCAGCAGAAGAAAACCAAATCCCTCTTCCATTCTGCAGGCCAGTGTAGAGAGGGCAAATGGGCTCTGAAAGAAACCCAACTCAACAATTGCATTTTTACAAATGAAATAATAAAGGACTGAAACAGTTTACCTGCCTAACACTCAAATTTAATTGTCAGGTAAGAGAGAAGTCATCCACGGCCTTAACTTCAAAAACTGTATTTCTTCAACTTGTGAATGATTTCAAAACTTCTGTGATTTCTGAGAAACATATCAACTGGATGTAAAGCCTTCCTGCTGTCTCAATACAACCCCAGGCCTAAACTAGCAGAAGTAATCTAAAATTTTCATGGCCTAACATTCAGGGAGGGGCCTGCACAATGCAGCTCAGTCTATTGCTCCCTTTTGGAAACATGGAAAAGCAGGATTTTAGGGTCTGTATTTACAACAGACCTAACAGTGAGTATTTTTCACTGTTGTTATTTAGTAGCAGCAGTGAAAAAAACTACACTAACCAGTCCAATTCTAATCTGCAGCTGCTGTGGGGGAAAATAAGCAGCACCAGAGAACAGCACCAGAGCAAGCCTGAAAAAGAGGTGCAGGGAAATGCAAAGCAGTGGGGAGCCTTTTGTCCCATTGCTGCCAAGCTGAGGAAATTCCAGGAGATGAGGCAAGAACAGGCAGAGACACTCTGGTCTTTTCCAGAAGCCAAAGCATACAGCATTTCAGATATATCAGACTGGTCAATTACTCTAACATACAAAAACTGAAAGCCTCAGCACAGTGAAGGGACTGCAATATGTAACTTGCTACAGTCACTGAAAATTTGATACGTTATGGGAAGCACTTCCACTTCTCACTTGGGGCACTGGTCTAATGAAACATGGTTAAAATTGCATGGTAAATATTGTTAAGTTATACAGAAATTAACACAGAGACAAAATCTGGTCTAAACATTTTATCTCCAATCCAAACTTCACATTCTAAAGCACCCTTACTTATTTTGGCTACAGCACTGCGATCCCAATAGATCTAAAGGAAGAGGCATCTATTCAGATTAGCACTGCTAACAGTTTCTCAATAAATGAACACATTCACATACTCCTTGCTATATGTGTTTCAATTTATGAGAAACCAGTCTTCAAAATTTAGGCAAATATCTGGCAGATAATGAAATTTCAGCCTGGGACAAGAACAGCCAACTGGAATACAGACCAGAACTGCAACCACAGAAGTGTAAGAACAAGAAGAAATGTATGGAGCTGTTCTTTCCCCGTCCAGATAAAGAAACTATTGCCATTTTTTGTTTTGTACCACATTATTCAGTACTACCACTGGAATGGTAATGAATTAATAAAACCAGAAAAGAGGTTTATAGAATCCCAAGAAAAATCCAATCTTCATCAAAAATAGTGAAAACAAAAAGTTGCCATGTAGAACATCTACATGTGAGGGCCACACCATTTGTTTAGGCAGGAGGCAATATCAATGCAGATTCAGGGCAGCCACTGCCATGCACACCATCATAGCTCAAGCAAGTTGATCTCATGGCTAGAAGAAGTAATTTAAGGCTACTCCATCAAGGGAAAATCTGCAATTTTGTTAAGACCCTTTGATGTAACCAGTGTGTACCTTGCAACTCCCAACAAACACCTCCCTCAACACATTTGGTCTGCACCAAATAGGGAAGATGAGAGAACATTCTGAATCCAGCAATGTGTACGCAACCAACAAACAATTAAACCAAGAAGCAAAAAGTGACTGGAAAATATGGAACCAAGGCTTACAGTGTATCAAGAAATGTCCTTACACTTAAAAAATTATAATGCACTCCAAAATCCTTTTGTTCAGGCAATCCATGTACAACAGAAGGCACTGTTATCCATATGAATCTATCAATTCTGCACAGCAAAAACCTGAGAAGCACAACTCAATTAGATGCAGCCTGGCCCTTCCCAGTCAGTCAGGTTCCTCGAGGACAAATGTTTCCATTCAGTCCATCAGACCCTATAAACACCACAAGAATTTGTACATTACAGTAGCTGGTTAGAAAGAGCATTCTGGTGGGGGAAGCGTGCTGCTAGTTTCCGGAACACCTTCAGCAGCATTAAATTACCCTCCCCTGTCACTCAGAAGTCAGGGTGATTTCAAGAAAATGTGATGGTGAGATCTTTCCTATCGACCTTTGTAGCTGATCCTTCAGTTGCCACCAGGAGTACTTCCAGCAAAGTTAAATGCTGTGATCAGTCCTTTGTTGTCAAACGCGTAGTCACTTTGTGGTTCTCTTGTCTTAGTCTCTAGAATTCCAAGAAGAGAAAGGATATGAAAAGTAGCTTATGAAGAATGCTTCGCCCAGAGACACTACAGCTAAGATAAAAACATGCTTTTTCATTAAATCTGAAATTATTTTCCAGGATGAAAGGTTTCTAAACATCTAAAACCTTACAGTGCCTGTGAAGGCAGCATTAGCAGTTAAAACTCCTGTTAAACACGTAATAATCTACAGTAATCTTCAAATGCCTGTCTCACAGCTCATTATTACCTTAATTTGCTCTCCATTTCAAATGTCAGACTGTGCAAAACTAGTTCATGCCCTGTTTCAAACAGCAGCACATGTCAATGAGAAGGCAATTAATTAGAAGCAACAGTAATCTCTCTGAACAGCACACACTTACAGGTAAGGGATAACAGAAGTGCAACATCCTACTCACACTTCTCAGGAAATGTTGATTAGCACAGACACTTATCTCTCTCTCTTGTTACAGTTTAGGTGCAGTTCCAACATCACTGCAACAGATAAAATGGCCCCAGAGAAGTGCCTCACCTGCAGCATTCCGCCGGTGTTCTGCTAATGTATAAATTTCCTGCAGCTGTTTCTTCTGATCCTCACTCAAGGGTGCTGTCAGTGAATGGTACCAGGCTGCATCTCGGCTCTGTACCGCTGTCAGAACAGGAATGGAGGAGAGGTGATTATCACATTACATTACAACTTAACTGCAGAAGAACAAAATGAAACACAAAGGATCCCTGGTTGGGTTTTTTTGATAGGTAGGACACGATGATCTTGAAGGTCTCTTCCAACCTAGTCTAGTCTAGTCTAGACTATTTTCAAAACATGAACTGCAAAACTGCAAACACTGTAAAAACAAAGTCAATACTCCTGTCAGTTTTCTTAGCACAGATTCCCACTCTAACAGGGGCAATCCATTCTGGAGAACTTAATTACATCCTCTGCTTTCTGAAACAGAACATTAACTACGTGGCCATCATTCATGGACAATGATGAAGTCAATCTTCTAATTTGAGATTCATGTCAAAGCCAAAAACAAACAGGAAACTGGAAAAAAATTATCTACTATGATTTTAACATCTAGAAAGTGACAAGTACTTCTGTATATAGGAGTGCCTCTAGTGACTGAGTCCCACTTAGGCTGGTACTGAAAAGTTATGGAAGAGAATATGAAGGCTGTATTTGCTACCATTTGTATTTTTCTGCAGTACATGTAAGCCAAAAAATCTTTGGTCTAACACTAGAAAGCAAGATCCCATTTTCCAGTTCTAAATTAGTACCTGTAACAAACAAAAGGGTTTTTCCTCGCCATGATCATAAACATCTCCAAACTACTTAATGATATCATATCATATCATATCATTCTGCCAACCAAGACACACATACCTAGAAGTGATTGTGTAAAAAATTGATATTCATCAACACCATTTTCAAGGTCAAGAGGTGTGCTGAACCCTTCAAGAGCAGTCTCTTCCAATGCATCTTCATCCCAGTCATCATCATCGTCGTCTTCATCCTCTTCCTCTCCACCTCCACCACCGCCGCCTCCTCCACCATGGTTCTCCTGCATCACCTGGCTCACTTCATTTGTTTCCTCCTCGTCACTCGATATCTCTTCTGCAAAAGCATTGGTATGTGTTGTAATGCAGTGTTTAAAAAATAAAAGGAAACAATGACTTATGAATGAAGAACAACTACTAAATCTAAGTTTTGGCTGGAAAAGGAACCCTCTATGAACACACACACCACCCCCCAAAATCTTAGCACTGGAAACATGAAGCCTTTAAAATGTTTCCTACAATCACCTGGGGAATGTGAAACTGCCACCTTTGTGTGTGTGTCTCTCTCTCATTTATGCAGCCATTGTGCAATTATAGGATCACAAAATTTTGAGGAACTGTCTTTGACAAAGTGTTCCAACACTGTGCATTTCAACTTACAAATGGACTTCAGAAATTGGTAGAAAACAAAGAGAAAACCAGATGCAGATGAAATGTCTGTCTGCTCTTCTTCAGAGTGCTCTTTTATTTGAACAAACTTTAGGTAGCACCTTTCACTTGACTTTAACCTTCCATTCTGTTCATGAAACAACTATGACGTCCTGAATTAAACGCAACTCCAATGTGCAATTCTAAATGTTGCTACTTCATATTTACAAAAAAGTATTTCTTATTTATAATCAAAGTTTTAAAAATCCCCCTCCAGTTCAAAACCTTCAGCTCCTGTGTTAGTAGTCTAAAAAAATTATTACACCTCCAACAAGCAGGGACTGAATCACAAGACAGAGAACTGAAAATTACTGTGCTGTTTCCATACTGTATTCCTAATGCAGTGAGAAGAATTCTGTAATTCCTTTACAGAAAATCACATGTGAAATTTGAGTGGATTAAATAACCTGTTTATATCCAATCTAATTTTCACACCTCAAACCACCTATCTCCTGTTCCAAGCCAAATACAGCCATAGATATCCGCTTGGAATGCTGTGTAAAATTCAGGCCCGGTAAGGAGTGAAGACCTCCACAAAGTATTCTTTGATGTTTTCTTTCCTCTGGCACATATAGGTCTGTTTAATCCAAGAATCTCAGCTGTCTCAAATCCCACTTTGTATGTCACTTTCCAGCTTCCTTCAAAATTTGACCAAACAGGTCTTTCAAATATCTGAGTACTGGAAACAGTTTCTTTCCAGGAATCAAGAGTATAACCAGCACAGTCTTGGCAAATTCCTGCTGCTTATGGAGAAGATGGAGCATATTCACTACCCAAAAGTGTTGTTGTATTGTTACTTCCAAGCCAACAGTATCCTTTCATTAAAGTGTTAGCTGTTATACATTGAAATGTCTTTATTACATTTTTGGAGGGAAAAATCAATTCCTAAGGTGATCTTTCAAGCACCCAGTAAGTTGAGCTATTTTCAGCAGACCAACGAGTCTTAAAAATTAACTGCAATTTCTTACCCCCTTCACATTAAATCCAGACAAAATCCACAATGTGAAAAGGGGAGATTTTACCATTATCTTCTGCAACGTGTTTTTCATCTTTAGCATGATCCTCATGTTCTGTGAGCTCTCGCGAGGCGCAAACTTGTTTTAAGCCCAGGAAGAGGAGGAGGATTGAAGGAACAATCTGGGCAGCCACAGCATCCACTGCAGGTGGTCGGTTCTGCAATTCCATTAGGATGCTCAGTCCTATTATACACATCTTTCTGTCATGGAGTCTGAAACAACAAACATTTGTTAGACAAAAAAAAAAACAGATTTTCACTGCAAGGATATACAGAGAGCATTGACATCCTGGTGCTTGACATGGCAGAAGACAAGGTGATAAAGGCTATTTCCTAAGTCTATGTTCAAAACTCCTGAACACTGTTTCCTTTGCTCTGAACTTGAAAGAATTCTGAAACATGATGTACTGTACCTTTGTAGCCTCACAAAAAAAATCAACCCAGAAAAGTTACATGAACATAGGTCACCTTTACTACCATCACAACAACTAGACCTGGTGTGGATTACTGTTATTTAGACTAACCAAAAAATGAGAACTCTTTCATCAACATGACTAGGGCTACAGACAGAAACAAACAAAAAAATGTCAAACCCATGGGCTTTTAGATGAAAAAAAAACAACACAACACTTGCCCAAGAAAACAGTCTGTGTCATTCATCCACTGGTTTATGAACTGTGCAGTGATGGGCTCAGGATTGTGTGGAAATCTGATGTTTTCTAAGGTGTGCAGAAGTAGATCAGGATTGTAGTAGAGTGCAGCTATGGCAACCTGAAGACACATGGTACGAAGCTCGCTTGTTTTCACTCCTCTTGTTAACCGCTCCAGAACGGCCTCCACAAAGAGTGGAACACACTTGGCATGTAAATATAAAGAAGAAAAGAAAAAACCAAACAAAACAGGCATTAGACTCCTTGCCAGATTTGTATACAAAAGTGTTCAGTGAAGTGCAGGTATAACCTCAGAATGCATTCTATTCACTTCCTATTATAGAAGTGTTTTAAGCCTCTGACTGCATGCTTATGAATCTTCCTCCAAATTGCCAGCGTTGTTCTCAGTGCAGAGAAGATATTTGATGCCATTTAGTGGAATTTGTTGCAGCAAAGGTTTACAAAAGAACTCAAAGACATTCCCATCTTGAACACACATTAAAAAATAAATTCTCTAAAACTGCAAGAAAAACAAAGTGAACTTTTCCTAATAAATGTAAAACTACTGTAAATTTCTTACAAAAGTTTGGAACAAGTGAGTTTATTCAGATAAAAAGCAAGAATGTGCAAAATCCCACGATGAAATAAACATCTACATGTATTTCAATGGGCAGGTTTAGCATCCTGGCCTGCATCAAGAATAGTGTGGCCAGCAGGAGCAGGGAAGTCATTGTGCCCCTGTACTCAGCACTGGTTAGGCCACACCTGGAGTACTGTGTCCAGTTCTGGGCCCCTCAATTTACGAAGGACATTGAGGCTCTTTACCGTGTCCAGAGAAGAGCAATGAGGCTGGGGAGAGGCCTTGAGCACAAGCCCTATGAGGAGAGGCTGAACAAGCCGGGATTGTCTAGCCTGGAGAAGAGGAGGCTCATGGAAGACCTTATTGCTGTCTACAACTACCTGAAGGGTAGTTGTAGCCAGGAGTGGGTTGGTCTCTTCTCCCAGGCAACCAGTACCAGAACAAGAGGACACAGTCTCAAGCTGCACCAGGGGAAGTTTAGGCTCAAGGTGAGGAGCAAGTTCTTCACAGAGAGAGTTCTTAGCCATTGGAATGTGCTGCCCAGGGAGGTGGTGGAGTCACCATCCCTGGAGGTATTCAAGAGGGGATTGGATATGGTACTTGGTGCCATGGTTTAGTAGTCATGAGGTGTTGGGTGACAGGTTGGACTTGATGATCTTTGAGGTCTTTTCCAACCTTATTGATTCTATGAGTCTATGCTTTATAATAATTTGGGAAGCATTATCCCCACATTTCAGTTTCTGAGTTTCAGTTCAGTGTGCAACCATTTTCATTCATAGAGATGTGTAGCTCAATTAGGCCTTCCATAACATACTTATTTCAATGCAAATGCATAGAATTCACTTTACCCCCCTCCATATTTCTTTTAAAAGTAAAAACTTTCAGGGAACATTTTTTTACCTTCAAAGACTTCAGATTTACATTAGAAAAGTTATATTGGCTTCAGTGAAATTAACTGGAAATGTATTCCTGAAGTCCATGGATTTCAACATGGCAACATCAGAGAGGCTATGTTAAAAGTAACTTAGGCTGGAGTGTTATGTAAAACATAAGACCGGAATTTAGTCCTTAGCATGAAACAGAATACTGTGTAAAAGTGTGTTCTAAGAAACTCTGGAAAATGGAGATTATTTTTTCTCAGCATCCAGAATCCAGCCATGCTAAAAGTTCTTCATTTCCAAATGAGACTGAGTAATTAAAAACAGTAAAAAGAACCAAGTTCATATCACTTAAGAGAAACAACTTCAGCAACTGGATGTGTACAATAAACCTCTCAGCCACAATGCTTTCATCAACTTGTGTTTGCATCAAAAGGGAAATACTATTGAGAGAAAGCAAAAAAAGACAATCCAGCACATCCTACTACATCCTTATCATGCAGTCTATATTAATTTTTCATTTTCCAGTCATGCCTGCTCATCTATAATCCAAAAATAGACAACAAAACAACAACAACAAAAACCCCAAAAAATACATCCCCCCCAAACTCATGAACTCTCCTGAGCTCATTTTACTTATTTTTGTATTTTCCCCCATTTCTATACTTTATATTTCCCTCAAATCCTTTAATTTCAATTCTTTCTCTCAGAAAACATAGATGTATAACCAGAAACTAATAAAAGAAAGAAGCTGCTCAATATGTACCACCTGGTCAATGCCCCGTCCTTTGCACTGAAGAATAATTACTTCCAGGAGCTTGGCAGCGTGGCACTCTGCATCTTCTCCTGCATCTCCTGTTAATACCTAACCACCAAAATAACAGTTTATCAGTACTAATCACTGACAACTATGAAATCACATGTTCCTGTACCTGCACACATCAGAAAACCTCTACATGGCATATACGTATCTATTCATGCTGTATTTTGTGAGGAATTTAGACACACAGAAAATTATCTCTACAGGACATGGGTAAGTGGCCACGAATGAACTAGAAAAATTAGAAGAAACTGCTACAGTTCTATAGGAATGTTAGCATTCTGTATATGTCATTGCATTTCCTTTTGCAACAGAAATTTTCCTTCTGAGAATGATTAATGTTTTCCACATTCTGCTTCCATTATTTAACTTTAATTCTAGTAGACACTGGTAGATTAACAGCTTGGCAAAGGGAAGTCCCATCTGTAGGCAAGCTCCTGATTAAAAACCAGATGTTTGCAATCACTCTGTATATATGCACACACATGTGAAACTGACTGATGCTTCTCAGTACATTTTAAACCTGTGGTCAGTGTCAATCAAACCTGAGGAAGCAGGATTCTTGAAGACATTCAATTTCTATAGCTTTCTTAAAAATAAGCAGTCAGCTAGGTGCCTAACACTCCTTAACGCCCAAAATCAGAGAAAGGCTGCAGTGTGATCTCATACTTTATTATATGGCATAATTTACTAATCAACATAAAAGGGAAAGATCATAAATGTAGGAAGAACTTCAAATTAGTTTGCACCCTAGCTGACAACTAGAGAATGCAATCACAAGACACGTAACTCAAGGAAATCAGGCTTCATTAATTCCTCTACTTACCAAAATATCTGTTCATAGAACAGAGTAAAGATGAACATTCTCCCACACAGATTTGTGCATGTAATTTTTCAAAAAGCATGTCACTTCAAAAGTGTGAAGGTGCTAAGTGTGCCCAGAGCTGAGCCCAGACCAAATTTCATTTTGCTCTGAAATGACTGGCCACCATCTGGCATGTTCAGGTCCCATCACTGATCTGACTGCTAAGTTTAACATAAGAATCAGCAGGCTTACCTTTTTACACATAGCGTAAATGATTTCTAAATGCTTTGGGTTAGACAGTAAAGTATTGGTGTCAATGGTCACATAATTATGCAAGAGAGGCATCATATCTGCAGAACAGGGAGAGTGAGAGAGAAAAAAAATTACAAACTAATCCATGCAAGTGCAAATCAATGAGGCTGTAGTCCTATGCTGGAATTCATTAGCTCAGATTCACGGATATGGTTAGAAATTCAGACAGTGCAAAAATTCTATTCTGGAAGAATTCTTCAACAAATGCAGCATAGTGGGTGCATTCTCAGAGTAGGAAACAGAATACAACTACATTTTAATTAACTGATTTACAGTTTCCATTAACTTTGTATATTTTAGCTTTATTTGGGTTCAGGACCTGCTACAATAATTAGTCACACTGCCAGATTTGAGCATGCTTCTCCTTCAATATGCTCCCATTACACTCTCACACTGAATGGACAATTTAGGGCGTGACTCAAACACAAGATCATTTTAAACCAAGACACTGAATAGAAGTCATCCTTCTTAATGTGGGTTTTAGAGATGAATTCCCAAACAGTGGAAACAGCAATAGAAATGATCATACCTGCAAAGTACTCAAAGCAATCCTGCTGGAAAACCTCATATAGAATACCTAAAAGCTGCCACATTTGAGGTGAAATCATCTGGCATGTCAAGCTGTAGGCCAAGGAAAGAATTTCTTCATAAAACTCTGGAAAGGAGAGACAACTTTAAGGACACTGCTTTGAAAAATAAAGTTAACTTGCAAATACCTTGAAATAAGAAACCAAGCCCCAAGTCAAATAACAACTAGAAGACAGACCTCCAAAACAGAATGATCAGCCTGACTATTGTACAAGAGGATACCAGGGTGTCATGGGTTGAGTTGAATCTCCTGATATTCAATACCATGCTGCTGTTCATGCCAGCTTCAAAATGAAAGTCCTGGCTGGAGAAAAGTATCATGGGGCTTGAAGTTCAGATTCTAACTTGATAGGCTTCCTGTTCTGATTGCTGCTTTTGATTTCTGGGTGCTGGTCCTTTCTGTTGGGCAGGCTGCAGGTTGGGAGGGTGGGGTAGATTGCTGGCTTCTGCTGCTGCTGCTTCTGTATTTTGCTGTGCTTTTCTGCAAACAGGCTAAGGTAATTGTGCATCTCATCATCTCATTAAACTCTCTTTATCTCAATCTAGAGGTTTTTTGTGTTACTTTCCCTCCCATCTGTGTGAAGAGAGGCTTGTGAGAGCAGGCTGTGTTAACCCAGCACGCAGGGGAAACAAATCATAACTGAAAATTGATGTATTTTTTTCTTTAAAGAAGGACACAAAACAAAAGATGAAGTTCTGTTCAGGAAGATAGCATTGTTTGCAATAATTAATTTAAGAATTTGTGTAAAAACAGGTCATGCTTTTCTAGAAAATATCTCTAAAGCATACCTATAACGTGTTTCTGCAAAACAAGGCCAATGATCTGTAAACAGATGCTCTCCAGCTGTTGAGTTATCTGAAATAAAAATGAGTTTATAGAAATACCTTAATTTAATCAATGTATTTGACTAATTTAGTTTGAGAAGGTCTATGGAGAGCTTCCCAGAGTAGACTCAGAAAGAGAAACAAAGACAGAAACTGAGAGCATAAAACTGTGCTGAAGTCAGGATTCTGCTTTGCAATGTTGAACAGGGAGTCTACATTTAGGAATTAAACTACATGACAAAGAGAACTATATGGCCACATTTTAAGCCTAATTAAAACCAGTAAACACAGACATTGCATGTTATTACCACAGGTCATTCATTACAGACATAATCTTGCAGGATGTCAGGCTTTCTGGGCTTGTTCTAGCAAAGGGCTTAAATATTTGACCATGGATTCCTTGACTTACCTTCAGACACTTGACTCAAAAGATATCATCCCCTGAACTCTCTTCATACTTAGCCGTGAAAGGGAAAGGAATTTCTCAGGAGCTTTAAGCCTCACATTATTTCTGTATCACTTACATCACCTCTAAAATTATTTAAAATCATGAGATGAAAGAGCATCCTGCACAATTATTTTAGTTTGTGCTTTATGCAAAATATTCTATTTTACTACCTGTTTTAACTGCCTATAATACAGTTATCTCATGAAGCATTTTCCAGAAAAAGGGCTAAGGATTTTACTCTTGGGATAAAAATTCTTCTCAAAATTGACATCTGAACAATTAAGTAATCACAAAAGTAAATTAAGCTTTAAATTCGAATTTGTCAGAGATTATTTAGTATTAATTCACCATTCTGCTGTGGTAATTACACACTGATGTCAGCTCCAGTGATGCAACATACATCGTTGTTGTCGTGTCTGAAAGGTGTGACGGAACACCAAGAGAAAAGATGTATAAAAGAAAATCTCACCTCCTTGTGATCTTCCACAACTGTCAGGATGGTGTCAATTGTGTGCAAGATGCCCATGGCCATAACTGTTTTGTCCTCTACTTCCTCATATTCCTCACTATGAAGCACTTTACCAAATATTTCAGCCTATGAAAAAAAAAATTCAATTTGACATTCAAGAGCAAACTCCCATTTCTCATTTGTTATGTAAAACCAAGATGGCTAATACAACAGCAGCAATGTCTTATCTGTAAGAGCTGTCAGTATTGAAAAACATGTTCCTTTCTTTGGAAAGGGGAATACAAAAAATATAAAAATCTTTCTTTGAGAAGTCTTACTGTGTTAAAGGGCAACGAGGCTGGTGAGAGGCCCTGAACACAAGCCCTGTGAGGAGAGGCTGAGGGAGCTGGGGTTGCTTAGCCTGGAGAAGGCTCAGGGGAGACCTTATTGCTCTCCACAACTACCTGAAGGGTAGTTGTAGCCAGGGAGGGGGTTGGTCTCTTCTCCCAGGCAATCAGCACCAGAACATGAGCACACAGTCTCAAACTGTGACAGGGGAAGTTTAGGCTCAAGGTGAGGAGAAAGTTCTCCACAGAGTGAGTTGTTAGCCATTGGAATGGGCTGCCCAGGGAGGTGGTGGAGTCACCGTCCCTGGAGGTATTCAAGAGGGGATTGGATATGGCACTTGGTGCCATGGTTTAGTAGTCATGAGGTGTTGGGTGACAGGTTGGACTTGATGATCTTTGAGGTCTTTTCCAACCTTATTGATTCTATGATAACATTAAAACAGTTAGAGCTTGGCTCATTCAAACCAGTAACAAAATTCAGGATGTTTGAAAAAAAATCGAAATTTTAAAGATGCTTCATACAAAAAAAACCACAAAAACCTAAATAATATGTTTGAATCTTTATAAACATCACTTTAAACAATGTGCACTTCAAACAAAGCTCATTAAATGTTTACCAAACTAGGCATGTGTTTCTAACTGGACTGTTATTTTACTATTGTCTCTTACCAGGTGTTGAGTCATGTCAACGGCGATAGTAGCTACTTCCTGGCTGTACTCACAGATCATCTTCTGGATTACATTAGTAAGATCATCATTTTCTGTCTCTCTAACAATATGCAAGAGCTCTTGCATAACTGGCCTTACATAAGGCTTCACATACTCCTTGGCTAAAAAAGCAATTGAAACCAGGTGAAATCAACTATATCAACTATATTTGTTGATACACAAATATACAGTATTTCAGAAGCACTAGGTAAGTGATTACTCTTGAACAAAGTATTTTTACTGATTAAAATAAAAACAGCAATAAAACTTATCCTAGTCACTTTTACAGCCCATAACTAGTAAAAAAAGTAAATAAACTGCACATTTACTACACTCATTACTGAAATGCCACGTGCAACAAAGACCTGCTATTTGGGGAATACACACCCTCACACATAGGCAGCATTTGTGCTTAAAATATACACAGTGTTTCACTTCACAGAAGAAAAATAAAGACAGGTGCTATTTACTTTATTAAAAGAAACATGCTGGTTCTTGCTTGTTTTGTGCAGAAACTTGCCATAAAAACTTGAAGTCAGAATTCTGGGCCATAGACAGTAACTAATGAGCAAGTGAAGCTGTCTAAACAGGACAAAACATGCTGAAATCAATGTCTTTATATGGTAGAAATGTTTAGATAAATCTGCACCAACCTTCTCATCCCCCAAAATAGCCCATAAAAACCAGTGTATACAACTGAAGAATCACTGTAGCATACCTTGCTCTTGGTTGCATATTAATGTCTGAAGAGCTATGGCTGCTTCTACTTTGACAGGCATTTCCTTATCCTCTATCAAGCTCTTCTTTGCCAACTCTACTGCATTCTTCAAGTTTAGCTCATTGTGAAATTTCAAAGCACTGAATGAATGAAGTACCCAGCAGGACTGCACAATGAAAAGAAAACTAAGTCAGGGACTACTGCAATTTTTAACATTCTTTAAAACCAATTTGGTACTAACAGTAACTATTTCTCTGTTTGCATCTATTGCTTTTTAATTTTAATAATGGTATATTCATACAGTAAATGCAAAATACTTTCTGCACTACAGTTCTTCCTTTTCCTTTCCCAAATTCCAGTAAGTTCAGCATGCACATAATTGGCATTCATCATTTTGGTCCTTTTGTGGGAAAAAATATCAGAACAAAAATTAAAGAAGATTAATTGTTTGGTTTTGACTGATATGGGCACTCAGGGATTTTCTTCAAGCTACATTCAGCCCGACATCATTTACTCTGGGGAAATTCTTCCTATTCTTCACAGCCATCCAATCACTCTGGTTATTGAGATATGCTAACAAAAAAATGCTCACAAAAGGGCCACAGCCACTGCTCAAAATCTCCATTTTGATCAAAGTGAACAATAATATGACACAAGGCTTTCCATCAAGTCATTTAACTGAAGATGCTGAAAAAATCACTGCCTGAGGTCGTTCTTTGAAATTTTACTATGTTTGTACTTTATTTCTTTCATTAACATTCAGAATGAAATCAAACTCCAAAGGAAAGAATCATAGCAAACACTGAAAAGGAGGTAAGTAATGAACTTACTCTAGCTCTGAGGTAACCCAAGTTGGACATGAACAGTGGAAATACGTGATTCTGTAACATCAGCTCCATTTGATCCTTGAAGACACTCTTCTGTTGGAGTAAATAAAAATTAGTTTTGGAGACCATACATTTTACAGACTTCATTCTGGCCAGTCATCAGTTTCAACTATTGATCACAGGAAATACCACAACTTGTCCATGTAGAATCACAGAATCACAGAATGGTAGGGGTTGGAAGGGACCTCAAAAGATCATTGAGTCCAACCTCCCTGCCAGAGCAGGATCACCTAGAGTAGGTCACACAGGAATGCACTTAAGTGGGTTTTGAATGTCTCCAGAGAAGGAGACTCCACAACCTCTCTGGGCAGCCTCTTCCAGTGTTCTGTGACCCTCACAGTGAAAAACTTCACATGGAATTGCCTATGCTCCAGCTTGCACCCATTGGCCCTTGTCCTATCACTGGCCACCACTGGCTTCATCCTCCTGACACTGCCCTTCACATCTTTATAAACATGAATGAGGTCACCCCTCAGCCTCCTCTTCTTCAAGCTAAAGAGACCCAGCTCCCTCAGCACTGGGAAAAAAAAATGGATGTAATAAAGGTGTTCTTTCACAAGATAGATCTGGATCTTGCTCATTGAACTGAACAAACCTCATAAACACTGCAAGTTCAAAACCAGGTAAGTGAAAGAGCTGTACACATAACAGTCAACTCTGCATTACTCATCACACTACTGTAAACTGGAATTTTTACTTTTTTTTTAAGGCAATTGATTTCACCTGATTTTTCAAAAACCATTAATTAGGCTCAATAACCTAGTACTTTCATTAGTCCTACAAAGGAGTACATACATACCTGAAAACAAATCTAAGTATGAAACAGGCCTGAGTTTCACAAGACCTACTGTTACTATAAGCATCAAAACAAATAATTTTAACCACTACAACAATAACTCACATCTTTTTTGCATGTTTACTAATGGCCCAAGATAATTCCTTCATAATAGCAATCTCTTTAGCTGGAGCAGGATGTTTGATTTAAAAAATTATCCTTCATTTCACCTTGGCAAATCACAAGACATTCATGGGAAGCCAGGACCAACAGCTTGTAGACTTGGAACTTTCCTAGTACCTAGATACTAGAAAAGACTTATGCCCCCAACCTTGTTACCATCTAAAAGAATAATTCATTAGCTACCACAGGAAGAGGGTGAAAGGGGGCATTTAATATAAAATGTATCCTAGGCAATCCCACTTCACCAATGGACACAATCTCAGTATGATTCCCTAACCCTCAGAGAGACAGATACAGAACTGAGCAGAGGAAAAACATAAAGAAGGGAAAAGATTCTTCCCCTGTGTACACAGGCCAGGTTTGATGAGTTAAACTGGAGCTGCTGTGAAGAGCCAGGTGGCCAAGGCAGGGTCATTGTGGCTATGAACTCCTTACAATCTGTATTTAAAGTCAGCTCACAGCCAGAAAGCACTTTAAAAATGTGTATTTTATGCAGAAACAGATAATGGAACTTTTCATCTGTCAAATCCCAAACACAAGAAATTATGACTTAAGAGGGGTCCGCAGTGTTTGATGATTATTACTCTTTTATAAAGTGTATTATAACATCATGTTTCCTGACTGAAAATTTCAAATAGGACCAGTATGCTACAATAAATCCTTGTCTTTTTTTCCCTTCAGGACAGAGATATATGGGTTTAAAAAACCCTAGACAATATGAAAGGCTCCTCAACATATGAACAATGTTTTGCTCTTTCACTGTTACACTCCAGCATGAGGGAGGGCACTTTCAATCCAACGTAATTTATGACAACTCTGCAAAAGTTAGTGGTGCTTCACAATCTCAGATCAGATCACTGATTAGTATATTGATAAAAAAATAGAAGCTAAATGTTGATAACATGTGGCTTGCAACTTGAAGACGCACCTGCAGAGAGAACTCACATAAAGTAGAATCATAGAATCGTTTTGGTTGGAGAAGACCTTTAAGATCATCGAGTTCAATCATTACCTAACTCTAGTAAGAAAATAATTCACTTTTAAAAGGAAGCCTCCAGCACAAGGCTGCCATTCTCATGCTAACAGTGGTAAATTTTTGGTAGTTAGTTTTCACATGGAGAGAGGGCATACTTTAGACTCCACTGTCTACAAAAGCACAAAGGAAATCAGAATCAATATTACATTGGAAAGCAACAATGTGGATTAAATGTGCATTCAAATTACCAAAAAAAACCCACTCAAAATTCTGAAGATACTGTCCACTAAAAAAAAAAAATGGGAGGAAGAAGAGAAACTGTGCTCTTTCCAGTTGTTTTCATAACTCCCAACTGGCAGATGAGCTAAGTCTTAAAGCCACACAATGCAGAGCAAGGAAGCTGGAAAGATAAACAAAACATTCCCATAACATGTTAATTATTTTTCTGGAACTAGAGGAGCCTACAACAGTGCAGGCTGTTAAGAGTCTGGAGAAGAATCATAGGTGATGCTATTGGTGGAATGCACATTTGCTTTTTTAACACCCTTCCATTTCATTAGGGAAAAAACCCAGAAGAGGACCAAGAGACTGTTCCATAGCAAACAGTTCTGGAGAAATAGAATCTGTGTATAAAATGGGAATATAAACCAGGAAAGACTGTTAATATTTTTAAAGAAACAGACCCTCAGATTCTTGTTGCGTGGTGCAGTCTCTCTACAGACTTTCTAAATGTGGCTAAGGGCTAGCCATACTTCATAAACTAAGACTTTTTTATTGGAAATGGCAGTTGGTAGTAAGAATTACAACCCTTTTTCATTTCTTTACCCACTTACCCTCAGTAAAATGTCTGCTAGGGAACCTATAACATGCAAAGCTCCATCTTTTTTCCTTGGATCAATGTTCGGCTCTGTCAGAATCTGGAAACAATATGCCATCATTTTTGGTAATACCTATGCAAAACAGATAACACAATGTCCTTTTGTCATATCATTTTAGTAACACTGTGTAAGTTAAAAAAATTATGTGACATTTTAAAGTAGAAAATCTATCTTGGAAAAGCAACTGGGAGGTACCAAGTGTAGCACGTTTCCATAATTAGAATTTAGAAGGTTCTTTCATCAACTATTTAACCACATTGGTAAAAAATAAATTAATGTCCTTGAAATTTCACATTAGTAATAGTAAATAACGTACTTTTGTTGTTGTTTTGAGGTAAACAAATGAAGGTGATGAAAAGGAAGAGGTTCAGTAAATACCTTACCTGTTTTTCCTCCTTTACCTTCTCTTTTGGCTTGTGTCACACATACATAAATATACACATGCATACATGTATGAACATATACATCTTCAAGAATAACTGGGACTAAAACCTCACAAACTTATTTCAATCTATTTATTTTGGCAGTAACCTCTGAAGCTGACTATACTTAGAGAGGTTTCTTAGCAAAACCAGTTGTTTCACGTCGTTCCCACAGCCATTATGTGCATTTTAGATATTATGACATTTTGACAGTCTCAGTATAAACTACGAAATTGAGAAAGTCAGTGACCAAGGACTGGTTTATTGTGAAGAAGAAAGGCCACAGGCTACTCCACCTGACATAAATACTGCACTCTTCTCTGAAAATCCATCTGTAAACAGAATTCTCTGTTTTCTGGATGTTAAAATGGTACTCAGAAAAAAAGTCTGTAGCTTTGGCAAACCAAAATGCTTTCCAGGGCTTAGCCAGGTACTTATGCACAGGTCACTGTACGCATAGAAATATCTGCAGCAAAATCATGTCCTCATTTCAAGAGCCACTGTATGAAATTGGTTTATTTCTTGCTAATTTCACTTGTCAACCAGGATTTTAAATAGACTCAGTGAAAATTACTACAGATTCTGTTCACAATACAGTTTAGGAAGCTCAGAACAGCTGCGACAGAGGCTGATTGTTAATTTGGGAAAATACCAACACATTTATTCCATCTTAATTCATGTCCAACATGTTAATTTTCAAGCTGCAAGAGGCACCCACTTATTTACCTATTTATTTACATGTACATACACACATATTTTAATTCTCCCAGAAATGGTAGCACTCATCCAGGAAAGCATTTGACTATGTATTAACAAGTAGATTTCTCAAGACTAGCATCCTGTAGCATCTTCGAATTTAAGGGAAAATGACATTATGAAGGAAATTTCAAATAATTAAAATCCACTGGTTCCACTCCATACCTCTTTTCTCTTCTTTGCAGCAGTATAAAGAAGATTCTGTGCTGCTGTTGTAGTGGATGCATAATCCTCAAATACATCTAACAAATTAAAAATAAAAAAATTCCTTTGCTGAATTATGGAACAATCAACATTTTCTTAAACCATCTTGTTTGGGGGAATATCACAAAATCAAGGCAAATATGTAACTTTAAAACTACTGACAGGGTTGACCTCACTTCACGGTTAAAGTCAGACCAAGGCTTTATGTCACATCATCTGCAAGAGCATTTACTTCTTGCCTTCCCAACCTACTGACCAGTCATCACTCCCTTTATTAGGAATGCATTACTTACAGTATCAGTATCACAGTATCACCAAGGTTGGAAGAGACCTCAAAGATCATCAAGTCCAACCTGTCACCACAGACCTCATCACTAGACCGTGGCACCAAGTGCCACATCCAATCCCCTCCTGAACACCTCCAGGGATGGTGACACCACCACCTCCCTGGGCAGCACATTCCAATGACAAATTACTCTCTCAGTGAAGAACTTTCTCCTCACCTCAAGCCTAAACTTCCCTTGGCGCAGCTTGAGACTGTGTCCCCTTGTTCTGGTGCTGGTTGCTAGAGAGAAGAGACCAACATCTTCCTGGCTACAACTTCCCTTCAGGTAGTTGTAGAGAGCAATGAGGTCACCCCTGAGCCTCCTCTTCTCCAGGCTAAGCAAACCCAGCTCCCTCAGCCTCTCCTCATAGGGCTTGTGCTCAAGGCCTCTCACCAGCTTCATTGCCCTTTATTCACTAATTCTTTTGAGACCATGTATTTAAGGGGTGAAAACACATGGGTTGTTTGTTTGTTTGCATTAAAGCAACTATAGGAAGAATGACAATACATTCCAGTACCATCTGCATGCCGTATGTACACATTTTGGCTTGATTTTATCAAAACCCCATGGAAAACTTTTTTGCACAAAAAAATTACTTCGATCCAGGGTAGTTTTCAGTCTGCTGAAAGCTGAAATTTTTTTGCTTCATTCATTACAAGTAAATCTCCTTTCATCCTATTTAAAATGCTGTTTATATCTTGAAAAACTAACACTGTGCTGCCAACCATGTCCTAATCCAAACACATCCAATTTTACACAAATGGAATTAAACAAAAAGATCATAAAATGTGGTTAAAATTACACAGTAGGTTTTCCTGAGAACTCAAAGGTAAAATGTAATTAGGAGATACTATCAGACTACTGGAATCCTTTTTTCCAAACCCAAATGTGCCTCACTAAACTTCCATTTAATGTACTTTCATGCTTGTGCCTTTTTTTAACCTTTCAAAATACAGATTAAATCTGTGTTTAACCATCTCAGCTATACATAAAAATAGGATTCACTACTTGCACAGAAAGAACTGAATTGATATGCCAAAAATCAGCAATGTATGTATGCCCCATTGTGTTTTCACATACGATAATCCCAAATCAACTGAGGATTTCAAAATACTACATATTTCTGTGGTGACTGGCCTACAGTTTTCCAGCTAAATTTGCTATTTTTAAGTATCCTTCTCTTTTTCAATGACATCACTCTTTCAATGAAAGTAATTAGTCACAATATGGCCCTGTGTGATGTTCCCAAGATGTTGGGCCGTGTCATTTGAAAGAATAAACATTATCTTACAATTTAGTAATTATAATGGACAAAACCACAGTCAAGACTGCAACTATTTTCAATAGGGAAAGAGCAAGACAGACCTCTTCTGGTCAAAGTGAGAACTGCAAGAACCTGAAGATGTGGGACATCTGCAGTCCTGGATACTGTAGTATTAAAAAGTGAGCAAGGCAGTAGTCTATTTGGGCTGCACTGGTGACATGTGAAGTAGAAAAAAACGTTAAGAGAATCACTTAAAGCTACCAGTCAAATGGCCAAAACTCAGCTGATCTGCCGCCTTCTTTTGACCACTGATTGGTGAGATTAAAGAAACAGATCTTTTTCTTCCTATTGCACAGGACACTGGTGAAGACAGAGACATTACAGTGGCCATAATGTTAATTGGGGCTAAAGGTTACAGTTATGATGAAAGCAAAAAATAAATGCTAAACACAAACATTTACCAAATTTCATGCGTATATATTCATAAGGATCCTCTTGCCAGAGCTCTTCATCCTCATCTTTGTAGCACATTAAAGAGAATATCACTTCTTCTGTTATACTCTAATATTAGAGAAGTCAAATACATATAAGTACACATAAACTCAAATTCCAGTACAGCTTCCCTCCATTATGCACTAATTTACTAGACCTACTTGTTGAAGAGCAACAGCTCTTTTAACCAGTGCTCTTTTGTTTTGGCTAATGGAAAAACCTAAAATATACAATTTTCCTTTTGTAACAGACTGCCATCATTGTATAATCTACCTTTATAGCAATACAGTACCATGTACAAAATATACTTCAGGACATAGTCTGTGTACAGCAGAATGTCACATTCTGCGGAAGGAAATCACCAGTGCAAGACTTAACATGAGAATGTATTTCAGAGTCTTTCCTCTTAACAGACATGGAATCACCTACCTACAACAGGGGACCTGACAATACAAAAAAACTAAAAGCATGAAAATCACTTTTCACTTGTTTTTAGTTCACTTACAAAACATGTCCTTAAAACAGAGTGAATTTCCTTATAGTTCATGCTTTCTTTGCAGTACAAGTATGAATCTCCAAATCTATGGACGATTCTGAGCACCAATAAAAGCCAGAATATTATAACTGTCTGGCAGACTTAAAAGTAGCAAAGTTATGGAGCAAAATATTTGAATTAACAGGATTTGCAATAAAAGGTTGGTATTTTGGTATTAACCAAAACAAACCAACCCCATTTGTATGGAAACACTATTTTTGCCCAGATGAGTTGCTACATGAAACATTAATGAAACTTTCTTTAGAACTGCAAAGCTGGGGGATTTTTGGGAGGCTGAGGGAGATTGGGGGGATTTTTTCACTCACTCTGATGACATACAGTATTTATGACTAGGGTTTATGCACTGACCTGTATATGTGGCTTCATTTGCTTCCATGTTACAGAGTGAATAACCCCTTGGTTCAGATAATTTAACGTTTGCTGAAGAACACGAGGTGCAACATAGTCTTTTTGCCTGTATTGGTCTAAAATTCTTAAGAGGACCTAGAGAAATGATAAATGGATATTTTTAAAAGAAGACTTCAGTGAATGTACATGGACAGATTATTTCATTTTACAGCAGAAGTTCTAGTGTTAGTAATCACTGTAATGCCTTTGCTCAAAAAATCATAAATCCTTTAAACATTAATGATCTAATCCTGTAAGCATTTATGTACATATCTACCTCTACTACTAGCCCCTCTGTGTGATCACTTGTGATTGTAAACCAAAGATATACTTCAATATTCACAAGCTGACAGTTTATCCAAGCCTCAACATAACTTGGAATACATGAGGAAAAAGGCACAGTGACTTTTCAAATTGGTTGGTTTCTAAACCTGCTAGTGGTGTCCAAGTTGATTTTTTAAGGACGGGGGAAAAAAGAGAAGGAAAATATGACTTTGGAAGAACAGTGGCAAGAATAGAAATACTGATCTAGAAAAGAAAAATAGGTTAGTGGCTCAGAAGAGATGTAAAATCCTTAACTTCAGTTACCTGTTGTAACCATCAGATAGTATCATGTAGCATACTGTCATAAACTCTTATCACACACAGCTTCCAAAATATATAGGCATACATGACTAAGAAAAGTCTACTGCTGCGCTAATGGCAGATGAACTATTAAGTGTTAATAAACATAAACAATTGGCATGCACATGAATAACAACAAAAATCAAGGGTGATGTATAACAAAATATTGAGTCAGGCTTTTTCAGAAGGAAAATTTTGCTTCATAATCCTTCAAAGCACTGTAATAAATCTTGTTTTGAGCATAACGTCTTCATTAGCAGTACTAAGTCTGATTTTAAGTCTTTTATACAATACATTCCTTCAGCGGGAGTCTGTATCTCATACAGACTCTAGCATGATGTCAGCACTTAGCAACTGATGAATAAGTAATTAAGGCTTAAGAAGGTATTCACAACAGAATTCTTGCTAACCATGCAAGGAAATGTAACAAATCAGCATTTAAGAGCCAGAAACAGGAAGAAATGTGCAGACTGTCCAGTCCATTCATCTTGAAAGCTAAACTGCCCCCTTTGCTGCATAGGCTAATCTCTTACCAGACAAACTTGCAAGTATTCCAAATGACACCTGTCTATGGAAGTCTATTTTTTTCAACCAGGAGTTAAACCATTGTAAGGTGTTTAGAATAGATATTAGATTGTTTCCCTTTTCATTTAATGTGTATAGCCTTACCACAACCATTTCTTTCCTCAGCTCATAACGTTTACGTACTTACACAGAATTAATATACCCATTGATTAACTATTCTGTTACTGAATTGGATAGTGAAAACTAATTCTGTTTTGCAGACAATCCTTGTATTTTGAAAGCTAATTTAAATCTGACTTGAAGTGACAACAGCCTGGCACCCTGCATCAAAAACAATGGAAATTTTAACTGTAAAAAGCCTGCAGATGCCACAGCAGGATTATTCATCCAGCAGCGTGCTGAGCAGCCACATATTCTGGAAATATGCATTCTCCAAACACTTGAAAAACAGCATTCCAAGATGTCTATAAAGGTTTACAGGCCAAAGGGCCCAGAATCACAAACGTAACAGCGTACTGCATTCTCCAGGCTTCTTCTCTTTGAAATAGGCAATCCAAAAGCCTGGGCTTCCAGTGTGAAAACTACTCTTCTAGTCACCCAGAATAAGAAACAAAAGGAACTGTACCAAAAAATCAGAGCCTGGAACCCAGCACTCTCAGGACTTTAAAGCACCCAATTGCTACAGCCATTCCACCAAACCAGGGAGATGCTAGAAGTCTGGAAGGCCATACTGGCACTGAGACCAGTCAGTAAAAGGAAAAACTGCCTGACTTTGGTTTTGTTTAATGAATGAACTTAAATATATGCACACTGTTGAGAAGTAACACATTTGTTCAGCCAAAATTAGCTAATTCAGGAAGAAATTAATTGTACTTACCTGTTGTATGCCCACAGCATAGGTTTTTAAAAAAAAGGCTGAGAATTCAAAGTATTCCTTAGTTACATTTCCAGGGCTTCCATAGCTTAAAAAAAGAAGAGGACAGATATATTTATATAGTGAGAAGTCTGCTCTGTCAGGAGAACACAGTACTTTCTAAAAACAAAGGACCCTGAATAGTCTTCCATCCTCAAAGGAATCCTTTCCCACAGGCTACTTTTAAATCATTTCCCACATAACATCCCACTTCCCTTTCCTTGCCTTAAAACTGTAAGGTACAATGTTATAGTCAAATAAATACGGCCACCTTATTGTCACCAGCTCTGTAACTTCTATGTTTATAGATTTCTTTTCAAATCTTCCACTACCTTTATATTTGAGAATTTAAGCACCTGTAGCTTGATGCAGTAAAAATAAAATTAAATTAAGAAAAAAAATTCCTTTTCCCACGTGGCTAGTTTCTAGCCATCTTAGAGAGTCAAATTATATCAGTAAGAGCTTAGACCAGTGGCTGTGCCAGTGCAAGGCAGAGGACAGCAGCAGGAATACCACTTCGGTGACTACAAGCTCTTGAACTGATGAACTGCTTTGTCTAACTGCACCTCAGACAGAGTTACAGGTTTGTAACTCAAATTTAGTTTAATCCATTTGGTAGCTTGTTACCGTTCAAACAGACGAGCTACAATATGCAATGCCCACTTCTTGCATTTCCACCACACCAGCTCTGGTCTATCATCTTCATCAATTTGCAGAGTCTCCTATAAATAAATAAAGTTAATGCAAATTAGCCGAGCATTTAGCAGACTTTAAACGTTCTCTGCTGTGTGAACTAATACAAATGCACAGCACTGACTAAAGCTTTGGTTCTCTTAACAGCTATATAACATTCAGAAACTTTCAACTATCTTAATTACACAACATAACGTGCATGGGCCATACTTACACAATTTACTTTACACATATACATTATAAATGTACTTTACACATATACATTATATATGCATTACACAATGTACTTTAATTTTCAAATTATGCATATTCAAGAGACACAAACTTTCACACATACTTGAACACTACAAGCATCGTGCTCTCTGGGTTAAAAACTAAGCATGATACTAATCCCTCCAAATATATGCACCTTAACCATATACTAATGCAAAAGCTCTTAAAAGAACGTTAAGGCTGTGAAATAACTTCTAAAAAACATGGGAAATGCCAGTTAACGTTGAACACACTCAAACAAGCATTTAATGACTACTTTTCTTTTGTTCTTTAAGAAATAAGAAAGATGGATAAAAGAAGAAGAGGAATTCTGGGGAGGGACTTCTCAGGATCTCAGGTAGTGATAGGACTAGGGGGAACGGATTGAAGCTGGAAATGGGGAGATTCAGGCTGGATGTGAGGAGGAAGTTCTTCACCATGAGAGTGGTGAAGCCCTGGAATGGGTTATCCAGGGAGGTGGTTGAGGCCCCGTCCCTGGAGGTGTTTAAGACCAGGCTGGACGAGGCTCTGGCCAGCGTGATCTAGTGTAGGGTGTCCCTGCCCATGGCAGGGGGGTTGGAACTAGATGATTCTTATGGTCCCTTCCAACCCTGACTGATTCTATGATTCTATGATTCTATGATTCTATGAATTGAGGCAGATTAAGGGTTTGTGATGAGCTTTTGGTTCCTGTTTGAGACGATCTGGTTAAGTATTTGCAACCTTCCAAAACACCCTAAACAGCTTACACGGTGTCACTACCTCTGATAATGAAATTCTGACAGCTTATGTGACCTTCCTGCATTTCTGCCTCAAATACCACTTATTTCAAGGCTAAGAATCTTAAACAGATTTCACCTTTAAAACATAACACTAATACAATCTTCATGCTGACTGCTCCTCCAGTGCCAAAACCCAAGTAAGTACCAGAGGTCTTTACAAAACTAAAACTTACTGGAGGTACATTTCTATCAATGATAGTACGGAAGATCTCCATCCATTGAGTCATAGTCTGGTTATTCACCAACTGGAGTGGTAATGCATACTGAAAGAAGAAAAAATACCAGTCATGAAACACTGATTTTCTCTGGAAAAGGGAGAACATATTTCTCCAGTAATTACATTCTGAAGAAGATGAAATTGTAAGTAAAAATACAACTAATTAGGTTAGATACCAATACTACTCTAATTGCATCCTTCTTGGTACAATTTACAGAGGAATTCCTGAAGAGACAACATTTGAGGAAAGCTCTTTGGTCTGAGAACTTGCTCACTCTTTTTGTTTCTTCCTCTTTTTCACAAAAAAATCCAACTTTTAGTGACCACAGCACTGCCTGTATTACAGAGTTTGGGTAAACCAATAGCATTTTATTGCAACAATCTGCTAATTACTACCCTTGCTAATCTTACTTCTCTACAAAATTCAAATAAAAGTGACACTATTCAACAAAGCTATTTTATTTTTCAATAAGATCTGAAGATTTTGTAACCCTCCCCCTATCTGATAACAAACTGCTTTAGCTTTTTAAGCCCCAGTAAGAATTTTCAGGCTGCCCCTTACCGATGATCTTGTCTTCTTATTCTCTAAAAGCACTTTCTCACTGAACTCATCCCTGTAAAGCATCTCTGTAAAATGCATGTGCCTCAATAAATAATTTCTGCCAGATGTTCAGAAGATGAGAAATGTCACCTATTCAAGTGAACTACTTGACAGTTATACTACAATATTCATGGCTGACACTTCCAGAGACCGACCAGCATGGTTCAGAGAACCACACAATTTATAGAAGGTGACTTCACAAAAATAGGAACATGTCTCCAGTAAGCTGGAGCACCTGGGTTCATACAAAATTTAACCTGGGGGATCATGTGACCAGTTTTTAAGTAGAAACATCTATAAAGGTCATATTTTTATAAAAGTAGTTTGTTGTACATGACCTTTCCCATTCAAATTGATACTTTTATTAAATCGCACCCATAAGTGTACTGAAGGAGGCCATTGTGCCCAGCAAAGCAAGTTTGGGTTTTCCTCTACACAGATGCCAACCTGAACAAGAGCATAGAAGATTTTTAAGATCTGTTTCTGAAGCAGAACAGAGTAATGGGAGTTATCAGGCAGAAGCTGGATCATCTGCTGCTGAATCCGAGGCAAAAATATTTGCATCGCTGCTATGAGAGGATCTCGCTCCTCTGCTTTTTTGTATCTGTAAAGGAAACAAAAATGTTGGTCAAGGATCTACCCACTGGAGAGTCAAATGCTTATTCCCCACCAGTAATTTAATTTTTGTACCCCCCCAAAAAAAATATAAAAATAAATTAATACCAAGCACTCACTCATTCACTTCCCCCTCCTTTAGCCCCCATCTCAACAATTAGTGCAAATCTACTAACCTATAACGAAAAAAAAAAATTAAACCCAACAAATGTTACCTTATATAAATGCAGCTAGTGGAAGAGCTAATGTCCTTTACTACTGAATTGTCAGCTCACAGGAGCAGACATGAATTTCTCTGATGTTCGTACCAATACCAAACCCGAGTTGGGTGCTGAACAAATAGGTATGAACAGCCATTGAAAGGGAAAGAAAGTTCCTCTGTTTGGAATGTATTTTCCTTTCTCCATTTATATTTCTTTTGTGGGGCTTATACATATGTTCCTAACAACAGGGTTGTTTTGGTTGTACTTTTTTTAATGCTACACTTTTCCTAATTTGTCTTTTCTGGATTTAGACTATCAGAAGGATGGTGCAGGCAACAATATGCAATGGGAGTACACGACAATGACATTAGGGTATTCATGAAATAAAAGTAGATCATTGTTTGCATTTCAATATGCAGCATTTGGGGAATCTTCAAACAAAAGAATTTACAAACATTTAAGACACGTTTCATAGATTAATTAAGTCAGATCAAAAGTACAAAGCCTCATTAAAAACGTCAGTAATTTCACACAGCTTATTGCTGGCATCTCTGCTTTCAATTCACTGAAGCTATAGAGATGACTGACAGTGTTCATTTATTTGCAGGAAAGGAAGCATATGTCAATTCTTAATTCAAATTTTCTATCTGAATTCCTAGTAGAACTGCCAGTGCTCTTAAGAATGTCATTCTTACTGATCAGCTGAGGTGAAATATACTGATTCCTTAACTACTGATGGACATCAACTTACTCGTAAGTCTTCACCAGTTGATACAGGCACAGGAGGCTCCCAAGCCAGCTCCCACTGTTCTGAGACTGCAAGTAGTATCCTATCTTGTCTACCACGGCTGTCCAATGGCCAGGAAAGTCATGTTTAATGATAGCACGGAGGCACATTGTCAGCTGGGCTCTATGGCAGGAAGAAAAAGAAATTCACTGCAGTTAAAGAAGGTCAGCATCATGCTTAATATTAAAGGATAAATCCCAAATCTGGCCTTATTATAAACATAATATGAATACACATGTAATATATGTATATGCATAATATACATATTACATCATGCATACTTTGTCAGCACTGAAAGAGTTCTGGGAAATGGCAGAGGAAAAACAAAGAAAAAAATCCCAGTGGATTTAACTTTAAAGAAGAAATTAATCTCAGAACATTTTCACTACTTTTTTTTTCCTTCCCTTTCCCTCTTCCCGTCCATCAGGCAGTATCTGAAAACAACTGTTCATGAAACCAGCTAGCTTTGTACTTTAAAAACGAATGTTTATACTTCTACACCCTTATGAGGATGAAAGCAACAACAAAAGTACTAATCAGTCCATTCTTATTAAACAATATTGGCCAGTGTTATGATTCAAGCCAGCAGTTGCTCAAGAAACTACCATGTTCCTGGAATCTTCTAGAATAGCACTTTCTCAATCTCTGAAGCATATGGCAGAGCCAAACAAGTAAAGCCACCTTACCACTCCTCTCATTCCACACACTTTTAGATGCCACTCACAATGGTGAGGCAAGACAGGATGGTTCATTGATTAAAGTGAGGTGTGATTAAACAGGTTGAGTGGCACTGAGTAAGAAGCTATAAATAAATATTCCAATATTCAGTAACAAATAAACTAAGTCTACAGAAAGTGTTGGTTCTTTGATAGTTGTCCCTGGGCATCCCCTTGCAGCCCATTACATAAGCAGCCACTATTACATAGCAGCCAAGTAAGGGGCCCTCTACCTACTGATCCTTTTAGCACTGTACAAACTCATCTTCTCCCTAAAGACATTGGAGTTCATAATTTTCAAGGAAAAATATCTATACACTACAGCATAATCCCATCATATCAGCCTCACTTTAATTAGAATGGTGAATAATGATAGGTTGTAGCACATCTGTGAATTTTAACTATTCTTCTGGGGGGAACAAAAAAAGAAAGTAAAAGGACAAAAGAAAAGAAGAGAAAAAAAAAAAAAACCACAAAACCAGCATTTCTTCATTCTTAGATCCAGGAATGTTCATACACATTCAAATTGTGGGATTTCCTATAAAAAATGGAAAAGGAATTGAGAAAAGAGCTACTAGAAAAAAGAATTTGGGCAATAGTTCTTTGAATGGTTAATTCTGTATTGCAGACAGCCCTCTATACTATCTGCTCCAAGTTAGCCAAACAGACAGGCTGTCACTACAGCAAGTGTTGTAAGACACTTTAAACAACATAAGAGGATTAACCACATCACAGGGCTCTTAGCTAAGCTACTGTATTTCTGAAAACCAAGTGCACATAAATACATTAAAACCAATTACTATTACATTTTCAAAACAAGTACTTGCTTCATCTCCCAAGATACTGAGATTTTCACACTAACTACATCCAGACTGGCAGGTGTGAAAGGCTGACCTCCAGAAACCTTTCCACACAGTGTAAGGTACCTCACTAAGTCAGGAGAACGAATTATTCCTTCTACAATGTTATCACGGATCTGCTGACGATCATTTTCATGAATGTTGAATGGGAACACTGCTTCTCCAGGAGGTGGTTCCCGGTCTGGCCAGTACTGCGTCACCATGTTCTTCAGGTAAATGGCAGCTGCATATAAACATTGGGGAAAATTATAACTTCAATTCTAACACATCACCACAGTACTCTGTGCTCAACATGCAGTACAGATGAAAGTAGAACAAAGAGTTGAAAAGATGACAGAAAACCACCACACACATTCTTAACAAACCACTGCACAAGTTCTTAACAATTATGGGCACTAAGAACAACTGAGTAAGAAAACCAATTTTATAGGGATTCCACACGGGACTAGGCTCAAGTATCTGGTTCTAAACAGAACAGGACAGTATTTCAGTCAGCATCTATTTGGGTATGTGCTTTATTATAGCAGTTTTCCATATGGATATAATATCCCACTGTTCTAAAAAAGACAAAACAAAAATCTACTTATCTGCATTTTTACTCATGCCTCAAACAGCTACTCACGCTTAGCAACTGAAGTTTGGAAGGCTTGTGTAAACAAATCATTGCACACACAGATGGGACGTTCAGCTTGGGGAAATGCCCAGTATGAAACTGGCATGTGGCCTACCTGCTATTCAGACAGAAATGTTTGTTGTGAATTCCCTAAGCTTTATCTCACTATTAGGATTTCCCATAATCCCTTAGAATTGTTGCTTGCTGTCTCACATGAAAACCCATGCAAAATAAAGTTAATCTTCAACTGAAAATAAAGCAGCATTTATGCCTCAGTACTAAAATGCCTGCAGGCACTCTTTAGGAAACACAGGAAATATGGTGTAAGACATTAAAGGAATGTTCATAATTAACTTTTATCCCTGTACTATTTTGGTTGAACACTAGCTAGGGTTTTAAATTATAAATAAGATATCCTTGGGTACAATAATTTGTCTTGGTGATGACAAATTACAAGTAGTTTGCAAAATATTTTATAGGAGCAAGAGGAAAAACAGGTTTTTTTGTCTGTGATGTACCAGAATATTCAGGCAAGAAACAGGTCCAGACATATCAGCCAAAGACTTTAATTTACTTTGTCCATAGATCTTCCTGTTACATTCAAAACCCACCTGGATGTGTTCCTGGGTGATCTGGTATAGGTGATCCTGCTCTGACTGAGCAGAATCATCTTTTGAAGTCCCTTCCAGCCCTTAACATTCGGTGATTCTGAGATAAATTGTCGTGTTTTAAAATATTCCCAGGGAAATGTGTTGACTTACAAATGTAATTTAAATGTGCTGCTCTCTTTTATATCCCTACTCCATTAAAAATGAAAAATAAACAAAAAGTTTTAAAAACCATGTTCTATATGCTTGGTTTGTTGTTTTGGTTTTTTGTTTTCCTGAAATGAGAGCTTGATTTAAAAAACTGACCTTATGGAGTCCAGATAAAGCATCAAACTTTACTACTGAATGGTTTAACAATGCCATTCAAAATTGGGATTATCTTTGAAAAAAAAATAAATGCTAGCATGACAAACAGCATGTCAGCATGCCCCTATGCACTCAGGGGATTAATAGGATTTGTTAAAAAATCCAACAGTGCTGTTCCATAGGACAAAAACAGAGCTGTGAATGAAACAGTACTTGGAGGGGAAAAAAAAAAAAAAAAAAGAGTATTTTCTGTATGTGTCAAAAATATCATATAGGAGTAGTTAAAACAGAGTATGAGGATTTCGATTCAGATCTTATACAAATGTATACCCTGAAGTTAAATGCATCAACATACCTGAATTCACACAGAGGTGGGTAATCTTTCTAGATATGCTCAGACTATACATTTATTACTTAGCAGTGATGCAACCTTCCTTCCTATCTATTTTTGTGAGCAGATGTCTTAGATACTAAGTACATGTGGCTACCCTTGACCAAGGGAACTGTGGGGTTTTTTTTAATTTTCCAGAAACTTCCATTTTTCCAAGAAATAGGATTCTAATAAAGGAATGTGCATTCAAATGAGATCCACCTTTTCTTTTTAAGTCTTATCTGTCTTGGCATCACTATTTCTTTACCACCAGGAGAAAGAATACCTAAGTGTCCCTGCACACTCAGTTTTGAGCAGAAATCGTACTCTTTCTTTTCAAATCAGTATCACAGCAAGCCAAGTAGGGATCACTACAAAAACAGAGAAGCTAAAGCAGGGTTCTGCCCTATACACAGTTTTATCTGACCCTCGTGAAAGAAAGGAACAGCAACGATCCTTTTCATTTCCATGTTCAGCACAAGCAGGAACTTGCCTACATTGATATTCCGTTGAAACAACTCAAGCACTACCTTTCTGCTGAAAGAAAATGAAACAAGGGATTTATCTCACCTGCTTGACGCACTGGAAATTCAACTTGATCTGATACTATGATTTGCAGTAGACTTGGAGCAAAATTGATGATCTTATAGGACTGAAATACAGAAAAAACAGTTAGAAATCACTATGTTTAAAGAAGACTGTATTACCGAAAGCTGAGTAAGAAATACAAACTAAAGATTTTGCAGTGTTACTGACTCTCCTTATGAAGTATGAAAGATTTTAGCACTTGGATTTACCCCTATCTGCAGCAATCTAAATTACTTGTAAAAAGCTCAGCATATATTGGTACATGGATTGAATAAGTAATGTGTCCAGGCTCTCTGTTAAAGATTAGTGATAATGAATATTTAAATAATTCTGAGGATGCATAATGAGAAGTACTATAGATTTGCCCTTGAAATATTTAACTTAACTTCATAAATCAAATAGGTATTGATATGCTTCATCAATACATACTGTTTATTGGCAAAATAGATTGTGGTAGAAGAGCAATACTGAATTTCCAAGAGAATAAGAAAACCACTTTAAATGGTTTTCAAGCATAAACGGCATCTGCATTAGCCATATCTTATACAGCTATCTTTTAATTAAGTGTTTGTATAGAGCATCTTAACAAAAAGCCAAAAACTGGAGCAGCACATTGGAATAACCATTTTTCATTAAAATCAAGTAGAGAGACAGAACCCCTTCACAACACACAGCCTTCCTTGGAACTTTTCAAACACTGCATCAGCCATGCAGCCAAACTATTTCAAAGAGGAAAACAAGACTCGCTGAACTTCTGAGCAAAGCATGCCAGATTTAAAAGACGTGAAAATGTGATAGTTATACTGCTGTCATTCAACAGGGGTCCTCCAATCTGAAGAACTGTTGACTCAGCATGGTGCAGTCACTGCTAAGCCTTGGCAACATGAGTAGTCAGATCTTTCATCGCTTAGATCCATGTGCTTTATGTTCAAAGAGAGATGTTTCTTGAGGCTGGATGGCAGCAGCTTTATTTCACCTTTTACAGTACTTCTTTCCAACTAGATTATGCCTGGCAGTTTTGTGGTTGTTTCCAGAGCTATGCTTTAAGTGTGAATATACTACAACTTCCTGTAAACTTTGCCTCATTCAAAAGCTACGAAACAGAAGGCACGTTCTGCACCTCATGCACCTAGTTCCTGGACCTAACATTTCCATAACAAAGTAAAATTAACATTGCTTTCATGATACCTAAATCTAACAGCTGCATCACAAATCTATGATTCAGCAGTTTTACCAAATCACTTAACTTGCTGGCCCTCATTTTACTCATTAATAATGATAGCGTAATTCTAACCTACACTGCTCAGAGACTGATTTGATGTTTATACAGTAATCTGAGATCTCAGATAAAAACAGCAGTGTCAAATCAAAAGCATACTCTTCCACAATCCCTTTCTCTATAAACTTTAATTATCCAAAACAAAGGCTCCAAATAAAGGAAAAGCTGTAACAGACAGCAAAGGAACTTCATTTCTCTACAGACATGCTGAATTGGTTGAAGTGTACTGGATTCTAAAAACAATCTTTAAATCAAATATCCTGGGGTTCAAAGCTTGCCCTTCAGTCACAACTGGACAGAATCTGTATGAAGTGGGTGGGTTATGATGAGGGCTGCAGCAGACTGCACCCTCCAGCTCCCAGCAAGACAGGAAAGCACAAAGAAGCCTAGCAGCACAGAAAACCAAAAACGTGCATGAACTCTAATCATACTTTTTCTTCTAAACAGCGCAAATATGCTGTTCTCAAACTCAATCTACCACAACTTTTACTACTGTAAACACATTAAGAAAGTAACCTTCTGTGGGTCTGCCTTGTTGTTGTTTTCTTGCAGTAATCCCACCGGTACAACAGTTTGGGTGGACATGGTGATAAAAGTATAAATTATTTCCCTTTCGCTGCGCAAACAGCATTTACTGAATCTAAATTAAATTTTACTGAATCTGAATTACAGCCACTGCTACTCCAGGAAGCTTTATTGGTACCACTTGTGCTGGCACACAACTGCTACCCCTGAAGCTTTGCCAAGATACACACAAATACGGTTATTTGGCCAGCGCAGCAAACCCTTTCAGCAAGTGCCTGGAGTGACAAAAGACACATTACGCACAACGTGTCTCAGAGGGGGCCCATCACTACCAGCACACTGCTGAGGGTTTCTTAATATTTCCCATATTAACACCTCTAAAGATCACAGGGACACAGATCCAGGCTTCTACTCTCCACTATTGTCATTACCATGATTCACATTTCAAATAGCTTTGTTTTCTACTCATTATCAGAAACATGGATGTCATACAGATCAACTGAGACTGTGTGCCCATTTTAGAAACAAGACATCCAATTCTGTTGTATTTGCGAAGCTCAAACACCATCCTGCTCACTTGTGCAGCAACAAACCCGGTCAGGAAGACCACATGCTGCTTGCAATTTTTAGAACAGAGGACTTTTTAAAAACCTGCATGCAGCAGCATTTTTCCTATACCAGCACATTCTTGTTGGTTCAGTTATCATGCCAATTCTGATCTTAGGATGTATCCTTCCCCTGCCTTTGCTCGGGAAAACATACAATAGGCTCCTGGACACCCGAAAATAAAGCTGTACGTACCACATGAGCTGGTGCAGAGCAGCTGTCAGGTGTGAATTTTGCAAATGGGAAGCAACAAGGAAGAGAACTCAGAGCTGGATGAGTTCAGCAAGACAGTTATTTATATCATTAACACTCCACCTGAACTTTTACAAAGGGAAAGTGGGAATATTATCAGTCCCACAGAAGGAATGGATAGCTACCTGCTGATTTTGAAAAGCCATGCCCAGGAGCTGCAGGGAGGCACCAGATGGCTGAAAAAGACCTTCAATGCAACTCCTGTAACACAGCATGCTGCTTTGTGCAGCTTGTGAATAATTACATTGCCTCAAATTCCCACTCTCGTGATCTGGTAAAACTTTCTACAGAAGTGCTGATGGATGGAGGCATATGTTTATTCTAAAGGAGAAAGTAAAAGGTTTTGAAAAATAGACTTTCATTGAGTACTATACAGAACCATTATTTTAAAGCTGTGTAAAATACATACTGATTACACTTGAATGAATCACAGATCAGAGTATTTATACTGAAAAATGGTGCATCTCATTTAATTTCCATTGGGATTAAGAGGATGGGATACAGCAATGTGCAAGGCTAGCAGCTACTCTGGGAGAGGCATACAGCACTGGTAAGATACAACTGGGTAAAGTTACAGCAACAGAGAAGAGATGCTTATGTCCTCACACATCTTGCTCCATCTGTGTCCACTCTTTCAGGATCTGTGCACTGCAGCTGTACAGCTTTCACCTTTGGCCTAACATCTATTCTTCCTTGCCTCAGCATCACAGCTCCAGTCTTCAAAAGAACACACCAGTTTTTTGCCTAGTTCCTCTTCCATTTCATTAGGTATAGAACAGATGACACACAAGAAAGCCTCAGATGGGCCACTGAAAAACAGCAAGATGAACACAGTCACAAGTAAAAGACTAGAATGCAAAAAGAGAGAAGCAGGAGAAATATATTAAAACCTCCCTAAACAGAACCTAGTGAACTAAATACTTTTCACACATAACATTTAGATTTGGCTCACAGGTTATCATGCACTATACACTACTAAACTCATTTCAGTAAGCATTACTCTTTTATCTTGCTTGCTGTCACTTTTAAAGCCCACAGCAAACAACTGCTCTGTAATCGTATTTGTCAGTAACCTTTCCACTGCACTGATGGCAATCACAGTGGCTCAGTGCTAAACAGCACTTGAAGCTGCTTCTTCCCCTGCAGAACAAGAGGATAATCTAGTACAATGGATATAGAAAACTGGAGCTTTCCCTCCAAGCAAAGCCAAGACCTGCTCCACCAGCAGCAAACCTGAGCTTCTTTCCCCTGTGGGTTCTGCTGCCAAATTCAGTCCTAAACAAACTCCACTCTCCACAGAACTTCTAATCCTGGAAGTCAACTTCCTCATCAAGTTTCTCTTCAATACAAATACCTGAGATTCCTTCTTCTAGGTAATATGAGGTGTTTGCCACTTTCAGAGTGGCCTAAAGATCCCTGCCTACTATGACAGCTCAACAAAGATGTGGAAGATATAGAAGTTCAACTTTATTCTGGATTCTTCTGCTCTAGGGCAATCTTTCCACATTTCTTTCTTTTCTTTCAGCACCTGCTATTCAGTTCCTATTAAAGTCAAATTCTGACACTTCTCACTATTTAAGAAAACAGCTGTACTTCTGCAAATGTGTTCTTATTTTCTCCTTTGTTACAGGCCAAAACCCACTGGCCTATTGTGAAGATTAATGAATAAAAATTGCATGGTAATCCTATCTGAACTGGAATCAGAATTACTTTTCTATGTTCACATAATCAGACAGTACATTCCACAATACTCCAAGAACTGGCACGTGAAAGCAATGTTTAGCCACTGGGGGAAAAAAGGGAAAAAAAAAAAAAAATACAACCAGCAAAAGTCCTTGAAGTCCCTGAGACAGACATAACAAGAGTGGCAGCCTAGAACAGATACCCAAGAAAGGTGCAAAGAAACTCAGTATCTTTCTTGGTACGATAATTGACTGTTCTAATAAGTACCCTGTGACTGATACACAAGATCATGAAGGGCAGACTGATTATGAAGTAATAGAGATGGAGAGAAAAAAAAAAAAAAAAAAGGGAGTTCAGAGAAAAAAATGGACACAAAAGAAAATAAAGGGGATGGGGAAAAAGTGAAATTACAATAGTTACATGATAGAGATTACTGACCTGGCAGGAAATTAGTGCTTTACTTTATCAAGAACCACATTTCAGACAAATCTCACTTACATTTGCGTTCAGGTCACTGACAGAAGTGAAGCTTGTTGATGACTCTGAAGTAGCATGCATCATCCAAGGAGAAAGGTCAGAAAAGTCCTACAAAGAACTGAATGATCTTTAGAACTGCACCAGCAAAAGTGGAGTGGAGTAAGATGACCAAGTACATGGTTGTGCACTCAAGGACAATAGGAACTTCTCCTAAAAGCTAGAGGTTTCTTATTGTGGAGCAACCACAATACAAAAGGAAACAGGTACAAAAAGAAACGGGTGATCAGAAACATGTAAATGTCAGACATGAAGAAGACAATTGTAGTTTTAGGATGTATTCAATGAGGTATTAGTGGCATTGAGAGCAAGACTTTCTGGAGTGCTGCTAACACAAATGACCAGATCATACAAGACAGATTAATTCAAAGAGAAACAAGCGCAGAGAAGAGCTGTGCTCCCCTATTATTAGGCCACATAAATTCAGTTTTATGATAAGGCAAAGGAAATACAGCCTGTTGAGGTGAGGAAAATAGGCCAGTAGAGATCAGCCTTTGACAATTATGCCAGAAAGAAACCTATTTTACTTAAGAAGATAGGTACAAATGGATATAAATGGACCATAAATTAATTTAGGCTGGAAACCAACACTTGTTTCTAGCTGTGGGCGGAAAAAAAAAAATCATAAAAAGTCTTCCACTCTTCCAAAAGATGTAATATGGAAAAAAAAAAAACCCAAAACAACAAGAATCTTGATTCCATTTCTAAATACAGTTAGACGATAGTCCAGAATTCAGACACCAATTTTTAGCTCCAGCTTTAAACAGCTGCACAAATATACAGAAGAGAAAAAGGAATTTTCAAACATGCTGGAATTTTTTACAGGTAGACAAGCTTTCATTCACTTCAACTCCATGCCCCATGCTCTACCCTGTAAGCAAATTACAGAGTCAAGACTACTATGATATTCTTCTAAAGCGCTCTGTATCGGTACAAGCAGTGAGGTGACTACAGAGAAGTGCTATATTGACGGACTAGCGGGATTTAAACCCTTTGAGAAGTTCCTGTCACTACCTAGATTCAAACTTGAAAGCAACTGTACACTGCAGGCATGCTAACACATGAGAATTTTGCCTCCATACCCATTAGCACCAGGAACTGCATCACTGTAACTAACGCACAGAATAAAGGTGACCCCTGTTCTGCTTGTCCAAGTGTTATACTACCACTTCAAGTACTTATTGTTGGAGGGTTTTCTGTTTGGTTGGTGCATTGGTTCCTTTGCTGGAACAAGATAAATGCAAGACCAGCATCTGCATTCCAGTACTTGCAGGAACACAACATGTCAGCACTACCACTAGACACACAGAAGTAAGACAGTGTTGTTTTGAAGTCTTGCTTCCAAAGAACTGAAAGGCTTCACAATGTCAAAGGCCCACGCTAAGTGACATTCTCAGGAGCACTTTTCTTCCACTCCTCCAGAGTCAGGTCAAACCCAGCACTGTACCAGTACTTCATCTCAGTGAGATATATCGTGCTTCACTTAGTAACAGGAAGCCTACATAATAGGTGTGTCTTAATTTCAAGATCTATTCTCTAAAATAAAACTAGAAAAGTGTCAGCTGTTTTAAATAAAAAAATGTATCTCGATCTGTTCTCAATAAACAGACTTCTACTGTTCAATCTAAAATCTGTCTTTCATAAGAATTGCATTACCCATCACTTGAACTTCAAATATTTTACAGATCTCAATCTTAACATACTTTCAAGTTTTTCCCTAGCTTCAAAGTACTTATTAGTGGTGTCAAAATGACATTGGAGGGTCAGAAGGACCCAGGAATGCCAACAGCTGCCTCTTTGTTCAGAGCCTGCCAAACGTGCAGCAGCTTGTAATTGTAGTTTCGAGTCCTGTGCAACCGTTTGCTTACCAATACCTCTAATTTCTCTCAGTCCTTAATAGTACGGATAAAAATAGGTACTGATACGTTTTTTCAGTGCCAAATAAAGAAAATAAGTTTTGCATTTTCATCTGTGCCCCAGGAGCATTCTCAATGTCCGGTTCTTAATCCACTGATTTACTAAAAGAACTTGGCAATTGCTAAAGCAAGGATTAGCTAGATCTAATTCAAAGGGAGTTTTAAGTTGCCTAAATAGAAAATTAAGCTGGAGGAGTAATCCTGAAGCAACAGTAATTCCTGACAGCCAATTCTCATTGACCATTTTGTCAACACACCGACACAATCCGAAAAATCCTAGTCATCCAATAGAAATGATCAAATATTCCATCAAATTACAGAGGTTAAAACTTTATTAATGCTGCACATGGCAACTTTGTTTTCTTTCAAATTATTTGACTGTGGTCAGTTTTGACTCGGCGCATACTGCCGCTACACTATCTGTGGGATGCTGTGGTAAACACTATCCCTAACAAACCAGTGAGCCCTCCTCGAGAGTTTTATTTGGCATGCTGCTGAACGGGACGACGCGAATGCCCACAGAGTCACTACTATCGTCCCTAGGAGTGAACTAGGGATTCCAGCAGAGGGTAGCTCGACGTCCTGCCTTCCTCCACCAAACGGCAACGCCGAGACTTAGATGAAGCACCGCGCTCCCAGGGGCACAAAATACAAGGCAACATTGAGTGAAAGCTGCGACCCCGCCCAGCCGCCGCGCACCTATGGCGCGAACCAGAGGCCACCGGGGCGGCACGCCTCGCTCGCCGCCCCAGAACGGACAGGTCTCACAGAGGCAGACCCCGGGGGTCTTGGCAGGCTCCCACTGCCAGGCCTCCCCTTGTCCGGCCCTGCGACGGAGCGCCCGGAACGGCGGTGTGGCTGCACGGCCGCTAACAGCCAGTACGAAAAAAAACAGCTCCGTCAGGGAATGCCGCCATCCCCGGCCCCGCTTTCCGGTGTAACCCGTGCCCTGGGAGAGTAGCGGTGCGGGAACCCCCGCCGCAGGTCCCCTAGCTCCGGAGTGGAACAGCCGGTTCCGTCGCCCCAGCGCGGACCCGGGGGCGCAAGCCGACCCCCACCCCTGCCGCCACGGCCGGGCGGCCCCGTACCGCGCCGCGGCCGGGATGAGGCGCGGCGGGGCGGGGGCGGGGCAGGCCACCGGCGGATCCCGGCCGGGACCAACCGCCCCCCTCACCTGATTGAGCTCGTTCTCGGCTGCGATGCGCAGCTTGGGGTCTATGGTGCCCTTCAGAGCCTGGATGATCCTGTTGGGATCCATCTTCGCCTTCTCTCGCCGGCAGGCAGCACTTCCCCAGAGACAGAAGGAGGACGAGGAGCCACCCCCGCCGCTAGCGCCGCCGCCCCCCCCCGTGCCACAATCACAGGCTCGTGTCCCCCATCCCCCCCCGGACCCTCTCCCGAGCCATTCACCGGTTTACGACAGCTGGGTATCGGGAAACATGCACTGCTTTACGGCCGCAGCGCCTCCTCCTGGCTTCGTTCAGAGGTCGGCGAGAGGTGGCCGCCATCTTGTTGTACGGAAAATAGCTCTCAGTTCGCGGAGTTACGGAGCAGTTTCCAGGCCGTACGTCTGTGGGGGCGGCCATATCACTGTAGGGAATGCAGGCTGTGAGGTTGGCCGCGCCCCTCGGGGAACGAGTGGCCGCTGGGCGGGAAGGTGCCTGCGCGGCTGCTGGTTCGTGTGCTGCAGCCTCTGTATGCTGGGACACCTGCCGCGTACCCCATCGCTGGAGATAGCAGTCCGGAGACTCGGCTGATGGCAAACAGGCATGGTGGGGAAGCCGGGCTTATGCGGCACAGCACCCCGGTCCTGAGCGGGCTAGGGCAGCCGCGGCAGCGAGGGATCAGCTAGGCCAGGGAGGCTGGGTCCCAGCACTGCTGCCAGCGTACAGCTGCTACTGCTGCGGATCCATCCATTGCTGCTTGGTGGCCTCTTTTGGTACTTGGCCGTGAGTGACAGGGCTGGCTAAGGCACAGCAGTCCCACAGACATTTTGTTGCCCATAATGCAAGCAGATGTTTCCAGACCCTCTGCACAGTCCACCTTCGCCAGCACGTGATTTTGCTGCACTTAAAACTATTTTTCCATCTTTATAGTTTACTTCTTTAGCAGTATTCAGCTTGTGTATCAGGCTTGCCTGTCCCACATTTACTACCATGTCAGATGTTTGCACACAAATTAGAACAACAAAACTGAATGGAGGTGAGGTCAGTTGCACGGTGGAGAATTGACATGATCCAGGTACCTAAGGTACGTGGTAGCTGGACAAGAAAGACTCATAATATAGAATGGCTTGATTTGGACGTTAAAGATCATCTAGTTACACACCCTCTGACATAGACAAAAACACCTCCCCCTAGACGTGGTTGCTCAAAACCTCATCAAGTCTGGTCTTAAAGGATTCCAAGAAGGAAGAATCCACAACTTCTCTGGGCAACCCATTCCACTGTCTCACCACCCTCACAGGAAAACACTTGTTCGTAATGTCTAATTTAAATCTTCCCTGCTCTAGTTTAAAACCATTACTCTTTGTCTTACCCACCAGAGGGCCTCTCCAGCTTTCATGCAGGAACACAGAAATTTGCTGAAGTTCCTAAGATGTACATGACACTCATGGTAATCCTACTGTGCTTCTTCTGAGCATCTTTATGGTACTTGTTCTCATCATTATGCAGAAACCAATATAGCTATCTCTGCCTGGGTGTAAAAGTAGATGGAAGGTGCTTACCACTCAGGTTGTCAGGAACATAAAAACACTTTATAACTGCAAGCATTTGCACTACACCAATTCTCTACTGTCCTATTTTTCCCCTTAAATGCTAGAACATGCAGATGAACCACATCTGTGCAGGTGTACGATGACTGTCAAAGGTGCAGTTCATAGACCAACAGCATGCCAGAAAAAGGTCATGAGTAATATGGTCTTAGTGAGCCAAGTCCTTTGGTTATTGCTACAGGTGATGTTTTACACAACATTTACAAACCAGAGACATGGTATTAACTGGTAGAAAGAACAGAAAGACTGTTCACTGTGTTTTGTAGTAATCAAACACAAATTAAAAACTCATGCCATTATATAGATGCCTTAAGAATACAGTTGGACAATGCCCTTTGTTCATTGTAATTACAGTATAAAATATAATTTCTCATTAGTGCTTCTCAATTAAAAAAAGTACTTCCCTCAATTTATATATTACTTGACCTACACTGAAGAATAGTCTTCTTAATGCTGAATGCACAGGAGTGTCATTTATGAAAGGGATGCTTTTCTCTAACCAAGGTGACTTTATAGTAATGCTTGCCACAACTTTACTGCCACTAAATAATGGGGGTTCTTAATGTTTACAAGGAAAATGGTCAAAGCAGCCAGTGCTATAATGTGTTCATACAAAAAAAAAAGTTCCTCAGTAAGTTTACCCATAATTTTTTAAAAATCTAACTGTAAAAACTAATTATACCTACCTAGCATTTAGAGACTGTGTCTTCTCTTATGGTTTTAATCACTCTTTGAAGTGGCATGGCACACCAGATCATTGCCACTCAGGAACTGTCTTTGTTCTCTAGTAATGCAGTTCTACAGCATCTAGCAAGAAATTGTAAGTACTTCTATTGATCCTTTGATTTCTTTTTAGAAGCAGATGAGAGCATATTCATTAATCTTAAAATACTTTAAAAACACACAAGTGTAAAAAGTTGTTTGCTGTAGTAATTCTTTGTCATTTTCTCATTCTGGTTAAATTAGTAAATAAGGCTGGTCCAGAGGAACTTGCCCACTTTAAGGTCTTGGATTGTGTATCATGCTAAATGCAAATCACTTTAAAAGATTTGTAGAGTGATATCCCTACTTCCTTTTCCCAAGTTAGCATGTAATGGGCAGCTTAAAAGCAGGTCTGGTTGATTCCATTTCTGTGTATAGATCTGTGGTAGGTGCACTTGAAAGCTGTGAAATTTAGGCGTTGAAGAACTTCAGTCTTGTGGGGCTGCAAAGTAGAACATATCAATAAAGAGAAAAAAAATATGCTTAAAGTTTTTAACATTCTCCAAAAACGTTTTTCATTATTTTATTATACTTGCCACTTTCATCTGAAACAGCACTTTTAGCACCTGACATTAGCTACAAAATAGTGGAAAAGATTTTACACCTAAGTTTTTGCTTACAAGGCTCACTCTTCGTGCACACAGCTATCAAAGAGGCAATGCCAGCAAGGTCTAAGTAACACCCCGTTCAGCAATGCTTATTTCATTTGTACTATGTCAGCAGTGAGTTTAGCTGTGCCAAGTATTGTTGCAAGTATTTTAGTCTACCTTTGCACTGGGCTTGATGTATGTCTGATACTTCTTTCTGTAAAATATGAACCTCCATAGATACCAGTGGCTATGTTATTCTACAAGTAAAATTAATCATTAATTGAAATATTTTTATGTAATTTTCAAGAACTCCAAGATCAAAGTAACTACTTCTAAGCAAGAACTTGAGGGCCTTTTGTTAGCAAAGATTCTGTTAATATTTTGGGCTTTATCTACTTCATAACAATGAATTTGGAACGGAGGTAAAATTCTGAGATTTTCTTGTTATCTATGTAACACTGCTAGCAATAGAAGATCCAGTGTGAAAGGGATAAGTGATACACAAAAAACCTAAGGGCAAGGAAATTAAATCCAAGTTGCAGCAGATAAATGCATGCCAGGCTTCCAGATACAAGACTTTCATCAGAGTTAAAATTCTGAAGCTGTCTCCCCCACTGACTGTTTTGTCAGAGCAGCTGTAGATAACTTAGAACAGTCTGGAAGGAAAAGGTACACAAAAAGTACAGCAGAACAGTGACATTCTCTCACACCACTGAACCCCAGGACAGAGGTTTCCTAGCTGCAGAATGTCAGTCACAACAATTCTGGTCTCTTCTCACTTCCATAACATGGGAAAAAAGTAAAAACAAAAAAACCCTCACAAAACACCACAAGTCCCTTAGTATTTTGAAAACTTTCAGAAACCCTTAGTCAAGGATGACCCTTCTGAGTAGGCAGCTCAGTACCACACAGCTGCCGGCTCACTCCCTCCCAGTGGGATGTGAAAGAGAAAAGTGAGAAAACTCACAGACTGAGATAAGGCAGTTTAATAAGTAAAACAAAAGCTGTGTACTCAAAGCAAAATAAGGAATTACCATGTTCCACCAGCAGGCAGCTGTTTCCAGAAAAGTAGGGCTTTCATGGGGTATGCATAGCCAGTAGTTGGGATGTCAGATACTGTAAGTCAAGTGCCCTTCCTTTCTCCAGCTTATATTGCTGAGCATGTCATACAGTCTGGGGTATCTCTGTGGTCCATTTGGGTCAGCAATCCAGGCTGTGACCCCTTCCCAGTTTCTTGTGTACCCCCAGCCTCCTTGCTGGCAGGGTGGAGTGAGCAGCAGAAAATACCTTTATTTAAGCAGCCTTGATTCTATTTAAGTACTGCTTAGTAATAACTAAAGCATCCATGTGCAATCAGTAATGTTTTGGTCACAAATCCAAAAGACAGCATAATACCAGCTGCTCTAATTGAAAATTTACTCTGTTCCAGACAACACCAGTACACCCTCCCACTTCAGGGAATTTGACTAAACTAAGAAGGAAACATGGAAATTCACTCACTCCAAATCAAAACCTTACCCTTATTTCTCATCAGGCTGCACAAGACAACTAAACGAGAGATAATACAGGTAGAAACTGATTTGCATAGCAGAGACAGCAATAAGAAGTTAACAGAAGTATGATGCCCCTTTTGTATGTTTTAATTAGCCCTGATTATCATATCGTTAGAAGCATTACTGAGTATAATTCAAGGAGCTTCATTCACAGGAAATGCATCATACAAGTACATATAATAAAGCCAAGGGGATAAGCATACTAAATTACACCTGTACTAAGGCAGCTGACAGCACAAGTGATACTCAGCTCCATGCACTACAGATCATTTATTTACTAGCCCCTGTACAGCCAGCCTGGAAGAGGAGTAGCTGGGTCAGTACTCTCCATGTCTGGAAAAAGAAAATCTAGAGTTGCAGTTCTGTTAGGAAAAAAAACCCAAAACAGCAGAGTCTGTCTGTTCACAGCTGCAAAGCCAAAAAAAGCCAATGCAAGCTGAAAATTATAGGATTTCCACCTATCTACCATATTTCATACAAGGAGAGTCTCAGAAAAAATGCTAAACTATTGCAATTTATCCTCTGAAAATATTCCAGAAATATGCCTCCATTTGCTGAAAATCAGAATTAGCACATTTATAAATACAGGCTTCATATTCAATAGTTAGGGCTTGACATTTGTCTGCAGTGGTAAAAGCTATATTCCTTAAAGGTTTATCTGACTTCAACTTCTCATCTCAGAACTTGCTAAAGGAACTAAACCAGTACTTCAAGTATGATCACCCTCTAAAAATACAAATGAAGAAATCTAAGCTTGGAACAAAGCCAAGAACTTGATGCCAGTAACTTTATGAAGTCATCTGCATGGCAGCAGGGGAGAACTGTTTAATGTCGGAAGTTGTGTAACAGGTTACCAAGAAACAGCAGCTTTGTAAGGTTTGGGACACCTATTCCATTTAGGCTTTTTTACTTATTTTAATAGGCAGATAGTTGAAGAGATTTATTTTGCATCATTCTATTTCATCCTTAGGTAGAGCAGTCAGGCTTTTGCACTAGCTACCTTCCAACCTCTTAAAGCATTGAAGCTCTTGAAAGTAGAAAGAGTTTTAGGGTATTCAGCATGCTGCAGCTTAGACAAGGATATGCATACTGGCTTTTTAGTTCAAGCCACAGAGTGTGACAGTAGAATACAGCAGGTTGGAAGAGACCTTCAAGATCATTGCATCCAACCCATCATCCAACACCATCTAATCAACTAAACCATGTCACCAAGCACCCCATCAAGTCTCCTTCTAAATACCTCCAATGATGGCAACTCCACCACCTCCCCAGGCAGCCTATTCCAATGGGCAATTACTCTATGAAGAATTTCTGCCTAATATCCAGTCTAAACCTCCCCTGGCACAGCCTGAGATTGCATCCTCTAAAGAGGACTGTGTCCTCTAAAGACAACTGATCACATCACAGGTGTAAGAAATGTCATAAATGCTTCCTAGAATTTATATTTGGGTTCAAGATGAAAGTAGCAGGCTTCAGCTACAAGTAGCAGCTTCCTCAGCAGGCTCTTTGAAAGGAGGAGATACAATCCAATCCCAGCCTTATTGGGGAGTAAAGCCACAACTGTGCTTCAAGTGTCAGTTGTAATTGTAAAATGTTGCTGAGTAAGTGAGAGCCACTTCGGTGACTATTTTCAGAATTTTAACTACATCACTATTGATACGCAAGTTGTGACAAAGCTAGATTTTGACACGGTATGCTTTTAAAGTAAGCAGACCTAATGACATATGTAACATTTCATTAATTTCTTGGCCTTTTGGTTAAAAAGGAAGCAGGTATATAGCAATGTTGAACTCATTTTGGTCAAGGGACCAACTACTGAGAAAGGAATCAAGCAAGAATTAAACAAGGAACCCCATTTACATTACACAGTTTACCCTGCATGATTGAAACTTGAGGACCAGTCCCATGTAAATAAGCATGTATACCCTACATCAGGAACAAGCTCAGTTTGATGTACTTTAGAAATAAAAACCACTGGCAAGATTAATACTAAAATGCATATTAACTTGTTTTATTGAGGCACAACAAGGCATTGTGAATAGCCCATACTTGAGGCAATCAATAGCGTAGTAAGCTGGACATTAATACAGTTTAGGGTAAGTGCAAACAATATACATTCACAGCTTTACTAGCAAGGCTACATCACAACTGATAAAGTGCCAAATTAGTGCTGATTCAGTACCTCAACTCCATGATTTCACCTTGCACAACAGGACCATCATTTCCCCCAATAATGGAACCACATATCTTCTATAAAGTCAGAAGTAAGTGCAAAGCTAAGTCCCACCCCCTCCACCAAGGTGTTTGGAGCAGCTCTTTTGTAAACAACGCACTGGGTCTTAGTCCTGGTAAAGGAGGTATCCTGAAAAGGTGGAATATTTCCAGCTACTTCCATAAATGGCTCCCCGATGCAGACGCAGCCAGATCTGGTCTCCCTGAAACAGCTGCAGGACTGCATGATTACTGGCTGTTTCATGATCAGGAGCCCCATCATTGGCATATGCTGATACCAGGACTTCTTCATTCTTCATGAGATTCACATACAGGGGAACATTCACAGCCAGTTTCAGCATGTGGAAGATGAAGACATAAGTACCATTTACTGGACAGTTGAATCTTCCAAGCTGGATATCAAAAGTTTCTCCAAGGTTGTTCAGCAACAGATCAAACACAATTGGTTGGTCTAGAGTTCCAGGGGCCAAGTTGGATGTTCTAGCAGCAGAAAAGGCAACTCTCATCTGCTGTGGCAAGGGGTAGACATGCACTGGTAGTATGGTGGCAGCTTGGCTCGTCACTGGTGTATCAACAGGGGTGATGCTGCGGGAGTCTCCTGCCCAGAGTCCCCGCTGTTAAAGGTTTCATTGTCTCGTTCTGGACTGCTCACCTGAGAGGAATCACTCCACCCTGCTGTTAAAAAATCATGAGCAATGATAAAGAAAAGGTTGTCCTTGAACTGGCATGCATAATCTAAAACAGCAAGTGTATGAGCTTCAGAACAGATCAGTCTTCCTGCTCCACCAAGCTGCTAACAGACCTCAATAAGAACTGACCTTTAAAGTTAGTTTACATTTATCACACCTGCATTCAAAAAGCTGGGCCATAATTCAACAGCAGTATTTGCCATGAGCATAACAGTACATACACTAACTTAAGAGGTAGAACAGCTGAAAACAGGCAAAAAGAATCAAGTAGTCAGTCACCTTCAAGACCTGAATTTGCACTTCCGATTAATACTGGTCTTCTGGAACATGGTAGGAAACCATAGGTTATTTCCACTGGAAAATAACACCTTAGGATATCCATTAAAACTAAGTAAAGTTGCTATAATTTATCTTAATACTAATGAGTACTTCTGTTAACTTACCACACCACAAACTCTTATTTCTTTCACTTCTCTTCTGAATACTGAGCTGACCTCTATCCTAAAACAGTTTCCATGGTATGCCATAACTCCCCTTTGTTCTTCAAAGTAGCCACACTAACCACTAAGGCCATACAACCATGCCCTGAAAGAAGTGCCACATCTACACATTTTTAACACCTCCAGACACTGCAACTCCACCACCTCCTGGTCAGTTTCTGGGACTTGATAGCTTATCCGGATTCAGAAAAGGCCATGCAATTAAGGGAAGAAGCTAAATGCAACCTCAGAACCATCCTGTTTATGCTTACTAGTTAGTTTTTACAAAGAAAGTTCAGCAAAGTACCTTTGTGTCTGAACTTCAACATGCAAAGACAAAGTTGAGAACAGTGAAATTACATCTGTATGATGGTAAGATCTGTACTTGAGCTTCCATCTAGCTTGGTTAATTTATACCAAGCTTGATCTGTTTGATCAGTGATAGCACAGTTTTCCCTCACTATTCACAATACCATTCCATCTGCTATGCTCAAGGCACATGTGCACAACTGGGAACCTGATGTTAGCCTTACCTCTTGAGTTTGCTCGAGGACCACTAGCTATCCCTCCTCGTTTATAGCATTGCTGGTAATTAACATCCTAAAAGAGAACAGAAGCATTAGGAAAATAGATATAAGCAACCTGAAAACGAGTCAGGCTAACAGATAGTGAGTTTCCATTTGCACAACTCAAGCTTTAGAATAGACAGCGATGGAATTCAGAATTAAAATGCAAGTAAACAGCTGCATGCAAAGTTTACTTTTGCAATAGCCTGTATGAAATTGTATCAAGTTAATTAATTAACTGAGTGCATCGGTCAGAAGCTAAGTGATACCTTAAATCTCACATCTGTCCCTAATGTTTCTACAGAAGAGTGTCTTTCATTTCAGAGGTGAAGACCCTCCTGCCACCAGGAAACTTTGCTTTCTTACACATTGTTTTGTAAGGTGTTTTAGGTTTGGTGGGTTTTTGGTTTTTTTTTTGTTTTTTTTTTTTTTTTTTTTTTTTATCCTGACCACATTCTCCATCAGTCCATTTCAGAGTTCATTATTTTATACTACAGAAGCACTGAGTAAGAACTTCAAAATTCATAGTAAAATAGACTCATATTGCACCTTATTTGCAATCTGTTTACATTTCAGAGATGCCCTTCAGACTACAAATCAATTTACCCAGAAACATTATGTCTAAGTCATTTTCAACTGCTGTCTTCTGTTCCAAAAGAAGGCTTTTGTCTGGGAATCTCTGACTTGGAAGGAATAGTTCACTTGTTAAGATAATGAAAGCCTTCAGTATTAGAAGACTTAGCTTCCATACAGTGCTCAAAAGGCTATTTGAAAGAGTCGGTACTTACCCTTTGAGAATACGGCATTCCAGCATAATCTCTACCAGGGAACTGCAGCTGGCCATAGCTGCCATTAGTTATTGATGGTGAACCTCTGTAAGCATCAAAACCTGTTCAAACAAAGTTGATTCTTCAATGTAATTAATTCTTTGGTTTACATTAAAAGCCCAGAATACAACTACACCTGCTATTTGGCAGTTACGTATTAAGTTACACAATTAAACATCTATTCCTTAATTCAGAATCTGGAGCAGAGTCTCAGTACTCCCATAAAGAATCCATTTCATTAGTTACTCAGAACTACCCACTGTGGATGTATCAAAATCATGTTTTTAAAGTATAACGTCAGATCTTAACAATTGCCTGTTTGATACTTAAGGGACTACTCAGAACAGGTAAGAAGTGTGCTAGATCCAGAGGCAGATTTTAACACAATTAATACTTTTGCTATTACAGATGCTTAACTATTCTGCTATAAACCTAGATGCTATCATATTAGCCTCTTCAGCTATTACACTAACTACCAAAGAAAAGCTGCCGGCAATTCAGTACCAGACACTAGCAAACCCCCTGACTCATTAAGTTAGAGCTATACAACTCCTTGTATGATGTGTTCCTACAAAATAGTGAGCAGTCTCAGTCCATAAACTATGACAGTTGTTTCAGTTAAGTGCCCTACCACTTCCAAGTAAGTCACAGCTACCAACAAGCTTAAGTCAGATGAAACTTTTTGTGGCACTTCAGCTAGCAAGAGAAGAGCAACTGATCTGTTGAGACCAAAAAAAGTCATCCTCTTGAAACTCTTCAGTTATTAATCTGGAAGGGCTCTCCTCTACCAGGAGAATCTACCCCATCCCAGTTTCTGCTGGCAATATTAAAGCCAGCAGTGCTAAGCAAAGGGTATCTTGTTTTGGGCAAATACTGCAAGTGACATCTCAAGAGAAAATACTGAACATTAGCAGGAGAGATGCAAACAGGTAAAATAAAGAGGGTAGAAAGTTCAGAATGATGAAATAGCAAGCAGAAAAGTCTACACAGTTACATAATTTAATAACCTATTAGTATCAGGTTCAATCTGCATACTTCACAAGGCCACAAAATTGCTCTATCAGTTCACCTGACATCCAATGTACAGGGCTCACAAATAAAAGTCATAATCAATTTGTTTAAATTGTGCAACAGAAGATCTCATCCTCTGCACACTGATCTTAAAGTCTTCAGATGTTTCACATAAAATCTCAATATGTTGTCTTAAATCATGTTCCAGTGCTACTACATTAGATTTTTATTCCAAGGTGGTAGTAAATACAGACATACCTTTGTACCCACCAGGGGAACGATATGAATTACCCAGTGACCTTCCACCTCTAGCAGATCCTCTAATAGACCCACGACTATTAAGGTAAGGCTGAGGGGGTCTAGCAGTAACATTAGTCTGTGCCGGATAAAAGGCAAGGCTACCATGGCTTACAGGAACAGCTCCATCCACTTGACAATTCACTGCTTAAAACAGAAGGCACAAATTAATTCAAAGCTTTGTAGCTTAGCAGTTAACACACCTAGAAGCAAGGGCAGCATTTGGAGTCTGAAATACTGATTAAGCTGCTCTGAATACCCTGTTCTGCCCTTTCATTACTTAAGTGGGGATCCTCCCCTTTGTTCTGTAGTTTGTAGTGCTTGTTAAAGTATACTGTATACCCACCGGGCTGTGGGTGTAAGCCTCTAATGCATTCAGCATGATTCAGCTGCAGAGGTCAGAACAAGCTTGCTAGCAGCAACAAGAAAACTGTATACAAGGCTGATCAACTGTTGTCTCAGTGACAAGGAACAGCCACTTTCCTGACTGCTATACTTATATTGCTCTTTGGAGCTCTTCAGTTCTGTGTCTGACCACAGACAATCTATTTCTAATGTGATTCCAATGAATATTTCCTCTAGCAGAAAAACAGCAGTTTTAAGTGACCTTGAATCACTTGATTAGACAGTCTTATAAATCAAGATCCCTATCTGTCAGCTTACTTGAATCCTGGAACCTGTTTCAAGCCTATTTAAAGTCTAGTTTCTTTTCACATTTAGTATCAATTGTATCACCTCACCTAGCACAAAATCTGAATGTCAAGCAGGCGATTTTTGTGCTTAGTAAGGCAGCTGAAAACCCCACATCAGAAGTTTAGCATTCTTCAGGTCAGACTTAGGAATACTTTATTTAGCATTCAGCACCTCTCATCACTAGACAGCACTAGTGTTTATTACCAGAGCCCCAATTCATGATTCCAAAGTATTTAATCTTTGCTTTAATTCCAAGCCAATATTTGTTTGACTAACAAGTATCACACATACTTGAATTTCCCACCTACTGGGAAATTCAGGTATATGGCAGTGTCCAAGCAACTAGTATACAAACTAGTTCAAAGCAGTCTTTCATCCTGCCAGCAGTTTTGAAGTTAAGTTTACATACCCTACCATCAATAAGATTAGAGTTGATGTAGCCCTAATGTTTACAGGTGCCACATAACAGTGTAAGAACTTCACTGAGTTAGACCTCACAACACATGTTCAAGAACTACTGTAGCCTAAAGATCTTTTGTGACCGGTTTAGGCTGTGCCTTTAAGAAATGGACACTTTCTGAACACTGGCTGAATGTTTTGGGATAACAACAAAAACAAAGATATGCTAAACTAATTTCATTGGTAGAATGCAACTGTAAGTTTTAGCTTAGTCTGTTCAGTCTGTTCTTCTCTGTCCTGTGAGCTGGGCTGTCTTCTCTCTCGCTGAAGCAACCGCTGCAGAGCAGAGTGACCTTGGATTAACAGAGCTAACCAGATAAGAAAACTAACTCTTGCATTTGCTTTGAGCTAACAGAATTTTTCTCCTTAATTACCTTTCTCTCTAACCCTTTTTGGAAAAAAAGGGGAGGTAGGGAGGGAGAAGGGGGATAGCGGCCTGGGGGGCACCCCCCCCTCGTCCAGCTGTGGGTCTTCTGTATTACATACATTGCTGTATATTTCTGTATATATTGTGAATATTGTATATTTTTGTACATATTCATTGCATTCCATTTCTGCTTGTAAATATAGCTTTCATATGCTTCTCCGGCTGAGTTAGCTGCAGATTCTTTTGTGTGTGTGTGGGGAACTTTCTCACCCTACCACATCTTTAAATACTTTCTGAAATACAAGTACAGTTCTCACCTGAAGACAGTGATTCTTGTGAAATAGAGGTTTGTTCTGCAACATGAGATGACTGCAACTGGCACTGAGGAGGAGTCTGGGTACTTGCTGTAGAGAAACTCTGGTTATATCCTGCTGAATATGAAGAACTCTCTTTAGTTTCCTGGTCTTTACGTGGAGGCAGTGGTGCATTCACTTTAAACACCTACAACATATTTAAAGACAAGTGCTTAACACTATCACCTGAAGTCTGCTGAATGACTCCACCCTGCTATGTCATAGTTTAAATCTTTAAGGCTAAATTCATTCCTAGAACAACTGTTTCTTATAAGTCAAGAACACTGTACTTCAATCCATCTTTTCTCAGTAATTTTATAGAGCTTACTCCTGTTTATGTAGCTACTACTCAAGAAACAGTTTGACCATAGCTACCATGTTTGATCAACAGCTATCATACCATAACCTATTTTACTTCTATAGGAAATCCACTGTTAAAGCTTTGGCCTGAAGCTCTGACAGCCTTTACTGAGATGAGTTGATCACAACAGGGAAGATTTTGGGGGTTAATGCATATATTAGAACCTGATACAATGTCACTGTCCACTCAAATACAGTATTAGCCTTCACCCCTTTGGTAAATCTAACCTCAAATTTCCTACTCCTTTTGTAAGTTCCCTCAGAGTAAACAATCTCAGCAAGTCCTGTAATTCAAATTTTTGTTATAGCCTAGGCAGCAGGGTGGTGTTCAGATATTACTGTTAGTTAAATGGGGGAATGGAATGAAGCTGGAGGTGGGAAGATTCAGGCTAGATGTGAGGAAGAAGTTCTCCACCATGAGAGTGGTGAAGGCCTGGAATGGGTTATCCAGGGAGGTGGTTGAGGCCCCGTCCCTGGAAGTGTTTAAGACCAGACTGGATGAGGCTCTGGCCAGTCTGATCTAGTGTAGGGTGTCCCTGCCCATGGCAGAGGGGTTGGAACTAGATGGTCCTTGTGGTCCCTTCCAACCCTGACTGATACTATAACACTATACTATGAAATCTGATCAACCAGAGTTCAATCACTCCAGTGACCGTATTGCTTTATAACAACCAAAATTACCAGAACTGACATCAAAAGTCATGACTACTACCACAATCAAGTAGGAAAGAAGTCTACTTTGAGTAAAAAATCCAAATTCCAAAGTGCTGTCAGCAGTACTGATACTGAACCTAGGAATGTATCTTGTCCATTTTCCAAGACTATAAATTATCTGAAGACAGACCAGAACAAAGCTGCAGCTAGATGCAAGGAACATCACAGTTAAGACAATTCTTGTCATTTGCAGAAACCTCTAATTAAAATGGGAAACTTCTTCCATAATGAAAAAATAGTACTGCCTCTAAGAGTGAGCCAGCACTGAAACCCCCATGATACTGAAGTGTTAGGTATAAATTGGGAACCATTACAATATAACATTCTCTAGATGTGGGTGGTTGTTTTGGGTGTGTTGGTTTTTTTTTTTTCCTTGTTTTTTTCTTTTTTTTTTTTTCCCTCCTTTACCACATGAGGCAATCAGTTTTCCAAAGCAATCTTATTTCTGAAAGAAATTTGAGGATGCTGTACAGTAAGGCTGTTAATACCCAGCAAGCATAACTAGTGGTCCTTTTCCTACGGTGAGGGTTACAGGTGGATTTCTACAATCAGGATCTGCCTCTAAGGTTCCATAAGCACAACAGTAGCATGCTTCCGTTACTGTCACTGTACAATTATTTAAGGAACCACCCGACTCCTGATTATCCACTGAAATTCAACAGTTGTTTTCCTGGCAGCAGTGAGAATCTAAGCAATGTAGGAAAGAAAACCCTGTAATGCTAAGACTATGTGAGGAATTATCTTAGTCATTTACTGACAGACGTTTTCTAGGTTTACCAAAAATCCAGAGAGATGTTGAACATTAACATCTCTAAAAACCACAGCATTAAATTAAGTGAACTTTCAGTAGTACCACTATGATCACACACCATAAACAGTAGGTTCAGATACAGTCAGAATGATTGCGACCAAGATTCTCTACTTGTATCACAAATGCTAATCTTTCAGACTGGGTCCTCAAAGACTCTGGATGCCTTTATCACAGCACCTTACTTCTCCACTTCCAGGAAAATCACCACCTTATCACTTAGGATCTAGCTTAGAAAGAACCACCTCCCTACCACCACTTGTCTTTATGATGTGCATCAAATTCTGTTCCTCTGAGGACTTTATTTGAATCTCTTCTACAAATATAGAAAACCAAAGAGAAATTTAAAGAAGTCATAGTAGTGATTTACTACAACCTAGGATGACATCAGGATGTCAGTGTTTTTGTTGTTGATTCCTATTCTTTGAAAGGCTATTAGCTTTATGAGCTTCCTTTTTCCATCAAATCCTTTATCTCAATATTGCAAGATGCAGAGTGTCCAGCGTCATGGAACTGGAAGTGGATAACTGTTTCTAGCATATTCTGAAGAAACTTTTACAAGTAAGACCAAGTATAAGGAAGGGAACATTCACAATTAAATGAAGGCCCTTGCTCTGAGTCCCTCTAAGCTTGCACTGCAGATTACTAGACAGTAGCAGTGTTAATGTCAGTAGTGATGCACAGCCTGAAAAATATCATCTGTTCACAAGAATTACTGCTCCTAGTCCATGAGGACTATTGCCTAGACCTTTCTAATGACTACATGTTAGCAAGACAGGAAAATGAGATACTTCAGTCTATCAAAGGCACTTTTTTCCATGATTACAGCATACCATATTTTACCCCACTAAAGCTAACAGTTTAAAAAGCAGCATGATCTGTTCAGGAAGATTTTAGTCCTAAAAGGTTTTAGATTTTTAGTCCAACCTTCAGGAGTTCCTTTCTGCAGTCTTGATTATTTGAAATCTATGCATAAAACCAGTTTAAGTACAGTCAATTTTACCTTGGGGCACAGCTAGACATCTGTTGATTTCAGATCTAACTTCTCCCTCTTAGTTCTTTGAAGCTCCTAAGACAGTCTAGTGTTAGATTTTTGGGACTTCACAAAGTCACACATCTGTTTTTGAGATGATCTGTTTGAAGTTCTGGAAAAGCAGACTTCTAATTTAGGTTTTTAGCATTGAAACATTAAAAGGATTATTCTTTGGTGGCCTGAAGTTGCATACTTACAGTCTGCATAGCCTGAAAGGGAGCTGCTGTTATTGTGACAGAACTGCTGCTTGCTGGAGGAGCCTGAAAGCTTTGCGCTGGTGGGACTGGCAACACAGAAGTGCTTGAAGTAGGCAATGGTGACTGTGGCTCACTTGGAAGGGGAATCGTTGCCTGAGGGAAGAACAAATGTAATGAAAGGTCACTCGATAGTTATCAGGCAGTAACAGAAGCAGTTAATTTGTTCTAAAGCCTAGACTGACAGAAGTCAGCAGTTTCTACAGGATGACATTTGGACATAGTAGAGCTGCAAAATAGCTTTTGCTTACAATTTCAAATCTTGCTGTGCATTCTCAGCAAAGAGTACTTCTATTGCAGTCTCTGCTGATTAAGTGAAATGTGTCCATGAGCTACTATACATACCATTCATTGTGGTAATTTCACAATAAAGAGGCATTAGATATTTTTTTGCATCACTAAAGAAACCCAGGGTGCCTTCCGTTCTATTTATTGAAGACAATTCTCTGCCTGATATCAAGTGACTTCTCTTCCAAAGGAACTCAAAGTTTAGGAGGTTTCATTTTTTAAACCTCAACTTAATTATTTTTTCAGATTAGAAACAGTAAGTTGTCCAGACAAAGGATTAACCTGCATTAAATTTTATCTGTGCAGATGACAAAATGTTGGTTTAGACTACCAGTATTTATAGGAATCAGAGGTCAAAAGGAACATAAGGCTCTAGATCCATTTCAGCAACCAACAGAGCTACCTTACCTGTATCTGCAATAGCTCACCTGGGCAATTTCCATCTTTTTAGGTATCATCGGCTCAGAAATACATGAACTTGTCTGATACAGTGGCTGGGAAGTGTATTTCTCATTCTCTTGAGAAAGCGATGCTGATACCTAGGAAAAGTCATACATGCACCTGCTATCACAAAAAGTATTGCACAAAATAGTGTTCTGGTAAAGCTGTGAAATACCAATACATAAGTTGAAACAAGTTGATATAGTGGGATGAAAGAACTACAAATTGTGCCAGGGTAGGTTTAGATTGGATATCATGAAAAGTTTCTTTACTGGAGAAAAGTGATCAGACACTGGGACAGGCTACCCAGGGAGGTGATGAATTCACAGTTCCTGGGGGCATTCAAAACACAGAAACCATGTCCCAGAGTGCCATGTCTGTTGGCCATGGTGGTGTTAAGTCAACAGCTGTACTTCATCTTAAGAGTTTCCAAACTGAAGCAATTCTACAGTTTTATGATCAAGTGGATTTTGAAAGATCACTACAAACATTAAGCCCAAAGTATATGCACTAAATAGTCATCTTAACCAAGTTTCAAGTAATTGCCTTTAGGCTAATCTAAGTCTGAATCTCTAACACTAGTTATGCAAGTAACCCTGAAAAGTCAGAAAACTCAAACTGTTTCAAGCAGTTATTTACAATCAAGTCTGATACACACATCTAATATTAAACTTAGCAATCTATTAAGCCAAACAAAGCTTCAGAGCCTAACCTTGGCTTCCTTTTGCCAAGCGTACATGTTCCATAATTAGTTCACACTTGTAATGCTAAGATTAAAGAGCTGTTTATACTTCAATACACAGCTTAGGACTACAAACTACCAGTCCCGTTATCTACATGGACACCATAGAGTATACTTCCTGGTTGTGCTGGGGCCAAGCAAAGTTCATCTTCTCATGAACACAATGGATAAGAGAATTTCTTATAAGAAAAATAAAAATGAGACACCACACTAGAAGCCTAATGGACTAGAGAGATATGCTGGGCACAAGCACCTCTGTTTTGTAAAATTGTTTGGAGTAACTTAGAAAAACTCTATTAAATCAGATGTTCTACAGCTATAGCACAGCACAAGTCTCATGGATGCATATTGAACATCAACATTTAATCCTTGCCACCACAAGAAAACTTATGACACTGTAGAAGCAAAAGGTGTTGAGTACTAGGTCAAAACTGCTGATTCAAGATGCCCCAAGACTGACATCCCTGTGAAGACATAGCACACCAAAGAACAGAACAAATGCTACATTGCACAGTGTACTGATGACATGCATAGCAGCAAAAACTGAAGTCCTTTAGAAGCATGAACATTTCCCATTATAGCCTACATACATTCTATTAGAGAATCCAACAGGAAAGAGCCAGTTTTATTTCTGAAAACTGCAATACACTTAAACAAGAGTTCTTTAAAACAGTGATATAAATGAAACACTATTCTCAGCTCTAAACAGTATCTGCTAGTTGAAGATTTAACTGCACATCAGTTACAGAAACAAAGTGAGGTTTTAACTGAAATCAGGAAGTCAGAATCCCAGTATTTCCTGTTAGTTCCTCAGAGAGCACCTCTCAGTCTTCAGCCTACACAACACCTGCTGTTTCATTACAATATTAATCAAAATTTATGCATCCTCCATGTTGTCATTAGAGGTGTATTCTACACTAAAAGCAAATATTTCATGCTGCTCACATTCCCACAAGAATACACATTTTCTAGCCTGCATTTCTCATGTCTCACACTGATTTCAGGTCATTTGCATTTATGCAGTATCAGGAAGACTTTTTCAACCATCCTTAAGTATTCTAGAATGTATAATATTGCTGTTATTCACATTCTGTCCCTGTATGTTGCTTAAGTGTAGTTCAAGAGATGCCCCACCACAGCTTTGTTAGGGCTAGCTATTGCCCAGATCTTAAAGTACCACTGATGCCCAGGGTACATTACCTTTGGTGTCTGTGGTGTCATTATGTCTTCAGTTTCAGAGCCAGCAAGAGTCTGATCAGCAGATGCTAGAGAAGTATTTGAACCATGAGGTGTGATGGATGAAGCAGCAGCCTTGCAAGAAGAGAAAACAGAGGTAAGTTTTTTGAAAAATTATCTGAAATGTTTGGTTTCACTGAAATTCACACTCAGTTAGCTTAAGTTTCTTAGAAATTCTTGTTAGTGGCAAAGAAACCTATTTTAAATGCCAAAGTGGCCACTTTCACAAGCGCAGCAAAGAAGTTTAAGGTTCACTTAACCACGGCTGCCAAAACTTGAGACACTTTCTTTGGTCTAAGTCAGTGCACATCTGCAACTTTGAGATCCTATCTTGGAAAGAAGCAGCATGTTCTCCTACACACCACTTCAGCTATGATGAATCTACAGGTTAAGTATTCAAACTGTTTCAACATTTTTTTTTTTTTTTTTTACTTCAAGAAATTTCAAACATTTTGTTGCTACTTTTCAAGCAGAAGAGAAGCCAATTCTGTCAGCACTGGAATGATCTCAGACTTGCAAACTACTGTATGAAATTTGTTATAAATCCACTGACAAGAGAAACAGTTGCAGTACTAAGACTACTCTAATGAGTAACTACATTCCTTGGCTCCAGTTCTGCCTTTACAGGGCAGTCCTAATTTCAACTTACTTGAAGGGGTTGTTGAAGAAAATCACTCTGACTTGGCAGTTTCTGTTCTTTTGGAGCTGTAAATAAAAAAAATAATGTCTCCAGCAATATTTACTTTAAATTCAAACCCTATAGTTTCAGTGTGCAGTTTCTTATTGAAAACATTCCATATGAAGATATAAATTATTTTAGTGCCATGAGGGCATCAGGTCAATGACTAGACTAGATTACCTTAGAGGTCTTTTCCAACCATACAGCTATGACTCAATGATTGGTGTCTGCACTAAAAATACTTAGACATAGCACCAGTAAACCACACCCAACTGAAAACTTCAGTTTCTTTGTGGTAGAAGGTGATAGGTATTCAATTATTAAAAAAATTACCAGAGATACTCATTTTCCAGACCAAAAAAAGCAATAAACTGGATAAATACATTTCACAGTTCAAGAGCCACCCAGTTTATTAACACAGCCCACTGTAGAGAGCTCCAGTTTCCTAAGTGAAGCTAGATAGCTGCTCTTTACCCTGAGCTTATTCACAGCTTATGTCTATATACCCACATACAGGCAAGTTTGTTACAGCATGGTAATTCCACAGCTGGGTTCAGATGCACATGCTAGTTAGTGAAAATACCAACATTCCATTTCCAGGCAGACAGACCAATTTAAACCACCTCCAGGAAACAAGAAAGGTGGCCCAAGCTGCCTTTCTTTTATCTGAAATGGTATTCTTCATCATTAGACAAGCTGTCTTTACCAGACCTAATGATCTACAGTCCAAGCAAACTCTGTTAGCATTTGTAAAATCTTAGACACACTTCACTCTTAGTATTACCTACCTACAGAACTACTTGCTGGAGTAACAGAAGGCGGCTGAGATGAACCAATGGCACTTGGTGAAGCTTTATCAAAATCCAGAACGGATTCCTTTCAAAAAAGATCATTGGTTGGGAGAAAAGCAGTTAAGCTCTAGATACAGATGAAACATTCCTATTTGATAAGTTGTTATTAGCTAATTAAAACTAGATTCATTCAGCGCAAACACATTGCCAGCACTGTTTTCTCCAACCCAATTAGGACTGGAGCTTTGTGCTACAACAGCACAGAAAACATACTTGCATGAAATTGTAAGTCCCCTGTATCTGAGTCATCAGATCCTGCAGTTTTTCCCTTCTCAATACTGGATCTTTTGGAAGAGTTGAAGTAGAGCAAAATTCTGCAGCTGGCTGATGTACAGATTTAGGCACCTAAAAAGAAGAAATATTAAATCTAATACTGGAAGCAAACCAAGGATTTATTCAGTATACTTTCAGAACAACCTATATGTGTCAGATACCATGGGACAAGGAATTCTGTGCCATTATTGGCATTTCCTGAATCAAGCTGTTAATTTGTAAGCAATCCTATCAGCTTACTGTTGCCACAACTTAAGGCAAAGAATGAACTCACTTTATTCTGTGTCTTACATTCAGACAAAGACATGAAATTGCCTGCATTTAGGGCAAAACTAGACACATCTATGTAAACAGCTCCACATATTTAAGGTGAGAGCAAATTTTAAAAATAAAGCTGCACCACTCAAGGTTGAAAATACACTTCCTGTCACACCAGTAAGTAGAGATTTTTTTATTAGGATGGCATTTCCAGACATGAAGAAACTGTATCTAAAAGATGGACATTGCAAGCAAGTTAATCAGACCAAAGTGCTTCCACTAGTGAGCCAGATACTCTTAAGGTACTCCCTCCTACAGAAAGTATTACATTCAGGTTTTCAAAATCTGGCATGAAAAATACATCTGTGCTCCCACATATGAGTTTGCCTTTGTAGCTAAAATATGGACTTCTGCAAGGCCTCATCGCTCTTTGATTCAGATCGTCTCAACAGTTTATCCCAACTGATTGTCACTTGAAGAAGGAAATGCTTTTGTCAAAGAACAGCCAAGTCTGAGGTATCAGAAAAATGATGGCAAGACTCTAAAGAGCAGAAACCCTGTTTAGAGTGACATTAATATTAGACTTATAGACTAACATCTTTGGAAAGCACCTTGCAAAATTCCCAACAGCACGCAGGGAAGAAGCTTACAGGCTTCCTTGAGCTTCTGGAAGCTTAATCCATGTATGTATAGCACATTAACTCTGGAAGACTCCATTTCTGTAACCTGCATGGCTCACAAGATAACTGCTTGAGCTCTGAGAACTTTTGCTTTGTTCTGGATCTGAACTAGTGCATCCTTGTGCTACTCAAAATTTGAAGCACAAGCACTACCTTCAACTACTGCCTATGCAAGTCTACATTGCTGTATGCTTTTCAATAATGATCAGGAACTAATGCTACTAAGGATCTAAGCGCAGGACAAAAGAGTTAAACATTAAATATGAGCAGGTTATAGATTAAGTTACTAGGAATCTGAATCTTCCTGTCCATTTTATTCGCACTCACTATCAAGCAGACAACCTTAAAACACTTGCTGTCATGGTAGATCCATTACGATTCAAATATTTACTAAGACACAGGAACACAACCAAATTGTTTCTACATGTTTGCAAATAGGTAATAGAAGCTTTTCACCTTTATTCACCTAATCAGGTCAAGTCTGGCAGTGACTAAAGTTAATGTGGTCTACTAGCTACATCAGTTAAATCTGTATATTAAGTGAAAACAGCCTCAAGAGCATGGAAGCAGAAGAGACTGAAATGTTCACTTGTGGTTGCAAAGAGGATACAATCCTCTATGATTTCACAATTTATTGGCATCCTCATCTCCTTCCCCAGATCATGCTAGTGGATTTTGCTGGTGACATTTTTTTGCTTCAAGAAGGACAAGTGTACATTAGAGCTTTAAGCCAAGTTCAAAAGTTTCCATTCTGTAGAACTTAAATCTACCCACTTTTGGCTCATGTACATATATGCATATGTATATATATGCAGAAAACAAAGTTATCTCACTGATTTGCCATTTTGCTGGTACTTAAGTGTTCAGAGCTTGAGTATTTAAATGCAATACAGAGCATACACAGAAAGTATCAGGAAGTTAAAACTATTTCAGATTCCATGCTTTTAAAAACAAATTCTTTGAAAAACAGCAGGTACCTACTTAAGATTACTTCAGCCAAGTCTTCTTTCTAAGCTACATTTGATGCTGTTGCTGGAAGTCATTACAAGCTGGTCACAGAGTTCACTGACCTGTTGGTCCAGCTCAAACTTACACATGCAGAGCCCATTTAACATTAGTTCAAGCAACATCCAGGTTAAAGCTTTACACAGCACTGATGAGTTTAGGGTCTAATTGTTACAACAATGTTTCTGAAACCTGACTTCAGCACTACTTGTACATTCAGCAAACACTTTTGATGCATGTCCAGCAAACTAACTACAAATGGAATTGAAATACCTAGAATTTGTTTTAAGACCTGTTAAACTACTGCAAGTGAACATTACAGTGACAGTATACTAGGTATTCCTGTTAAAGCTTGATTTTTATTTTTTAGAGACTCCAGGTGTCCTTATACATAACACTACTAACTTACTTTTCAATTGCCTCATAACGGGGGGGGAGGGGAAATAATCATTCTGTGATACAGGATCTCAATTTCTCTTTAGATTTAACTGTGGAGTACTAAATGAGCTGGAATGGTGATATCTAAGCAGTAATCATAAGTTATCACCAGCCATGGCATGCAGACATGCAATTAACATTTGCTTTCTACTTAGAGCAGTATTCACAGTATGAATTAAATGGCACTAAATGACAGCACAAGCCAAACTTGCTTTCACACGGTCTAACCAAGTTTGCTGGTTCACAGCTTGCACACATGTTTAAAAGGCCTGCATATCAGCTCAACTTCTTAGGTATGGTATCTTATAGTACATTAAGTTAAATAAGCATTTTTTTAAGATCTCAAAACCTAGTAGTTTTTTCAAAGATCTAAGCTCCAACCATTAGTGAATAAAGAAAGCTTAATTTCAGCTCCAGAAAGCAACAACATAGACCTTTTATATAGCATGACTAAATCCCCACACAAGGTCATTTATGGATGTGCCAGGGGAGGTTAAGGCTGGAATGTTAGGAAGAAGTTCTTCACAGAAAGCGTGATTGGCCATTGGAATGTGCTGCCCAGGGAGGTGGTGGAGTCCCCATCACTGGAGGTGTTTAAGAGGAGACTGGATGAGGCCCTTGGTGCCATGGTTTAGTTGATAAGATGGTGTTGGGTGATAGGTTAGACTTGATGATCTTGAAGGTCTCTTCCAACCTGGTTAATTCTATTGTGAAATGGATAGAGCTACAGCACTGCATTTCCTCCTCTTTCTTCACATAAGCAAAGGCAAAAATTTTATTATCAAAAATTTTAATATTATTTTAATTGTTCTTTTTACATACTTTGCAAGTCAAAGATATCTTAATTTTTAGAAAAAATGGTTATGAAACTAGATTCACAGTACAGCACTTTCTGCTCACACAGTATACTTTTGATGCTAGGATGTCAATAGCTACTAAGCTAAGGTAAAGCCAGCTGGTATTTCACTATGATCTATCTAAATTTGAGTTTGAATACTTTAGAAATATGCTTTCTTTACTTAATTCAGCAATCCCTCTTAAGCAGCCTCACACTCCAACATTTTACTGACATGCACGCCTGCACATTGCCTAGAGACATTCATAGTAGTTGACACATTTCTTCAACTGACTGGAGACCCTCCTTTTTCCTTACTGCATCAAAGATCTGTCCATCACATAAGCCATCCGTCTATCCTACATAAGGCCACATATCATCAGGAAGCATCTTGCATTTAAGTTTTAAGGTAACATGACACCAGAAATTCCAAGGCGTCTTAAAGTGTTTGAGACCATTTCAATACTTAGGTTCAGTTACAATAAGACTATGCATAGTTGGGTGCACAACACCTACTTGTGCTCAGAGTTAATTAGTGAGGTAGCCTGGTTTTGTACCTGTACCACCACCACCAGGGGACACCAGATTCTACTCAGCTTGAGTGCAGATGAGTCAAGCTGAAACACCTTAAACCCATTTTGTTACCCAGTGCTGCATGTTACATACTCTTTTAACTTCATTTTCAACCTTCTGTTTGCGCTCCCGCATCTAGGCACAAGAAGATCCATTTTTCAGTTATGGCAAATCTACTGACAAGATTTCAGCTTAATTGTTTGCTACAAGTGAAATGGAATGAATTGATTTCTGCTTTCCTGCAGAAACAAGATAGCAGTGCTGCCAGCATTATGTACAAGAGAATTGCTCAATTCCCCTTGTTTTCTTACTGCAGTCTTAACTATAGATTAAACACTGCACTTAAGATGGCAGACAAAGTTCAGTTATCTGTTTTTCAGTTACCAGAATTGTTGCTACCTGAACACACACAGGTGAGTAAGAAAGCAATGTAACTAGACTAGCAGTCTGCTCAGCTTTAAGCCCTGCAATAGCTTTCCTTTTACATTTCTATAACCAACTGTGCTATTGTTAGACTTTTCAGGCAGCAGTATGGTTCACGCATTCATCTGGAAATACATATTTAAGCCCCTGTACAGTTGGTATTGCTTGATCTAGATATTAGATACCTCTTGAATCAGCAGCTATTTTAATCAAAAGCCTAAAAAAATTACTGAAGTGTTATTTGCATGCAGCCACTTGACAAAGTATTTGATCCCTGGATGAGTCATACCTGCTTTGTACTGATAACAGTGGACAGCACCAATAGATAGGGATGAACCAAGTTAATTCTTCTGTCTTACACGTAAAGCAGATATTCAAGCCTCAAAAATGGCAAATACACTGATGAAAAAAGCAAATCAGACTGTCTTGCTGTTCAGGCTTCAGTTGCCAGAATTATTTCCCCCATGAAAGAATGGGATAGGAATCTAAATACAGGGCTAATAAATGCACCTTATAATGCCTCTGCTAACAGGGAGGTTTAAGTCCAGTACACTAGTATCAAAAGCTTATGACAGGTAATTGCCAACTCACTTCTTTGGGTTCCATATCAAACTTCTTTGGGCCCATCTGCTCCTTCGGCCCACCACTTGCAGCTCCCCAGGACTTTGGAGGGTTCTGTAACTGCTGTGATGACACTTGCTGCTGCCTGTCAGCTTTTTCCCAAGCCTCTCGAGTCTCCTGCTTCTTTTGTTCTGGTTCCTCCCTAACATGTGCAGCCCAAGGCTTCACAGGCTCCTGCTTCTTTTGCTCTGGTTCTTCCCTAACAGGCATTTCCCATGATTTCATAGGCTCTGGCTTCCTTTGTTCTGGTTGCTCCCTAGTTTGGGCTACCCAAGGTTTTGGAGATTCCTGCTTTGGTTCTGGTTCTTCCTTAACTTGGGTTACCCAAGGTTTTGGGGGCTCCTGCTTTTTCTGGTCCTGCTCTTCCCTAGCCTTTGCTACCCATGGCTTAGACGGTTCCTGTTTCTTCTGGTCCTGCTCTTCCCTAACTTTTGCTACCCAAGGTCTGGGGGATTCCCGCTCCTCTCGGGCACGTGCTACCCAAGCCTTTGGACCTTCTTGCTTCTGTTCTTCCTCCTGAACACGCGTCTCACAGGACTTTGTAGACTCACGTTTCTGTTCTTCCTCTTTAACACGAGCTTCCCAAGGCTTTGGAGAATCTGGTCTTTTTGGTTCTTGCTGTCTAATACGAGCTTCCCAAGGCTTTAACATCTCTTGTTTCTGCTTCTGCTCTTCAATATCAACAAGCATTTCCCAGGACTTCGGAGATTCTTGCTTCCTAGCACACTCAGCTTCCCAAGATTTGGACTCTTCTGGCTTCTTCTTGATAGAGTATTCTGCTTCAGGCAAATAACGCCTGTTGAGAAACTATATAGACCAGAGAAACTTAATGGCTCCCAAGAAAACATTTTGCAACTACAGTTCAGGACAGTTAAGTTAGGTCACCTAGCTACTGAAAACTTCAACTACAAGCAGAGGCTAGACAGTTTAAGCACTAGCCACAGAGACTACAGGGACAGCCATGGCTTCCACCCTCAACACTGCAGACTCTCTGTATGCCACACAAGCATAAAACAGTCCTGAACAGCACAGGTGAAATATACTTGAGCTGAGAATCTACTACCCTTATCCTCAATGCTAACTGGTGTTCCTAGACAGTGACCATATCAAACTGAACTGTGATTTTTATAATGCTAGCTCTCCTCCTAAGCATCTAAAATGCTGTGGTACTGTATTAGTAAGACAAGCCCCTAAGACAACTAGCACCACTTCCCTTAAATTCTTTGACCCAGTAACCAAGTACAACTCTCATTCTTAATGGAGCTTAAATACTGAAAGTCAGATTTAGTACCAATGGACTTCAGCAACTCCAGGCTGTTTTACTACCACAGTAAGTCTGAGAGTTCAGTGAAGATGTCCTGAAGTTTTCCTGAGTTACCACTTTGTCATGAACAGGAAGTAAATATATGCAGTGAAGAATGAACAAGGCTCACTGGTTGAGACACTTTTCCTGACAAGTCACCAGAAAAGCTTTAGAGTCAAGTAATTACCAGTAGATTACAAAAACTTCCTAGAGTACACCTTCTAGTGGGATACGTGGGAAACAAGGATTCAGCATTTTGAGAACCAGTATTTCCACTTACAAAAGAAAATCCCCCTCTCTGTTTTGAACCAAGTCACATAGTTTAAGATATTTCCAGCTGAAACTTGAGTACTTAACTCCGGAGCCTGAAAGGCTGTTAAAACAGGTCTACACATTCCTGCGCACACAAGCCTGTCTTAGCATCCCTATTTTACTGAATCATAGCAAAACCTACATCATGCTCAACCTCACCAATACCAAGTCTGTAGCAATAAGCTTTTTAGAGACAACTTCAGTAGATGGGTATTTTCTCTACCCCGAAGCACGCAAAGATCAGTGTTTCCAACTCCACAAGCTTTTGTTTATTTAGGGAAGTGCCAGGGCATTAGAGTACTATACTACTACATGTAATCCTGCCCAACTTTTCCCAGAATACCCCAGGGAAGCTATAAAACTGGGGCTAGAAATGGAAGTGCAACCAAGCCTTTTAATACTTCTTACATAAAGCAACACCTAAGTTGCTGCTCAGACTCCCTTTTCAAATTTAAAATAGGGCTGCAAAAGTGCAGTTGTGTTCCTGATAAATCACAATACTAAGGGAAAGCAATTAGCAGGTGAGTATCTTACCTCCTGTGGCTGTATTTCAGACTTCATAAGGTCCATAATGGATTCTAGAGAAAGGATGTTAATTTGTTTCAACTGATCAAATGCACAGACAGACCAAACAGTAGCAAGTCTTTAATTCTATTTAAATGGAAATACCTCTTACTAGACCTGGTATTCTGAAAGCTCAGCTTGTTGTTCAACGTGCTATTTTTAGACAAGCTTCTATTTTCCAATTTGGTTTCACATTTGCAGAAGTTTAGAGCAAAACACAAAACATTTTGTGGCATCTGTAAGTTGGTTATTGTAATATCTAACATTTGCTATACCAGACAATCCTCACATCTTGATCAAAAAGCAAAAACATCCTATCACTCTGAATTGGATTTATTTCTATAATATTAGCCCGAACAGAGCTGCAAGACTCACAGGCTCCTTTTTAGTTACTGTATCACAAGTAAGCTACAGCACAGGATTACATTTAGCATCAAGCTATGCAAAGTCAATGTTCAGTTCAAGTTTATCCCAACATTATGATATAGAAATTGAACCCTGTAATAGTCCACCTGGTTCTTTGACAGACTCTCCTTTTGAGATGTGTCTTGTTCTCTCAGATTTTCTATTTGCTGCTTCTTCCAATTCTTTTGTTGGCACAGTGGTACGAGGAGTTGGAATACTTTCAAAGTAGCCAGAGTCTAGAAGTTTGGATAACAGGTCCTTCATGTGTTTATCTGAAGAGTAAAAATCCATGAAATTAAGGGATAGTCAGTTTACAGGTAAAGACTCCTTACTTCTACTGTTTAGATAAATTTCTCCAAATTCCCACATCTGACTGGGTTGTAGCAATAAAATATTTTAGTAAAGTATTTGTTATAGTGCTTTATATGCTGCAGCCAAAAAGATTTTTGCAATTTCACAGGTAGGTCTGCCACTTATTTTTCAATGTACAAAAGGCAAGCATTGAGCCACCAGGTCTCCCACATGCTTAGAGTAAAGCACGTGGTGCAGACTGCAGTATAAATGACTAAAAGTCAGTATGTAACTTCCTCACAAGGTTCTCTTACCAGTAATAGGATGGTGTCAGAAGGAAAATTTGGAAATTGCAAGAACAAGCAGAGGGGAAAAAGAAAGACTGCTTCAGACTGAACTGTATCCTCCACAGTTTTGGAAAAGTCAAAGTTGATATGATTGATGCAACACTCAACTGTGTGACTAAGCAGCACCACCCTGTCCCCACTTTTACACAAAAAAAGAGTAGCTTAGAGACTTAAGACCTGAGAAGTAGCAGTGATACTAGAAATTGTTTTGGAGTAGCTAGAGAGACAGCAGTCTTGAGAACAGGAAAAAATGTCAGTGAAAGATGACTCCTATCAGGTGACAACTACATCAACAAGAACAGTAGCTAGAAATTAATGTGGATATAAAAAAATTGCCTTAATGCAACAAATGCTAATAAGATGTCATAACTGCTTTATCTCAACATTAGCTCGCACACAAAAGGAGCCAAAATTCACACTAAGGGAACAGAGATGACAAAAGAGTCGTAGAAGTTGTTCAGATGATAGCAAAAAAGCCAGAAAAGTTTGGAGCCCAAGATAAATAGGCAGCTATCAATTCATGTCAATATAGACAAGGCTAGCATTACCTGCCTGAAGCAATACAAGGTCAGCTTGCGCTTTGTCCAGAATTATATGAGAAGAGTTAACACTTAGTTCTCAGTTTACCTTTCTGTATGTTGAAACTAGGTAAGGTATGAGTGCTCTGGTCTAACAGTTTCATACACATTGTCAATGCCAAATGCACACAGCCATTACAAAATTGGAGTAAATGGGACAAGCAAGGTCTGTTTGCAATAGGAAAGACTGCAAGTGAAGTAAGGACAGTTACCTCACAAGCAAGTTCCAAATAGAAAAAATGTTTATTAGTTTCAAAACCCCTGCTTGTAAATTAAGACAGATACAAGAATATACAGTCCCAGATTTTAGTATGCTTGAAAAGGTAGAGCACTTGCAACAGGTCAAAGTGTACAATGTACATGATTAGAGGTCACAGCAAGCTGCAATGATAATCCTTCCTTAGTGTGGTATCCTGCAGTGTAGTCAGACAGGTATGAGCCTGGAATTCCTGCAAGAATCATCTCCAAAACTGTGGGACCTTCAGCCAAGGGCCAATGAGACTGTACCACATCAGCATACTCAGCTAAGCATTTCATGACTGGGAACAGTGTTCCAACCTTATCCAATTTGCAAACAACTATAGAAAAAGTTTCCCACTGCTGATTCTGCAAGGTATTAATGTATCAGTTACTTTTAAAAACGCACCAGTAGAAGAGCAAGTATTTAGCTGGAAAAAGAAAACATGATGGATTGCCATTGAACTTAGAACAAACAGCAGTTCATCATTGGGTAAATGAGTTAACACACAGCACTTAAAGTGCTTTATTTAGTAGCTTCTCTTGTACATTCGATTTTAAGATGTTTAAACAGCATACAAAATTTAGATCTAAGTTATTTCCTTAGACACTCACATGTTGTTCCAGCCACAGGTTTCTCACTTCCTTCTAGAAGGTCCCAGAAGTAGAGAGATGATTGTTCCATCTGGTCTTCAAAACTAAAAAAAAAAAAAAAGACAGTTTCACCAGGTAGAATCATAGCCAAGATCAAGTGTTGCAGTATCACAATGCCACTCCTCAAGACACTGATTAGTGTTCAGCCTTCCAAGTGACAGCTGTATACAGAGTGAATCCTAAGCCAGTTAGCTGCTACTGAAGTGATTCATCTGTATCCATACATTAAATCTAGCAAATGTAACTTTTTGTTGACAGTTAAGACAGATTAGGAAGCCTAGCACTATCCCACAAGTTGATACTTCAAGATGGACTTTGTGCCAAGCCAAGATTCCCAGACAGGGAAACAATTGCTGTTTAATCAGCTAATAGCTTTGTCTATTGGATGCATGTATGCAGGGGCAACCATCAATACTCCTGCCACTCTGCTTGTTATTGAGAAACTTTTGACATAGATCCACACTCTACTCCACATCCTCTAGACAGATTTTGAAGTCATCACAATTTAGTATCCCAAAGGAAAGCTTCTGCTTTTTGCAGAAGTGTAATGAGAATAAGCTACTTATTTCTCTAGGATGACTCCTGTTGTGTAGCTTTTAATAAGCAGATACTATTTAGAAGCTAATTTAAGAGCAAAGATTAGGCAGGTTAGCATATGACACATGACAAGTTTTAGGAATTTGAGTCATGTTCCTTACAGTCCTCTGGAACAAAGAAATATCAGGATCATCATATGAACAGACAATAGAACAGTTCTATTCACTGCACTTTTTTCACTTTATGAAGATTGAGACCTTAGGGAAGCAGCATACCACCACTGTCCCTGCTTACGACATTATTGGACTATATTGCCCCAAGCGCCACATGGACACAGAGTGGCATGGCTTGTGTTTAGTTCACACAACTGAGGCTGTAATTATCGTAGCTTTCCTTAAATGCTCGGTGAGGTAAATCTGCCACATTGCTAGTCTCAGTCTGAGACGTGTACTGCGCAGAATTTCAGTCAGTATCCCAAAACGTAGTATTTCAAGACATGACAGTATCAAACACCAGACATCTACCATAATCAAAGGAGCATACCAATTAGACAAAATTCCTGAACTTACCTCAAGGTCTCATTTCTCTCTGGACATGTCAGTTTTGCAAATTTTATGAGGTAGTCTAGTTCTTTAGAAGGCAAGTATATTGCACCATTCACACCACCTTTGAAATCTTTCTGAACATGCTCTTGAGTGAAGTTCTGCAGCACATACTGAACTTGAAGTATTGTACGCAGTTTTTTCTTCTCTGCTTCAAGCTTCAGTAGACTCTCTCTTCGCTGAGCCTTTCTCTGTGCTTTCAGCAGCTAAATACATGAATTCAACAGTTAAACAGTGGTTCAGGATTCTAAGGTAAAACATGACATTCTAGCATCAATCATCCCACATTCTAACTACTGATTTTGGTAGGATAACAGAAGTTCTTAACTCTCTTCAGGTATCCAAGACCTTTCAAGCATCTCCTCTGGAAAAGCTGATTTACCTACTCATTTTCTACACATCCAGCTTTCAGTCAAACTGGATACTGATAGCTTCATTTGTGATATGCCTGTATAATGTTTAGATCCTGATTGTGCCTGCTAGTTGCTTTCTTACAGCATTCACAACTGAATATAAGGAATTGATAGAACGAAAACCAGTGCACAAATCCAAGCCTAGCTGTCCTTTAACATTTATCACATGAAGTTAGCGATGCAGAAGTTGCCTCAAATTTCTCCTAGTGAAACAACTATCTCTTCACTTGTGACTAGTCCAGTTTAAATGATGCAGCAGAAAGCTACTGTTCTGCTGGCATAAGACTAAAGCACTCATTAAACAAGTCACAGAACATACATGACCATCACACATTTGAGGAGGTTTTTCCTCGTGTACTAATAGATTTAAACAGAAGCTAGCTAAGTAAATGTAGATTTTAAAATGCCTCAGTATGAAGTTTCTTTGCAAGATCTATGAAAACTTAGGTTTCTAGAAGGCACTGTAAAAGATGTAAGGTTGTTGTCATGGCTCTTTCTGTTCCAGCAATGGGCATTGGCTATAGAATCCATACCAGTAGAGCCAAGATAAAAACTAAGCAGGTTAGCCTTTACCTATAGCATAAATTGAAGCATAAACATGAACTTGTAAAAAGAATGCTAGATTACCAAAATCATCCACAGAAAGGTACATCAGCTCACATTTCTGATTTTCTGAACAGCTACACAGAGGAAGTGAATAGGAAGCAATCCCAATTTTGATATTCGCCTCCTATATGCAACCTGCAATAACTGATGCAGCAAAGCAGCAACACTCCTGAAAATGCTCTTAAATGCTCAGTGTTTTGAGAGATTTACTGTACTACCTGGAATTGATACATATGAGAGAAAAGCTTCTCTAGCAAAATTGTTTGGGTTTCAGTCATTGAGGCAAACCATTTTACTAGTCTTTAACCTTTCTGTAAGAGACAAATAATGCCAGAGCAGTGACTAATCATTTAACATCCCCAGTACTACCGTGGATCAGATGTTTTCATAAGGATACTATTTGTTTGAGGCAAGAGACCAGTTTCTCCAATGAAAATACTTGCTTACACAAAAATAATGTTTGTAGTCCTTTAAGCACTGAAAAAAGGCCTAAATAAAGAACCAAATCTGTGACTTGTAATTAGGGACAACTACAGCACAGTAAGTGGAGAACTCCACAGGCTTCAGTCAAATTTTGGGAGCTTCACTACTCATTGAAGCAAAAATGATTTAACCCCAGCACTCTCCCTCATTGGAAGCTTCAAAACACTGTTTGAACAGAATCTTAGCAAGTCATTCAGAACAAAGGCTATACTGAATCAAGACCAGATTGCTTAGAGCTTTGTGCAGTCAGGTCTTGAACAGACCCAGGGATAGGTTTTACTACTTGTGTAGCCTGCTCTAGTGTTCAGTTATCCTCATATTGACCATTTTCCTCCTAGCTAGCTGGAACTGACTATTTCAATTTTCTATCGTTCCTTCTACCACATCTCAGCAAAAAGCCTGACTCCATCCTTTAAACAGTATCTTTGGCATTTGAAGGCTAATATTTCATCTCCTGCCAAGCATTCACTTCACCAGGCCAAATAAGCCCAGGTCCTCCAGGCTCTCCTCACAGGTTTCATTTTCTAGGCCCTATGCATTCAGAGGTCCACTACTGGACTCACTAAAGTTAATGTACAGCCTTTGTGCAGGGAGTGGCCAGAAACAGACATCTGGATAGTAAGTAGCAAATAATCAGCTCTTAGTCATTCGGTCCTCAGTCTAAGTCTAGCCTTCACTGCTCCAGGAGTAAACTCAATTTACTTTGCTTGATACCCACAAGGACCTGCACGCCCCTCCCAGTAGAGCAGCTTCCCTACTGCACAGGTGATGAGTCCACCTCAGGCACAGGCCACCAGAAAGATGGCTAACCATTTCAAACAAGTAAACTGGAGGAATCTCAAGCACAGCTGAGTTCCAAGGACTCAGTTTACTTAAGCATGAGTCCTTATAGGGGTAAACTGAATAACTACTGTGGAGGTCAGTGGCACACAATTCTCAACACTTTCTCTGCTCTACTCAACTCCAGTTTAAAGCAAATTATCCCCTAAGTGCTAAGATGGAAACTTCCTAGCATTCTGCATATTGGCATATAAGTGCAGTCATTAGAAAGGTCAGAAGGTAACCACAGTGTATTTTATACTTACATCTTGGCTAAGTCCTGAAAAAGTCTTCTGAAGCTCCTTGGCAAATTCCAAGTTGTGTACTACTTCATCATACTTCTCTACTGCCTCCTACAAAGATATAAAGTATTTTTCATGCTTAAGACTAATGGTGGCACTTCAATCCTCTTGTACTTAAATTCTCACTCAGAACTAGCTGTTTAGTGCATACTTCTCTGCAACAAACTTTTTAAAAGTACTGTCTCTAACTGGTACTTTACATTTAGTCATAAGCATCATTCACCCATGACTGTGAGATACAGTACAAAGCCAGGTCACACCACTGCACAGATACCCTACAAGCCTGTATTAGACTTTCTAAGCAAGAATTTTCACAATACTTGGTATACTGATGGTTGAAAAAGGAAAGCCTGAACACAAGTTATTTTTTTTCTTTTGTTGCCATAGCTCTCAGCAGAGATAAACAGCTACATAAAATTAGACACTGATATGAAAGCCTGGAACAAATACAGGAGACAGAAGTTCAGCATAGATCTTTTACTTTCATGCTTACCTGAAAGGCTTTACAAATAATTTGTACAAACTTCAGAAAGAACATTATAGAAGATAAATCATACTTTCAGAAAAAGTCTTTAAAACTTAGTTTCCACCACAAAGCAGTGTTCCTGTATTCACTAATGGCTTTAACCAATATCATACTAGCCAGTCTCCATAAAGACTAAGTAGATTAATTGCATTTTAATATACCCTATTTTTAATGAGTTATTCCTCACTAAGGAGCCAGTTAATTTTTATAGCTCCTTGACAGCCCTGAAGAGGTAGAAAAATGCTGTAACTGAGACATACTACCCTTATCCTTGTACGATAAGGCATTCTTGGGAAGTAACAAGTTAAGTTTAACTTCAGTTGTTCACATATGCTTCATACTTAGTTTGGTTTATGCTCAGGACATTATACCCTAGAGTTTTTAAAATGAGCCTGGCAGTCTGATATAAAGCTCTTCCAAAGTAGTGTTAGAGTTGATAAGCGTTTCATGAGTCCAGTGACAAAAGTTTAATCTACCATCCAAATAAGATCTAGGACAGGTGCAAATTTCACATGTTCCTAGATAAGTGGAAAGCAAGTTACATATTTGCTCAGTTACTTCAATTTCAGTGCACTAGGCCTTAAAGAACACAAAACTGTTTAAGTTACTTTAAAGCACTCATCTGGTAGTCAGCTGCACTAACAATTTATCAAGCAACTTTTAAGGATTAATTAGAAGTTATTGTCTCAAGTGCTAAGTAAACTTGCTAAGACCCTAATGCCCACACATTTGAGGAAGACACAATTTAACACCAATGACTTACTAGACAGGTTGCAGGAATTGCGCTTTTAACATTCCAAATCCCAGAGTAAAACTCCCTAACTGAAAACATCAAGAACAGTTAACCACTGCTCTGATGACAAGCTGTAACTCAGCTTGCAGGAAAGCAATCATTACTAATTAGCAACAAGCTGGAGGGACAGTACTGAGGACAGCACTCAGCTTGCAGAACAGTACAAGAGTGCCAGCATGATATTTTAGCTTGCTGGAAGCTCCTCATTTTTTAAACATGTTTCCTACAGTACGGTTCACACAGCAGCTCTGGCAGCCATGCACCATAATTACAGTTTAATCCAAATTCCTTGCATGACAAGTTCATCAGCAGATGTGCACTTTTTCTCTCTGAGTGGAAAAAATATAGATGACATTACACCAGAGTTACAGTACATTATAAGAGTTGTTTCCTTAGGCAAGTATCTAAACCATCAAGCTCTGCTCTAGCTCCGGTCACCAGGTCCCAGTACTTGTGTATACATGGGCAATTTGCATCTGAAAGGTACAAATGCATATTTTTGTACCTTAACCACCAAAACTGGGGGCTTGACTAGATTAGTTAAAATACTGAATCAGTACTTGCTTCTACACTAGTCAATACCACTGCAAGACAGAATCTAATTTCCCATTTTAGATGCCTGACATATCCCAGAAACTAAGATAAAAATACTAATACCTAAAGTTAAGCTGAACTGGGAATACTGAAAGCCAGTAACCAAGTGAATTGCCATTTTCCAAAGTTAGTGCTGCTGGATGCATTTGCAAGAAAAACCATCTACAAAATCCTTCACCTCTAACTCCCCACCACATCTTAATTTTACTTTCACCTAACAACTTTCCACACTCCATAGTGCAGTCATCCTCTAAACACTCAGATTTAATTTGCTTCTGCACTTGAGACTAAAAGACATCAGATTTTGTAGTTCTGAATGATCATTCACTCTAATAAGTCTACTCTGCTTTTAAATAGCAAGTCATTTACCCTTCCATTTATGTCATTGTCACTAACAAATTATTCACAAGGACATAGTATTTGTGTTCCCTTACTGCTGCACTGTGATAAAACTAACAGTCAATGAAGTATCTTTCCAAGTGATCCATTAGCACAATCAGCACTACCACTGAAGCATCAGTGCCCTTTGCAACAAAATAATTCTTTACCATGTATGAAGTACACTTTTAATGTGTGAAGGGCAGTAAACTCTTAGGATTGTGACACTGCTACTCAGACATGCTCAGCCAAGAAGCAACAGCTTCCATGTTATAACAACTTGATTTCAGTTCTAGAATTAATTCTAGTCCAAGACAGAAAAAGTCAGAACCGCTGTTTCAACATCAGGCAAATTTAAGCTAGCTCCACAAAATGTTGAGTAGTGATCTTGCAGTCTATTATTCCAAGGTCTAGCATCCTTAGGTACAAAACAAACATTGTTCCAACAGCATTTGACAGTACTGGCAAGTCCCAGCCATCTAATGGCAGCACTAGGACAAGAAAGTATTCCCAGTTAAATCAGTAGCTCATAGATCATAGAATCAGTAAGGTTGGAAAAGACCTCAGAGATCATCAAGTCCAACCTATCACACAACACCTCATGACTAACTAAACCATGGCTTCAAGTGCCATGTCAAATCCCCTTTTGAACACCTCCAGGGATGGCAACTCCACCACCTCCCTGGGCAGCACATTCCAATGGCCACTAACTCTTTCTGTGAAGAACTTTCTCACCTCAAGCCTAACCTTCCCCTGGCACAGTGTGAGACTGTGTCCTCTTGCTCTGGTGCTGGTTGCCTGGGAGAAGATAACAATCCCCCACCTGGCTGCAACCTCCCTTCAGGTAGTTGTAGACAGTAATAAGGTCTCCCCTGTGCCTTCTATTCTCCAGGCTAAGCAACCCCAGCTCTCTCAGCCTCTCCTCATAGGGCTTGTGCTCAAGACCTCTCTCCAGCCTTGTTGCCCTTCTCTGGACACATTCAAGTGTCAGCATCCTTCTTAAATTGAGAGGCCCAGAATGGGACACAGGACTCCAGGTGTGGCCTAACTAGTGCTGAGTACAAGAGCAGAACAACCTCCCTGCTCCTGCTGGCCACACTATTCCTCACACAGGCCAGAATGCCATTGTCCTTCTTGGCCACCTGGGCACACTGCTGGCTTGTGCTCAGCCTACGATCAACCAGTACCCCCAGGTCCCTTTCTGCCTGGCTGCTCTCCAGCCACTCTGTCCCCAGCCTGTAGCCCTGTATGGGGTAGTTGTGACCAAAGTGCAGCACCAAGCACTTGGACTTGAACAACATCATGGTGGACTCCACCCATCTGTCCAGCCTGTCAAGGTCCCTCTGCAGAGCCCTTCTTCCCTCTAACAGATCAACACCTGCTCCCAACTTGGTGTCATCTGCAAACTTACTAATGGTGGACTTAATCCCCTTATCTAGATCATCAAGATTGGGCCCAGCACTGTTCTCTGGGGGACACCACTAGTGACTGGCTGCCAGCTGGATGTGGCAACATTCACCACCACTCTCCAGGCGCAGCCCTCCAGCCAGTTCTTAACCCAGCACAGAGTACACCTGTCCAAGCCACAGGCTGACAGCCTGGCCAGGAGTTTGCTGTGGGGGACAGTGTCAAAGGCCTTGCTGAAGTCCAGATGGACTACATCCACAGCCTTCCCCACACCCACCAGGAGGGTCACCTGATTGTAGAAGGAGATCAGGTTGGTGAGGCAGGACCTGCCCTTCCTAAATCCACATTGGCTAGGCTTGATCCCTTGGCTGTCCTGCAGGTGTGATTGCCCCCAAGATGATCTGCTCCATAATCTTTCCTGGCACTGAAGTCAGGCTGACAGGCCTGCAGTTTCCAGGCTCCTCCACCTGGCCCTTCTTGTGGATGCGCATCACAATGGCCAGTTTGCAGTCACATGGGACCTCTCTGGTGAGCCAGGACTCATGGTAAATGGAGAGAGGCTTGGCGAGCTCATCTGCCAGCTCTCAGTACCCTAGGAGGGATCCCATCTGGTCCCATGGACTTGTGAGTATCTAAGTGGCTCAGCAAGTCCTGAACTAATTCCTCATGGATTTCAGGGCGATTATACTGCTCCCTGCCTGCATCTATCAGTTCAGGAGGCCAGTTATCCTGAAGTCCTCCTGCCTTACTGTTTGAAATGGAGGCAAAGAAGGTATTTAGTACCTCAGCCTTTTCCTCATCTTTAGTTACAATGTTCCTCTTCAAGTCCAACAAACAGTGGAGGTTCTTCTTGCCCCTCTTTTTAGCATTAATATATTTATAAAAATGCTTTTTATTGTCTTTCACAGATGTGGCCAGTTTAAGTTCTAACTGGGCCTCTCTAATTTTTTCTCCTACATGATCTAACAACATCCTTAAACGTATCTCAAGTTGCCTCCCCACTTTTCCAAAGGCAATACAGCCTCTTTTTTACCTTAATTCCTTCAAGAGCTGCTTGCCCAACCAGGCCAGTCACCTTCCCCAGCAGCTCATCTTTTGGCACATGAGCACAGCCTATTCCTGTGCCTTCAAGAGCTCCTGTTTGAAGTAGGTCCAACCATCCTGGACCCCTTTGTTCTTAAGGGCTGCCACCCAAGGTACTCTTCAAATTAGTTGCTTAAATAAGCTGAAGATACCTTCTTACATTAAGGTAGCCTTCATATCCCATGAAAGTTAGATCAACCACAGCTGTCAGTTTAACAGCTACTTATAAGCAACAGCACTATACAGCCAACAGGCAATTTGAGTATCTACTAACAACGTCTTGGTTTGGGTCCTAACACTGCAATGCCATACAGGTAAGTAGCAAACAACCCATCAAGAAATGAAGATGCAGGAGCACTGAAGATGAAAATCTACAGTGCAAAAACAAACAAGGGCCTTTTATTACTTCAGTACATATGAAGACTAAGGGAGACAAAGCTTGTGGGCTCACCATTCCATTTAATTATCAATAATTTGTCCATTTGGCTTTGTGAAAAATGCCATTGCAAGGCTTCAGGCATGACTTCAGCAAAAACTACACCAGCACCTCTTCCAGCAACTATCCCTTCTGACATGTTTGAAGCTTTTGAGGCTATCTGTGCCTGCATAAAGGAAACTTACCAGCTGGTCTTGATTAAGGGCTTCTCCTTTCTTCAGGCGATCTTTGTAATCTTCCAGTTTGAGCTACAGAAAAATCCAAAGCAATTTTTTAATATTGATTTCTGTCTAATGTGGAGTATTGAGTACAAGTGAAATAACACTCTCTGTATAGAACAAGAATTTTACTACTTCTCATTTTCAGAAGAAAAGAAAATCTAAAGTTTTGCTATGCCTTTGATTTCACGATCTCAACTACTTACTTCCCTTTTGTATCTTGACCTTTTAGTTTGTACTCTTTACCTTTATTTAAGGAATATTAATGCATTGATCTTACATCTTTAAGAAGCTCCAAAGAAATATAGCATTCTTATTTTGTATTAGGCTTTTCAAACTTTTAAAAGGCAATGCTGGAATTCGGTTATCTTACCCCTGAAGAGCCTTGCTCTAATTTTCCAGAGCACATCTTTCAAAATCTGGCTTCAGTTGTGTCATCAAGATTTTATAGTACTATTTTCCTAAGGAAATTAGTCTACTTCCTTGGGAAGAAAGTTTTGTAAGATATTGAAACAGTCTTTACACAAAACTATGACATATTACAAGCTTCTTTATACGCCCTGGGAAAACAAAGGGACATGGATTTAGGTACTATTGTATTTGGATATCTTCCCACATAGGATTTTAATGACACAGTACCTATAAGACCCAAGGCCTAGGAATACTTTTTACCCATTTCAATCTCACTTTAATTAGCTGGTGATGTCATATTGTCACTCATGTGAGAATCAAAGACACTTAAGAAAAGCCCAACAATAAGCTTCCTTGGACAGAATTAAAATATAACACAAAGCTGGTTAATCATACACAGAAAACATACTTGTCTGATATTCAAAATTACAGCATGATGCATGACATGAGACAGCAGTAATACTGCATCTCCTCCAGGAGGATCAAGTCTCCTAGCCACATGGCCAGAAGCCTGATGTACTCCCTCTCCTCACCTGAAGACATAACACAAAGCTTTTCAGATGTTTAGAGAAGCAGCATTTATTCATACAATTGCTTTACCTGGAATCCTGATCTCGGTATCAAAAGCAACAGGACAACTAGTTCTCCTATCTTACAGAAACTAAGATTTTTTTAAAATTCAAATTCATACACAGCGTTCAGTCACCTGTCAATCAACTGAAGCCTTAGCATGCAAAACCCCATTAGCTACAGCCACAATTTTTAAGATGTATCATCTCAGTTCTTATTGACACTGTTCTGTCCCCCCACCTAGAAAAGCCTAGTGCAAAGCAAGAGAACATGCTTTGGAGACTGTATAAAACCTTTCTAACAAATAACATTTGTCTATATTTAAAATAGGGAAGTCAAAAATGCATGCAAAGTGAAGAACAATACATATTGAATATAATTTGGTATTTCCATGAGTCAGAGAACCCTGTTCTAATTTCCTATTTTATATGCATTTCTACATCCCTAATAATAGAGGCACGTAATCAACAGAATATGAAGATTTCTGCAAGACTATAAAGCCATCTCCAAATCAGCACCAGCCTAGTTCTGAACTGATTCAGTTTATTAGAGAAACATCCCCAGTTTTGAGTAGCATTCAATTGCTTTTGCTAACTACTAGTCATGTACTGCAAAGCCAGTAACTGAGAGCAGGCTTCTAGTTAGCTTCATTCCTCATTCTCTGAAACATTATGGTCACACAATGTCAAAACGCAAGTATCTCATATCAGGTTAGTACTACACAGAGATTATAAATTATAACAAAAAGCAACAAACATGAGCAAATTCACACTTAGGTCCTTTCACTGGTTATTTAAAAACCCCTTCTTGATTACTCTCTATATGCACACAAAACCTTATCCCAACTAAAATAGGCACAGAGTTTCACAATTAGCAGCTTTACAATCTGCAACAAAAACAAGAAAAGTTACCTTCTTTTTCTCGATATTCCTGATCTTGTGTTTGAGGCAGATAAGCCCATTATCAATGTAAGTCTCATATGCCTGAGAAGGAGAGGCAGCCGAGTTCAGTGCAGACTGCAGGGGAGTGGAAGGAGGCTGGCTCTCCCCAGACGGGTTCACCTGCTGCTTGGTCGCCTTCATGCTCTTATCCTCCCCTTCCTCTGACAGGCCTGAAGATGATGATGGGCGACAGAAAGGGGCTTGGGAAAGCTGCACCATTGAAATGGATGGAGCTGCAAAGAAACTCCGTTTATTTAGCTCTCTCACCCTCCCCTCCTTTTTTTTAAAGTTGCATGTTTTCTTATCACACATTCAGAACACGTAGCCACAACACTGAGCCTCGATAAGAATTTATCACAGTCTTTTGCTCTTCTCCCTGCCTTTTCAAAATATCTATAGCAGGAATTTCAAAGCAAGGCAAGTTTTGTATTGTTCAAGTTTCACCACTCATCCAGACAGCAGAAATCCTTTACATAGGCAGATTTAGAACAGGGGATGATTCCAGAAGCCCAATATAGTGTCCATATAAGACCAGGCAGGTTTCCTGCACACATCACCCACAAGGGAAAAAAAACTGCAAGCAAGCAATTGCAAATCATGCCACCAGCCTCACATCCAGGATGCGGCCTGAATGAAGATGCAGAAGTGGCATGCCTGAAGGTATAGGCCCTCTTCCTCTCAGCTCCATTAAATCGGTTTTACCCTTTCATGACCTTTGCAGCAAGCCAGCCAAGAATTTAAACAAAAAATATTTCAACTGAGAAAAAAGTGATGACAGGAAAAAAATGCTTTATAAAGCAAGTAGCACGCTCAGTTACAGCAGCATCATTCTCCATGAGGAGGTTTCTGCCTGCACCCACCCAAAAGATGTGCCTGTGCCACAGCAAGACACTGGCTTGGACAGACTTTAACCTTGAACAGAGGCTTTCTCTAAGCACTGCTCCACAACCCTCATCTTCCAACTACTTACTCAAACCTGCTCCTGGAAAGCAACGATACTGTATTTCTGTCCCCGTGGCTGCCAGGGAGGCCTGCGGCGTATGACCCCAGGCAGGTACCTGCGGCCCACGGCAAGGGAGGAAAAGGGTCGATGAGGAGAAATCCCGCATTTCACCGGGACGCCCTCTCAGCCTCTGCCGCGGTCCCCACCAGCGGGCAGGGAGGAGCCTCTACACCCCACCGCGCCGGCTCTGAGGCTCGCTGAGAGGCGAACCCAGGGTCAGCCCTCCATCGCGCTCTTTCTAGGGACGGCGAGAAAGCACCTCCTAGGGACAGCACGGCCGCGGCCACCCCCAGAACACGACAGAGAAGAAGGGATGAGAGAGAGCAGCAGAAGATTCCCTCCTGCCGGCATCGCCGTCTCGGGTATTCATCTCCTCCGCCGCCTGTTCACCTTGCTACTGCGGCAGCGGCCGGGCTGCACAAGGCTACGGCTGCTGCTCCCACCGCCTCACTCACCTGGGTGCCCACACACGCTCAAACCCACCCTGCAGCCCGCCCCCGCCTCATATAGAGGCGGCGGGACGGGGCGGAGCGGGGCGGGCCCGCGCGGAGGCCACAGCCTGCCCGCCAATGGCGGGCGCTGCTTCACCTGCCCGCCTTCCTTCCCGCCCCGCCTCATGTGACGGCGCGCGGGTGGCGGCGTCAGTCAGCGGGAGCGGGGACGGGAGCGGGGACGGGAGCGGGGACAGGGCGGGGCGCGGCGCGGCGCGGCGCGTCGCGTCTCTTACCGGGGATTGCTCCTGGGTCACTGGCTTTAGGGCCTAAAAGGTCAAGCAACCTGGCAGCACCTGGTGTGCCTCCTGAGACTTGCATGGGCAGGATGCCCAAGTGGCGACCCTCGCAGGAAGTGGGGAACGTGGTGTTCTGAGAGTACACCAGCCACCTGCGTCGTAGAGAAGGGATGTGTGGCCTGAGGCCACCCCATGCATTGGTCTGTCTCTTAAGAAGAGGCTCGCAGAGCCCAGCTGCATCGGCAGAAGGGTTCTTATGAGGCAGTACATAGCTTCCTGAAGACGCTATTAATGTAGCAAGGTCAGGCACGTCAAAGTTAGGAAATTCCAGGATTTAAGTTCAGTCTGTGTTAATTACTTTCGTGCCATTGTGCAGATCTATTGTGAGATCAACTCTGAGTAGATGATCATAGGTTATCACAGTCTTACCACACACCGATCATATAGATGCTCAGCATTTCCAGTCTGGAGATCTGTGTCTGACTCCAGGATCAGAATGTGATTACACATTGAAGAGAAAACACACTGGGTTCCATTGATTCTGCTTTTTCCCCTCCTATTTAGACTGCCCTGATTTTTTCCCAGTCCCATCATTTTACACCACTCTCCTTTTTCTTGCATTCCTATTTTCACTCTTGAACCCTAGGATCAGTCTTTGCCCTGGTCTGCATGTTTTGCAAAGCACAGGCTCCTCTGAGAAGGAGTATCTGCTTTGTACACAATTCTAAACTTTTGGTCAACCACTTCCACACCTGATTCTTCATCCAGCCTACCATAACCCTTCCTAATCCCAGTATCAGCCTGCCTCCCTCCAGCTAGAGTGAGCCAACCCCCAGACAGTTGTGGTGAAGACTGAAGCAGATTCCCACTTTCATTCCCTGCCATCCCTTCATTATTGTATTGTGAAATTCTGTAAAAGAAATGGATGTGTAGAATAAGATTGGATATTAACTTTAGGAAAGAAAAACATATAGCAAATGTGTTGCAAAGATTATACAGGGATAGACTAGAGAAGTCTGTGTCTGTCATGGAACATCTCTCAGAAAGGAAAGCTGAGGATTTCTGGCACTGACAAAGGATGAATACATAAGATCTCATAACGAGGAATATTAGTCAGAGTTACACCCAATTTATTGGAAGAACCTGGAATATTTTAGGAATAGGTTGCTGGAAGGCTATGCTATGCTGCAAGGAGTTTTTTTACATATATACACCTTGTGGCTACTCGTTAGGTGTTCAGAACTCAAAGCTGAGGAGTCTGATGAAAGGTTACTTCATGCAGTGTCTGTCACTGCCTTACACAAGCTGCTGCACACCACAGTGATTTCTAACTTCTGCGAATGCAGAAAATGCAATCTGCTCTGAGGGCCATCCTCATCTTCAGGATGGGAATCACACATCTACATTTTCTGGTTTTCCTACTGAGCACATGGGCAAGAAGATACTTAACTCACATGCAGAAGGCATAAAAGGAAGGAAAATAATATATGGAACAGAGGAGCAGTCTGAGTGATAGACTATTGGGGAAACCTTGCATATTTGATGTTAAAATATTAGCACGCTTATAAAATTAGGCACTGGAAGGTTAGGAAATAGTAGAAGGAAAAGTTTTTTAAATTATGTAAAATAGCAGGTTGAACTGACTAGATGCCTCCTCAGCCTTCCAAACAGTCTGCCCCTCTGAATATACAGAGGAAGAACAAATTGCTGTTCCTTTGCATTGCAGTCATTAGAAGCATTTGCTTTGATGCATGTGTGAGTCAGGACAGAGGGGCTCTTCACATCTGGTAGGTGGAGAAGAAATGGGAGTATTTCTGAGTGAGGCGTTTTATGTGATTACGGTGTTGCCAGTCCAGCAAAGTGTGGGCTTAAGTGCACAAGAAATTAATGGACTCAAATTTAATTTCAAACACCTTTTTTGGGGGGTGAATTTTTAATTTCTTTACATTTTGTTGAAGTATACTGTTTAGCTAGTAAGTGGTTTGTTTGGGTCACATTAATCATTTCAGCAAATATTGTGAGTGCAGCATTCACAGAGAGCTCAGGTAATTTTATCCTGCACCTTTTATGGAAATTTTGTGTTTGTCTGGAAGTTTCCCACCAGGGGAAAGAACGCTTGTGGTGACAGGTAGTAAGTATCTTGATGATGGAGGGAAGTTAAACTAATTTTTTTCATCATCTGCTGATTTGTTTTATCATGTTTCCTTTTCTATTCATCCTACAAATATTCCATTGTCCTTAGGGTGTAACACCTGTGTCCAAAATTTTTTAATGGGTGCTTCTTCTTTCTAATAGCCTCGGGCTACCTGCTTCCCTTCTTCATCAGACAATTACACAATATGAAGTGTGTAGCATGCAGCTGAAGTGTTGCAAGGAAAAGGATGTCTTGAACTCATTATTTGGAGAGATATGTAACAATGAGCTATTTGTGATGCTGCTGGAATAACATATGAAAAAAATTAAGTGGGACTGACTTTGCCATTTTGCATGTGATAATAGAGAGTTTAAAAGCAATGCCTTACAACATTATGAAGTTGATTGAAATTATTATACATTTATTTTCTAACTCATACATTAATAAAAGAGATGTGACCACGATTTCTAAATAGATAATAGAGAACAGTGAACTAACACACATGCTTCAAAACTGATTTGTTGCATAGTCATGAGGCTTGTTACTCGCACATTCAATTTCCTGTGAATACTTTTATCCCAGTGAATGATTATTAAATGAATGTACTGAAAACCAGTTGTTTTTTATTTTACTCTTATTGCTACCTAGATACACAGGCAGGTTTGTTGACCATCACTTTTCAACTAACTGGAAACTTTGAATGAATGTACAGCTTACAACAGATGACACAACAACAGTCCTAAAACCAGAAATCTCATTTGCCTTTCTGTTGAGTTGCTCATAATAACCAGTGTATTTAAAAGGGCTATGGATGAAACTATGCAGTAGTGGTCAGCTAATATCCACAAGTAATTTGTAAATTGGTATCTTTGTTCTGCTGTTTTAGTTTTCTTTAATCTAAAAATCCCCCAAACTTTTAGAAAACCTGAAAAAAAAAAAATTTTTTTTAATGTGTAGAAGTTCCAAGGGGTCCAGAGTATCTCAAGTACCAGATAACCCTTTACCATTTCATCTCACACTGCTACCAATAGCCCTCACTGACAACCTATTTAACTTATGTTGATTCTAAGACATTTCCACAAATATTTTAAAGGTCTGTGCTAGCCAGTCTAAGTCTGCAGATACTTAGAAATGGGTATGTGGCCTGATCCATTCCCCAAATGATTAAACATAGAGGCTATGATGTCTTTCCAGATTCAAGTCCCAAATTTGGTAGCTTTAGAGTCACTTGTAACAAGCAAAACACGGAAAGAGATGGAGCAGAAATGACAGTACAGTGTCAGTCAGTCCTGCAATTACCAAGCCAGAACTGGTGTAGGACATTTTGCATGTGCTGCCATCACTGAATTTCCCCACCTTCTCCCTCAGTAACCTCACCACTGGCAGATAAACCATGACAAGCAGCCTTTTACAAGTTTGTAATGACCTAGTCAGTAACATCTCAAACAATTTGTCTGTTCACCAACAAATGCACCTAAGCCCTGACACAACTGTAAAAGTCAAAATATGTAGTTAGAGTGTGCAACCCACTGAGTTCCTGCTTTGTATGTTTGCGTGGATGCTGTTAATGGAAGTGCTTAACATAAACTGAAATAACTTGCTCTCGTAACACAGCAAGAATTTCAGTGGGAAATATGATTGTTATAATTCTTCTGCATTTTTTTATATATTATCCCAGCCCTTGAATAACTTATGCTGTCTGACATGGACGCAATCAAGGACAAAGAAAATAATGAGGAAAGAGAAGGGAAAGACAGTTTGAAGTTGGAGGGGCTGCCTTAAAGTTAGCAAGGGCCCTGTGCACATAGATGTACAACTTGTGCTATTGCTGCAATGCAGCAATGGGGCCTGCACACATAAATACTGATTGACTATCTGTAAATTTTACATGTGCATTTGCAGTCACTTTAAAGGCCATTTGTCTTGTCAGTACAGGGCATCATGACCTGAGTGTAAACAGAAATCAGACTGTTAGTCTTTCTTAACTTTTCAGATAGCTGCTCATCTTCAACGATTATAAAAAGAGAGAAAAAAGTGAAACAGAAAGATGCAGTTTTCACTTTGTTCCAGTTTAGACAAGAGCAGAGGTGACAGCATAATTTTTGAACTCTCTTCTCACTAGGTTTGGTCTATAACTTGGCAGTAACTGACCAAACCACTCTGAACAAGGACACAGACAAGAATTTACATACTTTAAAATTCCATCTACATTCTCATTGCAGAACAGAGATCTGGAAGGGACATTCACAGTCATGGAATAGGTTCCCCTGCAGCCACAGGCAGCCAGAAAGCATAATCCCTTGTGTAAACACTGCCCTTTCATTTTGGCCCAATCCTGGGTACATAATCTCCAAGTTACAAAATTAAGAGAAATCTACCTTGTGGTTCACAGCTTGCAGACATCAGTGTTTTTAATGGAATTCAAGCAATGTAAGAAACAATAAAAAGTAATGTGAGAGACTTGACTCCTGAGATTTTTGTATTAGGAAGTCAAATCTGATCTAGATCTATATTAGATTGCCAGAGTCATCTTCAAACTCTGTGGCAGAAATTTCACTCCATAATTCCTCTCTTGCCCCTAAAAGCCAAGTAAAAGTCTGAATTTCACTTTCCTGAGAGGCTATTAACTCATTCCTACTTAAACTAAGTTTCTTTTCTGTTTTTCCTGGAGGTTAAAATAAGTCTGGGGAAACTGCACAGGTCACTGCAGATGGAGACTTTGGTCAAGGGAGGATATGTGTATCTGCACTGTTATGTCAGTGAATCTCTGCATGCCTTCTCCACAGCCCCACGCTGTCACTGTGCAGCCATCTGCAGCTCACAAGCTTCCCATCTAAAGCCTCGGAGCTGAACATTGTGTTGCACAGAGCACTATTCACATAAGCACAAACAATAGCTGAGGGTTAGCTTGTATAAACGATGAGGGGGTAATGCAAAGGGGATGGGCTCTTCACTCACCCACCTTCAAAACAGGGGAAAGTGCCTGCCTAGCCAACAATACAGATGAGGTGAACTTCCTGCTTCCCGTCTGCTGACAGAGGCCTTCCAGAAGCAAGAGACAACCCTACACTGTTACAGACGGCATGGAAGAGGTCATGGTTCCTGATTAGCACCCTTTCGGGCAGAAGATGAGCCCTTAGATCATCACTTAGAGACAAATCACATGGGTCAAATTCTGTCAGATCAGGCAGAGTCATCAGGTAGAAATCACCTCACAGGTGTCAGAGGGTGAAACAGTCATGAGATGCAACATTGGCAATCACTGAGGCATCATGCAGTTTCACAGTTTAAATACTTGGGAACAGACCTGGCAGCAGGGAAGCATATCTAGCATCTTTAGCCCAGCTTCTAAGAAAATTGCCCACAAGTGTACGAGCTTGCGGCACTGCTGGGTCTGTGGCCTGTTTGTCTGGGGGAGGGCCAAGTGGAGCACTGCTCTCACAACCTTGCATTGCCACCACATACTGAGAAAAACAGCACCAGGGCCCAGCATTACTACATAGAGCATAGCTACAGCTCTCACATCGTGAGATGGAGCTCCAATAGCAGTGAAGAAAGACAGACATGACCATCAACCACTGAAATTCATTCCCTGCCAAATGATCCTACTAGCAGTAATTCCTCTGCACCTCTTACAGGTTCAAATTACTTCTAGTGGGCCAGATCTTCAACCGGTGCTACCTGCCTTAGATGAAACAATGACACTAATTTACTCCAACTGATAACCAAGGCCATACAACTGTAATTTAAGTCTGTGTCATATTCCATGGTTTGATGGCTTGCTAGCTGACTGACATTTACTAGCATGTGTATCATCTGGGAGGAGTGCAGCCCCTGTGGTGCTTCCATCTCTGCACTCTCCAAGCATCAAAGTGTATTAAACTGCACTCTGCTTCAAGATAAGTTACTGTTTTGAGATTTTCTGTAATGATTATTTTATAGCAATAAACAATCTACCCCTGGGAATAGTAAGGGTGCTTTGTATCACTCTGGCAGTGTTATGTTCCTCGAGCTCAACACACAGGTAACATACACCCTAAATTCTGTAAACCAGCCAAGAACAGCTGAAATTTCAGGTACCTCCATAGAGCTAGACCTCCAGAGTCCTTCTCTTTCTTTCTTTTCATCACATGCTAGTTAACTTCTAGTACTGAAACCTGGCTGATTTTGTCTATCAAGTTGAAATAAACCCGTAATTTTAAAAGCATTCAAGCTGATGACTGGGGTTCAAAAACAGAGGAGAATTTTGATCCAAAGAAGAGGGAATCCTTGTGCCTAGCAGGGCTAGAATGGCACAGGGAATGGTGCTTTCAGAGCTTCAGCTGTTTTGCTCTTCTTGGTTCTTAAGTGGTCATTTAGAAGACGACAAGCAATACCCAAGCAAAAATCTGTCAAATCTGGAATTTTACTCTCCCTCTCTTAGCGGAGAAACTTATCATTTAGCACTTCGTCCTTCTGGAAGTCATTATAAACAGCTCCAGTTCTGTGCAAAACTCTAACCCCCTCACCTTAAAAGTGTTTTAAAGCCTGTCTCATTATGCCTCAAGGTGCCCTCTCAAAGTGGCAAGTAATGCTGGGAAGGTGGTGGGGAGGTAAAATGGGATGAGCCCACCACACAGAACATGTAAAGTTATCCAGATAAAATAGGCAGCCAATTCCTTCCCTGCCACACAAGCTTTTCACAATCTTTTCAACAGACTGGAAACACTGCTCCTTTCCTCACACCCTCACCACGTTCTAATTCTTAAACTGTAGGAAAAGACAAAGGCAAGACCAGGCCAGCAGGAGCATGCTTGAAAAGGCATGGCGGCTCTTCGACATGCTTACTGCTACTCCAAACACCTGCACATCAGTCAGAATATACAACACTGAGCCTGACTGAACAGTCTGCATCTCATGGTGTCCAAAATCACATTGGCTAAGATCAACCTTGATCTGTGCTGAGTGCTATCTAGGCTCATGATGCTTTCTGCTCCCTCTTCACCTCTTAAGAGCCTTGGAGCCATGATGATGGTCACAATTAAACTCACATTAGAAACACCGACCAACCATCATTAAAACAGAATATAAAAAAACATAATTAAACTAGAGCCTGAACTGTTGCTTTATTTTGTTGATGGCAGGTAAAATCTCTGAGGCAACAAACACGCAACTCCCATAGCCTTGAAGCTGCTGTCAGAGCTTCTTAATAGTCACCACAGGTGTTATGTGTAACACCAGCAATGTTACCCCCAGCCAGAGCAGAGCCTTTCCTGAGCCAGACTGGTATTCTTGCTTACACAAGTGCTCTGAAACTGCCTATGGCCAAAAAGGCTCTCATGTTGTCTCTTCTTTGGCTTCTTGCCCAGCTCTGGCCAGCTCTGGCCTCTTCAGAGAGAGGCCCCACCACATCCACCACTCCCTGTCATGTCCCTTTGGTTTAAGCATGCTAAGTGCTATTCCTCACAAGCAGAAGATTACTTAGATGAAATGCTTTGCAGAGGCATGCTGATCTAAGCAGAACTAGAGCTTCCTGTACCTACATGTTCTGCCTGCATTTCCCAATTTCTCTTCTTCAGGGCTTGACACTGGTTCCTGGATGCACTTGTGTGCTTTTCTTAACCTGGTCATCAAGGAAACAGCAGAGGTCAGCTTTCTACAACTTCCAGTCCCACCTGTCAGCTGTTTTGTGTGATTGGCTTCAAACCAGTCCCAGGTGGTCAGAGCCCCGAAAGGGTACGATTACAAGCCGACTACAGCCATCAGGTTTCCCCATGTGAAAACATTTTTTCACACTTCGTCCGCTCACTTTTAGCTGAGATGGAAAGCAATGAAAGCACCACCAACCTCATGTGCTCCTGCCACAGGAGCAAGGGGCACCAGAGAGGAAGAAGAGGTCGTTTAGTCTCATTCTTTAATGTCTCCAGAGCAGAGCGGGCAGCCCGTGTCGCATGGACAGCCGAATACTGCCGGGTGGCTCAGCCTACACCAACGTCCGACCTGCTAAGGTGCCATGACCGGGCGAGGAGAACAACGGGTTGAACAGGGTACTCAAGGCAGGGCCGCTGCGAGTAGAACGGCGCGGACAGCCAGGCGCTGCCGCACGGCACACACACACGAGCCAGCGGCTGCCACCCCCGGGCCACCGCCGCCCGCCCCACACCCCAGCCGCTCGCGGCTGCGTGGGGCCCTGCCTGGCCCAGCGCCCCCTCGCGGAAGCCGGGAGCAAGCGGGCCGGGTGCGGCCTCGCTTCGTCGCCGCCCCGCGTCCCCGCCTGTCCCAAGCAGGCAAAATCCCGCGGCACGCTGCGCGCTCTTGCTCAGTGGGGGGCCACTTCATCACTCCAGCAGCCAGGCTGCTGTGGTTTCCCAGCTGGGGCACACCTTTGACTTGGCTCCCAGCTGTCACGTATGGTGTGGAGCAAGGCTCGTGTGCGGCCGCTGCTGAGCAGGGACAGGGGTGTGGTCGCGGCAGCATCTCTTAGCGGCGCTGGTGGTGGCTTTGCCAGGAGAAAATGGTTTGTGACATGAAAAGGACCATTAGTGCACTAGCAAGTTGTGAGGTCCTTTCTCCTGATGGGTCAGCTGTTTGGCAGCTTCTGCTGGCCCTGATGCCTCCTGCAGAGCTATTGTTTCGGTCCCTGTTTTTCTCGGTATCATCAGGCCACATTTCCATGGGTAAGAAACAGAAAATGAGGTCCAAAAGAAAGTTTCATCTCTGATATTGGTGATTGCAGGACCAGGCCTCCAGAACACAGGGCAGACTGTTCTTATCCCCACCATCTGTACAAGACAGAAGTAACATTAGGTGGTACAAGAACAATTTCAAAGGATCTTCCATTTTTCTTACATCATATTGAAAATAATTTTTTATACAGTGTCAGAAGAGTCTCTGGGTCTGGATTACACCAAGTCATCTGTTCAGAAAGCAGGTTATACGCTCACTGTTGTAGAAGTGGGGAGAAATAAATGTCCATGTTGTACAAATCAGAATAAGATTACTCTTCATGCAGCGCCATACAAGAGCGAGCAATCTGCCACTGCTGGCTTCAGCAGCAGCACCATGCACTCAGGTCAGGCTTTGGAAATCATGGAGCATCCATTGGTGACCTCCAGCAACATATCCTCATTGCATGCCTTGTCCTCCCTCATATTTAAGTATAATACATGCCTCTCTGAAGTATCTTTATAATACTTGCACTTTAAGGTATTTTAGCAGATGTCACACATGTGACAGCTGATTCAGGTGAAGCACAGAAGGGCTTTGCTCAGGATTTTGTCTCCCACTTTAATTTCACATTGCTCTGAGAGAGAAGCAAATGAAATTGATTTGATAAATGGGTTGAAGTTGCAAAGAGAGGGAGACACACTAGGTTACTTGCTTTTAAACCAGGTTTTGGTGCACCTGTTTCTTTTTAGTGACTTCACATACAGCTTTTAATTTTAGATGAACTAAACCATGCCCAAAGCACATTCAGGCATCTACAGCAGATAAGTATGTCCAAAATAGACACTATTGTACAAAATCAAGTGGTCTTGCAGTCTATATAGAGCTTTCAGAAAGAATTTCTACATGAATCTCTTGAGTATCCTTATGCTCAACTTCTAAGAAAATACCCAGCTACATCAGCAGGAATAAATCAGGGTCTCTGCTTAAGCCTAAAATAGTCTCTTGCAACAAGCCTGGTATCATGCTTAAGGTTGCAATGTTTTTCCCACTGGCAGGGAAGAGCCTCATCATCTTAAGTCAGTTACTCACTCCCCTCTCTTGCCACAGACCTTGCTCCCACCGGTCTGCTGGAGCTCATTCAGCTGACTACGCCTGTCGTGGGAAGAAACACTCCAGGCTCCAGCTTCAACACAAGAGCCCTAGTCTCTTCCTAGTCTCTGCTGGATCTGGAAAGGGACATTTCCACATGCTGTCAGTAGCAAGCCTTTTAACACTGTTGCTTCAGCTAGACTTTGCTGAATGCTGGTGAGCTGAGCAGAGACCAAGTCCCTCAGAAACACCAAGTGTCAGCACCACCCATAGCCAGGACAGGAATGTCTCACACACACACAGTACCAAGGGAAAGCTCTGCAATTCTGCCCCGAGACACCATCTCCTTCCCTTGCACTGCTCTTCTTTCCAAAATTAATAGGAATAAACTTATCTCTCTCCCCCTTTCCCAAAAAAATCAAGTCTTGAAATCTTGTTCAATAGAAATGTGCCTAGGCTGGTTCAAATGTTAAGTCTAATTAATGGAACAGAGTTGAAATAAACAGAGAAGTTGTTTATTTTCTAAATAAGTCTAAATTTATTCATTACTCTAGTAAAAAAAAAGGTTGGATTACAAGTGTCTGAACAGTATAAAAGTACAAAACAGGTTCCATAGATTTCTAATACATTAATACAAAGTGCATGACTACATACAGTTCGTTTTGCATTACTACTGGGAATGGAAGAGGTGGGAGGGAGCAGGGGAAGCAGTTGGCAGTTGAAGTCTAGCAATAAATAAATAAATACAGAAGAGATGATCCGTATCAGAGCACATCCCACCACCAATACTTCAGCCTTAGTTGTACAGAATTACTGATGCTGAAAACGCAAATTCAGATAAAAGCAGGTGTCTGGAAAAACAGCTGGGACTCTTGCTCAAGCCCTTATTAGACATGACCAGCCTAGCTAAGCCATTATACAAGCAAGTAACCATTACCTCTGTGGTTGGACTCGGTGTTCTTAAAGGTCTTTTCCAACCTAAAATCCATGATTCTATGATTCTGTTTGGTTGCAGATGAAAGCAAGGTAGGCAGCTTTGTCCTTGCTTCAGAATCTCATTTAGGAAAAGCAAAATAAGACCAGTAAACTCTGTAAGGCTGTGATAAGTCAAAGCCCTGTTTCCCGTGCTATTTTTTTCACCGGAGGTTGGCTTACTCAGTTGGAAGGGGGAAAAAAAAAGAAAAAGCTTTGAGGGTAGAGGCTTCTCTTAAAACCTGCGTCTCTGTCCCTACCTGTAAGTTCATTTGCTAAGCTTTCTCATTTCAGAAAGCGAGATCACATGGAAAAAATCCAGTCCTAAGCCCTACCCACCACAGTATTACGCCCGTAACTCTCACAAAAAGGAAAGCTTGTAGCAATCCATTTTAGAATATCCCAAGAGAGTAACAGAAAAAAAAATTCCACCCCTACCCCATTCCCAAAAAGAGAAATAAGCAAAAAAAATAGTAGAATTCCCAACTTAAAGAAGTTAAACTTTCATAAAAGGAACATGAAGCATTTGGAAGCGAAAAATGCAGCAATGCTCTTCCAAGAAGCTGCTTACACCCTACAGGCAAAGTGGAGTTTGAAGGAGTGTCACAATGGTTTGCACACAAGTTTGTCTGGAAATCCATGTAAGAACTATGATCTTCTGATCATGTATGCAAAGAGAGCTGCCTCAATTCAACACAGCACCACTCTTCAGAGAACTTCTCATATTCAGTATTCACAAAAGCATTGATCTGGTAGTTGTTTAAACAAAGAAGCAAACAAAAACAAAGGCAACTAAACCTGAAACAGAGAAGCACTGTAGGGAAAGGGTTCCAAAGCAGCAATTACAAATCCAGACCCCAGGCTGTGATCAAATTATGTCTTTTGACTAGAGTCTTGTTTGGTTAGTGAGGAGTTTGGTTCTATACCAGGTCCAAAACCGGCAGAAGTCTGGCCTATGGTCGTGTATCAGCTGCAGTGGACCAACATATATATGTATAGCAGTTACTCAGTTTTGGACATCATCTACACCTAACATGGGCACCAAGATGTTTAGTAAAGCTATAATCACTAGTCAGTTCCTAAATGAAACTCAGGGTGTCTGCTGCTGGGTTAAACCAAAGTAGCTTCCCATTTTGCTATGTTCAAGTCATAAGTAAATCTTCCTCCTTAGCTAAGGAGAAGAGAGCTCTCCCACCCCTTCGGAAGAGCATTTTATGTTGGGGGCCTTCTCAGTAACTACCACTTGTAGTAGAGATATCTGCAGTTTACCAGTCTGTGTCACATCAGAGGGATGAAATATCTGTCTTTGTTACATCAGTAGTATCATAGTATCAGTCAGGGTTGGAAGGGACCACAAGGATCATCTAGTTCCAACCCCCTGACATGGGCAGGGACACCCTACACTAGATCAGGCTGGCCAGAGCCTCAGCCAGCCTGGTCTTAAACACCTCCAGGGACGGGGCCTCAACCACCTCCCTGGATAACCCATTCCAGGCCTTCACCACTCTCATGGGGAAGAACTTCTTCCTCACATCTAGCCTGAATCTCCCCACCTCCAGCTTCATTCCATTCCCCCTAGTCCTATCACTACCTGATATCCTGAGAAGTCCCTCCCCAGCCTTCTTGTAGGCCCCCTTCAGATACTGGAAGGCCACAATGAGGTCACCTCGGAGCCTTCTCTTCTCCAGACTGAACAGCCCCAACTCCTTCAGTCTGTCCTCATAGGAGAGGTGCTCCAGCCCTCTGATCATCCTCGTGGCAGATCTCCACACCTTTAGAAAATATATATTTATATAACTAGAGGGGTGGCTTATAGTATTTCTATTTATTAGTTCATCTTATTGACTCATATGTCTAAGAATGAAATATTTTCTTGGGGATTTAAAGGAGGTTACCAACTTTAAGAAAACAAACAAACAAAAAAGCCTTAAAACCACTGCTTCTTTCAATACAGAAACATGAACTACATATACTTTAATATACAAAACCCCATCCTCATATTCACTTGTGAAGCAAGGTGGGGGAGGAAGATTAGACAACCTTGCAGCAGCATTCAGCTTTGCTAAGTGTTCCATAGCATCTTAAATATTATGTACAGTCTTTCTGAAAGGATACAAACTGGCTTCAGAGTTTGTGAAATTGTAGCAGTACAACCAAAAACACTTCTAGGGAATAGTCTTTTGGCAGCATAGCAGGTGTCCAAAGTGAACAGTCACTTTTCTAGTATTTTTTTCCAGAGAATAAGAAGATCTGTATAACCTTCTGCAGCTATCCAAGGAAGTCACCACTCCTCTTGGGTGGAGATTCCTGGGGATTGTGGTCCTTCTTGTTCTGGCTTTTCAGTGGCAGACTTTTTATTGCTACAGCAAGGTTTGAAGAGATGAGTGTCTATGAGGACTTCCCCAAAACGCCCTTTGTAAATAATTCCACAGCAGACTTTTTGCCTAGAAGAAATGGCAGGGAGAGAGACAATTTGCATGTTTAGAATATACAGAATTTACAGAACTGCAAAAAAATCAGTTTGACCCAAGAAAGTACTTTTCTGAGCCTTCAGCTCAGAGGATAAGAGGGAAAAGGCTGCTCTGAAAAAGAAAACAAGTCTGTCCCTAAAGCCACAACACTACTTTGAGGGGTGGGAAAGAAGGAAAAAACCCCAGAACTAAAGCCATATCTATACAAAACTAAGTCTCCCATTTTGTTTCCCAGAGAAGTTTCAGATAAACAACTCTGGGCTGAACTGACCTTGTCTACAATGCACTTGTGAACGCTCTTTGAGAGGCGGCAGCAAAGTCACAACAATTTCAATAAAGCAATTAGCTAAACAAGGGATTACTGTGTCACAACAGGCAATAAAAGATAACAAACTGGTCAGCTCCTGGAAAAATCTTGTGGTTTTCCTCCCACTAGTTTGGGCTGTTGTGTTTCTTCCTTTCCCCACCCCCACCCCTTTTAAAATGACTACCATCACAGGTCAACCAAATCAAATGCTCAGAGGACTGTTTTACTTCGCAGCACACTGCATCCACAGAGCACAGTTTTAAGACAAGATGATGAGAGTCGGGAATATTATCTGTTACACCCAAAAATTTATAAATATTCTACAGCAAGTCTATTAGTATTTAGGGAACTGGAGGGAGATAGGGGAAAAGGTCTTAAATACATGGCATTTCTTTCCAAAGGCAGACAGATACTGTCTAATAATTTAAATCACAGAGTATATCCTTGAAACAAGTTAAGTTCAGGAGCAGCAAATTCCTGAAGCAGAATGAAGCATCGTGTATATGAAGTGACTTGCTATCTGTGCAGAGTGCACATTCTGTTGCCTTTTTACCTTTTCCAATATGTGAGATCTAAAAAGGAGAAAACTGGTGTTCTGCTGGACCCAGCACTCAGCTCTGTGTCAGAACCATCATCAGACTGGTTACTGTAACAAGGAGACTGAGCTGGGGAGGCACTTGAAGTGGTGCTGTGGGCATCGGAATCTGTAAGGGAAACAATATAAGCAAGAATCAGGACATGCATCCAACAACAAGGTCTTGCTGAAGAAGTTCTTTCTAGTTTATGTGTGGGACATGAGCTAAACTTGCCTACACTTTCAAGCCTGGTTCCCCACTCCCCGTAACTGCTTCCTCACCTCTGTCTTGCAGCCCACCCTGCCCTTTTCATACCATCTCCTCCCCAAGCCTTCAGACGATGAGATATTGTGAAAACAGGGAGCACCCAAATGTGTGAGCATACAATTGAATCCAGTTAGTGATTCAGCTTGGCCAGTTATCAGCAAGCTATATTAGGGGAAGTCAAATTTTAATGCCAAAATTTCTTTGGATCCACTCACTGTGCCGTTTGAATTCCTTTTGCAGTTTGCTGATTTGGTTGCTCTTTATTCTGCTTCCGGACAAAGTTTTCATTTTCTTTGGTTTCAATGTTGTCTTAAGACTGGGTCCAGCCCTGGCATCTACCACCTAAACCAGAGAAAAAGCATGCATAATACTTCTGCATCATGCCCAGATACCGCTTCAGACAAGATAACTGTACTGACATAGCCGAAGGTGTTCAAAACTAATTTAGTTAAACAGTTCCGTGCAACAATACTTATATTTCATTTGTCTGGTTTTAACAGGCTGAGCCTGTAAAAAAATGCAACAAGTCAGTTTGAAAAGCACATGCATTTCAACTTTTGCCTTACTTCTATTCCTGACATGTTCAATTTAGTAGACAACAGTTGTTTAAGCCAATAGAGGTTCAGTTAAGTGTTTGACTTTTAAAAAAAGTAATCAATTCAGCATCTGAATAGTTATGGGCTTCCTAAATAAAGATTGTAACATATACAAAGAATCTTGATCATCTTCCCAGCCCTAGGCCCAGACTGAATTAGAGGTATCAAACCAGAATATGTGAGTGCAAATAGCTGCAAGATATTAGTCACTGTAATTATCTGACTAAGCAACATGGATTTATGTGTTGCTTGAGCAAGTCACCTTGCTTGTTCGAACTCTTTAAAAAAACAAAGGCACAACCAGTTTTGGATAGAGGCCAAATCTGGAATGTTTTGAGTGTCATAAGAGACTTTTGGATAAAGTTATGAGCTTGTGGAAACAAGGAATTACAAGGCAAGTTAGTCTGTGACTCCATCCTGGCTTGCATAATCACCATTTGCATGTAAGCCAAATGAAGACAGAGGAGAGCCATGTTAACAGGAAATACTCCAGGAAGGATTTAGGGATGCCGAGGGTGGGAAGGGGGAGTGTGAGGTAAATAGCAACTCCAAAATTCTTGCCTGCACCTCCCCTGTAGGAGAAGGGTTGTTTTCAGATAGCCTATCATGCTAGAGAGGGAAAAGCTAAGACAGAAATAAGTTAGTTTTTGGGTGGAAGAGAAAAATTACTAACATGATTCCAGTTTTTTTGGATCCTGCTGGCAATTTTTTCCATCTTTTCACCAAAAGGACACAGGCATTGCAAATATCTCCTGAGCGGGCCTCATGAAGCCTGGTAAAAACAAAAGCAAACATCACTTGTTAATAAAAGCATCCCTCTCCATTTGATAACAGCAAGGAGCATTAAAATTTCTGGAAAAGAAGGGTTCTCAAGTTCTGTTTTTCAGGCATTACAATTCTACATGAGGTGGTCAAATACCACAATTTAAAGACCAGATCTCACTTGCCAAAAGCTCTCAGAAATAAAATGTTTTGTAATCTGACTCCAGAGGGGCAGTAAAAACAAGAGTCCTGCACCTTCATTTAGTTTTGCTTTTTTCTTAAAAAAAAAAACCAAACCTACCAAGAAAACCACACAGGTCTCTGGTGGGTTGGTTTGCATGGAGAAGGAGGGAGGAGGAATAATCATGCTCTTTGAATGCAAATTTGAGAACAGACCTCGGAGACCTGACAGAAGCTTATTCAGCTCTTAACTTTCACATAGGGCTTCGAGGATAAGTAAGAAATGCCACCTAACACACTTTTACAGTTTGAAGGGGGAACTTTAGCCTAGTTCTTGACTGCAAAGGCTGAAAGTAAAATTATTACCATTGGATACAAAAGGAAAATGATTAAGTCTATATAGTTCATTGGATTGCTAATGGGAATACAGAACAGAGGCATAAACAGTTTCTTTTTCTTTTCTTCTTCTGTCATTTCTGCATGCCACTCTCTCTTTTGTGGCCTTACCAGAGTATCTGTTTTGACTACTGTGTAAGGTAATGGGAAGGGGGGGGGGGGGGTTGGAGAGGAGGTAAAGAGGTCCTCCTGGATCCATCCAGAGGGGCTCTGAGGAGTTTGTGCTGTTTACAAATTGTAAATATATATATATATAGAGAGAGAGAGAGAGAACATATATTGTGTATTTTGTACATATTCATTGCATTTCATATTTCTAAATTTTAGTTGGCTTGTAAATACAGTTTCATTTGCTTCCATCCCAAACTGAGCTGGGCTGGCAATTTATTTTGGGTGCAGTTTTTGCCAAATTAGTTGGGGGTAATTTCAACCCACCACACACACTCTTCCTGCATAAGCATAGGATAAGATTTCAGAAACAGCAGTCACTGGAATGACAGCAACACTTGCTTCCTTAAAAAAACTTTCTTCAGAAATCATCTCTGCTCCTAATTTACACTGAAAGAAATATAAATGAGATACAGTGTAGATTTTTTCAGCTATTTAAATGGGAAGACTTTGAAGCATTTATAGATGTATGGGGCAGGTTCAGCTAAGCCATTATTTGCTCAGTGTTAAGACTGCATTTTTACCTTGACAAATATATTTCAGATAATGCAAGACCAGAGGCCCTTGTATACATACAGCAAGCTTCTTGAACACTGTAGTTAAGAGCAACATGAAAAAAACAAAAGCGATGGAGTCTTCACACAGTGATTCCATTGCCAAGGACAATAGCCGAGAAACATGATAAGGGAAACTCTCAGCACCAGATTTATGTACAAAAAGCCATGGTAAATACAACCTATTTTATAAAAGGTGTACATGAAAAGAGTGTTTCTAGAAAAACATGTGGGGGAAAGAACAGATTTCTAAAGACTGCAAAGATTTACACACAAAGTTAAGCACTTGAGACAAGAGTAGCCATGCTGATATGTACATATGGTTTTTAATATACTTATGGTTTTTAATATTCTGCATGAAAAGTTCCACTTGTGCCTAAGATTTTGATGAGAGCTAATCCAACAAAACTTGAAAGAAACAGCAGAAAATATATAGACAACACAGACTTTTTCCGCAGCATAAACAGGAGAAATTCTTACTGTCTCAGAAAAAAAATAAAATAATGGCAGTAAAAAATAATTACAAGCTGCCACAGAAGAATTTCCTTGGGTATCACTTCAGGACACAAATTAATAAAGAATTTGTAAGTTCTTCAAAAGTGTTTCTAAAAAAGTTAAAAGGTCACAGCAGCTGGTACAAGAAATCACTGGTATTTATAGTTTTGTGTACCAATGCTTTCACATAGCATTACAGGCAGCATTATCTAATTGGAAAGCTAATTACTTGATGCTCACTTTCCATGAGAATGGGTTCCCAGTGAGAAGTTTTAATAACATGTTTATACATGCTCTATTTGAACAAAGGCATCAGTACCTGAAACAGTGTAGACCGCAAAACCCTGCTGGAACTACTAAATATTTATTCATCAAGTGTTGTCTATGATACTTGAATGTTCAGAGTCGCAGAAAACCTCTATAGACCTGTGCTGTTTACTGTCTTGTATGAGAATTTATACCTCTAAAGAACAAGTGCCAAATGCACAGCCTGAGAAGGCACTAAATCCCCACAGACGCTGTGAGGTGGGAGAGGCACAAGCCTGACCCTTCACTGTTACATAATATAGCTGCTCTGCAATGGCAGCAACAGCAGGTCAACAACCAAGTGGTACCATGCACAGCAGGAGAGCATCCAGGCCTTCCTGCTCTGGCCAGGAAAGCTGGGAGGAAGCTGAAGCCAGCCTTTCCTTGCCACCCACCTTTGCTAATCTAATCTTCCAGTCCTCCAGAGAAAAGAGGGATAGGTCAGTTTTGTGGCTTGGAGATCAACACTATGATGTTGACTAAAGAAAGAATCTTACCCAAAACAGTTCTGGAAATCCTTTTCATAACGTTTGCTGTCAGTGAAACGAGAACTGGAAGACTTAGCTCTGCAAATACAGCAGCCTTCTATACTCCGATACATCTTCGGTTTGTGAAAGCCAAACATCTTTCCCTCCCCAGCTGTAGCCTGTAAAAGCAAACAGGAACTGGTGTTACTTATCACTGTCAGATACAGAAAGAAGAATCTAGGCTATACAGTGGGCAAACCAAAAGTACATTATAATACAGCATGGAATACAGCTAGATTAAGCCATGGCTTTATCCTGCATTGTCTCAGAAGAGCAGATACACCTCGAATGCACTCAATATAAAGAAATAAAGTTATAATTAACAACAGCTACACTATTATTAAGCAATACCCAGCAGGACTCATGACAAGTTCATTTACGATTCTAGTCTAAGGGCACATCCGCAACAGCACAACCCAGAGGTGTGAATGCAGCTGACTTGGCTAATGAAAGCCCTATGTATGTAGCAAAACAGGCTGCAGGACAGACTCTCTGAACCTGCCTGAGCCCCTGGATAAATCATTGGCAGCTGAACCCTGGGTCACTAGAACTACTACCTCATCATCACCAATGTCTGTTGGAATCAACCCTGCCAAACTTTGTCGAAAGTGAGTAGGAGTAATTTTAAATGAACTGCCGTCATACCTCCAGGCTGCTGGGCAGACATACCTGAAAAGCCACTCTGAAAGCAGCAGGGTGGAGTCCCACCCAGCCCTCAATGGCCGTGTCTGCACTGCGGGACCCAGGAGCACTTCTTGATTCTCAGGCCTGAGTGAGCATCCCAGACACAACCCAGCTCCGTGTCAGCACAAGCTCAGTTCTTGCCCTCCCGCCTGCCTTCCCCACCCTGCTTTCCATGGGAAGGAATCCTGTCTAGAAAAAGGCCAAGGAGCAGGACCCTGAGGCAAATTTCAGCCTGCACCTACCACATCCCAGCCACAGCCAATGACACTGGAGCAAAAGCTACTCCATTTACAGAGAGGTTGTGTTTTCTTAAACATCAGCTCTGCAAACTCAGTGCTGGCTCAGAAAGCCAAAAGGCATGCTGCTCTTGGAGGTCTGCCTATCCTTTTCAGTACACCTGGGCGAGAATTTGCTATGAGAGCAGGTAACAAACAGTGAAGATGTTTACCAGGCAGGTTTTTTTTAAAGTTACTTACAAGTGGATTTACTGCACCCACCACCACAAAGACCCCTTCAATGTTGTCACCACCACCAAATCAGTCCTCTCCAGGAGCCAGTTACTCCCCAGTGCAGACTCCGCAGACTCCTGTTATGCAGTTTGACACTGCATGAACTGCTGTCAGAGCAAAGACAGCTCCCACAAGCACTTAAAAAAACCAAACCAACAACAGAGCAAAGTTGGTGCTTCCCTGGCATTGGGCCTGGACACACAGCAAGTCCTCACAGGCCACCGAGTATCAGTCTCGTAACACAGGCAGGGACTGTTCCAAGATATTCTCTTTTAAATAGACCATGTTGCCATGTTTGCCTAAACCACCCACTGCAGGGAGTGAGCGGCCACCTCTGCTGCTTATCACATATTAATTGTTCAGAGGAGACTGGCCACCAGCTGCAAAAAGTTCCATGAGAATAGGGTCCCACTGCTGAGAGCTCCTACTTCTAAAAAAATTAAAATTAGATGGAATCACACAAGTAGCATGAGATTCCCCCTCTTCCCTTAACTAAAGGCCAAGTTGAAGAAGCTAACAGAAGACTCTCTCTCCTCTTCACAAATACTACTGAAAGACCCAATAGCTCAGGCAGGACTTGAGGAAAGAGCAGAATTCTCCATCACTTGTGGGCAACTCCAGAGAGACAGAACTCCTAATCACATCTCAGTTCCAAAGACTGTCAAGTCCCAGCAACCCAGCTTGTGTTACTGGTGAATATATGTGGCAGAGGGACCTGTTTCCAAATCTTCCACCTCCAGGGACATAGTAAGGGACATAATTCTAACATCCTCTAGAGAAACCAGAGAAAATTAACCTGAAATATTCAGTCTATAGCCCCAAGACTTGCCACATCATTACAGCAATAAAGTAATTTGAAAAGCAGGTTCAGGTGAGGTCAAAAAAAACCCAACACATAGCCAGCATCATGCTTACTTTACTGACATGTGAGGGAAAAGATCCCATGCATTTTCACAGGATCACAGCAAAAGCTCGTGAACCAACAAGGCCTAGACACAGTCCTTGACAGAGACAAAAATACATCCTCCCACTTCGGAAGGAAATATCAGAGCCCAGTGGCATTGCAAAATAAATGTACAAATGTACAAGGTTCCACAGAAAGTTCCCAGGCTCCTAAGAAAAAGAGAAAAGGAAAACATTTATCCAGTATCATTGGATAATACTTTTACACTAAATCCATTAAGGAACTCCTATCCAGCTGACAGTGTACATGTTTGTGTTTCAGTCTGACATATTATAATACAGGACCACTTAGTGCCCACTGAGGTTGGTCTCCTTGCAATCACTATTGCATAAAGATGTAGAAAGATGCGAGTCAACTCTGTGAAAACTTGTCTTCACCAAACCCCTGGCAAAGCCTGTTAAAGCAAGAGACCCACATGAGCTGAATGCAAAGGAGACCCTTCAGGCTTAGGAGAGAGACAGAAGGGACATCTGCAGCACGAGGAGCAAACCTACAGCTAGGCTGACCCGAGGACAGTTTGTGCAAATAGCCAGCAGTCACTCCAAATGCTGTTAGGCTTCTGCTCCCTCTGCTAGCACAGCACTGTCCTGGAGGCCAGGAGCAGCTATAAGTAAAGGAAGTTATTGAGCTAGTGACCTGCTGAATGGATTTGTTGAGGATGATTAGACTCAAAACTACTCTGTCCTACTGCTTCCACATGTTTCCAGGGACACGTAGCCAATGCAATGAAGGCAGAGTCAAATCAGATTAGTATCCCTGGACTGTCAAGACAAATAAACAACAGAGTGTATAGCCAAACACTTAAGAATATGTATTTTTGTTTCCTAGCTTCCAATGCACTTCTCTTCAAGAGACAGTCTCTTGAGGACACTGTGTTTAACAAGCCTCTGGAGTTCCAGTAGCATGTTCATGTGGGAATTTTCAACCACTCAATAGCAATTTTAAATTTTGTTTGACTACCCCAACGTTAAGTCTGTGGTCTGGTGCTTTTCTTTAGAAAGTAAAAGACACAAGATTCATCAGTGCAGCAAAACTTCAGCAGCAAGAACATCACTGCTACAGGGCAAGACACAGAACTCACATCAATAATGTGATTTACTTTCTAAACCAGTTGCTTCCAGAAATCCAGACGCAGACAAGATGACCTCTGTCACCAGCTGCTATTTATACCACAGTAGAACACGATGCACATTTTACAATTCATGTTCTGGCAAAGGCTGGCATCAGACACATATATTCTGAAAATATTTTTGTTTGTATTGTTCCTGCCATTCTCACAGGAGCAGCCTTTCAGCACCATCTTTCAATACAAGGGAAACTAGTGCCATCTGTTTCCCACTTGATGAATGGTCAGCAACAGTATTACCATATATCATGCCTGAATGGGGGAAGAGCTAGCAGGAAAGCACTGAGTAAAGCAGATTTCTCCAACAAATGCATCAAATATAACTGCAGTTATAAATGGAAGGCATCAGTCCAGTTACATGTTTAATCCTAAAGAGTTGCCATTTGACCATTATACAATAAATATTCTGTCAGCTGGAAATCTCAATAGTTACTGTGCGTTTAGAAGTGATTAGTTCATATATATGGCTGTGCCCTTTAAAAGTTTTAACTTGAAAACTTTGCAATTTAGATCTCAAATTAAAAGGAGGGAGTTAGACTGCCAAATACTCCAACACCTGAACCTCAGCTGTTGAAGCTTAACCATTTGAAATCTGTGACAGATAAAAAGATGGCAATTAGGAATGAAGTAATTTCCACAGAAGTTTAAAAGCATTACACAAGCTTATTTCACTGAATCTAAGCATGTTATTAAAACATGTAATTAAAATACATGCCTTTTTTATTTTTAATCAGCAGCTGCACAGAATTAAAAGGGATGGCTCATCAGTAAAGAATCAGAAATCCTAGTGGTGTGTATTTGTCATTCTGCAGAAATGGAGATATACCTGCCACAGTAGAAGAGCAGTATTCCCCCAAGGGGGGGGGGGGGGGAGGAAAAAGCCTTCTTCCTCCCTGCTCCCCCTGCAAAAGGAGAAGTTGCTATTCCCCAATGTTTTACTTTAAACAACTGCTTCAGCAATTTGGACTCTCACTTTTGGAAAAGTAGCACCAAAATAGAGACTTGCGCCTTGCAAAAAAATTTGGAGTCAGGCAGTGAATAGTAATGTAGGTGGAGAATAATAAAACACACCAACACACCCTGCTTATTGTATTTGTGAAGGGCTAGTACAAAGCAGCATGCTTTGTGTGTGTGAAAACGGGGTTTCTGTTTTCACTACCTGTCAGGACTAGAATTAGGTGCTTAGTTTTCTCCACAAAGTTAATTTGATGGTCTAAATTAAAAGTAGGTATTACTTCAGGTGCTCATGAAGTTTAAGTTAAGAGAGAACTTCTGAACTCTTTGAGATTTTAAAATAAGAGAAGCTGGGCCACTTTCATTTGCTTTTCCAGATTCTTTCTGCATTCTTTCTGATCACCCAAGAAGAATGAAAACCCTTTGTAGTAGAAAGCAAAGAATTCCTAGAAGGCAAGCATGTCTCCCTTTGTAACACGATTACCAGGCCATTACCAGGCCAGTCGGAAGAAACATGCTCACCTGCTTCTTGCAAAGCTTGAAAGAGAAACATTCCCTGAGGTTAAGAAAGAGCAGAGAGATGTCAGTCCAGCTACTTAGTACCTTCCCCTCCGTCCATTCTTCTCACTGACAGTATATCATTCACCCTTTGTGCAACCCAAGACTGCCAGTACACTGTCAGAGAGGAGGAGAAACCCTGCCAGTAACGTGATTTTTCCCTTCTCTGTACAAAACAGCCTTAGCTCAGCCTCACAATAATCATCTCTACAGCATTTCCCTGGAACTAAGAAACATAGCCAAATTAGTACCTTTTTTTTTTTTAAGGAAAAGAAACACAGACCTTAACATAGAAAGAATATACATGCTCTGGCTTTTGCATCTGCAAGTGCACACACCTAGGCACAGGCACACACACGAAAAATGCTTCCAGAGCTGCCTATGGCGCCAGAAGCTGAGTTGCTTGTCTTGCTAATAAATTCTTGGGCCCGGCTCTCTGCTGAAATTAACTGCAATACCTCTCCTGAAAAATCAACGGAGAGAGAGAGTATTGTACATCAACAGAGGAGCTGATCTATACCAGAGACTCAATGTAAACATACCTCCCCACTAAGTTTACATGCCACAGAAAGAAACTTGGGAATATAAGTAAAAACTGGACCCCAGAAAAACGTATTTTAACAAGCCAGAATGCTCCAAGGAAGTAAGAGATCAAACTAGTTTGACAGAACTGAAAACACAGCTTTATATTTACACTGTTAGCTAACCTTGTATCTCAAAACAGTGACTTACTTCCAACAACCATATATAACCTTATTTGTACTGCACACACTCTTTAGTATCCTATGTCCTCAGATTTTCCTTCCACTTCCCTTCCTCTCTCCACCCAAAACAACTTTACTTGGAAGAAAGCTGTATTTGGCCACTTACAGCCCAGGCACATCTGAACAAAACAGCATCCTCTATGCAGTTTTCACTTGGAGCTGTGTGAAACCACATCTTCAGGAATCTTTCCTTTGGTGACTCTTGCTGGTAGCTGTTTGCAGCTACTGTTGTGTGCTTGGTGCTGCAGTGAAATAACACCCTAGATGCAACTGGCAGTAATTACAAAGCACCTATCAAACTAGCCCTTTCCCCACCACGTTTGAGCCTCCACAGCATCCCAGCTGGGTCACAAACTGTTTTAAGTTTTCAGAAGCAGTCAAGTCTCAAAGGAGCACATTTAGCTGCTGAACTTCAGCAGAAAGAAGTACCTAACCAATTTAGGCAAAAGAAGTGAAAGGCTAAGCCACTGGAGTGTTCCACTAAACTGGTGTGCTTCAGAAGGGATAGGGCAAAGCATGAAAACAGTAACCAGTAATACTTGTAGGGTGGGCAGTGTGTGAAAAAAAATCCCAAACCTGTCCCACCTGCAGGCATTCCACCTTGAAAGAGGACTTCACCCCCCACCCCTAGCCTCTGTGGCCTAACTAACACCGCACTCAGCTTGATCAGGAGCCCTGAAAGGAAATCCTGGGATGTTCTCAAGCAAGTGCTGGAGTTCAGTCTGCGATTGCTAATCTCAGTATAGCCACTGCAGCTGTTATGATGCTGTTTGCAACCACCTGCTACTGGAAAAGCATCACAGATAATTGAGATCCTGAGACACTGAACAGTTTGGGGCTTTTTTTTAAGAAGGCAACATACTAGTAATCATTTGGAAGAAGAGCTGAAGAAGTGACTACTTTAAAAAGGACATATTTCCACGTCCTTAAGAAATATTACTGGTCATTTCCCTTGGACTTTGGACTGTGCACATTCTACAGAAAGGTAAAGATTTGAGTCATGAAATGGAGTCCATTCTGCTTAACCACTCAAGTTTTCAAGCCTCAGCTCACTTAGTTCGTTTCGGTTAAAAGTGCTACAAGGGGATGTAATTCTGAAGAAGTTTGTTGTCTGGTACGCCTATGCATGTCATTCATGTCATTATCAAAGAGGTACAAAGCATCAGGTGTTAAGAATCAATGCAAAGCAGAAAGTCTGGTGAGACAGAAAAGAGGTGTTTCAGCATGAGTAAGACAACGAACCATCACTTTTAATGCTGGTTATTTTTAACCTGTATAAATTTATTGTATCTTTTGACACCTACTGTAAGAAGTCAGCAACGATTTCTTTTTAAAGGAAAGACTGCAAATATGGGCAATTAGATCCTTTCTGAATCTATGGGCTGGGAGAGAAGCAAGGAGGAATTTTTTTTCCCCAGAAGCTCTGGCACTCAGTCCCACCTACTTTCAGTGGGAGCTGGATACTGCATGCCTGTGGGTATGCTTCAAAATCCCACAACTTGTTATTTGCTGATTGTCTACCATGAACCACAGACAACAAGACAACTGGAATCTACCTGGATGCCAAAGGAGTCCAGTGTCCACTGGTGCTAGCAGAAAGGCCTCCAGTTCACTGTCTGCCCCTGTGCTGCAGAGTTTGTGCAATCTTCTTTATTAAAACACAAAACCAAAACAACACCCACAACTGTAAATTACAGTAAATCTGGCTATGTGGAGACCAGGGACAAAGGGGCTTCCAACAGCACACACCCTGAACACAGCTGGGAGTAACAGTCTCACCTTTGGAAGCAAATACACAGTAGTAAAAGGGTTTACTGAAGAATCATTACCCTCCTGGTTTGCCTTGTAAAATGGATAAGCTGATGCCTCCATGGATGTCAACCCACTACCTTCCACCAGCACCGAATTAAAACTCAAGATGAAAAAGCATCACAGTTCAGTTGTGCTCAGGTTTATTATTTGTTCTCCACTATAAATGCGATGCTGTTGAAGTTCTGGGCTCAATTCTAGACACTGGGCCTCATCTCCCCACTCACAAGGCAGGGGCAGAGTGCCTGCCTTCAGCCCTGCCAAGAGACACGTGCTTCAGGCACAGGGTAGCAGGTTGAGGGGCAGCATCCTGCAGCAGCCGCCTACAGAACTACAGCGCCGGGGCACTGTTACAAACTTTTAAAGCTATTTTTAACGGTTATTGAATAATTTGCGTTCAAAGGACTGCCCGGCAGCGAACTGAGGAAGACAAGGCTCTTTGAAGGATGAACCAGGGCTACAACCGCCGGCGAGGCTGGGGCAGTCCCGGGACAGGCACGATTCTGCCCTGATGGCTGCTCTAAGGAACAACCGAATAAACAACAGGTTTGGCAGGTCCCTTTAAATCTCTTCAACTACAAGACCCGGAGACGGGTGCTCGAGAGGGGACGGCAACTTTTATATCACGAAAGTGAGAGCGCGACTAGTAGACTTTCCCCGATTCAGAACTACCAAGGTTTTAAAAAATAGTAGTGACAGAAGATGGCTGAGAAGGCGAGAGTTCGGGTCGCGCCGCTCCCGCAGCCCCTAGGACAGGCGCAGTGAGGGAAGCGGCGGCTACGGCCACGTTCCGCCAAGCACCGCGTGGCGCGGGGGGAGCGGCGGCGGACCGGGGCACGGCGGGACGCCCCGCTTCCGACAGTTACCGCCGGCGGGGCGGCGGGATCACTAGCTCGGCGGCTGGGGGCCGCGGCGAGCGGAGGCGCGGGAGCGCCGGGAACAAAGACTCCCCCAGGAGCGGACGACCTACTTTCGCAGGCGGGCAGCGATGCCGGCCAGGTGGAGCCACCGGCGCACACACGCGGGCGGCACCAGCCCCTCTTTCCCGAGGCTGCCAAGCGTTGAAAGGCGAATAAAATTAAAAATAAATTTAAACAGTACAGGAAGGGAAAGGCGGCGCGCCAGAGAGGAAAGCTCCAAGCGCGGAGGTGGGCGCTGCGAGGCGGCCCCCGCGCCGCAAACACCGCCCCACCACGCGGTCTCGGTGCAGCCGCCCCATCCGGCGAGGGGGCGGGGGTGAAGCGGCGGGAAGCGGAGGGTCGAGCCCCCGCAGCTCCGCCGGGCACACCGATCCCAGCTCCAGTAGGGTGATGGCTGCTTCCCGCCGCCGCCCCCACCACCCGCCCGCCCCGCGCTGGCACCTCATGGCTCGGCCCTGACGTAATTCAAACATGGCAACAGTTGCACTTCAAAGGGCCGTCGCAGACCTCCCAGCAACGCGGGCACGCCGCGGCGGGGACGACGCGGACCACTCTGGACCCCAGACCCTGCGCCTGCCCCGGGGCGCTCAGCGGGGCGCGTCTGTTCACCAGCGCACGCCAACGCTGTGTATGCTGCGTGGTAGCTAGGGGACCGCGTGTGCGTCCAAAGTTTCACCAGCCCTCCAAAGTCCTCCAGAACCGGCAGCCAGCCGGTACAAAACACCAGCCCCCGCGGGACATGTTTTATCCCACGAACACCCCCGCACACACCTGGGCTGAGCCCCCCGGCACTGCACAGACGAGCGCTTTCCTCCGGCGCGCCGGGAGCCGCGGCGCCCGCAGCACATGCAAGCCCTTTGTTTTCACTTACAGCCGGGCGCTGCCTACGTGCCGCGCCGGGGGCACGCCGGCCGCCCCGCCGCTCCGCTCCGCGCAAACACCGCGGAAGCCGGCCAAGTCGGAAAACTTGTTGGCGCCGGGCGAGGGCACACGCTGACGGCAACTGGAGCGACTTTTCACTCGCGCTGTGCTGCGAGAGCGGCAGGACGCCATCACCGCCCGCCGCACCATCCCCACACCGGCAACACCCCACACGGGGTCGGCGGCACGGCGCCTGCCGATGTGGGGAAGGCCCCACACAACCCAGCACTGCGACCCGTGCGACCGGCAGCACGTGTCACTGCAGCCCACAGCAGCACGTTTCCCCGTACCGGGGCGCGTAGAGACCCCCATCCTCCGCAAATACTAGCGAAAACTAAAAATCAACTGCCCATTCTCCCCCCCGTGAAACACGGCGTGAGGGAAGGGATGGATGGCGGGCACTACTATAACCTACTGCCGTCTCATTGGCACCAACTTGTGCGCGCTGGTGCTACAGGTGTGAGGTGCGGAGCTGTGCTCCGCGGAGCGCGTCGGGGGCCGCACCTGTGACACCCACTCCCCTTCGCACTGGCAAGGCACAGCCGGCGGGGCCGCGTCCCCCCTTCTCGGCAGAGCCAGTGGTGCCTAGCAGTCCGCGTGGCGAGGCTAGGCAGCCGCGGCCCGTCACCGCCAGGCAGCCCAGTTTAACCTAACCCGCTCTGCAGCTGGGGACCACTATTGGAGTTAAATGGCCGGGAACCTGGCTGCTCTTCATCCCAGAGAACTGAAGCTTTGGGCGGACAACGGCAGAGCTCCCGGGATAGGTCTGCAACAATACAGGAGGCGCCTCTCCCCGCCAATACCTCCTTTAAACTCCACTAATTGAAGAGGGAAGCAGCCGCGCATAAGCACAACGCGTGTCAAACTGTTTGAGACGGCAAAGTCTTTTCGCCGCGGCACAACTAGAGACACGCTCCAGGATTAATCTGTGATTAAGAGAAACCACCGACTGCTGCTGCAAATTTAAAAAAAAAAAATTAAAAAAATTTAAAAAATCAGCCCAACAAACCCACCCCAGGAACACATAGATAAAACGAAACGGAAAAAAAACCAAAAACCAACAAAACATCCTATTTAAGCCTCCCGCTCTCTTTCGGGTGTACTTTTCTTTTCTTCTCCCTAAGCAGAAGAAAGAAGCAGAACTCACTCACCGCTGTCTTACGCTCACAAACGCGGGGTACGGTGTCGGTACGGTGCGCGGGCAAGCCCCACCGCTGCGCGCGCTCCCCAACTCGCCGCACTCTGCCAGCCCGCGCGGGCGCGCGAGGCCGCGCCCCCGCCTCCTCCCCGCCCCTCTAGGGATGCCGCTCTGCGCATGCGCCGTTCCCACGGCTCCATTCTATTCAATCGAGCCTGCCTCGCTTTGAGCGCCCCATTGTCCTTTTAAGGGAGAAAGGCCGCGCGGGAAGGCTGGGAGGAGGAGGTGCTGCCCATTGTGACGGCGGAGATGACTTCACGCACGTGGCCCGCTCCCCCGCCCCGCCCCCGGTGGGTAGGGCCGGGCCCAGCCCCAGCAGCAGTTCCCGTGCTGCTGGGCCGTCCCGGGCACCTGTCTGCTCGTCAGCGCGATGTGGCCGTGGTCGGCTACCCGGAGTCGATGCACCCTGCTGCTCTGAGCGCGGCGCGGCGCATCGCTCATCGCGCCCGCGCCGTTTCTAACGTCACCCCACAGCAGCAACCAGTGCCTCTCCGCGTGGAGCGCAGACGGACTTGCTCTGGAGACATCGCCGCTAAACCCCAATGCACTCGCGGGCAGGCTGTTACGGCCTCTGGGAGTATGAAGGAAAAAGTTTTTGCTGTTCTTGAGGGTTTTTTTTTCCATGTAGAGTTCCTTTAAATGTGATGTAAAGTCATCAGCGGCTCACTTTTTCATGCTGTGTCAGAATGAGTGATTTAAGCATTCACATCATCACCTCTGGTTAACGCTTTTTGTGCAATTTAGGAAAAGTGGCTTTATGAAACAGCTGGTGGGTTATGTCAAAATAAATTGCCTTAAAAATCTAGCTATGTCAGAAGGATTAGCACATGATGTACAAGGCGACACTCAGGCACTTCTGACTTAGCACCCTTGCAGCCTGTGACTGCAACAAAACCACAAGCTGCTCCCTCCCAGGCTCATGTTCAAGCCAAGCCTGAATACTGAACACCTTTTTTCAAACGATTTAAAAGACAAAACTTCTCACACCGACTCAACAGCAGCTCAAGCACAGCTTAGAGTAGTTGCTGTTTAATACTCTAAAAGACTAAAATAATGGGGATGAGTATTCCAGTAACAAGTTATTTTATCCTGATAGTGACATTTTCAGTCTAAACCTAATACAGGCACAGATGTGGCAGCTCACCGAGAGCTCTTGACAAAATGATCCTGTTACCTCCAGCAGCAGCACCAGCACTAACTCGCTGTGAGGGATTCCCAGGGGAGCAGCATCATTGCCTTTTCCTCACCTTAGTCAGCACCTTGCCATCATCTCCACTTCCTTGTAAACCCTTGATAATTCTACAACATTGCCTTCCTCGGTGCTGTAAAACCAGCCAATTTGGGCATGAACAGCAGGAGGATTTCTCACAAGGAAGTCTTCAAGTTTGTCTGTGAGGTGTTGAGGGTTTTTTTTTAATGACTCTTACGTGCTGCCTTTTTTACTGGTCCTTCATTACAGACACTGCTAAACCAAACCACATTTAATGTGGGACAGGATCATAGCTAGTACTGCATCGTTTTCCAAAACATACATACAATTTTACTGGTTTTAAGGAGTCTAGGGTACTCTTCCATGTCTTTTGAAAACTTTTGTTTGCATAAAACATGCATCTATTTTTTTTTCTGCCCCTTTCTCTTTTGTTTGAGGAAGTGATTCTCCCAGATTTTATCCCATTATTTCCCCCCTTTTTCCTCTCCACACTTCTCGAGGTCCCTTGGTGACAGTCCTTTTATTCCAGTGCCATTCAGCATAAAAATTAAATCCCCAAATGAGAATGAAATATTATTTTCAAGGAGAATTATCATATACATGCTGCCTCTCACCACTTAGATGAACAAAACTGATCTCCTGATGCCAGTCAGTTGCTATCCTCCCTTACCACCATGCTGAGCATTAACAGAATGGCCAGGGTAGGATTTGATTGTCCATAAACTGGGGTCAGCACAAGTGCATAGATATTTATGTCACAGCTTCATGCCCTTAACACTCAAATGTTGTGCAAGCACTGAAGCCCGATGGAGGACATAGGCTTCTTTCTTACAATGATGAAAATAGTTGATGCTGTAATCTGGAGAGGATCTAAGCTTCCAGACACTGGCCTCTGTATAGCATGGCCATTCCTGCCCTCTCAAGAGGAAAGCAATTTCTAACCACAGAAGTCCAAAAGGCAATGCAAGAACATGGTCAAAACTGTCATTTTTGAAACTTCTCCAGTTTCCTTGAAACATCTGCTGGTGACATTTCAGGGCTACCCTCTAACTTGACAGAGGTTTGAGTTTCCATTTTTGGCTGATAGCCATCTTGCAGATAAACAAAGGCATTTAAATAGCTAATGAGCTTTCATCGATGTTCCTCTAGCTCCTTCCTCTTATGCAAGCCACTTGTGCTCCCAACACCATGAAAGAAACACCTTGTCTGAATTCACTGTGTGGAAAAGAGAGTGATGAAAAATAACCCCCAAGCAAGAGTTTAATCTGGCAAATGCAGATTTATGAAACAATGCATGCATCTTTACACAAAAGCTCTGGTTTAAAAAATTAAGCATCCTTCTTTCCACTCAGACCTTGGTAAAAAGGAGGAATATGTTATTTCCTGGAGCTCACAGGTGACCTGGAATACAAGCTTTAGTCATCTACTTGAAGAATGCCTGTGGTGTCTGGAAATCAATGGGACTGTTGCTGTCAAACTAGTTAAACTGGTACCTTTCTTGGGTGGGATCTTAATTAATTTATCTGGGAAGCTGAATTATGTCAGTCTTGTGATAATAAAGCTAACCACCAGGGGTTTTAAAATACAAAACACACCTGTATCATGAATGCTGAGGCAGAGGCATTAATCCAGAGGAAAAGTAGGGCATTTGCCAGCTAAGACATCTGATCCTATTGTGTTATTTTTCAATATGAACGAGTAAGTAAACACAAATAGGCTACTTGTTGTTAGGTGAGGAGCAGCAGTCAAACCCAAACCCAGGCAGCTGTTCCTGCTTTAAGATTTCACTGTAAAATGTTTTCTACAACTTGAGCAATTTTCAATTTCCTTTATTGGCTAAATGCCTGGCCAAAGGATTTTGAAAAAAATTACTAGAAGTTATTTCAGAAGGAAAAAAGTGTTGACTGACTTAGAGATGTAAATAAGATTTTGTCAACGAGTACAATTTGAGAGGGAGATCATGTCAACAGATCAGCTCTTTAGCTCCTGTTTGTACCAGTTGTCCATACAAGGAATGTTATTTTTTGAAGGTGAAAATGCTCACAGAACTGGTAGTTTAAAGCAAACAGGTTGATAAAAATATGTGCTTTTTCCATGTTTTAGGCTGAATGACAATGACTACAAATAAACAGTGGCAGCAAAGTTTAATTCTGATAAAAATGGTATATTGTGATACTCATGTTGCCAAAAAAGAACCACTCGAGTTATGTGACTCAGAAAGACAGAACCTCAAACAGCTTTACTCCTAGGAAGAAGGCAGACCATTTATAACTTAGCCAAAGCAAGAAATCCATCAGGGCTTAACAGAGGCCAATAACCTTTGTGAGCAGTTTTTAATTGATATTTCAAATTCCTTAAGATAATGCTCTTAATTTTTTAAGGATTTCTCAAATTCTATAGCAAAACAATAATTTTGCTATCACTGTTTATACAGCTCTCAAGTGCTACTCAGTTATTTGCAGCACTACTGCTTTCATCCTTATTAAAGCCAGTAAGACTATTCTATGTGGATTTCTATTAAAGAGATTTGAAGACACCATGAAGAAGATCAGCCCACTCTGCCTGCCAGGCTGTTTCCTGTCAAGAAAGTTTTATCCTCCCTGTATCCTGTCATTTGGGACAGTTCTGAAAATGGAGACCTAGAGAACCAAGACCCCCATCCTTCCAAACAGTGCAACATTTCAGAGTAACCTTTAGGGAAGAGAAAGAGATGAACTGCTTTGGAGTGTTGTGTAGGCCTGGTCTCATATGGGGATCATTTAAGGGACATAATTTTCTCTTTAAAGCTTCTGACAGAACCAAAGACACTTGATCAAGTGCATCCATCTCCTTAACCCTGTTAGTCAATGCATAGCCCTGAGCACAGGCACAGCTGGTTGGCTGAGAAAGAACAAAATGCAAGGGCAGGTAGTCAGAAGACCATCTGTGGTGGCTAGAGAGCAATGCTTCAGCATGACAGGCTTTTTCTCTTGATCTCTATCTCAACTGAAATCAAGCAGGTAAACAGGGATACTTAGGAACAGAACCTAGGGAAGCTGATCTTTGTTGTGTTTCAGGAATGAGATTTTACTCTGGTGTCTGAAATCCTGTGCATCATGGTCAGTATGGGAGGGAACAGGACTCCTATAGTATCAGCAGGCACAACAAGGGTTGCCCTTTCTGGAGAAAAAAACCCCAACCAAACAGAAAAAGGCCCCCTCCCCCCATCCCATGCAACAACAACAAATCAATCAAACCAACCCCACCAAAAAACCAAACCCAAACAAAACCTAACCCCAAAACAAACAACAATAATAATAAACAATAAAACACACCCCCTCCAAAAAACCAAAAAACAGACCACAAACCCCACACCAAAAAGCAAACCAACAAAACCCAAACCAAACCCAACCAACCACCACCACAAACATACCCAATCCAGAGAAGAAAAAAATATCACAGATCACAGAAGAGCTAGGTAAAGAATTACATCAACCTAGCACTGAGATAGCCCCAGGAAAGGAAAATGGTACTTTGAAGGAGATGAGTTTCAGATTTAAGACTTTGGCTTCAGGAAGCCACAGAAACTGTGGAGAAAACATCTCCCACTAGGCAGAGTTTTGACTCAGCCGAAGCAAGGCAGTGATACTTCACCAAGCTCAGGTGCAAGTGACTAGTCTCACAAGGGGATGGCATCTTGCTGCCCTTATTGCCAAACTGCCAGGCAGACACAGTGCTTACAAATCTCTGGTGAGGAAGAAGAGCTGTGGGCAGACTTGGCTAACCAGGAGAAGGAGGTGGTGGGAGGAGATGGTCTCTGATTGAAATTTGCAGAACCTGGAGTCCTGATCACAAGCTTTGAAGAAGCAGCCAAGAACCAAGTGGAAATCTACCACTGAGATCTGGAGGAAGAGCTTCAGGCAAAAATTTTTGCAAGGGTAAGAAGGAATGGAGTTGGCTGACAAAGCCATCACATAACACAGATAACTTCAGATAGCTTAATTGGATTGAATCAGCTAATTAGACTGCAACAAATCAACCAGATTTGACACATAACATCCTCTAAATACAAGCCAAGGGCAGACAGAGGAAAAGGGCAAGCAGTGAGAAAACAGCATGAAGGGAGGAGACAGTAGGATACATCCTCCTTCCTCAGGGGAGAGGCATCTCTCTCTGAAAATTAGAAGATAAGGAAAGGTGAAAGACTTTCCAGGAGGAAGTCTTCACTCACAAAATCACGTAAATAAGGGGAAGCAGAAGCAGGATGGGTGAGCTTCAGACAAAGTGTGAGCAGATGCTGATCACAGGGATTCCCAAAAGCAAGTTTGGTCTCAGAATGTGTGGTCATAGCTGGAAATTAACTCTACAGGGTGATGAAAGAGATCTAAATAAACCCAAATCAGGACACTTAATTTTCTTACCTTAGTGACTTCCCTCAGGTCTGCCTGTTCATACTGCAAATTACAGCATGCACAGAAGTCAAGGGCACCAGATGATGCCTCCAGGGCAGAAGTGGCAGAGCCTGAGCCACAGAGCTAATGAGCAGCAGGAACCCTTGCTACACAGGCACAGAGTGATGGGATAGATATCCTAGAGCCAGCAGCAAAGGTTCTGTCTTCACTGACCTACTAATGTAGATAACAGCAAGGTATGGCAGAGAAGGAATAAAAGAGGGTACCAACCCTGGAGGGCCAGAGAAGTATTTTGCAAATTATCTGCATTTCCAGGAAGGGTTTATGAAACCTCTCAGGATGGAGAGAGCAGCTTTTGAAGCAGAAGCATTTAGGACTTCCATACCACATACCTTTCAGCTTCCAAATAAATATCTGTTTAGAGCCACAGTTGGGATTTCCCTTTCTGACTGGAGTACTGGTTTTATTTGTGAGGAGTTAAAGCTGATTAGGTGCCATGGGAGGGGAGATATTCATCTGGGACTGAGCACACCTGAGCAAGCTGGAAGCTCAGCAGAACACTAGTGCCATGAAATGTATGGGATGCGCAGGAACCCCAGCTTCCCTGAAGGAATGCAGGTGAGCATGCATAGGGTGGTTCCCTGAGTGAAGGCATCCCAAAATGAGTTCATGCTCCTCTTAGGAGCCCCAGGGGCTCCTGGGGAAGCTGAACAAGAGCAGCCTGCAGGGATGGCCAGGCCATGAGCAGCTGCCCTGGGATAGCATTGTCCTTCAGGCATGTGCACTCTCTGAAAACCAGCTAAATAAAGTGATTGTTACTTACAGAGTAATGTGCTGGCCAATCAGAGACACTTCAGAACTGGCCTTTCTAAAACCAGCTAGCAGTGTGGTTTCTGAGATGCTATTTTCAGCATCCTGTCAAAACAAATCTCTTTCCATAGCTGAACCGACTGACTCTTCGGGACAACTAACCTTAGCAGAGGCTGAACCAATCATAATGCAAGGTTTCAAACCCAAGAGCAATATTTACTGGTAGATTTGTGTTATCTATAAGGAAGGAAGTAAAAAACCTGAACAGTATGAAAGTGACCTCTCGAGCTGGTCTTTCTTTGCCTTGTGAGCGCTGGAGCTGAGCAGCACTTGCACTCAGAAGTGATTAGGGAATGATGAACATCTAATTCACACCATGTAATACAAGAAGTCTGAGTATAGGCTAAATTCCTTCCACTTGGGGCAATTGTTAACTGCGGGATGGCAAGCAAAACAGTTTGAGGTTTCAGACACTTTACTCTGTGCCATCTAGTACCAGCCATAGTCCCAGATATACCAGAGTCTGCGGGTCTTACCAGCCTGGTGTTTCTGCTGCTTCTAGATCCTCAATGTGCTTCAGAACAGAGAGGTCCAACGCATTTAGACAGACAAAGAAGTCAAGAGAAGTAGCTCACCTGCAACCCACAAGTGCAAAAACGTTGGTACTGCTACCCATCAAGCTGAGAAGACCCAGGTCTTTCCCATTTGTGTGTAAGCATTCAAATGCTTCTTACTTCAGGCCAAGTTTACCCTCTTATAACACACATCCTGATGTAAATCAGAATAAGTAGCTATTCATAGATGGTCTAAAAAATAGGAGGGGTTTCATATATGCTGTTCTGTAAGGCAGCAGCAGCCTTTATAAGCTGTGGCTAATGGCCTCCCAGCGTTCTCTGAGTCAGTATGTCTGTCAGGGCAAGTAAACAGGAGCAGAAAAACGTCATCTGCCTGTGTGAAATTCATACAGGGTCCTTGCCAAAACGCTGAGAGTAGCCAGCTACAGCATCCTAGCTACATTCCTCATTGAAATGTAGACTGAGTTGGTGGAGCACAATCTGTTACTATCAATGTGGAAGCCCTGTCATGTGGTTATTCTAATATGGTGGGGTAACAGCTGGTTTAGACTTGAAAACATCCATAAAACTCTTGAAGAAGCATGTTCCTTTCACTGATAGATTCCCATTGTCACCAAGGGCTTCTGAAACTCACCTATATTCTATGTATGATCCTAAGAATGCAAGTATTTTCCTCTCCATAGAGGGAACGGGTGTACCCAACTTCTCTGAGATGAGTAAATAACTTGCTGCTGGAAAAGTCCTGTTTTGCTCTCAGGTAGGAGTGATAATGCCCATAGCAGCAAGAAACAACAAATAGCACTAACATTTAACCAGCTACATAGCATATGTACCATAAAATGATCTTGCCAAAATCCCACTTTCCAAAGTATTCATCAAAGTAAGTAATGTCATCCACTCCGTACAGTTGTCAAAAAACCCCAGCTGTAGGACCACACATGGTGTGAGAAGGAGAGCAGAGAAGAAGTTGCATGGTGTCCAGCAAGAAATAAGCCCTGTTCTCTTATCAGGAAGCTGGGGCTGGCACAGAACACCATCCCTTGTTCTCAGGTTGTGAGGTGTCTCTGACCAGCATGACTACGTCTAGGGTGGCTAAAGTCAATAAGGGTTAGCTTTCAAAGATGGATGAAAGCAGTGCCTGTGCATACACAGATCAATTCCAGCACAGAGCAAGCTAAGCACACTCTGGTTATTCTCTGTTAAGGAACTGGCAACTCTTCTGGCTGGGCAAAACCCACCTGGTCTGAATTGTACTGAATGTAACTTAGCAAGAAGGTAAAAAAAAATAGGTGCCAGCTTTTATGTTTCATGTTGTTCAGCAATACAGGATGCTCAGGATTTGACAAAAGTCAGTGATAACTGCTACCTGATACTGCTTCCAGGCTCTTCAACCTGTTGCTCCCTGAGCAGCTTATTCTTTATGGACTCATATTGGTTGTAGTACAAACTCTGAGCACTAGACAAGGCTGAATTCAGACCTAAAAGCAGTATCTTGGACCAAAGTTTTTCGCTAGAGAGAGAATTTTTCTCTGACACCAAAACAAGACAGAAACTGTGATTCTTGATTTTATAGAGGAAGTGCAATGGTATCTTTGTCCCTGGCCTAATTGCAAGATGGAAAATATATTGACTCAGCAGGACATTTGTGCCTGTGAATCTGATACTATGGGACAAGCAACTTCAACTGAGATCACATGATGAGATGGCCTCCCAGATAAAACAAAGAAAATAAATTTTAAAACATCTGCTCTCATGTTTAACTTCATGAATAATTTGTTTCCCAAACCTTGCCAATTGCAGGAGTAGATAGGCTTACATTTACCTGCCTGCACAAAGCCTGCAAGACTGTCCAGAACAGAGCAGAAATGGACTCTTACATAATTACACTGTGTGGCCTCTGCTAATGCTACAGAGGTTATTACTGGATGTCTCCTACTGGTTTGGAGACTTCAATGATTCAGGTAGATAAATGCTTCCTATTCAAAATAAGTTATATGAAGTTGAATCAATCTATGAGAACAACAACAGAAGCTAAACTTTAAAAGCCTACAACTGGAGGGCTGCCAGTCTTCTCTTACCTCCCAGCTGGTATCAGCTGTTAGAGTGGCACCTCCTTCATTGACAATGTGACTACCATTAAAAAAACCCCACCCTACACAAAATATCTGTACTGCAGGGTTTTGACTCTGGCCTTCCAGCAGAGAGCAGATCTGGACTGTTATTGATTGCCCTTTCACCAGACTCTGTCCCATTGCGGTGGGAAGAATGAAAACAAATGGTTAATAAGACCAGAAGTCCCTTCCATTAGAGGTTCTTCTTCTTCCTTTGCTCTTGGGTCAGCTGAGTTGTGAAATGATGCTAGCTCTTGTGCAGGCTTACTTATTTCAAATGTAGAGTGGTGTGTGTAGCTCTGACTTCAGGGGGTTAGAATAACTTTTCTGGCTAAGACTGCAGATGTATTTGCTCTGGGCTGAGCTCATGGCTGGTCTGTAAGCTTAAATTATACACCCAGACTTCCAGCATGCCAAAGTGCACAAGATTCCTGCTTAGTCACCTTTTGTCTTGACTGTTGTGGTCTCTTCCTCACTACTGCAGCTCTTGGTACTGCAGCACAATGGGCAGCACTGGGGGTGCCATGGTAGACCCTTCTGTCCCATGGTCAGGCCTCCGAATTCTCCTCCAGCCACACCTGCCTTCATCAAACTCTTTGACTTGCACTGCAGCATAGCAGCAGAGCGAGTGCCAGTGTTTTTCCCGCTCCCCAGGCACCGCTCCATTGCCCCTCACCTTTTTTACCTTAAAAACATTGTGTGAGAGTGCTGACTGTCCACCTGCAAACTTCAGCCCTCTACAAGCCCCAGCTTCCTCTACACCACCATGCCAGGGCTGACAGCCATGTTGGCCTCTGGGCCACACCATGAGGTTTGCAACATCCCACTTTTTTCCACCACAATGTCAGATGGCAGGACCTTTTACTGGCCCAGTTTCAGCTTGACAGGGCAGTTCTGTGGCAGCCTTAGTCAGTGGTTTCTTCAGGCCAGCACAGGGCATGGGGATCCCATGCTTCCCTCCACAGGAACTCACGGGTTATCAAGGCTTTGGTCCCTTTGCTACCTTGAAGAAATTATGGCTCACTTCATCTAGGCATTCACATAGAACTTGTCATGGCCTTCTAGAATTCCTGCATGGTTCTGCCAGTTTCCAGTGGGCTGGCTGAGGTGGGCAAGTGGAGTACACAAGGCAGCAGATAGGAAAGAGGATGCTCCATTTGCTGTTCTACTCACAGCCCCCAAACCTGCGTCCCCCTGAGCCTGCATGGTCCTCTCTAGTTTTGCCTTCCTCAGCTCTCCTGCTCTTACTATTTATTTTGATCCTGTGTTGTCCTCTTGCTTTTTTATCTTCCTCAATTTGTTTTTTATTTTATACCTTTGATAACTCCTTGGCCATCTTGCCTCTTTTGCAGTCCTTCCTCAATCTTGTTGCTGAACAATGCTTATCTGCACAGGTTTGCATAAAAGCAGAATCACCTCTAAACGTCTCCATGATTTCTGTTTAGGGAATGGAGCATATAGGAGTGCTATCCTTCAGCCCATGCTGTTCAGCTGGGCTCTACATGCTCATGTCATTCCACAAAGTCCTTAATTTTGCCATCTTTGAAGTCACAGCTGGAGAAGAATTAGATCAGGTTTATTCTGTAGTGTCTTTATCAGGTGCACCAAGAAACCAAGAAGTTTCACTTACTTGTTTCTGCCCCAAGGGTTCATTTTGTGCTTGGACAAAACACACTTGTATTTGGATTGATAGTAACATGAATACTCAAAAGCTACTCGGGAGCTGGGGTTGCTTAGCCTGGAGAAAAGGAGACTCAGGGGAGACGTTATTGCTCTCTACAACTACCTTAAGGGAGGTTGTAGACAGGCAGAGGTTGGTCTTTTCTCCCAGGCAACCAGCACCAGAACAAAAGGACACAGTCTCAAGCTGTGCCAGGGGAGGTTTAGGCTTGAGGTTAGGAGGAAGTTCTATACAGAGAGAGTGATTGCCTATTGGAAGGGGCTGTCTGAGGAGGTGGTGGAGTCACCATCACTGGAGGTGGTCAGGAGGAGACTTGATAAGGTGCTTGGTTGCATGGTTTAGTTGATTAGGTGGTGTTGGATGATAGGTTGGACACGATCTTGAAGGTCTCTTCCAACCTGGTCTATTCCATTCTATTCCATTCGTCTTTATATCAGACTCAACTTTGTTACTAGTTTCACATTCATTTTTCCCTTTATTTTACATTATGTCAGCTTTGCTCTTGAACATGCCTTGTGCATTTAGCCAGAGGTTCGAGAACAATCTCCTGTCTCATCCAAGCTTTTTTCTTCTGCTTTAATGTGTTTTGTCTATTTCTTTGCTACTTTTGCTGAGAACACGCTGCCCTTGGAAAAACCTCGTTTTGCTGCATAGAACACACCCTTTCTATCAGTACTAACTTTAGAGACAGGTAAAGCACAATGCAAAGGTGTTCAGGCAGCTTTGGCCCCTGTCAGCTGTTTGTCTTTGTGTATTTCAAGCATTTTTAATTGTACGCACTTCTGCTTGTCTCCAGTTTTTTCCTTCATTATCCTGTGGTACTGTTACTATGAATGGGAAACTTTTCACAGGTTTAAGAACATGAATGCTAGGTACAGCCACGGGGTGGTATTGCCTTTATGTTCCCTGAATACATTTTTTCCAAAAATGATTGTTTGTTTGTTTTGTGTGTATAAGTGTCCAGTGCACCACACCTCTTTTCATCCAACTTCATGCTATTTATCTAGTCAGCAATAAGAGACCATGTGCAAGAGGTTTAGATCTCAGGACAGTCTATAGCCACGCTAACTCCAAGCTGGTGGGTTCTTAGTATGTGGTCTGATTTAGAGCACATCTTATTTACCTCATGGGGTAATGACAGTTCAAAAGCTGCATGTCCCTTCTTCCCTCTCCCATTTCATATAAAGGTGAGCTTGGTTAAAGGATAAAATATTTGTCTGGTTCCATCCTCTTTTGACAGAAGAAGTTCTGACAGAGGAGCTGAAGTGCCCTGCAAAGTCTGCAGGAATACAAATGGGCCTATTAAAGTGTCAGCATTCCTCCAGAACTAGAGCCTTCCACTGACAAATCATCTCTATAGTGGCTTTGGCAGATAGCTTGCCTTAACCAGCCACTGAATAGCAGACTTGTACAGTAATTTTCCCACTCCATTCACATCCTGTACTGAGCTCAAACCAGCTTATAATGATATGTATTTGATGGAATAGTAGGAGAGAAAATAGAAATGTCAGCAATGAAATACTCCCTGACTGCAATGACAGGAGCCTCAACCTTTGAGCTGACGGAGTGACAGATAGGGAAGGTGGTTCACACTTAATTTGGGCACAATTTGTTCCAACAAGTTTACCTGAAACATTTGCAAGGAACAAACTAGACTGGTGAGCTTATTTCAGTTCCTACCCAGGCAAGTTTTCTCAGTTTTCTTCAACTTACCTTTGGCAGAAAACATTGCAGTGTCTCCAGACTGCATCAATGACAGCACAGTGGAGAGGAAGATATTTGTACTTCCTCATCTGGACAAGTTTAGTCCTGCTTTACTTCAAGTACTTACTGCCTTTAATACGTCAGATCCCACTATCTTCAATTTACATACCTAAGCCTAAGGTGTATTAAGTACTCCATTGAAATTTGACCACATGCTGTATATATTTCATTGACTCTTATGGGATCCCATAAATTTGCTGCTACGCTGTGATAAACATCACTATCATACACTCCAGCTACTAAGGAAGAGAGCAATCCAGGCTGCCTAGCAAACACAATTTCACTGCAATCCTGCTTCTTCCTTTTGATCAGCCATGCTTTCCACCAAACCTTGAAAATGGCTAAACTTCGGCATCAGGGAAGGGAAGAAGGGCAGATTTTGAGAGCGGACCCTCGGAACCCCTGTCCCCATCTTTGCTCCAGTGAGCTCCCAGCACCAGCAGTCGCTATCGGCTGAGTAATTTTGTTCTGCTCGTTCCATTTACACAACATGCCCTCCATGTTCAGATGAGCACTTGGAATTGAGACTCAGATCTCCCGGTTCCTCTGCAAGGAGAAAGTGACACCAACCGTTATTCTCACAGTTTTATTTGTAAAGGACATTGCATGAAAAGCTGTATTTCAATGTACTTCAAAACCTGAAAAACCTATGTCAGTTTTTTGTGTGTGGTATGTATGTTAAAGTGCTTGAGATAAGAATACTTTTACTAATGTCATCTTGGAAAGAATCCAGTTCTGATTCAGTCAGTAATAATGGAAAGATAAAATATACTTAATGGAAACATTTAAGGATCATTTTAAGCTATACAGGGTACATTTGTACATTTCCAGTGTAACATACAACATTTCCCCTTATGAAGTGCACCTTCATTGGATTGAAAGAAGTCCTTTCTCTCAAAGACGCCATTGCGCACCTATTCTAAAGAAGACATTTTTGAACCATGACATCTAATGACACAAACTGACTCGGAATAAACATGAGTAGATTTTTTTTTTTTTCACTAAACAGGAGAATTTAGCTCATTTCAGAGAATTATAAATACATGTTTTGTACATAGTGAGGCATCTGATTCTCTGACTCCTTCGAGTTGCCACGCTGGATGTTAGTATAACAGGACCATGAAAACTCGGGTGTCTGCAGAGAGGCATTGGATGGGAATTTTTTCTTGCCTCTCTTTTTTTCCAAAAACCAAACCCCCCAAACACTGCAAAAACCAGATACCAGAGATCATTGGTCTTTTCTAAGCTTCCCTTTCTCAACCAAAGAAGGTGCTTTAACACTCAAGTAAAAAACTGTGTTAGCTTAGAAGAATCCTGATGGGTTTCTTGCCATTCTATCAGGAAGAATGCTTTCTGTAAACTGTACAGAAAACCCCCTCAATTGTCAATAACAAAAGTAGCCTACTAAAATAAAAATTCATCATACATGGTAAACATACCCTACAAAGAACCATACTCCAAGGCTGTAAAATAACTAGTCTAGGAATCTGAGGCGCTTGGCTGCGCCCCTTGCAACACAGGGTGTTTTATTGCCTACAAGGAAATATTAGACGTACATGACTTTTATTGTATTGTTATTATTAGTATGATGTGAAACCTGACAAAACCAAACAAGTCAACATTTGCTGAAAAAGCTGATGTGAAGTTGTGTTAAAGTTAAGTGCCAGAAGATCCTTAATGCAGTTTGAAACAGGGGAAGGCCCTATTTTGAATATTAAAATTTCTCAGGCTGATTTATTTTATCTTAAGAGAGACTTCATGTAGTTATTACCCTTCTCCCTGTGTCTGGTTTATTCATCTATGCTCGACCTTTAGAGGTGCCTACTTGTCCTGATTGCACTGAACCTGTGTCACATTGGGCGTATGTTGTGACTGCTTAACTCATAAATAGGCCTTGGAGAAGTCTGCAGCAGTACACTTTTGAAACATATCCAGCAAGCAAATGCAGATAATACTGTAAAGAAATCTAAGGACTAAAGAGGTTGTTATTTCAGTAAAATGAAAGTCACTCAGCCTGGGTTGGGCATGAAAATTCATGTATAGCAGCTATTAGACATAAAAGGCCTGATCTGCAACAGAAATCAAAACATCCTAAGCAGTCATTACCAAACAATGCTGCCACATGGTTTCTGGTGCTAAATGTATAATTTATTGATAGAGCTAAGTACTAGGGGCGGCATTTTCAATTGCTGCTAAAGAGCCGTCATGCGTCTTCTGCTGAGTTAAGCAGACTTGCCCGGCCACACATTCTTAACATTCAGATATCTCTGGAATCCAGACGATCCTTGGGGTCCCTTCCAACTTGGCATTCTGTCATTCCAAATGTCGCATTTCTGGAAATGTAAGAGAGATGTCACACTGTTGGGGGCTCTGGCTACTAACTCATGACACCTTCATGTTAGTTACTCACACCTACAGTACTGACATGGCAGTGCTGCCTGAAGTATTTGCGATGAGTTTAGTCAGTTTAAGGAAGGAAGTACAAGCCCAGGAGGAAAGAACTGTTACTGAAAGCTGGAACCCTCATTAAAGTCAATGACTCCCTGACATGTTATTTTACTTCTTTCTTGGAAACAAAGTGACTTCTATAACATAAAACTCCTCCCTTCTAATGAAACAAAGTCACAAGAGGAGTTTTCTTCTGGCTGGGAATGTGATATGAAACTTAGACACTAAAGTGAGTGCTGGTGTAAGAACTGGACAGCAGAAGGACCACAGGAAATTAGAGAAGCTTTGACAAACGGAAGGTGAGAATGCAAGCCCTAATTTTCATCCTCCTTTCCTTTTCCTTAGCTTTCATCCCTTTCTTCACCACGTGCACACTATACCAAGACCTGCTACTGCCCTCCTAATGCTACTTGCTAGCACAGCACAAGGCAATACACCTACAGTACCAGTTAGGGGCCTTCCCCAAGCCACACCCAACAGTGAGAGATCCACAGAAATCCACTAATTAAGCGGCCAAGATCATAGGGAATAAACATGTGAAAACACAACTGGCTTCCAAAAACTAAACCCAGATGAAGTTAACTATGCCCTAAGATCCTTCCCACTCCCACCCACAAGCATGGAAAATGCATTCCATATTTGCTGCATGGTATCCACAAGGTGGTTTCAATGTAACCTCCTTTTACATTTTTAGCATATAGGATTGTTGTTGCTCCCACTGCCTCTTCAAGACCTGTGTTACACTCTGTGAAGTTAATGTGTTTGTAGGAGAGACACCTCAAAATACCTAAGTGAGATTCTTTTTTTGTTTGGTTTGGTTTGGTTTGGTATCTGGATAGTTTGACGGGTTAAAGGAAGACTCATAACCTGTCAGCATTGGAAAACCAGCTGACACAGTTCAGTAGCACAGCAACATCGGTGTTTGTGGCTCTGCAGCAATGATTCTTCTCAAGTACAGCAAGAATTTGATATTAAAACAAATTCCTCAGAATGAGAAAGAAAGAAAAAAAAAATCACCCACAACACAGACTGGCTGAGGGTGTCAGAACATGTACACAGGTGAAGGACACACTAAGTGAGTCAAGCAATCCATCATTCCCCATCTCAGGCTGCAGCAGCACCGCTTATACAGGTCTCATACTCAGGCTCTGAGGCTGACAGTTGTCCTCCCCTCCAGTGTTCAAGCATTTCAGCACTTGTCCCCCCTTTTGGAGATCAACAAAAGTGACACAAAAGACCTTACAGGAAAAAAAATGGACTCAAAACTTCTGTGCATGGCAAAGGTCGAGTCTTCAAACAAACAAACAAACAAAACCTAAGAGAGACTATGTACAGTTGGTAAACCAGCATTTGCTTACATTTCCGAGAGTGAGACAACCCCAATGGCTATGTAAGGGTATTTGCCATATGAATTTGCAATACCTGAAAAAAGCCCTGCTGAGTTTGCGCTGTATTTACACATTGATTGGCTTCTTCCTTGCAAGCAAGTAGCAACATCCCTTCCCACCTCAGTCCTTCCCTCCTGCCAGGTCCTTCCCCTGGGTTTAAGCTACTCATAGTCAAGAACAAGAACATTTAGTCTAAGAAAAATTTCTTAGAGTAATATAATTTCTTAAAGAAGATAGCATATTTACACACATCTAACACATGAAAATACTCTATTTTATACTAAATTTCTGTTTCAAATAAACTACAATACTGCATCTTAGCTTTCTGCAGCTTTAGAGGACAGTCCCCGTTGGGCAGAAGATGGGCTTCCCGCTCCCACTTCAGCTGGCAGCTTTGCGTTACAGTGGTGCGCTACCATCGTGTTCAAGTCCTGACAGGTCTCCTGTTGTGGTTTGCTTGCTTGGGAAAGGAATAAAGGAAGTTCTCAGCAAAGCCATGCTAAACATCCACTCCTTTAATAAGTGATCCTTCTAGGATGATGTTGAAATCTTGCAATGTCTGTAGGACACGGATAAGGGAGTTGACAGTCATGCGGTCCCGTAAGAGAGCATTCTCCTCATACATCCTTGTAATGGGTGGGCATTCTGCCAACAATGGGATCCACTGAGAGAGCAAGTGGTCCCTGCAAAAAGGATGAAAGGAATTGTTTTAGCAGAGTACAACACATCTCTAACTGAATTTCTTCTCCGAGAATACAACCCATTTTTCGCCTCTTTTTGTGGGTGATGCACGTTGTTTTCACATAAAAGTGTCCTGTAATCTGTAATCAAGTGTAATTATAACCCTTGATATAAGAATAGAATAGAATTAATCGGGTTGGAAGAGACCTTTGAGATCATCTACTCCAACCTATCATCCAACACCATCTAATCAACTAAACCATGGCACCAAGCACCCCATCCAATCTCCTCCTAAACACCCCCAGTGATGGTGACACCACCACCTCCCCAGGCAGCCCATTCCAATGGCCAATCACTCTTTCTAGGAAGAACTTCTTCCTAACATCTAGCCTAAACCTCCCCTGGTGCAGCTTGAAACTGTCCTCTTGTTCTGGTGCTGGTTGCCTGGGAGAAGAGACCAGCCTCCACCTGGCTACAACCTCCCTTCAGGTAGCTGTAGACAGCAATAAGGTCTCCCCTGAGCCTCCTCTTCTCCAGGCTAGTATTGTTAGTAAGATCCTGGTAACTGAATGTAGTGTAGGAATGAAGATGGAAACATATCAGCAGAATTGGACAACTGACTTTGGAAGAATTCAGCAATATTTTCAGTTCAGGAACAGGGAAAATAAAACTGAGGAGAACACAAAGACTGCTTTACAACCAGTCTTCCATGTGTCCAGACAGACAAGACAAAAATTGTACTTATTTCTAGATATACCAACTTCCATCCTCCAAAATACAACTAAGTCGCTCTCACTCTGGCCCTCTTACAAGTGCAAGACAGACAGCATTCTATTAGGAAATAAAGATTCATCTAGAATAGCATAACAGACATCCCTTAGTGATACTGTGATCACATTTTCATTGGCAAAGTGATTCAATGATGACTTAAAAATGCATTGGCACTTGCAAAGGAACTCTGAGCTCCCAAAGCCAGCACTTCATCAAAAACACCATTTCAAGGTAAATTTCATACCTATGACTGTCAAATTAACAGTTATACAAGAGCACAAAACATTTTTAGAAGTTTAAACACTGCTTCATTGCTTCATTTTTTTGCCTAAAATAGGTACTGGATAATAGATAGGTATGAGGTATCTTAAAAGGGAAAACTACAGGTAATAGCAATGCAAAAATATTCTTCCAGTTCAGTGCAAGAAGACACATATAAAGAACAGCAGTTAGGTACCTTGTCCCCAGGCAAACCAGAATTTGGAACTTGCCATCCTTTCCAATATTCCTTGGAGCTGTATTGATGGCATTTACATAATGACAGAAGGTCTTGCATGAAGATCTTTGAAGCAAAAGGCCTCCTCATTGTCTCCAATCTGGTCACTGGTTTCAAAATAAGCAACAGCTTTCTCTATGGTAAGGACAGAAAAATCAGAATCCTGTGAGCAGAAGTCCTTCACTGTGACACAAAATGACACAACGGAATCCTTAAAGAACCCAACCTGCTGAGAGCTATTCCACAGCTTCTACATGGATTTCTCACTCTGAAGACCATAGGCAGGTGGTGATCTCCACCTTTGCTACATAGCAATGGCCAGCAGACTGGTTGATGCCTAATACAGTTAAATAGCTGCAGCGCGGTACCTATCAATGATTTCATTGTAAGTGATAAAATCAGCTTTGATGTGTTGTATTTTCTGAGTAAGCATTTACCCTCAGGCTAAGTATTTCAACATGCAAGCATGTTTTAGGGGAACAAGCATGCCTTAAATTACCACAACAGAGGCCTACAGAGAAGCATCAGTAGAAGACAAGTGCAGTGATCGGGAGAGTTCTCACGACTAGAAATATGAACGTTTCACTCCCTGCCCTTTTCCAGCTCTCCCCTTAACACTGATCGCTACTCTACTCGACCCTCCAGCCTACCTTCTTTCTGGGTAGAAAAACAGCTGTTTGAACACACATACATGAACGAGTAGAATTTGAAGTGCCCTTAAATTTCTGCACAGATTCAGACTCATCCCTTGTATACAGTTTAGTATTTCTCATCTCCTATCTTGTTTCTCACTGACTTTAAGTAGCCTCCACCAGGTGCTGTGCAGGAACAAATGGCACCCTAGCTGACAAGACACTGAGGTCTGTGCATGAGTAGTCATTATGCCTTAAAGTTTCTTCTGCCTCCAAATCGCATACCAGCTTACCTATGAAATCCCAAATAAAGACATTCTTATGAAAGATGCGAGCTGATTTGAATCCATGGTGGAAGACCTGCTCCAAAGCTGCAACCAGACCGTTTTCTCCACACAGCAGAATGGTAAGGCTCCCTCTCTGTGCAGAAAGGAAAGTCTGTAAGCACAACTTGCCTTGCTTACACGCCAGAAGCATCAAAGATGTAAGTTAACAGTCTGATAGTACTCCAGTACCTACATGCATTTTAGGTACCAGGCATGTGATAAAAAGTAGGAAGTACCTCTTTCTCTGGCTTGTGAAAGTGTTTCACAATATTGTTCACAGCTTCCCCGATTCCCTCTTGGATCTGACCCGCATTAGGCTCTATGAAATGATGGAGAGCATATCAGCTGAAGACACCAACTTTAAAACACTCATCAAATTCTCACAATGACATAACTTGAACTGCAGGAGTTATTCTGTAGCTTTAACAGAGTTCAGGCAATAATTTGTCTTTGGTAAACCTGAACCTTAATTACAAGCAACTGACAAGCAACCCTGGAATAGTCAAATAAGTCACTCTGCTTAAAAATACACAGCCCAAGGATCTGGCTTGATAAATATTCTATTTGAATTTATCATACCTTGCTCATCACAGAGTACAGCAACCCTCACATGAAGAGACATGGGCTAGGAGGTTGTAGTCCAGTCATTTGACTCAATTCTGTGTGGCGGAGGCCAGAAAACTCAGCAGTCATTAACTCCTGACTTGAACCTGCATTTTTTGTTGAGCCAAAACAGGCATCTATTTTAGGCACACATCCTGTCATTCTAACTATATGAGGGGCCACAGGCAGAAAATATCCCTTCCAAGAGTAAGTTATCTTCTGTGTTAAAACATATGCCACGCTTCTGTTCTGAATTTTTTTACATGCGTGCTCCAGCTACTGATTCATGCTATCAATACAGACTGGGGGATGAGGTATTAGAAAGCAGCCCTGTGGAAAAGGATTTGGGGGTGCTGACAGATGAGAAGCTGGACATGAGCATGCAGTGTGCACTTGCAGCCCAGAAGGTAAATCATGTCCTGGGCTACATCAAAAGACGTGTTGCCACCAGATCCAGAGAAGTGATTCTGCCACTTCGCTCTGCTCTGGTGAGACCTCACCTCGAGCACTGTGTACAGGTCTGGAGCCCTCAAATATAGGAAGGGCATGGACCTGATGGAGAGGGTCCAGAGGATGGCCACAAAAATGATCAGGGGGTTGAACCACCTCTGCTACAAGGACAGGCTGAGGGACCTGGGATTGTTCAGCCTTACATCAATGGCTAATGGCTTGTCCTGCAATTATTTTGGAAGCATTCAGTATCATTTTAGTACATGGTAACCTCCACAGTTTTTGAAAGGTCTAACACAGAGACTTGTGTGCCTTACAAGACAAATGAATTATTGGGCCTTAGCATTCTCAGACTTAAGGAAATGCTCTTGTGCCCACTCCTCCAGTATGGACTCACACATGTGAAGAGCTGCAGTGGTTCCATGGTGGTTTTTGAATGCTACATTACTCTCAGAAGCTAATCTTTCCTTGCTTGACATTTCCGTAGTCATATCCTCTAATTTTACAGGAGCTGGATGGATTTACAAACAGGGTCTACATTGTGCTCATCTGTATGCTTTAGCATAGAATGCCCCACATGGCCTTTATGGTTTCATGCTCTATTGTAGACAGGTGAAGTTACTCTTAAAAGCTAAATGTAGTGATGTGAAGTTGATGTACCCTAGGGTCTCCCTTGATATGTGCTCCTCAGAAGGCAGTTCATAGCATCCACATCAGGCTCTGAACTGTCCAGAGAAGTCTGTCTTCCCATGCACTGCAAAGTGAGCCAGGAAGCTGAGCAGCATTAGCTGCTGCAAATTTTGCTGCCTCCTCCTCCCTCATCTCATGTCTCCATGCTCCAAGGAAAGAGATTATCATCTCTTAACTGTCAAATGGGTACGTTGAAAGAGGCAACATACAGTCACAGAGCAAGTGGCAGACACAAACTGGGGCAGGGGAATTACCTCACAGCTGTTCCTCTGCACCAAGCAGAGCTTGGAGCAATAGAAGGTTTCCTGTTCACAGGAGTTTTATTTCTCAGCAGTTGCTGCTCATTTCCCTAGGCTTCTGGGGAGAAAGAAAAGTACTTACTGCTGTTCTTCCCTGTAAGGGAAGTGATGCTCAGTCGTCGAGCCATGGTAGGAGATTTCTGTTGGGGTGGGGTACGGCACTGCTTTCCCAGCTCTTCATCGGACGTGGAGGACACCAGCTCTCCAATAAGTATTCGCTCCAAGCTCCCATCATCAACACCCTTCCCAAGCCACCTCCCGCAGGGAAACCTGCCACGCAGCCAGCACAAGCACAGGTCAGCCACACAAATCTAGCTTGCTCTCCAAGTCAGAGGGACCACTAGCACCCAGAAACTCTGCTAACAGGCAGAGAACAGTCTATAGCCAGAAACTTTTCACAAAGCAGAACTCAGCAGGCAGCACACTGTGCACCACAACTGACAGAAAAATACCAGAAAACTATATTCATCCTCATCCTTAGGAAAAGGGGAAACCACAAAGCTTGTGTGCAAGCACAGAACAACAGAAAGTATTATACACATATTTCATGGGCCACATCTTGTTATCTTGGTTTCTGCTGGGTTGTTTTTCACTTGCAACCACAACTGACACTCGGCCTTTCAAAATATTGTGATGACAAGCAATTACATACCCTCACAGAGTTCCCACCCAACTGAAGCCGTGACATAGCCTCATATTCAAGCCTCATCTCATTTTATTGCTGTATTTTTTGACCCCATCTACAGTCCTAATGAAACCCATGCACATATCCATAGCCCCAGTGCTTGTACCCTATTTCTTCCTACTTTCTCCCTGCACTGTGGCCAAACTTGAGCTCTGAAGCTCACCTCTCTCTATTACAGTTTTCCAAGTCCACAGTTAGAAAAAACAGTAAGTCTGCTTAGCCAGATGCTTGGTAAAACCAAGGGTATGTTAGATCATTTTGACACAAGAGGTATGTACCTAATAGAAGAACTCACCAAAAACTTTTATTTTCTTGTAATCCTGGTTTCTTATCATGTTATAATATTTAGACATCTGATTTTTTTTTTTTTTGAGACAGAAAAAGAAACAAAAAATTTGCCCAGAACTATCATTGCAGCTCTTAGGGTTGAAAGAGTTCATTTGTGCTCAGTTTTACCACAATACTTTAAATCAAGAGATTCATTACACAGAAACATGTGAATCACTTCAGAAGTCTTCATACTGTCTGCCCTGTCTCAGAGAGACATAAGGAACATTCTACATTCAAGTCTCATTTATCAGATTATTTGACTTCAGTAGTGCTTCTGAAATGAGAGAACTGGGGGTGGAGGAAAATAACACCATCCTATCAGGTACCCACATCGGCCCACAGTGTTCTGTCAACTGAGAAGATGATGAATACGTTTTTGTGCTTTCTTTAGATTTAACAGGTAACAATTACAGACAAAATTAAGACTTGTTACCTACCTGTATGTATGTCCTGTAATTTCGTTTCTGACCATGACACAATCAACCAGCCACTTGGCTAGTAGCCCTGAGTTGTCATGACCAATCTGCACGGTTGTCAGCTTCCCTAAATTTTGGCACTGAAACAAATAGCAGTTTTCACTTGATGTAAAAACAACAGACAACACACACCCACACCCATGCACACATATGGTCTCCAATGCAGGTTTTCATTTCAGTCCCCTTTGATTTGTACAGTAAGTATTTTCAACCAAATACACAGTGTGTTTTGAAAAGCAGAATCATTATTTTAAGACAGAAGAAATGAAATATCTCGAGATAAAACTATTAAAAGCTTGTGAAAAGATTACATTCTTTGTTGTGAGCACTCACTTTGAATATCTCTGAAAAGTATTCATTACAAATTTCTAAGGTAAGGCAGTAAAAAGGTGTTTTTGTAGGAGAAATAGATCTGCAGTACACACATTTTCAGGAATGCAGTTTGATCATACTGATCATAGTGTAGAGAGTCGAGACTCTCTACACTATGAAACAGTACTTAGCTGCTTTATTATTTTCAAAGATCAGTTTTGCAAGGCAAAAATCACTACCATGGGGCCCTCAACACCACAAAGAGACAGAACAAGGAAAACAAGCAACTGTGAATTCCAGTGCAATATGTAATTGTAGGTGGAGCTGGCAGCAACATCTGTTAATGCCGTCTAAACACTTCCCTTCTAAGACCTTGGTTTTCGTTGCTCCTAATACTGCCAAACATGCAGCAATGGGCTAACATTTTCCCCAGCAGGTGGCTACCCAAGTTGGTATTTTTGGAAACCTTCAGCCAAACAAATAATCCAGAACAGTTAGTATGGTCCTTAGAAATGCCTGGATATGTTTTTCTTTTCTTGTTAAAAGACTGTAGATCTTTTCTACAAAATACTAATAATATCTCAGTGAGAGGCAACTATTGTGTCACAAAAATATCCTCTTGACTTCTATCAAAATCTACCCAATATTGGGCAAAAAGGTTTTTTTGTTGCTGCTCTTGAAGATCAGCATGCATATTATTGATGGATGCAGCTTCAATTTTATTAGCAGATTTTCCCACAAAGTCACTTCTTACTGAATACAGTACAGCCAGGAGCTACAGAAGCCTGAAGGGGCTTTCCCTGCAACTCCCGTTACCAGCTGCTTTGAGGTGGCACCCAGCAACCTGTAATTGATGGGTGGGAAAGCAGATGGGAATGCCAGGTAGTTAAACACAAAGAAGCCACAGCAAGCCCAGAGAAGAGAGCCCAGTGGGAATGGCATCTCTGCAGTTTCCTGGGAGCACCAAATGAAGCTGGGAAGTGGAAGGGCTCCGGGTTTAGACTGTCTGGTTGGAAGGAAAATGGCAATGTCAGGCAAAGAACTGGAATGTGAGACATGGAAGACAATGAGATGTGGAAATAGATTGGCTAAGTGGGAAGGAGAGCTCTAGTATGGGACAGGGACAGCAGTGAAATCTATCATTAAAAGTTGGATGTGCTCACAGGAAACTTTATTCTAGCAGAGAAGGCCCAGACAGCACTATTTTGCCTGTACGTATCTGAATGCAGAGCAAATTCGCAATCGAAAATCTCAAATGCTGTGATTTTAAGACAATAAGCCCTCACCAAATTAATGTTATTTTCAAAAACACATTTCAAATTGAAAAGTAAAACATAAAGAGCATGTACTCACCTCAAATGTCATTTCTAGGTGGTTTTAGGAATCTGCATTACACCTGTATCTCCTAGTTCTCCTGATACACAGATCCATGGGTTTGACGTGGTTATTGCATTGCTTAGTTTTTTGATGGGAATTATCACTGACCTGTAAGGGATCACTAAGAACAGAGGGGTGAGGGAAAGTTAATCTTGATTCTTTTTTCCCTTCCTTACAATAAACACAAATTCTGGAGTAAACCACATCTCTCTCTTTTTGTCCCACATCTCAGCGAACTAACATGAAGGACTCCTCCCCTGTTGTCCCTGTAACAGCTGATGTAACGGCCGAGACAAACCTCCAGCGTATGCCTTCCCCGGGTACTGAGCTCTGCGAGGCGTCTCCCGCATCAGTCTCTCCCGCCGCTCTGCAGCTCAGCGAGGGGCCCGGTGCCATCACGCCAGAGGCGGCGGTGGGCGGCGGTGCCGCACGGTGGAGCTGCAGCCCCGCGGCACAACCGGCCGCCGTCTCCACCGCAGCGCCGGGCCCCTGACTTACGGCCCGTTACTTACAGCTCCGGGGACTGGGAGAGACCCCGCCGGCCACGACGCGCGGAAAGGCTGAAGGGGCACACGGAAAGTTATGGGGGGAAGGGAAAGTCAGGAGTGCCGGTGCGGCTGTTAATGTCAGCCAAGGTCTGGACATCCCTCCATTAAAAATTGTGGTGCAAGGTCTAGTACCCGGGTTGGAGCAATCCCGAGCACAAGTACAGGTTCACACAGGATGTTAGGGGTTGGAAGTGACCTCTGGAGATCATCTAATCCAACCGCCCTGCCAGAGCAGGGCCATAAAATCTAGTGCAGGTCGCACAGGTATGCATCTAGATGGGTCCTGACAGTCTCAAGAGAAGGAGACTCCACAACCTCTCTGGGGAGCCTGTTCCAGTGCTCTGTGACCCTCACAGTGAAGAAGTTCCTCCTAATGTTGAGGTGGAAACTCCTGCGCTGTAGGGATGAAGGGATTGAGCAGCCCTGTGGAGAAGTGCTTGGGGATGAAAAACTGAATACGTGCTGGCAGTGTGCGCTCACAGCCCAGGAACTCAATCACATCCTGGGCTGCACCAAAACAAGTGTGGCAGCAGGTCAAGGGAGGCGATTCTCCCCTCTACTCCACTCTTGAGAGACCACACCTGGAGTACTGTCTCCAACGCAGCACAAGAATGGCATGGACCTCTTGGAGTGAGTCCAGAGGAGAGCCAGGACTGGAGCACCTCTCCTGTGAGGACAAGCTGAGACAGCTGGGGTTGCTCAGCCTGGAGAAGAGAAGGCTTTGGGAAGACCTTCCGGTACTTAAAGGGGGGGGTCTATGGGAAAAATAGGGAAGGACTCTTCATCGCAGAGTATAGTGATAGGACAAAGGGTAGCATTTTTGAACTGAAAGAGGGTAGATTTAGATTAGGTATTAGAAAGAAATCCTTTACTGTGAGGCTGGTGAGACACTGAAACAGGTTGCCCAGAGAAGCTGTAAATGCCCTATCTCTAGGAATGTTCAAGTCCAGATTGGATGGCCTAGTGAAAGATGACCCTGCCCATATCAGGGAGTACTAGAACTAGACAATCTTTAAGGTCCCTCCCAACCCAAAACATTCTAGGATTCTATCATTATTTTTATTATTATTATTTTGTTTTTAAATCTGTGCCACTTACATGCGATTAAGGCAAGGACTGCCACACACCCTGTTTTGGCTTTGACACACACACACTGCACACTGGCACATCAAGACTCTCCTTTCACAAGCTGCCTTTTTGACCAGGTAAAAGTAAGCCAGCCTTTTTACTTTTTTGTAGGCTATACAATAATATTACACTCAAAATAAATACCCTAAAATTCCAGGTGTTTGTGCTACAGGGCAAAGATGTTGAGCTAGATGCCCTGCAGAAAAAAGGTAGTCAAGGATGAATAAGTCTCCTTGCGCTGTGGTAGTTCTGAGGGGATTTATTGCTTTAAAGGGAGAAAAAGCAGAATGAGTGCCTGCTTTGACAGCAATGCAAAACTTGCTTCACTTCACTCTGAACAGGCATGGAAATGAAGACAAAGTGCTGCCAAAGCAAATCCAAATAACTGGGTCATCCCATGGGGTCCTGACTTCACCACATGGCCTAGTGCTAGAGAGAAAGATTCATTTTCAGATTTCAGTCCTATCTCTGCTCTCCTCCTTACAAGAGTGTAAGAGAAAGGGAATCACTTTGGCACTTAAGAAGAAATAAAGAGAGATGTAAAATATACAGCAGAGCACAAAATGCCATGTATTTCATCCTCCAAGATTTCTACCTCCTTTTCAGTCTGTGTAGAGCAGGCTGTTCAGATGCACACTTGGCAAAGGCCAAGGATGTGATTGATTGTGGTGAGGACTTGTCTGTGAGGAAAGACACCATGCAACTTGGTGAAGAAAATCAAGTACTACAGTGTCACTCTCTGCTGATTACTCTCCTTTGTGAAATGCTCTTATCCAGAGCCCTCCACGGCAACCTTGGCTTTCCGTCTGGTTTCCAAGAGCAACACCCAGCACCCGTGAGCCCAGACGCAGTAACCAAGGTTTCCAGATAAGGGCTCCGCTACTCAGGCACCAGCGACAGCAACATCACCTCTTACAAGTCATGACAGCAACTAATTTTTATTCTAGGAGGAAAAAAATTGATTCTCCAACTCACTGATTGTGGTGAAGACGCTCGTGAAGCAAAAGTAATCCACAGCATTGAGTGACAGCAGGTGATAGAGAAACTGCTCCCGTTCCTCTTCACAGCGCAGGAAAGCATAACGCTTGTAAAGTTTCCTGGTAGAAAGAGATACATTGCCTTTTGTTGTTATTGTGGAAAAAGTATCTTAAAAGGTGTTTGAATCTCAAAACAACACATAAAGACTTGACCTTAATAGGAGGTATGAAAAGTGAGACTCCCCAGCTAACACAAGCTACTAGAAACCCATAGGGAGCATTTACCCTCTATGATACACATTCTACAGATCCCTGCTATCATAGCAAGGTTATAGAGTTCATCTCATTAAAGGACTGTCTTTGGTTTTGCTGCAAAGGACAGATATAAACTAACACTATGGACAACAACAGATCTGAACCAACATACAGCAACCTCATTTCTTCCTCTCCCCACTGTGAAATATCCTTGTCTAAAAACCTAATCTTCCTTCTGCTTCACAGTGTGAGAGGGAAAACTAAGCAGAAGGCACCAAACCAGGGTAGGCATGAAACAGCAGCAGGGGTCCACTATACATCACTGATTGCCCAGTGCAGTGCCTTGGGACACCAGGACACCTGCTTTGAGAAAGCACAGGGCTTGTCACACTGCCTGTAGTCTGACGGCAAGAGACTCCCAAAAAAAGCTGCCAAGGTTAATGGCTGTAGATAAAAACTTCAGGAAAATAAAAGGTCTGCCACCATCCTTTCGGCTGACCACCCAGGAGGTGACTTTCTCCAGCTACTCCTCTTTCTTCCCATTAGCAGATCTGAGTATTAGGTAGCTTCTGGCATAAATCCTATGTGTAACTCATCAGAGCCAGAACTCCATGCAATAACCATGATGTTTTCTTTTCATAAAGTTTGGTGTTTGGTTTTTTTTTTTTTTTGGTTGGTTGGTTGTAGTTTTGTTTGTTTGTTTTGTGTGGTTTTGTTTTGGTGGGTTTTGTTGTTGTTGTTTTCTTTTTCTCTAAATGCATTCCTTTGAGAAAATAAAGTTAGGGAACGTCTGCACAGGCAGGTCCTTAAGTACCTGTGCTTGCAAAGGGAGGCAAAGCCAGGACATCCACTAAGTGGCTGAGAGAACTAGCCTCTAACCCAGCTCCTGGGCAGTCAGGATGGCAGGGGGTGGAGGGAAAGGGGGAGGCTGCTGTGTTTGGCTTGTGTCAATGTAACACAGGGCTGTGTGAGAAAATGGACATTTTTTCCCCTTGTTGCTTCATTTGCAGAAGATACAGTGATTGTAGAGCTGTGAAATGGCTTGGATCTGACCAAACCCAAACACCCCCTTCCTGAAAACTGTGATTCATTTTTCATGCATATGAGCAGACTTCTGCCCTGCCCTCCTCCCCCAACCACCCTTCGTCCTTCAGTCACATCTACCTAGAAACCACAGTACCCAAACAGGGTGCCTGGCTGTGCCCCAAGCCTGCACAGCACCTTGACACACCACTGAGGAAATCATGAAAGTGAACCTTTGAGAAAAGCAGACAGCTTACTTGGCAAGTGCCTGGTTGGAAAGAAGCTGTTTCAGGTGTTGAGACAAAAGCTTCTTCTCCAGAGAAAGCCTTATCCAGGCTCTGGCTCGTCCCACGTCAGTCTTTATCTCACTCATGTTTTGAACATGCCTGAAATGAGAGGGGACAAAAAAAATATTTATAAATAAATAAATAAAATCTGACATAATTTCTTGAGACAGAGACCTCCAGCAGAGCCCTGCACTGTGGCACTGAGAGGCCCAGCAGCCCCAGGCTGGTCCAGGAACATGAGGCAGCCCTCTCCAGAAACAGCAGGTTGCAACCAATTCAGCTGTGTCCTGGCATTTGCTTGGCTAGGGTCAGCAGAGGTAGATCTGCTCATCTCTGAATTGCTTGAGGTAGATGTCCTCACTGCTAACACTAAAAAGCAGCCACCTTGCAAAACCCAGTTATATCACAGTTGCCCTCTCAAGCTGCTGACAGGAACAGGTATGTGTGGGAGGGTCAAGAACCTACCATAAGAGAACATATATGAGTTTCTCTGAACCACAGTCTACTCTGAAGGCTACAACAAACCCCTTGATGGCAATAGCAACAGGAATCTGAGAAAAAGAGGAGTGTTCAGTGCAAAACTAGCCAGTCACAAGCAGAATCATATTTTCAGGGATATAAAGAGGCCCTAGTGTAAGTGATAATCTGGACAGCCCTCCACATTCCTGATCTGTAGGAAAGCAGAACTGTTCCATAGTGGGGTTCTTCTATGTCTTTTCTTCTGCTTTTTGTTTGTTTGTTTTTAACTTCCCATATATCAGCTTGGAGAACACCAGAAACACTAGTTTTAGTGCACAAGGAGCTTTAAGAGAGGAAGAGAGCTGCCATGGCAGGGCAAAGCTGCTTCCCAAAAAAAGAAAACAATCAACAACCAAACACTTGGTTAAACAAACAGCAAGCAAAATGTGTAACAGTTTACAGCAGAAGAAAGAAAAAGCTGCAAATTTTGTGTGGTTTGCATGCTAAGTGCACAGGCAATTCAGCCCTCCAAACCTCTGTGGCACACTCCAACTATCATCACATGAGTCTGAGCTGATCTCTGTTGTGGCTGACTTCCCAACACCTGTATCTTCCTTGAAGGACCCCAGTGCGTTTATTGGTGTTAGGGAACGTGGCAATATTTACTCCAAAGACAGTCCAACAAAGTCAGGCTGTGACTAACGTTTTGCACATTGACTAGTACAGTCTCACTGTCTCGTGCTTTCCCCCATCTGTTATACCTGAGTGCATGCTTGGCACTATATTTAGAGCCTGCATTATTTGAGAAAAATACTGTCCTGTTTACAGAGCTTCTAATGTAATGAGACCAAGACCTTAAGGGCAAATCTGTAAAGTACAACTTAATCCTGTCCAGAAATACACGTTCACTGTGCAAAAAGGAAGTGGATACCACGTGTAGCTCAGCATCATCCTTCTCTGCCAGGCTGACCAACCCAAATTCTCAAAACACAGGTCTACCTCTGCAATCCAAGCTGAGGTGTCTGTGTCACACACTTCTCTGCTGTATGAACATACTTGAAGCAATATCAGGAAGAAACAAGCACTAGGAGCTGGTAGCTTTCCAATGACAAAACCCAGGTTACTTAAAACTCCTTTTAAAAGAAAAGGAAAAAAAAAGGGGGGGGGGATTTTTTTTATTTTAATGAAGAAGCTTCATTCCTGTTTCCTAATGTGACACATGGATAGCTCTCTGATGGACCAGGTGAAAAGAACTAATTCTTAGTGAGCTGTAAAACAAACCCAACCCAGGAAGCCCCTTTACAAGCAAGCTCACCAACTTCCCTCTGTCAGCAGCGATGCTTACCAGCCAAACCGCTGCTCAGAGCCTTGCTTCTGCCACTGCAAAGCCCTTCCTGACTTGGAGTGTGGCAGCCAGGCACATCATCTGGTGCCCCTGAGAAACAGGAGATGGGCACTACACTCAACTACATCCCGCTGAGACACTCTTCTCAGACATTTCAATGCTTTTTGAGATGGGAAGATCAAAGCATGTCTCCCCTCCCTCCCCTTCCCCCCTCAAGTGCTTGGCTTGAATTACATCAAATAGGAAATGCTGCGTAGAATACGTTATTTTACTGTGAGAATACTGAAGTGCAGATGGGCTCAACCTTACTCTGTACATGCTCTGTACCTCTTCATTACCTCTTTCTGATTCAGATCAGACTGGCATTATCCACACATTGGGGAAAAACAAGGATCTGCAATCACAAGCCTTGCCAGAGGCATTGAAAAGATTCAGTAATCAGTCTTGGTATCAGCAACAGCTGAGTGTAACAGAAGACCAGAGCAAAGCATTCAGGAACTCAAATTTATTTCACTCTCAGAACAGCTCTATTTTTATCAGTGACCTAAGCATTGTATGCTCACCACTGCACAGCAAACTCTTCTTGTCAGAGCACTGAACAGCAATTTCAATGCAGCTCCCTAGGTTGGGACTTGCTTTTAATCCCATTAGTAATAAAGCAAAATCTATTTACCCTGTCAAATGTAAGCCTGGGGTATGGCGAGACATACCCTCTGCAAATAGCTGTGCTGACAGAAGAGGTTACAGCTGCTCAGTGTCACATGCCCCTGAGGATGGTGTGCATGCTCCACATTGCAGCACAGTAAGAAACAAGCAGCACTAGCTCATCCCATGTAGGTAGCAGGTCTTTGCTCACCCAGCTGCTTTTGACTGCAGCAGGTTACACATCACTGAAATGGACCCACCACCCAGGGCTTGCGTCTTCTACTGCAAGCTCCCCACAGGAAGGGAGACACAACATGGGCATGAAAACGAAGCACTGGCAGCAAGAAAGAGCTTGCCTGAAGGAGAAGGACAGAAAACTTGAACTGGATAGATGAAGGTTTCAGGGAGTTGCCTTGGTGCTGACTGGTCTGGCTGAATGCACAGAAATGTACCCAAGGGTGAGGCAGTGGAACTGGAAAGAGGGTGGGAGAGATGCCACAGATCCTCATCCAGAGGAAAGGCTGAAGGGCATACCCCTAGGCATACTTGTGCAGAGAACTAAAATATCTTGAGCACCTCCTTTACTACATCCAAGTTACCTGTAGCCCAGGCTTGTTGCACATTCAGAGCATGACTGTGATTCAGTCCTGATTTTAAGTTGTTTACATAACCTTGCATGAGCCATCAAAACCAAGCCATGCTTAAGGCAATGCTTAATCTTCTAGTCATTAGTTCAGTTAGCACCACAAGCCCAGCAATTTAACAATTATCCATCCTTCTATCTTCAGCATAAATCTATGTGTGCAAATAAATATTAGTCAGCATTCTTTCCAAGCAGGAGAAAGTACACCGTGAGACTATGGATGACAAATGCAACTTATCATCTGCTCAGCATTTTCTAGGACCAGACATGTCTGTGGAATATTCAAGTTATTACACAAGGCAATGCTCTACTTCTGCACTTTTTCTCTCAAAAGCAGTGGAATCATTCTTGTGATGCAAGCAAAAGAGCTTAGATCTATGCTGGGCTTTCATGACTAACATGCAAGTATACAGAAGATGAAATACATGCATGCAGCAGTGAGTGCGTGCAGCCTCCTGTCAGCAATCCCCTCCCAGCATGCAAGTTTCCGCTCCAGATCCTCCTTCAGCCTTTCCTCAGACTGACCCTCTACATGCCTGTCAGCCTCACAGGACTGAATTAAGTAAATAGCTGCCACATCCCATGAGAGGGAAGCTCAAATGACAGGCACACATTCAAAATGACCTCTTAGCATCATACTCCTAATTATACTGTATATTATTCTCCCCTCCCACTTTCACACAACATTTTAGCCTTATGTGGCAAAGCCACATTCTTCACAATCAGAGCATAGTACTCAAACAAAAAGGTGGCACACTGCACATGGAAATTACAGCCATTTTCTTTCAGAATAGTCTGACTCATCTGTGAGATCTCACATCAGAATAAAAAAACCCCTGTAATAACACACATGGTAAAAACCACTGTAGCCATGTTTTTGTGAACCACAATTAATCTTATTTTTACCACAAAGTCTTTTTCCCCGTATTTTTATGGCAAAGAAGGGCATGGTATTACAAGAAACAATACCCATGTTGCCTCATCCATTAAATGGCTATGAATTGCTTGCAGCTCTCGACAGGTGAACATTATTGCATTAACTCCTTCCCTCTTTTCATGACACATTTACCCAACTGCAAGCCTTAGCCATGGCAAGCAAATATTAAAACAGTAGTCTGACCCGGCAGTGGCTCTAAAGAACTTCTGCTGGGTGTTGTTACATCAGCTTCCACCTCTTGTTACTTTAATCCTTCTGGTTCCCAACCAGCAGTGCTTAAGAAGCTCTCCAGAATCAGGCTATGGTCTCCTACAGAGCACCTACTACTACTTCATAACCCAACTCTAAACTTAACCAAATACTGGGTTTGATTATATTTCTAAATATGTTTCTAAATATATGTCTATATGTCTAAATATATTTCTAAATATGTATATTTCTAAATATATTCCTAACTATTTTCTATACAATGGTAAGTGAAAAGAAAGAACGTTGCTCAGACATCACAAGCAGGTTTTTATGTCCCTCTGCTTTGTCTTGTCGCTTGCTCAGTATTCTGAATGGTCAGTACTCTGAAACAAGCAAAAAGTTACCAGGTACTGAGTATCAAGAAATTTGGTGTATCTGCTGTTGCTTGTAGAAATTTGCCTTACTGCTAGAAGACCCTCCCTGGAGAAACAAAAGCCCCAGTAAGAGTTGTGCGTTTTTCATTGCCTTTTAGGTAAAACAAATCAAGTGAACATGGAAAAAAAAAAAAAAGCTTTGCAAAAATAAAAAGGCAACACTTTGTAGGTTGAGGAGGTTTAATTCTCTTTAGCTTTTGTAGACCTGAAGCCATTGAGGATCTTTACGTTATGCTACGCAATTAGGAAACAAACTGCATACCTCATATCTTGTATCAGGGAAACCCTCAGAGTAGGCAGACTAATTCCTGTATCAGACTTCCGTCTTTCTGTTCCAACAGCAACTGCAGTGAAGAGAACAGATGAAGTTTGTACAAAATTATGGAAACAGTCTGCAATGCATTTGCTTTACATGCAGCTGAAAAACGATCTTAAGTAGTTGGTAACCACAATGTTTCTGTGCACTTTCAGTAACTCTATCCTGAAAATGTAGAAGTAGACTAAAAAAGATGCTTAATACATTACCTATATCTTCTTTAAACAAGCACTGAACTTGGACATATAGCTTCCTAATTTCTTTGTGAAATACATTAACATAAATCTGCATGGTGTTGAGTTTTATTAAGTAGCATGTTCCTATGGAAAGCTCACAACTGAGGAGGACATGACACGAAGCTACAGTAGCAGATCTGATGCTAAGAATGCCACACATTTCTCTGCTCCACTACCCTGATCAAACTGCTTTGTGGTGACAGATTTTGCTCTCAGGAATTTGTGCCTGCCAGCTAGATTGCTTAGTGCATTACTCATTGAAGCTTACTAAGAAGTCCTTTCATGAGTGAGACTGGTTTATCCATAGATATGTCATTCAGGACAGATCATACATGTTCCCATCTGCAGGATTTAGAGGACTGGAGAGTCCACTAAGTTCAGACACATTTACTACAATACCCAGCAGCAGCCACTGGGCAGGGAGATCTCAAGGTCATCAGAAAATCAACTGCTCTCACAACACAAAATAATTTAGTGATTGCAAAGGGGCAAGCTAAAGTGTGCACTAAGCATGGAGACTGATGGACAGAAATTAATTACACATCTTCTGAACCACACCACTCACCATGATAAAGATTTATTCAACAAGGAGTTATTCACATTGGGACTTGAGAGGCAGATTATGCTCACTGAAAGAAAATTGTCAGCTGTCTTAGCTACAGATTTACACCTTCTTTTTCAGACATCACCTCCTGCAGAAACACTGTTTCGCCTATCTCCCTCAATGCTGATGAAAAGGGAACAAAAGTAATGAACAGACATCAAGTGGTTTTCTAGATAGGGATTGTTAAGTATGTTCCTTTGCCTTCAATGACGTCAGTGTCTTTTGTTCAGACATCACAGCATCTTCACAGTGATTATTAAAGGTCTCAAGATGCAAATGTGATATTAGCAAGCAAAGACGCTGAAAATCCTGCATGGGTTTCACATGTTTGAAGCGTTCCTCCAAGGCCCAAGTTCATTTGTTGCAATGGACCCTTAATGGAATCAACTGCCAAGTACTCACCTGGAGACTCTGCACTGTGCTCTTGCTTCTCTTCTTTCTCCTGGTATTGAAGTAAATGTGACCACAAAGCAGATTTCCCTGAAAAATGAGTATGTAGTTTTAAATAAATTGAGAGGGGAAAGAAAAAGAGGCCAACAAACACAGCAAAATCATGAGATGGCATTGCAGTGAGTAAAATGTTCAGTAGTGACAATCCATTTTTCTCTCTTAGGCCATGAAACTGCAGGAAGAGGAGTGAACCAAGCAGTCACACCATCTGCCTTATTTGTTCTCTCCCCAGGTTTCCCTTCTGAAGGTTGAAAGAGAAGAAAGGAAACATCTATTTGACAACATCATTGAACTTTCCAGAGGTACTTCTCAAATTAAAACAACCAAACAAAAAATAAACCAACCCTCCCAGACTCTTGAAACTCTCAGGAGATACAAACCAGGAACTCTGAGACCAAAGATGCCTCCCATTTCATGCTAGAATGACAGACTAACACTTTAAAAGGCAGAGATGGCATTCAGTATTTGCTAGAGTACTGTACACACAAAGTCCCAACTTTCCAGTTACCAACCTGCTTGACCTGCAGACCATGGCTCCAGATTCTTTCTAGCAGATCACAGAGACTAGCAATCAATGTATTTTCCTCCAGACCTGTTATGTTGGCTTCTCCATGTCCCAGCTCCACTGCTTCATGGCCCATCTTCTCTACCAACATGCGTTTAGTCTACAGAAAAACAAAGTAATTAAAATCCCCAAAGGTTCCTAAGAACGTTATCCATCAAGGGACAGAATTTATTGATGAATTTACTTAAGTAGAGACCACTGCTAATAGCCTGACCAGAGAAACTTCAAATCTCTTTACAAAGATTGTAAACTAAAACCAATAATTAAAGTCTGCACATTTACTCCACATTGTCCTATTCCTCCACTGCTCATTTATTATCAACCACTATCAAAAACATAGCACAGAGACAGATACATTTCCAGTCTTACTCAGCATCTGTATTGTTACAGCTACTGAAGCTTACAGTGTAGGTAATTCAGTATACTACCAGCTGCTAAACAAAGAAGTCCCATTTCCATGGCTGTTAAAAGCTTCCTTAGTATTAGAAACTGATGTACTTCATTTGTGCTACGTAAAGGACATGCACAACAGGCACACATGCTGAATGCTTCCCTTGTGACTGATGGTCTCGAGCTCATTATATTTAGGCTACATATAAATATGGACAATTAAAGGAAATCCTCCCTCAGATGTCTGATTCTGTCAATAATGATGCTCCTCCCTGTCCTTTTTACTCTTTCCACTAGTTCTGACCACATAAACAGAAGAACAATAATACATTCCTTTCTTTTCTAGCAGTTGAAAAAATATAGCATTAAAGGCACATCCACCTTGCAGTAGCTGGGTACAGCAACAGACCAATGACCGTTGCAGCTGTGAAGGACTTTCAGGACACCATCTGCAGATGCTGTTCAGGCTCAGTGTGAGCAAGGGGAGAACCTACCTTCATGCGACATTCTTTCAGTAACCCCTCCACAAATTTCCAGTTGGTTTGTGCAATCACAGCTGGAGAGAGATCTGAGAGTTTGGGCTGCCTCAGATTTTTTCCTAAACTCCTTGCCTCCTGCATGTATTTCTAAAAATAAACAGAATAATTTTAGATACTTCAAGTCAGAGAGACTCTCTTTGTCCTAATCCTAAGCAAGCAAATGCTGGTGAAAAGGAACGAGCTAGCGTTAATCTAGGAACAAAATCGTGACTCGTCTGAGGTTCAGGTGTGAGGCTGGAGAAGAGGAATACTCCCTTCTGACAACAGAAAAAGCAAGATATTTTCCTATATGATACTGAAATAGTTGATGTTAGTTAGAGAACTGTGCTGTCAGCCACTAGCATGAAGTTAGCCACAGCAAGTGCATAAAAGTGCAATACCTTCATTCAGCAATGAAATCAAAATACCAAGTAAGGTTTTCTTTCATAGTTGATTCTCACATTTCAAAAAGGCAAAATAATAATAATAATAATAATAATAATAATAATAATAATAATAATAATAATAATAATAATAATAATAATTTTTTTAAAGGCCATTTGTGACCAAACCATGAATGAATTGAAAAAAAAAATTCCTTGGAAAACAAATTACAAGAAGCAGAAATGCTCTTACTGAAGGAGAAAGATTTTGTCCATTATTTTTTCTCTAGGTAGTTTATGTGGGGAAAAATAAGATTTGATTTGATTCTGAGTTAACTTTTTAATTACAGATTAAGATTGTTTTAAACAAAACTGACATTTAGGATCATTCATGTGGGGTGGTAACTGACAGGCATGGACAAAAATTAGCATATTCTTTTAAAAAGAGATCCAAGCTATAATAAGACTTGTAAAGTTTCCTGTTCCACTGCCTTGTTATTCAGGGGTGGGGTGGTTTTGGTTTGGTCTGGTTTTCTTGTTACCCCAAAACCAATCAATATGTGTCCTCTGCCTCCAACATTAGTGAGAGGTCCACATGGTGGGCAAGAAGTTTGCCATATTTAAGTGTGCAAATGTGAAGCCTACCAGAAAGCTGTCCAAGTATTACAAAGTTTTTGTTAAAAAGACTAAGATAATAGAATGAATAGAATGGAATGGGCTGCCCAGGGAGGTGGTGGAGTCACCGTCCCTGGAGGTGTTTGAGAGGGGATTGGACGTGGCACTTGGTGCCATGGTTTAGTCATGAGGTCTGTGGTTACAGATTGGACTCGATGACCTTAGAGGTCTCTTCCAACCTTGGTGATACTGTGATGATGCCAAATAAAAGTCTTGAAACACAGCACTTGTAGCCTGGTGTGGGAATGCTCTGCTTCCATAGTGTGGTTTCATATAGTTAATGCTGACTCTTTTGGGGATGGTATGTGACAACAACTGCTGTTCCCCCAGGAGGAGCAGATGATATTCCTCCAGTGACTTAGTGTTGCTGCTGGCTGAGTTCTCTGGAGACCTGAGAGGTCAGTACAACTGCTGCATCTTTAAATAATTCATATAATAGAATCATAAAACACTCTGGGTTGGAAGGGACCTTAAAGATCATCTAGATCCAACCTCCTTGCCATGGGCAGGCAAAATCCAAATGGACTGAAGTTAATTGAAATACCTTTTTTTTTTTTTTTTTTTTTTTTGGGAGGAGTACAGTTTTTCTGACATGATTGGATTCTTTTTGAAACACAAAATTTGGACAAGAACCACCCTCAGCAAGTTTGCTGATGACACCAAGCTGTGTGGTGCAGCGACACGCTGGAGGGAAGGGATGCCATCCAGAGGGACCTCGACAGGCTGGAGAGGTGGGCACAAGCCAACCTCAGGAGCTTCAACAAGACCAAGTGCAGGATCCTGCATCTGAGTTGAGGCAATCCCAGGCATAAATACAGGCTGGGCAGGGACTGGCTGGAGAGCAGCCCGGAGGAGAGAGGCTTGGGGGTGCTGGTGGACGAGAAGCTCAACATGAGCTCTCAATGTGCACTTGCAGCCCGGAAAGCCAATCAGATCCTGGGCTGCATCAAGAGAAGTGTGGCCAGCAGGTCAAGGGAGGTGATTCTCCCCCTCTACTCAGCCCTGGTGAGACCCCACCTGGAGTACTGTGTCCAGTTCTGGAGCCCCTATTACAAGAGGAAGGTGTCCAGAGAAGGGCCACAAGGATGATCAGAGGGCTGGAGCACCTCTCCTCTGAGGACAGACTGAAGGAGTTGGGGCTGTTCAGTCTGGAGAAGAGAAGGCTCCCAGGTGACCTCATTGTGGCCTTCCAGTATCTGAAGGGGGCCTACAAGAAGGCTGGGCAGGGACTTCTCAGGCTATCAAGTAGTAATAGGACTAGGGGGAATGGAATGAAGCTGGAGGTGGGGAGATTCAGGCTAGATGTGAGGAAGAAGTTCCTCACCCTGAGAGTGGTGAAGCCCTGGAATGGGTTGTCCAGGGAGGTGGTTGAGGCCCCGTCCCTGGAGGTATTTAAGACCAGGCTGGATGAGGCTCTGGCCGGCCTGATCTAGTGTGGGGTGTCCCTGCCCATGGCGGGGGAGTTGGAACTAGATGATCCTTGTGGTCCCTTCCAACCCTGACTGATACTATGATACTATGATACTAACCACTTAACATCAGTCTGACAAGTCAGACAAGACTGCAAGGTTCTGCCATGAAAAGCTATGTATGGCAAGAGTGCTCAGCTAAGTAACTACAATTTCACTGACACTCTAAGGACTTAAAAATGGTTGAAAAACCACATGTGGGGATTAAAAACACCCAAACCAGATCATGGAGGCATATTGCTCAGCAAGCAATCTCACAAGTGACTTCCACCTAGCTCAGTGGGAAAAAAATACTGACAGAAAAATAAAAGGAATATAAAATTAGGAAATAGAATGTACCTTCTTACATGTAAAGGGATAAATAAAATGCAAAGTGTGGTTATATTCTGAAGAGTACAGAACGTGGATAACCTGACTTTTATATATATATATATATATATAAAACACTGTATATCTTGGTATTATACTAAAATAAAAGAAAGAAAGGATTATTAAATCTTGCAAGTTCAAGAGAAGGGTAAGGGTGGGATGAGAGAACTAATTGCCCTTTGTCTGTTGATCAGCATCCACACACCACCACCCTCTTCTCACTGGGATGCAGCAATTCCACAGTCAGAAAGCAACATTTCTTGGATTTAACACCCTAAGCTGAATTGCCAGGCAAGCAACATGGGAAAAACAGAAGCTAATCCAAATTCTTGTCTTTCAGCCTTGGAGCTGTCATGTTTACCATGAAGCAGGCATAGAAACCTACAGCTGATTTCCAGCTACTTTTCTGATTATAACCACACTTTCAAGCGTTACAGGGATGTGCTCATACTCTACAAGAAAGGAAGAGGTTTGAGACACAGTGAAGACAGTGGTTCCTCATGTGAACAACACCCTAAAAGCAGCTTTCAATAAGAAAAACTAAAACATACCAGGCAGCATTCAGAGAAGGATTTTTAGGAGGCCGTGCAGGAGGGGGTGGTCCCTGATCCCACTCCCAGAAGGCCATTGAGTTCTGACGAAGCAAATGCTCCTCTGATGGCTAAGAGGAGGCAGATGCCCCAATGGAAGAACAGCCAGAAAGAAAGAGGAGACAAAGGAAAAGAAGCATGCATATGATCCACAGCCAAAACAAAAAAAAAAAAAAAAGAGAAGAAAGTAAATACTTGACAAAGTATCAAAAAGGCTCTGCTGAGATAGACACACAAGGCAACATTGAAAGTATATTTGCAAAGCCAAGCTAGCAAAAATAGCAACAAACATGTACAGGTGCTGTTTTGTTGTGTGTCCATGAAATGTTACTCCAAGCTGCAGTTCATGGGTCCACTCCCACTCATCAGCCTGGGTTCTTTCACAGGGCAAATGCCAACAGTGGACATCATTATTCAGCAAGATTTACCACAAAACAGCATGAATGTTTTGGTTTTGCTAGTGACACACAAAAGAAGCACATGGGCATCAATGGAAAAATACAGCAGAACATATTTAATGAAGGATGAGAAACTGAAAAGATGGGGAAGAAATGTATGTATGTGACTGACATTTAGAAGATGCATGGGAGTTTCCAGGCTTTAGGTATAAAAAGGCCCCCCAAGTTTTAACCTTTCAAATAGACTTACTCATGTCAGGAATCTACATAAGAGGGAGAGAAAAAAAAAAATCCTTTGAAAAAGAAAAAAGCCCTGCCTCATTCACCTCTACAGCACCGACATTTATTCAAGGACTTGACTTCTGCAGAGACTTTCACCCTGGCTGAGCTTGGTAGCTGCACCAGGGAGGCACTGGGGCTCTACTCTCAGCATGCAGTGGCACAGCTGGAGACCTAAATCACCAAATGAGCCATTTTCCTGCTGAGAAAGGTGCTGTCTAATTTCAAACAAATAAAAATATTTCACTTCTGTTGTGTGCTTTGGAATTGTACAATGCATACAAGCACCTGTGACAAGCAGCCTCGAAATGGCTGCTGCGACCCACACAGGCTCTATGGTAGCCACAAAACTGCCTGAAGTAATAATACATCATTTGTCTAAACCTCAGCTCCTGGATCACAAGCTCATGTCACCTGCAGCTGATTCCACCTACCTCCCTCAAATCATTGTCCAGCCCGATGTGCTCTGAGTGCTGCCGCAGGCGGTCTTTCCTTCTCTGCGTGGTGGTGCTACGACTGGTCCAGCGGCTGCCAAGTCAGAGAGAGAGAGAAGACACAAGTAGAAAAAATCAGGAGGGAAAGCCAGGGTTGGAATCCAGAGGACACCTGACAAGTTTGCAGGAGAGAAGTGAAAGCACAAACTTGGACGAAACTGCCTGACAGCTAACAGGCCAGCACACAGCCAAGGGACAAATGCCCTGATAGCAAAGTGCCCACTGCCTGCCAGAGTTTGCAGTGAGAGCTCCTATGTTACCCAAAATGCAGGTCATGCAACAATAGTGATAGTAAATTGTACTTAGTTACTCAACAGTACTTGAAGAACCCTTCAAAATCTGTCTCTGTCCTGGCCCCTTTACTCCAGGCTGAAGTGTCCATGCTGGGCACCACACCAGGATGACTGCTCTGAAATGGCCTTTTCTAGAGGAGCTGCGATCAACATGTGGTGCCCCTGGGAATTTGGGTTCTCTGCTGGTGGTAGATCTATACAGAGGGAAACCTAGAGATGCTTGGTGAATCTTTCCACATAGGTGGTGTTGGCAAGGACAGCAGTCTCCAGATCCCCAAATCATCTATTCCTGTGTGCATCCCAAACAGAAGCATATACAAATAGGATCTAGAATCTGAACTTTGGCATGGAGTTTCAGCTGGCAATATGTAGGCAGATGTATGCCTGGAGGAAGAACCCTTTGCACAGAGTTGGACTTGAGTCCTGACATGTGAAGCAAGCCACTGGGGATGTACAGAGAGGGGAACTTGACCCAAGAGAGAAGTGCAGGGATGTGACTCCTGGTAACCAAAGCCACAGAGAGAAGGACTTTGCATACATGTACCTATCTCCATCAGTTCCTCCAATGGGTCTACCAAAGACCCAATTTTAGCTAACCACACAGATGAAAAGGGAAAAAAGTCAAGAGACTTATACTTTTTGCAGTCAAGTCAAAATCCCTTTGTACCTCTGAAATAACATCAAGAAAACAAGTACAAAGGAAGAAACAAACATCTGGGTCAGCATGTAATTATGATTCAGCACCTCACCATCCCATATGACAAGAAGTGTATTTTTAAAGCAACGTAGCCTCAAGTCTCCAGTAACCAAACAACACAGCCCAATAGGTGTCTTCACAGCAAACACTGATACATTCTCAGGGGAATACATTACTCACATAAGTGTCTTTGCACCTCCTCAGAAGTATTAAAAATATACAGCCTGCAAGTTTAGTGAGTCCCCACACTTTTTTTTGGGGTTTTGTCTTCAGAAGCAACACCAGCACCTCATTATATCACTGAGTGGGGGAAAAGAAAACTCCACATTTTAATAATCTCAACAAACAGAAACTCAGCAGGAAAAAACACCCTGAGGATACTTTAGCTACCTGGCTCTGGGGACATTACGTTTATTGCAAGTGAGTGTCAGTCTTACATTTCACACCACAGAATGCCAATACCACACTGGAAAGCTAAGTTGTAGATCAAGTGTTACCCATATTGCATTTATTTTTCTGCTCCAATTTATATGGTATTTCCTGAATTCTAGACAAAGCTTGGATCTCTCTTCCCCTGCATTTATGCAATTACTGGAAGATATAAGAAGTACTAGAAGCATCCTTTGAGGGAACACATCACGCCAAAGGTAAAAGCACAATGGAAGTCACATTAATAATTACAATTAATACATCATCATTAAAGCATAGTCAGTTAATTCCAGCCCTGTAATCCATCTGGGAGAAAGCACAGACCATTCTCCAAATTATTAATCAGAACTATTTTAACATTTTAAGCTTGCAAATGTAAAGATCATTGGGCATTTATGACAAAGACACTGCTGCTCATTAGCTGAGCAATTACACATGCAGCAAGCTGTGAGCTCTTGCTTCCCCATCCCCTGTTGTTGAGGAAGAGGAGATGCTTGGGCACTGGGTGAGCTCTCTGCATTCTCTGAATCTTGTTGGGAGATTTTGTGAAGATCTAATAGCAGATAAGCAGGACTAAGCAGATAAATCTTTTAAAGCCTCTTCTCTAGGCCACACAAGAATTTTCCCAAAATAATGCTTCAACACTACAGTAACCATTCCCACCACTCTCATCAGCAGAGGCTGCATTTTAACCCACTCCTTCTCTCCCTTCAGTCACTCAGTGATTCTAAGGTAAGTAAAAGCCCTCTTCAGAGACACACCACCTCCCTTGGCAAGAGACCACCAGGGCTGAAAGGGTGGTACCCACAGCTGCCATCCTCTGCAAGAAACAGCAGTAGTGATTTGCCAGCATCACCCCTTAAGCCCTGACAAACCCTTGTCCTAAGTGGTATTTAACTTGCAAATTCCCTTGAGACAGTAACACTGTTCAAGGAAGAGCAAACAGAATGGAGAATGTGCAAAGATTCAACACACATTTTTTTGCTGTGAATTTGAATTCTGCACAGCTATTTTTAAATCATATATTAGCTCAAAGAAGTTAACTGCCCTTTTACCCACTTGCACCAGTTGAGCAGAGGATCAGTATTCAGGACACTTGCCCATTAGGTTCCAGGTCCCAGTAGCACACAGTTCCTATTTTAGAAGCCATCTTTAAGCACAGATTGCCAGTCACACTTTATTCTTGCAAATGAATGTATTTGAACACAAGTGGTTAAGGTTTTCATTGGATCTGTCAGTGGTTTGCTATATTACATTACCTAATCTATAGTAGCTGCCTGTTTCAAATTTTCATACGTTAAAGGTGAGGTTTAATCCCCACAAAGCTGAAAGGACATCAGCATTGTGTGTGGATACCTCATGGCTGATTCATTTCTCACTCACTTAGATGCACTGCAGAGATGCTACTCTATACTACTGAAAATGCAACTGGCTTGATTTTTTTTAAAAGAAAAAGCTTCACTGAAGACAGTCAGCCTTAAAACAGCATCCAACAGATGGGGAGGTAGAAAAAAAAACCTTTTAAGATATGAAGCACTTGGTACAAGAGACAGAACATTTCCCATAGGAAATCACACTCTCTGTGTAGAATTTCTTCCTAACATCCAGTCTGAATCTCCCCTGGCGCAGCTTGAGACTGTGTCCTCTTGTTCTGGTGTTGGCCGCCTGGGAGAAGAGACCAGCCCCCACCTGGCTACAAGCTGCCTTCAGGTAGTTGTAGAGAGCAATAAGGTCTCCTCTGAGCCTCCTCTTCTCCAGGCTAAGCAACCCAAGCTCCCTCAGTCTCACCTCATAGGGCTTGTGTTCCAAACCCTTCACCAACTTTGTTGCCCTTCTCTGAACACGTTCCAGCAAGTTAACATCTTTCCTAAACTGAGGGGCCCAGATGATATGGTACAGTGCCCACATAAGTTGTGCCATAAACTGCAACACAAATAAATGAGCCAATTCCAGACACTCCCAATATTTATTTATTTTTTACAAATAAATATTGACATAGTGGTGAGATCAGCAAAACACAGCACAGGAACAAATGCCTGGAGAAAGCAAATTCTTTTCATGGGTAAGAGCAACACATCACTTGGCTAAAGCCTGAGGTTAGGAGGCCAAGTATGGCAGGATCTGTGCTTGAAGACTTGGGACTGTGCCTTCCTTTGGGGATTGCTGTAGGCCATTAGGACATAGGACGGACAAAAGCATGAAGCTCACTGTAAGCTGGGATACAAGTGAGAGGGCTTGGGAGAGAGAAGTGGCCAGGCCTGGGAAGAGGAAACAGGCTGATCAAGGAAGGAAACAAGAAGCAAACCAGGGCTCAGATGAAAGTTAAAAAAACCAGGGCTAACTAAAAGGAAAGGCAAAAAGTATAATTTGAGCCATTTTGTAAATGTGCACCAAAGCAAAATCCTCCTTTAAAAACTATCAGAAATGAAGGAAATATAAGAATCTGTTCAGTTGTTCTTTGCAAGCATTCACTACAAATTGCCAGGATGGAAATATATTCCCATGCTTGATGTGCAATCAGTGTTTTCCTGTGCAATATTTAATCTCATTTATCAAGCTTCTTAGCATAAATTAAGCTACAAGGTAATCAATTAGATTGAAAACACAGCTTGTTTCATTGTTGTAATTTTGCACTGTAACCATATTCACCATAATTCAACAATTAGCTAATCAAAAACCATGAAGTGTTTATGTAGCTTGGCTTTTTTGTCATTCAAATTCCTCTCTTGGATCATTGTGAATGCATCAGCCAGTGGAGTCCCAGTTATCATTTTAAAAGCCTAGTAGAAAATGCACACAGGGAAGGAAGCAAGAGGGGAATGTTTGGAAACCACAGTGTGGTGCTGGGGTCTGAGAGAAGAAAGGAGGAGTCTGGAAACTGTGGCTCTTATCCAGGATAACAGACAAACTGCCTAAGGGACTGCAGCCTATTTTCTCCTGGGACACTTCTGTAGAAGTCACTGCTTTAAAAGGTTAGAGCAGCATGGAAGGGCCACTTTTGAACCCAGAAGAAGATGCAGCTGCTCTCTGTAGGGTCATGTTTTCTTACATCAGAAATAAACAAAGGCCAGCAGGAGTAGGGGAAGTTATAATGACCCTGTACTGAGGCAGCACCTCAAATAGTGTGTTCAGTTTTGTGCCACTCACTGCAAGAGGGACACTGAGGTGCTGGAGTGGGTCCAGAGAGGGGCAACAAAGCTAGTGAAAGGCCTGGAAAACAAGTCTTATGAGAAGTGGCTGAGGAAACTGGGATTCTCTAGTCTGGAGAAGAGAAGGCTTGAGGGGAAACCTCATTGCTCTCAACAGCAATCTGAAAGAAGGCTGGAGTGAGGTGGGGGTCAGCCTCCTCTCCCTAGTATCAAGTGACAGAGAGGAAATGGTCTAAAATCATAGAATCAACAAGGTTGGAAAAGACCTTAGAGATCATTAAGTCTAACCTATCACCCAACACCTCATGACTAACTAAACCATGGCTTCAAGCGCCACATCCAATCCTTTTTTGAACACTTCCAGGGACGGTGACTCCACCACCTCCCTGGGCAGCACATTCTAATGGCCACTAATTCTTTTGGTGAAGAACTTCCTCTTCACCTTGAGCCTAAACATCCCCTGGCACTGCTTGTACTAGAGGAGGTTTAGGTTGGATATTAGGAACTAGAATAGGCTGCCCAGGGAGGTGGTGGAGTCGCTGTCCCTGGAGGTGTTCAAAAAAAAGACACGTAGACGTGGCACTTTGGAACACGGTTCAAGGGTCGTGGTGGTGTTAGGTCAATGGTTTGACTTGATGATCTTTTCCAACCAAAATAATTCTGTGATTCCCTGAGTACAGAGCAAGTCCCTCCAGGGGGACATTGTTGCCAGACTGGAAAGAGAACAGGACTAGGTGGGGGGTTTGCTTGTTTTGTTTGTTTGTTTTTCAATTGCTGTGAGCTGGGATGAATTGCTCTTTTCTTTACAGAAGAATACTCTGCCTTTTAACTTAGAGAAACAGTTTGGATGCAATAGTTATCTTTTGCTTAAGTTTAGATCTGTGTACTCTGCAGTAAGTGTCTTTCCATGTTCTGTCAGTTTTGATCAAAAATATTTTTAGAGAAACTATACCCAGGAGCTTATTCTCCAATTTTATCACAGTGGTAATTTGGTGGGTTTGATTTTTTGGTTTGTTTGTGTTTCTTGGTGTTTGGTTTTTGTGGCATGGGGTTAAGTTTTGCTTTCTTTTTTGTTTGTTTGGTTTTAAAGTTTTCATTTATCTTTGGTAAATTGAGGTCCAGAGTTATTTTCAGTGAAGTTTTTGCTTAGCTGAGCAAGCCACCATTTCCTGACCACCACGGGGAAGAGGTACCAGCCCAAATGACACTGTCCAGGGACATTGTTTAGTGGTGGGCAGTGCTAGGTTAACAATTGGACTTAATGATCTTTAAGGCTTTTTCCAACCTAAATGATTCTATGACATCAAGCATGCACCTGCAGTCTGAATGCTTGTAAGAATAAGAGCAAATAGAAGAGGAGTTGCTTTCTCAGCTCACAAATGACCAAGCAGATTAAAGAAAGCAGTAGGCAGAGTATGCTGGCTGGGGCCAGAGGAGCACAGGTTCACCCCCTTGTCCAGCCTTTTAAAAGAGGGGAAGTGGAAGGAAGCAGCAGAATGACAGAAATAGGGCAAAGCATGCTGCTGTGCATGGCTGCAGGCTGACAGATGAAATCTTATTAGACTTCACTTCTATGACAGACTTTGGTGTTTTAACACTCACAAATGGTAATGTGATCAGCATTTGTTTCCAGCTGTGTTTAAGGTGTAAGTGATTCAATATGACTGTCAACGCTGTCCCCAAGCCCTGCTCTCCATGCCTAGCAAGCGAGAGCTACACACCCCCTCTCCTGATCACAATTTCTGCCTGTCTAGGCAGTGTTGTTTTCTGGGATAACACATCATATGATTTAGAACTAAAACCAAAAGTGTTTGTTGTTTGCACTGTATTTCATAGAATCAATAAGGTTGGAAGAGACCTCAAAGATCATCAAGTCCTACCTGTCACCCAAGACCTCATGACTACTAAACCATGGCACCAAGTGCCACGTCCAATCACTTCTTGAACACCTCCAGGGATGGTGGGCAGCCCATTCTGATGGCTAACAACTCTTCTGATTTAGATACAAGGCATTATACACCTAACAGCCCAGTAACTGACAGAGATGCCTTCAGTGAGCTGCTTGGTTACAGGAACACCCAGGTAACACGTTGAGCTATGTATTTGCTAGTTTATCTGCCCAGAAAGGAAAGCAACAAAAATCTGATTGCTGGCCAGGGGGACCAAATTTTCATGAGAACAGCTTTGAACTGGTGTTCTTGCTACTGTCCAGCAACTGACTGTAACATTGGAATGATTTTTATAATTCTTTTTCCCTTCTGCAAATACACTTCCTTACAATGCTGAGGACTAAATTTACTATGTACAACTGAAGACTGCAAAAATAATTCTGGCCTACATAGCCAGATCTTCTAAACACACAGAAGAGCTATACTGAAATGCCTGGGAATGTAGAGCTGAAATGCTGCGTTCTCCAAGCCCCATACATGAAGGTCCAGTCCAGTATGCAAGTATAATGAATCTCCAAGAAGCATACACTGGGAAAGTCAAATTAATGGAGGTCTACACTTCAATTGATTTTGTGGCCAAGAGAATTATGCTGTTTTTGCAAAGAGCATGAAAAGGCTATCTGTTTTACGTGTGGGTGTAAATTCAGCAGAATTGCATGTCTTAAATGAGAGAGAGTCCTCTGCTGCTCACATAGAAAGTCAGGAAGCAGAAAGATATAAACAGATGGTCTTGAGATTTTCCAATTATAACCCTTTTTGGCAATACACAACTGGATAAATTCCAAACATTTGTCACTTTGACACTGCTTTGTGGTCAGTAATAGGATTTAGGTACTAACAAATCCTGAAGCATGCTACAATTTGAAGACCAAACCAGCTATCTAAATTAAATTTATCACTCCAGGAATTAAAAGTCATGTTTTAGAATATATACTAACCTAGCAGAAGGGTCTTGCTAAGGCTCTGTATCAGAGCCAGAAGATTCATGCAACTTGAAGCATGCTGGGTATGCTCACACCATCGCTGACACTGTAAAGCTGAAACCCACCATAAGGATAAGAAGCAGGCTGCTAAACACAGCATGCCACAAGATGAAGAAATCCTCCATTCCTCAAGGGAGCATTACCCAGAAACGCATCATTTGCAAGAAGACTGTGAACAAAAGGGCTTTGAAATGTGCACCCCTCTGGCTGGTTGGGTTGGGGGGGGGGGGGGGCGTTGGTGTGGTTTTTCTCTGGGTTGGTGGGTTTTTTAAAATTATTTCTTTTAATGAGTTGCAATTCTTTAAACACTCGATGCTTATGCATATGGTGTTTTATCATTTGCAAGCTTTAGGATAGGATAGGATAGGATAGGATAGGATAGGATAGGATAGGATAGGATAGGATAGGAATAGAATAGAATAGAATAGAATAGAATAGAATAGAATAGAATAGAATAGAATAGAATAGAATAGAATAGAATAGAATAGACCAGACCAGGGTGGAAGATACCTTTGAGATCATCGTGCCCAACCCATCATCCAACACCATCTAATCAACTAAACCATGGCACCAAGCACCCCATCAAGTCCCCTCCTAAACACCTCCAGTGACGGTGACTCCAACACCTCCCCAGGCAGCACATTCCAATGGGCAATCGCTCTCTCTATGAAGAATTTCTTCCTAACATCCAGTCTAAACTTCCCCTGGCACAGCTTGAGACTGTGTCCTCTTGTTCTGGTGCTGGTTGCCTGGGAGAAGAGCCCAGCCCCCACCTGTCTACAACCTCCTTCAGGTAGTTGTAGAGAGCAGTAAGGTCTCCCCTGAGTCTCCTCTTCACCAGGATAATCAACCCCAGCTCCCTCAGCCTCTCCTCATAGGGCTTGTGTTCCAAACCCCTCACCAACTTTGTTGCCCTTATTCTTAGCAGGTTATTAACAAGTGATTAGTGATTATTCCAATGAGAAAACTAAGTAAGAGATACAAAAAACTTTGGCTCATGTAATAACAATTAAGTAAGAACTAATTTCATTCAGCATAGCAAGGCAGAGTCTACAAATTTAATGTAAAACTGTGAGGAAACAAAATGTAAATTTATTATGGAATGATGAAACTAAAAACATGAGAAGACACATGATCCAGCATCCAACAGAAATCACTACTGAGGAATCTACCTAAAACCAGAGCTAATGCTTTCTGATATAACCCAAACCGTGGCTTTGACTTGAATATCACAGCCTATACAAGCCACAAATGGAAATAGTTGCTAAAGTTCATCAGATGGGTTGGAAGCCATCCAAAATTAGGACTGCTGTGATGTGGATCTTTCATATGAGAAACCTTTCAAATGCAGAAAGTACAACCTATGCTTACTTGTTATTGGTGGGTCCTGTTGCCAAGACATCCGATTGCAGCTTTGGGAAAAATCCTTGCTCGTATTTGCCTTGGCCTATCTTCATATCAAGTAAATGGGGGTGGATAGCTGTGTGATCAATCTTCATCAGCCGCTGCTCGATGGATTGGGCTGAAAATTAGTCACAGGTGAATGACCATGTTAGTAAACCACCTGAACACACATGCTCCAGCAACAGAAGTGGTCATGCTCTGACTCCTGAAAACACTCTAAAGAGTTAAATGATGACTTTAAAGCCGGGAATCTGCCACAAGTGAGGAAATAGCTGTTATTTTGTTATTTTGCTTTTAGTTTCTTCACCCAACACAACTAACTAACACAAATGAGTTAACTGTTAAGCAAGCAGGTATTTACAGGAGCCTACAAGATGGGTTATGAATTGGCAAAGAGCACTGTGATCTTTCCCTGCAATTTGATGCTTGGCTTTAACGCTCCTTCAGTAGGATGGAGACCTCTGAGGCCAGCTGCAATTCTCTGCTGGGCTGTATACTTCTTTAGCCCCAGACATGTTTCCCTGGGCAGATGTGTCAGGGTACAATACCTGAACTTTGCCACCATTTGGCACCTACAGTGATCCTCCTTTTGAAATTAGACATGCCATTACTGGATGACAGGTTGTCAAAAAGCATGGCAAAGGCCTGAGAAGCATCAAGATGCTTGGAAACACAGGAGGCTACAGCAAGACCAGAGAGGGCTCTCCAGGAATCTCAGCTCTGCTGAGATTAACATAGTTCAGTTGGTTTGCTTCAAGACTGCGAGTATTTCACCCCAACTCTAGAGCAGAAAGAAAATAAAATCTGCCACCCTCTCAACATTGAGTCAGGGGAAAGGAGGTGTATGTGGGAAATCAGAGAGGGGAAAGGAGGTGTGTGTGGAAAAAAAAAATCAGCATTTAATTGGCAGTTTGAATATTCAACTCTTCATAGCTCATCCATTAATGGGCAAGCACATTCTTTTCAGCATATCACGACTATTGAATAAATATTCAAAATGTGGAAGGTAACTCAATTTTCCATTTGTCAAGAACAACACAGAACTCATTTCCTATTTTATAAAACTGTGACAGAAAAGCAACTGTCACAAGAATCACATACAGAATCATTAGAAACAGCAGGGTCACTGCATATGATTTTACTTTAGAGAAAAGGACTGGGTAGTGTGGGGTCAGAGGGTTTGAAGGATTCCCAAACCAGTAGGTTAAACAAATAGGTGCTGGATCAGGGCTAGGGTCACATATATTGTGAAGGGTAAGTATGAAGGAAAGTTGGTATTACTATCAGTTTGCTGCTTTTCACAAGACAGCAAATGAGGTTCCGGTGCCACAATATCTACCAAAACTAGACGCTGAATAGACAGGCGACCTGCAGATTAGAATTGATTTGAAATAGAAGTTAAGCAGACATAGGATTTCTATTACTGCCACATCTGTAGCAAGCAAAATACTCTGAAGGAATTAAACAAAAAGCCCCACAAGAAATGTCCTTGCCCCAGTTCATTAATATATGTCCCAACACATTTAAGAGTATTGGAAATTGAATACGTACTTGCACAGTAAGCAACTTGAGTACAATTTGAATACCCACCCCTGTGACTGTAAAGGGAAATAAATCCATGTCTTCAGTGCAGAGCACATTGTTCATTAACACTGAGCAGCTGGAGCTGCTAAATATGCTGGGGACATAAACCTGTGTGGCATTGCCTGCTGCTCTAACCAAATGGCATAAGGCAAAGAAAGGTCTTTTTATGGGAAGGGGAAGACAAAGGCCAATGAAGGAGACACCAGAACTTGGCTCTTGGGTGTGGCTGGCACTGGTCCCACCACTACCGTGAAGCTCTCCTGATGATGGAACAGGAACTACCTGAAATAGGAAACAGCAAGCCCAGGTCTGTGGTTTGGTTTGTGTTTATTGAAGGCACCAGCCTATAAAAGCTTGAAGGGAAAATAAAGACTCATGCTGGTTTTGGTGTTTAAAAGCATGGTGAAAGTTTTGCCTGGGGAAAATAAGGACATTGCTGAGTCCTTCTCAGGTAGCTCTGGGGCTTTGTCACCAGCTGTAATGCTCAGATGACTGAGGACCTACATTTCTTTGTGCTTGACATTGTACTTCTGAATATTTCACTAGCCTGTCTGAACATACCTGCTTCTTTCAAAGTGCTGCATTTCTGATAGTTGGATGTCCGCAGTGCAGGGGCTCTTACATTATATAGCCTTAATTTCTCGATTCGGGAGTCAAAAACTCGCAGAAAAGGGTCCTTCTCTTCCCACTGGGAGATTATCTTATTGTCTATGAAGGTTGCAAACATCTGGGTTTCAATGAAGTGTGAAAGGAATGGGAGGTATGGCTCGGGTTGGTCCGAAAGGAAGGAAGCCTGAAACACAGAACAGATAGTTAGTGCCACATTCCCATCCAGTGATAATGTGACAAGCAGTCCTGAGGCAGAGAACTGATCTGGCAGCCAATGGGAAGGTTTGAGACAACAACACAAAAACACCTCTCAGGGAGGGCAAGATCCACTTACAAAGGAGTTTAGCTCATGGGCCATCTCTTTGGTCAGACTGTGAGAAATGACTAAGGTGTCACACATATCAAGAGGTGTACAATGCTCTTGGGCTAATGTTCTGTTGTGAAGCTAAGTAGGACAACTAATCATTAAATTCCAAGCAAGACTGAGCTTGTGTCTACGTCTAACTGAGCTCTGAAAACTCCACCTGTAGCAGTCCATTTTATTATAGCAGTAATAGTGTAGCTAGCCTAAACAACTCCCTCGTCCTGAATGCTGCACTGTTCATTGCCTGAATATAAACGAGACCAATAAAAGGCATGGCAGCATTTTCATATTATTATTTTTTTTAATGAAAAATTAACTCAAATCAATATTTAGTCTGTTCCTGACTGTTTACCTTTGTAACATTCTCCTTGGAGAAGGACTTGTACCTGAAAAACCCGATGGCTATGAGTGCTATCTACTGTGCAAAGTCACTTTTAAACATTTCTCATTCTATTTTCTGTCTTACAGACTAGTTATTTCCCTATTTCTAATCTCAGCTTCCTTTCTTACTCTGGTGTATACACTACCAGGAAATCATAACAGTACTCTTCTGCCTTAACAATGTGATAACCTTCTACAGAACAACACTGCCCATAAAGAAAACACTCTGCTGTGAGATCAGGAAACAAGAGACTGGATTTGGTTCTTGTCTTGTGTGTGCAGCTCTCCTCTCAGCAAACAAAAAAAGAAAGATAAAAGTCACTTTCCATTACTACCCTTCCACCAAACCCACAGGAGAAGCCCCATCAGCTAGGCAGAAACCTGCCAGCCCGGTTTGTACAAGTCAGGACAGCTCTGACTGGCTCAGTGGATCTGCACCAATTTACTTTGGCAGGCGATCTGGCCCTGTGTAATCGAAACAGACAAATCTCTCGGTGAGGCAGATGAAGAACAGCGGATTAGAGAGTACCTATATACAGAGGCTACAGATACATAATATAGCTATTCCCTCTCCCTCCCAAATGCACTTTCAGCTGAAAGAATGAATCCATGGCTATCTTTACTTTGTCAAAATTTTGCATTTGTTCCCTGTTTGTCAGCCACGACTCCATGTCAGGAGCAGCCTGAATGACGAAAGCCTCATAGTCTGCAAACATCTGCGTGAAGCGGTTGGCAAAAACCTCACGAAGCTGCACATTCAGTTTGTAGTCCCTCAGCTCCATTTCCTCACATGGCAATTTCCCATCCTTCTCCTTCTCTGTGAGGGGAGCTGTGATGGCCATTTTTTCCATCATCACACCCGTTCTTTTGGTGAGGGCTTGCAGGCGGGCAATTGTCTCGTTGCCTTTCAGCAGCTCATACATGTTGAGGGCGTTGCCAGGGATGTTCCCATTCTTCTTGTCGTTCACCAAGTCACTAAGAACCAAGTTCTTGAGTTTGGTGGCACTGTCGCTGCAGTGAAGGTTACCCTCAGGTGGGATCCCAAACTGCAGGAGAACCTCAGAGATTTCCTGGATAAACTCCAGCTTGTTGGGGAACTGGGGAAATTCCTCTGGCAGTTCGATGAAGTGGCTGTCAATGTCTACAAAGCACAAGTTTGCCTGAAATACAAAGAAAAGTTTTAAAACAGACACTCAGCACTGAATTTGGCTCCTCTGCTAAGCAGTCCTATTTTCCAGGGTGATCCAGACAAAAAAAGTAAAAGCACACATACGCAGGAGACTTATGTAGTGTGATCTAGCCTGTGAGATTTCAGATTTCGGTAAAGCTGGAGACCTACAAGACAGCAATGACTGAGTGAGTAAATAAAACCTCCTGCCCACTCCTGTTCTCCTGGGGCTTGCGGATCCCACACATGCCACTACAAAGATTTCATATCAGCTTCCAGACCAGCCAAGGACACACCAGCAAGCAGCACCACTTTGCAGCCTACGTAAATACTATTTATGTGAATTATTACGTCTCAAGGGTACATTTATTTTACCAGGACCCAACTGCATGAAGCCTCTGTAGCTGTGTTACCAAGGGACGAGATACTCAGTGGGAAAGATGACACTTCTATGTGCAAAGCTATAAAAGAAGATCCTATGCAAATACTCTGGGATTATGTCTGAATAGCTTGTCCACTGGAGGTCAAGCCCTTATTTCCCCACTCCCCTCTACCCTCTGTTTCCATGGAGGCTTTTAATCCTGGAAATTTCTCTGCTCAAGATTTAAAGAGAGTGCTTTTAGACAGCTTTGCTATGAATGGAGATGGATCTCAGCCCATAAGATTAAAGCTAAGTGAAGACATGAATCTAGCAGGCAGATACTTTTACTAGGCAAGTGTCAATAGGGAGATGGAAGAACCCTACATAAAAATTAATTACATTGCAAATGCACCCTCAGGAGTAATAAGAGAACGAAAACCAGTAATTGATCTTCTGAGCTGCGGCTTACATCCAAAATTCACTGAATAAAGTCTTAAACCAGGTCAGATTCCCAAAGTGCTGAGCTCTGAGGGGTTTTACCCTGACCACAAAGCTGCAGAATGAGAGATGCAGAAACCCACAGGGCAGCAGCAGGTCTTTGTTAGCCTGACTTGGCCATTAACACAGCTCCTCTGATTTCTCCAAGGCACTTTTACTGTTCTTTACTTGTCACCAAACACCATAGACTTCTCTTCAGCTTGCATGAACAGAAAGGATTTATTTCCCTCCTTTTCTGAAAAGGTTTTCAGCAGGACAATACATTCTATAGCAAACACACTTAGAATATATTGGATATTTCAGGGACATGTTTGACATAAATCATATTTCACCCAAACACTTTAAAGGGTATTAGGATTCATTTGGTGAAGCAGAAGTGTCCCTTTAGTTCACTTTCTCATAATAAATTTGACCTGTACAAAGAAAAAAACATTTCTTTATACAAAACAAATTGCTTTTTTTTAAACTATACAGCTATTATAGAGTGGTGGTATGAGCTGGTACTGTTCTTTAGCTCAAGGACTGTCTTCTTATCTATCAATATTTCATTTCAAAGGCTTTTTAATTTCAGCTCTGCATATCATTTACAACATTTGAAAAATGAGATTTAGATTCAGAAAAGCCTTGGGGAATTGTTCTCACTTCTCTCTTCAAAAACATCTGATGATTAAAGTTAATGCAGAGAGATTAGTAACCTTAAGACAGCATGATGGCCACTTGTTAGAATTTTTATCTCTAACAAACAAATGGCTTCTATTTAGAGCAAGAGCCTGAAAAGCTAGCCCCTGGCCTGAACAATAAAGGAATGCTAAAGTGAACAGCACTTCATCACTGCTTGCATGTTGAAGGATTTTCTGCCTTTTATTGTCTACCGAAATGTGAGATTAAAGATCTTCCCTGTTCAAGACCCCTTTTTTCTTTCCCTTTCCCATAGTTACTGGATCTGTGGTGGTCACAAACACTGATTATTTTTCACCCATTTGCTAAACATCATAACGGGGATGTGGTTTCCACCCTGCTATTACTCATCCCTCACTGGCAACGGTTAATTTGTTATTCTAGCAATACTGCAAGCCCATCACATTAAAATTTTCATTTAAGGAAAATGACAGCTTAATCTGCTAACTAACAGCACATGACTAAAAATTTTATAAATCACAGTAATTATGTAATATTAGCATGGTTTTACTGAAAAGCATAGCTAGATTTCAGCCTTGTTTCCATGCCAATGCAAATTTCATGCAATTGGGTCACTGTATCCACGAGGCAAGACTTGATTTGCACTGCTACATGCCACCAAGGCTAAGAATAGGTCACCTCCATCAAATACTTTCAAAAGGTCTTTATTAAAAAAACAAATTATCCTTGTACTGTGTGCACTTCCACATAAATATAATGCCCCTTCTCTCCACAGCCCCCTGCATGTTCTTCTCTGCTGCTGCTCATAACATCATACACGGCAAGAGACTTTAAAGGTCACCTCGTCCAACCATTCTGCAGTTAGCAGGAACATCTTTAACTAGATCAGGTCACTTAAACACCCATCCAATCTGACCTTGAATGTTTCCAGGGATGGTGCATTTACCACCCCCCTGGGCAATTTTTTCAGTGTTTCACCACCCTCATAGTTAAAAAAAAAAAAAATTGTCATTATTTCTAGGCTAAGTCTACCTTTAGTTTAAAACCATTACTTTTTACAGAATGGAATGGAATGGAACGGAATAAACCAGGTTGGAAAAGACCTTTGAGATCACTGAGTCCAACCTATCATCCAACACTACCTAATCAACTAAACCATGACACCAAGCGCCCCATCCAGTCTCTTCCTAAACACCTCCAGTGACGGTGACTCCACCACCTCCCTGGGCAGCACATTCCAATGGCCAATCACTTTCTCTACGAAGAGCTTCTTCTTCACTTCCAGCCTAAACCTCCCCTGGTGCAGCTTGAGACTGTGTCCTCTTGTTCTGGTGTTGGCCATCTGGGAGAAGAGACCAACTCCCACCTGGCTACAACCTCCCTTCAGGTAGTTGTAGACAGCAATAAGGTCTTCTCTGAGCCTCCTCTTCTCCAGGCTATGCAACCCCAGCTCCCTCAGCCTCTCCTCATAGGGCTTGTGCTCCAAAGCCCTCACCAGCTTTGTTGCCCTTCTCTGGACACATTCCAGCAAGTCAACATCTTTCCTAAACTGAGGGGCCCAGAACTGGACACAGTACTCAAGGTGTGGCCTAACCAAACCCTGCTAAAAAGAGCTTTCTTTTAAGTCTCTTTTAAGTACTGAAAGGCCACAATAAGGTGGAGCCTTCTCTTCTCCAGGCTGAACAACCCCAACTCTCTCAGCCTTTCTTCACAGGAGAGGTACTCTGATCATTTTTGTGGCCCTCCTTGGTACCCATTCCAAAAGGTCCACATCTTTCTTTTGCTGAGGACTCCAGACACAGCACTCCAGATGGGGTCCCACCAACTCTCACTTGCCTTCCCAGTAAAAGCACCTATTTTTAAGGCTTAGGGCCTCTGCCCCCAGGAAAGGTCCCCATGTAGAGCCAAGCACAGCACTGTGACTACCATGAGATGTCACAGTCAAACAGCTATTCTTTGTTTCTCACTAATTTTAAGAAGAAATCCAAGTTAAAACATGGCATGTTCAAGAGATAGGTCCAGTCACCACCTCAAATGCAAGCAGGCTAGTTATATCCCAAAGTCTTTACAGTACACACAGTGAGCAGCGTCAAGGTTAAACTGTGAAGCAGTTGTAATCATCTCAGTTTCACTAAAGCTTTTAGCACCTAGACTAAGAGGACCACCTTTCCTTCCTTTTTATTTCCCTCTGTGGAAGATGTAATAGACCAGGTAAAATCTGATGCAACAAGCAACATGCAGGCTCACTAGTAGGTAAAATGTGGCTGACAGGGCACTCTTCTCACCAGCAGTGGAAAGACAGGGATAGGTTTATACTATCTAGCAAATGCATCTGTGATCCAGATTCCCAAAGATCATCCCTGAACAAGATTCTCTTTAGTGCTCTGTCAAAAAGATTGTGACGCTGACAAAGAGTAACAAAACCTGGTGAATCATGTGATGTAGGAAAAGCAAAGAAACTTTCAGGGTTCCAGCAAGAAGCAGAAAGAGAAGCATTTAAAAGTCAATGCAATTAGCAGCCCTCATTAAATGCAGAAATGGATCAGAAGGGCTGTGGAGACTTCCTCTGCTGCCTCACTCCTGATGGCAACAGTCTTCATGGTGCCTGATAAGCTTCACAACATTGAACATAGCATTTCCCAGCAGAGATTCATGCAAGCAATAACACAATTCAGAGCAGCAACCCCATAGGGCAGAGACTCACCTCCTGAGGCAGCTCCAGCTTGGACCGATCGGTTCCCTCCTTAGACTGCAGCCCCATAAGATAGGGAACAGGAGCATCCAGAAAATGCAGAAGAGAGGCAGGAAGGATGGGGACATACACATGCTGCCACTGAAATGGGAACAGAAGTGTCGTGATCCCCTCTGCCACCGTCATCAGACGCTGATAGTCTAGAGAGAGGATGAGAGAGTGACATCAAATTAGCTTTCTGTGTTTTGCATTTGAAATCTGGTTGGCAAGGACATTGGTGATAAAACATGACAAAACCCGTGGTAAGATGTTATTTTGAAAATAAGACAGTACTTTAAAACTTCAAACATTATTTATTTTACCAAACCCCATTCCTCCCAGGAAGCCTTTCTGAGCATAAATGTTCACGTCTTACATAGTTCCATTCCGTCATTAAATGCATTTATTAAAAGGGTAACAAAAGTTGTCTCTATAGTACGGGGTAACAACACTAATCCTATTAAAAAAGGTATTTTTTTAAAATGGGTATAGAAGCTCTGAGATGTTATGCAATTTACAAAGCTCAGCATAAAAACAAACACACAAAAAAATCCTGACACAAAGTTAAATCTGATATCTTAATATCCTTCCCATACTGCAGTAAAGCAAAACCAGGATCCTTTGAGGGGAAAGGGACAACAATTTACCCCTGCCCAGAAGAGCTAAGGCCTCCCTAGTTCAGGTGCTACATCCAAAACAGGTTCAAATCTTTAGCTGTAAGCAAACAGCGGAGAATTTCATCCGGGATTTTCTCAGCAAATGCCCAACCACATAATTTTTGAGTGTAGAACCTATGTAAGAGTGCACATACACTCATTCAAACCAGAAACAGCGTTCTTGCTATGATCACTACGCTGCCAGTCCGGTTTCAACACATGCAGCCTTCCTGACGAGAGAGGAATTTGGCAGTTTTCCAACTTTCTGTTCCAGTAACCTACTAAAGGTAAGGCAGGAAGCCTACTGCAGAGCTGAAGTCAGCCTGGATCTTCTAAATCCAGTCCAACGCTTTAAAAATAGACTGTGCTTCCTCTTTTGTTTCCTTTTAAAGTTCTTTGAAAGCACCTGGAAGCATTTGAAACCATGGGCTACCTGGATACCACTTCCTTTCCTCTACTGCTTTTTGAACATGCATAAAGCATTACCAGAGCTTTGCAAGGCCACGCGTTTAAACATGTATCCTGGGAGGTGATATTCAGATGATGGTCTCAAAGAGGACCTTATCAAAAAGGAACAAAATGATTCTAAGCAATAGCTGTAAACAAAACAAAACCAACAAAGAAACAATTGGAAATTACAAATCCACGAGCCTTAACGAGTAAGAGAGAATTCTTCAGAGGGAAACAGGGGAACTGGCTTTAAAACATTCACATGACTAATACCTTTTTCCACATGCTACCTCTACAAAGTATTAGAAGCAACTACTATTCTCCTGGTGCTTTTTGTAACAAGGTATGGATTAGCTGAGCCAGGTATATTGGAAACAATGGAAAACAAACATCAATATTTTGCTCTGAGCGTGAGCTAGGCAGAGTGCACAACAGCTATGAGATTTGTCTAGGGGCTTGGTACTGTAGATCTGTAATGTTTATATATAGCATCCTGCAGATGGAAAAGGAAATCTGAAACTCACATCTGAGACAAAAATTGTTCATGAAAGCAAAGGTTTTCAAATCAGATCTCAATAGCTCTACAGAAGCACTGCCTCTATGCGTCACAGACTTCAAAGCACCCTGAAAGCTTCCATCTTTCATCTGGTTTGTATGCTAGCAGCTGTGATGACTGAGAAGCCAGAGCAGGTGATTTTCAAGAGATGTCAGATAAAATGCACAAAACCACTTCAGGAGATGTTTATTCACCACAGAAATCACCTTGCACCAGTGCTGCCTTCAGGAAACTTGGACAGGTTGGTGACACGGAGTGGTAACCAGCAGACCATCCCGAGGAAATGACACAGAGCGTTGCAACACCCTTCATCCCCAATGGAACAGTGATACAGCATGAGTTGCAAGATAAAAGCAAAGCAGCAATTTATGTAAAGCTGAAAATAAATATTTTCTTAAACAGGATGATCAACTCAAGGCTGCATCTATTTGCCTGAATTAAAATTAGCATTTCAGACTGGGGGTCAGCTCTGCCCCAAGGGAAACATTCTGAGGTGGATGCCCACCAAGACCAGTTCTTCTCATGTTCCCTTCCTGGTAAATGTTTAATGAGGAAAAATGTAGCTTCCACTTCAATATATTTCCATTTGCACTGTTTATCCATGTCATAGCATCAGTGGTTCAGCATAAATTAGTTTATGATTAAGAGCCACCTCAAGAATTAATTCACAGGAAAACTTTGATTAGCTCATATTACTGGCATGGTTAAGCCACTGAGAGCAGGATAAAAGTCTCTGACAAAGCTGACAAAGTGGTAGTAAGGCATGTGAAGATGCCCCTGATGACCCAGGAAGGCCCTAGCTCATCCCTGTGATGCTGGGGCAGAGCAGCTTCCACAGCAGGCAGCAACTCTGTGCCAGGGCAGCAGGGTGGAGGGGAGGACACAGCCTCCAGCAAGGCAACAGCTTCGCTCAAGAGCACTTTAAGGTGTTGTGTTATTTATCCAGCATTTGCTATAACTGGAATGTAAAGGCCTAATTTAATTTTCTTCCCCTCCCCAATCTTAAAAGGTAAAGATGTTTTATAATGGAAAATAATAAGAAGCCATTTAAAAGAGTGAGGAGGCGGTGGAGTGTGGCTGTGTGTGCACAGCGTAGAAGCAGTTGCCCCAATCTTCCTTTGCAGTTCACTGTGAATACAAACAGGAGTTGTGGCACAGACCCTACATTAGCTCCTTTTCCTTGTTTCCAGATGCTTTAAAAACTTGACTTTTTAGGCCATATTGACTAGTAAACTGAGCAACTTTTAGTTAGAAAATGTTTTTGTCTTTTCACAGAAGTTAAAGAGTATAATTAGATTCTCTTATTTCTCTATCCAGTTACTTGCCTGCTTTCCAGGGACACACACTGCAGGCTCCTCTGCGGTGTCCTTGAGCCCTACACCTAAGCCACTTTCACAGCATAGACACTTTTTGTCTGTATGTAAATTGTTCTCCACAATAGCTTCCCATTGCTTTTGATGAATGCTAGTGTAAAGAGCATCTCTTGAAACAATGAGCAGAAGAGCAAAGGTTTTCTATGTCACTAATTGGCGTAAGATGCTTTAAAAGGCAAATCATGTGTGTATTTGCTTTAAAAAATCTCCCCCAAAATAGTCTGTGTAAGGAAGATCTTTCAGACATTGTCTTGTTCTGTGTGATGACTATACACACACACACACACACACATATATATATGCATAGTAATTTGTTTTATAATTCCCAAGACTGAAAAATAAAAGTGCAAGGACTATTTCAACCTTTGAGGAGCAATTACTCAGGCCCTTTGAAAAACAGCTTGGGAAATGCTCAGAATTACAGTGAGTAGAAACAGCCTAAGCTCTAAGAAGTTTATCTTTGTCTCATCCACCCTCTCATGTTTAAATCCCAGAAAGCCAGACACATGAAATGGATTGACGAGGTTTCCACAGAGCCCACAGTTCAATTAATCTCTCTCTAACAGACAGCTCACGCCAGTGGCATTTTGTTACTGATCCTTGGGAAATTCTAGCAGCTATCATAGAGTGTTATTAACTTGGACACTGCTGGAAGCCTGGACATTCACAATACCCTTACATCTCCACGGTCTCACAGGAGACCTATGTTCTGAATGAAATAAAGGGTACTTGAAAGAGAATTAATTTCTATGATTGAATAAACTATAAGAAAACTATAACAGCAAGTCTGTTCCATAAATGAACGTCTGTAAGCTCACACAATGTTAGATGTGTGCTACACCATGTGCCTTGTTTAGTGATAATGAGTATGACTATGTATCATTTTTTTCCTGCTTTATTGGAAGCCTGGTAGTTCTTCCTTTGGAAGTCATAGGAACACATCATGATCCAAGCTTTGATTTATAAAGGATGAAGTTTATAAGGCTACAAGCAAAAGACTGCACCCAGAAGAACTGCAGGGAAAAAATATCTAATCCCTCCTCTTGGTTTTCAAAGCCTCACTGTTAAAAAATGCCCTATTATAGCTTAGAAGTATTCTCTATATGAAGGCACCACAGAATCACAGAAATCAGGTTGGAAGAGACCTCAAAGATCATCCAGTCCAACTCTTGACCCAGCACTGAAGGCTCGACACTAAACCATGTCCCTAAGTGCCAGGTCCACACACCACTTGAATGCCCCTAGGGATGGTGACTCCCCTACTGCCCTGGACAGACCATTCCAATGTTTGAGAACCCTTCCAGGGAAGAAATATTTCCTAGCATCCAGCCTGAACCTTCCCTAGGGCAGCTTGTAACCATTTCCTGTGGTCCTGTCTCTTGCCATCAAGGCCCTCTCCTCGCTCCAAGTCCCTTCAGGTAGTTGTAGAGAGCAATGAGGTCTTCCCTCTGCCTCCTCTTCTCCGGAATGAACAACCCCAGCTCGCTCAGATGCTCATGTACTCCAGGCCCTTCACCAGCCTCGCTGCCCTTCTCCGGACGTGCTCCAGCACTTCAATGTCCTTTCTATAGTGAAGGGCCCAGAACTGAACACAACAGTGATTTTGCTTAATTCTGAAGTCCAGTTTTGCCATTGAGGATGCAGGCACAGGTCTCTGCCAGCTCCCAAGTTATCCCTGTCATGTTTCACACATTGCCCTAACGCTGCCACAGCAAGCTGCACAGATGTTCCACATCTTCAGTTTGAACTGCTTTAGTCATAGTGGCTTTTGCCCCAGAAGAACAAAATTATCCACATTATCAGTTCCCAAACTCTGTTTTTCAAAGCCATGGTGATATCTCCTTAGCACTAGGCTGCTTTAAAGTTTAAATCATAAACTTGAGAGAAATTGAGGATTACAGGAGTTGTCTACTTTGGGGTGTTTGGGGATGAAAGATCTTAAAAAGTGAGTGCAAAAAATAAGCCCATCATTCTCTCATGCCAATCTCTCCATCATTCTGCTTGACCTCCACAGTCACAAGATAAAGTTATAGTCCACTGAAATCCCTTCATTTTCCCAAGTAATGGGGTACCCCTCACCTGTAAAATACCATGAAGAGAGCAACTAGATAACTAAAGTTGACAGTAGCAGCCATAGTACTAACAGCTACCACCTGGTCCTGTCCACTTCACAGAGTTTTGCCAGACACTCTCATATCATGCTGGGAATATGTCCAGGGCAAGCTGGGTAAAGTCACCCAACACTCTCACCTCTTTATTTAGTTGGATGTCTTTGTTTTAGGCTGCTGCAAATATTATTCCTCAGCTACAGAGTTAAAAATAAACTGTTTCATCATCAACTGCTAGTTGACTAGAGAAAAATCACTCCAGAAAAGCCAGTACAGTCTCTGCACAATCTTTCTGCCACCTCTTTGCTGCTGTTAGAGCTAACTACCTGCAACTCCCCTTGACCACCATCCTTTAGCCAGGCAGTTTGCTGCCCTCACTTGCCTACGAAGTTAGGAACTGAAGCTGTCTGGCCAGTGGTTCCCAGTGTTTGCAGTATCCATATGCCTCCTGCTCTTTCTTGGCTGCAAAAAGTAACCTGACTTCAGATGTTTAGCGAGAAGTTTCAGTTTCTCAGCAGACAGCCAGCAGGCTCGCTGTATGGTCAGGAGTGTGCAACAATTTATATTCTCCAACTCAACTTTCCAAAGGTCTTTACTCTTTAAAAAGAAGAGCATTTATTTATTTATTTATTCATTTTGGCAAGCTGGAATGAAAAGCTCCCCTCCAATGAGGCTCCAAAAGGTCAGCTTATATTTCCTAGCTGTGTCATTGGCCATGCCATCACTGAAATAGTTTGGAGAACTGAAGTTAGGTTTTTGGTCCAGTGCTCTGATTTCCCGAGTATGGGATCATTTCAGTGAATTCTGACTTTGCATTCATAATGCTGCCGTGCTTGAAATCGCACCCTGTGAGCACAACAGCATCTTCTACTAATCTCTTCTTTTGTTCAGGAAGGTTCAAGCAAGGCCAGGCCACTGGAAACACGCTCCAGTAAGTCCATTCACTTTAAAGCACAAAGGGAAGAAGGATAAATGCGCAAAAATCTCTTTCTCATTTGTTACTTTGGAAGAAAAGATCTGTAAGTCAAAATTTTGTCTTCATCTTCTGACTTGAAAGAACCTGAGAATTAAGATAACGTTTCTCCCTGATGGCTCTCAAAGCTTAGAGAGGAGATTTCAGTAGTATCTAGCCTAGTTATATGTCCAATAGTAGAAGAGCTGCTTTGCCTTCCTCTTTCAGGGGCTGCAAAACTGACATTTAAAATAAGCTGCAGTGCACAATTATCCAAGCACTCAGCTATCAGGATATGCCAAAATTGAGGCTTTGCACTTGACCTCCACTCCACATTCCTCACCTCTGGGAACAGGCATTACAATGCTATTTACATAATCACAGTATTTCTCTAACACAACTTTTCCCCATGTGCCACCAAGTTGTGTCTACACTAGACAGGGAAACAAAGATCAGATCAAGGACATCTCTAAATACACCAATAATAGTGGGGGTGGAAATGGAAGGAAAAAAAAAAAATCTGAATTTTGGAGGGTGGAGAAGATTGTCACTCTCACTTTGCTTTTAAACAGTGCCACAGTGAAAACAAACACAGCAAGTAAGCCCTTAAACTTGAGCCAGTAACTGGAAGGAACCCACTTATTTACATAACTTCTGGTGGTGCTGAAAATGGAGTCAAAATTATTCAGTGGCTATTTTGTATCTATCTCAAGGACTACAGGAAAACCGAAGCATCTGCAGGTCTCTCTTCATCTGCAGAAAATATTACTGAAATGGGATCTGACAAGCAGATTTCAAGCAGTGATGGGGAGTCTTTTCAGAGGAGCTGCTGTTTAATGTCAACCCCCAGTGTCAAGTGGTAAAGGCAGCACACACACAGAAGCAGAAGGGAGGGGAAAAGCAACCTAATCAAAACTAACAGCAGGATTTTTGCTCACACTTCAAGCCAAGAGCAGATAAAGCCTTTCATTTTCAGTTCTTGAAAGCAAACCCCTGGAACCCATGTGGAGAAAAGCTCTGTAAAGAACTAGAAATTCTTTGAATACAGTCATTAGCAGAACTACCCTCCTTCCACCTCCCTGAACATTTTCCCCACTCTCAGTCATTTATTCATTAGTATTATTAATACACACTTACTGACCTTTTCTTTTATGTAACAAAGGCAAGTGTTCACTTTTGGAGCCTGAAGGTTCATTACCCATACTTTCCTTTCCATTCCAAGCCCTGTTGCTTGAACCACATCTCTTGAGAAGTTCAGGTATTCAGCATCTTTTCTTCTTTTTTTGTTAAGAGATACACATACCTTCTAGCTTCAAGTTGTTCATTCTAGTCTGATAAAACCAGTCCCCACAAACTTTATGCCTGAGGTGCAATTTACAAATTTAGAGCCAGCATCACAGAAATTGTGATAATATGAACAGACATCCGTATCAGTCTTGGAAGAACCTCCAAAACATTTGGACAGCCGCAGTGGGAAACTTGACTTGTTAGAGCACTCTGGTGCATTGCAACAGTTGCAGCACATAACGTTCGGTATCCCAGTATCCCCCAGGCTAGACTGGCAGAAACCCACATCACACAGGAAACAGTAATACGGGTGTGAAAACCCTGAGCATCCTCTGAGTTAGCTCAAGATTCCCAAGACTTGGTGCAAAGTATTGCACTATTGCAGAAAGACACAGCCAGAAAAGAAAAGGCCATGTTTTCAAAAGCTTGCTGGCATACTTCAACAAGGACAGGCTTCAGGCAGGCAACTAACCTTTGCTGATTACAACCTTCAGTGTCTCAAAATGTGCCACCAACATCCTCGTCAGAAAAGTTCCCAGATATCTCAAATATGAGTACAAAGGGCTGCCCTACAACTCCATTCAGTTCCAGCACAGCTAAAAAGTTCTGGGTGCTTTAACCAGAACACATTCATCACACAGGATATCTCAAACTGCAATGTGCTACTGAGATTTGAAATGGAAAGTAGCATGAGTATCTTCTGAAAGATGGTGTCTGCTGGTATTTCTGCAGAAGGCAGGATTAGTTTCATGCTGTCTTGGAGCATGATCAAGGGCAATGTAAGGATAATAATTAAGCAAATTCTACTGCTAGCTGTCACAAGCGATAAATACAATGCATAATTAAACAAGCAGCACCTAGACTGCCTGGAGGAAACAATTATTTAGGGCTTTCATTAGGACAGACTCCTTTCTCTCACATTTTTTCATTACATCCTCACACTTTACAAGTCTGCTTAAAATCAACAGCTCTTGTGGCTGCAGCTGCCCAAGAACTGCCTGCTGGGAACAGACCTAATGTGCATCACTGGATGAGTGCCCACCTTGTGAATACAGAAGGATCTGCATCTCCAGGAGAACACAGGTGAAAACCTGGACCAGGTTTTCCAGGCCCAGCAGCTCGAAGACCTCCCGCAGTGGGTAGTCAGAGAGTGGCAGTTCATTGGGCCCAGGTCTCTGGCAAATGATGGGCTCATAAACCCCGTAAAACTTCAGCGACCTTCCTGGCGGCGGCAAGGGCACCTCATAGAGGATGTTGTGGATGTAACTCTCCAGGGGCAGAGGTGGTGGCTGCTGGGAGGTCACTGCCTTGTAGAGCTGGATCAGGAACTTCTTGCAGGCTTGCATAAAGGGCAGAGGGGTGATGAGGCATATGCATTTGGAGACATACAGCGTGTCTCTGCTGATGTCATAGGAATTGTACCGCTGGAGCTTGGCAAGGGATGTGGCATCACCCTCGTCAATGCTGCTTGCCAGGGAGTCCATGCTGCAAGAGGAGGAGGCACAGACACTGCTGTATTGCTCTGCATTGTGCATCTGGTAGAGTGTTTGCATGGCTGTACAGATCTGCTTGCTGGTGACCTCCTCGTAGAATGTGAGCACAAATCCGTAGGTACGAGAGCCATCTTCTCTGGTGATGATGAACGAATGGAGCTGTGGATCTCTGTTATCTGCCTGCGTCCTGAAAGACAGCCCTTTGGGCATACACAGCTAAGAAAAGAGAAGAGAAATAGATAGAGTTATCTAAGTTACAGTTTTGTTTTGTTGCTTTTGCTTTAGAGGCACATTCCTTTTATCCACTGCATCATAACAAGCCATATCATTAAATATAATCCCCCTGAAAAGCAGCCCAAGAACAAACAGCCTGAAACTGATGCTACTTAAGAAGTAGATGTGGCTGAAGAAGGGAAAACAACCTCCAACACGATCCACCTAGTAGGCCACTGCAACTCATCTTCATTACTGTTATTTTCACTACTGAATTGTCTTTGTCTCATTTACTTAAGCAGCATATAAAGCCAGCAATTTTTGTTCTTATTTGCATATATTATGCCCACAGTACTCTAAAGTCAGAGAGTCAAAGAAGCATCTTACACCACTCAATTCAAATTACACAGACTTCTGGAAATTCTTTGATCTTCTCTCATTATCTTAAAAGAAAGAAAAAAGACTGACAGCTATTGTGCTTACATTCTTCCTTGTAGCTTACAGTAGAAGAAGAGGGGAGAGGCAGAAAAACTATGAAAGCCTCATGTTTTATTTGCCACTAAGCAAAATCTTTTGCAGTGATTCTACTACACTGAGTGTTTCACTTCAACATAGCCCCAGTGATAATTAAAGGCATTTTTTTTCAGGCATTCCTCAGGAATTCTATTAGCCATCTAACACAAAATAACAAACATCCCACAAAAGCTTCTTGGAATGTGTCAGCATGAAACTCCCTACATTCTAACTACATCGGTATGTTTATACATGAAGAACTAAAGCTTCCTTTGTACTTTACATCTGAAGAAATAAAACTAAAGAAGAGAGGGAGAGCCTTCAAAGTGCTCCTCATGTCCCAAAAGGCAACACTAGAAGCCATCTTTCCCATGGGATGTGAATCTGCACTGAAGTGAATGTGTACTCTAATGTATCATCTTGACCAGGAGTAAATTCTACTGATGGTAAAAGACTTCAGAAGAACCAATTATATATTTTCAGGCTCATCACACTCTGAACTTCATCAGTGCACCCTGCAGAGACCATTCAACAGCCGGACAAAGCTGCTACCAGTCCAGCTGGGATTTAGGTAAGCAGTCCAGACTCACTTCACAATATGTTAGCAAGCGCCTGAGTTATCTAGGGAAGCTCCTATGTATTCTTTAAACAGTAATGTATATGGAAATAAGTAGCCTGGAGTTTGGTAGAATAATTCAATTCAATTGATGGACTTTGCTGAGATAAACCATGACATTGTAGCCACAAATTGCAGCCAAATTGCTTCTCTAGTGTAAAAGGTAGTAAAAAAAACAAAAAACTTGCTTCACACTTCATTCAAATTTATTTTGCACAATATAGATCTGTTAACATCTTTTTTTTTTTTTTTTTTTTTTTGGCAAGCTCACTTAATAAAAATTTATTTCTAGAACATGGTCGTTCAATGGTAGCCTCATTAAATTCAATCAGACTGAAATGGCAGGTTTTAATCTCAACACAATTAAAGGCCATATTTTCTTCACTTTATGGAAATATACATTCACAAGCAAATTATAAATACTGCTACAATCAAGAACAGAAAAGCATCAGGGAAATTTAGGCCAGCTGACACAGTTTCAGAAGGCTGTTTTAAATAAACTTCCTCTAAGTCTTAATTATTATTCCCTTGTCCTTTGCAAACTGTGTATACACACACAAAGGGACACCCATCAGTTTCAGTCACAGTTTGGCAGAGTATCAACATTTAAAGACCCTGGCTGCAAACCCTGGCACAGATACTGCTGCTGACATTAAATCTACAAAAGGACATGGGGGGAGAAGGGAAAGAAGAAGGGAAAGAAGAAGGAAAGAAAAGGGAAAGAAGAAGGGAAAGAAGAAGGGAAAGAAGAAGGGAAAGAAGAAGGGAAAGAAGAAGGGAAAGAAGAAGGAAAGAAGAAGGGAAAGAAGAAGGAAAGAAGAAGGGAAAGAAGAAGGGAAAGAAGAAGGGAAAGAAGAAGGGAAAGAAGAAGGGAAAGAAGAAGGGAAAGAAGAAGGGAAAGAAGAAGGGAAAGAAGAAGGGAAAGAAGAAGGGAAAGAAGAAGGGAAAGAAGAAGGGAAAGAAGAAGGGAAAGAAGAAGGAAAGAAGAAGGGAAAGAAGAAGGGAAAGAAGAAGGGAAAGAAGAAGGGAAAGAAGAAGGGAAAGAAGAAGGGAAAAAGAAGAAGGAAAGAAGAAGGGAAAGAAGAAGGGAAAGAAGAAGGGAAAGAAGAAGGGAAAGAAGAAGGGAAAGAAGAAGGGAAAGAAGAAGGGAAAGAAGAAGGGAAAGAAGAAGGGAAAGAAGAAGGGAAAGAAGAAGGGAAAGAAGAAGGGAAAGAACCAAGGCAGGGAAGAATCACCCAGAGTCACTTAAGAAGCTAAGATCAAAAGGAAGGGCATGTGTTCATTTTCCAGCAACAGAAAGCTTCAAATTTGCAGTTAAGACATGAAAACTTTCATCTTAGTGCCATGGACATCAATCACTTTGCATCTTGTCTGTCTGCTACATGCACCACAGGAGAGTGCTGGGGAAGAGCAGCTCAGGACCTGCTAAGGGCACCGAAACCTTTGCCTGCTGATGAAACCATCTGACTAACGATGAGAAGGCAGCCAGTCAGTCACCTTTATTGCATCTTCATATAAACACATGAATCTATCCAAGATTACTGATCAAAGGACAAGATTTTGGTTTTCAGAGCACTTTACTATTTATATTTAAACATATCCATCAGCAGATAAAAAAAAGTGGAATTAAATTATACTTGCAATAAGGCTCAGCATTAATATGAGTTGTTAAAAAAAAACAAAAGGTGAGCTGCACAAAGACAGACAAAAAGATACCTAATCCATACTCCACACTCCACCTTTTGAAGGGGTAAGTAGGGGATACCCTTTTCCTAAACACAGGGGCAGGACACATACACATTGTAATCCCCCCACTTCTTTCTCCTTCCAGTCATCATAAATTGCAGGTATTTCTGAACCAAAGGTTCCCTCCAGACCACTGCCCATTAGCACTAGTTGACCTCTTCTCTGTGAGATCCTCTATTACACATCTTATGCCCCTGTGTATTTTTCATGTTCACAGCATGCCGTGGCAGTGAGCTCCATACCTAAACTGCAGTGTGAGGGAAGGGGTGGAAAGAAACGTGGTTTTGTTTGCATTAGAGCTGGCTCCTTCAAATCACACTGGGGAGCCTTTAATTCTTTTATTTCAGATATTAGATGGGCAATGCTGCCTGAGAGTTCAGAAATATAGGCAAAAATACCTTGATGAAACAGGGAGCTCAAATGGGAGGGTGTTTACCTAAAAATCCCACATCCCTCCCTGCTGAGAAGCTGGGTTTGGTGCAACACATTACTTGCAGAATGGCCACAGAAGGTGGCAGCAATAATCCCAAAAAGCAGGGGGGAAGAGATAGTTCCCTATTAAAGGGAACTCTGTGCTTTGATATATTCTTTAAGAGGGACAAACAACATGACTCATTGGCACAGTGATTGCTTGGGACTTCAGAGGGTTATATTTTAAAGTGACAGGATGGTTTCAGAAGGCAATTGAAATTCCTCAGGCATCCAGCAAAGCCAGAATTTGCCCAAGTTAACCTTCAAGGATTTATGCATTTTCTTCTCTGAAGAAAATTGCTTCTGGAAGCTCATATAAAGCAAATACATAAGCAGAACTAATACAGCGAAGCAAGATCAGAAAGGCCAATAATTGCCTCAAGGAATTTTGTGGAGGTGGATATTACTTTAAATGATGTTTAAGATCAAAACAACAAAGAAGTGTTCCAAAAGATGCTGCTGTTGGTAAATGACTTTTTTGTCTGAGTGTTTGTTGTTGTTGCTGCTTGTCTGGTGTTCTGTTGATGTTTGTTGTTTTGGTTGGTTAGGATTTTTTGTTTTCTCCATGACACACTGCAAATGAAAGATGTGTTCTTCAGCTATTTGATTTCAGCTGAATGCATCTCAGTTCAATTATTGTATTTTAATAGGTCTCTTGCTGGTTTTAGCATTCCATTTTTGTCTGATAATATCATCACACTTCATGAATACTAGACAGTTTTACCTGTAATGTGAGAAGACAAACAACACAGCAATGCCAGCTATTGCCTCTTGCTGCCACATTCCTCCTGCACACACACCCCCACTTCTCTCAACACCCCCTCAACTCAAAGGCAGAGCCTTGGTAGTTGAGTTAGTACCATCTTCACTGTGCTGATAAAGCATCGTCCTGAGTTTTCTGTATAAGCACAGTGATATGGAGACCAACCCAAATGCCACACCATCTCTACCAGTGCACAATTTGAAGCAGTAAGTAATTTGAAATCACAGCTGCCAGTGGGCAGAGGGAGTGATCAGGCTCATCTCTGCCTTTCAATGCATGTGCAGTGCTCTCTGTACCACTGCTATTTCCAGCTCTAGTGTTTTCATGTTAAGTATTTTTTACAGTGCTAAACAAGAAAGTTCAGTGGAAATTGAGATGAGATTTAGATTTCTACATCTTCATGATTGCAGACAAGTTCCAAATGAATTCTTGCATCTGCAAAAGCCATTTTACTGTGGGCTTTTTGTGTTCCTTGTTTCACTGTCTCCTAGTTGAGGGCCAGGAGGTTCTTCTGACTTCATACTTGCAAACATAATGTTGGTTCTGTAGCTAGTATGTAATCCTTCCCTCCTCAGATGAGAAACACATCTAAACTAGATTGGGGAAATGGGGTTCCCTAGCCTTCCAGTTTGAGTTAGACCCAATGCAATCTTTGAAAACAGCTGGAAGCACTAATATTGTTTACTACTATTACAACTGTTTACTTTTAAGTCATAAACCAAATCACATTTTCTGTACTGGGAAGTGCAAATACCAGTAATCTGTTGTCTTTGTCTTTAGGATATGCTCTTAAATGCTTTGGTGATTTTGGGAACATCCTTTGAATAGCAACCCTTTGGGAAAATTTCCAGTAGATCATATCATCAGTCTTCCAGTTATCACTGCCCCCACTCCAGAAACAGTTTCCTCCTCCCACCCCTGTCAACAGGGCTTAGCCACATAGACATTCACAAAGTTAGTTGAGAGGAAAAAGATGTACAGATGTATTGCTCTACAGGTGCCATTAGAAGTGACTACCCCAAAAAAAGCTGTGGTTTAGCTAAGTTCCAGCTTCTGCACAAATATTCCTCTTCTTCTTCCTATATGCAGCATTAAGGGTTTCTTGTCCTCAAAAATTTTATTCAAATATTAGGCATCTTAAAAATTCCTTGGTTCACCTCCTTCCCACCTGTGGACATGTATACCTCTTCTCACCCAGTCACTGAGATGGTGATTAGATTTGTTTCATCACACAGTAGACTTAACTAGAACTAATGAGAGAAATGCAGCATTTTACTTCTGTTGTGCATGAAAGCATTCTGTGTTTTCACAATACCTATTCCTCCACAGCTTTTCAACCAGCAACCTAAGAGCAGGTGGTCTTAGTTCCAGCAAAACACCTTCATCATCACATCACAAGGGCCGGCTGTAAACAACCCAGGACCTACTTGAGAGTTGAAGCTGCCATGAAACAGGCCGAGAAGACGGTCTCTCTACCTACCATGTTGACAGCATCCTGGTCAAAGGGGTTCCACTCAATGTTCTGAGGATAATGGGCCAAAACTTTGGACTTGAAGGTTCTTCGTAATGGACTCTGGTCAAAATTCTCTCCTGCAACAAATGAAGGAATAATGATTTGCCACAGCAGTGAGGCTTCAGAGAGCAGGCTTGGGTAGCTTGCTTTCACTTTGTTGTTTATTTTTCCCTGTGAAATCTGAAGGGCATTTTCACTTCCAACAGATGTTCTACTATTAAAAGTGAAACAGAAAAGATACACATTTGGTCTGATCTTACCCTCCTACTCTCAAAATCTTACTACAGTTGCAGCACAACCTGCAGCATAGTATTTACAGCATGGGCATTTATTGTTAAGAGAAAAATGACTGCTGGTGTTTTATCAAAAAAGGCCATTAGCTGAATTCTCCACCCTCTCTTACAGCTTGAACATCTAGAGATGCTGTTACCTAGATGCTGAAAAAGCACTTTCTCTCAAGTTTGTTAGAAACTGTCTTATCAATAAAGGGTCAATAAAAGGTATGAGCACCTCTCAGCTATTATAAATTATTCAAGGATTCATTATAGATCTTTTTAATATCACAAGTCCTGTGTGAAGATTAAACATTTATTTTTTTCTACATCAAATTTCAAGGACAGACTTCTTCCACACAAAGAATCCAGCAGATGCAAAGGAGGAAGATTGAAACTAGACCTCAAGCAGCAATGCATCCGTTACCAGCACATGAATAGTGATGTGGTTAATGGAGTTTTCACCATTGGATAGTATGCAACACAGTAATCAAAATCATAGAACGCATTAGGATGGAAGGGACCTTTAAAGGTCACCTAGTCCACCCACCCCTGCAGTTAGCAGTGACATCCCCAACTAGATCAAGTTGCTCAGAGACCCATTAAATCTGACCTTGAATATCTCCAGGGATGGGCCCTCCACCACCTCCCACACAGTGAAGAACTTCCTCCTAATGTCCAATCTAAGTCTACCCTTCTCTAGTTTAAATCCACTGCCCTTTGCCCTAGTGCTACATGCCCTTGTAAGCACTTGGCCTTGTTGAACCTCATGAGGTTTACCTTAAAAGAAGTTCTTAAAAATCTATTAATTATATTTTTATCTACCACACTTTTCTCAAGTATCAGGTTACTAATGTTAGGCTTCTTGCTTTAAAGATTACCACTGGGCCTTTCCTGTTCAGTTCCTTCCTCACCTGAGAGAGATGAAAGGGATGAAAGTTCACAACACGCAATGTTTTTCACAAACCCTTACTTTGCACTCTAAAGCACCCTTTGGGACATCTTAGTGCTACCTATATGCTTCTCAGGATAAGTTGCTGAAATAGACTTTGATTTAATTTATTCAAGAAATAAAACAATAAAAATCTTTATACTTAAAGACAGATCCAGTATTTGGTTTATGTTTTTAATGAGAGGTTATTTTGGATGAAAAAAATATAAACGCTTGGCAAGCCCCTAAAGGCAATCCAGAATTCCTGCAGAAACGTTAAGCTACAGGTTACTAACCTCACTAACACCTCTCTGAAGTCAAGATGGGCCACGGGAGTATAATTTGTGTTTGCTGAATTACATACAACAGGCAAATCTTCGTGCAGCTGGCAGCCTCTGAGTGACATTGCAAAATCCACCACTCAGTGGTTACTCAAAGGTTTCTGAGGTCACAGCCATTTGGCACATGCCCTTTGCTCCTTGCAAAGCACAGTCCGTACAATCATTTGCCTCAGACTGAATTACTGCAGGGAAATGTCTGTAGAAACTGTTATTTGAAAGCACAGCTTCTCAGTTTTTACCTAGCAGAGCTCAGGACCTGCAGGTACTTGTGAAGAACACAAAGAAACAGAGAAAAATAGTGGCAGTTCACAAGGTAAAAATTACCCAGGCAAAGTTATAGCAAGGTTGAAAACCATTTGTTGTACAAAATCCTTAACACATCTTCAGTGCAGAGAGCAGAACTGCCTCTCAAGGGCTGCAGTGCCAGGGCCGTTACAGCAGCACCTGCACAACAGAGGGCAGGTGAAGGAAGAAGAGGCTAAGGTGAGGCATTTTTTACATCAATGCCAGCCACCCACTTGGTTAAGAAGGGGAAGCAGAGGCTCATGCTGGAGCTCCCCTTCACAAGAACATGTGTAGGCAGGTGGAAATTCCTTCAGATGTAAGTCAGCTGTGCTGGGGCTGCAGCTCGCCCACTAGAAGAGTCACTGCACCAAGGGAGTTTGAAGGCCAGGTGGAGGAGAGCTAACCAGCTCTTCTCACAGCCCTTGCTTTCAAATGCACTCACAGATAAGGTTTAAAATAATTTCCTTCCCAAGATACCTGTATTTTTAAAATCTGAGATCTTTTTATACAACACCTCATTTTTAACACGGGATTTAGACACACTGCAGAATTATTTTTCTTCTAGCATCATGTGCTTAATTTTGGTGGATAACCATGGGGGAGAAAAGCTTCCAAAATGACATACGGTGCTTCAGAAGAAGAAAGAGCCCAAGATGATGCAGCACTGCAGCCATACTTCCCGAGACAGAAATAAATGGAAATGTTAAGATGTGAGGAGCTCTGGCAGGGGAATCCAGCCTGCTTCTGAAATTGCTCAAGACAAACCAGGAATCCAGCAAAAGAAACAGAAAGAAAAAACAAAATAGAAATAAAGAAATAGAAATAAAGAAAAAACTAAAAAGAAATAAAGAAAAAAACTAAATAGAAATAAAGAAAAAACTAAATAGAAATAAAGAAAAAACTAAATAGAAATAAAGAAAAATGAAGTCATAAGCTAAACTGGCTCAAATGAAAAGACATGTCAAGGTTTAGCTGATTAGCCCATCACATCCATCAAGCTAGCTCAGACTTGCCACTAGCTGCTACAACAGTACAGAGCACAGGCTTCATGAAGACTCTCTCCATGCTTGGTTACAAAGCTTAGACTGAAGCGCACAAAACCAGAGAGCATTGCTCTATCCTATAGAACAGTAGAATAACCTCTTAGCTTGGTCCAGAGGTTCTTTGCAGAGGCATTAGAAATAAAGATACCATGTCATCCACCAATCCCTGAAGTTTCCACAAAACAAAAATCCCAACAAATGTATCCATCAAAAATTCTCTCTCCAGGCATGCATTTAAATACACTTGGCAGCACCTTCGATTCTTAATAGCAGAGAGTAATTAATATGCTTGTCTAATCAAATGAATATGCATAAGCTTATTTCCTAATTAGACTTTCAACCTTTCTCACATCTGACACAGTTTAGCTTGTAACTGAATGAGCAGAAAGGCAGGTATTTGATGCTAAAATATTTTGGTTGCTTCTACTAAAGTTCAGAGAGTGATGTGGATGACTTCATTACGTTCTCTATTGCTAACAGCATGAGACTGCAGGAGTCCAAATTTCTTTGAAGGTTTCCTCTTTCATGACAAAAACATGTTGCCGTACTCTGGTGGATACTAACTGGGTAATCTCTACAATTCAGAGGCACTCAGTAACTCTGCAGTTCAATGGATGAGCCCTTCACAGGTTCTTTAAGGGCCAGTTTTGTACCCTAGAAACATTTTTTGCTTGAAAGAGATGACAGTCAACAACTAAATTGATTAATCACCTTGTAATGGCACATAACTGTAAGTGGGATTCCAGCAGCAATGCACATTAATAACACCATTTACTCTTTCCAATGCCTGTGCTCACTGAAAGACACCAAAGAAACCGGAGTAGGCTTTGCCCTGTGCGCTGGGCATGCTCAGGAGAGCCCTGCCTCTGGCACATATAAGACATGGCATCTCAAGAGGATGTGGCTCTGTGTGCTTAGATTGAGTGGGACAGCAAACCACCCAGCTTTCACCTAAATAACTTCCATATGTACATGTAGATAGAAGGATACATGCCTGGTAGCTTTATTCCTGTATTTGGTAGCACTGACTAAGCTTGTGGTAGAGCAGAGAGGTCAGCCCCTGGATGGTACTAGGTGCTGTCTTGCATTTCATCTCTCCTCTGGCATTAGAGCAGCAATGGCAGACTTTAGATACATGTCAGACTGCAAAAAAGATATTTAGCAAGCAGACCTGGAAGGCTTCTCCACTGAAAAATATCCTCCTCTCCTAGTTTGGTGTCTCAATTGCTACCTAATCCTACCAGAGGAAGTTGTACTTATTTCCAAGTTAGACCAAAAACTACATCACTGGGGATAAAAGAGTGGGAAGGCCTCGAGGTTTTTTGCTGGCTTTAGAATAGAATAGAATAGAATAGAATAGAATAGAATAGAATAGAATAGAATAGAATAGAATAGAATAGAATAGAATAGAATAGAATAGACCTTCAAGGTCATCGTGTCCAACCTATCAACCAATCCAACCCACCTAAACAACTAAACCATGGCACCAAGCACCCCATCAAGTCTCCTCCTGAACACCTCCAATGATGGTGACTCCATCACCTCCCCGGGCAGCCCATTCCAATGGGCAATCATTCTTTGTTGTTGAGTATCTTTCATAGCATTTTCCCCATAAACCACCTTCCCTTCTTGACAGGCAGCATCTGGACCCAGTGGAGGGGAACCAGGTGTATTGCAAATAAACTACTCTAATCATGAAAAATCTGTGTTTCAATCAGATCTTGGACACAGTTGCAAATGCTCATACAGTTGTTTGGATGACAGATATGTCTAAAATGCCTTGTTTGTGAAGTACAAGCATTGCTTTAAGACATCCAGCTTCCCCAAACCAGCAGTAACAATGTTCTCATAGGCTGACAACATGGATTAATTTTATTAAGTCAATAGCACAAATAACTTACCTTTACAGAGTGTTTGCAAGGTTTGCATTTTACTACTCCAGTGGTTTAAAAAAAACCCATAAATTTAAGGCAAAACATGAACACAAAATTATTTCCCCCCTCCCCATAATCAGCAACCATGAGACAAAAGAGGAGAGCCAAGAAACCACACTGAAGTGAATCAACTGGTCATTAGCTTGAAAGGACACAAGATCATCCCCCCCCCCCCCAAAGCTGTGTCCTGGAAAGATATGCAGGGTAAGCTTTTAGAGGAGATACATAATTCAGGAAAGAAATAGTACAAAGATACAACAGAATGCAGCCTGCATGTCAGGGTGAAATGTCATCATTTGGCCAAACTAGCAGGAAACACCTTGTCTCTCATGGAAATGGGATGAGAGATGTGAACCATAACAGCCAGCTCCACACTGACAAGCAGCTGGAAGAGAACCATAGGGAGAAAAAACCTTCTTGGCAAATGTGAGGAAAGGGATCTAGACTGAAGGGTACCTGATACTATCAGCTATAGGCCTAGGTAGTTCTGAAATGTGGAGCTCATGCACAGGAAAGAAAATGCTTTTAGCTGACTGGATGTGGCACTTGGTGCCATGGTCTAGTCGTGAGGTTTGTGGTTACAGGTTGGACTCGATGATCTTCGAGGTCTCTTCCAACCTTAGTAATACTGTGATACTGTTATTCTGGACAAATAGTGACTTTTCAGTATATCTGCTATGTGCTTTTAAAGTGCTTGCTTGCTAGCTTTCAAAACAGGATTAGCAAGGCTCATTAAAACTGAAGCAATTATCAAATGTCAATTGAATCCATATTCTAAAACATTAATTGCCAGATAACAGCACTATGAATACAGACAGATGTGTGGTACCCATTCATGCAAACAGCACATCTCATAGGGTAAGCTGCCTACAGGATATTTTCAGAGCTTATAGGATACTTTCAGGATGCTTTCAGGATATTATTTATTTTAAATCATTCAAGTACTTTTCAAAATTGTGCAAAAAGTTCCACTTCAATTGGATCCTACCTCCCATGTCATGGTGTTTTTAAATAACTCGTGGCTTCACTTTAAGGTGCTCACTTTTAAAGGGCCATTTAGTTTCAGTTTAAAAGCCAATGGTGAAGTGAGAGATGCTAGCTCGAGGAAAAACTGTGTTAATTTGATTTCAAAATGAGAAGATGTCTCAAAATTAGAAAATCAGCCTGAAAAATCAGTGTTTCAGATCAAGGCTAAGATTACCAAGGAAATGCAGCTGCAGCTTGTGAGGGTGTCGCTCATGATGGCTTTCATGAGTGACCACATTTAAAAATAAAGCCATCTTAAGATTTAAGCAGATCCCTTTTAATTAATTATCACAGCTACACAGGCATACAAAAACATGGTCCAAATAAGCAGCAGCACCCTCCATCCACATTCTCTGGTCCAGAGAATGCAAGCTATCTGCCCCTCTTTCCAGGCTCTGGAACGTTGACAGGAATGCTTGTGACCACAGAAATAAAAATATCTTTTGTTCCTTCAGAGGAACATCCTAGGAGCATGATTATGCACAGTGTCAACCTCTCTGAAAGCTCTTTCCAATTAAAAGCATTCAGCACATCCAGCTATGTGGTTTCCCTGCAGGTTGAACTTTGCTAAGCACTGGATACCTGGATGACCCTGTACGAGAAGCAATAAATGCACACCATCCAAGTGACAAAACAGCAGTAGTAGTGCTTGGTTGGGGAGCAACTAAAGCTATCAATTTAACTATTTAAATCTAGGTAGTGCAGAAGCTGGGCTCTGCTGCTTTTCTTCTGTGCCTCAGCATGACACCAAGGTGGCAGTGGTAGGCAAGCTGGGGATCAAGGAGATTAACTCAGAGGCATTATTTCTGATCACATAGTCTCATAATCTTACAGCAACGGAGGGAGATTATCTGCAAGGCATGACCGGGGCAAGGTAGACACAAGTGTTTTCATCTCAAAAATTTTAAAATCTGAATTGTCTGTGAGATGGGGGTGACTTTTTGTGAGGGCAGGAGAGCAGGGTAGAGTCTGACCAACCACTTGCATGTCAATATGTAAAGGAATTGAAGGAATTTCTAAGCGTGTAGCCATATCGATACATCTAGATGATTTGCACGGCGGTGGTTTTGTGCTTGTGTGGACCTCACTAATGTTGCTATTTAAATCTAGACTGCAAAACATGCTTCCTCAAGGAAGGTGTCAGGAACCTTTGGATCTCTGTGGCAGAAATCAGTGAAGCTGGACCTTCCAGTACCCTTTGTCCACAGATCTATATAACTATACCTAGTATCCTCTAATATGGCTTCATACAGTCACACAAGATGCTGTTCAGTCTTCATCAAGACCACAAAGACCAAGTATATCGTATATCCATCAAAACACCTGACACCACTAGTGGCATTTTGTTGGAGAGGGGAAGCACATCTGCCAAGAGAGCTTCAAGAAATGAAAGAAAATTTACCAGATATTGGTTTAAATTAGGTAAAAGGATGAAAAAGTCCAGGAGTCTTGGTTTTGAATTCTGAGCCATAATTTGATTCAAGAGGAGCTGGAAAATTGAAAATAAAGAGATAGAGAGGGCTGATGATTGGGAGGTTTTTGTCCTTAACCCCTCATTACCTGAGGTTTTGTCTGTAGTATCTGAGCTCTTGCCATGGAGATCTGCTTCTAGCCATTTGTACAAGACTACACAATGTAACAGAGATAAAAAAACAAAAACAAAAACAAGTATGAACAACATGAAAGGATATACAAATGTACTGGGGAAGGGGAAAAAATTGTGAAATTAAACATTAAACACTCCCCACTGCAACCTCTCTTCCCCCGCCGCAGGCCAAGGGTAAATCCACATGATAAATAGAACCCTCCATGCCTGTATGACTACAAAGGTGTTGAACATGATGACAGACATTGTAGAAATACCTGTCAAAATTAGTAACAAGATTAAATTCTCAGCACTTCAAACAGTATGCTGCCATACAGCTCCCTGATTATGAAAGGCATCTTTGTTCGCTCAGCAAGCAATTCCAGAGCCTGTGAAACTTAGGCAGGGGAATCTACCAGCTCTTTAAGTGGTGGGAACTAAACCAAAGTAGTTACCTTCAGCATTACGTTGTTAGCTGTTACACCTTCAGTGCTGTACTGAATGCCATTTTCAGGACTTATTCAAGTTACCTTATAGCTTTGTTCATCACTTCTGTCCCATAATAGGTGTTATTTTTAGACTAGAGTTTTAATAAATAAGCTATGTTTAGAACTTGGATGGATGATTTTAACCCCTTCCAGTAACAGCTACCCCAGTAGGAACTTCTAATGGAAGTGCTGCTAGCTTGTCTGAGGTTTCTTCCAGCTAGTTTGCTCATCTCCTGCAGAAAAACACAAATGTTTTTGCGGACGCCATATGATTCTTTCACCACAAGTCCCATCTGTACACTACACAAACAATTACACAATCCTGCTCTATTTTCATATGCCTGGGGTGTGTCATTCAGTTTCAAGGTGTACATTCAGAGTATTTCAATACAATACAATAAACCAGGTTGGAAGAGACCTTCAAGATCATCGCGTCCAACCCATCAAACAACTAGATCATGGCACCAAGCACCCCATCAAGTCTCCTCCTGAACACCTCCAATGACGGTGACCCCACCACCTCCCCAGGCAGCCCATTCCAATGGGGAATCACTCTTTCTATGAAGAACTTCCTCCTAACATCCAGTCTAAACCTGCCCTGGTGCAGCTTGAGACTGTGTCCTCTTGTTCTGGTGTTGGCTGCCTGGGAGAAGAGACCAACCTCCACCTGTCCACAACCTCCCTTCAGGTAGTTGTAGAGAGCAATAAGGTCACCCCCAGTCTCCTCTTCTCCAGGCTAAGCAACCCCAGCTCCCTCAGCCTCTCCTCATAGGGCTTGTGTTCCAAACCCCTCACCAACCTTGTTGCCCTTCTCTGGACACATTGGAGCAAGTCAACATCCTTCCTAAACTGAGGGGCCCAGAACTGGACACAGGACTCAAGGTGTGGCCTAACCAGTGCAGTGTACAGGGGCAGAATGACCTCCCTGCTCCTGCTGGCCACACTGTTCCTGATGCAGGTCAGGATGCCATTGGCCTTCTTGGCTGCCTGGGCACACTGCAGGCTCATGTTCAGCCTCCCATCAACCAGCACCCCCAGGTCCCTCTCAAGGCTGTAGTTCCTGGGAAGGTAGCCCTCAGCAGAGGGCACAGGATCTCTTTCAATAAAGATTTTTAGATGTGAATTTGTGTTTTAGGATAATTTTCTCATTTCTTTAGGGTGTACCTGAGGATAAGCCACATTCATATCTGTAGGATGGGGTTTTTTTTGTCCATTTCAGGTGTCTTAAGCTATTCCAGTCTACTTTTGATCTGTTTGGATTAAAAAGTTGCATAAATATTTAAAACTTAAGGAAATGATACAAGCAATTGCCAAAGCTGGAGACTTCCCTTGCTAATGGTCCAAACCCACAAGGCCATTACAAGCTTGTCTGTCAGGCTGCCCTCACAGCTTTCCCCAAAGGTCTGTTACAACATTATCAATTCACAGGGAATTTGGCACTGAACTTCCATTGACTTAGCCACCACTTCCGCAACAGGAAGAATCAAAAGGAAAGATGTAACAGGTCTTAGATAGATGCAGAGCTAAATGGACTGGGACAGGTTCTGGTTTTGCCATCCATCTCAGTATTTTGACCACTTATCATCATTGATCATATGGCTAAAGGGTCACAAAACTTCTGTAAAAATTCCTGCACAAGAAATCAGGTGACAGAGGGTCACTGCCAACACTGATACAAGTAACAGAGCTACAAACAATGTTGTACTGCCTAATTCTTTATACAAACACAATGTAATATGGAATGGAATACAACAGAATACAAGCATTGCCACAAACTAGCTGGACTTAGAAAAGGCTCAGTATCTAAAAAATCCTTTTAAAAAAGCTTTGTTCATCTGTAAGAGATATTGCACCAGTCTAAATACAGAACAAAATGCTCCAACATGAAGCAGTTTAGTTTGCCACCATCCCTTCCTTCTGACCTTGATTAAAATATTTAACTATCTGCCTACAGAGTAACATTATACAGCATCAACACTGTCAGCTTCTTAAAATAGCCCCAAGTTCCAGCTGCCAACGGGCCACAGATGTCCCACTAGCAAAGAAGTATGAATTACACCATCACTGTTACATCAAATTGAATTGTAATTCTGTCAAACCCAGAAAGTCATGATTTGGGTGATTATTTTTTTTTGCAGTGGGGTGGAGAGAATTTGATATCAAACAGCTACCTGAGGCGTGATGCTCCTACACTATTACCTTGGAGTCTGTCCCCAAAGGCAGGAAACAGTGGTGTGGGTTTAACACTGGGCTTATCTTTCCAAATACAGGAAACTATTTATACCTCAGCTCTTTCTTTTCTCTAGAAATCAAAGGCTGTTCATGCTGCCAGCCTGCCTTTCCAAGCATGGGCTCCCAAACCACTCCTAGGCAGTATACAGAAAGCATGCCCTGGAAATCCTTAATCTATTCTGCTTATGTACAGCAAGTAAATATCAAGCAGATTTGAATATGGGATTGATTAGTATTTTTATTAATAGATAAAACAATGTAAGCAATTATTAAAAGTTCATTTAAATTTGTGTTTCATACATTCTTATTCTTAAATGGCCTGCTAACCTTTTTGGTTATACAGCAAATGAGCAGCATTCATAAGCATATGGAAGTGAAGAGTTTGAAATCCATCTCTCAGTTCCCAGAGAACACTAACAATATGAAAGATTTTCAAGCCAGAGCAAGAGACCGACTCAGGTCCTTAACCACAGCAAAATGACAAAGCTCATCAGGTGAGGGGATCCCTGGCTTTGGAGTAAGTGGCACCTGACTTCAGGCTTGGGCTGAGCTGCCAAGGTAGTGAAGGCATTTTAGATGCTGTAACATCCTCTGTGATGTCTGGATGGCTTCCTGTTCATTGTAAATCCCATTTCCCACTCCTTGTCTCACATGTTCACCTTCCTTTTCAGACTGAATGCAAAATGAAGTACCCAGTCACACCTTTTGCACAGGATTCCATTCATGCTTGTTCTTTCTACTCATTTACAAGGGTGGGACCAAGACCAAATGTACCTAACTTTGGTGTTAAAACATGACATAGTTTTCAATTCAAATAAAGCTTAAAGCAGGTTTTGTCATCTACTGGGACAGAGGTAGTAGAGGAGTCATGTCTCAAGATATGCTTTATGGAGGTGGTGTTTCTGTAGATGAGAACAGGAAAGATATTAAAACAAACAAACAAAACATAACAAATTAAAACCCCAACCCTAACCCTAGACAAACCCCATCAAAACCCCCAGAAACAACCAGAACTTGCCATCCTAAAAATCCCTTTACTATTGCTATTTAGGTTTGTGTACAAGAATGCCTGAAAGAAAGGAGAATTTTTCAGTAAGCTTAGTTTTGGAGCTTTTTACTACAAGGACAACCAGCTTTGTTTTTATAATTACAGCTTATTTTCTTATCTTTTAAACCAGGCTGTATTAAGACAGGTTTTTTTTTAAGCTATGTTGCAGTGCACTTAATGTTATGCACCAGTAACAGTGTCCCTAGGCTCAGCAGGATGGCCGATTTCAGGTGTTTTGTTACCTGAAGTTAGACACAGTTTCACCAAAGCTGCATTTATGCAACAGCAGCAGAGTGTGCATAAATTCACTGATAAAGACTTTCTGCTACTCTAATTCAGTTTGATTTGCAAATCAGTACAAGAAAGTAAAAAGAAAAGAAAAAAAAAAGGCTTAATTTGGCCTGGATGATTTTCAACACTAATCAACTTTGACGTAAACAGAGCATGAAGATGCCCATACCACCGCTCCAACAGTCAGCTGTGTCTGATTTGGGGCTTGCTTTTTAGTGGTTTTCGTTTCACCCATCTTGCACCACCTTGAGCCCTTGACCCCTGAAGTCAGCACTGTTATGCTGGACAACAGATGTCTCTAATTTAAAGGAAGCCCTTGCTTTCCAGCTTCCCCAAGAACAGTCCCTTGGTGTGCTGAGCCACAAAGAGGATCCTAAGGACTTGGGGTTGTTTTGTAATCAGCACAGGCTGTGGTGGCCAGAAGGAAGCTCTCCCCAGGTTCTGAAGAAAGTTTTTCTTCTTCACGCAGCACAATCCACAGCCCACAGCACTCAGGCTGGCTACTTAAAACACCCTGAGCAGGGACAGCTTCTTCACATTCCTTGAAGAGACACAGGAGACCTTATTGCTGTCTACAACTACTTGTAGGGAGGTTGTAACCAGATGGGGGTTGGTCTCTTCTCCTGGGTGGCCAGCACCAGAACAAGAGGACACAGTCTCAAGCTGCACCAGGGGATGTTTAGGCTGGATGTTAGGAAGAGGTTCTTCACAGAAAGAGTGATTCGCCATTGGAATGGGCTGCCCAGGGCGTCACCATCACTGGAGGTGTTTAGGAAGAGCCTGGATGGGGTGCTTGGTGCCATGGTTTAATTGATTAGATGGTACTGGGTGATAAGTTGGACTTGATGATCTCAAAAGTCTTTTCCAACCTGCTTAATTCTGGTTCTATCAATGGGGCAAGCAGTGGATTTAAAGAGGATGGATCCAGAACTAGCTCCCCGCTGTTCTGAGTTTCTTTCCTTTTTTTGGTATACCGTTTACAAGCAAAGGGTTACAGCAAGGTAATGCTTGCCTGTCAAAGGCTGTGGCTGCCAAGCATTATGAAAACTCAGTTATAAATGGTTTTGATAGCAAAATGGGTCTGGCAAAGAAAGAACTTTGTTTCTTATGGCCAGGAAAGTGCTTTCATTGGCCTAGATGACCTTTTGGAGGTTCCTCCCAACCCTAACCGTTCTACACTTACATGAAGTAGAAACACTCGCTTGCATAGCACAAACTGATTTTGTTTAGGGGTTTTTGAGAAACTGCTGTTTAAGCTGCTGCCAGTAAAGAAGTGTTCTTATGAACACAGTCTCTAAGAGTCAGTCTTCTGCCAGTTTTCAACTACTAAATTCTTTCAGAAGAAAAGTCAAAAGCTTTCTGCACATTGAGAAGTCACAAGAACCCACAGGCAAGGCTTGAAGTTACCACAGCTCCCAGACAGAGAAGACTCGTGAGCAGGAATGAAGATGCTGGCAGACAAGGGCCCACTGGCCACACAGCCATGTTGGTCCTTAAAGCTGATACTCCCACTTACAAGCTACCCAGGAAACCACTTCAGTTTGGAGAACGCTCTCAGATGCTTCAACCCAGCTGTACTACAATAATGGAACATCAACATACTGCTGCAAACGCTTCTATTGTGGGCAAACCTGCCGCTGAAAGAACAAGACATTTATACAACATGCTGAATGATGCTCTGGAAAAAGAAAAAAATAACAAAACAACAATGGAGTTTTGTCAACTTTTGGTTGACATCTTTGCAAGAACCTACATGTCTTGCCTAACACAACCTGCACTTAGAAACTGCTTGAAGAACAGGTTGCTGCCAGTGAGTTTACACAAAGGATCACTAAGGAGCTGTTGGTGCACAGTAATTGCACATCCAAGCCACATGAAAAATATTCCTTGTGCTTAAGTAGACCATGACTAGTTAGATATACCTTTAGATGTTTTTCTTTGGAGCAGAGCTCTGTATACTTCAGAAAAAGCATAAACAACCAGATTTATGATTTCTCATGGCTGACCATGTTTGGGCCAGTTTCCAAGTCTACTGAAAATACAGACAGCTGAAACACAGACTTAAACACCATCCCACACCAAAGTCTCAAGATTCAAGTTCAAAGGCATGGGCCAACAGCAATCTCCACATGCAAACTAGACTACAGGCGGAACATACAAAGTACAGCACCATTTCTAACTCACCTCTAGGTTTACTTCAGACCCCTACAAAGGCTAGCCAGGAAACAAAAGCCTTTGCCTTCCCTTAGTGTCTTGGGGAGTATTACATGCAAAGCATCTCTACAAAGGCAGATTTCCATCAGGAAGGCCAGAAAAGTGCATATTTTGCTGATTATTTTAGTGCCCTGCTAGTAGAGATGACAGCAGCAGAGAACAGAGATCTAAATAACCCTAAAATTACTTGGCATTTAAGCATTTTCTCTTTACCACTAATTCATTCATGATTTAGTGCCTGGATTCCAAGTTGATTGGCACACTAAAAAAACAAAGCATTTAGCACCACTCCAAAGAGGCAAAAGTGCCTCCTGGCCATCGCACACAACTCTTATTTCTGCATGAGATGTGATACAGTATTTCACACTTTCTTTTTGCACAAAGGGCAATTTTAAGGAGTTAAATAGAATGGTTCACATAATGGAGCAAGCCATACCATGCTGCTGTGGAGACTTCAGTAACCATCTGAGCATACATTAGAAACAGAGCATTTCACACTGAGCAGATCAAGGCTGGATTAGGCATGGACTGCACCATATCTGAACACATTTTAGTACCTATGGTTTCTGAGCATACCAAGGTCTTGGAGGTCTATTAAATGCAGGGGAGTGCATGCAAAAGGAAACAGAATTAGCAAAATGTATGGCTATAGCAACACAGCACTGAAAACAATGGTGTCTCGGTGAGACAATTCAATCTGATCATCCTATTATAGAAAACAAGAGCACAATAATGCTGCACTGAGAGAATTTTTATTCCTTCAAATCAAGGAGTCACGGTGTGTGAGGATGGGTTTCAATCGTCCCCACCCATGTCCCTTATACATCCTAGTAACTGCAGAGCATTATTCCATGTAAGAGAGTGCACAGGTATATTGTATTCACAACCATGTACGTGCATGCTCCCTGTGTAACAAAGACAGGGAACTAGCAGGAACAGTGTTACAGGTCCAAAAGCTCTTCCCTGCACCTGGGGTTCTTCCCATCCTCCACAAAATAACCCAAGCAACAATAGATACATTCCTCAAACCTGAACACCAGCTGGCTCATAACTCCTCAAAGCACTATGGTAGCATCAGGAGTTCCTGCATTGCTCCCACAGGACTAGAATTCCCATCTCAAATCAGACAGGATACACACAACCCAGATTAAAGAGACACAGGCATTTGCATATCTCTTCAGGGTTTGACAGCTTTCTGGTGATTTATTCTGTAACATGCAAATACACTGAGAGCATCCCTGATGGATACCTCCTTAATGCAAAGGTTAACAGGTCTGTGCATTTTGGATTAAACAGTTCTATTAAGACAGCAATTTTTCCATATATACTTACATAGGAAACACACACAAGACGAAAGACCTAAACTATAAATATTTGTGACAACAAATGATGCAGATTTCAGCAGTTAGCCAGCTGTTAGCAGTAAGGCATGCAGGGCATAGCTGAGCACAAGTATTACTGGATATTGCTTAAATAGAGCCTGCAGTTTTTATTACCAGGCTGAAAAATAGACCTTCTTGTAAAGAACTGTAAAATGATTCACCAGTATTAGATTACCACAGACTATAATGAATATTTCAAGGGCTTCACATGTATACGGTGAATCAGCCCAAGTGTCCAAGTTGTCAGATGGTAAGTGATGCATGTGGAGAACAGTATTCTCCTTTGAAATCAAAAAGGCTATGCACACACATGAGATTAGAGGAATCTGAGCACTCACATACATCCCACAGATGCAAATTAAAGAGTCATGAAAGAATTACCCAAAAAATCAAACCTCTGGCTAGGCTTACTTATAAGCCAAAACAACAAAGCTTCCAAAATACACTCCTGTTGCCTCTGAAAAACAGAGCTCCATCCTGGGCTTTGAATTCAGCAAGGTTTACTCTGGTTATACTGATATCACAGCCTGAATGTGATACAGAAATGGGAAACTTCAATCTCAATCTGTATTTTGTGGCATAAGAGTATCAACAGATAAACAGCCTGAAAAATTGCTTGTTCTGGTAGTGCTTCTGACAAAACCTTTCTCAAATTAATCCTTCTCCAAAGAAGCAAATGTTTTTGCCATGTGTCCCAAAGATCTGAACATGTTGGTGTGTTTACCTCTCTCACCTTTCCTGCTGCCTTTGTTATAGTGGTGCTTTCTGACAAAACTGGTTGAGGCTACAGGTTAGTGCTGACCCCCATTTCATTCAGGTCACTGATACTTTCCACTTTGCAGTGGAATCCCACTGTGGTACTTGTAACAATCCCACAGTGGCACTATCCCACATCACTTTCCCACCTTTACATTGCTTCCTCTATGTCCAGAAAGGTCAGGATTTTGATGCAGCCCACAGAGGTAGATCTTGAGCAGCTGATTTAATAGCAGCAAAACACAACTCCTTCTGCAGCAAAACACAACTCCTTCTCTGGTTCAGACCAAAATGCAGTCACCCTACCCAAACTGTAACACACAGACTCACATGACTGCAGAAGTCATTCAGGTGGACTCTCTGACATAGGTTTGCACATTTTAAGGCAAACAACAACATTGCTTCATCTCTTTGATGGTCAGGGCACACTGAAGAAGCCATGCAATCAACTTTGTGTAAAATAACTTGTGTTTCCTAAGCCTCTTTACTTTCTGCTTTGAAAGTGCATTTCATCACAACCTTATGTCAACCTGCAGAAGCAAAAGCACTTATTTCAGTACAGGTTCTGTCCTTTTACTTATTATTTTGGAAATTGTGCTCTTATGCAATCTTCTGCCACAGCTTCTAAGAACAACCTACATTCGTACCTCCCAGAAAAGGAGGGAGAAAATTGCCTGAGCTTTAACCTCCATGGGTACAACAGAAAAACGCTGCAATTATTGGTTAACATCAAGCCTGTGCTGTGTCAGCCCCATGTAATTCCCAGGTTACAACTTGGTCATTGCTATTCTTCTCCCGCATGGCCTTCGGTGAGCCACCGACTGGTAGCTCACAGGGCAAGTGCCCTGCAAAGCGCAGACAGACAACCAGTAGTAGCAGTGATGTTTCAGGAACCACAAGCAGCTTCTGGCTCCTCCTCTCCTGCTGCTTATTCCCAGGCCTTCATTCAACCTCTTAGTTCACCAGCTAGAGTATTTCAAGTGGGGTGAGCTAACCCAGGGGGATAAAGGAATCCCCGGCAGGGGGATAAAGGAATGAAGAACAGAGGGGAAAGTGCTGCTTTCCACCCCACAGCTGGATTCATCTTTCCATTCAGTTGATTACATCTCTTAAAAAAAAAAAAAAAAGAAAAAAAAAAAAAAGAGGGTAGGAAATAATAGGTGAAGAAGACCAGGAGAAAGGACTGCACATGCTGTCCAGAACAAGGGAATAACATTCAAAGTCCACCAAAACTTCAAAAATTGAGCTTCACAGCTACAAAATGAACTCCTAAGCACCAGTTCAGGTCAAAAAAAAAAAGCACAGGGAAATCCAGGCAATACAAAAGTAGTGTACTATGGCAAGAAGAATAGATGTGCATGTGTGTGTTTTGGGGGTTTTGTCTATATACAGTTTATAAAATTTGAAGCATCAGAAAAGCTTTTGACCACAGCTTCTTTTCCCAGCATCATTCAGAAAGCAAAACCCTCAAGTCAGATCACAGACTTGCAAATTTCTGTGCCTCCAGGCATTCCCAGTGCAAGCTGTCCCTTTCTTCAAACCTCTGGCCTATGCAAGCTGGACATATACAAAACTTGAAACCCACACATGGTCCTTAGGATGAAGAAAGGAGCTGCATCAGGTAGAATTTTCCTGAAGAGCCCTTCTCTTCGAAGATGAATAATTAATTTCCTGACAACCAGAGCACTTCTCACAGAATGCCTGAGGCAAAAGATGCAGTAAGGCACTGCAGGCTGCTTCAGGTCCTCCAGGACCAGCTCAGGAGTTGCTTCAGGGTAAAATGGGAGTTTAAAGGTGAGAAGAGGGATTTCGAGCTGGGCCATCAGGAAGACAGGCTCAACAGGATTTCAGCCTTGTTTTAGCCAGTAGTTTCTTTACCAACTCAACTCTGGAACATGAAGGTGTTTTTCTGGTCTATCAGGCAGTCCTTTTCTGCCTTAGAAGTACTACCTGTTGTTTCCTCTCCCATCTTCTCACAGTTTCAAAAAGGGCACCAAGTGGGAAAGTCCCCTTTTAACAGATGACCACGACAGCTGGAACTTTTGTGCAAGGGCAAAAACAAAAAGAGAAAAATGAAACCACACAAAACTAAAACCAGATTGGTTTAACATTACATGTGGAAGCTCCATAAGAGCATTAGAACTCAAGAAACTGAGATCTGGACAGGAAGAGAGCATAGGTAAGCAGGTAGGATCTCAGACCACAACACTAGCTGTGACATGGAGCATCAAATCCCTTCCATGTTCTATAGCACATCGGATCTGCTCAAACAGCTTTGCAGAGACAGTCTTGCTGCTCTCTCCTGAAACACAGGTTGTCATCACCAAGGCTGGAGTGAAATTGTTCCAACATCCCTTTAACTGCCATCTGTGCTCACACAGGGAGGGGGCTCAAACTTGTCAAATGCCTTGAATTAAAAAACCCCAACCTCTTGCATTAAAAATGGCAAGAGCTGGCAAGTTCAAGGTAACAGCCTGAAGTCACTGACCATCAGCAGAGCACAGTGTACGATTTAAGCACAAAAAACAGGCCTCCATATCCAAACGTAACAACTGCACTGGGGAAAGTAATTTTTGCAGTAAGGACCAGATCTTGCCCAGCCTGCCTGGAGCACCAGCAGAGCTCCCACACCAGCCAGACTTCTCTCACCCAGGAATAGAAAAAAAAAAAAAACCTCAAAATACCACCACCAAAATCAACATAAAATAACACCCCCCCCAAAAGCAAACACAAGACCCAGAGATACCAGAGTTGGAGAGATTATAATGTATTTTACTCACACATATGGGGACCAGCCATTTCAGTGACTACTTAAGGATATGCATTGGAAGCTCCTTTGAAAACCACCCCTTCCCCCCCTGCTTTTTTTTTTTAACCTTTTACTCCTGCTTAGGAGTATCTCCCAAGCCATTTCGCCTCCCATTAGGCAAGTCATGTTTCAGAAAGCATTGCTGGTAACAGATATTCTTCTGCCTAACTAATAACTTCACACACACTAAATGCTCCATGCCATCAGACACCGCCCCAGGAGACCTTTGGTAACGCAGCGCTGGATCTAGTCACACCCTCACCCTCACAGCAGCTGCAGTCTTGCCAACACCCCCACCAGTGCTATCTCACATATGAGTAAGCACAAGACAAGGCTGAGCACTTGGGACCCTTCCTTGACAAAGCCTGAAGGATTTTTCTAGCGATGAGAGCACTCAAAGATGCTCTGCTCCTGGTCTCAGTTCGCTCATCTCAGACAGGTTTGCTACAAACGATTTTTTCCTACGAAGGAGGATTTCTTATGTCACATTGCTTATAATTAATTGGGGCATCTTAGACCAGAAGGTCTGCTTGCTGCCCCCTAAATGAGCTTCCTAAACAATAAAAACATGCTTAACATGTGGCAGAGACATGGTTCAAAAGTTCATTTGGGCTTAGCTCTGTCCTAGAAAACAGTTTTAACATGTAAGTGTAGGCAGACGCAGATTTACCTAGAGGTTTAGGAGGCAAAAGGCAACCCGAGCATAGCTCTGCCTGCTGTGTGTAATACAAGCACATTCTCATTTTATGTGGTTATACAATGATCTGTTATAGCTACTGACAGAGAAGGGATGACTAATGCTGAGCAGATACACAAGCAGACAGGGCCCTAAGAGACTCAGAGAAGAAGACAGAAAATTTTAGGTGTAGGGTACCTACGAAAGCAGGGGAATCAGTATTGAAGGATCAGAACAATCACGTCAGAAACAACCTTTGGAGGTCACCTGGTCTGTGCCAAATTCAAAGCAGGGCTAACTTCAAAGCCAAATCACGGTGTACAGGAGCAAGACAAAAATAATTTTCAAGATGAAAAACTGCCAACACAGTTCCGTAGCTGGAGGGATAGGAGAGCAAAGACATCAACATTTCAGCATCTTTGAAGTGAAAAAGCCTAAGTTGAGATCTCTTTGTGTCTACTGGTTTGCACTGAAAACATTAAATCACTCTTGAACCTGCAAAGTAAATACCAGGCAGGAAAACTGAGGCTATGAGGCATAAGAGCTATGAACCATTCCTTGCCATACTTCAGGTCTTATATTTCCACCTCCTAGCCTTCATGTTGTTTAGTATTTAACAAACTATTACAATACAACATAAGGCTAGCAGCAGCATCAGTAACAATTTTTTTGCTAGAGACAATATACTGAACTTACTCACTGTCCACTGCCTTGCCTCTCTCCAGGGGAGCAAAGTCCAGCAAGTTTAAAGGCACCACTTGTACCTCCTGGATTTTACAGGTCCATGCACACTATAGCTTCTCCTGGCTTTTGTCTTTATGGTCCCATACAGAGGATCTTGCTGATTTCTCACTTTGAAGACACTTTTTTTGGCAGTTGGCTAGCAACTTTCACAACAAGGCCCAAGAAAGATACTCCATACAGTTTGTGGTGTCTTTCCTAGCACAGCCACATCCCAGGCAGGACTTATTGCTAATCCCTCCTGAACAGCCTTGTTGCTTTTGCCTTGCTACAGGGCAGCCTGCCACAGCCCTCCTGACATCGGTTTAATGCTGATTAGTCCCGACACAATTCTGGTGCAGGCTTCCTGCCAGGCAAGCGAATGAACAAAATTGGGTTGCGCACAGACCAGACGACAGCTGCAGTCACTCCAGCTCAAATCTGTTGAATAAGGACCCTTTTCTTGTTTACCAAGATGATGCTAAATTAGCCCAGCATGAGACAGAAGGACAGAGCAAATCCTAAAAGCCAGAGATGCCAACCTGGCTCTGAAGGTGTGAGATGCAACTTGGTCAGGCTCCATCGCTTGGGCTCAAATAAGCCACAGGGGAAGTGTAAGCTTTGTGTAAAGTGAACATCCCACTCCAGGTAAGAACTTGAGTTTTAAAATAAAATGATTCCTGGGGTAAGGGGGAAGATTACAAGCAGAATGCCTTCAAGTTTCTTTCAGAACCAGAAACCAATCAGTGCATACTTGTAGCATATTTCCCCCCCATCTTTCTCCTCCAGCTCTGGGAAAAGAGTTGTCTCCAGCAACCGTGAGCACCTCGTCCCCTCAGTGCCTTTAAGGCAATGGCAGGTCCTAATCTCATGACCACTTTTTCCTCCTGTTCTGCTCTTCTCCTGTGCTGGAATATTAGAATCAATCTCCATTTATTCAGGTAACTTCAGATGCTTGCATCATGGTATCGGACAGCACTATAAATCTTAATAGACACACTGGCATCTCCAGATTGTTGCCAAAACAAAACTCAACATGCTTTCTAAAGACATTCTGGTGACTGCTTAAGGGTAGATGGTCTTTAGGTATGAAATCATTAAGACTGATGATATACTGTTCAGACCACAGAACATAACTGAAGTTAGGATGGATCAATACTGAGAAAAGCAGTACAAGTAAAGACTCTTTTACATGGTTACTGCTCTTCAGTTACAGATGAGGAAATAGGGAAACAAGGAAGAGTAAAGAATGATTCAATCTGCAAAGGAACAACTAAGTTATTTTTTGACAAGGTGCTTATAGCCTCCTCATTCATCTCTTCTCTGGTTTGGCTAAAATCACATTATGGATAGTTGCAGAAGATGCCTGAATAGCAAGAGGTTAAGGATATGTTTTTTGGTTGTTGGTGTAGTCTGAAGGGAAATTTCAGTTAATCACTTAAGCACACACTTCCTTGGGGACCACCCTGGGCTACTACAGCCTGGCTCTCCACACGTTAGTGAATATCTTTTACATCAGAGATGCCTTAAAGAGCACCTTCAAAGCTGCAAAAGTTTCTAAAGCAATGTGACCTTATCAGCCAGCTGTTAATAATTGATTGTATTATGAGTATTATTTATTATGCTTGTTTTTAAAAACAGAAGGTACCCTGTTTGAAAGGTTTTCTGCTCAGCAGTGATCTATGGATTTGATTGGAAGCATCACCTCTGTTTGCAGAATGATGCACAGATCTCTTGACAGAATCCTCATCTTCCCAGAGGCAGCACATGCACAGAGGCAACACTTGGACATGAACTGGCCTCACAAACTGCCAACAAGGCTGGTATTACTTAGGTTCTTACATAAGGGATTTAATGGGAAAGTAACAGTGCTAAGCTCAATGGTCTTTGAAGAATTTAAAGCCCATATCCAAAAGTGTATACAGCACCACAGGATTTTCCATACATATATATACACATATGAAAAGCCTGGCTTTTGGCACTTGGAGGGTTGGCTGCTTACTGATTAGGTGCTTATGGATTTAAATAACTCCTGGCTCATAAATTCCATGGGCACCTCCAGCTCTGCAGGATTGCTCCTTCCCATCATGTCTCCTCCCCTCAGACACCAGAGGCAAAGCTCTTGCCCATGGCAACTGTCAGGCACCACTTTGCCTGGTTTCCAGTCCCTGCATAGGCTGATCCAGCAAGGAAGCTTCAAGTGTTCTGTAAGCATAGTATCCTCAGAAAATGCAGCTATAGTTTCTTTCTAAGGGCATGGCAAGGGCCTGGTTTAACATGACCGAAAAGGCAGAACATTTACCTTCAGGAACAATAAATTTGTTCTGTTTGGGGTGGGGAGAGACTGGGTCTTGCCCAGGAGGAAAATGGAAAAAATGCTATTTCTCAGTAGTTCTCAGTGTCTAGATGTAGACTAGAGGAACTTTGCTTTTGAAGTCACTGGGGGAACTTGGTGCGGAAGGACCTGGCCAGGCAGAAACCATTTTCAGGTCACAATCTAAACACCTGTCCCTCATCAGCTGTTCAACAGACATCTTTCACACACAGGAAAAAGTCAGTCTTGCGGATGATGCTGGGAAGTAAAAAGAAACTTTTAAAAAGACAAAAATAGACACAGAAGGGGAGGAGGAAGTACAAACTAAACTTCTATGTCTATATATTGACAAGACAGAAGTGTTACTAATTTTAAATTCAGAATTTATTCATGCATTTAACAGCTTTTCTGAAGTTCCCTATTTTACCCCCAAGACCTACTGCATTCGCATAAAGGTAACCGTATCAAAGACTGAAGGCGATTTTAAGCATCTCAAGATGAGCACAAATAAACCACTAGCTTCTGGAACAGTAATTTCACTTTGCAAGAAGTAGCAGATTGGGGAGAAAGACCAGTTTCTTAGCAGTCATCAAACCTCACTAAATGGTTCAGTAAATTTACTTACTGCACCAGTGCTGGAAATTCACCTCAGCTAAAACATTTTTCCAAACAAAGCTTAGCACCAGTCCCAGACCCCAGCACAGGACAAGCAGGGTATTCATCATTCCACCATCTCTCAGAGAACAGGTACCAAAGTGAGTTTCTGTTTATCACTTTGCTACACTATTCCCTATGACTGTGATGCACAAGTTACCTTCAAACTGACCAAGTGACTGACTGCTGTCATTACTGGTTTCATGTGAAACTTCATTGAGTGCGAGGTGCCTTGATCACAGTTACACCCAACACACATTCATAAGATTCACATGGAAAACTCTAGTGATTTATTTGTCTCTAGCAAATAAAGCTTAGCCAGGTACTAGACCAGCACACATCTGGCTGATTCTTGGTGAGATCAGGGAGGTTACAAGGATATAAGGATCTCCAAAGCAGGGAGAAACAATTAGCTGTTTAGCTGGTAGAAGGCAGTCCGAGAAACAATAGCTCTAGTTTTCTTTTCATCCTTCTTCACTTGTGTTTCTCATCTTTGCAACTGTTGTCCACATTTCAATCTTGTGATTCATTATTTTCTTTTAATCTTTTATGGTTTATGTTGAGCTGCTCCACAATAGAGAGGACACAGTGGCTGCTCCTGGGCTCTACATGGCAGGACACCGCCAGGCTGGCTTCCTGGCAGCTGCCCGTCAGAGGGCAAGAGCACCCCAAGCCCTAGGGAGCCCAAATTCCAGTGCCAGGTAACATCCACAGGTCAGAGTCAGGCTGCTAACTCAAAGAGCAGAGTCTACCACCAAAAGTAACTAATTTATCACAAGGCATGACTTAAAAAAATGGGTATATATTGCTTCAACTTGTTGCTCTAATGTTTCACCTTCCAGTGCCCTAACAACTTGTTGCTATTTCTAACCCCACCAGCCCCATGTATTCTGGAAACTTCACCACTGAGGTACAAGCAAGGGGTTGCTCCAGTAGGTGCTGTGCTATGTAACACAACTTGGAATTATTCAGGGGAGGAAACAGAGTCACAATTTTTAGTTCTGCGACCTTCCCTTCAGTCCCTCCCAAACCATCCCTGTTACAACTCAGTTCTTCTTTAATTTTTTCTTTAGTTTGACAACTCTTACAAATTGCACATGACTTCAGAACTATAAAACAGTACTATAAAAGAAAAAGAAAGCTTGCATTGTGTAATCATGGTTTGTTCTTTGTTCCTTTTTTACTATGGATCTTCTATCCACCCTTTGCAATAGTCTAAAAAGCAAGGCAAACTCACCTATCTGGAGGGCAGTGAGAATAAACATTCTTCTGTTTTAATGTCTCCTCAAGTGTTCTTTATATAGATGTCTAATTACTCTGTGCTTTTCACAGCACAAAAACTACTTTCAATGTGCTTTCATGCCACAGGGCTAGAGGGTGTATTCACAAGGCCATTGCTTTTACACAGGAACCAGAACAAGTCCCAAGAGACAAGTTCCCAAGAAGATAACATGCCTTCCCATAGCTACCATCCACCCTGCTCTACAGGGGAAACTCTGCATTTGCCAGCATTACTGAGATAACAGAAGTGACATCTCAATCTGCTGCCTGAGGAAATCTGGACAGAGGAAGGAGGCTCTGGAAGAGGCAGCTCAAGGCAGACCCAAAGCAGGCAGGTGCTACAGGAGAAGACAGGCACCTGCTTGTCCCACTCCAGAGCGATGGAGATGGACTATCCCAGCTTCTCACTAGCATGGGGAGGGTCAAGAAGGACGCAGAGCAGTCTCATTGCTTACCACCAAGTGTCTTCTTCCTTGCTCTCCCCTCCAGTGACTGCCCAGGCCCTGCCATGTCCTCTCCAACCTCCACAGAAGAGCAGCCTGGTACCCTAACCTCCTCAAAAGCCTCTCCAAAGAAGGAGCCCAAAGAATGACCACCCAGAGACTTCAGCAGTGACCTGATAGACTCTTGTGCTACCAGAATTACATGGCAAAACTGGGTAAGCAGGGAGACCTCTCTGCTTCAACCCAAAGGCGGGCACAGGGTGAGGATGAAGATGTCACTAATAGCTGCCACCAGTGCTACCGTGTGTGCTTTGCCCCTAGAGAAGCGATGTGATGTCAACGCCACAAAGAGCCCCTGCTGCAAGGAAAGGCACGTGCTCATTCTCAGACACTGAAAATCAATCATGTACAAGGCAAATCCACAGGAGACCTGGGCTCCATTTGTTCTGGGGCTCAAGGAATTGATGGTTGTTTGCCTTAAACACACATTGTTTCCCCACAATAGCAGTTAAGGTACCACTTATTACTCCCACCATCTGAGAGGAAGGTATATGTTGACACTGGTTTGTAGCTTGCATGCAAGCCACCTACAGCTAAGGCAGGAGCTACATCTTAGAATTGCACATAAAGAGCACTTTGCAATTTCAGTTAACTCTGGTAGAAGGAGGAAACAAAATAAATCCATTTGCAAGCAGAACAAAAAAGCTTGTTTCTAGAAGGTCGTTGCCATTATCCTCTAGCTATTGTTTTCCAACAGTAACAGCCACTAATCCTCAGAAAGATATGCTTCCACTTTGAGAGAAAATATTGCAAAGAAAGAAAGAAAAAGAATAAATGGGAAATTGTCAAGTTGCAATAATGATAGCGACTGTTACTCGAAGATTTTCTGTGCCCTTCTGGCTCCCATTTGGCAGGTTTCTGTTCCAGTGTAACCATAGGAACTGCAGTTAAGAGTCTCATTTAAAAGCCTCCAGTTAACTGGTAGTTTAAGTTATGAGACTGTAGTGGGCTTGAATATTAAAAACATTCAAAAGGCTCTAAAAAAGGCACAATTTGAATGGGAACTGTATGACTATATTGTAGGAGACACATCTGTGTTGCAACAGGCGCAGTGCCCCGCCAACAAATTGGCAAGGGGAAGCCTGACACCAGCCACCCTAGAACAAACAAATGCTACTGACAGAGGTTACTAAAAATTGGGCTTAATAAACAGGTTAAGAATGCAAATTGTGACTTGCTCAACGTGCTGTGTGCCATCAAAATTGAAACCACGTTTCCTGTAGCTGTCGTTTCGCTTAACAAACCACAGCAAGTGGACTGGATGAACAGTGACAGTCCTCAGCAATACACCAGCTTCTCTGCAATATTCACCCAAAACAGTACATTTAATATCCCAAATTTTACTTAATCCTTCAAAGCAGAAAATCACTTGGCTCTGGCTCATCATCTTGCTGTCAAGAAATCTGAACAAATGCAAAGTCATCTATGTTAAAAGAAATCCAGACATAGGAACAAAGTCGACCAAGTACATAGCCCAGGCAGATGTGCAACAGAACACTCAGGAGCAAGTGAAACAAAACATTAGAGATCAGAAAGGTATACCTAGGCATCTGGTACCTACAGACCTCCACCCTTCTCCTAAAGAATGTTAAGATAGCCACTACCCTAAAGCATCTGTTACCTTTAACACATTAGCACCAAGACTCATCTGAAAGTGTATTTGGAGATATATTCAGTTACTCATATTCAGTTACTCTCAAGCTGTGCCAGGGGAGGCTTAGGCTGGATGTTAGGAAAAATTCTTCATAGAGAGAGTGATTGCCCATTGGAATGGGCTGCCCCGGGAGGAGGTGGAGTCACCATTGTTGGAGGTGTTTAGGAGGAGACTTGATGGGGTGGTTGGTGCCATGGTTTAGTTGATTTGGTGGTGTTGGATGATGGGTTAGACGTGATGATCTTGAAGGTCTCTTCCAACCTGGTCTATTCTATTCTATTCTATTCTATTCTATTCTATTCTATTCTATTCTATTCTATTCTATTCTATTCTATTCTATTCTATTCTAGCTATTTAAAACACTGCACTAAAATAAAAAGAGATTAAAAAAAAAAAGAGAGAAAATGGGGGCCTGTTCATGTTGCATTCATCACAAGGGCCAGGCCTGCATATAATAATAGCAAAGCATAACATCCCTTTTTTATATATTAGCAATGACAATTAACATTTAAGCAATTATTATATCCACCATCTAGAGAAAACATAAATAATCTTTTGGTACCTATCTGCACAATTTGCTGCCTTAATTCAGGAGTGTTGAAATATTCCAGGCCATGTCAGAGAAGAAAGAGAACAGAAAATGAAGCTTGAGGAACCATTTCCATACACTCTAGGGAACAGGATTTGCTGTCCTTAGAATGGCTCCCATCGCCTGTTTAATTTCTCATCTATGTCCCTGCTCTGTGGGCTCTGGCTGGGGAGGAGGCAGGAAGAGATGAATACTTGTTTCTCCAAGCTGCCTTAGCATCACTTGTGAAGAATTCAGCAAGGATCAGACAAATCCATATTCTTTTCCTCATAACTTAATAATTCCCATTTTGCTGTCCTGTGATTTTCCATCTATCGCTCCTGCTCAAATGTGCTCTCCAGTATGCCTTACATGCATTCACTTTTAACTAATGCTGAGAATTTGTCCCCACAGGCCACACTCTGCCTGTAGTAATCAGATTTTCAGGAGTGCCTGGGACCCCATGAGCCTCTGCAAAAGAACAGCTGATGTGGTAAGTAATGGAGGAAAAGCAGAGTACCTTTATGTTTTGTATAATGTTGGTCACTTCCAATTGCCTCAGAGCTGCCATCAGAGCTTCAGAATTATGATCTTTGTAACATTAGAGAATCCAAATAAAGCAAAGGCTTGTGTCACTTCAAGCTCCCCACCTCTAACAGAGCAGCCTTTACTGCTGGACTGTTGCCAGGGTAGTCTACCAAGAAGGTTTATATTGGCTGGAAACAGCTGTGCTTGTAGTTAATTTTGGCTTTATTTTAAGAGGGAAAGAATTGTTTTTCTATTTCTGTTTCCTTGTTGTTCTAGGCACCTGTGCAGCTGAATTGATTAACTTAGCTCTGAGTGCCACAGAAGGATGTCAGACAACTCTCTCATATGTTCATAGTTTGAGTAACAAGTCTCAATATTATTGCAAGGCCCAGTTCTTGTTTTATTTACCAATGTTAATTGATGATACATTCAGATTCACATATAAAATTTTCATGTCCAACATCTGCAAGTTAATTACAACACAAAAGTCTCCACAAGCTCCAGTGCATTGCATGGTAAGCTAGCAATGCCTCAGAGATGATTTCAGTTTCTTCTGTTAAAAAGAGGATGGGAAGGATAAGAGGGAAAGGAGCAAGCAGCACCACCTTTAAATAGGGAAACTGTCTCTGGTTGCACAGGTAAAAGAAGCTTTAAATTACTGAAGAGTGGAAATTTTTATCAGTAGGGTGCACTGATTTAGAATAGAATAGAATTAACCAGGTTGGAAGAGACCTTTGAGACCATTGAGTCCAACCTATCATCTAACACCATCAACTAAACCATGGCACCAAGCACCCCATCCAGGCTCTTCCTAAATGCCTCCAGTGATGATGACTCCACCACCTCCCTAGGCAGCCCATTCCAATGGCGAATCACTCTTTCTGTGAAGAACCTCTTCCTAACATCCAGCCTAAACATCCCCTGGTGCAGCTTGAGACTGTGTCCTCTTGTTCTGGTGCTGGCCACCCAAGAGAAGAGACCAACCCCAACCTGGCCACCACCTCCCTTCAGGTAGTTGTAGACAGCAATAAGGACAATAAAAGATAGCTGTTCTCTCTAGGAGACGAGATGCCAAACTTGCGGAAGAAAACTATTAGGACACAAAAGAAAAAGACAGAAGAACAAAATACATGAAAACTAACCTGAAATGTAGGATGATGGAAAATATTTAATTACATCCTTTTCAAAGAAGATTCCCACAGCTATCTTACCAAAATGTGGCTTATGAAGGGGAAGCTGTGGGATTTTTCAAATGTGCAGCCAGTTGCTTCCTCTTAGGAGGATACTGCTCATTTCTGCCCTCCCTCCCACGCACATGCTACTGCAAGGCAGTCCATAAGCCGCTATTCAACATGACTGCATTTAGAATTTACACCATGGCAGCTACTGTAGTGAGAGGAACTGCACCCAAAGAGCCCAAGGCTCTTCACTGCTTTAAAATAACCATCCCTGCAATGAGCAAGGGATATTTTACTTATTACTTTTAAATAACAGATCACATTAAGTGAAATACCAGTTCTACAGAACCACTGAACCATACTTGCCGCAACCAAGAACAAAAAGCTCTTTTAGAGATGTGTGCATCAGTGTCCAAGTTCTCCATATTAGACACATGGATGAGGTGCTCCAAAACATTGCCAACTCAATCACTACACACAGTCCTTCAGAAACTGCAGTGATGATTATGCATTAATTCAAACAGTGCTGTGCAAGTGACAACACCTTAGTAGAGGAAAAATGTCACGCCTGGCTAAGCCAGGAAGCTTGTAGAATGACCACAGACATGACCTGTAAGGTAACTTTATAGCTCCCTGGTGACACCACTCTTCTGACTGGGATGAGCTCAATGTTGTCAGGTGAAACAGCGGGATAAAACACAGGGACAAATCGTGGGAGTATGGACAAGCACTTCCTCAGTCTTAGGCTGAATCTCCTAACTGTGTTACAGAATCAAAGTTCCTCTCCTGCTCTGCAACTTTCCTTAGGTCAGAGAGATTCATGGGCCTCATTAAGGAGAATCCCCATTAAGGAGAAGCCCCATTACTTCCTAGGGCAAGTTGTTTTGTGGATATGAATCTAGGGAGTTAATTCCATGCTGATTCCTGTAACTAGCACTGCTCAAGTCATACTTTACCTTCGATGCTTCCTGCCTAGTATTCTGGAGAAGGGCAGGGGAAATCCTATTTTGCATGCATATTTCAGGAGAATCTTCTCCTGCTTGAACACACACACACACACACCATCATGTTCTAACATTTTAATGAGGTGTTTAAACCATGCTTGTTGTAATTAAACTTTAACAAGTTTTTAAAGCAAGATTTTAAGTTCTACGTTAATATTTCACAATGTGCTGCACTACCTTCTGCCACTCCATACCAAGCAGTTTATGCAGCTTGCACAAGCTTTTCATTCAGCCAGGCACTACAGCTGTCCAAGACACAGCAGAGTGACCTGTGTTCAGCCCTAGGAGAAAGCATTCCTTCACTCAGCCCCTTAGAGCTGCTACTGGCCTTGCAACACAACAAAAACGTTTCTCCTTGTAAACCAAAGCTGTGGTAGGACACTGGTATATGAACTACAAGAAGACATTGAAAAAGATAAATCAACTTATGGTTTCTACCATAAGGATATTTGATTTTCTTATCAGCAACACAGATATCACACAGAATCCAGTCCTACTCACACAAGAGGCTCACACAATTTTCTAAGACAATGTCCCCTGCCCCTTTTATTCCACCAGAGATTTATTGTAGGAAATCATGATAAATAATGGAACCCTTAGCTTTTTTGTAAAAATCCAAAGTACATTCTCTTTGTGAGGAGAATTTTAGCAAGATGACTTTCTTCCTCCTCAACCCCACAGTGGATGCTTTGCATCAATTCTCATTAGAAGACAAGGTTTTAGTACCACTGCTCCTCTTGAGGGACACCCCAGGAATAGGGAGAGGGAGAGAGAGAGGGCACAGCCTGAGCATAGGACTCCAGAGACCCCAAACCTCTTCTGTTAGCCTGTGTCACTCCTTCCTGGATGCTCAGATGCAGATCTGCTGAACCCTCAGGCAGCCACAACATAAACCCACAAATTAAAATGAGACCTATAAGTTCTCTTTTGCTCTTTCTGGAAGGACACTGGGGGATCTCCCCAGGAAATTTCTATGGACAAGCTGAAACTTGAGGCTTATAATCTGTATACTTATTGGCAGAACCGTAGTAAACTAATCCAGTGAAAAACTCAGTTGTTTCCTATGGAGGGCAGAGACTGTCTGGTAAGAAATAATAGCTGTGTAACAAATGAACCAGATACAATGAATACACCAAAGAGCAAAATATTGATGGAATAAATTGAAAATAATGAAACCCATATTGGTGACTCCATGACTTTGTTTCAACTGGTTTTGTGCTAACTGGTAGGGCAGTATTGATTAACACTGCGATTACATTGAACTTCAATGTGTTCATACTTTGTTTCTTCATATTCTTGCACCTGTTTGAAGGACCAGGGCTTGTTGAGCATGAGTAACCATGCACTGAGAGGCTGCTGTACCATTTCAGACAGGTTTCCAAAATGGCACAATGCACCAGCTTCTATTCAAGGGCAATGGACACACCACAGCTGCACTTGGATTACAGAAGAGGCCCAGCTGGAAAAGTCTCCTAATATTGTAGAAAAGAGCAGTAAACACATTCTTCAAAAATGCCAAACCTGCCTGCACTACAATCTTCAGAAAGTCAATCTGGCAGCCTCAAGGAAGCAAATCAAATAGACTGCACCATTCTCTTTCTCACTTCCAAAAGTATAATCATATCTCAACAAGTTATGACTCCCCCCACACTGTCTAAACCACATTCCAAAATCAGGTTGCAATAGAATTGTAATACAGTGGTAGGGACAAATCCCATCCATCAAACAAACTGAACATAGTTACACAGGCATCACCTGAATTATTCACAGGCTGAGGATGATCATGAAGAGAACTTGAGGTACATAGGAAACAATGAAACAAAAACTTCCTTTGACATCAATAGAGGCTAACCATTGTCCATGTCTGCCCCATCACAGCACACTGGGCTCAGCAGAAGGATGCAAGTGCACTCAAACCACTTACTATTTCAGTATCTCTGAGGTCCCTTCCAACCTGAGCCATCCTATGATTCTATGTAAATCAGCCTGTCCAAAGGATAAGCAGGATCAAGTGCCCCCTCAGGGAGAGTTATTTCATAATGCTGTTGATGAACCACACTCCATAGCAACACCATATACCAGCTATTAGACAGGATGGACTGTACATCTGACCAGAACAGGAGTTGCCATGAGTTATCCACAGTTACTGGGCAATACCACTTTGAATCCTTGACCCTTTGGCAATCTAGGTAGACACTGATAGCACAGAACAGCATTTGCAGCTCAAGCTACTTAATACTGCCTGAATGAGATGACTCTGTTTTTAATTCAGCCTTCCAAGTAAATTTAACCCAGTAATACAATATGTGGTAACAACTAAGATTAGCTGTCTTGCATTAAATTGTTGTTTCAAAATGGAAACTACTTTCTTTGGGGATGCAGCAAGGGAAGACAGAAGGCAAAGGGAGTTGTGAGACTGTTTTCCTACTACACAGGTTAAGTATTGCAGAGAAAGACAAAGCTTGCAGACTAAGACCTCTGAGGCCTCTTTTACCACACACTCTCTTGCATAAAAAGTTTACAGGTTCCCAGATAACTCTCTCCTCTCTGTTAATACTCCACAGAAACACCACACGTTGAAGAATAAGAAACCTTGTCTTGAAAAAAATTTTGAAGAACTTAATTCTTTAAAAGCTGTCAAAATCTGTCCCATGCTCCCACACACAAGATTTATAGCAAGATAGTTCATCTAAGTCCTTTTGTGCAGTTAAGTGTCACCAGACAGGTCAGTTCAAATCGAGTCATGCATCTTCCTAAACTTTGTCATGAACGATTGCAACTCTCCTCTTCCTCCACTCACTGCTTTGCCAGTGCTGCACTAAGTGTCACAGCCACACCAGAACAGCTAACTCTGCTATCTGATATTATTTTCCCCATATACCCAGGGAAACTGATCAGGTCTCTTAGTGGTTTGGCTTATTTCTTTGGCTACAGACTTCTCCTCCTCTATAAGTGTCTGCAAGTTCATTTTTTCAAACAGAAGTCTGTATTCTAGATTTAGTGTGGTTTTTAAGCTCAAACTTTGTATCTGGGCTATTTTAATGCAGTGGACCAAAGGAAAAACAAACCTGAAAGATAACCTTAAGTTACAAAGAGTCTTGTGTTCATTGACCCATATTCTTAACAGCCCCCTCCCACCGTCCCACAAACACTATTCATTGCACTGAAAGTAATTTCCTCTGGGTCCAACAAAGCACACATCATCTTCCTTAATCCAGGGCAGGAATCTCACACACCCTCAGAGGCACACCCATGCCCACAGATGAACTGCATCACTTTTACTAACCAGTATTTTGGACAGCACAAATAGAAAGCACTCACTCTAGGACTTGAGAACTCTAGGACAGCAGAAAGCTTGCCTGTTTTCACAAGGAAGCTACAGTCTTCTGTCTTGCTCTGTTGGTTGAAATTTGGCTTGCTTCTCAGAGGCACCTCAAATATATTCAAATGTTACATTCAAATATACCTGAACAACTTGAGCTCTCTTTTTAGCTTAAAGACTTTGAAGAGCTGGCATTCATCCTGAATCAAAGCAACATGCCTTTTATGAGATTATTTGAACAACCTTCCTGCTCAGGCTTGAGCCTGTGCCCTTCAATTTCCTTCTCCACCTCAATTTATCTTCCTCCAATTGAAATCACTATTACAGTAGAGGAGGTTTATCAAGCTTATCAAACAAAAACAGCAGCTCCTACATCTATGGCTCCAAATGAACTCAGATGGAAGGTACTGATTTGCACACTGCTCTTTCCCTTCCCAGTTGAAGTAACAACTAATTTGGTAGAATGTTAGTTCCCTACCATTCCACTAAGGCAGACTGAAACCACTCAGTGCTGAACTGGTTCAGAACCATCCATCTGTATGCACAAATAACTGCATCTTCCATAGCCAGCATTTTCATTGCCCTGTGCAAGTAACACATTTCTTCCCAGTAACCTGCAGGCAACACAGAATATAAAGCTCCTTGGGACCTACAGTCAATGCCAAGTCAGGATAAAAATTTACTCTTATTCTTCTTGAGACAAATAATGCTCCTGTGGAATGGGATGTAAAAACTCTTGGCTTCCTCTCACAGCTCCCAAGCAATCTCAGTTTTCCATCTCCATAAAGTCTTGATCAGATTAGATGTATTCTCCTGAGTGCAGCTTGTGCAGGCACAAGCACACACAGACCTCTGCAAGGAAGAAAATCCCAGTGTGGCAATCCGTGCTGCCTGCGGTAAGCAATTCATTTCTATGTGTTGGACACATGCCCAAATGTCCCAGACTGACTCAGAAAAAGGAAATGACCCACCATCACCAACAGGTCAAGAAAGTATTTCAGTGCTGGCTTTCTAGTTTACACAGCATTTGCTCAGCGTTTTTCATCACCTCTTGGCAGCTTTGAATGCTGCTGACTAGTAACGGCAGGGGCTGAAACTATGCCAGGGCTTGTTCCAGCTTGGCAAATTCAATTAAGCACAGCAGAAAAGGTCTCCTCTGATAGAGGCCAAACTTCTTTGGTTAAACCAACTATAGCAGCTGCTGTTTCTCTGCATGAGTTTCCCACCATTTTTGTCCTTGCTTTTAAGTGTTTTATCCTGTGCCCTTCTCCTCACTACACACATCCCCCTCCTTGTTGTTTTTTTTCCAAAGGTGTAGCAAATACAAAAACCACACAAAAAGAGAAAATGCAGTGGATTATACAGCTACCACTGCAGCAAGCTTGAAAGCTCCCAAGCAGTAATCTATACACATGTTGCCAAAAGCCTGGAGATCACAAATGGACCATAAAGAACATGTTGTCTTCTTAAATTCAACATTCACTTAAAATTACAGTGACAACACAACCACCAAGAAGTACTTGGGGCATCATCATTGACTACTGCATCCCATTATGAAAATGTTTCTTAAATCAGATCCTTTCAACTTTAATCTGCTCCTCTTAAGTTAACAAAGACACTTCTGTAATGCCTCTTGCATCACCCTGTATTTCAGTGGAAGAGAGACAACAGATTCTCAGCTTTGGTAATTTAAAGTTAACTGGATGAAAATGTTTGGCTTCCTCAAGCATATTTCCAGAGTTGCCATACAGGTGTTAAGACTTGACACCATCGCACTGCTGCACCTAAAAGGAAACACTAAGATTTTCTGCAGCTTGAAAGGAGTTGGAGGCAGCCAGAGAGGCTGACTAAAGAGGCATACATTTTATGGCTGAGCCATCATGTCTCCAAAGAAAATCACCAGCATCAGCTGTCCTGAGATGGGTAGATTACACGGCAGGACCTGACAAGCCAGTCCCTGGCAAAATATTTAACAACCACAAAATTGCCACCTAGGAGCCTGTATTAGTAGAAGCAGCCTATGATCAGACTACCTACACATATCAGCTCTGGTCTTTATGTAAGAGCTGGGCATGCCATCATTTAAATTAACCCAAATGACCACTTCTCCAGGCCTCAGGTATTTCTCTGGAGTGTTTCTCAGGCTTCTTTCAGGATGGGCTCTCCAAGGAATAGTGTTTGGGGAGGAGGAAGTTGTGTGGGGATGATGAACACAAGAACAGGAGGGAATGAACTCAAGTCTATTTCTCACTTAAGGTTTCTGCTAGTGGCTGGCAACTGGAATAAACAAAGAACAAGTGTTGGTGGAAAATGCTGGTTTGCAGGAGGGTGCCAAGATGCCTGGCATGGTGATGAAGGCAGGCTTTGCTGGCATAGTACATGGGCTGTTGTGTTTAGGGGCGAGTGGAAGGTGCCAGTTTCTTTTGGCTGCCATCGCAGTCTTAATGTGACATTCAGCAGTAGCATAGGGACTCACTTTCTGCAACAAGGGGAGCATTGCACTTCAGCCCCATATTCAGTGATGCACATGTGTACCTGCACAGCTACAGCAGCCACACCAGTCACTCCCCTTAATGAAAATGAAAATCCTAAGTGTTAGGAAGCACTGGATCAGCTCCCCCTGTATTGCACCAGGACAGCGACTGGCTAAATAAATGGGCAGGACAAGACTGTGTGCCAGGACCTCTTTATCAGTGCTGGCAGTCCTGTTTTCCTCTGGCTGGAAAGAAAACTGCAGCGACTTTACTCACTATTTCTGCTAAATCCTGCAGTAGGATGTTTTCCTGCCCTTGAGACCTGGACTGCATGGCTCTGTGCTACGTCCAGTAGTTATACATAGAAACAATCCATTAACAGGAAGGTTAACACAGCACATAAACAGATCATACTTGTCAGCATGTCTAAGCCCTACAGGTCGGCTGCTCATTTATTCAAGAGACTGCGGTGGAATCACTGCAGTAAAGGAGGACTTTCCAGCCTCAATTAAAGGGACAGAGTATGATCAACTGTTTTTTCTGTTGTCCTTAAGAAAGCACAAGACAAGTCCACAGCACAAGTGAAAATTCAAATGAAAGATGAATATTATTTCTTCTCCAGTCTGTGCCTTGTATTCTTATGTATCTGAATAAGTGCAAACAATCTGAATGCAGCCAGACTTTGTATTTCAGAAAGCTTAGGTAGGGGCTGGAGAGAAGAACAAAACACACTTGGAGGTTGAGGATGAGCATTCTACAATAGAAGCATTTTAGAAGATGTCAACCCATCACTAATGATATTTGGATGTTCAGCTTGCCTGGAGAAGGGGCACAGTGGAGTTCTGCTATTAATAAACTGTATTTAGTCTTGAAATTAAAAGCTCAAATGTAACAGCTGAGTAGTTGTTGGGGTGGTTGTTGTTTTTATTTGGGGGGGGGAAGGGGTAAATCTCAACTTTTTCAGCATGCAAGCTGCATCACTTCTCCATAAAAACTTGCTTTTAGAAACAGATGGCAGCCTGCAAGACCCACAAATCCTTTGTCTGGAGTGGCAAACTAGGCCCTATTGCCCATCAAAGTCAACCATCACATTGTGAAGCACTGACCCTAACAAATCCATTATGTTTCTCTCTACCACAATGCTAAACCAGACAAAATGAGTCAGACTTAATAGGAAAGAGTGAGGGATTTTAAATCCCTTTCCCCCCATCCCCGCAAAAATAATGACAAAGGGGACAGTCTGTGTTGACCCTTCACTTATGAGCCCTGCCAAACCCTGCCGTTAGGGCTATCCATTTGGGCCAGGGTACACAAAGAAGGACGGATTTGGGTTTGAAGCATTTATGTGGCGTCGTGCAATAGCTTTGAAGTCAGCACACTGTGTCAAACTACCCTCACAGTCAAGAGCAAATATCCCGAGCAGGAAAGAAAGGCCCTTATGCTGGCTAAATAATTAGGTCTGATGTGCTTTGTAGTTTCTCTGCCTCCCTTCTCAGCTCTGCCAAAGTGCTGTGCAGATACACAGTGCAGAGACAGGGAAAGCTCTTCACAGGTAGCTGTAGGGAAGAGAATATAACGCTTGTTTAAACTCCTGTGTGAGCTGAACTCATGAGAAGGAAAAGAAATAGGATCTCATATCAAAGGGCTGCCGCTTTCAGTCAAGGGAGGAAACAACAGGGAAGCCTGCTGAGGAGGTGACGGCTGGAGCTATGGTGTGGAAAGGACTGACTGAAAAGCCTTTTTGCAGCTATGGGTATTCGGTGCATCTTGACACACAAAAGGAACCACCCATCACTGGTACTGTCAGAAGACATCTCCTGGCAAGGACTACTTCTGTCAAAGAGAAAAATCTTTCTCAATAACAGTGGGTCCAGTTTGTGAATGATCCAACTGCTCTCATCCTGCATATTTAAAAATGAGATGCTAAAAAAAGAAGTCACTGTCCTCAGAGCAACACACAGGTTGGATTCTTCACATTCTGCTATTGCCTCCCATCCCCTTTTACTGCTTTTCTTCAGCATAAAGCATCTTTCAAGGACATGGCAACGACAATTCAAAATTCAAAGCATTGAGATCAAACACATGAAGCTGACGCTCATTATGGCTAAATTATGTCACCTATCTGAAGGCTCAAGCTTATTATTTAAGACAATACAATAGTCATTAATCACAGCCATTGTGTAGCACTCAAAAGGCGTCTAAAAAGAATACAGGGGAGATTTATTATACTACAGTGCCAGATTTAATTACACGGTTTTCTCCTCAGTATCTTGCCTCTTGTAGTTCACCACCTGTTTGCACCAGGGGACGTGAAATAAAGACACACCAGCCCTTGAGGCTAAAGCATGCAAGAGATGGCTTGTGGTGAGCTTTTGCTACAACTGTTGCAGCAGCAGACCAGTGTGCAAAAAGAATGGACCGTTTGGGGGGCAGCTGGCAGACAAACCGCTTTCACAGAGCTATTGATTTTTCTTCTGAAGTTTTAAACTTGCCGTTGCTTTTCATATATATTGATGCGCAGAAAAAGTACACCGCTAAGCCCCTGCACAAGGAGGAAAACAACTTGCTGTCTTCTTCCTAAAGCTGCCTCACAACAATGTATTTAAGCAGTCTGTCTGTCTGCTGGCAGCCTTCTGAGTTTGCATTTTCTTCTATAAATATTTAACGCAGACGAACTGTTCATGTTACCCACTTTGCCCGAAGTGTTTTGACAGCCATGCTCACCACCTGACAATGATGCTCTATTTAACAGTGCAGCTGCAGACTAAATTTGGTTTCAGTTTTATACAATATTGTGAAACTGATGACCTCCCACAAGATAAACCTGATAATACATTTTTAAAGAGTAGAATTTAAATGTGTTAGCAAGACAACAGCAAGCCACCGCAAGAGAGCAAACCAGAAATTTAAGTCCTCAGTGCAACAGTTTGCTTAAATTTAGGTGAAATTCCTTTTTTATTAAACATATTCAGAAAGAAAATTACAATCAACCCTCCAGAAGCTGAAATGGTTTTCTCTTCAGGATGGAATAATCTCCAAGCTTTCTGAACTGCAAATTATCATCAGCCCTCAGAGACCTCTAAGCACTTTTACCAACTGGTTCGTTGCGCTTGCTCACACGAAGGCGATGGCTCAAAGGACCACTTGGCCAGCCCTGACGGAGGTTTGGCCCAAACCATTCTAACATGCTCTAACACACTCAGCATAGTTTAGCAGGGAATAATCAGAGTCAGTCTTTCACATCAGATTACAATATTTTTCAGGTAGAGAAAGTTCAGGTAAACAAAAAAGGCTTAAATAACCCAGTTGGTTAAAGTCATACAAAACAGCTCTGCTCACTTCAACTTGGAATCACTTAAACACTCCTTCGGAAAATTACATAGAAGTAAGATAAGACAAAGAGATCAAGTCCACAATGTTTATCCTTTCTGATTTCCCACTGTGCCCCCCAAGTATAGTCTGGGTTACTCAGGGGCTCATTAATGCACTCACCTATTACAAGCTTGCTGGAAGCATGGAGTGATGCCACTTCAGCATGGGCAGATTAATCAAGCGTGGATTGCCAACCTCCCACGGCACTGCAACACAACGCAATGCCATCTCTTTCTAGGCCATGTAAGTGGACATATTCATCTGAATATCGGCATTAACTTCCAAGACAACTCATAAATGCAAAGTGATTAGCAATCCCTTGCAGTGCCTTTTACTGGAGTTACTCAAAATTTAATGCATTTAGTACAGTTTTATGACTCCTTATGCATCATTAACACTTTAAAACATAGGAATACATTCTCGGTTCTTAATATTGCCAGAAAGGTCAGAATAGCTTTTTAAAGCAATTAAGCACGAGGATGAGCTGGTTTATTTTTAAATGTAGGATGGGGAAATATTAAGAAGGAAAATGAAAGTAGAGAGCCCCCTCCCCCAGCGTGTCCAGATGCTGTATCTCCCATCCAGTGCATTTTGGTGGGGGATGGGAAAAAAAACCCACAGTGCTTTTCCCTATACTCTTGGATACAATAGCACCAACACAGCCAAGTGCCTACATCCTTTCATGGAGCTTAAGGAAGAACTTGGACCCAGCAAACACCTATCCTTGCATTGCTATTTATTGCCAAACATAGCTTTGCTCCTATCACCCATTATCACATTGTAGGAGCTGTTGCAGAATTGCTTTCTTAACAAATACTTTTCATTTGAGACTGAGAAGAAAAGACTAAGAGAGATGGCATTGACACAGCTGTATGTTTTCACAGGTATGGGTGAAGAGCTCTGGGAGTTATGTGACAGGATGCTGGGACAGAAATCATGGTTCTGCCATTTGTAGCTCCTTTTGCTCACACAAGCCTGTGAGGTCTGATCTTCCTTTCTTCCTTCCTCCTCAGTACCACAAGCTCCCCTTCATTCCCCGATGGGCAGGAGGCAATGCACGCTCTGCTCGGACCCCAGCTATGTGGCTGCCAATTAGCCTGCCAAGGTACCCACACGGAGGGGCCTCTCTTCCTTTCTAAAGCGCTGCTGCTTTTCCCGCAGCCTTTGTATTACTGGAAGGTTAATTAGGATCTCTGCTGTAGCTGCAGGGACTTCAGCAAAAAATAAAATAAATTAAAAAAATAATTAAAACCCCCCACCATATATTTTTAATTTCACCTTTGACAAAATTTAATTGACCTGTGGGCTCAGAAGCTGCAGATAAGGATACAGATTATTTTGGAAGGTTGGTGTTGTTTTTTTTTTAAGGAAACAGGTCTAGTGTGATCCCATTATCAATCACACGAGCCGGGTTTTGAGCGTGGTAACATTACACTATTAACAACACAGATGGCCTCCTGCTTAGCCTCAGCTTCTTTTTTGAGCTATTCAGTGCGCCACGAGAAATGCTGGGGGCACAATCAGAAGTCATTGCCACAATATGTTGACAAAATATGAACCAATAACTGAAACCCAAGACAGATTTTGAATTGCAAATAGTTTTCAGATCTTCAGCACAATCAGATACGATATATCTTGGACGCTCCATTGCTCTGGGACAGACCTAAATCTGTGTCTTTTCTCCCCAGCTCCTCGACAAATGTCTCTTCCAGCACTAAGCACAGACCTGCAGGCTAGGAGCATGAATACATCCAGCCCTCAAGACAAGATGTTTTCCCATTCTTATTCCTGCTGAAAGCACAAAAGCTGAACTAATCGGGGCCCTCAGCCCCTAGGTCACAGCTAGGGCACCCGCGCTGGGGACCTCAACTCTTTCTCACCTGCTGACAAGGACAAAGCAGGGCCGAGGGGTCCGAGCTCATTAAAGCAGAGTTTTCATGGGAAGTTCAGCTCACATTAAGCTAGAGGGATTTTGTTGGTGGTGAGCTTTCTGTACCAGTGTGTTAGGCTGAGCAATTTTCAACAGCACTCTTTCTTTCCCTCCCAACTCACTGCCCTGTGGGCAGCTCCAAGAAGAAAGAAAACAAAGGCACAGGCACAGAAATGACAGTATGTTATTAACCAGAACTGCTATTGTGAAAGTTAACATCTCCCATTACCATTCCCCTTTTGCTACATATGACGGCAGCCTAGAGCTACAGCTGCCTCACCCTGTGAGATACTCATATTTATACACGAAAAAAACGATTACTTAATAGCATTCCTTACAGTGGAATTCTTCACCTCTTAGTCATTCCTTGTTTTGAGATAGAAACACTAGACTACATATCCCTGCTTGAATTACGAGTGCCAAACAACATCTGCTATTACACTTGGCTGAAGTTAGAAAGGGTCAACATATTTGCAAATCATAGTAAGAGAAACATATCTTGAATGGCATCATATTAGGAAAAAGGCTAAACATCTAATTCATCTGTGCTGAATGGCCCCTATCCCAATTTCCAGAGATACTCTCCCTCGAGAGATTGATAACACTTGTCATTAGACACAAACATTGACAAACCAAAAGGGGGTGCATTAGAGACACCATAGTATTTTTTCCTCCTGGCCTTGAGAAAGCATTTACAAGACACAACACAGAGCAGAATGCACCCTTCATAGCTCTGCTACAGAGCATACATCCAGCATCAGTCATTACAAAGCACCTGGCAGATTTTAAACATTGAGTCATGAACACCCATTTCACCTCTTTGGTTGTTTTTCTTTGGGTTTTGTTTGGTTGGTTTTGGTTTGGGTTTGCTTTTGGAAGGTCAAAACTCTGTCCCAAATATTCAGTGCTGTGTATTTTCAAACTGTTACACTGGAAGAATAAATAAAGTGAGAAAGCACAACAACATCTACATTACAAAAAGTCCCACTCTAGAAACTGTGCAAGAGCCCTTCATCTCCCCCACACCAGCCAGCATCACAGCCAAGAGCACATCTATGTTAACAGAGATGTTGTTTTGGCTTTAAGTATAAAATTGTCCTGAATGTTCAATGAATGCCAGAGTATTGCGCAGCATAAACCAAACGAGAATACCAAGTGGGAATAGTGATGGAAAAATAGTATTGAGTAACTAACTAATCAGCAAATCCTCCCCTCCCTCAACAATGAAAAGCCAAATATTTACTCAATTGCATATTGCATTCTTTTCTCAAATATTTCATAGTTTGTATTTTAACAAATAAATCTGAATGATCTTCTCTTAGCATCTCACAGGAAAGCAGAGGGTCCAGCTGCACATATTTACACCACCTGACTGGATTAATCTCAGCAGCAACCTGCAGAAAAAGCAAGAGAGGGGGCTCCTCAATCAGGATTCACACCCTCCAAGCAGTCTCCAGGCCAGCAAGAACCTGGGCTCCAGACCCCACCAGACATCTAAAGTCAGTGTAAGCAATACCTATCTGGACCATGAAAGCAGCATCCTTTACCAGCAGGCTCCAGCTGTACCCCAAAAGTTAGTCAGTCCAAAGCAGACTGCTTGGCCCGTCTGATCAATATTTCATTGAGAAATTACCAGTTAAGTGAGCACTTGGTTTCATTATTTCATTACAAAGAGCTCGCTCTTTCAGTCACAAGACTCAGAATCACCTCTGGTAAGGAGGTAAAGAGGACCTATGGCAACACAGGTGACACAGCATTGCAACACGTGGCACTCCTTGTGTGTGTCTGTGAAAACAGCCACGCAGGGAAATGAGCATAGGTTTAGAGAGATGCTAAGGGGGAAATGCAAATTTACACAAATCATTTCAGTCATCCATGAAAAGCAGCAGCCACACACACTTGTCACTGCTTCCACACAACAGTGGTTCAGATTAAGCCCCTTTACCCTTTCACATGTTAGTCTTTAACATGACAAGAGAATGCCAAGAAGGGGGTGAACAGAGGATTCTTCTAGCTTTCATGCAGTGCAACCAATCACTTACACAACTTCAAAGCATGATTTGATTCAATCTGATATAAAGCTTGGGGGCTTGGTTGTTTTTTGGGGTTGGTTTGGGGGTTTTGTTTGTTTTGGTGGGGGGGTTTTATGGGTTTTGGGAGGGTTTTTTTTTGGTTGGTTGGGGGTTTTTGTGGCTTTTTTTGTTTTCTTGATTGGGGGGTTGATTTTTCTTTTTTTTTGGTTTGGGTTTTTTTTTTTTTTAATTAATTCCTTAGGTCCAAGAATTATTATTATGATGAATAATATGACTGCAAACCAAAGCCTTGTCCATGCTCCAAGAAGGAGGAGCTCACTCTCTAAGACTGACGTATTTAAACATTGCTTCTGACCATAAAGCAAAAACTGCTGACATTTTTGTATGAATCTATGAAGAAAAATCCTCTTCTCCAGGCAAAGAGCAAGTTTCCTTCACAGATCCACCAAAGCCAGATGCCTCCCCCCCCCAATATTATATTAGACTAAAACTTAGGTTTTATACTATCACTGGAAGCAGGTAACTGACCTTTATAAAGGTTCTTAAAACCAACTCTACACAGAGTATATATTAGCAATGGAATATTCTTTCCATTACACTTTTTAAGCATCTGTTTAGGTGCTTTGATGTTTTTGTTCATGGATTGGGTTAGGTGGAGAAAGAAATAAAACATCACACCTTGGAAGGGGCATGGCTTCATGTTTCCAACCAGGCACCTTCATAAGCCTCAGACACCCTAAGGAGAAAGCTCCCAGCTAAGATACCATGATCAGACAGCTAAGTAAAACCATCTCTGACTCCAAGCAAGGAGCACCAGCCAAACACCACAGTATTAACTCGATCAAAGGGCACACACTGGTTTCTTTTCTTTCACTCACGTTTGTCATTGACTCCAGCCCCCACTGGAACAGATCAGGAACTGCAGTGGGGAGCACTGTGCCAGCCATGTATCGAGCATCAGCCCACGTGGAAGCTTTGCAGGCTGTACGTTTGCCAGCATGCTTCAGGGATGAGCTGGCATTAAGGACAACTTGATTAGTCCATGACAAGCAGGTGAAAGAAGACAGGCAAGAGAGCCCTGACATCCCTGTTCTGCTGGCTTGCATGCATCTCAGCCTTTCCTGAAGCAGCTTATTTTGGAGGGATTTCTGCAGCAGGTTCCACACTAGCATAGATCTGTGGGCAGAGTGTTAGGGTGCTGGCACAGCTCCCGCAACACTGGGAAATTCCTCTGGAGAGGACAGAAAGACTTACAGGCAAAGAGCTGAGCAGAGAAATCAATACTACAGTCACACACTGCCCTGAGCAATTCTGACATATCCACAGCTTCTGCTTCCCTGTTTTCAGAGGGGCAGGTATTGCCTTTTCCCAGACGCTCCACTGCCACGAGGACCACCACAGAGATGGATGTCAACATAGAAGCCTCTCCACTGGCAACAGGGATCTGCACCTTCAACATAAGCTGAGAGAAACCATCTGTCTTCATGTTCCCTGACAATACCTAGCTGTAGCATGGCCTGATACAGCACATTTGCCTTTCAGTGCTCTCTGCTTGAGGAATCCTGGCTCCCCCAGCCACTGCACCACTAAGCTGCCAGGATGGTGCCAGTGGTGAGTTCAAGCTGATGTGTAGGAACAAGATTAGAGTTGGATTTAGGCCGTACTTATAAAGAACAGCAGTTCAGCCATTCTGCCTGCCAGATGTGTGAAGGAAAAAGGCTACCTACAGGAATATTAACAGTCCAGTTACTAGGATTTTCACTGAACGGAAGCCCTGGTACATGGTCACACCTTTGTCTGTGCTACCCAACAGCTGCTAGCTGCAAAAGAACCTCCAAGAGTGCTAGAGGATTTAATTTTTTCTAAGTGGAAATTAAAACAGCAGTTTATCTGATAAAAGAAGTACAAGAAACCTCTCTGATTTAGCATTAGTGAAATCAGTGCTATTGATAGCAACCCAATCAATACTTTACTTTCAAAGGAATACAGGATAAAAAGTTCAGATGAAGGCAAATGTGTAACTGAATAGTCACACCAGGTCTGGGGAAGCATTTAAACCCAGCATCTCTCTGGTATGTATAGGGAAAGAAAGACAGCACTGTTACTAAAACATAATAATACATCACAGCCATTAGCAATTCCACAAGTAGCTCCATGAGAGTTACTCCTCACTGTACCTGGAGATATTTGTCAATAATATTGACAGTTCTTTATAAAAAGCACTGTTTCCTTTGGCTGCAGAAATCCTCCTACAGAAGCGAAGTATTTAATGTATAATTCAGAAATCTATTAAACAAAAAGGTAAAAAAAACCCTCAGTGTGGTGTTACAATAGAATTCTGGTTTTCCCCAGCAGCAAACCCCCTCCATGTTTAGAATAAACCACCACACCGACTACCCATGCCACTGCCTTTAAAGCTGTAAAAGACAGCAGAGACATTACTTCTATTTCAGCACCAAATGAAGGTTGCATGAAAGCAGAGATTATCTCCATACTTGCCTTAACTAGAAACACAACACTTCGGCAAACCAAGATCAAAAGACTTGTTTTCACATGAACAAAGTATTAACCCAGCTGAGATTTTGATCACACAGCTTTCCTAAATGCATACCCAGTGTTTCCTTGTTTATTATGACAATTTACAAAACCCAAGTTACTTCAGTAAGCCAGCTACTCCATCCAATCCCCTCATCCAGACTTGCTTATTCCAGTTGTAAAGATCAGATTTAGTGCTGTGTTTGTGTATTGCTTCCTAAGGGGAGCAGGAGAAATGCTTGAGTTCCACACCTCCCTCAAGTCTTGTGATGATCGAAAATCCTAAGCAATCTACAGCTGCTTCTGGAAAGTTAGTCAAGTATTGCTAAATTGTACAGCATAAGCCATCTTCTCTTCTACCCATACCACTCTTGTCCACATCCAGGCTGCTTAATCTGGACAAGCCTTCTGGAAATGCTTTGGATAACTCTGAACTGTACTCAGAGATGAAAAGCAAAACTCCTGTAGCCTGCCGTTCATTCGTGGCAACTGAGCAAGTCATGAAGATGGGCCTCAACTGTTTGGATGTTCCTTGGTGAAGGGAAATTTCTCAGTCTATTTCCAGGAAACTAGGAAAACCCACAATTACTTACTTTCAGAAAAAAAGTCAAGAACACAAGAAGTTGTATTGCTGAGCTCTCTGGCACTGCAGGGTAATTTGGCACAAAGGAAGTGCAATGGAAAACTTCAAGGGCTGCAGGGAGACTCCGCAAGGAATGAGCATGCAGATGCCAAGCAAAAGTCTTTTAGCCTACTAGTAAGAAGTACAGACTGCAGCATGCCCTGACTGTTTTTCAATGTTATGAACTGAAGTAACATTTCATTGGATTAAAATTATGTATCAATATCTGGATACTTGTAGGGAAACAGCACAAGGTAGAAGTGTGGCCAAGACTAGACAGTGTAAAGTATCTCAACACAATACAGTAACTAGAACGTCTCCTCACTATAAGCATAGTCTTGAGGTAATATTTTAAGCTTTATGTGTGGAGAAAAAAAGCCATTAAATTGTTAATTTCACACAGCCAGAGAGCTACCACATTTCCACCAATGTTCATATTCTGAGACCCAGAAGGCACCATCCAACATGGCCCCTCAGGTCTCATCCCATGCAGGCGTACTGCATCCTCTCTCCTTTCAAACTGCTCCAGCACCAGCATCCTCAGTGGAGCTTGGACCAGTCTTGGGAACAAAAACACCCATGCCTAATTCTGTCTTTACTTTCCTCCAGAACATTAAATTACTTCTCCAAGAGAAGCTATTTTTATTTCTTTTGTCACTTGAATCCTATGGATCCTGGATTTTTCTAAATTGTAGTTTGCAACTCACTGTAACAAGATACTACAAAATTCAACACGCTCTCAAAGCAAAATGCAAAAGCTGCTACAGCCAGAAAAAAAAATCTCATGCCTTGCACATAGACTGCAAGTGTATAGACCGTATACTTCTAAGCATTTTATAAATACTACCACATCATCCAGCTCATTAATGGAAAGAGTGAATAGAAGTGACACAGAACTGACCTCAGGGACCTCACCTGCAGTATCTCCCTGGTATAACAACTAACCTTGGGTACCTCTTTTTTGAATGCAACTTTTCTTTTTTAATTAATTATGCATCAGCTCCTTGGGATAATTTCACCTAGACCATATTTCCCTCTTTGCCTTTAAAAAATATGAGATGGTATCAAAGTTATAAAATTATATATAGTATGACAAAATATGTAATAGAAACACCTTAATGAACAATGATGTCTGTTTAAGGCAACAGTAAATATTTACTATAGCAAGTTCATTTAAGCACATGCAATTCCAAGGCTGATAGTCTCAAAATGGCTTTACCTGAAGGAAGTAGGAATGAAGATGAAAGAAAACTGAAACATATTTTCCATCAGCTATGAGCATGAGAGAAAATCTCCCTTCATCCTATTTTAGCAGAGTTCAACAGGGCACAGAAGCCAATACTGAAATTTGCATGCTTCTCACATCAAATGCTATTTCATATCAAATACCCTGATTTTCTGACCTCTCTAAGTAAGTGCTAAGAAATCTTTCATTTCCTTTCCTCCCTCAACCCCCTAGAAAGACTTTTCCCCCTCTTCTGTCCTTGACTGAGAGCTTTGTGATAGTACCACAAGTATTTTGACAGCATTATAATTCATAGGTTACTTTGCTCTGTACCTGGATGGACTACCAAGTTGAGCAATAGGTAATCAGCTTTTTACCTATTGGAATTAATTCACTTAAAAACCCCAAATTAATTCACTTTTAAAAAAAAAACCCAAAATTAGTCCACCTGAAAATCTAGCTGTGGAGCAATTTCTTCTTTAAAAAAAGGACTAAACTAGGAAATTCTGTACCACAAAGCAGCATATATACAAAAGAGGAAAGAAAAGAAAAAATGGAAGAAAATCCAAGGAAAATGAACCACCTGCACGGTGGAAAACTCTCATCTACCAAGTTTATTTTAAGCACTGAGCATCCACAGGAATGAGAACTATAAAGCAAGTCTCTTCTCCCTGAAAGTATGTCAAGACCTTATACAACATTTCCTTTTGTGAACAGACCTAACAGCTTTACAATAAGAATTCAAAATGTAGTTTTCACCCAGCCTCCAGGAGCATCCTCAAAACAGGTCAAAAACATTTCACTTCAAGCCTGATGCAGCAGATGAGGGGGTTTCGGTGGTTTGTTTGGGTTTGTGTGGAAAAATAGTCTAGGCTTAAGCCATTAGGCAAGGAAAGCCTTCACACAGGAGCTGGTCCCAGTCTGTCTGCAGGTCAGGGAGCTCCAGATGACAGCAGAGCTGACTCACCAGCAGCTCCTTGGCATGCCACGTGCCCTGGTGAGGTGTCTGTGCCTCAGCTGATTATCAGCAGGTCAATCTAGAAGCCAAAAATCCCTGGAGAATTTTGAGACGTCTGCTTCTCTGTTCACAGGAGAGGCCCTGGGGCCTTTGGGGCTGTGGAAGAGCTCCTCTCAGTCTCCTCTGTGCAGCCCTAGCACTGCTTCTAATCAGTGAGACCTGGCTTGAGCAAGGCACTTTGTGTATGCTAGCTGTTAAGGGATTCATGGGTTTGGAGACCAGCAGTTTCCTGATTACTTTTTTTTTTTTTGCTAAACTGGGGGTAACCTGTATGGTGGCTTAAGTCACAGCAACTTTTCACTGATACTGTGACTTGCCACATGCTCCTCAAGCATGAGAATAGCAAGATGGAAAGCTATCACAGCTACACAATTCAGTACCGAAAGGGTTCCTCATTCTTTTCTACAAAATGTTGCAAGACCTTTGTTAGAAAGAATAGCCTTCATTTGTGGGTTTCCTGTGATACCATAGACTTTCCGTTCCCTTGAGCATCTTCCTCCTCACCTATTCTGATAATTCAATCCTAGCAGCTCAGTTTTTGAAATCTGTAACACGGATTTCTAGCTGGGATCTCACTAGTACCTGCCTATAATGGCATTAATACTCCCCAAGCCTTAGCAGAAATCTTTTCTTAGCTACATCTAAAACCAAGTGGTGTTTCTTCCACAGCTGCATTATATTTGTGGCTTACAGCACTCCCTGTTCTTCCCTAACATTTCCAACAACTGAGCTCCCAGCTGATAGCAGAAAGCTCTTGTCATGAGTCCCTAAAAATACAACATTGCTCAACAGCAGTTATTAAGTCCCATCATATTTCTGTTAATCCACTTACTCGCTTCATCCTCTATCATACCCCAACTCTCCTTGGTATTGAGAATACCTCCCAGATTGGCATTACCAAAATTCTTTCATGGTCAAATCATACTGCTGGACCTTGGCTAGTTTAAACCAGTTATAAAGACCATTCTACTTGTTATTTCCTATTGAAGTGAGGGGAAAGAAAATTAGAGATACCAGTCCCACTTGCTTCAGGAAGACTTCACTTTGTGGCAGCTTCACTTTGAAATTATTCATAGTTGCATTATATTTTACAAACAGGCATACCCCAGGTGTGCCAAAATGTCACTCTTTAACTGAAAAATGAAGAGGGAGACTTCCTTTAGCTTTGAAGTCTCTTTAGTGTTGCTGAAGCAGTTCAGCTAAACCCACTGAATGGTCATAAAAGATGAGCCCTATAGCTAAGCCACTTACACTGCATGAACCCACTGCCTTCGGCCCATCCTTGAGGAGTGCTCCCAAAGGACACGACTGCACATCTCACTGGGAAATGGAGCAGAAATCAGCAAAAGACAAGTTTGGAAGTCTGGGTATTCATTAGGGAAGGCACAGCCTGACAGTCCACACTGGTTTAAAAATAGTTTATTTTAGATAGAAGGGTTCAAGATTACTTCACGTTTAAGAAGCTGAAACCCTAAGGTCCTATTATGCAAATCAAACCCTGTACTCCATTAGCTGGCAGATGGCTCACCAGTCAGGAGTTTCCCACTTTCAGAAGCAAAACTTAAACCATACAATTGCAGCCATTAGTACCTATGAAAAAGGAAACTGACATTAAAGTACTTTTGACTAATGCTTCCTTTTGGAGATCCAGTGTGTGCTCATTGCAAGGGGAAAAGGTTGAGGTACGCTGTGTTCAGATAAATCTCAGAACGTCAGGTACATGTGCACACCCCTTTACAGGTGACAAAAATACGAACTTCAACCAGGGTATATGTCGATCAGTAATGCAGATAAAGTCCTTCTCTTACACAACCAGAAGGCAAGGTACTTCCTGATGCAATAGCAGCAGAGACCTCACCAGGATCCCATCACCAGGCACCGGTGCCCACCACTGCAACTTCAGTCATGTACAGCTCATTTGCCTGCAGTGCGAATGCATAGGAGCAGTCAAACGTACATGCTAAGAGCTTTCCAACGCTTAACTCCGTGAGATGTTTAGCCTCCACGCAATTATGTCCTGTTACTAAGCACACAGTCAATCTAATCTTGTATGTAAAAATCTGACTTAAACAGTTCCTTCCACATAAACAAAAGGGACATTCAGGAAGGAATACCGCCCTTCCCCAATACCATCAGCTCACATCCATTCATGAACCTTTTAAAATAAACATTTTAGAAAATGTGTTAGATCGCATAGCAATTATTTTGCTCTTTGCTTCTGTAACATTCTTGGCGGTGGAAGGGAAGGGAGGATGCAGGCAGACTATTTCTGAACAGACAGAAGATGCGACTAAAGCGACATAATTAAAGATGCAATTCCATTAATTTATTCAGTTCTTCCCAGACAACTCCCCTCCCCTTCCACTGCAAATAGGGAAGAAAATCCATCTGCCACCCCCGGAAAGCTCAGCCACTCTGCTCCCGACACTTCCATAACCCTCGGTATCCTCCCGTCAGTCGCACCCGGCTAGCCGTGGCTGAGCCGCGGCACCCACCAGTCGAGGGCGGGCGAGGGCTACCATCCCCCTTCAACCCCTTAGGGACCAGGGGCAGCGGCGGGTCGGCATAACCCGGCCTGCGGGGAGAGCGCATCCCAGCGCGCGGCAGGAGCTCCCCGGAGGTGGAGGATGCTCCATCAGCCCTTTGCCGGATGCTTTATCTTCCGAAGCTGTTTCCTCCCTGCGGGTTCTGCCGCCTCGGCGATCCCTCATCCAACCTCCCTTGTCCCCTTCCTTGCTGGGGGACCAGATATTTTGCAGCATCAGATCGCAAAAGCCCGGCAAGCCGCATCGCTGCTGGTGCGGGCGAGGCCTCCGCGCCGCGCCTGGCCCCAGTAGCGCCGCCGCTCACCTGCCAGCTCGTCGGGCTCCAGCCCGCTCTCCGCGTCGATGCCGCACAGCACGAAGTAGTGGGCGAAGCGGCAGGGTGCCGCGCCGGGCCCGGGGGCGCCGCTCCCGCTCATCCCGCCGGCGGCGGCAGCTGCCTGCGGCACCGCGGCTCTGCGCAGCGGCGGCGCGCCCAAAGGCCGGTCACAGCGCGCCGCTCTCCATTCCCGGCGGTGGCGCGCAGGCCGCGGCGAGCAGCGAACACCGGCTCCCGCAGGCGATGGAAAGAGAGCAGGCGAGCGACAGGGATAGCTGCCGCGGAGAGGCTCCTCTGTCAGCTGAGCGGGGCGGGGGCAACGGGGCGGGCGGCGCCGCACTGATCGCCCGGCCCCCGCGGGGCATTTAAACCTTGGGAGCCAGCAGTGGCCTGGCGCCTCCCTCGTCCCTTTCCTAGCCTTTATCGGCGGTTTGGGTGTAAGGGGTGCAGGAGAACTCTGGGCGACCTTGTACCTCAGCACTGCTGTAGAAGGTAACTAGAGCCTGCTTTCCGCCCCCCTCCCCCTCCGCCTCCCCCAGTCACGAGCAGGGGAGATTGGCTTTTATCTCAGTAAAAAATGAGACGCTGCTCTCCGCACGAGGGGGTTGCTCCTGACTTGCCACAGCCAGAACTAGGACGACCATCGGCTACGCCTAGCGTTTCCTGCCGGAATCCCTCTTCGGGAAATGGCTTTTTCTTCTCCTGACCCGCATGTCGAAACAACAATTCGAATGCCAGCAAGAGCCTGCTTGAAAAGATGGAGGGCGGAGGGGCGGGCTGGCGGATGACTTTTGTGCAGTCCCCGTCCCAGAGCTGTGGCCAGTGTTAACCGCACCACGTTTGCTCCCATGATGGAGAAATGTTTCCTTGCTACACGCGCTCTGTTTCAAAGGGAAATTCTAGACTGTTGAAATATTGCTTCATTCCCAGTTTGTTTAAGATTTACCAACCACTCTGCCACGTCCAGGCAGAAATCAGTATTATTTTATCCCCGTTGCTTGGCCGTTGGAATGGGCTGCCCGGGGAGGTGGTGGAGTCACCATCCCTGGAAGTGTTTAAGAAGACAATGGATGGGGCATTTAGTGCCATGGTTTAGTTGGTTAGATGATGTTGGGTGATAGGTTGGACTCGATGACCTTGAAGGTCTTTTCCAACCTGCTTTATTCAATTCGATTCTAAAACCGTTTGGGAGTGGCATCTGCATTTAAAGGGACAGAGATAATTCTTCTGAAGTTTTGGGGTTTGTTTTGGGTTTTTTTTTCTGATGTGTTGAGATCTTTGCTTATGTCAGATCATCCTGCCATCTGTCTATTTAAAGGAGCTTGTTTGCAGAATTCAGTATGCACTCTAATCCTTTCGGGTGTATCTGTTTTATGTTGAGGGGAATTTTCAGCCCACCACACCTGCCTTGCTCCATGCAGTCTATAATCATTACAGTGTCATCCTTTGCTTGTTGTGAACTCTTATGACCTCTTTCATGTACCTCTCAGCAGCATGAGCCACGTTGTTTCTATGATTTATGTTTGTGCTTATTCAACAAGTACCTTTGATAAAGAAATGCCTGCAAGGAACCTGATATTTCATCCAGCATAGGTCATTTTATGGTGGCACATGGAATAATTATTACTTCCTACCTGGAGGCAACCTAGATCAGCATATCTCTCTCCCCTTTGAATTAGAAAGTTTTATGCCTTTTTACTTCTCAGCTTCCTGTAGTGCTCTCTGAAAGCAGACAAGAGCTAATCCAATTTCCTTACTTCTGAATATCCAAGAAAAAGGAAAAAAAAATGAGTCCTCTATCACCATCACTGATTCTGTGGTTGCAGCACTCAGTATTACAAGCTGAACCTTGACAGCCCCACATAGGAATTTGCCTGGAGAACAGTTATTTTCTCAACTTTGCCCTGTGAGCTAGGTTATTTTATTTAGTTTGGTTTGTTTATTAACTTGTGTGTATTTGCTTGTTTGGCTTTAGATCAGATGACATGAGTTAAGTCAGTCTCTGACTCTCATTAAAAATGTTGTTACTGGGGAGAAGTACCATCATTTTCTCTTACTGGGAGCTTCTCTTTTGGAGGCCAGGTGGCATGGGTGTCTCCACTCCAAAAGAGAGGCTTCACCCGCTCTAGGACTGCTTCTAAGATTAACCCAAAGTTTAACACAATGGCCCTGACCTTTTTCCCTTGGCAGAAGGTGGTTCTAGATGACTTTAATTTAGCTGTCTTCTGTACAGGACAGTATTTTTTTCCTGAATAAAGTTCAGTGCACAGACACTTCAATCCCAATAAAATCAGTCATAACTATAGCATTAAACAAGGGGATGAAGCACAACGCATGAGATTGCAATTATAAAATCTAATATAGTTGTTCCTCTTCTTGGAATGGATAAAAGGTTGCACTCCTGCTCCTGTACATAAAGCTCTCACAGATATTCTTGTTGGAGTTTCACAGAAGCAATGATTTCTTCTTCTAAGACAACTAATCTTCTGGGTGCAAATGTCATCCAAACAAGGCTGCTCAGCTCCTTTGCCGTGCCAGCAGACACAGCTGTGCCAAGCGTGTCTGGGCTCTGGTAAGTCATGGTATGTCCCCAAGCCTGATTTTTTTTTTTTTTCTCATCAAAACCCTTCCATCTAAGTTGTACCAGTCTTCCTCTCCAAGCTGGTCAATCTTCAGACACAGTGTACTGCCGCTGGGTAGCAATCCTTCACTCTCATGCTTTTTTCCCTTCATCCTGGCCCTCATTTCAAGGAAGATTTTTCCAGTGAAGGTAGGCCTGAAAGTTAGCTCACAGGACAACATCATTGATTACAACAAAAAACTTCAGAGCTTAACTGCAGGAGGTAGATTGGATACTCACTTACAGGTATTTTTCCATTTGTCTTCTTCCACTCTTCAGCTACATTTATGTCAGCACAAAAATGGATAGCAACACAACCCAAGTTAGCTGTAAGCTGCGGCCGCCTTCCATCCAGGTATAAAAACTGCCGTTAGGAAGAGGCAGCAGAGGCCTTTACATTTGGCTTGAGCAAGCCTGCACAGCAGAGAGTTGGCTGAGTTGTGTTGGCTGAATTGTGTTGGCTTGCAGCACCCAGGAGCACTTTGTGCCCATCACATGTTCTGTTGTGCCATTAAGGCTTCCCACATCATGTATGTGACAAAGTGCAAGGGCACCTCTTTACACCACATGCCACTGCCTGACGGATACTATCATATTACATACAGCACAGGAAAGCACCAAGGTTTTCCCTTAGTGTCAGTAATTGCCTTTTCTCTATATCAAGACTTTTTGCACTACTTTTTTCCCAGAATCTAGGCATTTTAGTTGCTTTTCCACCACCCAGGCCCACCTTACAGTGGTCATCAGTGCCTCTCTAAAGGGTCTGCCCTGCTTTAGAGATGGGCCAAACATTTCTGCTCCACTTGCAACATTGCTTCAATTTTGCAGTGGTCACAGGCAAGTCCACAAAGGGGCTGACAAAGGAGCTGTGAAGATCCTTGCAGGAGCAAGTGGATAACAAAGATGAGGCCCCAAGGCATCATAAACTGTTCCTAACCAGTTAAATGCCATGGGAAAGCATTTGGCAGCCTGGGAAGAGGCAGTGACTGATAGGATGTGCTGGCAGGCAAGAAGCCAAATCATATCCTGGGCTGCATCAAAAGAAGCATGTCCAGCAGACAGAGAAAGTTGATTCTGCCACTTTGCTCTGGTGAGACCTCACCTGGAGCACTGCATTCAGGTATGGAGCTCTCAACACAGGAAGAATATGGACCTGATGGAGCAGGTCTAGAGGATGGCCATGCAAATGATCAGGGGGTTGGAGCACCTCTGCTACAAAGACAGGCTGATGGAGATGTTGTTGTTCAGCCTGGAGAAGAGAAGGGAGACCTAATAACAACCTTCTGCTACCTATAAGAGGGCCTACAAGAAGGATGGAGAGAGACTATTTACAAAGTTGTATAGTGATAGGATGAGGGGCAATGGTTTGAAATGAGAGGAAATTTAGATTGGATGTTAGAAACAAGTTCTTCACCATGAGGGGAGTGGAATACTGGAACAGGTTCCCCAGGGAGGCAGTTGAGGCCCTATCCCTGAAGATATATTCAAGGTGAGGCTCGACAGGGCTCTGGGCAACCTGACCTAGTCAAGGATGCCCCTCTGCTCACTGCAGAGGGAGTTGGACTAGATTGCCTTTAGAGGTCCTTTCCAACCCAGACCATTCTATGATTCTATGATTGTGCCATGAGGCACAGATGATCAGAGGTAAGTGTGTGGGATTAAGTGTATTTTTTCCTTGCACGAGCAAAAGGTGTTAAAGCTCCACAAGTGGAATAAATGTACTGGATGTCCCCAGTTCAAGGCATATTAACAATAATCCTGGGGAGATAAGGCTTGTCTCTGGCACAGCAGAGCACAAAGCAGTGTCAGAGCACAAAGCAGTGTCAGAGCACTTCTTACATGTTCCTCCAAGGAACAGAAATAAGGTAGGATTGAGACTCTCAGACTAGGATGAGCACCAAAAAACTTACTGGAATAGACCAGATCTGCCTGAGACCTTTTGTTTTGACCTGCTGTGCTGTGGCAGCAGCTTTGTCCAATCACCAGCTGGATTGCCAGTGGCGCAACACAGCAAGGGAAGGTTTTTGATTTGTTCTTCAGTAAGTATTTGTGATTTAATTTGTAGTGAATATTTCTCTCAATATGAAGTTAGTTCAGCTTTCCCTCCCCCTAATCTCTGTGAATCTTTGTTTCTCAGAACCTGTTAGTTTAAACTGGGTCAAATGCTAGCAAGCATGTCAGCCCCCTGCCCTTAGGATCTGCCATAAAAGATCAGGATACAGGCCTGTCAAGCTCTTTGTCCTACTTCTGCAAGGAGCAAATGCCCCATGCTTCAGAGAGGTGGAAAACGCCTGCTATTTAAAGGTTACAGCCCTTCTTCTTGCTGGGACGCTGTTGCTTCACTTCTAATTTTCTTCAGTGTTCTTCAATGGATGGGAAATCATGCTGCTGGTGATGGATTGCTCAACTCCTCACACATCTCTGCAGTTCCCTATAGATCTTTCACCAGCTGCCAAACCACATTGATTTTCCACTGAAAGCCTCTCCTGTTTTACTCCAATATCTATGGGGTCACAAGATGCTGTAGGGTGGGAGGCAGGGAAAAACTGCTAAGATACAACATTCATGATTGTAATGCCCAATACTTTTGGCTGATTTTCAGTTGAGCAGTTTGCAGTGCTGCTCTGAGCTTCTTCATAAGAATCTCAAGTGTGAATCATCAGCTGAAAGAAATGGGATAAGGATGGACTGTAAGACCCAAACTGAAGTTGTCCTGGCACAAACTGGAGAAGAACATTTAACAGAAGTGGGAAGACAAACAACAGCAGAAAATTTCATAGCAGGGTTCATAAAGAAAGTGATTTTAACTCCCTGAGTTTATGCAAAAAGACTACTTACAGCATTTGAAAGGTATTGGCTGCCTTAGGGTTTAAGAACCAAATAAACCAGATCACTAGCCATAAGGCATAAAGAGAGAACATTTCCTCCAGTGCAATTCATTGTTACTTAGAAAGCAGATACTGCAGGCATATATTAAAATATTAAATAAAATTATAATACCATTAAAGCAAGTAGCTCATCTTGTGTACTGGCCTCCTATCCATACAGATTAAGCTTGAATAAAAGCACATGGCTTTCCTCTGTCCCTCTGTGTAATTGTTATTCACACAACAGAATTATGGATAAAGCAAAAGATGACTACTTTGCTGCACGTCTACCATAGTATCTCTGAAGCTGCAGTAATTTAAAGGTTTAAACACTCTAATTCCCTGTTGTATCTCATTGCATTTTATTCATTTTATGTACATCCATAATACACACTGCCTTGCACTGCAAACACATAGAGACAGATTCCACTCTTTTCTGCTTTGAGAGAGGGTCCTTGATGGACATGTTCCATGAGGTGACTAAAATGATTTAACAGTTAATTGCACCTCCCTCCCCACCCCCTCCCAAGACTGCCTCTATGTTCCTGTTCCTTCCTTCACAAATAATCTGTAGCCTTGTCTGCCTCCTTGATGAGTGCATCCAGTTAATCATCAGAAAAGAGTTCTAAAACATGGACAAGAACTGAAGCTCTGTTGCCTGTCTTCATTCTCATGGGCATCATGCTGCAAGCCAAGCTTTACAGCACAGAGCTCAGCCCTCTGCTGAGGGGGTACTTCCTCTTCATGGCTGGCCTCATCTGCTTGTTTCAGACCTCACCCCAGCCTGAATCAGGGTTCACACCTTGGGGGTAAGTGGCAGTGACACCCCAGGCAGATATGGCACATGAACTTTGAACATCACCTCAGAAACAACACCCATGCAAGGTTTCTGGAGGTTTGTGCCCTTTGTCACCCTGCCATTTCCTCTCCACGTGTTCAGTGGCACAGAACAGCAAAAATCCGTGGTGACTCCTGGTATTTCACACCACTTCTGCCTGTGATTTCATACTGAGCTTGAGAGATGTGCATCCTTCTGCCAAGCAACTGATTAAGTGGCTTTTCCTTCCTCTCCCATCCTCCATCCTAAAGTCAGAAGGATAATACTCAGCCATTAAATCTTGTATGATTTAGTGCCAAGATCCTGAGGTCAAAGACCATATTTTGCTCAGCATGAGGTACGCCTTCTGCTCTTTGGATGTAGGAGACACACAGACTGTTTCAGTTGTTACTGAGATAAAACCTAATCAGCAAAGCATGCTGCTTCAATAAATCATTAGCATGTCACACATTAATGGAGGTGTTGTGCTGGGACCACCAAGCTAAAGTACCTACACAGAGATTTCCATCCATCTCTGACAGCATCACTCATTTGCTGCATGACCTTGGCCAAATTGCTCACAGCTTGGCTTGCAGAAGCACCAACATCCTGGAAATCAGGTCAGTGCACTCCCTGGGCCTTAACTGCCCTCTGGAAAAGAAAGCAAATACTGCTTCTTCCCTGCCCAAACATCTGCCAGGCACAAAGCTCTGTTGTTCCCAATTGTTCTCAACGGTGTTAACACCGAGAGGCAGATGTACCTCTGCGTGGGCTGCAGCCCTGATGCCGAGTGCTTCCAGCCCATGTGTCCCGACGCCATCCTCTGGTGACAGATGTCTTTTTTGCATCACACCTGAAACGAGGTGGGTATTCAGTGTGGACAGAAACCCTCTACTTTTAATTTTGAAATGATTTTTGCTCTCTGTTGAGGGCTTTTGTTTCCCTGCCTCTAAACTCAAAATCCTCTTTTTTTTTTTTTTTTTTTCTTTTTCAGTGCTCCAGGACCACAATACCTTAACAGTCTGTCTGTTTGGGTAAGATCTGAGGAAATAAAGAGTCTTGCAACATATTAAGCCTGCCCATGTAAAGCATGAGAAAAGGGCTGTGCCTTTAAAACAAACAAACAAGCAAACAACGCACACAAAAACTCCAACAAAACCCCCCACAATCCAAAAAACCCAAAACAACCCCAAAAATCCCCAAACAACCCATAGAGCTTCACTGGTACCTATCGTGGCAAGGAGAAAGGCAGGAGGAGATCCTGGCAAGCTATTTGGACCGCTCACCCACAGCAGTATTGTTTGTAGCAGTGGGGTTTTGGATACAGCTGTGCTCCCAGTTAACTGATCTCTGGTGAATGGAAAAGCTTCCAGAGCAGATGTACTCAAGCTGCCACATCTGCCAGGGTAACAGCATTGTGTTCAAAGCCTAGTCACAAATACTGCTTTTCTTGTTCTCAGTTTCCAAAAGTCAGGCTGTCCTGTGTCTGCCAGGACCAGTGGAGCCATGAACCAACCCTACATTTTCATGGACTCTGGACAAAATACATCCATGAACAGCAGGTAAGCTCTTTGTCAAAATGCCTGTGGCCTCTGTACAAATGTAATTGAAGTCTAATTTCAACCTTGTTGATTTCAGTTGCTCAACTTCCCTTTGAAACCTTATTGAGTAAGAAGTGCCAGACACCCTGTGTCTACATTACAATGCATCCCAGCACACTTGAAAGCTCAGGGGCTAAAGAAATCCAAATCCACACAATCCATACCCAATATACAACATAAGATCAAGGACAGATGAAGAGTATTTCCTGCAATGAATATGCAGTGTGAAATGTTTTGTTATTTAGCAAGGTCGTCTGCTTTTCTCTGTGATCTATGTGCTCACATTGTTACAGCAATGTTATGCTATGAATCTAAAAGCAGTTCTTGCTAATCAAGGCACTAAAGTGCCTGTTTCAGTTTCCCTAATAGTGTTTTTAGCAGGAGCTTAAACATTATATCCATAAACTCAGCCATATTTCTTTGTCACTTACTCATCATGCCTGATGCTAGCATGTTGTACTGAAGTACTTTCTACTGACAATAACTAGATTGTAGCTTTTCTGTGTCGGCTTACCGCACTCATGCTGTACTTCAAATCAGCTCTGAGCTTACTTTGAACAGAAGGACAGAGATCAAAGCAGTTTCCTTCTCCTTGAAGATCACATTTCCTAGTGACTTCCTTGCAAACCAATTGCCACAACTTCTTTAAGCCAGGATCCATGCTGAGCAATTCCAGCCCTTCCCATCAAGCACATCCTTTGAGGGTGGGAGCATTTGACACTGTCTGATGTAGCAACAGGCTAGCCCAGCACCTTCCTACAGGCTGAAATGCAGTTGTTACCAGGAAATCTTGATTGAAAGATAACCAGAGCCACTGACTTCCTGGTGCTCAGCACCATCAGAGGTTAAAACAGCAGTCTTTAGTGCTAGCCACAGTCAGTGTGTCCAGCTGCTCTGACTCTCACATTATCCCACAGGTGGGGGCCAGGATCACGCCCAGTTAGGGGAACCAGGCTGGGGACACAGCCCAGGATGGCCATAGACAGGAGGATAGCTTGGTGAGTCCCATGGACAGGCAGAGCAGGATTGTTGAGAGCTAGACATCAGCCCTGATGAGACATCACTGGGGCAAGGACTGACAGCCCCGGGGATGCCAAAATAGGGTCCACGTCCTGAAAGTGTAAGTGGTGCCCCTAGACTTTCACAAGAAGGATGGCAGCTATCATTGATATCAGAGCTTTCTTATGTTATGCTAGGAGTCTATAAAGTCTATGCAACTAAATATTTGTAGTGCAATAAGAAAGTGGATTTCTGGTTTTAACATATCAACCAATATTGCTGGGAAGCAAGAAATTCAACTCTCCTTTTTCACCAGGGAACATTTTTTAGACTACCTCAGCATGATATTCATCTGTATTAGACACAGATACTGAGCAATGTCATGTACCAGGAGTTCAAAAAAATTAGACCTGAGAAGTTACTTGTTAAAACACACGGTCAAAGGCACTGAAGATCCAAGGCTTCCTTGTCAGATTTCTCTGAGAACCTTCTCAGGAATAAAATAACACGTGCAAAGTAGAAATGTATTAGCACCTGTCAGTTTGCTTAAACCTGTTACCACATCTTACATGGCATCTCAAGCCAACAAGATCACAGAATCACAGAATGGTAGGTGTTGGAAGGGACCTCTGGAGATCACCCAGTCCAAACTTCCTGCTAATACAGGTACACCTAAATCAGACAGCACAGGAATGTGTCCAGGGTTTTGGAAATCTCCAGAGAACAAGACTCCACACCCTCTCTGGGCAGCCCATTGCAGTGTTCTGTCACCTTCTAAGGAATGAAGCTACCTGTCATTAGATCAACCCTTAACCTGTACTGTTGTGTGGGGTTAGCACCAGAACAAGAGGACACAGTCTCAAGCTGTGCCAGGGGAGGGTTAGGCTGGATGTTAGGAAGAAGTTCTTCGTAGAGTGATTGGCCATTGGAATGTGCTGCCCAGGGAGGTGGTGGAGTCACCATCACTGGAGGTGTTTAAGAAGAGACTGGACGGGGCACTTGGTGCCATGGTTTAGTTGATTAGATAGTGTTGGGTGATAGGTTGGACTCAATGATCTCAAAGGTCTTTTCAACCTGCTTTATTCTATTCTATTCTATTCTATTCTATTCTATTCTATTCTATTCTATTCTATTCTATTCTATTCTATTCTATTCTATTTTCTTTTCCAGGTGCAGGACTCTAAACTTGTCCTTGTTGAATGTCATGAGGTTCACCTCCGCCCAACCCTCCAGCCTGTCCAGGCCTCACTGAATTGCAGCACAGCCTTCTGGTGTGTCAGCCACTCTTCCCAGTTTTGTATCATCAGCAAACATTCCGAGAGCACCCTCTGTTCCTTCATCCAGGTTTTTTATGAGTATGTTGAAATAGACTGGACACAGTATTGACCCCTGGGGAGCACCACTAGCCACAGGTCTCCAACTAGACCCTGCACCATTGATCCTACCCCTTGATAAAGATTTTTCTGTTCTTTATTCCTAGCACAATGGTGAGAATCTAGAGACCACAAAGGCCTGTGTCCTGATTTGTACATTTTATGCACAGTTTTGGGTATCATAAGTGTTTTCAATGTCTCCTTCCTTGGAGAGGACTAGCAAGAGCTGCTGAAGAACTCAAGAAAAAAGACTTCGGAAAATTACTGGTTTGCCAAGGGCTTCAAGAAACTATGTCCTTGAGCCTAAACCACAAAGGTCCACAGCTTTATATAAACTTGGAAGGTCATTTCCAAAAAGACTGAGTGTGAGTCTTGCTTTACAAGAGCAAAATGCATGCAAGTAGAATAGAATAGAATAGAATAGAATAGAATAGAATAGAATAGAATAGAATAGAATAGAATAGAATAGAATAGAATAGAATAGAATAGAATAGAATAGACAAGGCTGGAAGAGACCTTTGAGATCATTGTATCCAGCCTATCATCCAACACCATCTAATCAACTAAACCATGGCACCAAGAACCCCATGAAGTCTTTTCCTAAACTCCTCCAGTGATGGTGACTCCACCACCTCCCTGGGCAGCCCATTCCAATGGCAAATAACTCTTTCTATGAAGAACTTCTTCCTACCATCCAGCCTAATCCTCCCCTGGTGCAGCTTGAGACTGTGTCTTCTTGTTCTGGTGCTGGTTGCCTGGGAGAAGAGACCAGCTCCCACCTGTCTACAACCTCCCTTCAGGCAGTTGTAGATGGCAATAAGGTCTCCTCTGAGCCTCCTCTTCTCCAGGCTAAGCAACCCTAGCTCCCTCAGCCTCTCCTCATAGGGCTTGTGTTCCAAACCCCTCACCAGCTTTGTTGCCCTTCTCTGGACACCTTCCAGCAAGTCAACATCTTTCCTAAACTGAGGGGCCCAGAACTGGACACAGGACTCAAGGTGTGGCCTAACCAGTGCTGAGTATAGGGGCAGGATGACCTCCCTGCTATAATTACAGCTTAACATGCCTGTGGACTTCAGGCTCCTTTACATGGCAGTTGGACAATAGTTTTTGCTCAGGTCCTGGCCTTCCCTCACTGCATCACCTCCATCCTGGCCTCTCTGTAGCCCATTATGGAAGGGCTACCTTCTCTTGAGACACTGGGAATCGCCCACATTTAGGGAAAACGTCCAGCTTTACAGGCAGCTTTTACACTCTGGATAGCACGCATTATTTGTACTAAACCAGCACACCACTAGATGGCCTCATAACCTCAGAGATTTGGGCATATTCGGACAGGCTGAGTAATTCCCAGATCTGTTTTACAAAAACTGGCACCCTAAGTGTTGCAGGACTTAGAACGATGACCTCAGGCAATATACAAGAGCCTTTTCAAAAGGCAGTGTGTTAAACTGGTGACACTTTGTCCCATAGGGAAGACAGACAAAATCCTATTTGCTACTTTGCTGTCAGAAGGTAGTTGTATTCCCTAAATCCTGGCAGATGCACATGGAGATGGGACAGAGGCCTGGTGGGAGCTGTTGGAGAGCTGTAGATGTCTCTCCAGCCTCCCTTGGCTGGGGGCAGCTAAACTGTGTAGCAAAACCAGCTCCTGCTGGAAGGATGGCCCACCTGGAAGGGATGTGAGTTCCTGCCTGGTAGCATCACCCTGTGTAAGCCATCAGCCAGGGAAGGGTGCAAGTGCAGGAGTTTGGCTCCTTGCTCAGCCACTGGCAAGTCAGTTTCTGCCTGGTGAATATGCACTTTATGACCTCGGAGGAACCACCACTGTTAGCAGGTTGTTAGGTGCTTATCTGCAGCAGAGCTGTGCCCTCCTGAGGAACAACAAAATAGTATTTCAATGGAACACATCCTCCTCAGGTCCACACTGGAGAGGGTTTGGGGAAGAAAGAAGTTAAACAGACCTTTACAGCAGCAGAAATATTAATGGCACAGATGGAGCCCAGACGATGAGAAACATGAGAGAATAAAACAGAGGTTTAGCTTGCCTGAAGAACAGACCCAGCCCTGGAACACTGGCTGGCTGGCCTGCCTTTCAGTGGCCAGTACCTTCAGTAACTGTTGTGTTTTTAAAGAGATTGGGAAACTTTGGTTAGGCCATACCAGATTGGGCAGTGGCCTTGATCTGATGTGCAAAGGAATTAAAAACAAACAAACAAACAAACCAAAACCAACCAACCAAACAACAATAAAAAAACCCAAACCCCATCAAACACATCTTCACTGCTGTCAAATTATTACTCCTTCCCCCCCCCCTTTTTTTTTTTTCCTTCTCAAATTAACATTTTAAAATACAGAGCTAGCTGACATAGACCGAAGTCTTTTAAGGGAAGCAGGAACATTGCAAGCACTTGGCACTGGTCAGAGGTCCAGGGTTAGAGAGGGGCAGGCCCGGGGCGCTGCCCCGAAGCGCTACAGTACGGGGCAAAACAAACAAACAAAACACCCCAAAACAAACGAACAACCCCCCCACAAACAAAACCAAACCCACCACCGCTACCAAAACCCAACACAAACAAAACCACAGATAAATCCCAAACCAAACCAACCAACTAACCAACCAAAAAAAACCACAAACCCAAACACCAGCAAAAAACTCGGGTGCGAAACGCGCCCAGAGCCAGTCCCGAACGCTTCCCGGCACGGACGCTTGAAATGCGAGCCGAGCAGCGGCTCTCCTCGGCCCGGCCCAGCCCGGGCCTGCCCCGCGCAGCGCGGCGGGGCGGGGCGAAGCACAGAGGCAGTGGCGGCTGCGGCGGCCGAGAGCAGGTAAGTGTGCGCTGGGAGCTCTCCATCCCCGGTCCCGCCCTGGCGGGGGCGGTGCAGTGCGGCGGGGCGGGGGTGGGCCGGGACCGATGGGACCCGGCGCGGCGGAGTGGCTACCGCAGCGGCTCGGCGTGAGTCGGCTTGGCGCAACGGGGCCTATGCGGGACGGGACGGCCCAGGCGATGGCATTGGCTCTGGTGCACGTCTTCCCCTTGCCGACGCGCCGCCGAGGCTGGCTGTGCCCTTCGGGGGCTAACGGCCGTTTTTCAGAGGGACGCCCAGCCTGGGGTGACAACCTGGCTCGTCCCGAGGTGCAGGCGGGTAACTCGTGGCCTCAGGGCTGGGTAACAGCGACATGACTTGCTTTCCGGGCAGCTTTTGGCCTTGGTTAGGTCTGGCTCCCTGCGATGGGAAGCGTGGGAATTCTTTGAAAGGCACCTGCTGCTTTCAGACATACAAACAAACGAAAAGCTTACATTGCACAGGAGTTACTGTTGACCGGACTGGGGTTTTTTTGGTTGGTTTTATTTGGTTTTGTCCTCTTTTCCAAGTTCCACTCACCCACTGATTAATAAGATGGGAGGGCCATGAGTGTCAAAGGCAAGGATGCCCTTCCTGATGCCATCCTCTCAGTTTGGCATTTCAAGCAGGGAGCTCTTGGCAGCCATTTCTTTACTGACAATTAATTTAAAAAGTAACCATCGTGACAGGCAGTGCAAAATACCCTGCTACTGCATCTTAGCCCTGCTAATTTGCAGCAATTCATGGGGGAAAAACAGCACAGAGAATTAGCTGACAAGATTTATGTTTGACTGAATTCAGTTAACTTCACGTTTCCCTTAGGCAGATGAGGAGGATATAGCTCTGCCTTCAAGAAAGGTGGTGTTCATTAATTACATGGATTCTGATGAATGGTATTCTTGAGTGTGGAAAAATGCAAAATGTTCAGTCACATGTATTTATTTATAATAAAAATATAAAGCCCTTAGCCAGTTACTTAAACAAAAAATTAACTGGACTGTCAGCTTAAACAGTGAAGTGTTACAGGAGGGAAGTTCACAGCTTAACATGTAATAAGTCTCCCAGTACCTAAAGCAGAGGCCAGCACAACAAAAATGCCACTAAACACATTTGAACCTTTACTCAAGATACAGACAAATATCACAGCTTGAGGCTAGGCCAGCCACTAAACAAATGCCAGTTACTCTCTATTAACCTCTCTTCCCAGGAAGATGGGAAAGAGAATGAAGGAGAGAGACTTGTGGGCTGAGAAAAAACCCAACCAAAATGGCTTTAATGAAACAGTGTACTTGTGTCAGTAAATGAGTTTGTATGGATTATGCTTCCATTCCCATACTCTCATTTGGACCCAATCCTTAGTAATAACTATAAACACAAAGTGTTATCACTTCTAGAGGCAGGCACTGTTTGGAGAACTATGCTGTTACCTTTAGAAAGTGCAGTTACTTAGAAAAGGCTTAGCTGAAAAGTAAAATCCCTAAACAGAGAGTTCATACTCTTTTAGCTCAAATCAGGACAACAAAGAAAAATAGAAGTAGTGAAATACACAGTGTTAAGACTTGGTTCATAGCAGTCTCCTGAGTGGGTATCATGCTAGCTTCTTCCTTAAATACCACTTCTTTCATACTTCAAATGTTTTTTGGGCAGGGACACGGCATGCATTCATGGTCAAATGACAGCACATTGACATTATCTTCCTAAAGCCCTGGTGGTGCATAGCCTTTAAGTTGCTGAAGAAACACTACTTACATGGCATTGTTCTCCATTCAGGAACTGTCATCCCATCACTATGAAAAACAACATCCTGTGAGTTTGTTTCAAGCTTTCTGCCTCATCACCTGCTTTAGATACACTGTACTCTGAGCATTCCCGGGGAGACATGGCCTTCCGCAGCTGGAAGTGGCTCCTTCTCTTGGGCAGGCAGAACACCTTTGCCAAGGCTTGGAGGAGCAGGAGGGGAGGCCCTTCTCTGCGCTGGAAGCGCTGCTGCCATTGGGGCACTGGGAAGTCTCTGGACCCTGAGGTGAGAGCATTTTTGGAGGAGAACACAGAGGTCACCAGCAGTGGGCACCTCACGCCAGAGATACGACTGCGCCTCCTCACTCCTCGCTGCAGGTTCTGGAGGGAAAAACCTGATCTGTGGCCTTATGGGGATCCATTCTGGGCAATTTACTGGCCAGGAGGCCAAGCACTCTCCAGGTACACAGCATGTAACTGAAAGCAACCAAAGTTGCTAAGTTCTGTTTGCTGCAGTCCAGAATGTCAGACCCGGCTCTGTTTGCAGTAATTGCTAGCAATGTGTATTTGCCTTGTATGACAGCACATTATCCATACTCCTCTGCTTACACAGGAGACACATCTGCTGGTTGGCAGTGAAGTTCCAGTACCTGCTGTATATAGAATAACTTATGGCTCTTAAGCTGAAATGTGTTGTCTTCAGTGGTTGTGTGTGTGTTAACAATGGGGCTGCATTTGGATGTGTGTAAGGGTGTGCAGTTACCATCAAAAGTGAGGTGTTTAATTCTACCACTCATTGTCACGCCAAACTGGAGGATTGCTATTTTGTTGTAACACACTGGGTGGTTTGTAGGAGACACGAGTGTGGATCTGTCTGGCCTGCTGAGAAAAGTAGGTTAATGCTTGGAGTGTTGGTTAGCCTGAATCACTCTCCTCATTTAGGATTTCAGCAGCTTTATTGTCAAGTGTTATTGTGGCAGTCTTTTAATCACATCAGAGGCCATTTTGGCCACTTACTGTCAAGATGTCTTTAAGGTTCCTGATACTCAGGAACTAGAGTTCTTTTAGTCTGTAAAATTAAATCTCTCACAGCAGATAAAGCTCTTAGTTATTACAGCAAAGAAAAAGCTGTCAGACATTCCTCACGTAGATGAAAGGGAAGGATCTGAACTGGGGCTTTGCTGGTTTTCTGCAAGAAAGCATAACTAGGAAGGTGTTTTTGACCAGGAAAAAATGGTGAGTCTTACAGTTACATTGCGAGTTAATTAGCCTGCCGTGTAGACACACCAGAAGGCTCCTAAACATTGCATAATTAAATTAGGTAAAATTATATCTACTTTTGAAAAAGTATTTTTAAAAAAAATTATTGTATGACTCCTATTTGGGTAGCATTAATAATTATCTGGCATTTCACCATTTTGTTATTATTTATGAACTTGTTTGAGTCTTTTGAGAATGTCAGAAATTAGCTGCATCATCTGAAAAAGTAAAATGAAAAGGGGAGTAGGGAAACATGCCACTTTCCATAACTGTGCTAGTTTCACAGTTGGCATTTCCACATCAGAAATTTCCTATTTCAAGCTATTCCTCTTGGTGTAACCTATGACAGCTTGGTAACCCAGCATGGCAGATGGCAGCCTCCAGCAACAGAGTGATGCCCTGTGTCCATGCCAGGGGATACAGTGGGCTCCAGTTGTCCTAAGTCACCGCAATCATTAGTGGTAACTTGAGAACCATTCAGCTGGAAACAAGGCACTTGCATCATTAAGCCAGGCTGTGGTCTACACAAGCTCCTGCTGGAAAGCACTTCCAAATCCAAGCACAGCCTCTAGAAAGCAGAAACTTTGTAGAAAGAACACTTACTGTAAAGATCCCACCCCTGTCCTCTGCCCTCTGTTAAACTGGGGGCTCTCAGGGGGAGTAATGGCTTCAGAGTGATTGCCAAACATCTGAGTTGCCAACCATCTGCACAGATGTCCCGCCTAGGTACCCTCAGAAAGCATCTGTAGAGCTTCACAGTAGCAAATTTTCACCAAAACTGAACTGGTTTCACTCACTGGATTCATAACCACATACTCAGAAGCACCAAGCTGTGCATGTCCAAGCTGTCCGCTAGGATTCCTTGTGATCACCTGTATATGGGACAAGATGCCTGGCATGTCAGGTCCTCCTCATGTTTCCCGGGTTTCTGATCTGGTATTTTGTGTCTTCAGTCCTGGTCTCAACCTTCTTAATGCTCACTTAATGGCTTGAACTGTTTAGCTTGAAGGTAGGATGTCATTTATTCTCTCTGCCTTGGCTCCTGGGAATCTGTATACAGATGTGCTGGGATCTAGGTGCCATCAATACTGGACACACGTGTTGAGCCTCCTCCTGCCATTCCTGCTGGGGCTTCTAGGTCCAGCCATTCCCATCTATCTCTTTGCCATTTACACCAACCTTAACATTTCTCATTTCCATCACAGTTCTGTGTGGGAACCCACCTGAAAAAGCTGTGCTTACCAGTGGCCCTGTGTGCCGTCAGCCATCACTTTCCTTTCAGAATTCTTTCCTGTTTCCAGTTTAAAAGACGTTATTGAAATTGGTGGTAAATTTATGGCACTTTGCAGTCATTTTTGTCGCCTAGAGCCTCCACCCTTGCAGAAGATTCAGTTTCAAGGCAATTGTTGAAGCTCTGAACACTCAGTAATGTCTGTGTGATTCCCAGTGTTCAACAGCAAACACTGCTTGCTTTCTGTCAGTTTTCCTCTGTTTCAAGCTTAGAGGGTTTTGCTTGATTCCTCATGGCAAGTGTTAGCAATTAAATGAAGATGCTCTTTCTCCTCACTGCTGCTCTGTTTTCATTTTCTTGTTGCTACTCTTGGCTTTAACAGTTTTTCTTTTCAGGTATATTTTAGATAATCCATGTGTTGTTAAAGGACGATCGGTTCTGGATCTTGGAAGTGGATGTGGAGCAACAGCAATAGCTGCTGTGATGAGTGGGGCATCACAAGTCCTTGCTAATGACATTGACCCCAGTAAGGCCTTTTCTAGTCTCTCTGTAAAGATACTTATTTTTTAAAGCACATTAAACTCCAACTTTGCTCCATTGGAGAGCAGCTCAGGTTCCAAAGAGTACAAAGAATGCTTAAAAGGTGACTGGATTTTGCCAGGATTAGAGGCAGGATTGTACCAGCCTCCCCGCGTTGAGTCTATCTCCATAGCTCATTGGAATGAGAGACGGCACAAAGTTTGTATCAAATGTTGCCAGCACACTGCCACTGCTGGTTTGGAAGAGAACTCCAAGTGCAGATGGCAATTTGGCTTCTCTGCAGAACTATAGCATTTTCCTGCACTTTGGTCCTAGATTTTGCCTGTTTCACCCAGACTTTCTTTTCCCATAACTGTCTTATGAATTCAGGTTATTAATAATTTAGTAAGTCACTGGTTAGGGAGGAAGTATATCCATAGATTAGGGCAGTTGGATATTCTGGTTTGACTCTGTGATTGGTTTCCATTGATATCCATTCTAGGAATAGTCCTTTCCTGAGTCATAGTGCAGTAAGGATAGAATTCCATCACTTTGTGACAGATTTTGACCCATAATGAAAACTGTGGAAATCCCTACACAGGATAAACAGAAATATTTAAGAGATTAAACGGAAAGAGGTGTCAAGGAAATTTGTCAGGAGGCTGAATAGCAGAATCGTAAAACATAACTTTCATCTGACTTTGAGTTTTCTTCAGTTGCAGGAATGGCAATGATCTTGAACTGTGAACTGAACCACCTGACTCCCTTCCCCATCACCATTAAGAACATCATTAATTCAGAAGCTGGCAACTGGGACCTCATTGTTCTAGGAGACATGTTTTATGATGAACAGCTTGCTGATGGTCTGCATCACTGGCTGAGGAAATGCATCAGGATACAGCAAACTGAAGTGCTGATTGGTGACCCTGGCAGGCATCAGTTTTTAAGCCACAGCATTCGCAGCCAATTGCACAAAGTTATAGAATATTCCCTTCCCGAGTACACTAGACAAGAAAACAATGGATTAACATCAAGTGTTGTCTGGAGTTACCAGCCCTCAAATAGCTCAGAAAGCTGTTGAAGCTGACTTTCTAATGAACTTTGCTCACTTTGCTGTCTTTCTTTTTTTAAGTGTGTAAAATGAAAATGAGAATTAAACATGGAGCTTATCTGTTGGTGCAAAGTAATTACTGTACCTTCATTGTACTAATTTCAGTAATTTGAGGTAAAAGCTGCATCTAAATTGTATTCAAAGCAGCCTGCACTGAAGTGCAAATCTAAAGACAAGTTACATGTCAGAGTTTGCATGCTTGGTGTTTTTTCTGTATATTCATGTCTTGCTCCCTGACACTATTGTGAAATGCTTTGGATGTCCAGCACACTGCTCTGGGGACAAGGTGGTGGCTGAAAGATTACTGTATGGCTTTCACAGTCTGTTGCAGCTTATTTGTGGAGAAAATTACTGTTGTCCTTCATGAAACTCTTAGCTAGGTTATTAGCTCATAGTTCAACTTCAAGTGCCTTGCTCTTTTTCTGCATATCTCTTCTGAATGTCAAAGTAACTAATTTGAATCTCCCCCTTCCCCTCTATAATAAAACCTTACCCTTCCTTGAAGCTGCCAGAGTGCTTACTTAGGAGTTGCACACAAATCTAAAATATGTTTCTTGAATTCTAGCCAAAGTGAAAATTTTTAGTAAGTGGAAAGTGATTAAGTAGTAAGAGCTATAGGATAACTTTATAGCCTAGAGAGTAGGGTCAAATGATCTACACTCCCTAACTTTTCAGGGATAAAAACCCATCAATCTATCACCATGGGAAACTGGTGAGGAATGAAGAAATCTTTCCTTCTGTGGTGTGTCTGAACAGAAGTTAATTACATAAAAATGAGGAAAGAAAGGTATAATTATTTTTCTCTTGAGGAGATGCAGGAAAAGCTCCAGAATCATTCTCAAATACACATGTCAAGGAAGACCCCTTCTACAGGGTAAAAAGTGGTGGTGAGGGAAATAATAATTTGATCCAAGAAGCTGTAGTAGCACCCCTTTGAAGATGAAACCAATGTTTTCAGAGCCATCTTGCAGGAACTGCCTTATCTATTGAAGAAGTAGTGATGGGGAGATAACAACTGTAGAATTGAAGACAATGTACCTGCACCTACCGAAAGGCCAGGAGCTGTGATGGAAGCTTTTGTCACATCCCTCTCAACGAGAGAGGGAGGAGGGAAAAAGGAGTGACTCTCGTTTGATGATTTTCCTGGATCAAATTAAGATATTTGTTACCTGTCTGGCTAAAGCTATATGTGTATAAATATATATAAAATGTGTCTGAGAGAGAGAATGGGTAAAGATCCAGATCAACACCCAGAGTTCCAGTGATGTCTTTAGGTTTAGGAGCACACTGAGATGTTAGTTTATGACCATGTACAAATGGAAGTGAAGACTTACCAACAGTCTTCAGTATGTGAATATTCTGCAGTGCTCACACAACAATTTACAGCAATAACAATATCCAAACAATTCAGATCATCATGTATACACTGATCACTTCATGATGTTCTTCTGTTTCAACCAGTTCTTGTAAACATTTGTTGACAATAACTATGATTTACCCTACATCAAAAACACTCCAGTAGAGTTCTGCCAGTAATAAACATTTAAGAGAGTAGACTCAGGCTCTCACAGTGAAGGATTTAATGTGACTTACAGTCAACTTTCAGCCTACAAAATACAGTGTTAATTCAGTACAGGCCTGTACAGATTTTTAAGCATATACCACTAAGTTACACATTTAGAAGAGGCCACAGGAGAAGATGGTAAATTATGTACATGTACACAACGTATGCTGAATTTACCTTCAACATGACAAATCCAAGGTTATATCAAGACAGGGGAAAAGGACAACTTTGCTGGTGAGGCTAGCAGTAGCACAAACATTTTTTTTTTAAGTGTCCTATGCTGTTACAGATTTTGGCTGTCTTCCACCATAAGCTGCTTTACATTATCTTAATTTACAATTTTCTTTCTGGATTGAAAGAAAAGTGGCACCTGACACAAGTCTGGTGCCCATCACTGCACTTTGTTACAGTTAACGTGTCTGACTAAGCTGTTCTGCACTGGCCCTACTTTGGGCAGGAAGTTAGGCTATAGATCTCCTGAGGCCCCTTCCAATTTGAGTTAGCTTACAATTCTACTTACTCTTTCTTGTCACCCCTTCTGAAACTAGGGCTGTCAGCCTGGTCCTTATGCTTTATTTACTTGACCCAACTGCAGAGTGTCATTGCTGCTGCCTACTCAGCTGGATGGATCAGTATTAAAAACAGTGCAAAACAAATGTATTGCTACCTCATATCCATGAGTTCAAAGGAATGATGTGCCCTGACTGGTATCAGGGATTCCACAGGGTAAAGCACGGTTGATTAGGTTCTTAGGCTTCTATCTGGTCCACGGATTTGCTACAGTTACAGCCTTCAGATGCTAATTGCTAATGTAACAAAACCAACTTCTGCTTGCAGGAATGGCTTGTACTGGTGCAGCTATACCTATGGGTATCATAGGAACACATTGATCACTGGGCTGAGTAATGGCACTGCATACAACAAGAGCTGGGAATTTAGGCACTGGAGTTGGAAAACTATGCTTTCAGGTGCACTTAAGTTTTTTAAATGGATTTGCACTTCAATAAGCCATATAATGAAGAGAAGAACAGAGAGATTATTGTCAGATATAATATCCTTTAATGTTACTGGATGCAATCTATATTATATTATCATCTTCCATGCAATTTGACCTGAACTTTAAATAGATTAGTAGAAGACCGGTTTATTTCTGCAACACTTGAGTGTTGTTAGAGTTAAATTATAAAGTAAGCATATTCCTTATAGTTGCCTAAAATCATGGGTTTCTAAGTGTCATCAGATCCATGTAAGACCACCCTAGCTAAGCCCTGCTACTTCCAGATTCAGATTATCAACACAGTGTGCTACCTGCCTTGTATAATGCTAAAATGGGTAGCATTTTAAAAAGGGTAATGTAGAAATCATGGAAGTCTCTTTAGAGGTTATGCTGTTTCAAGAAAGCAAATGAACACAACTTGTAGTTGGAATGAGACCACTGCTTCATCACTAACAAACTCATTCTACACTTTCAAGCTTCTTTTTTTCTTTCATGTGACTACAGTTGAACAATATATCAGTGGCTGGTATTTTCAGCTTCTGGAGGCCACTGGTGATACACTAAACTGCATACAGCAAAATACATACTCTGCTGACTTCTGTCATCATGAGATTCATGTACTGAGACACTAAGTTTGGTACTACTTCACTCACAGCTATGCTTATGAGGACCAGCATTTTGTTCCCTAAAAAGACTTTCATGCAGGAACGCTGTCGAAGGCCAGAACAAGTAAGTGTTCATCCATACATGAGATTCTTTTATTGATCAAAGCTACTGCCCTGAAATTTGTTAAGTCACCACAACAATTTAAAAGCAAGTTTGTATTTTCCTGTTTACAGGCTCTACTTTTGGATGTGAAAAAATCCAGCAAATATTTGATGGTAAAAGCCTCAGAATTCTGCAGCATCAGTAATGCCAAAAGAAAGGTTTTCTTACAAGTCTAGCAAAAGTATATGGTGAAAGGAGATTGTTTGTTACTACTTAAGATACATTTGCATTGCTGTAAATGTCACCTCCATTCACCAGGTCTGTCTGTTGACTTTTGTCAGATTAAAGTCCCATTTTTACAGATACTCCTGCATGCAACTACATACTCAGACTACATACTCAGAACACATACTTACTTAAACTGGGTTTGTATATGTAGCTAAGATGCTAAAAGATGCTAAGTAGTAGCCAAATCTGATAGTTCAGGGATGATGAGCAATGAGAGCGTAGTACAATGGGTTGTCCAGGGAAGTAGTTGAGGCCCTGTCCCTGGAGGTGTTTAAGACTCTGGCCAGCCTGATCTAGTGTGGGGTGTCCCTGCCCACAGCAGGGGGGTTGGAACTAGATGATCTTTGTCGTCCCTTCCAACCCTGACTGATACTATGATAAATTACAGTTTAACTTTCCTCTTAATGAAGTATGATCAACAATGCAAAGCCAGGCATGGCCATAAGTAGAGACAATGGGGAAGCTCAAACTCACAGGCAAAGACTGGAATGGTCACAGAGACCTCTGGTGGGAACACAGAGCGAAGCAAAGTCACCATCACTTTGTCCACGATGCTTGCCTTCTGAAAGAGCTCTCCCATCTGTAAACTTTACACTCATATGTACATGGCAAACAGTCAGTAAACAGTCCATGTTACTTGCTTGATTTTGTTTGATATGACTAGCTGCTCTAAAACATCTCGGGAGCGATCTGCAAAAATACCAAGGAATTTCTTGTTACTCATTCAGAAGTGCTTAAACAGCAAAATAATCCAATTATATATCTGAACTTCTTATCTTGCTATTACAATATCACACTTTAGATACACTTGTAGTAATTCAAATCTACTCAGTTCTTTCTCCAACCACTTAACTGTAAAGGATCACTAACCAAACTAACTTAAAAACCCCAAGATATAACACCTCTCTTCAGTTGTTGTTTTCTGTCTGAACAGTTCCACTGTTTGAGTAGATGATGTTCCATACATTTGGAACAGAGTAGGAATTTAAGATGCTAACATGTTTTTCTAAAGTCTTATCATCAAGTTTGGGTCTTCCTCAGCACGTTGGGGAGGGAGAAAAAAGGAAATAAAAATAAAATAAAAATTAAAAATCCAAATTCCAAAACAACAAAAAAATCCCTCTCTGAAGGCTGCCATGTTTCAGAGCAAACTCTCACCTTGTTTTGAAAATCTCAGTGTATAATTATGTTATCTATTAAGTTATTACTTAAGATCATTGACATATTATGCTTTTCCAGCAAGCAAGAAGATGCTGTTTAGAAGTAATTACCCTTCATACTCCCTGCATGATTTGACCTACCTGTCATCAATGGGCATCCATGGAACAGAAAAATGTGTATCTTTGGACAAGAAGTAAGGACTGCTTCCACAGCAACATCAGTCAGATTCACACAGCGTACCATATGGATCTCCTGTTATGAAAATAGTAGTAACAAGAGCCTGTCATAGTTTTGGAGGCAGAGTTTACCTTTGCCCAATCCTTTTCAGAGGCAAAGGCCCACCATTCCATTCTTCCACCTATCACCTGCAATTCTGCTGACCAGGAGAGTCACATCAAAACCAGTATCTTGTGCAACTGATAAAGGAACAACTGGTTGACCACCAGGAACAATGGCTTGACCACAGTCCCACCCACACACTGCACAGTAGTAGATAATGAGGTATAAGTATTGCCCTGATTTCATATCTCAGTTGGAGGGGATTTAGAGTTCGATGCTAAAGGGCCAAGACAGATTGGTGATTCTGTCCCCTTCACCCCATTACTACCCATAAAGGACACCTTTTTGGTATGATTTGTAACCTTGGCTATGCCAAGAGCTTCCCCAGGAGACTGAGTTTGTGACTGCAGTTGCATGTCCAAGCTATAGAGCGAGTCTGCAGCTCAGTGCATGGCAATCATAAAAAATCTGTACATGTTGCATATGAATCAGCGGTCAGCAGTGCCGTTCATGCACCCGACGGCTGCTTCTGAACGCAGCCAGACCTACTGCAGACAGGCACCTACAGAGAGGTGCTTCTTAAGGTAATTCCTTAAACCCATGAAATTATCCAGACTACAAATTCTGCTTCAGTGTTGTAACTCCAAAGAAATCTAGATAAAGAGTTAAGCATTCATTTGCATGTATTATATACAGCTTTCTAAAACATCACGAGTGAAAACAAGCACACTACATTCAACAGAACTAAACTCATTTTGAAAAGGCTGACATTCTTAAAAAGCTGGTCTGGGGCACTGCTACAGAGAAACAGAAAATGTTCAGTTCTCAAGCAAAATCAGGGTAAGTGTGCACACAGGTAAAAGTTTAGTAAAAAACATCCCTCAGAAGTAATGCTGAGGATAATAAATTAACAATGCAGGTATTGACTTTTGTTCGTTTCTTTGTTGTTAGGTTAAGTAAGTTACCTTTAAATTCTTTGAACACGTTCCACTCACTAATGCTACAACGCCATCATCTGTTACCTAGAGGAAAAAACACATTGTTACTTACACAATGGTTTAAAGCCCTTTTATTATTTTTTTTAAACACAATTACTTGGGGGAAAAGAAAATAATATTAATTTATTCACTCCCTGCAGTCACTGAATACAGGCTACATTAAAATATTTTCTACTCAACTAAGCTTGTAGATAAAATTATCCAAATACAATATTTTTTTTCAGTCTATTAAACACTCTTGCTGTTTGCTCCCATGTGAGCCTGTCTGGATTTCTGTCAGGATGTTTCCAACTGTGTAACTGCTATTTCTGCAGTTCCCTTGTCTTATTTAGCAGAGTCTATTATGGTCAGAGTGTGGCACTTCTGATTTTTAAGGTTTAAAGTGCTTCTGCTCTACCTAGACCAATTCTTCTCCTGTTTTCAGGATTGCTTCAGATGTTCCAGAAAGAAGTTTCTCAGGTTGGGGAAACAAAACAAAACAAAACAAAACAAAACAAAACAAAACAAAACAAAACAAAACAAAACAAAACAGTAATCATTGCAGTCTTTTATCTGCTGTCTTAGTTTTACTTATCTTGAAGTAAACCAGTTATATAAGAAAAAATCCCTCAAACAAGCAGTCTTACAACAGTCATCTATGGCAGATGCACCTGCCTTGACAAAGGCCAGGGCTTTATGGCTATTTAAACCAGGTAATTTTGTTTCAGGCCCATACCTTGCCTTTGTGGCATGCTTGCTCCCAGCTACTTAGAATGACCACAGGTCAGACTCAGCTAAGATATAAATGGAGCCCTGCTGGAGAGTCAATTCTGAATTGATCCTCCTCAGAGCAGCAGATCTACAGTTGGGGACTCTCCCCTTAGATCAAAACAATACCCAAGGAAACTTCCCAGGATTGAGTGAGTCCTCACTCCCACCTTTTGTGAGACAGTAGTTCTGCATATATATTGCGTGAGCCCTCATCCTCTTTTGGATAACTGATCCCCTTTCTGGATACACTTTTGTAAGTGAGTGCATGTGACTGAACACTGGAGCGACCATCCAAGTGCTACTGCTTTGATACCAGGGAATATAAAGTTATGGTAGCACTGTGAGAGCACAAAACCAGGTTTGCATTAAAACAAAGTCTCCTTGCTCCCCTGTACCAGCTCACAGTAACCACTGCTGTATTACTGCTGCAGTGTTGCAGTATTGTTTCCTACTTTATTGAATATCTAGCTATGTGCATCATCAGCATATACCTGACCATTCTCATCATGCCAAATCTGCCCAACTTCATCAAGGGATATACTCTTATATTAGGGACAAACCAACTGTAATTAGTATGAAGCCATAAATCATGAGCCTCTTGGCACAGAGCAGTAATCATCAAACTCTGTATGCATCTCTAGCAAAGGCTTACATAGCCCACTACCAGCAGTTGAGTACATTAGCAGTCTAGTGCGGTTCTACATGAGAAACGTCTGAACAGATAAAATGGCTAGCCCACAGCACTCCTGCTTCTGCCAGAGAACTCATCTGTCCCACATCCTACACAGCAAACTGCTGCAGTCTGCGTAGTCCCTTCAGGTGACATTCTTCCCACAATTCTTTGCCATACAGCAAGGCAATGCATATTAAAGAGAAAATTTCCGGTTTCAATTTTATCACCAGAGCCTTAAAAATAAACAGGCAAAAGTCCTCTGGCCAGTTGCCACCACAGTTACCTGAGTAGATGAGAAGTCCACACTGTGAAGAAATTTGCAGTTCTCTCCTAGTGCCTGCAGAGATGCATCCATGATGCCTGAACAGCCACCCAAGCTCACTATTTCTAGGAACTGGCAGTTGAGTGCCAGAGCAAGAACTCCACTGTCAGTTATATCGCAGCACCTTTTAAAAGAGGCTTCACGCAAGTAAGGACAGGATAAGGCCAGTGCTATGACACCTGCCAAAGAAACAAAGCCATTTAAACAATTATTCCTTTTTTAACATAACCACAATGCTGAATCCAATATGCTGTCCCTTGGTCACTGATTGTTCAACTTTCAGCTCATGCCCAGACAACAAGACTCTCTATAGCAAAAATAATTTTGTGCTGTTTCTTTTAATTCAAGGATGACAAAAAGAAAATTACAACGAGCAATGCTGGAGTTGATTAAGATTTCTAAATGCTTGATTCCCTTTCATACTGCAGAAGGATGTTACCTACCTGAGATATTACCTGAGTGAGTGCATGAGAAAACTGACAATGCCTTAAGTAAATAGGTAAATGTATCACTATGCACTGGGAAGAAAATATAAACCAAGACTGATGTAATGTATGGTATACATCAGCTCAGGCAGGGGCACTGGACTCAAGGATCTTCAGAGGTCCCTTCCGCCTCCTACCATTCCATGATTTTATTTGGCCTCAATTTTCAATCAGGAAGTAGTAATAATGGAGCAAAAGAATAAGTGTAATCAAAAGACAAATCAAAACTTGTGGGAAATAAAACTCAGCAAGTTGAATTCTTTTAACCTAATAGCTCCTTGATATAACTTGAAACTGGAGGTTAAAAGTAACACCTGGAATTGTGGAGCAATTTAAGTCTTTAAAGCAAGTCAAGCCTTTAAAGTCAAAGAAGATGCTATAAGCTTATTTAATACCAAACACATTTAATTAGAAGAAGGTAAAAAAGTAATTTAGGAAATCACAAGCCTGAAACTTCAACCCCAGTGGTACTGGTGAGGCTCTGGAACAAGTTTTGAAGGAGGAATAATTAAGATAAAACAAAAAATATGATGAAATGTAGCACAGTTTTACCAGAAACGCAGCATGAGAGTAACTTGATAGCCCTCTCTCATAAGATAATCAGTGCTCTTGGCCCATAATTTACACCACTGAAGTGACTTTTAATTAGTATTGGTGTGGCACTGGGGATTTTTTTTAAGCAATATTCACCCTAGCTACTTTTGCAAGGTTTTGCAATCTAGCAAGAAAAATAAAACAGAAATAAGATCTCAGTTATCCATACACAGAAAACATACCTTCTGAAGTGATTCCAAATCTGTTTTCTTTGCAAGAATTCAAGTTGATTTTTTTCAGTTGTTTGCAGTTATAAAGCTGCAGTAATGCATTATCTGATATATCACAGTCTCGGAGGTCTAGAGCTTCTACAGCTGGGTGCAACACCTGCAACAAAAAACCTACCACTTGAGTCAAACTTTGCTATGTCACAGAACATACATTTATCTAAAACACTTGCAATGTTAGACATCACATAGAACTTAATAAAAATATTAATTAGAGGATGGAGTTGCCAGTCCTAGGAACTATAAACTCTGAAGAAAATATGGTATATTTGCCACAACAGTTCAGCTCCTACAGCAAGAACACTCAGTTTCTGTGACCACATCTAGAGTAGGAAACGACTAACACTATTTTGAGGGTACCCTTGCTAATACTAGTGCTTCTGCCTGCACAGATATATGGTAGAATGATAATACCAAGGCTAATAACCTCAAATTTACTTAACAGAACTTTGATGGCAGAAATCTGAAGTGTAAAAAAATACTGACAGTGATCACAACTTAAATCTCCTGAACAGGTAAGCGTAATATTTTGCCCCAGTGTATTTTTAACTCACCTAACACACACTCTTTTTCTTATAAACAAGGAATCTCATTACCATACCATGAGGACGTACCAAATCCTCATTAAATAGGCTCTTTCGCTCCCACAAGGCTGTAAGTTAAGAGTTTTTTGGGAAATATTCCCAGAGAGGACTTACAAATGTAGCGCTAAGGCAAAGGAAGGCCTCAGATTTTAGCAGTCTAGTTTATATGAGTCTAGTTTCCTGTACTGAAAAGGGTTGATATATGTCAGCTGATTACACAAGTCAATTATCACTGAAGGGAGAACATTTTTAATTTACTTGACACTACAAACAAAACCTTATTACTACGAATACAGGACTATTAACATTACAAAGCTTAAGAAACCCAACACCACCTGTAAAAATAGAGACATAGTAAGCATGCCTGAATTTGTTGTTTTGTGCAAACAGTTTCAGTTTAGTTCATCTCTGTATGTTAACTATTACAAGCAGAATAGTTTTGAGTGGATTCTTACCTCACTGATATTTGAATCAGTTATTTGTCCTTGACTACTCATTAATTTTATCAGTTTGTCCTTTATGTTGGGTGGCAACGACTTAATATCTGCAGCGTATCTGGAAAGGTTCTCTGTCAAACATCGAAGGCATCTGAAACAAAGGAAAGTTACAGTACAGTCGAAAAAAAGCATTACATATTAGAACTACAATAACCAAGCCTTAAAATGCCACCTTCTATATCCAGCTAACCTGCAGAAAAGAGCCCCACAACTCGCAAAGAGTTATGAAGAGATACGCTTCTGCAAAGGGGATCATGCCACCTAACTCGCCTAACATTCACCGGCACAAGCCGTTATTTACGTTACAAAAGCAAACATATTCATTAGGTTTCTGAGGATAGGAGTAGCTAAGTACTTCCAGGAACTCATTCACATAGGTGTTCTTCCATTCTCTGAGTGTAATCAAACCTGGCCAGGAACTCATTAAGTTGATACAAAGCCGTACCCCACCTTCAAGGACACAATTATCTCCTATCCCTCCTTATCAGTGGTTCTGCCTGCCTAGCTTTTACAGCTGGCCTTGTGAGGCCCCGGAGGGTAGTGAGGATTTAACACCTAAAAACAGGATTCTTGTGTGCTTAAACTTAAAAACATACAATACTTTTCCCCTCATCACAGCTGTGCTGCGTTGAAACCTTACTAGTCCCAGATGTTCCATGGTGGTACCAACTCAGCTGTTCCCCTTTGGGGTCAATTAACGGATCCTGGTGTGCAAGTGTTACCCAACTCCAATCAGTTGTAGACAAGAACTGTAGCCTCATTCACTGTGATGACTGACCCAGCTCACAAAATGTGTTTGTTGCTAGTATATTCATGAGCTCTAAGAAAAGCCTTTTCACCGACTAAGCCTCCAATTGGTAGGCAGTAACATCTTTAGTAGGGATAAATAGTTCCAAAGAAGAGATGCTACTCTTTCACATCAGTTAAAAACATGAAGGAGATATTTTCAGATGCAGTATTTTGTTCACTGCCTAGTTTGTAGCATTATTTTAATAAGAATCAATGCAGTGTAACTCTGTGTAACCCTTTCAACTTTGTGCTTAAAACCAGATCTGATCACAAAAGATTGTCACTCGAGGCAGAATTTTTCTGTCTTAGTGGGGTCCAGAAAATCTTGTATCAACAAGCTTGTGGTCCTACAAAGTAGACTAAGCAAATACAGTAACAAGTGGACATAGAAAATATAAGGGAAGGAAAATCCACTTGGATTTTTACAAGGTATTCAAAAAGCTTCATCAGTAATGGTTCTTCAAGAACTAAGGCTGACTGGTGTGACAGGTAGAACCACCCAACATAAACACAAAAGCCTGCCAGACATCTAGAGGCTGATAAAGATTGGCTTGGCACTCCTCAGACATTAACTAGCACCTCAAAGCCCAGGCTCTTACTCTGCTTTTGTGTGGTCCTGTGGGCTCAGCCTGCCCACTAATTAGAACTGACCACATTTTACCCTTGACTCAGGATATAAATGGAGTCCTACTACAGAACCATTTTGAGTTGGTCTCCATGCAGCAGGCAGCCTGGCAGTCAGATTTTCTCCCCTTACAATGGGGAATGTCACTGAAATCAGGAAATGGAACTCCTTAACATTGAGACAGTAGTATGAAGCAAGGCAGGCATCTCTTTATTGCAGCATAGGGGGTCTCTCCTCCAAGTATGCACACTGTGAAGATTTCTCATGGTTATTTATACATTCAGCTTTACAAAGTAATGACTATCTAATATAATTATTTCTCCTACCTATTAACTTCTGCAATATTGTGTACTAGATAGGCACAGCAATCATGCAGTCCTGTTTTGATGATTCCTAAGGCACTTCAATGTATATGAAAATACATAAAATATTAATGCGCCAACATCTGCAACTTTAAATTACAATCACAGACTTACTGTGTCCTGAAGGGACAAAGCCTCAAATATAGAATAGAATAGAATAGAATAGAATAGAATAGAATAGAATAGAATAGAATAGAATAGAATAGAATAGAATAGAAGAGACCAGATTGGAAGAGACCTTTGAGATCATCATGTCCAACCTATCATCCAACACAATATAATCAACTAAACCATGGCACCCAGCACCCCATCAAGTCTCTTCCTAAACACCTTCAGTGACGGTGACTCCACCACCTCCCTGGGAAGCCCATTCCAATGGCCAATCACTCTCTCTATGAAGAACTTCTTCCTAACATCCAGCCTAAACCTCCCCTGGCACAGCTCGAGACTGTGTCCTCTTGTTCTGTTGCTGGTTGCCTGGGAGAAGAGACCAACACCCTCCTGGCTACAACCTCCCTTCAAGTAGTTGTAGGCAGAAATAAGGTCTCCCCTGAGCCTCCTCTTCTCCAGGCTAAGCAACCCCAGCTCCCTCAGCCTCTCCTCATAGGGCTTGTGCTCTAAACCCCTCACTATGTCCTGAAACAGACAATGGACAAGGAGATGGGAGGTCTGGTTTGCCAGGACATCGCCCACATTGCCCATGACTTGTCTGTACATTCCCTGGGTGCAGGCACCACATATTCTTGGGATTATAAGCACAGTAACCGAATATAGTGGACTAAGGCAGTTTGCAGTGAGTAACCCAGCAAATCTGACTTTTGCAGGCATCTGTCAAAAGGTTCTGTTGCCCTAACTGCTGTTTTGGGCAAGCTCTAGAGTTCCCCTTTGTGGGCAAAGCTGGCACATTGCCAAAGTCTGTCTTTATAGTTTAAATTACCATTTGCCGTTTCTAGTTTTTGCTAAGATTGTTACATCTTCCTGCTTGTGAGATACCTTTCCACAATCATATATTTTGATTTTATAATAATATTTTATATTTATTTATATAGGTTTTAATAATATTTTCTGTGACAATTTTAATTAATAAAGTTGTTAATATTTTAATAATTCTGCCAATTATTAAATATTAATAACCATAACATACTGAAACAGCAGAGGCAGCTCTGGGAAGAATTTGCCTTCTGAGCATCCTGACCTTCAGAGCAATCATCATGCATTACCATGCTAAAACACAACTGCTGGTCCTTAAGGAAGGAATTGCAGAGATGTGAAGGAGAAGTTTATTATCAAAAAAGAAAGTTGCTAACTACATCAGGAATATAAACTATAGTGAACATAATCCCGAGGTAACTGAAAAGGTAACATGCTGTTGGGCAGGAAATGCCAAGGCTTTAAAAAAGCATTACACTACAGCAAAACTAAAAGGGAGGGAGCTGAAATGGGGGAGAACAACTCTCCACTGTCCTCTCTTGCTTAAAAACCCAACATAAGTTAATCCCTATAAGTGAAGAAGTGCTTTGAATTGGAAATTCTATTGTCTATTGACCAAAGCTACCTGAAATAGATTCCTTAGGTCAACCTTTTTTTTAAAACCCTATGCAAAATATTGAAAGAAAACACATTGTCCTTATTTTGCTTTCGTAAAATAAACATTTTTCTATTGATTTGGCCCAACTAGTAAACACAGAGTAGTTACTGCAACAGCACAGTAACCTGATCTACTGCAGACAAAGTTACATACTATTATGTACTGATACTGTGCAGTAGAAGTGACTTGTTGGTTAGTCATTGTGTCTTTGAGACAACACAGAACACAGCTGGAGACAGACAATATTTGTAGGCCTCAGATAAGGAGATGATAAATCATGGAAGGAAAAGTAATAAATTGTGTATGAAGCAGTTTTCTTCAAGATAAGAAAGAACAGAGCCTTCTAAACATTTAAGACTCTCACTAATGAGTCCATAGCTCTCTGAGCATGTGTGAACCTTGGGGTCAACTGGCAAACATGTCACATGAAATAGAATAGCAGAACAAATGTTAGAAGAGGGACAAGAAGTGAAGAGGGATAAGAAGTGAATCATAATAGACACTAAAATAGGTTTAATGGCTAACACGTAAACAGATGCATTTTCCTGCATTCTTCAGGGTTGGGTAATTTATATTCATAGTAAGACCATAAAAGGAAGCTCTCTGCAATAGGCTGGCACCTCATTAATGATATGATACACAGCAACACATGTAACAATCAGACCTAAGGAGTATCTCAATACATACTCTTGTGCTGACTTGCATGTGCAGCACACTTCATCATGCAGTGACAATATCAATTAAAACATTTTAAAATTTCATGTTTTGTTTGTGTTGCCCTAAGAGTCTTCATTTTTGATGGTAGAAACTCCCTTGGTTCTGAGCTCATGTCTGGGCATGAACAAGTCAGCTTAAAACACTTGCTTGGGCTTCTGAGAGATTTCTAACAGCAGCTCCCTCCATGTATGACAGCTAAAGTTATAATCTGCACCAGCTGCCTTCTCCACCTATCCAGTAAATGTTGTTGCTGCCAAGCAACCATTCACTGTTTGCCAAGCCCTGCAACCCTTGAAAACTAAGTTTTCAACCAAGCGTAATTACAAATTTGGTGTATGCTGACCTTAAAACTGCATCAGCTAGGAGTGCATGTGTGAGCTGGTCATTTCTCATTTGGGGAATAATAGCTAAAAACAGACTCTAATATAAGATATAAATTGAGAAGAAAAAGAAAAAATAATGTTTCTTAGTACTTCCAATATAATGATCTTCTGATATGGTGGTCTTTGGAGAGCTAATTTCTCTCTTAGGGCAGGAGGCAGAAGCCAACAAGCAGCAGTCAAGCAGCAGATACCATCGCACAGCAGAAACTCCTTAATAAAAACACTTTCTGTTTAGGTTTGGAGATCATAAAAATAATTACCTTATTAAAAGGACTACTCAAGTAGTCCTCAATATAATCTACACCGATAGATTTGTTTCTGGTTTAATTTCTGCTGTTAAGTTCTGCTAGTTAACCAATAAGCCTAAGGGTTAGCAGAAGTAAGAAGCTGTCGTAAATCGATTAGACACGACTGCACCCATCGAGTAATTTTTTTAGTTTCAGGTATTAGTTATAGTGGTATTGTAATTATATTGATATATTAATATAGAAAATAGCTGCAGCAGTTCTAACAAGTTGGTGCAAAAAGGACTAATTACCAACATTAGATTTTTTTTTACGTTATCAAGTGCTCCAATACACCTAAAGAGAAATTCTTATGTATAAGATCTAAGGTTAATCGTGAGAACATAAGCATTTTAAGTAACGCATGCCTTAATTTTAACAGATTAATCATGCACACACAAAAAAGTAAATACAGGCACTGTTTTAGCTTTTCAAAAAGAGAAAAGTTATTAGCAAGACAAACCCCTTGTAATTAATTACTATTAATCTACATGCCATTGCACACCACTCTAACCAAACCTAAAGTCCAAATAGAGGTTGAAAAGGCTATTTTCCATGGCCCACTTGTCTCCCCAACCACTTTTCACTATGCCTTCCTCATGCTGGTTATGAAATTGACAGAGCTGCTTGATATCTGAAGGAAAATTCCCTTGTCTAAAAATTTGAAGTAAGGTAAATAATACTGCCAGAAGTGGCAGGGGGCAGCAGCAGCCTGAGGTTAAGCCAAACTAAATTTACCATAGTCACAACTCTAGGGTCCCTATAGACAGCTCTTTTTTTGCAACACAAACTTGTCAGGGATCAGCATGCCATGAAATCACAGCAATTTAAACTCATACCAACTGAAAACTCTACTGGGGACAAAATACTAAGGCTAATACTAATCTGTTAAGCAAAGTAAGATGATTTCCCATGTAGAACCACATTAAAAACCCCTCGAGAGTTAGCAGTGTAATAAAGACACCTGTAGCAAGTCACTGCAGAAGACACTGCAACGAGGAGACAGCAATTTAAAGCTGAATGTGGGCAGTTTAACCACAGGCCTTAGCTGCAGCGTGAGTGACCACTAGATAACCAGACCACACACCATAACAACTTTTAACTCATTCCTCTGGAGGTGTGTAACAATGCATTGCCTTCACTGCACCTCAGCGAACACTGACGTTAATAAAGAAGCCTGTGCAGAGCTCCAGCTATTTACAAGTAGATTACATCATCCACAGCCTTGTCTTGGGAGTAAGCAGCATATATACAAGTAACATTTCTTTATTCGACTGCAGAAATGAAGAATATTTGTTTACCTCTAAAAAAAAGAAAGAAAAAAATCCCTTCAAAGCTCTAAAGACCACAATGAGCGTGAACCTCACCGCAGACAGAATCTGTGCAGCAATGTGAAGGGGCTTGCCTCGTGCTGTGATAGCTGGGGTCCTCAGCCTCAGAAGGGACACAAGATTGTTACTGCATTTTCTACTCCTACTATTCTTTGTGCAATAAACAAGGAGCCCACACCTTTCCTACTAAGATCCCAAATGAATCAACACCTTCTCAGTGCAAAACAGCACCCTACCTTTAGCTAAGACAGATGAAATAGACTTTCTGAGCCTTTTGTGAGGCTGTGTTCACCTACTACATGACTGTTTCCTCTTCTATGATGAATGCCTGTGGAGTCATGTGAACGGGCATGCAGCTGTCATACACGGCCATACACTTTGGCACCATGCGGAACATGGATTTATCCTATGTCACTTCTGCCACACGCTGTCACCTCTCCCGTAGCTCCTGCTTAACTCTGTCAAACCCTGTCACCTACCCTGCCATCATTACTAAATGCTGTCACTCACTCGTACCACTCCCACCAAAGGCCTGATAAACTATCCTCAACCCTGTCACTCCAGCCAAACCCTTCCGCCGGGCTCCTCCGTAGGACTGAACTGCGTGAACTGCCTTGGCGGAGATGTCATAACTGGAGGCCGCTGTTCCGCTGTGAAGACAAGGGTCTGACCCGCCCTGAACCCGCCGGGAAAAGGGATCGCCGGGCACAGGGTCTCGGGGCAGCACTCACAGGTCCAGGAGGAGCTCTAAGGGAGCGAAGATATCCTTATCGGCGCCGTCCCAACGGCCGCTGAGGCGGCTCATGGAGGCGGTGGGGACCGGGGAACGCGGCAGCCGCCCCAAATCCACGGCTGCGGGGAACGGCGCCAAAATGGCGACGGCTCTCTTCCCCTAGTGGGCATGATGGGAGATGTAGTACTGCTCACAATCTGTCCAGAGATTGCCTGGGGCTGTAGCGGGATACGGCCGGAGAGTCTCATGAAACGGCCTCAACTGTTGTGAAAACCTTCAAATCTCGCACAAAGGGCCTGTCTCTCAGCACTTAGTATTTCCCCTGGAAATACTGGGGAGAAAACACTGGAAGCGTGGACAAAGGGCACAGATGTTTTAACGGCTGTTCTGTTTATTGCTGCCGTCGGTAGTCATACCACAGCACCGGTTTTCCTAGTCTTCATCAGTACGTGGAGACGAGAGCCTGCAATTCATTTTTTTCTCTCTCTCTCTCCTTCCCTCCATCTCTCCCCCTCCCTCCCTTTTTACAATTCTGCCTGTGATATAAATTGAGACTACACAGTCCTCAGATGCTAACAACATTATTAGCATGTAACTGCAGCATCATTATTTTCAGATTCAAGACCCATAAGCTACCCTTACTAAAAAGAACAAGGGATCAACTGAAATAAGGAAACCTAAGGACCCATATCTAACATAAACATGGTGTGGAATAATTGCTGGAGGTGACTTGGAAATTAAAAATGTAAGGTACAGCATTGTTCATTGTTAAATGACAGAGCAAATTAAAGTCAAATGAATATAGTTTTAATTTGAAAAGAGCAATTTTAAAGCAATAAGAGACATGCAAAACAGCGCTGGGTGCTAAAATGCACACTAAATCACTTTCTAACTACCCCTTAAATATTCTACCCTTAATACATATGCATACAAAGGTGGGTTTATTTACATTAGTTTGTCCTTCTGGTGGTCTTTCAATGATGTAATCCTTTAGTCAGCACAACTGGTGGGTTGTGTGCTAAGTCCTTGTGATTGCGTCTTTTTTGTTCTGTTGTTACAATTAATGTCCTTTCCCAGAGATGGTCTTCACAAAGGTTCTGTTGATTCTCACAATCGTCCTTTGTGTTCATGTCTTCTGTAGCAACTTCTCTTCCTTTCTCATCCTTGAAGAACTTCTCTTCCTTTCCCATCCTTAAAGAACTTATTTCATAATACTTCAATTGTTAGCTGTTAATTCCTAACATTTCACTAAGGCATTAGTATACATACATTAAAGCAAATAAAATTAAACAACAACAGGTTATAATAAAATCTAAAATCTTACTCTATACTAAAACAAGTCAAATGAATCATAAACAAATAATTATAATGAGACCTAAACGGATTCTCACTCCAGTTACATATGTAAATTCCCAGTGTCTGACCCCTCGTCTCATCATTCATGCTTCTGCTTTTGCTTTAATCGAAATCATCTAATTGACACAAATTATCATTCCATTTATCACATTCACACATTAAGGAGAGGTATAATATTGAAGAAGCTTCCAGGTCAGAGTGCAACTGGCATGCAAGAAATCCATTCCATGTGGATTCCCTGAGCAACATAGCTTGCAACCTTAGAAACAGCACTGAGGGTAGAGCACAGTGAAGATGCACCATGGCCAGGATTTGTGATATCACTGCTGGGATGGGAAATGGATGGTACTATGGAACTGTTAAGATGGTGCAAGTATATTTTAACATGTCTGTTTTGATTTCCCTGCATTAGCAAAACACTTGTGTGCTTGCATGAGGCCTACAATGGTTGTCAGGTGGCCAGTTGGGGAGGCATCCCCTTCCCCGCATTATCCTTTTATGGTATTGAGTCATACCATGACTTAAATGTTTATCCAATTCAGCCAACTTCCTAAACAAAGACTGTCATTGTTGCTCAAACAACCATAAGTTTTTTCATATCTGATATTGGTTTATACATTTGATGCACACAGATGGTTTTTGAGTGGATTAGTTACTTGGCTTGTCTTTCCTTATCCTGACATTTCAGGACTAAAAGCTTTCTAGCTAACTCCCTAGATAAATGTTGAAACATTCTCAAGGCCTTATGCAATGAACAAAGAAACTACATAGTTATACATTGATTCAGTCAAAAACACCAAGGCCTTGAACTTTGGAATGCAGCCTCAAAGTAACACAAGGTGCCTCAGCAGCAGGGAGGCTACAGGAGTAGGTTAGCCTCAGCCATGGGTTCATGAAGGGCAGGTCCTGCTTAATAACCCTGATCTCCTTCTATGACAAGGTGATCCACCTAGTGGATGAAGGAAAGGCTATGGATGATGTTTATCTGGACTTCAGTAATGCCTTTGACATAATTTTCCACAGCATCCTAGAGATGCACATGGTTGGATGGGTGGTACATAGAGTTACTCCACTCCAGGTGGAAGTGCAAGACAGCACTTCCATTTGCTGAGCTTCACAAGCTCCCTTTCAGCCCATTTCTCCAACTTGTCAGTTGTCTCTGTTCAAGAGAGACATGATCTGGTACATCAACTACTGTTTTCAGTTTTGGATCACCGGCAAAACAGCAAGAATGCACTTTGGCCTATTGTCAAGGTCATTAACGAAGATGTTAAGTGGTATGACCCTAGTACTGACCACAAGGGACTGACCTTCAGCTTGTCTTTGTGCTGCTGATCACGAAGTCCTTGAACCCGGAAGCCGGCAGGCTGTTTTCAATTGACCCGGCTATTCAATTATCCATACTGGGCTGGATAGCAAACTGATCTAGTGGAAGATGTTCCTGCTCATTATAGGGCATTTGAACTAAATAACCTTTAGAGATTCCTTCCAATCCAAACTATAATTCTATTAGGCAATGATGGCATTGAGGACCTTAGCCTTTTCTATGCCTCCTTTGCATTGTGAGGTTCTGATTCTGTTGGATCTCAACAAAAAGGCAGAAGATACTTAAGAGAAAAAGATGGGTTTAAATGTTACAGTGAGAAGCCTTACATGATGCTTCTAATGCTGGGAAACACACAGTGATACAGTGTGAATGGCCAGTCCTCTGGTAGAGACACTGCTGAGCAGACTTCTTCTATGGTGAGGATTAATGACCTCATTGTTCCACACATCTTTACTGTATTCTTCAAAGTGAAACAAAGCCATCAATCTGTTACTTGTACAATACTGAATGTTCTAGAGGGTACACTGAGGGTTGCTGAAAGTGTTATGCTTTCATCCATTCCTGTGGGAACAAACTCTTGTAAAGAGAACATACAAGTTGTATTGCTAATGGCAGCACATATTAATATTATATATTTAGGTATAGCAGCTGTGAGAGGCTAAAGCTTGTCTCTCCTGGTGTGACTCAACAAAGATAAAATCACTTGCTGCTTGCCCAGACAATAGCCTATGTGCCTTGGGCAGAGCCACTGGAAGGACTCTTGGAAGGTGCAAAGATAACATTGCTCACTGGACTGCAGCTGGCCTACAACAATGGCCCAAGGGCCCAGCCATCACACCTTCAGGACAGGATCATTTCCAGCCGTCAGATACCCCAGGAAGGGAGGATGATGAGACAATGGACTCACCACCTGTTTCCTGATGTGTAATGAGTGTGTGGGTAGGTAGATGGAGAAGGAGGAGGCAGAGGCCTCCCCCCTCCATCCAGACCGCTGCCCAAACTCACAGGAATACACAGAAAGATTTCCTGGGGAATGATACCTGGATACTTACCTAAAGATGATTTCCCAGAATGATATCCTGGGGAACAACACCTGGACACTTGCCTAAGGACTAAAAAACTGTATAAAAGACTGGAGCAACTACTGGCTTAGGAGAAGAAAAATGCAGAAGAAAGAAGATGGCACCACACGCTGGAAACATCAGGGGGCAACACAACAGATCTTGGACTCTGAAAACCCTCTCTGTGCCCTAAGTTCCACCTGCTGCAACTCATAAAGCTGAAGAAGCTGCCCAGAGGACCACATCTCTTCTACAGCCAAAGCCTCAGCACCGTTTCTCTACAGACCCAACATCTCCTGCAGCACCTTCCCTCCACAGACTCAAACTGTCTTGGGGGTGAGTGATGTGGTAATACAATTCCTTTCCTCTTCTCTATTTTCTCTCTCTCCCCTTCCGATCCCTCCACTTTATTTATGTAATAAATAGTCTAGCTGTTGATATTTTGGCCTCGTTTGTGCCTCTCATTTCACAACACAGGAATATTCAAAAGAACTGTCTCTTTCCCTCTCTGGACCGAGACAGCAGCCACTCAGGCTGTTACTCTGTTAAAAATAAGAATTTTCTGATTGCCACATGTGCCTGTCATCTATGGGGGACTCTCCATCTGAGGTCTCCTCAAGAACCACTGACCACTCCATGATCCCTGGGTGCAGTTGTGCAGTAAGCTCCAGCGTGAATTACAACACTCTTGAACATGGAACTCCTGGTTGTAGCATCATGGAGTAATGGGCTTTATAAAATAGAAGCACAATTGAGCCAGTGGTGATTACTACTCAAGCAAAGTGGTTCCATGGGCTCAGAGGTACTATAGAGCAGTTGTTAACAGTATTGCTGTGGCAGATGCAGCTGCCCTGACATAAAACTCACAAAAACCTCACAAAAGTCTCACAGACACATGACAAAAGTAAAGAGAGAGGCCAGAGACCTGATAAAGATCAGCTTGGCACCTCAAGGCCATTAAATGGCACCTCACAGTCTAGGCTCTTAGCCTGCCTTTGTCGTGTGCTTGCCCCCAGCTAAAATATGGTCTGGACAGTTAAGGAATCACAGAATGTTAGGGGCTGGAAGGGACCTCGAGAGATCATCTAGTCCAACCCTCTCTGCCAGAGCAGGATCACCTATGCCAGATCATGCAGAAATTCATCCAGGCAGGTCTTGAATTTCTCCAGAGAGGGAGACTCCACAACCCCACTGGGCAGCCTGTTCCAGTGTTCTGTCACCCTCACAGTGAAATAATTCTTCCTCCTGTTTCCATGGAACTTCCTATGCCTTGGCTTCCACCCATTGCCCCTTGTCCTGTCATTGGGCATCACCCAACAGAGCCTGGCTCCATCCTCTTGGCACTCACCCTTTATGTACTTATAAACATGAATGAAGTCATCCCTTAGTCTCCTCTTCTCCAAGCTAAAGACCCCCAGCTACCTCAGTCTCTCCTCATAAGGAAGATGTTCCACTCCCTTAGTAATTTTTGTGGCTCCGTGCTGGACTCTTTCAAGCAGTTCCCTGTCCTTCTTGAACTGAGTGGCTCAGAGCTGGATACAATATTCCAGATGTGGCCTCACCAGGGCAAAGTACAGAGGAAGGAGAATCTCTTCTACAACCCAGGATACCATTGGACTTCCCGGCCACAAGAGTGCGTTGCTGGCTCATAGTCAACCTTCCATCCACTAGGACCCTCAGGTCCTTTTCCCTTTGCTGCACTCCAGCAGGTCAGTCCCCAACCTCAGTTCAGACATATAAGCTAAGTGAAAGAAGGAAGTGTGGGGACATTCATTGATGGCATTGATCCTATGGAGCAACTGCTATGCATATTGAAGCCCTGCTTCCTAGGAGTGACCAAAAGTCATCTGGCTTGATGGAAGGTAGAGAATAACATCTCTCTTTGGTTTTGCTTCCATGCATGGCCTTTGCTTTTACTTTCATCATTAAAATTGCTTCTATCTTATTACAGGCCTTTTGGTATATTTTCCCGTCTGCCCTGTCCATCTAAGAAGGGGAGTGATAGAATGGCTTGGTAGGAATTTCACCCCAGCCAAGGGCAAACCACCATAAGAAGAAACTAACATCTGTAATTAATATGTATATATGACTATAAATCAATCATCATACTACAGAAATAGATGGCAGTCCAGAGCCCATTGGGCTCCTGCTCCCACTTCACAACAGTGGGCTGTGCAGTGCGATCTCCCCATGAGTCTCCTCTCAAGATTACTCCTTGAGGTTGAGAGAGAATACTTGCCACAGCAGATTCTCATTAAGTCATTAATAACATGCTAAACTTTGAAATCCTGACTAAGTAATAGAAAGAAATAATTGTGCACTTACAATCCTTTAGACATAAACCATTGACCAAGTATGGGATTAAGTCTGGATCCAGCTGTACTTACATTCCCCTCTGAGAAAGAGTTTAGAAGGCAAGGGAGTCCCTCCTGAACCTCATGACTCAACTGTCTTCGTAGCAGTTTTGTATGGCCCTGTCCTCTATGCTGTAAATACTCAGATGTACCTGGTCATTGAATCTTGTTGAACCACTACTGCACTTATTACAAACCGTTGTTAAATCATTGTTTTACATCAGTAAACATATTGTTAATTCTCTCTTATAAGCAAAGCATGTCACTCCGCCATGACACCATCAGTGCAAAGGTTCCCATAACCATGAGCCTGTGACCTCTTTCTGCCTTTTAATGTCCTCCTACAGAACAGTATTTGAAAATATTGGAAAGGTGTATTACAGTATCTCCATGGAATGATCTGACTGGTGGCCTATGCTGACACCTGGGTGCAAAATCCATAGGGCATGTCTGACACTGAGTTGCAAGTTGAGTGTTTTGGGGTCTTTTCCACCTTTTGTTGTGCCAATAACTGCAAGACCCGTTCCATCCATTCCATCCTACATTCTGTATCATCTTATCTTCTAGATTTCTTTATTCATATATCCTCCCCTTCTGGTTTTTAAAATCTATGACCTAAAGTACTGTCATACAAGGTTAATTATTGGCAAAAGACTGCTTTTCTCAAGGCTATATGCAGATGTTATATTCTCCTCAAGGCTATACTACTTTATAAGGTTATTTATACTTCCCTTCAGCACACATGCTTGTCCAAGGTTAATTAAAACTACTTTTTTTTATCTACAAAATAATGTCTCCTTGTGAGAATATACATGCACAATTATTTTGCATTAGACCTGTTATTACTGTTCGTATAATTATGGAAGTGTTACTGTTGCATTGGTGTATCAGTTTTACTCAAATGTATTTGATTTCTCTCCGGTTATGTCACCAGATGGAGCTATGTTGGACCTATGTTGGAATAAGTAATCATAAATCTTACTTCACTTGCACTTCAGAACTCTGTTTAGTACTTACAGAACCAAAATGTCACTGAATGGTAAAAAAGGAGGTTGACAGCTGAGTTTAGATATCAGTAAAACAATTTTATTGCTGTGCCTTTTTTGACAGCAGGTTTGGTTGGTTTGTTTGCTTTTTTTTTCACTTAGTGAAACAGCATTATTGCTTGCTTCTCTATGCACAAGAGATGATGTGATTGTCTCAGCAAGGACTGTGTTTTCAGTCTTGAACATATATGGTGTGTTGAAAAAGATACCAGAATATGTTTCCAAAAATATGTTCTTTGCATGAAAAATTTCAGCAGAGTCACATGTACCTTAGTAAAAAAAAATGCATTTTCCCTTTGTTTTCTCCTTTCTCAAAGCACATGGTGATGTGTACAAAGTTTCTACATCATGTCTCTTGTCTAAGACCTAAGAAGCAGAAGAAAAGGAAGGTAGAGGGTTAAGGGAGAATCCACTGCCTAAGCATTCACACACCATTCAAGGAGCCACATACACACCACCCAAGATTAAATGATACAAACCAGAGTGAGTCCTTTCACAGTGGGCAGCTCTGTTAAGGCAATGGGTGCCCCTTCCACTCCTCACACACTCATCCTCGGGTACCTCCTCTTCTCTCAGGCTCAACTCTAGGCTTCCCAAAACAGTCTCTGACACAAGGTATGTCATGTAAATTTACTGAGTGGTACAGCTCCATGTTGAGTGCCTCCAGAAATGGGACCCCAAATGAAGAAATATCTGGGCAATTACATCCTTGCAGTCTAAGTTCCCTCCCCTCATGCAGCAATTTGGTTCAGTAGTAATATTTGTGTCTGGGGTGTTCTTGTTCCTTATTGGATGCTTCCTTTGTCTCCAAGCTAGCTATTCCTTTTCTTGTCTGGAGGACACAGCTTCGGTTGATGGATGCGGCTACCTTACTTTTCACAGGACGCACCAAGCATGCCTCTCAGATAAGAAATTATTTCAAAAAGCAACAACCACACATGAGGACTTTTCCCTTTAGAAAAAGAGATGTCTTGATTGCAGTTCTTGTAATTGTCAAGAAAGGTCACATGATATGAAGAGCAAAAGAAGGTGATCTAAAAACGTTAAGCTCTTTCAAAAAGTACCTGCTGTTTTGTTGTTGCAGTATACAGTGATACAGATATAGCATCACTCTGATAGAATAATTTTCCACTGAGACAATGACACTTCCTAGGGATTTTGGAAAAAAATTTATTTTACATATATTTAGAGAAGCCAAACATGTATATATGTTTATTGCTTTGACTTCTTAACACAGTGATTTGTAGTATAAGTATGAAGATTATTGTGGGTGGGTTATGAACGGAAAAATATGCATGTGAAAGTGGGAGTAAACATATTAGAGGAAGTGTTAAAAGAATGCCTTGTGTCAGTCCCTAACTAGGGAGATGACTAACAGCAATAAAACTGGTAAGTACTGAGGAGCATCCTGTTTGTATCACACCCAAGGACCTCCACTCCACATGACACATATGACTTATCAGCAGACCACTTCCAGTATCAGAGTCCTAAAGCCATTAATAAGCTTTAGAAAACCTGAACAACCTCACCTGAGACCTCTTCCCCACAGCATGGGCTTGGAAGCCTCAACAAGGTGAGACCTGGACCTTTACTTTTTGCCTGAGCTGTGCTGGAGGAGTGCTAATCTTCAGCTGTCTTTGAGCTTTTGTATCTAGCTATGGACCTCTAGTTACCCAGCCTTCAGCTCCTGGACTGGCTTAACCCTGAACTTATGTCATTGCCATAAGGACTCATACTCTGGCCTCTTAGTTGGGTTTGGTTACCATCTCTAGCTTTGGCCTTCTTCCCTTGATCAGGTACCCTGGACCTGGCCACTGGCTGGTGAAGGCTATGAACTGCTATCTGTAGGATCCTTCATGGCTCCTGGATGCTTGTCTTCTACAGAGCAACCTTGCTGTTGCTGCTGCCTGGTATACAGTCTGGCAGCAGGAAGACAGCAGCAAGTTTACAGCGCGCTGCATTGTACTCTTTCTCTTCCAACATGAAGACAAGCTACAACCCTTATGATATTCCTATTTTTGTCCAGATAGGACTGACACAAAAACAAAGGTAAAAATCAGCAGCATTACTGAAGGGCTAAGGATGCTAAAGGGAGCAATGTTCAAAGGCAATTAATTGCTCTTGCTAGAATTACTGCTGACTCCTACAGGATATGTCCAAAAAGTAACTAGAATTCCTGTTCTAGTGGATCAAGAGGAGTCTAAGACATCTAGAGAAGACTCAGTAGCTGTTTTGTGTCCCCTAGGTGACATGCAGGGCATTCTGTTGTGAGATGACTGCCCAGCTTTCCATGTGACAGGAATGCAGGTTAATTTAGTGCACTTCAGAAAGAGGTTGAGATTCTTACAACCAAGAGATGGAGATCTGCAGAGCTAGCCTGCCAGATGGTTGAAGGAGGGAATCTTTTAAAGATAAGACTGTCCTGTTTCAACTAAAACTAAGGAGGCAAGGCTGAAACAACAAAACCAAGCAACTTCAAAACAGATTTTGAAGGCTATAGTTACTGAGTGAAGACTTTTGCCTAATTAACTGCAAAATGAAATGGAAATTTACACTCCTAAGTATGGTACTCAGAAAAATTAAGTACATTCTGAACATATATGACTATATTACTCACCTATAAATCAGAGACAAATGGGGTTAGAATATAAAAAATCCACAAGGGAAATACCTGTTTAGGTGGGGGAAAAGACTGAAGATTTAGAGAGATGGGGATGCTTGACAGGCTGTGCTCCTTTTCCGTGTGAACTAAGAATTGGCAGATAATAAGAAGGTCACACTGACCTTCAGATTGTGTGGGGAACTGCAGTAAATACAGAACACCTGTCACGAGAGTGTGTGAAAAGCAAGCTGGAAAGCCCCCTGCAAGAGTGAGAGGCATCAGTGGGATTAATAAGCAGACAAATATGAAGGTCAGAAGTCTGTGGGAATGGAAGTAAAGTATGTAAACATTGGCAGCTTGCATACAGAGCAATTGTCAGCAAGTGGTCACCTCTCCAAGAACTTGTGTGAGTGAGTTTGTATTTTCAGCACATCGCCTTGGGACTCAGCTGGTCTGAGAATGAGATATCAGCAAGCGATGGTTCACCACAAGTGGTAGGTGCCCCATGCACTTTTCCAAAACAGGGCTGCCTTTGTAAAAAGAATTGCACCATCAATAAACAGCTTAACTTCTGCTAGCATCACTTTTAGTGCTATTGCAAAGATTTGCATCTCCGAGTTTGTTGGATGTTACCAGGAATTACTAACTTGAGACAGATCACTTGCAGTTAGTGTATTTATTACCAGCAATTCTGAAGCTGTTATATCTCTCACTTTAACAAATTAGACTTGTCTATATTTTAACTTTTCAAAACTGTATCAGTGGAAGTCCTTATTGAGGACTCTGAAAAAGGCAAAATAAATTTTGCCAGGCAGTGTCACTAATAGTCCCAGGGTTCTGAGACAGGCAGACTTCAGGATCTTAACACCAACATGACACCTGGAGAGTCTGTTTTGATACATACATCTTTGGTGCTTTGAGTATCAGAGAATGAGCAGGAATGAAACAACTTTTAAAGTAGAAGTGCCTTCCCCTTCCATATGTCCCACTGTGAGTTTAGTTGCATTTATTTCCTGTGTTAATAGGTAACAACAGTTAGATAATATCACAGAATCACAGCATTGTCAGCATTGGAAGGGACCCCAAGGATCACCTAGTTCCAACTGCCCTGCCACACGCAGGGACACCCTCCACTAAATCAGATTGCCCAGAGCCACATCCAGCCTGACCTTAAAAACATCCATATATGTTAAATCATCTCAGTTCCTGGGTACTCCCATAAGTTAAGGCACCAATGTGTACCACAATTAATCAAGCAATTAATTCTTGAACATCTGCTGTTGCATCAGCTCTGTTAGACTGCCTTGCACTGACTCCCAATTATTGTTAAAGGGTATGACGTGTCTTATCTCTGTTGCCAGAAGGTTTGCACAACAATTATTAACTGTTCCTGCATTATAGTTTGTTAGTCTGTATGAATTATAAGATCCTCTTTTCATGATAGCAAATGTATTTCTCTTAGGACACAATATCTCATGGTATTAGCATGGTTTATGTCTGGTCAATGGAGTCTCTCCCTCAAAACTGGACTTGATGGATATCAATAAGAAAGCAGACTTTGTGTCCTGCTTTTGTCCCTTCAAATGATGACTGTCAGGTGCTGTTGTGGAGGCACCCACAAACAGCCAGCAACAGCCACCTGAAAACTGTGGATTTATTGCAATTAATCTGCTCTCCTTCCACCTCAGTGCAATTACAGGTTTGGATGTCAGCTGGGAATACACTGCTGCACAAGCAGATGAGTTATCTGGAGAGACATGAACCAAAATGTGCACTCACTCACTTAGAAAGGGAAAACCTCCCCACAGGTACACATGTATACATATACACATGTATACATATACACTCACCAAAGCTGTGAGTAGGGGTAAGAGGTGGGATAAAGGCTTCTTAAATGAGGTCCTAGTCTAAGGGGAGAGGATTTAATTGCCTGCCTGCTGCTTGCTGTGGGGAGAACCCCCTCTCTCCATAGCAGGACTTCATTTATATCCTGTCAAGTGTGCTGCTGTGATCAATTTCTTAATTAGTCAGAAGGCCAAGTCCTCCAAGCAATGAAGGAATTTCTGGGCCCAGAGGCACCCAGTATGGGGGGCTTTGACCTTTTATCATCTTCTGGCAATCCTCAGCCCTTTTTGTTTGCAAGGGTGGTTGTACCTGCCACAAGTATGAATATACTAATCTCCTGATCTGCGTGATGGTGGGCCCAGGTCACAGATAATGGGCAGGTAAGGAGAAGATAGTTTGTACAGCTCTTTGAGAGCTAACATGGTATTTGTGTGGCAGACCACAAGAAATCCTGAGGTACAGTCAAGCAAAAGGTGGAGATACACCTGGGCAAATGTGATGCCCCTTATTGCCCAAAAGGAGAGAGAAGAAATGCTGCACCCCCACATCTGTTGTGGGAAGGATATCAGCAGTCGTTCCTTCTAGTGGTAAAAGGACAACACTCATATGTGTAGCAGTGCTGATCAGAATCCTGCATTCTGCACACCCAGGTCTGAAGACAGGAATCTCGGTGATGTTTCTTGCAGTCTCATACACCATGTAGACGCATTTCCATTTCTGCTATGAGAGTGATTGATGGACTTTTCACAGGGACATGTTTTCTTTAACTTGGTATCCTGTTTATCTGTAGATCGTCCATCAAGATAGCTAGAAGTCTTCACCCATGCTTACTAAACAAGATAAGTTTGTTTACTTGAAATACAAACTAAGAGTTTTTGTTGCATGGTGTCATGATTTTCTTAGTGTGGTTCCTTGTTAAGTTCTTTGTCTTGCATACATTAGCAGTTTAGACCCTCAGGGGTCTGTACCTCAACCAGTGCTGTTCAGTATTTTCATCAATGATATAGACAGTGGGATTGAGTACATACGCAGCAAATTTGATGATGATACCAAGCTAAGCAGTGTGGTTGATAAGACTGAAGGATGAGATGCCATCCAGAGGGGCCTGGACAGGCTGGAAAGGTGAGCAGAGATGAATCTCATGAGGGTCAATAAAGTGCAAGGTTCTACACCCAGGTTGGGGCAACCCTTGATTATCAATACAGGCCAGGGGATGATAAAACTGAGAGCAGTCCTGCAGAAAAGGACTTGGGGGTACTGGTGGATGAGATGCTAGACATGGCCCAGCAACCCACACTTGCAGCCCAGATGGCCAATGGCATCCTTGACTGCACCAAAAGAAGCGTGGCCAGCAGGTCTAGAGAGGTGGGCTGCAAAAGCAAGAGCATAACACCGAAGAAAAGAGCTAAATGCTAGGAAGCTATGACAGTTTTAATGACCTTCTTAGTGAGACTTCTTCCATATGAAATGGGAATTTTTGACTGTGCATATAAATATAATTGTAACTTGGTGTACACCAATGATAACCATTTGTTGTACTTTGATTAGATTAAGGATTAATCATACTAAGAATAAATTCTTGACTTTGTATTAGAGATCCATTTTTTTTCTTTTGCCCATTCTAGCTTAACTGATCTACAACAGGTCTTTTCAGAAGAACTGAACATCTGATTGGGGTAAAATGAGAGGAATATGGAGATTTCGATGTTGCTAAGACTGTTACAGGCACCTGGGAAATTTCTGAATAATGGTAAATTCTCTAATAATGGTTCATTTTGAAGTGCAATTTGTCATTTAAACAAAAAAGTCCCGGCGTTGATTGCTTTCAATTTGACCTATTTTGTGAGGGAATTTCTATTCTTTCAGGAGTGCTTCTTGTCAACACCTTTACATAACAAAGTTAGCAAAGAATATGCAGTTATTTTTCTCAGTAGCCACATTATTCATATTAGTCAGCATGCTAACACAGAGATACTGAATATTTTTGTTCAAAAGTGTTTATTATTCTAGTCCTTTTTGCTGAGCCTTACATTCGAGACTAATCTAGTCATTTAACTACCACTTTGTAAATCAGAACAGTAAATGAATTATGACCTTTTGATCTGAACAGCAAATTCAGATGTTAGTATATGTACCAAGCATTCTGGAATTTGGCTAACAGGGTGCAAAAGATTTGGATGGATGGATGGATGGATGGATGGATGGATGGATGGATGGATGGATGGATACACAGTTTAGCATGGAATAATTGGCTAGTCAATCTATGTTTAAATTGTTGGGCTGCTTCTCCTTTACACCTAATCTGACCAAATTCTCTTTGCATGACAAAATTATACTGGTTTGTACTATTTTCAGGGCAGTGCCTCCCTAATTATCTCCATTGATAAAATATATCCAGGAAAACACAGACTGTATTAGTTTGTTCCCATGAGATACAAGTAAATCATCGCTTCCTATCTGACCTTGCCTCCCCACTTTGTTTTTCTTTTATCAAGGCAGGATGGTTTATACTGTGCTTTGAGATACTCATTTAAGGATGAATTCTGCTAGCTGGCTGTTAGTGAGCTGCTTATATTCTAGTGACTAAAAGAATGAAGTCTCTGTGTGTTAGGAAGAATGAAAGAAAGTGAACTGAGAGTGTGCCAGTTTTAGTTTCTCATGTGAGTAAAGTGAGAATTTGTACCTCTAGTTTGAGATGAGCCAAGTCAAGGTACCTGGTGTGAGATTTCAATACATCTGCTCTGCTTCCACCCTTCTTTCCTTCTACTTCTCTCCAGCTCTCCATCTGTGGCTCTTTTCTTTTGTGGAGATGCCATATTTATGTGAGAAATTACACTGGTTCTTAAGAAGCCTTTTCAAGTTTACATGCATTAACAGAAAGGGACTCTTGAAAGCAGTCTTGGGGGCAGCATCAGCAGAGAATCAGGGCTGCTGTGAGACCTGGGCTGAGTTGGGGACTGGTGGATGCCTGCTTCTCCTCGGAACAAAAGGAGACACCAGAGAGCCTTTACCTTGGAAAGGTCCCTCGGGGCAGGGGCAACAGCAGTTAACAGCTCTTTAAGCAGCTAACAGATATTCCTAGCTCTCTCCAGGCAATTTTTCCCTGAAGGAGACTGTGGTACCATACCTGGAAGGGGAACTGGACCATACACAGTCCATACCCATCACAGTAGCACTTGAGCCTAACTGCCCATCCACCCCATTTACTTTTCTGTATTGCTAAAGATTCCTGCCCACTCACCCTCAAGCACTGATGGGCAGCCCTTTCCATTTAATGCCTGCTGCTTTGTATAGAACTTAATGGCTGTGAGTCAGTGGATTGCTTTGGAGAAAGCTGGAGCTCTTCATTACGCAGCAATTGCATTCACCCAGGAATTTTGCAGGAGTGTTCATTTCCCCTCCAGTATGGTGTCTCTTCAAAACAGGAATCACAGAATCAGTCTGGGTTGGAAGGGACCACAAGGATCATCTAGTTCCAACTCCCCTGCCATGGGCAGGGACACCTCACACTAGATCAGGCTGGCCAGAGCCTCATCCAGCCTGGTCTTAAACATCCCCAGGGACGGGGCCTCAACCACCTCCCTGGACAACCCATTCCAGGGTTTCACCACTCTCATGGGGAAGAACTTCTTTCTCACATCCAGTCTGAATCTCCCCACCTCCAGCTTCATTCCATTCCCCCTAGTCCTATCACTACCTGAGATCCTAAGAAGTCCATCCCCAGCCTTCCTGTAGGCCCCCTTAAGATACTGGAAGGCCACAATGAGGTCACCTCGGAGCCTTCTTTTCTCCAGACTGAACAGCCATATAAATGATCAATGATGGAGTTGTGATCAAGTCAGACAATGCCACTCAATGATAAGAACATGTAACATCCTGTTTTGAACAGTATGTACTTAGCTGTAACAAGCTTAAAACTATAAGCTTGTTAGGCAGAAATCTACAGAAGTTGGGCAGCTGGGTCGACACCCACTGAGCCTGCCAGAAGCCAGGTTAAGATAAGGAAGACTATCAACATCCTCACAAGATGGACCAGGATGCCGATCCTTATCAAGAACTCACACTTGCACAGCCAGAAGGGTACATCCTATGCATGAGGAATTGGCTGTTACGGTTGCAACATACCTCCACCTTAAAAGAAGAGAGTGGATCCTTACTCGATGTGAGCTGTTGTGGAGCAGGTGACTCCCAGCTGCCCAGCGTGCTGCTTTTGCTTGTTTTACCCGCAATAAAATTTCTTATACTTAAAACTCTTGATTGGAGTGGAGAGTGTTTTTAACAAGGATGTTACATGTCCTTATCATTGAGTCGCATTGTCTGACTTGATTACAACTCCATCATTGATCATTTAGATGGTTAACAAATAATTCATCCCCTTATTTATTACAATATATACTTAAGAAAAGTATTCTCACAGTTTTTCACTCATGTAACTAATAAGCAGAACTGCAGGCCGCTGTGAAGTCACACATGTAGACCCTGGAAGTGTCTAGGACCAGGCTGGGTGAGGCTTTGAGCAGCTGGTTTAGTGGGAGGTATCCCTGCCAGTGGCAGGGGAGTTGGAACCAGGTGATCTTTAAGGTCCCTTCCAATTGAAGCCATTCTATGATTCTATGTAAAGGATACAATTTTAGCAAAGCTTACTTATCTCTTAGTTATCTCTTCCTTTCCCAAAACTGTTCCTTCTTTTAAACTTAATGTCTCATTATTTGTCTTTAAGGCTTATCTTGCAAAGCATCTCTTTGTCCATTAGTGCCAACTTCAGCCTTGCGTTGTTGCTTCTAGTTTCAGTGGCAGCTGATGAAAATAGCTAGCTAACTTATGTTTGGCATGTTATTTTTATTGGTGTTGATTTAGAGAAGGACGAGAAACTCAGTAAGTTTCATGTGTTATGCTGGACACAGGGGGTCTCTCCCAAAGGCGTGTGTACCGACAGAGGTTTCAGTACGTGCTAATATATGAAAAGTTATCTATCTAAAATGACTGAGGTATGTTGATATTTCACAGAAAGTCCTATCTATTCAAAGGTTATCTATCCAAGAATGACAGGGGTATGGCAATATTTTATAGAAAGTCCCAGTTCCTGTTTGGTCTTCCTTTCTTCTTTTTCTTAAAATATTGCCTGTTCTTTTTCAAACAAGGTCCGTCTGCCCCTTCATGCATTCCAGCCAATTATAAGACGGGGAGTTCTTAATCAATTTTGTCATTTCATTAAATTTGGTATCTCCCTTGCCAACTCTGTTGCTTTGTTAAACTTGGTAATTATTTTAAAATAATTTTCCACTTATCAACTCCAAGGATTTTCTACTTATCAGTGTAAATACTCCCCTCTGTAAGAAACCGATTTCCTGCAGTGGATTTTAAAGTGGAAACCACAATGTGCACGATGTCACTCAATATACAGGGCTCCTGATAGTATGGAGCTGAGACACAGCTGAAATCCACATCAAAGATTTCAGTCAGGACTACCTGTAAAAAAATGTGCCCCACAAGAACAGCTCCTGGACGAGCCCCCATACAAGAGGGATATGGACGTGCTGGAACGTGTCCAGAGAAGGGCCACGAGGCTGATCAGAGGGCTGGAGCACCTCTCCTATGAGGACAGACTGAAAGAGTTGGGGCTGTTCAGTCTGGAGAAGAGAAGGCTCCAAGGTGACCTCATTGTGGCCTTCCAGTATCTGAAGGGGGCCTACAAGAAGGCTGGGGAGGGACTTCTCAGGCTATCAGGTAATGATAGGACTAGGGGGAATGGAATGAAGCTGGAGGTGGGGAGATTCAGGCTGGACATGAGGAGGAGGTTCTTCACCATGAGAGTGGTGAAGACCTGGAATGGGTTGTCCAGGGAGGTGGTTGAGGCCCCGTCCCTGGGGATGTTTAAGACCAGGCTGGATGAGGCTCTGGCCAGCCTGATCTAGTGTAGGGTGTCCCTGCCCATGGCAGGGGAGTTGGAACTAGATGATCCTTGTGGTCCCTTCCAACCCTGACTGATACTGTGATACCATGATTTTCCTATAGTGTCTAGAACATGAGAGTACTGATGATGTTCAAAGGAGATTGAGCTCAACATTTATGCTGCTGCTTAGAAATGAATAGATTTGTCAGAATGAGGGTACTTCCCTAGGAAAAAATATTGTGGAAGTGAGAATGGGTTTGGTTTTGTTTCAACATGAGTGAGGTTTAGATTCAGTTGGGCTGCTGAGCCAGCAGGTCTGCAGAAAGTTGTTTCCAGCTGTTGACCAAGAGTTGCGAGAGAAAGCTTTTTAGTCTGGACATTCAGGGTCCATCATGCTTTAGATGTGGACTGCATCTATTAGGTTTGTACTCATGAGGCTGTATTTCAGTGGGCTACAGATGGTTAACACGTACTGCTTCAGCCATGGCCATGAAGAAGTTTACATGCAACAGCCAATCTATACTGGCAATTTTACAGTAAAATGTATTCTAGCTATAGAGATATTTATTGCATGAGTAACCAATGATAAAGGAATGTGTGAATTGTAAGGTTTATGTCCATATTATAAGTGAGTGTTTATGGTGACTAAACAGTCATTAATTTAGCATGAAAGTCCTATCATAGTATCATAGTATCATAGAATCAGTCAGGGTTGGAAGGGACCACAAGGATCATCTAGTTCCAACCCCCTGCCATGGGCAGGGACACCCTACACTAGATCAGGCTGGCCAGAGCCTCATCCAGCCTGGTCTTAAACACCTCCAGGGACGGGGCCTCAACCACCTCCCTGGATAACCCATTCCAGGCCTTCACCACTCTCATGGTGAAGAACCTCCTCCTCACATCCAGCCTGAATCTCCCTACCTCCAGATTCATTCCATTCCCCCTAGTCCTATCACTACCCGATAGCCTGAGAAGTCCCTCCCCAGCCTTCCTGTAGGCCCCCTGCATTACTTAATACTGGGGCAAGAGTTCTGTAACTTTATCCAACTTCGTGTTTGGAGGAGAAAGGAGTCACTATGGATTCCAGGAGGCTCCTTTCATACTGTGATTCATATATGTTCTTGTGGCTTCAGAGCAAGGCATCTCTCATGAAAACTTCTTGCAAGACAAGAGACACAAAACACCCTGACATACCTCCCCTTGCTTTTAGGCTCAGAGCTTTCTGCCTAAATAATTTATAAATGTTGTAATTGGTTTCAGTTTTGTGGTTAAAGTAGGTGCTTTGTGGTTAATTTTGCCTGTGACAAACACTGTAAGATTAGTCACATGATGTAAAAGAACTCGTCATAAATGGGCTATATAACATAATGCATGTGCACATAAGAGGTCATTTTAAAACCCGACAGATATGCAGGAAATTTGCAGCAGCAACAGTACTTCCTATACATGAGTAGGAAGCTAGTTGCACTGGCCACAAAATGTTCTGTATTGCAGGCAGGCTTTAATCTAATAATCCTGAAAGTCCTCCAAACAAGCACTAAATACTCACGCTCAGAAAAAAGAATAAAATACTCCCTTGCCCTGAGGCTTGATTAATCAGCTAGCCCACAGGCTTAGTGAGCCAAAGGAGAATAAAGATTTGTCTCCAGTACTGCAATAACCATGGTCATCACCGTGATATTTGCACCAACTCTCAGGGCTTCGGCAAACTACAGCAAGAGGAAATAATTACATGTCTTTGTTGATATCATTAACCAACCTGATTGAAACTCTCTCCTAGAAAAGGATAGCATAGAGGTTTATGGCCTTCTGTAGCTGACAGAATATTTCATTTATGGAGGAAATGCTTTCAGTGTCATAAAACTCAATCATACTCTGCAGAATATTAGTTCAGCTGATTTCTAAGTAACAGGTTGTAACACATTTCTATGGTATTAGATAATTCCCAAGTTGATAAGGACACAGAGAAATCAAATAAAACCAACTGCAAAAACCTGAAGGAAAATGGCAACTGCAATATTTGAATTTCCACAGATCCCAAAGGCTGAGCCTCTACAAATGGCTCAACCAAACGTAGCTTATTTGAAACAATGAGTAAGTGCCAAAGGTCCTCTTGAGAGCTGGGGCACACCAGATAGTCTCAGACTCTCTCAAAGAGACCAACCTTAGGCTGTAAGCTGCTCCATGTAAGACAGTGTGATGTTTAGCATTTAGGTAATAACATAGTATGTTGTAGAGGGTTTGTACACAGCAAAGTTATGACTGAACCTATTTCTGCACAGGCAAGGCATTACCAGCGTGACTTTGGGATGAAATCTTTCCATTAGACTATATTTTGATTTGGACTCTTCCACATGAAAGTTGTGGAAAACAAACAGAGGACCTGAACAAACAGGGACTGGTGCTGTTACAGTAGCCATTGAGGCTGCTGTCACTGGCTTGGTTTTGTTCTTGCTTTATTACAAAACATTCTGTAAGTTTCTAAGTCCTCTGCAATGTTGTGCATGACACATATCTTCTTCAGACAGGTAAGCCAAGATAACTGTAGGCCTACGTTTAGGGCTTTGATTAAGCTTCAGCTCTTAAGATGTTCATGATCCTAATCTGATAGATCCACAAATACAGAATATTCTTTATGACAGTATGTAATGGAAACATTCTTTCTAAAAAGATAGTGACGAACTGGAAAGCAAAACACAGAAAACACATCAGCAGCAAAGAAATTCCCTAGGATGAGTCCTGCTAGAACTTGTCTAACAACAGGACAAACAAAACTAGCAATTTAACTTACATATTTTATGTTAGTGATTGACAGCATAAAAAAGACAGCAGCTTGAAACCCTAATCTGCAAATGAACTCCTAATTTGTAGTTGGAATTTATGCACACATTTGTATCTTAAATGCTCAGGTTGTTCTGAATGAAGAGGGAGTAGAAACGTACTCAGGCAAGTGGAAACATGAGAAGAAACCGTAGAACAAGGAGTAAAATAATGTCATATATTGTTACCTAAGGTCAGCAGTTCACCTGGATCATAGTGCAGCCAAGCATAGTTTCATTAAATAACCAGACAGCAAGAAAATAAAATCATAAGGTAAGATGACAGGAAGATAAAGGAACTGGCCTGAAGATGGGAGATAACTAGACAGGGAAAACAAAAGCAGAGCATTGACTCACTGTGTTCCTAAGACTCATATGGAATGAAACCACATATTGAGGCAAAAGCTCACAACTGCTGATTCTAGCTATATAAGGACAACCTAAAAGCCATTTGTTCTCAGCAGTGGAGATCTTAGGACACATAGACAGGATGCAGGACTAGCATGTCTTATCCTACATGTCATATACAATATTATCCTGGGTAGATTACTTAAACACACACATACGGATACTTCTGTTGGTGCACACATGAAAAGAAAAGCAGAAACTCAAGAAAAACACTTATTTAATTAAAGTTCCAGAAAAGGTGATAGCAAGTTATGAAATCCTAAATCCCTTCTGCTGCTGGGAACCCTGAGATGACATAGCATCAGATGGACCTCTGGTGATGGTATAGTACGCTGTGCAAACTTCATCCACAGGGAGCTCACCTGCACTCATAGAGATTTGCTCACAATACGGCTCAAGCAGCCCTGATAGCAATCAGGTTTGGGATGTGGACTGAGCTTTGAAAAGTGTGAGGTGTGGGTTTTGTATTATAATGAGGTCAGTTCAACTTCAGGGCACCAGTCTGGGGAACTCTGATGACTCTGAGAAACAATGCTAATCCTCACTGATGCACGCCTGCTGTTTTGGGAGCCTCTGACCTTTCATCCTTCATTAAGGTTTCCCTGGGGCCAGTTATCTCAGTACAATTTTATCTTCAGGTAAGAGATATCAGCCTAACTTTAAACAGTCATCAAGTCTGGTGACAATGGTATCAGCATCAATAGTCCATTTCATGTATTTATTACAGAAAAAGCCACATTAATTGGCAGTTAAAACAGTTGTACAGAAAATTCCCAGTGCCTATGCCTCTTCTCTGGTGTTAGACTTACCCTTTCACTGCCCCTCTAGCCCTAAAGTGTAATAGTGAAGACTCTTATTTGAAGAGTTATGATGATTCACTGGTGTCCCTTGTTCTTGGGGGCTTGGAAATGATAGTGGTACAAGATCCTGCTTTCTGTGCTCTCTGTGAGGAGAGGCTGAGGGAGCTGGGATTGTTTAGCCTAGAGAAGAGGAGGCTCAGGGGAGACCTTATTGCTGTCTACAACTACCTGAAGGGAGTTTGTAGCCAGGAGGGGGTTGATCTCTTCTCCCAGGCAACCAGCACCAGAACAAGAGGACACAGTCTCAAGCTGCACCAGGGGAAGTTTAGGCTGGAGGTGAGGAGAAAGTTCTTCACAGACAGAGCCATTGGAATGAGCTGCCCAGGGAGGTGGTGGAGTCACCATCCCTGGAGGTGTTCAAGAACGGGTTGGACATGGTACTTGGAGCCATGGTTTAGTCATGAGGTCTGTGGTGACAGGTTGGACTTGATGATCTTTGAGGTCTCTTTCAACCGTGGTGATTCTGTGATTCTGGAATCTGATGGTGATGGTGGGGACCTCTTCCTCACTCTAGGCTCTGTGCTTGGATTTGTTACATATGTTGTATTGTAAGTAGATGGATCACGCCAAACGCACAGGTGCTTTATTCTGGCGCCAGGGAACGGGGGACTAGTGTCCAAAGCACTCTTCCACTGAACCACCAATTTTAAGCAGCATTTTCACAGTTTTGGATACAACTCATTATCATAAAAATTCTTATTCTCAGCAGTAACCTTTAAGATCATTGGATAGGTGTCTTCAAAACACATTCCATGGGATTACATGAAATTCTTCAGATTATCTGGCATTAGAAGTTGCCATATCTTAGAATATTGCTACGTAGAGGTTATAGTACGTACCAAGTACTTCCAAGCTAAGTGCTGATAGTTATAAAACAATCATAAATAACTAAGTGTTCTGGTTTCACAGTCTTGATTGAGTGTTTAGCTCATGAAACAGTTCTAATGTTAACATTTCTCAACAGTATCATGCACCACATCTTTGTCTTTATTTATTATTTCATAATTCTTTATTAAAACAAAATTTACCATGTGTGGTTGAGTTTAAATTACGTTGGATACTTGCTCTTTGCTCTCTTTGTTATCCTTAAAACTGGGTTTATCCAGCTCCCAAGGCTTCATTCCTTTAGTTACCAGTAATTGACCACTACTGATTTATTTACAACCCTGAGGTCTCTGGTATCATCTGGTGCCTGTACTTTCAAGCCCTTAGCTATCACCCCGCACTTCTACTCCTCTATAATTCTAGGTCACTGACAATTCCCACTACACTGAATAACAACCTGTTTTCACTAACTATAGTTACAGAAATACACTGAAACTAATATGAGTATAGCACAAAATTGCACAAATCTAAGTTAAAACAAGTTAGGTAATATTGTAGGTAATTTGTTAGGATACTGTTACAGCTAAACAAGCTAAGGCAAAGCCCTAAGCAAGCCAAGACAAGCCCAGACAAAGCAACTGTTGATAGCCTTGAAGAAGTGCAAAACTAAATCACAGCCTCTAGCCTCTCTACCAGCAATGGCACCACTTTACCTGGGCTATAAGACTACACTCTAAAGATATATTTTCCTGACAGCATTTCCATTTGTGACTCCATGAGTTTTACATCTATCAAGATACAATTCCTTGGCTCATGTTTCCTCTGACGTAGTTTAACATACTTATCTTGATAGTGTTATCTGGGTGTGGCATCCTAGCAGTCTTAGCACATTCCAATGTGATCCTCTTCTAGGGTTGGTAACTGGATACTTCCCTGTTCCAGCAACTTTCAAAATTAACTTTATACATTAATGGTAAAATAATGCATGCATACAACACTTTTTCCAACTCTTTGTCCTTGGTGTCTATATAATTATGGCATACTATATGTATGAGTTTAAATCAGATTCTTTTCAGGTTATGATACCATGCCCTTAGTAAAGAAGGGCCAAAATATAAATGCCCAACCACTGTAAAAGAATACTTTATGGGTAGAAGGCTTTGAAGCATGAATGCACAAGCAAAATTTGCTTCACTGTCGGAAGTACAATATTATTTGGAAGATGGTACATTGGATTTGCAGCCCTGACCATCCATAGGGACAAACTTCTGATCAGGTAATCCCAGCATGCAGATCTGGAAGTGATTTTAGAGACCAGGAGGTGATAAAAGCATGAATGCTTTGAGATTCAGATTACTGTGTGAAGGGAACATGACAATGGATATTTACATGAGCCAAAAGGTGGTGGAAGTCAGGATATGGGAAGATTATTTCAAATAAGGAGCCATGTAAAGAATCTGATAAATGGATAAGTCAGTCTGGGAACATTTGTGGATAAGACATGAAAATTCATCAAAGGAACAGGATTAAGAAACTGAATGAAAGAATGGTGGATATCCCTGTTAGAGAAATTGCCAGCCAGAGGCATGTGATAAAATCAGTGATAGCAAGTATCAGTGCCCAGCAGAAACACAAAGATCAGGAAAACATGAAACAGAATAGAAGATGGAGGAATAAATGAATATACAGCATATTACACAGTAACTTGAAACATACCCTACATGTGTGACTCCACAAGTCACTGACTCAGATGGAGGCCTTTCCTTCAAGGGTTCAGTGAGGATGAAACAAAGGTTGCAAATGCTGTGACCTTCAGCCATCCTGACTGCACAAGTGATGCATAAAAATCAGAGGCATTAGGGAAGACAGTAAGCATGGGAAGGACTGAAATTACTGGTTGTCCTTGATCTTGACAGTTTTAAGAAGCTTTAGCTGACTGACATCCGGGATCTTCCAAGTCCCTTTTTGGAGTGAAGATGCTGTTCATTATGCCTGTAACTTCATTAGAAACTCCATCAGAGAGAAGTATTTTAACCTGGAAAACTGATGTCACAGAATCAGCATGGTAGGGGTTGGAAGGAACCTCTGGAGATCATCTAGTCCAACCTCCCTGCTAACCTAGGTTCATCTAGATCAGCTTGTGCTAATCCAGGGGTCCAGGTGGGTTTTGCATTTCTCTTGAGAAGGACACTCCACAATCTCTCTGGGCAGCATGTTCCACTGTTCCACCCTCAAGAAAGTTTTTCCTTAAGCTCAAGTTAAATTTCCCATGTTCTAGTTTGTACCTAGTGCCCCAGTTTTGTATCTGACGTTGACTGAACACAATCTGCAGTACAGAAGTGAAGGCCTATCTCTGACTATAAATAGGATGAGTCCTCTGCCATATCAAATGAATGAAATACCATAGTGAAAAATGAGTACATACATCACAATTCAAACTTAAGGGCTACCAAGAATATTCTGCTCGTTTATATCCCTTAGATAGCAATGTTATTCATTGCAAGGTGAAGATTTGGAAGACTGGTAAAGAGTCAAGGATGTGGCTTGGTGTGGATGACCCAACCAAGGGAGCATCCTGCCCCTGCTGACAATCATCAGTTCACAGTGACCCCAAATTCTGTTTACTGCAGCATTGAACTGTTTGGTGTGCAACCATGTGAGGGTGGTAATACAGTCTGCTGTCAGAAAGAAAGAGCACATAAGCAGAGGCAGGGCCATCCCTGAGGCAAGCCTCAGATGGATACCTGCCCCCAGCTGTCTGCCTTCCCCAAGGGCAGGGCTGAGGACATCCTATCACCCCAGCTGGGCCCAGTTGAGCCCCGGACACCACATACCGCTGGAACATCAGCCCATAGGTCAGGCCAAGTGAGTGCAAACAGGGTCAGACATAGCCTCAAGCTGGCTGAGCAAGGTCCTGGGGATGGTCCAAGGCTGGGCCAGGGCACTGACCTGTGTCTTGGCATAGCACAGTGGAGCTAATAGATAAGATGATCTAATAGATAAGATGATCTGGAATGCAGGATGGAAGTGGCATAGTAAAAATGGACAATTTGACTCAAATTAATTGAAAGGATAGAGTGATGAAGACAAAGATGATGAAGTAACCATCACCAGAGACCCCTGAAGACCACCAAAGGACTGTAATGAGCATGTGGTAGTGGGCAGGAACCAATGTAAATGAGTTCTTGGAAATCATTTGCATACATATTACTTTTCTTGGGAATCTAATGAATACGTGTACAGTGTACCAATATAACCAGGGCTTGTGATATGCTCAGGGATGCATATTAGGAGGAGATCTCCCCCGTGCCACCTAGTGCTGCAATAAAGAATACCTGCTTAACAGTAAATATTTTGCTGTTGAATCTAACTACTTCCTCTCAGCTCTCAAACAGCACCCTCACATTCTTTTCAGCCAGGCATCTTTCCACCCACTCTGCCCGAAGCCTGCAGCCTTGCATGGGGTTACCGTGACCCAAGCGCAGGTCCTGCCAATTGGTCTTGTTAAACCTCACGTAACAGACCTTGCCCCTTTGATCCAGCCTGTCCAAATTCCTCTGCAGGGCCTTCCTGCCTTCAAGCAGATCACCACTCTCACCCAGTTTGGTGTCATTTGCAGATAGTGCACATTTAAGAGTCAGAGTCTAGGTTATGATTATTGTATTGTACACTGATTATTAAGAATTTGACTCAATTTGCAGAGGTGGTACTAGAGGTGACTGAAATATCTAGTTGTTTTAGATGACAGGAAAGCTGTGCTAATTGCTAGGAATTGTGTGTAAAATAAACTGCGCAGATTGCTAAAATCTTTATATAATGCTAAAGCTGTAACTACACAATAATGGTCAGTTCTCATTCTACTAAGGATTGTGACGTGCAATTTAAGTACTGTACTGTTTACATATATTTTCTTCACACATTAAATATCTAACCCCTCCTCCCCCCCCCCTTTTATCTACCTGGTTTTCACTACAGAGCCCCAGGGTTCCTCCAATTACAGGCTGCTCTTGAAGACCCAGCTGGTCCTCAATTCATGGTGGGAGATGAAAGAACTACAGTGTTCTTCTTATAAATTGTGATGTTCCTGAAGCAGGGAGCTGCCGGAGTTCTCTGGGTACTAGAGAAGGCAAGGAGATCAGGTAGGAGGGGCTCAGCCTGGAGAAACCGGAGAAATCGGAAGCAAGTCTGATCGCGGTGTGGCCTGGTGAAACCAAGGGCAGACTTATGCTTCCGCGGGCCGTACTCGACCTCTCAGGGGACACAAGCGGGCCGCAGCCTGAACCACGGCATTCATACTGCTTCCCGTCTGGGCTGATGCAGCCCGGCCAGCTCAGGCCTCAGGCCCCAAACCCTCATACGGCCAGCCAGGGTCTGCACAGGCCAGCGGGATCTGACAGCAGGGACCCAGCTTCCCCGCCCAGCAGAGGATCCCGCCCCGGGGCGGTCCTTGGCGCCAGCCCAGAGGCCCCTGCCCGACGGCGGTAACGGCACAGCGGATGGTCGTGGTCTTTTCCGCTTTTCGCCAGAGCCATCGACTGGTGGCTCCGCCTCTGCGTGCAGAACGACTCGCCGGCTAGTCGTGCCAGGCTAGGTGAGGACGGGCAGTGGCGGAGAAGGAAAGGGATGGGAGCGGAGCAGGGCGGGGCGGACCGGACTGGGCCACACCACTCCGCAGTGGTGGCTGCGCGGCACTATCTATGTCTTCCTCCGCCTGTGGGGCCGCGGACCTGGGGGCTTGCAGGAAGCCGCTGCCTTGGACCCCTAGGCGAGGAGGAGAGAGCTGGTGAGGGCCGCGCGGCCCCTCCAGTGGGGCTGGAGGCGCGTAGCTGAGCCGTTTTGCTCGGCTCGGTGAGATCCGCCTCTGCCTTGGGGTAGCGGAGGAGGCCGCGAGCGGAGCCGTGAGGAGCAGTGGCAGCTGAGGGCCCTGCAAAACTGTGGCGGTCGGTCCGGGCGGCTGCCGGTCTCTTAAGGCGGCCGGCGGTCCAGTTCTGACGGTTAGGGTGGAGGATACTTGATGTAGAGCCGGTCAAGCACCGAGACGCGCAGTAGCAGGCAGGTAGTGTGCGGCTCGTCTCGCAGGCACAGTTAGTATCAATCAAGCGCCCTGCAAGTGGCTGAGCAAACGCGGTGGTACCTGCAGGCGCGCTTTTCGGTCGAGCTGTCTCCAGAAACATCCTCCGCTGCAGAAGTTTATTTACTGTCTTTCTCCATAAAATATGGTAATCCAGGGAGACAGGACTGAAAAAAAAATGGGAAAAAAAAAGAAGATGAAAATAAAGTAGGAATAGCTTTTAGGGTTGTGAGTTTGTATTGTGAGGAAGGGCAGGTATTTTAGGTGCCCTGCATTCAACCTTTGTGATGGAAGGCCAGCGTTGGCCTGCCGTTTTTGCTTCAGCCTTTCAGGTATGTATCACAAGGTATGGGGTAGGAAGGCAGCGTTTGGCCTTGTGTAAGAGGGACATCTGCAGTCAAGTGTTGTGGTTGGACTACCAAACCTGTTTATATAACAATAGGTTTTAAAGAGATACAGGTTGTTATTTCTGCTTTTGTGATTGAAAGAGTTACATAACTTACGTGTGAATAAAGGCAAGTGCCTGATATGGGGAAAATTAACCTTTTTGTATAAAATAAGAATTAATACGGGAAAATACTAAGAATTTTAAACTGTCAAAAGGACCAAAATAATCACAAGGGATAGTTAAGTGGATGATAATAAAGAGAGGAGAAACATCTGCAGGATTGAAATAATTACAATGGATAGCCATAAGAAAAAGAGGAAAAACATCCACAGAAACCCACAGAAAACAGGAAACCATGCAACAGATTTCTGGGATTAAAACACTCCCACTTCCTCCTTTATGAAAATAAATTGAGTTTGTGAAATTCTGCTTGGCACACAGGGTTTTAGGAGAGACCCTACCTGCCTCTTAGTGCTGTAATAAAGTATATAAAACTCCATAACTTATTTGAGTCATGGAGTTTGTCTTTTTTCACGGATCACCCTGTCAAACTCTTGTTTCTCAGCTTGCTTCATATGCTTTTGGTATTGGTGAAAACAAGAGGCCTCAGATAGGATGTGAGTAGGTTTTCCCCTGGAGCACTAGATATACTTCAGAAGCCCATAGGAATGCTGGAGATTGTTTTCCTAGAAATTATTGAAAGATTGACAACTCCTTCTAGGAGCTCTGTGGTAATGTCAGGCCTTTCCCCACTCTTAACTAGCCTCCTGGGATGACTTAGAACACAACAAACCCAGCTCATTGTGATTCCTGGTAAATATTTTCTAGCTCTTCTGAGAATGGTGGGAGTAAAACTTGTCACTAACATCAAAAGATCCCAACTGAATTCTTATCACCTGATTTCCTTGACTTAACCAGCCAGTGTCTTAAAACATTTAGATAAACATTTCTGGCAGAGAAAGCAGACTTGCCTTAACAATAACAGCAGGATCTGACAGCAGTGTGGCTCTTGATAGCCACTATAAACGTTCCTCTTGAGTCTCAAAGCAAAGTTTTAACCAGTGTGTAGCCAGCAAGTGATTGACTTCCATGTTTTCTGCAGGCAAGGGTGTTTTGGTAATAGAATACTTTAATATCTCTTTCTAGAAAGTACAGAAAACAGTACTTCCTGTTCCTGGCTCTCTTGTTTGTGGAGGTTTGTGTGTGGTGACATTGATTTTTTTTTTTTTTTAAATTTTTTTTTTTTTTTTAAATGGTCAAAATGGGACTGTGTGTTTGCTCCATTACCTGTGATGGAGTAGAGGTGTGATGGCACACCTGGCCAAGTGAGGGTGTTTACTTCTGGGGCAGTCCTTGTTGCCAGGCCTTTTGCCTATAATGGACCATTTGACCTGCTTGCTATGACCTTCTGAGTGTATTGACTTTTGGCTGTGGGATGCAAAGCAAGGAAGTGTTGTTTTAAATCCTGTATGTGCTGAGCTTGCTCAGTTTCATTTGTGGCAACCAGGAGCAACCTATCAGTGTGTTGGAGATGTATGACTTCGTCACAGTGTTTGTGGCCTCTCCTGGTCCTGATCAGTGCAGTAATTAATCTGTTCCTTTAACGTTGAGCCTTTCTTCACTTTGCTGATGGCTAATGATCAACAAATGGGCACAGGAGAGAGAGCAGTACTCCCCACTCTCTAATTTAAAAGGGGTAAGAGGGAAGGCTGAAGACAGCAAAAGAAGAGTAAGGGGAGTAGAAGACCACGAAGGTGCTTTAATTCCTAGAGCAGCTCATGCTTTGGTAAGACTGACTATGAAGGCTTGTGGGAAACTGTAGAGCCTGCTGGTGACTTTTAAGAAGGGGGTGGCGGGAAATGGTAAGGAAAAATGGTGAGAAAATATGCAGTGGTTGTTAGTGTTTAGAGGACTACTTCATGAACTGATGAAAGCACTAATAAAAGGAAGCTGTTCTTTCACAGTAGATTGGACTTCAAAACCTGCCAGGAGATTTTCCAATGTATTATTAGTAATTTGGGACATAGGAAACTGTTCAGTGATACTGGTACAGACCATTGCTACTTTGGTAAAAGTAGCAGTTGCAGCTTAATAATTGTTGTCCCTTCTTGGAACAGACCAGTGAGGAGGCCCTGCTTTTCCAGTGGGTGCTACACATCTGCCTGAAGGGACACACAAACATGATTGCTGAAGTATTTTATTATCTATAGTCTGGTTCATCATGAAGCACTTCAAGTAGCAGCATCAGTGCAGCTGAAAATGTAGAAATAGGGGAAGAAATGGAATTGGGGAAACTTTAAACTTCTCAACCTTTCTTTGCCACTCAAAGTATTTCTAAGCTATACCTAGTATTGTTACAGCCACAGTCTTTTCAAATGAATTGAGTACTTTCTCATTGCTGTTAGAGAATGGATTTTTGCTTTATCACACATTTGCTTGCTTCATAGAATCTTCCTGATTATTTATGTTTCTGGTGAACATGGCAGTTGTAACTTCTCAACAGTTTTGAAACTGCGAAGAGCGGTGAAAATCTAAGACAAAAGCTGTACTCATTTATAGTTGGAGGAATTGCAAGCAAGATCATTTAATGACTGAAGTGTTGGTTATGTAGCTTACAGTATGCAGGAAACTTGACAAACTTTACAAGTCATTATCTTAGCTATGCTATATTTTAAAAAACACTCTTGTGACCTTGAAGCTAATAATATGCCTTACTCTTGATGGAAATGGGCTCCACAAAATGTGAAAATTGAGTGAGAAATTACTATTGTTCTCCTTGTCTGAAATTCAGTGAACTGCTTGTTGACACTTCACCTGCTATCTTATACAGGGATTGCAAGCTTTTCTCTAATTAGTAACTAGGTGTCAAAGACTAGAGAGCAGTACTTCTAAAAGGAGATAATTACCATGGTGTGGAAGAGGGGATTGAGTGCACCCTGAGTAAGTTTGCCGATGGCACCAGGTTGGGTGGGAATATTGATCTGCTTGAGGATAAGAAGGCTTAGCAGGGATCCTGGGCAAGGTAGAACCCTGCTATGGTGCTGTAGGCTGCATAAAAGGAGTCTGAGGAGAGACTTTATCACTCTGCAACTACCTGAAAAGAGGTTGTCCTGAGGTGGGTGTTGGAACAGGCTGCCCAGGGTAGTGATTGAATCATCATCCTAGATATTTAGAAAAATGTGTGGATGGGGTGCCTAGGGACAGAGTTGAGCATGGACTTGTTAATGTTAGGGCAGTAGTTGGATTTTCCAGGTCTTTTCCAGCCTAAACAATTCCATGATTCTACAACTACTGGAGATGTAAGACAGTTCTTTGAATATGCCTTAAAACTGGGAGGGAAGTTGGAAATTCTTCAGACATCTAAGTGCATTTCATGATTTCTCTGCATTTCACTTTTGTTTCCACGAAGTGTGAGAAGTAGAAATCTGCAACTGCTGCACTGTCTAAAATACACCTATTGAAATGATTTGTTCTATTAATATGTCATGGCAATTTTTTTATTTATGTAAATGTGTGGGAAAGCAGCAGAAGAAATAACTGACCAAGCGTTAAAAGGATAACCTATGCTGGCATTGAAGTAGCACCATTTATTTCCAGGACACTTTCTAGCAATAAAATGGAAGAATTTGAGTCTAAGGGCATGTGAAGATAAGAGCATTTGCTTCATTGATGTTATCTGCTCAAGGACCTCTTCACTGTGAAGGAGACAATAAGGGAGGAGGAATAAAACTGTTCAGAGATACAAACCTGATGGACAAACAGTACTGGGAATAATAGGGAACAAACCTCCTCAGCCGTGCTGGTTAATAAGTGTGTGGATTATGAGTGTTTGTTTTAGCAAGGTCTTCTGATGATGGACTTTGTCAAATGACATTACAGTGAGAAGGTATAAGAAGTCAAGCAGGGGAGGGAAAGAGAATATCATGGCTTAGTCAAGACCTGCTGGACAAACTAAAAGGCAAGAAGGAGCTGCATGGGAAGTTCAAGCTATGTTTCTTGGGCAGAGTGTAGGAATACTGCTTGCTTGTGTAGGGAGGAGGTCAGGATGGCCGGGGCATGGCTGGAGTTGATTTTGCGAAGGGATGTGAGCAATAACAACAAAAGGCTTCTACAGGTATGACAACCAGAAAAGAAAAGTTAAAGGAAATGTACACTCCACAATGACCAAGCAAGAATGGCAGGCTAGTCACAGCAGACACGGAGAAGGCTGAGGTTCTCAACAACTATTATTTTGCCTTGGTCTTCATTTGTAACCTCTTTCCTCACACCTCCTGAGTTGGGCTACAGGATGGGGTCCAGGGGGTCAAAGTCCCTTCTACTGTAAATGAAGAGGGCATGTGACCACCTGAGGAATTTGAATGTGCACAAGTCTATGGGACCTGGTGAGATCCATCTCGTAGTCCTGAGGAAACTGGCTGATTTCCATGCTATTTGAAAAGTCCTGGTAGTCAGCTGAAGTCCCTGGAGACTGGAAGAAGAGAAGCTATGCATCCATTTTTAAAAAGAGGGACCCTGGGAACTCCCAACCTGCCAGCCTCACCTCTGTGCATGAGAGAATCATGGAACAGGTCATCCTAGGAGCTCTGATAAGGTACATGGAGGACAGGAAGATGATTTGAGACAGTTATCATGGCTTCACTGAAGGCAAGTCCTGCCTGACCAGTCTAGTGGCTTTCTACATTGGAGTGACTACATCAGTGGACAAGGGAAGGACATTGGATGTCATCTATCCAGCCTTAATGCAAGGCCTTTGACATGGTTCCACACAACTCTTCTAAGTTGGAGAGATATGGATTTAATGGGTATGCTGTTCAGTGGATAAGGAACTGGCTGGATGCTCACATCTAGAGGGTAGTGGTCAATAGCTCATTGTGTAAATGGAGATGTGTTGTCAAGTGTTCCTTGGAGGTCCGTATTGGTACCTGTGATGTTCAATATCTTCATCAATGCTATAGACAGTGAGTTTGAATCCCATAATAACTTGAACACCTCCAGGGATGGTTACTCCACCACCTCCCTGGGCAGCCCATTCCTCACAAAATCTTCTCTGAGAAGTGTCCCAGATCAGGTGCAGCACTGGTTAGGCTACACCTTGAGTACCGTGTCCAGTTCTGGGCTCCTCAATTTAAGGAGGACATAGAGATATTTGAATGTGTCCAGAGAAGGGCAGTGAGGCTGGTGAGAGATCTTGAGCAGAAACCCTATGGGGAGAGGCTGAGGGAGCTGGGATTGTTTAGCCTGGAGAAGAGGAGGCTCAGGAGACCTTATTACCTGAAAAGAGGTTGTAGACAGGTGGGGGTTGGTCTCTTCTCCCAGGCAACCAGTGTCAGAACAAGAGGACACAGTGTCAAGCTGTGCCAGGGGAAGTTTAGGCTTGAGGTGAGGAGAAAGTTCTTCACAGAGTAATTGGCCATTGGAATGTGCTGCCCAGGGAGGTGGTGGAGTCACTGGAGGTGTTCAAAAGAAGATGGGATGTGGCACGTGGTGCCATGGTTTAGTTGTCATGAGGTGTTAGATATTAGGTAATAGATTGGACTTGATGATGCCTGAGGTCTTTTCCAACCTGGTTAATTCTGTGATTCTGCAATTTTAAATTCTCTGAGGATTCTGACAGTAAGCAGGAAGTGCTCTGCTGTCCTCTTTACTGATTCAGTCTACCACTGGCTGCTCTGAAGCTGGCTGTCTTCCATGGTTCACTTGAACTGTTCTAAATATATGCTGCACTCAGTCGTACAGCCCAAGCTGCATACTCCTCAGCCTATTTCCAGTGCAGACAAAAGCACCTACAAGTCAACCAGGTCAGAGGAACCTGCCTGACTAGCTTTGTGGCCTCTGCAGTACTAGTGCTGGCATGTGGGAAAGTGCACAAACATGTTGCCAAAGATGCTGGATTATGCATCCTGCTGTGGTCCTGGAGGACTCAAAAGGCATTGCTTCTGAATTGCTGTTTATAGGATATTTATAGGATTATAGATTATTTGCTTTGGTTGGTATTCTTCATTCTGGCCACAACTGGTGCTGAGTCATTCTTAAGTATGATTCAGGCAGCAGGTGGCCCAGGTGTGGCCAGGGGAGTCCTGACCACCCTAGCTCCAGGCTGTTGCACTTGTGACCAAGATAACAGCACAATGGGAGTATTTTCCAGAGCTGTCTTATCTTGATGTACTGCCATTCAAGCAGCAGGTAGCCCAGGTGTGGTGATTCTTGCTGCAGTTGTATCCAAGATAACAGTACAGTGGAGTGCATCCTGAGATCTCAGAGCTGCTGGGCAGCTATTCCAGCACAATGGAGCATATCTTCCCCAAATGGGGCATATGGGGCTTGCCTGTGTAATTGATAACACACCTAAAGTTGGACTAGCTGGTGGACAGATGCTGTGAGTCCATGCAGGGATATCAGAAGAGTAGAGAGTTTGTGCTGGTATTTGGGGAGTTCTGTGAGCATGGGTGCTTATGAAACAAGTGTGTGAGTGCACACATCTGTTTGCTAGTGAGCATCAGTTTGGACCTGCTGGCAAGTAAGTGCGTAAGAGGGCCTGGGATCCATGCAAAGGTATTGGAGGGGAATCTTTTAATGTGTGTGTGCTTATGACTGTGGAAAGTTTTTGGGGGTGGGTTTTAGAGAGGCAGTTAAACCCTACTAAAGAGGAGGCAAGAGACTTGTCTGTCTATACTTAAGTTTTATGAGAGTCATACACATAGGTGCTGTTGAAGGCAGCACCTCTGTGGCTGTCTGGGACCATGTCCTCCATGTGTATCTGGGGTGCAGGTTCAGCCTTGCTACTGGTTGAGCCTGCAAACAGGAACACAGTAACAGCACTTGTGTTCACAGAATTGCAGCAGCGACACTTGGGTGTCCAGGCTGGGCTTCAGCATCAGAGCAGGAGCAACCACCAAGCCATAGAGCTGCTTGAAGGTGGTCACTTGTGGTATCCCTTAACAAGTATTGGGGATTTGCTAATGAAATAATTTGACGAGCATAATTTTGATGAGCTTTGAATTAATGGCTTGAACTGAAAAGGCTATTACCTGTTTTGAAAAAGTCCTGTTGGAGAGTTCTTCCTGCTGTGCTAGATTTGGGCCATGAGGACTTTGAGAATTAAGTGCGTTCCCTTAGAATAATCCTTAAACTAACAAACCTGCTAACAAGCTGACTCAAATACTGCTGGATAAGACTGAATAAAGTCACAGGAAAAGTAATAGAATCAGTAAGGTTGGAAAAGACCTCAGAGATCATCAAGTCCAACCTGTCACCCAACACCTCATGGCTACAAAACCATGGCTTCAAGTGTCACATCCAATCCTCTCTTGAACATCTTCAGGGACGGTGACTCCACCACCTCCCTGGGCAGCACATTCCAGTGGCAAATAACTTTCTGTGAAGAACTTTCTCCTCACTCAAGCCCAGACGTCCCCTGGCGCAGCTTGAGACTGCTCCCTGCCTGCATCTATCAATTCAGGAGGCCAGTTATCCTGAAGTCCTCCTGCCTTACTGTTGAAAATGGAGGCAAAGAAGGTATTTAGTACCTCAGCCTTTTCCTTGTCTTTAGTTGCAGTGTTTCCTCTTCAGGTCCAATGAAGAGTGGAGGTTCTTCTTGCCCCTCTTTTTAGCATTGATATATTTATAAAAATGCTTTTTACTGTCTTTCACAGAAGTGGCCAGCTTAAGTTCTAACTGGGCTTCTGCCTCTCTAATTTTTCTTCTGCATGGTCTAACATCCTTAAACGTATCTTGAGGTGCCTCTCCCCCTGTCCAAGGTGATACAGCCTCTTTTTTCCTTAATTCCTTCAAGAGATGCTTGCCCATCCAGGCCGGTCGCCTTCCCTGGCGGCTCGTCTTCTGGCATGTGGGCACAGCCTATTCCTGTACCTTCAGGAGCTCCTGTTTGAAGTAGGTCCAACCATCCTGGACCCCTTTGCTCTTAAGGGCTGCTGTCCAGGGTACTCTCTGAATTAGTTGCTTAAATAAGCTGAAGTCTGCCCTCCGGAAGTCCAAAGTAAGGGTTCTGTTATTGCTCCTCCTTATTTCCCTGCATCTTGAAAACTCCACTAGCTCATGGTTGCTGCACCCTAGACAGCCTCCCACCATCACATCTCCCACCAGCCCTTCTCTATTTGAGAACAGCAGGTCAAGCAGGGCCTGACCCCTGGTAGGCTCACTTAAGAGCTGCATCAAGAAGCTGTTCTCCATACACTCTAAGAACCTTCTGGAGTGCCTGCTCTCTGCTGAGTTAAGTTCCCAGCAGAAGTCGGGCAGGTTGAAGTTGCCCACAAGGACAAGATCTGATGGTCTTGAGACGGCCTCCAGTTGCTTATAGAATATTTCATCTGCCTCTTCATCCTGGTTGGGTGGTCTATAACAGACTCCAACCAGTCCTGGTGACTGGAGGAGACAATGCTAAGACTGCAAAGGAGGGTTGGGAGGAAGAGCCTGATTCAATATGAAATTCATGGGTATAAAACTAAAACAGGCCAAGGCAATGACCATTTTTGTAATGCTCCTCCATAGCAGCAAATATCTTAAGGGACAACAAAGCCAATAGGTTAATGTAGGAAATACGCTGTTGGAGGTGATGGAATGGGAATCTGCAGAAAGAAGTGGCCAGTCTTTATATGCTTAAAGTTACTGTAACTGCCCTGTGATTGACTGCTAGCCTGAGATAATAGGTGATTTCTGACAAATTACCTGCTGTGTAACTGCTAATACTCCTGTGGCAGGAAAACCCCTCTGTCTTGGTGTTGCTGTGACATGTGAAACACAGTTACAAACTGAGGAAAATTTGGATTCTTGGCGTGTATGTACTTTCTCTTGGGCATGTCTGGTTGATTCAGACTACCTTGTACCACAGGGGCAGGTCTGCTAAGCTGCCCTAATTTTTCAAATTCATTTTAAATGACTTTGGTTAACTGGGACTGGCTGCTAGAAGTCCAGAAGCAGAAACTGGAGCTGCATGTTGTCATGCGGCTGAACTTCTGTCTTTTCAGTTCTTGAAAACTTGTGTTTGCTGAACTACATGTCCTGGAGAGGTGGGAAACCCCAATTGTAGTTCAGCGTGGCTAGTGTTGAAATACCTGTTTGGTGTTTAGCATTTCAGTCCAGTTAAAGGGAGCTTTTAATAAAGAACAAGAATATAACTCTAGTGAATGCTTCAGTTACACTTGTTTTGGGGCAGATTCAGGCTATTTAAAGAACCCCACCAAAGGTAGTAGCCAAAGTGGTTTTATGGAAGTAAGATGTTGGAAAAAATGAGGCTTAAGAGAGTCCCATGGCAAGGATCAATCTTACTTGCTCTACAGAGGATGTAATAATAATTGAAAAATACCAGTACAGGATCTTAATGCCCCATGGTACAAGGTTATGCATAATGTCAGTCACTTACCAAAGATCTGCAGTTGGTAAGGAGTGCCTTAACCTTGAGAGGGGTCCCAGTTCAAGGGGGGATCACCACCATGTATCCAGCTGCTTAGCAGGGAGAGCAAAAAAAGCAAAGGTTCACTCAGGCTGTCATAGTTTTGGAATAAAGTGGTTGGTTCCTAGTCAATTTCTGTGCAATGGAAAAGGTAAGCATGAGACTCCTTGTATCCACAACTTCATTTGTTCCTTGACAAATTAGTCTTGGAAGAACTGCCTACTATTCATGTGTTCATCACATGACCAGTGTTTTATATCCTTCAAGGCTCACCATGTCACCCTGTTCCTATGTAGAACAATTTGGAACCAGAGAAGGCCTTGGCTGGATCACAGCCTGGGGCTCTACTTCCTTCAGAGCCTGAACCAATCACTAGTTTTGGTGAAGGAGTTGAGTGCATCTGTCACACTCCTACCCCATGACTACAAGCAATTCACTTTCTTGACTCAGAGTGGTAGTGTGGTTGTCTCTTGCTTTATGTAATAAACATAGTGTATTGAAGATTAGTAGTAAAGATACAGTTATTTGAGTTTCTTAGCTTAAGGCCTACAGTCAATGCTAATTAATATCATTGCACATACAGAATCGTTTGGCTGTATGTGTTTTACATGTTGGATTAACATAATTTCTTTTGGTTTATGACCAAGTTTGATGTACAGAATGACTATAAGCAATAATCTCAATAGAATCAAAATTAACAAAACTGAAAATTCAGAGCTACAGTTGCTCTGGGTGACCATACAAGCTCGTAAACATACACAGCCATTGCTGATGTAGAGGAGACTTGTCTCGGCCTGTTCACAGAATATACTGAGGTATATCAGACTCCTCCAGGGAGAATTCCATTCACATACGCACCCCTTCCCAGATTAGGGATGCAAGATCCAGTGTTTACCTATTGTCCTATATTTCTCTGCCAAGCCTCTTGTGGATCACAAACTTGTCTTGGTGCAAATTCAGAGGTAGGATAGGGTAAATTCATTCATTACTATAATCTCCTGTAGCCAGTACATAGGCAGAAGCTGAGTTTGTGTTTGTATTATATATGAAGCTTATTGAGAGCTGCTAGGCTTGCAGCTGTCATTTGGTGTCAGCAACATTATTCTGTACAACTTTTATGAGTTTCAGCAGGTAGGATTCTGCTGTCATGTTCTCTTAAGATTCCAGCCACTGTATCTTGCACCCTTGTTTCGGCTTCAAGGCTTCTTAGAGATGATGAAACATTCACTTGGGTTACCCGAGAAGATTCAGCAATAACTTGAAATCACTGGTTTGGATGTTCCTATAAAAGTGAAGTGTTTGTAGTCAGCCACTGTTCTAGTCTTAATTTAGGTAATGGTAACTGTAAGGGAGATTGAAGATTTTGCAGAGAAATACTCACTGTGTCTAGCTTATTGCCTGGGGTTTCTACATTCCATATTGTTTAGTATTCCAAATAATCTGTAAGATTTCCATACGTGAAAGTGTGGTCATTGTGTCCTGGCTGTGCAATGCTGTAGGTAAGTGCCTGAGCATAAGTGGGCAGGAGTCTTTGGCAATAAAGAAAAGTAAATAGGGTAGATAGGCAGTGAAGTTCAAGTGCTTCTGAATCAATTGGGCCCACAACCTGGGCTGCTCAGGGATCCCAGCACCTGTGATAGGCATGGGCTGCAGATGCATCATGGTGCAGTTTCCCTTCCAGGCATGGTACCAGTTTCCTTTGGGGAACAAGTGCCTGGAAATTGCTAGGAAGAGCTGTTAGCTGCTATTGCCCCTGTCCTAGGTGACAAAAGGGTCTCTCTTGTTCCCAACTCAGCCCATGACTCCCAGCAACCCCAATTCCCTGCTTATGCTGCCCCCAAGACTGCTTTCAAGTGAAGAGTCCCTTTCTGTTAATGCATATAAACTTGAAAAGGCTTCATAAGAATCAACATAAATAGTAGAAGGGTGGAAGCAGAGCTTGTGTGTCCAGATCTCACACCAAATACCTTGGCTCTGCTCACCGCAAACTTAAGGACAGGTATAAATTCTCTTCACTTTACTCATGAGTAAATGAAATGGGCGTGTTCGTTCTCATGCTTTCTTTCCCTATACCAAATACTTAAGAGACTTCAGTAGTTAGTCACTTGTAAGTTTCTTTCTTCTAAGTTTCTTTAGACTGGAATTAAATAACCTCTTGATTTTTTGCAGACCTCTTTTACAGTGGGAATACCTGGGAATATAGCCTTTATTTGATGTCATGTTAGTGGCTCTAAAATTAAAGAACTGACTAAAGTTTTGCTGTTTTGTTTGGAGTAGTACTCCTGTTTTACCAGCAGTGATTTTTAAGGGGCATTGTAGCAAAGTCTGTAGGTGTGTACACTCATGTTCTTGTATTTTCTGTCAAATAAGATTTTGAATTTGGCTATAGTCTGTGTGTCTCACTGGGAATTTGGACCTTAAGCCTGTGCTACTCAGGACCTTGGAGATCCCAAATGTGTAGGTACCTGTAAAGAGATGATCCAGACCAAATAGGGCCCTAGGCTTGCCCAGCAGCAATGTGGTACAGTTATGTGGTAATCCAGAAAGCACTGAGTGATGTGTAAACTGCTCCCTGGGAGCCCCAATGGGAGCATGTGCCTGGTAATCTCCCCTTAATTGGGATGTTGGGTGAGGATGCTTTCCTGGGAACTGAGTGATGCCTGCTAGGTATATTCTAAGGAATTTGTGTTAGAGATTGTGATTGTTACTGACTTTGAGTGCCTACCCCAAGTAAACTTCACTTTGCTTTGAAACCTTATTGCTTCAAAGAGTAGACAGTGGCAGATGGTCTGATTGCAACAGCAGCATTTGAACTAATTTTCCCACATCAGTTTCATTTTTGCACTTGGTGTACATCAGGTTTCAGTCACAAACACAAGACCTACATGTAGCAGGGCTCAGAGACTGCTTTTTAATGCTGCTATACTGGGTGTTCAGGTTAACACTTTACATGAATAAACTCTGTTGAAGATGCTTTTTGTTAGTTTATATTAGTTTTTTATATGCAGTTTGATTTAAGGAAAAAAAAAAACAAACCTAGAAACTTAAAACATAGATGTGGGAATTGAAGTTCAAACTAAGTGAATGCAATTACCAGCAAAGCATATTGGCTTCAGAAGGATGCCATGTGCAGTTAGCCTTCAGGCTCAAGCTAGCCAGCTGAAAACAGAGCAAGATTAGGTCAGTATGTATGTAGCCAAACAGACAAAGCTCAATAGTATCATAGTATCAGTCAGGGTTGGAAGGGACCACAAGGATCATCTAGTTCCAACATCCCTGCCATGGGCAGGGACACCCCACACTAGATCAGGCTGGCCAGAGCCTCATCCAGCCTGGTCTTAAACACCTCCAGGGATGGGGCCCCAACCACCTCCCTGGACAGCCCATTCCAGGGTTTCACCACTCTCATGGTGAAGAACTTCTTCCTCACATCCAGTCTGAATCTCCCCACCGCCAGCTTCATTCCATTCCCCCTACTCCTATCACTACCTGATATCCTGAGAAGTCCCTGCCCAGCCTTCTTGTAGGCCCCCTTCAGATACTGGAAGGCCACAATGAGGTCACCTCGGAGCCTTCTTTTCTCCAGACTGAACAGCCCCAATTCTTTCAGTCTGTCCTCATAGGAGAGGTGCTCCAGCCCTCTGATCATCCTCGTGGCCCTTCTCTGGACACCTTCCAGCACGTCCACATCCCTCCTGTAATAGGGGCTCCAGAACTGGACGCGGTACTCCAGGTGGGGTCTCACCAGAGCTGAGTAGAGGGGGAGAATCACCTCCCTTGACCTGCTGGCCACACTTCTCCTGATGCAGCCCAGGATCTGATTGGCTTTCTGGGCTGCAAGTGCATATTGAGAGCTCATGTTGAGCTTCTCATCCACCAGCACCCCCAAGCCTCTCTCCTCCGGGCTGCTCTCCAGCCAGTCACTGCCCAGCCTGGATTTGTGCCTGGGATTGCCTCGACCCAGATGCAGGACCCTGCCCTTGGTCTTGTTGAAGCTCATGAGGTTGGCTTGTGCCCGCCTCTCCAGCCTGTCAAGGTCCCTCTTGATGGCATCCCTTCCCTCCAGCATGTCTGCTGCACCACACAGCTTGGTGTCATCAGCAAACTTGCTGAGGGTGCACTCGATGCCACTGTCCATGTCACCGACAAAGATGTTGAACAAGCCTGGTCCCAGGACTGATCCCTGAGGGACTCGTCACTGGCCTCCACTGGGACATGGACCCATTGACAATACCTAAGTGGAAATAAGTAAGATACGTTTATAAGTTGATGTTTATATTTAAATTGTCATCTTGCAAACTTCAGGCAGATAAGCTACTTTTGTTCATACTGCTTACTTCCTGGTTATTTATGTTCCTAATTAATATACTATACTTGTTGGGGATGGGGAGGTGGTTGTAGGACACCTTCAGTGCTGTCTGCATTCTCCACCTGGGCAGCCCTGATGCTAGAGCACAATGATCAGTCTGTAATGGTCAGTTTCTCTAATGCATTCAGCATGCTGAATTTCATCATGGTGTGCTGTGATGGTTGATAATTAGCATGGAAGTGGTCATGCCAGGGAGAAAGATCAGCCCTTAATTCAAGTATCTGTTATCTAAAACTAATAAAACAGGAGTTCTAAATAAAGCCTATTGGTCATGAGCTGATCAGTTCAATGCTGTTTGCAGTCCTGTACTGCATATGGCTGGAATGGAGATAATTTTCTTCACAGTAGTTGTATGGTGATATGTTTTGGATCTCTCGCTATAACAGTGTTAGCAACTTCTGAGTGTTTTGGTGATTGCTGAGCAAATACTTGCACAGTATCAGGGCCTGCTGTGTTCCACTCCGCCTCTGCAGTGAATGGTGTGAGAGTAGGCAAGAGACTGGGAGTGGATGTAGCCAGGACAGGTGACCCAGGTTGGCAAAAGAGGATATTCTGTACAGCATAGCCTCATTCTCAGCAGTTAAAACAGGTGGAGGAGGAAGGCAGGGGTTGGCTTCCAGTCTGGCTGTTGCTTGGGAACTAGGCAGGCATTGGTCTGCTTGTAGGAGGTGGTTTCCATTGTGTTGATTGTTTCTGCCCTCTGTGTCCCCTTCCTTTACCTGTTAACCCAATAGTCAAGATAGAGTTTTTCTCACTTGTTCTAATTTCCTCTCCTGTCCTTGGAGGATGAGCAAGTGGCTGCATGGGACCTTAGCTACTGGCTGAGGTCAACCTGCGCTGCTACCAGAGGATCTATGCTCCCATGGACCTATCCTGATAGGTAACTGAGGGGAGGCCATCTGTGCGTTAATTGTCACATTGACTGGTAAATAATGGGCCTCTGCTGACCACAGCTCAAATCACAAGACGATGTGAGCTTCCTCCTTATCAGTGGACCTGGGTAAAGTAAACTTCAATGCTTTTGAAAAGCAATGAGTCCTCCATGTGGCTGTTTCTCCAGAGTAATCAAAGGGTCTTCCACTGAGTTGGCTTTGATGTGCTGAATTAATATTGCTAGTCTCCTGGTCCCAGTGTATATGGGTCAACTGATCAAATCGTCCTTACTTGTCACTGTTCCTTTCATCTCCTGTTGCTGGTTGCTTCCTCGTGGTGCTTTTGGGTTACTGATGTCACTAAGTTCATGTGAGTATTGTTTACTTCCTTTGACGAATCATGCTTAAGGTCAGTGTGTTACTAGGAGCAAATGACACTTAGCAGAGGATGCAAACAGTACAGTGGGTTTTTTATGGGTGGTTTTGTTGTTGTTTTAAATAGTCCAAGCACTACAGCATACAACCGAAATAAAAACAATTACACAAATACTGTAACATAGAGTCAAAGTAAACTGTAGTAGAGAACTACTCTGATCATGTAGTTTATTCAAGATTGAAGCAGTTGAAGAATGTGTAATTAACTGGCAATCACTCAACTGTATCTTCAGAAGGAAAACTGGTCCTGTAACAAATAAACAACAATGTTAAGCATCTGCAGTTTCTGGAAACCATGCTGTTTCTAAACACCCTTCTTTTATCTCAAAATGACATGCATCCCTTTGTCTCCATCCTGTAACCCTGATGTATGGGTTGTTAGACTGTGTCCCAAAAGGCGATGTCCACATATTTCTTGAACACCTTCAAGGACAGTGACATTACCACCACCCTGGTCAGCCTTTTCCAATGCCTGAGCACTCTTTCAGTGAAGACATTTTTCCTAATATCAATCTAAACCCCTCCCAGTGCAATCTAAGGCCATTTCCTCTCATTCTATCACATGAGACTAGAGAGGAGAGACTAACACCCACCTCACTCCAACCTCCTTTCAGGTAGTTGTAGAGAGCAATGAGATCTTCCTTCAACCTCCTGTTCTCCAGACTAAATCCTAGTTCCGTCAGCTGTTCCTTGTAAGACTTGTTTCCTAGACCCTTCACCAGCTTTGTTGGTCTTCTCTGGATCCACTCCAGCACCTCAATGTCCTCCTTGCAGAGAAGTGCCCCAAGCTGAATCCAGTATTCAGGGTGTGGCCACACCAGTGCCAAGTACAGGGACTCAAATCACTTTCCTACTCCAGCTAGCCACACTATTCCTGATACAGCCCAGGATACTGCTGGCCACCTTGGCCACCAGAGCACACTGCTGCCTCATGCTTAGATGGCTGTCATACAACACCCTCAGGTCTTTTTCAGCCAGGCAACTTTTCAGCCACTCTCCCCCAAGCCTGTAGCATTCCATGGGGTTGGTGTGACTGAAGTGTAGGACCTGAGGCTTGGCTTTGTTAAACCTCAGACAACTGACCTCAGCTCATTGATCCAGCCTGTCCGGATCTCTACAGAGCCCTTCTACCCTTGAGTAGATCAACACTCCCACCCAATTTGGTGTTATCTGTGAACTTACTAAAGGTGCACTCAATTCTCATCCAGGTCACTGAAAAAGATATTAAAGAAAACTGTCCCCAGTACTGAGCGTTGGGGAACACCACTTGTGACTGGCTGCCAACTGTATTTAACTCCATTCACCAGCGCTCTTTGAGACGACCAGCCAGTTTGTAACCCTGGAGTAATTCAGAGAGAGTAATTACATGAGAGAGGCCAAAGACCTGCCTAAAATGCTAACATGCTAGACTCTTTTTAGTTGCATTGTTGATTTGTTCAAGAGCTGTGCTGTTAATCTGTGTTTGATAAGGTTGTCTCTGCATCCCCTTTTTATGTGTACTGCCAGTGAAAATTTGGCATCTGCCTCTGTAATAGTTGCTGATGATTTTTGAGGCTTATGATCAGGTTGAGAAAGCAGCAGGTGAAGGAATGAAGTAGGCATTTATAAGCAAGTCTTCCTTTTGTCTTTCAGAGTCTTGTATTCATACTGAGTTTTTCAAATGTTCTTCCCAAGATAAGCACTCTCTGCCAAATACCACTTTTTAAATTAGAATGTTTTGTTGTATTTAAGGTTGTGATCACAGTTGCAAACTTAATTTTCTTAACCCAGGTAATAATGATGATGACTACAGCTGTATTCCTCATTTTTATGGTTGTGACAGTGTCAGGAGTTGGGTTTCACTCTTGGCTAAGTTATGTGCTGCATACAGTCAAAACTTCTCTTTGGTTTATCAAAGATTTAGCAATAACTGCTAGTTGGCATCCTGGCTTTATTTACATGTGTCAGTCTTGTTTCTGAAATGTATAAATGTGTTAAAATTCTCCAGCAGTTATCTAATTCAAAGATGTGATTGTTTTATTCCCTGATTATTTTTCAGAAAATACCCAGTGTAGCATTGGTGATCTGAAATCTTTAGCTTGGATACAAAACCCGGTTTTCTCATCTAAGATTCCTGCATCACTGTGAGTATTGCCTGAGTGCTGCTGTTGATGATTTTTACAAATTTAATATGTGACTCTGTTTTCCTGTTTTCTTTTGTTAATGGTGTTCTTTGAGATCAGGGAAAGTAAAAAAGAGGAAGATAGAGATATTTTTGCATCTTGATAAAAGCACCTGGAAAACTACAACTTGGTGGCTTTTATAGAATAGAATTAACCAGGTTGGAAAAGACCTTTGAGATCGAGTCCAGCCTATCATCCAACGCTATCTAATCGACTAAGCCATGGCACCAAGCGCCCCATCCAGTCTCTTCTTAAACACCTCCAGTGATGGTGACTCCACCACCTCCCTGGGCAGACCATTCCAATGGCCAATCACTCTTTCTGTGAAGAACTATAGACACAGATCTGTGTGATGTTCATGATTTTATAGTTTGACTTAAAATCTAGAAAAGCCTATGAAAAAAAAAAAAAGTAAGAAGCTTGGAGTGATCTAGGAGAAATTATTTGAAGCATTTTGTTGAAATTGTCTAATACTTTGCACAAAGCAAGGTGTTTGTTCTGTTCTAGGTGGGTTTGACCATACTAAGAGGAACGTACTGAGATACAATGTCCATACTTGTAGATTGTCCTGATTTTGTGGTGTGGGTTTTTTTGTAGTGTGTTTATTTATTTATTTTTTTAGTTTCTTTTTTTGAAACCTGAAACATTGTTTGGTTTTGAAGATGTTTCTAACAATTTTGCAGAGGTCATTCAGGTGTAACCTGCTCACCCAGTTGAGCTTCTTGGTCATCAGAGTAAATTCAGGAATGTAACATGTGAAGTGTTAGAGATTTGTGGGAAAAAAAAACAGATAGCTGACTACCAATGATCACAGTGACTCAGGGAAGTTACACAAGGACCTGAAAACAGGAGCTCTGTAAACATTGCAACAGAGTCTTTTGTCTTCTGTCTGAACCTTGATAAGAGATGTGTGTTTGTCTTTTGTCTAACACCTGTCTGAGTCTTGATAAGAGATGTGTATTCTGTGATATTTTCTTGGCAGCCAATCGTGAGTCTGTAACTGTCACATGGACATATCTAATAACCAATCACAAGCTGCTGTTGATTACATCAGCCTATATAAAGAAAAGACTTTGTACAATAAAGCTACACTTTGCTTGCATCAAGCTGCGTCCCATCTCTCAGTCGCAGTAGGTTTTTCTTTTGGTTTTGGATGAGAAGGTAAATACAGCAATCTTTAAATGGAAAATTGAATGATAATAGAATTAGCAGAATAACATGAGGGCTTTGTTGTTCATTAGACAGTCAACAGAATTGTTAGTTGCTGATCTGTTCTTTTATACCTTAAATGTGTTCTGTGAAATAATTCATGCAGCTTAACATTGACAACATTGATGTCCACGAGATGTGTCAATGGAGTGCTCTTCCACCTAGCAATTTAAGTTCAATGGTCCTGTTCATAATGCATTTTGAATCACTTACTGGAAAGGGAAATAAGTTTTAATTGAAGGAAGGTTAAGATCTGATTATTTTAACTTTTCTTTTAGGATTTTGGGATTTGGCTGAAAACTGGAAAAGATGGACTGGAACGTAAGACCACTCCAGAATACTGTTGCAAAGAACCCACAAAGTCAAGATGGATGTTATACTCAGTTGCTTTCTAATGCTCATACTTTTCCTCAGACAAATGCCTATTCCTCTCCAAACTCATGCACTTACGCTGGAACTAACCAAATGATGTATCCGCCAACTGGCAATGCTGCCGCTCAGCTTGTAAATGCTGAAGGATTCAAAACTTCAGATCAGGCCTTACCAGGAGCGTCTGTGTCTGGTAATGATTATGGGTTTTTTATCTCAAAGTACCCAGCTGATCGACATCTACAGCCCATAGCTCCAAAGCCTCCCAAACAGGCATCGCATTTGCAAGCAGGGATAACTCAGACTTCTTGGCCGGTCTCTAATGTCTACATTAATTCCCCTAGAAACCTACCTCTGCTATCTTCTCAAAGCAGCGTTGGAAGTAACGTGAGGAGCGTACATCAAGATCCTCAGTATGTCACCACAAATGGTTACACTGGGTGGCCACAAATACCACAGCCGAATTCTATGAGAACTACAATGTTATATCGAAGTACTGTTCATTCCCAGGGTAGTTCTGCATCTCTTGGTACATCTGGGCAACACGTCCAAAACCAAGTATATCATCCCAACACTCAGTTTCAAGTTTTACAGTCACTGAATCAAAATACAGAAGCAAATGTACAGCGGCCACAATATCAACCAAGCCAGATGGGATCAGAAGCTCCTAGTGGATGTTCTGTACCATCTTTGTTGCCTGCTAACTGTGATTCAAGAGCTGCAGCACAATCTTCAATAGAGGTACCACAGGCAGTTCAAAATGTACCTAATAGATATTCTTTGAGCCAACAGAGGTACCCATCGGATCCAAAAAATGTTTCTGGTTTTAATAGTGTTCAGCAGCAATGTCAGAAACAGCTGTCTGGAGGAGTCAATCAATCAGTTGGGAATGTCTGTAAATCAAGTGGAAATGTGACTGCAAATCAGCCTCTTAGTGAAATGTCTGTGCCATCTCCTGACATTTACAAAGAGCTGTATAGTATTCTAAACAGAATGGAAACTCTTTCTTCGATGGCTGCCTCAAAGCAACTGAGTGATCCCGCTTCAGTTCAAGAAAGTCAGACTAGTAGTTTAAAGAATGGGTCTGTTAATTCTCAAATTTCTGCAGGAGAAGGAAGAACAAATGCAGAAGACAGACGAGCTTGGGAAGCTCAAAGGCTGCTTGCTATGAAAAAAAGAAGCATCCAGCTTGAAAAGATGGATAATTTTAGAAGAAAACTCTTAGCAGCTGCACAAAATAATGAAAGTACTCTCCCACCTCCTCCAGGTTACCAAGATACTCTCACTAATCGTCTTCCATGTGTGCCCAACCAAAATGTACCAGTTTCATTTGAAACAGTGTGGACAGATAGTCCAAAAAGTAACTCTCTATCTGAAGAAAGGATGGACAAAACCATAATTAATGGTGATAATAGAGGCTTAGAGGTGACTCAGAGTAACCTTTGGGTGGAACAGGGAAGCTCTTCATCCAGATCTGCTCCTGTTTCCTCTCACAGCAAATGCCCTGCTCAGTTAAATAATCCTGAGAGCATTCTTGTCTCAGAGCAAAGGGGTGCAGATGTCTTGGCCTTATCTCAATCTGTGACATCCTTGAACAACGCTTCATCTTTTAGTCAAGCAAATAGTTCTATTAAAATTGCATCAAAGAATGTGCCATCGTACCCTGAGAACTCATCATTTCTTCAGTTTGTATTGAGCAGCACAAATATCTTGAAAGAGAAGACAGCTGGTGCTACTGCTGATAAAATACTGACTAATCTCTTGTGTAGTGAAAAAACACTTGTAGATACATCTGTTTCGGTTGGAAGCTTACTAAAAGACACTAATAAGAAGAACGTAGGAAGTTTGAACGGTGAGCAGGCATTTGTGGGTCACACAAACTTTCCTGTATCAGAAACAACCAGTTCTGGTGAAGTTGAATTTCAGAGTAATGTAGCTCAGAAAAAGCAGCCCCTTACTGAAAATACATCTTTTAAACAGAGCAGTCATAGTGTGGAAGAGGTAACTGTATGTCTGGGCTTGTGGAGAAAGGATCCTGCAGAAGCTGTAAAGGTACAAAGCCACCAGTCAAACAAAAGCCCCACAGCAAATAGGATTTCACTTTATAACCAGAACACAAAAAACAGAGAACAAAATAATGGTCTGGTTAATAGAAATACAGATGAAACAGTTTTGCCTATAACAGCTGCTTCTGCAGGACAAAAAACTGATGCATTGAGTTGCAATTTGATAAAAAGTATTGAACTTCAGGTTGCTGTTGTCTCTCCTTTAGTACTTGCTAAAAAGAGAACACATAGTGAGCAGGCAGACAAATGCCCAACATCTGCAGCTAAAACCTATCCAGTGATTGACTTGGAGAGCCCATGTAGCTTGCAAGAAGAGAGGAAAAATTGTTTAAGTGTGGTAAATAGTGATAAAGAAATAGTGGAAACTGTTCAGTTATCACCTAGTGATTGTGTTATAGTAGAGAAAGTTGACTCACCTCTGCGGCAGACCAAATTAGCTGATGGAAATGGAATGGTAAAAACCAATGTGAGTGCAAATGATTCATATGATGAAAACCAAATGAAATTTAGCCAACCTGCACAAGATACCAGAGAAAATCTGCAGCTTGGATTACAAAACAAGCCTTCTCTTCCTGAATTGGGCATAAATTTTTCTAGTCAAATCTTTCAAGAAGGTGTAAGAGACCATAAAGACAAACAAGCTTTGTTAGAGACAGGAGATACATCCACAGTTGGGTTGGAAGAACAGATGCTTTGTATTTCTAGTGTATGTTCTCTTGTTGAAGGTGATAGGTATTATAATCCACAAATAGCAAGTATCTTCAAGCCAGTTTCTGAGACACATGCATTAAATGGTACCTCATCAGAAAGAAATGCATCTGAACCAAGGCAAAAGAAACAACGTCTGGACTTGTGTAGGGATAAGCTGAGTAGTAACACTCCCCAAAGAGAGACCTTGCTGCAAAATATGCTGGGAGAATCATCGAGCTGTGTGAGTAAATCATGTGACATTTGGAATTGTACCACAACCAGTAACTTGGAGAAAGAAGGCAGTGGCAATCCTCTTGAAAGAACTTCTGCCTCAGAACAGAAAACATTCAATTTATCTTTCAAGCATCCTGAAAATGACCTGGAAATTCCTGCTAGTATAAACCAGCGGTGGGCTCAAAATTCACTAGATTCATCGATCAGCGTAACTGCTGAAACAAATTCCTTAGCTGTTTCAAGTGGCAACAGTAAACAAAACAACATGCCCAGTAAAAACTGTACAGAAAAAGAGATGATCCTCTGTGAGGGAGAACCTTTTAAATGTCTAGACGATCAGTTGTCTGAACTGATGCATTGGTTTCCATATGGCATTGAAAGTACTAATTTGAGAACCAAAGAACCAGTACGAAATGATTCTGTGACTGATTGGAAAGAGAATCAACCTCAAAAAGGGACTCAAACTTGTGACAAAAATTCTCATTCGAAGGACCCAATAGATGAGATAAAAATCAAAGTGCTAAGCTCTGATCAGATACAAGAACTGTTTCCTGAGCACAACCAGTGTTCCTCTGGTGACAGCAGGGGAATAGCGAGCCCACAGTCAGAAAAGATGTCAGCTGGGGAGGAGCATGTTGAAGGCAATGTTCAGTCTAGTCAGAGTCCTTGTGAACAGGAAAAAAAAAACATCAAATAACTACCAACCCTATAAAAGAGAAGAAGGATGTTTCTTCAATGACTTTGCTATCTGTAGCATGTAAAATACCACAGTGCCCCAGTAAAGGTGGAATATCTGGTTCAGAAAAAAATGATGATCAGTTTTCAAAAGCTGAATATACTAGCTCTACAGAGAGCCTGTTAAACAACAGTAAATCTGATGCTGTAATTAGGAACAAATGTGTAGTTGGAAACCCTCAAGTTTCTGAAAAAATCCCAAACAGCAATAGCAAAAATAAAGAAGGTATTTCTAAATGCACCTCTGTAATGTGTAAAAATGCTGAGCTGAAGGTGAATAATGAACACAAACTGCTCATAACACAGGAGGAAGAGCCACAGATCAACAGAGGGACCCCATTGTTAGACGAAGAACTGCATTCTGACAAAAAGGAAGAGGAAGTTTCCAAAACAGAGTTATTTTCTGAAGATAGCACCAAACCAGATCTGGCCATGAAATCCGAACCAGACATTCATGAATGTACAAAATCAGAAGCTGTTGAAATTAAGTGTGCTGAAGTCACTCAAGGACAAAAAATTAACACTTGTGAAAAGTACTCAGGTGAAGGACAGAACTGTGGGAAGCAAAAGGAGGTACTTGGTCAAGATGTAGGAATTAACATGGAAAACAATGACAAATTATCAGCAGAAATGAAGGATAAAACCCTGAATAGTTATGGTACTGATGCTGTAAAGTTTCCAAATTGTGGCTCTGTAGACCTAAAGTCACGGAACCCCAAATATTTGCAGCATAAGTCTGTGAAAGTTCATCAGGAGCAGTCACACAAATGGAAGAGGAACAGAAGTATGGTTGGGAAGAGAGACTCTAAGAAAACAAAGTTGGAAGAGGAGAGACTGAAACAGCCAGAAGCAAAAAATTCCAAGCATTTTTCACATCCTTGTGTGATAAACACTGACAAAACTAAAAAAATGAACAGAGAAAATGGCTGGAAACGGAAGAATTCATTAGCAGATCGCTCTGTGCTTAAACTACATAAAAAAGGGGCTCAATCTTCTACCATCTCTAAAAGCTGCTTTTCTAGCAAAGAGAGATATCTTGATACACAAAACAAAGACAAGTGCTCTGAGAAAATGTTTCCCGATAAAAACCTGCTCTACTTAAACAGACGGAATAGCAGGTTGAAATTGCATCTTCAGAAGGAGCCAAAAATACACTACCTGAACAGAGTTGCATTTAAACGTACATCACAAGAGCGCATATATCTGACAAAACTAGAGACATCACCTGTCAGGCACGCCTGGCGTGCAAAGGCCAAAGTGTCACAAAACAATCCGGATGCAAAAAGAGATGCTTCTGTCTCGGAAGTTAAGAAATCACGCAAACTGGAATTACTCGAGTTTAAGCTGTGTCCAGAGATACTGTTCAGAAATCCAACCACCGATGAAGAAATCTCAGCTGCAGAGAATTCCCTGGAAAGAGAGAAAAGTATTGTGGCAGGTACGGTATTGTTTTGATTATTAAATCGTAAGTACATTAATTTACAAATGTGCTCCTTTGAAACATCATGTTGCACAAAAATAGAGACAGTGAAAACGTGGGACTCTAGAAGCCGAAGTTTGAAATAGCTTGGCTAACTTTCTGACAAGGCTGTAGCTGTGTGTCAAGCTGAGAAAGAGCATGGGGCTTTTCCTTCAGTTCAATGTTTTGTTCTTCTTTCCTTTAAGCTTTACATAATAAGGTTAGAGTCACTTAGAGCATGGCAGTTCCAAGTAACTTCACAAGACGACTTTCTAATTTACTTGTAGAAGATAGCTTGGCTTGTTTGAAGAAAGCAGATTCCTGTATCACAGTTGGCCAGGGTAATCTGATTTCTATTCAGTGTTCACCTGGTTGTGTATAAATATGGTTGGTTAAACAGTGGAGGGAGAGGCCTTTTGTGGCATTGAGGGCTTGGGCCGGACATCCTGCTCACAGTCTCTGTAATATTTGCCATCTTTAAGCTACCTTTTTTTTCCCCCTTCCTTCCTCTTCTCACCTGTCCTCAATCTTTCAACATTTTACATGGTGCTTTGTGAAGCTTATTTGTGTCAAAGCTGTATCTGATTGTAAATAAAAACACATCTTAAGCTGTACCTACCAGCCCTTGCAGTCATTTCTACACCTGAAAGAAATGTTGTTTATTGTGTGTTAGTTTATGTAGTAAAACTTAATGCTGAAGAGACAAAAACATTAAAAAAAAATTTCTCTTTAGGTGTCAAGAGTAAAAAAAGAAGATTGGTTAAAATGTGATGCAGTGAAGCAAAAAAAGCTGGAAGAGATCTCTACAGGTGAAATGACTTCTGCTGAAATATAAATGAAATACTCTTTACTTGGTTTTACGTATCCCTTTACAATAGCCAATCCTAATAAAATATTGAAACTTATTCTTTACTAGCTTTCCTGATAAAATCTCTACTGTAGAGGAGACATAGAAGTTTCAAAGATTTGTGGAGATCTTTATTGCCATAAGAACATGTTGTTGGAGATCACTGGAATTTTCTACATGTGTGTGCCATTGAATCAGATGTTGCATTGGTGGTTCAAGTACCGTTTTAAACTGTAGGTGAAAGCCAAGCTATCTTTTTCCTACCTTAAAATGTAGGAAGTTACAGAAGAAAAGGTAGTGTGAGGCTACACAAACAGAAAGTGATTTAGTTTATTTTAAATTGTGTTTGGCTTTCATAGTAAGTTGGCACTGTTTGCACATACAGCCATGCTCACACATACTGAGACTGGCATGTGCCAGTCATCTGGGCAGGATTGCATGTGTGACACGCAGAGGAAAATTGGCGCCACTAATACATCTTCCTTGTTTCTCTCGATTGGCAAATTACTTGCTGGGTGGTCTTTTGTACCCTTTAGGAATCAACAGTTATGACAGTGGCATCTTTCATCTCAGGATCTTGGTTGTTCCATTCTTTGGGTGAGATTGCTTCCTGCTGTCTGTCTTTGTTTGCTTTAGGTTTCTTTCTAGTTATAGCCTTGTTTCCCTCTGGTTTAGCAGAACACAAAATGGTGCATTCAGCATGCTGTAACCTTCTTGCCATCCTTTTCTTATCAGAGAGCAAATCCTCTGCTGACAAACTCTGTGTTGTAGTCTTCATGCAAGCAATATATTTTGCAATATTTACATCTTTTATTGTTGTTGAATGTGTCCTTAGCATTGGTATCTGCCATTCTTTCATCCCTTCCTCTTGTTTCTTCTCTTACTTTCCCACATGCACATTTCAATTCACAGCCTTCTTAATGTTCTTTAGAAAACTCTCATTTGAGGACACCCAATAAACATTTAGTGCTTAAAGATTAAATCTGAAGCGGAAAAGAACTTAGGAAAGAAGTTTGTGGCATCCTTTTTGGCAGTGGCTGGCCTTACGTACCGCATACGCACGCAGACGCATAAGGGGCAGAGTGTTGTGGGTTGAAACCCACTAACAACCTGTAACAAAATTTTAAAGGCATAGTCTAAAACTACCACACAGAGTTATTTGAGACTCTTGAGCTTTTGCTTTAACCTGCTTCTATGTCTTTCAGATGAGGACTGTATTCCACTTGATACAGCTATAAAGATCCTGGATGGAGATGGTGAGGCTCTTCCCAGTCCAGTCAAAGACTCAAAAGAGGTGTTTCAGACCTACCGGAAAATGTATCTGGAAAAAAAGATGCAAAAGCCTTGATAGCACTCCTGTATCATACTTCTTATGCAGTATGACTACAGAAAAAATGTCAACACTAAAATGCTTTTCCTCTTTCCTCATACTTCTGAATAATTGCAAAAATGTATATATATAATTTTTGTTTGGGTGTTGGCATTTTTTTTCCCTCCTCATAACTGTGAATGATTGAGATCTTGTTCTGTATTTTTGCACAAACAGCTTTGGTGCTGAAAATGCCATTGTCAAGTTACTGTTTGTTTTTGGTATATTTGAGTTTTTTGTTCTTGTTTCCTTTTGTTTTTAAAGATACAGGAGTTAGTTGAACCTTGACCAAAAAAACCTCAAACTTGTTTAAACTGTCAGAGTCATGTTTTCTTTTCTGATGATGAAAAACTTGTATTTGTGATACTTTCCATTGCTGGCAGTGGAAAAATATTCCTACTGGGAAGGGATTGCAGTAACATTCCCAAGCATTACACCTTTACACTAATCTGCATGTTGTGTTTCTAAAAAGGCTTTCTATTTTTGTAGAAACTTTTTTTTTTTAAAAAAGGTAGTAAAAATACAAAAACTTTGGACTAGACATACAGAGCAGGGGGTACTGTGAAGTATTTATGCTGCTACCCAGTTTTCTTACTTTTTTGGTGGAACTCCTGAGTCTTTCATCTGAACACAATGCTGTAAACTGATAGTTCACTCAACAGTTCTTTGGTTTTTCTCTCTTTGCTTTTTTTTACACTTGAAAGGTGTGACTGTGGAAGTGCAGGGAGTTTGGATTCACTCTTGTCCACGTTGTTTCTTGCTTTAACTAGGCTGTAATTAATTTCTTTGTTTATAAAGTGTTAGATAGTATTTGCCTACGTGTTCACTGTGACATAAGAGTTTTATTTGTTGCTGAATATCTTTCATTCAAGTGCCTTTTCATTATTCAGAATTTTGAATTTGAATAGTTGGGTTTCCCCCCCCCCCGAAAGTTCATACTTGATTATACCTGTTTAAACCTTTATCCCGAGAGTAAAAACTGTAGATATTTCATTAAAAGTTTTTTTTTATACTAGAAATAAACATCTGAAGGCTATGCCTTGTCTCTTTATAGCTTAAAAGTATAAAGTTGTATTTATCACAGTTAGTTAAATAGGCCTTGAAGATATTTCTGTAGATGAGAAACAGCATTATAAGGTTCCAGATCTTCTTTTTTAAAAGGTTTCATAGTTGCAAGTGAGAACTGGAATTCAGTCCAAGGTTTTCTAATCAACTCCAAACAGACTTCAAAGAATGTATCAGGACTGTTTCGCTCTTTGGCATCTTTTTCTTCCTTTTTTATTTCTTATCACTCATTTATCTGACTTGGAGTTGGGAATTGGTTGTTGTGTGTGCTTAAAAAGCCTTCAGTACTACTCCATTCCTGAAAATATATCATTGTAGGATATAATTACTCAGTGGAGCCTAAATCTGTCTGTATGCCGAATTAAAAATTGGCTCTTTGGGGAGAATGAAGTCCTCCCCATCTGTTACATGTACTTTTCAGCTCTCCAACTAGGGAATTAATTGGGAGGTTTTTCAATCCCTTTCTGATATCACTGTCCTAATAACTTAGGGTTTGGGGTTTTTCTGTTTTTTGGGTTTTTTTTAAAGACTGGATGGTCTGAGGGGAATGTTGTCACTTGAGAATTTTGTAATAAAGCTGGTAGCCCTGAGAAGGTTGTATTTTCATTTCATTGGGAGTTTAACACCTGTATTATACTGTCAGTTAAGGAAGATTTATTGTAACCTTAAGTGTACCCAGTACAAACAACACACAGTTCCTGTCAAGAATTTAATTTGGATTGTGTCCTGCATAATGATAGATGAAGCTGATTTAAATGCTTGAGTGAATTCTTCACAATTGCAAATTATTCAGTGATTGACCCCTGATGATTATATTCTAAATATTTGGAGCAATTTGCTTACCAACCCTGTGTGCCCAGTAAGTGAGAATGCCAGGTTTGAGTCCAAGTGCATACAGCTACATCTTCCTCTCTTATACCAAGGGGTGAATCTTGTCTCTGTGACCATGTTTACATGGTGATTTGTCTGTACTGATTTGGTATGGCTAGGATCATGGGGAAAGACTGGCCACATCCTGTCTGCTGTGTTCACATGTTGGCATAGTAGTTTTCCTGTGAGTGCATTCGAAGTACTCTGCACTCAGAGCTGGCTTCTAGCCTGTGCTGCGCTTCCTGGAAATTGCTGCATGCACCTGCATTCTGAGTGCTGTCCCAGGTGCTTTTACTCAGTTGCCATTTTCTCTTGCTTCTTAGGGTATGAACTGAAGCCATAACTACAGCAAGCCCTTGGCCAGGCAGAATGCTGACATCCACATAGATGTGGATGCTATGAAAAATAGTGCTATGTTGCTTGAGGCAAGCTACTAAATGTGAGCATGAAGAGCGCTCACCAGCACTGAAGGAACCCATCATAGATGTGATTTGTGCATGTAGCCTATACCTGAAAGGTTTTTTGGTGTGAATGTTACCAGTAGAGTTCCTTTGTACAAACTATGGATACTATGTGGCTTTGAGAGCACTAATAGTGCTCTCAAAGTGATCCTGATCATCCACATGGGGAACCTCCACTCATATTGCCAGCTCATGGGCCCAGGAACTCCATTTAAGATGAAGTCAGGGCTTCAGTCCCTGCCTGAGCAATGTTCAAGGTCTGCCTGTTTCTAGCTCTGAGTATGGGCATGAAAATTGCCTGTTGATCCATGGATGGTGTCCCTGCCTGGACTCAGATTTATGTTACTCCTATGGAACTGCCTGTCAATCATCTCTGGATCTCATCCTGGTCTGCAGATTGATTCCTTGTTTTACATTGGCCCTGCTTCATCTCTATATGCTTGTTTGGGCTCTGGCTTGTCTCTGACTACTATCTCTGTCCAGCTTGCCTTGCTTGAGTGTTGCAGGGGTAGGGCCTTGGCTGATGAGGCCTCTGTCTTGCCAGTCATGGTATCTCTCTCAGCTTCTTGCTTTTGGCCCTTTTTGCTGAGGCCCAACAGGTACAGAACTGTAGGATGTGGGTGTACGGCATCTTATACTATTGGTGTGTCCTCTCTTCTTCCCATTACCTTTCAGGAAACTTTCTATGTCAGTATGAAGAGCTATGACTTCTGTCATTCTTGCCTTTGTACCCCAAGAGAGTCATGGATGAGGTTCCTGGTAAGTATAAAAAGGTAAATGTCATTTGCCACTCTTTTTCAAAGACGACAAGATTGCCAACAGAAATATAGGAGACTAGTCAGACAACCTGACCCCTTTCTTTGGGAAGTTCATGGAACATTCCTCCTTGGAGCCATGACTACCCAGGTACAGCAAGGATGAGATGATTTGGAACAGTTAGCATGAATTTACAAAGGGTAAATCACACCTGATGGATTTGATTGATGAAATGACAGCTTCTGTGGACAAAGATGCTGCAGAAAATGTTTGACAAGGCTTTTGGTGTGGTTTCTCAATATTCTTGTAACCAAATTGGAAGGAGGGAATTTGGTAGGTAAGTGACCTTGTGGGAACTGTATATGAAGAATTAAGATGCATGTGACCATGAGATTCTTATGCTGGGGGAGGGCTGCTGGTCTGGCATGTGGAATGGTTGAAGGAGGAAGCCTTATAAGATAAGATGATCCTGTTTCAGCTGGAAACATTGAAGCAAGCAGTTTTGACACATTTCAGAGGTCATAGTGCCCTTTGCCTCATTAGCTGCAGAAATTTAAATGTATATCTATGTCATATGAAAATGATAATGAGCTTAATGAAGAACATGCTAAACACACATGACACTGTTACTTGATTCTCCACCTAAATCATGTGAAGGCATCACTCAGGGTGGGGGTGGGAGCTATGAAATCCGAAGACAAGAGTGCCTTTTTGGGAGGAAAAGACTGAACAGGAGCAGTCAGCAGGTTGTACTCCTTTTCCTCCACTCCAGACAGGAAGGCCTTTTGGTAAGAATTGTGCCCTCAACATGTAGTGAAGAAGAGCTGGGGTAGCTTTTGCTACTATTGCTATCACATATTGGTGCTGTGTCAGTGAGTGCATTTATGAACATCCGTTCTGAACTTGCTACCTCTGTCACCTTAATAAATTACCTATCTCATCAGCTTTGCAAAAGTGAAGATTCTTAGCAGAGCTCTGAAACAGGCAAAAGTTGACCTACTTTTTGAATGTGCAAAACTTTCACTGAAAGGTCCTTGTGGCTCTGAAACAGGCAAACATAGAATCCTGCTGCATAATGCAACAAACTTAAACAGTTGGTGAAAATTAGCAGACTGCTTGGGCTTCGTGGGATACTGTCAGTATCAGTGATACAAAGTCCAGCTGGCATCTGATTACTTGTGCATTCTTCAGCAATTGATGCTGGGGCTACCATTGCTCACTGTCTTCATTGCTGAGATTCAGAGCTTTATGCTCCAAAGCAATGGTGTCTGTTAAAGTTCCAAGTGAATGTGGGCCTTGCAGCCTTCAATGTTAAATTCACCACAGTGTTTTCATTTAATGAGCACTAGGAAGGGAAAGATTTCTATCTTTGTGGTTATAGCATTAATTGAGAGGTGTTGATAGAGTGTAATGTCAGATTTGCCAAGGTATCTGTGTTCTATGGTGAGGTATATGTGTTCTGTGGGTACATGCATGTGTATATTTCAGTACTGATTAGTTCATATCACTCCTTGTGTTTCTCCATGCAGTGCTAACTGATGAGACTTGCTTGTTTGAACTTATAAAGATGGCTTAGATTATTCATACAGTTATTTCAACCATAAACCATGAACTTTTACAGCTCAGTGTAAAATGACAGAGTTTTCTGTCATTAATGTTATGGCACTAATAATTCAAGTGCATGGGAAGCAAACCTGTTTCTGAAAGGATGTTAGAATTGTAAAAGGGAGTCTGCATCATCCTGCACCTCAGGCCCTCCTATAGTCCCCCTGTGTACAAATGTATTTCTTCTAATCAGTGCTATTAAAAAGCCATAAATAGCATTCTCCTTAAAACTTAAAAACCTAAGTCACTCTGCCATAACATCACTTGTTCAATAGAAAACAAGATCAAAGCCAGGAACTACAGTCTTTGCAACAAAATAATCCTGCAGCATATCACCACAGAAGATGGTCTTCAGACTGAAATGTGGAGGAGTAGCTAATAAGGAATAAAAAGCACTCTGTATGTTAATTGGTTCATAGTGCCTTTCCATTACATCCCATTAGATATTTTTCAGAAAGAAATTAGCCTTCCACTAAGAGGTGAGTCCAGCTGCTTCTGGCCTCTCTGATCTCTGAGGACTGGCAAGAACACAAGGGGAAACATCTCTTACCAGATTGATTCATGTTTTACTAAACTTATTCATCACTAATAGAGCCATAGAAAGGCTGCTGATTGCAACAGCGGGGACACATTTCTTTGCGGATGTTGAATGCACTTTGTTAATCTCAGTGCCTATGTACTTCTCTGTTTGTTTGATTCTTTAATGATTTAACTACATCAATTCATCAAGTACAGACACTGTCCTGCATCTCTGACACTGTAGAAACAGGATGCAGTGTTGCCAGATACAGCAGAAGCAGCCTACACAAGGAGAATTTATTGCAGTGTTTAAACTGAATCATAATTAAGTTGAGCCTGGAGAGGTGTTTGTTCACACTGGAAGACACAAGGGACTGAAAGTAACTGTACCAATATAAAACCAAAAGATGTTGTTTAGTTTATAGTGTTCTCTCAGAAGGACAAAACAATGCAGATAAGAAATAACAGGCTATAAATGCAGTGAATATGAATGAAGACTGAGAGAAATAGTTTACCTCTGCTTGCAATCATTCTGCAGGTAAGAACAAAAATGAATGCTGCTCTTAGACCCCAGCAGGAGATAGATTGTGGCCCACTCTGCAAATTCATCTTCTAGGATATTGGATTAAAACAACAGGGTGGGTCGGCCTGGGGTGAGTCAGCTTGGGATGAGTCAGCCTGGGGTTAAACAGCCTTCCCTTGGTATCAAGACTTGCTCCCTTAAAAAAAAAGAGGAGGGTGATTGTTATTGGTGATTCCCTACTGAGGGGAGCAGAGGGCCCCATATGTCGGCCAGACCCTGCTCACGGGGAACTTTGTTGCCTCCCAGGAGCTAAAGTTGGTGATGTTACCAGAAGGCTGCCTAGTCTGGTGCAGCCCTCTGACTACTATCCCTTAATAATTATGCAGTTAGGGAGTGACGATGTTGCAACTAGAACTCCCAGGGCTATCAAGAATGACCTCAAGGCCCTGGGGGATCTAGTGGAGGACTCAGGTGCACAAATAATTTTTTTGTCTATACCCTTAGTTGCAGGAGGGAACACAAGAAGGAACAGGTCAGCAGCTGTACTCAACAGGTGGCTTAGAGGTTGGTGCAGTCAGAAGAATTTTGGGTTTTTCGATCTTGAAAAACTTTCTACTGCACCAGGTCAGCTGGCAACAGATGGAGTACATCTGTCCCAGGGGAGGGGAAAGGTCACAGTACACGAGAATGGCCTGTCCCCCAAAGGTAAAAAGATTCTGGGAAGGGAATTAGCAGGTCTCATTGACAGGGCTTTAAACTAGCTTCGAAGGGGGAAGGGGCTGAAACCAGTCCCCCCAGACAGGAGTCTGAGGGTGCTAAGCTGGAGTCAGGGGCAAAACCAGCAGCCCGGCTGAAGTGCATGTATACTAATGCACGAAGCATGGGCAACAAACATGAGGAGCTGGAAGCCTTGTTGCAGCAGGAAAGATATGATGTAGTTGCCATCACAGAGATGTGGTGGGACGACTCGCATGACTGGAGCGCTGCAATTGACGGCTACAGGCTCTTCAGGAGAGACAGGCAAGGAAGAAGGGGTGGAGGGGTGGCCCTGTACATCAGGGAGGCTCTTGATGCCATTGAGCTAGAGATCAGGGACGATCGGGTTGAGTGCGTGTGGGTGAGAATTAGAGGGAAGACCAGCAGGGCAGACATCCTGGTTGGAGTCTGTTATAGACCACCCAACCAGGAGGATGATGTTGATGAAGCATTCTACAGGCAGCTTAAGGCTGTCTCAAGATTGCCTGACCTCATTCTCATGGGTGACTTCAACCTGCCTGATATCCGCTGGGATCACAACATAGCAGAGAGGAGGCAATCTAAGAGGTTCTTAGAGTACACGGAGGACAGCTTCTTATCCCAGGTGCTGCGCGAGCCTACCAGGGGTAAGGCTATGCTTGACCTCCTCTTCACCAACAGGGAAGGGCTGGTGGGTGATGTGGTGGTCGGAGGGTGTTTAGGCACCAGTGACCATGAGATTATTGAGTTTTCGGTATTCATCCAAGCCATGAAGGGGAGCAAGAAGACCTCCACTCTGGATTTCCGGAGGGCAGACTTCAGGCTACTCAAGGAACTAACTCAGAAGGTTCCTTGAGATGGAGCCCTTAAAAATAAAGGGGTCCAGGAGAGCTGGACCTACTTCAAGAAAGAACTCTTGAAGGCACAGGAACAGGCTGTGCCAGTGTGCTGGAAGATGAGCCGCTGGGGCAGACGGCCAGCCTGGATGGGTAATGAACTTCTAAAGGAACTAAGGGAAAAAAAGAGGGTGTATTATCTTTGGAAAAAAGGGGAGGCAACCCATGGACTGTTTAGGGATGTTGCTAGGTCTTGTAGGAAGAAAATTAGGGAGGCAAAAGCACATTTGGAGCTCAGACTGGCCTCTGCTGTGAAGGACAACAAAAAGTCCTTCTATAAATATATTAACAGCAAGAGGAAGGGCAAGGACAAGCTCCACTCCTTGGTGGGCATGGAGTGGAACGTTGTAACAAAGGATGAGGAAAAGGCAGAGGTACTTAACACCTTCTTTACCTCAATTTTTACTAGCAGGTCAGAACGGCTTCCAGACAGCTGGCCTGCAGAGCTGGCAGAAGGAGCCAGGGAGCAGCATAGTTTTCCTCTGTTCCAGGATGGGATAGTTAGAGATCTTCTCGGCCGCTTGGACCCCCACAAGTCCACGGGACCGGATGGGATCCATCCTAGGGTGCTGAGGGAGCTGGCAGATGAGCTGGCCAAGCCGCTTTCCATCATTTTTCAGCAGTCCTGGCTCACTGGAGAGGTCCCAGAAGACTGGAAGCTGGCCAGTGTGGTGCCCATCCACAAGAAGGGCCAGTTGGAAGAGCCAGGGAATTATAGGCCTGTCAAGCCTGACCTCAGTGCCAGGCAAGATTATGGAACGGGTCATCTCGAGTGCGATCACACAGCACTTACAGGATGGCCAGGGGCTCAGGCCTAGCCAGCATGGATTTAGGAGGGGCAGGTCCTGCCTGACCAACCTGATCTCCTTCTATGATCAGGTGACCCGCCTGGTGGATGTGGGGAGGCCTGTGGATGTGGTCTACCTGGACCTCTCAAGGCCTTTGACACCGTCCCCCACAGCAAACTCCTGGCCAAGCTGGCAGCCCATGGCTTGGACAGGAGCACACTGCGTTGGGTTAGGAACTGGCTGGAGGGCCGAGCCCAGAGAGTGGTGGTGAATGGTGCCACATCCAGCTGGCGGCCAGTCACTAGTGGTGTGCCCCAAGGATCAGTGCTGGGCCCCATGCTCTTCAACATCTTTATTGATGATCTGGATGAGGGCATTGAGTCCATCATCAGTAAACTTGCGGACAACACCAAGCTGGGGGCAGGAGTTGATGTGCTGGAGGGCAGAGAGGCTTTGCAGAGGGACCTCGACAGGCTGGACAGATGGGCAGAGTCCAATGGCATGAGATTGAACACATGCAAGTGCCGGGTTCTGCACATTGGCCACAGCAACCCCATGCAGTGCTACAGGCTGGGGTCAGAGTGGCTGGAGAGCGGCCAGGCAGAGAGGGACCTGGGGGTGTTGGTTGATGGGAGGCTGAACATGAGCCTGCAGTGTGCCCAGGGAGCCAAGAGGGCCAACCGCATCCTGGCCTGCATTAGGAATAGTATGGCCAGCAGGAGCAGGGAGGTCATTCTGCCCCTGTACTCTGCTTTGGTTAGGCCGCACCTTGAGTCCTGTGTCCAGTTCTGGGCCCCTCAGTTTAAGAAGGACATCGAGACACTTGAACGTGTCCAGAGAAGGGCAACAAGGCTGGTGAGAGGCCTTGAGCACAAGCCCTATGAGGAGAGGCTGAGGGAGCTGGGGTTGTTTAGCCTGGAGAAGAGGAGGCTCAGGGGCGACCTCATTGCTCTCTACAACTACCTGAAAGGTGGTTGTAGCCAGAAAGGGGTTGGTCTCTTCTCCCTGGCAGCCAGCACCAGAACAAGAGGACACAGTCTCAAGCTGCGCCAGGGGAAGTTTAGGCTCGAGGTGAGGAGAAAGTTCTTCACCGAGCGACTCATTCGTCATTGGAATGGGCTGCCCGGGAGGTGGTTGAGTCGCCATCCCTGGAGGCGTTCAAGAGGGGACTGGATGTGGCACTTGGTGCCATGGTCTAGTTGTGGGGTTTGTGGTTACAGGTTGGACTCGATGATCTTCGAGGTCTCTTCCAACCTTGGTAATACTGTAGGGATCAGAATCTAAACAGCAGAAAAAAGGTCACAAATACTTTGCTTCCAACTGAGCTGCTCTGCCCAGTTTCATGTTGGGGGAGAATTTTCAGCCCACCACCCAGATACAGCAGACATACTCTGTAGGGGGATCACAACAGCTGTCAGCTGGGAGAACAGGCATTTTCCTTTAAAGAGTTGTCTGTGGAATCCTAACTGAACCTGGCAGTATGCTTGACAGGAAAGTTCTGCAAAACTGTAAATATAATGTGTAAGGTATTGATGTTCTTTGCTGTAAACAGTTCTTAGTGTAGGAAGAAAAGAAAAATGGAGGGCTACAAAGTTGATTAGGAGACCACAGCATCTCTCTTACAAGGACAGGCTGAGAGCGCTGCAGCTGTTTAGCCTAGAGAAGACTGAGAGGGCATCTTCTCAGTGCTTATAAATATCTAAATGGCAGAGGTCAAGAGGATGGTGATCTGCAGAAAAAGACAAACAACACGGCATAAGTAAGTTGTTTGTAAGTTGCTTTCATTGTGGCACCGGGTGCAGGTAGGATCCTTCCTAAAGATCCTGCACGCCCAGCAGAGTTTCACAGGATCATTTTATTTTCATTAAAGAGGAACTGGGAGTGTTTAGTAAAATGAGACCTTAGAAATCTGTTGCATGTTCTATGAGTTATCCAAAGTAATTTTAATACCACAAAGTGGGTTAGTGGGCCTGCACGAGCCCTCTGGAGGTCGTACTCGCTGGTTGTTGGGAAGCAGGCTCTGAGTTTTCCTCACTTTTGTCCTTCTGACCTGCTGGGCTGGCACATGCTCTTTTCTTGTATTCTGCTGTTTCTTGCTGATACAGACACAAGTTCCTTCGATGCAGACACAGGTTTCCTCTTGATATCTCCCCCTTTTCCTCAACAGCCTATCAGCTATCTACTGTGGTTATTGTGGTATGCTAGCTAAGCTCAGTTTGCAAAATAAACTTTACAGATAGTAACCTTTTTGTATAAGAGAAATAAACTCTCTTCCCATGTCAGTTTGACCAGATTCTTTTCACTGATGCACAGTGATAGAACAAAAGAGAAACTTCTTTACTTTGAGGATGACAGAGCACTGCAACATGCTGCCCAGCAAGGTTATGGAGTCTCTTTCTCCAGAGACTTTTAAAACCTGCCTGGATATGTTCCTGTGCAATCTCCTCTAGGCGTACCTGTGTTAGCAGGATGGTTGGTTTGGCTGATATCCAGGGGGTCCCTTTCAACCCCCCTGTTCTGTGATTCTCAGAATCTGTGATCATCATGCCAATATTATAAATCCTTGTGTGGGTAAAACAGCAAAGCTCATCTGTTTCCAGGTATGACCAAACATCAAGACAGTGAGATAATAGCCAGCCAGCACAAATAATATAGGTAGGAGGGGAAAAGCAAACCAACCAACCAAACCCAAAAAAATATTTGGGTTTTGTTGTGTTGTATGGTATTGGGTTTGGGGTTTTTTCTGTTCATTATCACAACTTGCTTGCTGAGGCATATTGGCAAAGGGAAAATTGTCTGATCCTATCAACACAGAAGAATTAGTTCAGTGGCAGTTATTCTTGACACAAGTCAGGAGCTGTTTTACATTTGTAATTTGTCAAGCTCCATAAACAAATATCCCTTAATGTTCAATTATGCCATATTCAGCAGATTGCTGTTATTTTAAACTGCTGAAGGCAGTTCCAGTCTCCAGTGTATTAACTTCATAGTGATTTTGCCAATATTGGAATATCTTTGATAAATTGCTGCAACTGATAAATTGGCCACTGTCCATTCTGACAGCTGCTCAGAGGGAAATACCTGCAAGGAGCAGCATTACAGCTACATGGAGTGCCTACAGGGAGCAGCACAAAAAGTCTGAAGACCATCTGCTCCATAGAAGCAGCACTCTGGATACATTTATAAATGCACATGTTAACATCAAACCTCTTAGTGTGGTCATGCTGGCTTGCCACAGGCCTACATAGAATCATAGAATCAGTCAGGGTTGGAAGGGACCACAAGGATCATCTAGTTCCAACCCCTGCCATGGGCAGGGACACCCTACACTAGATCACACTGGCCAGAGCCTCGTCCAGCCTGGTCTTAAACACCTCCAGGGACGGGGCCTCAACCACCTCCCTGCATAACCCATTCCAGGGCTTCACCACTCTCATGGGGAAGAACTTCTTTCTCACATCTAGCCTGAATCTCCCCATTTCCAGCTTCATTCCGTTCCCCCTAGTTCTATCACTACCTGAGATCCTGAGAAGTCCCTCCCCAGCCTTCCTGTAGGCCCCCTTCAGATACTGGAAGGCCACAATGAGGTCACCTCGGAGCCTTCTCTTCTCCAGACTGAACAGCCCCAACTCCTTCAGTCTGTCCTCATAGGAGAGGTGCTCCAGCCCTCTGATCATCCTCGTGGCCCTTCTCTGGACACGCTCCAGCACGTCCACATCCCTCCTGTAATAGGGGCTCCAGAACTGGATGCAGTACTCCAGGTGGGGTCTCACCAGAGCTGAGTAAAGGCAAAGAACCAAACATGTAGCTGGGCGGGGTTGGTCTCTTCTCCCAGGCAACCAGCACCAGAACAAGAGGACGCAGTCTCAAGCTGTGCCAGGGGAAGTTTAGGCTTGAGGTGAGGAGAAAGTTCTTCACAGAAAGAGTAATTGGCCATTGGAATGGGCTGCCCAGGGAGGTGGTGGAGTCACCATCCCTGGAGGTGTTAAAAAAGGGATTGGATGTGGCACTTGGAGCTATGGTTTAGTAGTCATGAGGTGCTGGGTGATAGGTTGGACTTGATGATCTCTGTGGTCTTTTCCAACCTGGTTGATTCTATGATTCTCTGCTACTGTCACCGGTGGGCATCTCCTGCAACTGCAATAGAAACGGGCAGCTTGGCAGAAGAGCCAAGAAATAGTTTCTGCACTGAAACCTGACATTGCTCCTTGGCATTTCTATTCTGCATCTCAAGCAGCTACGGTTGAAGCTGTTCTGATGTACAAGTGCATCCAAAGCAAATTCATTCTCTGGTAAGACTTTAAACAGTTACACACAAGACTTAACCATCCAAGAGTCCCTACATTTTAAATGCTGCTACAACAAAAAAGATAGTCTTCCTAGAAAGGGTATGGGAAAGAGAGCTCAAATAAAGCACAAAATTAAATATTTAGAGGTGAATATATATATATATATATACATATAAAAATAAGATTAGTTCTAAGGGGTTAATGGCTGTGTAAACTTTGATTTTGTGGTATCGGTGTTGGCAGACATCTTTTTACTGTGCTATAACTGTGCATCCCATGATAAGTCACTGCTGTCCTTCACATAGACATATTTTGGAAAAGCTTCACTCTGATGTAATGAGCAAGATGAAAGATGTTTAGAAATGGCTGTACCCTGAGGATGCTTGTACTAGATTTATTTGTGAGCACTAATCCCAGAATGCTTTTGACTTGCAGTAACTTGGCACTGAGATGATACACAGTGTAAAGAAAGGCTCTCAGGTTAAAAAAAAAAAGCCAGTAAGATGAGAAATCCCACTGCTGTCTGGTGGGGGTGCACTCTGTGCTGGGCTGATGCAACTAGCTTTCAGCTTTTCAATGCTCCCAAGAGGTTTTGTTGCAAAATCCACTCCTTTCCCATGGCCATTACATAACCATGTAGTCCATGTCCTCCAATACTAAGCGTGCTTTAGCTCCCAGGATGCCCAGAAGCTGTGAAGCCAGTGTTCAGTGCATAATGTTGTCTGTAACCACAGCAAAAGGACTGCTTATTCCTCAAATGGGAAATGGTAGCAGAAGCACAGACACAGAAAAATCGTAATGTGTTCAAGAGTTGTTGACCTCATTTCACAAGCAAAGCTCAGAAAAACATCTGGTAATACCTGCTATGGTTTCCACCCTCTGAACTCTTGAGGGTATTTTCTTTTTGGTCATGGAGCCATAGGCTACTAGGGAGGGGATGGCAGCTTCTGTTCCTGCAGCTGACTGTCCATTTTTTGAAGAAGCAAAGAGCCCAGAAGAAATAACAGAATCATAGAATGGGTTCAGTGAGAAGTGACTTTTAAAAGTCATTTTGTCTGACCTTCCTGCAGTGAGCAGGCACTAAACCAGGTGGCTCAGAACCTCACTCAACCTGAGTTTGAATGTTTCCAGGGCATCTGCTACCTCTTTGGGCAAACTGCTCCAGTGTTCCCTGTTCTCACTCTATAACATTTCTTCCCTGTATCTATGCTCCTTTACCCTTTGTCCTGCAGTAACAGGTCCTGCTAAAAAAAAGACTGTCCCTGTCCCTTTAAGTTAGGCAAGGATGCAGTAAGTTCTGTCTGGAGCCTTCTCTTCTCAAGGCTGGATAATCCCAACTCTTTCAATCTTTCCTCACAGTAGAGGTGTTCCAGTCCTCTGATAGTTTTGGTGGGCCTTCTCTGGAGATGCTCCAGTGGGTTCTTGGTTTCCTTCCAAAATTGTGTTTGCCACTTTTTATCTTTCTCAGTGATTCCATTCTCCTATCTGTGTGTGACAAGTATTTAAGTTTCTTTGGTTACATGCCTAAAAGAAAGAGATTTCTTTCATGTTTGGTTTTTATGGTATAAACAACACCTTGTGAAATGCTAATGCTTTATTGTGGAGTAAAGTGGTCATTTGGAACTCTTACAAAATTAGAGACCAAATCGTACCACTTGAAAATAGCACAGTGAGACACAGCCCAGAAATGAGACACATCAGAATTAAGAAATGGGTCTGAGGCTTCCTCCCCCCCCCTCCAAAAAAAATCAACCCACAACAAGCTTAACCAGAAGTAGCAAAGTAATTATATCCACTTGCTTTACTTGGGAGACTTGGTCTTTGTAATCATGGTAAGATTATAGAAAGAAAATTCTACTCTGAAATACTTTTTCTTCTGTCCTGAATTCTGTTACTGAACTGGTCCTTTCAACAGGGGCAGGTTCCTTTACGAGCTTGTTGACAAGAGTAGATTAGCTGTCATCTCTGTGAGGGTGGCCACTTGCTAGCAAGGTCTAACACAAACTTCATCTGGAAGTGTTGATTTTTATCTCCTGAGTTGTATCTAGTATGTGCACCAGTTTCTGAATTCATTTTATCCTTCGTGCTTCACCTGTTTCTTCATTTGCTTATGATCCTTGAGGTCTCTTCCAACCTTCTTGATTCTATGAAGAAATTAATTTGAATGTTAAGTGCTGAAGAAGCCAGGTTGACCTTGCAGATGCTGCTTAAATCCTGTGCTCCCAGCTGTTGTCTAGGAGTCAGCCACAAATGTGGTAATGGGTGTCTTTTCCCCACCCTATCAATACCCTAGCTTGTGGAACAGACTTTTTATTTTTGGCAGACGGTCAATACAATAGTTATTAACCTGAAGACTGCTGTCAAAAATAACCTTGGAATATATTCATGCAAGAGGCTTTTTATGAAGCCTCTGGTGTGAATGCAGAAGCGCAGCTACAGAGAAGAAAAGCTGGTCCAGACTATTAGCTTGTGGTTTGTAAATTGTTACACTGGACCATGTTTAAAATACTATTTCCCCTTTCTGTCCTTTACAGCATCATTTTCACTTCTCTCTTTTATAAGTAAAAAGCTGGAGGCAGTGTGTGTTTGTGAGGGGTGGAGGGGTAACAGACTTGCTACAGAAAAGGAACTGTTGAGCTGAGATGGGCCAGTGAGAAAATTGCCCAACCGGCACAAACCTATTTAGTGTTTCTTCTGGTGGGACAGAGGCTGGCTGAATCACTGAGTATAACTGTAAAGCAACAATAGAATTGCTGACCTAGCATTAATATATTTATCTAATTGCTGCTTTAACATCTGGTAGGCCATAGCAGGGTATGTTGTAATCACTGTGGTTAAAGCAGATGGCGAGCAAGGGTGAAGTGGTCAGTTACTTCTGGAAGGTAGCTGTGGAATGCAGAGGGAGTGATTTGGAGCTGAGTCCCTGTAAGAATTTGTCTAAAGAACGTGTCTCTTAACACCATCATCAGGAATCAAGACCCCCAAAACTTGTCCTGATATCTTAATATGAGTTTACAGTGGCCTGCTCCATTAATAAATTGCTGATTAAGTTACTGAGCCTGTACAATGGAATGTGGTTTCCATGGCTATGCAGGTGCAAGCTCTATTGGAAGGGGGCCACATGATACCATGAGTTTCTGCACTTTTTGATCACAGCAAATGAACTGTCATGAGTACACTGAGTGGACTGTGATGCTCCCTGGGCCTGATGAGCAATCTGGCTGCATAAAAGAGGAAGAAGAGAAAGCCAGGGCTTGCTGAAACTGAGGAGATAAATGGGAAATTAAAAAAACCCAAAAGGTAGGCTTAGCAGAATAGGATCAGCATTGGAGATCCTCCTGTTCAGGAATCCACAGCTACTAGGGGAAACATCTTCAGGCCACCTTAATGCATGAGCTGGGACATCCCTCCTGAGTGTGCAACCTAAGGACTATCAGCTGGGTCTTGCATACCTTATTGAGCTGGGAGAACCTGGGATTTTGGGAGTGCTTGTCCTGCCTATGACATCATTTTCCTAATATTTATCATACCTGCATACTGCTGAGTTTATTGTAGCTACATAATTGTAAGGTTGAGGCAAGCATAACTGGCGTAACTGTATGTCAGAATTTTCTTACCCTTGCAGTACTTGAATTTATTGGGCAATTAGAATAGGAGACTGTAAACAGTGTGGGGCTAAAGCCTGGAGAGGCAGAGAAACCATGTAAAGAGACACACTCGATGTGTTCATCTTTGTAGAGCTGTCTTTGAAGACTGGAGGCGTTTCAAAGGGCACCTACACCACTCAGAGTAAACTGACAGGGGCTTTATTCTGCCTTTCACAGACAAGAAACTTATTTCTACCTTACTGTAAGGAAAAGAGCTACTTGCTTAAAAAAAAAGACACTCTGCAGCCACTGGCTGGCAGTGGGCAACTAATCTGCCTGAGAATTACAGTAACCAAATTAAAAAAGATTTTTTTGTAGAGTAGAATTAAAATGAGGACAACAAAATTATTATAAAAGTGGCATTCAGAAAGAAATGATCCTAGAAGAGAGTGAGAAAGGGCAGAAACTGCATGGGGGTAAAAAAAGGTGTATAGAGTATGTCCAGCACAATCACAGTGTAGTACTAAGCTGAGCTTTGGATATGACTACTGAATCCACTAGATGACAGTGTGGCAACTACATTCAACTCGGCAGCAACATACCTCTGTGCTTTAGAGGCCTGTTGGCATTGTCTCACTACTCTTTGCTACAAAATTAGTTTGCAATGGACCTCTGCTCCTACCCAGGGGCTTCACGTGTTTCCATGGAGAGTAGGTGATCTCTCTCAGTACTAACAGTACAGGTAACACTGTTGTAACACAGCCTTCCACAGCTATCCGAAAACACCCTTTCTCCTACATTACACTGGCATGAAAGACCTAACTGTCACCTCTCCAGCCCTGCATTTTTTTTTCCCCCTAAGATTTGGGGGCTTGGATTAAAGTGAGCTAAAGGATGAAGGGGCAGCCACCAATCTGTGCTGTGCCTTGCAGCCAAATCTTGTGCAGGAGGACAGACCTTTTAGTAGGCCTGTCATGATGGGAAAAGGGGTAAGGGTTTGAAAGCAGGGTAGGTTTTTGTACAAGGAAAAACATGGTGTTGGAAGCAGACAGCACAAACCATTGAAAATAGCAAAGCTCATCACTGCTGATAAGCACCTTAGAGCAGACACTGAGCCTGGATGAAGATCTGTGTTGTGATGACATCAAGGAGAAAATGTGGATTGGAGCCAGGTGAGGTCCTGGCCTCCCTTTCTCCTACTTAGTGCAGCAGTTAACTTTTCATGGCAGAAGCTGATTTTTCCCAGCAGAAGACATCAAGGCTGAAAGGCTCACCAAGCTATGTTTGTGCAGTTGTAAAGCCCACTTTGTGATTTGGCTGCAGTCCCTCCCCACACTTTGCACAATAATAGAGAAGTGAAGTATAAATATTAGCCCTTTTGGACTCAATTTACAGACCAGAATTTGACACCAAAAGCCATAGGCACAGAGTGAGGAGTATTTTGTCCTCCTTACCCATCCCAGAAGGGACACCTTTTGGTAAGATTTGTGGCCTTGGCTATACAGTGTGTATTTTACTCCAGGTATTTACACTTGTAATTGCACTTGTGTTTTTGTACAGCTATACAGAAATTTCTGCAGCTAGGTACTTATCACCAGCAACATTGGAGAATTCTGCATGTATTGTGAGTGTAAATAATCCATGTCACTGATATCTAACTGCTTAAGTGCAACCAGCCCTACAGCAAAACTGGGCGGTTTGTATACTGCTCTGGGACCTATAGTCATGGGAAAACTGTGCTTTGTCCATCTGACTGCCCCCCTTGAAGGGAACTGAACCTACTGATTTAGAGAAGGACAAGAGACTCAGTAAGTTTCTTGCATCATGCTTCTCTTTTCGGCACTGGACACAAGTTGGATACCTCCAAAAGACTTGTGTACCTTCAGAGAGTTTTGTGCAGGCTTGTATACAAAAAGTTACCCATCCAAAATGACAGTGACACGTTAATATTTCACAGAAAAGCCCAGATGTTTTCTATCTATACAAAGGTTATCTATCTAAAAACAACAGAAGTACACAAAATGTCCAAAATATACAAAATATTATCTAAGCCTAACAGAAGTAAATTACAGACAAATCCTATTATTTCTTATCCATGCAATCTGTCTAATCCTCTCCCCCTCCTTGCATTCCAGCTAACAAGGGGGAGTTCCTTATCAGCTCTGTTGCTCTGTTAAACTCAATAAGAAATTTAGAGGAATTTTCTGCTCATCACTACAGCACACAAGCTGTTGGTGAATCTGGTGTCAGAGCTATGCTCACATTTAAATGGTGCTATTTGTACATCCAGCTACTCCCTTTCAAGGCCAGTGGACCTACAGTAAAACTATGCAGGTGCCTGGTGTCAGACCCAAAGCAAAATATCTTAATTGGCATACCTGTTAAGAGATAAATTCAGCTGCTTCTAGCCCCTCCAGTCTTTGAGGAGTGGCTAGAACACAAAGGAATTAATCTCTTACTACATTTACTCTCCATGAAATGTGTTAAGATGCTCACAGCTGCCCAGAGAGACTGTGGATACCCCATCCCTGGAAATATTAAAGGAAAGACTTGGATGGGGCTCTGAGCAACCTGATCTAGTTAAAGATGTAGCTGTTCATTGCAGGGACTAGATATCTTTTAAAGGTCTCTTTCAATGCATACTGTTCTGATTCTGTTTGCACACCATGAGCTCCCCCCATCGCTGGCTCAGTGCATTCACACAGCATGTTATGCTGGGCTTAAACATCCCCTGGGACTGCTGACAGATAGAGCAAGGAAAAGGCTAGCAGACAAGTTGACAAGGATTAGATGCATGGTACAATTTTGGCTTCTGTGTTTTTTCCAGTTTTGTATGAGGTAATGAGTAAATCCAGATAAGAACACATGGAGAACACGGAGAGTTCCCTTTCATAGCACTGGTTTCTCCATGCAGCCTCCTTCCACTTAGGATATGGAGTGACACAGTGTACATGTATCATCACTGTAGCTGTAGTGTGAAAGATGACTGGAAGTTATGACTGCATATTTAATGCCCAGCTAGGAATTACACTAAAAGAAGAAGAAAATTGAAGCAAAGACTGTATGTTAATAGGAATTAGCACAGAAAGGTACTACACATGTTTGTTTTGAAAATGTGTGGTGCCTGTATATTAATAAAAATCAGTGTGCAGTAGGTTAATGTAAATAAAGTGCTATACATATGTAGTGTAAGTTTTATGACAACATTGTTTGTTCTGAAGAAGGGCTGTCATTATAGAGGCGTGGTATAAGTTAATGAGCATGTAAATCATGGTTGCTGTGATTAGCCTTGAAGTGATAAATGTGATCTTAGTCCTGCTTAGTCCTGTCAAATATCCTTCATTTAGCCACACATTTTCACCCCAGTATTGTCCTAATTTCAAACCAGTTCTGTGGGTTGCTTACTTTTCCTTTCTTGTAACATGCATGGGTTTCAGTCGTGCTCCTGCAGTCCAACCCCGTCCAAGGGCACAAACCATCTAATTTCTGGATGTGGGGCTAAGGTAATCTCCCCTTCCCTTCTGCTGTGTTTTTCCCCTGCTAAAAAATGCTTTAAATAGAAGCATGTCAAATATTAATCTGTTGTGCCTTTTATATAGTGCAGCTTGCCATGCACTGGAATATCAAAGCACCCTGAATTTTGTCTTGGCCTGATACAGATGCCTTGAAACTGGCACTTGGAAGTTGTCCTGGTGATTTTATAAGACCCAGAATTTTAGGATTTTTTGATTTATGTGCTTCAAGAGCTTTTCCCTGTACGGCATAACATGCAATTCCACCAGTGAGAACAGATGGATTTTCTTTTGCTCTGCTTTTTCTTTCCATGTAAGGAATGATTTGTCAGTCTAATTTAGCTGTTTTCCTGCCACTCTTTCTGTAACTGGAATGAGCAAAAGAAATACCATGAGTGATCTCACTTAATAACCATCAATCTATGAGTCTTTCATGCCCTTTGTATTGGGTAGCGGTGCACAGAAGGATTCAAAATCAAAATGACTGTGAATCTTCCTTTTCTTCCAAATTAACTGTATATTGTAATTTTATAAACAATTATTTCAGTCTCTTTACTTCTCAAACACAGTATTATTTATCATTAAAGGCCTCTTTGAACATAAAACTATTTGAATGGCTTACTGCAGCTCTCTTTCTAATGAATTTTTTGCTTTATGACTTGCTGGCTGAGTTTGGGCTCTTACTTTAAATCACACAATTGATTCAGTGTTCAAAGTCAGTTTATCAGACCGTATCTTCATGAAATTGCCTGCCAGCAGAGCAGCCTAGGCAATGAAAAATTAGATGGAAAACAAAGCAACCTTGTTATTTTTTTTAAATTGCCAAACATTTGAGGTCTGCTTCTCCAACCCTTAAACTCTGGAAGGGAGGGGAACTTCTGATGCCAGCCCAACAAAGCCAAAAGCAAGCAATCGTCTGAAGTGACACTGCTTCCCTCTCAAAGGACAATGGACAGCCCGGGACTGCAGCAGCTCTGCTGATGAGCTCATCACATCAGCCTCCCTCTTCCTGTTTTTCTGATGAGATATCTGCAAATGCCTACACTGTAAATTCATTTTGACAGTGAAGTGTACAGGGAATGGGGTAGTCCTCAGGAAAGCCATCTTTTGTGCTATGAGCGAGGTGTAGTGAGTTACCATGGCTGCCTTATTAAACTATGCAGCAGTAAAACACATTTTGCAAGACAAAGTAGTTGAAATTATAATGAGCAACAGCATCTGAGAGGATGAGGTTGTGTTAGACACTTAAGGAAAAGCCTTTGTCTTCCCTTAGCTAGCCTGGTGCCGTTGGTGGTGAGGCAGATAGCAAGGGGCACTTGGAGGAGGATGTTTAAAACTCTGCTGGACACAGAGCTGGAGGTGGTGTGCAGTCCTGTAGTCAAGGGTAAAAGCTCACCTGCCTCTGGGTTAGGCAATGTAGGGTTTCATCACCTGGATAATCAAGTTTATCTGCCTTTCCCCCACCCTGCATCAGTGACAGCAGCTTGGCTGGCCCAAGGCCTGGTTTCATGCACACCTCAGTGGTTTCTAGGCAGGAACTGAATTTGACCCTTTAACAAAAGAAAATGCCACATTGTAAACCTCTTGGTGCCTCTGGATTAAGACTTAAGACGGTAAATATATCCTGAATGTGCACATGCTTAGGTTTTGGTACTTGGAGATTGCAAGGGAAGACTTATTGTGCTGTGGTGTGGTACAAACTTACAAACACTTGACCACAACATGATGCCAGCAGAACAAAGAGTTAAATAAGTATCCAGAATGTTCTGGGGTTTTGATGAAAAAGTCTCATTTTACATTGTCTTTTCAGTGAAAAATTATTCATGTTAAATATGCATCAGATCTTTATACAATTTTTAGTCATTTTTTTATTGATTTTATTTTTGCCCTTTTAGAAATATATTGAGGTTTGTTTAATAAAACTCTGTGTACTTCAGTCTGAACTAAAAAAAAAAAACCCCACTGGATAGCTCCTTATGAAAATATCTTCATTTGTAAGCCACAGTAGAAAGAACATTGATACTGTGGTAGGAAAAGCAGTGCTGTAACACATAGGAGGAATTCCACAAAACCAAGTTGCTCTAGTGAAGAGACTACTAGCTACCTAGGATCTCAGAATTCTAAGTGTTTTACTCATCTGTCAAGGCTTCAGGGTAAACTTGCAGGCAGAAATATTGGCAGTTCCCTAGTTCAACTCACATGGCAGGCTCTGAGATTATAAGTGGTAATTTCTAGAGCTGGGTGAAAAAGAGCTCAAGAAAATCTGATAATACAGCATTAGTTTTGACCTAAGTTGGAATGCAAATATGAGGCCTTTTCCTCTCCAGATTTTGTTCTGTAAACGTTAGAGAGTTGCATCGAAACAAAGCAGCCTGACATTCCTGAAAAGGAAACATATTTTACTGCAACTTCTTAGGAAACTACAGTAACCTAGACCAAATTCTAGGTTTAGATAGCTAGTGCAACCCCTACTTGAAGTCCATTTATTGTGACTTATCGCAGAACCTGGCTCTACAACAAATGAGCATTGCTGCTCTGTATAATAACCACGCAAATGCCTTCAAACCCATGGCCTATTATCTGAAAAATAGTTATTGATTTTAAATGTGCTTTGCTTAATTTGTCACATATAGCTTTTCCAATATTGTGGATTGCATCTTGAATGTTGCTTTTGAGCAACCCAGTACTCACCATAATGCAGATTTTCCTGGTGAGGCACATTTTCCTAGCTTCTGCAGATGAAGCTTATCCAGGGGTTTACCAGTTGGGTTAAGGTTTACTCATTCTGGTAAGAAACTATGGGAGTGGATGATAAATGGAAGAAGAGGTAGGAGATGGCAAAGAACTACTAAAATCTGCAAATCATTATATATGTGCCTGTTCAGTATTTAAATGTGTTAATATAAATTAATTATGAACTTGCAATCAAAGTGAAAAGGTGGAGTATTTATGGAAGGGGTACAATGTGCTATAATCTAAAAATAAATTAGTTTGGGCTGAAGAAGAAGAAAAATGGGCCCAAAACCTTCCAGTGATCTACCTCCAGCTTCCATGTTTGGTGATCAGTTGACTGAATGTGTTCTCTGGTGCTGCAGAATATTGTGAGATCAAAAGGGCTGACACATATGCAAATTTCAGTTGAAAAATAAAATCTGATCCTGCTGCTTTTCTGACACCACTGATAATAATGCAAATCACAGAAGCATATAAAAATGCAGCAGAAGAAAACTGTTTGATGATAACTTCTTCCTCTTGCAACATATCTTTGAAATAAATGTACACCTCTTCTGTCTGGGCACTGACACTAAAGATACAGCTCTGAGGGGGAAGGAAAATCCTATGGAAAGAGGCAAATGGAATCTATTATGATTCTCTCTAAAAATGCATTATTGTGTCAAGCACAGCTCATTATGCTCAGTAACTCAACCCTTGATGAAGGCAAAGACACCATGCTCCTGTATTATCATTATTTATGAACAACTATATAAATAAATGTGTGCCTGTGGATGTTTCTGTCTTGTTTTGTATTCAGTTAGCATCAAATCTTATCTGCTTGTTGTAAAACAACCCACATTCTGCTTGCCCTTTTCTTTGGATAACCTTGAAGTGCATGTGTGAGTGTGTGTCTGTTCCAGCTTTCCATGGATTGGATTCAAAGGACTATAGCTAATGGCCATAGAGGCTGGCCAAGACATGTCTTCCCTGACCATTCCTATGAGGAATTCCTTCTTCAAAACAAGTCCTTCATCCTGCTAATTCGTTTTTCAGAACATGTTTCTAGTCTGACAGATCTCTGCAGAGAAAATCTGTGACAAGTTTGCAAATTAAGCTTCCCTTCTGCACCTAACATCAGTAAATTGCCAAATCCCTTAAAACATAGCAGCTGCCATTTTCTTGCAATATTAAGGGGAAGAAATGCTCTTCAAGAAAAGTAGGGAGGAGAGAAGGGTTAGTATTTGGTTTTCTCTTTTTATCTGGGCACTTTTATTGTCTTCTTCATGGTCACGAATTTTCTTCTTGAAGGGTGTTTCCAATTTATTAGTTGCCTGTCAACAATAGTGCTGTCGATGTTTTGAGTGATCAGCAGCAGATATCAGAGCAGCTGGAATCCAGGCAGGAGCTGGAGGATGATCAGGTTCCCACATTTATTTCCCCATGCTTGTACTGAATGCTCCCAAGTACCGTCTTTCTTTCCGAAAAGGCTATTTCTCTGTCTGCGTTGGCAGAGATTATTCCATTCATATTGTATAGATAAATGTGGCAATAATATCTGCCTGAATTTTCAGGCAGCCTGAAAATCAGAACTATTCATGAACTTACTCATTTTAAAAGGAATGTGGAGGTCATCAGGCATCAATATTAAATAAAATTGTGATATATTGCCACTTTGCTCATCAAAGCAGGGAAGAGTGAGAGGTGTGATTACAGGCATGTCCAAAGCAGAACTGAGATGTTCCGCAGGACTGTAACACAGCTGCAGCATGATTTTTCCATATACTTTGTTTGTAACTAGGTTTTCCTAAGGTACCATCACTCACATGTATTCGGTGTGGGACATCATGGAGGAGTTACTTTGCATGTTGTCCAAAAAAATACTGGGTTGTTTTAGCTTTTTACAAGCCTGTTTTGGGGCTTACCAGGAATTCAGCAGAAGTACAGCTCCCTGTCTTGTCGTGTCCCCTTCCATGAGCAAAATTACTCTCTCTTCTGTCTTCTCCTGTACAACACACATTCCCATTTGCAATCGACAAGCTGTCTCTAAAGCTTTTCCACATAGTATCTCCAAGAGGTCGTGGGGGAAGCAGTAGCAGATGGGTTCCTTGCACCGAAGGAAATCGCCATCTGTTATTTCTCTTCACAGTTTTGTGCAGTGCTGGCAAGAATTTGATTATTTCTCCCATTTTAACTTGATCCTTTGCTGCCCAGCTGGGGAGACAAAGGTAGGCATCCCTCATGCCTTTTACTTGGGCTACACAAGGAACAGTAAGCAAGAGTAACGTTCAGCATCCAAAGGTGGTCGTACCTCCACTCTACAGATTCCTTACGCCAAGCTCCATCTGCTGCACTTTCAGAACCTCCTAATTATCCAAAAAAGGAATGAAAAGGGCCTCAGGAAACATCATCACAGAAACTCCCAATTAACCCTGTCCCCCTCCCAAATGGCAGTGCATATCAGGAAAGGCTCTAGCTCTGTGGGATTAGTTTACTCTACTCTTAGACCATATTATTTTTCCCAGCTAAATATATTTGGGTAGCTCTTGTTAAAATACAGTGTGATACCTTGCTACATATCCTCATTGACAAGACTTACTTTTGATAGCAAAATGCTTCACTCAAAAACCTTGCTGGGTTTCCCACCAGGACAGCCCTAGGAATTTAGTAATGTTTTCTAGTCTGTAAGGTCACAGTTGGCAGCTGCTGCATTCTCATTATGTTTTGATAATTGGTGAGTTTAGTTACAGTCCATCTCTCCTAGGCCTCTAAAGTTAATTCATTAATTGACTGCTCCAGGGGAGGTTCAGACTGGATGTTAGGAAGAAATTCTTCACAGAGAGAGTAATTGCCCACTGGAATGGGCTGCCTGAGGAGGTGGTGGAGTCACCATCATTGGAGGTGTTTAGGAGGAGACTTGATAGGACGCTTGGTTGCATGGTTTGGTTCATTAGGTGGTGTTGGATGATGGGTTGGATGCGATGATCTTGAAGGTCTCTTCCAACCTGGTCTATTCTATTCTATTCTATTCTATTCTATTCTATTCTATTCTATTCTATTCTATTCTATTCTATTCTATGGCTTAGTTTTTTTGTTTGTTTGTTTGCTTTGTTGTTGTTGTTGGGATTGTTCGGTTTGATTTTGATTTTTAATGATGTTCTTGGTTGTAAGGAAAAGCTGGAACCATATACCAGCCATTTTTGACTTGGCTCAGAAAGCAAAACGCAAATTGAAATAACCCAAAATATTGTGGCAAAACAAGTCACAAAGAAAATATTTTATGGTTTTTTTTTTCATGGATTTAATTTTTTTTTTAATTTAACATACAGAATTCATAAGACATAATTCTATGCAGCACTTACTTCAGCTATTCCAGTCCTTTTCTGTGTGTGGAATGATGTGATTATTATAAGAAGCAATATTTATGGTGTAATTCTCACTACTGAAAAAAGTTCTGCAGAGATTTTAAAGGAGTTAAGGTCATGATACCTTGCTTTATGGTATAACTTATGGGCAATAAAATATAGATAATAAAATCTATTCTATAAAAAATAAACCCCCATAATATAATAATTTATATAATACCTCATATAATAATTGTATCCAAGACATGCAAAGTGTGAGTGGGAAAATTCACACTAAAGTCAATCTCCAGTTCAAGTTCTTAATCTCCTAATTGTTCTTTGACCTGAGGAAAATAATTGTATCTTTGATCCAGATGCCTTCACAGTATCACTGTATCACAGTATTACTAAGGTTGGAAGAGACCTCGAAGATCATCGAGTCCAACCTGTAACCCCTTCCTGGCTACAACCACCCTTCAGGTAGTTGTAGAGAGCAATGAGGTCACCCCTGAGCCTCCTCTTCTCCAGGCTAAACAACCCCAGCTCCCTCAGCCTCTCCTCACAGGGCTTGTGCTCAAGGCCTCTCACCAGCCTTGTTGCCCTTCTCTGGACACATTCAAGTGTCTCGATGTCCTTCTTAAACTGAGGGGCCCAGAACTGGACACAGGACTCAAGGTGTGGCCTTTTTTGAAAGCTTTTTGTCCTGGGTTCAACTAGAACAGGGTTAAGTTTTTGTTAGGCTATTTTCCTCCTTCATAGGAAGCTGGGAGGGGCCATAGCCAAGACAGGCAGCTGAACCAGCCAACGGGTATTTGATGCCATTGAGGCTTCATGCCTGCTATATAAGGGAGGGGCTGGCTGGTTATTGTGGAATGGTACAGGTGGGGCAGGATCAAGTGGTGGTATGTACTATTTCATTAGTGTTATTATTCACCCTGGCTGTTGGTATTTCTTTGTGATGTTCTGTTAAACTCTTCTTATCTCAGTCCATGGGACTTTGCCTTTTTCTCCAAATTCTCCTTCCCATCCCACCACAGGGTGGTCCTGGGGACGTTGTGTGAGGGGCTGCGTGGGGATCAGCTGCTGACTGCGCCTGAACCATGACATCTTGATTTCAGCATTTTGAACACATAACGCCAGTTCTGTGTCAGTTATTTTGACTAAAATCTAACAAATCTCAGGTTTACAGGATAGTGTCAGAAATCTGGCACCTTTCCTAACGGTCACACTCACTTCATAGAAAAATAATACAACTAACTAAAAGGTGAGTGCCAAGAGGATGGAACCAGCCTCTTCTCACTGATGCCTAATGACAGGACAATGACAATGGGTGGAAGTTGAGGCCTAGGAAGTTCCGTGGAAACATGAGGAAAACTTTTTTCACTGTGAACATTGGAACAGGCAGCCTAGTAGGCTTGTGGAGTCTCCCTCTCTGGAAATGAATATTTAAGACCTGCCTGGATGTGTTCCTGTGTGATCTGCTCTGGGTGATCCTGTTCTGGCAGGGGTGTTTGACTAGATGATCTTTTGAGGTCCCTTTCAACCCTTAAAATTCTGGGATTCCATGATTCTATAACTTTGTGTTGTGTGTTCTGTATTCTTTGTTATATATCTTCAGCAGCTGCATTTAAGAGAAGGCTGTAACCAGCCTGTTCCTGACCACTGAAATACTAGCTTATAGCTCTTAAAAAATATTAAAAGCAGCTAAATCATATACCTTTTTTAGTTTCTGAACCAAATTTTCCTATCAACACATCATAAAAATCTGATTCTATATAGAAACTTCACTTTCTTTGTCAGCCATCATTGTCTGTAGATGTTTTCAGTCACTGATGCATGAGAAAAAATGGCAAATGCTAACTTTAGCATAAATGAGTGCTCTTGGAAGCTATACTTGCTAGGTGCATTGCAGATCCTAGACTTTCAATTTCAAGACAAGCCACACTATTAAACATAAACTCTTCCACACTAATCACTTCTGAGAAGAAAAACCCATTAAAATAGGACCATGAGCTGCAGTTTGGTTCTTATTTCATAGTCAGCTCCCATTTCAAACAAGGGATATACCTATTAATCTGATTTTCCCAGCTTCTTTTGCCAATGCTGTGGTATCAGGAGGAAGCCTGGAAACTGGGCAACTCTGCCTATCCACCTGCTTCAAAGATGCTGGCAGGGACATGATGTAATAAAGGGAAAGAGGAGACTAGAGAGATAACGCATAACTGTATTTTACTTCCCAGAAAGACACTAAAGATGATTGAGCAATTGATTTGTGAGAGTCTGGAAAATACAAATGAAATTTTAAAAGTGTCAGGGTAGAAGTGCCAAGAAAAGAGGGCATCAGACTTGTCCCTTTCTGCTATACAAATAGCAGCTGGCTGGGTGAGTAAGTGGCAGTGGGAGCCTTGAGTCACCACTGCTGGAACAAGCCACTGTTGTGTTCACTGGGTGCTCTGGATGGCAAAGTCCCTTGTTAACCTCCACAGGTACTTATCTGTCCCTGGGGGTCATTACCAATGGCTTGATGGCAGTGTGACAGCTTTACCTGCAGTTGATGGGGAACAGTGAGTTGGCTGTTTGGCAGCCATGGGGACGTTCACCTTGCACCATGGGCACTGGCCTGGTGGGTGCCTGGCGGGGCAGAGTCCACAGTCTGGTGCTGGGCAGAAGAGGCAGGATGGAGGTGAACGTTACCAAACAGGGAGACCTAGTGCTGTGGCCAGTGGGCAGACCCCAAGGAGCTTGATTTACACTTAGGTTTTGGAGTATTTCTGCTTAAAAACCACTCAGCCATCTTGATGGTAAAAAAAAGGTGATCATGCTGGATTTAAGCCAAATGTGTCGAACTCAACTCTGTGTAGAGAAGAAAAAACCTGATCCTGCTCTCTGAGAATTACAGATCTTTAGAGAAAGAGCAGGTGATCTCACATTTGTATGAATCTATCAATGTCTCTGTACAAGAAATAATTGCAGACTTTTTGGAGAAGGATATTCAAGATTATTTTGACACAACGAGCGATCTAAAATCAACAAAATGAACCTCAGCAGAGATAAATGCAAAGACATAAGTGGATGTAAAAGCAGCAGGGCAAAAAGAGATTCTGAAGCTATGGTAGACCACAAAGTACATACTAATTAAAAATGTGTTGTAGCTTCTTAAAACACAGGATGAAATACCAGGAGTGATACACTGGCAATGTGCAATATATTACCTTCAGCTGGAGGTACTATGGCCAGCCTAGAAAAGCAATTAACAAAGCATTTCAGAAGAGGCCATCTAGAGCTCTGGATGGGATTAGAAGGGATTATTTACAAGGACAGACTGAGGGGTCTGAGGAGAAACCAGGTGTTTCAAGGTATAGTTATTTTGTCCTCACCTCTCACAATTATCTGCTGTCTCAGGTGGCTGGCTACTTTGCAGTTTGCCTGAGCCCTGACTGTTGCGGTTCTCTGGGCGACCGATGCTTCTGCTGCTCATCTAAGATAAACTATGTTCTCTCTTCTCCTCATTTTAAATGTCTGGTATGGAACAATTTGCACTATGACACTGATTTATCTAGGCTAAATTGCTGAGAAGCTCTTTGAGTAAAGTATTCTAAGCCGACAGGTCTTCCTTGTGTCCCAGGAAAGTGCTTACTAGTTTAAATAGGCATAATAATACTTTTGGTGCTTCTTTGAACTTTCCCCCTGCCCAGACTATGAGTTGCTGCATAGAGGAGGATCTGTCTCTTGCATCTTTAGCCTGGGCACAATGCTGTCAATTAAAAAACTCAGCTGATATCTGTGGAGCTCCCTCAAGACCTGTGTGCGATACGTGCTGAAGACGACACCTTTTCAAGCTGAGATGGTGTTATTCAGTTTAACAGAATAATAATTCACTTTCTTTTCTGTAGTCTGTAGTTTTTCTATACTGCAGGTATTGGTTTGCCACTTAGTTCTTGCTGACTGTGCTTTCTAAATGTCCTTAGACTTTATTTTTGGTAGTTTTCTTGGAAAATTAGTTTTGGTTCTCTAAGCCCTGCTCACCACATGCAAAACATTCTGCCAACCTTTCTGGTAAAGTGTTTCTTGTGATTTCTTTGTTGAAGTGTTCTACTTTATCCTGCTCTTCCATTTGGATTCTGTAGGCTCTACATCAGTGGTTTTCAATCTTTTCAGGTTTGGGGAGCCTAAAAGTGTTCTGGTGGTGATACAGGATCCTAGCAGCCTGTCACTACTGGTGTGCCCCAAGCATCAGTGCTGGGCCCCATGCTCTTCAACATCTTTATTGATGATCTGGATGAGGGCATTGAGTCCATCATCAGTAAATTTGCGGACGACACCAAGCTGGGGGCGGGAGTTGATCTGCTGGAGGGTAGAGAGGCTTTGCAGAGGGACCTCGACAGGCTGGACAGATGGGCAGAGTCCAATGGCGTGAGATTTAACACATCCAAGTGCCGGGTTCTGCACATTGGCCACAGCAACCCCATGCAGTGCTACAGGCTGGGGTCAGAGTGGCTGGAGAGCGGCCAGGCAGAGAGGGACCTGGGGGTGCTGGTTGATGGGAGGCTGAACATGAGCCTGCAGTGTGCCCAGGGAGCCAAGAGGGCCAACCGCATCCTGGCCTGCATCAGGAACAGTGTGGCCAGCAGGAGCAGGGAGGTCATTCTGCCCCTGTACACTGCACTGGTTAGGCCACACCTTGAGTCCTGTGTCCAGTTCTGGGCCCCTCAGTTTAGGAAGGATGTTGACTTGCTGGAATGTGCCCAGAGAAGGGCAACAAGGTTGGTGAGGGGTTTGGAACACAAGCCCTATGAGGAGAGGCTGAGGGAGCTGGGGTTGCTTAGCCTGGAGAAGAGGAGACTGAGGGGTGACCTTCTTGCTCTCTACAACTACCTGAAGGGAGGTTGTAGCCAGGCAGAGGTTGGTCTCTTCTCCCAGGCAGCCAGCACCAGAACAAGAGGACACAGTCTCAAGCTGCGCCAGGGCAGGTTTAGACTGGACGTTAGGAGGAAGTTCTATACAGAGAGAGTGATTGCCCATTGGAATGGGCTGCCTGGAGAGGTGGTGGGGTCACTGTCATTGGAGGTGTTCAGGAGGAGACTTGATGGGGTGCTTGGTGCCATGATCTAGTTGTTTGATGGGTTGGACGCGATGATCTTGAAGGTCTCTTCCAACCTGGTTTATTTTATTGTATTGTACATCAAATTTAAGTCCACCTGAGAGCAGGCTTTAAAAAAGTATTTATTTACCTTTGCAGACCCTTTAAAACATCACAGAGGACTCACATAAGGACACTACTGTTTGAAAGCCTTTTTTCTGAGTACTGACATTCATGTTAATCAGCATAATTTCTTTTCATTATATGCACTGTTGTTTATTAGTTCCTGTGTTTCCTTGCTCATAACCTTCTCTATAAACTAATTTTCTTAAAGTCTATTACCTTTTCTGTTTCACTAAGATCTTGATATATCTTTCTAAATTTCATTTTCTCCTCAGTGCCTCCCTTTTATCTCTAGGCTGGTCATTCATTACAAATGTGGTGCTTATATTAAGCACTTAAAAAACAATGAAGAGTTGGCAGTATAACAGCCACTTGTTTATTTCCTAACCAGACCCAGCACAGCTACTGTACTGTCTTCCCTCAGTGTTTTTCCCCTCTTTTCACTTTCAGGAAATCTATCCCATTGTTACTAACAATGACGATCTCTTTGCTTTGGTCACTCTCATGAGCCTGCCAAACACTGCTAATTAGCAGATGTTAGGTTTGGGCTTCAGTCTTCTGAGATTCTCCACACAAATGGAATCAAAGTGATTTTTGTATATGCTGTAGGTGCAGGGATTCATCCGTCTGCAATGCATAGACCAGAGTGGCTTTTATAGCTGCATTTCCACTAAGATGTAGAACTGGCAGCTCATTTCACATAGGCCATTAAATGTTTCTTAAAATACCTAAAATTTGAATAATATTCTCTGGAGCAAGATTTGAACTATATTTTTTTTTTTTTTTTTACATGGCTGTGAAAATCCTATTGCCTCAAAAAATGTGAAGTCAAAGCAGTGGTTTTTTTTTTTGGTGCTAGCCACTAGCATCACATGCCACGAGTTCAAAGAGCAATTTCTGTCCGTGAAATAGATGCAGTAAGGAGGAGATTCCTTTTATGAGGATGCCAATCTTTAAAAAGATCAGGGCATGCTTTTTGAGTTGGGGAGGTAGAAAAATTAAGAGCATTGTAGCAGGACTTAAACCAATGTGAAGATGTTTGGGCAGTAATATTATTTAAAATGCCAATATGATTGTTTAGACTTATCTGCATTGATAAGTAGGCTCCTAAAGGTACCAGATCTGTGACCAAGACCAACACTTTGCTGGCATCACTGTACAGTCACTTGTATGTATACACTATTGTAGGCACTCCAGAAGCCTGTCACCCTGGTTATAAGATTGTCACTGGGAAATGACCACCTTTGGGTCATACTGCAGCACTTCCTCCTTTAATGATGTCTTTCCCTATAACTGCAATGCTATTTATAAGACTGTCCATCTTCTCTCATCTCCACAGAGTCAGGAATAAGGTGAACCACAGCTTCTTATATTGAATATTTTTCAGCTCCATCAGCAACCTCAGTAGTTCACCAGAAATACAGATGGAGGAGTCCTGACAGTAGAATGTGGGTGCTAGTTTTAAGCTCTAAGAAAAGAAACAGATATGGAAGGCAGGATTCATTTAATTAAATGTATGTATCTGTGTGGATATATCTGTGTCATGTTCTCTGTAGTCTAAGGAGATAATCTGACAACTCTGGGGTATGACTCATTTCATTCTAAAGACTTCTAAAGCAGCAGAGTTCTAAAACAAATACAAACACCACCAAAGGAGCTAGATTTGATTTTGCATGTGTTTAGGAGACAAGACATAGAATAAATGAGCGCTAATGATGGGAAACTATGGGCATGCTGAGTGTTTTCAATTTGGAGTAGCTACAGGAAACTCTCTCACATAGCCACTGATAACTTCTGTGCAGTGCACAATACCTAGCTTTCACTTCTCCTTCCTATCTTAAAAGGAAAGATTCTCTTCTGAGATAGTTCAGAAAAATTACACATTTTAACAAGCCAGTTTTCCCCTCTGGGATACAGTTGTTCACACATCGGGTGAGGCTGCCCTTGGGTTGTGTGAGAGATTATCAGCTAAATGATGTTAAAGTGGAGCTATACCAAAGCTACCTTAGCTGTATGCATCTGGCTGCTTCAGACGTTTTTCACAAGATCCTTCACCCAACCACTCTTTTCAGCACTTAAGGTGCTTTTTTCTGATCCATTCCTGGGCTAATGTTCACAAAAGGCTTGCTTGGACAGTGGCCTAGATTGAAAGCCAAAGAAGACAGGTAGACTAGAACTCGTAAAGGATCTTGAGACAACATTTTGCTCCTGCTTCATGTATGGATTTGTTTTTTCTTTTCTTCTGAATTGTGAAGTATTTCATCCCCTTTTAAGAAAAGGATGCTGCAGTTATGTATACAGTTGAAATTGCACTGTTGTTTTCCTTCTTGTTTTGACATTGTGAGACACTCATTCTCCTTACCTATTAATATTCACACTTGTTTTTTTCTTATTAACACTCACTTCCTTCTGCAGTAGGATGTATTGAAAATGTGCATTTTAGGGAGCTGCTTTCAAGGTACAAAACTGTCAGAACATCTATTAGTTGGCTTGATTCTTTCATTTATGTTCTCTAGGCAATTAGAAGCAGTATTTCAGGCTAGTGTGCACTGTATTAGTTAAGAATGCATGCACAGTTGTTTATAAAATAGGTCTGTTACATAGTGTATGCATCTATTGTATAACTAGTGTTAGTGTTTCCACTGGAAGATCTTAAAGAATTTTACTGAGGAGTCAAAACATTTTAACCTCTTTCATAGACATGGGAAAGCTAAGGCAGAGAGAGGATGTGACTTGTTTAAAGCTGCATTATTAGCTCAGTAAGAAAGGGAATCTGTCTTTGATTTCCAATACAGTGCACCATTGGTGGGCAGCAATATCCATCTCCCTCATGTAATTTTTTTTGTTTAAAAAAAAACAACAAACAAAAACCAAAACAACAATAACAACTAAAACCCAAACAAAACCAACCCAAAACAAGAATAAAAACAAAAATCCCCAAACAAGAAAACCAACACCTTCATTTTCCTGGAAACTCTATCTCAATTGTTAAACTTTAAATACCTAATTTTTCTAGTATTTTAAAAAGAAAAAAAAAATATAGTGTAGAGTATGAAAACCCAATCTGGCTACTGCTTTGAGCAAAACTTGGTCAATAACAATAGGATCAGGTCTCTGCAGGCCATAGTCTGAAGGAACAGTAAACTTGGCTTTAGGACTGCCACTACCAAACAAAAAAAGGCTGTGACATGGGACATTATGACATTGATCCAGAATGGACTCACTCTTCCAGTTCAAATATGTAAAATGCCTCTAAGCCTGTGTGCTAACTTTTTTACTGGTAGGCTTTGTATGGGATCAGTTGCTGTCTGTACCACTCTAATTTTACGCTGGGCAAGTAGCATCTGCCTCTCGGCAGAGAGCATAAAGCCAGCAGAAAACGGGCATATTCTATGCATTAGGTCCTCTGGTTCATTTGACAGAAAAAACAATGGTGTGACCGCTTCTGAACTGCGCCGGGTTCGTCTTGCTGTCTCATCAGTAGCGCAGAGATCTTGCACTAACCGTCATGGAAGTGTGGCCTTCGCTCAATCGCCAGATCCCGCTGCTGTCCAGGTTTCCTTGCCCATTCCCATGTACGTTCACTGGGGACAGGGAAGGGAACGGGAAAACTCTCCCTTCCCAATTTCCAGAAATGGCAAAGGAGTGCGTGAGGCTGCCCCCTGCCTCCGCACTTTACCGCGCTTCACCCCCTTTCCTACTTTTACTAGCACTGCTGCTAATGTGGCCATCGCTGCAAAATGCTGAGAAAAAACAAGAGGCGCTAGAATTGCAGCACGTTTGGCCAGCCCCGCTCGGCTGCCTGGGGGGCACAGGGGAGGGTGGCGGGGCAAGTTGGGGAAGCAGTTCCGCGGCAGCCAACACAAATGACATCCCGGCGAGAGGCGCGCCGGACTCCGGCTGCACCCGCCGCTCCGGGTGCCTCTGCCCGTGCCCCAGCGCTTTGACGTTGTTTCCCCTCTTCCCCGGCGAGAAATGCCAAACCTGAGGACGCTGTCATCTTAAAGAGCGCAGGGGAGGGACTGTGTGGAAGGGAGGCGGAGGTGCCGGCTCCCTGGGAAGAGGCGGGTACCAGACGCAGCATCTCCCCGGGAGCCGCCGCATCAAGGCGGGCTCCCGGCCGCCCCACTCGCCGCCCGGGCCTCCACCGCGCCGCCGCCTCCCAGAGCAGTGGGGGCTCGCCGGTCCGGGGGCTCGCCGGCCCGGGCGCCTCGCCGCCGGCAGCCGGGGCTGGCGGAGGCGAGCGCGGCCTCGCCGCGTGCCGGGCGGCTTGGGGAGGCGGGGCGGGCTGCAGCTGCGGCGGGGCGGCCCGCCTCCGCGATCAGCGACGGCTGCCGCAGGCGGCACCGGCCCTCATCCTCATCCTCGTCCCTAGTCCGGCGGCGGTGCCGGTGCCGCCCTCGGCCGCGCCCGCCCCCTGGCTGCCTCGGCACTGTGGCGGCGCGGCGGCGCGGCAGTGCCGGCAGGGCTATGGCTGCGGAGGAGGTGCTGCAGGGTGCGGACCATTACAAGAGCGAGATTGAGCGGCTGACCCGGGAGCTCTCCGAGACGACTCACGAGAAGATTCAGGCGGCGGAGTATGGGCTGGTGGTGCTGGAGGAGAAGCTCACCCTCAAGCAGCAGTACGACGAGCTGGAGGCGGAGTATGACGGCCTCAAGCAGGAGCTGGAACAGCTGAAGGAGGTGAGCGAGCCCAGGCTTTTGTCTCTCCCCGCTGCCCCGCGCCTCGCAGGGTCACGCAGGTCCGCCGGGTGCGGGGAGATTCGAGGAGGCTCCACGCATTTCCATCTCCGGAGCCCCGGGCCAGCCCCCTGCAGGTGGGCAAGCAAAGATGCTCGGGCCCTGGAGCGGTTGCGGGGATTCGCACCGTGGGGAGGAGGGGTTTCCTGGGGCCGGAGGATCAACCGGGACCATAGATCTTAAGGACGGATTACACAAGATTGCAACCCCCCTGCCCTGGGAAATTTCAATGGAGCCGGTGCCGTGCTCCAGCTCCTGCCGCCGGGAGCTACAACTTCTGGTAACAGGCATCTGCAGCAGTGGAGGGTGCCTGTGGTCATACCTGCATCGTCCAAGGCTTTTTTAGGAAGAGGATATTAAGCAGCCCATAGGACGAGTGCTGAGCAAACCTAGTCTATAAGGACTCGAGGTCTATGTAAACAGTAGTCTGCAATGCGTGAGGAGGGAGACAATTCCTTTCGAAGTTATTTATAGACCTGCCTTATTCTGCCAATGACGGGAATTGCTGCCATTAAAGGGGGAGGGGGCTTGAAGTAGCCATACCATAGTCTCGAGGTCATCCCCCACCGGTGGAAATTAAACATCTGCATCATGCTCTGAGGATAAAACATTTGATTGGAGAGGTGCTTTTGGTTTCTGTGTGCTTTTGTAACATCCGAAGTATTAAGTAGATGAGTGCTACCTCTTACCTTTCAGCTGAAAATTCATCACTCTTCCTCTTTTTATCATTAAGGGAAGTAAGTTGAGGTTGATACAGTGCACATACAGGGGAGCTACAGAAGGGGGTGTGTGCACACATGCAGCACTTTTATCTCTACATATTCTGGTATTTTTATGCTTAGAACATAAGCAATTGCATCTGTTGTAAAGGGAAGAGAATGTATCAATGAGATATCTCCCCAAATTTAAAAGGTATCATTCTGCTTCACAAAAAATATATATTGCTGTATGCAATGTGCAGAAATTCTGTTCAGTTGGAAATCATGAAAATATTCCACATTGAGGGAAGCCACTTAATAACCTTAGATTATATAGGAATATATTCTTTAGAATGCCAAATGATGCAATTTTAGAAGTGTTTGTAATAAAATAAAGGCTTCATTTTACTTGCAGGTAAATGAGTTATGCTACAGACTTGATTCAGTGTCCAGAGGAGTTGAAAAAAAAAAAAAGTCTTTTCAATAAAAAGAATTAAGCTGTATGTCAGGAAAAATAAGAAAGATCTTAACCTTAAACTTGATCTCTCCCTCCCCTCTCTCCCCCCCCCCCAAGCCTATCCAGTAGACTCAGGTCTTCAAAACCAGTGATCACAGGTTGAGAGACAGAGATACCTAACTTGTGCTGACATGAAGTCAGTGATTTTTGAAATGACCTGGCAGCAACTGAGGAACAAATTAAGTGGGGAAAGTGCAGTGCAGTTTTGGGGGTGGGTGGGCACATGAGGGGCTAAGGGGGTGGGGGAGAAAGAAAAATGGAGATAAGGAGAGCTGCAATTAGCTTAATAATAATGGAAAAAAAAAGAAGACTGATCAGCAACCAGGATGAGACATGGCTACAGACTGACAGGATAGTGCAAGGAATTGAGTTGAAATGATTAAACTGGAGGGGCTGGTCAGCATGAATAACTGAAATCAACGAAGGGCACAAATTCTCTTCCTGTTTAACTACCCTTGAAGTCAAAGGGATTGCATGCTCTACAGCCCAGAATATCTCCTGAGGGCCTGTGCCTTCATGCTGTGCCAACCACAGCATAGACACTGAGGATATCCATGGAGAGAGGAAAAGGAGAAATCTTGTAGTTTTCCTGGTGCCAAGCAAGAGTAGAGCCTCTCCAGCTTCCATTTCAGCCCCGGGGCTCTGAATTCCAGAGCTCTCCTTTGCTGTTGGTAGGACATTTCCATCTCTCATCTCTGCTGCCAGAGAATTTTTTTCTTGCAGCTAACCTTTACAGGAGAAAGAACCCTGATTCTTACTGCACATGCAGCCCTGTGAAGGAATTTGCTCATATCCCTTCTTTCTGCTGCTGTAATCGCTTTTCCAACTTCTCTGTTACTACCTCCATTATGACTGTTCCATGAGTGCAGATCAGACTTGTAGCTGTGAGATGTAGGCAAATGCCATCTCTGGTGACACCAGCAAGGCAGAATTCAGGTAGTTTGGGCAAAGTGTCTTATGGAGACTTAGGGATGCAGATTTTGGAGCTGTAGGGTTCTGTCTGAAAGCTCTGTGTCAGAAGTAAAAAGACAGCTTGTTTATTAAGGCTCTGTCCAAAATGTGTGTAGGCTTTTTGTGTACCTTCTTCAGCAGGACCTGCAGAGGATGTGCTGGACAACGTCTCATGTGTGGTCTGCATGGTGGGACATCAAAGCACCATGACTTAACAGGAGCTAGGAAGACTCTTAGTATGTCAGTAAGGATCTGTGCTTCTGCTCTTACCTCATGGCATCTACAGCCTCTCTGAAGTTGTATTGGGGTATGGAAATGAGACCTCAGGTTTGCTCTGAAAGAAAGTTTATCCCTTCATAAGGATCAGTAGGTGCAAGAGTGTGGGCCAGTTTATGCTTAAGCTTACCTTCCCTTCTGTGGTCTTTTTCTGAACAGATTGTTACTGGGCTTGAATTTTATTGAAGTAAGTCTTAATTTTTTAATGATTTCATTATTAAATTGTTGTGTTCTGCTGTTAGGAGCTCGCTGTATTTATCGCTCGGCAAACAGAGCTGTCCATCTTTAACTACTCAGCCATGTTTTAGCAGTCTGAGATCTGAAGTCTTGTCCCAGGTTACTTGGCAATTCAAAACTCCAGTGAACTTTAGTGGGGCCTCTTCCATATACATCACAATAGTGAGCTTCAACTGTATAACTTCCATTGCTGGGGAGTGAGATAGGAAAGTAATACCATTATAGGATGTTGAAGTAAAAGCAAATTGCAATACATTACATGAAATATTAATACTTGTATATACACGCTGTCCACCACGCAATCTGATCGTTCTAGTAACCTCTGATGTTTCTTATGTTGTATTCAGAGTTCTCTGTTTTAGTCTAAGACTTTGATGTGACATGGCTTACATTGCAAAAACTTTGAAGTTTCAATTGGAGACCTGATGAGGACTTTTTCCAAATGAGAGCAGTTATTACACATGTAAGTTGTCCAAGCAAGACCTGGGACATCTACCAGCTATGAGCCTTGTGTTTTCAAAAATGAAATGAATGGCAGGAATGTGAAAAGGTACACTCTCTTTTGTTGACTTTTCCAGCATTCAGTGTTATGAGATGGAGTACTTGTGGTCCTGATGATAAGCAAGATTGTAGCATTAAACAAAATATTATTATTCTTAAAGCTCTGTTAAATTTAATAGTGTTTTTTTCCAGCCTGCAAATGTTTCTGTGTCTCAAGTGATTACAGCTCAGACTAGTGGTATCTTGGGCCTTTGGCAAAACCACAATAGTTTTAGGGCCCCTGTTCAAAAAGTTGCTTTAACAGATGTGCCTTTTAACCTGCAATCCATAAGAATGCAGAGAATAAACCTCATTGCTTTTAGTCATGGGAGTGAAGGTAGCCTGTTTTTACTGTCTTGCTGAGTTAGGACTTCAATTACCAGCATATTTTGTGGAAAATATTTTCTAGTGATTTTGGTAGCTGTGGTCTTACATGTTCACATTGCATTTACTGTAATGATAATGTTTGTCATTAGTTTTCATTCTTTTAATGAAGTGTAAAATGGCTTCATATTGATCTTCTTGCCTGGGCTGTCTGCTTTCTCTGCTTGAGCAGGGAGATAGGATGAGATGATCTCAGAAAGTCCCTTCCAGCCTTAACCATTCTGTCACTTTATGATTAGCTACTGTGCACTGGCAGCCTGTATGTTATTAAAGGGTAAGAAATATTAGTCACATTGTCATGACCAAATGGCATGGAAGGCATCTTTGGTGTCCCAACTTGGAAGATATGTAGGCCTAGAGAATTTCCAGTTCTCTGAGAATCAAATCATGAACATAGCAGCTGGGTAGATCCTTGGGTCACTCTCCTAAACCACTCAGAGAGGGAGTCAAGACAGCATCTCACTTGGCTTCTTAGCTTTTATTTCATTCTGTGGAGGTAAATTCTTCCACTGGATTACATATAGCATTGGCTGCCCGATTTCCAGGCTGAAGATGCAATTCAGTGTTTGCTCTACCTTAAGTCAAATTATCCTTGGTAAATTATTGGAAACCAGGCTGCTGGTGAGGAGTCCTATCCTTGGCAGGACAAAAATTGTTTTCTTTATGTCACAGAGATGTTACATCAATGATTATGAGGTGTTTAGTCAGCTTCCTAATAGGGCTTTCAAACAATTCTTGGTCTGCATCTGAGAAGGGGTTTTGAGAAACAGAGCTGAAGGTCTATCTGGCAGCTTCTTTACTGTTTGGCTCTTCCCTGCACTACATTATCATGAGTGACTCAAGCTCCAGCTCACTTCTCTTCTGATATGGTGCTGCCCATCCAGCTCCCACACTGTTCCCTGAAGGGGGCATACAGGCCCAACTCTGCCTTTTCCATCTTTGAAGTGTACAGCTTGTGGGACTTCTCTGGATTCAAAAAGGCAGAAGATTGGGAGACTTGCTATGCCAAATACAGCTCTGTCAAATGAGGATTGCTCCACACACCTGTCTGCATCACAGGGTGCTTAGAAAATGGTGAAGCAGATCATAAATTCCCAATGAGATGCTGTGAATTCTCCACAAAGAGGTGTTTGTCCCAAATATGTAACTTAGGAGGTGTGAACTGATGGCACCTTTAGACCATCTTCCACTGACAGTGTCTGTGGGCTTGTGCTGGATGAGGCTTAATGTTTTCAGCATCTCATCCTCATCTCAACACTTTGTCCTTAGTGTCTGTTCACATTATGTCACTCAGAAAGGTCTTGTTGTCTAGACCCAGCTCAGATATGAGGATGGGGCAAGGCTGAGTGAACTGCAGATCTGCAGGGACAGTACTTGGATGCTCTCAGCACTACTGTCCTCTCCAGATCTCAGCCAGTATGACCCCTGACTCTAAGGTGTCTCTTGCTAATGTAAGAACAGTTGAGGTCTGCTTATAAGGAATGCCTTAGCAGACTCAAGCAGCACCTTCCAGAGCTCTCATTTGGTTGTTACAGGCTTGGTGCTGACTATCCGCAGTCAGGTCTGTGGCAAAGGATTTGGGGAACAGCAAGCTGAACATGGGTTGGCAGTGTGCCCTGACGTAGAAAAGGCTAACACTGTCCTACACTGTTAGCAGAAGCATAACCAGTAGGTTGAGAGAAGTATTACTGCTTTCAAATTGACATTTGCTAGAAAACAGCATCTAGTTTTGGGCTCCCCTAATTCAAGAAAGGCCAACTTCAGCAGAGAACACTCCTGAAGCTTAACCACTTGCTCTGTGAGGAGAGGCTGAGGAGGCTGAGCTCATGCAGCCTGGAAAAGAGAAGGCCATGGGGCACCCAGAAGCAGCCTGCTTATTCCTACAAAGAGGTTATTGAGGAGACAGGGGTATGTTCTTTACAGCAGTGGATTGTGGGAAGATGAGAGATGATTGACATAAATTGAAACTAGAGAGGTTTAGATGGGATTTAAGGTAGAACTCTTTCCCCATGAGTTCTGCCACAGGTTGCCCAGAAGAGGTTGTGCAGTCTCTTTCTGTGGGAGTTTTCAAGCATATATATATATATATGTATACAGCCTATATATATGTATACATATATATATATATATGTATACAGCCCTAGGAAACCCAGTGTGAGCTCAGAGTTGACTATGAAGTGAGCAGAGGGTTGGACTAGAGATGCAAGAAGGTAGATGGGAAGGGACCTTGAACAATACCAGGTCTCTGAGGATAGCCACTTTGTTCAGTTAGATTCCAGTAGCAGCTTGCTATGAATCACCTGATACATAACAGCATAGCTGCCTGTAACTAGAGACCAGTAGCAGAGCCATAGCCTCAGTTCATGATTGAATTTCATTTTCTCTTGCTTGTCATTAAGACTGTGTTGTGGGGCAGTTTTAGGTGCTGGTCTCTCAGCAAGACAACTCTGTCTCCCTTTGTCATTCCTGCTCCCGTTCTGGCTCTCTGTTGAGCAACTGTTTATACTGTCGCGCCAGGGTAGGAAACTGACCTCAGTTAAAAATAACCGAGGAGGGGTTATCAGTAACCCAGATTGGTACATGATCTGGTTCATGATAAACTGGCATGAGGATAGGAATGAATGTGGAGGCAAGAGGGGGACAGGATGAACGGGTTGAACAGGCACTGATGTTAAAAGAGATGCTCATCAAATTATGGCCAGATTGCTTCCCCTAAGAGGAAATGAATCCTGTACATTAGCCTACAGAAAACATAAGCAGCTGAAATAATCTGGGGAGAAATGAGGGTTATTGTTACAGCTTTGGCAGCATGCAAAGAAAGATGTAGATGAACCTTTCTTTTCACCCCCCAACCCCCCCCCACCAGGGACCCGTATTGCCAGTTGCTCTCAGTGATTGTGCCCTTATGAGCTGGTACAGATAAATATGTGATTCTAGTACTCCTGCAACACCCAATCCTTAAACAATGACAGTCAAATTTGAACACTGGGGGCTCACATACTCCTAAAATAAAGCTCAATTTGTTTTCTCCCAGTAGTTATATTATTTTCTTACTTTCACTCTTTCATCTCTAGTTGCTCTCTACAACTACTTGAAAGGAGGTTGTAGACAGGTGGGGGTTGGTCTCTTCTCCCAGGCAACCAGCAACAGAGCAAGAGGACACAGTCTCAAGCTGTTCCAGGATAAATTTAGGCTCAAGGTGAGGAGAAAGTTCTTCACAGAAAGAGCAATTGGCCATTGGAATGTGCTGCCCAGGGAGGTGGTGGAGTCACTGTCCCTGGAGGTGTTCAAGATGGGATTGGACTTGGCACTTGGAGCCATGGTTTGCTTGTCATGTGGTGTTAGATATCAGGTAATAGGTTGGACTTGATGATCTCTGAGGTCTTTTCCAACATGGTTGATTCTATGATCTAAGGAATCTAAGAAATTCCTCTCTAATCTGAGGGATTCTGATTCAATCAGTCATCTGGGTTGAACTCAAAGACAACTGGAAGTTGCAACTGGATTTTACATCATGGAAAAGTTAATTTTCTGGAGATTTTCTGGAAAATATTGGATTAGTGTGAAATCTAAAATGATTGATTGACGTGTTAATGGGTGAGCCAGGCATTATTGTTGTGAAGTACTCCCTCTCTAAAGCTCAAGAATGTAAAATCAGGGTTCACTGAGCAGATTTTAATCTAAGGGCTCATGTCTGTTTGGCATTGGGTCTTTTGTAATGGATTATAAATGCCGTATTTTCACCTTCTTTTAGGTGAAATCTTTTCCCTTCCCTTCTGTATGGCATTGTGGATTTTCTTTTGAAGGGGTTGTTTGTGCAGTCTGCGTGCATAACAGCAGTCAGATCAAAACACCTGGCTTTACTGAAAGTGCAACTAGGGGCAAAACAGTGGTGGAGAAAAATAAGATTTGGCTTAAAACAGTAATTTGTGAACATTCATCATGGTAAACCAAGGAGCATTCTCAAAGTCAGAGTACATTTGCACCTGGGCTGCTTTAATACACCTTATGCAATTGGCAGTTGGAGGAAAATATGTGCAAGATCATATATTTTTTTCTGGCTGTACTGAGGGCTTCTGGAAAAAAAGAACTTTCTTCTTGAATAACCTCTCAGTTTTTCAAATGAGCTCAAATAAGTGAATTCTTCAGCACTTTGCTTAGCAGCACACCGATGCAAAAACACAAGAAAAAACAATGAGGCTAAAATCTGATTCACTGCTTGTTCATGCATCCCTCACATCTCTGCTGCTTTTGTAGGGCTTTGCTGCACAGTTGCCTTTGCTATGGATTTCCTTTGCTTATTTGTCTGTTACCTGGGGGGTGGTGGTGTGTGTGTGTATGTGTGTAATGATTAATTCAGTGTGGTTCTGTACTGTGCATTTTTTTCCTTGGAATGATTTTAACTTACAATAGCAGAGACTGAATCATAGAATCATAGAATCATAGAATCAGTCAGGGTTGGAAGGGACCACAAGGATCATCTAGTTCCAACCCCTGCCATGGGCAGGGACACCCTACACTAGATCACACTGGCCAGAGCCTCGTCCAGCCTGGTCTTAAACACCTCCAGGGACGGGGCCTCAACCACCTCCCTGGACAACCCATTCCAGGGCTTCACCACTCTCATGGTGAAGAACCTCCTCCTCATGTCCAGCCTGAATCTCCCCATTTCCAGCTTCATTCCATTCCCCCTAGTCCTAGCACTACCTGAGATCCTGAGAAGTCCCTCCCCAGCCTTCCTGTAGGCCCCCTTCAGATACTGGAAGGCCACAATGAGGTCACCTTGGAGCCTTCTCTTCTCCAGACTGAACAGCCCCAACTCCTTCAGTCTGTCCTCATAGGAGAGGTGCTCCAGCCCTCTGAACATCCTCGTGGCCCTTCTCTGGACACGCTCCAGCACGTCCACATCTCTCCTGTAATATGGGCTCCAGAACTGGAGGCAGTACTCCAGGTGGGGTCTCACCAGAGCTGAGTAGAGGGGGAGAAGCACCTCCCTTGACCTGCTGGTCACACTCCTCCTGATGCAGCCCAGGATCTGATTGGCTTTCCGGGCTGCAAGCGCACATTGAGAGCTCATGTCGAGCTTCTCGTCCACCAGCACCCCCAAGTCTCTCTCCTCAGGGCTGCTCTCCAGCCAGTCACTGCCCAGCCTGTATTTGTGCCTGGGATTGCCTCGACCCAGATGCAGGACCCTGCCCTTGGTCTTGTTGAAGCTCATGAGGTTGGCTTGTGCCCACCTCTCCAGCCTGTCCAGGTCCCTCTGGATGGCATCCCTTCCCTCCAGGGTGTCCACTGCACCACACAGCTTGGTGTCATCAGCAAACTTGCTGAGGGTGCACTCGATGCCACTGTCCATGTCACCCACAAAGATGTTGAACAAGACAGGTCCCAGGACTGATCCCTGAGGGACTCCGCTTGTCACTGGCCTCCACTGGGACATGGACCCGTTGACAGCCACTCTTTGGGTGCGGCCATCAAGCCAATTCTTTATCCATCTAGTGGTCCACCCATCAAACCCATGTGTCGCCAGCTTGGAGACCAGGAGGTGGTGCGGGACAGTGTCGAAGGCTTTGCTCAAGTCCAGGTAAACGACATCAGTTGCTCGCCCCTCATCTATTAATGCTGTCACCTGCTCATAGAAGGCCACCAGGTTTGTCAGGCAGGATTTGCCCTTGGCAAAGCCATGCTGACTATTCCCAATCACCTCTTCACTATTCTTCTGAGTCATTAGTGCCTCCAGGAGGATCTGCTCCATGATCTTTCCGGGCACAGAGGTGAGACTGACTGGCCTGTAGTTCCCGGTTCCTCCTTCTTGCCCTTTTTGAAAATGGGAGTAATGTTTCCCTTTTCCAGTCTGTGGGGACTTCCCCACTCTGCCATGACTTCTGGAATATAATAGAGAGGGGCTTGGTAACCTCATCTGCCAGTTCTCTCAGCACCCGTGGGTGTATCCCGTCGGGTCCCATGGACTTGAACACTTGAAACAACACTTGAACAACTGAAAAGCATGCATTCATTTCTGCTGAACTGTCTTACATTTGTGACCTGACTTGCATAGCCCTCTTCTTTCCTCAGTTCCTTGTGAACTCAACAACACTCTATTTTAGGGGGAGGAGAGAAGATATTTTCCTACTTTAGAGAAATTGATATGGCACATAGAGACATGAATGCACCCTTTGTCCCTTTATCCACTTGCATCACTAGCAGCAGATGATTATGAGGAGAAACCAGCAATTTTTTCATACTGTACTGTGAAAGCAGTCTGTGAGTACAGACCAGCCACAGATGGAAGTAGTTAGGACTAGGCAGAAGATGAAAAATGCATCTCAGCAAGGGCAGGTGCCTAAAGCTGAAGTACGCAGGAAGAAATTAAGATAGGTTACAGATCAGTGTTTTAATGGGAACCCTACTTACCTGTGGAGGGTAGTAGTAACAAAAATGTCAAGACTATAATAATTGTATTTCTGAATTTCTTCCACTGTCAAAGTTTAATTGACTTAATTGTTACAGGAAAAAGCAGGCCACTGTCCTAAATCTATGGATTTGGGGCAGATCTGTGAAAACTATTAATGCTGAAAGTCTTTCACTAAGACTGAAATTGGTCCACTCCTCTTGTCTGCATCTGTCTTGTGGTTCTTCTTTTTGTCTGCAGCCCATCATTTTCTGCCTTTCATTCTTGTGCAACATTCATCTGCTGTCCATGGTGGTTTATTTGCATCATAATATCTTTGTTGTTGTTTTAGTCTTTGCCTTGCATCTTAGTGCTGATTTGCTGCTCTGTAAGACATGGAGCTGCTTTTAGTCATTGTATGACTGTAGGAAATCTGGCCAACTGTGGCAGACTAGACCTTCCATACCATGCTGAAGTATTGCAATGACATGAGTGAAAACTAGAAATACTTAGAAATGTTGCTTTAATGCAGGCTGGAAATGACACAGCAGTAGATTTGAGAGCTTTGCTTTGTAGCAGCCTCACAATTAAAGTCATCCTTGGAAAGATCACTTTTAAGGCAGCTTTACAGTTGGATTGGCTGCATGTGTGCACATGAAGATGATACTTTTCCATGAGGTTTTGCAAAAATCAGCCCTTTAAAAAAATATTTTATGGCTTCTGGAGTTTATTTGTTAAATTCCAGCCAGGAAAACTGATATAGAATAGAATAGAATTACCAAGGTTGGAAGAGACCTTGAAGATCATCAAGTCCAACCTGTAACCACAACCTCACAACTATGATGCCCAGTGAGGTTAGGTAATGCACACGTTCCTTGTGATCAGTGCTGGGAGTGGGCCCCGTTACCCACACGGTTGTGCTATACCCTCTCTATTACTCTCACTCACCTGAATCACACCTTATTTGCCTCTGTGCTGTGCAGCTGTGTTACACCCATCTACACAGCAAGGAGTTTTCCAGTGCTAGCTGTAATATATACAACACTGTGCTTAAAGAGGAAGGATAAGAGAGATCCTCAGTTGCCACTTAGTCGTCTTTTACTTCAGTCAATCATTTCTGGGAACATTTCATTTGGATTATCTAAAGTTAATCTTTCTTTGCTGTTCTTTTCTTGTCTGTGTTTGTTCATTTTTAATTTTGTGATCTCTCAGAGGTCACATACACTTGTCAGGTAAAATGTGCATTCAGCATGCACACTGAGAAGTTTATCCACACCAAACAGCCTTTCCTTGGTTCCCCTAAGTCACTCTGGATCGATTTAAATGTTGTTGTACTGAGACTGAACTGTGAAGTCATCACTGACTAATGGCCTCATCCATGGAGGGAAGCTGAAAGTTGTTAACAGCTGTGGTTTTTACCTCTGTTTTGGATACTTAGAGGAAGAAAACCATCTCCTAGGAGTTTTGAAGCTGAGATGGGAAGATGGAAAAGGATCAGCAATCCTTGAAGTATAAAGATAAGAATTTAGGTCAGGTAAAGGAAACAGGTGGCTCAGTGAAATAACTCATTTATAAAAGCTTGGCTGTTGACCAAACATGAACACAGCATGATTTGAATTTAGTCTTGTTCAAGACTGGACTCTTGTCTACTCACATCCATAAGGCAAGATGCAGGATGTCAAACTGTGCTGAATCTTGGCCTCATATGTTCAACAAGATAGATCTCTCAACCTTTTGATATTCTAGTTTTAGGAGAGCTAGAGCACTTGGTATGATGGTACACAGGAAGTTCACAGCTGCATTAAACTGGGTAACCATAGCCTCTGCTTCTCAATTTGATGGCTAATCCATGATACCTAACAACTATTGTTCAATGTGAAAAATTATGAGCATGTGGGACTAGAGTAGATCACAATCAGACTCAAGGGCATATCTATATCAGAAAATTAAAAGGTTTCAGGACACAACCCTGCACAATAGAACAGGATGGTTGGTATTGCTGAATTGTTTAAATGGGATTCAGGGGTGTTGGTTAATGAGAAGCTCAACATGAGCCAGCAATGTGTGCTTGCAGTCCAGAAAGCCAACTGAATCCTGGCCTGTATCAAAAGCAGCATGGCCATCAGGTTGAGGTGGGTGATTCTCCCTCTCTATTCCTCTCTCATGTGTGCCCAGCTCTGAAGCCCCCAACACAAGTGGGACATGGAACTGTTAGAATGGGTTAAGAGAAGAATGATGAGGAACCTCTGTGCTGTGTTGGATGCAGTGGAGGGCATAGTGGTCAAGAGTGAAGAAAAGGCTTGAGGTACTCAATAGATTCTTTGCCTCAGTCTTTAGTAGCAAGAGCATTTATCTGCTGGATACCCAGCCCCCTGAACTGGAAGATAGGAATGGGAAGCATAATGAAGCCCCCATAATCCAAGATAGTTAGTGACTGGCGGCACCATTTAGACTTACACAAGTCTGTGGGGCCAGTTGGCATCCACCCAAGAGTACTGAGAGAACTGTTGGAAGTGCTCACCAAGCCACTTTCCATCATTTACCAGTGGTCCTGGCTAACCAGGGAGGTCCCAGGTGACTGGAGCCTGGCAAATGTGCCACCCGTTTACAGGAAGGGCTGGAAGAAGGACCTGGAGAGGTACAGGGCTGTTGGTCTGACCTCTGTGCCAGGGAAGGTCATCTTGAGTACCATTATGCAGCATGTGCAGGGTTATCAAGCCCACTCAACATGGGCTCATGAAGGGCAGGCCCTGCTTGACGAACCTGATCTCCTTCTATGACAAGTGGATGAGGGAAAGACTGGATGGTGTTTATCTGGGCTTCAATAGTGGATTGGATGCTCATTAAATATGTGCTCTCAATAGCTTGTAGTTTGTATATTTAATGGTAGTATTAAAGACAAATTGATTTTTTTTTTAGGTGGATGGGAAGTGTTTTTATCATACCCTGAACTGTTCACAAAGCATTAAAAGGTTGAACTGTTCTGGATAATTCCAGGTGCTTGCACAGCAATTGCAAAGATGCAGACCTCTCCTGAGTGTTTAGATGAGGAGAACATTTGCATTTGGTCCTTTCTTTCTTTGATAACTGCATGTGATTCTCTCCTACAAACAGTTAGGAAAAGTTTAGGTGCTTAAGCATCTTATGTGAAGAATGGGTTCCCTACCAATACACCCTGCATTCAGGACTGCACCTCAGTGTCATTTAGAGCAGGTATGACTTGAAGACCAACCTTGAAGTTCTGGCAACATGGGTAAGTAAAAGATAAAACCAGGTAATCATTTAATTGCTGAGTCTGCACCCACCACAGGCTGGCAAACAGCACTGTCATCAAGATTTACATGACAAAAGGTGTTATAAACAGAGAATTTAGATTTCTTCCTTCCAAAGGAGAGAGAATTGGCATGATTAGATGGTGTTGGGTGATAGGTTGGACTCCATGATCTTGAAGGTCTTTGGTCTATTCTATTCTATTCTATTCTATTCTATTCTATTCTATTCTATTCTATTCTATTCTATTCTATTCATTACTGTGTCTCAAACTTGTGGTCTTCTTCTTGCAGCTTAATGAATTGTCATCATTCTGCTGAGCTTCAGTAATTGAACATGTGTATGCATTTTGCTACGTCCAAATGTGTAAGGATAAGGTAAAAAGCAATCAACCAACTACCTAAACCAACCCTAGTAGAAACCTGAAGAGTTTTCAGATGATGTGTATTTTCCACCTGCAGTAAGCTAGGAATGTGCACTAGACGTTACTAATCCATACAATTTGAGTCATGAATCTTCATCCTTGTTGACAAATTTTTAAGTCAAATGTAAGAATATGGCAACAGGGACTCCCCTGTGAAATAAACTGCATGATATGTAACTGCTGAGTAGTTAGATGGAATACACCTGTCTGTATATAGCAATAGGGGAGATGGAGGCCTGTGGCATCTGCTAGGAGTTTGGGCATTAGGTAACTACAATTTTTGGGCACCTGTGTGACCTCTTTTTGCCCACATACTTTGAAATTACAGATCACACTTTTCTGGGTGACTATATGCAGATTTCAGGACATACATTTGGGCTCCTGGCTTTAAGTATATTTGCTGTAATTTATATAACACGACTTCATGACTTGTGATTTCAAGTATTTCCTGTCTTCTTGTGGAGGGAGGTTTATTCAAGAACAGAAAATGCAGTGATGCCTTGAGTATAGCCTTAGAACTTAGTGTTTTAAAAGTACTTACTGTTCTTTGGGCTGAAGCTAGAGACATTCAGAGTTATGCCTACACTTTATGGCTGTTGCATTTGCTTTTGTAGCAGATAAGAATGATGAGAAGACACTTAAATCTAAAATGAGCATATAATCCTTGTTTGAGTACAAATGACCCTTTCCTTGAGTATAACAGGAAGAGATGCAGGTAAAGACCAGACTTTTTATTCTGTGAAGAGCTCTTATTTGCAAGATTCTTCTTGAAGTGTGTCCCCTTGTTTCTTTGCTGGTGAGAACTTGAGTTAGGCAGCCATAGGTGAAGCTGGGCAGGGTACCACAGTTGCTGCTTTCTTGCTGTTACCCAGGGATCCACTTGGTAATTGTTCTTCTCTGATGAAGTGGTTTTGGAAAAGGGGATCCTGTATTTTTCCCCAAAACCTTGTGGCAGAGACTCTTCTCCTGACAGGTTCCTCATCTCAGCTGAGGCCTCTATTTCAAGTCTTTTAGCAGTTTGTTTTGTTTTTTTTTTTTTTTTTTTTTTTAGAAGAAAGTAATCCACAACTTGAATCCAAAATCTGATAAACAACATTTTTAGGAACTTGCAGTCCAATGTTTTGTGCTATCTGTGGAGAAAGGAATTGCAGCTTTGTAAGTGACAATGTTAGGAATAGTCAAGCACTTCCCAGAGCACTGACATAGATGGATGCAGGGGAAAAGCCAGAGGGAGTGAGTCAGCATGACCTTGGCTGCTGCCAGAGGGTTGGGTATTGTGTCCAGCTGTAACAGCCACTAACACTGGCCCCAGAGTCTTTACTGGGAGGAGTCTTCAGTGAATGGCATGTGTCTGACAGGTGTCACATGTATATAGTAGTAATAAAAGCATCAGCATATACCAGTTTGTAGTTATTAAAAAGTAATTTTGTTGGCAAACAGGTCTAGTTCTTTGTCACCCCTGTGCAAGAACAGACAGTGCTCTGTTAAAGCAGAGATGTTCTGAAGAATCAAAATGCAGCTTGTTTCATGAGCTGCTTTTCTACCAACTAAGTCTCAGCAGTGTGGGCTAAATTATTATTTATTGCTTGACAGTAGTACCTGGGGATTCTGCAATGCCTGGCACAACGAGTTTTGGGCATATAAATAATAGGTTAGAGGTTTTACAGCGGGAATAGGCAACCTTGTCAGGGATTTGTTGTTAAGGAATAATAAGGGAAATTGACAGATGAGTAATTGAGGCCCAGAAACTGGGGGAGGAGGGGGATGATAGGCTGTTCAGCCATAATTTCATATGAAATCTGTGGCTGAATCACAAAGAAAACACAGATTTTTCTCAGGTCTAATCCAATCATTTATCTCCAAAGATTCATCCATTTAAAGAAGCCAGTCAGCCAGAAAGCCAAAAGAAATCTGCCCTGTACTCACTGGACAGTCTGTGCACTGGCAGTACCTCCCACTGGTGCCAGTGTGATCAGTAAGGCCATTTAGGGATAGTGTTGCTGATAGTTTTGCTACTGTAACACAATCAAAATTTAAGGCAAAATGAGGGTCAAAAATGTGTGGAAATGTGTGGTTTCTTAACTCATTATTTGTCAGCATTCAGTGGTGAAGCCCATGTTATTAGAGACCATCCATAGCTCTTCACCTGCATCCTGCTCCCTGTGGAACTCTCCCCCTCCTTTTTGCTGTTCTTTTGTGGTTTCTCTCCCACATACTCTGGTGATCCCAGAGCACATGGAAATTACCAAGGATCCTAAAGTACATCATCATCTCTCACCCTCAGCTGCCCTCTCCCCCTCTGGAAAATGACCACTCCTAGCTGCCATCCCAGTATTTTTAGCAGTGTTCCTACTCCTTGCCACTTAGCCCTTTCTCTATTGTGACTCAGATTTTCACATCAGTATTTACCAATCCCTACATCTGGTTGAAAGGCTTAATTTTGCTTTGCTCTTTCCCACATCTAGTTGCTCATTGCAGGGGGCAGAAATACCAGCCATCTCTCCCTGCAAAGAATGCATCTTCTCTCCTCACCCACCATCTCTTGAGAAGCCTCACCCCACAAAGTGCCTCTTGTTCCTACTGCTGCATGGGGAGAAGTTAAATGACACAGTTTACAGTATTGAGCTCCAGCATGTGGGATGCCAGTATGTGAGAAGTCTTTCAATCTATGAGGCATGACTTTTGCCATTCTTTGGGAGCTTGGGCCAGCTGAAATCTCACAGGGTGTGTTGAGCACTAAATCGAGCTTCTTGCAGAGCTGGCAATGGTTAATGTCAGGCTTGGACTGAGATATTGTAGAGACTGAGCTCTGTGGGGCAAGGCCTGCCCTTGCCTGCCTGTTTGTATTGAATGTAACACAGTGAGCCTCTATTCTTCGTTGGGACAATTAGGTTCTATGGCAATATGAGTAATTAATAATAATAATGGGGCCTCTTCTATGGATGGGCTGTTAGAAATAATTTCCTTCTGCCAGTTGCTTCTCTAGAATGTGGTTTTGAACTTTGAGATCCTGAAAGAGATAATCAAAACACAAGCAGCTGTCACAAACCTTTAGCTTTGTTTGTGTAAGCAGTGGTGGAAATTCCCAAAACAAAATCATCGAATGGCTCAGTGGTTTGTGCATCTTTTGTTGCAGTATTGAGCTCTTATGCAATGGACCCTTGTTTGGTTAAAGACTCTTCTCGCTAAGAGTGCATTTCAACTGTCACTATTTTTAATGAGGGGAAAAGAAGTGAAATCATGCAAAGGAAAGCACTGATCCCCTGTTGCTCTGCACCTGATTCACTTAAGGAATTCACACAGAATTAGCTGTGCTGTGCACTGCCATGAGGGTGATCCAGTGGCTGCAGCTGCAAGGGATAGGCTCTTGTTTACCGATGTGGTTTATAAGACAGTGGTGACTGAATCCTGTCTTCACCCATGCAGTAGCTTGGGCCTTAAAGGCAGGGTAATTAATTGGTTGCTTTGGCACATCACAATCCTTCAACAGCCCTTCTTCATCCCTTTTGCAGGAAGGACAGCATCTGAGCTACAAGTTGCCATTTAGATGAACCTAGTGAGCTTAAGGTAGTACAGTGAAAGGAACAACGTAACATGAGGCCTTCTGTCCACATGGTTCAGTTCCTTCTGTCCGTCTTCCTAAGATGTGCAGATAATCATTCTCTGTAATGTTTGCAACATGGGATGAGAAAGCCTCAGAAAAATAGTTGCAGTTTACAGCTGCTAAATTGGATTGCTTCTGTCACCATTAAAAAAAAGCCATATTGTTTCATTTCTGCTAAAGTTCTGGTCCAAAATAATCTAGTCAGTTATCACAGGCTTTGTAATGTTGACTTTTTAGTAAGGCATTTCTGTGTAAATATTAGACTTCCACATAGTGCTATATATCTGTGGTAATTATCCTTGCTTAAAGAAGCCTTGCTCATAATTTATGAACAGCACAGACATTCACACAAATTCTGAATGTTGAAGTTGTTTATTGTAGGTATATACAGGCAGTCATGAAGAAACTAATGTAAAATTCATATGGATTCAATGCTGCATAAAGTGACAGTTTTTAGTGCCAAACATGCAGTGAGATGATCAGGGGATTATACCCACATGTGTAAGTGAAATCCGGTAGTGGCTACTGCTGCTGAATGCCTTTGGGAGGTAAAAGTAATTTGTGTGCTGTTAGCATCAGGACTGTCATTTTCTGGATGAAGCAGTATCTAAAAAGAGGTTGAATTGTGATGACATTTTTTTCTAGAGAGAGCACTTCAGGATAAGAGGTAGGTTTGATGCATTTGAAGAAAACCAGGCTGACCCAGTTCTTCTGCACGGTTGGGGTTTACAGGAATGAATTTACAACAGTCCAAAGAGACCAGGTATTCTCACTCTTCCTGAAATCCCACCAGAGGGATAATTAAGCCTTCAGTCATACAGATTATTACTGCTGTTGTTTTACCAGAATAAGGGATTACTTGCCTTTACCTATTATCTTCCCTTCACATGCTTCCTCACTGCCTGCTACTCATTGCCTGATCACTCCTTAATGGAGTCCTGGAGAAAGTATGTGAAAAGGAAAGTCTACAGTCCTTAGTCACAGTTTTAGTGATATTGTGTGGAAAAGAGAAATGTGGGGCATTACATGCACAGCAACAGGATCAGATGAGAAATAAAATAGGTAATGGGTTAAGCTGTCTGCTTCCCCCAATACAGGAATGAGGGGGAAAAAACCCAAACCAATACACAAAGAAACCACACAGTTGAGACAAAGAACTGACATAAGAGTTTTTGCTGGGTAAATGAGAATACCTTAGCACAATTACCTTAACTTATTTGCAGAAAAAGAGGAAAGCAGCATCAAGCAGAAGCCAGCAAGCCAAAAGCCCAGGCCAGGGACCTCATTCCAGGGCCATCTCAGTGGAAGAAAGCCAGCACCCAAAAAGCCTGGAACCCAGAAGCAGCAGCTAGAACAGGAAGCCTCCTATGTAACTTCAAGTGCCATGATACTTTCCTCCAGCCAGCACTTTCCTTTTTGAACTGGCATGAGGTTCATGATGGTGTGAATAGCAGCAGACTAAAACTCAGCCTATGAGAACTGTGAAGGTGCAGGGAAAGACAGTATGTCTCAGGGGGTAGGGATTTTCTGTGGTTTCAGCAGAGAAGCCATGTGGATCCTGATTTAAAAAGCTATAAATTGATCTTAAGCAATAATCAAGGAGCTACTGCTCCTGCCTCAGTTTTCTTGCCAGAGCTGGTAATTACAGCTTTGATCTGTGTGTTTCCAGTGCTACACAAAATAAGGAGCAGCTGGTTTTAAAATCTTTAGGTGTGCCCTTGAAGGCTAGGCCAGCTCAGTACAGGTTAGCTGCCAGCACAGGAGCTGTGATTAAGGGTATGCTTTGGCTCAGGGTCTATTACATTTATTCTGGAGGTATTTGATGCATCAGGGAGGTTAAAATAATAATAAAAAAATAAATCAATCAATCCTGCCATGTTAGCAGCAAAGAAATGAGACAGATTAACTCATAGCTGCTTGCTCTACAGTTCTGCTGGATATTAAATTCCTCATGCTGAAGTGATGCTCCAATGGCAGGGAGCAGCACTCTGGAACATTGGCTTCTGTTGCTGGTGAAAATGGGTTTACACTAATATGGTGGGTTGTGAATTTTGCTGTCTCTTGTAGGGAAGGTGGTTTGGACTGCCTGGGGCTTTTTCAGAGGGTTGTTCTGCTTTATTAGTGCTGGAACTCTAAAGACACCTTTCCCTATAAGGGAAAAAGTAAGGGTACCCAAGGAGAGTGGTGGACCTGGATTTTGCTTGCCACTGGCTGTGCGTCATAGCAGTAGGGGTTAGCTGGGTGGGATGCCTGTGGAGCAGCCTAGGGAATCTTTTCAGGGCTGTGTCTCCTGTTTACTGTGGGACAAAATTTTGCATATTTATCAGTATGTATTTATATGGCTTTGTATCACTTCCCATATGGTCAGAAATGCTCCATGTGCAGGCTGCATGCCTGTGAGAAAAGTCTAGTTGTGAATAGCAGTTCTCTTTGCTGTATGTCTTTGTCTTGGCTGTATAAAATGTACTGCTTATAGAATGTTTTGAGTTGGAAGGGACTTTTAAAGGTCATCTAGTCCAACCCTTCTGCAATGAACAAGGACACCTGTAACTAGATCAGGCTGCTCAGAGCGCCGTCCAACCTGACCTTGAACGCTTCCAGGATGGGGCGCTGACCACCGACCTGCGCAACCCGTGCCAGTGTTTCACCATCCTCAGTGTGAAATATTTATTTCTCATATTAGTTTAAATCTGGTTTAAAATCATTGCCCTTTGTCTCATCACCCCAGACCCTGCTAAAAGGACTGTCACCATCTTTCTTCTAGGCCACCATGAAGTACTAAAAAGCTGCAATAAGGTTTCCATCTTCTCCACTCCATGCTGAGCTACCCCAGCTCTGTCAGCCTTTATTTATAGTAGAGGTGTTCCAGCCCTCTGACCATTTTCATGGCCCTCCTCTCGATCTGCTTCAGCTTCTGCTGATACATTCTGCAAGATGTCACAATCTTCTCAGACATGCTTGAGTAAATAAAGCCTTAAATAATGCTCTTTCTCCAGTTCTACAAATCTAGTAGCTTAGCTGTGAAAACATAACAGCAGTGGTAACTGAGCTTCTGGAATCTTTTCTTTTTTCCTGAGTATGTGTGGGAAGTGGTGAACTCAGTGTGACTTTCACATCTTTATTGGGCAAAAAATTGAGTGACATTTAGGAAAGTCTTATTTTTAATGTTGAGCTAGTAGCTCTACCATGAAATTGAAAGCACAGAATCCTGAAATGTCACTTTATTCTACCCTGTTTTCTGAGGGGAAGAGAGATGGCAACAAAAAAGAAAAGTTGGTAATTCAGTGCAACACTGCAGTTTTATTTTGTCTGCAGTCTTGGTAGATCCCATGAACTAACCAGGTTTTACACATATGGTAGAGCTGACACAGACTGATTTTTCCTGTTTCTTAGCTGATGTTTCTGTGCCAGTACATTAATGTGAACTTCCATAATCCATTCCGTAAGAGTGAATGTATTATACTAAATATATTGCTGGAGGTGTTCAAGAAGGTATCGGACGTGGCACTTGGTGCCGTGTTTTAGTCATGAGGTCTGTGGTGGCAGGTTGGACTTGATGATCTTTGAGGTCTCTTCTGACCTTGGTGATTCTGTGATCACTGTTTTGTTTTCATGTTCCCATCTGTATATTCCAGCCCTCATCTGACAGTTGAGGCTTCTGTATTCTGGCAGGTGCTGGCTAAGTTGATCAAAACAATTAGAGTTAAATGTTTGGTGTACGTTTAGAGTTAGGCACTTCTCAGCTGAGCAAGGATCTGGATGTAGTTTTCAGTTCATCTTGGATGGTCTTCAGAGAGACTTCAGCTGACAGATGTGGAGAAAGTCTGTTAAAGCCACAAAGTAGGTCTTGTTTCTAGGCTTCAATTTTTTGTGTTATCTGTAGCAGGATTACATTTATTTCTGCCTGCCTGTGTATATTATATATGCAAGGCTTGCCTCAAGGGCAGCATAAGCTGTTAAGTTCATGATAGTCTCTATGAAAGAAAACAAGTGTGAATATTTACAGATACTTAAAGTTACTGCCCAGCTGCAAATGTCTGTACTAGTGGTTCTGGTTAAGGGGAAAATATTGTGGGGAAAAAAATTGTTTTCTGTAGTTATGTCAACACCTATTTTATTACAAAACTAGTTGTGGATAAAACAGGGTCTTCTTCATAGAAATTATACTGCCAAGTTATAGGTGTGTCTTATTTTTCACTAATTGAACCTGTGGTTTAGATCAGTCTAGAGTGAACCTCAAAATTTGAGTGCTATCCTTCCTACTTGCCTGCACACATGAAACGGCTGATAGAAACTTAAAATGCAATTGTCCTTCCATGATACTGTTTAGATTAAAATGCCAATAGGCACTGTGAAGACTGGAGGCATGAATTAAATATAAGTTCATGCTGTTTCTGTTATCACTCATTTTGTGAAACATCAGAAGGTAGTTTTTTTAATCTCAGACTTGTTAGCTTTTCAGCATTGTTCACGGTATTATCCGATACATTTCTTTTTTTTCCTGCCTCTCAAAACATGAGAGATCTTTGAACATGCTTCTTATTTAGTTTTAAATTGCAGATAGTTCTCAAGCTGCAACAGGGGAAGTTTAGGCTCGAGGTGAGGAGAAAGTTCTTCACCGAGAGAGTCATTCGTCATTGGAATGGGCTGCCCGGGGAGGTGGTTGAGTCGCCGTCCCTGGAGGCGTTCAAGAGGGGACTGGATGTGGCACTTGGTGCCATGGTCTAGTCGTGAGGTTTGTGGTTACAGGTTGGACTCGATGATCTTCCAGGTCTCTTCCAACCTTGGTAATACTGTGATACTGTGATAATTCCTGATGCATGCATGTTATATGTCCATTTTTGCTTCTGTATTACTTAATTCTATTAATTTCTTGCCCTGTCACAGAATCAACAAGGTTGGAAGAGACCTGTCCTCTTTTCCCAATTAATAGGCTTTTCTCTCTTCAAGTATTTGGTTTTAATATCCGGAAAGCTGCAACATGCACAACTGTGTAGACTTCCCAAAACACTTTTTTTGGGGTTTGTATTCAGAGACTGCTTTAGTGGCAAATAAACTCACAGGATTATTTCAGGAAAGCAAACATTTACCCTCTAACTACTTTTACACATGTAAAGGCTTCTGTAAAAGTTTGCATTTAGCTTCATGAATTCTTTAAGGCAAGAAACTGCAAGGAGGGAAAATACAATCCTATTGGACTTTGTGTGTGTATTTGGTGGGTTTTTTTTTTGTTTTTGTTGGTTTGCTTTGGGTTTTTATTTGGAAGGAGGTAGGTGTTAAAAAAGCCCCAGCCTATCAGGCTGGAAATTTGGGCTTTGGTGATAGTCCATCAGAATAATGAGCTATCACCTTTCAACATTACAATCGGTTTCTACTGTGAACTTTCCTTGAAAGGAAGAACACTCCAGTTCAAATTTGTTCTGCTACATATGTTAAATATTTAAATCTGTCATTGCAAAAGAAATTGGAGTTACATGATGGTGAAGTATTACTTTTACTTTAATCAGTAATGCCTTGTAAGATGAATTTACCACTCATGTTAGGGAGAGATGTTCTGTATATCTCAGTGAGGAATCTCCATCTTCAGTTCTTTTCACAGAGTATTTCTTTGGAGTAAAGCTGGTGTTTGATGATTATTGTGTCTAACACATCAGCAATCCGTTCTCTGACAGTTATTGTCTGATTGTTTCTCTTTGCTCCCCAATGTTTCTTGTTTCGGAATCCAAAGCCCCTGGATTGAAGGTCTGCCTTTTCACAATGGGGAATACCCAGGCACTAACTAAAAGGCTAGTGGAGGTGACTGTCATACAAGTAACTCATAGTAGGGACAAAAGTCATTAGAGTCCCTGAAGTTAAAGGGAAAACCTCCCCCTGACTTAAGCCAGGCAGAGACTGAGCACTGTAAAAAGTGCTTATAATTTGTCTAGTCTGACCTCAGAAGCAGGAGCTGGAATATAACTCTACTATTAACTCTGCGTTGAACCCCATGGTTTGTGTTTGTCTTGTAGGCATCTCCTGAAAAGACTTCCAGTCCCAATATGAACACATTAAAAGGCAGACTCCACCATTTTCTTGTCAATTAATTTTAATAGCTATCTTCCTCTATGATTACAAAAAAATATGTACTTAGTCTCAGCTTTCAGTGTGTTTGGGTTCAAATTCCACCTGGAAATTCTTGTTAGACATATTTCTTCTTGAAGAGAAAAAAAAAGCCCTGTGAAATCAGACATTTCTGCTTGAAATATTTGGTGGTTTTTTTTTTTTTTTTGGGGGGTGTGTGTTTTTTGTTGTTGTTTGTTTTTTTCCCTTGGTTGTTTTTTTTTTCCTCTCTCTTTTTTTTTTTTTCCCTTTTCCTTTTCTTTTTCCTTCTTTAATAGAATCATAAAATGGGATGAGTTGGAAGGGACCTAAAAGATCATCTAGTTGCAGTCTGCTTGTCATGGGCAGGGACACCTCCTACGAGATTAGGCTGCTCAAAGCCACGTCCAGCCCAATGTTAAATCTTTCTAGGGATGTTAGACACAGTATTCATTAACTTCTTTGGCAACTTGTTCCATTGTCTCATCACCCTCCTAGTAAAGAACTTCTTCCTAATGTCCGGTCTAAAACCATTGTTCCCATCACAACATGCCTTTATAGAAACCTCTCCAGTTTTCCTGTAGGTCCACTTCAGGTACTGGAAAGCTGCTATAAGGTCTCCTCAGAGCCTTCTTCAGGCTGAAGGGACCCAACTCCCTCAGCCTGACATAGTTAAAGGTGATAGTTAAGTCACCTGGCCATCTTCTTTATCTGCTAAACAGAGTGAGCTCCTTGTCCTCGCTGCTGAGTTTTTGTATAACCTTGAAACAGTATTGTAATTCTTGGCATCATCTCTGTTTTGCTTGTCCTTTAAAAGAAACAGGTTATTTTAACTCTCAGTTAATCCCTCATCCATGCAGCTAATGGCTTATGTAGGGAGAAAATTTGTATTCTTGCTTCCTAATTCCTTTCCATACACCTGAGAATTGCATTTGCACTTTTCTGACATGGAATCATATTGAGATACAAGCTGAATTGCTCATCCTCTGCCATGTCTCATTTCTCTTCAGAGCTTCTGTTGCTGCCAACATTGTCCATAAAAATACAAAATAGTGCCAGAGCTGGACTTTGTTAATTAGAAACAGTGCCTGCAGTCTCTACCCTTCTGTAGAAAATGGTGGCAGAATTTTAATGAAAAGGCATATCTGCTCCTGTGTTTTATCTCTTCTATGTCATAGCTGTCTGCAGTTATGCAGTTTTATCTGGATAATATTGTAAATTTAAGGCAATACAAAGATCAGTGGCTGACTTCTAGAACTTTTAAACTGCTCCTCAAAAAAAACCCCAAACAACTAACTGCTTCATATCTTTGAGATATAATGGGATGAGTCTTATAGTAAAACCTTTCAAACAGCAGTCTGAAAAATACCAATTCATATATCCATTCTTCTTTATTGCATGGCTGCAGATAATGATCTATAAGGTTTTTTTTTTCCCCCCAGTTTTGCACGAAAGCTGCATGTTGTGGAATTTCTTTTAAAGGTGCACAAGGAATGAAAACAACCCTAAAGCCCCCAAACAGTAGCATATTTATCTTCACAATCATATCACTGAAAGTACAGCGCTCTAAGTTGCTTAACTAAGCTAAAGGGAAAACAGCTTTTTGGATACTAATGTACTTAACCAAATCTTCTTTAGGAGGGGAGTGGTGACGTGTGTCTGCATGTGTAAGCCTTTGTGTTTGTGTAGTGCACTTGGGTGTCAATCTAAAACACTGAGCAGGAGTTAACTAGGGCTGTTTGGAAAGAAGAATTCCATTTTGTGAATGCTGTATCATAAGTCAGAACAAATCTGAGTATTTTGAGCAGTTGAGTTTATTTGGGAGGGAGAGGGGAAGAGAGAGAAGTTTCAAATTAGCTGATATTATAATAGTTGCATCACTCCCAGGTGATCTGAAAGGTCTGGAGTCAAGTACTTCAAAATTAAGCAAAGTGCTGCCCTGGACAAATGCCTCCACATGCTATGTGATTGGTTTGGCTGGGTAAATACTTCAGGGTGGGCCCTCAGCTATCCCCTTTTTGCATTGGAATCGTTGATTTCTAAGGAAAGGAGATGAGGTGAAGGCTGAAAATGGTTCTGAAGGCTCTTTAATAAGCAAGTTCCCAATAGAAGTCTGTCAGTGCTCATAAGAGGAAAGATTTTTTGTTGAAACTGTATCTGTTTCAGATTGAGCCTGCTGAAGCTGAAAATTATGGTAATTAAATGTGAAATTTCTTAGGCAGCCATTTTCTGTTGTTCTGAAAAGAAATGAATGGGAGCAAGATTTCCACTGTATTTGCATCAAACTTCTTCTGCGTGAAGCCACAGCATTTGGCTGTGCAGTCATCAATTCTTTGCATTTACTGTCCCATCAGTTTAAAGATTGAAGTCAGGCACAGGCAGATGACAATGAGAAAATATGTTATTAATACTTCATAAAGCAAGTCTAATTATTTTTTACTTGTATGGAAGCATATTTTTCTTGTTAAATGGTCCGATATGCTATTAAGTACAGAACTTAATTATTTGCCAGTTTTAATTATTTGCCAGTTTTCATCATCATGACTGGTGTTGCTAATGGTTGTTAAGCAAAACTACTGTGGGCTTATTCCTGCTACCCTGCTGTGACAAAATGTATTCAGTGGCATTGCCAAAATGTCCACATAAAACTGCAAGTTGTTGTGGCAAGTTCTGTTTGGACTGCTTCCATGCTTAAAGGTAGGCTTTTATTTAAACCAGTGATAAATATATTTGAGGCAGAATATAAACAGCTATGGAAATAAAGTATTAGAGCAACTGCATGCAAAAGTGTATACTGTAAATTATTAAAAAGAGGCTGCAGGGCAAATGGAAGCTTGCACTGAATTGCAAAAGGGATCATATAAAGGCGTGATGCTTGTGACAGGATGTGTATTAGCAGGTCTGTATTAGCAGGTCTGTGTATTAGCAGGCTTGTATGCAGCTCCAGCACTTCTTCAGGCTTCAAGCAAAACCTTCCTTTTTAGCATGTGTGTGCTGCTGTCATCATCACTTAGGTGGAGCCTTTGTCAATATTAGAAGGACTCTGCTCCATGAGTCTGGGCAGTGACTTTGTTTTGAATGGTGACATGGATGACAACAGTACTGGATGATGAACTTTAATTAGTTCATAATTTTTTCCCCTTAATCATCACAAAGATCTTAGTTTTCTTTTCTCTGTTGGTACTGTATCCTTCCCATGCTGAAAGTTGTTGTGCATCTGTGCAGAGGAGATGGCTTATAATGTGTATCTCTGCTGTCAAACACTGTCCTAATGGGACGTAACAGGAGTCTGCATGCTTTAGGTTTGTTGTGGAAAGGGCAGAATCTGTAACAGCTGTTCTTTGATATGTATCTTCTTCTTCCACCAAGACAGGAGAGAGATAAGGAAAGCAGTATGTTGAACTATAAACCCTGCCAGTTAAATCCCATCTGTTATCATAGTTTAGTTTAGACCGACCACCTTTGAATTCTCCAGCTAAGGCGAACAGGACAATGTCTTTTTGATCAGACCGTGCAGTTTTACTTAACTGATGAGGTGATAATTGTACTGCCTGCAGAAATCCCTCTCCTGAGAGGTGGAACTTGACACCCTCAGCAGTCCTGGTTCTGGCTGGGGGTAGAGGGATTTGATCTCCCTTCCAGATGAATGGTTTGCAGTGCAGGATCTGGGTAAGCTCTCTGGTTCTGCCCAATAACTCTGTTGGTTATGATTGTGCATTGGGGAGAAGGTGTTTCCTCTCACTGGAAGCACTAGTGCACACCTCACAGTGCATACTCCAAATCCACACATGGCTTATAGTGTCATTTTTGCCAGACTATATAAGGTTTTGCATTGCTCTTCCACTGGTGACGCCTGTCAGTTTAGAGTTCCAGCTTCCCTCAGGCTTGTCTAGAAGGGTGCCGCTTCCACCAGCGGATCGGTTCAGCTGTTAAAATGGCTGTGCTTTCAGTAAGGGTCTGCACAGAGGTCTGTTTTCACAGATGCTTCTTGGAAAGACGTGTATCTCTGAACAACCAAAGCAATGCTTACAGTGGTAAAGAGGTGGGTTGGAAGGGCACAACTGAAGGCTTCTCTCCGCTGTTTTTGCTTCATAAGAGTGTTGCTCACTCAATCAGCAGGGCCAACCCAGCCTGCCTGGGTGAACTCCATGCTTGCTCCATCTCCTGTGTGGGAGTGTAGGTGCTTCTATCTGTGTCTGTGCAAATGATACTGGAGGGATAATTGGAAGGAAAGCCTGAATTAATAAGAAGTACAAAGAAATCAGCTTGCAGACATCCTAATGAAGCTGCAGACAGTTGTGCTGATACCTCAGCTAGTGGTTTTCTGTATATGTATGGGACTATAGAAATGGAGGAAGCAGAAGCAATCATGGCAGCCTACCCTGTCTGAAGGTTTTCTATTTCTGTATTTCCTGGATCATTACCTAGCCCTGCCTGGATCTCTTTGCTCGTCATCCAAACAGCTGATTTCCTGAAAACGGTTCCCATTTGATTTCGGCTGCCTCCATCTCTCTTGCTCAGACGTGTCTGGAGAGAAGCCCTACCCTCAGCATGCACTTAAGGATTAACCGAAGTGGTTGTGATTTCCTGCTGGTGCTGGAGCTCCATAACAGTGACTTCTCTCTTCCCACACCATCAATGAGGTTTTGCTTATTTCTGCCAGACAAAGGGCTGGCTCCATAATGATGTAAACCAGATTCAAGTCTTCAGTCTGAATAGAATTGACCAGGTTGGAAGAGACCTTCAAGATCGTCGCGTCCAACCTACCAACTAATCCAACTTGGAATAGCACATTTCTCTTGTCCTGTTGTGCCAGCTGAGAGTGGTCACAGGATTACATGCAGAAATAAAGCAGCTTGTGTTTCATAGCAACAGCTTGTTCCAGGCTGATTTTATGGAAAGCAGAATTCAGTGACAACCTCCTTCTTTCTTGTGTTAACAAAAAGTATTCACATATCCAGTTATTTAAGCTATTTAGGAAAAATCTGGTGAGAGGGAAGGTGATTAGTGCATGACAGCCACATTGTTCAACCGAAATCTGTTTACCACACTAAAATGTCAATATTATTATCTGCCATTTTCTTGAAGTAGTAATATTTCCATCTTCAGACAATGCAAACATTGCTAGAATACCAATGAGGCAGATGCAGTGAGGAGGCAGGGGACTTCTGGAGCTTGTAACAACTCCCATAAAACCTTGTGCAAGATTCTCTTCATACTTGTTATTTTGGGAAATTGCAAATGAGATTTTGGTGGCTGTTTCTCAAAATACATGATTTTTCTCTTCACTATTTCTTATGTCTTTATCCACATAAGCAAGAACAAAGAACACTGTGGAATTTGAGAATAGTTCTTACACAGTAGGGTGTGAGGATGTGATTGGTGATCCCCAAGTGGGAAAACAGTGTTTAAAATTATATCTAGTATTTTAAGTCTAATTTAAAGTGGTGTGTGTCTTTTTCTTTCAATCTTTACCCTGATTCAGGTGACAAAATGCTGCTCTGCTGCTTAATCTTAAGCTATGTATTGGTAGCTCTGGTACAAAAGTACAAAAGGCCTTTAAGTGGCTGGTCCTCTGCCTCCAAGCCCTGTACTAGGGTGGTGACTGTGAACCCTTGGTCAGCTGGTAATAGCAAACACCTGCAAATGAAGAGAACATTAGAGAAAACACCAGCCCTCAAAACCCTGCAGACAGTGTGGCAACTTACAAATATTTCTGTTGCATGATATCATCCTTATCTTGGGGTGGGGGTGTGTGGGTATTTATTTGTGTGGTGCATGAGATAAGGCTGGTGCTGGGGAGGAGATTCTGGAGTGCTGTCTGAGATGCTGAAGTACGGTTTGAATTGCACAGCCATTCCTGCAGCCCTCTTCAGTTCAGACTGCTCCTTAGCAACTACTCTGAGGTGCAGAAGTAGATTCTGCTGAACCACCTCCAGCCAAACTCAGAGGTTTTAAAGGTTCTCTTGTAATGCTTGCTTGCTGTAGGGGGGAGTTGTTCGCTTACTGCTTTAGTGTTTTTGTCTTGTTATTGCCCAAACCTAGCTGGAAGGTCAGAGAAGGGACAACAGAACTCAGTGATGTAATTTTAGAAAACACATCTTTCAGAACACCAGCTGTCAGTGAAACCTTTGGCTTTGGGAGAAATTTCTTATCTATCTCCCTGAACTGCACTTTAAAATATTCCCAAGCTTTTGACTCTTAGTTTTATTCTGCTCATACTTACATCAGCTCCTGCAAGATGGCAATTTGCTTTCATGGTTTGCTTTAGACAAGAATCAGTGCCTGTCCTCATAGCAGAGCATGCTTCCCTGTCCTCCATGTGCCTTATCAGACCTTCTAGGAGAATCTGCTCTACGATCTTCCCAGGCAGAGAGGTGAGGCTGACAGGTTGGTAGTTTCCAGGATTCTCCTTTCTGCCCTTTTAACAAATAGGTGTAATGTGTGCCTTCTTCCAGTCACCAGGACTTAACTGACTGCCAGGACTTCTTTCAGGGTTCTGGGATGCATCTCATCAGGTCTCATAGACTTATGTGTGTCCAGGTTACCCAGAAGGTCACAAATGTGATTTTTTTTCATACAGTGGGAGAGACTTCACCACCCTGGTCCTCACCTTGTGTGGTTTTTAACTTGGGAGGTGTTGGGAGAGAGGTTGGCAGTGAAGACTGAGGTAAAAAAAGTTGTTGAGGACCTCAGCTTTCTCCTTATCTGTTATTACTAACTCACCGTTCTCGCTCTTCAGGATGTGTGTGTGTGCGTTTTGTTTTAACTTCCTTTTTTCATTGATATACCTGCAGAAGGCCTTCTGGTTGTTCTTGGCATTGCCTGCCAGGTTCAGCTGCAACTGTTTTGTGGCCTTCCCAACCTCATCCTTAACAATCAGGCAGCATCCCTGTACTCTTCATGGGATACCTGTCCCTACTTCCACTGCCTGTACAGCTCCTTTTTGTCTTTTAGTTTGATCACAGGTTCAGCCATTAGGGTCTCTTCCCTTCCTTGCTAGATTTCCTACACCTGGAGATAGTGATGTCTTGTGCCCTATGGAAAGCATCCTTAAAGATCTGCCAGCTCTGTTCTGCTCTCTTATCTCTGAGGGCTGTTTCCCATGGGGTCCTTTTTACTAACTCCTTGAAGAGCCGTATGTAACCACAGCAGCATTACTGGATTTGGAAGTTGCAGAAAAGAGCATATAACATTTCAGAGAAGGCCATCACAGTAACAGTAACATGAGTAAGGCTATAATGAGTGTGGTTAGGAAGGAAATGTGATAGCTGTAATTACAGCAAATGAAAAAGTGGTGAAAAGCAGACAATCTTGTCAAGACACGAGCCTTTACTCAAGTCTGAAACCAAAGCATTAACTTCAAGCAAGCTACTGACTGTCAACAGTTGTTGTGTGTTTAACTTTAATTTCTTAGCATCCAGTAGTGCTCCAGTAGGAGTACTGGGGGATATGATACCTGCAGACAAGAAAGATATTTATAGCATCTGGCAGTATTTCTTACTTGTCTGACAGAAGGAAAAAACTGTACTGTATTGCAGAGTGCCTTCATGTAGCACTGAATTTGTTGACAACGTTGGCTGAACACCCACATAATTTTTCTTTTAAAGGAATATGTTACTTTAATAAAGTGCATTCATTTCACAAGGAAATTTTTGTTATACCTAAAAAGTTTTCAGTAGAGTTTGTTTTGACCTCTGTTATACTTTTGTGATGCCTGCCAATGAAGCAGAGAATCTTCATTCTTCTCAGATATGTGGCTATATGGGAAACAGCAGAATTGGTCCAGATAGAGACTTTATAAAAGGAAACTTTAGGATCTTGCTTGCAAGTGAGTGATGACAAGAAGGGAGATGAATTTAAATTCCACTATTGCTCCAACAAGTAAATATAATTTATGTAACTTATGACATTGAAAACTTGTTGCCAAGGCAGTTCCTTGATTGTCTGAGCTGTATCACAGCAATCTGCAACAAGAAGAGGAGGCTCAGGGGCGACCTCATTGCTCTCTACAACTACCTGAAGGGTGGTTGTAGCCAGGAAGGGGTTGGCCTCTTCTCCCTAGCAACCAGCACCAGAACAAGGGGACACAGTCTCAAGCTGCAACAGGGGAAGTTTAGGCTTGAGGTGAGGAGAAAGTTCTTCACCGAGAGAGTGATTTGCCATTGGAATGGGCTGCCCGGGGAGGTGGTTGAGTCGCCGTCCCTGGAGGTGTTCAGGAGGGGACTGGATGTGGCACTTGGTGCCATGGTCTAGTCGTGAGGTTTGTGGTTACAGGTTGGACTCGATGATCTTCCAGGTCTCTTCCAACCTTGGTGATACTGTAGTACTGTGAAGAAAAAAAAAAAAAAAAGAAAAAAAAAAAATCAGGAAATTCAAAGCTCATTACCAAGACTCTTTGATCCATTTGATTAAAAGCAAAACGAGGCAAAAAAATTCTAGTACTGTGCCTGCAGCTTCTTCATATGTGGAAAAATGTAGGTGCAACTCCATTGTGGCTGTTTCACAGATGCAGGTTGTGATCTCCCATTTTAGCAGGTTGAGCAGAAACCTCTTGGAAAATGTATTTCAATCCTTCTAAAGCCTTTTTGCTTAACAGATCATGTCAAATTAATTTGTGACCATCTGTACAGCAGTGATAAATGACTTACTGGATCAATCAGTAGTGAAACTTCTCCTTCAGTATGTATGTACCCGCTGACACCTGGAATAGAATAGAACAGAATAAACCAGGTTGGAAGAGACCTTCAAGATCATCTCATCCAACCTATCATCCAACACCACCTAATCAACTAAACCACGGAACCAAGCACCCCATCAAGTCTCCTCCTGAACACCTCCAGTGATGGTGACTCCACCACCTCCCCGGGCAGCCCATTCCAATGAGCAATCACTCTCTCTGTGTAGAATTTCTTCTTAACCTCGAGCCTAAACCTCCTCTGGCACAGCATGAGACTGTGTCCTCTTGTTCTGGTGCTGGTTGCCTGGGAGAAGAGACCAGCCTCTGCCTGTCTACAGCCTCCCTTCAGGTAGTTGTAGAGAGCAATAAGGTCACCTCTGAGTCTCCACTTCTCCAGGCTAGCCAACCCCAGCTCCCTCAGCCTCTCCTCATAGGGCTTGTGTTCCAAACCCTTCACCAACCTTGTTGCCCTTCTCTGGACACATTCCAGCAAGTCAACATCCTTCCTAAACTGAGGGGCCCAGAACTGGACACAGGACTCAAGGTGTGGCCTAACCAGTGCAGTGTACAGGGGCAGAATGACCTCCCTGCTCCTGCTGGCCACACTGTTCCTGATGCAGGCCAGGATGCCATTGGCCCTCTTGGCTGCCTGGGCGCACTGCAAGCTTATGTTCAGCCTACCATTGACCAGTACCCCCAGGTCAGGAGGGACATTACTGAATATCAGAGATGAAGGAAAGAACTCTCTAACAACTGGCAAGCTATCGGTTTTATCAGATAGGCAGACAAGAGTCTTGGAGGAAGTCACATTTTTTTTTTTTATTTAAATCTAAGCAATTTAGATGTAAAATAGATCAGTAATTACTTCATGTAACATCTGTCAAAGAGTAAGACCTCCTGCATATGGGGTGCCCAGGGAGGTGGTGGAGTCGCCGTCCCTGGAGGTGTTCAAGGGGGATTGGACATGGCACTTGGTGCCCTGGTCTAGTTGTGAGCTCTCTTGGGACAGGCTGGACTTGATGATCCTTGGGGTCTCTTCCAACCTTGGTTATACTGTGATACTGTGATATTTCCAAGAGCAGAGGTTTTGTGTAGCTAGTGGAGACTGGAAAGCTTCTCATCCAAGCAAATACTTATGTCAGCACCTTTTTTAGGCACTCATTAAGATGAATAATTTTGGTCTTTGGTAAGAACTGTTTTCAAACCTTCCTTTACACTAAAAATTCCTAGTTTTTGTATGTGGGCTTCCCCCTTGCACCCCAACATTATGTATATAAAGACAGCACCATTGCAGTGTAGGAGTTGTGGAAAAAGAAGCTCAATGGTGGTAAAACGAAGTCTGACTTCCATACTTATTCTGTGAAGTGCTAATTCTAGCAGAGAGGCTGTGGCTTCTTCCTGTGACAGCAGCTCAGTGTATCCTGTACTCTGCTATTCTGAACTGCTTATGGAAGATATGTTGCTGTGTGTTTTTAAGGTGGTTTTATGTTGTTCATAGTGATGGAATGCCACTATAATTTTTGTGAAAGATTCAGCATAGTGTGTCCTTGAGGATTTAGGTGTATCAGCTGCCAGGCAAAGGCAAGGATACTTAATCTCTTCTCATGTTTGTGCTTTCCGTTTAACTGAAGCAGTGAGAAATCTTCCCTGACTACACTCATGTGGGTAAAACACTGTTGCTGAAGCAGCATTTTTTTTTGCACAGGAAAGGGAGCAGTGGAGGAGAGAGGAAAAAAGGAGCTTTGTATTAAGGAATGAGAATCTTGTTCACCCTTGAGTTAGGAGGGGCAAACATGGTGTAAATGTTTTTTTCTTCATGGTCTCAAACCACGGGAGCTACGTATCTACATCGTAGTCTTCCAGCAGCAGGTAGCGTGATGCTTGCCTTTCACAACTCGTTAATAAGCAAACCTAGATAACCAATGGAGATGATGCCAGCTCAGCAGTTTTCACTACTCTCCTTTTCCCACATACAAGGTTCAGGATGCATCTAGGAGACATAACCCAACTAGAAATCCAGCTGAATCCAAATATATTGCATGGTCAGAGGCCAGCAAGTTCTCACTCTCCAGCATTGTCAGTGAAACATGAAAAATGCAGTTAAAATGATTGTGTAGATGCAGAAAAAACTACCAATTGTCCCTTCTAAATAAAGAAGGCCTTCAGGGCAGAAATAGATTCTCAGTTTCCTGCACTGAGTTTTCAGAACATGGTTGGCTTTGAGAATGGCTCAGGGCTCTTGGGGCCACAGCTCTTCTGAGCTAAGTGGCTAAACTAAATAGAGGAGGGAGGAGGTGGGGGTATGAAGAGACTCACTTGACACTGCTGTTACAAGAGAGATTCAGTTTTAGCTTAGCAGTGCAGATGTTGCTGAGGAAAAGGGAAACAAGGCTGAGGAGCATGTCAGGGACGAAGGATGGCTGTCCCATTTCTAAGGAAATAGTCCCAGTCAAATAGCAGAAGAGTAATGACATGATGGCGAGGAAATTGATGTAATAATCAATTCTTCTTCTTGTAACATGTCCCATGGCACTGAAAATATCTTCCCAGACCTTTTGAAATAGGAGGAAATGCCTAAATTTTGAAGAATATATTAGAAGCAGGTTCTGTTATTCAGGGAAGAACCCCGTGACTTGGGTCTTGTGGTGATGGTGGGCATCACAAGTTGTTTGGGCAAGTTCCTAGGAAGGGAAGGAGAGGACCCAGTGTCAGTGTCTCTTGCCTGTATCCTTGGCACAGTGAATTCAGAAGTTCTGGAAATAGAATTTAGGCAGTAACTCCTCTGTCATGCTCTTTCTATGTCCTCTGTTGTCCCTTAGCGTTAATTAGGTAAGAAATAGGAGGGGAGTGTGGAGCCACATGGAATGCTATTAAACACGCAGAGGAAAATAAAGCCAAACCAGTGTGTGTATTTCTGCACTAGTACCAGAAAGCAAAGTAGTAAAATGCAGAAATAAATGTTCATCTCTAAAAGAGGATATGGACACAATGTACATTTTAAATGTGCTACAAGGATGACAAATGCTGGGATAATGCAGTATCAAAGTACAGAGGAGGACAGGGTAGACTGAGCTGACAGAAAAACTGTGCTGTATGCTAAAGCTTAAAGTTAAATCCGATCAGCAGTTTTCTGTAAGTAGCATAAAATGCCAATGAGTTCAAGTGTAGAAATGAAAAATAAGGCAGTAGGGACTGCATTCCTGCCATCAGTGTGGTTACACCAACAGCTCAAGGGAGAAAAATGGGAGAGGCCACAGAAGTACATGTCTGTTTTACCTCGTTCCATGTGCCTTTTAATGTCTGGATTAGGTATCTGTCCTGTTGGGATAGGATACAGAAACTGAGCTTCGGCTATTGTCAATGGCAGCTTCGTGGGCAAACCAGTAGGATATTCATAAAGGGATAAGGAACATCTGGTTTCTCAGCATGCAGAGCAATTTCAAAACATCACAGGAGAAAAGCTTCCCTCTGGTAGTGATGATATACTAATGTAGTGGGTTGAGATAGCCACCCTCCCCACCACGGGCAAAATGACGACTCCAACAAACGGATTGCAAAAGTGATGGAAAAGTTTAAATAGAAGAAGTGAAGGTGCACAAAAGAAACCAGAAACAGTGAGAGAAGTAACCGCAACACACACCCGGATGAACCCCATCCCCACCTGAGGGTGGGCCCAAGACCCCCAGGGCTCGTTCTCTTCCCCCCCCCACTGCTAGGCTAGTCTCAGCTGGCCAGGCCTGAGACCGCCCATCCCCCTGGCCTTGGGCCTAGCCAGGCCCAAGGCCGGGAGACGTCTCCCCCCAGTTACCGGGCGGCGGCGAGGGAAGAAAGAGAAAGAGGCGGACCCCACGCAAGGTCTTATAGCGGTGCAGGGGATTGTGGTAGGAGATACACGGTTTTCCTGTGTCCACCCACTGGGCTGGACTCCTGGACACAGGAAGTGTGCCATGCAGCAGAGGGCACCCAGCCCAAACCACCACACGCCACCAAGGAGGACATTGCTGCCCACTGCAAATACTCCTGCCTACTAGAGAGAGAACCCTGTGGCTCAGTTGGTAGGGCATAAGACTCTGAGTGTTGAGATTGTGGGTTCAAGCCTGCAGTGGGCTTGGCTCTAATCTCCCCATGTTTTCGGACAGTACCGAAAAATGGCGCCGAGCACCTGGCTCCGCCTCCCTGCCTCTCAGTTGGGCTGCGGTGCAGCCCCTCCCTCTTCCGGGGGCGTGCAGCCGGACATTGCTACGCCTCGGTACGTGAACGCCCGGTGTGGGGGCGAAGTACCCTGATAGGCGTTTGGGTAGCCTGGACCGCGGTCGGAGGCGGTCGGTTTGCGGCACCCTGGGGATCGGAAAAGCAGTCGTGGAGCCGGATTGTTCCGACTGGCTTGCCCCAGGGGTGGAGATATGCCGCTGAGCAAAATGTGAACAAGAAGAAGAGCTTGGCTGAGAGGTTGTGAGGCTTTTCCAGGTGGCCAGTATGTCCAACGGATCCATGGAGAACCTGCACTGCAGAAGAGTGAAATCTGCATCGCTGGGAGGTTCCATTGGATGAGAGAGGAAGAACTGGACTGGACTGATGCTTGAGCCTGAGAGAGACTGTTTGGACGCCCAGAAGAAGATATGGACCCTGCCGGACGCGTCATCAGGGATTTCTAATATGATGATGTGTTTGGGTGCAGGGGCTGTGGTATGAGATAAGGGGTGGCGTGTGGTGGTTTGGGCTGGGTGCCCTCTGCTGCATGGCACACTTCCTGTGTCCAGGAGTCCAGCCCAGTGGGTGGACACAGGAAAACCGTGTATCTCCTACCACAATCCCCTGCACCGCTATAAGACCTTGCGTGGGGTCCGCCTCTTTCTCTTTCTTCCCTCGCTGCCGCCCGGTAACTGGGGGAGACGTCTCCCGGCCTTGGGCCTGGCTAGGCCCAAGGCCAGGGGATGGGCGGTCTCAGGCCTGGCCAGCTGAGACTAGCCTAGCAGTGGGGGGGAAGAACGAGCCCTGGGGGTCTTGGGCCCACCCTCAGGTGGGGATGGGGTTCATCCGGGTGTGTGTTGCGGTTACTTCTCTCACTGTTTCTGGTTTCTTTTGTGCACCTTCACTTCTTCTATTTAAACTTTTCCATCACTTTTGCAATCCGTTTGCCGGAGTCGTCATTTTGCCCGTGGTGGGGAGGGTGGCTATCTCAACCCACTACAACTATACTACATAAATTTGGCATCTCTGCAGGGGCAAGAAATGCCAGAAGACTCCTTCCCAGAAGCTAAGGACAACACTGCTGAGAGAGCAGAAAAGGAGGGCAGTCGTATGTTTGCTGCATGGGTTTGTTTGGGTTTGTGCTGTGTGTATGTGTGGGGAGGGTTGAGGGCTTCGTTGCCTTTTTTTTTCATTTTAAGCACTGAAAGGTATAGTTAAGGGTCAAACCTACATGATGGTTTGAAGACATTGTACTGGAGATTGCAAGGAAAATAGTATGTCAATAAGAAATAAGGGAAAACAGTGTGGTGTTATAGCAAGAAAAAGAAGGTATTGTAACAACAAAAAACCCCCACAAACCCAAACCAAAATCCCCAACAAAACTACACTCATAGACTCCTTTGAAAAGTGAAAGCTGGATCTAACTGGAGATGTGAGAAGTAAAAGAAACCTGGCAGGTCATATTGTAAACTTGTAAAAAATACAAATAAATACACAGCAAATACAGACACACTGGAAGTAAGAATACTGTTGCTGATTTCCCCTGCCTTTCCCTGCCCCTGTCAGGGCCTACAGCCCACAGCAGTGGAGGGTGTCTATATTTGGTTTTTTTAAAAAGCTTTCAGAGAAGATATTTACATCAGTAAAATCAAATTACTCTTTACTTGTGCCTTCTCAAAGGAGAATGTTGGAGATCTTTGTGCCAAAGTTCTCCTCTATAAGGGAAGGGGGTACCAAAGGATTTGTCTTGGTGTTTGTAGAAGTGACTGGAGGAACAAATAAAGAAAAATAGATACTAAGTCATCACTGTCAGATGGTTCTGCACCAGAAGACTGAAAGGATGGTAAAGGGCAGAGAGGGGACAGAGTTTTGAGGGAAGACCAAAAAGGTTATTGTCTGCATAAGGGAGATTGATTGAGGTTCCTTTCAAGAATTGAATTAACCTTCAGACCAACAGGATGCATAGTGGAATAGAATAGAATAAACCAGGTTGGAAAAGACCTTTGAGATCATCAAGTCCAACCTAACATCCAACACTATCTAATCAACTGAACCATGGCACAAAGCACCCCATCAAGTCTCTTCCTAAACTCCTCCAGTGATGGTGACTCCACCAGCTCCCTGGGCAGCGCATTCCAATGGGCAATCACTCTCTCTGTATAGAACTTCTTCCTAACATCCAGCCTAAACCTGCCCTGGCACAGCCTGAGACTGTGTCCTCTTGTTCTGGTGCTGGTTGCCTGGGAGAAGAGACCAACCCCCACCTATCTACAACCTCCCTTCAGGTAGTTGTAGAGAGCAATAAGGTCTCCCCTGAGCCTCCTCTTCTCCAGGCTAAGCAACTCCAGCTCCCTCAGCTTCTCCTCATAGGGCTTGTGCTGCAAACCCATCACCAGCTTTGTTGCCCTTCTCTGGACATGTTCCAGCAACTCAACATCTTTCCTAAACTGAGGGGCCCAGAACTGGACACAGTGCTCAAGATATGGCCTAACCAGTGCTGAGTACAGGGGCACAATGACCTCCCTGCTCCTGCTGGCCACACTATTTCTGATGCAGACCAGGATGCCATTGGCCTTCTTGCCCCCCTGGGCACACTGCTGGCTCAACAGTGTCAGTATGGCTTTTGCAACAGCAGGTTTTGCTTTATTTATTTGGGTTCTTTGAATCACATGACAAACATGTAATCAAAAATGGCTCCTGAGTGATGATATATTTGAATTTTCCATAGATATTGGACAAATTGCCCACCACTCTTTAAAAGTAAAATAAATAATTCTCAACAGTCTGGTGGATCAGAGAGGTGAATTTTCATGTGAAATAATAATGGATGAAAGCTTACAAAGTGCAGTTATCATTTTAATGGGCAAATGTTACAGTGAAGCTAAAGCACCAGTCAACCATTGCAAAGGTTTCTGCTGGAGCCTGGGCTGCTCAATATATTGATGAATAACTTGGAAAAGAGAGCTAACAGCAATGTGATCAAGTTGCTGATGATATTTAGGTGTTCAGGGCAGTCAAATGGAGACCAAACTGAAAATTGCAGACAGGCTTTATGAATTTGAACAACTGGGGGATAGAAGGGCAAATGAAAATCAATGCATTGATTTGAACTGCCAGTTTGCCTTCAGAAGTGATTTCTTAAGGTTATAAAAGATATTCTTATGAAAATGGCCTCTCAGTAGTGGTTAAAAAAAAACCCCCAACACCCTTAACCCAAACCCCAAATCAAATGGCAAGAGTTATCAGGGGAGGAATGGAGGACCAGGAGAAAAACTTAATGAAGGTTCTGTGTAGGGCAGTGGTGCACCTATGCCTTGAGTACCACGTGCATTTCTGTTTCCCTTTGCTATGGTCTGTCGTTTCTAAAATGACAGCCTAACTGAGTAGATATGGGCAAAAGTGACAGTGGTGATTAAAGGCATAGAATGATTTCTGAAAGTGGAATGGTGAACTACAATGGGATTCTTCAGGCTGGAAAAGAGCTACAGTGGCAGAGGTATGAGTAGAGGTGTATGTGTTTGTGACTGTTGGAGGAGGTACCTAGGGAATGACCGTTCACTGTGTTCTGCGGCAGAAGAGCTGGCAGCATCAGGTGTAACTGGTAGGCTGCAGGTTCAAAGCATGTGAAAGGAAACCTTTTCTGCACAATGTAGTTGGGCTGTGGAGCTTGTTGTGTGGCACTTTGCATTGTTTCACAAAGTGACAGAACAGGTTTCAGGACTATCTGTTGGTGGCTATTAAATGAGAAGGGCTTTTGCCTGGCTTGTACAGCCTTTCATACATCACTGAAAATACAAATAGCTGGATAAATTCCTGTAAATGACACTAATGTTATATAGACTTTGTTGAGGTGGTTTTGGGTTTTTGTGGTTTTGTTTGTTTGTTTGTTTTAAAATAGTATTTACAAATAAATCCTCTCTTAGTCCGTTTTATTTCTAGGGCTGCTTTTGAAGCTGTTGCCTTAAAAGAATCAGGTGAGAACTCTGTTTTGCTGCAGATAAGACAGATAGGGCTCTAGATCATGCCTGTTGACCTAGAGCAAGCTCACCAAAGAGCAGACTTGATCAGTGGTGAGTGAGAAGTTAGTTAAATGCTGTTTGGCTTGGAATTTGTTTGAAGTTGGATAAAAGATTGGCTTTTTCGGATCTCTGATGTGACAGCATGGTTGTGTGAATCCTAGCTCTGATGGGAGTGGGAAAGTGGGAGTGGGTGGTCAGGAAGAGAACAGTAGAAGGCTGTTCATGGAAGCAGACTGTTGCTTAAACTGTTAAGCTGTGCGCCTTGCCCTGCTGATGGAAGGCATGTGCGCCTAAACTTTGCAGGAAAGTTACATTGATTCAATCAAAATTTCCTTGCTTTTCAGAAACTCACAGGTGCAGTTTTGTAAACCTCTGTAATCCTGTTGACTAATAGATTAGCTTGCATTAGCAAATGATACCTTTAAGTTAAAATGTTGCTAACTGTAACCAAAGCTTGATTAATGACAAGAGGTTTTGCAGCAGTTTTAAAACCCCCTGCTGTCAAAAGTAATTTGTAGGTTAGGCTGCAGATACTTTGTTGTGTCTGTATTTCCTTAGAAAGGCCTCTTTAGAAATCTGTCATGTTCTTTCACTGAGGATGTGACCCAGCAACTGTTTAAAGAGCAGGAGTCTTTAAATGATTTCTATTCTGGGTGTTTTCAGGGCAGAAGAGAAGAATAAGGCTAGCACCAGGAAATATAGGAAGAGACAGGTCATTCACTTTCTACAAAATAGGTCAACATTCCCCACTGCCCCGGGGTAAACTCTGGGCTGCCCAGTGTTCATCTCATCTGCAGATTGGATGAGGAGTGTAAACTCTACTTTGCCTTCTAGGCTGAAGGAGTGAAGAGAATAAGGAACAGAAAGGCTCATTTGGGGATGAGTAGCAGATGATGGAATTTCACTGTTTAGCTTAAAAGTTGCACAATTTACTGAACCTTATAGTGGTTAAAGAAGGTCAGTACTGACTTAACATACACATAGCAGTGTGAGAAGCAGCTTTAAATAATGCAAAGATTATCAACAGCTGATTTGGAATGGTGAGCTCTTTTTTAATACCAAAATGTTTTCTAGTATAGGGCAATACTGATTGCCCTCAAATGTGATAGGAATCTGTTCCTGTTGGTGGATCTCCCTCTTATATTCCAACCTGTATCAGTGCCTTGGACCACTCCTGTGGTCCTAATGCAGCATGTGATGATCACCCAAATGATTTAGGGTGCTGGAAACTGGCCTATGTGAGCTTACAATGGATAGCTTAAAATCCTCTTTTTGAACATACCCAATCACCATAATATCTTTATACAAAGGAAAACAAATCAAAATAGTTTATATTGCTTCAAAAGGCAATTTTAAAAAGTTTGAATTACGGTAAAAAGTGTTGACAATTTTAACTTAAAAGTAGTATCTAATAGTGAAGACCTACAGAATAAAACATTAGTTGTTCAGGTTTGCATTAGTCATTGCAGTAATTCATAACATAATCTTAAGCATTAGCTACAAAAGACATGATTCAGCTTTGTAGCAGTTTTTAACACTCTGTGGTGGTTTGAGCTGGGTGCCCTCTGCTACGTGGTGTGCTTCCTGTGTCCAGAAGTCCAGCCCAGTGGGCGGACACAGGAAACCAGGTATCTCCTAACATAATCCTCCGCACCTCTATAAAATCTAGCACAGGGTCTAGCACTTCCTCTTTCTTCCCCTCGCTGGCACCTGGGGAGACATCTCCCGGCCTTGGGCCTGGCTAGGCCCAAGGCCAAGAGGATGGTCGGTCTCAGATCTGGTCAGCTGAGACTAGCCTAGCTGTGGGGTGGGGGGGGAAGAAGGAGCCCTGGGGGTCTTGGGTGCAGCCTCAGGTGGGGATGGGATGTTTCTGGGTCTGCTTTGGGGTTTCTTTTGTCACTGTTTCTAGTTCACTGTACACATTCACTGTTTTCTATTTTAAACTTTCCATCACCTTTGCAATCCATTTGTCAGAGTCATTATTTCTGCCCGTGATGGGGAGGGGGTCTGCCTTTACCCACTACACACTCCTTGTTTAATTATGCATATAGTTAAGTGTGCTAGCATGGCTAATTTGATTTCTTTTATCAATTCTACTCACGATGAAGGTCAGTGAAGCTATTTACATTTTCAGTTTCAATGTGAGTGAGACCCTCTCCATAAACCATTTGGTTCCTTTAGTGCTGCAAGGTGCCCTGAAACCCATTACTTGTGCCACAGAGTACATCTTGATTGAATTACACTGCTTTCTGCCTATGCCAGCTCTTGTGATCCTTTTCAGCTGTTCTACAAAACTAGTAGAAATGTTTTCAGCTTTTGCTTTTTGTTCCCTTTCCAATATGTGATTTGGTGTTAGAGGTTTTTTTGGTTTTTTTTTTTTTTTTTTTTTGTGATAACTTAAAAAAGAAGTTTAAAAAAAAAAATTTATTTTTTAAATCCTGTGGTTATCTGTAAAGAAGATAGAGCCACAGTGTCTATAGATTACTCTCTCCCCTAAGGAGCTATCCCATTCCTGCTAAACTCCTTCACATGCTGGATGGAAATCTCCGCCAGTATTGTGCATGACTGCAGCTTGGTGAAGCTTATAGTTTAAACTGTTAGCATGATGCAATAATTTGAGCAGATCCTGCAGTCAGGAGCAGGACCCTGTGTGCCTGTAGGAGCTGGAGCAGCTAGAGAAACCATCCATGTAGTGCCTAAATGTTAATGCTGAAATCCTTGCCCCCAGGACTGTATTCTTTGGGTTGTAATGAATAAGTGTCCTGCCTGCTTGCTTAGCTTCTAAAGTATCATTACTGTTCATGGAGAGGATGGAAGGGACTTGTTTATTTTTCTTGTGTGCCATGTAAGCTTGAAAGGTGTCAGGAAGGTTGGAAATGATGAAGACTCTGAGGAATTAATGAGTGTAGACTGATACTGGACTAGATGGACTTTGGGTTTTTTTGTTTGGTTGATTTGTTTTTTCAAATAAGACTTCAACTTCCTTTCGTGTAGAAACACTGCCTCAGCTTTGTAAATCATGAAGGATAGAAACTGTTAAGAAAATCTTCTTTAATAAAAGCTCATATTTTTTTAATGAGGGAATTCATTTCCCTGTAGGTCTTCTGGCTCTGTGATGACCCAGACAAACTTTTGTCCAAAACACTTCTTCTTCTTGCCTGTGCTCACATCAGTGAAAAAAGGAACAGACTCCTGGAAACATTTGAGTTGCAGTGCAGGACAGGAACAGCTCTGACTGACCTAACTAAAATGAAGAGGTAGAGTGCATTTGAGGATTCTCTACACGAGCATGAAAAAAACCATTTGCCCAAACCAAAGCACTGAAGAATGTTGACATCACCTCAGCTTTTACGTACATGGAAGCAGAGATGATACTTTGCATATTTTAGTCTGTGTTTTAAGTTTTTTGTTTTTCTTTCTGAGAAAAATAATTACACATCAAGGAATAAAATGATTCAATTAAATAAAATGTATAGGTATTTTCTAAACGTTACAAAAAAGCTGTGGTTGTCATACATAGGGTTGCAGCTCATGTTTGGAGCAACAGCTCTTTTCTATATGAATCTTCCCTATAGCTTCTTGAGTTCAGTGATAATCTAGCTATTTGGCTAGCATTTAGACAGCAAAGTGGATTAAAAAAACCACAACGGTTTCTTAATGTGGAGAGTATCAATACTGTTTTACAGCAGAAGTTCTTAGCATCACTGAAAATCTGATGTCCACAAGGCTTTCTTTGCCTGAGGGGAATTGCCATCTTTATAAAAACAACCAACCAACCCCTCCCCCACAAAATTCCCTGTGAAATCACAAAATCCATGGTCTGTATGTGAATGTATTAAAGCTTGATTGCACTTGGCTAGTAGTCTTAAAACCTGCTTTTCTACATGAGTCTTTCTGAAGAAAATAGGACTGTTTATGAACGGCATAGTTTATGTATACATAATTTCTAGAGGAACTGCCTTTGCACAATTAGCTTCCCTCGGATGTGAAATTTATTTAACCCGCTCCATCCTTCATTTTGGCCATCTGACAAAAGTCACTTTGCTGAGAAATATGATTTCCACTTTCCCCCCCCAGGCTTTTACTTGTTTGCAGCTGGATATGGCAGAAACAAAACAAAGCAATCCTTATTTGTAGTGAGACGGGAGAAAAAAAAAAAACAAACAAAAAAAAACCCCAAAAGCCAAAGAGAGCATTCTGAGCCAGGGATCAGGATAGGTTGCTGCTATAGAATAGAATAGAATAGAATAGAATAGAATAGAATAGAATAGAACAGAACAGAACAGAATTAACCAGGTTGGAAGAGACCTTCAAGATCATCGTGTCCAAACTATCATCCAACACCACCTAATCAACTAAACCATGCAACCAAGCACCCTATCAAGTCTCCTCCTGAACACCTCCAGTGATGGTTACTCCACCACCTCCCCGGGCAGCCCATTCCAATGGGCAATCACTCTCTCTGTGTAGAACTTCTTCTTAACCTCCAGCCTAAACCTCCCCTGGCACAGCCTGAGACTGTGTCCTCTTGTTCTGGTGCTGGTTGCCTGGGAGAAGAGACCAACCTGCCTGTCTACAACCTCCCTTCAGGTAGTTGTAGAGAGCAATAAAGTGACCCTTCAGTCTCCTCCTCTCCAGTCTAAGCAACCCCAGCTCCCTCAGCCTGTCCTCATAGAGCTTGTGTTCCAAGCCCCTCACCAACTTCATTGCCCTTCTCTGGACACACTCCAACAAGTCAGCACCCTTCCTAAACTGAGAAGCCCAGAACTGGACACAGGACTCAAGGTGTGGCCTAACCAGTGCAGTGTACAGGGGCAGAATGACCTCCCTGTTCCTACTGGCCACACTGTTCTTGATGCAGGCCAGGATGCGGTTGGCCCTCTTGGCTGCCTGGGCACACTGCAGGCTCATGTTCAGCCTACCATGAAGCAGCACCCCCAGGTCTCTCTGCCTGGCCACTCTCCAGCCACTCTGACCCCAGCCTGTAGCACTGCATGGGGTTGCTGTGGCCAATGTGCAGAACCCGGCACTTGGATGTGTTAAATCTCATGCCGTTGGATTCTGCCCATCTGTCTGCCTCTTTTAGAAAAGAGGCAGATTTGTAAGGAGGGTTCTGTCTGAGGGGGAGTTGTATGATTTCTATATAAAGTTCCTGGATTTGATAATCTGACATATGGGGGTGTCATTTTTCAGTATTATGACTCATCTTGTATATTCCAGCTATAGTTAAAACATTTTTGAGAGGCATTTCATAATTTATTCACTGACAGGAGCTTTTTGCGGCTGTCTGCAGAATAAAGATTTTTCTCAGCACTGCAGAAGTGGGGCAACTACTTTTTTAACTAGGATCTTGCATGAGGGACAGCTCTGGATTTGGAGAAAAGGGGTGGATGGACCAAAGTTGCATTGTCAGAGCTTTACCTATTGTGTTAGCTTTCCAAACTGGCTGAGGTCCCTGCCTTTTGCAGAGGAAGTCAATAAGATGTGGAGACCTATATGAGATTATTTACCATATTTTCTGCTTAATGAGCCTCTCTGCCTGCAGTTACAGTATAAAAGAGAGATGATGAATAGCCATGAATATTGGAATTTTCAAAATGTGAACAAAAGGGCTGTATTTGTGGGGAAAATATGCTTGTTACTTTTCTTGTCCTTATCGGAAACATGATTCTGTTAGTTGTGATGATACAAAAATGAAGTGAGATAGCAGATGAGTGCTGGCTGTGAGTTGATGGAGGGAAGGAACAGGACTGGTGTTTGCCCTTATCCTACAGGGCACAAGGGAGAAGAAAAGGAGAGCTTTGAGGCTTAGTACAAGAGTCTTTAAGCAAAATAGGTAGCTAGCAGAATTTCCCTATCACCCCAATCAAGGGTTTCATGTGTCTGTGGCTTGATAACAGAAATAACCCAACAGTGAGTGCTGGTGTATGTTCAACATGTGACTTTAAAGTGAGCAATCTTGACACTTAACTACAGTGGGCCTACTGTTAGCCATTTGGGGGAATTAAAAATAGATTTTATTTGATTTGCATAGTGAGCAGAGATGGAAAGAACAAAACCTCTGACTACAGGAGCCTTTGAAATGTTGATTTAATGCTGTAACACCTTGTTCTGTAACTCCTGCAGCTCTGCTGGCCTTGCCTGCTTGCTTAGGACATACCTGCTACATTGAGGTGTCTTCTCTGTAGAAGATGTAGTGCACAATGGCTGGAATGAGGCATGATCTGGTTTTGTTTTAATGTTGATAATGTTAGTGGCTGCCTTTGAATGCAGAATTTTAAAGACCTCTTCTTGTTTGAGGAAAAAAAAAGCAAAACAAAACCAAGAAACCAACCAAACAGAACCCCCTTCATAACGACATTGGCAATTGTACTGTATGACCCTGAGTGCAGTTTGCTGTGTAACAAAGAGGTATTTTGCTTCCAGATGACAGCATGGAGGAACATTAGTGGAATCAATATCACATTAAAGATTCAGGCTCCATTAGGTTGATGTGACAGATTATTTTCTCTGAGTGCTGACATCATGCTTCGTTACGTCCATTCCTGGATCTTCACAAGGCAGTAATAGAGCTGACTCAGTCCCACTGGCAACTTCAGTCTCTCAGGAGATCATCCCTTGTGCCTCCTTCCACAATGCAGTCCCTGCTGGGGTGGGTGCACAGTTATCTTCATGCAGCCAGCGCTGCAGCCATCTGGATGTCCTAGCAGTGCAGTCTGTCCTGGGCTTGGTACTAAGGCAGTCCTTGCAGGCCTCGCCAGGTGACAGAGTTACCCAAAAGGGGAAGGTAGGTTAGAAGTGGTCTGTAGAAAGCCACCAAAGGAAGGGTGATCTTGGGGATGTCAACAGGAGTGTGGATTTCTTTATTGTTGTTTCTGTAACGATTTGCATGATGTGTGGTGCAATAGCAAAGTATTACAGCTGGTCTAAAGAACGTCAGCTTTGCTCCTTAGGGGTGTCTCTGACTCACCCTGAGGCCTTGAGTGATTTGCACTCAACTTTCCCTGCAGGTAGATCAAGAAAGAATGCTTATTTATGTTTTTGTAGCAAGTTGTTGAGTATTATTATCAATAGACTTGCTTTTCTCACTTCTGTTTTTGTACATTAAAATGAAGTGTTTACATCTCTTCCTCTAGGAATATTTACATCTCTTCCTCTGGGAACATTGTTTTTACACTTAAAGGTGGTGTTTCATGCTTGCCAAACGATTGCTTTCATGACAGTTGTGCAGTTGTGCTGGAGCAAAGGAAAATGACAAAATTATGTGAGTTTCAAAGGCACAGTGTTTACTGCATATGGGCTGGTGTGAAGGGACTTCCCCGACTGAGCTTTCAACTGTGCTCCTAGGAAACTGTTGGACCTTCTTAACACAGGTCCTTCAAAGGCCAGGAATAAAAATTTGCAGTGTTATTTAGGAAATTAAAGGATTTTCATAATGATCTTAGCAGGTCTTGTAAAGTTTTATCAAGAAGGGGGATAAGGTGAGAGTTTGTAAAAGCAGCTGCATAGCTTGTTCACCTATGGATCAAGTCTGTGATATAAATTTCCCCAAGTATAGATTAAGGTTGTTTAATTCTGTACTCTTGATATTTCATTTTGGGTATGTCATCAGAAGACTTCACTTTAAAACGTGGTTTTAAAATGTCTGATCAGCTATTCCTTCTTCAATCCAATTCTCCATCAATGGCGAATTACATCTTCCCCCTTGGTAATGAAGTAAATAAATCGATACAAATGACTTATAGTCATAAAGTCTACTGAATTATAAGCTTATGCAATGCCATGAAGTCCACAAATGCATCATTTTAGTGCCTCGGCTCTAGTTTATGAAGCAGTAAGTAGATAGGGGAGCTATTAGAACTGCAGCAATGTTACCAAGGCAAGATTCCCCTTCTGGAAGGGTCCATTTTGGACTTTCTTCTGCTGTTAAGTTTGGAACTTGCTCTATGGACTTCCCAGTTGCTCCTGTCCTTCCCTGTCAGGATGTGTGTGAGCTGAGGCTCCCAGATCTGGTGGTGACATCCATGTGGATTTCCCCACACTCTTTGCTTCAGGCCTCTGCTTCCTGTGTTCAAAGACACTGGTGGTGCTGGAAAGTGGAATCAGTGGTGCTGTTTCTCTCCTCTTCTTTTGGACTTTCCCTCACTTTCTACTTCTGGTAACCTGAGTATGATTTCCTTTTGAAAAAGCATCTCTTCTTTACAGAGAAATGGACCTAACAGTCGGGAAAAAGCAGGTGACCGTTCACCATTATATACTATAAAACATATATGAAGTATATGTGTAAATGTTGTGTTATAATACACATTATCTATAAAATTGTAGATTAGAGATGTGTAAAACATAACTATGGGATGTGCATATATACAGGTATGTATATATACCTGTGTGTGTATACACCTATACACATGCATAACATATGTATATATATGTTTATAAGTAAAATGTTTAAATCCTGTACAGAAGAGGTTTTTAAACTGCTCAGATGAAGGTACATTTTGGATCTGATATAACTTGTCATTTTAGTATTACTGATGTGTTTATTTTTACTTTGGAGCTTCGGGGCTCTGTGCAAGATTATGGCACTGTATAAAATACACAGTCATCTCTTCAAGACAGGAGCTGAATAAATGAGGTGAACTGAAGGTAGAGGACAAGCCAGCGCGGAAGAGAGACCTGGAGTCTGTTGGTCTTTGCTTTTACCTACACATTAGTGTAAGTAAAAGCTATAGATTCTCAAAAATCAGGATATAATGCAATTATATGCTCTTATGAGATAATAGGTTATCTTTACTTGATTGATAGTTTCCCCCCCCCATCCCCCCTGTTTTTTTTTATTGTTCTTGTTGGTTGCTTTTTAGGTTTATTTAAAATCTTTACTCAAATTTTCTGTTGCAGTGAAAACTTCCATTTTTTTAATTTTATTTTTAAATTTTTTTTTTTTTTAGTTAAAATTATTTGTCAGTAAAGGAAAAACTGATGTGGGTTTGGAGAGCAGTACATTACTTTATTGATACTTTGGTGGCTTCAAATATTGGATCAGTGGAAATTATGCACTGCTCTGGGGAACTTAAGAACTGCTTAAAAACTCCCCAGGCAGTTGCACACCTGTGTAAGGAGGTGGTGCAGTGCTGGAGGTGGAGCCCAGCAGCGTGGCTGTGGCAGTGCACACTTGTTCTGCTCATTGGTCACGGTCTGATGGGTTTCAGCGTCCATCTAGATTTGATCAGCGGCAGAGCTATGAAGGAAACGGAATTTTCCGTCTCATTTGCTTAGGAAGCTTCAATTTGATGAATACTAGAACTAGTTGGGAGCTCAGTTTGTCTCTAGCTGTTGTGAATCGAAAAATTATTTGGTAGACTTGTCTGAAGGCGACTTCTCATTGCATTTAGTATGATGTATGCCCAGTAGAGCTTGTACTGTGACTGCTGAACTGCAGCAGCCCTACTCAGTCTGTCTGCCAATGGGCTGTTGCCTCCTCAAATTTAAATTACAGATTTTGTTTCCTAAAATGGATGTTCCCTGAATTCCTAGGGCATCACAATATTTTTGACGGAGTTGGTAAAAGTCACTTCTGTTTGACTCCTCTTTGGTTTTTCTTCTGCAGTGCAACCCAATTCACAATATAGACAGTAATTTCTGTGGCCTTTTGTACCTTGCCACAAAACCCAAATCGGATAGAAAAGCCAATTTACTGAACCCCCATCAGGATGAGGAAAACAAGCAATTGTAATTAAGGCACACTCACCACCTCCCACCAGCAGATTGATGTGGAGCAATGGCTACCTTGGCCAGCCTGTCCCCCAGTTTTGCTGCAGAGCTTGACATTATATTGGGCCTGGGGTATCCCACTGGCCAGCTGATGTCAGCTATCTCCATCCCTTCTCAGCCTCTTGCCCGCCCCACTTGCTGTGGAGGGGCAGAGTGGGAAACAGGAGGCTTTGGCACTGTGCAAGCGCTGTTCAGCCATTGGTAAGCCACCAGTGAGTTGTCAACGCCGACAGCCCTGCATCCAAATCCCAGCGTGTTATAGGCTGTACCATTAAGATACAAATTGCATCAGCGTTTGTAAGCTAATACTTAACTGAAGGTAATTTTTAACACTATTGCACTTTAAGTTATTGTAACTGTGGGTAGTAGGTAGAAAATAAATACTAAGTTTCTTTTCTTACACTCTGAAAAATTGAGGCAGACGAAATGTAAGGAAAAGAAAGAGGAAATGCTGCATTTCAGTAAAGGCAAACTATATAGCTTTATTTTCCCAAGCACGCAACTTGAATAGCTGGAATATTTTTCCACTTGTGCTGTCTTTAGGAACACACAGACTGTTCATTTGCACCACCAAAATGTTCACATAAAGCATTCTAAGGGACAAATTTGATTCAGATGGCTTTTTAAATGGTGAAAGAGCCCTATAACACCTTTTCTTAACACCAAGTTAATTCACCAGGACCTGAGGTTGCCACATGTACATATAAAATGAAACTCTTTTTCTTGAGGTACACTGCAATGATGGTAACACCTAATGTATTGTGTTTCAGTGACAGCTTTAGTGAAACTCTCTTTCTACTGTTCAGTTCCCAGACAACTGTGGATATTACATCCCTCTGCATCCTTTAACCAAGTTGTGATCTTGATCTGCTTCATTGGTTAGACCCTGGATAAGGATTGAATTAGTGTTTCTTGTAGCAGAGGCCAGAGTGCTGTGTTCAGCAGCTGAATAAAAATTTATTTGAGGAACTGAACATATATTTTCTGGAATATGCCAATATCTATTTCTTCCTGTTGTCCTTGCTTCTATTGCAATAGAAATGGGAACTTCAATACAAGGTTTGAAAACAAAACAAAACCAAACCAACCCAAAAAGAAGAATATGGTTCAGAATAGATACAATTAGAGCAGAGTGTAGAGTTACTGGCTTTGGCAGAGTTAACCTTGCTTTCAATCTATCCTTCTACAGATGGTCTTAAATGCAGCAAGTGGCATGTCCAAGGAGACATACCACATTATCTCCTCCTTCTGTTACTTATGCACACTTTGTTTCTCTTTAGCCACATCTTTTAAAGCTGCAGTGAAGTGAAAGGATATTTTGAGTGGAAGAATACAAGAAGTTTGTATTTTGTTTGAAGACTTCAAAAGAAGGCCTTTGCCTGGGGTAGCAAGAGTGGCTAGTTTAGAGGGAGGAGGAATATTTATGACAGCACCTTCCTGCCAGGAATTCACAGCCTTGTCTTATCAGGGATGCAGAGTTGACTGGTGTTCTGGTCGACACAAGAACAACTTCTTCACACCCATTTGTACCTCATCCTTCCTTGGTATCCCCCTTTCATGGATTCTGATACAGGCAGTGGGGAGTGCTTCACAGAACTCCATTTCCTCTTGGACAAGTGGAGAATATGATGACTGTCATGGGAGGGGTTCTTAGATACAAACTCGTGGAAGTTGTGCCTTAGTGGCTGGCCCTACAGGATTCTCTGACTGAAGCAGAGAATCTAACTTGTGTAGTCTACCATTTTGCCAACATTTTTGCCTTGAGTTTGAATATTACAAAATAGAAATTATGTAGGAAATACAATGCTGATCTAATACTTTCCATCAACAGAAGTAATAACATGATTCAAGATGAAGAGAGACTGGTGCAGGGCTGCTGGAGATCTGGGCATGCCATCCTAATATGTCTCGAGAACTTGCAGTATGAATGCTTCCATTCTTTTAGATGATACTGCAAACCCCTCAGCTCTCTTTACTACTGTATCTGTAACTGATTCAATATAACAATGCAAGGTTGGTCCTTCATCTACTAAAGCAAATGGAGAATGAACCTCATAAGCAAAATATTCCCTTATTTGCACCTTCTTGATATCTTGATAATTGATTCTGACAAGGATATGAAAGGAGTCAAGGCATTAATTTCATCATGACTTCCATGTTGTCAGAAACTCGTTCTGATACATTCAGGTTCCTTAAATGGGCGTTTTAGTCCTGTGGAAAGATGGGAAAGTGTATTCATACAAAATGAGAAATGTAGCCTCTGGTGTCTCTGGTGAGATGCAACTTCTTGTTTTTCTACCATTGATCTTATAACTACTGCAGTTCACCACGTGGTTGGAGGAGGCTTGTGGTTATTTAAATTTCAGCAAGATGCTCTATTGTTACTTCAGATCTATCATCCTCAGTTAAACACAAGGAGCTGTTCCTGCAATTACAAGCTTTTGAAATGTTTATCTTTGATGTTTTCCTCTTCTTTCCTATGTGGTCAAGTCCATTGCTGTAATTCTCAACAATTAACTGTTCCATTTGCAAGCTCAACATATGCCCTTAATTCCCTCTAAGCAGAAACAGTCCTTCATTTAAAGTTGTAATAGCAAATAATAAATGGGGAGGAATTCCTTCTAAACGAAGATGTATGGTAGACTTTCTTGGATTTATGTCAAGTGTGGAATGATTTATCTTTCTGGAATAGCCAATGGCAATGCTATCCTGTGACTTCAAATAATTTTGAGATGGTCAAGTAAGGAAACAAATGAAATTGTTGTCTGCCTTCCTCTCTCTCCTTGAAATCTATGGAAATACTGGGCTGGACCTGAGTAATCCACCACTTTCCCAGTCCCTCACTGACTGTACCTCCGAGGAGAACTTTAGGTGGCATGACTGAGGTAAAGCCTGATTGTCTGTCTTCAGTGGCTTGGCAGTTATTTTAGTCTTGATATGACACTTGCTTTTTTCTTTTTTTTTATTTTCTTATTTGTATGACAACATTCTCATGCTGAAAAGACATAATCAAGCCAGTCTTTGATCTCAGACTGTTACAAGAGATGGAAATGATTCATTCAGGGGAAACAGAAATTATATGAGACACTAACTGTAGGAGAATATGCATTTTTTTCAGGCAGTTATTCTTTGAACAGCATAAATTCCAGTAGAGAGAAAGATTTCCAGTGTATTCTGAACAAACCATCCCGGGTTCATCCTCTGAATGAGAGGAATCTCAAATCATGGAGCTGCATCTCATATAATTTCATGCATTCTGTCAGATAAATTAACTAAGAGAAAGAAAATGTGAGATGACAACTGTAAGAGAAAGGGCTCAGTCTTCAGAATTAAAAACTGGAAGCACATTAATACTGCAGTCAAGAGAATCAATTTAAGAAGGCAATAGTCTAGGAGTAACTTCAGGTGTACTCCATTGCCATGAGCCCCTGAAGCGTGTAGCAGCAGAGTTCTCATCTGTAAAGTAACTGAAACAGAAGAGCAGCTCAGGAAGGATTTTTGTAGAAGGAGGTTCTAGCATTATATTTCCTTTTTTCCCTTGGTCTCTGTTACTTAAGTATGCAAGTGCAGTCTTTCAACTTCAAGACAGATTGGGCTGCAACCTACTTAAGGCAGAAATTTATTCGAGATGGTATGTGTGAGATTAGCCTGTCAGTGCTATAATTACAGGATTGAATCCTCTATTGATTAGCTTTTCCACATGCCACTGCACTTCTGTCCCTGGGAACAACAAAGCAAAGGATGCTGCAAACTTCTGAATATGCACCATCCAGCACAGCTTTAGTTGATGATAGGATTTACAGCATATGTCTATGCCATGCTTGTTTCTACAAGCTTTAAGGAATAGTTTAGATATTAGTGCTGGGTCTATAGCAAGAACTCTCCCTTGAAAAGTGTGAAGAAGAATATCTGATCAAATGTCAGGTACTGGAAGAGGTTGGAGCTAGATGGCCTTTAAGGTCTCTTCCAACCCAAAAGCATTCTATGATTCTCATGGGTGCATTCATGAGCTCTGTAATAAAGCTGGTGCTATGGGCTGTGTCAGAGGTGCTGTTGCTTTAGCCACTGATTTCTCTCAGTATTTTTACCTGATCAAATCCCTTTATATTGTTTTGAATTCCTTCAGTTCTCCTGGATCATCAATGTAATTGCCAGGAAAAGCATCTTTGTGATGTGTTCAGTCAGGTTAGCTGGGGCTTCCCACATCTCATGGGAGGCATCTACTGTTCTTGGCTTTGTCGCCCCTTTGTCACGCATCTGGTCAGCCTTGTAGAGCATGACTCCAACCTGATGCAGGCCATGGTGCCACTTGCAGTTACACTGAGCATTTAACTAGTTGTTGCCAGTACTTGCAGTTAGTCAAGCCAAATGGATTTCTGGGTTTCTGACTGACTTTTCTCAATTTTTGCAAGCTGATTGGTAGCACAAGTGAAACCTCTGGTGATTTCTGCAGGTAGCAGGCAGGTTGGGACTAAAGCTGCCTCAGAGTATCCTAAGAGCGTGTCTGTTTCTTTGCAAGGCAAGAAGCCCTCATGGCTTTGGACAGCCACAAAATACCTGATGGTTCAAGAATGACAGGTCTGTTGCTGACATAATATCTCAAGACTGTCATCTTACAGTTTTTGGTTGTGGTCAGTCTTGGGGGACAAGCCAATGCCTTTGCTGGAAATGCCTGACTAACCTTAGGTCAGAATTCAGAAAATGAGCTAAAAATTATTTTAGTACAGATTTTTATTCCCTTCCACAAGCCATAGTGGCAATATAATGGGAATATTAGTTATGTCAATAATAACAGAATAAAACACTTGAAACAGAATTTAATCAGATTCCTGTGAATGGGAATGGTGAAGCATACAAAAATAGTTGAAATCTAGTAGGATGCTTTTGGAGAGCACATTACTTCTAAATGGGTGGAATACAATAGGTAGCAACTGCAACTCTCCTGTTACTTGCTCTAGGCTCCTGAATTAAAGATGTAAAGTAATCTATGTATGCTTCCTTGAAAACATGAGGGGACAACGATTCATTAAGTGGTTTCTGAAGAGGAAGCTTTTCACATTAGGCCACTATCAAACGCATTCATTCCCTCCTGAAGCAATTTGCAAGAATTTGCTTTTGCTGGTATATTTTGTGGCATTTCTAATAAAGAAGGGAGAAGGTGAAGATTAGACATGTACCAGAAGTATGCAAGAGTTGAGAGACATCCTGCCAGCTGACCAAAGGCTGTCTCCGATCATGCTGACTGCGCATGAGTACAATCAATGCAAATATTTCTCATGCGCTTCTGTCTCTCAGCCTCAAGTGCTGTAAATTGGCTGACTCTTAACATTAGGGAAACCACAGTGGAATAAATTGGAAAAAAGCTCTCATCACAGGTAGGTGTCAGATAACTGAGAGTTGCAGTAGAAAGGATCCTTGGACCTTGATCTCCTGGCAGTAGCTGTCCTTGATCCTCTTCTCTGCACTTTTAATACCTTTATTGAGTCACAGAGCATTTTCCCCTTTGAATCTGCTGTAGTTTGGTCTATATGAAAGATAAATGGATGATCCTACCAAAATGAGGAGCTTGATACTATTCTGTACCTTATTACAGGAGAAGTATTTCAGGATCTATACAGAAAACAGGAAGTTTTGCTGAGATAAAAAGCTTGCATTACATTAGAAACATAAAATATTCATCAGTCATATTGATGTGGCTTTTATTTTAGGGATCTATCCTAGATCTGCTCATTAAAAACACAATGCACATATTAAGTGCTTTTCTTTTTTAAAATATACTATGTTTGGAATTGTTTCTGTCAAACATGGTGCTTAAAAATAAATTTTTTTTGGGGGGGGGGGGGTGGTTATTAATCTACCTTACAAAAAGATGGATGGTTGGTTGATTGGTTGATTGGTTGGTTGGTTGGTTGGTTGGTTGGTTGGTACCACTGAAGAAAGCCAAAGAAGAACTCTTAAGCTTGTTTTCTCTTGACTTGCTGGAACGTGTCCAGAGAAGGGGCAACGAAGTTGGTGAGGGGTTTGGAACACAAGCCCTATGAGGAAAGGCTGAGGGAGCTGGGGTTGCTTAGCCTGGAGAAGAGGAGACTCAGGGGTGACCTTCTTGCTCTCTACAACTACCTGAAGGGAGGTTGTAGCCAGGCAGAGGTTGGTCTCTTCTCCCAGGCAGCCAGTACCAGAACAAGAGGACACAGTCTCAGGCTGTGCCAGGGCAGGTTTAGGCTGGATGTTAGGAAGAAGTTCTATACAGAGAGAGTGATTGCCCATTGGAATGGGCTGCCCGTGGAGGTGGTGGAGTCACCTTCATTGGAGGTGTTCAGGAGGAGACTTGATGGGGTGCTTGGTTCCATGGTTTAGTTGTTGGGTGGGTTGGATTGGTTGATGGGTTGGATGCGATGATCTTGAAGGTCTCTTTCAACCTTGTGTATTGTATTATTGTATTATGTTCGTTACCTATACTCTGCAACAGATTTATATGCAATTCAAGACTGTTGAGACCAAAGTATAGAGGTTAAAGTAAGCTTTTGTGGATTTGAAGAGGCAAGCCATTCTAGAGTCTGGTTAAAAACTGACTCTCTTCTGGGGCGGGGGAAAGGTGCCCTTTGAGTTTATTGTCCTGGACCAACAGTTAAAGATAGAAGGATGATGACAGCCTGGAATCATGTATTGCGGACCCAAGTGATGTAGAGTTATGAGTTACACTGTGGAGACAGGCATTGGTGCCTGCCACATTCTGCCAGCTCTAGTTCCTGGTTCAGGGTGCTTTTGCCCACAGGACTGTAATCAGCCTGCCCTAACATGTCCGAATGTGACACGTTGAGTAAAAGGGATGCTCTGCCATGGATGTGGGTCTATTTCTCTTTTATCTCCATTTTGCTTGTCTGCTCTTAGCTAGTTTGTGGAAGAGGACTGCATAAGGACAGCTATTCAGGACTACTCAGAAGACTGGGGATCTTGAAATAGTACTTGGCTTTGGCTGTGATGTTGCAGTAGGACAGACTGAGTAGAAACTTGAATGCATGTTTTGCTCAGGATTGTTTCCTAAATTGGTTGCTGTTACTGAATCAAAACAAGTTGTAGTTTGAATTTTTATATTTATGTGACCTTAAGTTTTTCTTTCATTTGAACTTTTTCTTTCACTTACGCTTTCAATGCTATTGCAGATGGCAAATAAACTCAATTAGCCAAAAAATGGTTCTGTAATCTTATGAGATAATCTAGTATTTCAAGTGATGCTATTAAGCTTGGTCCTAAGGAGCACTGCAGTAGCAGAACCACCAAAACCAGCTGAGGTTATCTGACGAGTGTATGCTTCTGAATATGTTGCTGTGTGGTGACAATGATTCTGTGATTATTATTGAGAGGAAAGTGTGGGGAAAAAATCAGCCTTGGCAATGGATACATGACTGGCTGGGGTAGATTCCAGTGTTTGTTAGAAATCAATCTGTCGAGCAGGGATAGAATTGTCCTTCAGGTTCCCATCTCAGTGAACAAGGTTGACCAGTTGGAAGGTCAACCCACCACTGAATGATATTTATTGCCTTGCTTCGCTGGTAGCATGGACTTTTGTTAAAAAGCAGGTGCACATTAATCTTTCTGTGTCAAACTGAACACTGAGCCTCACTGGGGGAAACTGACCAAGAACACATTTCTTTGGTGAAGTATTCATTGAGGTGCATTACTGTCTCGAATAGATAGTTGGAAGACTGATTGTTTTGAAAGAAGTTAAATAATCTAATCCTTCCAAAATACTACTGAGGGAAGACTAAATACAATACCCAGAATTGTGTTGCATTTTTATTTAGTGACCTTAAAAAGGGGTGATTTATATGTGATAGTGTATTACTTATATTGCACATTTAGAGTTTATGAAGGTTTCCCTGAAAATTTGATAGCAAATTTTCAAGTTCAGGATTGTGAAATGCACTGAGGATAATATATTGGTAGGTAGATCTAACTGGTCATTTTTTTTTTTTTTTTTCAGGTAATAATGAATCTGTCTGTAAATATCCTAGACCTTATTCAGCCTGAAATGATTGCTTGAGTAGCTGCAAGAAAGAAAATAAGGATTTCTGTCCTCATCCAATGAAACACCTTCTTTGTTATCAGTGCCATGGAAACCTGGAGGCCTGTTTATGTGCCAAGGGTATCATGTGCTTAAGTGCTTTCCTGGATTGAGACCTCTCTAGCATCTTTACTGAAAATCCACTTAAAAAACCCAACCAGACCTATCTGGCTGTTTTGACCCTCAAAAATCAGAGTTTGCAGTGTTGTTGTTTTTCCTCTGCTAATGCTGAGTCTCCTTTGCACTGGTTTTATTCTTTATGACTTGAAATGAGCATGCTTCCTTTTCTTTACCTCTTTGAGATTGAAATACCTCCCTTACATTTAAAGGATGATGATATTAATGACAGTATCAGTATAGAGAACTTGATAACTGGGTTTTTTTGTGTGTGTTTATATTCATCTTGCATTCTGAATAAAGAGAAAAACACACCAATTCATATGACCACTAAGTTTGTGTATTTTATAAGTTAGGAGAGCACATTTGCATCTTAAAACATCTGCTGAGATGTTGCAGGCTTCCATTTGAGCTCGTTAGAACTGAAACTTCTAAAAGCCAGTTTAGTCCTGGGATTGAAATGCTTCAGTGTAGCTGATGTCCATCCAGATTAAGATAAAAATCACATTTGACAGAAATACTGCCTATATTTTGACCAAAAAAAAAAAAAAAAAAAAAAAAAAAGAGATGAAAAAGATTAAAAGGAAGAATGCTCAAGTTTAAAAAAAAAAAAAAACAAAGAAGAAAAAGAAAAAAGAAACAAACCCCAAACCCCACAAACAACCACCTGCGTCCTAAAGAAGCAACATAAATGGGTGCATACTTATTCTTACATCTTTAGCTTGTAGGGGCTTGATCAAGTGTTTCACTGTGGAAATTCAATCCCACAGTTTAGGAAGGTCATTGAGACACTTGAACGTGTCCAGAGAAGGGCAACAAGGCTGGTGAGAGGCCTTGAGCACAAGCCCTATGAGGAGAAGCTGAGGGAGCTGGGATTGTTTAGCCTGGAGAAGAGGAGGCTCAGGGATGACCTCATTGCTCTCTACAACTACCTGAAAGGAGGTTGTAGCCAGGAAGGGTTGGTCTCTTCTCTCTAGCAACCAGCACCAGAACAAGGGGACAGAGTCTCAAGCTGTGCCAGGGAAGTTTAGGCTCAAGGTGAGGAGAAAGTTCTTCACCAAGAGAGTCATTTGTCATTGGAGTGTGCTGCCCAGGGAGGTGGTGGAGTCACCATCCCTGGAGGTGTTCAAAGGGGATTGGACATGGCACTTGGTGCCATGGTCTAGTCATGTGGTCTGTGGTGACAGGTTGGACTTGATCTTTGAGGTCTCTTCCGACCTTGGTGATACTGTGATACTGTAATATACATAGTTCCTAGTCAAGACTTCTGGAACTGTGTATGACCTTGCCTGTGACTAATGCTAGGCCTAAGACACTGGGATGGGTCTGGCTCTTCCTGAAGGCTGGGATCATTTTTTTTATTTGTTGTCAGACTATTTTAGGGTGATGTTCCTCCCACTGGTGGATCATACTACTAGAAAGGATTAATCACAACTTAAATTGTATCACCTGATTTTAGCAATCACTTATAGAAAAAGTAGCAAACCCCCCCCAAAAAAACAACAAATTGTTTAATAATGTATTGTGTAGTCCAGCTGTCAAAATGAGGGTGAGTTATTTTTCACAATGTATGATTTAGTGATGATTAGCAGCTCTGGAGTGATTTCTCTTAAGGTGTGAATGAGTAACTAACCTAGATGTAGGTTTGATCTCAGTATACTTAAATTTACTTCATAGTAAAGTTCTTATAGGGATCTGGAAGAAGATAAAGGCAGGAAATTACTTACATAGATTGATTCTCTGATATGTCCGAACTCCATGGGTTAAATCTCCTATTCCAAGGAAACAGTAAAAATAGTTTTGAGTAAGCAATGGAGATATTTAAAACATGAGCAGATGCTGTGTTTTCTTGTCTTATATGAAGTTCATATGACTGTGAAATCAGGTTTTTTTTTTTGGTATGAATATTTTCTAGTATAGGAACAGCAAATGCTTGGCTTAATTCACACCTTTTTTGTGGGTAACACTTCATGCACATTCTTGGAACCAGAAGGGCATTCTTGGTGGCTGTAGCTTTTCCCAGTGACTTAGGTTAGTAATTTCCTTGGACCACAGGTCTCCTGTAACCAGCTGAGGAGGTGTATTACTGATCTGATTTTGATTCAGAGACTTGCTCTTCCTATAAACATTTATTTTCTTGCTTGAGACCTGAACAGCTGGGCTCCTTAGTTCATCCACAGTCATGGCACCAGCTGGGAAGCTGAGGGCTGGCAGATAGCACAGGCTGGCTTTCCTCCCCAGCAGAATTATGTCTGCATCCTGCCTTCCTACAGCAGGACTAACCACACAAAGGCATGTAACAAGTTATTTATGGCCTATTTGATTCAGGACAATTGGTTTGATTTCTTCAGCCATGCAGAGCTCCTTTTCATTGAACTACCTCGTTCACTGAGGTATCTTGTTGTCTTTGCCATCTTCTTTCTATAGCATTTATCAGTAGGTAAAATAATTTTCTTTCTGTCTCATTTTCTTTCCTGCCATTTATCAGGAAGGGCACTCAGTCAGATTTCACATATTTTTTCTTTCTTTTCTTTTTTCTCTTGTATCCCTGGAGCTGGTCTGTGTTACTGAACAGAAGGCTGGTAATTCCCTGCTGAATTTCCAGGACTGCTGAATGAATAAATTGCGTAGGGGAGTGAGTGGGAGGGGAAACTATGTGCTGAGGTAGATATTTTTTTTTTTTCCTTTATTGAAAAATGTATTCTCTAAAATAGTGAAGCAAATCAAGCAGAAAAGTAAGCACCACCAGCTATAAAATTAGCCTGAAATGTGCAGGGTATAACTTCTGAAATGTGGTTGTTCTGTAGATAAGCTGTATGATTTCCCCCACCACCACCAAAAGAAGTTACAAGCAATCCATCCTTAAAATATGAGTGGGAAATAATCTTTAGTATTTCATTAGGCTACTTTGTATCACAGCCTGTCAACTTGGACAAAATCCAAGCAGGGAGGAGAGTTCTAAGCAGTCTTCCATGCCCATCTTCCTCCCCCAGCTCAATAGAGTGCAAGAACTAACTACCTAAATGTGTTTGCAGCCTCTCTTTGCAGTAAACATTCCTGTTCTTTATGCTTTCTGCATATACAAACATACACACACACACACACACAAGTATTTAGAGGTACTGACAAATATTCCTTGCCATTGTCATAAAACAACTATTAGGCAGCTACAACTTGGTTTTCCTAGGATGATGCTGATGTATACAAAGTGGAAAAAAATAATCCCTAAACTCTGTAGGACTTGATGCTGTGAAAATATAGACTCTGCAGGCATGAAATCACCATGGAATAACAGGACAGACAGCTGGGAAGAATTTTGGGCCAGTTTTATTGATCCTTGGCTATAAAGAGGTGGAAACCAACAGTCAATATTTATCTGCTTAGATGAGTAGCCTGTTTTTAAAGGAAATAATTTTTCTATAATCCTAGTGAAGAAAATGAGGGAAGTCTGTAGCTGGCATGCCTGGAACTCTGTATTTTTAAAGGGTTCAGACTTTTGGCATATATGTTGTACTAGAAATACCTAGTTTGAAAAATAGTGAGTTGTTTTAGCCTGTAATTTTTTGACTACTGAAAATATGGGAGAAGGCTTGTGATATAATAGTCCAGTATAAAATATATTTTGGGCTTGTGGTGGGGTTTTTGTTCTTGTTGTTTGGTTTGTTGGGCTTTTTTCATGTTCTGCTTTCATCATGGCTGCTACCTGTCTCTGAGTTGAATTACTTGAAAATGAAGCAAGCTAATCCTAGAGAAACTTAGTGGGAAAACAGTCTGTATGTTATTGTACAGAAAAATGCCCAAAGGCCAGTGATAGAAGCTCCACTAACTGAAACTTGGTGCCATGATCTAGTTGTTTAGGTGGGTTGGATTGGTGGATAGATTGGACGCGATGATCTTGAAGGTCTCCTCCAACCTGGTGTATTGTATTGTATTGTATTATTGTAAAAGTGGAGAACTGTCCAAACAAATAAATAAATAAATACACATTAAAAAATCAATAGCAAAAACTCTTACATGGAGCTCTTAAGCTTGTACATGTGTCAAACTGTATTTTAGTGAGACTGACTGGATCTTCCATATATGCTTTCTGCATTAAAGACCTACCTGTGAATAATAGTTGTGTAAAAGCAGGTGGGACCGCAGACAGAAATAGCATCAGGATTTTTCTGTCCTGTTCCAACTCACATTTGTTTTCCATTTTTGGTTTTGCACCACTTACTGGTTGTGTTCAAACATATTTTTATACAAGTTGTGTGAGAGTTTTTGGGGAGGCCTGTCACTTCAACGCAGTCCTTCGCAGTAAACGACAGCTTGAATGTCACCAGTGCTGGCTTTTAGTGCACCCACATCTGCTGATCTTTCGGGGCCACTGTAAAGCACATTCACATTGCACTAATGTGTGCTCCTTATTACAGGTAGTGTCTTATCTTAAAATGCCTCTAGTAATGTACTGTTATTAACATAAGGGTTTCTTTCTGGTTCAGCCGAAATAACAGGGCAAGCAGCCAGACCATCACTCACTGTCAGGGTTTTAACAGCTCAAAATCTAATTAGTTTATCTCAAACCTGCTCTCTCTAATAGGGATTTGCCAGTATAAGTTCTGTGTACAGAAATGCACTAACTGTTATGGTTTGAATAATAGTCACAATTGACATCTAGAATCATGGAATGGTTTGGGTTGGAAGTGAAGGTCATCTAGTCCAACCCTCTCTGCAGTAAGCAGGGGCATCCTCAGCTAGATCAGGTTGCCCCGGTTGTCAAGCCTCATCTTGAATATCTCCAGGGATGGAGCCTCAGCTACCTCTCTGGGCAACCTGTTCCAGTGTCCCACCACCCTCATGGTAAAGAACTTGTTCCTAACATCCAATCTGAATCTCCTCCTCTCCAGTTTTAAAACCACCACTCCCTATCCTATCATCACAGGCCTTTGTAAACAGTCTCTCTCCATCCTTCCTGTAGCTGCCTTCATGAACTGGAAGGTCGCTATAAGGTCTCCCTGGAACCTTCTGTTCTCCAGACTGAACAACCCCTGCTTCCTCAGCCTGTCTTAGTAGCAGAGGTGTTCCAACCCTCTAATCATTTTTGTGGCCCTCCTCTGGACCTGCTCCATCAGGTCTGTGTTCTTCCTGTACTGAGAGCTCCAGAGCTCGATGCAGTACTCCAGGTGAGGTCTCACTAGAGCAGAGTAAAGTGGCAAAATAACTTCTCTTGATCTTCTGGCTATGGGGATTTTTATGCAGCCCAAGATGTGGTTGACCTTCTGGGCTGCAAGCACACACTGTCTGCCTACATCCAGCTTCTTGTCCATTAGAACCCCTGAGTCCTTTTCTGCAAGACTGCTTTTTATCACCTCCTCCCCCAGCCTGTGCTGATAATGAGAATTATTCTGACCCAGGTTCAGGACCCTGCAATTACTCTTGTTGAATCTCATGAGGTTCACCTGGGCCCACCTCTCCAGCTTGTCCAGGTCCCTTTGGATGATATCCCATCCCTTGGCGTATCTGCAGTACGTTGGATGAAATATGTGGATATTTTTTACAAACCAAGAGGCAATTTCATCAGCATTATGTGCTATGTAATTTTACTTCTGTGATTTGGCCTACTTGGACCACAATTGTTTCAACAGAGTATTGTGGTAGCATTTCTGTCCTTTCTGTTATAGGATTTAAAATATTCATGTGGATTTTCTGAAGCTTTGTGACAAGTCTGGAGAGGAAGAGTTAATATTTAAGTTTCTGGCTTGTGGTTTTTTTAAGCTAACTATTTTTGTCACCTCACTTGTAAAGAGCATATAACTGTTCTTATGAAGCATAAATATTTGTAGTTTCTTTCCACTGCCATTAGAAATGCTTATAACATTCTATTTAAAAACATAATAAAAACTTTAGGTTTGGAGCTGTCCTTAACAAAAGCTCCATAGAAAACTAAAGTAACTGGGTTGAAGATGGTTACACTGTCAAATCCAGTTTGATAAGTCAAGCAACAAAATCAAAATATGATCAATAGTATTCCCCATTTTGAGAAACAAGAAAATGCCTACACAGCCCTGGATTGTCAAAGACAAGTGTAGGGAAGGGATTTGGATTCCTTCCCTTTACCAGATTCCAGACTCCTTGCTCTTCAAACTGAGATGTTAGTATGTTTATTGCATTTTAAAATATGAAATGTCCTAAATTTAGAGAAGGCTTTATGTCCCATTTTTGAGGGGAAATACAAACTAGAATTAATCTTTCCAGGAAGCTTCCAAAATAACAACAGTAATAAATTACTTATGAGTGCCTCATTTGAAACTGGGTTACAAGGGGGACTTGCTATTGAGAAAGCACCGACTCCCCTGCCTTTTAAGATTCAAAGGCCTTTGAGGTGCATAAATATAGATACTTGATAGTCTTTGAAAATGCTGGCTAGTGTCTTCCCTTCAGTATTGAAAAACACTATCAAAATAATGTGATGATGATTTTTGAAGTCTTGATTGTTGTGGTATCTATGCTACTTAGTGCATAAAATGAATATTGATCTATTTCCACCATCCTCCTGATTACCATTTTCTTGTCAGTATGCCATTATTTATTCATATTGCAGTGGTATCTATAAGTTCCAGCTATCTAAGAGGAAAAATAGATTTCATTAGTTAATGAATAATTAACTTAGTCAAGTAGTGTAGAGGTGGACTGATGCACACAAAAAGGTGATGTGAAATGAGTGTGGTTACACAGGAAGTTTTCCTGAGTTTACAGTTTAGTTTCCTGGTTTCTTTTTTTTGCTGAACTTGTTAACTCTTTTCTATGAAACCTGTTGATGATATCTTATTTATTCAATGAAGTCTTATCTCATTATCTCAACCCCAAGTTTTTGTGTGTTACTTTTCCCTCACTTCTGTGTTGGGGGAACAGGCAGGTGAACCTGATGGTTTTGCTTTAAACCACTACAAGCCGGTATTTGCATATTACCCACTATGTGCTCAGCAGCCTCCATCTAATTCTTCTTTACCTCCAGCATAACATTAATGGCAGCCTGTCCTCCACTTTTTTCCTTTGTCTTTTTCTATTTCATTCTTGTGTCCCCTCTTTAAAAAAAGATGGCTACCCATTTTTCTGCTCTGTCTCCAACTTCTCTATAGACACCCTTTAAATATTGTAATATGGCAATAAAATCTTCCCTGAGCCTTCTTTTCTCAAGGCTGAGCAAGCCCAGTTTGTATACTTCTGTGTATAATGGATACAAACCAGGAACAGTTCTGTGGGCCCAGTTCTGAAGGAAAAGAGCTATGAAGTAGTGTTTCTTGCAGTCTAAATGTGCCATCAGACTGGTTGATTAGTCTGGTTGGTATGTTTGGTTTTTCCCTTCTTAGAGGTGCCTATTTGCATCAGTTTTTCTACCGAGGTGAGGACAAAGTTCTTCACAGAGAGAGTTGTTGGCTGTTGGAATGGGCTGCCCAGGGAGGTGGTAGAGTCATCATCCCTGGAGGTGTTCAAAAGGGGATTGGACGTGGCACTTGATGCCATGGTTTAGTACTCATGAGGTCTTGGGTGACAGGTTGGACTTGATGATCATTGAGGTCTCTTCCAACCTTATCGATTCTGTGATTCTATAGACCATCCATCACAGTGAAGGTTAGTGTAGACAACCTCAATGAGAGATGTCACTGGAAGAGGAAGATGGTATTTATTTCACAAAATTTACCTAATTGGTGAAACAAATAACTTAATTGCACTTGCAACAAGTGAGTAATGTGTTTCCAGGTACATACTGTTTTTCACAGCAAGAGATCAGTGTTTCTAAAATCAGGATGTCGGTCACAGGTGGTCCCGCTACAAGGAAACTAATAAATGACATTGTAATGAAAAAAATGTCATTAGAGATGCCCTTATCTGTGCCACCATTTAAATTCTTTTATTTAGGAAATGTTTCCAGCAGCACAAGTTACAGGGAAGAATCATCTAAGTTTTAATAATTGTTGCAAAAATTTGGTCTAATCTGTATAGTTCAAGACATCATAAAATCTTGCTCTGTGTTGAGCACATAGTCTCAGTCTGAAAAGTAGCAAATTTCATTATGGTATCACAAGATGGAATCTGTCTAATTTTCTTTGTTTGTTCCCATCACTTTTATTCTTGTAATATATTTTTCCCCCTGAAAAGCATGGCCCAGCAGGGCTTTCAACAAATGGCATTGTTCTTTGTCTACAGAAAATACATTGTCTTCTTACTCTGACCTCACCAAAACCCCAGGCCTTCCTCTGTGAAGTAAAAAGCTAAAGTTGCTGGTTTTTTTTCCCCTGAATATACCTGTTCTTTTTCACCAAGGGTTGCTGTGTTCTGTCATTCTAATATCATTGGTATTCTGTGCTGCATTAACAGGGTCAGCAATGAGACATGATTATCTTGGGATCTAATGAAATAGTTTCCTGCCTCCTGTAATTCTTGCAGTGGCTCAGACATTTAACCTTTTGACCCACTGGGACTAGCCTTCTGATAAATAAACTGCTATGACAGCAGAGCTCAGTTGTTTACTGTATTTCCAAGAAGGCAACTATTTTAAACATTTGAATATTGCAGGTCTTTTCCAACCTGACCTGTTCTGTTCTGTTCTATTCTATTCTATTCTATTCTATTCTATGCTATGCTATGCTATGCTATGCTATGCTATGCTATGCTATGCTATGCTATGCTATGCTATGCTATGCTATTCATCTTTAAAAAAAACCACCCAAAACCAAATAGCAAAACTGAAAAAAAAACAACCAAAACCAAACCCCAAAGTGGTAGCTGTAGAGAGCTCTCTATCCCTTTCTGGTGTTAAAATAGTTCTATTAAGTGCATTGTCTTACCAACATAGATTTGTCTGACACTCTCCAAAGGATCTTTGTTAATTAATGGGAAATGAGCATCCTTGTAGGTAGCTTCACCTTCATCAGATGTCACGTTGTGATAGTATATTTTTCATCAAATATGAATCATCAGATATGCCCAGAGTGCACCTACATATGTGAGAAAGAAGCAAGGGTCACTGGCTTCTTGTTCCACAGCCTTACAACACCATGACAACATTGAAGGATGAATAGAAACTGGTGAATTGTGGTATACACCTTTAGGCAAAATACCAGCTGTGTCAGACTTATTTTCCCAGTGAAGCCTATGTAGTTCAGATAGTATGAAGAGGTCTTGTAATGATTCATTAATGTTGGAGAGGTAGATACTTAAATGGATTTTTTTTTAAAGGTGTCTCCAAAGTGAGGCAAACTGTCAGTCCTTCTGGAGACCTTATTGGAGGAGAAGGTGAAAGTCATCTTAGAGGATCTTGAAGATGTTTGACTTCTGCATACCCACACTCATTCTGTTATAACTTCATTTACTCACGTTCTCATACAAACATACTTCATGAACCAAGACATGTATGTGTGCACAAGTAGTCATGTTGGGATCATCTGAGTGACAGGGGGCATCAGGTACTCATGATGTGTCTTGAACTCATATTGGCTGGTAAAGACAAACTGTCTTTTGACTGTATGTGTTAGGAGTGGACGGTGGGCTTGATTTTGTGCTTCATGGTTCTTTTAATTCTTCCAGAAGAATCCTGAGTTTCACAGTTCTCACTTTCTTCACCTGGATATTTTATGGCTGTAGTCTTGTTCTTCATTAGCTTGACACCCTATCTGCAGGTCAGTTTGTTCTTCCTTTTCTTTTTATGTGGAATCACTCTGTAGGAAGTAACTTCTAACTTTCCTTTTAGCCTCTGTTGTGCTGTTTCTTATGGTGTGCATGTGAGCATGTCTCTGCTTTCTTGTGTACTTCATTCATACTAATCTTACTACTTTTATTTAAAATCTCTTTGGAAGAGCAGGAAACCCTTTATTGAAGGCTTTGATATTTGCATTGTGATGTTGCAACTGTGCAAGTGGCCACCTGACTCATATTGCAACACATTCCTTCACAATTTGCTCAGTATTGGGTTCAGAGACGTGTGAAAGCTTCCTTTCTGGAAAAGGGAAAGCTCCAGCATCTGGTGCTAGGGTAGATTTAGCTTACCAGCTAAGCGCTCCCTTGCTGGCTGCTGACAGTGGTGCTCCGTCTGTGTTGCTGATCCTCTGCTCTGCAGGAGCATGGGCCTTGCTCCCTCAGATGGGTGTCAAGGGAGGAAAGAAGACTTTCCTTTCCACAAAAACTGCTGTTGTGAGAAGGAAGACTCCAAAAGGAAAAATCTGATGATGCTGGCAAAGTAGCTTGGAAGCCTCGTTGAAAACAAGAGTCCCTCTGAAAGAGCCGAGATTGACAGGTTTTGCTGATTTTCAAAAGTGAGTTGTTAAAACTGTTTGCAGTTTGCTTGCAATTTCCACTTGAGCAAATTATACTGAACCAGGAATCAGAATACAGTATATTTTCTAGAAATAAATGCCCTGGGGCAAAATCTGGGCTCTTCTGTGAGTCAGGCCAGTGAAAGCTCTGGTTACTTTCTCAGTAGAATCAGGTAAGTCACGGATGCTTGATTTGCATAAGCTTCAGTAATTATTTTACAGTCTGGAAGACAGGTCACCCTGAGACAAAGCTGCTGACAAAGAAAAAGCATGTTATCCTCTTAAACTTGTTACTTTTGGAGATTGCTTGCTGGGAGACAACTTATTTCACAAATGGGAGTCCTCATCATCGGGTGGCATAATAACACTGGGTGAGAGTACAAGGCTGAGAACTACTTAAGGTTTTGGCTGAGGCAAGATGAGCCCATCCTATAAACATAGCTTGCAACTGTGGATATTGCCTGCTGATTCCTGGTCTTGCTGGTTTGCATGGAGCTTTCAAATCCCACCCTTAATGCAGACACCTTCCTCTGTGTTTGTGCAGTGAAAGGAAAGTAGTGCTAGGGACAGCGGAGTCCTGAGGCAAAAGCACTGGGAGATATATGGTTGGACAAATAGCTTAGATTGCAGGTTTCCCACTTACAAAGCTAAACCTTGGTTGGACTGTTTGCCTTTTGCCTGTGTTGGGGTGAAACATGGGAGCTTGATCAGTCTGGAGACGTGCTGCACTAAGATAAGTAAGTATAGAAATGCATAGCCCAGGGAATAGTCTGCCTTGTTTGGTTTATTGTCAGGTTGGCTTTAGACAGACACATTTGGTGTGAATGCAGTAGTACTTGGAGAAGTGCCAGGCCACCTACCTGCTCACACAGCCTCATGTCAGACAAGTCCCTGTCCTCATTTGGTTTGTTTGCTTTTGGGTTGGGTTAGGTTGTTTTGTTTTTTCCTCTCACCCTGTACAAAAGGAATTAAAGGTCCCTAAGATTACAGTGGGGTCAATTTTTGTCACTTCCATTCTTTTAACCTTACTTTGGTGTTTTTTCTCTCTCTCTCTCTCTCTTTTTTTTTTTTTTTTTTTTTTGGTATTAAGTAGGCAAGCTGTTGTTGCTGTAACATGATTAGCAGTACCACCATATGCCATAAAATCTCACTTGATCTAGAGGCATGAGATTATCCAGCACTTGCAGTAAGGACCAGCTGCAAGAGCATTGTGTGAAACAGGTGTGTGTGCTGCACTAATCAATGCTAATGGAAGAATAAAGTTCCCCATGGTAAATGCATGACTAGTAGTACTCTCATTAAACCTTCCTTTGAAAATCAATGAGAGGTCTGTCATTTTGGCCTCTTCTTCTGAAGGGTACACTCTTATTTAGAGATTTTTCCAACCTTAGCTTCATTTTTAGGAGGCTTTATAAATGCCTGAAGTAGCAGGAATCTCTGAATTGTTTTCTCCTTTTAAACCTTTGCTTTAGTAGCTATTTTTCTAAAAGCTAATTTGTGTCCTGACTCCAAAAGTTAAGTACTCTAGCAGTAGGAATTAGAACATGGAGCTATTTTCTTGCACTTCATTATCCAAGCTACTTTTGCTAAGCCTGACTCTGGTTGCCATATGCTGACATGAAGTATGTCACGTGTTGTCACAAGAAGAGAGTCTGCTCTTATTAATCACCTATGGAGTAGTCAGAATTTCTCTGCTGGCTATTCACAGAAGGAACTACAGAGAATAGGAATATAAATTAAATACAGTTAAAACCACAATGGTTTTGCTTATGGTTGTCTTCATGTTCAGACTGGTTTTGAAGATACTGTCCTGGGTTAACACAGCCTACTCACACAGACTGCTCCCCCCCCCCCCATTGTTAGGAGGGAAAGTAACACAAAAAAAGCCTGTGAGTAGAGATAAGGAGTTTTACTGGATGTGAGACAATGTACAATTACCTTAACCTATTTGCAGAAAAATGCAGCAAAATGCAGAAGCAGCAGCAGAAGCCAGCAACAAAATGGTCCCCCTGACCCAAGCACACAGCAGCCAGCCCAGTGGAAAAGACCAGCATCCTAAACTCAGAAACCAGAAGTAGCAACTTGAACAGGACATCTTGGGTTGCAGTTTGAACTTCAAGCCCCATGATACTTTGCTCCAGCCAGCACTTCCATCGTGCCAGCTTCAAAATGAAAGTGTGGTATTGAATATGAGCAGCATATTTACTTCAGCCCATGACATCCTACTCCTTATTTCCCCTTCTAGAAGACACATTCTGGGCATGCAGCCTTGACTTCCTTATATGCCACTCTTAGTCCTCATTTGTGTAGTCCTTCCTTCCTCCCCTTTATTGTGCCTTTGAAGCTGAAATAATCTTTCCCCATTCAATAGTACCACTGAAACTTCTCTCCAAGAGAAAACTATAGCAAAAGTAATACCAGCAACCTAGACTGGTGTTGATAGACTTCATAGGTTGTTTTTGTTGTTCAATAACATGACTTTGCTGAGACCACTCCTAAAATTTGCTGTGAGTGTGGTCTCACTATGGAATGTGAGTTTACATATAGAGAGCTAATGTGAAATAACTAGGATGCCCCAGCAAGCTTACAGCTCTTAAAACATTTGATTTTGACAAACATCCTTTGCAGCTTTATTCAAGCAAGTACAAGAGAAGGAACTGCATTTATCTCAGCCACTTCATAGTTAGAAAACAGGGGGGGAAGTCAAGTTTTAGTTGAAGATGGGATTTTACTATTTACTGCACAGGTAATAGAGACTTGTGGAAGTGATGCTCCATCTCAGACTTCAGCCACATTTGATTGTCAACAATATTCAGGGGTTTTTTAATCTCCCATGTTTTTTCTGATAATGCTTTTACTGATTTTACTTGGAATTTTGTAATAGCTGGAGATTGGCCTGATAATAATGTGAACTCATATAAGCACCAATATAGACATCAGTGCAAAATTTTAAGCCATCTTGTGTTTCATTAATTATGTGTGAATTATTTTGTTTATAGGAATAATTTAATTATTTGCCATATTAATTGTGAACAGAGGAAGCTAATTAGTTGTGTTGCAGATAAGTGGTGCTCTTTGTTACAAGCTTTCCCTTTCTTCTGTGTTCTGTGCCTGGAGGGGATGCTCAGGACAGGGAATTAAGAAACCTCATCTAGAATGCTGTTAAAGGCAATTAAATGGAAATTCTTTTTCACTCCCCCTTTTACTGGATTGCTGATGAACAATGAAGATTAGTATTGAATGGTCATTTTCATAGTAGTGCTTTCTTCTCCTTGCCCATAAATGTTTCCTGACTGTCACATTTAGCAATATTTCAATTCCTTATTTACAAAAAAGTGGCATGGTTGCCTAAGGCCTTGCACCATGGCATATTGATTGAAATCAGCACAATGTGTACTGGCACTGCAGGAGCAGGGCCCTGTCTGTAGCTGAGTGGAATATAAATGCTCATTTCCCTCCGTACTTTCTGAAAGCTTGTTGATTAGCATCTGATATATGAATTTCAACAAGCCTGTAGACACTGTAGGGACCTACTGAAAACAAATAGAAGACGTCCACATTGTGCACACTTCTATTCAAATCTTCCTTGGGGAAAAGGCTATGAATTGTTGACATTTGTCCTACTGCTCTGCATCTATAAACAGTTTCACTGTTGCTTATGTTTTCTGTTTCTGATATCAGTATTTCTGGCACAGATAAAACCTCCAGCCCATTGGTTTCCAACTCTTTTCTTCCGCATGTTAAATCTCTCATGCAGATATCAATTTGCCTGACTTTACTATTGCACCAGCATTTGCATTATTATTGAATTGTGTTGACTAAGTAAGATGGCATTTGGAAATAAAGCTAAATGCTTTTTGCCTTCAGGAGGTAATAAAATAGCTTCTTCAGTTAACATTTATGGATTTATCATAGTTAGCTCTACTGTGCTCATAACTGCGGTATATTCTATCTCAGATCATGAATAGCTGTATCCAAACAGTCCTTTTCAGACCAATCATATGAGAACAAACAAGGAAACCATGGTTTGTCAGCTTGATTCCAACACAGTATAAAACATTTAGTGTTTGGGTTTTTTTTTAAATTTCCTCCAAGATAGGCATGTGAAGAGGCAGCTATTGCATTAAAAAAGGGAAACAAACACACAAAAATCTTGTTCATGCTGTGGGGCAGAGAGCATAAAACTTATCATCTTGAGTCTGGAAACTATGTAATGACCACTGCTTAAACAGTTGCTTTGGCACAACTGAATTTTGGTTGGTAATCATTCCTTTTGATGGGGGCACTGGTAAGTCTAGGAACCTTGATTGCTGTTCTCTGCTAAAAGGCAAAATAGTAACGGGATCAAGCATACATCTGTCTTCTGCTTCTCTGCAGGAGAGTCCAACATCCTGTTTACTTGAATTCAGGATGAATCAGAAAAATGGGAAGCTTCTGTAGCTGTAAAAGAACAAGATGTTTTCAGGTAGCCTCTCAACCCAGAAGTTCATGGTCTAGTTTTCCTGCCTGTGGGCCCATGCTGATTCAGGCTGTGTTCTCAATCTGGTTTTGAATTTTCAATCTGCTTCTCTGCATGGGCTGTCCATCTCACAGGCACTATCCACAAAATACCTATTAATTTTTTCCTTCTGTCATCACTAAGCATGCATCTGTTTGTGTTTTGATTGCAATATGCTTTTTGATGACTTCAGTCACTTCAGGGTTGAATTGCAATATGCATTGATTGCAATATGCCTATGGAAGACTTCAATCACTTGAATTCCAAAAGGAAACCTATTGACCTCTCTCAGCTGTCTTAAAAGGACATCAGGAGGTTATGTCAATTGCATAAAGATTTAGTCTAAATAGTGTTTAAATTTTAGAGGAACAAAGCTTTCCCACTTTTAAAGAAAACAGATACAGTACAAATGGAGTCCATCAGTCACTTCTGTGAGGGTGGTGTTTGCTGCTGTGCTGCAACACTGCCAAGAAACAGAGCTCAGGTTTTGACTAAGTGCTGCCTCCTGTGTTGTTTTTTTTTTCCCACAAATGAAACACAGTCCTTGCCCAAGGCTCTGGACAATCTATGTACCCAAAGCGTGAGGGAGAGGGAAAGACAAACAGCTAAGTGATCAAAACTGAGCATTGAACATTATGCCTACAGGAAAGCTCACAGAAAGAGACTCTGAATAAGCATGAAAGGGACTTGAATTTACTAGCAAAGAAACTGCTACATGCAGGTTGATTTCAGGAGTGTTCACATGAGCAGAGTGTAAAATATTGGAGGCAAGTTAAGGAAAAAATGTGTCTAAACAGAGTCACCTCACATCTAACAAGAAGGAGAGAGTTTGTCAACAGCTGGTTTTGAAGGAAGGGCTAGAGCCTGCTCAGCCACCCAATCTTCTACTCAGCCTTGCCTAGAGAAGGTTTCCTCCTAGACCCATGTCTGCCAAAAATCTCAGAGAACCCTGAACTTTGATTAATACATTGTGAAGAATGGAGGGAAAGAAAAAAAAAAAATCTAGTAAGCTTAAAAGAAAAAAAAATATTTTACTGGAAAGAGGGACTCGGAATTGTAAGTGACCAAGGGAATATTCAATTGTGCAACAAAACAGGGCCTGTTGCTGAGACTAACCCCAGCTAGGCATCTCTATCAAAGATACCCATCCATGGTTCTGTACTGACATGTGCTTAGGAAATGTGCTATCTTCTTCGACAATACCAAACTGTTTTTCCCCCTTCTTTTGTGTTAAGAAAGTGGAGGTAGCTAATACATAATACATTCTGCTTTGCATCAAGTTAGCAGCTGAAATAGGTAATCATTTGAACAAGCTCAATGCTGTTGCATTATGCATCAGAAAAACTACATTAAGTGTCAAAGCCATGAAAGTAGGCTGCTTGCTTATCCTGATGGCAGTCAGATCATGTTTTGTTGCTTATTAATCTAGAAGGGTGAGATTCTATGCAAACACTTCGGAATTCCTGCCCCAGGAGGTGGGTAATAAAAATAAAATTGAAACTCAGAAATAGCATCCTTCATTACTGACTTATGTTATAAGCTGGTCTTTAGCATAGGTGCTGCTTTCTGCACTGAAGTTAGACATCTACCTTTCTTTTTCCTAGTGCTAAATGCAGTTTTTGTTTTACAGACATTGTTTCATGCTACTCGCTGCCATTAGCTCTCTCTGGCTCATGTATGTTGTTTGGAACAGTTATTTTTCTATTGCTCTTTCACAGATCTGTGCCTCTTTTAGTCATTGTGTTACTTCTTTCACGCTAGTTTGCTTCTGACACTGGAATTTCCATCTGGGGTTATTTAGAGTTCAATGGGAAATGGCCGTGTCTTCAAAATTGATGCCTCTCTCCATGATCAGACTGACCTCTTCCTGTATGTGCTCACTGTTGCCATCCTTTCTTGTGCACTCAAACAAATACTGACCATTATGTTAACGCTGGTCAAAATTCACATGTTAATAAACCCCTAAGAATACATGATACTTCTGCAGAATTCTCAGGTCTCAGAATATATATACAACATTTAATGGCATCTGTTACTTGGCTCTTGTGATCAACTTCCAAAAGACGTATCTCCTAACTTAGTCAAGGGCATCCTTTCAAGTAAAGTCTTGAGAGAGGTGACCTTCATCTGCAGCTTCTTCCCTCCATACCTGATTCCAACTACAGTCTCATCCAGTTCTCACATATAAATGCCTCTGTGCCAAATGGTCCAGTATGTACCTCTGCCATTGCTGTCTTTAATTAATATAAATTTCCATCTTGTTAGGACCTTTTAACTGTGTGATGTAAATAGCCTAGGCTTCAAGGTTCAAGCAAATGCTTTATTTGAACTTTACTCACAGATGTAATATGCCACTATGGGAGGTTTTCAGAGATACAATGGGGGAAAGCACTATTACAACTTGAAAGAAAGAGTACACTGTAACAACCTAAAAAGTGCTCTCAGTATCGTAGGTGTGTTAGTTGATCACTACAGTTACAAATTTTAGGCATGCTAAATATTCACTTATCCCTCCAGCTAATGGCTCTCAAACCCAGATATGTGACCTTGGTTGGTATCCTGACCAAGAAGGAATGGTCTCCTTACAGGCAAAATAGAATAGAATACAGAATAAACCAGGTTGGTAAAGACCTTTGAGATCATCGAGTCCAACCTATCATCCAACACCATCTAATCAGCTAAACCATGGCACTAAGTGCCTCATCCCGTCTCTTCCTAGACACTTCCAGTGATGGTGACTTGAATGTGGCATTGGGGAGGCAACTCCCAATCCCTAACCAGAATCTATGTTTTTATCCCTTGATTCATGTGACTGTGGGCAAGACTCTGACTGAGTGGATTATACTGTCTGGATACACAAGGTTCTTGGCTGAAGCTGACACTAAAGTCTTGCAAATTCTCTTAATCTCACTTTCTCAGGTAAATGAATAATGATTTGGATTGAGACTCGGAGCATATAATTTGTTAAGGAGTTTCAAGGCACAGCTCGGGTTGTGGTTCTTTGAATGATGCAATGCAGCCCTGTTTAGCCTGTGTTAGGGACAATTCAGCGCTGAGCTAGTTCCACAAGTTACCATAGGTTGTCTCTGCATAGGTATGGCCTCAATGCAATCCAAGGCTGAGTTGCTTTTACAACCCCCAGTGCCTGTATGTGTTAGACATTACCAAAAACTGTTCACAGAATTGTTTTGGTTGGAAAGATTTTGGTTGAGACCACTGAGTCCAACAATTATCTAACTCTTACAGAGTCTGATGCTAAACCATATCCTTCAGCACCACAACTCTACATCTTTTTATGAACTATGGACCAGACCATCCATACGCTGTCCAATATATTCAGGAGGTAATTGTGAAGACTGAAGGGGCCTGTTTGTGTGAAGCAGTGGTGTGAAGCATATTATCACGCCCAGGCCTGGAAGCCAGTCACTGTTGGAACACAACTATTGTGCCTGCTATAAAGTTAGTTGATCTGAAAAGTTTTTCAGGCAACTAACCTCTCCTGCTGTTGGGATAGCTTCAGCATGCCACTGAGCACAGTTATTTAAAATATATCATTTCAAGGTTGTATGTTTTTCTAAATAAGTAAACATATAAAATCAAAATAGACCAAGTATCTGGGTGCCAGCTGAAAAATATAGACATATTGCTTGTCAATAAGGCCTGAAGTGGGTACATCTGGAAAATTTAAACACAGAAGCAGGACTCTCTGCTTGCTTTTTGATTAAAAGACACCTCATATTCCTCTTCTGCATAGAGCTGCATAGTTTTCTTTGCTATGGAAAAGAGGGCAATGCTTCCTTTCTTTCCTTCCACTGACTTGTCACCTATTGATAGCAGTTTAAGAAAAGAATTGAACAGCATAGCGTACAGTAATGTTCAAAACTTGGTTGCATAGGGAAAAAAAGTATTATTTTCTCTGATGTTTTCTGTGGGCAAAGCTGTGAGGGAATGTTAAGTACACAGCAATTTTCTGTTATATTATGCATTCTCCCCAAAATCTATACTCTTAGCCATGCTAAAAATACGCTTCCAAAGTGCATGTGAGGAAAACACAGCATGCACCTAGAAGGCAATCATCATTACAAGACCAAGCGCTGGGTCCTGCATCTGGGTCGAGGCGATCCCAGGCACAAATACAGGCTGGGCAGTGACTGGCTGGAGAGCAGCCCGGAGGAGAGAGACTTGGGGGTGCTGGTGGACGAGAAGCTCAACATGAGCTCTCAGTGTGCAATTGCAGCCCAGAAGGCCAATCAGATCCTGGGCTGCATCAAGAGAAGTGTGGCCAGCAGGTCAAGGGAGGTGATTCTCCCCCTCTACTCAGCCCTGGTGAGACCCCACCTGGAGTACTGCCTCCAGTTCTGGAGGCCCTATTACAAGAGGGATATGGACATGCTGGAAGGTGTGCAGAGAAGGGCCACGAGGATGTTCAGAGGGCTGGAGCACCTCTCCTATGAGGACAGACTGAAAGAGTTGGGGCTGTTCAGTCTGGAGAAGAGAAGGCTCCGAGGTGACCTCATTGTGGCCTTCCAGTATCTGAAGGGGGCCTACAAGAAGGCTGGGGAGGGACTTCTCAGGCTATCAGGTAATGATAGGACTAGGGGGAATGGAATGAAGCTGGCGGTGGGGAGATTCAGGCTGGACATGAGGAGGAGGTTCTTCACCATGAGAGTGGTGAAGACCTGGAATGGGTTGTCCAGGGAGGTGGTTGAGGCCCCGTCCCTGGGGATGTTTAAGACCAGGCTGGATGAGGCTCTGGCCAGCCTGATCTAGTGTGAGGTGTCCCTGCCCATGGTAGGGGAGTTGGAACTAGACGATCCTTGTGGTCCCTTCCAACCCTGACTGATACTATGATACTATTGTCTACTGATATTTACCCATAGTGCTTTAACTATAGTTCCTTGGTAAAGAGCGCTCCAGCTCCCATTTCTTCATGAGCCTCTCCAGCCCTGTGCTAGCTGCTGTTCCACTATGTTTTGATTTTTTTTTCTCCTGGATATGTGGCATTTGCATTTGTCTTGTAGTGTCTTTGTTAGATGGGTCATTCTAAATTAGGAACAGTGAGCCATGGAATAGAAGAGTGTGGAGTATGATATAATTTATTAGTAGTGTTCCTGTGACAGTCGTCTTGGTTTCACAGATAGAGTGACTGAATCAGTGCTTAACAGTTTCATTAAATTGAATTTCTTGTTATTTGGAAAATCCTGCTCAGCAAGTTGCTGATGCTTGCTATTTCTGTATCTTGGAGTCTTCTGAGAAGACAGCTAGGTTAATACATTATTGAATATTTTTAGAATCTTTTAATGCTGAGTTCACAGGTTTCTCTAAGTGGAGTAGACTTAAAAGCTAAAAAGTTTTTGAACAGGGTTTTCCTTTGAAGTTTCTAAGGGGCTTCTTCAGTTCCAGTGCCAGTGAAGCTTAGAACGGTTTCTGAAAGGCAGTAAAACAATGGATTTCGTTTGGCAAGTAGTTCTTTTTGGTGGGAAGGCAAAGGAGGTCACTACTGGCAGTGGGTACAAATGTATGCTCTGCTTTGTGGTTTCATAGAAATGGGTAGAAATCAGGCTTTGGGGGAGAATTTCCCACTGAAGCAACATATATTGGCTTACATCACAGTATCACCAAGGTTGGAAGAGACCTCAAAGATCATCGAGTCCAACCTGTTACCACAGACCTCATGACTAAACCATGGCACCAAGTGCCACATCCAATCCCCTCTTGAACACCTCCAGGGACGGTGACTCCACCACCTTCCTGGGCAGCACATTCCAATGGCTAACAACTCTCTCGATGAAGAACTTTCTCCTCACCTTGAGCCTAAACTTCCCCTGGCACAGCTTGAGACTGTGTCCTCTTGTTCTGGTGCTGGTTGCTAGAGAGAAGAGATCAACACCTTCCTGGCTACAACCACCCTTCAGGTAGTTGTAGAGAGCAATGAGGTCACCCCTGAGCCTCCTCTTCTCCAGGCTAAACAATCCCAGCTCCCTCAGCCTCTCCTCATAGGGCTTGTGCTCGAGGCCTCTCCCCAGCCTTGTCGCCCTTCTCTGGACACGTTCAAGTGTCTCAATGTCCTTCTTAAACTGAGTCTTTCTCTTCTTTATTGGGAAGAAAAACTCCATGGTCTTTCAAATATATTCTCTTCAAATTAAGATGTATGAGAGCTGTTGCCTAGGTTAGGCTAAATATTTCTAACATTAGAGACCTTCTTTAGGATTTTTTTTCCTAGAATTAGGCCATGTCATTTTCAACCAAATATCTGTTTTTAAAGGTAATGCAATCAAAATAGAGTTTGTGCTTATTTTACTCTCTATATTATGTTGTTACTAATTTAAATTTAATTTCTATATTATTTATTGTCACTATGTTATCTTCTAGGCAATTATATTATTGCAATTATTTCCCCTCTGTCATTCATAGCTAAATTACATCTCCATCACATTGATTATTGTGCCTTGTACTTTCCTGTCTTCCAGGTTGCTTCACAGCTGACCAAATTAAGATCAGAAATTGTCACTGAGAAATACTGCCTTATGCCATGGTTTAGTAGTCATGAGGTCTGGGGTGACAGGTTGGACTTGATGATCTTTGAGGTCTCTTCTAACCTTACTGATTCTATGATTAAACTGCTCACTCTAAGCCAGTAATAAGAAGGGAATCACTGAAAATGACCTATATATTTAGAAACTTCTTGAATATTAAAATCTGTTTCTTTTCAGCAGAAACAGAAAACACTGAGCACAAATGAAATGAAGAGGTTGTCAAACTGTTTAGCTTACCAGTGGTATAGATGGCTACTGCTTGATACTCTGCTCTTTTATCTTCATTTCAAGTTGCAGGAAGCTCTTTTTCCATATTGTGATGCCAGCTCCTATTATAAAACAATGTTGAAGATAGAAAGCAATTTAGAAAGATTTGACAGCTATTTATGCTCTTTAGAACAAAACAAATCACACATTTGTTTTGCAGAGCTAGAGAAGAAAGGAATTGACAATTATCAGCTCGCCTCATGCAGGAGTGTTAAACACTGGCACTAATTAATGACCAGTTAGCAGAGCACCATCTTGATCTCAGTGGAGGTTGCCTGGACAGGGGCCATAAATCCATACGGCAAATGAGAACAGCTTCAAGATGCTTCATTTCAGCTAAATGAGATGGTGGCCCTCAGCTGCTCTGAAGTCACTAAGGCAGTATTTATTAGGTCAGAGTTTGGGACTCACAGATCTGTTTCATCCCTGCTGGCTCTACAGCTGCTTGTTATGCTTGGTAAGTTTCCTAGGGCTTCAGTAGTTTTATACCGTGTACTGTTTTCCTCTTGCAGGCATTTGGACAGTCCTTCTCGATTCACCGCAAAGTGGCTGAAGATGGTGAAACTCGTGAAGAAACTCTCCTTCAGGAGTCTGCATCCAAAGAAGCTTATTACCTGGGGAAGATTTTGGAGATGCAGAACGAGCTGAAGCAGAGCAGGGCAGTTGTCACCAATGTTCAGGCGGAGAATGAGAGACTCACTGCAATTGTCCAAGACTTGAAAGAGGTAACTCGGGGTGTGCAGGGAGCAAGGAGTTGAATGATGGATGGCATGGCTCTAAGTAATGAAAATGATTCCAGAAAGTGATTCTTTCATGTGAATTAAAAACTAACAAAGATCATTGTATTTTCTATAGCTGAGTGGAATGGCATCCTTTTCATCTGCAGAAACCCCTGGGAGAAGGTTTCCCTGGGACCAAGTCCCTTACTCCCACTGAACATTTGCATGTAGTGGTTGCACTGGCCTTGCGCATACTAATGAGGTTTCAATAAGAAGTAAAAATAAGTTCCAAATACTCATCCTAAAATCACAGCATAAATCTTCTTAGTAGCAGGCAACCAGCTTCTGACACACTGGTCTAACCATCTGGTTGAAGGTTGCAGGTCCTGGTGACTTGGGATTCAGTTACAAATGAGCAATGAAGTTAGAGAAAATACACATTTGTCGTCGTACTCAATTCCTTCCTCTAGGGTCCCCTTGGGATTCTTTTAAATGCAAATCTTCCTTCCATTTTCTGTGATGATTATTGATCTGTAGGTTATTCAGAAAGTAGTTTCAGTACCTGTCCTCCCCAGAATATCAGTTGTCTTAATTTCTTTGGAGATTATAGTGACCCCTAGTATGATACGAACTGCAATTATTTCCTGTTCTAATGCTAGATGGAAACAAGCCCTAGTAATGAATCGAAGTGCAAGCACATAATTTACTTGAATCAAAATAAGTCAAATAAACTTATGCTGATTATTAAAATGATATTGGACCCTGAGTATAAAGTCCTTGACTTATGATGAACTTTTTTTTTTTTTTTGAGGAACTACAATCAATACATAAGTGAGGTTAGTTCAGTCAGTTTATTAACAGGCTCACACCACACACTGTTGATTAATTACCTGAATATAAGAAAACATAGAGGATGATTGATGCCTACCTCTGGCTCTTAGGGATCTTGTCACACTGAATTACACTGATATTTCCCCTTGTGCTCAAAGAAGTCCATCTCAGTATACCTTGGTCAAAACAAATAAATTCTAAGGCTACAATATCCAAATGCCTGCAGAAGTAAGATGCCCTTCTGCTGTGTTTATGAACTTTGTCTGCTTGGTTCTGGGAATTTGGAGGACTTACTCCAGATCTTGAGAACCACTGAAGCAGAAAAATATAAAAGTCTAGTACATTTTTGAGGGAAAACCAGTCATTAGAATCTGCCACAGGTAGATTGCTACAGTGAGAAAGTAATTTGACCCTTCAAGCACTGTATTTGAAACTCTAGATAGAAAAATGCAAGTAAAAAGTCTTTATGTGAGCAACTGTAATAAGTGATGTAAAGACAGACTCTGGATCTAAGCTACCTGGCTGTATCCTGTCTCTTTCCCTCCCTGCCCACTCTTCCCCTCTCCTCAGCTCCTCTCCAAGAGAATTCACATCCTTTCACATTCAGACTTAATATAGAAGATTAGAAAAACTGCTCTGCGGTTCCAGAAATAGCATTGATTACGCTGAAGACTGACAGCTAGGTTTCCAAAAAGTGACTCCCTATCATGGGTACAACATCCTTAAATAACACAGTGGGTGCTTCTCTATTCTCTAGTCTGCTGTGGGAGCTCTCTTTCTGAATTTGCACAGAAATTCATAGTCATATGAATGTGTATGAGGGTTTTGTGAGCCATCAAAATGCAGTCGCATGAATGCTGCTGGCTTGTAGGAATCTTGGGAATTCCATAGCCCCAGAGCTTAATAATTCATGCATTTTTTGCAAGTATCTGCCATATAGTCACAGCTGATGCCTGCAGGGCAGCTTGACCTGGACCACTGTTGTTATAAATGACATACATCAGGCTCAGGTCTCTGAAAATTAGGTGTCTTGGTATGGTAAAGCAAATAAATTGATTCCAAGGCTCATCACTAGAAAAAGGTGTATTTTTGAGGGACGTGAGCATTTATTTAACCCTGATGGTGAAGGATAAACCAGAAATCTCTGTACACAAACAGCTTTCTAGATTCATGTTAAAAATGATCCAAAGAGTAAAACACCATCAGCATTATTACTGATGTAATAAAAATCCCTAATGTTTTTGATAGGAATGTTATTAACTATCACCTAACTAAATGAAACACACATTTTGGAAAGTAGGTAGCCCTTTTCATTCCAGTCCCTCACCAAGAATTAAGGGGATATAGAAGTTTATTTGGAGATACTTCAGACTGATGAAATCTAAATCAAAAAAATGCACAGATTTTAAAATGGAGGCCAGAAGGCAACATTTTTAGCGGTCACAGACTAAATTTACCAAGTCTCTATGTTATATGCCACACAGTTTATGCTAGATGACCTCTCTGTGTGAAGAAGCCAGGATGGTTACTAGCTCATGTAACCTTTCAGAACGTGCCTGCCTTTATTAGTAATGTTAAATAAATACTCTTTAAAAATATATTTGAAAAAGACAATCTTATTTTAATTTTCTGATCCTCTGGTGCTTGTTTTTCCCCTCTTTGAAAACACAATGTTTACTTATAGTGGGGAGATGAGTGACTCGTTCTTCCATTTGTGCTGCTAAAAACCCTTCCCTTATGGTAACCGTAAGAACATTGCAGGTGGATTAAGAAGATGAAATCACTGCCTTGAGAAGCTGGTAAGAGAGAGGTGGTTATACAAGCACAAACAACCTAGCTTAGAAGCTGGAGTGAAAAGTTCTTGTGATGAGATCATACTCTTCCGTCGTGAGGAGGCTGAATGGTTTGGAGCTGGACATTTGACTCAGCTGGAGGGGAAAGCATGAAGGGGGAAGCAGGCTGAAATTGTAGAAAATTGAGATGAATGATGTGGAAATGGAGATGATGGTAGAGGTTTTGTTTTGTAAGACAGGGATCTGGAGTTGTGTGAGGTGGGTAGATGAATGCAATTGTGTATGAAGGGGCTGGTTGGTATGGATCAGTTTGTTCTTACCAAGGCTACTTAAAATCAGGAGGAACAATAAAAGAAATTCAAGAAGCAAAGGGTTAAAATTCAAAGCCTATGCTATTAAATGTCATTGCAGCAGCTGCTGGGATTGCAGAAAGAAATCAACACCTGGGTACCTGCAGTCCAGGAGATAACAGATGAACAGGGTATTTTATATGATAGCAGTGTTAATGGGACATGGCAATGGCACACACCTGGGCTTCTGGAGGGCAAAAGTAGGAATGAGGGCAGTGGGAAGGTGGGTGGGAAGAAAAATACAAATTGGTGAAGCATATGTATTGAACCCAGATGAAAAGACATCTAGAATGAAGTTGTGCAGCCCTGGTGCCCTTGAAATCAATAGCTAAGTGGCTACATCTGCGTTCTGAAAACACGTGAGAAGGGAAAAAATTTACAGACATTGTGTTCAAGCTGACTTTTATCTAAAATAAATAGTAGTTAAAGCTAGTATTTCTATACTATATGTCCTGATTGGTTAGTTCCTCTTTAGAAATTATTATTTCTCAGTCTGAAGAGGCAGATTTTTTCCTTGTTTTTGGCAATTCAGAGTAAAGCCTAAAAACTGTAAATGTGAACACATACCTAGTTACTAATACCTACAATGGCTTCAGATTCTTGTTTTGTTGCTCTAAGATTAGACTGTAATAGCATCAGGGTACATAGCACTTCCTATTTAATGTAGGATATAATTAGGTCCAAAGCTGACATCCTGCTACCTTTGGAGGTACTCCTGGAAGCTCCTACATTAATTAGGTACCTGAGTTTTGACCTGTAAAATTTTCTGCCCATGTAAAGTTCTGTTTCCAAAGGCATTCAAGAATACCTCTGGCTTGGAGTGAAGTATGCTGCTGCAGAGTTGCTGGATTTTGAGCAGTGCTATAGATGCTGCTGAGATCCTTCAAACATATGTTTCCCTAGCAGACCTCATCATCCTGTAATGTCCTCCTTCTCTGGTTCTGCAATTGTGGCAAAGTTTGAGGTTCCAGTTTATTTTCTTCCTGAGGGATTATGAATCCAATTCACCCTATGAAGACAGTAGCCTAGCAGTCAGTTGGCAGGCTCTTCATTCCTTCAGATAAAGCTGTTCCACTTTGTTGGGGGATAGTGAGTATTTTGTGGGTCAGGGAGAGCCAGAATGAGCAAGCTCCTGACTATAGCCTAAAGGCTAACCCATTCAGATGGGAATAGGGAACTAGTTCTAATCCCTATTTTAATTAATGCTTAATAAGAAGCACTTAAATATTAATTGGGGCAGAGCCCAGAACCCCAATCTCTCTTCTGAGGTGACAGCCCTCAGGAAGGGTTGTCTCCATCCTTCAGAGAGGACATGATCTTCAGCCTGGGTCTCCTCCCATGGCTAGTGGTTTGACTACTAACCTCTTGGAGGGAGGTAGCTCCAGGTTATAAAGTGAGGTAACTTTCTCCAACTCTCTTAGAGATAAGTTTGGGAGAAGAATTACTGCTATAAATGCTGCACTGCAGGAAGTGCCTTTTAGCTACCTGGCCATACTGACAAAGCTCTCCTAGAAAGCAGTGATCTCTCTTCAATGTTATCAGCCTGATTTCCCTTGTAGTACTGTAATTTTCTTCATGCATTGTATAGGAAACATGTTACTGTGCAAGATAATGAAGTGATTAAAGTGGCTGCACTGTTGACTGTGACAATGCATGCAGCATCCCTCTGTGATCTCACCTGCTCCCTCATGGTGTCCTGTGCTCTCAGTGGCTGCACCAACAGAGTTACCCACTCCACCTGAAAGAGGATGGAAGATTTTTTTCACATTTACTGATTTAAAACCCCCCTGCATTATAAAGCTATTTATCTTTTTACTACTATTATACTGATACTTGCAGCAAGAGTTTCATTTCTGCAGGGACGATGTGTAAGAAAATACAGTGAAGTATTCAAGTGTGGTCATTGGTAATAGTGTCAAGCAGCTGTATAAACGTGATGCCAGAGCAGTCTGTGAGGAAAGAAGTACAGCCAAGGTATAGAGATAGCAGAACTCTTCCTTCTGTCTGGTGAGCTCTCTCATCCCTGTTTAAGAGTCAATGTCAGTGCCGGTGCCATTGACTGTATTTACATTACTTTGTTTTGGAGGTTTCCTTCAAATGGCTAGAACTAGCTATAAATTAGGGTTAGAATTTAAATTTGTTTCTTGGCCTCCTGGGGGATGTTTTTATTTTCTCTCTCATGTTTTTAGAAAACCCTGCTGAAGGGAGATTTTCCAGCTTGCCTGTGCCTAGCCACTCCCAGAAATTCTTTGTGTTTCTTCTTTGTGTGGTGTGGGTTTTTGTTTTGGTTTGGTTTTGTTGTTGGTGGGTGGTTGGGTGGGTTTTTTTCATCTTGACAGGCTGAAAAGTTTGCTACAAAGGTATTGTTTCCTTATGCTTTCAAAGATTTCAGCTTGGCCTCAATCCTAATAGTCCTGCAATAGCATAATGTTTTGTAACATGGGAAATTTTGTTAGATGTTGCCGACCTGCTTCAGATCAAACTCCAATATATACTTGTGGCTTACCTGGACCTCTTTAAAAACATAGTAACAGTTTCTGTAAGCAGTCAGGTGTTCATGCTTGTCCTTTGAAGGCACTTACTTTTCTTTGTCCTATCTAGGCTGCAGAGAGCTGCAGGACCTCCAGGGGCTTTAGGCTAAACAGACTGAGAGTGGCCCTGTCCTTGCTCTGGATTTCTGTTCTCTTGACACTGTCTGGAAAATCAGCAGTGTGTGCTTGTAAGTGAGGGCCAGTGGTGAGCCATCATTGGATTGACCTCAAGTGGTACCTTTCACTATCACTGTGGGCCATTCCTTTAATGCTTCTGGGGTTTTTTTTGTTTCTGACCCTTGCAGACATATTTCTATTCATACTGCAGCCATATTCCTTATGCAAGTGCCTACATCTGCTCACTTTGAACTGGTGTGGACCAAAATACCATCCCTGTAAAAGAGACCCACTGCAGAGTTTCTCCTAACAGGCAGTAAAGGTAGTGTACAGGTGGGTTTGGTAACTTGTCAACTGATGGTGACAGCAGATAGAGAGAAAAGATCTCATCAAATCACACTGAACTGTAAAACCTGGTTTCACAGCATGAGGCAGTCTGGAAGGTACAAAACTGTGGATGTCATCAATGTTTGCTGACAAAGATTTTTTTACCAATTTTCACTTAGTTTGCACTGCAGCTCTGTGATGGTGTTATTTTGTAGAGTTAGATATCGATGCATGTTAAATGGTTGTCTCTACCCCATGCCTTTACTTTTCTTCTTCACAGAACTGGAAGAAACAAAATGTCTCTCTTTGTGTCTTGGAGACAGAAAAATAGAACAAGCTGTGTAATGACACCAAATCTCTCTTCATGCAGTGAAAGGGATAAATATACTAGTAGCTGGTACTGTCTATCTGTCAGAAAAAGAGCTTTGAGTGTAGGCAGCAAACCTGTCCAGCATAAATTGCTTCTGAGTGCCTTTATTAACAGAAAGATTTAATTACAAATCTGCCATTCAGCTTTTTTGCTACTTAGTTACCACCAAAACAGTTTTATGTTGTTCTTTTTTCCCCACATTGACCAACAAGCAACTTGCTTCTGCAGGTTAAACCAAAAAGGATTTCCTTACATGATTCACCCTTGTATTTCTTATAAATATGCTTTATAATCCTAATTTGCTGTAATCATAATTGCTCATAAAATGATTGTTTTGAAGCACCCACTCATAAGCACCATTTGCAATAGAATAGAGAGGTCAGTAGTGCAGGATAAAGACATTTTGTTGTGGCACTGTTTTCTCAGGGTAATCTTCAGCTCTTTGTTTTGCTTTTTACTCTCCAAATATACCAGCAAGCTATCAAAAGCAGCCTTGGTTGGTTGTGTTTCTTGTTAATGAACTTGGAACAATGACTTAGGACGCAAACTTGTGATCTGACACATGCATGACACTCTTTTCTTTGGCAAGGTTTGGGCATTTAGCTCTGCTGTGAATAAGAAAGTCAAACAATGGACAGTAGAGAGGTCAAAAAAGGCCAGGCAGGGTAATGGAACATGACCAGGGGACAGTTGCATAAATGCATGTGGAGATTTAAACCCAGCCAGCAACCGAGCACCACACAGCCACTTGCTCGCTTCCCCTCCCAGTGGGATGCAGGTGGGAACTGTGAGAATGAAATTTGGGAAAACTTGTGAGTTAAGATGGAGATCATGTAATAGGTAAAGTAAATGCCAAGCATGCAAGCAAAGGAAGCCAAGGAATTAATTCACCCCCCTCACTGGCAGGCAGATGTTCAGCCATCCCCAGGAAAGCAGGGTTCCACCATGCGTAATGTTTGCTTGGGAAGGAAAACACCCTATCTCTGAATGTCCTACTTCTTCCCCCAGTTTTAACTGCTGAGCATGACATTATATGGTATGGAACACCCCTTTGGTCCATTAAGGTCAGCTGTCCCATCTGTGTCCCCTCCCATCTTCTTGTGCACCCTTGGCTGGGTGGTGTCAGAAGCTGGAAGGATGTTGACTATGTAAGAATTGCTCAGCAGTAACTAAAACAGCCCTGTGCTGTCGACACTGTTTTCAGCACAAATCCAAAACGTGGTACCACACCAGATACTATGAAGAAAATTAACTCTATCCCAGGCAAACCCAGCACAATAACAGTGCTTTATTATAAACACTCAAGTTCCCAGCTGCTTCTTTCAGAAATGGTCCTTTGCAGGGTCTCAAATAGTAAATTAAAGAGTGTACTTCCAGCTGTGTTCCGTAATCTCTAGGCAGCAATTAATCAAGCTGGTATCTGACTGTGCTTGCATGAGATCTGTGACCCCTTATTTGTGCAGAGGTAGTGTTTCAAAGCCTTTAATGTACACCCCTGCACAAGGTGTTGTGCAAGAATGTGCTGAGAGGACATTTGTGGAGATTAGAGGGATCCATAGAATAGAATAGAATAGAATAGAATAGAATAGAATAGAATAGAATAGAATAGAATAGAATAGAATAGAATAGAATAGAATAGAATAGAATAGAATAGACCAGGTTGGAAGAGACCTTCAAGATCATCACATCCAACCCATCATTCAACACCATCTAATCAACTAAACCATGGCACCAAGCACCCCATCAAGTTTCCTCCTAAACACCTCCAGTGGTGGCGACTCCACCACTTCTCCGGGCAGCCCATTCCAATGGGCAATCACTCTCTCTATGAAGAATTTCTTCTTAACATCCAGCCTAAACCTCCCTGGCACACCTTGCAACAATGTCCTCTTGTTCTGGTGCTGGTTGCTAGGTTTAAAGAAGAGTGAGACAAATGTAATGGAGAATGAGGCAGTCAGTAATGCATATACCTGAAGATCCAGAACCAGCCCACTGTCAGAAAATTCCTCAACAACCTGGTACAGGGGCATTGGAGGGGACTCTGGGGAAAGCACTGTCATATGGCTTCCCCATTTCTTGGGTGTTGCCCACCTGTGAGTGGGTGCTGTGGAAGGCAGGGTATTGCATTAGCAGCTCTGTGAAGTGAGAAAATGTTAGTTTTGTGCAGCCTCTACTTTTAAAAAGATTTTGTAAATTTGCTGACTTGTTTTTGTTTCTAGATGAGGAAGCCCTCATAAGAACTGCTTGTGCTGACTTATTCTTTTCAGTATTAATTTGCTGGTCAAGAATAACTTGAGCTTTTGTCTATTCAAGTGGTGTGTTGTAAGCTGGTTTTTGGCAGTGCTGGGCTTAGCTGCGTTGCCAGTTTTTAAAGAATCCTTGCAACGTGATCGGGACTCTCAGGAGCAGGAGCCCAGAAACTGTGTTGGCTTGTACCTTGTGACTTCATTCATTTGCCTGGGATTAGGCAGGAAGGGAAGAATACCCTGTGTGCCAGACTTTCTGAAGCTCAAGCCCAGAAGCTTAAGCACTCTCCCAGATAAAAAAAAAACAACAAAAAAACAAGGAGAAAGAAATTTTAGCTCAAAGTCCTCACTGCCTGAGTGCATAAGCAAACAGAGTCTAAGTTTCAGTGACTTATGCTACTGATAAGGAATATTAGAGAAAGAATGGAAGTATGTTTGCTGTCCCTGTTCCAATTAGTTCCTTTTGCTTTTTCAAGATATCCTGAGCTGGTTTTCATTAAAAAAAAAATGAAAGAAAAGACAAAAAAAAAAAATTTAAAGCTTCTCTGAGAGACAGAAGCTGTTCTTCCCAGGCATTCGGTGTTAGAATGTACCTGGCAATTGTGGAATGTTTTATGCCTTCAGGACTCCTTGAAGTTACGGAGCAATAATCTTGGTGTATTCCCAGTCCTCTGTACACAAGTAGCGCAATGCTATTTCTCTTCTCTTGGGAGTCCTTCATGTGCATTGTAGCCCTGCTGTTGGATTTCTCTTGTTTTCTACAAATGGATGCATTACTGTGGGTTTTCTTAACCTGCTTCCTCCTGAACTTTTGACATCGCTCATGATTAATCAGTGCAGAACTGGTGGCACCGAAGAGTTATTTGTTTGGAGATGAGATGCCCCAAACAAGATAGAAAAGCAGAACAATCTCTTCTGATACAATGATTAGAATTTGGACCTTGAGAAAAACTCATAAATGTTGATCACGCATGGACAGTAATTACCAGCCAACATACCTGAGCTTCCACACCTGCTCTTATTTGTTCAAAACCCACATTTATTTTCATTGTATTTTCTCTTGTTCTTTGATCAGTTCTGATATCTTTATAAGGGTTTCTCCTGGAATTTACTAGATAATTTTGAGAAATAAGATTTATCTTATTCCAGGGATATGTCTTAGATACCAGGGCAGAGCATTGCTGGTGGTCTAACCCTAGAAGAGGATGATTCATGAGGTGCAGCCAGAGTGACACTGAGCGTGGCACATCTACTACATGCCTTTGAATAGTAAAGAACTAGTAAAAACGTCCTTAACAAACAAACCTCCCACCCCCAACAAAAACAGAAACAAACCAAACAAACAAATAAAAAGGAACCACATACAACCAAAACCTATGAAACTCTGAAAAATGTGAGAAAATCAGACACCTTTGGGGTTGATATTATCATGATCTATGTACTGACATCTTCTCATTTGGACTCATTCAGCCAACATCTCACAAAATGGCTCTAAGGATGGCACCATATTGCCACATAAGTATGGTCGTCTATGGAGTAGGTTCTTCCTCTTCTGTCTCAAAACCTCGAACTCATTACCAGTTTGGCAGTGGTATGAAATCATTAATAAGTTCTTGGCTCCCATCATCTGTGCTAATTGTGCTTTCTGCACCAAAATCCGTTCTCAAGGGGAACAATGTAAGAGGAAGAAGACAGCAGGGTGAAAAGCAAGAAACTCAAATATGCCACCTCTTTTTCTCCCCTTGCCCTTATTACAATGTATGAGGCAAGCTGGTTATTTTTAGTTATTCTCAATGGTCAGTGCCAGTCAGCATTCAGGAGGAGGACAGCAAGTCAGGCAGAGGTCAGACAGTGTTATCACCCTTTCATTGTGATGGTCAAATCCACTTCTAAGCTTCAGTATTGAGAGAAATGCACTTTTGCTGGCAAATGTTTTAGATGTGTACGTGCAGATGCTCATACATAATCACAGCTTGTCTGCTTCTGTGATGCTATTGTTCCCAAAATCCCATCAAATAGGTAGGACTAGATATGAATGTAATTTTTATCTTCAATGCTCATTCATTCTGCCTGTGTAGCCTTTCCTCTCCTTCTGAAGCACAGTACTTCGGCTCTTTCAGCTAAATGTATGTGGTGGGTTTAGGCTATGCCTTTAGAATTTAGTTACAGATTTCGAGCAGAAAAGTAGAAAAATAGCAATAAATCACTACTGGGTGTAAAAAGGAAAACAAAAGATTATTCTAAACAAATTCATTGGGCAAATATCTGGACTAAGATGAGCTGTACCATAACAATTGTTCCCTTCTTCTCTCCTGATCTCAGCTGGTTTGCTTTGCTCGGGAGAGATAACCTGCCTATTGGCTGACCCTGGCTAAGTCTAACCCACTGCTTCTCTCTCCACTCCTTTCTCTCTTGGGACAGGGGGTGGGGGTGCAGTGGAACAGCTTTCCTGCTCTCTTGACCAGGGGAGTTTTCATGTTGTTTGCTAACTGTAAATATCTGTATAATACTGTAAATACTGTGTATTTTGTACACATTCGTTGCATTCCATCGTAGAGTGTAGATTTTGCTTGTAAATCAGCTTCATTTGCTTCTAACTGAGTTGGTCTGGCAAAGTTAATGTTGGGGGAAACTTCAACCCACCACAATGTGCCTTGAAGGCATCATCATGGATATGTGATTTTCACTCTGGTGAAACGGTCAGGATGTCTGTTTTGATACTGGCTGTGAACTATGCATGAAGAATGGCTGTGGCATTGGTGTCAGCTTCAGAGTGAGGTGGGTTAAAAGTGGGTCATTTCCCATCAGTCCTGCACACCTAGTCATGAAAATGGGCTGAAAAAGCAATACTGTGAGTTTTGGCTAATGATACAAGGTAGTTTGCTTTTTTTTTGCTCATATTTTCTCCTCTGTCTCATTTTCCCAAGAGAAGTGGCCACACAGCAGCAGCGAGAAGATACCAGATTCTGTACTTAGTAGCTGTATGTGATTGAAATAGCAAGAGAAAATTCTGGTCAGTATGGAGAAAGGCAATGTATTCTTTCCAAGTTTCTCTCAAGTAGTATTTCATGGGCAGTGGCTATCTACCCCTCTCAAATGAGGCATGTAGAGAGCTGAAAACAGATCAGAAAATCAGGGACCACATAAAACCAAAGTAAAATTTAAAGGATAGATGTAGACAGGGATTGGTTGTCAAATAATTATGAATATTTTTAAAAGAGAAATTCAGTATTTTGACCTGTATCAAGTCAGCAACAAGGTTTCATAACATACTCTGCCTTGGCTTGCTACAAAAATATGAGAAGAAAAGGATGGCCTTGGTTTGTTGCTCAAAATTTCAAATGCAGTGGTGAAGAAGGACTGAATCTGCAGACCCCTTTGCAAGGTGTTAGGAAGAAGTTCTAATTCACACATAGACACCTAAGCACGTTATAAAGCAGAAGCACAAATGGTATCCAAGAAAGTCTATGGATGTGCTTATTGAAGCAAACAAGGAGAGTTAGGGGGAAAGAGTGTTTTTGGTGTCTGCAAGAAGGGCCAGGGCATTCAGAACAACCAACAAAGGTGTCGTGAGGCTACGTGGGGAGAAAATTAGAAGGGCCAAACCCCAACCTGGCTTCTGCTCCTAAAGACGACAGGAAACACTCCTACAAATACACAAGCAACGAGGAATTTTGGATAGAAGGGGAAACATCGTGACCAGGGATGACAAAAGGGCTGAGGTACTTAATGCTTTCTTTGTCTCAGTTTTCAGTAGTAGAATTCAGTAGGCAGCAATTCTTGTATTTTAGTGCACAGTAAGTTGTTAAGCAGGTAATAGCTATAGATGTAGATTTATGTGATTAATGTGTTTTTGACAATAGTTTTATTGCAGATCCTTGAATTATCACAAGGGTATTTTTGTTTAGGAGGATAGGAGGTGCAGCTGGGTTTTTTTGCCTGTGTTCTATAAATGTTAGTGGCAATTGAAAATCAGTCCCTTGACAGCTTTCACATAGTAGATTTTTGCATTGTTTTGGTTTCATCCATGGTAAATGCTTTTAAAAAGCCAGATATGAGTTTTCCATCACCACTTGTCTTGTCCTCTGAACGTTATGAATGGCTCTTCCTCCTAACTTAACTATGCAATTTCTTCTCACCACACTTCTTAAGAGATGCATTTATACACCAGAGCCGTAACTCTGTTTTGAAATAAATCATTTTATAGGCTGTAGGTGAAATTGAATCTTAAATTGCTAGGAGTTTTAAAATACTACCGTTAGTCCACTTGAAATTGTCTTAAATGTCATCAATGGGAAGAAATAATGACAGGGCATGTTCTGAAGCTTAAAAACTGAAGGAAAGCAGGGGAAAAAAGCAAGAGATTAACAACGTTATTGGTGTTGCTGTTTTAAGAAATCCTCTTCTGTTTAGTTTGTTATCAGTAATAACAAACTCTTCTTCCATGGTCAACCCTAACAGAGGGCAGCTGCAACACCTACCTCCTGCTGAATTCAGGCTGTGAATTATCTTGGTGAGCCAAAGACCAGCTTGCAGGTATTCAATGACTACTACTACCTAGTCTCTCACTGCAGCAAGCAGAAGGGCAAGGTGAGCCAAGTACCAGCTTCAAGAACATTTATGTAGATTAATCACTTTTATAACTGTTTAGTTTGGGGAGCCATATTTCCTTTTGAGACCAAATAAACCGAAACTCTGTGTTCCCCTAACACAGTCTGCATCTCTGTTCTGAGCTGAGTTCAGAAATATCAGACATATTGATTCTTTATGTAGCCAGAATAACCAGTGCTACAGCCTCTGTAACTTTTTGCCTTGAGGCAGAAAGAGCTGTAATCATCTATTTAAAGGCAGGATAGTTTAAAAGTATTTTGTTCTTTGACTGAAACTGGAAAGCTCCTTGCTTCCAAAAGGCAGCAAATTTGTTGGAGATTGTTTTCAACTCCATTGTAATTTCATTAAAAATCATGGCAATGACTTAGAGTGAATCATAATCTTTCTTTCCATAAAGAACCAAATGCAAAGGCTGCATTATCATTGTGTTTTTCATATCATATTGCACTGACCTTTTCTCCAGGGGCTGTAAGCAAGCCCAGGGCATTACAAACAAAATAGGCCTGGTTCTTCTTTATTACATGCCACTACTTAAGGAGATACAGCCATGACTACTTCTTTCCTGTCTACCACTGCAGCAAAATTCTGGTATGAGTTACACCATTTTGCAATGTTTGAAATATCAAAGCTTATCTCATTACTGAAACCTAAAGCCACAGCCTTTTTTGTCACAAGTATTTAAGCATTTTCTCTCAACATTTTTTTTTTTTTTCATGTTGCACTTCATAAGGAAACTCCTTCTCTTTGCTGTGCCTTGAAGTAGTAGAAGCAGCTCTAAGCATTATTCCCATCTGAGGCTGGAAGGTCAAGTTATTTTCAAAGCTAGTGTTTCAGATGAAAAACAGTTCAGACCCTATAATGTGTGGTAAAATGGGTTGTGAAACCAACAGCAAAGTAAACACGTCACTTTCTCCACTGAAGCACATAACTCAGGGGCTGTTGGGGTGCAGAGCCATGTGCCTTCTCCTCTCGCTTTCTGCTTTCCAACTCCTGTCTCTAATCCATTAGAAACTTTCATTATTTCAGTATGATTAACTTCTAAACATGATTTATTGCTGCCTCCTTTTGTGAATACATAGGTAGAACCTGGGTTTTCGGCTATGCTGTGCTCCAGGTGGATTCAGATTATTTTTCTTATTACAATTTTTTTGCTTTATAGTGTGGGGCTTTATTGGACAGGCTTGCTAGCCTGTCTATTTTTCAACAAAGGAGAAATAATTTGGTTTCAGAGAGATTGTATATGAAGTAGACATTTTGCTTTCAGTTGTTCTAGGAATAGATTTTTAAATCTAGTCAGTATTTTCCTAGAGAGTTCACTGTTCTTTTATGATACAACCACAAGCAGCAAAGCACTAATTTGGTCCTTTAGCATTGTGCAGCTGTAATATTGTTGTATTTAGTGATGAATAAATTTGATAAGATAAATTGGGTAAGAGATGAGTCTGCTTGTATTCTAGCCAGCTCTCAGAGATTAGAGGGGCTAGAAGCAGCTGGGCTTAAAAGGTAGACCACTTACTGCTGTGACTATAGGCCCAACACCATATGTAGGAACAGCCTGTCTGCCCTAGGTTTGGCCATATTCAAAAGAAGCAATTTGGTGCATTTATTCTGATGCAACATTTAGAGATTTCTTAAGACTGCTGGTAATAAAAGCACCAAAGTGCAGACTAGCTCTCTAGCTCTAAAATACGACTGCAGTCACAAACTCGATCTCCTGTGGAAGCACTCAATGTGGTCGAGGTTGCAAATCTCACCAATAGGTATCCGTTGTGAGGAGGGTGAGAAGGACCAAGCCAGCAATTTGTCCCTGCTGTTTGTTGCTGAATTCTCATTCCCCTCCCAATGAGATATGAAATTGGGATAATATTAATACCTTGTTATCTGTCTATTATGGTGCAGGTGATAAATGGAAGAATGGAACGGTGGGCCTCTGCCTTGCTCCTCCATTCTCTCCAGTACCATGGCAACACAGGCCTTCAAATCTCCACCCAGGCTCTGTGTTTACTCTGGTCACCATGTGTTTATCAACAATATTGAGCTCTGTAATTTTCCACTGTATGTGCTTCCACCTTCCTCCCATGATGCAGCTTCTGCTGGTGTGCATGGTGGTACCCTATCCTTACAGTTGGCCAGCTGAACAGCAAGTCTATGCATTACTGGTATCTTAAATTTTCACATACCCCAGAATGAAAAAGCTTCACTGAAAAATAAAAATGTTATTTACTTAAAGAACTTCTGTTATGTCATGCAGAATAGGTAAAGAATAGAGAAATATATTAAAGGCAGAGGTAGCTAACCTAATAGAGCATCTTCCTTGATTAAGATATGAACATGCTTGTCTCTGGAATGAACATGCTTGTCTCTGGATTGATGGGTTGTTAGGCTTTAATTTGTTTGTCAAGATCACTGCTGTATAAGGTAAGCAGGATTGGTATCTGTATTTTAAGAAGAGCTAATAAGGGAAAAAGCATAATCAGAAATCATGCCACCAGGTGGGTTTTTTATTTGGGAAATAGCCCATGCAGATGTCACTTGCTGTTGTTTCTGAGTAAGAAGGAAACTGCAGATATGTCTTCTCCATATAACACCTCCCAAGAGGACTATATTCCTTTCTTCCCTGTGTATTGTTCAGTATTGAGTGTATTTAGTAGTCTTGATAATTTTGTGCCTTACTCTGGCCAGACACATGCATTTTGATTATCTTCAGCATAAAAATAACTTGAACACAAACACAGATGTGTGTTGCATCTTCAACTAAGTTAAGGAATTCCTTATAAGATTCAGGGAATGCAGTGCTTATACCCTCTGGAATTATGCTCTCATAAAGAAGTCACCATCACTCAGCTTTGTGCATTTGCCCTCATTCGAGGACAGTAAATCTCATAATCGCTGTGAAAAAATGAATGCAAGATTTGCATTGGAACACAGTTCTGCAACACACAGAACATTTCCAATCTTCTTACACTGCAAGAGTTACCCTGGGAATATTTTTGTCTGTGAGGTACAGACAGCTTGCTATAAAAAGCATCTTACTTGGTTCCAGATAAGATTTTAGAAGCTCTATTTCCGTCTGTAGCCTAATTTGACTTCCTCTTTTCAAATGCTTGTGTGAGGAACAAATTTCTGAGACCTGAAGTGATGTGGGTTTTTGTTTGTTTTCTTGTGCTGCTTTCATCTAGATATCAAGAGGCATCAGAGTCCTGTTTGTTCACATAGTACATTTATAGATCTTGGCCAACATTAATTCCTAATGTCACCCTTGGCTGAACTATATCTAGTATATATGTTATGATTCTATAATTGCCTTGTGGTTGACAAATTGGTACTAAAAATTGATAAATGTCACTTTAACCATTTGCATACTGGCATGCTAGTTCAGAAGAAAGCCCAACAGACAAACTTTAAACACAGACTTCACACTGCTCTCTTCCATTCATTAAAATAGAGCGAATTTTCTTGGCCTCAGTGTGCTTTGCTGTACTTAATTCTTATGCAAACTCAAGTTGATAAATGAAATGGTGTTAAACCCAATTATTTTCCTGAAAATTCTCTGCTTGTAGGCAAGGAAGTACTCCAGTAATTCCTGTAATTAGGACTCTTCTCCTTTGTTCTGAAACATATGGCATAATGGGGTAAATAAGTAGGAAGAAGGAAGCTTTGTTTCTCACTATGACAAAGATACTTTCCCCTGCAACGTATCAGTGTGAAAGTGCCCAGAACCAGCCATGGATGGGCAAAGGACTGACTGTCTATAAATGCCGTCATGCATGCATGTTTTGGCTGAGCACACAAATTGTGTTCTGAGCCAGTCTTCTTATGGACAAGAAAAAGATATATGTGCAGTTCAGGATAGCATCATAAAAAAATACCCCTGCCTGCAAAGAAACAAAATAACCCGAGGCAGCTACCACCAGACTGCACATAGTTCATGCACATTCTGAATAAACATTCTCTGTCAAATACATTATCTTTAAAAAAAGAGAGCCTATAAATTAGCAGAAATGGGGCATGTGCTTTCCTTCTACAAATACTAACAGTATTATACTGATGCCCTTAATTTTCCATTCCAGGGGGAAAAAAAAAACAAAGAGGAAAGTTTCTGCCTCATCCTCAGAACACTGTATTTCATAGGTGAAACATTTCCTAATGTTATGGAAATGCTGAAGATCATCTGGATAAGGGAAGACCAGCGATTCCTGTTGGTATCTCAGTGGTGCTGCCATCTGTTCAGCTCCCTGTGTACTCGAGATAATTTAACCACTCTGTTATTACAGTGCACATAAATCTTCTTCATATAAAATACTATGGAAATAAATTCTGTTTGCAGTGAGACTTTATTTGTTTTCTTTTCTTTTTTTAAAACCAAGATACATTTTGCATCCTTTTATATCCTTACTTTTTCTGTAAAGGCATTTGTTTTACCTGTGCTATAAATTCTTAATGTGTGTAATTTGTACACATTTTCCATAATCAGATGACTTTTTTCCCCCTAATGGGGGAGTTGATGCAGAGTCTGAGATCTCAGTTTTTAATAACTGGTTGTAATATTTTTTCCAGTGCTTTTGACATTGAAGAGCTTTTAACAGTGCTACTATGACTGTATTAGATTCTTTATATCCTGAAAAAGAACCAAAAAAGCACCTATTTTTGTTTGCCATTAAGTTACATGATATAATAGCTGTCTTTCTTTTTAAGAAAATCCTTTTTTCTGCATCCATTCTTTTATCCCATTTCCCAGTACTTCTGATGTTGTGTACTAGTGCTAAATCCAAGTTTCTAGTTGAGGTACTAAGTAGGAAAAATTGCATCACTGGCTTTTGTTCTCCCGTGAAAGCCCATATTAATGGAGCCCATATTAATGCCTTATATAAAGCATTCCCTTTTCACCTTTGAAAACAAAGAAGAATTCCTGTCTTAACTAAGTGCTGGAGCATTTCAGCTCTCTTCAAAGAGCTACACTGAGCCTTGTCTGTCCTTATTAGTGCAATGTACAATTTACACCAGTAAGTGTGATGAAATACGTGGCACAGTTAGAAGGCGCTCCACCTCCAAGCCATTTCCCAGGGCTGGGGGACTGGGATCCTTTGGTCTTTGCTCAGAGCCTGGCTGAGATACGGTGCTTACTCCTTCAAATTCCACACTTGCCAGAAACATGGGATCAGCTCACCAAACTGACAAAGTATTAAAGTTTCCTATTCAGATTGTTCCCCTGACAACCTGGATTTGCATCAAAGCACTCCTGTAGAAAAGACAGGGGCAGAGGCTTATGTTTGTGGCATGGGGCATCTCTTACTGCAGTTTGTTTGTTTGTTTGTTTGTTTTTCCCTCCAGATATTAACTGCTAAGCATTAAAATCTTTCTGCTGGCAGGTTGAATTCGTAACTCCTGATGAGGCTGGACATGGTCAAGTAACTTGCAAGGATATTATGATGGACTTTCTCCTTTGTATGCCTCTGATACAGGCTAATTAACACACACTAGCCTATCCTAGCTCCCCATCCTCACCTTCTGCCAAGCTGAAAGCCAAGAATATTCCAAGTATTTTACTGACAGTTGTTTGTGTGGGGTTTTTGTTTTGTTTTTAAATTATGGTTTGTTTTGGTGTTGGCACACATAGAATCATAGAATCATGATCAGGAAGATGCAAAATTGATGCTCTGGTTCATACACTCAAGTTCAGTGTAATTATTATAGTGCCTGAGGAATTGTTAGCAGCTTGGGGCTTCTTCTCTATAGACACCGGTAGCAATATTTCAGTGATGAAATAGCTGAGAACATGCCACAACTGTGTAGGTATGACAAGGAGCATTGATAAATTAGCAAAGGAGAGCTCATAAATCTCATCTCATTCTTGTTGCTTGTTTGAATTCTGAGCTAGTTCAACTATGATGCTGTCTTCCCTCCCTATGGATGGCTGTTCTTTTACTAGATTGTTTATTCTGCTGCACTACTTTTGTAGAGTGTAACTGAATTTAGTTGTGCTGTATCCAGCCATTGGGCATACAACAGAATAAGATTCAAAAAACACATTTAGAACCATAGAATCAATAAGGTTGGAAAAGACCTCAGAGACGATGATCTTGAAGGTCTCTTCCAACCTGGTCTGGTCTGGTCTGGTCTGGTCTGGTCTGGTCTGGTCTGGTCTATTCTATTCTATTCTATTCTATTCTATTCTATTCTATTCTATTCTATTCTATTCTATTCTATTCTATTCTATTCTATTCTATTCTATCAAGTCACCCAAGACCTCATGACTACTAAATCATGGCATGAAGTGCCACATCCAATCCCCTTTTGAATAGCTCCAGGGATGGTGACTCAACCATCTCCGTGGGCAGCACATTCCAATGGCTAACAACTCTCTCGGTGAAGAACTTTCTCCTCACCTCGAGCCTAAACTTCCTCTGGTGCAGTTTGAGACTGTGTCCTCTTCTGGTGCTGATTGTCTGGGAGAAGAGACCAACCCTCTCCTGGCTACAGCCTCCTTTCAGGTAGTTGTAGACAGCAATAAGGTCTCCCCTGAGCTTCCTCTTCTCCAGGCTAAACAACCCTAGCTCCCTCAGCCTCTCCTCATAGGGCTTGTGCTGGAGGCCTCTCACCAGCCTCGTTGCCTTTCTCTGGACACGTTCAAGAGTCTCAATGTCCTTCTTAAACTGAGGGGCCCAGAACTAGACGCAAGGTGTGGCCTAACTAGTGCTGAGTACAAGAGCAGAATGACCTCCCTGCTCCTGCTGGCCACACTATTCCTGATACAGGCCAGGATACCACTGGCCTTCTTGGCCACTTGGTCACACTGCTGGCTCATGTTCATCTGGTTGTCAATCAGTAGCCCCAGGTCCCTTTCTGCCTGGCCACTCTCCACCCACTCCGACCCTAGCCTGTAGCGCTGCACAGGGCTGTTGTAGCCAAAGTGCAGCACCCGGCACTTGGACTTGGTATTTAAATAGTTATATGCTGGAACTGATTTAATTAGTAATGATGTTACTTCAGGGTCTTGGTTGAGTTCTTTAAAAACTCAGAGGAAATTTAAGAACACCGTAATGAGCTTGGTGCCATCCTCTATTGTTTTGTTATATTTTGTATTAAAAATCAGTCAGAAAAAAGCAACAGGAGCATAAGCTGTCAATCAGCAGTGGCCTGCTGTGATGTAAGAAAGCAGAGGAAGCAATACTTTTGGACTGTAGTCCTTCACTGCCACAGAAGTTTCTTATCAGTAACTGGAGATATACAGTCCAGAACCTCAACGTTATACATGGGTGCCCTTGCACCTGGAGGGAATCGTTGCCAAGGGCTAGATGGGGAAGCTGTAATGCTGCCCACGTCTCCCCCATGCGGCTGAGCCTGCCAGGGCCAGGTGGGGTGGCCAGTCTGGCACTCTTGTTTCACCCAGCTGTCACTGGCAGGCTGAAAGGCTTGAGCAGAGGCTCAGTTCAGAATTTGGAAACACTGATACTGAGATAGATAAGGCTTAGGTGAACATATCTTTGTAATCAATTGTTTTCCCCTCTACTTGTCACATGGGCATTTTTTTCTGATTTTCCCCGAATCTGTACAAAGGCTAGCTCTTCATTTAGCAAGGTCTTGGAGCAGAACTTCAGGAAACTGCTTCCATGTCACGCTGAGCAGCCCAGCTCTGATAACTGCCAAGTCCATTTGCTCATGTGTGCATTACAGAGATCACTCAATATTTGCCATGAGATACTGTCCTCCTCATGCCACAAGGTGTTTATAGAAAAAGTTGAGCAACCCTAGAACTTGACTAACATTTTGCTGCTGGAGTATATGTGGCATTTGATGTAATTCTTTTTTCTGTTTTGATGCATTGCGCCAGTGTATAATATTTGGTGTTTATTCAATTTCCAAAAGAAGCATCTAGTTCTAAGGTTGTGCTGCCAGGAGCAACATGCTTGAGTAAGTCTCACAGAGATTATGGCATTAGTAGTCAGCCCTTGCACTGTGTTCTCATGGCATATATTGCATTTGTATTTCTGTTCTGAATGCTGAGCAATGGGAATCTTGTTTCCTCAGCTTTTTAAGAACAAGACAAAAACCCATCAGTGTAAAAATTACTACTCACATTCTCATATATATATGTATATATATATATGTGTATATATATATATATATATATATATGAAATCTGTGAAATATGCAATGTGTATTAAAGGAAAATAAAAAGATCAGGTTTCATACCAATTTATATTGAATTGTGATGGTTTAACCCACACACATCAACAAAAGCTCAGCTGAACTCAGTCAGGGAAACTATCACATGAATAGCCAGGAGTACTACAATGCTAGAGACATTTTCTGAGTACAGGTGTTTTCACTGTCCATATCAATAAATTCAAGTAACCCTTAGTGCAGTTTAGTTTATGTAGGCATTTGTATTCAGGAACCACCATGTGTGCTGTAATGAATTAAAATTATGTGCAAAATTCAGTCCTAAAGGATGTAGTTTACAGACAGATGAAGTACTTATCTTCAGCTGTATTTGCCACCTGAGTCAATCAAATATATTACCTAAAATATAATTGCTAAGCCTTTGAGAAAAAAGGGCATTATTCATCAAGCCACTTTTATCTTTTTAATATGAATCAACTTGTTTCCATCATTTGATGCTTCTGCTCATGCCACAGAAGAATTCAGTGGGGGTGGGTGGGTGTTCTGCGTACAAGGTCAAAGAAGCTGCAGAATGCTGCGCTGCTTTTTGCAGCAGATGGGTAATGTTACATGGATTTTAATTATTGAAATGACTCCTGACTTGAGGAAATAGTCTCTTATTAATGGCAGAATTTGCCACATTGAAATTTGTGGGACAGATTTGTTTATTTGCAGATGCCATGTCTTTGTTCTTATGGAGAAGAAGGAGAATGACTGAAGTATAACTTTCTTCTTGCTCATTCTTTTGTAGCAGCCTTTTATACTGTATTGATATTTTTCAAGGGCAACTTGAAATAGTCTGTTGTCATTGTGAGGGTGGTGGGTGCAGATTCATGAGCAGCTTTTAAAACACCTCTGCAGCTGACAATCTGCAAGAATAATTTTGATGAGGAAAGCTCTGCGATGAGCATGGGCTTACAGAGCTGCTTTGATGCTGAGATCTCACAGCTCCTCTGCAGCACAATAGAACGTGTCCCAGCAGATGACTGCTTGAAATAGATTTGTACCTCTGAATAGTTTCTTTGTATCCTTTAGCTATTTGTTCACACTGCTTTCTAAAATTATTAATGGCTTCTTCTTTGTTTCCTTCAGTATATTACTCCTCTCCCAATCCACTGTGTGGGGCCAGGTACTAGAGGGAATATGAAGTGTTAATTGGGGTCTCCTTTTTCCCTCCACATCTGGTTATTATTGTCATCATCAGCCAGCTCCCTACATTTCTGCTGTATGTCAGTGTAAGGACATCTAATAAGTTTCCTCAGTGGTAGGAGATATTAGGGATCCTCAAAGGAAAGAGAAGTGGGTAAATGCAAGATTCCAGCATCCAGGAACAGATGCATTTGTTTTCCTGCCTTTTGAGGATGGGAGAAGAAATACTGTTTTCCGCTTGCAGTATGAAACTCAAGTTTGGATTAGACATTCAAAGGAGATTGCTGACAAAGGCAGAAGTGAAAAGAGGAAACAAGTTTCTGGTAAAGGTGATTGGATCTGTCACTGGGAGTATTTAAGAAAAGATTAGACAGATAGCAGGAATGACATAGATATAGTTACTCCTATCCCTGGAAAGACAAATTAACTAGATGCTGCCATAGGGCCCCTTTGAGGTCCATTTTTCTATTATTTTTATGATCTTTTGTGAGCTGAGCATGGGGATTAATTGCATGTCTGATTAATTTGAACTCAGTCCCCTACTAATTTAACTGCACTGTTCTGAGAAACAGATTTACTGGTAGTGCTGCTCAGCCCTGATTCTGTGTGTCACGACATGCTCTCAGCTTCCTCAGCCCTAGCACTGCACTGCAGCACAGTCCTCCCACAGCAGGAGAATGGAGAGGCACTTGTTCACAGGCATCAGTATTCCAATTTCTAGCCAGTATTTACTAGACCAAAAAATGTATCAGCATGCAAATTGGAAAACCAGAACTCGGGTAGTATTGTAATGCAGGGCAGGGTGGTGAAGCTGAGCTGAGAGCATGTGCATCCCTCGACAGCGTGGTTTGATTACTGTATAAGGAGTATAAGGAATGTGGGATTGAGTGAGTAGTCAGCTGTAATTAAAATAGCTCTGAGTCCTAAGGAGAGAGGAGGCAGTTGCCATGGGGAATAGAAAGCTCACAAAGAGCGTAGCTCTGTGCCTTGAACATGGGAGAACAGAGTTGCTGCCAAGCACGCTCAGAGGCAGGTTACTACAGGGATCTCTGAAACCATACTGACATTAAAAGTTAGGGCAAGCAATGCAAAAGCAAGCAGTCAGCACACAGGGACATATTTTTCCACACCAACAAATCACTCCTAAACTAGTCAAGGTCATGAAACAAAGAAATTACACTTGATAGCCAGTGTGGTTTGGTCAAGTTGGTATTCCTTTATTGCAGTGCTGTAGTACACCAGGATCACTCCTAAAGATGTGTACCGCCAAATCCATGGACCCATGAGTTTTTATAGCATACAAATATACATATTTACCAGTTTTCCCAGAAGCCATTGTTCTATCCCCTCTTATACCAGGTGCTCCTACATTATCGATCTCTATTGCAAATTCATAGTCACTTGACATTATCTGCTGTTGATAGTCCTTTAACACCTCCAAATGGCTGGCAATCATATCTTCCTATCCCCTACCTCCTGTTGGCACCAGACTCTGTGGGTCCACCCTTTCAGCAGTGTCAGGGAGTATAAACACCACTAAAACTAACTTACTTCTTTTTTTCTTTCTTGTTTGTTTATTTGTTTTTTTTTTTTTCTGGAGTGACTTGCTGCCCCTGATCTGGCTGATGATGTGAAAGCTAGCACTGGACCAAGCGAAGGTCAGGACCTGGGAGCAGCAGCTGTGGCACTGCTGAGTTTAAACTGATCACAGCTCCACACCCTGTGTGCCCCTTTGGGTCTAGAAGGAAATTTGGCACTTTGTACCTAACAGATGGCCTTTCAAAGAGATGTGTATAACTGGCAGATGCCTCCCCCAAGTGACCAGTTAGGCTTTAATACCAGCTCTTGGTTACTTGATGAACTTGAAAAGGCCTCCATCAAAAAGCCTGCCTTGAGGCATTGTCATGTAGAATCACTACTGTTTGCTTCCTAAATTTTAGATAGAAAACAATAACCTTCATAAAAAAGGTTGCAAATTGACATTCTGCCCAGCCTGCTTCTCCCCCTCCCCCACCCCTCTCTCTGCACACCCACACCCCCCTCTTTTTCTTTTTTCTTGACCTGAGCTATTCTGGCAATAGCAAGTTGGGTTTGGTATCTTTATAATACTAGCCAGGCAGCCAAGATGGTAAGAGGTAGTGCCCTGTCCACCTGTGGCTGCATACTGCTGCCCCATGCACTTTATCTTGACCAGTGTTTGGATTGCAGCAATGAGGTTGCAGATGGCAGCAAGAACATACTAGCATGGAGGAAGCTGGTGAAGAGTGTAGACAAGAGGTGTTAGGAGGAGCAGCTGAGAGAACTGGAATTATATATTTAGTCTGGCAAAAAGGAGGCTGAGGGGAAACTTTATAACTCTCTACAACTACCTGAGAGGAGATTGTAGGGATGTAGATGTTGGTTTTCTCTCCCAAGTAATACGAGATAGGACAAAAGGAAAAGGTCTCAAGTTGCACCAAAGGAGGGTGCACCAGTGGTTGCACCTGAAAGGGTTGTCAAGCATGGGCACTACACAGGGAAGTGCTTGAGTCACCATCTCTGGAGGTTTTTAAAAGATGGGCAGGTGTGGTGCTTAGGGACATGGTTTAGTGGTGGACTTGGCCGTCCACTGGATGATCTTAAGAGTCTGTTCTAATCAAAATGATTCTATAAGCAGGAGTGGGACTTGCCTTTGGGCTGTGACTGGCTCCTGAGTGGACATGGGTTTTGACCTGATTGATTCTATGATTGTCTCTGCATTGGTGCCTGAGGAAATTTGAAGGATTTGAAGCCATCACAGGCTTGAATGGACTGTGGGAAGAATCTTCATAGAGAGTGCTACCTTTGAAAGATGTTATCAGCCTGCTCCAAGGCACAATGTGTCATCATCTCTCTTTTCCCCAGTGTGGTATTTAGAAGTAAATTCTCACACAAAATATTTAATGCCAGTGGAGCTGTAGGAGACATGAGTATCAGAGTTCTAAGTTTAAACAAAATGATCTCCACAATGTTCTGACAGCAGAAGTTTTTCCAGCCATTGATATTTTGCTATTGGAAATGATCATATGCTAAGGTAACCGATCTGTGCTGCAACCTTGGGAGTCTAAATTCTCTCTCACACTGTTTAATTTGGTGAAGTTGCTGTTCCTTTGAAGGAATGTTAGGAAGATTACTGCACTGTTTGTTATGGGGTGTAATAGTAATGATAATTAGGTATAATTAAGATATAATTGATATACAATTTATACAGTAATGCTAATGCATTAATTGCTGGAAATGCAGTCAAATCAAACCATTGTTTTTCAGACAAGTATGTATGATTAGAGGTTTGTAGTTTATATCTGTTTATAAAGCAATTATTGTAATATTATGTGACCATAATACTCAGCAGGAGCACTGAATACTCCCAAACCATTCTCTGTTTTCATCTTTTAATTTCCACTTGTTCAAAAAGTCAATAAAAGGTAAGGTGAGGTGACCTCATTGTGGCCTTCCAGTATCTGAAGGGGGCCTACAGGAAGGCTGGGGAGGGACTTCTCAGGATCTCAGGTAGTGATAGGACTAGGGGGAACGGAATGAAGCTGGAAATGGGGAGATTCAGGCTAGATGTAAGGAAGAGGTTCTTCACCATGAGAGTGGTGAAGCCCTGGAATGGGTTATCCAGGGAGGTGGTTGAGGCCCTGTCCCTGGAAGTGTTTAAGACCAGGCTGGACGAGGCTCTGGCCAGCCTGATCTAGTGTGGGGTGTCCCTGCCCATGGCAGGGGTTGGAACTAGATGATCCTTGTGGTCCCTTCCAACCCAGACTGATTCTATGATTCTAAAATAGCTATTTTATAGGGCTTTATATGTAGCAGTATTTAAAATGTTAAATACTCTAGGTTTCAAACCTAGTATGTAGTCATAACTACATACCTGGGCCTTTTAATTGCCTTTGGTAGAAATTCACTTCACTACTTCAGACTTTGCAATTCCAATTAAGTGCGTTGAGCGTTGGAGATGATTAAGTTATTGGAGATATCGTAAATGCTTTATTTAAGAGCTGTTGCTGGTGGTAGAACTTGAAGTAAATTATCTTGACCTGACTTGTATTCAGTATGCTATTGCTAACAAATATATGGCTTTTTTTTTTTCTCATCCTTGTCTTTGATAGTGCTGTCATTCTGTAAGGAAATCCATGGAAGAGAAAGATTATAGGTACTTATGTTATTCTACAGATGTATTTGCAAAAATATCTTGTGCACAATAGCATGTCTGGGTTTTTTTTTCTGGTTTTGAGACAATGAAGCTAAGAAATGTCAGTAATTTACATAATTTCAAGACTTAGTGTTTCTGCTTTTGGACAACAGGAGCTACATTTTGGGCTCTTAAAGTGGTATGCCAGATCAGATAGAGTATGAACTCTAATAATGCCACCGGAATGAAACTTTCTGAAGGATGAGATCAGATAAATTCAGACAAAAAGGACAATGGAGACTTTTAACAAAGAGGAACAAGAATTTTTGAAATAATGTCTTTTGGGGATACAGAGATATCTGTGTCTTGAAAGGGAACCAAAAATGGTTCTGCAGTCGATGACTCATGAGGGTTGGGCAGAGCAGGTGACATAAGGTCACCCACAAAATCCCATTATGGTTTTGCATATACATGTAAATATGGAAAATATCTTTGTTTCTGTTCAAGGTGAGTATTCCTCCTATGTGTGAGAGAGAAACTTTAAGGCAAGTCTAGAGGACCTTATCTGGGGACTTAAAGGACTTAAAACACTTGATGGCATATAAAAGAAAATGCTCATCACAGTATCATAGGATGGTTTGTGTTGGAAGGGACCTTAAACATCACCTAGTTAAAACTCCCTTGCTATGGCTAGTGACACCTTCCACTAGATGAATTTGCTCAAAGCACTATCCAACCTGACCTTGAACACTTCAAGGAGGGGACATCCATAACTTTTCTGGACAACCTGCTCCAGTGTCTCACCACCCTCACAGTATAGAAGTTCTTCCTAGTATCTAATCTAAACCTAACCTCCTTCAGTTTGAAAATGTTTACCCTGGTTTCATCACTACACTCCCTGATAAAAGAGTCCTTCCTCAGCTGTCCTGTAGGGCCCTTTTAAGTACTGACAGGCTGTAACAAGGTCTCCCTGGAGCCTTCTCTTCTCCAGGCTGAACAACCCCAACTCTCTCAGTGTGTCTTCATAGGTGCTCCAGCGCCTGATTATATTCCTAGCCCTCCCCTGGACCCACTTTAACAAGTTCATGTCTTTCTTGCACTAAGGATTCCAGAGCTGGGCACAGTACTCTATGTGGAGTCTCATGAGAGCAGAGTAGAGGGGTAGAATCACTTTCCTTGACCTGCTGGCCACACTTCTTTTGGGGCAGCCCAGGATGTGGTTGAGTTTCTGGGCTGCAAGTGCACATTGCCAGCTCATATTAATTTTTTCATCCACAAACGCACTGGAGTCCTCCTTGTCAGGGCTGCTCGCAATCCATTTATCATCTAGCCCATATTTGAGCTTGGGATTGCCTCGACACAGGTTCCCACTCTTCTATTTCCCCTTTCATCCTCCGTTCTTTTCATCTTCCCTTATCCCTTCAGTGAGAAAAATCAGGATCTGCCAGGGCAGGCTGGGTATCTCTGCAGACCAGCTGGTGCACCCTGGCTGCCTCCTCCCTAGTGTAATAAGTCTCTTTCTGGGTCTTTCCTTTGTGCTATTTTCCTCTCTGGATTCTTCCATCAGTAGAAAAAAAAAGGAGGTATAGCTTTCTAGAGGCGCCCTGCTGCATTGTGCTGGTGAGAAGAATTTTCTGAGTGATTTTTTTTTGCTTACAGAAAACAAAAAAGGTACTCATAATTCATGTTAGAAGCTCCTTAAGAGGATCTACAATTGGACTTAAAAGTTTCTAAGGGTATACCTGTGTATTTTAAAAGTAATTAATCAGAGTTACTTTAGGGTTTGGCTACTTTTATGGTGCATACTTGCACGTTTCCAGGTAGATGCAAGAAATATATTTAAAGAGAAACAAAAATAATTTCTGATTGGGGTTAATGACTGAGTCATCCTGAAAAAAAACATCCCAAGCCTGATTTTGGCCAAGGCTGTGCTGACAGTACTTCCCCATGTGGAGTTAGCATGTTTGTAATCAAATTTGAACCCCAGCTAAATTTTGTTTTCCATGATCTGCCTGTTGCTGTTCTTCATAAAAAAATACATCTTCTATTTTCCTCTGCAGAGCAAAGTAAACACAGCATGCAAATTTACAATGAGCAAACACATAAGATCATGTCTGAGCATAAACTTTCTATTACATTCAATTTACTGCTAGTGCAATAAAAGTGTCGTCAGATCAACTGGGGTTTTATTCTGCATCAGCTATAATATAATGCTATTAAATGGCAAGCATATACATTTTCCACTGTTCTTTATTCATGAGTTATGAAAATGAGAAAGTTATGCATGGCTTCATGCTTTGGCTTTCATATTCCCACAGTTAAGCAACAATTTAGTCAGGATAGTTTTTGGCATATAATTAATTTAGCTGAGGGAGCTGGGGTTGCTTAGCCTGGAGAAGAGAAGGCTCAGGGCAGACCTTATTGCTCTCTACAACTACCTGAAGGGAGGTTGTAGCCAGATGGGGGTGGGTCTCTTCTCCCAGGCAACCAGTGCCAGAACAAGAGGGCACAGTCTCAAGCTGTGCCAGGAGAGGTTTAGGCTGGATGTTAGGAAGAAGTTCTTCACAGAAGGAGTGATTTGCCATTGGAATGGGCTGCCCAGGGAGGTGGTGAAGTCACTATCATTGGAGGTGTTTAGGAAGAGACTGGATGAGGCACTTGGTGCCATGGTTTAGTTGATTAGATGGTGTTGTGTGGTGGGTTGGACTTGATGATCTTTGAGGTCTCTTCCAACCTGGTCTGGTCTATTCTATTCTATTCTATTCTATTCTACGCTATTCTATTCTATTCTATTCTATTCTATTCTATTCTATTCTATTCTATTCTATTCTATTCTATTCTGTTAGAATTTCTGATTATAAGGCTGGGTTTGCACTGGTTTGCAGTGTCAAAAATAGCATGTTTAATTGCAGTAAGGTTATCAATTAAAATATGTGTGTATAGGGGGGGAAATATAGGGAAATAGCCCTAACACTAGTTCCTCAATTTTGTTTGGGACTTAACCCAGTAGACAAAAGCCAGAAATGAAAAAATCCTTTGTGTATCCCCAAGATAAGGGAGAACCAAATTAGATAATGAAACTGCATTCATTTGAAAATGAAAGCTTCAAAACACCACCATTTTCCAGGGAGTTCAGTTTATGGGTCCACAGTTTAGGAAATCAAGAGTCACCAGAGCTCAACTCTCACCCTGAAAATGAGCCACTGTCCCTTGCTTTTCTTAAGTATACAGATAGGATACAACAGTGTAAAAAGTGGCTTCCTTGGACAAAAAAGTGTGTGTTCAGCCACAAAGATGACCTGGGGAGGGATCAAATTTTTTTCCATAGTTCTTCCTTCTAATTTTCAACATGAGAGTTTTCAGTTCTTTCATTTTTAAGTACTTTCTCAACTGGAATTATTTGAGTTTACACAATGCATTACACTGTATCTACATACACAATACAACGTGCTCTGTATGGAGCATATGGAATGCACCACTTTAAAAGTCCTCACTGAATCAAAAAATTAATAGGATATTCATATAAGTGCATTTCATTTTGGTAGCAAGTACAAAAGTTTGTTATTTAATATTTGTATTCCACTGATACTCAGAGACCTGCCAGGATTGAAGTGATGGTTGCATTATACAGATATGATCCTTGCCCCTCTAATACCTAAAAAGGCTTTCCAATTTTCATATATGCAAGTCTAAAAACCCAGAGATGTCTTTTACATTTCATATATGCCAACCCTGAAAGTACATCTACTAGGGGATAGGTGACCTGAACAGACTTTATCTTATCTGAGCCTTCTGTTTTTAATTTCTCATGGTCTGTTCTGTTCTATGTAGGTTCATTAGACATGCTGTGTGACTGACATCTTCCACAATTAGTGTTCATGTATAATTAGATGCAAAGCTGACAAAGACTCTGTTGTTTTCTATAGTTTCAGAGAAAGGCCTTTTCCTTCTTTGTCACCAATCTGTTAAAACCATTGCATCATGGTCAGCTGGTGACTGGGACTGAAAATAATGTACAGCTATTAAACTGTTGCTTGTATATCATTAGCTCCACCGTTTGGATTAATTCGGGGTTTACAGGTCCAGTGGGTAGTTTGTAGGGCAATCCTCACCAGAAATGTAAAAAATTCTGAGGCAGTGCTCTAGTAAAAGCATCTGGCTCAATTGCTTTCCCCTGCAAGTGTAATGTTTAGTGCTTGATTACCAGTAAAGTTTAATTACAAATTATATTGCTAATAGTTTGGGTTACATTGTCCTCTAGTGGCTCGTATGGATGACTGCCCTGCTGCCAGACTCCTTCTGCCATGTGTTTTAAATCCTGTCATACTGTTTTCATACAAGTCTGATTCACCACTGATTCAGCAGCCAAATAAAATCATAGCACCACAGAGTTTTTTTGGTTGGAAAGGGCCTTTAACATCACTGAGTCCAACTATTTTCTACCTTTACCATGCTGCTAAACCATACTTGCATCTTACTGCCACCGTCTCAATAGAGCAAGACATGTCCTCCATAACTGCTTATTGTCTGCTTAAGGAATACATATTTTAAATAGTTCAAAATAATAATAGAGAGTTGTGAAAAATTACTGTGTTTAATCAACAAATATATCCTGCTTACTGACAGTAATAAAGAGTAAACTCAGCATATGCTTTTTAAAATTGAGTTGAAGACTAGTTCCCTTCCATAAAGTGCAGAGAGATCCCCTACAAAGGAAAAGAGAGCAGAGCATGACCTATGGCTATTCACACATAAACATTGATAAGGCCAGGCTTTTGCCCTGTACACTCCAGCAAGATGATACCTCAAGCTATCTTCTGCTGTTTTCAGCAATAGGAAAGACTTGCTCTGACTGTTCAGAATAAGAGAGGATTTTCAAAGTAGCAGGCCTTGTACTCTTTCAGGGAAATAGTATGTCAGGATTCAGTAAAAATTCTTTGCTCAGGCCCTCTATTTCTGGACACCTTTTTTCTTCCTCCCTTTTTAGAGACTCCTTCCTTTCAACCAGCAGTGTGACTGTGTGCATTGGGTGGATGTCAGCTGATTGCTATTCATTCCCTGGGCTGATCATCCTCCAAACACCAAGAGAGTTGCAGAGTAGGGTAATTCTATTTGACACAGTGGAGTCATGCATTTGGTGCTGTCCACATACTGTCTCAGAATTGCACATATGCCCACACCTATGAAGTGCTAATAATTGCCACAGCTGAGAATGTGCTGACAGAAACAAAATGTATATAGGCAGCTCTGAGGTATAAAATGCCTTGATCTCAGGAAACTGTCTGCAGTGCCATTCTTACAGTTCACTCAGAGATTTATTAGGCAGTGATGGATGCAGGAATAGTTGCAGAGTTACTTTTATCTAGAGTTCTGTGACTCTTCTGCCACTGGGGATATTTTAAACCAAAGGCATGCCTTTGGTTAAGAATTCATGTAGGGTCTTTTTTCCTTCTTAATTCACTGCCAGGAGAAGGAGTTCTAAACAAAAAGGCTTCATTTTTAAAAGTGCTTTTGTATCTCTTGCATCAAGATTGTCTTTTCCCCCCATGCTTTGCAATGCCATTTTCCAGGGGTTTCCAATTGTTTATTTAAGTGCTACGGAAAATTCTGTTTATTCTCAATCCAGAATGTGTGGTTTTGTACTGTTTAGAGCCCTCTAGCTATGATTTCTGCTGTAATGTTTTTTTACACATTTAACTTCACCAGCTATCTATCAGGCCAGTAACTGTCCTCTCTGCACACTGAAATCTTTTACAGAAATCCATTAGTGCTTCCCAGGTGTGCTCTTTCTGACACCCAGCAGTGAGGTGGCATTATTAAGGTCGCAGTAGTGCTTGCCTCCACCAGCTGCTGTGGCAATGCTCAGGTTCTTCCTGCAGGCAAGGAGATGTGACTGATTAGCTTGTTCTTATTTATCAGGAAAATGCAGGATTTGCTCCCCCTCTTCAGAATTGAGGGGGAGCTTGGTCCTATTGACAGGGTTGATTGCCATTCTCTTCCAGCTGTATACTAACTCCATCTTCCCATGGAGTGTTCTACATCTGAGTCAAACTCAAGTCAGAGGTGGAATCCAATGGTAAAACTGATGCCTTGTGACCTATCTCCTAAGGCTGTCTGGGAACTATATATTCCAATAGGAAAATAAATGTGTCGACCCTGTGTGTTCTCAGACTGCTGGGTGCATCCTGCTCAGCACAGCAATGCATTTGTCAGGTTTTTCATGAGCCTGGCAGGTCCCCACACCTATCTGTGTGCCTCTAAACGTGTGCAGATATACACGTGATGAGTGCACCTTGCTCAGTAACAGATGCCATTATTCATTGCTTTTCATTATGGATGTAGAAAGCATCCTTCAGTGGAAAATGGGTGGTAATTTTATTTAAATCCAATTGTATCACAGAGCAATATAACTAAGGAGATGGTAAAGCCTTGCTAGGTTTTCTATTTCAATAAGCATCTGTTTTAATCAAACTTCCTTATCAGATGTTCTTCTTATCAGATTGCCAGCACACACCTGAAATTACTGCATGGCCTCAGATTAAAAGGTGATAGTCTTTTGATTTGAACTGCTAAATCTTTTCTATTGGAGGAATAATTCTTTGTTTGGCCTTTTCTAAAGTATCTGTGCATGATCAGTAATGTACTTGCATTTTCTCTCATCAGAATAACGAAATGGTGGAACTACAAAGGATACGAATGAAAGATGAAATTCGAGAGTACAAGTTTCGAGAGGCGAGACTCCTGCAGGACTACACTGAGCTTGAAGAAGAAAACATCACTTTACAGAAACTGGTGTCCACACTGAAACAGAATCAAGTAAGCATCAAAGGATTCCAGGCACTATGCTGAAAAATGCACACCTTTTTCACAAAGTTCCATAATATGATTCTGCAGAGCACTTTGATAGAAATTTCTTAGTATGGGTGGTTTTCGGTTGAGTTCTTGCTAAATGCTTACTCTTAAACAGTGTTATTGCCCATTTCTGACATAAGAGGAGGCCCTTACCTCAGTTTTAGGAAAATCTTGTGGAATATTTCTCTGCAGAACTTTGTAATAGCAAAGTAACTATTAAAATAGGTGAAATTGCAACTTTTTGCTTCCTGCTTTTCATCTCCTCCCTCCTTGCATGCTGAACTCAATGCCCAGTGACAAAGTTCAGCCTTTCACTTCCTCTCAGTTTGTTTCTTGCATTTCCTTTCCTTTTCTGAAATGGAGAAAAGAGGAAATAATCTGTTTCCCACTCTCCTTTTTTCTACTTCTTATGTTTTCCTGTACCAATGTTGCTGTCCTCTCAGCCATGCTAACCTGCAAGTTTGTCAAGTTTCAGAAATAGGTGAAGAGATGCCAGATGTTCCTAGTTTTATTTTGTTTTGTTTTGTTTTCCTCATTACAGCAATTTGCAGCTTTAGTACTGAATGCACCCCCAAGGAATCACCCTATTGCATCTAGACAGAAGTAGTCGTTGGGTCTGTTCTCTCCCACTTACAAAAAGCACAGCTTCCTTTGCTGCTGGATCGATCTATCTATCTATCTACCTATCTATCTATCTATCTATCTATCTATCTATCTATCTATCTATCTAATCTATCTATCTACTGCTGCTGAAGCAATCAAGAGCACAATAGGACCTTAAATTGAACAAATGAGAATTGTTATAATTTCAGAAGAGTTAACTTGCAGTGATCAATATTTAAGTATCCAGGCTGTATATTATCCCTTTTACACACTGTCCAGGCTAGCTAACACTATATGGCCTCTATAACTCCATTTCTGTAACTGCTAGCAGGTGGAACTGCCCCTTCAGTCAGAAAAGATAATCAAGTTCCTAAATGTGGATTTGAAAATATAATGTATTTTCCTTTCCTGTTTAAGAATTACCAGTATGAATACCGTAACAAAATCCTGCACCTCAGTGTGGGGTGGGGAGTTGTCCTCTGAGAAGGAGACAGACCAGTGAGTCCCTCCAAGCCCGGCAAGGCTGTACAAGGTCACTGGAGGACACGCTTCAGGCAGTGCTGTCAGAACAACAGGTTGCCAAGTGCTCCAAAATGTCATCTCCAACACACTCTTCAAGGACTGTGTAGCTGGATAAGCTGTTAACTACATTTATCTGGAAATTTAAAAATCTGTAACAATTTTGGGCATCTTAGAGTTCAAAATGATTGTGTGAATGGTTTGCTGTTTAAATTTTTAACTTAAATGCTTCTTGAATGATGAAGTGTCTTGCATGACACAGAGAAGAGAGTTGAGGCTCTTCAAACATTTTTGTACCTCCCGTCCATGCTACTGAAAATGAGTAAGACACAAAGATACTTGAGAGTATCTGTGCCTCAGTGACTTTACATCTGGTAAGAATTTAGATATGAAGTCATCTTCAGAATACTTGCAATTAATAAATCAGACTATATTAACCTGAGATCTATACATAACATGATATCACAGTATCACAGTATTACTAAGGTTGGAAGAGACCTCGAAGATCATCGAGTCCAACCTGTAACCACAGACCTCACGACTAGACCATGGCACCAAGTGCCACATCCAGTCCCCTCTTGAACACCTCCAGGGATGGCGACTCAACCACCTCCCCGGGCAGCCCATTCCAATGGCGAATCACTCTCTCGGTGAAGAACTTTCTCCTCACCTCGAGCCTAAACCTCCCCTGGTGCAGCTTGAGACTGTGTCCCCTTGTTCTGGTGCTGGTTGCTAGGGAGAAGAGGCCAACCCCTTCCCGGCTACAACCACCTTTCAGGTAGTTGTAGAGAGCAATGAGGTCGCCCCTGAGCCTCCTCTTCTCCAGGCTAAACAATCCCAGCTCCCTCAGCCTCTCCTCATAGGGCTTGTGCTCGAGGCCTCTCCCCAGCCTTGTCGCCCTTCTCTGGACACGTTCAAGTGTCTCGATGTCCTTCTTAAACTGAGGGGCCCAGAACTGGACACAGTACTCAAGGTGTGGCCTAACCAAAGCAGAGTACAGGGGCACAATGACTTCCCTGCTCCTGCTGGCCACACCATTCCTAATGCAGGCCAGGATGCCACCAGCATTGCTTATGGCAATTAGTAATAAATCTATAATTAGCCAGACACTGTGCAGCCTTCATCCCATGAAATACTTTGTTTATCCTCATAAGTTACTCAGAAAAGGGTGTTGTATTTTTTTGATTCTCACATGCTGACAAAGTGAGCAGTGCAATATTTAACTGTGGAAGCTCCACTTGCATTTTCTGTGCAGCCAGTTGTTTGCATCTACAGGCAACCTCTGCTATTTTGAACAGTAGTTTCTGTAACACCTGTTTCAATGAGGCTGATGAATGGCAGGTTTTTCATGACTTAAGTTTTAGTATTATGAATCTTCTCTGTCTTGTCTAATTCAGGTTGAATATGAAGGCCTAAAGCATGAGATTAAACGATTTGAGGAGGAGACAGTGTTGCTTAATAGTCAGCTAGAAGATGCCATTCGACTGAAGGAGATTGCTGAGCATCAGCTGGAGGAAGCTCTGGAAACACTAAAAAATGAAAGGGAGCAAAAGAACAATCTGAGAAAGGAACTCTCCCAGTATATCAACCTCAGTGATAGTATGTATAATAACCATATTAATATATCAGTAGATGGATTGAAGTTTGCAGAGGATGGGGGTGAGCCCAACAATGATGACAAAATGAATGGACATATCCATGGGCCTCTTGTGAAACTCAATGGTGACTACCGAACTCCGACGGGTAGGAAAGGAGAATCTCTGCATCCTGTCTCTGACCTCTTCAGCGAGCTCAACATATCAGAAATACAGAAACTGAAGCAGCAACTCATGCAGGTAAGAGCTGAATTTAATCTCCTGTAGTGTTTAGACACACATCCTACAGACCCTAGTGGCAACTTTTGTAATGATGTTCTTGACCATGTATGTCCTGTTCTCAGACTTCTTTCTTTCTATCTAGATTTTGCTAGAAGTACCCCTAGAAAATAGAAAACCTGTCTGTGAAAAGTCAGTGTGATCTGAGCAGATGTTTATCAGGAAGAGGAGGAAGGGACCTGGTTGCAGATGGCTAGATTGCTTCTTCCTAGTTTAATGAGGGGAAATGTCCCTCAGCTTGCAAGTGGAATAAAATAGTTTTCAGTATGACCAAAGCTATCTGTATTTTAGTGAGTTTTTTTCCAGACAGACTTGATTGTGCTTCCTTGCAAGTCAGAGGGAGTTTACCATTAAATTTAGTTTGAACAAGGTTTGGCATGCTGTCAAAAGAGAACAAAAGGAGAGGAGCACTCCTCTTAACAACTGTGCACTCGGAGAGCATGTGGCATATGAGATGTCACAGAGTGCCCTTGTCCATGTTGGCAGTCCTGGCGGATGTGCAGGCTGCAGGGGGTGCCTTGGGGACCATACAGCGAATGTTTGTTCTCTATTCATCTGAGATCAGCCCAGGCAGAACCAGAATAGGAACCTGGGATGCAAGCCAGATCAAAACTTGAGCTGCCAGCCCCAAAGCTGACGTCATCTTAGAAGGGGTACAATGCCACACAGAGCAAGAGTCCCACTGCCCAAGTTGCTGAACATCTTTACTACCACAAAAGCTTGAAAAGTTTTGGCCCCATGAAGGAAACATCCAGCATTTTCTAGCTACAGGCTTCCAAAAAAGTGCCATCTACAGGGAGTAAATGTCACTCTTTGACTGCTTAAAGTGTAAAAGACAATTTGGAACTAGAGCAAACCCAATTTTCAGTGCTTGCTAGAGAATAATAAATCCCTGCGTGGTCTGTCCTATATTTGCTGAAAAGTTAATTGTTTTATTTACTTCATTGCCAAACTCACTGTGGGAAGTTTTGATCTGAGCTGTGACATGGCAAACACTGATGACACCTAGGGCTTTGCATAAATAACTTGGATGCAAGGCATACATAATTTCAGGGGAAAAACTAGAAATAGAGGATCTTTATGTGAAAAATCCTGTCAAACTTTGCCAGTAATTAAAACGTAAACAGTGTATATATGTTGTGTAGATATGCATATGTATGTATACGTTTATGTACAGAATATATGCACATAGGTATTATATGCAGCTTTTAATTTAGTTCAGAAATACAATGTTAAAAATTAAAAGGCATAGACTTAGAAGAAATGCTAGAGAATAGAATAGAATAGAATAGAATAGAATAGAATAGAATAGAATAGAATAGAATAGAATACAATAGAATACAATAGAATAGAATAGAATTAACCAGGTTGGAAAAGACCTTTGAAATCATCAAGTCCAACCTACACCCAACACCATCTAATCAACTAAACCATGGCACCAAGCACCCCATCCAGTCTCTTCCTAAACATCTCCAGTGATGGTGACTCCACCATCTCCCTGGGCAGCCCATTCTAATGGCCAATCACTCTTTCTATAAAGAACTAATATCCAGCCTAGGATGCCACTTGAGACTGTGTCCTCTTGTTCTGGTGCTGGCTGCCTGGGAGAAGAGACCCACCCCCATCTGGCTACAACCTCCCTTCAGGTAGTTGTAGAGAACAATAAGGTCTCATCTGAGCCTCCTCTCCTCCAGGCTAAGAAACCCCAGCTCCCTCAGCCTCTCCTAATAGGGCTTGTGCTCCAAACCCCTCACCAGCTTTGTTGCCCTTCTCTGGACACGTTCCAGCAAGTCAACATCTTTCCTAAACTGAGGGGCCCAGAATTGGACACAGGACTCAAGGTGTGGCCTAACCAGTGCTGAATACAGGGGCAGAATGACCTCCTGCTCCAACATGCTTTGGCATGTTAAGATTTTAAAATACAGTGTAATGATTTCAACCATAATTTAGAATGAAATTTATGCAATGTAGATTCTGAGTAAAAACTTCTTGGAAAGTAAAAAAAAAAAAAAAGGAAAAAGAAAAGGGAAAAAAAATTGCTTGGGGTATGTTTTGTCTTGATTTAATTAAATATTGAGCTTGATGAATCAGCAAACTTCTACTTGAAAGGTACTGCAACTGTTCTTATAATCTCTAATTTAAAAGCTTATTTATTTTACACATCTTAAACAAAGAGACAGCCTTCTGACAGTCACTAGTGAGGACCTTAGAACCCTAGAAAAATGAGTAGTCACAATGCTTTTCAGTGATGGGCCCCAGCACCCTCATGCCCATAGTCTCCACTGTTGCTAGTCATTCTGATACTGGTAAAAGCTTTTAGGTTTAAAAAGAAAGACTACACCTAGCTGGAAACCTGATTTGTTTTAGATATTCAAGAGGCTTGCTGCAAAACGCCGATGTGAACATTTTATAAAGTGATCATCTTCCCTGTTGAGTTGTATCAGCTCACCCTGGGTCATACAAATTAAATGTGAAAAATTCCTCCCAAAATTTTCCTCATAGTAGTTGAGATATTTAATGACAAAAGGTCTTCAGCAAAATTGGATCCCCCCTTTTTTCCCCATGTGGTATTCATTCAACTATCTCAGTATTTGGTATGTGTTCCTCTTGTTTTCTCTGAAGAGGCTGTACTATGACAGTTGCTGAAGAAACTGATCCTCTCTTGGGAACTGTTTATATGTCTGTAGGAAAGAAGGCTCCTTTCTTGAGTGAAGCAAGCTTCAGAGTTGCCATTTTGCACGTGTGGCAAATTTTTTCACTCCTCGGTCTCAAAATGAAGCCCCCTCTAAAACAGTCAGTAAGACAGATATAATTTCTTCTGCACCTTTAAGATGCTGTTGCTCCACAATCTCTGCTGGTACCCAGGAGAGACTTAATTGTAACTGTTCCCTTCCCATCTTTTAAATCTACTTGGTAACAATGGTCTTGCTGAAAATTCTGGTATTCTGAGGTTTTCTCAGAAAAGCTCAAAGCTTTCTGCTTTTCCTTCATGTTTGTTGTCCAGAGGGAAGAATTCTCTGTCTTGTTTTTAAAAGCCTAGGACTCCTTTTTGCCTTTCATGGTGATGCTTTCCCTGTTCCTGAGGCCAGCACTGTATTTGGAAAACTTAGACTCAGTTCTCATAAAAAACAAAGAGAAAATAAATAAGTAAGTGCAGCCCACTTTCTGATAGTCTTCTCCAGCTGCCTGGTACTCTCTGACAAATATGACAGAGCTGAGATTCAAGGTTCTTGAGCTGAATTTCCCTCTTATTTTTTTCTAGTTCCTACTAGGAATTGTTCACTGATATTCTAGCATTATAAGAAAAAGGAAAGAAGGGATAAATAGCAATAGTATGGCAATTATATTTCTAGTCTTAATTTTTTCCAGTCCCCACTAGGAATTGAATTGTTCACTGATGTTCTAGCATTATAAGAAAAAGGAAAGAAGGGCTAAATAGCAGTAGTATGGCAATTATATTTCTAGTCTTAATTTTTTCCAGTCCCCACTAGGAATTGTTCACTGATGTTCTAGCATTATAAGAAAAAGGAAAGAAGGGCTAAATAGCAATGGTAAAATTGGTTTTTATAATTGAAAACTGTAGAGCAAATTGGGAAGGAAATCTCCTCTAACTGAAATCTTTGAAGGGAAGGATGCATTCCAAAATAGGCACATCTAGTTTTGAATTGCTTTTATTTTCATTTTGAGATGATAATGATCCTTAATGCAGCTACTAATTTCAGTGTAAAAAAAAAAAAAAAAAAAGCAAGCTCCACCAACTGGACTGAAAAATAACTGCAATCCCCAAAGTTTGCTGTAGGTGGAAATAAGAGTATGCTATTGTCTAGAACAAGAAATATACTTCCCTTACTTGGAAACAGCAGAGTCATTAATATGTAGAAGGTGTGCTTAGGGCTGAGTTGGAACTTTGGGCTTTTTTCCTTAAAAGTAGGAGCATGTATTGATAAGTTTAAACAGAAGTAGGTAGATTAATGCACAATTACTGGATCAGAATGTGTGAAATGTAGTAAATGTGTATTTAATTTTATCTGCTCTCCACAATGGCATATGGGTTTTAGAAATGGTGGCTTGTTTGTTTCCAAGAAGTTTCCAAGACACACTTATGTTCAGAAGAGAAATTATCATAATGATCCCAATTAGCTCTGTTATAGTTTTCCTTCTGGCACGATCGATGATGTCTAATTTAAGCAGACACTAAAACACTGTGCTGCTTTAACATCAAGTTGTTTTCTTGTAAGAAAGGCCTTCTGGCTGTAAGCTCTATTTTTGTTTTTACATGAGTGCAATCTACAGTTAATTACCTGTTTTGGTGTGAACTTGCTCACAGTGATCCATACAGCTTAAAAAGCCAACTGCCTTTGATGTGTAATGGACGCATCTTTACTACCTATATGATTTTTTTTGTTCTCATATGTAGTTCACCTTATCAGCCTGAAGGAAGAAATACTTTCACATATGATGAGAGTAACGCAAGTAACACTTAAGCTTGTCATACCAGGTGGTAACAACCAAAGTCATGTTGAAATTTTTGGGGATAGCAGACCTGGGGCAAACTGCTTGATGGAAAGAAAAAAAACCCAGGAAAGCTAGTGAAGAGGCTGGTGGGTCAATCTCTGAGGCTGCTGAAGTCAGGTCTGACTGAGAAATCTGTGGATAGTTGTTACATGTTAAGAAGTTGCACTTGACAAAGGGGGACATTTCCCTGTTTTGGATTTTCTCAATAACCATGGGTTGGCATAGAGGATGAGCAGTAAGGGGAGCGGCTGGCAGTATGAAGCAGCAACAGGAGAACACTATTAAATGGAGAAAAGTACCAATATACTCATAGTACTCAGCTCTCCTCTTCTGCACAGACTATGAAGTGCCTGAAATGGAGCACCCTATATATGTATGAAGACAGAATTTTCCTGGATCACAAAATAAAGATGAGATTTGGCCCAGAGTTTTCAGTTTGGCCCTGGGTTGTGTGGTTTTGCTGTTGTTGTTGGTTCTGCTTGGTTGGGTTGGGTTTTTTTTTGTTTGCTTATTTTAATAAGTCACCTGTACACAAGAAAACTAGGCTGATATTTTTTTTAAGGTGTCTTTAACATGACTTCTATTTTTATTCTTGCAGTTTTTGCCTGCAGTTCATTGCAGGTTCTAATGTTTTGAAAGCCTGTCTGTAAAACCAGAGTACCATCATATGCTGTAGTGGCTTAATACTTCTGAGCAGCAACCACTAACCAAATGCCCTGTTATGATAAATAGGAGTCTGAAGCACTGCTTGTAACTTTTTGTGAGATGGAATTAATGCCTTCTTGGTCTCTAAAAGGCTTTTCTTTTCCTTCAGTAAGATCTGTGGTGGCCAATTTGACTATCTTCAAATAGTACATGGGGGAATACTGACAGGGAATGAAAGTTAATTTTAAAAGGGTTTTTCAGAACTGACAGCTTTAAGTTCTCTGAATTAGTAATTCAGGCACTCATAAAGGGAATGCAGAGTGTGCCTTTTGCACTGCCTGTATAAACACAAGGCTGAAATACTGCAACCATGGGAAAGAAAGTGCAGTAGACCTGGTAGGCTCAGGATCCCACTACAAAAGCCACGGAAGCAAGAAGGATCCCATCTCCTTGTGCCTTCCTCTACTTCCCAATTTACAACTCAGAACAGACAAAGGCATAAAATAAGTTGGAGTATTACATTTATAACTTGAAATTGGGAATGTTTCAGGGTTGGTAGCATGAGTAGCACATGTCAGAGCAGATCAAGCTTTATGTTATTCTCACTCACTTGATTTAAGATGCTGAGCATTCAATCTTCTAGAGTCTTCCTCCACAACATCTTCTGCTGTGCACCATACACGTTTCTCTGTGTGTGTTCGGAAAGGAACTTAAGAGGTCAGAACCATGTATGCCACAAATCCTGCTTTTTCTGTCTTACCCTTAGAAGGACTTACAGTGCACACTGGAGATGGGGAGTCATGGGAGGTTATCCCACACAGCAGGTTATTTAATCTAATCCATGGAAAAGTACACAGCCATTTGTTTACTGTATTTGAATTCAGTAATCAAGCCTTCATGAAAGTTTGCAACAGTCCAAAGATGTAAATAAATATTGTGAATGGTTGGTAGAGATATTCACGGGAGATGTAAATTGAAACTCCATTGAGAAATGTGTATGTACCAGTGGCATGGCTCATAGCTGACAGTGATGCAGTTCACATGCTCATGGAACATATGTTGTATTAAATTGTGTATCATTACTCTAACCAGCTAGGCACTTAGTGTTTGGGCTATGTGACACTGCAAATTGTAACAGGGACTTCATAACCCTCTGAGAGTTACATGCACCTCTTTGACAATTTTATGGTTTAAGTGTATGCAGAGTGGGGGAGTGGAATTGATGAATTTGTTTGCAGAGCTTGGTGGTCAGCAAAGGTAGAATGAGATCCTGGGTCTCTTACTTTGACTCTGTTGCAGGTGGAAAGAGAGAAAGCCATTCTCCTGGCCAACCTGCAGGAGTCTCAGACGCAGCTGGAGCACACCAAGGGAGCCCTGACTGAGCAACATGAGCGAGTCCACAGGCTCACCGAACATGTCAATGCTATGAGGGGGTTGCAGAGCAACAAGGAACTGAAAGCTGAGCTTGATGGTGAGAAGGGTCGAGACCCCAGTGAGGAAGCACATGACTATGAAGTAGACATCAATGGCTTGGAGATCCTAGAATGTAAATACAAAGTAGCTGTTACTGAGGTTATAGACCTTAAAGCAGAAATCAAAGCCTTAAAGGAGAAATATAATAAATATGTTGAAAACTACACTGAAGAGAAGGCCAAGTATGAGAGCAGAATCCAGACGTATGATGAGCAGGTGACAAGCCTGGAGAAGTCAACCAAGGAGAGCCAGGAAAAGATGGTCCACATGGAAAAAGAACTGCAAAGGATGACAAGCATAGCAAATGAAAACCATAATACCCTCAACACCGCCCAAGATGAGCTGGTGACATTTAGTGAGGAGCTGGCTCAGCTCTACCATCATGTCTGCCTGTGCAACAATGAAACACCAAACAGGGTCATGTTGGACTATTACAGGCAAAGCAGAGTCACCCGCAGTGGGAGCCTGAAAGGACCAGATGACCCTCGAGGTCTCCTTTCCCCACGGCTCGCGAGAAGGGGGGTGGCATCACCCGTAGAAGCCAGGACCCCAACCGAGCAGGTGACGAAAGAGGCCACAGAGCCTGGCAAGGAACAGAGCCCGACAAAAACACCTACCATTTCTCCTGTCATCACAGCCCCTCCTTCTTCCCCTGTCTCTGACACCAGTGACATCCGCAAAGAGCCGATGAACATCTACAACCTCAATGCCATCATAAGGGACCAAATCAAGCACTTGCAGAAGGCTGTCGATCGGTCGCTGCAGCTGTCACGCCAGCGTGCTGCAGCTCGGGAGCTGGCTCCCATGATCGATAAAGACAAGGAGGCCTTAATGGAAGAGATACTGAAACTGAAATCACTTCTGAGTACGAAGCGGGAACAGATTGCAACCCTGAGAGCAGTGCTGAAAGCCAACAAGCAGGTAAGTTGCTACTAAATCAGTCAGCTGGGAATGTCTCTTATTTATACAGGTCACTTGCAAGCTTTCCCAGGAGTACTTCAGAGAAGAGATTTTACTCACAGGTTATTTAACCTTTCACTCAATCGTGGTGAGGGCAGACCTTTCTTCCCTTCCTCTCTGCTTCTTTTTAAGCCCTTTAGCTCTGCTTTTCTCAGCACCCACCATTCATCAAGAGTAAATACAGAAAAGCCTTTCCTCTGGAGCAAGGCAAAAGCACAGGGGCGGGGAGGGATCAGCTACCACCCAGCCTGATGCACAGGCATGCTGATGGTATTATTGCAAAATTACAAAATGCCAATCCTGGAAAACAAAACAGAATGTGCATGGAGAGGCTCTCAGGGCTATGCACACCCCTTGCCAGGGCAGGTACAGCTGGAGTGGAGGGAAGGACAAGTGTGGGGAGACCACCCAGTCCAGCACTTCAGCAGCTGCAGGTGGCCCTGCTGGTGGGATGTATGGAGCAGATGCTACAAACAACCCCTTGCATTCTTCTTGGCTGCTGGTGCACTGCACAGGCTGCAAAGTTCAATTACACCCCAGCAAATTTAAGGGAATTAAAAATAAATGTTATAAAAGATTAAACAGTCCTCAGGAAGAGAATGGCAGATGCAAGAGTGGGACTGGTGGCTTTGGACTGTACAGAAATTGGGTATTTGTTTGATAAGATAGCAGGTCTTGAGATATATTTTTTTTAATAGTTTTTCTTTCTAGTCAGAAAAAATTTATCTTGCCATTGTCATGTTTTCAATGCTTTAAGAAATAAAATCAGGGTTTCCTTTAAAAAAAAAAAACACAAAGAAAAAGGACAACATCAGTACATGTTCTGCACATTGGCCACAACCCCATGCAGTGCTACAGGCTGGGGTCAGAGTGGCTGGAGAGTGGCCAGGCAGAGAGGGACCTGGGGGTGCTGGTTGATGGTAGGCTGAACATGAGCTTGCAGTGTGCCCAGGCGGCCAGGAGGGCCAATGGCACCCTGGCCTGCATCAAGAACAGTGTGGCCAGCAGGAGCAGGGAGGTCATTCTGCCCCTGTACACTGCACTGGTTAGGGCACACCTTGAGTACTGTGTCCAGTTCTGGGCCCCTCAGTTTAGGAAGGATGTTGACTTCCTGGAGCACATCCAGAGAAGGGCAACAAAGCTGGGGAGGGGTTTGGAACACAAGCCCTATGAGGAGAGGCTGAGGGAGCTGGGGTTGGTTAGCCTGGAGAAAAGGAGACTCAGGGGTGACCTTATTGCTTTCTACAACTACCTGAAGGGAGATTGTAGCCAGGCAGAGGTTGTTATCTTCTCCCAGGCAACCAGCACCAGAACAAGAGGACACAGTCTCAAGCTGCACCAGGGGAGGTTTAGGCTGGAGGTTACGAAGAAGTTCTACACAGAGAGAGTGACTGCCCACTGGAATGGGCTACCTGAGGAGGTGGTGGAGTCACCATCACTGGAGGTGTTCAGGAGGAGACTTGATAGGGTGTTTTGTTGCATGGCTTAGTTGATTAGGTTGTGTTGGATGATAGGTTGGACGCGATGATCTCTAAGGTCTCTTCTCTTCTCTTCTCTTCTCTTCTCTTCTCTTCTCTTCTCTTCTCTTCTCTTCTCTTCTCTTCTCTTCTCTTCTCTTCTCTTCTCTTCTCTTCTCTTCTCTTCCTTCTCTTCCTTCTCTTCCCTTCTCTTCCCTTCTCTTCCTTCTCTTCCCTTCTCTTCCTTCCCTTCCCTTCCCTTCCCTTCCCTTCCCTTCCCTTCCCTTCCCTTCCCTTCCCTTCCCTTCCCTTCCCTTCCCTTCCCTTCCCTTCCCTTCCCTTCCCTTCCCTTCCCTTCCCTTCCCTTCCCTTCCCTTCCCTTCCCTTCCCTTCCCTTCCCTTCCCTTCCCCTGACTCAAACAATAATTGAAATGTTTATTTTGAGACAGATTTGTTAGAAAGCTATTCTTTAAACATTAAAAAAATCCTGAATTATTACTTCAAAAAAAAAAATCCACAGCTCAAAAAAATTATTATCAAACCATTTCATTTTAATTTTGATTTTTCAGCAGTGCAAACAAGCTGGGAATTACTGCATTTTATATCAAATGCCCAAAGAGGACCGTATCATAGCGTGCTGTCCAAGAACACTGTCACATTTTTTTGCATAGTGTATCCTCCTGAGCCCTTTGTGTCTGTTAGATTACAGATCCGTGAACACTTAGTGCTAAATTTAAGCATGCAAATAGTTTCACTTACTTTGGTGCATCAGCTTATGCCCAGAAATAAATCTGAATGCAGGTGGCTGCAGCCGCAGCAGAATTGTCATTCCAGATTGCCTGGGACTTTCCTCATCTAAAAACAGCAGCACAGTGATCACCAGAGAGGGGCACGAGTCCTGGGTAGCAAGCTTGGGATACTATCAGCTCATGACAGGATGAGATTTCAGTGTTAAAATTCCCAACAGTCCAGTGATCTGAAATTACAGTTCCAGGTTTAATTGATTGTTGGTTCTGCAGCTGCATTTCTGGAGTAATGAGGATTTTCAAACTGCAGCAATATTTTGATAGATGTTGTGTCTTTTATAGCATTTCACCCCTTCCAATCCAACCCATTAAATATTAATCCAAGTAATTAAATACCATCTCTATCCCAGCAATAATAGCACTGAGCAATTTCAACTGGATTTTCCATGTAATTAAGATGTAATTGAGGTGTATGGATTTAGATCCAGAATTAAATATATTTTCCATTAGCATTGAGCTGTCATTTGTTTTCTGATGCTACCAGAGAATCTAGCTCAAGCTCGCTCTTTCATTACTGCCAAAAATAAAGCGTGAGCCTAAAGCGTGCTCACTGAAGCGGGAAAGATGGATTTGCTGAGTAAGAAGGTGTTATTAATTAAACATTTATTGGATAACAGCATAGAGTACAGAATCTTGCAGTACTGTCCATGCAAGCCAAATGCTGACACCCTCAAACTTGTAGCTTAAAAGCCATAGTAATATAAAAGGGAATCAACTTATGGGGGTGTGAGGAGACATAACAAGCTTTATTAATGTGGCACTACTACCAGCCTCAACTGAAGGGTGTATCTCAGCACCTAAGAGCACATAATGAGTCAAGATTCATCTCCTTGAGTTCTTCACCTCCCAAACAGTAAGTTTTTAAGCAGCAATTGGCTGGGGATATTTTTGAAACTCTTATGGGTTTCATTTCAGATGAGCCTACAGAGGACGTCTGGTTCAATTATTCACATATGCTCCAGTATCACAAGAGACAGAATTCTGATTTATTACAAACCTTCCTCAAGCCCTGACAAAGCTGTTATTAATATGAAACGATGTGTTTTCATCACTTACATAGCATGCAAAGACACTTCTGGTACCCGAGGTACCAGGGGAGAGCTGCAGCGGGGAGAGCTGCAGCGGGTCCCCCGCGAGAAGAAAGCCTGAAGCTAGTGGGTGCTGGACACCCTGGCCCCTCCTCAGCCCCTGCAGGGTCCATGTGGTATCTCGTGCATTGCAGCAAGGCTACTACAATCTGTTAACGATCCAGAGACACTGCAGATGAAGCTTGTATACTTGGAGTAATATGGGAAAGCAAGATGAGCACGACCAAGTGCGCTGTAAAAACGGTAGGACCTGCCCTCCCTAGAGCGTGCTGCCATTCAGATCCAGGAAGAAACACCAGGCAGAACCAGGCTCCTGAGTCTCCGATTCCGGGTTGTTTCACTGGTGAAGTCCCACCCTTTTCCAGGGAAGCACGGGTGCTATCTAGTGGCCATCAGGAGTATTGCAACAGCTGATTAAACCAGAGTCGTAACGTTTTCCGGGCAGCACTCTTTGCCACAGCGCTTCATTTTCTCTATGTTGTTTTATGGAAAACTCTAATAGGAATTAAAAAAAAAAAAAAAAAGCTTGAAGATTTGACACAGTCCTTCATCTGTTTCCTTTATTCAGTAAATAAATCATATATCTAAGTTATTGTTTTCATTGTGTAGTGTTACCTGTCCATCTAACTTACACTGATATCCAGACTAAGCTATATGCAATATGTAATCCCACTGCTGGAACAATTTAACAATAAATATTTTTTTTTAAAGTCTAGCATTAGGTGCCACATATATTTAACTCAGCTTTGTTCCTAAACAAAAGAAACTCTTTACATTAATTCTGTATTCAAAGATGAGATATGATAGCTTAAGGGACACGGGGCTGTAACATCTGAATCACAGTATCACAGTATCACAGTATCACTAAGGTTGGAAGAGACCTCGAAGATCATCGAGTCCAACCTTTAACCACAAACCTCATGACTAGACCATGGCACCAAGTGCCACATCCAGTCCCCTCTTGAACGCCTCCAGGGACGGAGACTCAACCACTTCCCCGGGCAGGACATTCCAATGATGAATCACTCTCTCGGTGAAGAACTTTCTCCTCACCTCGAGCCTAAACCTCCCCTGGTGCAGCTTGAGACTGTGTCCCCTTGTTCTGGTGCTGGTTGCTAGGGAGAAGAGGCCAACCCCTTCCTGGCTACAACCACCTTTCAGGTAGTTGTAGAGAGCAATGAGGTCACCCCTGAGCCTCCTCTTCTCCAGGCTAAACAACCCCAGCTCCCTCAGCCTCTCCTCATAGGGCTTGTGCTCAAGGCCTCTCCCCAGCCTTGTTGCCCTTCTCTGGACACGTTCGAGTGTCTCAATGTCCTTCTTAAACTGAGGGGCCCAGAACTGGACACAGTACTCAAGGTGTGGTCTAACCAAAGCAGAGTACAGGGGCACAATGACCTCCCTGCTCCTGCTGGCCACACTATTCCTAATGCAGGCCAGGATGCGGTTGGCCCTCCTGGCAACTTGGGCACACTGCTGGCTCAATTCCTGCCTCAGGAGCAAAACAGAACTCAGTTTGAGATACAGAGTTTCCCTGTGCTCTCATAAATTGCTTCTGCATCATTAACAACCTGAAAATTCTTAAGTAAATCTGATTTAGTCATAGCTGTTAAATAGGAATTTGTCCTCTGATGCAGTGTTTCCCAAGTTTCCCTTCACAAAATTAGCTTTATTAAACATAGTTAATCCATCTTCTCCATGTTAATTTATGAATCTATATTTTTTTCTCATGGCTGAAAACAGCTAGAAAGCTGATAACATCTGCTTTATCCTGTCAAAGTGCAGGATACCCAGGGAGGTGGTTGAGTCCTCCACCCTGGATGTGTTTAAAAGTGGCTTGGATGTGGTGTTTGGGGATATGGTTTAGGGGTGAACCTTGTAGAGTAGGGTTCTGAGTTGGAATTGGTGATCCTGAGGGTCTTTTCCAACCTGAATGTTTCTGTGATTCTGTGATTACAACCAAAGCACCTGTCAGCAAGGTTGAGAAAAGCTGCATTTATTTGAATATATTTCTAAGGGCTAGATTTTTTTCCCCCCAATGTGTATTGCTGATGATGAACAAGACCAAGTGCAGGGTCCTGCATGTGAGTCGAGGCAATCCCAGGCACAAATACAGGCTGGGCAGTGACTGGCTGGAGAGCAGCCCGGAGGAGAGAGACTTGGGGGTGCTGGTGGACGAGAAGCTCAGCGTGAGCTCTCAGTGTGCAATTGCAGCTCAGAAGGCCAATCAGATCCTGGGCTGCATCAAGAGAAGTGTGGCCAGCAGGTCAAGGGAGGTGATTCTCCCCCTCTACTCAGCTCTGGTGAGACCCCACCTGCAGTACTGCGTCCAGTTCTGGAGCCCCTATTACAAGAGGGATATGGATGTGCTGGAGCGTGTCCAGAGAAGGGCCAAAAGGATGATCAGAGGGCTGGAGCACCTCTCCTATGAGGACAGACTGAAGGAGTTGGGGCTGTTCAGTCTGGAGAAGAGAAGGCTCTGAGGTGACCTAATTGTGGCCTTCCAGTATCTGAAGGGGCCCTACAAGAAGGCTGGGGAGGGACTTCTCAGGCTATCAGGTAGTGATAGGAGTAGGGGGAATGGAATGAAGCTGGCGGTGGGGAGATTCAGGCTGGATGTGAGGAAGAAGTTCTTCCCCATGAGAGTGGTGAAGGCCTGGAATGGGTTATCCAGGGAGGTGGTTGAGGCCCCGTCCCTGGAGGTGTTTAAGACCAGGCGGGGGGGTTGGAACTAGATGATCCTTGTGGTCCCTTCCAACCCTGACTGATACTATGATACTATTTTGGATTTGGCATGGAAAACCCAACTATTTTAAATGTCAGATAGTTACTAGTGGTTTGAAGAAAAAAAAATCTGTCAATGCAAACTCCTGTGAAAGTGGAGAAGGCATTATTGGCGAGTGTACGATTAGGAAAAAAACATTAATGCTACCATTTCTAACTGCTCTTTCCTCAGACACAAATGAACAGAATTGTCTTTTAGTAGGAGATGCTGATATGGCTTTGTATTATGAGACATGGTTAGTGGGAAATGTGTTGAGCTTCAGAAATTGAGTTTAAGACAGTTTTCCAGATATTGGGCCATTCCCATCTTTTGTCATGTCCCCTTGCTGGTGATGGCTCAAGAACCCACAAGATCAACAGGACAAACTGCATGTATGAAATGCTGCAAATTCATGCATTACTTGAAGGAAAAAACCAACAACCATAAGCCCATCTGAGCAAATGTAAAAGGAAACTTTTTTCCCCCTTTATCTCACTCAACAGCAATACTTTTAAATGTCTCATAGCAGCAGTAGGTATAAAGCCTTTCTAAAACTATGGACTTCAAATAAATTAAAAATGATACCAAACTTCCTAGACAATGTAGAAGGTTCAACTCTTATGAAAATAAGACAAATGTAGCTGTTAAAAGCCAGAGAGCAGGAAATTAATAAAATCTAATGGATGAAATTGGAAAAAAACCCAGGAATGAGCAGAAAAAAAAGAGCCTTAGTTTCTGGTTATGTGAAAATTGTAATTGACACCTTTTTTTTTTAGTCTACTTTTTTTTGGTAGTGGTTAAAACTGACAAAATAGCCACCAAAATAATGGTGGTTTGCACAACAGTAGACATTGCCAGTGCTTAGATATAAAAGCCAGCCATCAGTTCCTGGCAGCCTTCTCACACAAGGAAAGCCTCAACTAACAGGAAGCACATTAGTTTCCACTTTGGCTACAGAGGTCGAGTCTCACGTACCATGTGTCCTGTTTGCCAGGTGGTCATGGGACACATCTGATTGCTTATTGCAGCTCAGATGACACAGTAGCAGCTCCAAGTTGTATTGACATACAGCTGTTGTGCAGAGACATTTAAGGTGTCAGGTTATTGCTAGTGCATTGAAACTGGATTTATCCTTCTGCTTTCTCCTTTTCCTGGTTTCATGGAGTACAACTTTAAAAGAAACATGAAACAGTGCAGTGCAGTGGGGCTCAGGTCTAACTTCTTTCATTGTGTGAATGAAGAAAGAAATCAAAAGTAAAATCAAACATAGCATCTTAGCTACTACCAGATATCTGTCTTGTAAGCATATATCCTTGTTTGTGTTTTCAGACAGCTGAAGTGGCACTAGCCAATTTGAAGAATAAATATGAAAATGAGAAAGCAATGGTGACTGAAACCATGACCAAACTACGGAATGAATTAAAGGCTTTGAAGGAAGATGCAGCAACCTTCTCATCCTTGAGAGCAATGTTTGCAACCAGGTAAGTGAAATGGTTTTGCTGTCTGGCTCAGCAGAGTAATGTGTCTGCTAAGTAAGAACAGACTTAGCACTGTGTGTTGGGCTCTTAAGAGGAGAGGCAGAAATTGTTTTCTGCAAGGTCAGAGATTTGCTGGATGAAGGTAAATGAGTCTTAGAGTGCACTCTGTACAAAACCTGCAAGCTGTCAAGTGCTACTGAGATGTGTGTCTTGGAATACGAAGCTGGAGAACAGCAATGTCAATACAACCTTGAGTAAAGTGTTATAAATGCCAATATATGCCTCCAGTATATTTGCATTTATAGGGCCTTTTAAAGTAGAAATCCAATAGCAGATTTATTTGGCTGATTTTCACATGCAGAAGTACGCAGCAATTCTGTCATGTAAAGCTGCTGTATGGTTGATGATGATCTTCAGAATCCCATACTTTCATTATTGTAAGATATATTACTTACCACTAGTAAAATCTATTTAATCAGCCATCCTATGCTGTAATCCACCACTAATAATTCCGAGGCCACTGCAGTTTCCCTCTCCAGCGTGAATGCTTATTTTCTCTTGCTGTGATACTCAATTTATTATCTTCTCCTTCACAAGATAAAAGTTTCACTTATCTTCTGTAACACAGTTCCTCTTGGCAGGATGGTAATTAATCAGCTCTCATGTTTCTTCCTCCCACACCTTCTTCAGAAGAGCTTTTTAAAAGCTGCTTTTAAAAGGTTACCTAAATTTTTTAAATTTTTATATATTTTTTTTAAGAACCAACATTTCCATCAATAAAGTCTCAATTCTCAAATTAAGGAAGGAAATGAGCATCTTTAGGAAATTATTCTGTTACATCAAAGCTTTTATCCCCGCTGTGGTCAAACACAATGCAAATTTTTGCTTGTGCTTTAGTCCGTAAGTGATAAGGTGTCTTCCTGCCTCATGCCAACATCTCTCCCTGTGGTATAAATACAGGTGCCATCCCACCTCTTCCAGGCTACTAAGGACCTTTGTTGCTTAGTGAGAGTGGCAGCAGAAGCCAGGAGAGGTGGGAACAGAGGAAAGGGGACATTTACATGCCATGACATTGGTGCTGTGTACAAATTCATCATAGGTTTGTCGTCAGAAGAGTTCCATAATGGAAATGAAGAATCAGCTCAGCAGATGGTGCAAACCAAGGCAGCTCCATTGATTTCCTTAGCATCTAGAGATTTTTGTCAGGAAAGGAAAGTTGCATTTGTGTATCAGAAATGCATGTGTCCATCTTTATTTGCAAGCTCATTACTCCAGGAGACACATGAATGTACTAACTCTGAAAGGCCACCTCAGAGGCTACTAACTCAGAGGAGAGGAGTGGCATCATGAACATAAAGCAAGCAATGGACTTGCATGGAGCATAAATCATCACCCCATGAAGTAAAACAAATTTGCAAAGGATTAGAAGTTGTTACGAAAGGGAATGTTAGGTTGTTGGTGTACTGAATTCTGTTTACCCTATTTGGGCATCCTCAGTGAACACCTCTGTTAGGTTTAAGGTTGGTGAGAGAAAGCACTATCTTTTCTGTGAGAATTAAATGATGCCATTCATTTAGGTTCCTTTTCTAGGTGTCTTGTATGTAGGATACAATGAAGTTTCTGTTTCACTTCTAGGAACTGTAAGGACAATCTGGGTGACTTGCTGGGTTACAGATTTCTGCTTTGTAAATGTCTTATTTGGAGTAAAGATAAAACACTCCCAAAGTGTCTACTACTGTCGATCAACTCCCTGCAGCAATGATTAAAGATGCAGTTCATGGCCTACAGAAAATGTCCCTGCCCTGAGGTTTTCAGTTTTGCTCAGTATTTTCTGACCACAGTCATAAAAAGTCATTCACTGCAAGGTCTTGCACATTAGCGTGATCCTATAGATTTTTCTGTTGTAAAATATTCCTTTTCCTTCCTTACCCAGGAATATAATGACCTTTATAATTAAATTAATCTTCCTAAATGTTCAAATCACTGACTCACTCTGAATAGTCAGTTTGGAATAGCATTTAAGTGAGAGAGGGCTGATATACTATAGATGTCTATTGAAGACATCTGTTTGAAAATGCAAGACTAAGATTCTCCATGCAATAACATTAGAAGCAAAAGCACTCTTCAGCATAAAAAAGCAATTTTTTTAGTCTCCTGTTGAACAAAACAGTGGTTTCCATGGTTATCCTGCATCATATGGGACTTATTCCTGAATTTGTACTGTATGGAGAAGATCTCTCTGATAGCAGAGTTATATTACAGATCTGAAAATTGGTTTAAAATACTGTTTGATAGGAATGATAAAAGGATATTTCTCTAAGTCATCCTTTTGTCTTCATTTGGCCTGCAAATGGATGTTCATTTTGGTGCTGAACTGTATGGTTTCCTCCTGAAATGCACTGAAAAAGGTTGTACCACCATATAGGGGGAGCACATCACACTTGTTTCTGGTCTCAGCAGCAAAGTAAACACTTTTCTCCAAAGCTCCCATATGCAGAAAGCAGGAACAATTCCTTTTCTGTGTGGTGTGTTGTTTTTTTTTTTTTTCCAACTGACCCTTGTGCTTCTTTGAATTCATTAAGGTCTTTCTTCATTTCTTCTCTTCCCACTCTCAAAAGTCTTTCTGTCCTGCTTGTATTCCTGCTTCTACTCTTTTTCCTTTTGGGACTTTTTTTCCCCCAATCCAAAATCTCTGTGGTTATTATCTCTACAAATTCCTCCTTCCCTCTTCATTAGCCTTCTGATCCCTTTATGAATTTACTTCAGATCTGTCAAGAATGTGTCCTCAATGTAGGTCAAACTCCCTTTCCTCCGAACACCTCTTAAGAAAGAAATAGAAAACAGTAGCATATAAACCATTCTTTTCTGTGGGCTGTATGGAGTTGACAGAGCAGAGCTGAAATTCTATACCTCCTGGCTTTAGTTTGTCTCACCCTGCTTGTGGTTGTCCTGGACCAGAAAAAAAGTGAGGGCCTTTCCTGCCCCTTCTGTCATTTCCCCTCACTCCAGCCTCGAGTTGCTGACCCAGGGTGGGAGCTGTGGGGCAGCTGTGTGAAGCAGTGAGGCTGGTGCCAGAGGGCAAACGAGAAATAAGTTTTTTAAAACATTTGCTTTCCAGCCTAGAGTAGGAGTTGCTCTGGGAGAGGAAAAGGAGAGAAGTGCTGTACTGAAGAAGGAAGTAGTTCTAAAGCAGGATCCTGAAAGGACTGAGTCCCTACACATATTTGCTTTCCCAGTGTAAATAAGAGATACTCAGAAGGAGAGAGCAGGAAATCTTACTCATGGTGTTGCCACAGTCTTGACATTGCATGCACTGATTTTATTAACTCCTTCCATCAAGTCTTTTTTTTTTTTTTTTTTTTAATGTGTCTTTATGATTAATATTTAAAGAAAAACAGTGTGCTGATGAAATGCACTAGGAAGCTTGGACAGATCCTGGAGCTATCCTCAATGAGATAACATTTACGAGCAAAAGAGAATTATGCTTATGTGCTCCTTATTAGAGCAGGGACCTGTCAGTGCCTCTGGGTTTTAGCTCAAGCTCTGCTGTGATTTATTGTGCCTAAATGACACTTAAGCCCAACTCGGTATTTGGTTTGCATTCCTAGGCAAGAAAAATAGGTGGAACTAGAAATCCCTTAAACTCCTGCATAAGCTTCTTGGACCAGTTTATACAGTATAAGTGTCTGTCTGCTTCCATTCAAAGACAAGAGAAATGAGAAATTGGTGAATCTTGACTTTTGCTCTGGCAGTAGGTAGACCAGCAGAGAGCAAGATAAGAGTGCAGTTTATTTAATCATTGCTTGCAGCTTACACCCGTCCTGGGGCAAGGGAGAAGCTGTGCTCTGACTCAGGACAATATAATCTAACTGTTGTTATTCACTACTATTTGAGATCTGTTCAGAGAGCTGGTGCTTCCCGGAGTCCTGTATGGTTCACGACGATCTGTGCTGTGCCACAAGTCATCTCTCTCAGGAGCTCTTAACCTTTTCCTTTCCTGGTATGCTGAGAGACTTCATGAATGTTTGTAAAATGTGTGGGCTAAAGGCAATGTGGATGTGTGTAATGCTTTTTTCTTTTTTTAATTGGAAACGTTTCTTTTCATCCCGCACTTGTGTGTAGCAGGGAGTATTGCAGTGAAGGGAAATGCCATGGCTGCAGACAGCAGTTACCTCCCACTGCATGAAATAACCTTCACTGCTGCAGACTTCAAGGAAATCTGAGGCTATTAACTCAGCAGTTTCTAAAGTTAGTTATGGCCTTTGCTTGTCTGATTTAGGTTTAACCTTTCTGAACACTTTTTCTCAAAAAATGAAAGAAGGGGGAAAAAAAGCTTGAGCAACAGAACACAGAGACAATGGGCAATGTGTTTGTGAAAAATAATAGGAAGCTGTGAGTCGTGGTGCAGGTCAGATGACTGGAACCACTCAAACACTGTGGTGAACTGCCAAGAATGTGGGGTTGCTATTACAGGGTGACATCTAGGCAGGACATAGAATTAATCAGAACAGTTAGAAAATGTTGTGTGAATGAAATTGGTTTTGTCTCAATTATGAAGCCAAATAACAGCATCTAGTATATCCAGGTCTCCTAGGACCAGCTCGTTATAATTTATAGCAGGTAATGAAAAGCAGATTTATGTAAGTCTGTTTTAGTAATATCTAACTTCACAATATCTGCTTGTTTTTTGTTTGGTTGTTTATTTTCTATTTGTTGTTGTTGTTTTTAAGTGCTTAGTTTTGCTGTTTTACAAATCAGATACCCAATTACCAAGAACACATCCTAAGGCCTGAGGAAAACAAATAGAATTGCCCAGGTTGGAAAAGACCTTCGAGATCATCAAGTCCAGCCTATCAGCCTATCACCCAACACCATCTTATCAGCTAAACCATGGCACCAAGTACTTCATCCAGTCTCCTCTTAAATACCTCCAGTGATGGTGACTGCACTACCTCCCTGGGCAGCCCACTCCAATGGCCAATCACTCTTTTTGTGAAGAACTTCTTCCTAACATCCATCCTAAACCTCCCCTGGTGCAGCTTGAGACTGTGTCCTCTTGTTCTGTGGGTGTATTCTTCCAAAACCAAAACTGGCTTATTGGCATACTAAAGCAAGGCAGTCCGTTCCTCTAGTGGCACTGTGCTACAGGTGTTGCAGATGTTACTTATTAAAGTTTTCAACAGAAAATACATTTGGAAAAAAAAGATGTGTCCTAAACAAAAAAGAAAACTGAACAAAATAAGAGAAATGGATAGAGGATCCATCTGGTTGCAAGAATGTGTCTTTAAAACCCCGATAACACAGACATTACAGCAAATACTATTTTGAATGAATTTAATCTTCAGAATCCTGATTTCATTCTAATGTCTCTGTCAACGAAACTGGCTCATGTTTCAGCAGACAAATCTCATGATTTGGAGCAGAAATAGGTATGCAAGTTGGCTTTAAGCCAACCAAGGTTCCAGAAATATCCCTTTTCCTCGAGGCACAAAGAGCGACAGTCATGCTTATTAAGAAAGATAATATTGAAACTGTAGCTAAAACTATGTTTGACTTAGCAATTTTGCTTCCAGTGCTTGAATTATTCAGAAGGAGAGTGCAAGACATCTATCTGAGTTTTTGTGCATGGAAAATAACTATGAATTCTGGAGTATACTTTATTTCCATTTCCCATGGAGAAGATGAGTTTGTAATAATTCAAATGTTTATTGCATCATACCTTTTGAGAAGGAAAACTAAAACTGTTTACTACGATACTGGTAAAGTTAAACCTTCATCCATTACAGTATTGTAATTACATAGCAAAGCTGTTTGGATTTACACAGATCGTGTGAGGAAGAGATTAGACAAAAGCTGCATCATTTAGCATGAAAAATTCACTCTTGGTTGTTACTGATTAGATAGTCTATTGTTAACAAGCAATCTATTGTTAACAAACTGAAGATATTTCACTTCAAAAAGTGACTAAGACCAACCTAAAATGCTTTGTTCTTGCTCTTAACCTTCGGAATCACCGTTTAAAGCAAGGCAAAATTGAATTCAGTCTTAAATGCTAACAAAATAATGAAAAAGCTGTTTTTGTTTCAAAATCTGTCTCAGCAAATGAAAAAGATACAGTTTTTCATGCAGATAAAAAAGAAGGCTGAGGGTTAAAAATACAGAATAGAATACAGAATTAACCAGGTTGGAAAAGACCTTTGAGATCACCGAGTCCAAGCTATCACCCAACACCATCTAATCAACTAAACCATGGCACTAAGTGCCTCATCTAGTCTCTTTTTAAACGCTTGCAGTGATGGTGACTCTACCACTTCACTGGGCAGGCCATTCCAACGGCCAATCACTCTTTCTGTGAAGAGGAGTAGGTGTCCAAAGCAGTGGATATCTGAGCACACTTCCAATGGACTCAACAGTAAATGTGAAATAACTTCCATTTTTGGAGTTTCCTGAATAGTGCCTCTTTAGTCAGTTAACAATAGCTAACAGCTAAGGGCTTCTCATTTTATAAAATCTGATATGTCTGATATGTCCAAAGTACTTGAAGTCTTTTTGTCATCTTTCTTTTTGGTCATATTTTGTTGAGGTGGATAGTACTATCTATGGAAAGTACTATTATCTAGTTAGTAGACATTCTTACCTATGGTGAGCTGCTATCAGAACCAGCACCTGACATTTTTATTTGTGGTCTAACCTGGAGGTAAAACCAAACCACCCCATCACTTGCTAGTTATCTGCATTAGAAGCCTGTGACATTGTCTGATATTCTAGGTTCTACTGCTGACTGGGAACTTTGTCATTGAGATCCAAGTCCAAATTCACTCCAGTTAGGAATGGAAGAATTCAGGTGGTCTGCTTCCAGGTTAGGTTCAGCAAAACCTTGGATCTAAATGTCCCCCTGTAAAAGCAGCCCAGGAATGTGGTCATCAGTAGTGTTGGTTCTTGGACTGGCTTCGCTGATTTCAGCCTTGTTTGTTTTCCCAGGTGTGATGAGTATGTCACACAGCTGGATGAGATGCAGAGGCAGCTAGCAGCTGCGGAGGATGAGAAGAAGACCCTAAACTCTCTGTTGCGCATGGCTATCCAGCAAAAACTTGCCCTTACCCAGCGACTGGAGGATTTAGAGTTTGACCATGAGCAGTCCCGACGCAGCAAAGGCAAGCTTGGAAAGAGCAAGATCGGCAGCCCTAAAGTAAGTGAGGAGGCATCAGCCACCGTGCCAAGCATAGACACTTTCCTCCTGCATAGTCAGGGCCCACAGCAACCAAACTTACTGGTCAGCAGTGGCACTCAGAGGAAAAGGTATGCATGCAGTGATCTGTACAGTACAGTGCAGTGGCCAGACTGTCATTAAAGTTGTTCACTGAATTGCATATATTTTTTTTTTCTTCCTATTTTATCTGGGGAGAAGGAGGTGGGGAGGATATGAACATGAAATTCAAAGCCTGGCAACATGTGGTTCTGATCCACCTACTCACTGTGTTATTTCCTCCTCCTTAATGTGTTTTGAACTATATTCTGTCTGTGTCTCAGTGCATCTTGTATGTCTTTAATATCAGTGTGAATGTGTTTTCTTTAGCAAGTTTTCCTTAAGGTTTTCCATAACGAGCATCTGAAATAAAAAATGATTGTGCCCTGTTAGCATTTCAGAGCTTAACACAAAAGAAACCACATCTCTTTGTTAAGCTCTGGTGCTCTCTTGTTCTTCATCAGTGGAAAAAGAATATGGATGTGTCCACTCAGATCAATTTTTCTACATGAGAGCAAGCAACCTCTTGAAGGGGGATGGCTGCCATTTGTAAACTAATGCAAATACTTAGCTGCTCAAGCAGTGAGTTCTCATCTTGTCTTGTGACTGCCTTGCCAAAGCTCTATGGTGTGGGGATCTCCATGGTTCTGAAGATGAAGAGGACTTTCTGTTAAAGAAATCCTAGACAATCATTCTCTTTATCTTGTATGTTCTAGTCACAATGCAAAACCAAGAGAACATTCAGGGAGCCTTGTACATGTCAGCTCTAGGATGCTGAGATGTAACTCCAACTCATCTCCACCTCCCCTGGTATGAACCAGGATTTCCAATGCAGGCAAGGTGCCATGCTGTGGAAATGGTGTGGGGTGGCAACACTATCTGTTTTTTACCTGTTAAGCACATTAACATGATGTTGTCATTCATGAGGCTTTGAAAGGTAATTAAAGTAAAACTCTTTTGTTTCCATATGTATTTTTCTTGGATCTCCTGCAAGACTATTCTCACCTTCCCTTTGTGATCAGAGCCATCCCAGGACTTCAGGGACCTACCTCCAGAAATTATTAAGAGCCCCCTCATCCCGCCTCCACAGAATCATATCTTCTGAGGGGCCCCCCTTCCATGAGTGAATTCATCCATGGGCACCGTCTCAGCAAGGAAAAAGGTTAACCGTGGCCATACCAGGTAAACATTTTTTCCTTGGGTGCATGTGGTGCTCAGTGGTTAGCAAAGTGGGAGACCTTCCCAGCACTGCAGATGCAATCTAATTTGGGCCTCTTCTTGAAACCTGAAAAGCAAAATGTCTCCTCCTACGTCACCTGTGGCAGGAGATGACATTCTGCCAACAGCGTCCCAAACTAGTTCCAGATGCAATGGGGAAAGTCTGGCTGTGGTAGTAGCAGTCCTACTGACATCCACAGAGGCTGCACCCCTGTGCCTGGGTGGTGCTTACTCTGGTAAGTGTAGGTGTTGGTAGTTCCCATTGAAAACACAAACCCAACAGGACAGAGGAGTCAGAAGTGTGAGGTCAAGTGAGGGAGTGATTGTTAGTGTGCAGGAGCCTACACAGCATTTGGTTTATGCTCACCCTGGAGCATTCGGTCAGGTTCTTCTAAAGAGTAAAGTTTAACTCACAGAAGGTTTAGCTCACATAAATTGAGTCATGAAGTTTATCTTTGCAGGAAGCTTTTGCTCTTTATTTCCTGCTAAAATGTTGTATCTGCTTCAGAGAAGGTGTAGAACTGAATTGCAAACTGGAATGCCATTTCAAACGTTGTGACATCTCTCTTCTCCTGACAGGCAAGTTAATAATTACTTTTCTTCTGCTCCTTAGCCTTTGAATCTGCCCACTCTTCTCTGGTAGTAAATCTTTTAATTCTTTGTTTTGAAATTTGTTATACACAAAAAGCAGAAGTTAAAAATATAAAAGCTAAAACCCCATAAAGAGGTTCCTGCTCAAATAAATGTTTGCTCTAGAAAGCCTGAGCAATACCCTATAGTATGTTGTCTCTCTCACTCAGTGCCAGCAATATCAAAGCCACCCTGAATAGTGCCATGCAAGTAACACCCACTCAGAGGACAAGTGTAAAACTGCAGAGTCTAAACAAGACATTTACCTAAGAAGTGTTGCAGTAAATAAATCAAAGAGCTGGCTACTGGAAATTAAAAAGTAGGGAGTGGAAAAGAAGCAAAGACTTTAAAATGTGCAAAATAAATTACTCTGTTCTTTCAGCAATTTCCTTATACTCTGTTGACCAGGGGAGGCCACATGCTTGTATTCTACCCCACTGACAGGAACCTGTTTCCTAAACACCGGCAGTGTCTCTTGCATTCTTCTCTTTTCATTCTACAACTGACTAAGGATTACTTTGTTTGCAATGGACACTTATAGCTCTTTAAAGAACTGGATTTTGCATTTTCTGTGTAGCCAAACTTTCCACTTTGGAAATTTGAGAATCTAGGCCCCAAAATAGCAACCTTCTAACATACAATTTACAAGACACTTCCAATTGTAACTGTAGTTGTACTTCTCACGTACAATTTACAAGAGTGCTAGGCTAAGGAGAACCAGATTTCAAGCTGAGGACTGGATGACCTTTACATGAAGAATCCGGACTGTATATTACAAATGCAGTTTAGTGGTTGGAAGAGTAATGACTTAAAAACAAACTGTGCTCAACAGGTAGGTAAACACGATTTGCTATATTGCAAAATTGTTATTGAAATGCTAAACTAAGTGATCGTTGAATTAGGGACTCTGGATCCTGACTGCCTATTTCCCTGTTTTCATGGACCAGCATGTGATCTCTCACAGGGCGTGACGGATGCATGGACCACAGACTCTGTAACTTTTTTCAGTAGCAGAGCCAAAAGGAGGTCCTCAGCATTACAGGGAATGAAGCGCTTGTGATAGACCATCTTAGGTGATGAGGAACCTCTCCTGGTGTAAGGGATAGGAAATATGCTCTACTGCTACTGAAGTTTTTTCTTTCTGGATTTTGAGCTTTTTTGAAGTATAGTGTTTAGGAGAGGGTTTTCAGAACATTTCTTAGAAGATTATTCTCTGTGTAATCAGAAGCTCATGTTCCTTCTAGCATGCTTTTCTTAAAATAACGTGAGGCAAGTTTCTTTGCTTTGGCTCCTGCTTCTTGCTCCTTCCCATCATTTAGGCAGTATGAAGATACATTTCCAAAAGGAATATTATAGGTAGAAGCCCTTAGTAGGAAATGAAGCTGTCTGCCCTCCCCTTCTGGAGGAATGGGGCGAGATGTAACAGAGAGGCTCAGGCTGAAACTTCTCTCCACAGCAGAGGCTCTCTGCAGAGATGAGCCTGCACGTCTTACAACATTGCAAAGGTAGGGGGAATAAATTTGTCATAGCAGGTTTCTCTCTTTCCTTGTGTGGTGAAAAAGTTTAAATCCAAGGTTGTGCACATTTTTTGTTTGTTTAGGAGTATTTTGCCAAAAGTGTTTCCAGCTTTTCCTTTGATCTTAAATAGCAATGTCAGGAAGCTCCTCATGGATTTCTAAGCCTTGTTACTATACATATTACTTCAGTACCTTAACTTTGCCTTTTTAATGCACTTCTCAATTTTGAAACAGCAGTAGTGTTAGAAAGCTGTATATAGAGGGAAGCACAGCATCTTTTAACAATGATTGTGGAAAAAATTCTTTGAGGAACACAATCAGCTCAGACTCGAATTTTGCTTGGAGAGTGCTTTGTAGATCTTTATTGTTTCTTAGGTCATCCAGTGAGCAGTTTTAAATATTTCTTGCTTCTTCTTTTGCGAAGGAATCTTACAGATTAAAGCCAAGGAAAGTCAACATGACTAGGACCTAGATACCTTTTCCTATGCTGATTTTGTGTTAAAGAATCCTATTCTGAAGCTGTTTCACGAACAATATGTATTTATCTGTACTTTGAGTGAAATTTTTCTGGAAAAGGGCAGACAATTAACTGAGTCACCACTACTATGACACACAACCGCATAATATTTAACTAGTCAAACTCGTCTGCTGTGAATTGTTCAGTCATGTAAGCTTGATTTGCTTTATGTAAACAATGCAAAGCTGCTGGAGCATGGAGGTTGTTCAGAATCGTAATTTAAAACAACAACAACAACAACCCACAACTTTATGCTGACAACTTAGATTTAGAGTCCAAGTGCCAACTGCCCTTTACCTCATTAGAGACCTGTGGATGATTCTTCTGAGACCTCGGCTACAAATATATTATGCTTTTATCTACCAAGAATCCACTTGTGTTGATGGTGATCTTGTACCTGCAAGATGTCTCTGAGCTTGTGTGATCAGACTTACCACAAAACTTATGCAGTATTGGTCTAATATGTCTATGCTCTCTTTGAGAAATAGATTTTATGTGGTTTAGCAGGGTTTTTAAAAACATGGTGCAGTTTTACCTGTACATGATGCTCTACACCTGAAGGATAATTCAATTAATATTAATTTATTATCTGTGTTCACCTTTTTGTTCTGCATTGTTCTAATTTCTGTGGGTTTTGTAAACATGCCATATTTGTGTATATATGTATTAATTGTTTAATGAGTAGTATTAGTGCATATATATACAGATATATGTATATATCTTCCTGCTCTCGGGGCCATGTCCAGCATCTGATATGCTCATTTAACTAAGCTTAATGAGCATTGCATATTTATGCCATTTCAAGCATGGTACATTGTCCTTGTTGAGGCCATTTGAATTCCAAGAATAGTATCCTTGCCAAGGACATTAGTTGGCTGTAACTGATGAAGAACTCAGCTGGCTAAACGTACTTTTACCTCTTGGTGCCACTGTGAATAGGTCTGTTTTGCTCTATGCTCTTCCTTCCTTGCAGCTTTCTAGTTATCACTTATGAGACCAAAATCATACATTTCATGCTGATCAATATAATTTAGCTATTATGGCATGAATTCACTGCAGTTCTACAAGTTTAATTTAATTTCTATTTGTATCTTATTGCTGTATGAAGAAGCCAGAAGCAAACCCTGCTTTTAATGAATGCCTCAGTCTGTCTGTTTAAAACACTAAAAAAAACCCAAGAAACCCAAAAAAGAAGAAAGAAAAAGGAAAAGAAAAAAAGATTGCAGTGAAATCCATGCATGCCTTATGGTTGGATATTTTCATTAAAAGGTTATTGACATTTTTTTCATTGTATCAAAGCTATGAAGGCATCGCTGGTTGGAATGGTTAATATTAGCCTCACTTGTTGAAGTTCTCCAGTAAAATCTTATTACAGTTCTGGTTGTTTCTAACTAAACAGGTATGCAGGTGACACATCATATCTTTGAGGTGTGTTGCCAGATATTTGTTGCTTCCTCTGAGAATTTTAGCCTTTGGAACCCAGTCTTCTCAATGAACTAAAACAGCTACGGAAATATCTTAACAGTGTTGGTAACAAAATCCATCCATCTTTATCTTCTTTTATGGCAAGTTTTAATGTGGTTACATCACACTTTGATTTTCACCATAAAATATACCAGATATTAAATACTGTGCTTCTCATCTCGTAAAATAGGCAAAGTTGAAGTAAGTCTCTGTTTAAATTAGACATGATGATACTTTAGCTCTCTAATACATTTCCTTGGGATGTTGTGATGTGTGGAGTAAGCTCACCGGCAATTCTGTAATCAAGATTAGTATACCTGATTGTAAGTATCTCCCTGTCTGCATTTTTCAGGCCTATGAAACTTTACAAATGTATCATATGTTTTTTCTTCCAAAGCCTACCAAAGTTATTGTTTGCACTGACTTCAACTTTTGGACCAGGTCCTTCTTTAACCCATAAAATAGTGCAAGTATTTTTGGTTTGGATATATTTGTGGCCGTCTGAAATTTATCGTAGACACTTCACATTTCCGTGAAATACGGATGATCAACAAGACAGAAGTGTGATGATTTTAAAGACCTTTCTTTTCCTCTTTTGAAATTTTTACAATGTGTGTGTCCTTTAGTGAGTATTTCATGAATCATCAGACCTTTCTAAATGTGCTGTTTATGAACTGTATATAAAAGAAAGGAATCGAATATATGTTCTCCGCTTCTACCATTTCCATTTCTGCTACTTTACTAACCCATTATATGGCTTCTCAGTAGATTTAATGAGGAATTATTTAAAGCATTCACAGAAACCATTTGAGAAATAAACACAGCATGAGACAGAAAGTGTGAAAAAGGCTGCAGAGCTGACAAGAAACTTCTTAATCTTCTTAGTCTGTAACTGGAGAAAATTGCATGTCACTCACTTTGTTAATGACTAGGTATTACTTTAAAAATAGCATTATTCTCAATATGAGATACAGCAAATGCCAAGGCTGGGTTATAGCTTTAGCACTATACTTTGAGCTAGCTGTCACATTACCACTGAAGCACATGGAATGATGGGTGAACAGCACCCTAGTTTGGGAGTAATTCAGTTCTAAAAAGAAAGTACAAGCCAAGTCATGCAGAAGAAGGAAATAAGGGGAAAATTCAACCTATATAGTGTAGCTGTTGTATAGATGAAAGAACTTAGTAGAACACAGCCAAGAAACTTGACATGTGGAAACCCACTGAATTAGTGACCTACTAAACCATCCGTCTGTGTCAGGTAGTGCATGAAGAACTGTGTTGAGGTTAGTAATTTACTGAATGGCAAAATGTTCTGAAATGTCTTATTGCAATATGCTGGGTCCTGAGCAGGTGGGACTGAAAACTTCACTGAGAACATTGCTGATGTCAACAGAAGGCATGCCCACCTCTCAGGCAGTAATAACCCAGTTAAGCAGGCCTGGGTTGGTTAGAGTCACCCAGTTCACAGGCTGGAGGGCAGAGCACACCTTGTTGACATGAGAGAAATGCTTTGGTTTTGTGACTGAGCCAAAGGCAAGCACAGGAATATTTTTTTTTTCCTATTTTTTTCTTCTTTTTGCTGAGATTAGCTCTTGGCAGACAATTTATGGCAGCACATTCAGTCCTCATATCAGCAGATGTAGCTTGGTATTTTTAATGCTCTTACATCAGGAGCTGATTAGCCTGATTAGGACTAATAAGCATTAGATTCCAAGGGAAAATCAGCACTGGCTAATCTGTGAAAGAGGAAACTATTGAAACCCTTACACCGATGCTGCCATTGCTTTAAAGTGTTAAGAACTGGAAAACTGGAACAGGCCTGACGTATCATACAAGTCAAACCTCAAAACTCCAACACAGAGTGGTGAACATTGATGCTGCCATAGGACTCTCTACAGAGTCAAGTTCTGCTGAATTCAGAGAAAACTGGTATATGACTATATATGTCATTCATATATATTCATATTTATATATATATATATATATATATGAAACTGGTATATCCAATAGTTCGTCTTTGGCTTTTATGGTTGAAACAGTCACTGAGCTAAATTTCTTGGTTCTAGGTTCATAGAATCATAAAAAGATTCTTAAGAGATCAGTGAGCCCACCCCTTGCTCCCAGCAGTTTATTTCCTCACAGCAACTGGAGATGATGGAGAAATAAGCCAGTCTGTACTTAATGACTTGATTAACCACTTTGTGGATGGTGGTCTAAGAACACAAGCTGAAAAGTGTAATCTGTGTCAGGTTCCCAAGTGTCTTCTAAACAAATAACAAATTGTCCTTTCATTCTGGATCTTGACTGATGCTCCCTGAGATTTGAGCAATACTGGGAAGTGGCTTTATCCAGCATAATATTTCAGTTTATTTTTGAGTAGAAGAGAGCATGTCTGTCTTACCATGTCTTTATGGTATGGGACACTGACCATAGAATCAGTAAAGACATACTTGAAACTTTTGACATTCAGCAGAGTCCTCCAGAAAGCAACACATAATTACAGGCAGGAGTTCCTCAGCAGAATGAGTGAATGCTGTCTGCTGCGTTTTACCTTTAAACAGAATGTAACAAGAAATCATTTTATGATTCTCATGACGTTAGAGAATATCACTATAAAGCCTCCAAAATACTTGTGAGTATTAAATACAGAAGGAATGAAGTTAGCTCTGCTACTTGGACGTAAGTAGATAAGAGCTCCTCTGAATTTCAAAGGCTTATGTGTAAGCCATATACATTATGCTTAGCTCTTTCCTAGCATAATCCTCAAAAACTTCACTTCTGGAGGATATAGGAGAACAATTCAGCTATTTTAAGCCATGTGGATCACCAGAGTTTGTACTGAGTGTGAGCCAGATTGTGTGAGCATTGCTGATGCCAGGTAAAACTGTGATTTCATATGAAGCTGTGAGATTTTGCTCACATCAAATAGTTATTATCCAGCTTGCAAAATGCTTGCAGAATCTGGCTCTGTAGTCATGCTTTCTGCCAAATCTAGCAGGTGAAGAGGCATCATAAAATATTTGGAGGATGTTTGAGATAGCAGAACAGGATCATAAATCAGGCATTTGCATTGTTCTGGAAAAGCCTGTTAGAACAATTTCTTCTGTATTTGTGGCACCTTTTCAACTCAGAGGGTTCTCTTCCATATTCCTTTTCACACTGGTTCCCTTACAAAAGGTGTCAGGAGTGAATGTGCTTTGGACTTCTGCAAACTGCTTCAATTATTTTCTTTTACAGTAATTTCTGGCCTCTGCAGTTAGCTTGCTCTTCCCAGGCACCTTTTCTTTTAGTTGAGCTTTGTGCTGAAATGGCAAACGATTTTATTCATGGCTCAACTACACTGCAAACTCTTGCACTCCTCTTCTGAAAGATGTACTGGAGACTATAGTGACCATCCTGCTAAATGAGGGAATGGCACAGTATCCTTTCTCATTCTGTTTCTGCTTCCTGGCACAATAGTGCTAGCACTAACTGCCCATACAGTTTTCTGATACCTGTGCACTTGAAAATAGAACCAAAATCCTTTCCTCATGGCTCAAGTAGGAAGAAACTAGTGATTTGGGTACTTGCTTCTACCCACTGGAGGTCAGCACAGATCTTCTTAAGGAGGAGGGAGAAGTACTCTGGGCTCATATGAAAGAGACATTCTATAATAATTAATATGGTGCTCTGTGTTGCTCAGGTGTGTTGTACCTGATGTCATCATAAAACTCTTCACAGCAAATTATTTGCACATTCTTCCATTTGATTGAGACAAAGAATAGAAGTGGCCTTTGAAAAACATCTGCATTGCAAAAGGAAATTACTACTGATGTTGAGCTTTAAACACACAACCAGTTGAAAAGGGGGAGAAAAAAAGAAGCCAAACTAAAATTCCAAGTGCATCAAGTTTAGTTGTCTCATTTTTAAGGTCCAAGGGAAATTAACTCCTTTTCACTGAAGAGTCAGAATGAGAATTGAATTGAGGCAGCCAGAGAGGATGATGGAAGAAAAAAGTAATCTCCAGTAGGTTTCCAGGTGGTCAGAATTTCACCTGTAGATTTTAATGTTCTAAAGGACTCTAATGACTGTCAGACAGAGTCTGACAGTCTGAATCACAGCAGAATGAAAGGCCAGGGTGCTGCAGGGAAAAGGAGCAAATCTTGAGATGTATTAATCTTGGTACAAACTAGTGAGCTAGAAAGCAGGGTTACATTGTTCAACTACTTTCACAAAGTCCTGCAGAAGGTTACTGAGTTTAAAACTATCTTCATATTTCAAATGTCACAGTAAAAATGCAGCAACAAAGGACTATTTGGCTTTACTGTTAATTAGAAAATTAAGAACTAGAACACAACTTTGCAAATTATTAATGTGGAAAAGAATCGGTAAAATAATCTATACAGAGCAGTTAAAAACTACTGTACCAACTTCTCCCTTTTTCCTGCAAAAACTCAATCTCACAGATACTATTTAGAAGTTCTGAGGACTTTCTTGTGAGCTTTTTCTTGAAGGCCATAATGAGATGTCATCTGTAATTTTTGTTATATGAATGTAAGTTCTCTGGAGAAATTCTGAGCATATTTATTGGTGCTTTCTATATTAAATATAAGCAGAACAACTGCCTGCAAAATAATGAGAAGTACAAGGTTTAAACCCTGAATACAGCCCATTATTGCTGTCTCTTTAAACAAAAATTTGCCAATGCTAAGGGGAGACAGAGGAACAAAAAACGTCTCCACTGCTTCATCTGGAAAGGAAAAAAACCTGCAACAACTAATGTTATTGTTATCAGAAAAAAACAGGTGTTTCTGTCAGATAAGGAACCAAGAACACATTCCTCACTAAATCTCTCCATCAGATGTGTAGCCTTTGTAGTGCTGTTACTAACCCCTTGCTCTGTAATCTCTCTGTATATATGTCTAATTTATCAGTTTCTTGTAGATTGTCAGCAGCCTGCTGCCTCCATACCGCCACACGGCTCACAACTAGCCAGGGGGCCAGATTGCCAGACTGTCAGGTAAACTTAACTAACTCTTCTTTTTGCACACAGCTGCATGCATATCTGTAAACCCCCCTCATCTTCTTGATAAAAAAGCTCTTTGCTACACTTCTTCATTAACAGCAAAATGTTAAATACTTGAGGAACAGCGATAATTTCTTCAGGGACAGTACAAACATGAATCACAGCATTCACATACTTACAGCCATGTAAAAAGATTGAAGAGAATGCCAAGTTAGTTCTTGCATTCCTTATTTGGTCTTGTTATGCAGATAGTTTCTCAACATTGTCAAAATAGTAATGATTGTGTTGCTAGAGAAATTTACATACATGGAGGATATTTAATTTGAGGGGTATATGTAGGCAGCTCTTTTTTTTTTTGTGTGTGAGGTGGTATTTTAAAGACATTTGTGAGGTTTTAGTAGACATTTTTCAAAAACCTCTCCCTGACCTGAAAACTTAGACCCAACACAGTCACTTCTTTATCTTGTTGATAAAAGTAAACTCTAACGTCCTTGCTCGTAAGCAGTGCAAAAGCTAAGCCATGCTTTTGAGACAATTGAGTTAATCAAGGCATTAAAAGGCATTAAAACAAACCAGAGCCAAGCAAAATTACAATAGTTTTCCTTAACTATTCACAGTATATTCCATGCATACATTTACTTATGCCTGTATTCACATTTGAAATAGGTTACATTATTTTTTAGACCTTAGCCTAATTTCTAGTGGCTAAGTTGATCTATAGCCCCATATACAGTGAAGCTATTTCCCATGCAATACTAAACGTCGTGCTCTATTACTAGCCCTCTCTAAATGCTAACAAGCAATTGTTTGTGCAATTTTAAACATTCTTCTCAGGATGGAACACCTTCCTGATCTCCTCCTGCTATACACTTGTCTGCAAGCATTACCTTATTCTGCAAACAAGCACAGAGAGAAGGGCTAAGGTACAAAGGAAAATCTCGGGGTTTTCTGGTTTGTCCCCGAGTTCTTCCGCAGTTAGGAAGACCTCATTAGATAGAGCCAGAACTGGAATGTGTTGCTCAAGAGGCTTTTCTTGCCATGTTTCCAAATCAAACCCATGGTGTGTAGAAAACACTAATGATAATTAAAAAAATGGTTAATTTTTTTTTTTTTTTTTAAATCAAATCAGCTATCCCACAAGTAACACACACCTCTATTCTTAGCTGCACCATTGACTTCCACATGACTATTGCTTTTGCCACTAGATTTACACTCTCCCATTGAAGTGAAAAAACCCACGCTCTTTTGGGTATGTTAACACTCTTGCCTTGCTTGTCTCAGCCACAGAGCTGCACAACCTTGTAAAGCAGTGAGGTATAATAAGTGATTTAATGCAAGTCAGCATGGTATCATAAGTTGCTGAGCACTTCAAATAAAGTAATTGAAATCTGGAGTAAAGTTTGAAAGCATTTAAAGAAGCAGTTAAGCTTACTGAGGTTCAGTTTTTCTTAATTCAGCAGAGGAGGAAGACAGGAACTTGTACTGCCCTTCCTTGTCCTCCAACAGTTCCTCCTGTCATGGCACAAATACTTTAAGTCACACCGTCATGCCAAATGAGGCAGATTAAAGCTCTGCCCAGCCCTGAAGTCACCCATTTTAAGGGAGAGGCATGCTTGGTTCTTTAAGTCTCTGACATTACTCTTGCTGTAATGTGACCTTTCAGTGGCATTTCTCCCAGGGTTAAACAATAGCTTGTTAAGGCTTGTAATTCACACAGATATTTCCTGTATCCAACAGTATGTCTAATCATGTCCAAACAAGTTAATATGCCTGACCATTACACAGAGAGAATATTACCATCAAATACAGAGAGTTTTCCATTATCCATTGTCTATACTGAATTTGAAGTGAGACTTAGGTAACTCTGGATTTTCTAGTAAATGTGATTCCAGTGCATACGCATTGCAAACCTGACTGGGTAAGCTATAAACAGATTCAAGCCAAATAAAACTCCTGGACTCATCTAATGAATTTATTTAGCTATACATCTGTCTGTCTGGAACCTGATATGGAGAATCCGTGAGATCTTTTCTAAGAAAACAGACTCAATAATGCCTGAAAGTCTTCCTCTGCCTTCCATTCATCACCTTAATTTCTAGGTCTAGGAGTATAGGGCAAGCAACCAAATCTAAAAATTACTGGATGATGTTCACCCTTCCTGCTCTCTGCAGCTGTTTGTCTGATGGACTGTATTGGACAAGACTAAAGTATTGCCATCATCCAATATTAAAAAGAGCGTGTCTGCCCTTGAATCATATTCACGTTTTCATTGAACATCATGAAAGACCAAAATTTATTACCAGATGCCAAACTTGCTTAAAACCAGATAATAATACTAACACAAAAATGGACACAGCTGAATTAGTAGATTCCCAAATATTACCCACTTTTAATGAGAGGTTTACAAAAATGTCTATTAAAACCAAATGTTTTTAAAGCAAATACCCCATGAGGGGAATGTAGCAATGTTCTTTCTTATTCTCATGTTCATAGTCAACAGCTTCAGATTCTTCTGTGTCTCTCTGTTGCTTTGTGTTGTTAATCTCACCTGCCATTCTCTACTGCCCAAAACTGTCAATATGTTTGATAGCTCAACTCCAGGGCCTGGCTGCCATGATCACTTATACTGCTATAAAAAGCACACTGAATACTATGTGTCACTTGATCATTCTGATGTCTTTTATATATATCTCTATTTATCTATATCTATATATATATACATATACATATATATATGCACACATACACACACTAGTACTGTAATATTTATTAATTAAATGGATGTATTGTATTTCTAAAGAGAGGATGGTGTAACAACAAGAGTATTAGGAAAAGACACAAACTGGCTGGTATTGTAAGTGATGGGTGTGTATTTGTTGCTACAAAAGTGCCTGATAGCCTTGTAAATATTTTTCCCTTCTTAATGCCCCTAATATTTACTATTGGTTGAAAGGGGAATCGTGAGACTAAGTTTCCTATTTCTTTGTGCATGGAAATGTGCTTGTATTTCAAAGTGGGAAGCAGCACAGAATTACCATGAAGAGAAATCAAATCTAAGCACAGCGCTTCCTAGTCTAAGCTTAGCCTGGGACAGTTTGCATTACAGTATGTGCAGTCAGGGCTGACTTTGCACTGAAGTTCATGCCAAAACATCATTGTAGTTGTGCATATTTGTGTAGAGGAGAATCCTGTATCTCTGAAAGAGCTCCTTTTTCAGGTCATTGATGTACATAACTAGTCTCAACCATGGTTGTTTCCTCACCAGTCCTCTCCCTCAGAGCATGAACATCCTATGTTGCTTATTTTTAAAGCTGGGAAAGAGCCCCCAAACCAAACAAATCTTTACTAGTGAGCAAGAAAAATGTCTGTCATTTTTCTGTTCCTTTCTTGCAATACCCGAAAAATGAAATGGGGTAGCAAGGGAGGAGAGCAAACCAGCAGGGTAAAATGCCCATCTCCTTGTTTGTCTTTCCCATATGTGATGTTCTTTAGTTTCTTTGAGGGACTTGAGACTAGTGCTTCTCCTAAGCCTATCTTGAAAAAGTAAGAGGTGCCAAAGTCAGGAACTGGCTTCGATGAGTGGATAAGTTTGAGAGTTTCAGAGCTTTTGGGTCCACTTGCAGCCACTCCTGACAGACTCATTTGAATGGAATAGACAGATATTTCACTCATATTGCTCTTTAGATGCTGTTTCTGCATGTGGCAGAATATGGTGGAAGAAAAGGATAGTTACAGTCATGAAAGAATTATGTAAAGAAGACAGGTTTGGTGTCCTCTTGGAGTGTTTGATTAAACAAGTCCATTTACTAAACTTCAAGAAAATATCTTAGAGTAAATATTTATGTCTTGGTACTTAGGATTAGATTAAATCTATATGTAAACTGAGGAGTCATAGCCCATAGCACTAAACACTTTGGGGCTGACAGCTCTTCAGACAGCTGAGTACAAAACAAAGCTTGTGAGGTCCTGAGCTTCTATAACCAACTCTCATCAGCCATTTTGTGATCAGGAAACTCATATTCAGGAGCATTTATGTGAAACAGAATCTAACTTAAGGCATGCAAGTCTATGTTCTTCAGTTAAGCCCAAAAGAGCAAGAACTGTAGCTCTTGATGAATTGTAATACCTGTGAATTCAGTCTCCTAGGCTTCTCTGATTTGAAAATGTGGGCATTGCCATCTACTTTCTTAATGTTCCTCCTTCCAAGCAAGCACAATGTCATTTCTTCATTTCTCTAAGTAAATGCTATATGAGGAACTACAGACATTCTCAGTACCACTGGCATGTCCAATGGCAGATTTTCAAATATCCCTGGCATTTCAAATTGACTCATTTCCAGCAACAGACTAATTGCATTCCTTCAGCCAACACTCCAGTAGTCTGCACTGCAATGATAGTATGTGACAGCACAGTTTCTAAAGAAGGAAAACTGAAAAGGCAAATTTTCTTGAAGACAGGGACATACATGATTGTACTTCATCACATAGCACACTGCTGAGCTTCAGATAACTTCAAGGCTGTAGAATCTTTGAAACATTATGGGGGAAAAGCCCTCTTTCCAGACACATTAAAGAACTGTTTTGTTTAATGTTTTTTTTTTTCCTGAAATGCATTTACTTGCATTCTGTTTTGGTATCTTGTTTTGCCACATGCTTTCCTTGAAATTTTAATGGTTGTTACTTAGCTTGACATTGGCAAGATGAGCTGAAGTCCACCCTTTTAAAAGAGGACAAGCCACAGCTCAGGAATCATACAGGACTCACTTAATCTGTGGCCACATTGCCTACTGCAGTGTAGTGTAGACTGCTGAGCTGCCTTTAAATGAGCAAACCTGATTATCAGGCACTTTTCTAGCAGAAGTACGCTGGAACTCTGCACCAAGAAGTGGGGTATGTTTGTGTTAGCTGCCCCTTATCTTTGTGCTGCTATTGCTAGGCTGCTACTTCAGCCCCACATGGTTTGCTGAAAGCTGATTCTCACCTCTGCACTATATGAGAGCAAGCACTACACATGCATATTTAGAGGCTTAAGGGTTGAATGATGTTAGATAAATCATATATGAAAAACTGTCAAATGACAAAACTTTATGAAAGAATCAAAGAATCACAGAATTAAGCAGGTTGGAAAAGACCTTCAAGATCGTCAAGTCCAGCCTATGGCTCAACACTATCTAATCAACTAATTCAATCAATCAATTAAACCACGGCAGTAAGTGCCTCATCCAGTCTCTTTTCAAACACTTCCAGTGATGGTGACTCCACCACCATCCTGGGCAGCCCATTCCAACGGCCGATCACTCTTTCTGTGAAGAATTTCTTCCTAACATCCAGCCTAAACTGCAAAATTGTTTTAGGATCATAGAACTGTTGGGGTTGGAGGGGACCTCAAGGATCATCCAATTCCAACCACGCTGCCATGGGCAGGAGCACCTCACACTCAATCAGGTTGCCCAGAGCCACATCCAGCCTGGCCTTAAAAACTCCCAGGGATGAGGCTTCTGCCACCTCCCTGGACAGCCTCTTCCAGTGTCTCACCACCCTCATGGGGAAGAACTTCTTCCTAACGTCCAATCTGAATCTGCCCATCTCTAGTGTTGTGGTTTTTTCCATTCCCCCTAGTCCTGTCATTAGCTGACACCCTCAAAGTCCCTCACCTGCCCCATTTTCCTCCTTTTTCCCTTCAAATCCCAGGGTACCTGGGCTCTGATGGAGTCTCCTCCTACCCCAGGTGTGGCCACTCGGCCCTCCCTGCCCACTCCCCTTTTAATCCCCCCAGGAAAGGCAGAAGCCCATGTTGAGCCCATTTGGGCTGGAGGATCCTCCTCTCATCACTGGTGAGTTCCCATGGTGCACACTGGGTGATGGTGGTGGTGACAACAAAGGCCGGGGGGCCTGGTGGCCCCCGGTTAGGTAGGAAGAGGCTTGATGGCTCCTCCAGTATCATCCACGGGTGTTGGCTGGGCGTCCTTACTGGGGCTGAGCTCCTCTGTGTGGTATCTTGGCTGGTGAGGGTCTTGCCCCCGGCTTTGGGATGATTCAAACAGTACAAAATCAAAAGAAAACAAAGCACAAAACACCCCAACCCTTTGGGAGTGTTGATTACAAAAACATATAGTGTCTATGTTGCCTGATGGGGAAGGCTACGATGTATTTGCACAATTTTACAGGTAAATAGGTCACCCTGAGTAAGAGGTCATGTTTTCACAAAGTGGTGAAACCTGGTTCCCTGACTGGCACTGTGTTTCATTTCAAGCAATGGATCTGTGACATACATATAATGCTCACATAAAAATGGTATCAGCATTTTGCTCTTCAAATTTGTGCCCCTATTTCACACACACATTCATTTTTCCACATGGTATTTTTCCCTCAGAGTGTTGCAAATGGCAGTAGTGCACATGAACTGGCAGGCAGGGTATGAGCCCTCCTTCATGCATGCATCCAGGTGCCACTGAAAGTGCGTGCACTCAGGATTTTCTTCATGTATACTGTGTCTCTTAGGATACAGACTTAGAGATGAGGCTTCATCCCCTTTTAAAGTTCATTTCCAGCTGTGTACTATTTATGTGCATGTAAAATATTTGCCATGCATTTTAAGCACTCTTTCTCTTTTTCTTTTTAATTTTCAGTCCTAATGCTCTTCCAGAAGAGCAGCCACATTCCAGCTCTCAGTGTGCCCCTCTCAGCTGTCTCTCTAAGCCGCCTCCTTACCCCTAACCTTCATATGCAACGTAAGAAAAAATGTAAACAGAGTGGAATTCATGCAACAAAGGTTGGGGTTGTTCCCTGCAAGCGGGTAGACAATCCTGCCTTGTTGCTGCATTGACAAGTCTGGATTCATAGCCCCTGCTCTGTCAACTGAGGGAAGGTTGAGAAGAAGAATGCAAAGCACAGAGCCCAACCTATCAAGAAGACTTTTTATGGTTCCTCTGATTGTATTCAAACTTTGCTATCACAACTGAAGTGTAGTGAAATTCAACCTCTGACAAAAATGTTCCTTCAAGTTGCTTGGCTTTACCTCTGAAATGATGAGAGACTTAAGCCAGTGTTTTAAAGAGTGTGTTACAAAAAAATCCTCCCCTCACATCCTCTAAGTTCAGCCATAGGAACCTGTTCAAATTGGGGTGTTGTCATTGATGGTGTGCTATTTATTTCTTACTCTATTTGCACCAGAATTTTGTGTTTCTAAGATCTAGTCTTTTTATTTTTATTTTTTTCTGGTGAGAGTTGTATTTAATTGATTTTATTAAAAAAACACAGCAAACACCACAGAGCAGAAGTAGATTAAGTGAAGAACAACTGTGTTAATCTTGAAAAGAGGTTTGTTGCATTGGCCAGCACATGGCCGGTTTTTATTGCACAAAAATGTTGGAAATGGGTTGGATTGGAACGTTAACGACGACTGTCTGTTTTGCTGCTGCACTGATGTTGTTTATGCACTTGGGGTTTTGTGTTTGGGGTTTTTGTGTTGGTTTTGTTGGGTTTTTTTTAAAGTTCCTATTATACTAGCTTTTGGTTTTGTTGTAGTTCTTCACTGAAAGACAGTTATTAAGCCTAAGAAGGAGATATGGAAAAGATGATGTACTGATTCGTTTTCAGTTGTTTGCTTGCATTGTGGTGATATTTTTGCTTTCCAGACAAGTTAGACAAATTGGTGCTGTTTTTTGGGGTTATTTGTATTTAGTAGCTGAGAAAGGTAATCTGAAACAAGTACAATGCTGTGTGCTAATTCAAAACATTCTTTCCTCCTGCTCCCATATTCAGGACACTAGCTCGAGGCCTTACTGTGAAAGGCTGGTATGAAGGGTGAATTTGTATGCGTTTCGTATGAAGCATTCTGTGATGAAAGAATTCATGCAGGCAGGGTTAATGGTGTGGATCAGTTAGTAGGACATTAGTGCATATTTTCCTTGCCAAAAATCAACAAACACAGAACCTTAGCTCATGTCAGTTTATGACAAATACTCAGGTGATCTACACTATACAGACTATTGCAACAGTGCACAGTGTTCCTAGTTAAAGATTCTTTCCTGTAAAAGCTGAGTAAGGTTTTTTCCCCCTTTTTTAAAATGTTCTTTGTTTTCCCCCCTCTTTCTTTCTTTTCTTAAAAAGTAGTGAATTTCAGAACAAAATCCAGGATAGAGGAATTTATTTTGCACAGTACCTGACAGCAAGGCAACTGGCTAAGTAGGTGGTCATGGTTCTATGGGCTTCCTCCCTGGTCATCTGCTAGAAAAACATTTGCAGTATTGCCTGCCTGCTGCCTTGTTGGTAACTAGCAGACTCCTTGCTTTGTCAGGTGGCCTTAATTTATTTAAAGAAAGGCTTAGCTATTTCCAAATCTTGATTCTTTCTGCTGCATACATATGGCATATATAAGCAGGAAACACAGTATAGACAAAGGTATAGAGCAGCTAGGGGAAAAAAAAAGCTGCAGATGTGGCTGGAGTAGTTCTTTTGTATTCTGCCTGAATCTGAGGAAATGAAGTGAGTTTTCTGTTAGTGACAGTACTTACCAAATGTTATGATACACAACTCATCAGCAAAGGAAAGAATCGGTGACCACTCAGTGTGCCTAACAAATCATTATTACCGTAGTACCAGTAACAAAGGTGCTGTGAATAGAAATACTCTGTCTCATCCACAATGTATGTCGTGTAACCTTGGCAAAGCAACTAAGTTATTTTAACAAAACATTCAGAGGTAGAGAGAATGGGAACAAACTGATATCCAATTCTGATCAGATCAAACAGATAATACTCGGCATTATTTCAGCTTCAGTTTCCATGCGGTTTGCATGATTCTTCTTGTATGCATTTGCATCTGTACTCTGTGTCATACCTGACCTCTGTGGTGTTGTGTCACAGGAAAGGCTAGTTCAGCTCTATCACCATGTGTGACACTGAGATTAGCTGCTATTTTGAATTTGTTTTTTAACAACCCAACATTTTGTCTGAGGCAAATGCTGCCTTCAAAAAGCATCTCAGAATTCCTGGCCTTGTCAAGACCAGTGCATGAATAGTGTACAGTGGCCATGTTTGTCTCCAACAAAGACAGCTACTGTATAGTCTTAAAAAGAAAAAGACTTTTTTGTTTGTTTCTTTTTTTTTTGCACTTTGAATACAGTTACTTCAGGCTGCACTTGGAATAGTTTTTCCTATTTTCATATCCAAATCTAATGCATTTTCCCTGAATTTAAGTTAAACAGAAATTCAGTGAAATACACTTCCTTTCTATAGATATGAATTGATTGAGGTAAAGATGTGTCAGAACAGTTGTTTAGAAACATATTTGTTTCCAGGTGTGATTTGCAGAGCAGTTCTTTGAAACTTGTCCTGGTGTGTCCGTGAGGATTAAGAGTTATGGAACAGCATCTGATGGTATAGAAAATGTGGCCCCATTTTATAGGCAGAAATGGGTTTATTAAAGTTTTTATTCTCTTGAGCTTTAAATTCCTCATTTCTAAATTTCCAACGTACCTTTTTCTTTTTTTATATGTAATAAAACTTAAGTGTTGGAAATGTAAGAGAACTGGAAACAAACCAACTGAAATGTACAAATGGCTGCAGCTATTGCATTGTAAGTGATAAAACCATGTAGGTCCCTGGGACAACTTTTGTCAGTTAACTAGTACAAAATAAAACATGTATCTTGAACTTCAGATAACAAACTCTTCTTTATTACACAGTGATTGATTGCATACAACTTTGTGAGGGATTTTTGTAGGAAATATTTACACGCAGATACAACCAGAAACAAAAGCCTGGGGTGGTTTTTTTTAAGGGTTGCAAAGTATTATATTTTCCCCATTTAAAATTCATTTATGATCTGTTGATATATATTCTGATTTTTTAAAGATTAAGAAAAAGGTGATACGTTTCTTGTGTAACAGATAAGTATGCACAGGAAGGCTGAAATGTGTTCTACACAGCAAAATCAATTCAAATCCCCACTCTGACTTTCATATCTGAAATGCAGCTTTTGTCCTCTTCTTTGCCTTGAGATTTCTCTGATTTGGAATAGCCTGTTCAGTTCTGGGGCCATATTGGTCTGGAGATTATTTCGGGATGTAGTGAAAATGTAGGAAAAAAATATTCCTTGCTCAGTGTCATGATCCCCTTCTGAAAAATCCAGTTTACAGGAAATGTGTAGTAAAAAAGAAAAGGAAAAAAAAAACCCAAAACAAAACAACCCCCCCAACAACAAACAACCAAGCAAAGCTCCCAAAACAACCGGAAAAAAATTAAGTATAAGTGGGGGGAAAAGGTGGACAAATAGTAAAATGCAATTGTATGGAAAACACATTTGCTATCAGTCAGAAGATAAATAGAAGTTTTTCAGAAGGAGGAAACCTTACCATTTTTCATGCCAATCATACAGAAGTTTCTGCCTTCCAGATGTAGGCAACAGTAATATTCCTTCTGATTGTTTGATTGACAGGCTGGCATTTCTGTGCTTTCTTCATCCACATTTTTCATAGGAAATGAATGTGATCATAGTTATACAGTTAGGTTCGCAGAACCAAACTGTAGCTGATGCTGCCAGTTTTAATGCCAAGATGACACCCAGTTTATTCTTTACTTCAAAAAATTGTGACCTTGTTTAAGCCATTTGCCGTATTTAAGTGTGAATGGAAAGATTATATTATGTAATATAACCTCACTTACAAAGTATGACCTCAACGGTGAAGGCTGCTCACAACAGTTAATGTTGGAAATAACTTTAGTAAGCTGCTAGTAAAATATAACCCAGCCCTTTTCATACTGGGAACGACACCCCCAAGTCTGGGCCCTTGTTTGAATTCAGCATGCAATGCCAAAGTCAGTAGTTGTGCTACCAAATCCACTGTAGCTGAATTGATCATCATCATAAGGTATAGATTACATCAGCCCTTCTGAGGTCTGTTCCTTTCTTTGTCAGAAGATGTTTATCCACTGAAATCACAGTTGGGTTTTTACTTTTGTACTTAAGAAATCTTTGTTTGAGAGCGGCAGGCACTGATGTTTTACTTTTGCTATGGTTACCTCTTCAAAAATTCCAGTCCTCACTTTTCTTAATTTATTCTTTGCTGTGTGTGCAGTGAGTCTGAGAGAGACACACTTTTTTAGCCATTAAGGGTTATTTTTAGTATAATTAAGCATCCCCTGGTAAAGTAACAAAAATACCAACTGCCTTTCACCTTCAGGAACAAATGCATCTAAATATGCAATATGAAACCCATGCATGAGATTCTTAACATTATGCAGCTTTTCCATATCTGTAACTAAGCTAGAGAATTCTTATTTCGTGTATGATCTGTACATTCCTCTTGCTAGAGGACTATCACAGGGAGACTCTATCGTTCGTTCAAAGGTGCACAGCTTAAATCCTTAATGGTTTTTTAATCCGCTCCCTGCGGAGTTCTTGAAAATCCCCTTGGTGAAATCTAATGGCAACCAAGTGACAAAGAGACAAAAGGTAAAGGAAAAATCCCGTATCCCATGACTGGAGTGAATATGTGGGAGACTCTGGATGATATTGCCTTGTGTTTCAAAAACGTCATTCTACGAAGCTGTGCGTTTGTTTTGATTATCATGGTTTGCCGTAAAAGAAAGTGGGGAGAAGAGTGTATGTCTTTTTTCCTCTTCATCGGTAAACTGGCTTCAAAAGGTTTTATTGACTATATGGTTACTGGATTTCAAGAATATTTTTGAAGTCTGTGAACACAAATGATTGATAGAAGTTTTAAGTAGACTGGCTTGCTAGATCAGTTTTCATTTTATCAGCTATGAGGAAGAAATAAGAGTAACCTAGCCTTTTTCTTTCCCCCTTCTGGTCACAGATATGACTATGCGTGCTTTGCCAGTGGATAAATTAAGTCCATGTTATTATTTATTGTCCTACTGATTTTTCAGCCCTGTGGTTTGACTGTTAAAGGGTTAATTAACTTGATCCTTTGTAAACTATTAAAAAGAGAGCGAGAAAACTGATGTTTTGTGACTTTTGTAATCTACTGAATGTTTCCATTTGCATGATGTTCTGTATCTAAGGAAAAAAAAAACCCAAACCCATACAAATTGCTGTGTTCCTTTCAAGAGAGTTTTAACATTGGTGGAGTTTGTGACAAACACAAAATTGTATAGTGTATGTTTACTGCTGTAATAACTCGGCTATTCCTATGTTGACTTGACATTATGTTGTCCTGCCTTCTTGGGGTTAAATGATAGAGTGTTTCTAGATGGTGAAGAATATAAAATTATATATGTTCATTTGCTAAAGACTGAATATTGGAAACTTCTTGTTGCTACTTTATGCTAAAAGAAAAAAAAAAGAGTAAGTTAACTGATTCTTGTTTCCAGAAATGCATCTTTTGTTTTTTTAAAATTCAAGTAATTCCCATGTTTACTTGTCCTTGTAGACAATCCTAGATTAATGCCTTGTGAGGGATTCATAAAGTCTGTGCTTTTACATGTGTAATATGATCATGCAGTCAAATGGTTGGGAAAAAACACTCTAGTGCTGAACAAAATAATTAAGGAAAAAAAAAATTAATATAGTGATTCTTACATCTTTATGTTCCAATTAAAATTACAGTGTAATGCATAACCGTTCCAGTGAATAAACTGGCCTTTTTTGTTCATTTAATGCCATGCTGTCTAGTCTGTTTCTGTTTACATCAGTTTACAGTTTGTTGGCTTGGTTTCTACTTTTACATTTATTTAGTTCTTAAAGATCCATAATTGTAAGTTTAAAAGCCATTGGGCAGGAAAGTAAGAAGGTAAATCAACATTGAAGGAAAGGGGAATCGGCATTAAAGCAAAGATGCTTCCTCTGTTTTCTGAGATTGAGTAAGACACTAAAATACTGATTCCTCATTACGTGTTTCCAACAGACTTAGTAATCTCTGAAATCACAGAATCACCAAGATTGGAAGAGATTTCAAAGATCATCAAGTCCAACCTGTCACCACAGGCCTCATGGCTAAACCATGGCACCAAGTGCCATGTCCAATGCCCTCTTGAACACCTCCAGGGATGGTGACTCCACCACATCCCTGGGCAGCCCATTCTAATAGCCTGACTGACTCAGTGAAGAGTTTTCTCCTCAACTTGAGCTTAAACTTCCCCTGGCACAGTTTGAGACGGTGTCCTCTTGTTCTGGTGCTGGCTGCCTGGGAGAAAAGACTAACCCCCTCCTGGCTACAACCACCCTTCAGGTAGTTGTAGACAGCAATAAGGCAGCAACATCTGCATAAAGTCTCATTAAAAGAATGTTTCACAGGATGCAAATATCCACCCTCAGGGGATGTGGTAGCAAAGAGCTGAAGTCAACATAAAATTGCCTTGGGAATGCTGTGTAGAGTATAGTGTACCATACCTGCTTTTGAAGGTAAGAAACATCTTTTAGCCCTTGTGGAAAAGCCTTTCTCTGACAGAAGGGGGTGTGACCGGTTTAGGCTGTGCCTTTAAGAGAAGGACTTTCTGAACACTCTGGCTGAATATTTTGGTATATGAATGAAAACAAGAGATATGCTAATCCAATTTCATTGGTGGAACCCGGCTGTAGGTTCTGGCTTAGTCTTTCAGTCGGGGGGCGCAGTCAGTCGTCTTCTTCTTCCCCCTGTACTGTGAGCTGGCCTGCTTTTCTCTCTGAAGCAACAGCTTGCTACGCAGGAACGATTCTTGCTAACCAGATAAGAGAAAACTAACTTTTTGCATTCGCTTTGAGCTTTAACAAAGTTTTCCCCTTTTAATTACCTTCCTTTCTCTTTCTCTCTAACCCTTTTGGGAAAAAGGGGAGGTAGGGAGGGAGAAGGGAGGGACAGCCGAACCCCCTGGCCGCAGGGGGGTTGGGGAAAGGTTTCCTGTATTACATACATTGCTGTATATTTCTGTATATATTGTAAATATTGTATGTTTTTGTACATATTCATTGCATTCCATATCTGCTTGTAAAATATAGCTTTCATCTGCTTCTCTGGCTGAGTTAGCTGTGGAATTCTTTTGTGTGTGTGTTTGGGGAACCTTCCTACTCCACCACAGGGGGTCAAAATCCAGGACCTAGGGAACAAATCTTAGGAGAGTGGCAAAGGGAACTAGGTTTGTTTAGCTTGGAGAAAAAGAGGCTGAGGGGAGACCATATTGCTGTCAACAACTATCTGAAATGAGGCTGTAGCAAGGTGGGTGTCATTCTCTTCTCCCAAGTAACAAACAATAGGACGAAAGGAAATGGCCTCAAGTTGTATTGGGGGAGGTTTAGGTTGGATATTAGGAAAAATTTCTTCACTGAAAGTGTGGTCAAGCACTGGAATGGGCTGCCCAGGGAATCCCTGAAGGAATTTAAGAGACATGTAGGTGTGGTACTGAAGGACATGGTTTAGTGGCAGACTTGGCAGTGCTGGGCTAATGGCTGGCTGGCTAACTGATCTTAAAGGTCTTTTCCAGCCTAAATGATTCTGTGAAAATCCTCCCCCAGCAGCCAGTTCCTCTGTGGTCCAGGATCACAGACCTGGTAGGCAGGGGGCCAGTGCAGCTCTTCAGGTGAACCTTGCTGCTAGCAGGGTCTCTGAGGAGTAGCAAATGTCCAGCTTTTAGAAGTGGGCCAGGAAGAGCCTGGATGAAAGATTGCTCCTCTAAGCCTGCTGTACTGTTTGACTCAATGAGAACTATTGTGGGGCTGTTTGGTTTTGGCTGGATGGTGATGCACTTTGGATAGTAACAATAAGGGTTTTTACATGGTGACAGAAATGCAGTTCAAGAGCTGTCACTTGAGTTCTTCCCACTTCTCTCTTTTCTTACTTTTTCTTATCTGATAAAGGGAACTCTCCCACCTTATCTCTGTTCCTTGCAGAAGTACCTTTGGCAACAGTGTTGCTTGCATGGTCATTTTAGCAAAAGTGTGACTGTTCAGGATAGAATTTTCCTACACTAGATGGTCCTTCTCTTCAATTTGAATGAAAAGAGTTTCTGAGTATTAAAAAAAAAAAAAGGAAGGAGGGAAAAGGAAAATAGCGGAGGGCAGTTTTCTTCCTCAGCATATCTGTTTTCATGGCAGTTTCACAGAGGGTTGCCCCTTTTGTGGATGTTCTCACGGCAAAGCTGATGTAAGAAACCTCTAACCCATATTACTCCTTCTCTTTCCTCTGTGTTCTCCTTTCAGCTGGTCCTGGGCTGCTCTCTGAGAGGCAAGGGTATGAGTAAGGTCACTGAAAAAGTCTGGGTTAAAAAAACCCGTAACCTCCAAAATGTTATCTTTTGTCTTCAAAGAAAATATGTAGTATTTCCCTTGAGAACCACCATTACCCCTTGTTCTGGAGCAGGAGGTAATTTCTGATTCATGAACTGTGAGGTTTCCTACAGAAATATGCCAGGTCATAATGGAAAATATCCTGAAGCTAAAGTTTACCGTGACTGCCACTGCAAGGCTTTGTTTCTGGATACCTACCTTGATAAATCCTATAATTAACACTTGGAGGAATGCAGAGCGCTCTCAGTTATACCTAAAGGCACCAGGAGTCACAGTTTGACTCTTTTAGCACCAAGAAACACTGACAGGTCACTAGCAAGTCAGGTGGTGCACAAAAAATTGCTTCATGTTTTTTGAACAATGTTGAAAGCTAGATTTCATTAGAGGGCCGGACATCCACATCTTCTAGCAGCCTGTGAATGACAAACACAGGAGATTTTACAGAGTGAACAAATACAGGGGGAAATAGAGCTAAACCAAATAGCAATAATAATGTACCTCCTGGGAAAAAGTATTTGGAATAAAGCCAGCTCCCATGTATTTGTGTATGCTAAAGGCACTGGCACAACTGCATTCCTCTCAGTAGAAGATTTGAGTGGTTGCCTGAATGAAAGGAGAAAGACCTAACTTTGCACAAAAGTAAGGCTCAACACAATAGTTGACAACTTAGCAGAAGCTTAATAACCCAGTAAAAAAAATGCCTGTTGCAAGAATGATTCAATCTTGACTACAGCAGTATATTAGAAAACACTCATCTCACTCATTACTATTTATAAATTCTGCTGTATCATATTGGAGGTATCCAGCTTCAGGAATAATCTTCAGTGGCTGGTTTCAAAGAAAAATATTAATTAAATATTATACTAATACATGGCTGAGGAAATGTTATTTTTGAGAACACGCCATCTGAGAGGGCAAAGGAAACCCTTCCATTTCCCTTAACTGAGAAACATATAGTTAAACAGTTGTGTCCATTTAAATTAATCCACAGGTTTTCCTTTACCTAATCCATAGGTATTCTTACCCTGCTGAGGGTAAGAATACCAAAGCAGTTCTAGATGTGGTAGCCAGGTGCTCATAGTAAGGTGGGTTGATGACCTCTTTCAAAGAAGTTGGGTTTTGCTAGCCAATGCTGTCATATTGATTAAGGTGTTAAAACTCAGCCTATTAACTCAGGTTAGGAATATAATAGAAAGTTATATGAGTACAGAACTCCCTTGAAGATAAAATTCTGAATGCAGCGGATGGGGGCCAAATATTTTGTTCCTCCTCACAGAGATGGGAAAAGCCTATGATTACAGGAGAAAAAGAGCAACTGTTTTTACATCACACAGTTTGTACTCCTCTATGCAAGACAAAACAACTTTGCTGTAGTGATAAGAAACCTCTGTTAGAGATAGCCTCTGTAAACTCATATGGCTCAATTCTGATCCATTCAAGGCATCAATGTGGTGATACAGCTTCAGTGCTTCAACCTGAAATGGCGGCTGATCTGTGCAGCTCTGTTGGTACCATCAGGAGCTAGACCAGGTAAATGATTTTAGAAACAGCTGATGTTTGACCCATGTCATTCACACTTGGTTGGGAAACTTGTTTTGACATGAAGGAATGGACCTGCCATTCAGTTCCTTTGAATGTTGATTTAAATTGATCCCTGGGCCAGAGCAAGGTGCCGCAGGCTTGTGGGCTCTACCTGCATGCTGGGCATTCACTTACACAGAGCAGATGACAGAGCTGCGGGCATAACATGGACTATCTCAAGCATTATGAAGATGTGACTGATGAGCGCTTTCATGACCAGCTTGTGTCTCAACTTCAGCCATGCAAAATTAGAATATATATAGATGCACTGCATATAAATAAGAGCAATCTCAAAGTCCTACATTACTTAAAAAGGAAATGTCTCTGTGAAGCCACCACGGCTTTCAAAGGTTTTTGCTATCTAAGCTAAATGCAAAGTAGCTCTTTTTATCTTCATAACACTCTGTGCATATTAATTAATTCTCGAAACATCTTTGCAAAATGGGTACAGCTATCTCTCACGTACAGATAGACAAACTGAGACTGTATGATGGGAAAACATCAGCACTCAAAAAAGTGAGCCAAGTTTCTTTAGCTGTAACCTTTCATGCCCCTGTGTACACCCACCCTGCACACACTGGAATACCAAAGTGGTTCTAGATGTGCTAGGTGCTCATAGTAAGGTGGGTTATCTAGTCCATGTGGTACCTTTCCTCCTTCCAGACCCTGCACTGCTCAAACACTTCAGCTGGTTCAGAGCTCATTGCCTGTTTCTACAGGGCTTGGTCTTAACAGATCCCTGCTATAAATAGATGAGGTTTACATCCACTTTCTGGTTTTAATTTCCTTAGACCTATGCCCTCCTTTTGACTGTCTGCCAGGCTTGTAAACCAAAAAGGCAATTTGACTCACTAGGCCCAAGATTAAAGCATTGCCTAAACATGGGAAAACATTTCTTCAACCAACAATGTTAGCTCAGTATAGTACAGATGTTCTTTTTCTGTTACGAGAACTTGGATTTCCTTTTAAGTGGCTACATCCCTTTAAAGACTGTGTTCAAAATCATTAATATAAATCTGCAACTGAGCCTGTGCTGAGATTCTGAAGCTTCAGACACCTGGGCTATGCAGTCACGCTTCATGCTATTTGTGCCTGAATATAAAAGCATGGCATATTTCAGTATGGTAAAGTTAAAGCCATTTCCAGCCCATAATGCCTTGGATGAATACTATAAGGCTTGCTTGAAGTACTGAATTCCAAAATTAGACAATGATGGTTCTCTAGAGGTAGAAAGTAAGTTTTAAAATTTATAAATATGAATGGAATGCTATTTTTGAGAATCAGGATACAAGAGTAAGTTTGAGTGGAACGGGAGCAGCATTTATGTCCTTTTCACAGCCTTTGCTCCAATTAAGCACATTTCAGCCCAGAATGATCCAAGGGAGTCTGTGGAATGTGGAACAGAATGAAGGAAAACAAGGGTGGATGAAGCTAACTTAGAAGAGTCTGCAAATGCTGCAAAAGCTTTGAAGCCTCTTTGTTTTAAAGTCACTATAAATTATTGAGAAGCATGCTGAAACTCCTGTGCATGTACCATATGCCTCATTAGAAGCAATCAAATAACTGACAGCTTGGGTTTTGTACAGTAAGGAAAAGTGTATATTGCAGTATTAAGACTGGTATATTCTCTCACAGAGCTGGATGTAGCAATGATACCTTTCTTTTCATGCTGTGTTTTATCAGCCAATTGCTCTCCAGGTGTTGATTTGTTAAGGAGAGAACTACAACATTTTGCTTTACTGTTTAGGTAAGAATTCATAAAGGCAATGGTTACTATTTAATGTATGCAGCACCATAGCTGGAGAATAGCTCAGAGCAGCCACCAGCTCCTTCCACACAGGCTGTCATCTTTTCCACAGGAGTCACTACCAACTCTCCCATCACCTAACCAGAAAAGGGAGAAGCTGGAAGGCCCAATAGGGACAGTGGCTAGGATCTGGCTGCTGTCACCATTAGTGGATTAGCACAGCTCACTGCCAGCTCCCCAGCAGCCCCTAGGAAAAGCAATTCCAGGATCTCACTGGCACGTATTTTCCTGTCAGACCACAAGGAACTTGCGGACCATATCAGGAGCAGATTTGCCCAATTTAAACAATTTCCAACGGTGAATTTAACTTGATCTGGCAAAATAGCTAGGAAGACTATTGCTTCCAGATGTGGGGTATGCCTAAAAGAGTTGTCACTCTTGCCCTAGGGATCAGACCCTACAAAAACATCTCAAATGAGGAGCTAAGAACATGGTTTTCAAACTTTTTCATCATAGCTGTTGCCTTTCACTGAAGAAGGAAAAAGAAACAGAAGAGTAGAACATTTCCTCGAGCGCAGCTTGCTTTGTCTCTTTGCTAACGTGACCATATAGAAGTTAGTTTTCACCTGTAGTTAATCCAAATCAAAACTAAAACACTGTTGCTAATGGTATCTAAATGTCTGACATTAATTGGATAGTGGGAAGCATTTAATTAACCTGTGGTGATGATAATGAAGGACCTTCTGACTTCTAAAAGCAATTGGTCTTTGTTAAATAAATGCCATTATGCAAGACTTACTTAACAAAACTGATTAGATAGCCATTACTCCCCCTAAGTGGCAGTCCTTCAGTAAAACTAGGGATATATGGCATAGATTTATCTCAACATGATTTCAATTAGTTCCAATAAATTGCTTGCATTGGACAAAATGCTTCTGTGCAGGGAAAAAAAAAAGGAGATTAAAAAAAATGAACATTGAGGCAATATGTAGCAGGAAAGTTTCTTCCTTTCATTATCACAGTGCTCTTCTTGCAGAGCTACATGTTAGCATTCATCTGGTAGACATTCTGTAGACGTTCCCATAACTGTCTTCGATAAGGCACAAAAGAACAATATGGGGAAACATAAAGCACAACAGCATTGCCCCTTCTACAGTCAAGCAAGACAGAACAGATCTGTGTGGAAAGAAACTGCCATGAATTTTCTTCTGGGGGCTACCTACTCACCTGGTTTTGTTCTAGCAGTTAATACCAAGGATTTGTCCAACCTCCCTTATAGTGCTTGTCATGGGTTACTACTGAGGTTAGACTCGTAATTCATGCTCTTGACACTGCAGCTCTTTCTCGTGGAGAGGTAAAGCTGTTCCTAAGATATGGTGGGTTCTAGACTGTTTGATGGGAAGTAAGTAATGGAAGAGCTGGGTGCATCTTTTTGTGAAAGCCAGCATAATGTTATATGTTCAGTGTCCCCACCCTTTTCAGACGCACACACTGGGCGCTGCATAGAGAACAAACATGAGGCTTCAGTCACTTTCATCTTTGTAAGCCACTCCCTGGGCTAGGAAGCCAGAGTCTTCAGCCTCAGGCTGAAACTTGAATTGTGTGTTTGAATGCTGGATTCTGTGTTTGCTTGCTGTTTTAACTGAGGTTAAGTATCTGCGTCACATTTGCTTGCTTGCTCTGTGTATCTGTTGCACACACTGCAGTTGCATTGTGCATTGTAACTGCTATTGGTAAAGACTTTTCATCTGGAATGTACATGTGGGTCTCAGATTCTTCTCTAATTGGTATCCTACTCTATCTTTTGCTGTATCAGTTCTTGGTCTTTATTATACTTCCCTGCTTGCAGAACAGGTTTGTGGATTATACCATATGCAGTTCACAGAAGATTCAAAATGTGTAACAAGCTGTACCCTAACTTAGGTAGGACTTGGTTTAGTTAGCTGTGTATTTACATGTGGGTTTTCTAGATTTTAAGATGCATTTTAATTTCAGGTTTTATTTGAATTTTCATATGTACCAGGGAAAGGCATTTTTTTCTGTGAGACCTCAGAGAAGGTACTGTCCAAGTCAGCTCTAAATAAGCTCTCTAAACACTCTAATGTTTGTAATGTTTAGAAACGTTATACACATATTTTTGTTAGGTGCTGAGTTCATGCATCTTCTTTCTCAGGGTCCTGTAGGTTAATGCTCTAAAAATTTACTCTAAAGATTTGCTGTGGGATACAGCTCAAGGTAGTACTCAGAGAAATTGAAGCTAGAGGCTCATAAACTGAATCCAGAAAAAGATTTACTGTGTAACTGAGAAGAAAATGAAGTTGAGCTCGAGCAGCAACAAAAGGAAATTGACCAGAGGCAACAACACAGATGGTCTCACTCAAAGAGTTAATCAAAATCAAGTCTTCTTAAGGCTATTCCCATTAGGAGAAGAAAAAGTTAATACAAAGAGGTTTACTGGAGGAGCAATGGTTTACATACAAAGCAAAGCATTTGTTTTCTTACAGACTAAACAAAGATTGCCTATAAAGTCCTGTTTCCCTGAATGCTTTGGGGCTCCAGCAGCAAGTCTTTCACATACCAGAAGTGCTTTCTTGAGGCTAAACCTTGTCAGCTGTCCTTGACTTCCTTCTACACACAGAACCTCTGTGTGGTTCTGTGTGGCTCCTGTTGTTCCACAATCAAATAGGTATAATTTAATCAGCTCTCCACCACTGCCTTTCTCACCACCCCCACAGAAAGCTTTGAAGCCAGATGGCCTACCAGTTGTCCACACTTGAACAGATTAGCTGTGACTTACTGGTTACCTCAGTTACCATACAACAGAAGGCCTGTAACTCATCCTGCACTTCACCTAAGATGAGAGGTACACTGCAAGGCTTTTTATTCAAGTAGTGTAATTTTCTGACCTTCATATATTTAAGCAGCATTAGCAGCACTACTCTATGTTTAAGCTTATTTTTATGTTTTCAGATCCCTTCTCCAAGATGACATCTCTCTCGGATTGACTTTTTACAGTTAGAAAAACATCTTTCCTCTCGTTGACATTTCCAAAAGACTTTTTCTCTCTCCAGGAGGCAGAGGACAGGAGAGATTGAGAGCAGTGTATAAAAAAGGAGGAAGGGCATTCCAGAAGGAGCAGCAGTTGTTACCCTGTTAAAGCAGGCAGAACAGACCTGCTGCTGGTGTACAGCAGTTCAGAACCAGCTTGAACCAGCTGCTCCAGGTCTGTGCAGTACCTGAGAAGTGAGACAATTAGCTATTCTGAGGAGCCCATACTGCACTACAATTACCATGAATTTACTGAGTTTCTTCTGCCACAGGCTGTCACCTCACTGCTTTAAATACATATAGTGTGCTTCAGGTGGATTTTCTCAAGACAAACTGATCTCCTGATGCTGCAGAGCTGTCACACTTCTCTTTTCTGAGGGGGCCTTTATTTTCCAGAATGACATTGTGATAAGTTACTGCTCACTGATAACATCACAGAAAACAAAATTAACATAGTTCCTACCATTTAGTTGGGATTTGTAGGGCGTGTGCATTTGCCCTTGATTCCTTAGCTGTTTTTCTTCCAGGAGCAGAGCTCTGTGTTTAAAGAAGCTGGTACCAAGCTCAATAATAAATTGTGTCTGGCTAAAGATTGGGAATTGAGCAACATTTGGGTTAATATCAGTTAAATTATCACTCATAAGAGAAACAGAAAAAGGTCCTCTATTTTCAATTTTACTTTCATTCCCACCAGCTAACATTTTGTATTTCTTACCATACAGACAACTTGGACAACTTTCAGCAAATCACTTCATTCTGTAATAACTCATTTCCATGACATGTCAAGAGAGGCAAATAATTCCTTCTTGGTGAAGTGCTTTGAGAATTATTAATGAGAGATTCCCTGTCTCTCTTGCTCTCTCCATGTTTAAATCAGTACTAGAATTGGTCTGAGTCCAGAGGAAGATTCGAGTGCACACCAGTGTTCTGGAAGAAGATTTTTATCTAAATGACTTTATGACTGATCCTTGGTACACATCCATGAACTACACATAGCTAAAGCTTACAAGAATCTCTAGCTCACTGCAATAAAGTCAAGAGGTACTAGTGCTCTTCATAAATAGATTCATCTCCGTATGCTGAACCCAGGTCAGGTGGCTGAAGTCAGTGTTTTATCTCTAAGTCACTGGGGTTATTTTACAGTGTAAAACCTAGTGTTTGCATTTGCAAGCACACAAATGAAATAAACAGGGAGGCTGTAAGATATCAACCTTCTGGAACAGAATGATTTTACAAAGAGACCAAAAGAGTGAGATCTTCGGTATGTGGTGGCAGATGTCCCAGCTGTACCAGTTCCTGTGCATGTTCACTGCTGACCTGTGTTATACCATTGAAAACAGAACATCCACTCATTTGACTTCTGCCTTGTGATCCTTTGCTGCTGCATATGTGGTACCATCATGACCTTTCTGCCACCATGCCACCCATGGGCCAAACATGATTGGTGGTTCACACAGGTGGTCCCCTGACATCAGGAGGAGGCATGCTACTGTTGGGTCACACATGCTAGAAAGCTTGCTGGAAAGGACTCAGCAGGAGCCTCACGTGGTAGCACAGGACCGTAGAGGAAGGTGATACCCCATCATGTGATCTCCCTGCGCAGATGTGCCCATGACTGTGGGTGCTGACAAAAGGTATCCTTGTCCAGGGAGAGAGAATGATGTTGCAAAGTCAGCAGCTTGACTGAGCAGCTTCTAAGATCTTACTACTGAACATGTAAGAGTGACTGTATGGGTCAAATGAAAGGCCTTTCTTGTCAATTTCAAATCTCTGACAGCACCCAAAAAAAGACGTAAGGTCAGGGCAAGTGCAGAGGGATACTCTCTCAGAACAATCTACCAAACCCCCATGGGCTTCCTGGGAACTAAAGGTTGTTGAGACTATCGCCAAAGTGAGAACATCCCTGATATGTAGCTGACTGCCCTCCACTTCTGTGAGGAAATCCCCCAATGGTGGCTGATAGCAAGTGAAGTAGTATGCTGCAAAACAGGAGGTAATCTTTTAAAGAAGTCCTAAAACCTGGGGTTTCCAAAGCTCAGTAAATCCCCATGTGGCAGGACCACCACTTTACAGCTGTTTTGCCTGTTTCACATCAAGCTTCCTGACACTTGCTATATATAAACGAACCTATTTGCAGCATAGCTATCTGATTGCATTTTTCACTTAACAGTGATTAAAATTTAGAGAGGCAACATCTTTAACCTGAATCAACCATTTAATCTGGATTTATTATTGCAGCTCCATTCCTGGCACCAAAACTCACTTGTAAGTGCTAGAACTCGGACACCTTCGAGAATTTTCTTGCTTGAAGAAGGGGACTGCATTACAGCCAATTTCCTTTACGTACACTGATAAATCTTTTAGCAATTGGGCCTCCCCTTTCAGGAAAGTCATTTCAGAGGTGAGCGGTGAGAGGAGGCAGCCTACAAGCACAGCAGGGCTGTGCGTGAGCGGGCGCAGCGGGGTCCGCTACGGGGTCCGCTACGGGGTCCGCTACGGGGTCCGCTACGGGCGCAGGCGGCACGTCGAGCCGGGTCAGAACAAGGGCCGGGAAGGCTCAGCACCAGGGGGAGAGAGCTGAACAGGTGCGGCACCCGCTTCCCTGCGTGGGCTGCGGGGTGAACCTGGGCTGCGGGGTGAGCTTGGGCTGCGGGCTGCCGGCTCGGGGAAGTTTCTGCAGAGTCCCGCTGGCGGAGGGCTGAGGCTCACCATGCTGGCGGAACGTCGCGCCCGACAGCTGCTGGGCAGGTAGTATGGGGCAGGGCAGGTAGTATGGGGCAGGGCAGGAGGGAGGAGGCGTCCGGACAGGTGCTGGTGGGGAAGGGAAGGGGCGGGGAGTGGCCGCAGCTGCGGTGCAGCGGGCGGGGAGGGGGGGTGCTTCCTGCGGGGTTCGGCCACCCCCAGAGCAGGAGGGGCGCTGCGGACCCCGGGGCTTCTCCCTCATTGCTTTTCTCCGTCTCTCCCCGCCTCGAGGATGAACGGAGCCGGGCGTGCGCGCTTCAGGCGGGGGGCCATTCGCAGGAAATCCAGCCCCGCCGCTGTCGCTGTCCTGGCCGCCGCCACCGCCGCCTCCAATGGAGCAGTGCTCACCTGCCCCACGGGGCTCCCAGCCCCGAGGACACCCGCAGGTAACGGCCTTGACGGTTCCCACAGCCCTGGCCGCTGCCCCTCCGGGAGGAGACCCGGTGGGCAAGCTCAGGGCCCCCTTGTCCCGAGGAGGTGCGGGTAAGGTAGCAGCGCTGTCCTGCCTGGGTCACTTTGGTGTGTGCAGAATCCTCCACTAGCTTTCTCTGCTTCCTCACCTGGTTAGTGTTAACAAAAGGCTGTTTCTTCTCTCCAAAGCCGGGGAGAAGGCTGCTTTCATCAACTTTCTCTCTGCGTGACCGTGAGGCGAAGTTGAGGGTTCGCATGCGTTGCCCCGCGGGCGCCCGTGGCGGCTTTACAGCCACCTCCCAGAGGGGCTGGGTTGGGGTGCGGAGGAGCAATTCGAACCTTTGGAGCCGGGGGTGGCAAGCAGCTTGGCTTGTACTCCTAGCTTTCCTCGCGGCTTGAAATGTTCATGAACGACACTTTTGACAGTTTTTAGACTGGCAGGAAAGCAGTCTTCCACCTCTTGCGTCTCACATGTGCCCGTCCTTCTGTCTTTGTCCCCTTCAGCAACAAAGCCATGTTGGACTCGTTTGACATGGTATGCTTCAGAAGGCAGCTGCTGTGACATCAGTGTAGTAGTAATAGAAGGGGCAGTCCGATTAGGCTTGTTATCCGCGGTACCTTGACCATGCTGTAAAAATAAGCTACCCTAAAATCCAAAGCAGAAAGTTCTGAGCAAGTAACACACCCACCCACACACCCATTTATATGTCTAAACCCTGCAACTCTGCTGTGACAGGTGGTGTGACATACTCGTGATCGTAGTGCCAATAGCTGCTTGGCTTTATGGACATGGGAGCACGAAGTGGAAATAAAGTTTGAAATCTCTGGCATGTGCTTATTATAATGTTGGGAATGATGACATGTCAAATATGAGAAGTTTTGCTTTGGGACTAATTTTTTATGAGTTCCTGGGTGAGAGGCCTGCTTAATTTTGCAGGAATATGCACAGATAAGAACAGACTATTGCAATGATGTTTGTAGTTGGCTTTGTTTACCCTTTAATGTGTAGCGACTTCGGACAAGAACCGGAACTCACAGTTTTTGTTAGTGGTGGGATTTGTTTTTCCCCAAGGCTTTACTTGCATGTTTGCTTCAGGAAGGAGGAAGAGGCAGCTGTTATTTGTAGCATGTAGAATTAATGGATTTCATTCTCCTCTAACAGAGGTATGCTTACAGCGTGGACCCTGTGTTTTCTGTCAGTTTCCACTTCAATTTCATTGGCTTCTGCCCTTGCTTACTGTTACATTAGAGTCCCTGGTAACAGTTTCATACTCATGGACAATCTTTTCTTCTGCTCTTTTCATCTGTGCACACACCAATTCCACTGGGTGACCTGCTTACTAAATGTACATGCACTGCATAACTTTTCAGTGTGAGCATTCTTCTTGTGGCTTTTGGACGGCAGGAAGGTTGTGGGGACTGTAACAAGGACAATATGCTGCTTGTCAAATGTGCCTGCACTGCAAAAGCCAAATTTAAAGTACTTTCTTGCATCATGATTGCTAAATACAATTGCAGTATGAAAAAAAAAAATCAGAATAAACTCACCCAGAAATTAAACCTAAAGATGTGGGAAATAGAAGGGAGAATTAACTTTGTGTCCCTATCTGCTCCTTCTGAGGCCAATCATAAAGGCTTCAACAATGCCAAGGGCTGTGCTTAGGCTGCAGCAACCACTGTAGGCTTGGGACTGAGTGGCTGGAAAGCTGCTTGGCAGAAAAGTCCTGGGGGTGTTGATAGCTGTCTGAACATGAACTGTTCCCAGTTTTTGGGGTGCTGCAGTATAAGAGAGACTATCGAGTTGCTGGAATGGGTCCAGAGAAGGGCAACAAAGCTGGTGAAGGGTCTGGAAAACAAGTTTTGTGAGAAGTGACTGAGGGAGATGGGCTTCTTTAGTCTGAAGAAGAGGAGGCTGAGGGGTGACTTTATTTCTCTACAACTACCTGAAAGGCAATTGCAGAGAAGTGGGTGTTGGTCTCTTTTCACAAGTTACAAGTGGTAGGACAAGAGGAAATGGCATCAAGTTACACCAGAGGAGGTAAAATTAGACATTAGGAAAAGCTTCCATACGGAGAGGGTTATCGAAGACTGGAACAGCCTGCTCAGGGGAGTGGTTGAATCACCATCCCTGGATGTATTTAAAAGCTGTATAGATATGGTGCTAAAGGATATGGTGTAGCAGTGATAGAATTAGATAATTGGTCTTGATGATCTTAAAGTTCTTTTCCAACCGTACAACCACAGTGATTTTGTGATTCTGTTAGCAGAGCTCACTACAGCCTGCACTCCTTCATTTTATAATCCCCAGGTAGCTTTGTAGCTCTTTTCCTTGTAGTCAGAAAGAAACTGGACTTCCTTCTAGTGCTGATGAAATGTAATCAGATTGCCTTCATTCTGCAAGTATGAACTTTGATCCCCCAGGTGCAACAAAGCTGGGTGTGTTCTTTTTCTTTGCTTTTCTTCTTTATTTTTCTTTCTTTCTTTCTTTCTTTCTTTCTTTCTTTCTTTCTTTCTTTCTTTCTTTCTTTCTTTCTTTCTTTCTTTCTTTCTTTCTTTCTTTCTTTCTTTCTTTCTTTCTTTCTTTCTTTCTTTCTTTCTTTTTTTTTTTTTTTTTTTTTTTTTAATAAATGAAAACCTCAGGTGATTCCCTTTTCTGGCTTACAAAATGCTAACTGAATTTTAAAGGGATTTCCTAAGGCAGGAGTATGCCTTTGACCCCCTTGAAAACCTTAGGGGAAAGGAGGAGTTAGTGTAGCCCACACATCTGCAATCCGTCTCTCTGCCAAGTGTTGTGAAATGTGCCAGTGTGTTGCTGCTTGGGGGCAGGACTCAGGCAGTCATCTCAGATCTGTATCTGGAATGCAACCAGAGAAACTAGTTGTGTTGCATGAGCTATATTTGCTTATAAATGCATTAGAAAAAAAATAAATCTGAATTATGTATATGGCAGGCATATCAGAACACTTCTCAGACTAGTACAATGTGTGTTAAATAGTGCAAAGATTTTGTAAGACCTATTATAATACCTGTAGTTTCCTGACAGCCTTTGATGTTGGCCTGGGGAAGTAGGGAATGTCACAAGTTTTCTATGCTGGAAGGCAGAAGATCCAGGAGTGTCTCCATTCTTCACAGAATCACCAAGGTTGGAAAAGACCTCAAAGATCATCAAGTCCAACCTGTCACCACAGACCTCATGACTAAACCATGGCACCAAGTGCCACGTCCAGTCCCCTCTTGAATACCTCCAGGGATGGTGACTCCACCACCTCCCTGGGCAGTACATTCCAATGGCTAACGACTCTCTCAGTGAAGAACTTTCTCCTCACCTCAAGCCTAAACTTTCCCTGGTGCAGCTTGAGACTGTGTCCTCTTGTTCTGGTGCTGGTTGCTTGGGAGAAGAGACCAACCCCCTCCAGGCTACAGCCACCCTTCAGGTAGCTGTAGAGAGCAATAAGGTCTTCTCTGAGCCTCCTCTTCTCCAGGCTAAACAACCCCAGCTCCCTCAGCCTCTCCTCATAGGGCTTGTGGTCGAGGCATCTCACCAGCCTCGTTGCCCTTTTCTGGACACATTCAAGTGTCTTGATGCCCTTCTTAAACTGAGGGCCCCAGAACTGGACACAGTACTCAAGGTGTGGCCTAACCAGTGCTGAGTACAGGGGCAGAATGACTTCCCTGCTCCTGCTGGCCACACCATTCTTGATGCAGGCCAGGATGCCATTGGCCTTCTTGGCCACCTGGGTACACTGCTGGCTCATGTTCAGCTGGCTGTCAATAAGCACCCCCAGGTCCCTTTCTGTTTGGCAGCTCTCTTCTTGGTGTCTGAAACCATTTCTAATACTGCATTGGGCTAGCATCAGTCTTCTTTTGGTACACTGCCGTTTAAGTGTCTGACTTCTAACAGGAAAATCTTTTACTTACTGTAGTCTAATTCAAGTTGTTTGTCATGTGCAAAAATTGCTATTGTTAACATTTGAGTTTGAAAAAGTTTGGTGTGTTTAACTGCCTATAGGACAAAGCAAAAATTACTTCCCATTATTAGTTGATGTTAATTTAAAGTTTTGGATAAAAGAGTACTTGAATCTTCAGAGATGCTTTGAAATGGCTGTGAAATGTTAAGGCTGATATCTGAAAAGCACCTAGTGGATTAGTATGATTAATAACCTAGTTTCGAAGGCAATAAGTGATGTGGATTTGGTGTCCTTTTTTTTCCCCCTACTAAATTAGAATTCAGGGTTGATACTTACTCAAGCAAACTTTTACTTCAAATGCATGTTAATTCAAAATTAGCCATTTGCCAAGAAGCACATGCAGGCTGGTCCTTGCTTGTTCAGCACTTTTCACAAGCCATGAGTTCTGCAAGGTGTGAGTATGGCATTACTTTGATTCTGCATAGGATTAAGCTATCTTAGAAGGTTGTATCTCCACTTAATCAACTTGATTTAGCTGTGAAGACATATCTCAGGAAACAAGGACACAGTGACTTGCTTTCCTAGGAAGAAATTTCTTTTTAGTGTCATCCCTACTGTTGCCTCTGTCCTCGCTGTACATAGACTAGGTTAACTTTTGTGGCATTCAAATCTTGTGCTAGTTCCTTGGCTTTGTTCACTTAAGTGCAGATTTATACCCTTTTTGGTCTGTTTTATTCAGTTCCCTTTTTGCCTAAATAGATATCTGCTGGCATTGTACTGTGGATTGGCAGTCTCAGACATTGCAGTGTGCCTCTTAAGGAGCTGAAGTAATTTGCATTCAGGGCAGCATTCACTGCAGCAAGGTGTCTGCAAATACTGACAGAGGAAAAAAAAAGTAGTTCCCTGCTGCTACTGTTGTATATCCCTGCCTGTTAAATGGATATGATTTTATGGAATTATGTTAACAAAAATTCAGTAGTCTTTTGGCTTTCCATCTTGCAGATGATAAATAAATGAGACTCCAAGAGCGTGCTGCTCTAGTCTATGAAAAAATGTCTTTGTTGTTCAGGGGTTTATTAAGTTTGTTTATTAAGTTGGAAAGACAACTGTGCCCTGCCTGGTAGTTTTCTGTACTGGTGTAGGTTGCTTTTTTTTAGTTTGTTTTTTTTTTTGTTTTGCTCCTGGCTTTTTGTTACCTGCTGCATTTTGTTGACTGTTCTGCGGTGATGGAAAATCTGATTGCTACATGGTGTGCTTAGGGAAAACCTGTGCGGTCATTAGGGCTAATGTAAGCAGTGATTGGAATCTAGAGATTCATTAGAGACCACTGCAAAAGGCAACTAGTTGCTTTTTGTGCCTTTTTGGTGAATACAGGGGTTTTGCAATTTTTCTGACGTTGAGATTTATCAGGGAGAGCTGATACTTAAAAACACTGAGAGGAAGGTTGAATACATAGCAAACTGCTTCAAAATCTTCATCTGCTTCATGAGATGAGGGAAAGTAAAGTATAAAGAAATGCTTTCGGCAGAACTTGCATGAAAATACATTTTCCTGTTATTAGAGAGCTTCCTGTTTCTGTGGGCCAAATTAATCCCTCGTGCCTTCTGCTGAAGTGTATGTGTTCTGTGAAAGTGCCAGGACACAGAACTTAGCTTCCTGAATGTAATTTTACTGTTTTCTTATTTCTTTCTTCCCTCATTTCTCTTCCAAATATTTAGGATCAAAATAATCCCTTTAAAGCCAATAAGAGGTACTGTTTAGTTCATGGACTATCCAGGACTGAAGTCACATACGTGTATCTTGGGTTGGCTTGAAATGTCTCACTTAGCCCTTGCCTAGTAATGCCTTTGTCTGCTTAACTCAATAATTGTTGGTCTTGCAATACTGACTTCCTGGTGATCTGAATGATGATTTCCTTCAACTAGAATCTGTAGTCACTGGTTGACTTCTAGTGACAATACACAAACAGTTTCAAGTAAGAGTTTGAATTTGACATGAATCTGAGGGAAATAGTGTTTAGTTTACTCCTTGCCGGAGAGAGTTTGCCCTGAGAGGGTGAAATTGCAGAGGTGCTGTTAAATGCCATTCCTGAAACGCTTTTAGGCATAGCTGAAATGGTGAAAATAGTAGTTTGTGTGTGCAGTGCCAATTGATTTGTTGTGCCCAAAATCACAGGAGCAGGTTGCTTTTGCAGATAAATTATTATCATAGGGATGTTCCTGGATTGGAAAAGGAAAACTTGCTTAAGGAACATGTTACTTTGGGGCAACCAGTACAAAACAAATATTGAGAGAGGAAGCTGTTAGTAAATAATACTAATTTTAAAGTGTATATGATTTGCCCATGGCTTTTTTTGTGTGTCCCTTGTCTGCTTAATATTTCTCTGCTTAATACTACAGTTCTCAAAGATTTCACCCACTCCTTAAATCATGCTGAGGAACTATTTAATCACCCAGTATTTCAGTCAAAATTTCTGATCATAACCAGACTGTTTGGCAGTATGTCTTGAGTACAGTGGGATCTGTGATAAAGCACTGCAGCCGCTGTATCTTACATAGTTATGTCTTAAAGCAGTGTTTATGCATTTGCTGCATAAGACAAATTATCTTCCCAGGATGATGGATTTGACAGAAAGGAAAAATATTTATTATTTTTTTTTTTAATTTGCTTGCTCCATAAGATCCTTGTGGGCTTTTCCCTCCAGTTCCAATAAAGCTGGGTGGTAGTCTTCAAAACATTATTGTAAAGTCAATACTTAAATCAAATTACTGCCTGTGAATTTTGTAGCTTGGACACCTTTTCCGTGGGGGAGGGGGAAGTCTTTCTGTTGTAGTATGGGATATTGCACATCTCTCCTGAATATAAGGCAGACCAGGATGCATAGTTACACTTAAATGATCAGAATGATCCCTTCCCTAATGTTAAGCCTATGTATGAACTTTACCTCCAGCTCTGGATGGTCAAAACATTTACATCAAATGTGTAGCTATTGACGGCTTGATATATTGTCATCAACAAACTCCTGTACTGTGGATAAGGGGAGAGGTGTGGGGAGGACACAGTCTCAGGCTGCGCCAGGGCAGGTTTAGGCTGGATGTTAGGAAGAAATTCTACACAGAGAGAGTGATTGCCCATTGGAATGGGCTGCCCGGGGAGGTGGTGGAGTCACCATCATTGAAGGTGTTCAGGAGGAGACTTGATGGGGTGCTTGGTGCCTTGTTTTATTTGTTTAGGTGGGTTGGATTGGTTGATAGGTTGGACGTGATGATCTTGAAGGTCTCTTCCAACCTGGTCTGGTCTATTCTATTCTATTCTATTCTATTCTATTCTATTCTATTCTATTCTATTCTATTCTATCTGCGAGCTCTGCTATCTCAGGAATGGCCAGCTGGGTTCCAGGGTGACATGCATGAATTGCAAATGAATGCAGCTTTGTGGAGAAGTGGTTGCTTGCTGCAGATGCAACAGACACCCCCATCTCTGTGGAGCAAGTGCCTATTTATTAGGAGATATTTACATGGTTTACTTCTCTTCCCACAGCCTACTGACTTTTGGACTCTATCACTACAGCAGATGGTTTTTGATACCTGCCTGTCACTCATTCTAGCAATACAGCATTCTGTAATTGCTATACTCCCCATCCATTCAGACATGAATCTGAAGGTCAGCAAAGCATCTTATTATCTACCAACTCTGGGCTCCCACAGAGAGAGAATTCTGTTTAGAGAGGGTACCGCAGAGCGTTAATTTCACAATAACTCAAGCCAGTGAAAGAAGGAAATTCCAAAAGAAAATGTTGACACTTTTCTTCGACCAGCTGCCTTGGAAGTAACATTTTAACAGAGGTGGCTTTAGCTGAAGAAACCAGTTTTGGAATTAATGTAGGGAAGGGAGGATGGGGCTCTGCTGAAGTTTTGATGACCCAAGTGAAAATCAGAAGTGTATTTCCAGTGCACAAATACACAGAGATGGTACCAGAAGATAAATGATTTAAAATGGAAGGGGAGAAAAATGGAACTGCTACAGTAGTTTGCAAAGCCATACATGCAAAGACTTATTTTTAATGAGTTTGAGAGCAATTTGATGCTTCTGATTATACTGAAACTCTGTAACATGAAGCATAAAATGAATTAAAAACTGGAGGGAACAGACACTGAGTAGAGGGTAGGGCAGGACAATGAAATACTGTTAGATGCTAAGCTATCACAGATGTTAATGTAAAGTAAGTTAAATAGCCCGGAAAGAAGGAAAAACGTGGTGGAACTGTAACACAAAATGTGAAATCCTCACTAACTTCTGAACAAATGTCTTGCACCAGAGATGATAATGCAGCTGTCTTGCAAGGCTGGCCTTTCCCTCCTGAGTAACTGCAGGCACTTGCACTCCCTCTGAAGCAGGTGGTAGTGTGCCCAGATGTAGATGGGAATTTGGGAAACAGAATGCAGATGACAATTAAAAATAATTGTGGCTGGATTTCTGCTGGCCTTTTGAAAGATTTGATGACTTATTAGCTGAGCATGTGATGTTTCCATGCTAGGCTTTTCTGTGACCAAGTAGAATAGAATAAAATTAACCAGGTTGGAATAGACCTTTAAGATCATCGAATCCAACCTATCACCCAACACAATCTAATCAACTAAACCATGGCACCGAGCACCCCATCCAGTCTCTTCCTAAACACCTCCAGTGATGGTGACTCCACCACCTCCCTGGGCAGCCCGTTCCAATGGCCAATCACTCTCTCTATGAATTTCTTCCTAACATCCAGCCTAAACCTCCCCTGGTGCGGCTTGAGACTGTGTCCTCTTGTTCTGGTGCTGGTTGCCTGGGAGAAGAGACCAGCTGCCACCTGTCTACAACCTCCCTTCAGGTAGTTGTAGAGAGCAATAAGGTCTGATCTGAGCCTCCTCTTCTCCAGGCTAAGCAACCCCAGCTCCCTCAGCCTTTCCTCATGGGGCTTGTGCTCCTCACCACGGGGGGGCGGGACTTGTAACTTCTGTAACAGCAGGTTTTAAGTCTCTCTGGCTCCAGTATGTTTGAAACCTGTGGGGTCTCAGGTGCCCCGAGTGCTAGTGCTGCCTTCTAGAGCTGCTGCTGGCCCTGCTGCAGGAGGCTGTCCTGGACCCTGATTTAGTGTTTTGTGTTTTTTCTGGACCAGCTGCATTCTTGATGGGCTTTCTGTTTTCTTTGGGCATTTTGTGGCACTCAAAGCATAAATCTGTAGTGAAATTTCTAACTGCATCTTATGTCATCTGTTTTGGCAAAGCATGAGAGGCCTCAAACTAGAAAACTGAACAGACCTTCCTGCCCATAGCCAACCCAGTGGCTTCTGGAGGTAGACATGTAGGAGGTGGGTTGGACTAGAGGTCCCCTCCAGCTCCTACCATTCTGTCAAGAGGGAGGGGAAGAGTGTAGAGTTCCCTGCCACTGCTTCTGGCTGAGGATCCTGACCTGACCAGTCACTGTTCCTTGCAAGGACTTTGTAACCTTTAAGCTCCAGCTTGTATTCTGGGATAGGGCAACTTCTTATTTATTTTAAGTGTTGTATTAGGAGCCTCTATCCTCCTATTAGGTTGTAGGCATTTAATTGCTTAAGCTATTTCACTCTCCTGGGTTTTCTTACACAATGAACCAGATATTTAAAATTTAAAAAAAAAAATCAAAGTCAGGGTCTACAGAAGACTTAAAAAGTAATCTCAATAAATTACCTAAATTGTAACATTGTTAAAGCAAATAATATTTGAAGGTAATTGTACTTTTAAATGCTTCATGTTGTTCCAGAAGGGCTTGATGACAACTTCTTGCAGTGAGTAATCATAATTTTTCCCTCTTTACTTTCACATACCATTATTCACTATGTTGTCTGTCCTACTTCAGTTTCTGAATGGAATATTAATATATGCATTGCTTGTATTAACATCAGTAATTGAGTTAGGAAATGAAACATTCTGACTAATTAAATAAGTATTTTTATTAAACTTAAGGTGATTTTAATGTAACATTAGTAAGGTAGTTGACATGTAAGTGATTTTGTTCAACTTCTGTGTCCTTCAAAGCTTCAGCCGTTTTGCTTTACACAGAATTGTGCCCTGCTGTGCTGAAAATGTGGAAATTCAATATTAGTATATGGTCCCTATGGAAACTTAAAATATGAGCAACTGCATGTTGCTCTTTATTGACAAATATCAATAAAACATTGTAGGAGATCCAACTTCCAGGCAAGTCTTCACAGATAAATATTTAACTTGGTGTCAGTACACAGGCTTAGGTAGGGATCTTGCACTTCTTAGGCAGGTGAATTCAATGCAGCAATTTTCTTTGATTTCATATTTGCACTTAAAACAACCTTATCTCCCTCATGGCAGCTCACTGAATTTTCCACCAACTTTCATTGTAAAAATAGTATTAAATTGCTTCCTTGCTGGAATCATAATGTGAAGACTGCAGCCTGGTTTATTCTCTTTTCAATGTGTTTATTACAGCAGCTATACGCACAGAGCGCTGGGGAAGATGAGCACTAGGTCACATGTGTCCGGCTCTTGCTGCTGTTCCTTGGGAGCTGGTGGAGTTGCCAGTCAGTGCTGTGGTAGTGGCTGTGCTCTGACAGCAGGGGCTACTGCTGTACTTCCAGCTGGATGTCTGATTTGGCAAAGTTGATCTGTTCTTTCCTTCCTACTAGTAATTATGGGCCTGGCCCTCAGTTTTGCTTTAGGGGACTAATTTTAAAAGCCAGAAAAGCTCATCAAAATAAGTCTTGATATTCCAAGCAGAATTTGGTTTTCACAGTCATATTTAAAAACCAAGCAAACAAACCCCCCCAAACCTGTTGCAGCTGTCCAAGATTTTGATCAGATACTTGCCCTGTGTTGCTAATACAGAATGTAAATCTTCACTTTCAAGCAGGTAATGCAGTTTTGCACAAATTGTGACTCTTTAGAAATTACTTCCTCAAAACCAGCACAGTTTTCTTTGTAACGTTCTAATTTGTGCTTGTGTCCTTCCATCTTGGGAGCAAATCTTCAGCCTTCATGAGTTTTGCAAATGTTTCCTTTGATACAAGATTTTGGACCTACTTATTGTCATCTGTAAGAAGGGTATAGTTTTGGTTCCAGAATTGTCTTTTAAGCAAAAGAAGTCTTAAAGGATCAGTGGTTCTCCCTCTTCTTTCAAGAAAACAGGTGGCAGCTACAATGTTTTACTTGATCCATATCTCTAACTTATTGGACAAATAACTATGAAGACTTCATGTTGCTATGTAAACCACTCAAAGAAAGTACATTGCACAAGATAGAAGGTGTTGCTTCTATATATATATTTTAGGGTGTTTTCACACCACAGACTATGAAGTCAGAAAAATCAGAACTGCTTAGCTGGTTACTGCTTTTGGACTGCTGTGCCGAGACTGAGACTGCTTTGACAGCATTGTGATGAAGAGACATCCTTTGAAGATAATTGATCTTGTATACAATGAATACATGTTTCAGCTGCAGGGCTATTCCAAATCTGTTTCATGTGATCTCCTGACTATAGCACTTGTGAAACAGAAGAAATAGCTGGCAGTTCTTTTGTATGTGGAATATCCTACAAAAATAACTGTTTCCTTCAGCCAAGTAATTGGAGTAGGATGAAGCATATTTATGAAAATCTCATAAGTATTTTCAGCATGGATGCCTTGTTTTTAAGACGAGCTGTGTCTTAAAAAGACCTAGGTCTTGGACATGGGTGATACAAAATCCCAGTTGTTGACATCAGCTCAGGCTTTCCTGTAGAAATTGTAGTCAATACTCAGCAGGCAATTAAAATTTTCTGTAAGGAATGGAAAAGTGCATTCTAACAGTGTATTCTCCTTGTAGCTACAGTAGTGTGCTTTCCCTTCATCCAGAGAGACATTAAATGTTTGCTTAAATATCTGCTTTCTGGAGTATGTTATACATACACAGAATGCAGCAGTGAGAATGAAAAGAAGGTGTTTTGAGGTTGTGTTGAGTCTTGCCATCTTCCTATGCATCCCTTGACAGAATCTGAGTGGGTGTATCAGAAACTAGGAGTAAAGCTCTCACTTTGAAAACCAGTACCTTCATAAAGTAACTGAAAAGTGCAGTATTATGCTGAACAAAAGCTCACTCTTTCATTTTGGCCTTGAAAGCCACAAAAGGAAGTGAAAGCTAGAACCTTTAGGTTGTGCAGCTGCCTTGGGTGTCAGAGTTGAAGGTTTGAGAAGGAACTCAAAAAGAATCTTTTTGACCCGAGGAGAAGAAATTAATCCCTAAGTTCATAACTAATGCTCTTAGATGTCTTCACTGGTAAGTAAACAAATTAATGTGACTACACAGGAATGCTTCAGAATAACAAGTGTATGATATGGGTGTGGCCATTGATCCATAGAGCTGTTTTTCTTAAGTACATAATGTAGTGGATATTTAAGGGAAAAAGTAAGTGGGTGTTTGTTCACCTAGAAACATTAAATGGGAGAAAAAACCCCAAACCCCAGATTTAAACTATATTCTATTCTGCCAACAATATTATTCAGGATTAAAATAGCTTTTTAAAGTTCTGCCTGTAGTTAAGATTGATTGTTTCTAAGTCATGCACAGGGACAGTACAAGTATTGCTAAGTGCATGTAAAAAGAGAGTTGTGAGAGCAAGGTTGAAAGTGTTCCTTTATAGAGCCAGGATTTTCTACACAAATGTAGCAGCTAAAGAGTCTGGTTTTCTTATGTACTGAGTTTGAGCTCTTCTGAAAACCAGTTTGCTGATTTACAAGTCTACATACCAGATTTGTATTCTAAATTTAAGCATGCAAACCAACAGATTAGGGTACATAATGTGAAAGATTAGTATCATTAAGTACAGTACTTGGGTTATTTTTGGAAATCCAACAGAAGTGCATATCATCTATAAAAATGTTTGCCTGTCCCTTTTCAGAGTGTTAAATTGTCATTAAGAGTAAAATCTAACCTGGACAAATGGCATCTGCAAACAGCTGAGGCTTGTGCTGCTGTGAAGATGTGAGGTCTAGAATGCAGTAATTAGAGAAGGTAGTCAATACTTTTTAACCAAGGCAGTGCATGTGGTTTGTCTTTGAAGGGAGAGCTAAGTAATGCTGCCCTTCCTGTGGTGCTTTATTGATCTGCTGCAGCATCCACTCTCTGTTTGCATGGCTCATCCATGGGATAATTTGCATGTTTTCTTTAAGAATCTGTTTTCCAAAAGTGCTGGAAACAGTTCAAGATAAATGGAAGACACTTAGGACTGCAAGGAGTATGTATGGGTGCATTTTGTGTGTGTACAAGAGAAAGTTTTCTGTTGGGATTTACAAGCTCCAATGGCTACCTTTCATGAACAATTCCCCCCCCCCCCCCCTTTTTTTGTGTGTATGTATACATGTAGCTTTAATTTTTGTTAAATTGATCAATCTAACAGGGTTTTGATTCTCATAACTTGAAGTTCATGACCCATTCGCTGCTGTGGAAGAATAAATGAAATATGTGGTGCCCAGCAGAGAAGCTTTAGAGATTCTTCTTTGTGTGATTTAAAAACCTCTCTGAGAGACTGCTGCTAATTCCATTAACTGTATGGGATACCTATGCAGTAGCAAGGCATGCTACTGCCCTTGAATTTTCATTTTGTTCACTCTTTTGTTTGTGCTGTTCCCACGAAATGTTGTTCCACTTCTCTTTTTCCTGGGATGCCAACTTGTAAGAGGTGATCAAAACAGTGAGCTTGTGGTGGTAACCTCTTTATTGTAACTGTCAGAGTGAGTTTTCCAGGATCAAAGATGGAGGAAGGGTTTCTGTTAGAAAATGAGTCTTTGTGTGGCGTTTCTTTTAAGACTGTTCTAAATCTGGCTTTAAGATGAAGAAAGTGTCACTGAGGTCTCTGTTATGCTATTTAGTTCCACCATTACAGAAGAAAGTACCAAAGATGGAGAGCTGCTCATTTTCCCATGAAAGAGGAAAACTGCTACTTATTACTTTTTGGACCAAAGGTAAATGAAAGAGGGAAGTTGGGGCAATTCCTCTATGAAACATTAGTAAATAATTTTAAACCATTTTTTTCAAGGAAGGTGCACTGCCGTCAGCAAGAAAGACTAGTGCAAGATCCAAATTCCAATTTATCCTGCTTGTTATGTTTATTAGCATGATTTTGTAGTGACCAAGGGTATTCTCAAACCCTTACAGCAGCCTGTAAACATGCTGGGTAAGGTGCAGCACTCCCAGAGCATCTCCACATAAAGCAATATATACCTTGTGCTGATTTCTAGATTTGCAGTGTTCATGATTCCTGAGTGTGTCTATTGCAAGCCTATGTTGATGTATATAGAATCATAGAATCAGTCAGGGTTGGAAGGGACCACAAGGATCATCTAGTTCCAACCCCCCTGCCATGGGCAGGGACACCCCACACTAGATCAGGTTGGCCAGAGCCTCGTCCAGCCTGGTCTTAAACACCTCCAGGGATGGGGCCTCAACCACCTCCCTGGATAACCCATTCCAGGCCTTCAACACTCTCATGGTGAAGAACTTCTTCTTCACTTCTAGCCTGAATCTCCCCATTTCCAGCTTCATTCCATTCCCCCTAGTCCTAGCACTACCTGATACCCTAAGAAGTCCCTCCCCAGCCTTCCTGTAGGCCCCCTTCAGATACTGGAAGGCCACAATGAGGTCACCTGGGAGCCTTCTCTTCTCCAGACTGAACAGCCCCAACTCCTTCAGTCTGTCCTCATAGGAGAGGTGCTCCAGCCCTCTGATCATCCTCGTGGCCCTTCTCTGGACACGCTCCAGCACGTCCACATCCCTCCTGTAATAGGGGCTCCAGAACTGGACGCAGTACTCCAGGTGGGGTCTCGCCAGAGCTGAGTAGAGGGGAAGAAGCACCTCCCTTGACCTGCAGGTCACACTTCTCCTGATGCAGCCCAGGATCTGATTGGCTTTCTGGGCTGCAAGTGCACATTGACTGGGCTTTAATTCTTTAAAAAGTCTTCAGATATTTGAATTTTATCATTTTTTTCAGTACCAATAGCAAAGACCATTTAAAATCTTGCTATTATTCTAATGGAAAAGACACATACATAAACTTTAGTGAGATTGAGTTACTGGTATGTTGAAACACAATACCTCACATTACTAGTCTTGCATGACTAAAGAATGAGTTCTGCTTGGTCTCTCTGTACTGTTTGACTGATAAAAAGCCTTACTTAGATTTAGATATTTCCTCTCTGCTGCTTTGATGGAACCATGGAGTCCTCCTCCTTCCATGGGGCTGTGTGTGCTTGGAAGGAAGGAAGGTAGAAAATGATGCTTTAAACAAGACATTTGTGGTTTTGTCCAAGTTCTGGCAACACAGCAGAAAGAACTGATGTTCTGAGTATGAAATGCCACTGTCAAGTGGAAAAATATTTGCTTAGAAGAAAGCATTTTGAAATTACATAGCTATTTCCAGGTGTGTAAGTTTTACAGAACTCAGGCACAGGGGGAGGAGAGGGAATTCAGCTTTGGCTTTGTAATTCCAAAGAAGAAAGCATAATTGACCTTTCCCATCTTTCTAAAAGGCTGAGGTACTCAATCACTTCTTTACCTCAGTCTTCACTGCAAGGGCCTCCAGCCACACTCCTGGTGTCATGGCAGACGATGCCAGGGACGGGGAGGAAGAACTGCCCACCATAAGTGAAGCTCAGGTTTGTGGTCACCTGAAGAACCTGAAAGTGTTCAAGTCCATGGGACCCGACGGGATACACCCACGGGTGCTGAGAGAACTGGCAGATGAGGTTGCCAAGCCCCTCTCTATTATATTCCAGAAGTCATGGCAGACTGGGGAAGTCCCCACAGACTGGAAAAGGGGAAACATTACTCCCATTTTCAAAAAGGGCAAGAAGGAGGAACCGGGGAACTACAGGCCAGTCAGTCTCACCTCTGTGCCCAGAAAGATCATGGAGCAGATCCTCCTGGAGGCACTAATGACTCAGAAGAACAGTGAAGAGGTGATTTGGAATAGTCAGCATGGCTTTGCCAAGGGCAAATCCTGCCTGACAAACCTGGTGGCCTTCTATGAGCAGGTGACAGCATTAATAGATGAGGGGCGAGCAACTGATGTCGTTTACCTGGACTTGAGCAAAGCCTTCGACACTGTCCCGCACCACCTCCTGGTCTCCAAGCTGGCGACACATGGGTTTGATGGATGGACCACTAGATGGATAAAGAACTGGCTTGATGGCCGCACCCAAAGAGTGGCTGTCAACGGGTCCATGTCCCAGTGGAGGCCAGTGACAAGCGGAGTCCCTCAGGGATCAGTCCTGGGACCTGTCTTGTTCAGCCTCTTTGTGGGTGACATGGACAGTGGCATCGAGTGCACCCTCAGCAAGTTTGCTGATGACACCAAGCTGTGTGGTGCAGCGGACACGCTGGAGGGAAGGGATGCCATCCAGAGGGACCTGGACAGGCTGGAGAGGTGGGCACAAGCCAACCTCATGAGCTTCAACAAGACCAAGTGCAGGGTCCTGCATCTGGGTCGAGGCAATCCCAGGCACAAATCCAGGCTGGGCAGGGACTGGCTGGAGAGCAGCCCTGAGGAGATAGACTTGGGGGTGCTGGTGGACGAGAAGCTCGACATGAGCTCTCAATGTGCGCTTGCAGCCCGGAAAGCCAATCAGATCCTGGGCTGCATCAGGAGAAGTGTGACCAGCAGGTCAAGGGAGGTGCTTCTCCCCCTCTACTCGGCTCTGGTGAGACCCCACCTGGAGTACTGCGTCCAGTTCTGGAGCCCCTATTACAGGAGAGATGTGGACGTGCTGGAGCATGTCCAGAGAAGGGCCACGAGGATGATCAGAGGGCTGGAGCACCTCTCCTATGAGGACAGACTGAAGGAGTTGGGGCTGTTCAGTCTGGAGAAGAGAAGGCTCCGAGGTGACCTCATTGTGGCCTTCCAGTATCTGAAGGGGGCCTACAGGAAGGCTGGGGAGGGACTTCTCAGGATCTCAGGTAGTGATAGGACTAGGGGGAACGGAATGAAGCTGGAAATGGGGAGATTCAGGCTAGATGTGAGGAAGAAGTTCTTCACCATGAGAGTGTTGAAGGCCTGGAATGGGTTATCCAGGGAGGTGGTTGAGGCCCAGTCCCTGGAGGTGTTTAAGACCAGGCTGGACGAGGCTCTGGCCAACCTGATCTAGTGTGGGGTGTCCCTGCCCATGGCAGGGGGGTTGGAACTAGATGATCCTTGTGGTCCCTTCCAACCCTGACTGATTCTATGATTCTAAGATGCTGCTTGTGTCTAAAGTAACCAGGACAAAACAAGCCACTTGGTCTCAGAAAATTGCAAAAAAAATGCCCACTTGTACTCACTTCTGTTGTAAATTTAATCAAATGAGGATTTCAAAAGTCTTTATAGTAAACACCTATTACCTCTGTATTATCTTTGAGAGAGAATCAAGAAATGTTGGTCAGGCATTGGAGTAAGCTGCCCATGGAAATAGTGGAGTCACCATTCCTGAAGGTGTAAAAAATACATGTAGACATGGAACTTCAGGACATTGTTTAGTGCTTATGGTAATGTTGGGTTGACAGTTGGACTTGATGATCTTAGAGGTCTTTTCCAGCCTTAATGATTCTGTGACTCTGTATTTGGATTCAGCATTAGTCAAGTATATGACCCTAGGGCCTGCAGTGGTCTCGGGTAAAATTGTAAACATCACAGTTGGTAACTGCAATTTGCAGCTGCGCTTTAAGAAGGGCAAAGGGAGGGAAGGAAAAAATGCCAGTCCTTTCCAAATGCAGAGTGCAGGTTTTAAGCAGGTTGTAAATTAAAGGTCCAGCATTGCATTGAAGGTGGTGCCATCTGCAATCTACTCAGCAAAGCCTTTGCAAGAGGCTTAAGTGTTGACTTTTGCCATACTTCTTCCACCCATTCTTCCATGGGCTGTGGAGGAAGAAGTGTCCTGGTTACAGTATGAGTAGGCTGTAATGTCTGTGTGTGTGTTTATGTGCTTGTATGTGTAGAAGTTTGCTGATGCAGACATGTAGCAAGGGAAAGAAGTGTATTGAGGCAGGGAACATTGGAAGAAAAAATGAGAGAGAAAAGTTTCATGTGTGATGTGGTAGGGTAATGGAGCAGGTAGGAAGGTAGTCTGTCAGTTGTCCCTTCTGTATAGAATAAATTTTCTCCTTTGAAGTTCATCTTGGAGCATTGAATTAAGCAGATAAATATGCTTGCTTACCATGCAAGTGAATCATATGGAAGTCTGACAATCTCATCCTTCTGGTAACTTACAGGCAATGGGAAATATGACATGTTTATTTGGGTTTTAGACGTACAGCTCTTATCTGAATTGCCTGCTATAGTTCATGAAGTCCTGTCCCTGTGCTCTGATGTTGCCTAGAAATAGCTCATGGGGGTTGGTGTTTTCTTGTAGTTTTGTCTGTTTGTGGGATTTTTTTGTTTTGTTTTTAATGACCACACTGTAATAGCGAGATTTGTGGAGCACAGAGGCTGTGGTACGCAGCACTGCAATCGCAGCGCAAGTCGGTTCTGATGAAACGCAGTCTTCGTGTAAGTGGGGGTTTCCCAGTGATTACCCAGGTATTTCAGAACTGCTTTTCTTTTGGAGACTCCACTTGTGTCTGATTTTTAAAAATAGAGGGGGGGGGGGGGGAAGAAAAAGTAAATATTTCTCAGTAATACTTGGTCTCCCTCTAGTAGTAAAAATGAAACTGGTGAGCCAATGTCAGTGTGTGCAATTTGGTTTATTTTTAAAACTTCCTTCTTTATCTTGAATGCATTCCAGATACATATTCTTGTCTTCATACCTCTGGAAGACACAGCAAACACCTGATAGATAACTAAACTTGATAAACTACTTTTCAACTTTTACACCACTTGACTCTTGAACTTTTAAATGTCATTGTATGCAACGGAGGAAAGGATTGGTGAAGAAACACATTTTCTGTTAAGAAGGCATTTTTCAACTGACTTGTGCAGTGTCAGTGTTTGTTTGCTTGTTTATTTGAATTGGTCTTGATTGTAGTCACGCCACTCTCTACTTAAGACAAACCTTTTTGGTGTCCTGTTCTGTCTTTAGTTTTTCTTACTCCTCCTGTGTCACTAGACATGATTCTTGAGGGTGAAGTGGGATTTTGAAGTTCCTGTTTTATGGGCCAGTTTGTTCTGTAAATAGAAAAGTAAATGGCTGGCTGGCTGCATTTTCAGCAGGATGTGTATGCTGCCCTGAACATAGCAGCCATGCTGCTTGCTCTGAAACAGCACTGAAAATACAGTAGCCATGACCAAATCGCTTCTGTTGTGGTAATGGTGAAGGGGAATGCTATAAAATAATGAATTGTCAGCAGTAGAATTCTGCTCTTTTAGTATAGTGTTTGTGGTTTCCAGTGGCTTCTATTTTTTTTGTCATGCACATTACATAGACATTTAGGCCTTTGTACCAGTGCCTGATGATAGTCATCTAGTCTTCTGGCCAATAATCGCCTTCAGTGCAGAGTAGCTCCTCACATGTTGGGAACTGGTCACCCTTGTAACTACAGAGACAAAATTCTATCTGCCTGTTCTCTCAAAACTGGTACCTTTTAGATCGTTCAATTGCTTCTGATTTAAGAGAAGGAGTAGCAGAACTTCTGAGTTTCCTGGTTGTCTTGTGTGGTTAAAGTAAGTCAGCTGGGTCTGAGGGTGTTGAAGGACATGACAGTGTGCTTGTAGATCTCTTTCTTCCTGTCTTTGCTAGGCTTTTTCCAGCTGATGCTGTGTATCTGAAACCTAAATGCAGGTGTTACGCACGAAATTATTTTTGTGTTGCTGTGGGCACCTTTACATCACTTCTTCCTTCATCTGTTTGAGGGGGTTCCTCTTAAACTCTCAGAAGTATCACAAAGGTGATTAAATTGTCCTTCATGTATGGTATCAATGCTATGCCATACAGACAGTTGTGGGTTTTTTTTCTGTTAAAAAAAGAGAAGGATCTAAATGAAGTCATATTTTATGATTTAGTTTTAAGCACACTGTTATCTAGGCAAAACCTTGCTACTTTTTCTTGGGTTGCTTTTTAACTATATTTAGCCCATTTAAGTCCTAAAATACTTGAAGTATGCTTCTCTAAAAGCCCAAGAGATTAGCACTGCCAAGAGCTCTGTGCATAAATAGTCTTGAAATACTGAAATTTTAGATCTGCTGTCTTCCCAGAAGCACCATGCATCACCCAGTAAAAATAGATTTGTGATGATATACTAGTAGCAAAATTCTCAGTCTAGAAGTTGTTCCCTTCAGAGTGGGATGTGTGGAACTGAATTCAGATGGGCACATGGGAGACTGGCAACTCTGTGGGTAGGGATGTGAGTCGGGAAAAACAACATGAGTTGCATTTTTAGAGTAGCTGTTTTGATGGGAAATTGCAAGAGGACTTCTAATGAAATCCCTGGTGTCCTGGAAATTCACTCTCTTCTCCTTGGAATTTTTCCTTACAAGGTTAGTACTTAAACTCCCTAGTGACCTGCTTCAAATATACTTTTAGAACAGCCAACTCTTCAAACTTGGCAGAGACAAGCAGCTGCAGCGCTGAAATGATCCCTGGCTGTTGACTACTGCTTTCTGTAGCTGGCTACTTTTCCTGTTGTTTTCCTTTTCCCTTTTTGTGTCAGGCAGTTGATGATATTTGTTTGTCCTGTAATGGGAAAGCAGTTTCCTCCATCCCTTATTAGAACAAAGTCTTTCTCTTATTTTGGTTACTGCATTGCCTTTTTTTTTTTACCCTTTTCTTTGTGTTTTTTTCCCCCTCTCTCTTATGTAGGTGCTTGAAAACACCACGGGTGCTATCCATGCCAACAGTGTATCAATTTTTCTTGCTTTATAAGTATCTGCACAACCTCAAGTAATTAATGGTTGTTTTCTCCATGTATGTTCATAGTCAATGAGAGTATTAATACTATGCTTACCCACACAGAACTCTGCATGGAGAATTAAGGAATACATTGAGGACAAAAAGCATTTATGGTCAAGACAAACTTAGATACAGTAATTCCTGAAATGATTCCTGTGAGTTTTATTACAGTGTTTCCCAAGTTTTCCAACCTAAACAGTTTTGCAAAATTTTCTTGGCTTTTTCTTGTTTACTTTATTTTTTTTTCCCCCTGTTATGTACACAGTTCAAGGGCAGGGAAAAATTTGAAGCACTTGAAACTCAGCAGATGAAGAAAGATAATGATTAGTGGTTACTGGTGACATTCTTGTGGTACTTTATATTCAGAATAAAGCAACTTGCACAGTGTTAAACTGTGGTATTTAAGCTTAGAGGAGGAGCCACCTTATGCCACTGTACTCACAGTTTTGGAATGTTGCCCTTTGGGTAGGGACAAGATGGTTAGACAATGATTCACGGAATGACTGTGGCTCCTAAAGCCTTTGGAGGATACTGGTCAATTGAGAGGTCAGTGAAGCTATTGCCTGGAAGACAGGAACAGGAGAGGAATTCCTCTTTCTTGGGTTAATACTAGAGTTGATACTGTTCCAACTTTGTCTGAGTAGGGTAGGGATGTTTTTCAGAAGGACTTAGTGAGGAGAATTGATTGAGAGTAAACCTAATGGGCAAATTTAAGTTTCAGTATCTGGGTGAAAAATCTAAGTGCTATAGTATAGGCTGGTGGTTGCAGAGCAGTGCTACAGAAATGGAGAGCTGGTGAAGAATGAGAGTCGGCAGTGTGCCCTTGTGGTGAAACGGGACCAACTGCACCGGGTCAAAGAAAGCATCTCAGTGACAGTGCTGCATCTGTCAAATCACATCTGGAGTATTGTGTCCATTTATGGGCTTCCTGGTGCAAGGGAGATACTGATGAACTGCAGTAAGTCCAGTTGACTAACATGATCACAGGCTGACGTGATATAAAAGCTTGACAAAACTGGGTTAGTCCAAAAGACACATCTATAGAGCAAACCAGTACACTTTTTGTGTCAACTCAGTCAGGTACAGAGGTGACAGATGCAGGCTCTTGGAGAGAAATAGTGGCAAAAAGTAAAATTCCACCTATTCCATGAGAATAGTAATTTTTTTAAAATGGCATAAACATGGTCAAATGCTGGAAGAGGTGCTCAGAGGATCTATGGGACCTCCATGCTTTGAGGTGCTTGGAGCTGAACTGCCAAGACCTTGAGCAACTTCAGTTTAAGGTAGTCCTGCTCTGAGCAAGACATTGGGCCAGGTGACCTCAGAGGTTCCATCAAAACTGAATTACTGTATGAAGTGAGGTAGTGGGGAGAGTGATTTGAATCAGATGGGTTTGTCAATAAAACATGACTTTCTTACAGCACTGAGACAGAATGTGCACTGCAGGAGGGGGCCACACTGAAGAAGCTCTTACTAAAACAGTCTTTGTCATTGGCTGCTGTTCTGCGTAAAGTAGATAAAGCAGTTGCTTTGCCTCCTGCAGAAAAGAAAGAAGCATGAACTCCTTTGTCTTAGATTGCAGAAGTAACAGTGCAGAGTGTTGTGGCTGTGATGCATCCTCCCTCTAGTTCTGCACCTTAGTTGCAAGAACTTTTTTCCTGTGGATAATTTTGTTTGCCTTCTGTGTCTTCATTTTGTAAGGAACTTATTCAATTATATACTCATTGAATGTATCAGACAATATGTGGTATTACATCTTGAGACATCTTCCTTGGTCTTTCAGTTACTGTGATTGTGTGTTCTGAGGGAGCTATAAACTTAATAAAAAATCTGTGCTGAAAGTCTTTTATGAGAATATTGTCATGCAGGCAAATAGTTTCACTTCTGGAAGAGATTAAAACATCGTAATTTCCACACCACATCCCCCACCTCCAGTCAGTTAGGACAGCTGATAGAAAGGCATTACATTTTATTCCAACAAATGCCTAGGACATACTGCAATACCACGAATAGAATAGAATTAACCAGGTTGGAAAAGACCTTTGAGATCGAGTCCAACCTATCATCCGACACTATCTAATCAACTAAACCATGGTACCAAGCTCCCCATCCAGTCTGTTCCTAAACACCTCCAGTGATGGTGACTCCGCCACCTCCCTGGGCAGCACATTCCAATGGCCAATCACTCTTTCTATGAAGAATTTCTTCCTAACATCCAGCCTAAACCTCCCCTGGTGCAGCTTGAGACTGTGTCCTCTTGTTCTGGTGCTGGCTGCCTGGGAGAAGAGACCAACCCCCACCTGGCTACAACCTCCCTTCAGGTAGTTGTAGAGAGCAATAAGTTCTGACCTGAGCCTTCTCTTCTCCAGGCTAAACAACCCCAGCTCCCTCAGCCTCCCCTCATAGGGCTTGTGCTCCAAACCATATGTTCAAGTCCTGTACAGGAAAGATGGAAAAAGGTCCTTGGGAAAGGCAAAGCTGACCTGGGTTTATTTGTGGTTTGTAGAGGGTTTTATTATTTTATATTTTTTAAAAGGTGTGAGTATATACCACAGAGCACTTCTGGCTGCTGTGTGTCTTTCCATGTGTAACTGATTTCAAAGTCATGATGAAGATAGCCCAAACCAAGGGGAAAAAAAGTTTAGGAAGCAGCAAAAGTATAACTAGCAATGTTTGCATTCCAAAAGAGTGAGTCAGAGTCATGGGTGTTTGTGGCCATGGACTTGGCAAAATGCAAGGCAGCTGTTCAGAATTTGCAGCAAAAGGAGAGAAACCCAAATGGAAGTGGGTATCTTTTAAATTTATTTATTTATTTATTTATTATTATTGCACTGATCAGCTAAGCTTTTCTGGATTAAAAAAAAAAAAAAAAAAAAAAGATAAAAAAATTCCAGTGATCGTTTGCTGAATAGTAATGGAGATAGCATGAAGGCTTTGACATTAAGTAAACTTAGAGTGAGGGCCTTCTGTGCTTGTTTAGCTCTGTGAGCTATTTCCAGTTTGTCTGGCTCTTGCTGCATGAAAAGGTCTTGTGTGCTGGCACTGCTGATTAATATAATTTACCACTTGAATGCAGAGGGACATGTATAGAATGTAAAAGTGTAAGGACAATCAGATGCAGGCAAGCAGCTGTGATTTGAACATGATTAATAATAATTGCAGGTCCTGGCTTGCTCACGGACTTCAAAAATAAAAAACAGAACAAAACACCACAACCACCACCACCAAAACTCAAAACAAACAACCCTTCTCAAAACAAACCCTCTCAAACCAATCAACTTCCAAAACCCACAATGAGGAAAAAACCCCAACAAAACAGAAAAACCCAAACAACCAAACCCAACCCCAAACACCCCTTTGTTAAACAGCCTCCCCTCTTCCAAACTCTCCTCTCCTCCAAAACTGAAACAAACTTCTGCACTTATGTACATGCCAGTGTTCTATAGTACCTCTTCTTTTCCTTTGTCTCTCTTGCTTGCACACCTGTAAGCCAAATGAAAGGCTGGAGGATGAGCTTTAGTTCTGTAGTTTATTGAATATAATCAAGCATGACTATTGTTTTGTAATGCCCCCGGAAATGGGAGAGCCAGTGGTGTGTATGTGGAAAAATTCCTTTGCACACACACAACACTTTTGCTTGTTAGGGGTTTGTGTAGTCATCCTAAAACGTGGGCCTTTGGCAGTCTTCAGTAAAGACCTGTGCTGTCTAAGGGGGAAGGGAAAACAGGAAGGATGTGTGCCCTTGTGTACCCTACCTATGTAGGCTTCCTGTGTATTGTGAGAGAATGTCTCGTCTCTTTCTGCTTCCAGATCTAAACAACATAAAATCCCGCATATCTCCATGAGAGATTGCTGTGGAAGACAGTAAGGTTTCTTGTGTGGTTTACAGTGTCCTCATATATAATAACAGACTAGAGGCTCTTTCAGCTATTTTTTTTTCTTTTTTAGTGCTTCCTGAGCTCTTCATGTAAATAAAATGATTGCAGTTTGCTTTTAGAAATAAAATACCAAGTAGTCCCTCTTGGAATTCAGTGAGTGACATAGGTGTTTCTAGCTGCCAGTTGCTGCTTTAGGAGGAGGTGGTCAATGTACAGGATATATATTGTGTTTGATGATCAGCTTGGCAGTCTTCCACTGCTGCCGTGTTGTGTTGAGTCAGCTGAAGTATTTATATCCATTTTTAGCACCAGTTTTCATAAATCACAAATGTAGATACGTTTTGGTTTGTCAACTGAGTGTCTTAAATTTAAATGTGCTAAGGTTGGTTGTTTTTTTTTTTTTTTTGAGTTGAGTGGATGCATTTTGAAGATTGTTTTGGATCATGCAGGATTGAGTCTGGAAAAAAAGTTTATTTAAAAAAAATAACCTCTTCTGCATTGCTCTGTCTCCTGCATTGTTCTGTCCCCATTTTGTAGCTTCCAGGTAAGAACATCACAGCTTAAGTCCCTGCTTGTTATGGAATAGAGTGACAGATTAATAGCTGGATCTGAAAACTGTTAGACTACTGATTGTGCTATACAGTGTCTCATTATAGTATGGAATAGCTTTAAAATTGGGTTACAATTTACTGAAACAATGTAAATAGACTGGGGGGAGGAATTAGAATAAACCAGGTTGGAAGAGACCTTTGAGATCATCGCGTCCAACCTGTCAACTAGTCCAACCCACCTAATCAACTAAACCATGGCACCAAGCACCCCATCAAGTCTCCTCCTGAACACCTCCAGTGATGGTGACTCCACCACCTCCCCGGGGAGCCCATTCCAATGGGCAACCACTCTCTCTGTGTAGAACTTCTTCCTAACATCCAGCCTAAACCTTCCCTGGTGCAGCCTGAGACTGTCCCCTCTTGTTCTGGTGCTGGCTGCCTGGGATAAGGCTCTTACAGCCTTAATTATTTGTCATAAAGAGCTTAATGTAAGTTTAAATAAAGTAATAGAAGTGTAAATAGCAGTGTAATATATGATGCTACAGTATTCTAGGTTAATTGTGGTCCAGATGTAAGTGCTCTTTGTAGTCTGTTGGATGAAGGTGTCGATGACAGCAATTAGTCCTACTGCTTATAGTGAGATGGAATGTAACTGCAAAATTAAAAGCAGAGTTTTTGTTTCACTGATTTCTGTTCAGCTACCACTTCCTTCTGCAGCCTGAATTGCAGGAAGAGTAAGTATGAAAATGCATTGTGTGCATTGCAGGAGGTTGGTAGAAGTAACACAACCAAAAGGATTGTTATAATTCATACTGAGCTTTTAAATACTTGCTTCAGGGCTTGAAGGAAAGGATGAGAAGGGTTTCAGGGTGAGAGAATGGGCAGCATTAGAGATATTACAGATGATGATGTTTAAACTCCATCTTCTTTGGGAATGTGAGTTCTTAGCTCAGCTAGTAGTCAGGAGAAAATGTGTGGATGACTTAACACTAGTAGTTGCATAGAATCATAGCATGGTTTCCATTGGAAGGGACATTGAAGATCATCTAGTTACAACCTTGCTTCCATGGGCAGGGACACTCAACAAATGGCTGAAAGCTTCATCCAACCTGTATGTGAACACTTCCAGGTAGGGCAGCCTGTTCTGGCACCTCACCACCCTCACAGTGCAGAGCTTCATCATTAGATCTAATCTCAATCTACCCACTTTCAGTTAGTAATAGGGGCAATTAGTCTTGATTTTGCAAGCATTTATCCACCTGTTTTTCTGTTTTGCATAGAACTGTATCTTAGGAAACTGAAAAGTCTTCAGTAGTTTCTCAAAATAAAAAGACAAAATCTTTTACAGTGGTCTTGATTTGTTTGTTGGTGTTTTGTTTTTTACTGTTCTTCTGTTTGCTTAATTTTGTCACTTTATTATTTCATACTTACCACAACATGATGGCTGCCATAGTCTTTCATGTGGGACCTCAGATTTCCTATAATGAGTCTTCTGTTGCTAGGAGTTGAGACTTTAAATATATATAGACAAACTAAGGGTACTACCTGTTTTTTCAAGTAATCCTTTTCTACAGATGATGCCTGTTAATAGTTTTCATAAAGGGATTCACACATTGCAAGTTCAAAGGAAGCAGACTGTCTGAAAGAGGCAGTGGTTTGTATGACATAGCTTACGCCTCATGTCTTCAGAAATCTATTCAAATAGGATTCCCCCCCCCCCCCCCCTTGCCTGTAAGGTACTTAAAGTTAGCAGTGGAGTATTTAATGGAGTTCTGAAACCACATGGAGTGGGTAGTGTGACAGATGACTGAGTGGCCATCTAGAAAAGTTTCTGAAGAAAACTGCTGGCATCAGCTCTGCCTGAAGCCACGGGATTTTGTCATAAGGATTTGTAACTCTGGTGTAAAAGTATAGATGTTTGATAGATGTTGGATTCACCTTGACTGATGATTTCAGGAGTAGATGTAAGCAAACGAAGACATTTATTACATTATACAGCAAAGTTGTATAGTCTATCAGAAGGCACATGTGTCATGTCTCAATTGGTCATTTTCTACTGGCATATGTGTAATTAAGGCATACAATAGGTCAAAATAACAAAACAATATTTTAACACATCCAACCAAATTCTACCCAGCTTGTCTCCTTCAGTTCCAAGGTGTTTACATTACTCTCAAATACAAAACATCTCTCTCTAATTTGAGCAAAGGCAAATCTTCCCTACTGTCCTACAATGCTATCTCAAAACAACCTCTTTTACATCTTCCTATAGTCTTCTAAAGCTATATAAAAACCTCTTCCAACACTCTGGGGTGCTGGAAAATGTAAGGTCTTTTTTTATTCTATCTGAAATTCTCTAGTACCACTTCAGTAAAGTAATAGTCAACACAGAAATGAGTCAGAAGATTTTGGCAGTTGCTGCTTGCACATTTCTTACGTTGAATTTTGCATGGCTCAAACATGTAGCAGTAGAAGGCTTGGAGGCCTTCTGGGTATAAAAGTCCACAAAAACGAGAAGCAAAAATGGAAGTGCACCAAATGCACATTATAAGATTGTCATGTTTATGACTTGCCTAGTACTGGAAGGAAACCACTCACTACTAGGCACTTTAACACTATGAAAAGAGTAGTGAGACGGCAAGTGTAAGCAACTTATACAAATCCTTTCTGGGTTTATTCATGTGTTTCTACGTCTTTGCAAACTAGAACATGGAACCATTCTTCTACATTGAGTAACAGCCATTCTGCATTACCAGAGCTGCCCACTATTTTCTTAAGTAAGGGTCTTGAAAGGTCTTAAACGTGTGACTGGGATATAGCTTATATAATGTTGAACAGAACATAGCTGTGGAGTTCTCTTTATTGGTGGCAGTGAGTCAAATGAATCTTGACCTGTAAAGATTTTATTTCTTTTTAAAGAAATATTTTCCTTAAGTGCCCACTCACACAATCTGCTGTTAGTACATGTTGAAATATTTCTTGTTGCTTATTTCCTGAGTTATGTCAGTAAGTTATGAAATTCAGAGCTTCCTTCTTTATATAATGTTCATTCTATGCCCAGTTTAAGAACTGCCTCCTAGATGGCTGGAGTTACTTGCAGAAAAACATTGGAAAGTAAGAATGCCTGTCTGCAGTAATGACATTCCTAAATAAGGCATGGGTATCTGTAAGTAGACCTTTTTTTTTTTTTGTCTTTTCTTTTTTTAATAGCTTACTGGTAGTAAAGTAAATTTATCACCTATGAGAGAGTCTCAAATAGATACCTCAAATAGATATCTCAAAGATAAACAGATAGTTTTCTCATCCTGCTCTGTAGCTTGCATGCTTACAGATGTCTTTTAAAAAGTCAGAGGACAGCAGGAGGGAATTAAGTTCTCTAGTAGTCTGTAATCAAACTATACAGGAGTGTATTCTGTAATATAGATCTAGGGTTTTGTGCTAATATTAACAAGAAAGCATCTTTCTTACTGTCCCTGAGGAGGAAGGCATCTATCAGCATTTGGGGTAGTTCCACTGAACTGAATTCTCATTGCTTGGATGAGCAGAAGCAGAACACGAGTGCATTTTATCCAGGGCAGCTTTCCCCAGAATGAGAAGCTGAAACTTGTGACCTTCCTCACAACCCATCATGGATTTGTGTTCAGATTTGAAGTTCTTTTTTGACACTTTCCTAACTTTTCCTTCCTATTTTTGTCACATGCAGTGTGAGAATAGTGATGATCTTTGAGACTCTGGATGGAAGTGGTATATTTAACTATAGCCCACCCCCATCATGAGCTAGCAGTTCTTTGCCAAATATCTCGGGTTTCTTTTGGAAATGAAATTTAGATAATATGATATCTACAAGTATGCCTCTCTTCTAGCTGCTTAACTTGTAAGTACAAGCAGACTGGATGAAAACTATTTCACTGTTTGTGTCTATATATACAGACTGTATTGTGTATATATTTACTATGATATGTGCGTTTTTGTACTGTATGGTATTGCTTCAGGGGCATAGAAATGATGTCAAACATTCATCCCTGCTTGTACTGCATGGTTTTAACTCAATGAGCTCACCAGTGCTAGAGTAAAGACAAAACTTCAGAAGAATTTCCTTTTTCAGTGGAGCAATAACCATTTATTAATTCTACTTTGTATATACATGTTAGTCGTTATTCGTATTCCAGAATGTCTGGGAGTCTTCCTTTGTAGGTATGTCTTGATTTATCCTGGGTGTTGGTTGGTTGGTTTTTTTCTGGGTTCTTTTTTGTTGTTGTTGGGATGTTTGTTTGTTTGTTTGTTTGGTATGGGTTTGTCTTGGTCTGGAGTGGGAAAGAGACTCAGTTCATTTGAATATTCCCGTGTTGTGAAATGAGAGGCACAAACGAGGCCAAAATATCAACAGCTAGACTATTTATTACATAAATGAAGTGGAGGGATCAGAAGGGGAGAGAGAAAACAGAGAAGAGGAAAGGAATTATATTACCACACCCCTCACCACCCCCACCCCTCCAAGACAGTTTGAGTCTGTGGAGGAAAGGTGCTGCAGGAGATGTTTGGTCTGTAGAGAAACGGTGCTGAGGCTTTGGCTGTAGAAGGGATGTGGTCCTCTGAGCAGCTTCTTCAGCTCCATGAGTTGCAGCAGGAGGAACTTAGGACACGGAGAGAGGGTTCAGTCTGCTTCTTCCAGGCTTCATGTCCTCTTTTCTTCGGAGCAGCATTGTCCTGGGCTTTTCCTTCTCTCGTGCTTTCCTTCTCAGTGGCATTGTCCTTCTGTGTTTTCCTTCATCTGTGTTTTTGGTTCTCCGTTTTCCTTCTGCAGTTTTCTTCTGCCAAGCCAGTAGTTGCTCAAGTCTTTTATACAGTTTTTTTAGTCCTTAGCTATGTGTCCAAGTATTGCCCCTCAGGATATCAGGGTACAGGTGGTGAATCCATTGTCTCATCATCCTCCCTTCCTGGGATATCTGATGGCTGGAAATGATCTTGTCCTGAAGGCGTGATGGCTGGGTCCTTGGGCTAGTGTTGTAAGCCAGCTGCAGTCCAGTTAGCAATGTTATCTTGGCACCTTTCAAGAGTCCTTCCAGGGGCTCTGCCCAACACACATCAGCTATTGTCTGGACAAGCAGCAAGTGATTTTATCTTTGTTGAGTCACATCAGGAGAGACAAGCTGTTAGTCTCTCACAGGGTTTTGCCCCCACCCCCTCACCCCCTTATCCTTAGGTGCAGTAAGTACTTCTGCAGTGCAGGACAAAACTATGAAAGATCTAGATCTCTCAAAATACTGGAGCAGCCCATGTACTAGCACCTTTCCCCAGCCCCTTGTAGCAAAAGAATAAACCCCTTAAAAGATACGGCTCCCTATTTGTTGTATTGCATGTTAATAATAATAATACAAGCTTCCATGATATTCTTACTGCTAGTGAAATGCTGTACTGTAATACTAGACCTGCCTTAAATCCTATTTTGAAAGTAATCTGAGGAACTAATAATTGTGCTGTATGCCTGTAATGATGTATATGTGTCATAGGTCCACCTGAAAGCCTCAGCTGTGACCCAGACCCCCAGTACACATCAGGCTTCTTTACAACTTATCTACCAAAACACATGTTTGTTTGTTTGTTTGTTTGTTTTCCCCTCCATCTGTCAAACTGATTGCTTGTCCTTGTGGGAGGAAGTAGACCTCAAAGAGAGATTTGGCCCATTGAAATACATAAAGGAAAAACCTCAAAATGCAGAAATATTTGGGTTTTGACTCCAGTGGACATAGTTACTGCTGGCCTAAGTGGTACTGTAAATTTGGGTTATAAACCGCCTAATTCATGTGAGGTGGCACAGGAGGGAGGTAGACTTTTTTAGATCTTGTTGGTGTGGCCTTGGCAGCTACCAGCAAAACCTGTGATGCTGCTTTCCCTTCAGCTTGGCAGTGTAGCTGCTGGCTGTGGTCATGGCTGGGACATGCTCCACAACTGCCTGCTCCACCAGAGCCTGGATTGTTTAGATGACTTACTGCTGGCTGGTTTGTTGACCTGCTGAAGGAGCTTCAGGGTAGGGAAAAGCATGGTGTTTTGTCAAGTTCATCTGATGCTCAGTCAGAAAACAGTTGCAGGCTGCTCAGGGAAGTGTTTGTGTGGGTCTTACACAGGTGTTTCTAGACCTTAGATATCTGTGGCAAAGGGGCACCTGCTGGGTTTGGAGAGGAATGTAAATCAAATCAAACTGAATTATGTGAGCAGGTCTGCTAAATGCATTTTAAGATTATTTTTTTTTTCTTCCCTGGGTTCTTTGCCACTAATTGGTTAGCCACCTGCAAGGGGCTTAAGCATAAGAATGCTGGTGCTGCATCCAGTACAGCTCAAATACCCCCTCTCCTGCTGTACCTCGGGTTGCCTCTATGAGGCATAAATTAAAGTTCTGGAGTTATAACAACTTTTCTTTCCCCCCCCCCTTTTCTTTCTTTCCAAATGTAATTGAAGAACTTCCTATATCTGCATAGAGGAGGCCAGCATACTGAATACCTCTAACATCTTTCATTATTTTATGGTAGCATGGTTTCTTTACATTTCCTTACTCTCCAATTCTTTGTGGTTTTGGTTTTTTTTTCTTTCTTTTTACTGGAGGCTGCTTTATAGAGGTGGGACTTGTCCAATCCAGGGTATAAAAGCAATCCTGTGGTTCCCATCCAGACTTCTCAGAATCTCTTTAGGAAAGCCTAAAATGAAAGGAAAGCCCCGTGGCCATGGTTCCCACCCATGTGCTACTCTAATGTCTATTCTGCTTTCATTGGGATCTTTGCTGGTAAATAAAGCACAGAGGGCAGAGCCCCTGGTGTTAGGCTCTGCTCTAGAGCTGGTTTGACTCGTGCATTGCTCAGAACAATGTCCAAAGAGCTGTCTGTGATCTCTCTTTGAGCCTGGCATGTCTGAGCTTTGGCTGGCTCAGCTGTCAGACGCTGAATGTCAAACCGAAGGAGGCTGCTGCTTTTCCATGGAAACGCTCTATGTGATTGCAGAAATAATCAGACGTGTCTGGTGGTTGCTGTGCCCTATTGTTGGATGCTTCTAGACATGGAACTAAATTGTCCTACCTTGACAAACTGAGTCTTCAGACAAAATCCAGCTCTGCTTTTGTCATCCCTCTTGCTCTTATATGGAATACACATGGATCAAAAAGCAGTGGTGTCACAATTGATTCTGTGGTTGGAATGTAAGCCCCTTGATTTTGGCTCTCCCTTTCGCTCTGTTTATGTACAGTTTTGCAAAAGCAGCTCCAGACATCTTGCTTCTGGGTAGGCACCACCAATATTAGCTGTCTCATGTCAATGCCTGAGCTGCAATATTCTCTTCAAGAAGGCTTTGCTGTGGTACATCCTCCATAACAACTCTTTTGTGCACTGCATTTTACTACTGATGTAAAATTAATTCAATGTTTACAAAAAATCCTGTTAACTAAAAGCTGCTTTGTGGTCAGCAGCTTCCAAGAGGTCTTTCTTTACTAGACAAAGAAGTTCTAATCCAGGGCCTTTGGATCTTTAAATTACTTTTTACATAATTTACTGTCCATAATAGTTTTAAATTGTATTCATCAGTGTGTCTGACTAATTCTACAGATGCTTCAGGGTTGGCTTTAAATTAAAAAGCAATGTTGTTTTCTGAAGGTGTTACTAACTTGGAGGCACTGCTAATACATCTTAGTGGGATGTGCTGTGAAGTATTTGGAAACTAGAATAATTCCAGTTTATGGGATAAGTGTCTCAGTGTATTGGTCTGATGTGATTTCTGATCTGGAAATAACTATCTTTGGAGACATAACAGTAGAAGTCCTGCTTTTCTGACTTCTGTAAGGAGTTGAATTTTGTAACTTGAAAGTTATTCTGCAGGACTATGGAGGAAGGATAACTTTCAGGCGTGCACACCCAATAGGTCACTAAGGTGGTCTACTTTGAGCTCTGTCCATGTTTCTTTTTTTCCCTTTTATAATAATTGCCAAAAATAAACACCTATAGAAACAGCTGTTGTAATACTGGAAGAATGATGGGGTCACTGGTTGCATGGTTTAGTTGATTAGATGGTGTTGGATGCGATGATCTTGAAGGTCTATTCCATTCCATTCCATTCCATTCCATTCCATTCCATTCCATTCCATTCCATTCCATTCCATTCCATTCCATTCCATTCCATTCCATTCCATTCCATTCCATTCCATTCCATTCCATTCCTGCAGTGAATGGAGATAGTCTGTGTTGTTGAACTGGTGAGGTGGAGGTAGCTTATCTTCCTGCTGCGAATCCTGCTTTTGTAGGTAGTAAGTTTGGAAGGGAAAGGTGTAGCACTCAAAACATTGACATCACTGAATCAAACAGCTGCAGTAAGAACTAGAGCAAAATAGTCATTGCCTCTTCTCCCACACCCAGCCCATGGAGGCATCGTGTGAAACAGGAAGAAACTCTATAGTTTTGTTTTCTTGTGATGTTGAGGAAGCATGTATCAATATAAAAACATGGAGCCTGAAAACACTTGAGCAGTGAGGAGAGTGCAGCTCACCCAGATGTGAGGTCTCCATTTGTTTTATAACTTTGGAGGTGCTTCTGAAGAACCTGCTCTCTGCAGGGCTTTAACTGCTTTCCTTCTGCAGAGTACAGTGGTTTTTAACAACCAGTTGAGGTAACACTGGAAGACCATCTTTGTCACACAGATCTTAAAGGACCAATGTGGAAACCTTACTCCATGTTTATTGGAAACAAATGCTGAATCTTGGAATACTGGACAAGTAAAATTTGCAAGCTTCAGGACCTTACAACTGCTTGTAGACTAATTTGTTTGTTTGTTTTGATACTCTTAAAAATGTAGACACCAGATTTCCCTCGAATTGGTCTTTCTTAATACCAGATAGTATCAAGTTAAAAGAAATGCATACCTGTCATTTTGAAACAGCTATTTAGAAACAAAGGTCATACTATAATAAAGCAGATAATGGTCTATGGTGTTTCTTTATCTCTGGGAGCAATATACAGCTGGTAAAACTGTCAGGAATTACAAGCTTGTTTTCAGTAGAAGTCTAAAGGCAGTTGTGAAATAGGCAGAAGTTCCAAACCATGCATGTGTGAGGCCTGGTGTCAGTTACTTACGGTTGGTGTTGTAAATAAAGCTTCCAAACCTTCCAAAACCAAGACTAAAGTATGACTTACTGGAAACTCACACAGCTTGTTTTGGGTGAATAGATTTAAACCACATAAACCCCATAAAAATTATCCAATTTGGAAAAGATATATTTCTGAAGTCCAGTTTGAGTCCCCATCAACATGCACAAAATACTGAAGTATTGATCTAGCATATAGCAGCTGGGACTGGAAAAAGCCAAGGCACGTGGTGTCATTGTTATAAAATACAACCTCTTCAATGGAATCAATTCAGGAGACAGGATGTCAATATGTTGTTTATTTTCCATCAATATCTTCCAGCTAAAACAAAATTTATTCTTAAATGCCTATCTAGCTCAGACCAGCCCTCTTTATAGAATCACAGAATCACCAAGGTTGGAAGAGACCTCAAAGATCATCAAGTCCAACCTGTCATCACAGACCTCTTGACTAAACCATGGCACCAAGTGCCACGTCCAGTCCCCTCTTGAACACCTCCAGGGATGGTGACTCCACCACCTCCCTGGGCAGCACATTCCAATGGCGAATGACTCTCTCGGTGAAGAACTTTCTCCTCACCTCAAGCCTAAACTTCCCCTGGTGCAGCTTGAGACTGTGTCCTCTTGTTCTGGTGCTGGTTGCTAGAGAGAAGAGACCATCCCACTCCTGGCTACAGCCTCCCTTCAGGTAGTTGTAGACAGCAATGTGGTCTCCCCTGAGCCTCCTCTTTTCCAGGCTAAACAACCCCAGCTCCCTCAGCATCTCCTCGTAGGGCTTGTGCTCAAGGCCTCTCCCCAGCCTCATTGCCCTTCTCTGGACACGTTCAAGTGTCTCGATGTCCTTCTTAAACTGAGGGGCCCAGAACTGAACACAGTACAAAGCAGTAGAATATGCTCCTTCTCAAGTAAGTTGAATAAAACATTTCATGTATCTACAGAGGGTACTTGTTCAGTGTTGTGCCATGTTACTTCCTATGGCTTTTGCCCAAATGTGTAGTACGTCCCGTTGCCCCTTCCTTTGTATGATGATTGCTCCAGGTATTTTATGCAAGTTTTTGCACTGTATCTGTATAAAATCAGACAAGAATTAAAGACATTCCACAACAGAATCTGAAATGGATTCTGACTGCTGTTGCCCTTTTCTGCCAGCCATCCTCCTATATGGAGCACATCTAGTAGTTCTTCAAAACCAGGTGGTCTAAGGATTTATATTGGTGTCTGCAAGAGGTTTTTCAATGCCAGAATTGCTTTATGTCAGCAAACAATTGTATTTATTTTTTAAAAGAAAAAGTTAGAATTAGCATAAATCTAGAAAATGATTTTGTAGGACATCTCCCTTTCATGAAGGGGAAAAAAGACTAAAACTTAATCAGAATAATGGTAAAGCTGAAGTCAATCTGTTTGCCAAGAATTGCAATTGCTACAGTTTTGGTTGTTTTGTTTGTATGCATAAATGCATGAAGTATATTAGTATATTAAAACTAATTTCTGAGCCATCACCTTTATTTTAAGAGGCAAATGAAGAAATGCTATCAGTATATTTCATAATGCATGAATGCTGAAAAGTTTTTATTACTAGCAAGTGTCATGTAAAGAGGACATGAGCTTCCTTCTGTACTTTATTTCACCCTTGTTGCTGGTGGATGATTAGGTGTGGTGTCTGTGGTTGATTAAGAAATTCTCAATGATGTGAAGATTGTGTATTTAGAGGAAGAAAATTGGTTGAAATTAATGACATGAGTCAGAGCGACCTACCGGTCTTGAGAAGTTGTCAGACCTGGGTTTGGTCTCATGCCTGTCAGCAGTATTCTGCAGTGCCCATGTGAGCTGTGTGAGTTTGATTTTAAAGTCTGGGTCTTCTTCAGCTGCCAGACTTGCCCTGGTGAGGACGCTCCTACAGTTTATGTGTAGTTAAGCCCTGTCTGCAGTGATCTGAGGGGCTTCCAGTGTTAATGTGATAGCAGTCTAATAGCTGTGTCTCTTACCAATATAAGAAAAAAATTAACTGCTTGCTGTGAAACAAAACTAACTTCCTTATGTAGTGAAGATGAGGGAAGATGAAAATTTAGGGACAGGGTGGGGGGAAAACAATTACTGAACTCCATGCTTGGAGTCACCCAGAGGAAAAGACAAGCATTTTTCTCATGATGGGTTCCAGCACAAGGCTTTTCAGCCCCTACAGGAACCAGTGCTGCCTGGCAGGATAAACTGTAAGATTAAACATGTCATTAAGGGAGAAAGGGAACCATTTTACCTTCCTCAGAAGAATAGTTCATCAGGCCTAAGTTCCCATGTAGGAACTTGAAGTCCAAATTTGGCTCAGCTTTAAGTAAAACTGCCCACTTTGGGTTTTTTTTTTGCATGCGTTGTTAGTCATAAGCACTGTGTGGTTTTGAAACTGAGTGAAAGTTTAAATGCATCAACAGTCAGTCCACATACTGCTGTGATGCATGTATTTTCACATCCAGTGGTTCAGACCCTGAATATTTTGAGACAGTGCTGTGGAGCTCATCAGTATTTAAAGCATTAATGTCTTCTTTCAAAGCTCTTTTAATTTTGCAGACAAGATCATTTATCTGCTGGACTTGAAAAACCACTTCCCTTTTCCCTCTAGATAACGTCGGTGGGAATTTTGCCAGGCTGGTTCATACTATTGGTGCAGATGTGCAGCTGGGCAGGCTCTGTCCCAGGGAGAGCAGTAGTTTCAGGCACAGCCTTGCAGGAAAAGGGTTTTCCAGACACGCCCCCTAGCAGCCTGATTGTGCAGCAGAGAGACGCAGCAGTTTTGCCTGCTGCTGAATCAGCGTTGGTCTTGCCAGATGCAGGAGCAGATAAGCCTGACAGAAGCCCTAACACCAAAAGCAAGGATCTGTGCAGTTCTTGCTGAGGAAAACCCAGACTGGGAGATGACAACGTTCTTGAGGGGAGCAATTTCAAGGTCCAGGAGACAGAGATCAATTAGCAAACACTCCTGTCGTGCTGAAAGCAAACCCATTCATGGGAAATAAGACTATCATTAAAAACCAATTTTATTGGGGGGGGAGAATCGTCAGCTAATATTCCTGAACCCTCTGTTTTGATACTAAAATAAAACTCTCACTAGCTTCCCTCCATCTTAGTGTGTGTTTTACTCCTCTTTCCCCTCATTGTGACGTGGGAAGACGCAGTGTCAAGGTTAAACCTGGTTGCAAGCTTTTGTTAAGGTGTTCTTCCTGCTTGTGCCGACAAGTCACCTGCTAGACATGCCCAGTGAGCGCTAGGAGCTGGCTCTGCCTTCACTCGGGCTTTACAGGGCTGAAGCACAAAGAGTGCTTGTTGCCCAGTCCCCGGGAGTCTCCCAGTGCTACCGCTAGCTGGGGAGGACTGGTTACCATGGAGGCTGCCATCTGTTCACTCCCCGCTGGAATGTGATTATCCTTGCTGGGTTGGGAACCAGCAAAAGCAGGGAGCGTGTGCTGTCGGCAATTATCTGCAATGGAGTGTGTTAATGGAAGGCTGGAATTAGCTAGCTGGAGGAGCACATAAAAGGATTTTGCCAAAACTATTAATGATTTCTTGCCAAGAGGAGTAAGCTTTTTGCAAGGTCAGTACTAAATTCATTATGTATGTAGGTAATTTTTAATTGGTGGTGTGGCTTTATGATTTAAGGATGGTAGCACAACAGAAATAATGCTTATTGTTAAGAGGGTGGCAGAGTGGAATGAGAGCTGTATTTTAAAGAGCTTTGTCTGTTTCAGTTTGAGCAGTTTAATTTGGGGTTGTTGAAGTAGTAAGTCGGAACAATAACTGGCCAAACTGATGCAAATGGAACAATTAATATCTCTTGTCTTTATGAAATGCCATTTGCTGCCAAAGCTGTTTGATTTACATGCCTTGTGACGCTGCTTGCTTTTTGTCTGAGTGATTTCTTTTTAGATGTGATACATGTTTGGTTTTTGCACTGGCATGAAGGGGGAGGTGGTGGTGGGGGAAATGTTCAGAGCTGGTGATACAATGGATGTTTAGGGTGTTTTATGCAGTTTGTTCAGAGGAAGCAGTGCAGGGGAGGCAGAATACAGGAGCAGGTTTTCCACTCTACGTTTCCACTCTGTGCCCCTTTCCAACTCCCCAGCTGACCAAACATTTTGGAGTCTTTCTCTTATAGTCCTTAATTGTATGGAGACTTGACAAAAGTTTTCAGGATGTTCTACAAATATTGTGACTGTTTTGATGGTAGGATGCCATTTGAAGGGGAAAGTAAAATTAGATATACGTGCTTGTAAGGCTTTTGTGCCTGATTAAAGATTTTGTTTTTGTAGCAGCTAGGAGCATTAAATGTTTTTTCATAACAAATGCATGAAGAATGTTTGTGTGCAGTTCAGGTTACTGACTTTAGTGAGGGACATTAAAATTAATATGTGACCCAAATAAACAAAGTGTTACTTCAGCAAATATTTTTAATCATGTGTGGTCTATTTTCAAATAAAACTCTTATGCTGCATGAAGCTCTCTTGTCATGACTGCCATTTTTATTTGGTGCAAGGGAGGACACTACTGGAGGCTTTTAATTAAAACTCTGTCAGTCCTAATTCCACCGATCTGCCTTCTGGTTTTATGCACTTAAAATGTCAGTGCATTGTCGCCTGGGAGGAAAGTTACCAGTGGAGTTAATAAGTAACGACTGCAACATATTTGACTAGGATAAATTTTTAACCTATGAAGTGTTTTCCAAGTCTTGGTGCATAACAAAAGTGTGTGTGTGAGCTTGAGAGGATTTTTATGTCTTTGAGTACTTTAACTGTTCGTGGTCTATGAGCTTTGCTTGTGTTTCTGGCAGCCTGGTATATGTGCCTGAAGTCCTTTCAAACATCATGTTACACTTGCATGTTGGTGGAACTGGGTGAGCACTCTTGCTGGGAGCTCTATCATCTTGTAATTAAAAGGACTCTTTTTTTTTTTTTTTTTTTTTTTTTTTTAATGGCCTCTTCCTTCCCCAAAATGAAGTATTGCATTGCCACTGAAGTGGGTGGCTTCTTTTTAATGGGCTGCAGTGGACTTGTTCACATGTGCGAGTTGCAGGTCTGCAATTGTGTTGTTTAAAAAAGCACAGGAGGTGGATAGGCTTTTGTGCTTGAAAAGAGATTAGACTTTCACCCTTCACACACGCCTCTGAACCACTCTGGAGGGAAGGGCAACTAACCCAAGGTTATTCTGCAGTTGGGGTGGGACGTGGTTCTGTTTGCCAGTCGGTTTCTAGTGAGGTGGCTGTTGCCTACAGCTGTCAGTGTGGATGTGAATTACTGTCTCATTGGCAAGTCTTCACAGGCAGCTACAATCATATCGACATAAAGGTAATGGCTTGTATACCCCTTCCGGAGCTGATTTCTCCTGATAGCTAGCTGGTGGCGTGCTGAGAAGCTTGCTTTTCCACTGCCTTTGCTAAACCTGTCTCAAGGATAAATGGGGGACTTTACATATGGCAGTCTTCAGCGCTTAGGCTATTATATTATCATACATTATATTATATTTTCTGAGGAGCACTGCCAAATAGTCTTGAGCAAACAAAATTTTTGCATTTCTTTCTAGTAGGGTCTACATGTGGCTGTTGAATGCTGTTCTTTTTATCTTTTATTTTTTTTTCCCCCCTTATTAAATTTTACTTTAGGTCACTAGGTCAGTGTTAATTTGCGGATGCAGGGTTTAAAGGCTAGACGCTCTCTAATCCATCTGAGCATCTGGCCTTTCATAGTAGGCCTCCCATTTCCATGTAACAGAGGAAATGTGAGGTGGAAATGTCTGTTTGAAATTAATATTTTTTTTTTTTTTTTGGTTAATTAAAGATTTAATTTTTTTTTTTAAATCTTTGGTAGATTATTGTGAGTGGCTCCGAGGTTTATGCTTAATGCAAACAAATGAGGGTCAGTGTAGTCTGCTACATGATCTCTTGAAGGAGATTTATTCTACAGTAAAGGCTCTGTGGGCCAACAGAGGTGATGTTATTGAGTAGTGATTTGTTGCTTTGGTGGGGATTTGTTTAGTTTTGTTTTAAAGACAGTCTCAGTTTAAGTACATCATCTCACAAGAAAAGGGGGGAAAAAAAAGACATTTTGCATGAATTCCAAACTAAATAGTGTCTAGAAATATCCCATATAAAATGGCTGTACAGAGTAAACTTTCAGGAAACTTGTCATTAAATGGTAAAATCCAGAGCTGGTATATAGGAAGCTGGCTTGCATATAAACGATCACAATTGTTTGCTTCAAACAGAACAGTCTTTCTGCCTTTTACTTGACACATGACTGTGGAATGCTGTTTGACATGATTTGGGTTTATTTATACATTGTTTGGGCTGCTGTTTGGCACAGCTTTTGAACATGTGTAGTTCTCAATAGTTTGTTTTGTTTCTTTTTTAAATGGCTTTTTACTCCTGTATTCTGAACATTAAAGCACAAGAAGCCTAGGTTCTGTGCAGTCACCTTACAGCAGCATGGCTGTTCCAAGGTTAACGCCTGCAGCTCCCTCTGAAGGGTCAACTGTTTTGGAAAGTCCTGGTGCCTGTTTACAAAGTATTCTCTTTGTAGCTCCCATGAGATCCTTGGGATGCTGGCTGTGGGAGGATAAACCTGCTGACACAGGCATTGCTGCTGTTGGTCTGTTTGCCCAGCCTTAGTCATATAAAATTGCTTGCGTCTTTTGTGCTTTTTATGGTTGAGAATGGCATTAACACTTCTTTTTTTTTTCATGATGCTAGAAATTGCTGTACCAGATTTGAGAAAACATCAAATTTGTTCTAAAGCAGATCACTGTGCTAAACTGGTGCAGTGAGACTGTGAGTAACTAAATGTGAGAGACTGGAAATATGCAGATTAATGATATGTCAATGAATCGTGGCAGGTTTTTTTTTAGTCTCTCTTCCAGAGGGGCTCACAGGTACTGCACAAGTATTTTTGTCCTTCCTTGTTGAGGTGTCTAGTTGAAGAACCTGAAGAATCACAGCTGTTCTGCAAATGATTTCTGAAAATATTCCTCCCAGGTAATCCTTGTTCACATTTGCAAGAACAACAAGGCGGGGATAAATGCCAGCAACAGAATATCTTGAAGTAGAATTACTTCTAAGCTTGTTTGGTTGTTTGGTTTTGGTTTTTTGTGTGTGTGGGTTTGGTTTGGTTTAAATTCATCCATTTGCTCTTACTGTAAGCAATAATTAGCTGTTTATTTTAAGAATAAAATTACTACTTGGACTGAGATACAGGGGAATTATTTACTTTTTTGATGAGTATTTGAGCAAAGTAAGTACTTGAGTGTATTTGGGAATGCAGAGCTTAGTACCGGAAGGAGGCATTCGGTCACTGAGGGTTATAACTTCTGTTTTATTTAGATGTCCTGTAGCCTTCTGGCATACCAAGAATCACAGACTGCTACTTGCTATGGGAAACAAACTTTAAACTGTAGTAAATGGCCAACAGCCAGTGTTACACTATGATTCAGAAACTGAGCAAGACAGACTGAAGTCATTGCCAATGTCATGAGATGACTGCTAGCAGAAAACTTGAGCAGGCACTTGAGACAAACTCTACTAGCAGCAGGATGCTTACCTGGACTCAATAGCCACAATCAATCTCTAGTGCTTCAGAGGAAAGGAGACCAATTTTGAATCGGAGGGAAGAATAGTCTTCGATCCTGATCGATGACTACTAGAAGTGCTTTTCCAACTGCTGAGCTTCACTGCAGGTTTTTGGTTGGTTGTTTTTTATGCTTATCCTTGACTTGCTGTAGAAATTTGCTGCGTTGTGTATTCTTTGGACTGTACTTTGATGCTGCGGTTTTCCTGCCACCACAGAATCGCATTACCTTCCTGAAGATTCTATAGACACATCTGACCCTGGTATTAAACAGTACTGCAACTTGCCTGTTCCACTTACAGTGTCAGTTGGGAGGGAGGAGGGGCAGAATAAAAATCTGTGTTCAGCTGCCCAGTGGTGTTGTGGTTATAGTTCCGAGTATCTGGTTTAGATTTGACAACTGAGATTCAAACGTAGTACTGTGCAAGGCTCTTTAGCAAAAACTCATGAGCCCCACGGGGATTGAGGCTTCAGGAGATGGGAATTCCAGTCTCTCTACAGCTAAGGGTTTTGTTTTAAAGGCACTGGGTAGTTCCATGGGTGGTGTGGTATATTCCCTGGAGCAGTGTTGAATGTAGCTGCTGTTTGGGCAGTAGAGGGAAAATTAGCTCAAGAACTTGTAATATTGCTTGAAACAACAAATTGATTCTGCAGTGTTATTCCTGCATGGCACAACCTGAACATCTCAGAGTTTTTCTTCCTAGTATCTCTTCCTCAGTCCCAGCATCTCTTGTGTGCTGCTGCAGCAGCCCTGTGCCATTTCCTGCATGAGGGTGGTGGTGTTGTTGCTTGGTTGTTTTGCTTGAGTTTTTGCTTTTTTCCCCCCTTCCCTTAAGAAGATTACTGATGCTCAGGAAGATAAATGAATGCATTAAGTGTCTTTTCTGTAATCCAGTATAGTTTAGCTTCCCATATCATGCTTGCAGTAGTTACAATTGGACTGAAATCTATAATCTGAAATAAATAATTTGATGATAGTTTCACTTACATTCAATATGATCCATAATTTTATACCTGTTGTTAAGACTTCTAAAATGTTGTTGTATAGGAGTATCTCTTGCTTTGCTTTAAAGGTCCTGTGCCACTCTTCATTTCAGCTCTAACAGTTCTCTGGCAGTTCTATGAGCCAAGGCAGTTTCCATGACTAATTTGATGCCTGTTCTCTTCAGTAGCACTTGTTCACGCCATTGCTTGGAGCCTTATGTTGCTGTTATGACTTGGCCACCCACTGTAATGCAACTGGCAAATGTTTTTGTCCCTTGTCAAGAAATCGTTGTGCAAGTCAGTTTTAACTGTGGAAGCTGCTACAAACAAACTATTAAAGGTAGCTGCTATAAGCCAAAGTAAAATGGACGACTTAGGGTAATGGCATTAAGGCTTTATCCAAGAATTGAAACACAGCATTTAAATTCTGATGAAATATTCACAGTTAGAGACGTGAGCAGTGTTCACACTTAGTAAAGTTGGTGGTGCTGCACCCCACTGTTGTCTTCCAGCATCTCGTTGTTTTTGATAAATGCTCCCTTTAAAAACTTAGTCTGGAACAATGTCATTAAAGCACCTTTGCCCACAGTCTTTTCCCCATATTACCATCTACAAGCTATGGCCTGGTTTTTGCCATACAGGGTAACTACTGCTTGCAAAGTGTTGTTTTGTTTCTGTTTTGTGGTTTTTGTTTGGTTTGTTGTTGGGGTGGGTTTTTTTGTGTGTATGTGTGTGGCTGTATGTGTTTATGAATCTGAATTTATTAAATGTAAAACACAATCTTTCTAAACAATTGACTTAAATTTTCCAGACTTCATGTTGTACTTACTTGTCTTACTGATGATGCTTCTCTGGTTTGGCTGAGAATATTCCACATGCTTCCTACTGCTGAAAGCTGTAGAACACTTTTTGCTTACTGCTGAACACAGGAGTAAAACTTCAGTTGGCAGCTGAGGACGTTTTTCTGTGTATGTGTGTGTCCTCTATGGAATGTCCTCAGCTTGTGTGAGTGATCCACCAACCTAAGTGTGATATTCAGGCAACCTGATACTAGATATTCGTAGTGCAGAACAGTGCACAGGACACAATCACAATGTGAGGGAAAAGCTGCTCAATCCATCACAGTCTACTTGCTGTTCTTCAATACTGTGGTCTATTCATCATGTTTTGATGGATTAGGATTTTCTTTGTAGATGGCTGACACTGCTCTAATCCAGTTTATCACAAAACCTGGTGGGATTTTAGAATCTCTTTCCGTAAGAAAGACAACAATGAAACTTGGCTGTGTCTGTTTTATAGCTGGCATCTTCTCTGATTCTGTGCCTTTAGAGTTCATAGATTGTAGTAAAAGAACTGTGGGCAAAAGCTTATCGATTGCTTTTGTGTTAAAATGAATGATGACAAGTTATTACTGTCTGGCTGATGAGGTCTGGAGTATGGATAGCAATAATTTAAAGGAAATTGTAGTTTCATTAGTGCTGATGTGGCCTTTGTGAAAGCTGTGTTTAATTCAGCACAACATCACTATGTAAAACAGTCACAGTTGTCTCTTATCTTGCATCTTTATTGCACTGAAAGCTGAAAAACACTTCTGTATTCTTTCTACATTCTCATTACTTTTCTTTCTTTGCAAGAAATTGATTTAAGGAATTCCTTTTGATCACTTTCCTCTGGACACTTGAGATAAGCAAGACAGGATATAGCGGGGAAAAGCAGTACTGTGTACTAGGCTCAGGTGAGAGAAAGCTCTGTAGAGAAGGTCCTGATTTTCTCACTATACTAGAGGTCTTAGATTAAATGCCTTAACAGGACAAAGAAAGGAGAATAAAGCTGTTTCTGTGTTTGTGGCAGAAGGAAATAGTCACAAACAGATAGTGGATTTTTTTGTTGTTGTTCTGAGACCTGATGTAGTGAAAGATGTCCCTGCCTGTGCAGGGGAGCTAAACTTCACAGTTCTATGAGTTTTAGGAACTGATGTGTTCTGGAGAAAGCTAGCCTGATGCTTTATAGAATGTGACAGGGAGGATGGAGAAAAGTTTTAAGGGGAAGGGCAAATGTGTTGTGTCATCAAGTTTCTCTTTCCCAGAAAGCAGAGTCAAGGGTAGGGTAGATTGAAAATGCCTATTCTGTCACACATGCTGCATGAGAAATATTAGTTGGATTCAGGGTTAAAACTAAAGAAACGAATGGTGAATGTGTCTTCCAGCAGCTGGTAAAACACGGTTGCACAAGTGCATCTGCTGACACGGTTGGTCCCCAAACAATTGATGCTGCAAGCCACGGGGATTAATGGAAAGGTCATTGTGTGTTTGCTACCTTCTACTGTAGGTTGCCCAACCATTTGCTATTGCTTCTTTTCAGACACAGAATATTTTTTTGTTTTCTTGACCACAGTTTGTGTGTTTTTATCTACTCCAGAAATGTACACACATTGGTATTTACTGTGAATCTTCCATGCTGTTGTTTATTAACCAGGAATAATTTACTTTATTTTAATATCTCTTACTGCCCAAACTTTATTTCTTCTATGGAAGCAAAATCACAGTCATTGCATTCTGACCTGTTTCACTTGTGAGTGTTTGTACTGGCTGGACTTCTAACGTGGCAGGGGTAATTTTTAAGTGATGAATTCGACCTTTCACTGTACTGCTAAATTAAAGGAAAAGCCTGCGTGGTGGTGGTCTTCCTGGATTGGGTTGTGGGGTTTCTTTTTAGGGTATGTGTGAATTTTGTGTGTGTGACCAAAAGCTAAATGAACTGGAAAATTACAGTCTGTGCTCTTAAGCTGTTTTGCAAAGATGTTAAATAAGCAATACATTTAATCAGTGAAGATAAGTAGAGATGGGTGGCACAACGCTATTAGGGTAGATCAGAAGCTTTTTCTTTGTCCATTTTCCCCACCCTTCCTTAAAGAAGGTCATGGTTTCTGTAGTAACAACTTCAACATGGTCCCCATGTTGGTGGGACAGTATAGCTGCTCTCTTGGTCTAGCACCACCTGTCTCTGCTTGTCTAGCTGTGTATCCTGCCTGGCAGTAGAGTGCAGATGAATGTCATCATCAGAGGTAATACTGTCACTGGGGAGGAGGTAGCAGCTGTGGTGGAAGCAGGAGGCCTGAGGAAGCATCCTTCTCAAGAGAGAAGGCATGGAAAGGAGAAAGCAGTGAAGACAACAAGAGAAAAGGTAGAGCTGCAGAGCCAGAGGGTCTTCATTTGTTGTTTAATTGCCAGCTTTCTGTTTGTGTAATAAACGGATAACACTGTAAAGAGGGATTTCCTCTTCCCTGAAAAACAACATGAATATTTCTCTCAATTTTACAGTAAATATGCATGTATTTGAGCAACTGATGTCATCTACCTGGACTTGTGTAAAGCATTTGACTCTGTCCCGCATGACATCCTGGTCACCAAATGGGAAAAATGTGGAGTTGAGGGATGAACCATTTTTTGGATAAGGAAATGGCTGGATGGTCACACTCAGTGTCCAAATGGAGACCAGTGATGAGTGGCATCCCTCAGGGCTTGGTACTGGGACCAGTGCTGTTTAACATCTTTGTCAATGATAGGGACAGTTTGCAGATGACACCAATGTGTGTGGTCTGGTTGACATGCTGGAAGGAAGGGATGCCATCTAGAGGGACCTGGACAGGGTTCAGAGCTGGCCTATGCCAACTTCATGAAGTTTAACAAGCCCAAGTGCAAGGTCCTACAAATACAGGCTGGGAGAGGAATGGTTTGAGTGCAATCTGGAGGAGAAGTACTTGGGGCTGTTGGTTGATGAACAACTCATTAGCCTATGCTTGCAGCCCAGAAGACAACTGTGTCCTGAGCTGCATCAAAAGAAGTGTGACCAGCAAGATGAGTGAGGTGATTCTCCCCCTACTTTGTTCTTGTGAGACCCCACCTGGAGTACTGCATCTAGTTCTGTTGCTCTCAACACAAGGGCCACCATTCTATGACTCTATGAAAGGAGGTCTGAAAAATAGTGAGCTGTTAAGCTGTGTTTTTGAAGAGGAGAGTTGATATAGGCTTTCTGTGATGTGAAGTATACAGTTGCCATAGCAAAAGTGTTCCTATTGTAAACACTAATAGAATAGAAGCAGTGACACGGCACTCACTGATCCTTAATGTAGTTCTTTGTAGAACTGTGACCATTTAATTATTTGTTTGGAGATTTTTGCAGTATTTATATTACTCAGACTAAATTGCAGACACCAAGATGCTGCAGTGACAAATGCTATATGAATATTAGACCAAAAGGCAGGCTTTACCCTAAGAACTTTTGTTGTGTCCTTGGTGGTTTTGTACAGTCATAGGCTTTTCCTTTGGGGCACATAATACAGCTGAGATGGAAGAAAAGAAAAACAGGATGGAAAAACACTGCCATTTACTTTCTAATTACAGCATAGTAGTTGTTCATCACACCTGCCTTGAGATTGCTTGTCTTAAATCTCCTTTCATGTGGACCAGGAGAGCTGGGAAGGGAGTGATGGAAGAGTTTTCCATTTCAGAACAGGGAGGGAAAGTATCCTTTAAACAAACATATGACCTTGTTAGGGGCTAGTTACCCATTTTTTCTAAGCTGCTATTTTCTGTTTTCCTTGTTGCAGCCGTTCTTAAACTTCTCTGCCCAGCCCATTTTTTGTGTGGACTTTTCCTCCTCCCTCCTTTTCCTAGTGGTCACTTGTTTCTGTAGATAATTTGCTTAATCTAGAATTATTTATTTATTTATCCGTTATATACCTGCAAGTGTGGAGATGTCTTATGGCTGTTTCTTCCTTCCTCAAGTCCCTGTGTGGCCAAACTTAAATGATGCACTCTAACAAGACAGTAAACAACGATATTTGCTCCCGGGAAGGATTTTATTCTTCCCTCCTGCTTTTTCTCCTCATGTTGACACTGATGTTTACCTAACCCTGTGGTTTACCTCAGCCTGCTAATTTAACAAAACAATCCAAAAGAGACTGAATAAGTTTCTAGAAGATTTTAGTGAGCCAAATGGGCTTGCTACCCTGCCAGATGAGACCCAAGGCAAGGAGGGGAGCAGTAGAATGTAGCTTTGCCAACAAACAGCTACTGGCTTGGCATAAAGTAGCTCTTGGGCTGCGCATGGACTCTCTTGCCTTGAGGGTTTTGGGCAACCATCCTTCATGTACCCATTCAATGGTCCTTGTCAGTTCTTCATAGCTGTTGTATTCAGTCATTGTTATAATCTGCAGTCAGGCTGACTCCCATTGCTGTCCCTGGATGAAATGTTGGAGCTGAGTTAATGTAACAGCCTAGCACTGAGAAGATCCATCATGGTCCTTCCCTCTATGCTGAGCCATGCTGCACTATCATCACCACGGGCCTCCTGGTGTTTGTCCTGTTGTACACAACAATGATTTGGCTTGCTCACCTGGGAGAAAGCAGTTTACTTTCTCTGCTAGGTTATGTTGGCTTCTTATGGGCTGGACTTTTCTGTAAGGGAGGAATGTGCTATTAGCACAAGGGGGAATAATGGGAGTGGGATCTGTTCATCATGGCAGTAGAAACACGAAATTGAAATGCAGCTCTAACAAAAACTACATCCTTTTGGACTTCATTTCCTTTTCTTTGTTAGAAAGGATAAACTCTTGAACTCCTTCACAGAAAGAGTAATTGGTCATTGGAATGGGTTGCCCAGGGAGGTGGTGGAGTCACCATCACTGGAGGTGTTCAAAAAAGTATTGGACATGGCACTCAAAGCCATGGTTTAGTTAGTCATGAAGCGTTAGGTAATAGGTTGGACTTGATGATCTCTGAGGTCTTTTCCAACCTGGTTGATTCTGTGATCTCTGTGGTGGTTTCTCTTGTTTGTGGCTCTTGATAGCTGACTGCTCGACTTCTTAAGCCATTTACTTTGCCATGTTTTGGCTCTGAGGTTTTACCATCCACCCACAGTGATCAGAGGCAGGAAGCCCTGAGATAGAAGGAAAAGAAGGCACCAGTAGCACACCTTGCTCGACCTCTTGCACAGTGTTCAAAAAGAATGAATAGTCATTGCTTCAGTGCAGCAAGAAGGTGCAGGTAGGAAGAGCAGATGGTTGCCTTCTGTTTAGCATGCCTGGGGCAGTGCAGATTTCTCCAAAATTTTCACCTAGACCAGTATATATTTCTGCTTGTCTCCAGTTTCAAAGGTGTCCTTTGTTATGTGTACCTGCACCTCAAGTGAATTTTCAGACCTTTTTTGTGTGTGTGTTACAGAACTGGCTATTCACAACTCCAGTATTTAGCAAGGTCTGTGCTTTGTGTTTTTGTGTTTTGTTTTAAAAATTACTAAGGTACTGTTTATATCCATCTGCATAAAATCACTTGTTACTGATTTTAGACTATCCCAGGAATCATGAAAAGGGCAGCACATGGAAGGTCTGACAGAAATGGAGGTCACTTTGGGACAAAGCTGTGTGGTGCCTTAGTAGCTAATCCTATTATCCTAAAAGTAGATGGGAGTCAAACACCTCTGCAGACTACTACTAGGCTTTTGAGAGAGGCTGATAATAACACCTCGCACTACTTTAGCATAAGGACAGAGCATGCTTCCAGTCTTGCTCAGGACCAAAGCCCTGTGTTTTTGAAGTACTAGAGTGCAAAGGAGAAGGGATTGTGTGGGTGACATTATGAATCAACCACACCTTTATTATGGGAGCCCTGTAAAATGTGCCATTTTAGTTGTTACAGTTTTACATTTCTCTTGGACTCATTGAGTTAACTAAAGATCTCTCACAGGGCAAAAAGATTGGAGAATGCTTTCAGTGCACAGCACTGATATGTTGAAATTCAGAACCACTCATGCTGTATTCTGCGCTGGGGTAACTCATGACTTACTGATCCTTTGCGGGGGTCAAATATCACCCTCTGTTACTGGCTTGCAGAAACTTCATGTCATGTTCTGATGCAGCATCCTGAGCACACCTCTTCAAACACTTGGTGTCTGAAGTGAGTCTGTGGTAAGGAGGAGCCAGCTTAAGACAGCTTAATTCGCTGTCATGTGCACTAGTTTGGTTTTGGGGGTGTGCGGCATTGCGGCATGCTGTCCCTGTAGCTCTGTAATACTTAAGCTTTCCAGGTTTCTTAACAGTTCTCATGTGACAAAGCTGGGGTTGAGAAGGAAGTCACATTACAAACATTCAAATGAGTCAGGTACATAGTTTGAATCTCTCTGTCTGCAAAGCAGGGAAAGGTCTGAGAGTAAGTTTGTGATGTTCAGTTTGAAAATTGCTTGGAGGTGAAAACCCAAGTGCTGTGTGTTTATTGTGAGATGTTTGCAAAAGCTTTTAATTATTGGAATAATGACATCATATACAAGCCAATAATTTCAAACAGTTAGCTTTGTTTCATAGAACATCTGCTGTGCAAATCTCTGGACGTGATGGTTTTAGTTTCTGTAGTTAGCTTATTCATATGAATGACAGCAACTCCTCGTGTTGGCAGTATGATTATAAGTACTCACTAATGAGAATGTTTCATTTAACTAGCTGTTCTCCATGCCTCTTAATCTGCTATTAATAGAAACTTATTAAAACTAACTATATTTTTCTTTTGATTAGCTTTTCTTTAAAGTTCATAGAGATGTTCTGGTGGCATGAAAGGCATAGCTGCACCTCTTGTTGATGAGTTTACAGCTCGTTCTTGCTGATATAACTGCATCGTGCAATTTGTACTTCACACATTTATCATCTTAGAGTAAGCAAAGTTGGGTGTAAAACTCATGTGAAACCAGGGTAACAGGTTAATGAGATGTTCCCATTATATCTGTTTTAATCTCTTCCAAATCCCCTTATCAGCTAGTTAATAAGTAGAGATAACAGAATTAATCTTTCACCTTTTTAAAACAAGATGTTAAGCATGTGTTTTAAAGATGGGGGTTAATAACTTCTTAACACCTGGTTTAATGTTGCTCCTTCTGGAAGCGAACTGAAATTGAGTTTTCCTGATATGTGTAAAATTACTTCTCTCTCTGGGGGGGTAGCAGAGCCACAGTAACTCTCCATGGGCTGTTGTGAGCTGGGGTTAGCATTGTGTAAGTCCAATGTGGACCTTTTGGGTCTGATGAGAGCTGTATTCTCTGCCTTGCCCCCGTGGCAGGAATGGACAGAGAGCAGCTTCTAGTAACCAAAAATGTCATTCCTCCCACACGTGTCACGTTACAAAGTTTGCAACATTTATTATCTAAGTCTTCTCCAAAAAGATTATTTCCTGTCTGGCCCCTACTTTTCCTTATGTGGCCCTTTCTCTTCTATTTGCTTACAGTGGTCAGTAACTAGCATTTATATAGCTGCTTACCTGAACTAATTGCTTCTTATATTATTTTGTAGCTAATTGTCTTACAGTTTTCCAGCCTTCTATGTTGCTTGTGTGAAAACTGAAAACTTCATTACTGATCCCATCTGAATTTAAAATCTGTCACATACTTGTGTGACAGACATTGTCAGTGCTTTTCCTGGGTTAGGAAGAGTACATCAGGCTGGAGAAAGGCTGACAAAGCCTTGCTGGCAAGTGGACAAACCACCCTGGTGGGGAAAGTGGTTTGCTTCAAATATGAGAAACTGAGCTGAAAAATTATCTTCTCTGCAAAGGCTTTTCTGGGAAGGGGAGGTGTCCTTTTGTAGAGGTACTTCATGTAGAAGCTAAACCTTTGAACTGTTGTAAGTGAACTTCAAAATAGAAATGTAACCTGTGCGTTGGAGTTCTCTTGGTCTAGTTCTGAAACTCAGGTACTGTTATTTTTTGGTTTAATGATGCATTGATGACCCATGTGAGTACAATTCGTATGTGTCTTTAAGGAGCCCAGGATTACTTGCTACGAGTGTCAAAGATAGGGAAATGCTACTTCCTAGCCCAGCAGTTTAAAAATAAATGCTTTAAACGAGAACATGTGCAAATATTGGCCAAAGTGCTAAACCCAGGTTCCGTAGAGATTTTAAAGCCATATGCATGGAACCTGCATCTGCTCCTCTCAAGAAGAAAATGACACAAAAATATTGAGATAATGGGAGGAAAATAGTTGGTTTTAGTGTTTTGGGCAATCACCCCTCTGTTTGACATCTGCAATAGAAAGGAAATAATTCAGTGGCTACTCCAGAGGGCTGTCCTCTCAGTGAAAAGCAGATATTCGTAACAATGGATTGTTTTGCAAGTGTATTCCCTGTAACCCGAGATGCTTGTCCTTCAAAGCAGCGCTGCGGCACTGTGCTTCTGCATAGCATTCAATGGGAGGACTAAGAATGGCCAATGGTCGAAGCGGTTGTAGGAGGCTGTGGTTTGGACCAACACAGTGATTAAAGGTGACCTCAGCTGCAGCGAATGACAAGTTGGCTGCTTTATTCTGATTCATATTATCCGAATTGACAGGGCTGGATTTCTCTTTCTCCTGCTGGGATGAAAGAGTGCCAGCTGGGGATCACATGGTGTGAGAGCTGTGAACAATAAAAGAAAGTTACTTGCAATAACTTCTCTTTTCAGTTAATCCTTTTGCTTTTAATAAGTGTACACTTTCACAATTCAGAAGTCACTCTAATCTCTGTGTTCCACCCTGGAGCACAGTATCTAGTCCATACCATTTAAAAAGGTACTTAAAATGATTCTAGTGCATTTTAATCTATGCCAACTAAGCTAATGGGTTTTGTGATAATTCTTTAATATAGACTATTTTCGGGGTTTTTTTTGGGGTCACTGTTCCAGTGTCTGGCATGTTGTGCTTGCTAAATTTTAGGTATCAATGTAAGTACAGATTATGCACTGAGAGATTGTTAGAAATTAGCATTATGCACTATAAAGGGAGAACTAAGCACCAACCAGAGATATGTACCGACTTGTCCTTTAACTTTGATACTGCTTTAATTTCAAGGGGCAATCCAATTAATAATGACAAAATTTTTGTAGTAGCTGAGGCATTAGGCAAAACAACTTGCAGTAGTCCCTCCTCCTCCTCCTCCTTTCTCCAGCAGTTTGTAGGTTACATAAGCTGATTTCTTTGTTTTTCCTCTTTAATAGTGAACAGACTTCCCTCTCTTCTCTAAGCTGACTGGTTTGCATGCAAACATTTTTCCTCTCAAAGCAGGCTTGCCTTCAGAGAGGAGGAGCATAACATAATTGAAAGACTCAGCATGTAAACTGTCAGCATATACTGAACATCTGGTGAAAAGTACTTTCTGGCAACTTATAGGTCTTGTAAAGAGGATATGCATGAGCTTGTCATAGGCTTATAGCTGTTGTGAAATCAATTCCTTGTGCAGCGGTACTGGATTATATTTGTAAACGATGTCTTCTGAACCAGGTAAGACTGAACAGGATGCTTCTGTTAAACTTTAATCTCTTCAAGACTTGGGCTGTATTTGTACTCAGAGACACTAAGAGTTAAACTTTTTCCTTTGAAGCAAATAAACCGGTGAGGATCCAGCTGTCTTGTGATGTAATACATCTGGAATGCTCTGGTGGCTTTTTCTTCCTATTCTCATTAAATGAGCTTGCAGACTCTTTAACGGCTTTTGGGATACATCTGCTACACCGAGAACTCTGCTACTTTTAGCTTGTTTGGCTGCTGCTTTCATCAGTTTGAGACTTGCTTCAAAACAGATTAGTTCTGTGGTGTTTATGAGTAATTTCTCTTCCTGGCTTATTTGCCAGATCCATCAAGCTCTGTTTATAGCTGCAAGTTTTCTATAGGACACTTCTATAAGTAAGGATTGGCTCTAAGAATTCTCTCTCTCATTGTTTGAGGAAGCAAGTGTGCACTTCTGACATATACTCAGCTTTTTCTGTATATTGTTGCAATAATCTATTTAATGGTTGCTTATGCTATGTTTAATGTACAGAATTGTTTCCAGAATTAAAGATTATTTTCATTTATTGCACCATCCAGTGAAAGGTTTGGCTTTTTTCCATTGCAAGTATGCTTTTAAACAAATTTTTAATACTACTATTGAAAATGCTGCTTTACTTTTAAGTGAATACATTTTAGAGTTCTGAGTAAAATTCAGTTTAGGGTAAGTTAAATTGAAAGGTTTATCCAACCCTAACAGTTTACCCGACCTCAACAGACAGTAAATATTCTGAATTAAGCTTTCCACTGAGAGATAGATGAAACAGATCCACAGAACGTTTAGATTCACAATGGTGGTCTCCCTCTGGAAAGCTCTCTGACACTAAATAAAGGGAAGGGAGTCACTGAATGGATTTGAGATTTGCAAGAAAAGCTTAGAGTAGCTGCATGCTAATAGGTCTGCTTTAAAAGAGTTCTGTTGGCTCCTTATCTGTTTTATGGGCAAGTCTGAAATTGGTCTTCATCTGGTTGTTGATAATCAACCAAAAGGATGGGTGTTGCACCTTTCCTCCCACTTCATGTATCATTTTGCTGTATCCTGAAAAGTATCTACATGTGGCTGCAGGAAGCTTTATCACTGCTCTAGCTCTCAAAAGTTGTTTTCAGGATCTGTAATACACATTATCTTTCTGTAAGTGTAACATTAAACCTTTACTATAAACCCCTGTGTTTTCAAGAAGGTCAGTATGGTGCATTAACTCTTATTTTCGGTATGACAACTCATCTTCCCCCTTGCCCTTTGGCTTACTTCACATTATTTCACTTTGCAGAGGCCTACAGTTTACTTACATATAACAGTGGCAGCCTGAATGTCAAATATATGTTCATTCTTTAGTTAAGAGATCAAATATGTGAAGTATATATATTTTTGTATATGCTTTAGCTTGACATAGGTTATGCTATCACAGTATTTTCTAGGCAGTGTATTTCCCAGACTCTGCTTAAAAGTTCTATGAAAGCAGCTAATGTGGAAGTAGACAATAGTGAAAATACCTGGCTTGAAGAATAAGAAGTGGTGAGCTTCTACCAGCCTGTGGGATTGTATAAAGGTATCCTTTAAAGTCACCTTATCAGAATGGTGTAGGAGACCTACTCACGCAGAGAGTAAGCATAGAAAAGGTGACAACAACCTGTGCTGAGTTTGAAACTGAGCAGACAACTATCCCCGAATGCACCTAAATAATATCTGAGAGAAGCAGAAAGCTGCTTGCTGAAGCACTGACTGCCTCCAGTCTGAAATGGAAAGAAATTCTTCCAGTACTGACTGCTGGGACTAGGGGAGAGGGCATTAGCACGCCTGAAGGGACAGTGCCTGTAGGAAGGCATAAATTCACATGGCAGTTTATTCATGGCTATCAAAATATGTAATTGTGTCCAGGTGCCTGAGCAAGGCAGGTTTTTTGGGTTTTTTTCAAGGACTAAAGGCTCACAGCAAATATGGAAAATATATAGAATGTACCTTTCCTGGAGCTTTGATGTTTTCAAAGACGGAAACAGAACAGTGTAATTTGGGGGTGTGTTGGTTGGTTTGTTTGATGATTTTTTTTTTTTTTTTTTTTTTTTTTTTTTAGCAGTGAGGTTCACTGTAGGGGGAAAAAACTAATTTCAAGAAATGTCATTTTGAAAGGTTCAATGATACTGTCACCTAGAGTCAAGGGAGATTTAAGTGGCTTTTTTGTTAGTACCATCACTCTGATTTGCTTTCTGTCTGCAGCACGCCCAGTTTTTTATGTGGTAGGTACTGATATGAACAGACTGACAGTCAAATGTTTTCTGTCAGTGTTTGTAAACCCAATGAATTTACTAAAAATTCAAAGTAGTTGTGGAATGCTTCTCTTCCTCATCTCTCCCTGCTGCCCTGAGCTTATAAGTATTGTGAAACAAAAGGATTACATTCCTTTAAGCATTTGGAAATCTAGTGCCTGTGTGTTCCTTATAGTCTGACACACAATGCTTGACCTTGAGAAGGGTAGGTGGTTAGAAAACATCTTTCCTTTAGATAACCACAAAATATTTAACACATTGTGATTGCTCTTGCTTGCCTGTAAAAACAGCTCTTGTAAATATGATCTGTCACTATTAAATCAATTTAAAAAAGGAAGAAAAAAAGAAGGCAAAGCAACAGCTGGGGAAGGTCACATAAGGTGGAGAGGGATTAGAGTATTGCCAGACCTTGTATTATAAAAGAAATTAAAGGTTTAGTCTGAAACAAATGTGATATTTAAAAAGTAATTTCATAGACTTATTTGCTATCTGCTTTGGAAAACTTTATTCCCCAACATGCCAAGGCACCACTTTTTCTTTTTTAAATGAATCTTTCAATACTCTTTCTTCTGATGCCAAAAACGAAAACTCTAATGAAAACATAAATATTACATAGGAGTCAGCAACATTTTGTTGGGCTGCAGTTCCGTGAAGAGCTCGTGTTCCACTGGGCAGTTCCTGCCAAAAGACTGCCCAGTTCCTCCCTGGGGCTTTCCCAGGCTTTTGGGCTCATCCACAAGCCATCTGGCTCGGTCACACGGCACAAAACTCCTGTGATGAAACCAGCATCCACTTGCCTGCTAGCTGCAAAGGGTTATGGTGGCCTAGAGAGAAGCCCAATGAGTGGTATGGAGTGAGCAGAGGGGATGTGAAGGGATGGAGAAGATAAAACTTTCTCCTCTTGGTGGGGATAGCTCCTCTGGGATAGCTACAGTTTTGGTTTAAGCAGCCTTTATTTTTTGGTTGTTGTTTTTTTTTTTTTTTTTTGGTCTGTCCTGGGGCCTTCAATATTTTAATTTTCAAAATGTTTGTGAGGCAAAAGGTTGCCCATTCTTCTCATGTGTTGATGAAAACTTGAGCTATTCCAAATTTCCTTCTCTTCCTGTTAGTTTGTTAGCAACACAATTTCACATTGTGTGGCTTTTTTTTTTTCCCCAGAGCATTTCCTATCCATTTTATACACTCAAAGATAAATATTCATAGGACTATTAAGCTTTTCGGAAGAGTATGTAAATATTCATGTCTACAACAAAAAATTGGCGGCATGAGATTTAACACATCCAAGTGCCGGGTTCTGCACATTGGCCACAGCAACCCCATGCAGTGCTACAGGCTGGGGTCAGAGTGGCTGGAGAGCGGCCAGGCAGAGAGGGACCTGGGAGTACTGGTTGATAGGAGGCTGAACATGAGCCTGCAGTGTGCCCATGCAGCCAAGAGGGCCAATGGCATCCTGGCCTGCACCAGGAACAGTGTGGCCAGCAGGAGCAGGGAGGTCATTCTGCCCCTGTACACTGCACTGGTTAAGCCACACCTTGAGTCCTGTGTCCAGTTCTGGGCCCCTCAGTTTAGGAAGGATGTTGACTTGCTGGAACATGTCCAGAGAAGGGCAACAAGGTTGGTGAGGGGTTTGGAACACAAGCCCTATGAGGAAAGGCTGAGGGAGCTGGGGTTGCTTAGCCTGGAGAAGAGGAGACTGAGGGGTGACCTTCTTGCTCTCTACAACTACCTGAAGGGAGGTTGTAGCCAGGCAGAGGTTGGTCTCTTCTTCCAGGCAGCCAGCACCAGAACAAGAGGACACAGTCTCAAGCTGCACCAGGGGAGGTTTAGACTGGATGTTAAGAAGAAGTTCTATACAGAGAGAGTGATTGCCCATTGGAAGGGACTGCCTGTGGAGGTGGTGGAGTCACCTTCATTGGAGGTGTTCAGGAGAAGACTTGATGGGGTGCTTGGTTGCCTGGTTTAGTTGATTAGGTGGGTTGGATTGGTTGGTGGGTTGGACACGATGATCTTGAAGGTCTCTTCCAACCTGGTCTGGTCTATTCTATTCCATTCTATTTCTCCAACTTCAGAATTTTTATGAAATGGTATTTTAAATACAGGGGTTTTTGGTTTGTTTGTTTTTGAAAGTATAATTTAAACAGTGATCTGGAATAGAGAGGAGAGAGGACTGAACAATAGAATAATTTTGAACTTGTATAGTCCAGTTCATAGCAGAATAGGTAAAGCTGTTCTGTTCTGTTTAATGTTCCAGAGCTATACTACCATGCAGTGAAGTCTGTGGACAGGGCAAACAGTGAGGTTTTTCCCCATTTGTGTTCCAGTGAACTTGTATTTCATGTCTTTTCCTAAGAATTGTTATGAACTGATGAGTTAGTGTGAAACAGCAATCTGTTTATTTCTTATGGACAAGAGACCCTGTAAATGCTGGCATAATTATGGTAGGCTTTAAAGGGACTGGTCAAGGAAGTTTGTTCTTGGATGGCTTCACAGGAAGGCTCTAAATGTACTTAAATCAGGCTTCTTGTAGGTATTCTTCCTTTTTATTCCCCCAACCAGGTCAAAAGCAGGAAGCACTTGAAATCTTGGGAAGTATCCAGCTTTGGGTTCTTTATATTTCTGGTTTTGATGCAGTGAGTGTTCCCACGGAGCTGCTTTTTTCCCTGTGCTTCATAGATGATGGTTCTTAATTACTTGGCAGGGAGACTGAAATGCTTGGGTAGCAGCAGGCTGCCTGACCCTGCCTTGGGGAAGAAAAGCCATTTGCCACCAAGCAGACAGAGCTCCACACAGGTGTGAAACTGGTGCTGCTGAAAGGGACAAGCAACCACGTGTTTCTCTCCATCTACTCTTTATTCTTCAACAAGTCCATCATTTTAGATTTACTTGCAGTCTTTCAGGTAACAGGCAGTAGTGCCTGGTCCCAAGTTGTGATGGTGGTGTGCCGTTTGCTCTTTAATTAGGGCACACTACTTTTCAAGCCATGCATTTTTAGATAGTAGATGTTTTAAAATGTTTACTACTTCCTCTCCCCCCTCAACCCCCCCAATGCTAAAACCCTTCTGAAATGCCATTAAACAGAATTGACATTATATAGTGGTTACTTACTAATGGAAAGGGAGTCTTGTCTTCCTTGCCCCATGAATACATTTGCATCTTTGCCTGTGCTCCAGTGCATCCAGGGTGAACGAATGTGTGAAACTGGATGCTTTGGGTTTTTGGCAAGGTTACCTTTTTGATGGCTTAGCTTTCCCGGACTGCATCCTGGGGCTAAATGTGTGCCAGCACTGAGGCACATATAGCGGTGGAAGCAGGCTGCCAGGAGGAGGAAAGAGTGGGTGGAACAACTCATACCCATGAGAGCTGACTGCTAGATGGGCTTCAGGTTGTCAGATGCTGGCTGGACACATTGACTACCTCAGAAGTTGGATGTGGGAAGCAGTTTCCATCTATCAGTGATACTTATGGTGAATAATTGACTTAACATTTGGATCTCTGATTGTTATTCATTGTGCATATATCATCTATTTATATTTCTTAATTTCTTGTCCCAAACTGGTGAAAGATATATTGACATTATGTTATGAAAAACAAGCCATGGAGTATCTCTAAAGTGAAAGAATACTGCTGTATATGTTCTCTTCAGTTTTGGGTCTTGACAATACATGTTCAAAGTGCAAACAAGGGTTGGAGGGATGCTTTTTAATAGAGGAACTGAGTATGGGAAAGAGCAGTGCTTCCTTCTCATAAACAGAACTCCTTGTACTCAGAGCCCTTCCTTCCATCATATGTCTTTCTGGAGTTGTGGCTTGAATGTTTTGTGTCTCTCTTCATTTAAGAAACCTCCGTTACTCATTAAATAGTTCATGAATGACTTCCATCCGCAAAGCCATTGTACTGGAGTGTAGGTGACTTATAAGAACCTTGGTGTAAGTGATGCTGTGTTTTTGGCAGAGGCCCTCAGTCATAAGCTACTACTTTCAAACCGCAAGCTGTGCATTGGCAGCCTATGCGAAATCAGCATTTTCCAGTCAAGGGAGATGCTGAAGTGCTTCGGTTACTGTGCTGAGTAGTTCTGCCTGCTCCCTCTGGTAACCCTGCTGCCCTGTGGCAAGGGGAGCAGCAGCTGACAGGCTTCTGGAGATCCTGCCAGCTGAAGCAGCTGCTCAGTCAGTGGGAAGGCCCAGAGGCTTGCTGCTTCCCCATCCTGTTTTGGGGGCAGAAGTAGGAGTGAAAAGCCACAGCACCAATGGCTAGAAGAAGGGTTGTCACACATAATTTCCATGACTTGCGGGCTCTTGAACCTCTCTCATAAGCAGTGGTCTGTTGTCCATCCCTGCGGCTCTCAGCAACGCTCCAGCACCTTTATCCTGAAGGTATCTCAGTATCAATTTCACCATCAGTTGCCTCCATAACCAGGGTGACTAGTGAACAGTGGTCTAGTACGGAAGAGGTGTTGAAGATGGTGACTGCAGCGGGTGCTCATGGCACATTTTTGATATTTCCAGGAATTTTAATAGGGTTTATAAAAGCCATCCTTTGTTTCTATTGTATTTTATGCAATTAGGTAACATTCCTGTTACATATCACTTGGACTTCCTTGAAGTTAACTTTGTTTTTTAAAGACTCCACATGTTAAAGGTGTTTTTTTTTTTTTTATATGTTTTCCTTTGGCTTGGCTTTTTACTTTGCATTTCACACAGAATCACCAAGGTTGGAGAGAGACCTCAAAGATCACCAAGTCCAACCTGTCACCACAGACCTCATGACTAAACCATGGCACCAAGTGCCATGTCCAATCCCCTCTTGAACACCTCCAGGCATGGCAACTCCACCACTTCCCTGGGCAGCCCATTCCAATGGCTAATGACTCTCTCAGTGAAGAACTTTCTCCTCACCTCGAGCCTAAACTTCCCCTGGTGCAGCTTGAGAGCATGTCCTCTTGTTCTGGTGCTGGTTGTCTGGGAGAAGAGATCAACCCCCTCCTGGCTACAACCACCCTTCTTGCTGTTCTTGACTCCAGAATGTGCCCTGTCTGATGAGGAATGTACTATAATCAGTGCATGTTGCATGGAGAAACCATAACTACTTCTAAGCAAATAGGTTTTTAGGGCTCAGTCTGGGGAAAAAGCCAGTCCAAGTCCTGTACAGTGTTTTTTGTTTTATTGGAACAGTACCAGCAGTGCATGCTATGCTATGTTATTGCTAATCCAAAATTTAGACAAATGTTGAAAGCAAATCCCATTAATTGCTGATTTATTTTAATAAGACTCACAGCAGATGTGCAGGTCTGCTTGCATGGAAATGTCTCTTTCATCAGAGCCAAAGAACAAAGATCACAGCCAGGCAGGACAACAAGCTAAGGCACACTGAGTCTGCCTACTGTAGCCAGTGTTGGCAGGACATTTGTAATGAATGTGGAATTCACCATTCAGTCTTTTACTTTGTGTACTGAGACTGATATCAGGAGATTATCGATAAATCTTATTTTGTTTATGTTTCAGTGCTTCCTATTAAAGCTCAGATTTTATAATGTTGAAGCAAGTAACCTATTTAAATGTGGTGGCATCTATATAATGGTAACTTGGCAAAATGTAGCTCTTTAGTAGCAGTTACTATAAAGTGTATTTCAGTCTAAAAATGGAAGTTACTGTGGATGCATGGTTTCTTCCAACCAGGACAACTATACAGCTTGATGAAGTGTACGAAAAGCAATGTTGAACGCTTGATACAATACAATACAATACACCAGGTTGGAAGAGACCTTCAAGATCATCGTGTCCAACCAATCAACCAATCCAACCCACCCAACAACTAGACCATACAGCCAAGCACCCCATCAAGTCTTCTGAACACCTCCAATGAAGGTGACTCCACCACCTCCATGGGCAGCCGATTCCAATGGCCAATCACTCTCTCCGTGTAGAACTTCTTCCTAACATCCAGCCTAAACCTGCCCTGGCGCAGCCTGAGACTGTGTCCTCTTGTTCTGGTGCTGGCTGCCTGGGAGAAGAGGCCAACCTCTGCCTGGCTACAACCTCCCTTCAGGTAGTTGTAGAGAGCAAGAAGGTCACCCCTCAGTCTCCTCTTCTCCAGGCTAAGCAACCCCAGCTCCCTCAGCCTTTCCTCATAGGGCTTGTGTTCCAAACCCCTCACCAGCTTTGTTGCCCTTCTCTGGACACGTTCCAGCAAGTCAACATCCTTCCTAAACTGAGGGGCCCAGAACTGGACACAGGACTCAAGGTGCGGCCTAACCAGTGCAGTGTACAGGGGGAGAATGACCTCCCTGCTCCTGCTGGCCACACTGTTCCTGATGCAAGCCAGGATGCCATTGGCCTTCTTGGCTGCCTGGGCAGCCAAGAGTCCCATGAGTATTGAGTCCCATGAATATTCACAAACTAAACCTGTGCAATAATGTCTTCTCTTCAACCAACCAGATACGGGTACACATCTCCTTTGAACTGGGTTCTGTCACTGACACTCTGCTCAACTCACCTTAGCTTATTAGAAACAAAATTAATGAAAAAGTCAAAGTTGTTCCTGTTCTTAACATATCTTTTTGAGTGTTGTGCACAGATAAACTTGCTGAAGTTTGTTTCGTTTCTCTTTCTGTGGTAGTGCTCTATGTATCGTTGCAAGCGGGCCCCACACTCAGTGTTACGCTTTCCAACAGTTTGGAAACCTCTGCTCTGTGTTACTATGTAAAGTACCATATCTACCAAGAAGCTGAAATGTTTTCTAGTTCTTAGAGAATATTGTGTAGCAAGTACTTGACCTGCCAGTTTTAAATTCAGTAGTGTTTCAACTGTTTAACTTCACCACCAGATGAGAGAGATGAGCTGTCAAATCTGCAGATTGGACAAGTCTGCAAGTCATCACGCGTTCAGGTTCGTTACGAAGTTGTAAGAGTGACCTGAATATGGACTTGTAAATCACTTGCAGTTGCCTGCCTGACCTGTACATCATACTGATCCAGCAGGCGTTACTGTTTCTTAAATTTACTTCTGGATTGAGGAGTCCCCATTTGGAGTGCAAACTGCTGCAGTATAGTATGGGACGCTGGAGGAGAGGGAAATTCTGCCTGTTGACTCCTTTAGGGAGACAAGGAGGACTTGCTGTTACGATCCCCTGTACTCCATCTTTTTGGTCTGTGTAAGAGCTTTCATATTTCCACCTCTGTAAGTGAAACAGAAATGACACATAAGGTACCTTCTTAGGCACTGAGGAATGCTGTGGGACAGAGATCCCACTGCTGTAGTACGATACAACATTCTGTGTATGGAGTGACACCCAAGGAAACAGAGCTGAGGACCTTCTGCCTAAGATCACAGACGTCTGGGAATCTTCCATACATGATGGGCATCATTAGATTATCCATTGTATTCTGGAAACAGTCACCTTTATGTTCTTGGGAGATCCTTTGCTAATTGAATTAAATGGAAGAGGGAAAGATGCATTCTTGCAGCTCTGGGTGTCTCGCATGCATCATGACAAGAATACTGATGGTTTGGTAGCATAGGTGTAGGCTTGGTAGCTGCCTCCTTGTTTGTCAAGGCAGCTTCTTGGTGCAGGGCTGATTCAGTGTTTAAAAGGGAAAAAAAGAGCTTTTTAAGTACTTGAAAATACTGTAGGTATCTGCAAAATGCTGAAGAATGTTTAAGCAGCGCTAAGCAGTAGCTGTGCACTTGCCTACTGCTGTTGAAGAAGCAGGCTCGGCTGTTGCTAGGAATGACTTGATATGATGGATTTTGCAATGGGAGAGAGAGATTAGGTGAGAGGGTCCACACTGTGCAAACCAGATGTTCAGAAGATGGAGAAAGCTCACCTCATGAAAAGGCTGAGAAGATTTTAGGTTTGCTTTTTATTGGAAACATACAAAGAAAACCCCACTTGTGTTTGCATTTCTACTTCTACAAGCAATCAAACATAAAATGATAGCAAACAATGATCAATTGAAGTGTCCAAACTCTACCATAATCATTCTGGTAAAAATAAAACTAAGTATGACAACATTATAATGAATGATAAATGGGGCTTCTGCCTTCCCCTGGTTCCTACCCAGAGAAAAAGTTATGGGTTTTATTGATTCGGAGGTGAATGAATATTGATCTAAGTGAAATCTCACAGTCCTTCATATTATTATTTCAAGTTCTTGATTGTCTTTACAGAACTGATTTCTTTTACACCCCAAAACAAAGCTGCTTGTCTAAGCTTGTGTATTCACATCCTAATAAGTACTTGTATGACAGTTTACATTGTTGGATGTGTTTTGCTGTATATTTTCTTCCAGATTCCTTACCAACAGCAGCATATTGACCCTCTTCATTGGAATAAATTCTGTGTTCTGTTGGGAACAAATGAAGTAGTCAGCTGACTATACTTTGCTCTTTGTTTAATACTTGCAGTAGGAGCCCTTTCTTATAAAAAAAAGTGACAATACATTCAGCCAATTTTTGAATGCTACCTCCCATAACAAAATACACTTTTTGAATGTCATTTTGTGAACACTTTGAACAGAGAAATAGAATGGCTGAAAAATAATGCTGGTTTTGGCATAGTAGTCCTGTTGAACAAGCTCACTGACAATTGAGAAAGGAAAAAGTCTTTCTGTAGAAGAGTTTGTTAGTCATGGTGGAAGTCTTTTGCTGTTCCTGCAGGTTTTTTATATCAAACTTTTCAAAGTTTAAGCAACATAATACATTTCAGTGACAGACAAAGTGTATTTTTTAGGATGAGACACTCAAATCTGAGTATTTGAATTCTTTTTGCAGGCAAGCATTAGTGCTTAATACATGTGGTTTTAGTCATTCTACCTTATATTTAATCCTGTTTGTAACTCTTGGGGTTTTTGTTTTGCTTTCCAGGCAGCAGCGTCTGTCCAAAGTTGTCTCGATCGTGTACAGCAGGTGCCACAACCAGACTATTTGAGGCGAATGTACGCAATGAAGCAGCTCAGGGAATAAATGGAAGTGTGCCAGTCAAACAGTCCCCACGTTCAGCTTCAAATCCAAAGCCACAAGGTAAGCAATCCCACGTTTTCCTTAGGAAAGTTTTATTCTTCATCTCAGACTTTTTAGAAAGAACCATATTTGTCAGAAATAAAACAGTGGGGTAAAAGTTTTCTGCTGAAGTACAAACGCTCTGTAAATGCTTTATGAATCTATAATTTCTGATGTTATTGTTCTGAAAGAAGTTCTCTGAAGGGAAATTGGACTTACAGCCATGTTACAGTCACACAGGCCTAGATGTACTTTTTATCTCAAATGTTTAGTATATCGTTATGTTCTTACTGCCGGACAGCAAGTATCAAAATCATTCTCTGCCCAGGAGGTGGCTAGTAAAACTAAACCATTGCCAGGGCTTATTTTTCAAAAGGACCGCTGTATTTGAGCTGGAAGGTTTTGATACTATTTTTGGAGTGTTTGACAGGCTGGCTTCAAAGTGGGGGTAGAGGAGAAGATATTCAAAGCCTTTGGGGTTCTAGGGGAGCTTGAGAGGAAGCTCCCTGCAGGAGTATGTGGAAAGACAGGAACTTCATGCTTGTGCAGTAATATCTGGCCAGTAATGTCTGTGGAGCAGAAGTAGTTTTCCCTTCTTTCTGCCCCTAAACAGTATCTTCACTTTTAGAAGCTAAATAGGTCTGTCTGCATGTTGACTTCAACCTATCTTTTTATGTGGCTTTCAGTAATATTGGTGATTCTGCTGAGGTTGATCACAATTAGTATGTTCTGGAAAATCTGTATTCAAAGCATAGGTGGACTGATGTCTTTTAGGGGTGCCATGTAATGGGAACTTCACAGAACCAAAAAGTTTGGTTGTGTTTTTTGGTTGGGTTTTGGATTGGTTGATTTTGGTTTTGTTATTTTTAGAGTTAAGAGGGGAAGGAATCTATTGGGGAGCCAAGAAAATTTGGTTTATTTAGGGAGAATGAGAGCAAAATAAAGCTGTATATTTCGTTTTGCTTGTTTTTTTATAGAGCTTTCTGTCAGTGTTCTTCACTAAGATGTTTTTATCACTCACATGTAAACATTTACTTATCTGAGTATGCTTTCTGCATGGGTTCCTGGGTCTCTGAAATGTGTTCCCCGCGGCTAAGTTACCAAGAGGAAGCATATTTTTAATAAGGAAAATATTTTTGGAATCTGTTAATAGATAAACAGAAATCAATAAGAAGATTTTAAGCCTTTCAAAAACAAAGCCAGCCTGCTTGTTATAAATTTTAGCTGTTAGATAGGGTCTGGTAGGGTTGGATGCTATTGGGCCCCATTCATTCAAGCAATTATGCAGCTGTTGTTGCTCTTTCATAGCCACAACTTCTGTGTTTGTCAAAATTACTTGTTCCAAAATGTGTCATAGCCAAGAACAGTGTTGTAGGCTTAGAAATGCAGCTGTGTGGATTATATTCAATAATACTGTTGTAAATAGTACTTTATTAAATATGTGCATCATATTGAAGTTATATGCTCTGTCATCTTGGCCTTTTTATTTGATTGAAGCAAACCAAAATGAGGAAGATAAGCACTTGGGAGTCCAAACAGTGCAAGCAAACTAAATTGCTTTAGTTTAATGGTTGCTAATTTATTTTAAACAACTTATTTTTGTTTATGTTGGGTTGATTTTTTTGTTTTGTTTTGTTTCTCTTTTCCTTCTTCTCTTGCCAGCATTTCAAGGAGAGAGCTAACTAGATGCTTGATAACGTGACAGTAGAGATTTATAATTCCCCCCCCCCCCCCCCCCCCCCTAATAATTTCTTCCATCAATGATTCAGCAATTCACATGTCAATTTGTTGAGTATGGTTCAATCCTGGAAATTTGGAACAAAACTTGAAATGGACTGAAGGCCAATGAGGGAGTTAAAGAAATCAGGCCTGCGGAGAAAAGCAGTTGCAGCCCATCTGTGAAACGTGGTGGTTGCTTTTGCATCAATGCAGTCCCTTGTCTGACAGAGTGCACTTATCTAGACAGACTGGAGGCAGTCAGCAAAATATGCCACTGAGTTCCAAGGCAAATAGGATGCACAAGAGATGAAGCAAATTGTTAGGTAATTTCAATTTTGCCTTTACCTACAAATATTTAGACAGCCATCTGAACGTAGAAATGAGTGGTAGAGTGATGTACCAGTTGACCATTTTTTGCTAACTTCTTCTATTTCATGATCTTTGAATCTCTTGCATGAGTTTTCTGTGACACCCGATTACTTAATCTTGGGCAATGAAATTGTTGTCTGTACCAGGCAGTTTTATTGTAGGATGGAAATATGTGGGAATGTCAACACTTCTTCGAAACAGTGAAGTGTCTTGTCAGCTTGAGAGTGTGCATCAGTTGCTCATTTCAATTTTTCTAATGAGCGCTTAGGAGTACTTGTGAATCTCCTGCTGAGGCTGAGAGGCATTTTTGTTTGGGTTGGAGGTGATTTTTCCACTCCAGAAGATCAGCTGGTTTGTGCCACTTTGAAATGGTATGGATGCAAAGCATTCCAAATGTGGATTTCAGCAGCCAGTTTTAGCAACCTACTCTTATAGCATCAATTCTGTCCTCTTTTCTCAATTAATTGTAATATAATCTGTGTTTTTAAAAGTATTCAGTGCCCTAGGCCCAGAAAGCTGAAGGACCTCTTTAAAGCCTACGATGTAGACTGTGCTTCTCTGACAAATGAAACTAAGCGTGAACTGAACTCAAACCAAGAGCTACTTAGCCAGGCTCTGTGAATGTTTAAGAAACCTCTAACAATTACTTTTGCCAACAAGATTGATAAATTTCAAACATTATCCCCAGGAAAAGAAGAAAAATGAAAGAACAAAAGCACATCTGATTATTTTTGGGGTCTTCTTTCCTAATATATTCTGGGAAGATCCTTGTTCTGATGTGTTATAAAAATATGGAAAGATACATTCTAAAGAGGAGATTACTTTTTGTCTGTCTACTCAGTCTAGGTTACTAGTTGCTTTGTGGTTTTGTTTGTCTGTTTCTCTTCCTTTTTTTTCTTTTGTGGTGTTTTTTTGTTTGGTTTGGGTGTTTGTTTTCATTTTTTGTGGTTTTTTTTTTTTGTTTTGTTTTTTGAACTGTTCTTGCAAGTGGAAATCTTTGGATCTCTCCAGCTGCACTCAATTTGTTCTTTCTGGAGGTGATGGTGCATGCAAGGAGGTGATGAAGAATGACTCGGCAAGGAGAGCTGTTGCTGCTTACCACAGGAACTGCACATTTTCACTGAATCAAAGCATAGGAGCATTTTTTTTTTAATCAGCAGGAGTTAAGTGCATAGAGGGAGATTGAGCACATTATATTTTCTAAGATGAGGTAAATTATACTTGCTAATACTCTTTGGAAGCAGCATTGCCTGCCACTTCCTTATGTGTGATGGAAAACATTGCAAGCACATCTAAGCACTGCATCTTAAATCTCAATTAGATTATTTTGGGTAACATTATGCACTAGTAGCTACCTGGGCATATTGAGGGGCTCTCTTCAGGCAGAGTTTGCAGTTCATATTTCCTAATGAGCTCAAAATTCTACAGTGTAGAGACAAGAGTATTTATAGACTCAAACAGAGGTCTGTATTATGCAGGGTATTACAATGGGCCAGTCTTTTATCTCTCCCCCCCCCCTTTTTCTCCCCCTTAAGATCCTTGCAGTGTGCACATTGAAAAATAATCTGATTAAAACAAAACACTGCAGAAGTACACTGAGGGGAGAATTAATGGAATTTGTTTTCCATAATCCCTGTTAACAAGGTTGACCTTACAGGAAGGTTTGAGGTTGGGTTTTTTTACACTACTGATTATTTTCATTGATCTTGTGACTGTCCTTTTCCCATGGCTCTATTACTAAAACTTAGAGTAGCTACACTGGTAGCTGATAATGGGGAAATGCTGTCTGTTAGATGGTAATAGGGAGTAAAGAAGAAAATACTTTGCATCAGTGAATTGATGTGGCTGTTTGGTTTGTGGCTCTCTGAAGACATTACAGGGATTTTTAATATACTAGGATTGTCCAGACTGACCAGAGGTTCCCTGTGTTTGCCTTACTGAAATTCTGCTAAGCTGGGTTTTCTTCAGTGATAACTGCAAAAGTGTGACACACCTCCACAGAATGCCCTAGAATTTGATTTTCATCCCAGTGGATCCAGCATAAAAATAGTTTCCAATTAATTCCTTCTGCTTTACCAGTAGACATCAATTCCCTCAAGTTTAGTAATTTTGATGCATACTCATGAGGATAATAACATTTTTTTGAGATGCAGATAAATCTCAAGATGTGTGAGTCCATTAAATAAGAGAATTCACAGGACCATGGCTTTTACAGAATTCATGGCAAGAGGAAAAAGTGTTTCTACAAACCAGTGTAGTGCTGGTCAGCATTTCTATCCAGCATCCTCTTGCCCTTCCGTCTCCTCCCTGAGGCAAGAGCAGTGCCCATGCTCAATTATGTGTCCTGCTTTTTCCCAGCCCGCTTGTGTTGCCTCTTTCGGCTGTCCCATGCCTTTGTCAGCGTGGAGAAACTGTTTAGCACTTGGACAATTATCTGATGCTCATTGGCCTAATTCTGCCAGACCTTCTGCAAACTCTCTGAGAAGAGAGAATATGAGGAAAGCTCCTTCAGTGCACTGCAGCTACAGCTGAGCTAATGTGTGCGGCTTCTCAGGAGGGGCTTCAGTTACACAATTTAGCATTCTGCTTGTTTCAGCATTGCACTGTAATTACTTGAAAATGACAGTGCTTTCATTTGTCCTTTCTGCACCACATCCTTCCCCAAACTTGTTTTTTTTTGATTATACTAGTAAATATATAATAAAGCATGAAAAGACCAAACACACATACACAGTAAAAGCAGTTGATCTGCAGTCATTCTCATCCTTCCCCTTCTGCTTATTTTATTTATCAACATTTGTAGTCAACACAGTTGAAGATTAAAGGTTTTTGTCGTACATTTCTTTGCAGAGTCCCTCATGGTACTTTTCAACCTGTAACAATCATTAACGATTGCATTTAAATGCAGTTAGGTTATTGGAAACACAGATAAATACTTCTTCCTATAAATTTACTGGAGAGATAGAGAAAGTTACCCTTAATCAAGTGTTCCATCAAGTTTATCATAATCTTTGGTAGTATATTTGCAAGAATGTGTTTGTCAAGAGCACTTTCAAACATTGGTTGATGGGACTTAAGCTAATGCCTGTGGCACACAGGTTTTCCAGGGCAAGTCAAGAAGCTATTCTAGAGTCATTAGTGTGAAGAACATGATTTTTTATATCCATCTATTGTGTATCCTTTACTAGTGCTTATTTTTCTACCATGAGAGCTACATGTGATTCCTAATGCCAATTCCTGTCCCCTCCTTCCCTTCAGGTTTGCTCCCTGGCAGGTCTGTGTAGTTACTGTGACACGCTAGTGTGTGGCGCCTGTGGAGCAATTGCCAAGCCCCTGACTCTGCTGGTTCCGCTGGCAGGGTGTTGCTTTCTCCTGACGGTTCATGCCTGCCTCTTATTAAAGGGCAGATACAGTTGTTAGTTTCCAGTTTCACATCAAATGTTTTCACTTCCTCCCACAATGTGTTTTAGGAGTGTCTGTGTGAATTAGCACAGTTGTGGCACTGAAAATTAAAGACCTTTCCATTAAGTATCTCTTCTGACAGAGCCAGGCATGTGTGGCTCTCATAGCAGAACACATTTAGGTCCTGTCTATGAAGTGCTCTTGCTTCCCACAAAAGCTGTGCAGTCATTTAAAGGGATAAATTGGAAGATATTCAGCACTTGCGACTTTAGTCGCTTTAAATGCCACATTGTATTTTGTGTTCTACTCAGTGCTTCATTAAACAGAAGAACTTCTGGAAGGGAGAGGGGAAAAGCAAGAATAATAAAAAAAATATTATTGGAGGTGGGGTGAGACTGGGGGGGGAGGGGGCAGATTTTCAGCAGTATAAACATACAAATGTTCAGTGAGGGAAAGGAAGCTCAAACCTGAATGTAAAGACCTTTTCTACTGACTGTTATTGCTGAGGTCATGAAGGAGAAGGTAGAAAATGAGAGCACCAGAGCTTTAGGGCAGCAATTTAAAATCTCTCTGTTGAGGTTCTCAGCAGATTTTTTGATTATGCTCAATTATCTTTTTTTTTTTTGCACATAGACTGCATTGCACATAAGTTTATTGCAATGCAGTATAAAAAACACCCAAACAAGAAAACATCCTAATTTTTTAGCTTATTAAAGTAGCATGTGTTTTGGTTTTTATCCAAGAAGTGTAACAAGATGCTGTGTACCAGATAGTCTATAAAAAAACCTCTCTGAAGTCCCTGGATTTGTGAAGAAACTTTAAGGCCTCCCTTAATCTAGTACATTCTTATGCAAAAAACTCATGTGTTTTCTGGCAGTTCCAAGAAGTGGATCATGAGTGTTTGATGATTGTTGTTGCTCTCTGCAGTGCCTCCAAAGCCAGTTCATCTACAGAAGGTATCACCTGTTACATACCAAACCCCTAGGCATAAAGCTTTATCAAATCAGAAACCAAGGATGGAGGAAGAGGCACCCACCCCTGTTTCTAGTGTCCCCAAGGAAAAGCCCAGTAAAGTGTCAGATCTCATCAATCGTTTTGAGGGAGGCAGGTATGTAACAGAATTTGAATTGCTTTGTAACCATATGTGTGTGGATTGTTGGAATTGGAACCTGTGAGGAAGAACGTTGATACCGTGGTAGTGCTCAAATCCATCCCTACCAGAGGAGCTGATGGCAAAACTGCATGTGTTTTGAAATGTTGAGAAACTTAAGCTGAGCACTGCAAGTTTTGGAAGTGGCTTTCTTGTGTTTCCTCTGGATACTGATGTTCTGAAAGGATGCCCCTTGTGAGAATGAATGCGTGATGTTTAATAAAGCATGTCCTGAGCAGCCAGAGTATTAAGAAAGGAAAGGGGCGGAGGGGGAAAGGTAATCCTTTATGCAGAAGCAGCTGAACATTGCAAAAGTATGCTTGTCTAGTGGAATATAAACAGTTTCAAAGCTTCATCTTCTGTTGTTAGGTAGAGACTTGCATTTTGATATGACAGCTGCTCAAAGATTGGAATAAGAAATTACTGCAGCACTGGCAGTCCTGTGAATTGTACTGCCAGTCCTGTTTTCAAAGCATCACCAAAGTCTTTCCCACAAAGCAGCATCCTTAGAAAAATAATTTTACTTCTTCTGAAAGGAAACTCCTCAGGTTCATTGTGCCCTAGGCCAATGAGCCCTACGTTTCTTCCTCCTAGATGTATCTGCCACATTGTACAGGAACTTTCTCAATGTTATTCAGTTAAAGGAAGCTATACAGAGAGCAAGGAAAGCTTTCTTATTTGTAAACTTTTAAAAGTAGGGCCATTCTGTTTTGGGGACTAGGGGAAGCTGAGTTGCTTTTTGGCCACCATCACTTATTAAGTAAGAGATGCATGTTTGAGTGTGTTCCAATGGAATGATGCAGCTCAGATCTCCATGGTCTGAACTTCCTAATATGAGCACAAAAAAAAAAAAAAAAAAAAAAAAAAAGGGTTGGGAGGAATTGGTTACATGGTGCAACTTTCCTCCTCTCCATAGCAGAGAGTTTCTATAACACCATGTTTAACTTCTTTTGCATTTTTTTGGTGGTTTGTTTGTTTGTTTTTAGCCCGATAAATCCCAGTGATCTGAAGAAAGATCCCTCTGTTCTCCATATTTCTAAATCTCAAGGAAGATATGGGTCAACACCATCACCTCAGCCAAAACTCCCCTCCCAGCACTCACTACAAAAACAGGGAAACAGTAATAACGACAAAACTCAGGTTGTACAGCTACACACAGCCAACGGAGTAGTAGCACAAGACCAGGCGGAAGATGAGGACGGGAGATTACCAGACCGTGACTCTGCTGCATCCACCCCAGTTCCAGATAATGCCGTCGACAGCAGCTTGATAAACGGAGAAGGAGAAAGTACTTCAGGAGAGTCATTGCAAAGTGTAACTGCCTATGAAGGACAGATGCTTAACAGCAGATACAGGACTTCAAGCAGTGATACACTGCTTCCATCTGAAAATGAAACTCAAGAAACAATGGAAATTAATACTAGCATGAAGGAAGAACCAAGTGAGGAAATCAGTAAGCAAGAGCAACTTGTAGAAACAAAGGTAAAAAGATTTCATTGTTGCCATAGTACTACTTTGTTCATTTTATCTGATCTTTTATTTACAGAAATAAGCTTCCAAGAGCAGGCCAGAAAGTTGAAAATGTTTTGCTTATTTTTTTCCTCTGGAAAAAAAAAAAAAAACAAAAAACAAACAAACAAAAAAAACCCAAAAGACAGGAAAAAGTATTTCCCTTTCCTCTGTCCCCATCCCTTTTTCCCATTAGCTAAATGAATTTTGAAAAAGTGAAGCTGAAATGTGTACATGTTTAGCACCACGCTTCAGCTGTGCCAGACAAGAGACACGTGTTAGTAGTGTATGTGACATAAAAAATTCTATGTGTAGAAGCCTCCAGGTGTAGTAAACTGCTGCAACAGGGCTTCAGGCAGAACTGTCATGTGAGTCTTTGACTTGGATGTAGTTGCCAGGTCAAAGCTGGGAAGGCATTGCCCTTCTGCTAGCTATTGGATGGGTGAAAGGTTCAGAGAACACAACATAAATGCCTTGTTAGCAAAAACATCTATCGTGATGAATCTGAGCTCCCTCTTAAGGGAGGGGTTTCATCATTAAGTGAAATAAGTGGGTAGGAAAACAAAAAAATCTGTCTTGAGAAATGAATTGGTGACAATTTGTTCACATTTCCCCTTCTGCAAGTTTGATTACGCAGTTTACCACCTTGTACTTGAAATGTAACCAGTGCGAGTCATGGCAGGTGGAGCTGGGCTGGGCTTTCGTGCCTTTCATCCTCGCCAAAGAGCCAAACAGCTAAGTGCTGATAAAGCTCATCACAGCTTGTCAGGAGTACACCTATTAACTAGAGACCTCCATAAGTTCTCAAGTTTAGTTAGCTCAAGGTCACACACATATGTGTTTGAGGGTAAATTCTGTGTGTGGGAAAGGTGGATCTCAAATTCTCACATGTCATAGGATAAAATAACCTATGTAATGACAAGAAGGTGCTGGGTTGTGGGGGTTTTCTTTATTATAGGAGTTGTTTTCTCCAGTAATGAATTAATGTTATGATTCCCATCTAAACCTAAACCTGGTCATGGTCCAAGGCACTTTCAACCTGCCACACCTCTCATTATGTTTCTATCTCCTGTTCAGTAATGCCTGTTTCCTCTCTCTGTGCCAATGAAGTGCTGAATGCTCTGTGGGCAGAGATGTTATGCATGAATCCAAGTCATGCAGTAAGGTGCTGGCAGCATTTTCAGGAAAAGGCAAAAATGGGAGGCAGTCCTTTTGTAAAGTCCAGGAAGGAACTGGGCAGATGTTAATGGCAGCAACCTCATCAAAATCTGTCTTGAGCTGTTGAGATCACATGTGATATGTCCTATATTGACCAAGAGTCAAATTGTGAGGCGTGATATGGTGGTGGCTGGATGTAATGCTTGCTTTTGCTTGAAGGGTAAAATCAAACTCATGCAGGATGACTTAAGTCAGTGTCATGGGAGAGTTTAATCTGTGAAACTGAACTGGATCTTTCTGAGATATCAACTTGCTTGTGATACAAGCACATTCCCTTTAGTGAGATTAAGAAACATATCTGCCACAGACTGATCTAAGGGCCATGCTTTACAAAATCAAACACTGATTTAGATTGGTTAATGCAACCTACAGATTGAAATCAGCCCTGTAAGTAGCTGCTGCCATGCTGTCTGGAATAGAGGCAGGGTGATGAGGAACAAGAGAGGGCTGGTAGAGCTTTAGGATGTTTCTACATCCAAGCAGGCATTGGGAAAGAGCTTTAGGATGATTCTGCATCCAAGCAGGCATTGGGGAAAAACTAAGAGCATTTAGACAGCCTGTGATTGTGCTAAGCACCCCCTTAGTCAGAAAAGAATCTTAAAACTGGGATGCAGTCCAGTTCAAGCTGCACTGTACAGACTAACAGCACTTTTCTGCCCTTTTTCTAATTAAGCAAGTGTAGATACAATTCAGTAAAAGCAACAGGAGCAGCTGCATGTGAGTCACAGGCAAACTTTAGATTATACATATGATATATATTTTGATGTCAGTGCAAAATAACTTGTCTCTTGCATGCCATCTTTCCTAATTCAGGGAAAAGAGTGCTGCTGTCTCTTTGTAAACGCATAGACATACAGCAGAAGTCCACTGCTGGCATGGGTGAATTAAATTGGAGAGTGGTGCAAATCCAGAGCAGAAACTACTTTTTAGGCTTGGAAAAGAAAGCTTATTCTGAAATAATGTTGCTCTTACAAGTAGTTGTTTCCCCCACTTATCACTGTATGTCTGACTAAAGTTAGATTATTGCACATTCTGGAAAAGTTGAGACAAAATTTATGACATTTGGCAGTGTGCTGAAACATTTTTCTACAAACAACCAGAGTAGAATATGCTTTATTTTGCTTATTTACTGAATTGCTATGAAAGTCACAAACCACAAATATCTCTCACACTCACACAAAAAAGGACAAAACAAAAAAAAAGACAGAAGTGAAAAGCTTCCTGCCTTGCTGCAGAAGCACCTTCTGTCATAAAATTTAGTTTGCCTAAAATGTGGAGGCTGACGAGTACAAGAACATCCCAATCAATTAACTTCCTGAATAACATCTTGTGAGAAATCTGCTGCTAGATCTAACTAAGGACAAGAAGACAAAAATGCTTCATTGTTTGTTGTGAGACTGGTAAGAAACAGGGACATAGACTGTATGCCTGCCACAGATGGGATATATCCATTCTGCATCTTTAATGAAGTCTTTACTTGGCATCATCTTTTTAAAGGCAGTATTGGGGGCTCTGGTGTTTCAGGTGCAAAAACCAAATGAAGACTGTGTAGTTCTAAATGTAAGGCAAAGTTTTGATTGAAATTGGGTGAACAGAATAGAAAAACACAGGTTGGAAGAGAGCTTCAAGATCATCATGTCCAACCCATCATCCAACACCATCTGATCAACTAAGCCATGGCACCAAGCACCCCATCAAGTCTCTTCCAATGATGGCGACTCCACCACCTCCCCGGGCAGCCCATTCCAATGGGCAATCACTCTCTCTGTGAAGAATTTCTTCCTAACATCCAGTCTAAACCTCCCCGGCACAGCTTGAGACTGTGTCCTCTTGTTCTGGTGCTGGTTGCCTGGGAGAAGAGACCACCCCCTGCCTGTCTACAACCTTTCTTCAGGTAGTTGTGAAGAGCAATAAGGTCTCCCCTGAGCCTCCTCTTCTTGTTAACTTTCTCCCTGGATACGGTTTTGTTGTGTTCTTTGGTTTTTTTTTCTTCCGTTGTAGCTCTTTAGTGACTCTGCCATCTTCTTCTTGGTTCTACAATTTATGGTCATCTTTAACAGTAGTGACTAAAGAACAAAGCTGTATGCCTTTAGCACTTAATATGAATGTGTAAATCCTCTTGAGCAGACAATTCTAATCTTATTACATCATTGCTTATTTAGGGATACCAGGATCTTTACTGCTTTTCTTGGTTTCTGTGCAAGAAACTAATCCATCATTTCTTCAATGGATTGTTCTGTAATGTGTACTCGAGCTGCAGCACTAGCTTGGTGCAGCAGTGAGTCTTTCCACCAAATGTGCCTTCCTGTGAAGCAGGACATTGCCAGCACTCATGCATCCACCCATGCATCTTGTCCCACTTCACCTGATGTGCTCAGGTCAAGGGGCCACCACTTGCTCAGGAGAGGGATGCTACTACTAGAAAACAAGCCTGTGGCCTGTTGCTTCCAAAAGAAAGGGAGCTGGAGTGACCTGAGAACCAGATGCTGTTCTTCAGGTAGGGTACTAGATAAGACACTGAAGCAGTTGAATAAATAGTGAGGAGGATGGAGCTGGTAGTAGAAAATGCTGGTTAGAATTCATGTAACATGAGGTGGGAAACCAGTCAGGAATATGATTTTGTTCTTATACTGATATAACCCTAAAAATTTATGTTCTTATGTTGGAATAAGAACATGCAACTGTGATTAAAAAAATAAATAAATCATCCAGGGTATACATTTATTCCCATATAGAAGACTCTTGTGTCAGGTAGTATGACTGATGTAGAAAGGGGACTAAGGTTCAAGAATTAGGAAGATGCATAAGGTTGACATGGAGAGGATGGCAAAGCTTGGATCGGGGCATAGTGAGACATGAAAAGGGATTTGCCCTCTTTAGGAATGAGGATTAAATGCTGCTTCTGAATTTCTCATTTTGGGTGATATTTTCAAGTCTGTAATGTATGATTTTCCCTCTCAATTAGTTTCAAGTAGTCTGAAAACTATGGATTGGTTCTGTAGCAGCGGTCCAGAGAGAAAGTGGGGTTTGAGTGGGGAGAAAAAATAATCACATTGCCAGAGAACCAGCAGCCTCCATGGTGTTGTGCCTCAAGTCTATATGTGAGAGCTCTCTTAAACGGCTGTGCTAAACAGCCTGCTGTAGCTGTAACAGCTAATCCTCCAGTTCCCTGCAGTGTCTCTTGACAGCACTTAAAATGCTGTTCTGTAGGTTTACTCTGGTTGCTGTGCTGATTAAAACAGATTTAATGAACAGCTTTGAAGTCACTATTGAAAGGCTGTATTGAGGAGGAGGCTTGCCATGTAGCAGTGTGGTTGTTAACACTGCAGATTAGAATTCAAATATGTTCATATTTGGAATACTTATCAAATACTGGAAAAAGCCACTGAAGTCCTTTAACTGAAAAGACTTCAGTATACTGCAAACCATCATTATAAATGCACTTGCAAATGTTTAGCATAATCTCCTGGAAAGCAATGTGCAGTCTGGAAACAAAATAACTCTCTTAAGCTCTCCTTTTAATTTATTTTTTTGTATGAAGTTTTTCTATGCTTTTTGCAGAAAATTATAACTTTCCCATAAGCACAGTGACAAGGCTGTCATTTACTTAGGAAAAACCCTGGGTGCTGTTAGATGTGAACAATTTTCAGCACTAACTCTGGAGTAAAAGTCTTGTGATGGAAGTGTCGTTTTGCTGAATTGGACACTTGTGAGCCTGAGACATTTCCCTGATGATTTAACATCGGCTGGGCTTTCATTGTTTGCTTTGAAGTAACTTCTCATAGCAACTCATAATTTCATATTCTAACATACTCAGCTTAATATTTGAAATTTCAATGGATGTTTTAAGTTTCTGTTCAGCAGAAGAATCAGAAATGTATTTAGTGAAATGAAAGACTTCAAAGTAAAAAAAATTCCCTCAACGTGCAAAAGCGATTTCCATAAACATCTAGTGAAGGAGCACTCTAATTGCAGGCAGCAGTTAATCAGCAGTGAGTATACTGATGAACTTAAAACATTTTGTGTGGTATTTTTCACTAATTCTATCGTGCAAAGAACATGCAGTTCAAATAATTTGAAACAGGGGTGGGGGCGAGCACCAACTAATCCCATCTGTTCCCTCTTACTCTGCAAACCAGTTCTTCCAGCTCTGAAAGGTCAGTGGTACTCATTTACCAGGATGTGGAGCTGCTCTGTTAAGTAGGGAGTTGGTGCTTTTGGCAAAGATCCCTGTACAAACTGGGAAATTTTACATGTTTTAGGCTTTTGAGTTTTGCGCTGCAGTTCAACTCATTTTTATCCTACTCTGACTTCCACGTTTGTTCTTAAACTCTGGGAAAGTTCACGTTCTTCAAAATGAGTGTCTCTTGTTATTTGCACTGTAAGGTAACCTTGTGTCATTTCAGCTCTTTTTCAGTGCTCAATTACGTTTTCTCTGGTATCCTAAGAGCTGTTCTTATTTTCCTCTAGGAGACAGATGAACAGAAACGTCACAAAATTGCCAATGAACTTCTGCAAACAGAAAAAGCCTACGTTAGCCGACTCGACCTCCTAGATGGGGTATACTCTTCTTGAATTTGTTTTTAATTTTCTTGCCTTGATTTCACTTGAATGGCTAGAATTAAGTGTGTATAGAAAATATATGAGAAGGCAGTTTTGCTGACTTTCCCAGACAGTCATTTGCTTTCACCTATGCTTATATTTTAAGAGCACTACTTTTAAAAAAATTTTTCTTTCCCTCCTTCCCTCCTCCTTCCCTCCTTCCCTCCTTCCCTCCTTCCCTCCTTCCCTCCTTCCCTCCTTCCCTCCTTCCCTCCTTCCCTCCTTCCCTCCTTCCCTCCTTCCCTCCTTCCCTCCTTCCCTCCTTCCCTCCTTCCCTCCTTCCCTCCTTCCCTCCTTCCCTCCTTCCCTCCTTCCCTCTTTCCCTCCTTCCCTCCTTCCCTCTTTCCCTCCTTCCCTCCTTCCCTCCTTCCCTCCTTCCCTCCTTCCCTCCTTCCCTCTTTCCCTCCTTCCCTCTTTCCCTCCTTCCCTCCTTCCCTCCTTCCCTCCTTCCCTCCTTCCCTCCTTCCCTCCTTCCCTCCTTCCCTCCTTCCCTCCTTCCCTCCTTCCCTCCTTCCCTCCTTCCCTCCTTCCTTCCCTCCCTCCTTCCTTCCCTCCTTCCCTCCTTCCCTCCTTCCCTCCTTCCCTCCTTCCCTCCTTCCCTCCTTCCCTCCCCCCTCCCTCCTTCCCTCATATTCATGAAGTATGCCCTGTGTGTGTAGATGTCACCATAAGCAATAGCAGCACATACTGGTAGGCTGTTCAAGAAAAAAAGACAGGCAACCATTTCTTGTCTTCTGCTGAAATGGAGAAGGGTGTTATTTTATAATGCTGAAACCACCTACCCCCTAGAAAATTACTGAAATCATTCAGATCTGAGCCACCCAATCAGAATTTTTCTTTAGTGTCAATAAACCAAAGATGGTGGCCATTTTAAACTGTATATCCCCTATTTCCCTCACTATATCTTTAGACTAAATATTGAAATGAATGGAAATTACTCTTCCTGCAAGGAAAGAGTAGAATTCTTGTGCTCTGTAATGTCTTGGTTACTTTTTAATTTATATCCATTTTACCTGGATACTTAGAGCTTAGCATTGCCTTGATCCTTGGTATATATGTCAGACATTGCTGTTCAAATTTCTCAGTCCTAACGCATAGGTCTTGTAGAAATAGTTGTCGAAAAGTAAAGTCTCAGCTGACAGAATAATTGCTCAGACTGCTTGGAAATCAAAGTCCTCAAGAAAGTGAATTTACCTAGCAGATCCACAGATACGGTGTGTTTCCAAAGATAAAGTATTGCAAAAAAAGAAAAAGGAGCTTTGGTTTAGAGAAGTTTAAAAATAGAGGAAAAGGTTTACTTCATGCATAGGTTTGTTTTTTTCTGATGAGTAATGTTTATAGAATCAATAAGGTTGGAAAAGATCTCAAAGATCATCAAGTCCAACCTTTCACCCAAGACCTCATGACTACTAAACCATGGCTTCAAGTGCCATGTCCAATCCCTTTTTGAACACCTCCAGGGATGGTGACTCCACCACCTCCCTGGGCAGCACATTCCAATGGCTAACAACTCTGTGAAGAACTTTCTCCTCACCTCAAGCCTAAACCTCCCCTGGCACAGCTTGAGACTGTGTCCTCTTGTTCTGGTGCTGGGTGCCTGGGAGAAGAGACCAACCCCCACCTGTCTACAACCTCCCTTCAGGTAGTTGTAGACAGCAGTAAGGTCTCCCTGAGCCTCCTCTTCTCCAGGCTAAACAATCCCAGCTCACTCAGCCTCTCCTCATAGGGCTTGTGCTCGAGGCCTCTCCCCAGCCTTGTTGCCCTTCTCTGGACACAATGTAGAATTATTTTCCTTGATGCAGTCATAATTTTGTTACTTTTATTCCTCTTTTCTAAATATTAACTGGACAGAATTCTGAAAATTGGATTTCAAGCACAGCTGCAGAAATTGCTTATAATGAGAGGAAAGCCGAAGACTAGGGCGGGACTTGTACATTTCTAAACTTGGTTAAAGAGTTACACAACCTTTACAGTTCTCAATGTAACTTGTCAAAATAATCTAACTTTCCTCTTGGAAATCCAGTCAAGTGAGCATGTTTTAACGTTTATGTGAAAGTGTATGGCTGCTTTTGTCCTTTTAAGGCACTTTGCTGTCTCAGTTGGGATTATCAAAGTTCCTGTCTTCAGACTCCCTTTCCAAGCCCTTACTCAAACTTCTGAAAGCCTTTGTAAGGAGATGCAGTCTGTTTGAGCATCAGAGAGGGAGATAAAGGGACCATAGTCCACAAATACTGTTTTGTGTGATGGGCACATCAGCAAGTGTGTGTGTCTCTAGCTATTTTGTGGCTGCATCTAGTCAGATAGAACCCACTGATAAGAAAGTTTTGGGTTGGGTTGTTTGTATATTTTTGGGTTAGTTTTTTTTTTTTTTTTGGTGGGTGGTGGTTTTTTTTAATCTATCTAGTTAGTTGTTTGTTTCATAGAGTCTCTAGTAGAGTCTGGTCAGAACTGTGTCCCTTTTATGTTTTACATGTCGTGCAGACCACTCATAGTTTGTCAGCTACTTGCAAGGAGAGTGGTTAGGCTAATGGTGATCAGACATTATGCCAATTGAAAAGAAAGCAAGAGTGGAAAATATGACTGGAAGACTGGGAAAGCTGAGATGATCTAGCTGTTTAAACAGACAGGATGCCTGGAGTCAATCCAAAACGGCACTGCTTCAGTTTGGCTTTCTTTCTGTTGGCTCTGCCTGGCTCACAAGAAAATGAGTGGGATATAAGGAGAGAAGCTTTTAACTTCTGGTGAGGGAAAGAGATTACATGAGTTTGTCATCACCTATGTTACTGAACTATCTTGTCTCAGTTGGAGTGGGAGGGGTGGGTAGGTGGTTTTCCCCTGATTAAAGATAATAGGCTGATAGTCTTGGGCTCTTTTTCTGTGTTGCAGGTATTCTATTCCAGACTCCTTGAGGAAGCAAACAGAGGGTCATTTCCAGCTGAAGTGATTAACAAAATATTTTCTAATATTTCATCGATAAATGCTTTCCACAGTAAATTCTTACTTCCAGAACTTGAGAAAAGAATGCAAGAATGGTAAGAGGTGACTCACTGGTTAATATACTACTAAAACTGTGTCTGTAGAAGCACTGTCACAAGGTTGAGGTAGGGAAGGTGCCTTCATAATGAAGTGTTCCTGGCCCAGGAAGTACTGTGGGTAGGAGAACATCTGCCTTTCCACTCTTTATCAGGATCTGACTCAGTAGAGGACTAGCATCATTTGCTCAAAATAAAGGACATGTATCTTGCTGAAGCCAGGGAGATTACTCATGATTAAATGCATCACTGAATTAGGGCTTCAAACTGAAGTAATATCCTACCTGATGAATTCATGGCACAGAATATAAAATTGAGATAAATTTTTTGTGTTCCTGCTGTAGCACGGTAATCTTTGTCATCATTGCTTGGTTTACTGTGGTTTGGTTTTCTGTTTGAAATAAAAATCCCTATCAGGCATATTTTGGGGATGCTTTTCCTCCAGCTTCTCTTGACTTCTATTAGGAGCAAGCAAGAAGGGTAGCTGAGGCATAAGGATACTTTGTAATCAACACTGAAAGATATTGTAGTATCTTTATCCTGCCTTTGTGTTACAGGATTCAAGAAATATTAAAATATAGCCATGTACTTTTGATCTCTTTTTACATAATTGTAATTTAAAAAAAATGTCCCAAACCATGGCTGCTTCCCTACCTTATTTGGGAAAAGGGGTCACCTCATTTAAAAAATAGTACAGTTACTTCATCCAGTTGTTCCACCTCAGCACACTTTGGCTCCTGTATTCCATGTTAGCTAGGGCTCATTACGAACAACGCAATTGTTTGTCCATATATCATTTCCAGTTACACTTCCCTGTAGCTCCTCAATTGTCAAAAATTACACTTAAAAATGGGCACTCATGTATTTTTTGTGACATGGACAAAAACCTCAGACAACATGGCAGAGCTACAGGCAACAGCTACATGTCTCCTGACTGTGTAAGATGATTCCCTTTCAAAAATGATGATTCTTTAAGACAAAATAATTACCCTGCACAAACACTTGGTAGCCTTCTATAGAAGTAAAGTCTACAGTCTGCAAGAAAGTAAATAAGTGTAAGTATTGTGAAATACAGGAAAGGTTATACCTCACCTTATGTTGCTTGCTGAATCACTGTGTAAGGCACACCCACCACTTTCTTCTAATCAACTGAAAAGATCTGACAGGAAATAGAAATGCCTGGATTAAAATAGAGTGCATACTCAAGAGAAGTGGAGTTTAAAAAGTAGCTTACACTATGTTACATCAGTGTTATATATCTATTTGAAGTGAAATTTGTGACAGCCTTAAAATTTTGCTCTCCACACTTCACAGAGCACAGAAGATGGATTATGCTACATCATGCATTTGCAAAATGCTAAATCACTAATACTGTGTGTATAACTATATGGCTTGAAAGCTTGAAAAGCACTTTTGCAGATGAGCTTTGACTATTGATGCCAAACGAATAAATTTCATCGTAAGGGTATTTTGTTTCTTGCACTGCTTGGAAACAAACTTCATGCTGTATCTGAGAGAACCTGTTTAAGTATCCTTAAAATAGTATGCTTTTGGGAGGAGTTAGAAAAAATGATGCAGCTGAAGAGAACTGTCTCTGATCATTGCCGATAAAACCTCGGTGACTTACTCTCCCCATTGCTGGCCACTGAAATTGTCTGGCACAACAGCTTCTGCTAGACACAGAGCTTGCTTTCCTCAGCAGTTCCCCTAGTTAGGCATAGAAAATACTTAAGAATGTTTTATTGGTAGGTTTATGTGCTTCTGTTATTTCTTAGCTTCCAATAAAAGTAGCCAGATAAAAATTTTTGACACTTTACCTTAGTTGTGGTTTGTTTTGAAAAGTTAAGGTAAAAATAAGTGGTTTTGAAACTGGGGAGGCAGATCAGAAACAAAGTCTTCTTTCTTCGAAGAGAAAAAAACCAATGTGAAACTAAGCTTATTGGGTAGGAATTAAGTTGGCTGGTAGTTTCATTTTGAATGAGTTGAGCAACAGCTGCAGTTAAGTATCTTTTACAACATATGGCTTGAAAACACCGGAAACAGCCTTGCTGCAATACATTTCCCATGAAAAGAGCATTACAGAGCATAGCACTGATCCCCCATCAAACAGAATACCTATCTAACTCTGGTTTTTGTACCTGAGGATGACCGAAAGGAGATACCAAGGGAAGGATATAAGAGCAGTGCATGATAGCTTCTGGGGCAGGATGGGGCGGGGGAGGGGGCAGGTTGTCAAAGAAGTTATTTCACTCTTTCAACAAAATATTTGGATCTATCAGTTGCAGAGCTGACCTACTCCCATGATTTGTTCTGCTCTAAAAAGGCAACTTTCAGTTTTGTTGAATGCCTGTTAGCTTGTATGTGGGAAGAGAAATCTGTTGTTCTGCAGTTGCCTTTGCTGTGCTGTGATTTGACAGACCAGTGCTTAGTTCTCTTGCTGTGATGGCAGTTTTGAATGCAATTCCACAGGTCATGATTTATAAGTCACCTATTTAATATTAGAGTTTTTGGAATGCAAAGGTGAATGTGGTTTGATAACACAGAAACATGAGGTGTTTCTGTACCTATATTACAAGGTGAGGTCGTATTTCTTGACCTTTATACCCTTCTGTAGTTGCTAGGCCTAACGGTAGGTCAGGCATCTGCCAAGTTTTACACTGGTACCTTCTGCTCCTCTGGAGGCAGCTGGAGCTTGACCAACCTTTGCCAGTCTTGGCAATATTCACTATTCAAATAACTTGTCCCTGCCACACAGCTTTTCTCTGGGAGAACTGGTATGTTGGAGTAAGATGCCAAAGTAATTGCAGCAAATTAGTTCACTTTGGACCGCTACCACAACATTGTTTTCGGACTCTTAAAGATCAGGAGATACCAAGTTTCCAAATCTGTCCTTGAAAATGAAAAGTGAAATGTTTTCTATTGTAGCTCTTGGAGATGCATGTATGCCAGTCCATTTTGTGCACATGGAGGTAGCTTTTTTCTGCCTTTCCGTCAGCTGTTTATTAACATTCTGTTTTACTTGAAGATGATATCAGTAATTCAGACAGATGCGTTAGGAATTTCTCACAAAATACTGGAATTTAAGGGATTCTCTCTACTTCATACGTTTGGGTTTTTTTTTAAGATAAATAATTGTAAGTTGTAAATACATGTACTTTATATGGTACAGAAGGAAAGCTATACAGTACAGATTTAGTCCTCAAACAAAACCACAGATTAGATATTTGGATGGTAAAGCATAGTCGAAAGAATCACAGAATGGTAGGGTTTAAAAGAAGAGCTACAAATGAAATAAATTAGGCCATATTTTGTAAACAGCACCTTCCAAGTTTTTCATTACATTATTTCTTTGTTTAGTGCTCTGCATAACCTATAATGGATCATCAAAGAGGATCCAGCGCTCTGTGTGAATTCTGGCCATTTTCTGTGGTTACATTGGAACTCCCTATGAGGCAATCTCAAACACGAGGATTCTCTATTAAACTCTTCAAATAGCTTTATAACCTTGTGTGACTTTATTTTCCTTTCCTGTTTGCTCTGAGATTCCACCTTCTTGCTTTGCAGGACTGCCACCCCCAGAATTGGAGATATTCTGCAGAAGTTAGCTCCTTTCCTCAAGATGTATGGAGAATATGTGAAGAATTTTGATAATGCAATGGAGTTGGTGAAAACGTGGACTGAACGGTCACCTCAATTCAAATTCATTATTCAAGACATCCAGGTAATGGGAAGAAAGAACATAGATACAAACACAAATGAAAAGACATAGGTCAAAGAAAGATTAAAGAGGAAATGAAATGCCAAATTTCTTAGAACTAAGGGTTGTTTGTATCTGCCTCACACATTCTGTTTCTTCTTTGCCCTCCACTTGTGCACAAATACACATTCAGATCCGGACTTTTCAGTTCAACATAGAGGACTAAAGTAGAAAGGCTGATACACAAGAAGACTGAAACAATAAAATAGATAAACAGAGAATACTGTTTTAGGATTAAGTGACTTATCAGTGTAGCTGTAGATCCTTGTATTGAATCAGTAAATACTGTTGGCTCACAAGTAGTGCTGTTATGCAGAGCACTATGCTTTGGAAGTAGATTATATAATTCTAAACACTGAGCCACAAAAGGCTTAACTGTCAAGCAATGCACCATTCTTTTTAAAAGGTGCTTTTTATACCCTCTAGTGCTCCCTGTAGGTTTGGCAGATATGTGTCTTCCTACTGCAGACTAAGCATCTGGAAACAGAGTAAGGTATTTATGCTTAAACATTGCAGTTCTGTAGAGTCTTTTGATTTTAATCCACGGAAGGCAGTTATGTGCATTTGAATGTCATAATTTAAATACATCTAAGATTATGGAAATGAATATGCATCCTAAAACACTGCCTAGTTGACATGATGAATGAAGCTCAGAGAAAACATTCCCTTAGATGGGTAAAACAGGCCTTTGTACCCACGCAAGTGGCTTTTTCTAATAACATGATCGTGAACTGTTCTTAATTCAATAGGAATTCTCCTGTCTGAGTTATTACAAACCTCATTTGAAATACATTGGAGTTTAAAAGATTATTTTTTGGTAGGACTTTTATTTATGAATTGGATACTTGGGAAAGTTTTTACAATTGCTTTCAGGCAAGAACTTCAAATTATTTGGATTTGTAGAGTAGTTTTAATTTCTTCCAGAAGGTCTATCATGCATGCTTCAAAATACATGATTTATGTTTCATCAGTCATAATTTTTATTTCACTGTATCATAATAACATTTTTGCCTGCTACATTGAAATGTGTTTACAATTTTTTAGAAGGAAAAAGTGTGTGGAAATTTGACATTGCAACATCACATGCTAGAACCAGTACAACGCATTCCACGCTACGAGATGCTTCTAAAGGACTACCTAAGGAAATTGCCTCAGGATTCCCTAGACTGGAAAGATGCTGAAAGTAAATATCTTCTAGTAATTGAAATAGCTGAAATAAGATAGTTGCAAGAGGGTACTGTAAATTAAAGATGTTTTCAGGAAAAATACAGTGAAGAAGTAAAGTCCCTCTCAAAAGAATTCTAGAATTTCTTCAGTGGAGTCATAGGATTCTTTGGAAAAAAAGAATCTATTTTAATAGATGAAGTTAATACAAAAAAACCTGTAAAGCCTTTAGTATTCACCTAGTTGAGCACATTAGTTTTGCTTGAGTTTTAGAATATTGCACAAGTTTTGATTTCTTTGCTGATGACTGGTAGTTGTGGTGGTTTTCCTTTGTGTGGTTTTTTTGTTTGTTTGCTTTTATTTTTCTTGTTTCGTCGTTGTGTTTTGAGGGATTTTTTGGTTGGTTTGTGTTGTTGGCATTTTGATTTGCTTTATGCCCATTTGGAATGTATATTTGTTATTTATTAAAAAAAAAAAAAAAAAAAAAGAAGTGGAGTTAGGCTCATTCTTGTATTTTTAAGCAGCCACGCAAAAAAAAAAAGCAGCCAATTTTTTAACTTACTCCTTTCTGTCTTTACACAAGAACAGTTCAAGATGTTTTCACAGATTGTTCAAAATTACTTTGCCAGATAAATTTTCAGAAGTGTTTCACTGTTTTCTATATAATTAGGTGAAAATGAAGCTTTTTCATTTTACTTTCTTCTTTTTCTTCCATCTAGAATCCCTGGAAATTATATCCACCGCAGCAAGTCACTCTAATAGTGCAATAAGAAAAATGGTAAATCATCCTTGTTTTCCTGTTCATTTTTTAATGTATTATATTGGAGTATTTGGTGAAGACAGGAGTATGAATTGCAAACCTTCCCTAAAATGGCAAAAAATGGGTTTCCTGTGTCTGAGTGATTGCTTCTACTTAATGCATTTATACAGCTCCTGGGCATGATAGACAAAATTTGGCATTGCACCTAATTCTGTCACATGGAAGGTAGGACAGAGTGGCTCAAGCAGCTGACGCTACGCTGGACTCATAACCTCGTTTAATTTGTTTCCCTTATTGGAAGGATAATGTTTATAAAGAGTAGTTACTGTTTCTCTACCTTTACTGGGTTGGTGTGATAGGTACTTCATTATGTAGTGAGATATTTTGGACAAGAAATAATGCAGGCTGTATATGTAAACTGCATTTTTCAAATTACCAGAGATAACATTTCTAAAAGTACTTGTTACTGTACAGCTAAATGAATCACTCTGTATGGTTGAGGACACACACTGCATATAAGGGTTGGGGTTTTTCTTTGTTTGTTTCTTTTTTCAAAGCTAGCAATCTCCAGACTTACACAAACTCCCCTAGTTTCACTTAACCATGCTTTGTGCTTTTAATGAATGGGTTTTGTAACTATTTTCACCGTAAAGGAGAATCTAAAAAAATTGTTAGAGATATACGAGATGCTGGGGGAAGAGGAAGACATAGTGAACCCTTCAAATGAACTGATAAAAGAAGGACAGATCCTGAAACTCGCTGCTCGCAATACCTCTGCTCAGGAGCGGTATCTTTTCCTGGTAAGTATGGTGGCCTGTATTTGCAGCAGGGGCTTGTGTACCTTTCTAGACTTGAACTACCAAAGAGAGTGGGAAATCCTCTTCTACTTGTGCATGTCTTTCCACTAAAAATACACCATTTAGAACAAAATACGTGGTTTTAAATAAACGGAACAAATGCCTAGCAATTCACGTGGAAGCAGGTCCTAGAGCATGAGAACTTCGACATTCTCATGAAACTGAAATGCAGAAGCTTAGTATTTCAGCCCTGATTGGTGTGTGTTGGGGTACCCAGACCATCTTGTGGCCCTGTGGGAGGTTGTTATCATGGCAGATCATCCACTTGTCAGGTGCCTGCATCTTGTCTTGGAACTAATGAACTACAGCCATGCTCCTTTACAAATCCCTTGGAAAAGGTTTGATGTAGTTCATTGCTTCCCTTTGCTTATAAGCATTGCATGTCTTCTGGTCAATAAAGACCAGTAACAGGTTAAGGCACAACTCCTGCTTATCTCTTTCAAACAAAAGTAGTCCTTGAATAGTAAGACCTCAAATGAGGCTAGACTGCTGATTGAAACTATGTGCTGGTCATATGAGAGGTGACAAGTTCAAATGTGCTGTTATCAGTGATACAGACTAGGCAACAGGCTAGACAAGATTTCTGTGAAGTAGGATTTAACTGAAGTGAGTTTCTTTTTTCAATAATTAATTTTGAGAAAAATGAGGGGGAAGATGGAAAAATTAAACGATAGAACTGATTTAATAACTGTACTTCAAGACTTGGGCTTTAGACATTTAAGCATTATTAAAGATTAGAACTTTAAACAGAGTATATCTTTGTCCTGCTGATGTATGATTTTTATTCCTGTCATATTGAGGGTTTCAGTGAATAAAAGCTCTAAGAAATGTTCTTCTGTCTTGGAGAGGAGATAAATTAATGTCCTCAAATAATGCTAGTTACAACATCTACAAAACCATATGATTTTGGTACAGAGAAAATATGAATGTGTACACTCTTCTCTTGAGTTCTTGTTCTGCATTTTAGAGTAGGTCTTTCATAACTGGGGCATAAGAGTGTGTTTTCCTAACAAAAGTGTAGAATACTTACTCTGACCAGTGTAAAATATCCAGTCTGACTGTAGTTAATAATATGCTATAGAGACAGCTGCATATGCAGAGCAATTATTCTCATATTCAGTGAAGCTGTCCTTTAGTCTTATTTCTAAAGAAGTAAGAAAAATAAGTTGTCTTGCTCTAGAGCTTTGGTCTACTTGTACATTAACTGAGCAAGAAAGAACCTGCTTTCTTGTCCATGAAGTCTAGCTCTTAGCTACTGCCCAGCTCTCAGTATAAACAGTGGCCATGTCTGCATTTTTGTTAATGCAAAGCCATGTGTATGTTTATCCACCAGTTTAACAACATGTTGCTCTACTGCGTCCCCAAATTCAGCCTGGTAGGATCAAAGTTCTCGGTTCGGACCAGGGTTGGCATAGATGGTATGAAGATAATAGAAACTCATAATGAAGAATATCCACACACCTTTCAAGTGTCTGGAAAAGAGCGAACGCTGGAGTTGCAGGCCAGGTAAGTCGTCTTTTTATTTAGGTTTTGAAGGGTTGAATAGACACACACAACAGAGCAGGCTAAAAGGTATTGAGAAGGCTGGGCTTCATCTTAATCACAGAATCACCAAGGGTGGAAGAGGCCTCAAAGATCATTGAGTCCAACCTGTTACCACAGACCTCATGACTAAACCATGGCACCAAGTGCCATGTCCAATCCCCTCTTGAACACCTCCAGGGATGGTGATTCCACCATCTCCTTGGCCAATATCAGTGTTTAAAAAATAATCTAGGCTGCCAAAATCATAAATTGTCAGTCCAAGAACCTCTTGGAATAGAAGATGTATCTCTAACATACAGTGCAGAAATACAATACAATACAATACACCAGGTTGGAAGAGACCTCCAAGATCATCGCGTCCAACCTAAGACAGCTGTGATTGTGCTGGTTGGAAAAATGAAAGCCGTGTACCTAACCCATGCAAAGGCAACCTGTCTGATTTGAGTGTTCTGGGACACTGAGTGTGTTGATGTCTGGGCAGAGCTGCTGTCTCTGGTACCTGAGTCACCTTGGTAGAAATGAGTCTGCTCAGCTCAGGGCCTATCATAGAATGATTTGGGTTGGATGGGGCCTCCAAAGGTATCACAGTATCACCAAGGTTGGAAGAGACCTCAAAGAGTCCAACCTGTTACCACAGACCTCATGACTAAACCATGGCACCAAGTGCCATGTCCAATCCCCTCCTGAACACCTCCAGGGACAGTGACTCCACCACCTCCCTGGTCATCTAGTCCAACCCACTCTGCAGTAAGCAGGGGCATCCTCAACTAGATCAGGTTGCCCAGAACACTGTTGAGCCTCACCTTGAATATATCCAGGGACGGTTGCAAAATTGTGAAGCCTGAAATTATGGTTCTGGGTTCTTTGTTTTGGGGCGGGTATTTTTGTTTGTTTTATTGTTTGCTGCTGCTGCTTTCTGTTGGTGTTTTTGTTTGGTTTTTTTCCTGTTTCAGTTCTGTGGGGGATTTTTTAGTGTTTTGTGGGCTTGTGGGGTTTTCTCCTTCTAAATTGGATAGTTAATAATTAGTATTGTTTACATGTAAATTCTTGAAAATCAGTTTAGAATCTTGGCTTTTGCAAGTTGTTGGCAGTGGGATAATGATTCCTGAAGTACTTTTGGACTAACATGTCAAATATTTCTTTCAGTTCTGAACAAGATAAAGAAGAATGGATAAAGGTAAATTAATTTACATTCTTTTTCTAAATGCTTTTTCACTCAAGCAATCAAAAAAGTAATATTTTCTAGCTTCAGCTTTTCTCTGCTAATCAATAGCTGATCAGAATGTAGAGTCTATTTTAAAAGTAGTGCGATTGAGGAGTTTCTCCACTGTTTCCTTAGGCACTTCAGAATACTATAGAAGCTTTTCACCAGAGGAATGAAACTTTCAGAAATGCTATTGCTAAAGAATATGAAGATATACCTGTTGAAGTTTCGGTAAGTTGCTGGTTTTCCTTTATTACCTTCTTAGTACCCATGTTGTCTTTCAGTAACTGGAAAAGGTTTGGCAGAATCTTTCTTTTCAATCTCCTCATTCTTACGGCAGTGAAATTACAAAGCAATCATCATCTTGGTAGTTGTTTTCCTTCATAATGCCAAATCTTACAAAAAAGCCATCCTCCCCCCACCCCCACTCTGCTTAACAGAGTACCCTTTCAGTGATGCATGATGATTTTTGACTGGGATCTTTGTTATTTCTTGTATAGACTTTAAAATACATCTGGAGCTGTTTCACCATTTCCTTTCTAGAGGAAGACAATAATTATTTTATCTATTTTAAGTACTGCATAGCTTTTTATGCTGGCTATTTTTATTCACCCTCTGCCCCTCTTCAGAACGCTGAGCTTGGGAAGAGAGCACCTCGCTGGATACGAGACAATGAAGTAACCATGTGCATGAAATGCAAGGAGCCCTTTAACGCACTGACGAGGAGGAGGCATCACTGCCGAGCATGTGGACATGTACGTACAAAACCCTGGCTGCTGAAGCTGGCCAGGAGGTTTGGGAATGCAGCTAAACACCTGCTTGACTTCTGGTGGCTGCTTGTTACACTGTGGTTTGTTGCTGTGCTTGTGGCTGAGAGGAAAATGTGTGTATGCCATAGAACAAAGGATCCTCTATCTGCTTTAGCTGGCATGGTATTCGGAAGTAATTTGCAACAGTGGAAGACGTGCAGTTGTGTAAAAATGTCCTGAGCCCCTAGACATAATACGCATATACTGCTACTCTGGAGTGGCCTCAACTCAACAGTTTCAGGACCATATTAGACTGGCATAAGCCAATGTTATCCCTGCTGGGGATAACACTGGCTGCTTCCTTTTCTCATTCTGCTACCTCTCTCTCCTCTTTGCAGGATGATGATGAAGCCCTGCAGTTTTTCATTGGGTTATCTTGGAGATGTTCCCAGTTCGGTTCAGTGCCTGACTGTGAACATGTGCAGACCATTTGGTGAGAGAAGAATAGAACGGGGAGTGTGATTGCCACTTTCCATGCATGGTGCCAAGGCAATGTATGCCACTTCGAAGTGACTATGAGATAGTGGCACGACTTGAGAGTTTTCAGAACTCTCTAATAAAAGATGAGCATACTGTACTTACTTTTCTTGCCATGCAGCAGTTCTGCATTTCTCCAGCAGATGGTAGTGGAAGGCCAACTTTAATTTGTCTCGGTTATACTGTATGATTTCTTTGTCACGTTTTTGTGTGTCATGAAGGCATACTGTATTCACAGCACTATTTTAGTGCTTTGCAGGGCAGTAGAGACTTTTTCAGAATCTCTGAATTACTGATCACACAGTGTCATCTGGGTTTGGGATTTTTTGTTCCCATGACCATTCTGTTTTAAAACTTATACAGTACAATAATACAGTACAATAAACCAGGTTGGAAGAGACCTTCAAGATCATCGCGTCCAACCTATCAACCAATTCAACCCACCTAAACAACTAGATCATGGCACCACTCTTCCTTTCTATTGTCCCTTTTGTTTAGACTCCTAACTGCTTCCCTGTGTTGTAGTTCTATCACATCTTCTTGCCTCTTACTTTTAAAACATTTTTACTTTGGAATGAATTTGGGTCAGTGGTGGTGTCTTTCAGCAATGATTAATTGGGAGTACTTTAACTGGTATTTTCTGGAGATACTAGTTGAAGGTAGTGATCTAGATTAGTCCACAAAAAGTGTTGCTCAGTTGTTTGAGTGGTTCAAGTCAATTCGTCTACCTCTCTTAGTTGAAATAATTACACTTTTTTCACTTTTTGGGGGGTTCATGTTTGGTTGGTTGGTTTTGGTTTTGTTTTTGTTGTTAATTCAGGGCATATTTTTCACCTGAAAGAATACTTCTGTGGAAAACATTTCTAATAAAAGAACTTCTCCCAGGTCTCTCTTGCCTCTCACTTTATAGATACAGCAAAAAGGAAGAGCAGTGTGATACTGGCTTATTCATTCTGTGTGATTCTGAACAATTTCTAAACCTGTAAATTTCATATTTAATGTTAGGTTAAAAATTAATCATTTCTGATTTTAAAAAACTTTTTTTTTTTAAATCAGTAAAAGTACATCTCATTTGTACATTTTTGAGGTTGTGTGGAAAACACAATGTCAAATGTATCTTTTCTGGATTGCAAGGTTTGTGCTGTATCCTGATTGTATTCACAGTATCACAGTATCACCAAGGTTGGAAGAGACCTCAAACAAAGATCATCAAGTCCAACCTGTCACCACAGACCTCATGAGTAGACCATGGCACCAAGTGCCATGTCCAATCCCCTCTTGAACACCTCCAGGGATGGTGATTCCACCTCCTCCCTGGGCAGCCCATTCCAATGGCGAACGACTCTCACTGTGAAGAACTTTCTCCTCACCTTGAGCCTAAACCTCCCCTGGTGCAGCTTGAGACTGTGTCCCCTTGTTCTTGTGCTGGTTGCTTGAGAGAAGAGACCAACTCCCTCCTGGCTACAACGCCCCTTCAGGTAGTTGTAGACAGCAATGTGGTCTCCCCTGAGCCTCCTCTTCTCCAGGCTAAACAATCCCCGCTCCCTCAGCATCTCCTCGTAGGGCTTGTGCTCAAGGCCTCTCCCCAGCCTCATTGCCCTTCCCTGGACACGTTCAAGTGTCTCGATGTCCTTCTTAAACTGAGGGGCCCAGAACTGGACACAGTACTCAAGGTGTGGCCTAACCAGTGCGGAGTACAGGAGTACAATGACTTCCCTGCTCCTGCTGGCCACACTATTCTTGATACAGGCTAGGATGCCATTGGCCTTCTTGGCCACCTGGGCACACTGCTGGCTCATGTTTAGGCAGCTCATGTCTAGGTGGCTGTCAATCAGCTGCCTAATTCCTAACTTTGTCCTACAAATATAAAATACAAATATTGAAAGCCTAATGTGATTTTATGCAAAGTACAGAGTTAGAGCAGGCAAATAGTAAAAACCACTTCTAGTTAAGAAGTGGCACAAATTGGGAAAATCATTTTCAATTAAGTTACAATTGACAGGTCACAAAGGCATTATCTTTTTTTGTTCTATATAACTAAATATATTACTAAGTAGATAAAATCAGGCTATCAATTCTGTTTCCATGAAATTGTATAAATACTTACACTTTCTATGTCTCTTCTCATTTTTGTTTCTAAGGTGGTTTGCTGGAAATGTTCTGATTACAAGGCACATCTCGAATACGACGGCAATAAATTGAACAAAGTCTGTAAGGATTGCTATCATGTTATAATTGGTTGTACAGACAGTGAAGAAAAGAAGAAGAAAGGCATCTTGGAGGTATGTAATTCAAAGCCACTATATGTGCATAGCTGCAAGCAGTTTCAGCTCATCATGAAAAATGGTAGTATTCTTGCAGGACTATTTTCTGTTTGAGAAGTAAGTATGTGGACCAAATTCATCCCATCCAATTGATTTAGGTTTTCAGCATTCATCTTAGAATAGAAGAAATCAGGTTGGAAGAGACCTTCAAGGCAATCGCGTCCAACCCATCATCCAACACCATCTAAAATCTAATCTTTCTCATTACTACCTTGTTTCTTACAAAGATTGTTTTTTAAAGGGGGGATTATGAACCTTAGAATTTGTTTGCTTCTTTCTGGTTGTATCAGCTAACGTAATAAAGCATTGCCTTTCCTTTTAAAGATGTAGTTTTCTTCTTCTGAACTTAGGCTGTTGTAGTAATGAAACCCGCTGCTACTATAGCTATCTTGAAAACATATACCCAAACTGAATGAACTAGGGATGGAGGTCAGAGGAATGAAAGAGAGTTCTGCTATTCAGGAGTCTGAGACACTGTTTTATCCGTGTATACCTTTAAGTCATCAAGTTTCTCTCAGCTTTTGACATCTAAAAACTCAAGGACTCAGTGAGACAACAGGGAACCATGTTTCTCTAACCATCACGAGAAAAGCAAACATTATAAAACTGCAATTAATCTTCACCGTATCTTAAACCCCCAAAAGTCATTCTGAATTGGTTGAAATATGTATTTATTTGGGATGTAGCAGAGAAGGACTGATCTTTGAGCTAAATATAAAATTAAAGAGAAGGCAAAAAAAATAGATTCGGATTGTCATTCTGTATACAGGTGTTAATCCATGTTGACTGGCCTACACTCTTAAATGGGAAAGAGTAAGGAACAAAGAACTCCACTAGCTTAGTTTACAGTCAAGAGACTGCTGTGTCTTGGCATGGTGGCTTTTTTTAAAGGTAGCTGAAGCAGCTATACAGTCTCAGAAATGTTCATTTGCATGCTGTGTATTGTAGTCTTTCTTGTTAATGCTTTGTACTGTCTCCTAGATTGAATCTGCAGAAGTCTCTGGAAACAGTGTCATATGTAGCTTTCTTCAGTACATGGAAAAATCAAAGCCCTGGCAGAAAGCATGGTGTGTCATACCTAAACAGGAAGCTCTTGTACTGTACATGTATGGTGCTCCACAGGTATGTACAGAGAAAATGGAAAAGATTTTAGTCATTACTGTCACTGACATCTGCAGAGGACAAGTCAAATAGCTTGGGGGTGAAGGAAAGGATTAAGTGCTCAGTAAATGAGTAGTAGCAGGGAGATTCGTTGGCTGTTCTTAATCAACAGCTTCTTCTTTTTAGGATGTTAAAGCTCTAGCTACAATTCCACTTCTGGGCTATACAGTGGATGACACTCCAAGAAGTGCTGACCTCCCACACAGCTTCAAACTGACCCAGTCTAAGTCGGTGCACAGCTTTGCTGCAGACAATGAAGAACTGAAACAGAAATGGCTAAAAGTTATCCATTTAGCTGTCAAAGGTGAGACACCAGAATGTCAAAATGAACTGCAAGGCAATTTAGAAGAGCCACCTGAATCTTCTAAAACATCTGAATGCTGAAGCTCAAGAACATCTGATATTTAAAAAAAAAATGTTTCATTTGAATTTGTGGTTAACCTTTGTGTTAACCTTTCTTTACTCAATCAAGAGAAACAAACAAAACAACGTAAACAAACCTTCTTACTACCATACACTTCTTAGCACTTTATGTTTGGGAAAAATTCCTGTCTTTTAGGGATCTATTTCTTATATTTATGTTCTGTCAATAAAAAGTGATGTACAGGTCCATTTCAGAGACTTTTGAACAAATGTGAATGCTGTTAAAAATACTTACTAACGTTACTGCTTTACTTGCTTATTGTGATGCAACTTTTCTTTTAATCCAGTTGCCCTTCGGTTATTGTTTGCTACTTAAGAATGCAAATATTGAAGCTTCCTACTTACACGTTAAGACTTGCAACAAGAGAAAAGACATACCTCCACACTGCCAAAATCTATCTGTTGTGAATTATGCAGGGACAGTTTGGTTTAATGGACGTAGTTTATCGACGGAATTCCACAGATCTGTACATATGTTGTGTTCACCTGTCTCTAATTACTGCAAACTGCTTTCACAGTTATATTGGCTTTTAAACTTTCAGTTTATCAACGAACACCATATAATGGTTTTCCAGTCTAGAAATGGATACCTAAAATCCAAGAAAACAATATATATGTACAGTGTTAAAAATGTATGATACTTGATTTCTTTTTTGCTTTGATTTCACGATACTGGGTTCCTCTTAGCGAGTAATTTATTTGAAAAGCATGTTTTCTATCTGAAATTAAACACAGTCCTAAATTAACAAATAACTGTTCAGTGATTTGTTTTAATAGCTGACATTTATTGATCATGGTATTCTTTAGGCATTAAAAAGAAGAAAAAGCAGTAACATAAATGGCATGCAATGGACAAGTAAGTTCTGGTTGTGTTTGAAAGAGTAGTCATTTATTTTTTCCAGTGTCCTATCCCTGCTATCTTTAAGAGCACAGTAGTTGATTGCTAAAATGCAGTATGTGGTTTGGAAAAGCAACAGAGTCTAGTAACCTTCTGGCAATCTGTGGGTTTGCTATTATGGCTATTGGAACAAAATAACATTTTTTAATTCAAATCTTTTAATCTTTGAGAAGATTCGATACTGTAATACTTATTTCTGACAATGATCTTCAAGGATTGTTGTTGTAAAGTGGAGTCTGCTTTATACAAATCCAGCATGAGGTCTGAGCCTGCGAGTTTCAAGTTGCATTGACTGATGTCACTTGCATTCAGCTTATCAGAATAAAGACTTGTTTGCTCTACAGTATTAAATCACTTATGAACCTCTATTTTTATACAGAGAGGCAAATGACCTCCCTAAATATTTTTTTTTCAGTAATATCCTTGTATATGACAAATTCAGAGGTAGTGATTGACTATCAAGTAGACAATTAAAATCATTGCTATCTTTCCTTTTCTGACCCCTCAAAGGAAGGATAACATGTAGCTTCTGCAATCAACTTGTCATAAGAACATCCAGGAGTCTTACTTCTCAATATAACTGCAATCTGTATTTTAAATCATGTCAGGCTGAAAAGGTCAAGTTCAAGTCCAGTTTTGTTAGTAACACAAGGGCAGATTAAATTGTTAGGTTTTTATAATGATACTTCTAGGCAAAGTATTCACTGAACTCCCATTCTCACTTTTCCTGCAACACTATAGGGAAAATCCCCCCACCTCATTTAGCATTTAACAAAGTATTGTTAAAGTAACCTCTGGTTTTAGTGTCAAGCATAGATGAGTATGCAGGTTCTGGTCACACAACTTAGTGGCTGGATTATGCTATCACCCGCACAAATCCAAAATCTACCATAGCCCTTACACTTCAAAGCTTTAAACTAGTGTTAGTAATCATTGGGACATGGCATTGTAGATAACTAGCTCTACAAATTACTTTGTGCGTGCTATTTCTGAATTACTCCTTGACTGCTCAATTACTTTTATCTCATGTGCAAGCTCTTCTGGAGTTCCCTAAGAGATTTTAAGTTACTTCCACTTCATCTTTATTTATGGGCAGCTGAAGCCCTTTTCAATTCATGTTGGTCAGTGCTATCAAATTTTTGTCTGGGTCTCCCTAACTAGTATGTGTTGTCTTGCGTGCATCTTGGTGAGGGATAGGGGAACATTCAGGTAAGCAAGAACCTCTCTTTGTGGCTACCTTTCTTTCATCATCATGCCCTGAAAGAGGGCATATTTGAAAAGAGTCTCAAGTGCAATTGTGGGATCTGGAGGGTCATATAAGTACATCCTAATGTATAAAAACATTGTTTCCACATTCCAATTGTTGATTGTAAGGAGAGAATTTGCCTTAAAGGAGTCTCCAGATAAGATGGACTGAGCTATTCTGAAAATAATACGATGATATGATTGTAATCAGGTAGTGTACTCTGTTTTCTAAGCTCCTGCAAACTTAATTCTGAGCCAAATAGGACACATATTCCAGCTAAATTATGAGGGGGATGTTTAGAAGCAGCAACTTCTGGACTGCTTTATGGTTATAGTGGTATTGAGTATCTGAAGATACTTGAATGATTTCAGCATCTCCTAGACGAAGCCCTGCATTTGGGCATGATCTATTTGAAATGAGGTTAGCATTGGGAGTTTTTTATTGAGATGTTAGCCTCATGATTGCTCTCAGCCACTTAAGTTTATATAGTACAGAATATATTATATACCTTAGTGAAACCTGTATCATATTCTCATAATCAATTGCTTGGTCAGAGTTGTTCTGAGTCAGAATGTTTTGGCATGGTTCTGTGAGTATTTTGTAGGAAAATCATGTACCAGCAACATTAAAGGAGGTCAGAAGATGGGGAAGTTGCTTCTAGATTTAACCATGCATGCTGTTTGACTTCATTATCCACAGACAAGCCCTCCTACAGCAGCCAGTACTATGAACTGTAAAATACGACCGCAGAGGAACAAATTTGAAGTAGCAACTGCTGAGGCTTAAGCATCATGACTAAAACAGTCATGACTTCAGCTGTTAAACAAAACAACACAACCCACCAAGGCATTCAATTTAGTAGCATAAAACTGTGTGTGTAAGGATAAACTGAGCATTCATTCATAATAAATGAATGTATGTGAATGGCTCTGCTGAACTACTGCTGAATTATTTAAGCTTAGCGATTCTTGTGTTCAAGAAATGCCCATTTCTCACTTTAAAAGTGATCAGTTTTCTGTGCAATATAAAGCAGATTAAAAGGGTTTTTTTTTGCAGTTTTATCTGTGTTCAGCCAGAACAAAGGATTAATTTTATTGTTAATATGTTTGGAACATATTAATATGCTTTCATAACGAATTAATATTGTTCCTCTGTCATGGAAAAATAGTGTGGTATCTGCATGTCTGCACTATCCTTCCAGAGCCACTAAAAATTGTTTTCTGATATCAGGTACTCTTGCTCGGTTGACAAGCTGTTGTAAAATCTTTAGCATCTAGTACTTTCAAATCCCTTTACACTGACTGGCTTTGCTTATTCCAAAATGTATTTAATTTTTATGTGCAAAGTAGATATTAAGAACACAGAACATTATCTTCTATTTAGAGTAAAACATTGAACCACTTAAAATGCATCTGATATAGAGTGGCACCTTTTTATGCAAAACCATCTCAAAGTGCTTTATAAATACCCTCAAAGATTCTAAGTCCCTTTAATAGAAAAGAGGATTTTTATTCTTCATATTTTTAAATTATGGATGAAGCCAAGACACTGGTGAAATGCAGAATAAATACACTACCACTTGAGTACATTTTAGCTGGTTACAGAACTATGCTCTGAAAAAGTTCAAAGTGGAGTCAGGAAAATAACTTTATTAAATATATACATATATATATATATATAAAAGCTGGGGAGATGTGGAAAAACTTGACAGGTTCTTTGGGGTTTGTTGGTTTTGGGGTATTTAAAAGCTACATATGTATCACACAGCTAGTATAAAAAGTGGTCAACTTTTCATGTCTAAACAAGATTAAATAAAATGAACAAAGGTTAGTGGTTCCTTTTGCTGCAGGAAAGGCTTTCAGGAAAGAAGCAAACATTCCCTGTAGATATAATTCTAAGCAATAAAAAAGGAGCTTTGTCCATAAGTCTATTTAGAGATTTTTAGCTAGTGTAATCTAGCATGGAGCTGCTGCAGCTGTTACACCTTCAGAGGTTTAAATTCATGTAGAATCTGCCTTATTATATAAAAACAGTTGTAGAAAACCAAGATTTCACCAGTTTGAGAGCTGCTGATTTACGATGTCTCATCTGGAATCACGGTGCTCAGCTGAACTTCAGATGAGTTTCTGTTGGAAGTAAATGATGTAGGGGTGAATTGACTATCCTTAAGATAAATCCATTGGTGATATGGTCATCGTTCTCAGTCTGTGGTGTGCTTTTCTTTGTAATCTGAAATGAAATAGATGGTGATATGGTTATTTCCTCCAGTGTGTGGCTGTGTTGGTGTGAGGAATTTGCCTAGCTGGTTCTGACCTGTGGGACTGTGGTAAACTGTGTTCCTTGGATAGGAGTTTTAATCTGCTAGTCAGATTGTTCCCTATATCCTTTTCCTTTAACAGAACATAACATTAACTTAATGATTGTATATGGATGTGTATATATACACATATGCATATGCATGTGTGTGTATATGTATATATATGTATTTATGTATTTGAGACTATTACTCAGATGACCTGTTTTCAAACAGTATTTTACAACAAAATATGCTGTGCTGCATTCAAAATATAATGTATAGTGACTGTGATGAATATGCTTTTCAGAAGAAGAAAATCAACAGCAGTAGATCTGCTTTTGTGGCATGTTTACTAGTTCAGCCTAATTTAAAACAAAACAAAACCAACCCCCCAAACAACAAAACAGAACAAACAAATAAACTCTAAGCAAACAAATCCATAAAACCCAGCACACACACAAAGTTCAGTTAGGCATTTGTTCTACTTCCTTTTAAATCTTGTGATTAAATTTCTTCCTAGACTCAACTATGGCATTGTGCTTTCACCCCTTCCTCTTCTTAGCACAAATGAATGCTACTAACATTTTCAAGGAGCCCGAGTAAAATACGGTTTTAGCCACTTCATAGCAGCAGCCTACTTCAGTTTATAGTTCATCCTTGTAGGTTAACTATTGGTGGTGAAAACATTCAGAAAAGGGTGAACTGTCAAAGCTTTTTTGCATGCATGTGCCCTGTTATTTTTAAGAAAGAAGAAAATGTGTTGCATATAGGGAACAGCTTGCAATAGAATTATTGGGGTTTTCTATTAGCGTATTTTCTATTCTGCAGCCCTCAAGGCAGGTTAATGCACTAATTTTTGTGGGAGCTGCCATTAGCATTTGTAAGGTATATATTAAATTCCCTTAATTATGGAAACATTTCTGGGTTTAATTGTGAAAACACTTCTTAAAAAAAGAAAAAAAGTACTACTGGGAAGAGGTGTAAATCTGTTCTGGTTTTGCAATAAAGTGGAGAATACTAAAAAGGTGAAGTATAAATGCTGTTGTAAGTTGTGCAAATGTAAGTGGCCATTTTTATGGTCAAGAAATATATGAATGTAAAAAAAAAAAATCAGATCTTGTATATATTTCCTGTAATATATGTATATTTGGTCATAAGGTGGGTGGAGAACTGTAAAAATTAAGCACTTTAATTCCTGTTGAGTACTTAAAAAGAAATTTGTATCCTGTAAAATAAAAGCATCATTAAATAAGTAAAATGGGTATTGCTGGTTGACTTTTTTCCCCCTTATTTTCTTCCCTATCTACTGCTTACTTCTGCTTCTTGTTTTCAACTGCATGTGTGACTGCAAGGACCAATCACACTGGTGCCTAATTTGCTGAGGCCCTGGGTCAGTGGAAGATATATTCTGAATATATAAAGAACTGTATATAATGCTATGACATCTTAGGCTGGGAAAATGAAAGATGTTTCTTCCATCCTTCACAGTTTAGATCCAGATTTCTATAATGGGAATAATAATGTTCTCTCATGTGCCCAGGACATTGTGAGAGTATTTTATGAGCTTCTACATTGCCAGCCTCATAGAAAAATGCATAAAAGAATGTGTTCGGTGTAGCCCCAAATCTTTCTTGGTATTACTCCAGCAGCTGCTCAGTGTACTCTGTTGTGCAAGGAATTAAAGTGGTGTTGCAAGGCCAAGTAGTTAGAATAGAATAGAATAGAATAGAATAGAATAGAATAGAATAGAATAGAATAGACCAGACCAGGTTGGAAGAGACCTTCAAGATCATTGTGTCCAACATATCATCCAACACCACCTAATCAACTAAACCATGCAACCAATTAGCTGGATTATAATCCTAAACATAGGCAACTTTGTTATGCACACAGTTCTTAGAGGTGTCATTTACAGACAAAACTATTTGAGGTTGTCTCCAGTTTCCATTGTCTGTTACATAGTAAACCTGTTTTGATTGCATCTGCTATTTTTTTCTTCTGCTGCTGCAGATGGGCACACTGTTGTTGACTTTTCCCGGAATAGATGTGGAAATTTACTGTACTGTTAGTTCCTGTATGGAAGGAGTTGTATCCAATAATTTCGTTAGTTTCTACTTCTCTTTGCAAACTCAATAAACAAATTAGTATTTTAAATAAGTACTGATGAACCACAGAAAGTAATGATTCCTGCTCTAGCCTTAGAGCTGGATCACAGCAGGGCTGGAGGGTGCGGGAGCCTCCTTGCCCTGCCTGATTCTGCAATACAATAGACCAGGTTGAAAGAGACCTTCAAGATCATCGCGGCCAACCCATCAACCAATCCAACCCACCTAAGCAACTAAACCATGGCACCAAGCACCCCATCAAGTCTCCTGAACACCTCCAATGAAGGTGACTCCACCACCTCCACGGGCAGCCGATTCCAATGGGCAATCACTCTCGCTGTATAGAACTTCCTAACATCCAGCCTAAACCTGCCCTGGCACAGCCTGAGACTGTGTCCTCTTGTTCTGGTGCTGGCTGCCTGGGAGAAGAGACCAACCTCTGCCTGTCTACAACCTCCCTTCAGGTAGTTGTAGACAGCAATAAGGTCACTCCTGAGTCTCCTCTTCTCCAGCCTTGCAAGGCTCAGCAAGTCTCCAAACCAGCATTAACAGGATGCCCTGGGTCCTCTGCCTAACACAAGCCATTGGCCACAAGTAATTGGCCATTGGAATGTGCCGCCCAGGAAGGTGGTGGAGTCCCTGTCCCTGGAAGTGTTCAAAAAAGGATTTGGATGTGGCACTTGGAGCCATGGTTTAGTTGTCATGAGGTGTTAGGTATTAGGTAGTAGGTTGGACTTGATGATCTCTGAGGTCTTTTCCAACCTGGTTGATTCTATGGTATACTTTTCCCCACTAATTTTAAAATTATTCCCCCCCCCCCCCCGTGATTAATGCTGTTCCAAACACATAATTTTCCTTGTTAAATACAATGCAGTGGTTCTGCATGGAGACAAAATTAATAGCATCTATCCTAAAATGTGCACAGTTATAAAACTCCAACCACAGGAAATCCGTAATCACAGCTCCTACTTAATTTTCTTATAGCAACAGGTTTAATGAGCACTGATGTTTCTACTTGATAGCAGATTGTCCAGGAACCCATGAAGTATGGGGCTGGTAAGTAAATGCTATCTCCTCTGACTCCCCTAAGAGCATGACTAATACTGCCTCATTACCACAGAATTGTTCTTGGCATTGCAAGAGCTTCCTGACAGGAGAGACATGTCATTCCTGTTCTTGGTAAACACAGTACTTGGAGATTGTTTGCTTTAAAGAAATTTCTCTGGAGGGTCCTGTCATTCTTTAATGACAAATGGAGGGATCCTTATATTTGTGACTGTTTTGTCTTGAGGCTGCTTTTCTTCTGCCTCCTTGGCCCTGTGCACTGGGCAGCTATAGTATTAAGCCTCATCAGACCTGGTTTATGTGGTATATCAGGATACATGCAGCTAAGATTATTTGCTTGAGGTTTACCCTGTGTCTGCGATACTAGTTTCTGTCTCAGAAACCTTATGCTCTGGTGTCACGAGCAGGATGTGTTACCTGCTCTCTGTCTCATACTGTTCTATTTCTTTCTGATACAACCTATTTTTCAAATTATTTTCCCTGAGTATAAGTCTTAAGTTATAAAGAATCCATCACATATGCAGTTAGGTTTTCCAGTTGTTAGCTACACACTCTGTAGCTGTTGGGTTTTGGTTTGTTTGTGATTTTGGTTTTTTGGTTTTTAATTATTCTTATCACCAGTCAGAACTTACATATACTCCATCAGGAGCTTACAACAATAGTTCATTAAGAATTTCAACCACCAAATCTCAGTATTTTTGTATGCTAAATGAAAGAAGTCTCTGCTTCTGTCACAAGCATCTCCCTATGGAATGAAGCCTTAGCCGAGGATCCAGGGTAAGGTTTAGTGGGCTGCAGATGTATTTCTAGATCCCAAAACATCTTCACATTAGTTTTACTGACTAACATCCTACTTCACTTGAGGGTTCCAGAGGTTTATAGATGTGGTTTATACATCTGCAATATTAAAATAGCTTATAGTTCAAGAAACAGAAATTATCCTGGATTCTACTCCTAAGACTACCCTCTGTTTGGCCTCTCATAGCCTCATGTTCTCTTCTGCCCCTCCCTTCTGTCTTAGAGTCAGGCAGTGGCAGCACTCTTGCATGGGGAACATGAGGAAATGAATTTTTTCTTGGGTCCATTGGCCACTGGACTTGTATCTTTGTGAGCTTGAGTTCTAAAGTCAGGCTGCATGAATGTGGGTCTCTTGAACATGTTTTAACATAGTATGCCCAATTAATTTTTCTGAACGCTAAGGGTCTCTGCTTCAGTGAAATTTGTTTTAGACTCTAATTGCTACTGAGCAACATGAAATTAAATGACTGACCCTACAATGGAAGAAGATAAGGTTTCAACCATAAAGCTGTTTAGACTTATTGCCTAGCTATGTAGAACTACCTGCTTTACCTGCTCTGCCTTACTCATCTATATCTTGGCTTGCAAGAAGAAATTAAAATCTTTTAGCTCAGGGTTTTGGGACACAGCATTTACAATAGACCAACCTTCCTTAATGTTGTATTTTGGAATTCAGTTGCAGACCAGCACTAAGCTGAATGTTCTTAGTGGCTGAAGTGCATCTTGCAAGTTCTGTTTTATGTGAAAAGACTCTAAGATGACTGTGTGATGCTAAGCATTATGGGTAAGACATCAAGTGTCCACTCCAGAAATGCAACCCTGACCTGACTAAAAAAATTAATTCAGAACAGATACACTTGTTGTATCTATTAGCCTTATATAGAGGCTGTGCTGTGGTTTTGTGAATTATGAGAGGCCTCGAGCACAAGCCCTACAAGGAAAGGCTGTGGGAGCTGGCATTTTTTAGCCTGGAGAAGAGGAGGCCCAGGAGAGACCTTACTGCTCTCCACAACTACCTGAAGGGAGGGTGTAGTCAGGTAGGGGTTGGTCTCTTCTCCCAGGCAACCAGCACCAGAACAAGAGGACACAGTCTCCAACTGCGCCAGGGAAGTTTAGGCTCGAGGTGAGGAGAACATTCTTCACAGAGTCATTAGCCATTGGAATGTGCTGGCTAGGGAGGTGGTGGAGTCACTGTCCCTGGAGGTGTTCAAGAGGGGACTGGATGTGGCACTTGGTGCCATGGTTTAGTCATGAGGTCTGTGATGACAGGTTGGACTTGATGATCTCAGAGGTCTTTTCTAACCTTATTGATTCTATGATTCTATGTATGTTTGACTGCTATAGTTTAAATTTAAACTTTAAATTGTACCACTCATAATATAAAAAGCAGCATGCACAAGAAAATGTGTATTATACAAGATTGAAAATGCTCCTGCTAGTCTGTCTTTCAAAGACCAGATCCAAAAGTAGAAGATACAAGCTCAGTTCCTCCTGAATACCAGCAAGGTTTGATTAGGATAAGGTTTGGTTGGAGTAAGGGTTTTCTAAATTTTTTTTTTTCCTTTTCTTTTCCAGTTGTGTTGTACCAGCTGAATGCTAACTAAGAGTTTGTTTTGATTTCCAGATAGATACAGAGATTCTTTTCATCTTTAGCCAAAGCTTTTACCTCAATTGGCCGTCAGAAACCCCATGTCTTACACCAGAGTGCTCAGGCTTTGTTACTGACTTACATTGAGTCCATCATCAGTAAATTTGCAGATGACACCAAGCTGGGGGCAGGAGTTGATCTGCTGGAGGGCATAGAGGCTTTGCAGAGGGACCTCGACAGGCTGGACAGATGGGCAGAGTCCAATGGCATGAGATTTAACACATCCAAGTGCCGGGTTCTGCACATTGGCCACAACAACCCCAGGCAGCGCTACAGGCTGGGGTCAGAGTGGCTGGAGAGTGGCCAGGCAGAGAGGGACCTGGGGGTGCTGGTTGATTGCAGGCTGAACATGAGCCTGCAGTGTGCCCAGGCAGCCAAGAAGGCCAATGGCATCCTGGCCTGCATTAGGAACAGTGTGGCCATCAGGAGCAGGGAGGTCATTCTGCCCCTGTACACTGCACTGGTTAGGCCGCACCTTGAGCACTGTGTCCAGTTCTGGGCCCCTCAGTTTAGGAAGGATGTTGTCTTGCTGGAGCATGTCCAGAGGAGGGCAACAAAGCTGGTGAGGGGTTTGGAACACAAGCCCTATGAGGAAAGGCTGAGGGAGCTGGGGTTGCTTAGCCTGGAGAAGAGGAGACTGAGGGGTGACCTTCTTGCTCTCTACAACTACCTGAAGGGAGGTTGTAGCCAGGCAGAGGTTGGCCTCTTCTCCCAGGCAGCCAGCACCAGAACAAGAGGACACAGTCTCAGGCTGTGCCAGGGCAGGTTTAGGCTGGATGTTAAGAAGAAGTTCTATACAGAGAGAGTGATTGGCCATTGGAATCGGCTACCCGTGGAGGTGGTGGAGTCACCTTCACTGGAGGTGTTCAGGAGAAGGCTTGATGGGGTGCTTGGCTGCATGGTTTAGTTGTTGGGTGGGTTGGATTGGTTGATGGGTTGGACGCGATGATCTTGAAGGTCTCTTCCAACCTGGTCTATTGTATTGTATTGTATTGTATTGTATTGTATTGTATTGATGTTTGCCCTGTGGCTCTTGAGCTCTGAGCCTTGCCCCTTTCCTGAAATCTCCTTTCCGTTCTGCTACCATGGTTTTCTGAGAACCATGATGCTTCAAATATTAAATGAATTTAGGTAAATAACTTCCCTGTGGCTGGAGTGAGAGAATCTTAGGGCTCTCACATGTTTAGTTCATCATACTGTACAGCAAAGTTGCACCCCTACCCCAAGATTATTTTGTTAGAGGCTGGGTCTCAACACATGTAACACATAATGTGGGGATTCCTATCAGGGCTGTGACCATCTTACAGCCAGCTGAAGTGCTCACTTTGCTAGCACAGCAGAATCCCTGGACTATGGACCGGAAATCTCTGTTTTCTGTTTCTTCTGGGGAAAAAAAGACCAAGGTTTACAAATGTGAACTGTGGGAAATGTGTCTAGAACATCCAAAAGAAAGATTACTTATATCAAGGGATTTCAGGAATTTCTTTCTCTCAGCTCCTAATGGTGCTCTCTGTGCAGATTTCTGCTATAAGTGTTACGAGAAAGTGTTGGTTACATCTGTGATGAGGTTGTTCTGGAGAATATAAAATCACCACTCCATTTGGCTTTATGTAAAAATCACGTTCTGCCAGGCTTCTAAAGTTGCTGTAGTGCATGGTTCCAGAAAATGGTATTACTAAGCAATAATTAGCAGAAATATTTTGCTAGTAATGTTTGTGTGGTACAAAGTAGTAAGGCAATGTAAGATAGCAAATGCTATGTTACACACTTTATACATTTCAGCATGGTCATCAAATGTCTCTCTAGACAAACATAATGGCAAGGAAACATGGTTTACAGAGGTGCTAGTTTGTGGTCCCCTTGTCTATCATTAATTAAATGGAAAATGACTTGTCCACTACTGCTGTCAGAATGTCAATATAAAGAGCTGCCTGAACAGAACCCAAAGCAGATGACAATGCAAAACCTGAAAAAATTCATATGATGGAGAAGAAAGGCTGGAAATTTCGTTCTCCTGACTTCAAACATAAACCCAAGGAGGCTCATAATGAAGTTAGAAATTATCAAATTTAAAACTGACACCAAATTGGGGTTTTGTGCTATGTATAATTAGATCATGAAATTTACTGCTACAGGATGTCATTGGAGCCAAGAATTTCATGTGCTGGGACAAACCAGCTAAATAAATAAAGAAATCTAGTTTCCAGTGACATAAAACAGAAGAAATATTGACCTGCCTGCTTCAGATCTTACAGCAATATTAAAATTATTTAATAAACAGTTTTGGAATGAGAAAGTCTCATTACTGCATTCTTAGATTTCCTCCCAGAGAGTTCATGCTGGATGGTCTTAGGGATGAGACTCTGAGGTAGATTGATACTCAGTCAGATTCAGTGTGGCAGTTCCTGCTTCCCCATGTCAATTAAGTTACAGTAAATAATCAGTCTGACTACTACTGCCTGTAATCAGATCTTTGAGTTCCTTGTTCAGTATGATGTAGGCTAGCCATGGAAAGATGCGGATGACCATTGCTTGTTAGAATGTTTATTGATTTGGCACAGGACTCAACAGGGCTAAGGTAAGTGTTGGATTTTTTTAAGTTGGTGCAGGACATAACACTTCACAGCAGAGGCATTTCCAGCTCTCACTTTTTAGTCAGAAATGTCATGTGCTAAATTGTGCATTCTGATATTTTGTAGTCTTATATTGTCTTTCACACATTTTTCCTTGTTTTTCTTCATTAATTCGCTTCCTTCATCTGTGCTGTGCTTCTTCATTTGGTTATCCAGCCCTGGACAGGTCTTTTGACATCTCTGCTGGGCAGGCTAGGTTATCTCAATTCAGATAAGCAGCTGTTATTTTCTCTGAGTGCTTCTTAAAATGTTGTGATAAAATTCTAAGAATAGCCATATTAGGACAGACTAAAGGGGAAGCACACACAATGCTTCTGTATGATACCCTCCCAGCTTCCAACTATTGTCAGCTAAAAACCATTCAGAGCTAGATTTGATTCCTACATCAATATTTATTTACATGCAGTACATCTCTTCCTTAAACTTATCCAAACACTATCTGAATCTATTTAAACTTTTACTGTCAACAACATTCTTTAAGATATATGGAGCTTAACAACTCACCCATGAGGGCTACTGTCTTTGATTTGTCCTGACCTGGTTGCCAGTGTCATTAGATGCTCCAAAAAGATTTGTATCGGAAGGGATGTTAAACAAAACTGATGTTTTTCCACCCAGTCCAGGCTGCTACTCATTACACAGACCTTTAATCCTCCTGCCTCTTGCCATTTCTTTTGTAGAGTGAAGACTCCCAGCTTACTTAGCTGGTCTTGATATTGAAGCTGTTTTATACCTTTCATCATCCTCGTTGTCCCTCTCTGACACTTTTCAAGTCCTACACACATTCCAAGATGTCCCACTTCTAGTCTAAATTAAAATATAAACCAGGTTGCACTTGCTCCATTTCAGAGTGGTGCCCATGAGGTCATATGGCAAAATGAAAACAACAGGATAGAAGAGATTGGCACAGAGAAATAAGCTGGTATTATCTATCTACTTCAGGTGCCAGCAGCTTCTTTTCCTGTGCAACTGGGATGCTTTGCTTTTGTATTTGGTTGTTGTTGTTTGCTTGGGTTTGTTTTTTCTTTTATTTTCTTCCAGGGATTAAAGGAAAAATAGGGGACAAAGTTCCCTGCTAGACAGTGAAGAGTAAACCCTTTAGAAAGAGTATTTGCTTCGGGGAATGATTGCTGTTCTTCTGGAAGATGGAGAGGCAGATGCCAAATATCTTCCTGGTATTAATGATCCCTTAGAGCAATGAGCTCTAGCACACTGTAGGCTAATGGGTGAAACTGCTGAATAATCATGCCTGTAAGGCTATGACAAGAACTCCTCACCAAAAGGTCATTTAAGACCACCCTCACAAAATTTTACAAGCTGGAACACAGGAGGTTCCACCTCAGTGTGAGGAGACGGTTCTTCACAGCGAGTGATGTAACACTGGAACAGGCTGCCCAGAGACGTTGTGGAGTCTTCTTCTCTGGAGATTTCCAAAACTTGCCTGGATGCATTCCTGTGTGTCCTGCCCTAGGTGATGCTGCTTTGGCAGTGGAGTTGGACTCAATGATCTCTAGATGTCTCCTCCAATCCTTAACATTCTGTGATTCTGTGACATCGCCATGGAATACTGGGTTGGAAAGGAACCTCAAGAATCATCTGGTCCAACCTTTCTTGGCAAAAGTACAGTCTAGAGAAGATGGCCCAGTACCCTGTCCAGATAAATCTTAGAAGTGTCTGATGTTGGGGACTTCATCACATCACTGGGGAGATTATTCAATGGCTGGTAATTCCCACTGTGAAAATTTTTCCTCTTGTGTTCAATTAGGATGTTCCAAAGAATAATTTGTAGCCACCAACCCTTGTCTTTTCCACATGATTCTTTCTAAAGAGGAAGTCTCCACCTTCTTTGTAGCAGTCCTTTAAATGCTGGAACATGGTGAAAGGGTCTCCTTAAGCCTTTTGTTCCTCAGGACTGAACAGATCCAGTTCTCTCAGCCTTTCCTCATATGGCAGGCTTGCCAATCCTCTAATAATCTGTGTGCTTTCAGCAAAGCATTCTTGGAAAACTCCCAGTACTCACTAGCTCCTTTTTCTTCCATAAAAGCTTCCTATGGAAGCCCTCCCAGCTGAGCTCTGAGCAAACTGAAGTTCAAAAATCTAAACCCTTTGTCTTAGTGTTAGCTTTGGCATGTTCAGCAGGATCCCAAACTCCACAGTATTGTGATTACTGCAGCCTATTAACTAACCAAGATAGTACAGAGCAGGTTTTCTTAGGTTTTTTTTGAGCAGCGAGTCCAGCAGCACCTCATTCCTGGTTGACACATTGAATGTTGGTATGAGGAAGTAGTCCTCTATGCATTCAAAGAACTTGATGGATAACATGTGTGCTGCTGTATTGTTCTTCCAACAAACGCTTGGATATTTGAAATCACCTGTTAGAACCATATTATGTTGATCTGAAGCTTCCTTAAATGACCCAAATATTGCTTTGTTGGCCTTATCATCTTGGTTTGGAGGTTGGCAGCAAATGCAAGATTCTCCTTGGAGATAAGCCCTCTGATCTTGACCCAGAGGCATTCAACAGGGCTTCCATAAATGCTGTAGTTGACTTTCATACATTCAAAGTTTTCCTTAATAGAGCATGTCTTCCCCTCTTCTTCCCTGCTTGTCTGTGTGAAACAGCCTCTAGCTAACCATTGAGATCCTCCATTCATGTGAGCTGTCCCACTAAGTTTAATTGTAATGCTTTTATCACAAAATATTAGCCTTCTGTCAAGCAGTGTGAAGTTTCCTGGGTAAGAGTGAGAAACTCTGTTGTAAAGATATGCAGATAAGAATATATTTCCTTTTCCTATTCTTTCCTTCAACGTTTGAAGGTTTCAAAATGTGAAGAATGAAAAAGACAAAATTCTACAGAATAGAAATATAAATTCTAATGCCATCCAGAACTTGACATTTTGGAAGCATTTTAAGTCTATTGGTTTACAAGAGAGGACAAAGACAGAAATCAGCTCAGTGTTAGCATATTAATAATTTATCTTTGAGAAAATGCACTCAAGAGAAAGGCATTTAAAGATCAAACAGCTTATTTGCTGTCTCTCCCATCATAAGTCATCCTTTTGTTTCATTCTTTTTTGTATAGTGCAGCTGAATATTAGCTCTCACACTCTCCCAATTCCCAGGCTCTCAACTAAACCTACTCTTCTGCACCCAAGTTAGAAAATTTCAGATTAACTCATTTGCAGCAAAACAAATATCCAACAAGCAAAAACCCCCAAAACCCAAACAACACCCTCGCCCCCAGCCACCAAACAAGAGAGGGCAAACAGAATAAATATAGCTGGTTTTAATGTGTCTGTTGTAGTCCTAGACATGTGAACAGAAATTGGAGAATACTCTTTTAGCTGCCCCGTTTTTAGGACTGCTTCTTTTTCCTTCTTTTCTCCCCAAGGAGACCTCTATCACACTTTTCCCTCATTTCTAGCAGTTTTATTTTCCTGCTTTGTGACTCCAGAGGCTGTCAAGATCTAGCAATTTCCATGCATTACACTTCCTTGCTGTACTGAGACAGCAGCGCTGCCACACCTGGGCAACAGGGGCACACGTTTGGCTGTTTTCTGCTTTTCAACGATTTTCGAAACTTTATGTCTCGAATAAACGCGGCCCCTCCACGATGCTTGCTGAAAACTCCCTCTGGCAGATAGTGCGGGCCCGCCTACACCGTACAGGCCGCCTTTGGTGCTTCGACTCGGGCCGCACCCCTACCGGGGATCCCCGGCAACGATCAGCTTTAGCGTACTAAAAGAGTGGAATAAAACTTGGACACGGTTTGTAATAGAAGACCATAGCGACCAAGTTCTCTGTTCTCCCGATCCGCTGCCCCCTGGCCCATTGCTAAACAAAAGCTCTGCCTCCCCGGGCGGGGATCAACTGACAAACAGCAACGACCGCCGCCCTCCCCGGCACCTCCCACGCACTACAACTCCCATGATGTCGGGCGGCGGCAGCGCTGCGCCCGGAGGTGCACGCATAGCCTTCTGGGGGCCGCGCCGTGCGTGGGGGCCGGCGCCAATGGCGGCAGGCGGAGGGGGAGGTTGACGGGTGCAGTTGCCTGTCGCGCCCATTCATCGCCGACGCTTTCACCGGCCCTTGCGCTCCTTCCCGCGCCGTTATGGAGGCGCTGATCCCCGTCATTAACAAGCTGCAGGACGTGTTTAACACGGTGGGGGCTGACATCATCCAGCTGCCACAGATCGTGGTGGTGGGCACACAGGTGAGACGAGACAAGGCGCGGCGAGTCAGACCAGGCCGGGGTCGGGGAGCGGGCGGTGCGGGCTCTTACTGCCGTGAGGGCAAAGTCGAGGCGTCTATCGCTCCTCCGGTGCTACTGACCCGCGGTCGTCTTTGCCAAGGGCACAGAGGGACGCGACTAACGGAGGGTGGCAGGGACGGGCGGACACCCGCCAAAGCTGCCCTTCCTTCTCTGCCTACGTTCTCCTTGACTCTTTCCTTCCTTCGTTCCGTCCCCGGTCTCCTTTGCTTCCCCACCATTTGCAATGGGAGTGCCCCTTCCACCGCTCTCCCTCCCCTTTGCGCTTCAAGCGGCCAAGGAGCACTCGAGGGCTGCCAGAAGGGCCAGCCCTGCCCCTCCCGTGGCCCCGCGTCAACCCCCAAACGCCGGAGGTGTGGGTGGCACCGCCCGCTCAGGGGCCTGCTGCTTCAGCGTGACCGTCATCTCTATTCGGTGACTTCCCATCTCTGACAGCCGCCGTGGATTGGGGGCTGAGTGAAAGGGATGTGGTAGTGAAAAGGCATCTTGCAGGCGTGGATCGTTTTGCCTTGCTGCAAGTTATTCTGCCGCTTGAACCTCTTTGTCTTAGCTGGTGATGGGGAATGAAGGTGAGAGGTGAAGCCAGACTTTCTGTTGACTGTAACAGTTAAAACGTTCGTGCCCCAGTCGATAATGTTGCTGCTGGGCTCAAAGATAGCTCAGGCCCATTCAGATCTATTCAAACGGGATGCTGTTCTTCAGCAAAACTTTTTGGCAGCAGGACATGTGTGAGCAGAACTGTAGCTGTTGTAAGGGAATTGAAACGTTAAACACAACTGTAACTCCAAGTTAATGGATCCTTCTTTGTTTCTGTGAAACTAGCAGTGTTTATTGAATGTGTGATGTTATTTGATTGTATGTTACCTAAGACAGTAATACAGATAACTCTGCTATCAGGTGTTTCATTATAGGACTTAAAATATATAGAATCATAGAATCATAGAATCAGTCAGGGTTGGAAGGGACCAAAAGGATCATCTAGTTCAACCCCCCTGCCATGGGCAGGGACACCCTACACTAGATCACGCTGGCCAGAGCCTCGTCCAGCCTGGTCTTAAACACCTCCAGGGACTGGGCCTCAACCACCTCCCTGGACAACCCATTCCAGGGCTTCACCACTCTCATGGTAAAGAACTTCTTCCTCATATCCAGCCTGAATCTCCCCATTTCCAGCTTCATTCCATTCCCCCTAGTCCTATCACTACCTGAACATAGTTATATGTTTAAGGCTTGCACATTGCTGAAGCTTCAAATGGGCTTGCTCAAAGTTGTCCACAGTGTTGAACTGATTGTAAGGTCATCAGCAGTCTTTCTTTGTTTTACCAAGGTGAATCAGATTCACTGACTTTGTCAGCCACTTTATGAGATAGATCTAAAATACTCGAGTTGGGTGGGAGAGGCTTTGCACTGGCAAGCTATATTAGGTACTTGCTATTTCTGTAGATGGTAGAGGCTTATCACTTTATGAAGACTCCTTTACATTAAAAATCTCATTTGCATGAAAAATCACACAGGCAAGCAACTAGTGAAATTTAAATTGATATTCTAAAATGACTTTTCAGGTGTATGTTTATATAGTATTTTTGCTCGGTCTTCAGTTAATGCTATTTTGGGACTTCAAATAGGGAGGTGTAGTTTACAGTATCTAACAGACTTTTCTGTTGGATGCTTCATCTGAAGGAGCTGTTAGCCTCTGTGATTTGCTCTGAGATGAGCATTACATGTATTTCTATTTGGAATAAGTATCACGATTCATATGTCAATGCTAAATGAATTTTTATTGCCAAGGAGGAAGGTTTCTTGGATCTGATAAACAGATAGCCTGAGCATTTGAATAATTCTATTTTATTAGTCTAAACAGTTGGGATGGTAATTTGCCTGTTTAGCTTCCTATTGCTCAACTTCTTACGTGTGGTGTTGATTGCTGGGATGAGAAGAATCTAGTGAATACTGTATCCAAAGCACCTGGTATGAGAGAGACTGGCATTGTGATCACTAGCTTCAGATGCTCAACAGAGCTTCTGTGACCTTTTGCTGTCACAGAAGGTCAGGGCAACAGAAATTCAAGCCATTTCAGCTTACTTGGTTTACTCAGTCTTTTCTACATTCTGTTGGCAAGAAACCAGTTTTAGAAGAAGAAAGTGCCAGCTTGTACCAAGCAACCCCATGTGAAGCTTTTCTTTCTCTTTGTGTTTTTATTTTTGTTTCTTTGTTGGGGTTATTTGGGGTATTTTGTTTGGTGTGGTGTGTGCTTTATATGTTTAGGGGTTTTGTGTAAGTGTGGCTTTTTTTGTTGCTGCCTTTTTGGTTTTGGGGGTGGTGGTGGTATGTGTTTCTGTGTTTTGGTTTTGTTTTGGTTTTGTCCAGGGATCTTGCCTAGGATTTCAAGCAGGGGATGTAACTAGATCATAGCTTCAGTACTGGCTGGCTGGGGAGAACTTGGGTTTTATTCCAAGTGTTTTGTGAACTTCTTGGTTTGTTTTTTTCTTTTGTTTTGATACCTCACATACATTGTATCTGGCTATGGGTGTAACTGTTTACTGTTTTCCATCCCTTCCTCCTGTGGAATCATGCTGTTACTGTTCTGGTGTCTGTAGTGGACAAGCAGCAAAGTGAGGCTGACATTAATTAGCTATTGACATTTATCAGACGTAAGTTTTGCTGCTAATGTTCCATAATGCAGACTTTTGGGGCTGTGCTGTTTACTTTTTCAGATGGGCCCTCTCAGTTTCTAAACAGCTATACTTTTTAGGTCCTGAGGGCCTCTCTGATCGGAAGGATGGCATTTTCACTGTCTTATATGCAGACTTTGTATGAATTAAAATAAAAATAAAGATCAAGTAACTTTGTTGCCTTTAATCTTGGCAGAATTTTAATGTAAAGAAAAATAAATTGCACCTGTTTTGTTTGCAAATGTCCAGTTATTTTGTAAGTGTAGAGAGAATACACGATCATAGGTGGATGTGAATTTATTGGCATGTTTTGTTCCATATTTTTTTCCCCACTAGTTTTGCATGCTTGGTGCTAGAGTCCTTTTCATCTTCTGATTGGCAATTGTTTTTCTTGGAGAACCTGTATTTTGATTAGAATGCATGAATCTTTTATTTTGCCCACAAGGCATAGTGCAAAGCAAATGTTTGCAGGAAAATGAAGGGCAAGAGTATTAAAGGAGACAGCCCTAGTGAATGTGTTTGGGAATCTGGAGAGAAAGAAACTGTATATATATGAAAGGTTGTAGCCAGGCAGAGGTTGGCCTCTTCTCCCAGGCAGCCAGCACCAGAACAAGAGGACACAGTCTCAGGCTGCGCCAGGGCAGGTTTAGGCTGGATGTTAGGAAGAAGTTCTACATGGAGAGAGTGATTGCCCATTGGAATCGGCTACCCATGGAGGTGGTGGAGTCACCTTCATTGGAGGTGTTCAGGAGAAGACTTGATGGGGTGCTTGGCTGCATGGTTTAGTTGTTGGGTGGGTTGGATTGGTTGATGGGTTGGACGCGATGATCTTGAAGGTCTCTTCCAACCTGGTGTATTGTATTGTATAGTTCTTGGAAAAGGTTTGTTTATATGTCAGACAGTTAACTGACTTTCTCTTAACTTTTCATTATTTTACAAATCTTTGTTACTTAGAACTTGTTAAATCTGAAGATACGAATTGGTTTGGTTTTGATTTAATTTTACTGGGAAAAAAAAAAAAAAAAGGTATGAATGTAGTATAAGCAATATTATTTAAGGTTAGTCTATCTGGCTTTGAAATGTGGGTGTTAAATACCCCAGTTCCGTGATCTAACTTAGAGAAGGCTGTATTTGTCTTTTCTATTTACACGAGGCATTTTTTTTTTCTTAAGTGAATTACTGGAGGACTTTGAGAATTGATGTGTTGAGAAAGAATGCACCCACAAATCTTTCAGTTGTTTGGTGTGTATCTACATTTAGACATGGTGTAAGTACAGCATTCCTAAAAAATATTTACTGAGCTGTGCAGATTCTCGCTCTCCTTGCTGCTTATACGTGTTGTCTTTTGTGGAGGCAGTTCTTGGGGCTTCCAGTTTCTTCCCGACTGATTCAGAATAGAACAGAATAAACCAGGTTGGAAGAGACCTTCAAGATCATCATCTCCAACCTATCATCCAACATAATCTAATCAACTAAACCATGGCACCAAGCACCCCATCAAGTCTCTTCTTAAACACCTCCAGTGATGGCAACTCCACCACCTCCCTGGGCAGCTCATTCCAATGGACAATGACTCTCATTATGAAGAATTTCTTCCTAACGTCCAGCCTAAACCTCCCCTGGCGCAGCTTGAGACTGTGTCCTCTTGTTCTGGTGATGGTTGCCTGGGAGAAGAGACCAGCTCCCACCTGTCTACAACCTCCCTTCAGGTAGTTGTAGACAGCAATAAGGTCTCCCCTGAGCCTCCTCTTCTCCAGGCTAAGCAACCCTAGCTCCCTCAGCCTCTCCTCATAGGGCTTGTGCTCCAAACCCCTCTCCAGCTTTGCTGCCCTCCTCTGCACACGTTCCAGCAAGTCAACATCTTTCCTAAACTGAGGGGCCCAGAACTGGACACAGTACTCAAGGTGTGGCCTAACCAGTGCTGAGTACAGGGGGAGAATGACCTTCTTGCTCCTTGTGTCCAGAAAAGCTCTCTATTCTAGTGAATGGGGAATGGCCTGCATGAACAACAGTCTTGTAATCCAAACCAGATTTTTCACAGAAAAAAATGTATTTTGCAACAGCCTGTGGTGTGCTATGCTCGTTTCACTGCTTTATCAAGTTGGGATCAGCCTGTTAGCTCCTCTGCATCTTTCTTGAAGTACAGTTTTTTTTTCAAAGAATGTCTTGCAATAATTCATCAGGCCTATTTATAATTCCAATATTCTCCTCTGGTTAGTATAAGTGAGTTAGCTGTTTAGAACCAGCCTAGCATGGAGTGACCCTAGTTCACATATGAAAATTTTGCTGCAATAGCTGTTCCAACCAAAGCAGTTTCCTTGTGGAACTGCTCTGAAATTGAATGTGTGGTGACCTTTTTTATTCTGAATAATTTCTGCCTGCAAAACCAGGAATGAAAAAAGAGAAATCGCTGCTCTTTCGTTCTAGCATGCTGAAGTCTTCCAAAATAGCCACTGCAAATGACTTATTTTCAAAGTACCTATCTGGGTAATATTCCTATGGATGAGAACCCAACAAAAGTGCATTACCTTACATTTCTCAATAATAGATTTTTTTAAATAAAACCCTTATATGCATATATATTGCTTGTATGACAACAAAATGGCAAAGTTGCCACTATTTTGCCTCTGATGTCAAAGAAGATATATTGCTTAAGAGAATTCTTGAGGAATTACTATGTCTCACTGAGAAATCTCATACTTAGTAATTTCTTGTATCTGCTGGAGAGAGTCCCAACAGAGATCTGCAAGGATGACTGGGGGTCCTGAACATTTTGCCTGTGAAGAAAGACTGAGAGAACTGGGGCTGCTTAGTCTTAAGAAGAGAAGGCTGAGGGGGATCTTAACAACTTCTATAAATATCTGAGAAGGGCGTCAACATGAAGGTGATATTCTCTTTTCAATGGTGCCAGTGATAGGACAAGAAACAACGGGTAGAAGCTAGAACACAGGAGGCTCCTCAACACGAGAAGACACTTTACAGCGATTGTGACGGAGCTCTGGAGTAGGCTGCCCAGAGAGATTGTGGAGTGTCCTTCTCTGGAGACTTTCAAAATCCACCTGAATGTGTTCCTGTGCAGCCTGTCCTAGGTGTACCTGTTTTGGCAGTGGGGTTGGACTCACTGATAACAAAACAAGCAGTATGCTGCTATAGTCTATTCTCCTAAAATTTCTGTGGTACCCTTTGCCATCAATATTAGTCTCTTTCTCTATCTGTTGTTATGAAGGACTGATTGAACTGAATTTGTGTTCTGAACAGCCTCACACTCCCTCCACTTCATCCCACGGGCAGAAAAGGATCAGCTTTGTGTTTACTGCTTTCCTTACAGTGTACCCAGACAGTTCTTAATCTGGGCCCCATCCACATCCATTACCAAGGAGTGCGTCATTAGATACCGTATTGTGTTCTGAGAACAGATTGCTTTAATAAGGGAACCTAATGCAATTTGAAACAAATTTCCTGATGTGCAGAGTACTGTAGTATCTCATCTATTGCCTTACTTCACATTTACAAAAGACCCAGATTGTTCCTTCTGCATCCCAAGACAATTGTGGGAGCGGTGTAAGATGTGGTGGTTTAGTTCTGCACATAGTTTGTTGTGACCATCTCATCTTTCTGGAATACCACTCTTTTGGAAACAGTGAGCAGTAGTGTGCAACAGCTTGTCCCATGGATTTTTGGCTTCTTGCCTTGATGAAATTCTTGATCAGGACTTACAGCTATTTATTGTTATTCCTTCTCTACTTGGATTATATGTTCTTCATCTGTCCCATTTCTAGCCCTTTGAGACTGAGTGATCACTCTACATGTGTATAACAAATCTTGCTCAAGAGATGCTAAAAATATTTCTAGTAAATGAAACTCTGGTGGTTTTGTTACTATGTGTGTGTTTGTTTTCTCAGTGCATTTGATGAACCTTTACCATAGCTCATTTCATTGAGCAGGCATTCCACTTGTTTTGAATTACAAAATGTAAGTGGTTTGTTGTTTGTCACTCTTGAGATTTTTTTTTTCACATTCTGTGACATCAGTAATTCTTCAAAACAGGATCTCTCTCACAGAGGCTTCCAGAGCTGGGTCATGCTTTGACCAGATTGTTATGCTTCAGTAAGATTTCACTGCCCGATGTCCTGCAATAGGCTCCTTGCATGGGAGGTACCCAAAGTTGATTGGAGAAGATCAGCTGAAGAAGAAAATTATTAATTACTTTCTAGGGTAGCCTTTTGAAGCAAAAAAATCTTAAGGCTGTCTTTCTGTTCCTGTGACTTTGTCCTTCCCCCATTTTTTTCTAGCCAGTTGGTCTCACTGCTGTCAAATTTTACTCAGATTTACTTTGAAAAATATGCATAATCTGCACTGGTTGGTTAGTCACCTATTGAGTCAAATGACAGTCTTGATGAAATAGCATTTTTCTCTGCCATAAAGCCCAGATATATAGTAAAGTGTTAGAAGAAAAGAAGGCTTTCATTTTCAAGTTTTTAGGGGTTTGGCCTTGTATTTTCGTATTTATTTTGTTCGACACACAAGTCCTATTTTAATAGGCTATAATGTTCTCCTGTAATAGGTTCCTGCCTGGTCTTTCTCCACCGGTAGAAATGTGCTCTTTGATGTGTTGCTTGATCCCTGCTGATCTGGTTTTCATTTGTAGAAAAGTCACAGAATATGTCTTTAAATGTATGTTATTTTAAATACATTCAACACTGCTTTTGTTTAATGTTACACTAAGTTATGTACTCATTTTATGATGTACTTGAGGTCTCAAATCTGTTCTTTCATAACTGGTAAGCTGAACTGAGATTCTGTAGCAGTAATGCACATTGTAACTGCCAGAAGCATCTGTTGGATTTGTTGTTGTTGTTTTTCTTAAGAGAATTGTTTGGTAGAATTATAGTAGCATTTATAGTGAACCATTTCCTAGGTGAGGGCAATGATTGTCCGAGCAGGTTTTCTCATGGCGTGCCCATGATGACTTCCCAGCTGCTGAAAATGGGAAGAGTTGTAATACAGTTCTACTGAAAAGACAAAATCTTATCAGTCAGACTTTCAAAGTATTATGTTGGCATGTCTATATCTATTGTCTGTTGTTATTTTTAACATGGCAGTAATCTTGAATCATTATTAAAATCTGTGTGATCCCAGCTCCTTCTTGGGCCATCTAGCCTAATTCCACATTGTAGTGGGTTGAGGCAGTCCCCCTCCCCACCACGGGCAGAAATAACGAGTCAGACAAACGGATTGCAAAGGTAATGGAAAGTTTAAATAGAAAAACCAAAAGGAACAACAATGAAAGTTTTACAGAGAACCACAAGCACCATGGCAGAGAGAGAGAGATCCCATCACCACCTGGGGGTACACCCAAACACCCCCCCAGGGCTCTTTCTTCCCCCCTCAACCCTGCCTTGGGCCTGGGCAGGCCCAAGAGAGGCAGCTCATGCCATTTTACCTAGGCAGCAGCAGGAGACGAAAGAGGAAGTGAAGACCCCGCATGGATGTTTTATAGGGGAGCAGGGCGTTATGGGAAATGGAATATCTCGTTTCCTGTGACCACCCCACCCTGGGCTGGGCCCACCCCTTGGAACTTCCCAGGTATGGTCTGTGCAGTGGCATTTGGGCCAGCGCCCAGCCTAAACCACCACACACATTTTATACAAAAGTGCTGCAGGAGAACATTTTACATATAGACTCTCAAAGTGTATTTGTAATATCAGTCTAAGTGTTTCCAGCTCCTTACAGTTTGTTATTGCACAGACAGATGTTTGCAGTCAATTCAGTTGTTCAATACTTACACAGAGAATGGGAGAGACAGCATACAGCAATGGAGTTTTATGTGTTTAGAGTATAAAATGATGTCTTCACTTATGAAGCTGATATCATACATCATACAAAAAACCCCACCCCTAAAGTGAAAGGAGTAGAAGATTGCAGTAGTTTAATCTACTCAAGTGTACATAGTTAATTTTGTATAACGCTCCTGTTAGTATTAGCTTGGCTGTGTGCTAACAGAGGTTAAATGCTGTAGTCTACAAGTGAGATGTTACTGCAGGGTGCTAAAAAAATGACATAGTAGACAATGTTGAATTTCCTTCTAAGCATTTTGAACAAAAAAATGTTTCTGGAGCGATGAATATTTGGGATAGAAGATGTTAACCAGGATATTAAATTGGATATGATAAGTTACGTGTTTAATTTAGCCCAAAGAGATAGATAATGTATCTGTCTGTATGGATTTTAAGTATCCCAAGTAGGTTTAGACTGTTAGTGCAGACTTCAGTGTGTCCTTCATTACCTATGCAGTGTGATACTGCTGCTTCAGAGGTGGCAAAGTCTGTCAGGTGCTCTTTTGGACACTATATTGCAGAGTAGAGCATTGTTTGCAGGGGTGATGAAAGCAACCTGAAACTAAAATGTTGCAGCTTTTTTTATGTTTAAGAAAATCATGTAACTGTATTCTACTTTGCAGAGCAGTGGAAAGAGTTCTGTGTTGGAAAGTCTCGTGGGGGAGGGATCTGCTCCCACGAGGTACTGGAGTTGTCACCCGGAGACCCCTCATTCTGCAGCTGGTTCACGTTTCCCCAGAGGATGGTCGGAAAACAGCTGGAGATGAAAATGGTAAGTGTAATCCCAGATTGTGTTTTGCCTAGTAAAAGAGAAATAAACTTTCAATCTTACTCAACTGAAAAGCCAGTTGTAATCTCAAAACTTGAGTGTGCTTTTTGAAATGTACTTGGAAGAAAACCCCACTGTTGTCACAGCTGTTCTATTTAGCAAATATCATGAAATAAAGATATTTTGGATATGCAAATATCTTTAATATTTTACACTTTCCTGTTTGTTCTTAGGAAACAGTTTTGAGAAAAGCAAGCTGAAGAAAGCTTTTCAGTTGTAATGATTGTCCAGAGCGTAAAGAACATGATTTTCTTATGTTTCTCTTCACATCCTTCTTTGCTGCATAAGTAAGGTTTTTCCTGGAGAGGATGAGAACATGAAATTTTAGAATGTTAGGAAAAAGGTGAGCTCTGAATAGAGTGGAGAGAGGGAAAACAAGACTGCAGAAGGAAAACAAACTTGCAGTAGGTGCAAAAATAATTTAATGGACACATTCTGTGGCTTGCACATGGTGCCTTACTGGGCTGTCCTGGGTGATTCCAAGCACACCAGGAACAATTCTGAAGCTGTCTAGTTTGAAGCTTGGTCTTCTGTAATCTTTGTATATTATCCTTCTGTAGATCAAGAAAGTAATCTCACTTGTCATTTGGGAGTTTACATATTCATTCTATACTGACCAGTGCTCTTGACCTTATGAAAGAGCAGCAGGCTCCTATCCAGCATCTGATAGTAAGACATATCTTAGCTGTTTGTTGTAGACAGTGAAAAGTATGGAGGCATTTGATGGCTATAGTTATTAAGTTCAATTCTTTAAAAGTTGTCAAACTCTCTACAGTATTTGTCTGCATGTAATATTTATAGCTTTCATTTCTAAAGGACAGTTATTAGTATTGATCAGTGGAAAAGGTTTAAGCTCCAATTTTCATTATTGCTGCAAGAACAGACTAGGTAGGAATCAGGTTCATAACAATGAAGAACTTCTAGTGTTCAATCTAGGGTGGCTTGCAGTGTGGGAGATTGTACAGCAGCTCAGGCTAGAAATAATCTTAGCAGGTCTATAGTCCTGTCACCTCCTCAAAAAAAGGGCCTACTTTGACTTCAAGACCAGGGTTCCTCACATTGTTTTTTTTTCCAGCTGGGTCTTGAAAAATTCCAAAGGTGGAAAATTCAGAGTCTTTGGGCAACCTTTTAGAAATGGCACATTTTGCCTCTTTAAATGTGGCTTTATGTTACTTGCATTTTGCAGTTACAGCTTCTAGTATTTTCCAGAATGCTTTAATTCTGCGTTGTGGAATAAAGTATGATTTTTGTTCTGCTCTGCAACTTTACAGATATGAAGGATGCTTTTATAATTGGATCAAGGAAGAGCATTTCTGTTTTCAGTTGCATTTGATCAGATTTTAAATTCAGAGTGGGTTAATGATATTACTGCCTAAGGATGTTTGGCCCATTTTGATCTTTGGGGGAAAATCTGTATGTAAGATGGATGTGCTGTGATCTCGATGTTCTTTTGAGAGAGAGATGGGCTTATTTGATGAGAACCAAAAAACCTTTATGCCTTACCAGTTGCATTTGAAATGCTGTTTTCCCTCCAAAATTCAGGCAAATCAAGGTCTAAATGGTTTTGTCCAAGTGCCGAGTTCTGCACATTGGCCACAGCAACCCCATGCAGTGCTACAGGCTGGAGTCAGAGTGGCTGGAGAGCGGCCAGGCAGAGAGGGACCTGGGGGTACTGGTTGATGGTAGCCTGAACATAAGCCTGCAGTGTGCCCATGCAGCCAAGAGGGCCAATGGCATCCTGGCCTGCATCAGGAACAGTGTGGCCATCAGGAGCAGGGAGGTCATTCTGCCCCTGTACACTGCACTGGTTAGGCCACACCTTGAGTTCTGTGTCCAGTTCTGGGCTTCTCAGTTTAGGAGGGATGTTGACTTGCAGGAACATGTCCAGAGAAGGGCAACGAAGTTGGTGAGGGGTTTGGAACACAAGCCCTATGAGGAAAGGCTGAGGGAGCTGGGGTTGCTTAGCCTGGAGAAGAGGAAACTCGGGGTGACCGTATTGCTTTCTACAACTACCTGAAGGGAGGTTGTGGACAGGCAGAGGTTGGTGTCTTCTCCCAGGCAGCCAGCACCAGAACAAGAGGACACAGTCTCAAGCTGCACCAGGGGAGGTTTAGATTGGATGTTAAGAAGAAGTTCTATACAGAGGGAGTGATTGCCCACTGGAATGGACTGCCCAAGGAGGTGGTGGAGTCACCTTCATTGGAGGTGTTCAGGAGGAGACTTGATGGGGTGCTTGGTTGCATGGTTTAGTTGTTTAGGTGGGTTGGATTGGTTGATAGGTTGGACACGATGATCTTGAAGGTCTCTTCCAACCTGGTTTATTGTATTATTGTTTATTGTATTATTGATCTGGTTTAGCATATCTGTGTATTGTGGTGTTCCATCTGAGAAGATGGGATCAAGTAGCTTGGAAAGACAAAAAAGATGGCAACTTTTTATCTTGGCTTTGCTGTCTGACACAGTAGTAAGTCAATATACTATTACAGGTTATTTTTGTTTGTTAGTTGGTGGGTATTGAGATAGGGTTGAATAAGCATTTGGAATTTCCAAGAGATAAATTTGTCCATAGTCCAGATGAGTGATTCCTTCTTTACAAATTGAATATTGGACAGGAGAGTATCAGTCTCAGCATGCTGCTTTCTGAATGTGCTGGTAATGAACACTGTGTGCAGATAACATTTATGCAACTGCCTCATTTTGTGATTTGTCACCTTTATCCATCCTAATGCTTGTTCTGGATATGTAGTAGTATTACATGTAAATATATCAGTTTAAACATAGTACTGGTCTGTGGTTCATAGAAGCTTAAATTTTACCTATGTCTGAGTGTTTGCATGCAGAAAACTTCCCTGTATTTAACACAAATCACAATGGATTGCTGTGCTGTTTAAGCCTTGTCTCAATGATGATGGGCAAAAATAGTGTCTCTCAGTAGCTTAATTTTGGCATCATCTGATGCACATGAGCTGCCAAAGAATATCAGTTCATACCAGCTTAGGCTATTTGGTTATTTTGGTGTTTGTTGATTGTTATTTTTTTATTTTTAAATGCTTGATAATAGGGAAAGATAGCTGAGAAAGAATTGCTGATAGGCACTTGAACTAACTTAAAATTTTTCTAACATGCAATATTAAAGATCATCTCTGCTGTCCCTCAAAGTCACTGATGAGCTATGTGATTTCCTTGTGTGGTGGTCTCTGGAATAAATCAAGGTAGTCAGAAAATAGCAGAGAGATAAAATTTCCATTAAATAGAAGTGCTGTGTTTTCATAACGTGATATTTCAGACTGATACATACATGTGTGTGGTTTGGTGTGAAAAAAATGTTCTCATTATGCTTTTATTGTTTGTTGTTATCCTCTAGTGTTTCAGCACATATTGTGTGTTCGATGTGGTGACACCACACTGTGGTGTTCTCTTACCAAATTGCAAAAGAAACTGCATTTATGAGAGAACTGGGACTGACCTTGTGAATTGTTTAATTGGTCAACTAGCTTAGCCCTATTCTGGTACCTTATCCATTTGTTAGGAAGTGGAAAAGAGGAAGGAGCATACAGATGGTCAGTTAGTAAATGTTTGGTCCAAGATCGGAAGCTGAACATTGCTCAGATCTTCAACAAATAGAATTGATATGGAAAACAGGTACAATATGGATCTGTTGCTTATTAAATCACACTGTCAGCTTTTTGCTCTCAACTTAAAATAGGAATCCCTTACCTGCAGCTCCCAAGCAGTGTGGACCCCTTCATTGTACTTAGGTTTGTAGAAGCATAAGAGAAAAAGCTTTCACTCAGAAGAACTTGCCATCTAGTTAAGAGTCAAGGATGGAAAGGGCAGTACAACATACATAAGGGGTTAGAAGATGTGCACTTTTTTTTTTCACCAGTTGGATTTATTATCTTTTCATTTAGAGGAAGAGAGATAGGAAAGGATGAGGTGATGGGGTAGAAAAATAGAGTTCAGATGGTAGTCTGCTGAGTCCAAAAGTTGTGGAGGTAACGGGAACTAGAAAGCTAGGAAAATGGGTAAGATTCCTCATGCTTTGCTAATATTTGTCCTTTTTAGTATTTGAGGCCTTCTTGTTGTCATGCTGTAAGAAATTGTCTATTGTGGTAGCCTTTTATGACTTTAAACAGCTTCTTTCTGGTCCTGTTGTGTGACACAAACATTTCTACTGTTTTAGGAAGGGAGAAGAGATACATGGGTTACTGAAGTTGGTTAGCGTTGTACTCTTTTTCAGCTTCATAAAGGAGTATTGCAGTATGGGAAGTAACAAGGAACAGTTTGGAGGGCAGTCCTAAGAAAAATACTATAGTCATGTCTAGTTTTCAGGTCTCATTCCAAGATATCTTGGCCGCAATGACCATGAAGCAATAGAATTTAAGATCCTCAGGGCAACTAGGAGGACGCATGCCAAGCTTACAACCCTGGATTTTAGGCATGCAGACTTTGATCACTTCAGGGATCTGCTCGCCAAAGTATCGTGGGACAAAGCCCTAGAGGGAAGAGGAGCCCAGGACAGCTGGTCAGTATTCAAGGATCACCTTCTCTGTGTCCAGGAGCAAAATATACCCACAAAGAGAAAAGCAGGAAAGAATGCTAGGAGACCTGCCTGGATGAGCAAGGAGCTCCTGGACATGCTGGCACACAAAAAGGAACTTTACAAGGAGTGGAAGAGAGGACAGCTGGAAGGGGGAGCATATAATGAAGCTGCCTGAGCAGCAAGAGACCTGGTTAGAAAAGCTAAAGCTCAGTAGAATTTAATCTAGCCAGGGAGATCAAGTGGAACAATAAAAATTTTTATAGGTATATTAATGGTAAAAAGAAGACCAGGGAAGGCCCCCTCAGAAAGGAAACAGGTGAGCTGGCATCAAAGATTAAACGTGGCCTTCTCTAACTCAAGGGGAAATCTTCCCCTACATTTCCCTCTTTCTTTCTCTCAGTTAACTGATAGGGTGTGTATTCCTAACTCAAAGGCAAGATATAGCTGTTCCAAAGCTATCCAAAAACAACCCTTCTCCTACAAGCAGGTGATAAGTTACCTGAAAGTTTTGCCTGAAAAACTTCCAGAAAGTAACATAAGCGGGGGAAGACTGATTTACCAGTGAAACTAGTGGTTAAAAAATCCATTTCAGGCACACCAGAACATAGGATTTTTCAATGTTGGCTGATTAAATTATTATTTTTTTGTTACCTTGAGCATCCCTTCATTTTGAGTAATGCAAATACTTCCTCCTTTCCTAAAAACTCCTTTGTGTTAAATTAGAGCTCTTGAGAAATGTTTCTCAAAATCTAAGGTGTCAGTACAGAGTTCCTCAGATAAGTGGGGCAAGAGTTTTCCTGCTGTATTTTTAAAAGCTTTTTTTCTGATACACCTCGGGAGATTGCATTTATTTCTTAACTGTTTTTATTTCTTTCTTTATTGTGTGTGCACCAAGTCTAAGACAAAGACTAAGCCATTTTTCAGGGCTTTTTAAATTAAATATAGTAAAGAAAACTTTTGGCTTGTTAAACCCTTAAAAAATTTCCAGTCTCAATTGATCTGTAGATTTTAACAAGTTAAAAATAAGGATAAATGTAGGGTTTTTTTTGTAATTATTTTTGTCTTTAATGGATCCAGAATATGTAAATCATCATATTTCCATTGATGACAAACCTTTGACTTACCTATGTGAGCAAGACATTAAAATCATTCTACAGAGGTACTTGGCTTTCCAGACCTTGCAGTTTGTGCCAAACGGCACGGGCCAGAAATGTGTTCCCCAGTTTGTTTTGATTCCTGCACTTCCATGGTGCTATACTGGCACTGCATAAAAACAGAGTTGTTAACTCATCAACTCTTCAAGAAAAAGTGTGGGTGGTTTGTTTGTTTGTTTGCTTTTAAATGAGATTTCAACAATATTTTGAGACAATTCAAAGTTGAGAAGACCAATAGCTAATATTAACTCTTTTTAAATCTCTCATAACTTCCATAATTGTTTTGTTGTTTGGTTGGGTTTTTTTAACTGAGCATTAGAAAGATTGGTGCCAAACCTCAGACCTTTTTTTCCCCATGCAGTAATATTATTTCCAGTGACATTTAAAAACATTTTTTAACTCTTCATTCCTTACTCTTTCTCATTCTTGCCATGAGTAAATGATGAGAAACATATTTTGCCAAAGAAATTCAGCTTTGAGTAGCCTGGTGGTGCAGATAGAAAACTGTGATCTGTTGGAATTAGGTGAACAGCAATAATAAAGTCATCATCAAGTAAACTTTAATGTAGAGAATATCTGATTAACGTGCATCAGTGTTTAAATCTGACTTCTGTGCATATTAATATGTTACACATTTTCATCAGTAGTAGAATAGCATGCACATCTCTCTAAATGCATTTGTGATCTTTGTAATGCAATCTGCTACTGAAAGTTATTCAAATGCCATGTTAAATATGATGAGAAAAAATTTAAACATTCAATGCTGTTTCTCTTTAACTGCAGACCCTGCTACATGGAAAAATGCAAGACACCTTTCTAAAGGTTGCCTTTATCCACTTGCCTTTGCTCCCTATGCATAAGAGTGCATGCTTATACGCTAAACCACATACATTTCATGCCACTTTGTTGTTTATTACACTTTTACACTTTGCTACCGTGTTGATTATTTTGCGGAGTCTTGTGATATGGTTGATTTTTAGTTTTTTGACCTTGTTGCACTAGAATGAAATGATTTTGCTTTTCTCCTGTGCTGTTGCTGCTTCATAGAATTTTCTGCACCTTTAATTCCCAAATACTTAAAAAAAACCCTCTAAAAATCTTGATTCATCAGTAGCTTGAAGTTCAACTTGAGTGGAATAAATAGTTTGACATCAAGATGGTAGGTAAGCAGCGTGTTTGCTAACTAGCCAGATTTCGTGTGGAATATTCTTCTAGGGCAGATTTCTATATCAAGGAGCAGAGGGAAAATGACCACAAACTCAAAATTTGAAGTAAAACTTATCGCTAATACTTGGAAACTTAGATGTGAACGTGTGAGTATCTCACAGTATGAGTCAAACTGCTGCCTGTGTTCCAAAGCAGGAATTGCCAAAATCTCCTTTGCTGTTTCTGAGACTGCTCTTGAATAGCTCTCAAGTACTTCAGTTATGACTGACAAGGGTTAAGACACTTGGCCTTTGACAGATTTGGGAAGAGACATATTCTCCTAAGACTTCATTGTTATGCAGAATTCTTATGTTTTTTTTTCTGTTTGCTTGGTTATCATTCTACAGGTTTTTCTAACTTTTTATTTCAGCTGTGACTTGGTTGCACTGCATGGTAAAAAAAAAATATGCTAAAAGCTGGGTTTGTTTTCAGTCTGTTTTTAATAATTCTTTTGTTTTCTGTTGCAAGCTGAGATGTAATGCACTAGGCCATTTATGAAAAGTGGTAGGATATCTGATTGGCTCAGTCATAATTAGGAAGGTCGACCTTCTGTAAAAGAGACAAAGACTAATGAGATGCAGTGTTTGGATAAGCAGAATCATAAATGTATTTGTCCTGAGCTATTTAATGTCTAACTGCAAAAAGCAGACTAATTTTTCTTTTGCTGCTTGGAAAAAATGAAATAAATCACATTGTAGTTTTCAACAGAGACTTTTGGAAAAAGATCATTGAAACATCTGCTTCCTGTTCCTCATTTATCAATTCTTTGTTTTCAGAGATAGATGCTGAAGAGTGGGGTAAATTTCTTCACACCAAAAATAAGGTATGTTTACTCTAATGGACTAGCAGTATCATAAATACGCTGTCATATGTATACTTAATTCTATATCTCTTCACTTGACTTTCCCCAAGAGGTGATTATTCTGCCTGATACACTATATGCCAGACAACTGAGGATTTTCAGGTTGGTTTTTTAATGAGCAGAAGACTTCTGAAAACAGCCTTTTAATTTCAAGACAGAAAGTTTATTGATGTCTGTTTATTGTGTGGGTCATTGATTTGGCTGAGTTATTTATCTTAATCCTTTCTGTGTTATTTTGGTTTTTTTCCTTTTTCTGTATATTGGCAAAATTAGACTGGATATTGGAAAGACAAGGAAGTATATAACCATAAGTTGTTTCGTTCCACTGAAGAACTGGCTATGTCAAAGATTTTAGAAGGCTGTGAATAGGAAAGGCCTCCTCTCTCCTATCAGGAGAGAGAAACCAAAACTGAGATGACCTTAGACTCCACTGAGAGAGTCAAAGCTTGATTCTTTGCTCAAAGTCTCATTTTTTTTGTTGGCAGATTAATTATTTAAGTGTTTATTGCTTTAAACTGATTTCCTAACTATCTAGACAGTGCTATAAATTTAAGGAAATCTAGAGAAGAATGTAGCTCCGTGGTAATTTAATTTGGGGTGGTGGATGGAGAACAGTTTTGACGAGAGTGGGGAAAATTTTAAAATGAAACTATCCTTCATCCTCTTCAGGATGAGAAGAGTTTCAGGTTATATGTTGCTTGTTAATTTCAAAGGATTGCAGCAAGATTAGAATTGGAGTTAAGTGTTTGAAATGCTCTTTTATACCTTGTCTGACACTGATGTGGTAATAAGTGCTAATAACTGCCATCTCACAGTGTTGATTAAATACCAGGATTCCAATTTCTGTAAGTTTTTAGCACTAATAATTGCTGTGAGCATTAGCTTAAAGAGTAATAGTCATTCGTGGGTTTTCCCTCACCTTCTGTATACTTAGTTACAGAGTTTTCCACTGTCTTTTGGAGAAAAGGACATTATTTTACAGTTAGGTAAGTGGATTCTGTCTTTTTTAAACAATTTTTTTCTTGTCTACTTCAGATCTATACAGATTTTGATGAAATTCGTCAGGAAATAGAAAATGAAACGGAGAGGATTTCAGGAAACAACAAGGTAACTGTTGCACTGTCCATCTTTACCTTGCTGTAGATAGGTTTAAGCTGCAAAACATTCTTAAATGGTTTTTGGTGGCTGGAAATGAAAAGCATTGAAGTGTTCTAATGAAGAGCACAGTATGGCTGTTTGCTGTCCTGAGATTTTATTTTTCACTGCGTTCTTCAGACAAATGACTTCAGCAAAAAGACAATGCAGAGAATTGCTGTTGCTTTAATTTAAAGCTTCTATAATAATAGTGATGGTGGGGGGAAAACAACCTTCAAGTTTAATTTCTATTTTCCCATGTGCATAGTTTTGTGTGATCATAAAAATGAGCATTCTGTTATTACATATCTATGTAATCACTGGAACACAAAAGCTTTTATGAGGAGGAAAACTGGGCTACTTCCAAAGACAAGGAATTGCTTGACATAAGTGACAGGCTTTTTCCCCCTCACCATGTAGTTGTAAGGTGTATGATGGAAGAAAGTTTTTCTTGTATGAAACTACAGCTTTTGCTTTCCTAAGAGGTACATTTCAATAACCCAGTATAGTGATTAATTTTTATTATTAATACATTTCTAGGGGATCAGTCCTGAACCTATTCATCTTAAGATTTTTTCATCTAATGTTGTAAATCTGACTCTTGTGGATTTACCTGGAATGACGAAGGTAAGATGCAGCATGCTGCTCTCCTGACTCACTGTGAACAGGGTATTTTGAATACTCAGAGTGTATGTTCACTATTTGGCATTATTCTGCATTGCTAGATAAACAGCTTTCCTCAAGTTGTCTAGTCAGTTACATATATCTCTTGTCTAAGACTTGGGTTTCTGGTGCTCTTTGCTGTTGCAAGAGGTAAATTTACTTCAGTTCTTCTTTCTATATACAGCTGAGGGATTACAAGTGTTGCGTTGCCAGGATCATCTTTTTAACATAAGAGGTAGCATTTGAAGTTTCAGAGTTGTACAGATAGATGAGTAGTTGAAATGTTTGCAAATGGTTTCCCTGCTGATTCTCCAGAAGTAGCTATGTGTATTTTGCATAAGAAGTTGTATAATGGAGGGGTGCACTGGGGGACATGTACTGGTTGTATGCTGAATGACTTTCTGTGGTGTGAAGATCACTTCTTTCTCTGCCTGTGCACATGTACACACTTCATTCTGCCAGTTGGGCAGGTGGGTCTTGGATACCAAGTCTTCTTGACAACAGTATCAAATAAATTGAATTGCTTCTTACTTCCATAATAGTAGTTTTGATTTTTATACCATTCAAGATCTTCCCTTTCTTTGTCAAAACCATAACTCCTGTTTGTTGGTGAAGGGAAAGGAAAGGACTCATAAACTTCATTTCATATATGAACTTTCAATGAGTGGTCTCACACAGGTGTATAAATACACACTTTTGAACAGTTATCTTTTTCCCTCCAGGTGCCTGTTGGTGATCAGCCTAAGGACATTGAACTGCAGATAAGAGAGCTAATCCTTCAATTCATCAGTAACCCAAATTCCATTATTCTGGCAGTCACAGCAGCTAACACAGACATGGCCACTTCAGAAGCACTTAAAATTGCACGGGAGGTGGATCCAGATGGTAAGCAACAAGAAAAATGATCCTTTAATTCAACTTCCTTTTTAAATCCTAAAATAAAACTGAACTTGTTTGGGCAAAAAGTAGTAAGAAAAGCAAATGTCACTGTGACTCCCAGAACATGAAATTGTTATATTTGCTTGAAGACTTCCTGCTGCAGTCTCTGCCCTGCAGAGACTCAATTCAGAGAATGATGTGATGAATGAATATCTACTAGATTTCCAGCTGGTGCACAGGCCATGTAACTGTTCTAGTAGTCAGAATTACGAGTTTTAGTTACTCTGATCAAGACAAAGCATCCCTGTGAGTGAATTTTCCTTTTGATAGGTCGAAGAACCCTTGCTGTTATCACAAAGCTGGACCTCATGGATGCTGGCACTGATGCTATGGATGTACTCTTGGGAAGAGTGATTCCAGTCAAACTTGGCATCATTGGAGTAGTGAACAGGTCTGCCAGGGCACATTGATGCTCTTTTTAAAACTGTGATAATAGGAAGTAAAGCTTTGAATATAGTTTTAAGAGTAAGGTGGCTTGATGTTGAAATACACTTCTGAATGAGCAATTAAGAAGCTTGTTGCTTGCTTTTCAAAAACCTCTCTTCTTCCAGTCAGCCATTTGCTGTTTTCTGAAAGTAGTGGGGACAATTCTGAAACAACTGTAGTGTCATTTGTTTCTGCTGTTGCTTTTTTTATTTAGCTTGAGGGATGCTTTTGGTCAGCTGTTCACATGAGCACAGATGCAGTACAGATCTTATATGTATTAGTGCTAACTGCATATGGCTGTAGTACAGCTGGCTTTATTTTCTTTGCATTAGCTAGGCCAAATCTCATGTAGTTTTGGTAAGTGTTGCTTAGTTTGTTTACAGCTGCTACTCACACTGATTTGTTGACTCTGCTGCATGGAAAAAGAAATAAAATCCTTTATTGTCTGAGGACAGTGAGTTTTATGTGTAAAGCAGAAGCCAAGTATTATATGTCCTGGCTAGAAAAGCAGAGGTGTAATTTTTTTTTCCTCTCTTTTTTTTTTTTTTTTTTGTCTATGTAATGCTGCCTTTTGACTTCAGGAGTCAGTTGGATATCAACAATAAGAAGAGTGTAGCTGATTCCATTCGTGATGAGTATGGTTTTCTTCAAAAGAAGTATCCTTCCCTAGCTAATCGAAATGGAACCAAGTATCTTGCTAGAACGCTGAACAGGTATTACATATCATAGAATCAGTCAGGGTTGGAAGGGACCACGAGGATCATCTAGTTCCAACCCCTGCCATGGGCAGGGACACCTCGCACACTAGATTGGGCTTGCCAGAGCCTCATCCAGCCTGGTCTTAAACACCTCCAGGCACGGGGCCTCAACCACCTCCCTGCACAACGCGTTCCAGGGCTTCACCACTCTCACGGTGAAGAACTTCTTCCTCACATCCATTCTGAATCTCCCCACCTCCAGCTTCATTCCATTTCCCCTAGTCCTATCACTACCTGATATCCTAAGAAGTCCCTCCCCAGCCTTCTTGTAGGCCCCCTTCAGATACTGGAAGGCCACAATAAGGTCACGTCAGAGCCTTCTTTTCTCCATACTGAACAGCCCTAACTCTTTCAGTCTGTCCTCATAGGAGAGGTGCTCCAGCCCTCTGATCAGCCTCGTGGCCCTTCTGTAAAATAAAATAAATGTGTGCTTTTTAAAGATACTAAGATATAAATTGGAGTATTAAAAATAAGTGTAAACACCTATTTACCTTCCCTGTCTCTGATTGGTCCCAAATTCACTTCATGAATTTACTGTAGCTCTCCTAAGTAAATGTTTTCCTTTGATTATTTTCTCTTCTCTGTTTTGCTGGGAGTGATAAACCTGAAACTTCTACCCTTCTCATGAGACATTGTTTTCTATTTTTAGACTACTGATGCATCATATCAGGGATTGCTTGCCAGAACTGAAAACCAGAATCAATGTTTTAGCTGCTCAGTACCAGTCTTTACTAAACAGCTATGGAGAACCTGTTGAGGACAAAAGTGCCACCTTATTGCAGCTTATTACCAAATTTGCCACAGAATATTGTAACACTATTGAAGGAACAGCAAAATACATAGAGACTTCAGAGCTGTAAGTACCACATGGTTTTCTAGACTATTGACTGAGCAGTTAGATTGACCCAATAGCCCTTACTGACTTCCCTTGGCACTAGTACTGCACTAGAGTGTAACAAACTCGGAAATGTTTGAATCCAAATGACTAAAAAATACTTGCAATGAGATCTTTTTTCTTGTTTGCTACTTCAGCTGTTATTTTATTCTTTCAGATGTGGTGGAGCAAGAATCTGCTACATTTTTCATGAGACCTTTGGAAGAACTTTAGAATCTGTTGACCCACTGGGTGGCCTTAACACTATTGATATTCTGACTGCCATTAGAAATGCTACTGTGAGTGTTCTTCTCTCTTTCTAAGTGTTGCTGCTATGTGTTAGAATAGAAGATAAAGTTTCAGCAAACACCTGCTCTTTTTCAGTCCTGTGTATTAGTGATCTCAGCTGAACGAGTTAATATGAAGAAGCAGAGTCTCACTTTTTGGTGTTTAAAGTAGAAAAATAGACAATATCCAAATTTACAGCCATTATTGTACATGGATGAGTTTAACATGAATGCTTGCATCTCACAGCCGTTATTTACAGGTTGAAATAAAGCTCAGCTTTGGCAACCCTTGGCTGAAGCTATTATATATTACAGAAAAGGTGATTGAAAACTTCCTCTGCATTTATTTTGCATTAAGTACTTCTGTGAAGACTGTCTGAGATGTATGGGCTAGGAAATACTCAGATATTTTAATTCTATATAAGGAACACAGCTCTTTAATGGTTCAATGGTCACAGGCCAGATTTGGTTTGTTGTGATTATGGGAGTTAGTATTGATAAAAATGAGCAGAGCAAGTTAGCTTCTAAATTTGCAGTTTATAGACTAGAGCCTGACTTTGGATGTCAGACAGGTAAGTCTGCTTTGTACTGTGTTCTGTTGAGTATAGACAGTCACATTTCTGCATGGTCAATCACAGTATCACAGTATTACCAAGGTTGGAAGAGACCTCGAAGATCATCGAGTCCAACCTGTAACCACAAACCTCACGACTAGACCATGGCACCAAGTGCCACATCCAGTCCCCTCTTGAGTGCCTCCAGGGATGGTGACTCAACCACCTCCCCGGGCAGCCCATTCCAATGACGAATGACTCTCTCGGTGAAGAACTTTCTCCTCACCTCGAGCCTAAACTTCCCCTGTTGCAGCTTGAGACTGTGTCCCCTTGTTCTGCTTGTTCTGCTTTAAACTTGGAGCACATTAGGTACTGTGCAGCAATGACCACTGTGCATGCTCTTACCCTTCTGTTAAGGTAACAGCACTCAGCAATAGGAGAGATGTCTTGGTTTTATGTGATATGTTGCATCTTTGTGATTCTGAAGTTAATTTACAAACAAAATAAGAAAAAAAGGAAATTTCAGGTTAAAAGTGTTTTGTGTATAGCTAAGTGCGGGTGTGTATGGTCATAAATGAAGCTCTGCTCAAATCAGTGACACTGTATTACAATTATACTTAACAAAAACCCCCACTTGCCTTAGACTAAGTATTGTATGTCCAGGACTGTCAAATAAGTAAGGGCAGCCTTTATTTCTGAAGTTAGGAAGAGTAGGTCTTGCCTTTCCAATAAATTTAATTTAAACTTGGATCCACAAAACTGGAAGGAATTGTTCGTAGTTGTAAGCCTGGAGTGACATTAGTAAGTAGAACTCTTCCAAGGCTTTACAAGGAAACTGGTTACTCATTATTTGACACAGAGTTTGTCTTAAAGGTAATAACTCTATAGCTTTTCTTTTTAAATATTCTTGTAACATGTTTCACTCTTAAGACCTGTCTGAGTGTTCTTTTGGGTGCAAGTGCTGTGACCTGACTTACTCTGGGCTTCAGCAGATACTACTACTTAAAAACTTATATTATTCTAATGCACAATTTAGCTTTTTTTTTATCCCCCCACCTTGCTTTTGAACTAGGGTCCTCGTCCTGCCTTGTTTGTTCCTGAAGTTTCATTTGAATTGCTGGTGAAAAGGCAAATCAAACGTTTAGAAGAACCTAGCTTGCGCTGCGTGGAGCTGGTTCATGAAGAAATGCAGAGGATTATCCAGCACTGTAGTAATTACAGTACACAGGTAAAAACGCATGCTTTAGAACTACGTTTGGAATTGCTGGCCTTCTGTCCCACCACTTCCCTAAAAACTTCTGGAAAAGCTCATCAGCAAATGTTTGTTATCTTTTCTAGGAATTACTGAGATTTCCTAAATTGCACGATGCCATAGTCGAAGTAGTAACCTGCCTGCTGCGTAGAAGACTTCCTGTCACAAATGAAATGGTAATTTCCCATCTGCAATAATTACGCTGGAGAAAGCATCTGTTTTCTGGTGTCTTTCTTGATGCTTCTGTTTGCTCTGTAATGTCAGGAATCCAAGTCATTAAAGGATTTATGACTTTTATGTGATAGCTGGGTATTCAGTATCTACACAGTTCAAAAACTTCTTCTGTATTAGAAAACTGATACGTAAAAACCAAAGAGGTGAGGGAAACACTCTTCATCTTACTGTCCCCTGTGTTTCCATTTCCAGAGAAGACTCTTACTAAAACTTGATTTAACATTTCCTAGTCTTTCTGTTACACATATATTTCCCTCCTATGTAAGAGAAGCTGTTTGGGATGCAGTAATGAGAATTAAATTACAGTCTTTATTCTGTGTGTTTCAGAGACAAAATTAACACAAAATGTTAGTTTTGCTTGGAATGCCCTTTAACAAGTGAGAACTGAATATCCAACTTCTAGCTCTGAGTAAATATATTTTAATATAATGGTCTACTTGAGGCTGCTTGTTAGGGAGGAAACAAAGTGTTTCAGTTATTGAACCTGTGCATGTTTGATGTGAAAGGCAAAAACTGTTTTGTGTGCTCACTATGAATGAGCCATCTCACTAGTTCGAATGTTGTATGTGGCTTTTGGCTGAAGGTTGACTGTATAACTCGCTTTACAGTTTACACTCATTAAATTGCTGAGTTTTGTTTGTTTATTGCTGGAGAGGGGTTAGCTTGATGAAGCTAACAAGTTACATTGATGTAACATCCAAACTGCAGTGAAGAAGTGCATTCCCCTCTTGTCTTCTGGATCAGAACTTTAATATCTTGGAGGCAGTAAAGAATAGTCTTTTGTTATGGACAATTAGACTATGCTTTCTAGCACTGTATGTGATTATTCTTCACTAGCATTAGATTTACTCACTGAAGTATTGAACTGTGAATAATGTTGAATTGCAGGTTCATAATCTAGTGGCCATTGAGTTAGCTTATATCAATACCAAACATCCAGACTTTGCTGATGCCTGTGGTTTAATGAATAACAACATAGAGGTAAGAAAATACATTATCTTTAAAAGGTCTTTTGACTCCTCTAATTGAGAGCCAAAATAATGGGTAAAGGGAAAAAAAAAACACTTTCAAATTCTTTCATTGAATCATGGTTTTACATTTGGAAGTATAACAATGTGCTGAGCATATACCTCGGTGATATAGTGATTTATGAGATTTGTAGTGCATATTCCATTCAGGAGCAGTGGTTGATACTTCACTGAAAACTATTCTGCCTCTATTTCTGTTTGGAATATCAGATGGGCTGGCTATTAAATTAAAGTTTTGGAAGGAAAGCTTTGAATAGTTATTAAATACTCTAATATTGAAGTAACTGCATTCTGTTTCATGATTAATGTATCAATCGCTATCACATTCCCCTCATTCATGACAGGATAATAAAACTATTGTTTCTTCTATTCAGGTTCTAACTTCTGCTTTGTTTCAACATTGTTCTTGAATTTCTATGTTACCATGCTTCAATCTCCCTAAAAGTTTTCTCCATCAGTCTCTCAAAAGCCTTTTACAATTTCTGTGGTCTTTCTGGTTTTCAGCTTTGTTAATACTTGTTGCTGTCACTATCCCATAGAAGCAGCAGTTCTCCAACTGTTCTGCTCAATTCTTTCTTGCAATTTGATTTTGTTGCACTCAGTACTTCAAAAATCTGGCTAAGAGCTTGCTAATACTGTTGTCTTCCTCTTGCTTAACCAATTTGTTCTTTCACAGTAGTGTTCCTTTTTTTAAATGTCGTTATCTTTTCTGCTCTTTAGTTCTAACCTTTTACTTTCTTCTATCCATAAATATTGTATTGACTGAGTATGCAGTTGAATTTGCCTTGGTACACTGCTCTTTGATCTAGTTCAGAAACAGTGTGTGTGCAAACTGCTGTGAGTACAAAAATTAGGACTTCAGGAAGTTGAACGTAAGACATTATTGAACATATGAGATTATTGTATTATTATCTGGCCCTTAAAGTAGTTCTTTCCCAACATGTTCCTGAACATTGAAATGTTTGAAGAAACAAAGTACATAAAACATCTTAACCCTTATTCAGTGTACAGTCAGTGCATAATTTCAAGAAAAAACAGATCTCTGATTGTCCCGATTGCTTCAAATCCTGTTTTCCTATACACTGAATCCAGCCTCCTTCCTTTTAGGCTAACCATAGTTAATCCTGGTGGCCATAGAATCAAATCCTTTTGGATTACTTTGAAGTTTTAAAGTGTAATGAGGACTGAAGAGTATCTATGCTGTGTAGCTTTGGTCTTGTTTTATAAAGGCTCTAGTTTGGATTATGAAATGTGTTGCAAAGAGTTTTGTAAAAGTGTATTAAGAATTTACTTTTGACCAAGTAATTGATGTAGTTTTAACCAAGTAATTGAGGTTTTCATAGATTGTTAGTATGGCTGCATGACACTGGATGAGATGGAATTACAAGTCTTTGTCTCTAAAATGTAAGTCATCTGTGAAAGATAAATCTTGCATATGTGTTGATACAGAGTAATACATAATTGAGGTCTTGCTGGGTTGTTTTTAAAGGAACAAAGGCGTAACAGGTTAGCCCGGGAATTGCCTTCTGCTGTGCCACGAGACAAGGTAAGTAAGTGCTGCTTTTTAGTTATTTATTCAATGGAAGTTTATTGCATTCACCATTGAAACAATCTAAGCATTAGAAACTTTGATATACTGCCCTAGTAACAGTCTTGGGAGCTTCTGGGTATTGACTTTTTGAATTTGAATTTCGTAAGATAGAAGTGGAATGTGTTTCTTCTTCCAAAGATGCAGTTTTGGGCAGGTTTAAATCTGGGATTTCTGAAGGCTGGCCTATAAATTTAAATGAATATTACACTTAGTATTTGAAATGCCTGCAGGAGTTAGTCAGAACTTGCATGGTTAAATTTATAGCTGAGCCATATTGATTTCAAAAAACGAACAAGTGATTTAAAGTATTCTGTGTGCCAGCACAGTGACTTGGTGGTTTGGCTTAGGTTTGTGTTTTTAAGGAACTCCTACAATTGCAATTTATTGAAGTCTTGCTTTCTTTGGGAAATGATGGAGGTGGTATTTTTAGTTGATCATCATAATCCAGTCATGTATTCTGTCTCTGGAGCTTGCTTAGTATTGCCAGGAATTGGGATTAGTTCCATGACAAGGAAATTCAGGGGTGAAAGGACCAAGTGTCATGGAAAATACTGCTTGGTTGTAGAAATGAATGATCAGCGGGAGCTTGATACAGCTAAGTGGTTAATATTAGGTGAAGTATTTAGAATCCAAACATAAAGAATATAGTTTAAGCTCCTCATATGTTGTAACAGGAGTTACTACAGCCAACAGAAATCTGTTCACAAAGTTTGTTAGTTTAAAAAGTGAGGTGGAGTCCCAGAATCAATCTAATACTTCTGCCTTTAATCAGTAGAAGCCAGATCATGCATAAATTGGGAATTTAAGGTAGCTATCTAGCAACTTGCTTTTTGATCCTTCTTTTTATTGACTTCACATTTATACTACTAGTGTAGAAACTTAAATGAAATTAAAGGCAGATAAGGCAAACTTCTCCTAATTGTCTTGGAGATGCTTTTTTCTTCTGCTTGCATTACTGTTTTGCTTGCAAATTCAAAGTATTTTCTTTTCTCGATTTTTTAAGGATACTAGTAGGTAAAAGTGTATGAAATCTGCTAGGTAGGTTTGGTGGTCTTCAGTTGAAAGTTTTTTATTTTGTTTTTTTCCCCCCTCCCTGCATTTTTTACTTTCCTTAGTCTGCTAAAGCTCCAGGTGCATTGCCACCTGCTTCCCAGGAGACTGTTACTGCTGCTTCTGCTGAGGCTGATGGCAAGGTCTGTCTTGATTTTTCCTCTAAGCACTGCATGCACATTTCTGTTGTGGTGCACCACAGATTGTATGGAAAGCAGTTTGTACTGAGTGCTCTTGTCACTGACACAGTATGTCCTACAGAGTATAGACTACTTGGCATTACTGATTTTAGTATGTGCAGTGGCAGGTAAAGATGTGCCATTCGAGGTCTGTTTAAACTCTTGGCTAGAATGCATTGTGGTGCTAGTATGCAGCATCATTTGTTTCAAATTTTAGTCAGTAGATTGTTTGGTGCAACACTGTTGTAATCAGGTGTTCAGCATGGTTGTTAAACTGCATGTTCTTAATGTGTTGACCATTAAAGGAGGAGGACAGAATATAAGGTAAAAAAATAGGAGTTTCCTGCTTTCTGCAGGGAATCCTTATAGGCTTTCTTCAAACTGAACCTCCTTTTGGTTCTTTCACATAATTGTTCAGTACCTGGTTTACTTTCCTTTGTGAAATGTGTTCTGCAGTGGTGCTTTACAAGCTAGGTGTGCTCTCTCTAATGTTAAAAGAGCAGCTCATTACAGTAAAGAATTTTTTCCTAATTGCTTTTACTTGGAATCAGAAAATATGCATCATCACAAGTTTGGGAGTAGCAAGGGAACTCAGGCTTTCTGCTTCATTGCATATCCACATTCAGCTTCTGCTGCAAAGCTGCCATTTCCATCCTGAATGAAGTAGTTAAAGCCAAAATCCAGTCTAGTGCACTTTTGACTTTTTTTGTCAGGTAAATTGAGAGCTACTGTGAGGATATTGTTGTGATATAAGAAGTTGCAGGAAGCTGACAAATTGTTTCATTTGTTTCCCCCAAACCAGTCAATTATTAGGTGGCACATACTCAACACTCCTGTTAAGGAATGTAGTTTTGTTTTCTAAAACTTTTGAAGGCAGAGCAGGCTCCACAGTCGTACTGAGTGCGAGTGGCATTGGGTTTATTGCCATTTTGATTAGCTGTCTTGCAGTTAGAAATAAGGTAGTGGAGCTTTCCTCATTGATCGGTCTCTCTTACTAGCAGAAGTTGATGTGGATTCTTATAGTGTGTTTTTTACAGTGCCTCTGAAGAGCTGTCCAATGTTAACAAAATTTCTGGTGTGCAGAGTTTAGCAGGCTTTTCTCCAAGTATACAGCTGTTGGTGTTCTATTTGCCATGCTTTGTTTCTCACTCTTTTTGGTTTAGACTCGAGATCAGCACAAGAGATAAATTTATCTTATTGCCTTCAATAGCTGAAAAAAGACAAGTAGTAGCTAGCAGTGGTTCAGAGCCTTGAATGCTTCTCAAACATCAATAAATTTTTAAAGCACAGTAGTAAGTAGAACAGATACTAGGCTTATGGACAGATAAGAATAGAAAAAATTGCACTGGTACACATCAAACTGAACTGTTTGGGGGTTTTAAATGCTAATTTACTATGTAGTGGATACTAATATTTCTTTTGTCCTAATGTTTAAGCGTTGGGTGTTGTGGCTTTTTCTCAGGAGAAAATGGAATTTTCTGAGCCAGATTCCAGAGGATGGAGCTTTATGGATTCGATTTTTGATTTGTTACCAAAAAAGCCTTCTGTAAATTGATGTCTGGCAGCACAAATACATCATGTAGCTGTGGTACCCAGCAACATAACTCTGCATATTTTTAACTGCTATTGTAGGAAAATTCCAGTTTAGATTTTAATTCAAGTCTTCAAAGAGCTGTGGTGATCTTCAAAACGTATTATTGGAATGATCCCGGTAGTATGGGCTGTATTGCTCCAGGGATGTGTAGTGATAAAAGCCAAATGATTAAGGAAGACCGTTTGGTATTTCAGAAGTGATTTTTATACCCTTAAAATGCTGAAGAGTTCCTCTGTGTGAGGCATATTCATAACATTATTAGGAATAATACAAGTTTTAAAAGCTTTCATTTTACTGGTACTTTGTGTCAAGCAGCAGAGAAAGAACAAAGGTGTGGAATGTGTAGAACAGAATGAAGGGGAAAAAAAAAATAAAATATATATATATATATATGAATGAAAATCTCATTTTTAGCGAGGCTTACCTATTGCACAAGAAAGTAGATTTGATTAGATACTGCTTTGCAGTGCCCAAGTTCTAATTCCAGTGTTCATTGTTTTGTATGTGCAGGCTGCTGCAGGAACAGGAGATGCACCTCAGGAGCCTGGAACGGGCAATTGGAGAGGAATGCTGAAACCTTCAAAAGTGGAAGAGGTATCAGCAGAGGAGAAATCCAAGCCAGCTGCAGCCCTACCTGCTAGTCCTCAAAAAGGACATGCTGTAAACCTACTAGATGTGGTGAGTCATGAAAGACAAATACTGCCTCTTTCTAGTTTAGGCTCAGAATATAAAACACCTGAATTCCAGGTCTTGTAACTTTGATACTAATATGTGGTGTCTTTTAAAGTAGCTACCACTACAGGGACAGGGTCTTCTGCTTGCCCAGTCCTTCATCCTTCACCTGCCCAGTTTTGGCCTGTGACTTGGGATCACTGGCTTCCTTCCACAAATTCCTGTGCAAGTGAACTCTTGTCCAGATTGCTCTTTGTAGAGAAATAAGTCTCAGTTCACATATCAAATAAAATTCCTGCTTTTTTTTGCTGAAATTGGCATTTTTATGTTAGAGGAAAATAATCATTACAAACAAAACCCACTAAAGTTAAAAACAGATGGTGATCCTGTAAGTGTTTGGAGAGCTTAGTTCCTTTAGGGAGCTTGTAAAAACAACGTTTAGTAGTGGTGCCCTCTCCACAGGTCTGGATTTTGGTATGTCTGTAATTCAGGGATCCAGATCCACAGATCTGGATTTTGGTAGGTCTGTAATTTTATTTCTGAAAAATGAGAGGTTGTTGCAAGGCAGGTTACACCTATCAAGCTATAAAGCTAAAAGAGCAATAGATTATGAGTTTAATTTACTTATGCAAATGAGCAGAACTGGTAAACTGAGGTTGTTGGTTGTTTGTGGTTTTGTTTTTTTACATAGCCTGTACCTGTTGCACGCAAACTTTCTGCCCGTGAGCAACGAGATTGTGAAGTGATTGAACGACTTATTAAATCTTACTTCCTTATTGTCAGGAAGAACATTCAGGACAGGTAAACCTAAACTTCCTAGAAATGTTTAAGCCATACAAATGTTGTAATACTTCAAGAGTTGTGCATATAATCTGGTTATTTTATCATGTTACTTTGCCAGGCCTTGCACTTGGCTCGCAACAGCCCCATGCAATGCTACAGGCTTGGGGCAGAGTGGCTGGAAAGCTGCCTGGCAGTAAAGACCTGGGGGTGCTGGTTGACAGCTGGCTCAACAGGAGCCAGCAGTGTGCTCAGGTGGCCAAGAAGGCCAACAGCATCCTGGCCTAGATCAGGAATAGTGTAACTAGCAGGAGCAGGGCAGTGATTATGCCCCTGTACTTGGCACTGGTGAAATCTCACCTCAAATGCTGTGTTCAGTTTTGGGCCCCTCACTACAGGAGGGACATCAAGTTGCTGGAGTGTGTCCAGAGAAAGGCAATGAAGCTGGTGAAGGGTCTGGAGAACAACTCATATAAGGAGAAGCTGAGGGAAAGATTTAAACAATCTGGAGAAGTCTGGAGAAGAGAAGGCTGAGTGAAGACTTCATTGCTGTCTACAATTACCTGAAAGGAGGTTGTAGTGAAGTGGGTGTTGGTCTCTTCTTCCTAGTATCAAGTGATATAATGAGAGGAAATGCTGGTTGATGGGAAGCTGAACATGAGCCTTCAGTGTGCCCAGGCAGCCAAGAGGGCCAACCGCATCCTGGCCTGCATTAGGAATAGTATGGCCAGCAGGAGCAGGGAGGTCATTGTGCCCCTGTACTCAGCACTGGTTAGGCCGCACCTTGAGTACTGTGTCCAGTTCTGGGCCCCTCAGTTTAAGAAGGACATTGAGACACTTGAACGTGTCCAGAGAAGGGCAACAAGGCTGGTGAGAGGCCTTGAGCACAAGCCCTATGAGGAGAGGCTGAGGGAGCTGGGGTTGTTTAGCCTGGAGAAGAGGAGGCTCAGGGGCGACCTCATTGCTCTCTACAACTACCTGAAGGGTGGTTGTAGCCAGGAAGGGGTTGGCCTCTTCTCCCTAGCAACCAGCACCAGAACAAGCGGACACAGTCTCAAGCTGCACCAGGGGAAGTTTAGGCTTGAGGTGAGGAGAAAGTTCTTCACTGAGAGAGTGATTCATCATTGGAATGTGCTGCCCAGGGAGGTGGTTGAGTCACCGTCCCTGGAGGCGTTCAAGAGGGGACTGGATGTGGCACTTGGTACCATGGTCTAGTTGTGAGGTTGTGGTTACAGGTTGGACTCGATGATCTTCAAGGTCTCCTCCAACCTTGGTTATTCTATTCTATTCTATTCTATTCTATTCTATTCTATTCTATTCTATTCTATTCTATTCTATTCTATTCTATGTTTCATCAGGGGAGATCTAGGTTGAACATCAGGTAAAAATTCTTTACTGAAATGGTGGTCAGGTATTGGAATAGGCTGCCCAGGGAGGTGGTAGATTCACTACCCCTGGAGGTGTTCACAAAACGTGTAGTCGTAACACTTTGGGTTAATGGCAAGTGACAACTGCAGCACTCAGAATGAGCAAAACGTTCTTGTTCTGCCGTGATTTAGATTTAGGTCACTACTTAATGAGACAGAACTCTAGTTGCAAAATACTGCTGCCAGGAGTGACATCAACAAGGTTATTTAAACTAACATGTTCTTTCTCTCTGTTGGGAACAACTCTCAGTATTTTTATTGTCAATTGTTGTCCCTCTGGTGAAATAATCTGGGGTGCACTAATTCGGTTTTGGATCCTGTGTTTATATCCTCAGGTTTTGGTACTGCATTAGTGTGATGATTTGATTTTGTCAGTACTTAATGTAAATATTGCACCCTTTTTTTCCCCAAAAGTGTACACAGGTTAAGTCCTAAAGAAAATCAAGTTCAACTAGATTCAGAACTTGGATTTTTTTTTCAGGAAGCTTAGTGGCATGGAAATGGGCACTAAGACAGTTGTTTCTTTCAGGTGTTTTAGCCTGACATAGACCTGGAAATCACAGAAGGATGGAATGTTACAGGTTGGAAAGGATCTGCAGAGATTCAGTCCAACCCCCTGCCAGAGCAGGATCACCTAGGGCAGGTTGCACAGGAACACATCCAGACAAGTTTTGAAAGTCTCCAGAAAAGGTGGCCCCACAACCTCTCTGGCCAGCCTGTTCCAGTGTTGTGTCACCCTCACAGTAAAGAAGTTTCTCCTCATTCTGAGGTGGAACATCCTGTGTTCCAGCTTATACCTGTTGTTTCTTGTCCTATCAACAGGAACCACCGAAAAGAGACTGACACTTTCATGTTGACACCCACCCCTCAGACATTTATAGATATTAATAAACAATATATATATATATTCACATTCCTTACAATTTGGAAGAAATTCAGCAGCTCATAAATTGTACAAATAGCTACATTTCTTTGAGGAAGCTTTTATCTATGATAGAGGTGAACTCCTGCTAGTTTGAGCCAAGATTGCATGTAGCCGCTTGTTCACACTCTGCGTTCCTCAGTCTAGAGCAGACCTGGTTTGGGGTAATTCTTTCTGAAGAAACAATCTTTGTGTGCTTGCAGTGTGCCAAAGGCAGTGATGCATTTTCTGGTGAATCATGTGAAAGACACGCTTCAGAGTGAGCTGGTAGGCCAGTTGTATAAATCCTTGCTGCTGGATGACCTTCTGACAGAATCGGAGGACATGGCACAGCGCAGAAAAGAGGCAGCTGACATGCTAAAGGTATTAAAAAGATCAGGACCTCGTGGGGAGGGTGGGGTGTGTTGAATTAAATTTAAACCATATAAATGAGATTTCTGACTTGCCTTTCTTTTTTCTTTGCTGCTTTTTAAGACGTATGCCAGTGTATTGCTTCTCTCTGTTAGAGGAGCTGATATCAGCATGTGACCAGAAAGTATTATGTAGATTGAATGCTTGCAAAGAGGTGACTCAAATGATACTTTGGTGTAAAGCAGAAGCTCTGATCTGGGTGTTTTGTTCTATTGTATATTTGGGTTTAATAATTTGCTTTTGTTTAACTTTTAGTATTCAGCAGTCCTCTTTGGAGGATTAAGCTTCCAATGTGTAAGTGTCATTCATGTATATGCACCATCCAGAGCCTACTGTGCCTTGTAGTTGTGGGGATGTGGGCACTCGCTTCCCATGACCCCTACATAGATCTGTTTGGCAGTGCGCTGGTGACATCTCCTCGGTGCAGAACTCTTCATTTTTTTCATTTTCAGTTCTGTGCTGTATGGCAGTTGGCTACAGGTGCAGCAGAAATATGCTGCTTTGGGTTGAACCGTATAGGAAAGAGTCCCTCTGCAGCTCCCTGAAGAATTAACAAGAGGTGGTCAGACACAGTGTGGTCAGTGTGTGTTTGAGAGAGTGGATATCCTCAGGTACCGCTTGTCTGAGACCACCTGCAGCAAGTTCAATTTTTGTTATTTTATGATCACCATTTGAGTGAGGACAAGTGTCTGTGACGTCTCTTCAACTGTAAACTTTATAGGGCCAAACTCGTAGCTCAGATTTCCCCAGATTGGGAGTAATACTTTACATTTTGTTTAAAGAACACAATACCAACTGATATAAAGTTTAGCAGGCTAGGCTGTAATGAATGCATCAAAATGCTGAAAATGATATAAAATAGACTGCAAGGGAAATGGTACCTGAGGAGGGTGTAAAGCACTAAAACTGTGTGTGGTGAAAAAGCCCTTAATCTATTTGGAAGTACAAAATGTTAAGACAAACATAGATGTTATTTGGAACACGTATGTAAATGTTGCTCAAAACAATGACCTCTTTTTGCTTCTCATTGGATATTCAGTTTTCAATTTCCAATTCTTACCTACCTAGAGAAATGATTTAACCACACCTTTGCTAAGTTTTACCATTACCTTTTCCATGTTTTCCACTTGCCTAAGCCTTTGCAGGTTTGGAAGGCTTCAGAGTTGTCAGTGTCGTTGCTCATTTCATAATGAAAATTGTTAGCTTAGATTGGATTTTTAACATCGTCCTTCCTAGGCTGCCGCTGTTCTCTCTTGGAGAAGTCTCTCCAGGACACTGAAGTAACTTTGGCTTTTCTGTCTCTGTGTGCAGGCCCTGCAGCGAGCCAGTCAGATCATTGCAGAGATTCGTGAGACGCATCTGTGGTGAAAGCTGTACCAAGCAGCCACACTATTCATGTGCATTGGAGGTTACATTGACTTGAAACTCGCTATAGGCATGGTGTACGGAGTAGAATTTTTATTTATGAACTCTTTATCTGTGTACTGCAACTGTGTAAATCTGCTCATGTAAAGACAGTTGGTTTCCTCTGCAGACAGAAAAATATGCTGTATTTTGCAAAATAAGTCATATTTAATCTATATATAATAAACAGCTCTAAATGTTTCTTTACCAGCTTATTGGTGCAAATTAAAGCAGACCAAGTGGACGGTCTCAGTGACAGTCTTATTCAAACTTGGGGAAAAAAAAAACCACAACATTAAAGTTCCAGTGCCTGACTTGCTAAACAGGTTACCTGTGGTTAAGATGGACGGTGTAGTCTTGTGGCATAGTTTCAAGCTGCTTTTACAATAGAAGTTTAAATACTGTGAAGAGAAGAGAGCACCGAGTATTTTCGTTCATGAATTATCTTGCATGCACTATGACAGATGGAGCTATCAATTTCATAGCACAGTAGAGATGTCTACGTGTTACTATGTATGTGTGTCCCTAGGTTTTTTCCCCCCTCCCCCCCAGATGTTAAAACTGCAGAAAAAACTTTGAACTTCATTTCATGGAGTACCATGTCGTGAGAATTAGCCTGGAGCCTGCGAACAAGAACAGCCTTACTAAAGAGTGGGTGCAAGGTTATTCCTGTGCACTGGAGCTTGTGTATCAATGTTGGGGAATATAATCGGGTACAAAAAAAACACCTTCCCCTTCCTTTCCCCTGGGACCAAGCCCTTGGACCATCTGATAGTAGATCTGTTCTGGCAGAACTGAAAAATAAAAATGAGATTTTGAAACTGTTACAGGATAGTAAGTGTTTATTTTAAGAACAGGTTAAGTTGGCCAGGGAGAAAAGGACCCCCCTAACTTCCACATTTTGGAGTGTATCACAGTGTGAAACATAGCCTGTGGGATTTGAGTATTTACAGCAGAAATTGCAGTGACTTTTGAGGAAATTGCACTGTAAGTAGCTGTAAGTAGCTTTTTTAGTTCTTTCTTGGTTTATTTTTTGGTTTTGGTTGTGTTTGGGATTTTTTGTCATTGTTGTTTGTTTGTTTTGTTGGGCTGCTTGGATTTTTTTTTTTTTTTTATTTTTAGGACAATCTTAAAATTAGGATATTTTTAGGTTGAAAATTGTTGAGTTATTCTGATTGTAATTCATACAGATCAATATTGATCACACTAGCCTTTAAAAAGGAAACATCTTCATTTCTGTGAGTAAAACTCTGGCCAGCACACTTGCATGTACTGTTCAAGCAGATTCACTTTTTTTGTATAAAGTAAAAATGTTTATGGTGGTGTTGCTCATGTTTTATAGCTTTAACACAACTTGCATGACAAATAGGAGGACGCTGCTGTTAACGTCCATGGCTTGCTTTTACAATATTGGGCCAATACAGTGAAGTGTTTATTACCATCTTCAGTTCCTTCCCCTTTTCATCAGTCACCAGGAATGGAATTCTGTTTTGTAAGCTGCTAAAGATTGGAAATTGTAACAAAATCTTAACCATTCATTTCCCAAGAAGTCCTATTTAAAAGTTTTTCTCATGGTAATCTTCACTTCGGCACCAGTTTAAGCACAAGGAGTTAATGCTGTCAGATGCAACTTTCAGATATTTCTATGCATGATCTGAAGTAATTCCTGCAGAATATAGAAATATATTCTGTAGTTTTAAGCAGCCTAAAATGTCATGAGGTATATGCATTATGTGTAATGAATTACAAAGGAAGGCATTTTAACAACTCACTGTGTATCCAGGGATGGTAGTTCTCAGACTTGAGAGGTGTGAAGTTGTGGTGCAAGCCACTTTTCAAAATCAGTTTTGGTGATCCATGAAAGTTTTTTTAAGTGTTGTCCAAGTTGTTAAATTCCTGTCTAGAATTTACTTGACACCTCTCTCCCCTTTTCTCCTGACACCTTATAATTATGTTACCAACAGGGTAGAGCCGTCCATAAGTGAACTGCTACCTAAGCTTTAACTCCCAAAGTTCAGTCACTCTCTTGAGAAGAAATGTTGACTTGGTCCAGTTTTGAAATGCTGCATAAATTTTAATGAAGAAATTTCTGCAAGTGATAACTGGCTCTGTAATGTCATGTGAAATTTCCACTGTTCCTGTGGGGGTTTGAAATGTGCTTTTTATTGAAGTTTGACAAAATCTCTCAAGTTGGTAGTGCTTTGAGTGCCAAGAAACGATCTTGATCTGTAATCCTCAATGCAAGTCTTTAAAAATCCATGCTGTAACAATCCTGTGGTTAAATAAACAGATAATACATAAAAAATCATTAGCCCAGCAATAACGTTTTGAACCGACTTGTAGTTCAGGTGGAAGGATGTATATGCTCTTACAACTTAATAGGATAGTTGTATTTGTACAGCCTTATGTATGTTTGCACTTGCCCTCAGGCAGTCCTACGTTGTTAGTTCTTGTACATGTGAGAATGTAGACAGGCTGCTGGTGGTTTTTAAACAATCTGGTCTCTGCAACTGAACTAAAATACTTAGAATGCTATAGTTACTGCCACCATCAAAAGAAAATTATGGGGAAGCTATGGAAAAAAGCCTAATGAAGGCAGCACCTGAAAATTTCCTAGATTAGACTGATGGTTCACAACTGTCTTCTAGTCTGCCTAACTTGAAATGCTTCTCTGTCATGAATACACAAATCTCAGCTAACTTGAACCCCCAACTTGCTATCCAGTGAGAAACACAACCATCAGGGAGAAAAGCCACTGTAGCTAAGTTTAGATTAGTAAATGTCTGACATTAATACCTGACCTCTATGTGGTACTACTGTAAATAAAACAGCATCCCCATGCAAATAAGAGTTTGTCAATAAATTACTTGGGTTTTGTAGTAGGACGTTTCCATTTTCACTTAGTGGAATGGATGTGTAAGGAGAGGTATCTGTCCTTCAAATTATACTGATTGAAGTATAACATCACTTATGTAAAACTTGCCTTTACCCTATGCTTTATGGAAGATTGACTTTGAAAGATGCAGACTGAAGCCTTTGTTTTACCAAATACAGCAGGGGAAACAACTTGTTGGTCTGTTGTGCCATTGCTGGTAGCTTGCATTGAATTCAGTATTTTCTTTCCTACAGTTAAAATCCTTTAGCTATGAGAGCACTTACTGGTGTTTCCTGTAGATCTCCTGCATCTGTGTTTTAACTTGCTGCCAGATGAACTGCTTTGAGGGAGAGAGGTAGATGATTGCTACTTCAAAGTTTCTGAGCAGGTACATCACCTGATATGGTTTTATGCTGAGTGACACTGTTTGAAGTAGTGAAAGTGCTGTCATGCACAAGTAGTTCCCTTCCAGTTTTCATGCTGTACACCCTCTCATTCTTTACCTCTTCAGGGCTAGCTGCCACAATGTTAAATTCAGGTCCTTCAGATGCTGTACAAATGTTTTGGGTTGCTTTTTCTTTTAATATCTGGCCCAAATAATAACTTTTTTTTTTCTTGCACTTTCAAATCTCACATTTGTAGACATAGTAAATACTTTAATATTAGTTAGTAGTTGTTTATATTTGAACAAACAATGTCTCTGATTACCTGAATGTACTGTTAGGGTTATACCTAAAAATGAGACCAGGGTGAGGAAGACTACTCAGTTTCTCAGTCATCCTTGATTCCTCTCCTGGGTGTTCAAACACTCGCTTGTGATACCTTGTACAGTCACAAAAAGTACTGTGTGTGTCTAGCTGTTTCTTTGGAAAGTCAGGGAAAGGTTTGGATTGCTAGGTGTCAAAAGGAAAAACAAACTAAATTTCTTGGGAGGTTTATGGCTCTTATTCAAAACCTTGTATGCAAAGAATTTAATTCCCTTTTTTATTTTGTATTTGTAAAAAAATAATAAAATCCTTTTACTACTTGATTAAAATGAGTACTAATGCTTCTGAAACAAACCAACCCAACAAAATCTGTGGATGTATTTGTTTCTGCACCACTTGGAGATAAAGGAATAAAGGCAGGAGAGAGACCAGATTTGAAATCTGACTCTCTTCTAGTTTAGTTCTTGGGACTAGAAAGTAGTTATTAAATCAATCCCCTTGTGCCTGCTGTGACTACAATACTGTATTGTCTAGGAGTTTCATGGACAAGGCAATTATTTGCCTTGGCCTAAGAGTGAGTGTTACTCTAAACCTTGAAAACAACTTTGCAGCCAAGGCCCAAAGCAATCAATCACCTCAAGAACCAGACAGGGTTTGTCATGTCCCTTGAAGTTCTGAGCTGGCCTGCCACATTAGTGCATTCTAAGTCAACTAACTAGTATAATTCAAGTATGAGCTTGTATTACAAATAATTTTGGTAACCACATATTGGTTTTGATTTTGTTTAGGTGACCAGAATCTTCAGTATTATGGCACCTATATTGTGTAAGAAACCCAATATGAAACCTCACCCTGAGAGGGGACATTTTTAGCAATGCTTATTTGATTTCAGGTGTGTAAGCAGATGTACTGGCTATTGATAAAAACAAAGGGAGGGAGGGGGTGGTTTTGTGTCTTTCAGAGCAATAAAGCAAAACTGCCTCTAAATGTAGATGTTGCTATTCTAACTGCCCTCGAAGTACATCCTCGGTTCCATACTGTCTCTAAAAGAAAATGAGGAAGCTATTGTTTCCAGAATGTGGCTAGGTCTTAAGCAATAGGCTCACCTTCTGCTCTTCTATGGAAGTGCACCTTTTGCATGTTCCCCTAGCTGTAGGGTCTGACATTTTTAATTGCAAAAGCACTATTGGTCCCCTCACATTTCCCAGTGCAGATACCCATGTGCTGTTACTCACCCACAACTCTGAGGCACTTTAATAAAAACCAAAATGTTTTCATGTACATGCTTCAAATCTTCTGGTATAAGGTACTATCTTGCAGCTGACTGCAGAGCCTGCAGAAACTAGGGTGTGGATATGCCTTTGATGCATCCATGTAATTCACAGGACGGAAGAAGCAGAATGTAACCCACACTTTGGTCACACTAAGCACACACAAGGCATAAAAGGAATTCATCAGGCTGATTTAAGCTTTGAAAGGCTCTGTGCTTTTGTGTTTCACAAAGTGCATTTGCTCTGTAAATACCACATGAAGCCTAGAAAACCTTTATGCAACATGCCTCCACACATAACCAAGGAGAAGATTGCATATTATGAGCGTAAACATTTTACTTGTTTATTGTGAATCTTCAGCTTCCTTCAAATTAAACTTTGTTGATAAAAAGAAACAACAAGAAATTTGATCTCCAGTTATTGTCCTTACTCAGGCAGGTTTCTTCTGTTAGAATGAAGTCAAACTGGACAGCAGCATACATGCTCTGTAAGAAGTACTGGGTTTGTGGATGCTTTTGCCCATCTTGCAGTAGGTTATGGTGTAGAGTATAGGGCCACTGTTCTACAACGCAGCAGCTTAAAAGAGGGGAAAGGCATCTCCATCTTCAGGCTTGGAAATTAATCCTTTCATCTTCTTGTGCATATCCTCTTATGAATGGTGCTTTGAAAAGGCAGACTATCTAAAATTCTCTTCAGAAGTACAACTTAGCTGCCTTTATTTGAACTCTGTTGGTGTGTTTTGAGAACGACGCTGTGGTACTGGGCAGTCTGTGAGCTACCTTGTAGTGCACAGTATAGAAACATCAAGTGCGCCTCTGAGCAGCTGAGTCAAAACGATGCATCGTTTTTAGGGAGACATGCTGCTGTCACAACTGCATCCATTTTATAATGTAGTAATTTTTCTTTCCAACCCTAAGCAATGACACTCCATTCTTGAGAATATGCTGCCCCAGAACAAGAACAGTCTCAGGATTAGTTACTCGAATCCCATTTATTGAAACTCCACCATTTGTGATTTTCTGGTACCTTAAAAAGAAACCAAAACCAACAACTTGTAATTGCAAGAAGCAACTTTTCATTGTCATTAAATACTTAAAAGTTCAATTAAGGTTTTTTTTTTTGGTTGGATACATAATTGAATACATTTTAATTCTCTTAACATTTACTTTTAATCCAGGCAAAGAGTGACTGAAGTTTATGTTAGCCTCTACCACTCCAATTCTTCTGAGAGGTGTAAGGAAGCTTAGGCTGTGGCCTTAGATTGTCCATCTTTCAGGTGCAGATTTTACAGCTAAGGTACCTGAGACTTTGTTATCTTATACTTTTACCTCAAAATGGAATGCTCTCCTCTTTTTTAATCTAGATCACTAGCCTCTTTCTACTTGATTTGTCTGTCCTAATAGTTTAACTTCTGAAAACATACCACTACAACCTGTTCATGTGAAGTATTACTGAAGAGCACAGGTGATAACATACCCACTAGGTCCATCTAGAATGGCATTTGCTTTGCGACACAAGTCTAGAACGCTCATTCCAGGTTCAAGCAGCAGTTCAGCTGAAGCAGCTTGTTTAAAAAGTTCCTGCAACTCTTGGTCAGACATAGCTTCCAGTGCCTCCACACTGCTGTAGTAAAGGGCTTTAGTACACCTGTGAGAACAAAGATGATTGAGAAAACAGTGCTAGTTATATCTTCATACAAAGCATTGCTCAGCTGATCAGACCTTTCCCCAGCTTCTATGCATCCACTTAATTAGGGAAGTATTTAAGAGTACACCCTGAATTTTTGTCATGACCCACTGCACCACAATTTTTGGGGTATTGTTAATGTATTTTTTGAAGTCTACAGAATTACAACATTTTTAACAGCTGAGCAACAACTACACGAAAATATTTCCTGAAAAGCTACAGGTAATTACCACTGAATAAGGAAAACTTCACCTCTTGGCAGATTCTAGCCCCTCTCTTCCATGAACAAGCTTGGTTACTTCTGCAGCAAGTCGTTTCTGAGGGGCCCATTTTTCAGGTTCTTTAGCATGCATTTCCATAATGTGGTCAATCTCCTCAAGAGGAAGGAAGGTGAAGAGTTTCAGGTATCTGTGGGGAGGGAAAAAGATATTTTACCTATACAGGCATCATTACAGATTTCCTGTCTTTGTGATTCAAGCTTCATTAACTGCACCGAAATGATTCAGTGTAAGAACTCCACATTACACTCTGCCCTTTCAAACAACTCTGTTTTAGCCCACAGGCTTCAGCTTACCAGGACAACACATTTTATTTAGTATTTTGCCTAGGGTAATGCCTTCAGATATAAGAAAACTGTCAGATGCTTTTATGAAGCTTGTATTATATGTATGAACATGTAACTTCAATGAAGCTCTCAAACATTGAGTAGAATCAGAATGATGCAAATCATTCTTATCTACAGTTGTCAGAAGGATCCACCAGTACTTCCATGTGAGGTACATGCAAAGAACAAACAGCCTAAAGGCTTCACCATATTAGTAGTATTGGTCATTTACGTAACAAGCACTCCTCCCCTCACCCAAACATTTTTACTAATGCTTAATTGTGTGAGATATACTACATGAGTAGAAATAGATGGTATGTTTGTCCAGAGGTGAGCTGAAACTAACACTCCTCCAAAGATGAAGTCACCCCACCAGTAGAAAAGCAAAGCATTATGCTTTACCTGTCTGCTCATCCACATTCTAATCTTATGATGCATCTGCTAGCATATGGAAACACGTTCCACTATCCTGTATACTTAGGAACCAGTCATGCCTGTTTATTTAATGAACGTAGTTACAATGATCATATACTTCTCTACAGAGCTTTTGTTGCACACTTCCAAATGAAACAGTTACAGAGAACAGTTAGGATCAGGTTTTATAAACAATGAGAAAAAACAAAAGAAAAACTACTTACTTTTCAACTATGTTATCTTGTTGTCTGACAAAAAACTGATACAGTTCAAATGGAGACGTCTTATCTCTGTTTAGCCAAACTGCGTTGCCAGCAGTCTTTCCCAACTTATCTCCAGTAGTATTGGTAATAAGCGGTACAGTAATTCCAAAAACATCTGTTCCTGTCATCCTGAGCAAGAGAAGTCACCAAGTTAAAAATAAATACACAGATTGTGAAAGTACCAGATTCTGGTAAAGTTGACTAAAATACAAGCAATGTGTGACATTCGATCTTTGATATAAAGCACTTCGATATAATGGGTGGTGAGGGGCAGAAGATGCCAGAGCACTGTTTTGTAAACAGTGCTTTAGGGAAAAAACCCAAACCTTGAACTCAAATATTTTTTTGTGTGTACACCAAAAAATAAGTAAGTAATGTCATGAGCAACAGCACTACCAAATTCAAGTGATCTGTACCTTTTGCCTTCTGCTCTGAGCATTAAGCTGCTTGTGCAGCTGGGACACTTGGAAGGCTTTTTTGTCTTGACTCTCTAATGTCTTGTATTAGTCAACCACTTACTGAAGTAGAAGCATTGATGTATACTCAATGGTACTGAATGTGCAAATTTTGTTGACTCACATCAAAGTTGGTGGATAGGCAAAAGCACATCACCACCGTGTTTCATCTCCAAGAAATGCAATGTTTACTGCTATACCACAACTGCCCCTACTTCAGTGTGATTACACTAGAATGCATTTGCCAACAGACTGGTCTCAAGTTTGTCCCACGTTTCAGTATACCTGATTGCAGTTCTTGGGCAAACACGTTCACTAAACCAAGAATTTTTGTTAAAAAGGCATTGTTTATGGAAAAGGTACAAATCCATGGCCAAAATGTATGTACGCGCCAGGCAGGCTGCCTGGCCATTCTCAAATCTGTTATGTGTAAGGGCAAGTGCCCGACGGGTGACATTTACTCCTGGTGCTTTTGGGACTGTCAAGATGAAGCTGCCCGCAGTCAGACCCTGTCGCTGCGCACAGCCTGCGGGACAGACCCCCAGGGTCAGAGCCCGCCCCACCTGGCCCCGGCGTACTTGGTAACGAGCTCGTAGCCAGACATGATGTTGCCCATCTGGTCGGAGCCTCCCAGCTGGATGCGGCAGCCGTGGTGCTGGTGCAGGTGGAGGAAGTCGTAAGCCTGCAGCGCCGGATAGAGGAACTCGGCCAGGCTCATGCCCTCGGGGCTCCGCAGCCGCGCCTGGCAGCTCTGCCGGCTGAGCAGCGTGCCCATTCGAAACCGCCCGCCAGCCCCGCTGAGGAAGTCGAGCAGCGGCTGCCGGCCCAGCCAGCTGGAGTTATCCAGCAGCGCGGCCTCCCCAGCCGCCCGGCGCCCGCCGGCCAGAACAGCTCCCGGTGGTTCTCGAACAGCCGCTCCAGGCCGGCTCGCAGACCCCGCGCGTGCGCCCGCACCCGCTCCGCCGACAGCGGCTCCCGCGCGCGCTCCCGCCCGCTGGGGTCCCCGAGGCGCGCCGTGGCCCCGCCCACCACGGCGATGACATTGTGGCCGGCGCGCTGGAAGTGGAAGAGTCCCATGATGGCCAAGAGGTGCCCAACATGCAGCGAGTCGGCCGTGGGGTCGAAACCGCAGTAGGCGGTAAGGGGCGGACGGCCCGGCTCCAGCAGCTCCGGCAACTGTTCCTCTGCGGTCTGCGCCGGGAACACCTCCTGGAAGAGGCCGCGCTCACACTGTGCCGCCAGTAGCCCACCGGCGCCCCGGGCCCGCCGCGCCTGTTCGTGGACTCGCCGCCGGAGCGGGGGCGGCGGGGGCACCGCACAGGCCGCCCCACAGCCCCATTGCCCGACCGCACCTCCGCTGCAGCATGGGCGCCGCCATCTTGCCCGGGGGTTCTGGGATAGGGGCGGGGAGGTGGCAGCAGGGCCGGGCTGGACTGCGCTGCCGGGGCGGGGCTCCCAGCGCCGCCTCTGGTTCCTGAAGAGGTGGGGGTCATAGAGGGAAGTGATAGGGAAGACAGCGGTGCTTAGACTGCTTGCTATAAATCATGAAGCTTTGTGTGTGATCATTTTCCTATAAATCACGGAGCAATTTATCTTAGTCTTGTGAACAAGTTATTTTTGCAGGCGCTTGTTTGCACATCCCACCCCCCACCCCCCATACCTGACAACTGCTAGCAAAGGTTTAGCCGTCCATGTGATAAATAGCATGGCCATGGAAGGATAATTATTTGCATGACAGTATACTTGGATAAATAACACAGACTAGAACGGGAACTAACAAGAGCTAATAATAAGAACAATAATGTTATTTTTCCAGTTGATTTGTTCTGAACCTCACTCATTTTGGATTCTGGATGGTGCTAACGCTGAGAAAAGGGTGAAAAGCATTCAGTTTTCAGAATAATAAAAACATATATGAAAGCTGAAACTCCCTCTGGTTGCCAGTGCAGATATATAAGCATCTTGATGGTTTAATGGAAACTCTTTGGAGAGTTCAGGGATCTGCTATATGAAATTGAGGTAAATGTAAAAGGCTTGTATGAAAGGGCTCTCTGGCAGGCATGCACATGGTTCTCTAATCAGCATATCCTCACCTATGTTTTCTCCTTCTGTGCTGGGTTCCTTTTCTTATTCTCAAGTACATGTGGACATAATCAAATTCAACCACTACAGTATTGTGGGATCCAATTCTCAAAAAGAAGGTACCATGTCCTGTAAACCACAATTGTATCAATTGAATTTCAAATCACTCAGGGGCCTTGGAAACTATTGAAATAATTCCCCATAATTAATTAATTGGATTAATTCTGAGGTTACTTACTAGTGGCAACATTGTCTTTTGTGTCCTACCAGCAAGAGTGCTGAGCTGAGGACTGCCCAACCGACATCACAACTGGGTCGGTTACTTGAAGTTTTCACTTCTTCCATAAGTTTTCTCCTAGCGTTTGAATCACATTCTTCTTGCAGAAAAGAAACCCATTCCATTGAAAAGTATCCATATTAAATGTAACTAAAATTTTATTTATGCAAGCATCTATTAGCTTGTTGCGCAGCGCGAAGGATGCCTCGCCTCACCTCTCCTCCCCACGACACGGTGAGGTTATACGCGCGTCAGCCACGAGGTGGCAGTACAGGAGCTTGAGATGCTCTATTTTGCCTGTATTTGTACCATTCACGAAGGTTGCGCGTTGGGTTATTAACCAACGAAACACACCTGCAGTGTTACTGCAGAGTTTGACTCTGTTTGCCAGTGCATAATTTGTGCTCCACGTCTGCATAACTGATTTCATGCTAAAGCCAAGGAAGACTAAACTGATTTTCTGGATCAATAATTTGTGACTTTTCTGCTGCTAATGATTGATGTCTGTATTCAAGTGGCTCAGTAGTCAATGAGAGCTGTTACACAAGGAGCTCAGCTGATGTTAAAAGCAAAATATCTTAGGAGATGGAATGCACTGACAACATATGGCTGTGCCACTGTAAGTCCTCTCCTGGCTCTATCTCCTGCCTCTTCTGAGGTGTGAAGCAACCTGAGTACTTTGTACACATCGATTTCCCAGAGAGCTGGTTCCTTCAGTTCATTAAAGTCTCCCTCTGTCATTGAGGGGTTTTATTCACTTTTCAGCATGGCTGATGCTTGTTTTCCTGCATCCTAACAGCATTCACCAGTGAATCGAAAGCCGTGCCAGGTGGAAATCGTCCATTTCCAGCCTTTTTCATCCTTTCTTCTTATTAAAAGTATGTGTGTTGTTTGCAAACCGGGAAAGTAGTAATAGCTCTGTTTTCTGCACTTACTTTTAAGGACTAGTTTCCCAGTCACTGTAATGGAGAAAGTGTTTTAAGACATTTCCTATTTAGATGTTACTTTTTCAGTAACATCTAAGTCAAAATAATAAATAAGTCAAAACTACAGCTTTTCAGAAGGTGGGGTTTTTCTTTATTTGGTTTTCTCATTCAAATAACACAGAATAAATGACTCCCAGCATAAGAAGTTGATTGTGGACTTGGCAAATGCCTCATGTAGCAATAATCACCATAGTACTTATTTGGACGTGGGGAAGATATTATGGATGTGTGTTTTGTTACTTTACATGAGAAATGGTAACAGCCTGCTGCTGTCTTTTCTTTCCATGATGCCAGCTTTCCTTTGAGCACTTCATGGGCTAGCTTATTTTGAATCAGACCATCCATTGTGAAGTCAGTGTATTAGCAAATACTTCTTTCAAATACACACAAGTTTGGGGTTTAGTAAATCAATAGCAACATAAAGAAGAGGATCGTGGTAGGAATCCATGAAAGAGCAAATAACTTTTGAGATGTGAACTTCTAGAGGAATATTTGGGATTAAATTCTGCCTGTTGTGAGCTGGGCGTTGAGGCTGCCCTACCTGCTCAGCACACATCCTGAGACTGCTGTGTGTGTGTGTCCAACAACATACAGCTCCTTCTGCAGGCCCATCAGCAGCCTGTATCACTTCAAACACTTTGCCTGGCCGGTGGCATTGACACGTGTGTGCACTTGTCCTCTCACAATTCAAGTTTCACACTTTCTAAGGCTTGAAGTAGAGTTCACTGATCTGCCCTCTGCATGATAGTGACCATGGGATTCAACAGTTAACACAAGCAGGGACCTGCATTTGTCAGGCGCACATGCTGTCAACAGGCATCTGGGCCGTGGTGTATCTCTAACCCTATTAACTTCAAGCAGACTACTTAGATGGTTGATAAACAAATTTTGTCTTCAGAGCTGATAACAGCAGGTTCCTTCTGGTAAAACATGCATGATCCCTCAAGCCTCTTCTGGTTTTGGAAATTGTTTGGATGCATGCATCAGCTTTCTTACCTACTGCGGCCACAGAAGCTGCGGGCTGTGCTCCTGGCAGCTTGCATAAAATGAGATTTTAAAAGCTGGCTGGTGTTTGAAGCAATGAAAGTGAGCTTTGGGACAGGATTTTTGAGGAAATGGATGGGTTAGTACTTTCCCCTTTCAGCTTTCACCAGTGACATTCAGCAGTTAATGGGTGAGCTGGTAGACATGAATTCTGATGTTAGCCATTGCTCAGAGATCACATATAATTGGCTGTATTAGCAAAAGGCTAACTGATTTCAGTGATGATTATAATTGATGAGATAGTATTTCTGTTCACCTACATTTTTCTGTGGTGTTAAATGAAGAAGGTAATTTCACACTTATGTTAATCTCTGGTGTTTTGGATATTACCCTGACAACTGTGATTATACAGAACAGCATGAATTTCTGGGAAGGGAGAATTAAAAAGAGGAAGAGAGGAGCAGAACATGACTGGTAGCATGAAAGTACAGTGTTAAGGAGTGAGACTACACATCAGGTACCATTCTTCCAGATAAATAAAAGCAATTAGTGGAAGCACTCAGTATTTTGTATTGTAAATTCTCTGCAAATGACCATTTTTAGTGTACTCTTTCCTGTAGCAGCACTATTTTCATCCCTAAATTTAGATGCTCATTAGCATCATTGGATTCGAAGGAAAAAAGCATAGAAGGGAATAGGAAAGGGTCTAAGCATTCAAAGGTAGCCACAGAAAACCTTACTGAAATATTTCTGCTTATCTTGCCAGGAGCAACCCAGAAGGTCTTCCTGCAATCTCTAATATCTTGGTAGACTGTACCAAGGTGCTTCAATAAAGCTTGGGGCAGTGGGAGGGAAGTGCTTTCCAAGCTGTATCCAGAGCAGCAAGTTTAATTCTGCATGTGTTCCTCCAGTCTTCTATCTGTTCTGCATTTGTTGATCTGAGAGTCAGTAGATAAGTTTTAATTGACCTTAAATAGCAACAACCAAATAAAGCCTGCTGAAACAAAGCTTGTGTTTATCTGATACCAGAAGATGTCATGCTGCTTTGACTCGACACGTTTAAACATTGACTGAAGGACGATGAGAATATCTTCTCCAAGGTATAATACAGATGGCAAATTATTCCTTACTTGCTCCAATTCTCTTTTCCCTTCTTTACTTTTACACCTCAAAATGTGGTTTTCAAACTATAAGCAAACTGTGAGTTTTCAAACTCAGCAAACTTCAAGCATCAATAGCATGTCTCCACATTCCACAGGAATATTTTGCAGCACTTGGCATTTGCGTGTACACATGATAATGTTTCTTCTTTTGTGGTGTTTTTCTTCTGTGTGTCTTGACATGGATACAGAACATTTGTTGTATTGCACATTTCTGTTTATGATTTAAGGTGTTCAGCATGTAATTAAATCAAAGGGCAGGGAATCTGGTGACCACTTAAGTAAGTGATGAAATACGATGTTCCCTGACGTAGGTGTCTGCTTTCATTCCATATTGGTAGCTATTTTCCTTATCCTGAATCACATATATAAATAGCTGTCATTGATATTCACAGATTATTAATTTGATGGGTTTGTGGTCTGAAAACTAATCATTTGTATTCCTGCCTCACTCCTGGAAGGGAAATGCTTGCTCTTTTTATCCAAGAATTGCTAGTCAGTGCAGGCTACTTATACTCTGTGTATTGCTACATGATAAGGGGAAATTATAGAGTGGGATTCTAGCTGAAATCTTCTAGGCCTGTGGGAGTTTCCCCAACTTGTCACAGACTTCTCCATATACATAATAAGGCAAACTGCAAATACTGATCAAAAGCAGAGAAAAATGTTCATTTTTTTTTCCACAATGGAGGGCTGAATTGCCAACTGGAATCCCTTATGGATCTATGTTAAGCTCCCTGTTGTTTGAAATTGCTATAAACAACACAGAAAAATAGGTGGTTAGTGAATGGTTGATGTTGAGGACATGATACCAGCTCTCACAGGCATTTCAGGATGCTCTGATCTAATCATGTTCAGAGATTTGCTGTGTATCAAGGTGCTGTTGTATCTAATCCATCAGACATCATGAATGAGGGCTGAATGGAGTTCAAAAGGAGAAGAATATGCTTAAAGTTAGTGTCTCTGTTAGGTTTGTAAGAAAATACCCCTTTGTTTCAAAAGCAAGATCCACTAAGAGGAAGCCACCTCTTCCTTTCCTTGGCAGAAATGCTTTGTTACAAGGCCCAGTTACAAACAAGGAAAATAAAGGTGACCTGTGACCAAATGCATTTATAGTTAAAATATGAAACGAAGCAGTTGCTGCTAGAAGTGGACACAGAACATGAAGAAATAGAGGGAAATGATGGACAACCAGAGTCTAAATTGCTGAATGACTGCAATGATGCTAATGAATGTAAGTGTCTCTTTGCAGGTTTTGTTTTTCTCTGGAAAGATGTGTCAGAGTTTTTGCAACAATAGTCCAAGAAGTAGATGAGTGGTTTGCACAATGCAGGAGGGGTTGTTTGTTGAGGTTTTTGGTTTTTTTTTGGTAGAGATGCAATGCCTAGCTGCTGTTATCAGCCAAGGCTCAAGAAATGCTTCAAATTCCTATTGCACATCTGTGTGTTTATGTCAAAAAGCTCAGGAATGGAAAAACTGTTATCAGTGACCTGTTTTGTCTATCCTTCCAGCAAAATGAAGTGCTGTGTGCTGAAGATGTTTGCAGTGGTGCTTAAATCTCCACCAGATTGAAAAAAAAAAAAACACACAAAAGGCAAAAGTTATGAACTTGGGACATCCTAAACCCCATCCTTGTGGGATTTAGTTGCCATCTGGGAGGAAGTTTTTAATCTGTCACTAGGTGGAATAGATCACAGAATTAACCAGGTTGGAAAAGATCTTCAAGGTCATCGAGTCCAACCTATCAGCCAACACCATCTAATCAACTAAACCATGGTACTAAGTGCCTCATCTAGCCTCTTTTTAAACACTTTCAGGAACAGTGACTCCACCACCTCCCTGGGCAGCCCATTTCAATGGCCAATCACTCTTTCTGTGAAGAATTTTTTCCTAACATCCAGCCTAAACTGCAAAATTGTTTTTTAGGATCATAGAACTGTTGGGGTTGGAGGGGACCTCAAGGATCATCCAGTTCCAACCACCCTGCCATGGGCAGGGACACCTCACACTAGATAGATTGCCCAGAGCCACACCCAGCCTGGCCTTAAAAAGGTTTCTACTACCTCCCTGGGCAACCTGTTCCCGTGTCTCACCACCCTCATGGGGAAGAACTTCTTCCTAACATCCAATCTGAATCTGCCCATTTTTTTTTCTCCATTCCCCCTAGTCCTATCATTAGCTGACACCCTCAAAGTCCCTCAGCTGCCCCATTTCCCCCTCTTTTCCCCCTCAAACCCTGGAGCACCTGTGCTCTGTTGGAGTCTCCTCCCACCCCAGGTGTGGCCACTTGGCCCTCTCCACCTGGTCCCCTATTTAATCCCCCTAGGAACAGCAGAAAGCCTAAGCTGAGCCCATCTGGGCTGGAGGATCCTCCTCTCATCTCTGGTAAGTGCCCATGGTGCACACTGGGTGATGGTGGTGGTGACAACAAAGGCCGGGGGCCTGGTGGCCCCCCGGCTAGCTAGGGCACTGATTGATGACTACTCCAATATCATCCATGGATGCTGGCTGGGCCTCCTTACTGGGGCTGAGCTCCTCTGTGTGGTATCTTGCTGGTGAGGGTCTTGCCCCCACCTCTGGGATGGGTGCACAAATGGTGGTGGTGTAGCAGGAGCTGGAGCTGTTTAGTCATATGATGTTATGCTAATGACACTATTTTTACCTGGAAGCCCCTTGAGTCTGCTCTCATCATTCAATAAATCTCTGCTATTGTGCCTCATTTACAGACCTTTTCTTCCCCCTCACTACTTCTTTTCAGGAATAAGGAAGGAAAGGAGGAAAAGCAGCAATAAAGCATCTCTGGAAAATGCATTCACTTATCAATCAACTCTGAACAGGAAGCCCTCAGGAAGAGGGGCAGGTTGGAAAGTGAGAATCACTTCTTATGAATCACAAGACAAATTTCATAAAGAACAGATAACCACAATGGAGAAGACAGTCTTTATGTTTCATGGTGGTAAATGCAGAGGAAAAAAGAGTTCAAGCTGGCTTGGAAATCTTAGTCACACTTCTCTACAGAAAGAGTCACTGAGAAAGGGACACTGTGACAAGTGAATACCCATCCTTCATACAGAGCTAACCAGGTTGGAAAACACCTTTGAGATCATCAAGTCCAACCTAACACCATCTAATCAACTAAACCATGGTACTAAGTGCCTCATCCAGGCTCTTTTAAAACACTTCCAGTGATGGTGACTCCACCACCTCCCTGGGCAGCCCATTCCAATAGCCAGTCTCACTCTTTTTATGAAGAATTTCTTCCTAACATCCAGCCTAAACCTCCCCTGGCACAGCTTGAGTCTGTGTCTTGTTCTGGTGCTGGCTGCCTGGGAGAAGAGATCAACCCCTCTCTGTCTACAACCTCCCTTCAGGTAGTTGTGGACAGCAATAAGGTCTCCCCTGAGCCTCTTCTTCTCCAGGCTAAGCAACCCCAGCTCCCTCAGCCTCTTCTCCTAGGGCTTGTGCCCCAAATCCTTCACCAGCTTTGTTGCCCTTCTCTGGGCATGTTTGAGCAACTCAACATCTTTCTTAAGCTGAGGGGCCCAGAACTGGACACAGGACTCAAGGTGTGGCTGAACCAGTGCTGAGTACAGGGGCAGAATGACTTCCCTGCTCTTGCTGGCCACACTGTTCCTGATACAGGCCAGGATGCCATTGGCCTTCTTGGCCACCTGGCCACACTGCTGGTTCATGTTCAGCCTACTGTCAACCAGTATCCCCAGGTCCCTTTCTACCTGGCTGCTCTTCAGCCACTCTGTCCCCAGCCTGTAGTACTACATGGGGTTGTTGTGGCCAATGTGTAGAACCTGGCACTTGGATGTGTTAATTCTCATCCCATTGGACTCTGCCCATCTGTCCAGCCTGTCAAGGTCCCTCTGCAGAGCCCTCTTAGCCTCTAACAGATCAACACTTGCTCCCAGCTTAGTGTCATCTGCAAATTTACTGATGATGGACTCAATCCCCTTGTCCAGATCATCAATAAAGATATTGAATAGGATCAAGCCCAACACTGGTCCCTGGGGGCCACCACTAGTGACTGGCTGCCAGCTGGATGTGGCACCATTCACCACCACTCTCTGGGCTCAGCCCTCCAGACAGTTCCTAACAATACAATAAACCAGGTTGGAAGAGACCTTCAAGATCATTGCATCCAACCTATCAACCAATCCAACCCATCTGAACAACTAGATCATGGAACCAAGCACCCCATCAAGTCTCCTCCTGAACACCCAGCACAGAGTGCTGCTGTTCAAGCCATAGGCTAACAGCTTGGCCAGCAGTTTGGTGTGGGGGACGGTGCCAAAGGCCTTGCTGAATTCCAGATAGACCACATCCACAGCCTTCCCCACATCCACCAGGCAGTCACCTGATCAAAGAAGGAGATTGGGTTGGTTGGGAGAGAAAAGCTGTCTCAGGGAAACAGGGGGATGTGCCGCTCCACACAGAGTGCTGCCCTGGTCTTGCCTTGGTGCACTGCAGTTGCAGATAGGTAGGCACTCTTCTGGATATCAGTTCCTGCACTAAACTCAAGTGTCAGAGCCACCAGCTGTCTCTCTTTTACCTGAAAATCCCTGAACTACAACTGTCACCTAGGATGTGGACATAAGGTTCAAGTTGTTCAAATGAGGGATCAAACAGATATGTGGAGCCATTTGGTAACTCTGTGTTTGTGGTGAATCCAGGGTCTGTGTGGACAGTGTGTAGTACTCTGCTCATCTCATGTGAGGTCTGGGAGCCTCCTGGTATCACAGAGGGAGAGATGCTAGCCCTTTATCAGATCCAGGACTCTGTTTCAATTCATCCCTGTGTACCCATCCTGAATGCATCACATGGGAGCTCCTGCCAAATCCCATTTTAAACCCCACCCCATTTTGCTCCTGATGGCACTCCCTGATCCTAGCCCACCCCTTGATGAACCTTCTGGAGCTGGTTTCCCATCCATCTGTTGGCTGGGAAATGGTTCTCATTGCCTTGCTTGTTCCTTCTCCTAGGACTCCCCCAAAATGCTGGACAGCCTGAATGTGGCATTATGAGGCAGATGTAGGCAAGGTAATTCCATCAGCAAAACACAGGCTGTCTAGGGATTCTGGGTGTCTCAGAGGGGCGTATTTTATTTTCTGGGTTGCCTGAAAAGCACTCACTTTTCTCTGCAGCTCTTGGTGCAAGCTTGCTCCAAAACCTCACTCCTGGCCCTAAGAAGCAACCGTTTCTTGCCTGCCTGAAGGCACAGGATGATCTTCATTGTAGCTGGGGTTAGCAACACTTCAAGGACATGTCAGAAAATCGGTGTCATACTGGTAACAACTGATAGCCCAGAACTGTGATGTTTTTAAGAAACAGTGGGATTTGTTGGCTGTGAGCTGCCGGGAGTGTCTGGGTGAAGTGTCTGGCATCCCAGAAGCCTTGTTTTAGCTGTGAAGTTATGCTGGCCAGATCAAAACAGCAGAGACTGAAGAGCAGCCAGAAATCTCCATGGTGATTCAATCCAAGCCATAGTGTGTCTTGTCAATGCAAGGGCTCAACTCCTGCAGGCGATGGCCGCTGAAGAGTGTTTTATCAGCATAATGCTTGCTCTCATTATCTGATGAAAGTATGGTCATGGCCCCACCTGTTCCCAGGGCTGTAAAGTGGTGGGGTTTGACCTATTATTTACCTTTTCTTTGCCATTTCAACAAGCAGCAGCTGCAGGCTGGGAGATGTCCATGGAAATTGAAGCTGCTCACTCATCACTTGTGTAAGGGAGATGTGAAGATTTCCTTAACCTGTTGAAACAAATCTAGCAATGGACAATTTCTATTTCTGTGGAACTCCAGTAATATGAAATCCATGCTGAAAGCCCTGTATATCCCCATCCACAACTGCTGCATTAGCCCTGCAAGTAAGAAGGGTGACAGTTCCTCACTAAGATGTGTATCTTAGCATTAGGGTCTACTATGAGGTATTGTTATCCGTTTACATTGCTTAACTGTAATGTCAAACAAAACAAGCTGCTTCAGAGCTCAGGATAACTCCTGACTGCCAAGTAGGAGTGATGCAGCTGTGTAAGCACTTCAATATTTTTGTGTGTGTGTGAACCTCAAATGACCCTGAGGCATTAATTTTTCATTATTTATCATGAGCACATGAACAGAAATATGTTTGCTATAAATAGCAATTTCATTAGCAGTGGTAGCTGAAGGAGCCTCTTGTGTGTGTACCTTTGATACTGTGGTTATTCCCAGCCAGTGGATCATTTTTAACACCTGTTATCTATAACCATGATTGCTATGTAACCTTTTAGGTTACATCTGTACACATATATATGAAAGTAGTGGTTTTTTTAAAGGTGTGTATGAAAATCAATGCACACTACATGTACACAAATGCAACCTTGTAACCCTTTTCAAGACACACTGAGACTCATGCGAGGGAGGAAGAGCAGAACACAGGGAGATTAACCCCATTGTTTGGCACTTCCCCAGATGTCTGAAATCAATGCAGCAGGCTCTTCGCTGCTGTCTTCCAAAGAGCTGGATTATGACCTGCTGGCCTCTGTTTGGTCAAATGAATATGAGTACAGAGGAAGAACAATTCAGAAGCCAACTTGAAAAGACAGATTGAACCAAAAACCTGTCTGCATTTAGCACCCACAGCTCACGTGCAACAATGCTACTTCAAGAGCTTCAGAAAGCTTGATAAACCAGAGTAACTGTTCCATACCTTCAAAATATGTTGAGGTATTTGCAAGGGACTGATAAATGTTCTAAGACCACCACTTACTGTGACTAGCTGCTTTTGGTTCTTAGGAGTTCTCCAACCCATACCTCTGGTCACAACAGCCTCAGAAAAGCCTCTCTTTTGAACTACAAGAAATGGAGATGTTCAGAGCAGCGTGCCCTCCATAAAATACTGTTTCAGATTAAATTTAGGACAAGTCCTGGAAACAAACAAGGTCAGAGATAAGAAATGGGAAAATCCTGTGAGACTCAAATGGGGTAAGGAAAAACAGCTTGGAAAAGATACTTCAGAGAAAGTTACTTTACCTGAGAGAGTTAAGAAAGATGGTCTTTCTCTGAGCAGGATCTCTTCAGCCTTATATCATAATTGTATTTCCTTTATGTGGCTACTGTCCTATGAGAAAAATAGAAGTGAACACTGGAAACCTTTCTGATCATGCTAGTCCCTTGACTGAGTGCCTAGGTAAGAAGAGTTTTATGTCTCAGGGCAAAAAATGATCCACCCCCTGCTTTGTTCTTGACACCAAACTTCAACATTGATGGGAAGCCAGATAGCAAAGCAGAATGAAAGCATGCATTGATAAATGATCAGGATAAAAAGGATTGAAATGCAGCCATTCAAAGGTAAGTGGTAAATCCATTAAATGCAATCAGAATTACAGGGCTGTAAACCAATTGCAAAATCTTCAGTGACACACAATGCAGCAGCTACTGGCACAAAACAGGTACTTAGAAAGGTAGGCAGTCACTAGCCATGAATCCTGCCCGTTCCCTGTGTGCTATATGACACAGACGTTTTATCAGAGTGACGTTTGTACTTCATTTCTTTTATTGGAAGCAGATAAGTCACTGTTGTTTTGCAGGAAGCTTTTTAAGGCTGCACTTGAACATTTTTTTACTCATTTGTATCCCACTTGCTCTTTCCAGCTTATGGAGGGGTTTCCACATCAGCATCTTCCCTTCACATTATTTAGCATTTTGTTTGCTGCCCAGACAAAGTAGCATGGTTCTTATGATTTTTAATGCCTACCTAAAGGATCGTGACAACTATGTGCAAATACTGGGGAGAAAAAGCAGCTGACTTGCCACTCAGGACTTTGGGGTGGGGAAAAAGGTGTGGAGGGTTTTGCTGGAGAAACGGAGACGTTGTTTCACCTGACTACCCATGATGTGTGAACAGCAGCTGCAGCTCAGATCCAGGACCTCTGGAGAGCCACCATGCTACTTGCGGATGCAGGGGCTGATTGTGCTTGTGGACGCTTAGGAGGTTATCGTATCCCAAGCAGTTGCTACTGGTTCATCCAAGACCCCTCAGGGCTTGCTGGAGGCTTCTGCGCCTGAGCAAGTGCTCAGTAGTGCTGGAATGTAGCCACCCTAAATCTTCCCATCACAGTGTCCCCTGTGGTCCTGCTGAGGGGGTGGGCTATAGGCTTGCCCTTGCTGTCCATTTCTCTTGTTAATCCTGTTATTCCAGATGTGCAGCTGGGGAGTAAGAGGGGTTTTGCTCTAGAGCTGAGGTCCTGAGAGGCTGGGTGGCCATCTCTCTCTGGGACAGAGCTTTAGCCTGTCTTTATGACATGCCAAAGAAACAGAAGCCCAAGTGCATTTTTTAATGTGTGTTTTTTTTTTTTCTTATTTTTTTCCCTTCTGTTTTGTTAACCTCTCTTAATAGTGAAGGTATACCCAGAATTAATTTAGCACATATAATTTCCACTGTGTTCATAATGAGTTTCCTTTGTGCTGAGCAGCTTAATTTTTGCTTGGTTGTTTAATATTACCTGATCTGTTGCCCTGTGATGGATGATTAATCTTCAGCAGCTGTGTTATTAAGCAGTTCCTACAAAGTATGAATTCAAAAGTCTGCACTTTCCCATCTAGCCTTCATAGAAAGCCTGGCACATGTTGCATTTCATTTCTAATTGCATCTGTTAGGGTGAATTATCTCCTATTACTCAAAGTAAATTGCTCTTTGATGTAAGGTCAGCATATGAATGGCTGGTTATAATTATACCAAGCTGAAACAGAATTTAGTACTTTTGTGCCCAGTTCAAAACAATTCTCTGTGTCCTATCCCAGACTCAAATCAGCAATTTTCCATTGTTCCTCAGTTTAATGTGGCCATTATGAAGGAATTTTCCCCTCTGTATCTTTTGAGCTAAAAATTGAAGCGGTGTGTGAATGGCACTGACAGAATCGGAGGAATGGTGATCCTTTCTACTTTGCCATCTCATATTTACGTAGCCATTCAGAGGGAGCAGCCACTGGGTGACTCACTCCACTGTTGCTTCAGTTCATTTCACTTCTGTGAACATGCTGAGTTCCCAATGTACGTGTCACTCTTTATCATAGGAAGACACAATCCAGTGTCTTAGTGGCGCTGCGGAGTAACATAAACCAATTGTGTACATTTTGGGGCAAGGGGAGAAAGGGAGCACACAGGATCTGTTTTCAATCATTTAAAGATTCTGTGGATGGTCCTGGCATTGTTTTAGTGATAAATACTGATCCTCTGCCACTCTGGAATGCACAGACAGTGCTCTGCTGGAGTAAATCAAGCATCTGCTTTTAAGGTAAACTTCTTAAATGAGAGGACTAATCACATTCCTAATGTCAGACCTTAACTTCAAGGGCTTTGGTTATTTTGGTTAATCTGTAGCTAGCACACAGTGTGCTGGATGGAATCTGTTATCAGCTGTAGTTACAGGCAGCTCCAAGGCTGTATGGAGCCACAAAGTTCTCCAGCATTCACAGTTCTGCTGCTGGGCTGCCTATTTTACAGGAGCACGTGTGTTTGCTCCATTTTGGTTTTAATTGGTGGCGGTAAATACACTTCAAGAGTGAAATAATATGTTTTGTCAGGAGAAATCTGGAAGTGCTTTCTCAGGAGAAAAATAATTAGAAAGGTTAATGTAATCCAATCTGTAAAAGACTTTAAACTCATTTGCTTGGAGATGTGAAGCAGATGTTTTGTTCACAGAACCATATTAAATTAGCCTGGGGGAAAGGGGAGGAGGGGGGGGGTCAGGTCCCATTACTGTTTCTCAAGTACAGCAAAAATGGCAAATTACATATATATCAGTTTTAAATATTGACAATCAAGTTGACTTTCAAATAAGTACAGTTCCCCATGCAAACCACAGTCTCTTTTTTTGCACAGACCTTAGCAAAACCCCTTGCAAGCTGTTCTTTATTAAAAGTATAGATCTCCATGGTCAGGTTATGTAGGAATGTGATGTTAACAGGGGGGCAGAGACAATGCTGAAAGCCTCAAGCTGCAAGTCTGTTCTTTGCAGAAAAAATGCAGACCAACTTTGGAAACAGTTTCCTATTGAAGTAAACAGAGACAACGGGCTGCCCCCAGCTAAGAAGGGCTTGCTCAGTTTTTGTAGAGAGGTTTCCAAGACAGAGATTTTCAACACGTCTATATTTGCATACAGAATTGTAGAAAGCCTCATCCTGCTCTTTTTAGCCTTTCAAACTACCCTGTGCTGGGCCACGAGAAGCTGAAGTATTCTGGGAATACAGTCTGGCAGCACACTCTTTCTCTCATTTGATGCTGCCAAGGCAACTTCTGTCAAGTTTGCTCTGGCACAGTGGTAGTAACACTCACCTGATGCAAATCACAGTTGCGCTTCTCACTCCACACCTGCTCGCACCTATCTGGCTAAAATTTTGGCTGTGGTTCCAACATGCAACCTTCCAAATGTTTCAACAACCAGAAGAGGCAGAGTCTAGCACTTAGTGGAAAAAAAAACCTTTTTTGATTAAGTATTTCAAAGCTAGATGAATCTGGTTTTTAGCTGCATATAAAAAGTCCTAATCTCCCAGCAGTTTTAGAAACACTGCAGCAAGTGTTTCCTCCACTGGAGGAATCCAGAGAGGAAATATTTTATAGCGCAAACCTCGTTGTTCAGGTATTGGTGTGAGCATGCCTTGAACCTGTTGTGACCCCACAGTGGTAATGTGGATGAATTGCTGGAGTGACAGATAGACAAAAATGATTAAAATGGAAAAATTTGAGTTCTGTGAATTTCCTCCCTTTGAGGTTAGCCATTCCATCTGTCATTTTAGTTACAATAGGCTTGTTGTCTCTGCAAATAATTTTTCACTGCTACTGAAAGCATAGCCATTCCTCTGCTGGGATTAAAGCAAAAATTTGCAAGGAACTTTAGGGCTAAGATAAGAGAAGCTGTTTGTCAAGAGAGCACTTGAGAGGAATTAATGCTGATCAATGTGTTTCTTGATTGTTGCTTGAGCCAGGATCTCATATGTCTTCTCAGGCTGATGGGATAGCCACATAAAACCTCTGCATTTTATTCCCTTGTTCTAAATGATAAAAATTTATTACTTCCCCTTTGTCTGGCTAAACCCAAAGGTATATGACACAGGAAAAGCTACTTGGCATAAATACAGAAATGCAGTTCAGGCTGAGGCACAGAGAAAACAACTTCAGAGGCAGATTTCTTAATGGAATGTGAGGTTTTCATTTCATCACTTTGCATCTCCCCAGATCATCTGTGTGGATGATCTCCACAAGTAATATTCTTTAAGAACAATAAATGCGTTCCTTGCAGGTGTGATGGTGAAGGGCCCAGCTTTGAGCTCTGCTCTCATGATTGTGAGGTGCTAATGAGGCAGCTGCCCAGCAGCCTTCTACTATTTCCTTCTTGCTCCCCCTCCCCCCTTTTTTTTTTTTTTTCATACAGATTTCCTGGCATCTGAAAGGATTTATCTTTTGTCTTTATCAAAATGAAGACATTATAGCACTTGTGCTGGGTAGCCATGCCCTTCCCACTACCTCTCTGTTTGACTGTCCCATTCCATGGTTTTGGGCTTAAGTAGAACTGTCTCAGCTTGGGAAAGAGGAACACTACCTTCCCCAGTCTCCATCCTTTTTCTTCCTTTTCCCCTAAGCTCTCCTCCATGGGGAATGGGGACCCTTCTCCACAAAGTCTATGTGGGTTACCCAGTGCTGGTCTGCTTGGCTAATGGGCTTTCTGTCTGTCTGCTGAATTTGAAATGACAATACACATGGCATAACAGAAAACCAAAAAAACCCACAGAACCAAACCCAAACCACATTTGTCCCACCCCCAAAAAAAGAAAGATTAAAAAAAAAAAAAAAAGAGGCCACAACAAGCCAAAAAAAAAAAACCCCAACAAACAAAACCAAAAAGCCCACCAACAGAACCTAGAACAGGTCACACAGGAACTCATCCCGGTGGGTTTTGAATCTCTCCAGAGGAGACTCCACAGCCTCTCTGGGCAGCCTGTTGCAGTGTTCTGTCACCCTCACAGTGGAAGTTTTTCCTTATGTTAATGTGGAAGAATATTGATAGCATTCCTACCACTGGAGCGTTCTGGCTGGGCCACCTCCATACTCTGTGTGAGGCCATAAGCTACTGTGATCTGGGGAGTCACTGAGGAGCTCAGGGCTGCCAGATTGATTTCTTCTGGGTCTTCAGGCTGCCACAGCGCAGCCGGGTTGTCTTCACTTGAGCTAAAAGGCACCCGTCATCAGAGGCCCATTTTCCAATTTCTGCTATCCCACTCTCTCTTTTTAACCCCATGTTGGTTTCCTTGGGCGAAGTGGCTTTTACAGAGTGGCTACAAGGCACTAAATTCTTGCCTTTAGTAGCTTAGTTGCTGGTATGCAGAAGAGAGTTTGTAGTTAAAATGCTGTTACTTCTTCAGCAGTAATATTGTAAGTTGAACAGAGTGTGAGGTCAGAAGTATCTCTTCCTAGCTTAATTCCTTCTTCTCTTAATTTACAGTATTACAGTATTACCAAGGTTGGAAGAGACCTTGAAGATCATTGAGTCCAACCTGTAACCACAAACCTCACGACTAGACCATGGCACCAAGTGCCACATCCAGTCCCCTCTTGAACGTCTCCAGGGACGGCAACTCCACCACCTCCCCGGGCAGCCCATTCCAATGACGAATCACTCTCTCGGTGAAGAACTTTCTCCTCACCTCGAGCCTAAACCTCCCCCGTTGCAGCTTGAGGGAGAAGAGGCCAACCCCTTCCTGGCTACAACCACCCTTCAGGTAGTTGTAGAGAGCAATGAGGTCACCCCTGAGCCTCCTCTTCTCCAGGCTAAACAGCCCCAGCTCCCTCAGCCTCTCCTCACAGGGCTTGTGCTCAAGGCCTCTCACCAGCCTTGTTGCCCTTCTCTGGCAACAATTTCTATGTGCTTGCTTTGTAGGAAACAGAGGCATGTTCCAACAGTAGCACCTCTGGCCCAAACAGCTTTTTCTCATTCCCCACATCTCATGCTCAGTACCATCTGACAAGACTGTCAAGCTGTCACAGAGGAGTTTCACCTATCAGAGGCGTTAAATAACGAAAAGGAGTAAGTGCATTTACTCCATTAGGCTGAATACATCTTTTCCTTTTTCTATTTGTTTAATGATAGTTTTCACAGTTGGAACAGGGGCATTTGCACATGAAACTGCAGACATAGCTCTTAACTTATGACTAGTAAACATTGATTTCATTGTCATAATTCTTCTTGTTTTACTTGGACACTGTCTTATCAGAATCAGAGGCCCAGAACAACACTCCTACTTTTGTTATGTGGTAGCCTGTCACATTTTATTGTCTAAACATATTTCAAGTTACATCCACACCCTAAATGCCTTTAATAGTTTGATTCTGTTATGTCAAGGCTATTAAATTTAATGTCAAAAGGCTCTCGAGCCCAGTTCACATTGACTGAAACTGCTTTATGTGGCTGCATGTCCTTTTGCCAAATTCCTGGAAAAGTGATTAGGAAAGCCACAAATGGGTCCACCCTGCTGAAGAAAAGATGATGAGTCATTCAAAGAAGGGTGGTGTTAATGGTACTTTGTTAACCAAAGGATTTAACAAGATGCATGCTGTTACCTCTAGACAAGAATTCTGGTTAATTGTTCCCAGCAGTGTTATGCTACAAATTCATGAGAAAGACTCACTGATAGAGGCCCTGGACTGTACTGTCCCTCCTGCCAGTGCTCTGGAAGCATTAAGTCCTGTTTTGTTTTATTTGCTACTTTGGGCCTAAATATTTATAGCACCATCTGTGAAAGAAAGATTGGCTGGTCCTGTCATGCTAGCATGGAGGGACACACTGGCATGTGCTCTGTGTTAGATGCAAAGGTTTAACTGGGGCTTTCCAACCCTTTGGGGGTGTTACTTCTGAGGTCACTGGGGACTGCTGTGCTTCTCTGGTCCTTTTGATTTGTTTTTATGTGCAAGTCTTTGCTCGTAAATATTAACTGGAACATTTTCAGGGTTTCTGAAATGATGGTTTCTTACCTGACACTATAGAGATTTGGTTTATAAGAGAAATCACCACACTTGCCCTTCCAGGGCAAAGGCAATAATATTTGGGACCCACTCTTCAGTGGCAGTGTGGGAGTGTATGCCCAACAAGTAGGAAAAAAATTGCAGGATTAAGTGCTAAAAGTGGCAGATAAAAGCTGAGGGTCAGCATTCTTCCCATTCTGTCTGGTGTGCTGCGGCGGGACTGCTGCAGCCCAGGCTCACCACTCCCTGCTGGCACTTCCCAGGCAGAGGCCAGTGCCCTGTGCTCACTGCTCCACTAGGTTGGAAGCAGTTCAAGCAAACCCAGTAGGTGGATCCCAGTAGCAGGGAGGACCTGGGCTGGGGCTAGCAAGAGCAGAGCATTGCCCTGCCTCGGGGCACTTCCTTTACAAGCATGCAGAGGGATGCCTTGATTTCTCAGACATGAATTGTGGCTGCGGTAAAGCACAGGAGAGCGCTTCAGTGGCAGTTACATTGGAAAAAACCCAGAGTAATCCCCTTTAAACTGAGGCCGAGGATGGGTGGAGCTTTCCCTTCTAGAGTTCAGCTGGCCAGCCATAAATGAAAGAACTCATAAAGAACAGCCTTTTGTTCCTGCAAGTAATGAGATATTGCTTGTCAGGTGCAGATGCACTGTGGATTGCAATGCTAATCACAGCCACAGAGGACTCAAGGGGGTGAAGCTTGCTTTGGCTAGCAGTTCAGAACCAAAGCTTTAAGTTAGCAGGTAATTTTCAAAGAGGCTATGTTTGTCAGTTGAGTTTATAGATGCTGCTGCAGCTATTCCAAGATTAATGAAGTAATGGACTATGATATGTATCTTTGTGGCTCGTTTAATGGTTGTGTTCCTGACTCAATGGGGAATCTAAGAAAATGCTTCCTGAAATTAATTACTTTTGGGGCAATTAACATCATGATGGTCATGAAACAATGCAAGCAAAAGGGCTTCTGGTTTTTCTCATCTCTGTAGCAAGGAAGTACGTCTCTGGGACCTGAGTCAAATAGCTTCAAGCAAGAGAAGACTTGAAAAGGATTCTTGTCTTCTGAAGGAAAGAGGAAGGAGGAGCTCTTTCCAGATTCTAACATACAAGGTTATGACCCACTTTCCTGGCTCACTGCATGAACAGAGCATGATGGCATGGTATGACAGGTATGCACACAAGCATTGAGATGCTCTTTTCCTGGAGTGCTTCTCTTCTGATTAGCTAACACTGGGTTTCATAGAATCTGGCTCACTCTGTAGTTCCTTGAAATCCTGACCTGCAGGTGTGGCACCACGAACTGGCCAGTGATGAGACTGGCCAGAGACCTGTGTCTCATGGACCTCACTTAAAAGCACATATAAATCAACTGCATGAAATACTAGCAAGAAAGAGGATAGCTAGGTGACCCAGTTACTGTCATTTTGCTTCTTAATTTCTTCTGAGGATTGTAGCAAAAGCCTTCCTTATCTGATGCCCATCAGGCCGTATATGTCAGAGCCTTAGGCAAGGCTGGTGATTTGCCAGACTGAAATATGCTGGGGTACCTACAGACAGAGCCTCAGCCTGCCCCTGGCCATGTGTGCCTGGCCTAATGCCACCCATACCCGGGGAAGCTGCCTGAAGCCACAGCAGAGACAGTGAAAAACAGAGAATGAGGCATCCAATAAATGCTGGCATTGATACAAGAGAAGGCAGAGGCAAAGTGTAATCATAAGGAAGGAAAAGCAACCATTTAACTTGATTTAAACTATTGTAAAACCCACATTCTGAGCCAGCAATGATATCCAGATGAGAACAAGGTTTCCCTGTCCTGAATGATGTTGTTTAAGCCCCTTGCCTTGCCTTTGTTGTATATAGCAAATGTTCTTCAACACAAACTTTGAGCTCCTAAGTGCTTCATAACACTGCTGAATGCTCATGCATTGAATAACCTCACTAAGGAAGCACTGCAAATACTTGCCATTTGCAATGACCTGACAACTAGTCAGAAACTGGATCAGACTGGAGAGGTGCTCTTTGCAAAGAGAGTCAAAGTACAATTAACCAACTGTTCAGAATACCTCGAGGCAATCATTCTTTGGTTCAATCTGTTTGGTTTTTTTCTCTTTCAGTTCAGTTCAATGTCAATTAAATCTCACCTTAAATCACAGGACATCTTTTTGCTTGATGCCAGCCTTCTTTTGTTGAGCTTGTGTGAAGACACAGTGGTGAGGGTAAATCATGGAGTCTACCAGCTTGACGTTGCTCCATCTTAATTTCAATAGGAGAAGCATTTTTCAACTTGGGGTGACAGAAGCCAGTATAAGATCACCTTGTCACTCTTAAGCAGAAAGGGTATTAGGTATTCTCAGTCTCTGCCCTTTAATGTTGGAATGGGTCTTCTCATATCTGATCTAGACCAGTCTATAAATCGACTGGTCTATAAATTCTTGGCCTTGTACCCTGTGTAACAATAACCTTAGCTTATCAACCTGCGGTCCTTTTGAACCTCTTGTGCTGGAGATAATTGATTACCTCCAGAGATTATGTCATTTTAAGTATTCCGGTATAGATTTTACTGCACCCCAACAACTGCAATATATGTTTTATTAGGTTACTCATTAACTTGTTTTCTGTCCAATCAGTTTTTTCTCATCCACTTCCTTTGTCATAGCAAGACTTTGTGTGTAGCTCAAGGGTCCTTTTAGAGCACTGCCTGAACTATTTGGGAAGTTGAAAATAAGCTTAAGCATTTGACTTGGCCAATTCCAACACTGTACTGAGACTTAAAAATAAGCAGTTAGGCCACTGAAATTAATACAGCTCAAACTTTTCTGATGGCTACATAGCTAGATGTGCTTCAGGCCTTGCTGGAATGTTTTTCTTCATTTGCCTCTTTATTTTAGAACTGGAAGAGAATACACAGCACAGGTGAGGTGTTGCCCAGTTATTTTATTAGCATAATCACCAAGGTGAGCATTTCCTACGAAAGGAAACACATTATCCTAAGAAGAAATGTAAGCAGATCTCAGCTGCTGCAAAGTAATTTCTGTGGAGTTATAAAACCAAAATGTTATGCTCTGTTTGCAAACCTGGTCATTTTAATTAAGATGCTTTCTTCCCTTCTGTCCATGCTAGAAATGTAATTTTCTTGAATGCTTGGAAGATGTTTTTAGTGTTTTCATTGAAGGAGTTACCTTTGCACAAAGCCTTAAATGACCTGAGCATAAATTGAGGGCAATTTGCAATCAGCATCTCCAGATAGCTTTTGAAAAATGCAGCTGGATCCTGTTCGCCTTGACAGGCAGCCCTGCCCGGCCTTGTGTTCCCAGGGACGAGCAGCATGGTGGCAGCACCGGCAGGTTTTCACACTTGTGGGTTGTGAAATGCCACACTGGTATTTCAGTGACAGCCCTGGGGGCAGATTTCTGTACTGAGGCTGCCTGTAAAGACAGTGCTGCTTTTAGGCAGACACAGGCAGATGCAAGCATGTGCACATACACGTACACCACGTGCTTTGTTAGTTGTCTGCAGAGCCAGAGGGCTGCTCTGACATGCTGACACATCTCCAGTGCAGCCAATGGAAAAATTTTTCCCTCTGGAAATGTTCAAACCTGGCCTAGATGAGCAGTAGTTTCTTCAACATGCTAATAGAATCCATTCTATTTCGTATTTGTCCTGATTCTGGCAGATACATGTTTTGGACGGCTATGCTTTCATGTATGGTTGTCCTTATCATTATGAGAAGGGTATTCTGAAATGCAAAGCATTTGTTTCTAACAAGAGGTTCTGTGCTCAAACTGGGCTAGAAAAAAAACCCAGATGTTCTAGCTCACCTGAGCTGTTTGCCCTTCTAATTCTTCTTTGCAGTCTAAGTGAGAAAAAAGTTCTGCCTTTTTCTCTGTATGTGTAATTTGGTTTTAGGTGCCAGCTGAATTTAAAGAGCTGCTAGGTAGAGAAGTCATTGCTGCTTTTGTCCACACAGGGTGCATTTAAAAATAGTACTGTAAATATGCCACATTCTCACTTTTCTACAGTTAACTTTTGGCATGAGATTGCACTCTGTGGTTGTAAATGAACTGCAGACATGTTTTAATGGCAAAACCCAAAACGTAGCAGTAGCTTATATCTAAACTTCGCATCTTAATGCCTCCTTCTAGGATTGTGGGGTTGCCAAAGTAAGTTCTCTTCAGCTTTTATCTATGCATCTGGCCTTCACTTGGCATGGGATGGGCCTGTGTAGTGTGAAATGAAGTTACAACTTCAGCATAATGTTGAAATGTAATAAATTAAAGCCTCTAGCCAAATGAAACTTGTAATTGGTATGCCATTTTCAAGCGAGAGAATGGCTCAGGCAGGTTCAGCATTCTACCAGGGCTGCAGAATGGCTGTAATTATCCTGTGTGGTTTTTAATACTGCTGAGAAAAAGAAAGTGCACTAATTTTTATAACCACAGTCTGCTGCCAATGTGAGCATCTGAGTATTTCAATTAGATGAAGTGTTCCTGAGCAGTAAAGGCAGGGTCATAAAACCCCTGCTATTGCCAGCAGAGGCTGAGTTACTTGTAAAGTACAGTGAATTCCTGTGGACACACAGACATTAGACTGTCATGAAGACTGTAATTTAATTTCAAGATTAAACTCTCTCAGGATCAGTGTAAAGCATATGTTGGAAACATGAGAGGACAGACTAAAAAGTGTAATTTTACTGCTAATCCTAACTTTTAATGCCTGACCTTCCCCCCCCATTCCTGAGGCCATACTTCTTATAACCAATGTACATAAATTTGTAAAGACAAGAGGGAGAGACAGTGAAATTTGGTGTGCCTGAATAGATTTCACACCTTTCTAGAAACAACTGAGGTGATACGAAAGCTCTGGTGGCAAAAGAGTGCCCTTGAGCATATTGCATGAGGAAGTTCCTGCAATAAATGTGTGTGGGAGTTGTTGAATATATTTAATCTACATTTGTCTGTCAGAAATAATACATTTCAAAAAAAAAAAAAAAAAAAAAAAAAAAAAAAAGAAGTTGTTGGTATTTATTTAACCTTGAAGGTGGATACTGGTTGATGGTAGGCTGAACATGAGCCTGCAGTGTGCCCAGGCAGCCAAGAAGGCCAATGGCATCCTGGCCTGCATCAGGAACAGTGTGGCCATCAGGAGCAGGGAGGTCATTCTGCCCCTGTACACTGCACTGGTTAGGCAGCACCTTGAGTGCTGTGTCCAGTTCTGGGCCCCTCAGTTTAGGAAGGATGTTGACTTGCTGGAACGTGTCCAGAGGAGGGCAACGAAGTTGGTGAGGGGTTTGGAACACAAGCCCTATGAAGAGAGGCTGAGGGAGCTGGGGTTGCTTAGCCTGGAGAGGAGGAGACTGAGGGGTGACCTTATTGCTCTCTACAACTACCTGAAGGGAGGTTGTAGACAGGGAGAGGTTGGTCTCTTCTCCCAGGCAGCCAGCACCAGAACAAGAGGACACAGTCTGAAGCTGTGCCAGGGGAGGTTTAGGCTGGATGTTAGGAAGAAGTTCTGTACAGCGAGAGTGATTGCCCATTGGAATGGGCTGTCTGTGGAGGTGGTGGAGTCACCTTCATTGGAGGTGTTCAGGAGGAGACTTGCTGGGGTGCTTGGTGCCATGGTTTAGTTGTTTAGGTGGGTTGGATTGGTTGATAGGTTGGAGGCGATGATCTTGAAGGTCTCTTCCAACCTGGTTCATTCTATTGTATTTATTGTATTCTATTGTAGCACCCAAACAGCTATTGAACCTGCTGTGCAGTCTGAATGCTCACAAATGCAGATAGTACTTTTGGAGCATTGATGCTTTTTGATTTCAGGTTTGCTTAATAGCCATATAAAGTACTTTATCAGGAAAGAACAGAAGAGAGCACTTTACCTGAAGCAGGTACTTTCAATTAATGTCAATGTATATGTAAGCAATTTTTCCAAAATTTAAACTGGACTAGTGCATTGAGCATCTGCCAAATGCCACCTTTGAAAGGCAGCACAGAACTTCAGAGCTTCTTCCTCTTGCAAGTCTCTTCAAGTATTCAGTGGCCAAAGTCAGATCAGGGAAACAGAAGTCACCAAAACGACAGCCCAAAAATTTTCCCCAACATTACGTTGGCAGGTACAGGCTAAAGCTGCCACAACTGCATTGCTCATTCATCAGCTAGGCAACCTTTGTGTTTCCTCCATGTACAAATTGGGAAGGGCGTCGTGTTCAACCCTGCGAGGGTTTGCAGTGAAGGTCTCCTCAGATGAGTTTTCCTTGCTGCAGGTGGTGTGCCTCTGACCCAGCATCCAAAGAGTCCTTCTGCAAAGTGCATTTCAGCGCTTTTGAAATGTCTTTTCTTTTCCACACCATTTGCTTGGCCTTTCTCTCTTTCACAGTTTGCCCATCTCACTTTGTTTTTTTGGCTGGGTAGCATTTCCCGCCTGACCCTGTCCAGTAACACTTCTTGTTGGAGGTTTGGCATCCCTCAGTCCTCAGCAGAGAGAAGACAGCCTCTTTCCCTCCTCCCCATGCTCCAGAAACTTCCTCAAGAAACTGCTCTGGCACTCACATCTCTTTCAATGCCTGTACTCCACTCTTTCACATCAACAGATAATTTTTTCTTCATCCCTTTCCATCATTTAAGCTGTGACAAAACATTTACAATAGCATTACTGCTAATCCAATGCATCAGTTTTTGACCACTACCTTCTAAGCATTTTCAGGCTCAGTAGTAGTATTTAAAAGAGGAAAAGAAGACTACAACAATGTTGTCTGCAAATATTACTTTGTAGAGTCTCTTTTACATTAGCATATATGACCCCTGTTGCATCAGGCCTGGGTTTCTCATCCCAGCCTCCCTTTATTTTAAAACCTCTATCCCTTTGTTCTTATGCTTTAAAGAAATAAGTATGACCCTAGTAATAAAATGGTAAGGCTATGTTTAAAGCAGCTTTTTTTCCTAGCATCAGGAAAGAAGGAACTTCTTCAGGATCCTTATTTCAATTTTCAAAAAGACAGACTAAAATTCCTGCAATCCAGCTTTCATCTTAAGCACACAGCAGGAGCTGGATAACACCTAATCCAGTGTACTAGCAAACAGAGCAGACAGCCCGCGGGGTGGCCCTGTCCCTCCTCAAGGATAAAGGTTGGTTTTGAAAGCCTCCATTGTTCTCTCTGCAGCATCCTGCCCTTCGCTGTCACTGAATTGCAAACACAAAGGTAACCACAACACAAACTGCCTGCTCCAACTATGCTGCCAAACCACTTTTTTATTACATTTTTTATTATTTAGGGGAGTTTTTATGATGAAAACCCATATTTACTCTTTATACTATCTCCTCCCTTTTGGTTGACAGCTTTTTTTCCTATTATTTTTTTAACCTCAGTTACAATTAATTTATTCTGCACTCCACGGCCAAGGTTTTCCAGCCTTCAAAAGCTGTGTAGGGTTTAAACTCATGCATAGTTTTCATTTGAGTTATGCCCAGTGTCCAGTGGTTTGCATTGAATTCAAGTGTGCTCAGGCGTCCTGAAGCACACTGTGCTTTCCAGGCAAAGTTCAGCATTAGTGATTTATTTTGCTGTTATTTCAAGCCAAGCACAGCTATTCTGGCTGGGCCCCATGATCTTCATGGGCTTCAGAAAATTTTTTTTGAACTTTCTGAAATACAGAACTCTCTTAGGCAACAGCTAAAAAAGCCACTTTCCCTCTTCAGTTTGTTTGAACTATTGTTTGGCTAGTTTGGTTCCTGGTGAACAGTAAAATCTCTTTCCGAGGGTCAAACAAGCCCTCTAAAACTGAGGGGAACTTGAAATCTCTCAAGTTGCAGTGGCTCCCAGATATCTAAATGTTTGAGGCAGTAGTGGTGTTCTTCTCAGCACCAGAAAGCAAGAGCAAGCTGGGGACTGTTAAGGCCAACTCCTTTCAAGGTGAGTGATGACTGCTTGGCTCATAGCCCTGCAGCTGATTACAGCTTGGAGACTGCAAAAAAAAAAAAAAAAAAAAGACACAGGAAGAGACGGTCTTGTGCAAGTTTGGAGGGAATATGTGGTCAGCATGGTAAAAAAGACCCTAATGACAAGCCCTGTGTTTGTAGCAGGTGTTCCTGTTCCCTTTCATGGTCATGGTGCTGCCTGCACTGTGACCAAAGGTATGGGCACATTTAGAAGGCCTTGGTATCTTGCAAGGATTTGCAGTATTTGCTCTAAACTGTAGCTTCTAAGGACATGTAAGGCAGATGCCTGCCTCCTCTTTTATGTATCTGTGGATATTTAGGCTGGTCTGAGAGATCACTAAGAATAATAGGGGTACAAATAAGGGAATGGAAACTTAGGTTGAATAATGGAAACATTTGTAACAAATGTTAACTTCCCAAACCAGAACTATACAATACAATACGAGACCTTCAAGATCATCGTGTCCAACCCATCAACCAATCCAACCCACCCAACAACTAAACCATGCAGCCAAGCACCCCATCAAGTCTTCTCCTGAACACCTCCAATGAAGGTGACTCCACCACCTCCACGGGTAGCCCATTCCAATGGGCAATCACTCTCTCCGTGTAGAACTTCTTCCTAACATCCAGCCTAAAACTACATACAGTCGCAATGGATACAGTGCTGGAAGATATAGCTGAAGAAAGGATGTAAGCAAATTCCAATTTCTGATCCTGAGCTGACAATGTGTATGATACAGTTTTAGTTCTGAACATGTGAAATAGACGAGTTTACTTCTTTATCATATGCGAACCTATTAAAATATCCAAAGTATCACTGCAGAGAATGGCAAACCCCAGATCTAGGTAGACTATCTGCAATAAAATCCCTTTCTGCCTTTGGTATGTTGGAGCAAACCTCTGTGCTGGTTTTTCAGTGGGCAGATGCTGAGGTTTTAAACAAATACACTGTGTAAACCCACATGGTTATACTGATGCCTGATTCCTCAGCCTTGTCCCTGATGCACTCTAATGCTGAGCTCAAACATGCACTTTCTCTGGTGTGATTTCAGCTGCCGTTTCCAGACCTTTACCTCCTATCAGATGATGCCTTAAGGTTGTGTTATCATCCCTGTTATATGGGTAAACTTTACTGGCAAAGACTAATTAAAGAGAGGTGAAGACAGAGGATGCCAGATGCCTTGATAGGTCAAAAATACTGAACAAAGAAAGCTGGAACAGATCTTTTAGACCAAACCAAATTATTTGCAGGCATTACACAGCTTGCATTCAGAAACGCTCTCCTGTTGTAGACAACTCTGAGTCTCTGTACACAGATATTATTAAGCAATGAATTTGCCTTTTTAAAGGAAGGGCTGAGCCTTGAAAATACTTTTGCTGCATCCCAGCAAGTAGGTTCACTAAGAACAACAAAGACCAAAGTCAGATTTTTTGCATCAGAGAGAACACTTTATTATTGCTCTAACATTCTTTGCTTTCTTTGGAGTCCTGCTGAAATGTTTCTGATTGCATACAAGTTGGAGATCAGTTATAATAAGGTGTGTCATTGTTCCTTATCCCTGTTTATAGCTTTCAGTTGTTGCCAGGTCTGATATACTACTTTGTGACTTTTGAACACTGCTTTGACTTTAAAGACACATGATCATAGAAGCATTTAGATTGGAAAAGACCTTTAAGTTCACTGAAGCGATAGAAAGAACCCAAAAAGTTTGCATCCCCTTCTTAAGAACATTTTACTTGGAGACAAGACATATTAAGCAGGGCATTTAGAATTGTCCAGTATTGTGTGGGGGCTTTGTTTGTGTTTTGGGGTTTTTTGTTTAATATCTCATGTGAGTTTCACAAAAATAAACCAATGCTTGAGTATTTCTCAACATCTCCTTCCTCATCTTTAAAAAGCAGCTCTTCATTCCCATGCCACCCCGTATTCTATGCTCTTTGTACATTAATTTTGCCTACCCACTGCTTTTTGGGGCAGTAAAATTAGACTTGCCCTGGTTTCCTGGTGTTTATCGACCTACAGCATACGCAGCGTTACGTGGGTTAACGCCTTAGAAGAAAAAGTTAGGCTTTACTTGTCTGTTTTCTATCATATTTTTAAACCTTATAAAAACAATGTTCTCAATATGTGGTGCTTTAAGTTCCCTTCCTCTGTGTTGTTTTTGGGCCTGGAGTATTTTGAAAACAACCCCTTAAAAAAAAAAAGGAAAGTATTTTTAAAACCCCTTACTGGAATGCATTTGATTTGAGTTACTCGAAGCAAATGTGGAGCACTGAAGAGACCTATGAAAATGATCTGTGATGGGAAAGCAGGGTTGTTTGCTTACCTTCTCAGGACACATTCTGTTCTGCACGCACCTGTGGGAGCTTCTGGGCACCATGTAAGAACAATGGGCACCTAATAGTAGAATATAGCCCCCGATATCCAGAAATATGTTTGGACGCGGCGAGATGTCACAATCCGCTGGCTGTCAGTTTCTGGTAGGAGCTAGATCTTTGGCCAGAAGTACTGAAATGAAGAGGCCTGAAAATCTCCTCTGTCAAGTCCCTACTTGAAGGATTATGCATCCCCATCTGGACAACAACAGCTGTAATAGCTCCCATGCCAGCAGTCCAGCATGGGGGCACTGGACTGTATTTGTTCACGTGGGAAGGCTTGTAAATATATAGTCTTGGTTGCCATGAACGTAGCTTAGCTCCCCTGATTTCAGAAGAGCAATGCCAGACCATGTCAGCTGATAATCCAGTCCACAAAATTTTATGTATTTATATATGAATTTCCTATTGGTTTAATGGACAAAGAGGGGATTGGACGTGGCACTTGGTGCCATGGTCTAGTCATGGGGTCTGTGGTGACAGGTTGGACTCAATGATCTTTGAGGTCTCTTCCAACCTTAGTGATACTGTGACAATTTGACTATTGGTTTGTTGAGAAAAATCTTGCTTACTGAAAGGGTCAGATGGGTTCTTCTAGTGCTTCTTTCTCCTTTTCAAGGATCATATAATGGGAACAGCCTTTAGGTGCTTAGAATTTTCTCCTCCTCTTACCTATTCCCATAAATGCAAGCACAGTCCTTTAGAATTGCTGTAGGGAGGGTGATTACTTCAAGTAAGAGAACATGAAGCAAGGTCATATGAATTCCTTAAGCAGCATGGCGCCTAACCTCTTGTGTGTTTATCTACTAAAAAATAAAGGCAAGACTCCTCTCCCTTTACTGCATGTTGATTATCAACAGAAACATTCTGAAAATGCAATTTTCTTAACATGATCCCTGAATTACCAGTGAATATCTCTACCATCAACTAGCAAAGAATGATGGGTCTAAGTCTAGCCCAAGTGTGTGAAACATGGGTTCTAGTTAAAACCCTTTCTGGACAGTTACAAATTCTAACAGCCACATGGGGGAGGTCAAGAGGGGCATGAGACAATAAGACAAATGTTGCTGTTGCTGATGAAACCTTGAAGGAAACAGGCTTAAAAACCAGTGAGTGCACGAACATAAACAATACAAAAATAAGCATTTTAACTTCATTTGTGCTTTTGTAAGGCAGGTAGTGAAACAGCTTCTTGTGTATACTCCAAGAGTCTGGAGAGTTTTATTTAGCATGTGGGAAGAAACAAAAGGGTGAAAACATACTATGTCCTGAGCAGTGCACTTGATGCTTACCCACTGTAGAAAACTATTTGTATAAAACAGTCTGAAAAGAATTTGCTGCCAATCAGCATTCCAAACCTCTGTATGAATGCCTGTTAGACTAAAGGCACTCATCTGAAGTTCTGACTAGTGATAAACCTGGTTGAAACTTCACCTCAGACATCCTGAATCCATCTTTGGTTACTCTTTCATTGCTATATACAGTGATAATAAGGTGATTAGGATTAAAATCACAAAACAGCTACCCTCTAGTCACTCAAGTCTTATATAAAACTAGCATTTTTTTTCTGAGATACTTCCTGCTTCATGATGGCAACACCAACCATGTGCAGACAGTTAGGTTAACTGGTGCATGATCTTCAGTGGTGTTATGCTCTGCTTCAATCTTTTAGTGAATTATAGGCTTTTGTGGTTCGGGTGTTGATGAAATCCGCCTTCTTGAAGTCAGCCTTTGGAATGAAAGAAAAAGATTAATTCATTATCTTCAGTGCCCGTTCTGCAAGGGAAGGTGAGTTCAGCTGCCTAAAAGCAGCTGGAGCCATGGTAGAGGTCTAGGCAGAGTCCTCAACTGTCAGTGGAGACAAAACAGGCATCTCCCAAGAGTGACTCCATTCTGTCTAAGACAGGTGAGATCAATCACTGGAGTTGCTCAACTCTCCAGATTCCTAACTCATAGGTGACTAACATCAGCTGAGATTAACCCTATCTGAACAAAGAGTACAGGGCAATGCCCAAATGACTCAGGAGTTTATTACTCTCATTTGATTAAGTAATTTCTCTTGCTTATTAGACAGACTTATTAGACTTTTCAAACATATTTAGGCATGAGGCAGCCTGCAGTTTTCAGTGCTGTACTTCTGTCTCTAAGAGATGTGATCTGCACAGGAACAGCGAGTAGTCTGCATTTTTTGAAACTCAGATCTGACAAATGTGTCTTACAGGCACACCCTAAGTACCAGTGACTTCAGAAAGCTCATGCCAAGAAGGATATCACTCTACAGTCAAACCAGGAAGGTGCTTGCAAAAAACCAGAGACAACAAAATTCAGTTAGAGTTTATATGAGTACAGCACCCTTATTCTTGGATGGAGGTTTTTGGATTGGGGGCAGTATCCTGCTGAGTGTGATGCAAGATTATTAAAGGATTCAACACTAAGTGACTTTTTTTTTGAGCAAGTAAAAAAAATAAAATCAGGAAGAAAAAAGCTGACTACTAAAATGCTAAAAGCTAGAGCTTGATGAAAAGGAATAGTTTTAGGTTATAGGAAATTTTAGGTAACAAATTCTGAACAAGGAGAAAACTAGGAATGAAACCAGTTTGAAGTGCAGGTTGAAGGTAGTTAGGTTGAAGTCAGCCCAGGTGTGTGTTTAAAGAGCAGTAACAAAGCTACAAAAGGAAAGAAAAAACTATTGTGCTGGCTGATTCATGCTGGTCATTTTTTGTTTGATTTTGCCTGTGGCAGTAAACGTTTGCCAACACCTTTCACAAGTCCTAGCTTTTTGTCCGAATATAACTAACACCTGGGCTCCCAGACCACACAAACAAGCAGCAGAACAAAAGTGCTCTGATCTTAAAGCAGGAAGCTGCCTCGCCCTGTCATTGTTTTTGCTGGCAGCTTAGGCTCTGTGTGTCAGGTTGTTTCAGTCAGTGGTGGATGGATACCTACTGCGCATCACTTCTCACCAGCTGACGCCTCTGGCAGGCAACAGCAATGTTTTTCAAAGACTTTGCCAGTGGATATAAAACCGCAGAGAGGATATGAACATATAGATGAGCAAAGATTAAGGGCATGCATTATTTGTGCAGAATTATGTTCAAGTAACAGAAACACCGAATTCAGAGACCACTTGTAACCCCATCATAGGTTGTTTCTTAAGAGCGCAGAAGTGCTAAGAGCCCCAGAGCAGGCCTTAAAGAACCCTAGAGAGTTCTAGGTCTGAAAGTACAGATTCCGTTGTTTGCTCTAGCCTGGATCTTACCTTTTTGTAAGCGCTGTGGAGTTCAGTATGTGACCACAAGGAGTAGAGGAGGACTGAAGCGGCCCTGCTAGCCTTGCTGAACATGTTACTGCAATTTTGCAAAAAAACATGTTTCAATTCCCACTTCGTAATCACCATGCATGTCCAGACTTCAGCAAACATAACCTTGCAGCATGTGTTCTGCCTTTTTCCTCCTAAATGCTCTTATACTGCTCTTTGGGTGTTCTAGCACGTTTCATGCTGTCCTGAATACTGAAACAAATTAAACACGCTTCCTGGCTTCCCTCATTCTTCAAAATTAAGGAGAAATTAAGTATTTGATAGCCTTCACCTTAGAGCAGCTATCGTATTACTCATCTTCAGTTGAGGAAAATACACCTCAGTGTAACAAGCATTTGAAGGGATCTTTCCTGCCAGTAAAATCTCTAGTTACTTAGGATTAAAACTATTCAGGGCCTTATGAGGCCTCCTTTACTGAGATGAATTTCCTCTTTCATTTTGTAAATAATACAATACAATAATACAATACAATACACCAGGTTGAAAGAGACCTTCAAGATCATCACGTCCAACTCATCAACCAATCCAACCCACCTAAACAACTAAACCATGCAACCAAGCACCCCATCAAGTCTCCTCCTGAACAACTCCAATGAGGGTGATTCCACCAGCTCCACAGGCAGCCGATTCCAATGGGCAACCACTCTCTCTGTATAGAACTTTTTCCTAACATCCAGCCTAAACCTGCCCTGGTGCAGCCTGAGACTGTGTCTTCTTCTTCTGGTACTGGCTGCGTGGGAGAAGAGACCAACCTCTGCCTGTCTACAACCTCCCTTCAGGTAGTTGTAGAGAGCAATAAGGTCACTCCTGAGTCTCCTCTTCTCCAGGCTAAGCAACCCCAAAGGCAAGCAGAATAATTACTCACAAAGCATTAATTCTCTTTTGAGCAAGTATTGGTTGCATGTGATTACATATTGAAGCATGATTAAAGGAATTTCAATTCTGTTATCTAAAATGCCACTTTACTAACAGTATTTAAGTACAGTGCTATTAGCCCTATAAAATGTACACCTGAGCTTTTCTGCTAGGGATTACCAGTGCTGTGTTACATGGAACGGGAAACAAAGGAACTTTTGGGGGACATGCAAGATCTAATGGTCAGCCACTATGTATATCTCAGATCATGCTGTGCAGTTATCTTTTGATAACTGTCAAATTTAACTGTGGATGGAGCAGTTGTTAAAAGAGATTTTTCTGTTTCCCAGCAGCTGCAATTCAATTCACATCACAGTCGCTTGTTTAAGATGCCTTGTACCTCGAAGTGCCACTTTCCCTGTTCTAAGTGGTAGAGGTTGCAGTTCTCTTTTTGCCTGGGGAAAGGAGAAGCGAGGGAGGAAGACTTCTCAGCTGTCTTACCTGTCATTCATGCTGATAGCAATAATCTTTGGTAGGCCATCAGCACTCAGAAGAAGTCGTGCATTGTGTGAACTGCTCTGCGTCAAATTGTACAAGGTGTAGCAGATGGATGCTGTGGTTTCACAGACAATATCAGACCCCGGGACGGACTCAGGAAGTATTGAGACCAAATCAGGCAAAACTTCTCTAGCTACAAGTTGAAAGAGAGACAAACAGTTCCATTACTAACAGGGCCAGATTTATCTAGGGGTCCCACAAGACCTTATTCCTCTCATTATCGTCTATCAGGGTGCTTGTGTGTTCCCTCAGCATGGTTTCCTATCTGCTTTATATCAGCACAAGTGAGGTTAAACTGCCGTGGCACTAAATTGGACAATGTGTATCTCGCTGCGTATCCAACACATTAATACCTCCTCTAGTGAGGTTACCAGGCCTGTGCTAGCATCATGCTGCCCCTTTCCAACAAAGCCTGTATGTCCTATAGGTAATCACTAATCATGGATATAGAATATATGGCAAACTGAGAAAGGGTGACCAGAACACAAATCTTAGTGCTGCACTTGTCAGCAGTTAACTAAAAGGGGATGCACACACTCAATTTTATGAGCCAGTGTATGATATTTATTTAAGATTAATGTCATATTCTGAATTCCACCCATACTCAGGAAACATCATTTTGACCACAGTGGATGTGACCTTACCAGCCAACAGCTCTGAACACCAGCTTAATACACTGAAATCTGAGCTGTGTGCACCAGAGCTGACAGAAAATTACTGCTGTCAGCAAGAGCTCATAGCCAGATGCTTCCACTGTAAGAAGTAATACTGGGCAATAATTTGGGGTATTTTTTGCCATTCTTCCCTCCCAGTGTTTAACTTGGACAGAATGCTTTGCTTTCTGTGAGTTCTACTCATGGTTTCCGATGAGTGTGTGACAAAGTTCACATACATATTGAGATGAAACTGCATTCAATTCATGCAGTTTAGGAAAGGACCTTTAAAATTGAATGAGCCACTGCTATACTAAGTATCAATCAAAGTGAGCATACCTGAGTATGTCTGACATGATAATTGATTTTTATGTCCATTGGTAAATAAGGAAGGTGCTTTCCAGAAAGTACATTTGGAGTATCATGAAAATGTTCAGAACAAATTCTGTTTTTTCCAAGTAAAATAAATGTACTGCTGCTTTCCAATCATTTTATTTTGGGAGATGTTTTATATCACAATTATCTCCATTTAGTACCACAGGTTCATTTTGCTTGATAAATTTAGACACTTTTATGCAGGTAACAATATGTCCTTTCAAATGTTTTCCCTTGGCCAGTATTTGGTGAATTTGACCTGAACTCACACATGTTTTCAGTCAATCAAAAAGAACAGTTTTCATAGAGAACAGGCTCATCTGAAACTTCCCCAGTTCTCCCTACCACGGGTAAAGCAAGAAAATGACTGTAAAAGTGCAAGGTGAAGCACCTCTCTCCAAATCTATACTGTTCTGTCTTTCTTGTATTCTTTCATCTTTTTTCCGCCTGATGAAACCTTAACTTCTCTTCAGTTTAATTCCTGCTGTTCCTGGGGGATTCAATACTTGTAATTTTTAACACCATATGGATTATCCCTTTGAAACCAGTCCAACAATGTGTTATAATATTATCATTAATAGAAAATGTTCTCTGAGGATTGAATAGTGCCCAGGAGACTGTTCTGCAGACTTCTGGAGGTTGATCAGCCCCATGAACCAGCTGTATGCTTGTAATTTCCCCTTCCCCCTTTGGTGGGAACACAGAAAAAGACAACTAATGTGAGTTCATGTTATCAGCAAGAAAAAATTCAAATATTCATTAAATTGAAATGAGAATGCTCAGAACAGAAATGGCTTCTAAGCTGAAAATAACTATAACCTTTTAGAAATAAAGTCCTCTAAAAAGCCTATTTTTGCTATAGAATCTTCTAGCTCCTAGACTCAAAAAATGTATACAGGAAAGCAGTGTGAGCTGTAAGTTTCCAAAGCTTTGTGTCTAAAAGAAGGAAATACTATCTTTGCTAGAAGAATCAGGGTTGTTCTGTGATTTATCACAAAGGATTACATAGCTGTAGCAACATGGAACTCGGCACTCACCTTACTTTACCCTATCTTAAGCAAGAAGAAAAACTCCCTCTCCAAACTGTGTAGGTATTACTTCCATCATGTGTTTTTAGAAAGTAGCATCAATGGAAGTATCTGATGAGGAACACACAATTTAGAGAAAACTAGGGGTTACAGTCTTTCTTAGGCAAAACTCTTTATTTTCAAGCTTGTATTAACGACTGCAAGCATCTGAACTAAAAATCTCCTAAACCCACATATCAGGCTTTTTGCCCACTTTTTTTTTTTTTTTTTAAAGAAAGAAGTTTTAAGTTGAAGAGTGCAGAGAGAGGAAGTCTTTGCTCACCTATATCATTTTGCAGAGAGGTGTTGCGAGACAAGTTCCTGAGCAGTGAGACAGCTGTCTTCTTTACTGTCGGGTGGCTTGTATGCAGCATAGCTCGAATACCTGGAAGGCCATTTGCCTTCTGAACAACAGTCCGGGCTACCGCAAATGGCATCTGTTATAAGGCATGTGACAGTAGTGTGTCATTGCCATGAATGTCTTGGCTCATAAAAAACTGCAGCAGATTCTCTACACCAATTTATGCATGATTAAAATAGTTTAAATACAGAGCTACGTATGAGGCGCAACAGAAAAGGAAGGAGATAAAACCGAAGTTTTGAGCCTTCTTTCTTCCACATGCTCCCTGGTCAGCTCTTCAGATAGAGATCAAGAGCTGCCTTCTCCCCTGATTATGTTCCACAAAACCTCTTTTCTGGTGCTTTTGACATCTACTCACCCCTCATTGTGCAATGAATTAGCAAATTCCACACATGGAGGTATATACACAGAGTGAGAAGAAGCAGTCACCATATCTGCCAACTGAACTGCTGCTTATGACTCTTCCTCCAACTTTCTTCAACTTCCATGATCATGTTTGAGATAGTGACTCATCACTGATTATTTGAGCTCAGTGTGGTAGGCATGTTGCATTGCAGCCCTAAACTCTCTGCATGAACATTAAGAACTAAAGAACATGAAAAAGAAAGAAGCTGACTTACTGGTCCAGTGCCTGCTGTGAGGTTCTGAAGAGCTCCCAGGGATGCTTCCTGGGTATAGTTTCTGGTACTCTTTGCTATTAAGGAGAGATATATCCTGATCAGTGTGGAATGCCAGAGTGATTCAATGCCTCTGGGATTGCTCTTTTCCTCAGGCAGCGGAATGTCCTGTTGCTTCTAAACATGTAAACAGATCAAGCCTTTAGAAACAGTGACCTTATATAACTTTATGCACCACAAGCTAAACTAGCTATTTTGTAAGTCTCTGTGATCAGATTATTTGCAGAGTGCCAAGGTGTGAACTCAAATGACAACACGTAAAATGCCAATATTTAATAATGCCAGCCACTCCATCCAAAAAGAGGAGATAGGTATAGGGGAAGCTGGTTTTCATCCCTTGCAACTGACACTACATGCTGAGGACAAGAAGGAACAGAATGGCCAGGTACAGTTGTATGTGGATGGAACAGGAGAAGGCAGGATAGACTCCAACAAATTGACATCAATTCTTTCATTTTTACACTTCCCTAATACCAGTTTTCCCTCCAACAATTCCCAGTTGTGATCTGCAACACAATGCATCAAAATAGAAGGCCCTGAGATATCCCAAAATGCAGAAGATCATGGAAGTGGCAATCACCTTGTGCTGGTTTCACTGCTAAAACTATCATGAAGTCCAGCTCAGTGGTAGGGCATCTGCACAACTGCCATACATGGTACAGATACCACTCAAATCCATCAGAGGGGATGAAACCAAGTAGCAGTATTTCTCAACTGATGAAGCTGTTAATTGCTATGTCATTTGCAGCAGCAGCAGCTGAACAAGGTAATAGGCATTAGGAAGGCTGTCAATAAATTTGTATTATTGGGGCAAATAAATGCCACACTATCAGATACATCAGTAATAGATTAAGTAGACTTCAGCCTTATTCCCCAGATGTTGCTACAGCTAATTAACAGAACGAGATGCAGCTAAACGTGGTTTACCTCTTTTACTTTTCTGCTCCGTGTTCCAAAACAGCCTGGTGTTTTATCACTGCTAGAAGTATTTCTTCTTTGCATGTATATGCTCTGGGCATAGCTCTCAGGGAGTTCTATCTCTAGCTGGTAGGAAAGATTGTGAAGAATGCACACACAGTTCTCTGTGGCCTAAAACAACAAAAGAATAGAAAGCTTAAAAGCTTTGGCGTACGTTGAAGGGACACGTATAGACCTGGGAAGAGCTTTCATTTCTGGATCTTCAACAACCAACTGCGGAGCTTCTAACAGCTTACAGAAGAGTGAGTCTCTGTGGCAGTGATCCACAAGACTGTGTTGACACTGAAGAATCAAACATGCCCTGGGATGTTCCTGAACAGTGAGGCTAACTGGCACACAGGGCTTGCATTTGGAGCAGGGTGCATCCTTACTGGAAACAGTCCTGGGACATTGTAATTCCTCAATTATGCCTGGGAATTGTTTGGGCAAGTGCTGTTTGGCACAGACCAGAAAAGTGCCAAGGAATGTTTAAGAGCTTAAGATTAAAGATAATCAATTACACACTTTGCTGTAGCGTCAGCAAATGAAAAGCTTTGTCTTTCCTAAGGAGGAAGTGTTTTTCTGTGGCAGAATGCTTTTTTACATTAGAGGTGCCTTTCTGGGCATGGCTAAGGTCAGGTCCACAAATCCCAGGAAATCCCTGGGAAAAAAAAAAAAAGGAGTGAGTGATTTTAAGGCAAAATACAGCAGGGAGCTTTTGGCACAAGTGTCAAGTGTAGCTAAAAGCACTAAAACCAGGCAGATGAAGAAACTCAAGTAACTAATCCTAGAGCAGAGCTACAAATGTGCAGTAATTGCCACTTCACAGCACAAGTTATAGCAGGTATGCTAGAAGGGCCTCACAGGCTGTGACTAACTCCTAAGTGATGGCTGGTTTCACCTAGCTTCACCCAGACAGAAGGCAAGAATCTAGTCTAAGAAATGCTCTGGGTTCATCTGCAGTCAGTGGTGAGACGAAAAGAATGAGAGAACTGGTTTTTGGAGATGCCCATATTCTTGTAGTTAATGGCTTAGGCAGCAAGTAGAACTGCCAAAAACCATAGAAAAATTAAAAAACTAATCCCATTCTAAGTGATGCAAGCTCTTTAATTACACTGCCACCCAAAAGGATTTAGATTCTTAATTTCCAAAGGCACTAAAGATACAGGAGAGTAACCTGATTAATTTTTGACGCTCGTTAGCTCCATGAGACAACTAAGAAGGTATCATCTGAATTTTTAGGCAGTTCAGTATCTCTGAAAACTGTGACTTTATGTCACTTTATACAAAAAGACAAAAATGTCTAGCTTTGGTGATTCTGATGTTTTTCCCAGTGCTCAGGTATTTTATTCTTTTAGATTGCATGAAAAAACACTTCAAAAAGCTTCTTACTGGACTTTTATCTCTGGTAGCAGTTGTAAAAGCCCTGGAAATAAGTTTGGCAGTTACAGCACAATTGCTTCTGAATACGAGTTTCAAAACAAAAAGAAAAGTTCCATTTGCAATTTTCCCTAAGAGAAGAACTTTCATCTCAAAGAATACCTTGTCATTAGGCTCGTGGTCTGCAATAGCTCCTTGAACATAATACACAAGAGAATCAATCAAGCCAACACATTCTCTCATCTTTTTCCTTCCTTCTGGACCAGCAGAGCTCATGTTTCTGTGCAGGGAGGAATAAGTTGGTGAGATTTAGTCAAAGATATTTACTTGCAGTCCTCTGACAAACTTTTTCAGCTAAATCTTAACAATACTGAAGTTAAGGTTGACTGCTTCCTTTCTTCAGTGCTGTAAGATAATCTGAGCCTCTACTAAGTAAAATTTTCACTTTAGTGCACTCCCAGACACAACCAAATATTCAAAAAACTCCAAACCTGGATAAGTTAAGACATGACCCAAATCTCAAGGCTGAAGATTTAACCCCCCTTTTAAGAAGTCAAACAAACTAGATTCCTCCCCAACCCCCATTCTATTTTAGTTATAGTTTTAATGTTTAGGACAGTAGTTATGTCAAAAAACCCAAGGAAAGAAACTTGTACAAATTCCCATGTGCACCAATGTCCTTTAGCACTTAACCTACAACAAACCAGTTCTTGACCTAAGGAGATCTATCAACAGTCACACAGTCTGAGAGTTTTAGGAACATTTTACATTAACAAACAAAGTAACTGATGTCAGTTGTTTGCCCAAATTCATAGGGCAGTCCATGTGTTTGTAGAACCTCTGAAGGATGCTAGCAGGCAGGAGGGGATGTAAATGCAGCTGAGCTGGTATCTTAAGGCAGCCACTTGGCCCCAGCATACGGTGAGAGTCTGAGAACTGTGATGCAGCTGCCACTGCCATCACTGCCAGACTAGCAGAGTAAGGCAAGAAGAAAAAAAACAGACACCATACTCAGCTGATTGTCAGCCTCGCAGAGAAGTTGCTAGCAACTAAGCAGAAAAGATTGAAACCACTACAAGCTGCTCAGAGAGGGAAATGCCACTTTGGTCCTCCAGACCAAAGGAAGCCACTATTTGCCTGGCTTTTCAAGTAACAATTTCTATGCTTTGTGGTAACCCAAGTACAACTTGAAAGTTAATTACAAAAGTGATTTAAAAACCCTTGAAAAGACAAACACACACTTCCTGCTTGAATTTGGCTCTAAATAAGCTACTGATTTCCAGGGAAGTAACAACACTTATGGGTTTGGGGTATAATTATTTTTACAACTGAACAAACTTTGAATTATGGAATTCTGGAATTATAAACATAGGCCTCATTATTTTGGAGTCCTGCAGCTCTGCTGGCCATGCAGTATCACATTACAGCTCCTTTGTTTGAAATAATATTTAATCTTAACCCCATCTTAGCATCCATCACAAAGAGAGAGAGACATGTTCCTTCACACAGTTTCAGGGTGTTTATGTTGCACGCTTACTGTACCCACTGGAAATTACAATGGTTTAAAATGTTATTAATGACAAAGACAGTAAGCTACAGCTTTAAACTTTCCTGTGGCTTATGACTGTAAAATTAATATAGCATTTTATACAGTCAATGCAGTTCTGTTACATATTCAGATTACATACTTAGGCACTGTAATGATAGTTTTACCTTAGGTCACGCTGTTAACAATATCCCTATTTATGAGTTCATTCCCTCATGAAATTATATATCAAAGAATCAATATTCATACTCCTCAATATGATCTACTACAGACATCACTTTGGAATTTAATTTTATCTATGTATGTTACACTTTCATATGTCTGTGGTTATGCTGACAAAAACTCACATGTTACAGCCCTTCTAGCGCATACCAAAAATAGTTCCTGAGGCACACAGACTAAAAATACTGTTAGAAGATAAGTGTGGAATTTCCCTTGCCAAAGACACTTCAGCATTTCATTATTTCATTTTGTCACAGTACGTTATTCTAAAAATCCTTGAACTTTTGACAACTACAGTCATGCTGAACAGCTATGCAAGGAGAGGCCATCACCTGGCCTTGCTGTCTAGCATGAACATGGTGAGGTAGATCACTTTGTAGCTCAGAAGGAAGAGAAGAGGTCCTGTCCCATTCTGCAAAGGAAATAAATGATTGAACTCTTGTTTCATGATCTGATGCTCTACTGTTCATACAATTGTAGAAGCATTCATCTTGGCTTTCCAAGACTTGACAAATGGTATGCCTCCCTCTGAGTTCAAGAGTTGGACTCTCTTGTAGTGGAGCTCCTGAAAGCCTTGAAATACTTAGCACTTGAGCAACTGCCAGGGTTGGGCTGGCCTTGTATTGTGTCCTGTTGCAACTCACATGGTGAGACTTCAGGGCTACCTAGAAATCTTCAAGTCTGCTCTGTAATTTTGTTTTACTTGCATTTCATCTGAAGCACACTAAGAAAAATACACCCATGGGAAAAAGGATCAGTTGGTGTCAAGAGCAACAGTCTTCTTGTAGAAAAACACTTCTGCTACCCAATTAATGATATCTGTAGCCTGCATTTGTATTCAGTGGTTTGGAGAATGCAGCCTGAGGGAGATTGCTGCTTGTAGGGATGCTCTCCTCTGAATGACTCAGAACTTAGACTTTTGCATCACTTATTAAAAATCTCTAACTTCTGCCAGGCTTAAACATGACAATTCTGGTGACATGCCCAAACTATACCAGAGAGTAATGTGGATGTATTGTATCTATGTATGTGCCTCATTTATCACACCCTGTATTTGCTGCTTCTGCTCTCTCTGGCACACATGCAGAGTGTAACTTTGCCTGTAACGAAAGCAGCCATTTACTCATGTTCTTGCGGCATTTGTGGAGGATCAGCTAATTCCCTACTGGGAAATATTCTTTTGGCCCAGAGATGAGAGGTTAACACAAAGAAATGTAACACAGTAAAATCAAGTGTGATTTTGAATAAAATGGAATGATAAGGTCTGTTCAGTTAGATTGCAAATGGTATCAAATGAAAGGGATACTCCCTTTAAGCCAGCACTGAGTCATTGGCTGACTATGTTGGAAATATTTTTTGCACTGCTGTGAATTATCCTCGTGACTGATAAGGACTAATTCTGCTAAAAGTGGCAATCTGAATTTAACTCAATTACATGGTAAAAATTTCCTGAAGTAGATCAGGAAATCCTATTGCCTCATGCCTTAACTGAAAAATGCAACAGGGATGGAAAACTATCTAAAGATCTACTCACTAACTACGGGCATCAAGCTGCAAGTTGCTTGCTGGACAGGATGATATTCCTTTCAGGAACTAGGGGAGCAGATAAACTGAGAAGGAGGCAAGAGAAGATAAGAATGGATAGCAATAAGCTTTAAAGAATGGCAATGTTATGCAAGAGGCCACGGTTCAAAAGACTTGTTATCATCACTCCTTTGCTCTACATTTTGTCTAACAAACTTCCATTATGAAATTGATCAGCCATTACTCTTCAAACATATGGTGAGAGTTTTGGCTTCACTTCTCTACAGAGCAAATGGAAGTAGATGTTTGTGTACCCTCTTTATCTGAAGTTCATTGATGCTACTTCTTCCATCTACAGTGTTCCACTGTCCTTGTGGGTCATCCTGTAATTCACAAAGAACTTAAAAAAGAGTTGGAACAGACAAAGCATGGAAAAAGAGTGTTACTTCTACTTTATTGCCTGGGGAACTAGGAACACAGAGGTTAGATGACTTCTGGAGATAGCTGTCTAGGAAGTTATGAAGAATTAGTATAAATAGGGCCACAGGATGCCTCAGTTAAAGAGCAATTAAACAGGACTCTTTAAAGAAATACAGCAGTTACAGCAGCACTTAAGTGACACATTCTGCATTGGAATGTTCAGCATTGCAGAGCTTTTGGGAACAGGTATTTGAGGTAAAAATGAAACAAGATCATTATGTGCTTTCAAGATACAGCCTTCTACTAAGCCTTCCTTTTAATGAGAGGAAGAGCCATGCCAGAGATTCCATTATGTTTATGAATAAGATTCAACAACATATATTTTGCATGCTGCTGGCATCTTATCAGACTGAAAGAGGGAATATGGAGAAGGAGGCTAAGTATATTGAGACTTCTATCCATTTGTATTGGAACTGGAGACAGAACTCTTATGTGCAGGACTTTTTCAGACCAAGAAAACAAGACCTTTAAAATCCGTTCAGACCTGTTGGCAAAAGTCTGTAAACTCCCTAGAGAGTTTAATACACCAATTTTACTTGTCAGCTTGTTGTCAGGCAACCAGCTAGTTCTTCTGATTTGTCTTACTTTGCCTGTTCAGGGCACAGTCCTTTTTATTATAGTTCAAGACTGAACAATAATACCATTACTTATTCTAAGGGCTAACAAAGAATTGTGTGATGTACACGGCTCCTTTTTATGATGTTAATTTTTGTGATCCACAGTTTCTGTAAAGCTGTGTCAGAAGCAAAGCTTTAAGACAAATTCCAGGTCTAGAGAATGGAATTAACAAATCTTTCTAATATCAGGCTTTCTTATCAGTGACTGCATACACTGCTGCAGGCAGAGGAGATTCAGGACTCTACAATACTTTGAGCAATAACTGGTTAGCACAATTAGGAGAATTCTGGCCATTCACTTATTACAGTGTTAGTATCTGCAGTATTATCTCCTAGGCGTGAATTCATTCCTCCTCCTGAAATTCTGTTGAAGAGGATGAAGAGAGCTTTCGTTTATTAGCAACTGCGGCACACCGCATGTGCCCATGTCAGATGACAGTGCTAGCTTTGGACTGGAGGTGTCCCTTTCAGTCCCTTTTAAAAAGCTTTGGCATTGTCCTACAGCAAACTACTGTACTATACATAAGACATTGCACTTCAAAATACTATTTTTACCGTGCAGTACAACCTGCAGGCTGTAGACTTTATAAACATGTGCAACAAAGAGTTAGCATTACAAAAGGGAAGGCTAATTACAGATTTAGATTCTGGCAAAGACATGTTCTTTAAATGCCTGCATTAGTAACAACATTACCTCAGTGGACACATTTTTTTGACTTTTGGAGTGCTCTTTTAGTTTTCAGTACTTCTTTGTGCAGAGATCTGCTGTTGTTGTTTTGTGTGGGTGTGTGTATTTCAATTAATACATACAGAAGGAATACTTCTAGACATCTAATTTGGGATGTGTGCTCATTTCCAATAAACAGGCACAATGTGATTAATCTTAAAAATTTCAGGTATTTGTTCTACACAAACATGCTAAGCCTCATAAAACAATATTCTCTGCTAGAAATCAGGTCAGCAATCCTGCAGATCAACTTTACCTGTGAATTTTCCAGCCTTTCTTGTTCCAATTATAATACTCAGAGGGCTAGCTTTTGAAAATGAGGACTAGAGTATGGACATTGTGTTTTTAAAATAGGTATTCCTGAGCGTCTAGGTAAGGCCATCTTGAGAAACTTTCCACCAAGGCTGCAGAGCTAGCTGCATCTCTGGAACAACCCCACTCACTGACTTTCTGTACAGAGTAAAGGATGTTCAGAATTGAATTTTATTTAATTTAAACCAACTCAGCTACTGCCATGCCTTATTTGTCACATACCAAGACATGCCAAGCTGCTGCAATGAGCTCAGAGAAAATCATGCCACGCTAAAACTCAGAACGTGTACCCATTGGCTCCCTTATAGGGAAGGGATAGGTCCAGAATCCAAACACAGGAGAGGAGCAGGTCATCCCACCACAGAGCAGAACACCTAAGAGCCAGACTGGTTTCTGTACAAATGTAGCTTGGGCTAATCAATATGAAAGAACACAACTTGCTTCGTTTCATAGACAACACTAGATAATACCCTCTAGCATTAGCTATTATGGGCAGTTAATGCTTCTCTGTATTTGCTTCTGAGCCATCAAAGTAAATATAAGTTAGTTATTACTTAGAGATGAAGTTAATTAGTAGCTAGTGAGGGGACATGAGTTGCTGCAGAAAAAGGTACTTCATCACTGAGTATTTTATAGAGCTAACAATTCATTTGTCTTCTGAAACTATGAGTCACATGGTTTTATCAGGTACTGTTTACACAGTAAAAATCCATGCAAAATAGATACAACTACTCTGCTATAGGACATGTTAGCAAAACAGGTATGTGTAAGGCAAACTGGGCAGCTTCCCAGCCTCTAAATTTCTTGTGCTTTACTAAGAAGACTTAAAACTCAGGCTATGCATTTTTTTTACTCTTCATAGAAGACTGTTTTCTCACTTACATAGAAATCAATTTCTCTAAATGGAAGTATGTTATGACAAAATATCCTATTGCTGCCTATAATTTTGAGTTTGTGGAGTAGGATTATTTTTATGTGACTCCAGTGCCACTTGGTATCATCTTCCCATGGTTTCACACTACCATCATCAGTTGAAGGCTAAAACTACACAACATACCAACAACTGTTAATCAGTGAAGGATCTCTTTGACTTCAGTGCAACTACGCACTGCAACCAGGCCTCTGATTCCCATCTTCTGTTACAGATTATATTTAGTCTATGGAGTATCCATCACAGAAAGATACAGATGCCTTATAAAAAATGATGCTTCTGCTGAATGGAACAGTAGTTTTTCTCGTCTCATGTATATAAGGCATTTCAAAATATGATATGTATGCACCACTTCTCTTGGAACCATCAAAGTTCAAAGCAAGAAAGAAAAGAAATGTGCAGAGCTGTTTTATCATCACTATTGCTTTGGGTACCTGGTAGATTGGGTGCTCACCTCAAGCATCCTGTAGCATTGTAGAAGATATCAGGGTCAGGTAAAGCACTTGACTTTGCATAATCTCGATCTGGCCAGCCCGAGTAAGGGATGAGAACAGCTTCAGTGAGTGTCTGTAGGGCTTCTCTAATCAACACGTGCTTCAGCTGGTCATTGGAGGACAAATTCCACAGTAAACCTGCAATATCCAGAATAAAATCAGAATGGCAAAAAGACTCTTTCACAGTTTGAAAGATGTGATCTCAAACTCCTTGAAAGTAATGAATGAAGGAGCTTTCTTGGTATCCGGAAGAGGAGCAGAAGTGGGTGATAAGAATCCACCAGTCCTGAACTGAGGACATAGAAATGGGGTAAAAAAAGAGCCACAACTATCTGTGCAATTAAAGTAAAATTCTCAGTATAGTTAAAGTCTGGCTGACTAGTGCAGCACTGCCCATCTGTGGCAATCACCTTCTCTGATCACTAAGCAATACAAGCCTAACAGGGCTAACACTGATGTCAGCGCTCATTCTCCACATTTCCAGTGAGGATGTCAAACATTCTGGACTCTTGGCAGGACCGGTTACCCTTCCAAGCACCCAGTACAAACAGGAGAATAAACTTGCATGCGAAAAGAGTAGATAGGATGTAGAAAGAGTGAGTTTACAGGTCTTTGTTCTATCCCAACAGATTGTAATTCTTTCTGAAGTACTCTTCCCCTGGAAAAAGACACGTATTTCTGGTTTTCACTACAAAGGCATTCATTGTTTCCCCAGCTTGATGCTCTAAGTTTCACAGACCTCCTCCTCCAAACGCTGGAATAGGACTAGTAAATGTTCCTTTCATCAGTTCACAACAACAAAAAATGTTTTCTTTTGTATCTCCTTACACTTTGAATTTAATTTCAGCTATTGTGAGCAATAGTAAAATCAAAACAAAAGCCAGAAGCAGCCCAGTCTCCGAGATCAGCTCCTCAGCCTCCGAGATCAGCTCCTCAGCCTCCGAACTCGAAGATAAAAGGAAGAATGTACTTTCCTGAAGGATAAATAAGGCTTATAAGACATAAGATGGGCAGTCCAAAGGGCATTGGTAATGGAAGCAGGTTAAGACAGAACAGCACAAATACAAGACACAAAGACAGAATATCTTATTAAAAGAAACCAGCGTGGTTTGAATTATAGATTTTGAATTATAGACATACCTAGAATAGAATTGCCAGCACAGAATTTGAGATGTTGCTCATACTGTAAGTTCTCCAATAAAAATCCTACCTTTACCCAAAGGCACTATCTCACTGTACTCAGAAGAATTCTCTCAGTGGCATTCTGGGTGTAGATGAATTTGTTCACACTAGAAAATGTCTTTAGGAGTGGGCTCTTTCCTGGTAGCTATGCTATAATGTATTCATAGGGGCACAGTTTCCCCTTAGATGGTTATTGAAAAAATGGGTGGGGTCTCTTTGAAATTTGTATTCCTTTTAATGACAATTCTATTTGTGCTCTAATCCTCCCTGCAGGAAAATTTTTCTTTCATTACCTAGATTTATACAGCATGATAACAAGATCAAGAGGTTAGATGCTCCCTGGAGGCTGATCTTGTTTACCTTCAAAAGCTGTGGGTTTTTTTTCATGCCATAGCCATTTACTTTTGGTTCCTCAATATGCTCTCAAAATACTACAAAATGCCATTCCTGTCTTGGTTCTTTCACTGTCTCCAAGTGACATCCTCTCCAACTATTCAGGAGTAGCCTCGTTCCTTTCCCAAGGTATTTACAAGAGGTTTGTACATTGAATAAAGAACAGAGTCTATGGTTCCTTGTATCAATGATGTTACAAAGTTTGCAAATTCAGTCAATGTTATCTTGAGAAGGTCTCATTCCCCTCGAGGAGAAATTTCACAGTGAAACTGGGTAACTCTTTTCTAAACAGGGGCATTGTGTAAACTGCTCCACAGGTGAGCCATCGTTCAGAGAAACTGTTGCTCAGCAGGGTTTAATCACTCAGAGGTTTGCGTATTGCACCCCTTCTTGGGTTACACAGTCAGTGTGCACAGGACAGTAATTCCAGCGTTTCCTAAGTATTACTGTACAGTCATGATGATCTGGAAGCACTAATCTTAGCAAGCAGACACTTAACACTGACTGTCTCCCTCCTACCTGCAGCCCATTCCTTGCCTGCTTTTGAAATGTGGGCTGGGAAAGAAAGCAGCTGGAAGCAAAGTTAATATTCTCACAGAAATTCATCCAAACAGCTGCCCTTTGCCCTGTAGGCTACTTGCAGTTTGCTAGGGAACTGGAAGAATTGCTCAAGTGATGGCAAAATATATGCCCTAGTGCCATTTTCACCAAGAGATCCAGCATACTTCGTCCTGATTGCATATTTGGTCTTGGACAAAGCAAGAAACACTTATCTCCTGGTGTATTTTTAAAGCCATCCCTTGTAACTGATAAGATATGAAAGTACATCAGAACACTTTGCTTTATGGAAACTACAACATCCAGCTCAGAACTGCTCAAATATTCTCTTGGTGTCTTGTATGTTTTCTAAGTAAATATTCATGTTGAATGACAGCAGTAATTGAAGAAAGAAGATGCCACTTCATCCAGTTTTACACTGGTGAAGGGGAAGACAATAATATTTACAGTATCTGTATGTGTTACCCTGAACAACCAGTCAAAGTTTTAGTCAGAAATGATGAAATTGTTATCAAGAAAAGAGCATTAGCTCCCTGTCCACTCTACCACTATTTTCACTTCTTCCCTTCCTAGTGCGTGATAGCACCGAGAGACAACACACTATAGCAGAAGTCAGTAATTGATCCAATTCTGTGTCTGATGAATGTAAAAAACTTTTAAACATTTTAATGTGGCAGAGCTGTAGAACTGAGCCAAAGGAGCCAACAATACAAAGCTTTGTTCTCCAGCTTAGGGAGTACAGTATTTCAAATACTTAAAAGAATGCAGAATTACAGAAGGTCTCAACATGCCTTTGCTTCAAGGCAGGGCTGCTTGACACCTTCTGTATTTTTTCAGGCACTGTTATTTTAATAGCTTGTGCTCCTGGTATCTTTAAGGTTCACTTGAAATAAATCCCATTCATTTATTCATAATGTTTCCTTGTATTTGTAAAACAGAACCCTGTACTTCCTTTGCATGCTAATTAAAACGAGTGTTTGTCAGAAGCAGTGGAGTTCCTGAAGACACAAAATTGGTCTAACAGGAGTGCACAGAGGTAGTGGTGAGCATTTCTTAACTGGCTGCTGCAAACCCAAAGGCTGGTAACCACAGGTTTCTTTGGGAGTAGTGGTGGGTATTTCCTTCCACCATTCCTTCTGCTACATTGGTGTTCAGCAAGAGGTGTAATATGGGGCTTCAGATCCAAAGGAATCTTCTTTCAAAACTGCAGTGGGCCCCACTAATATTTAACAGTTCTTTCTTAAGCACACTGGAAAGGAAATGATGAAAATGAAGCCTTGCAACGACTGAATCCAGAATGCAGGTCACTCCACTCTTTACAGCTAAATGGATGTCCTACAAGAATTCTCTCCTCTGCACATAGAAAGGAAGCCTGTAGAGTGAGTAGAGTGGGATCATGACTTATCTCTTATGGTGATGCCCTTGTTGATACATCCCAGCATACTGTTGGCCTTCTTTGCGGCAGCAGCACACTGTTCAGTCACATTGAGCTTGTCATCCGTGAGAAACGTCAAGGTCCAGGTCCCTTGCCATAAAGCAGCTCTCCAGACAGATACATCCCCCCTTTATCCTCCATGGAAACTTCTCATGGAATCCTTCCCAACTGAGCTTTGAGATGAAATTTGCTCTTCTACAATCTAAAACTTTTGTCTTAGCATTAACCTGTGCAGGATTGTGAACTCCAAAATATTGTGATCACTGCAGTCAAGGCACAGAATACAGTGAGATAATACAGAGCAGGGTTTCTTGGTTTGTGAGCAGTAAGTCTTGCAGTGTCTCATTTTTGGTAGGCACATCTAGTATTTGTATGAGGAAGTAGTCCTCTGCAGAAGACAGACAGTAGTCCATTCCAGAAGACAGACTCGAGTGTAAACAGCTAGGAGTGACAGTGCTCAGAGTCAAAATCTGGGGCAGCAGGATTTTTGGGGAGTAGGACAAGCACTTCTGATCCACAGCACCTGACAGTTCTGGAGAACAGTCTTCAAAAAGAACTTCCCAGTATGCACTGGCAGTATAGCGTCAGAAGTCAGAGCTGAGCTTCTGAGTAAGCACCATGTGTTATTAATTGATCCTAGGCACCTCTGGGTCTGCTCCAGTCACTCTTCACCAAAATGGTGCTACAGAATTTGCTATTTGGAACCTCACTTTCTTTCTGGAATATTCCAGACTTTGAGCTTCTTGCAAACAAATACACTCATGCTGTTTCTGAAGAAGCACTAAGAGACAAAGTTGCAGTTCTTAGTCTCATTTTACTGTCTCTTAAAGACTGGTCTTGAGTAAGGACCCTGGAATTTAATCTCAAGGGAATGCTTAGACTAGGTGACAATGTTCTTGTATTTAGTCACTAAACACAGGCCTAAGTAAACAATCACATACCTCCCAGGGAAAGCTTGTGCACTACTTAAAGGACTCCATGCTTGACTGCACAGAAAAGAAACACTACCTGTAATTTGCTTTTTAGTCTCCACATCCCTGGTGTGTCGGAGTAAGTGGAGCAAGAGAGGGATCCCCTTCTGCTCTGACACTTCCAGTTTGTTGTCGTTGTCCTCGAATACCAAGTTTCTCAGAGCACCACATGCTGCCCGCTGAATGTCCTCATTCTGAACATCAAGAAGCTGTAGAAGTTTGGGGATACCACCAAGTGAGAAAACCTGTGAGAAAAACAAAATACAGTGGAGAATAGTTAGCTACTTTAAATGACAAACTCTATCCTCCCCGTGTAAGTCTTTAAATAGTCATAAAGCCTTTTTTTCATTTGCTCCCACTTGAAAGACTTGAAGCACAGATCATTAATCACTTGGACATACTGTTAACTTATGAGCTTTGTATCAGTCATAGTTAAAATCCACATCTAAGGGAGGTATCATATTTTAATAATTGATGTAAGACAGTAACACTAAATCTCTTCCACCTTTCTGCACATTTGTAGTTTCTGGTATGACACTTAATGTTCTGTATTTTAGCTTCCAGGTTGGTGAAATGGGTATTTGAGATTTAACTCTGGAACACTTACAAACTGTTTTGAGATTTCTGGATGTAAAATGTTCCTGATGGGCCAAGTTTGGGACTTTTTCTCAGCAGCCAGCCTGACGGAACGACAGTGTTTTTCTCTGTTAACTTCTATGCATTTAGTGAAAGTGTATTAAATAAGAATACATTATACTTAAATCTTCTTAACTGTGGCACACTGAGAAAAATATAGTAGACCCAGTACTAAACTAACAAAAAGGAAGAGAACAGTTATTTTTAATATGACCTTTCAAAACACTTGTAAGAGACTTGACAAGTGTCTTCTAAGAGACTTAAGAGGTTTGGCTGATCCAAACAATTTGGTAATGCATTTGTGAAGCCCTAGAAAATCCCAAAGCTTGGGTAAGTTTGCACAGTAGTCCCAGGGTTTTCTTTTCTGGGATATTTCTGTACCAAAGCCTTATTTCTGTAAGCATGCCAGTGAAAAACAAGATGGAAACAATTATGTTGTCAAAAAGTTCAAACACTGTGACTTACCAAGGTTGAAAGAACAACGTTCATTGGCCTGAAAAATAGCAAACTAAGTGGGTATGTACTTAGCAGCCTTAACATATATGAAATGCTTTTATCAAGGGGACAGAAAAATAAACATTTTTCTCTGTATCCAACTCATTTTGAAAAAGGGACACTTCAGTTGTACTTTAGGAAAAACTTTTAAGGATAAAGCTCTTTTGACTGCCTGCAGGAGCTTGTGAGATCCTCATCAATGAATTATTTTAAAGATGGTCACAAACATCTGTAATCTAAAGACCAAGTTTCTTGCTAGCATAGACCAGCACCATTCCATGGATTTAAAATAACCTGCAACAAAAAGCATCACCATGTTTAGGGAAATTATTCTACATAATCATCCTACAAGGTTTCTTGGATTATTTTTTTCATGTTGGCATACAGTGCCAGACATTATAGTAACTTATCTGCTTTATCAGCATTACTTACTTTTCTTCTGGCATCTGCTTTCTGGAAGCACTCATGCTGTATGAAAGTCACAGCAGCAAGAATCCTAGGTGTAGACTGTGTGTTTTCACTCCTCAGTATGTTCACGGCACGTTCCAGAGTCATCTCCCCTTCTAGGCTCCTTGTAAGTATACACAGAGGAAATATGGTGAAGCAAAAGTGCAAAAAAAACAAACCCTGTGAAGTTTCTTGTAATACCAGGAGATTCATATTTTTCAAGTCACTTTAGCTTTTCTTATAAAATTTTTACCTTTACAGTAGCAGAAAATATAATGAAAAGCTTGAAGAGATGTATTTTAGGGGAAGAGAAAATCACGAATGGAAGTGTTGCAACAGTAAGGTGTTCCGGACAAAGCAAACCATGCTTCACATTGTAAAAACAAAACACTGGTGGATGAAGGACCAAAATCCAAAGATGGCCATACTCAAATTATGTCTTTTATTGATCATGACATACATTGATGTTTTTATCAGTAATGTGATGATTGATTTCTCATATTTGTTTGCATGCCTTGCTTCAATTTCTCAGTTCCCAGACTACACATACACCTGTTCTTTTTGAGCTTATAGCAGCTGTTCTGCTGAAATAGTTGGGCACACCTTTTTTCTCTGTTGGGGCAAAACAAAAGTACCCCTTATTAAATTGAGTATGCACATTGCCTCTGACAGGATTAAAAACACATACGGCTGTTTTCCTCCCAACTTCTAGTATGTTTGCTTGAATGGTAATTGTGGTAAACAGCCATAAAAGAAACTGGAAAAAGACGTCACTGGCCCCATTCTTCCCCCAGTAAGTGGAACATAAACCAGTTTATGGCACAATTAGGTGCATTAGCTCTGGGACAGGTGGTTATGTTCCCTTGCCTTTTTATTTACTCTCCATCTATAGAAAAAACATGGGGTGGGGAGGAAAAAAAAAGCGGGGGGGGGAAGAATGGGAAGGACATGGACAAAACCAAGATGGATTTTGTTTGTTTGTTTCAGAGCAAATCATTTTGCAGTGGCAGATCCCAGGCTGACTGAGACAAGAAGGGTGGCCTGAGAAGTACAGCACAACAAGTAGTCTTTGGCAATAACTCCTTACTTTAGAGCTAGCAGAATGAAATTGGTTCACTAGATAACCATCTGAGTAAGTGCACCTAAAATTAGACATTTTGACACAATTTCCTTTTACTTTATGACAAGTGCCTGGGAAATAAATTGGCTTAAATTACTTTTTATTTTAACTAAGCAGAAATAAATAATAGTAAATAATGTTCAGAAAAGTAACATACAAAATGCTTTGGTACTGAGAACTTAAACACTTTTAAAGCAAGTGTTTGTGGACTGCACCAAGAGTCACTCAGTTCTTCAGCTCCAAGATTTTTTTAGTAACAGACTGGTAGGACTGAAAGAGCCTATAAGCCCAGGTTTTTCCAGAACAGGCTGCTGAGGAGCAAGGTATACAAGCTGGGCAGAAAGCAGGCAGATTTCTCACAGGGAATCTTGCTACAAATGCACTGAAATCCAACTCTTTTCCCCAAAGCAGGTATGATGAACTCATTGGCTCCTATCAGCCACACTGCAAATCAGTAACTGCTGCTTGCTTTTGGTAAGGCAGAAGACAACTATTATGCCTGCAAGGACAGCAAAAAACCCCAAAGAACAATTTTGATGCACCTGTTGCAAATGTCTTTTGTATTGCACTTGCCTTTATACTTTTCTTTGGTATAAATGATGTTATTTCCTATCTTCTCCCCTCCTCTGAGTTAGTGTTTTAAGCAAGTACCTTGCATCCATAGGTCCTAAGGTATGCTTGTGCAAGACAAAGATGAAAAGGACAATGTGCTGGGGATGTCAGTGGAGAGGTTAAAGTGAAATTAGACAGAGTTAGTGGCACCCAGGGCTTTGGCAATGCTTACAGTTTCTTTATTTTCAGCGTTTACTTCAGCCTGATGTTAAAACAAAGTAGCTACTGAAGATGCTTTAGGTTGCAAGTCACATGTGCTGATCAGAAACCTACTAAGATCTTGAACAATGAGCAACAAAAAAGTCAGATCATGTTTCTTCTTACTTTCTTCTACATGGAACAGAATAACAGGCTTTTCAGGCTTGGGTTTTAGTCAGGTTTCTAAAACCATGTAACATAGGGAGCATGCCTACCTGCCTTGTTAGTCACTACACTAATTTTGGAGTCCTTTGACCAAATCCAATCACCTTCTTACTGAGTGGTATGCATCTCTGATGTATTAAATTGTGAGTAATTTCAGTGACTAGCAGCAGAGAAAGACTCTCTTCATGGACTTTTCAAGGTTAAGGTGGCTATGTGGGAATTCAGCCTCAGGATGCCAAGGATGTCCCACAAAATATCTTTGGTTGGAAGAGACCTTTAAGACCATCTAGTCCAATCTTCGACCTAGCAGTGCAAAGTCACCACTAAACCATGTCCCTGAACAAAAAGTCCACATGCTGTTCAAACACCTCTGGGAATGGTGACTGCACCACTGCCCTGGGCAGATCTTTCCAATGTTTGACAACCCTTTCAGTGAAGAAAGTACTTCCTAATATCCAGCCTAAACTTCTCCTGGTGCAGACTGCACTAATTTCCTCTAGTCCTGCTGCTTGCCTCTAGGGAGAAGAGGCTGTCCCCTTCCTTGCTCCAACCTCCCTTCAGGTAGTTGTAGAGTGATAAGGTCTCCCCTTCATCTTCCTTTTCTCCAAAGTGAACAACCTCAGCTCCCTCAGCTACTCCTCACAGGAGGGCCATGTGCTCTAGGCCTTTCACCATCCTCACTGTCCTTCTATGGACACACTCCAGCATTTATATTCCTTCATATAGTGTGGGGCCCAGAATTGAACACAGTACTCGAGGTGTGGCCACAACAGTACTGAGCACAGTGGGATGATCACTTCCCAGTTCCTGCTGGCCACAGTGTTTGTAACACAAACTAAGATGCCATTGGCCTTCTTGGCCAGCTGGGCACACTGCTGCTTATCAACCAATACCCCCAGGTCCCTTTCCAAGTCACAGCTTTCCAATCACATATCCCCAAATCTGTAGCTTACTGTGACCCAAGTGCAGAACCTGGCACTTGGGCTTGTTGAACCCCATACAGTTAGCCCATTGATCTAACCTGTCATGGTCCCACTGTAAGTCTCCCCTTCCCTCAAGCAGATCAACACACCCTCCCAGCTTGGTGTCAACTGCAGACTTACTGAAAGTGCACTCAATCCCTCATAAAGGTCATTAATGAACATATTACAGAGAACTTGCCCCAGTACTGAACTCTGGGGAACACTGCTTGTGACTGGACACCCAAAGCAGTAAAGATCTGTCAACAGTCACTGCCAGGCTGAGATAAACACCTGTACAGCCATAGGCAATATTTCTTAGTGCTGCATGTGTAGATCTGCATGGAGAGTGACAGCAGCCCACCATTCACCAGCTTATCCCTTCATGGCAGACGCTTTTCATGCACAGCAGACAAAATTTTTCTCTCCTGATGTGCATCATTGTATGAGTAGCTAGAATTTACAAAGACAGTTACTGAATGTGTATTTCAGATGTCTGAAAACATAAGCATGTGTACCAATACTGATTTCTGTCAGCTAAAATGGCTATGGTTTCTTCCTCAACATTTAAGAATATAGTGGTGTAAATCTCCTGTGGAATGGTATCTTGCATGCTGCTTTTCATGAGCTTCCTCACTAATATAAGCCATTATATTTTACAGACTTTTTAAAACTTTGGGTATAATTAAGAGCCACTCACTCTCCCAAAAAATAGATAGGAAACTAAAGTAGAATCTAGGATGTTTGAAAATCTAAACAAGACATGTTCAAGTAAAATAAATAGAAGTGCTAAAATAAGTGACATCTGTAAACATCTGCAAAATGAAACAAAATGAAACAGCACTTCCTACTGAACATACCAACTGGCACATAAAGAATTGTGCTGTCACAAATATTTACATTAGGCCACAAATCTTCCACCTGAGTTCAGCATGGTATCAAGCAAGTCACTGGCATGGTGACTGAAGATAAATATTTACACCTGCATGTATGAAAAACACTTTGGTTGATGCTTGTGCTGGCAGACAACCAAACTCCAGTGTCTACACCTGCAAAAGAAGAACTGAAATTGCTCCTACACAAAGTTAAATACAAAAATTGCTGCTTGAACTCAGAAATGTACTCAAGAATGTGTTTAAATGTAAGTAAATCAACATGTCAGTAGGGTACCTGCCTGTTTGCAAATTGTCTTTCTGAGAAACAAAGTCCTTCCAGGTATTTCTTTTCAACATTATTACTCTCAAATCTTTAGCTCTTGTGAGCTTCCAGATGTTTTTCCTTTTCTGTATTTACTAGCTGTAAAGACTTAAGAGTCACATCATTAATACCAGATCATCACCCGGAAGTGAAAATTGTGATCTGGATCAGATGTGAGCACAAGACTGTACGTGTTTGCAAATCTGGTCACAATACTCAGCACATAGTTGTGACAGGAAACACCTGATCTGTACATAGCAGTGATATCAGATGATACCTCATCTCACACAGTAGCAAATTTAGACAAAGAAGAAAGACAGCCTTCAGAAAAATCAACAGCTACTCATTTATGGGAAAAGAGACATTTCTTAGTAGTAACACACTGGTGGAAATTACACCATGACGAAGTTACCTCAGAAACCTTGGAATCCTGTTTGGATAATGAAACAGGAACAGAAAACACAGCAAAACACTGCAAGAAATGCTCTCCTGTTTACCAAGTGGTTTGTTCTGTGTATTGAACCCTAAGTGCTCTCCAAACATTCAGAATTATTCTAAAATGAAAAAATATTCACTCGTGAGAGGAATTTCAGAACTGATAACTTTTCTGGTTTGAAAGTGGATTTTGGACATTTGGAAATCTTCTGTGGAAGGGAACTTTGGGGTGGAGCAATTTGGAAAAAAAGAATGCTTTTAAGATTTTTAAACAATTTTCCTGAAGTCTGGAGCAGCTTTGGGTATTTCTGCCACAGAGCTAACAGGGTTTCAGGTCAAGATAAAGTCCTCAGAGCATACAAGATCTGGTGAAGAGAAGTTCATTCTTCCTGAGATTCAGAACAGTTTATATTTGTCCCAGGGATGGATGGTGCTACAGAGCTAAGAGAAAATTCTGCCTTTTAATTGAATTTTATTGAAACTAAAATATTTCCTTTAAACCATGAAGAATCTTTAGGTGAAAATGGTCAATCTGCTAAAAGCTGCTTCTCTGGTGGATTTCTGACCTGTTCTTGTGAGAACCAGTGCTAAAATCATCTGGTCTCTTACCACCACAAAATTTGCCAATACAATACTGACTACTTCATGTCTCCTTATAGAATTGATTAACTCTTTGCAAAAGGGGGTCCCAAACCTAAGTAGGAGGTATGGACTCTGCAATAAGTACTGCAGAGATGGATAAAAGGGTAAAGAGGTGGGGAAAAAAAACACAACCCCCACAAAACAACAAAAAAAAACCCACCAAAAAACCAAAACAACAAAAAAACCCCAACAAACAAAAAAACCCCCAAAACTTAACTTTACCCTAGCCAAACTCAGGATAGGTAGGTACACACATATTTTTTTTTCTTCCTTTCCTCTGTTGCACTGGATTTAAAAAAGTCAATTTACTTTCTGCATCCTCTGCACTGAAATTTCATACACTGTGCTGGCTACTGAAGCATAAGCTGTTAATTTATTTTCTTTATTCTAAATGAACAGGTTCCTTTCAGCTATGACACCCCAGAACCAAAGCAGGTCCTTCATTGTGCTTACCCTAGCTGAGATCCATTAACAGTGACTTGTTCACTCTGCAAGAAACCATTTCTCCCTGCTGCTGCTGCCACAGCAGCTGTCAATGGCATCCTCTTCCCATCTGTTTCTGCAGTTGCACTGGTTATTGAAGCTGGATGGGAAGTGTCCCTCCTGGTCTGTGTGCTTCTCAAAGTAGTTTGGTACCAGCTGGACCTTAAAGATTGCCTGTTCTGAGACCCCAAATGAGAAGCAACTGGTGATCTCACTTGTCCCATCGCACTGCCCGATGTCACATAGTTCTCTTTCTCCAAAAGGTTGGTCATACTGCGACTGTTACCTGCTTGATGGTACAGAGGTACAGTGGGGCTGGGGTAGATACCATCAAGAATGACATCACTGATAGCCCCCATCTGGGACTGTCTCTTATAGGAGCGTCCCCTGTTCACCGAATCGCGAAGAGTGTAACCAACAATCTCAGACCGAGCATATCTTGGTGGGACAGTCCCATTGCATCTACTATCTCCATGCCTCATGGAGAATCCAGTTGAAATCCCTCTGTCATAGTGAAAATTGTTGGACACGTATGTCAATCGTTCAGGACTTTGTTGTGGTGAAACCTCTAGTCTCTTCAGAGGCTGCCTTTGAGCTCTCTCTTCCATTGCCTTGTAGGTAGTCCTTGTCCCCCAGCCATTTGTGTAAGAGGACGGCGAAATCACCTGTTTAGCGGTGCATAAAAGAACAGGAGTCACGGTAAGACCACAGCATTGAGGATTAATAGCAAAGAAACCAAGCCAGAAACTAAAGATAAAAATGCAAAGGTCTGCTATCAGAATCAGAAAACAAAATGTGAACATCACCAAAACTGCACATTAAATGGGATTCCACAATGCTTCTTTGTTTCTAGCTAGCGAAGGCAGGAATGACAGTCCAAATATTAGGAGACAGTGTGTAAGCATCTATAGTCTTCTGTTATTAACTCAAAATAAGTGTGCAAGTCACTTATGCCTGGTAGTGAACAGTCTACTTACTAACAGAGATTTTAGTTTCAGTATTAACTTCTACATCTGCTACAAAACTTGAATTCTTAAAAAACCCCACCAGTCAGGTATTAAAATATCATACAAAAGTGTCTGCATATAGCTATTCATATTATAAGGTTATTTAGCCCTCCTGCTCATTTTGTGGTAGGATCCAGTAAAAAGAGACAGTCCTCTCCCTGTTTGTCTGATCTCTTAAAAGGAATTTACAAACATTCCAAAGAAACCAAAAGGATAATGTCACCATCTCAACAGCTTCTCTAATTCTACAAATGCAATTTCAGATGAATTTTGTTTTCCTGTGCCTAATGGGCATGGACAGTAATGCATCATCATCTTGCTTTATAGTTTTCTTTTATATAAACTCAACCATCTCCCTTCAACCTTTCTTTGTAGGGTGTCTCTACAAGATTTTTACTGTTTAGGTGCATCCCCATCTTGGGCCTCTCCAATTTTTCTACCTTTTTCTTATGCACATCTTATGTACAACTGGACATCACACTCTATTCAGAGACTACCTGGTCTTAAAACAGGAGTCATGCCCCAACTGTTTTTTTTTAAATCAGAAAGCATAGTGACATCCAGTCATAAATCAAACCCCCATATATTCCATTTCCATATTGGATTAAATGTTTTAATATTAAAAGCCCTTTTTAAGGTAAACTGAGAATTTATTGATTGAAGGTGCAGTTCTCAGCAGATGGTTGTCAGGCTGAAATTCCTTAATTTTTATTGTTGAGGAGTTATTGAAGGTGATAATCAACTCAAAAAAGGAGTAAAGGTTGCTGAAACTAGTAGACTGAGGCAAGGATCACTGGATATATCTGTTTATTCTACAGAAACTATGCAAGGTTATCTGTATCTTTTGTTTTGGGACAAGGAAATTAATGATTTTGTGAAATACGAGACCTTGTGGCTTTTCCTGACTTACACACAGGACAGACAGTCTCACTCTTTTAATCCCCCTTGCCCCCCACTTTTCTCTCTGCCTGGAAACCTTTAATATTATCTTGTAGTTGCTCTTTTACCTCCAATTTGCCCTTTCTTCTAGAAAAAGGAGATTCACATAAAATATTATGTCAAATATTATGCACTGGATGATAGGTGAGAATGGAAGATACGAGGACAGAGAAGGAAATGTATTTAGGTAATGGTTCTAACTCTCCCCATATGGAGCCAATGCTGCTTCAATAACTAGGCAGAAGCTGAGCCATTTAATGCCAATAAGCTATTCTTGAGTAATCTAAAATATTAAGAAAGTATTTGCTCCTCTGTATACATATATTTATTATATATCTGTTCTCAAACTGAATTGTTTACTAATCTGGACTATGCTGAAACATTGCTATTGAGCTGCATGTTGACATCCAAGTTTGAGGGTTGCTCCCTCTGATAGGGTTATGCCAGTTATGAGCTCTCTCACAAACTCTGCAGAAAACAATTTATCTAAGCAGTCAAGCCATGAACAAAACAAACAAACAAAAAAATTAGTCAGAATAACAATTGAATATATGATTAGAGAAATTAGAAACACCACTGCATCGCAAGGACTGCACTGCTGAAACTCTTTAATGCTAAAACAAGTTGCAATAGGATTATTGGAAATTGTAATGAACACTCTACCTGTCCCCCTGAAACTGAAGCAGTATGTTCTCCTGTGGTTTAGGAGACTTAATTTCCTAACCTCTTTCACCACAATCCTGGCTTCTACTCATGTCATTCATTACCCCATGGGATTGCTGGACTTCTAGCAACCTCCAACTCTCTGTCCTGGTGAGCAACAGCACGGCCTCTGCCTGCTTTGAGCTGCTGATGTTCTGCCTGACTGGGACAGATAAAAATATGACTTGTCACAGCCCTTGCCAGAATTAAGGTTAGCACATTTTGTAATTTTCTGCCCTGATGCCAATTCTCACAAAACCACCAGGACTGCAAAAAGCCCGTATGTACCCCAGCTGAATTTAGCCACTGGGCTCAGAACTGACTGGCAGGGGGAAAATACTAAGAGATCTCAGTCGTAAAAATCTCATTTTCTATACATCAGGCTTAAAAAGCAGACAAGCAAGCAAGCCAACCTTGAAACACCTTCTACATGCTACTATTTGTGGTAACAAAGTGAATACACTATGAGTGTGATATACTTCTTTCTCTTTGTTGTGTTCCATTTCCTCACCTGGTTTGACTGGTAAGATGAGAAACTATAGGGAGTTCTTGCTGCAAAATCATTTTCAGTAATCCCCATGTTATAGACACGCTCTGGAACACTGGCTGCACGGTGCAAACTGCCTGTAAACACAGACTAATGTTAGTAAGATTTTAACAAAATGTGATACTGGAATGAAGGACAATTTACAGTACTAGGGAAATGTCCCAGTCTGCACTGCCATTAATATATGCAAGCTGAAAATCAGAAAGGGAAATTATCAAAGTATGTTTACATTCAGCGTATTACATTCAAAACAAAGCTTTCTGAGGATACAAACCATTTTTTTTCAGTTAGATTTTTATTTTACTTAAGATGTATTTTTTAACTTTTAGAAGTGTTCATGCAGCCATTTAATGAAAAATGTTTCAACAAAGCGAGATGATACTTTGAACATTCCAGATGATTCAGTACTGAGAGATGGGATCCTTGAACGGCTACTAAGAACACTTATTCTCTACTGTAACCACTGCGAATATCTATATATGGTTTACCTTTGAGGCTCACTGCAACATGCACAGTACACAAGAAATTAAAATCTTACAGCTGTAGATTGTAGATGAGAAACATGGGTTGATGTATATACTTCTGCACCCCAGAGATGCAGTTTTCACTGTGTATCACTGTAAACAAATAGCATATACTGACTACAGCTGTCTACCTCGGTTCTTGGTGTTTCTTCTCCCTCAGGTGCTAATTTAATGATAGTATGTTGCAGAAAGTAATGCTTTACTAATCTCCTCAGTGCTTCACCCAAAGAGAACATGGAGTCCATGGAAAAATTCTACAGCTTATGGCAGCATGTGGCCTGTGATGCTGTAAAGCAGGGCTGTTTAATGACACTTCAAATCCGTAGCTGAAAGGTTTACCAGTCCTACAAATAACATCGAAGATCCAGAGTGAAAGCTGCTCTGATTATTTTTTCCATGACCCAGCTTTGAAAATAGAACAGTGCATTCTGATTATTTCATTAAAAGTGCATTCTTATTTTAATTAAAAAGTAATCAACCAACCAAAACCTTCAACCTGTTTCTTTTTCACTGATAAAATGCATTTTCCAAGAAAAAGTGCTTCTATTAATAATTTTTTAAAGCAACAGATACTGAAAAATATTATTCAGGAGGTTCCTGTGTGGCTATGAGAATCTGCATATAGGAATATAAATAACACAGACAGGTTTAAAGGGGTGAAACAGAAGCACAATATACCTCAAACCAGTCATAATCAAGGACAGTGTGTGCTGCTGAAGTTTAGGCTGAGCAAATGAAAACAGTCAATAAGGAAGTTAATTTGCCATGAATTTTCAAGGCAGCAGATTATTACCTACAATAGTACAGTAAAGAAATCTAAAGAACCAATCACATAAGTTGGTCTAACTGCCAATGTTTACATTTCCAGAACCAGTCCAAGGGAACTCAGGTGCCAAAAAGATGCAGGAAAGTGCCTATTAGGATTTTTGAAAGCACCTGGTGTACGTGTGTCAAACATCTGAGGCTTTCAACTCATGCAGTTAGACTTGAGACTTCATTAGGTGCACATGGGTACCCCAAGGAACTTTGGTACACATGTATCTTTGATCCTCAGTGTCTTTAGTTCGCAAAGGACATAAAATAAAAGACTCATGTAAGAAGAATAATTTATGAATGATTCTCACTAGCACATAGCTACCTGAGTAAGTCCAAATTTATGTGTCTAGTATAATACAATATAACAGCCAACTGCCATGATTTGAGGCCTAATTAAATCATAGTCTGCAGTTATTTTGTTTATTTAATAATACTTTCTTTTTTTCTTTTTTTCTCAGTTTGCCCACATGGGACAGATTTAAACATGTTATTAGGTAATTTGTTAAGGCACATTCATGGTAACTTTGCGTCACGAGAGTGGAATGATACAGCTTGGTCAAACTCATGATTTGGATTGTAATAATTACTCTGTGACATTATGAGGCTACCACATCCCAAGAGTTACCCAAGTGCATGAGAAAGCAGTAAGAGGAAACTTGTTTTGTACTGAGAAAAATTCTTGCCAATATACACCAACATCCAAACCCTACAAATTTATACAACGGAGACAGAGTTGGGGCAATTCAGTCTGGAGAGGAGAAGGCTCTGAGGAGACCTTATTGTGGCCTTTCAATTTCTTAAGGGGGCCTAGAAGAAAGCTGGGGAGGGACTTTTAAGGATGTCAGCTAGTGATATGACTAAGGGGAATGGAGAAAAAACAGATGTGGGTAGATTCAGATTGGATGCTAGGAAGAAGTTCTTCCTAAATTCTTTTTACTATGTACTGTATATTTGTGCCAAAAGCCAGTGTGTTAAAGGAAAAAGTGGTAGCCGAAATGCTGTGTCTTTCCATTAGTTATGAGATGTAGAATCAGCAGTCTCATCAGAACTTGCCTCTGACAGTGAGGTTTCATTCAGCTTACTTTTACCATACTACAAAAACCTACATGTCTTTCCCATCTCTCAAATTTGCTCAGTATTACTTATATTCAGAAAGAATTAGATAGTCCTTATATACTCAGTGCACTAGTTTAGAAGAAAACAAAGAAAAAAGGAAAAAAATCATTTTTGGGGGGTATGTGCATTGCTATTAATACATTAAAGTTAGGATTAATATTTCCTAACTGTGAGACTCAGTGTTTTCAGCCTCACAAAAACTCTCAGAAAATATGCACACTATTCAAGTTACTCATCCATAGGAAAAAAAACCCAACCAAACTATTTGAGAGGCCATAGGATACTACAGTTGATTTCCAGCAGCCAGTCAAGAAAAGGGAGGGTTTCTTATAGGCTCTGTGTCATGTCTGTCAACCCATGAGGATTATTTTGGAAAACTCAGGCATCTCAGACAGCAGCAGACACCCATGTGTCGGCAACTGAGTGGAACCGTTTATCACAGTCTCCCCTCTTCCCCGTCAGTATGAACTAAAGCAGCTCAGGAATGCTTTGGATGTGGTTGGTGCAGGAGGAATACTAAGCCTCTTTGTTCTTCTCCATGCCTGAGATAAAAGGTGTACAAAAATCACCTGATATTGCAACAGTAATAACAAAGCTTTGAGACCTGAAAAAATTATTCGCTATCAGGAGGGAGACTGTATGGTAAAAATTGCGCAAGGTCCAACATCTCCAAAGGCTTCGTCCCCTCCCTCCCGCCAGCAATCACAGCCTATGGCTGCAGACAGATCAGTCTCCTGTTTGCTAGGATTTCAAAACCAAGAACGACAAGAGGCATCTCTAAGATATACAATATACAAAAAAAAGACAGTTGTCCTCCATTAAGGAGTTAGGTGTATTGAATTCCATTTAAAACATCTCATGTTAACTTCTAGTTGTGAGTCTTTTTCAGTGCTTTTGTAGTTGAACAGCTACCATGAAAGCCAATCTTTGGCTTCAAACCTCCCACTGCAAGGAATCAATGTAGCTGTGTCTCGTACACAAAAGTCTATTAGGGACTGCAATATTTTGCTGCATCTTAAGTGCTCATCTGCTGAGTATCCACTGCCCACTCCTGCCTCAAGCAGGTGGGTGACAAGTCTCAGAGACACATGTTACTGGATCATGATGAATTGATGTGGTGACATTTAAGAATGGCATACCCAAAACTTCACTGAATCACTTCAGCTAGAGATCAAAGAGCTTTCTTTTTGATCGCACTCCTTCATCACTCTGCCAGTACTTGCGTGGTCCCAGAGGAGATTTTGTAACATTCTTTTCCTTTGTGTTGGTCAGTACATTTACACAAGTGCTTAAATTTAAGATTTCTTCTGTCTCAGGAAGCAGATGTGAGGAACTGAATGAAACCAACTATTGGAAGTCAAAACCAAGGAATGCATCATAGGGATTTGATTCACATTATATATGTTTACAATATAGATAAATATACATGGACTACATTCCAGTTCCACTTATTTTTTCCAAGACAACTATCCCCATATCTATTTGGTCTGTTAATATATTGCAGAGTAGTCAAGATTAATTGGGAGGATGGGAACTTTGTCTTTATAGCGTTTTATGCATGGCTTAGAGACATCATCTCCTGTTCATGACACTGTATCATGTATTAACTATTGCTTAAAAAGCTTTACCTAGCCTCTCTGTTAGGAGAAAGAGAAAATGTATTATTCCAAAAGTGTTCAGGAACCTTACTGAAAACACAGCAGCCAAGCTAAGGACTTGCATGTGTAGCTGCACACTGTGCAGCTGTGTGTACCTGTTTACGTGATTTGTGTACATGACTTTTTCGAGCAGAGTAAATCAGTGTCTGTTTTGTATGCATTTTTTTGCCGTGAGGCATTTTTCAGATAGAAGCCAGATGAAATGCAAGGAAACATTCCTCTGCCTGACAAGACAGATGAGTGAAGTATAGCTATAAACGTAAAGAATCTCACAGCTTTCTGCAAATTAAGGGCAAGAGCTTCTTTAACAACGGAGCAACGGGGTATATAGCCTGCAAGTCAGTCATATCCCCCTACTTAAAAACAGGATTAAAGCCTTCATGGTAAGGGTTTCTGTTTTTTAAAATAAAAAATATTGACTTTGAAAACATCTCTTTGCCACTAAGTGAGGACTACACCCCTCGAGCAGCTTGCATTTAACCCTCAGCACCTGACAAAATCACGCTGTGCCCCCGATGCTAAAGTCAAATCCTGGTTGGGGTGAAAGGGAGGACTGAGCAGACCTTTCTGACGGATCTGGCCTTCCAGCTACAGGATCTTAGAAGCAAAGACTGATTGACGTCAGTTTGTATCTCGCACATCAAAGAACACGGTAAATAATGCCTGGCAGCATTATCACTCCATGCTTCCCAGGTACGCCTTTCCTAGAGTTACTTTGCCCAGTCTATTAGTATGCTTTTTCTCTCTTATTTCGAGGTGATGTAAGAAAAAACAATCCCAATGAGCCCTCCCATTCTTCTTCCAAACTGGGCCCATGGCTAATATTAAGGTATTAAAATAAGCACAGTAAAGAGTTGCTGGATTAGACTAATTTCGGCTTGATCCACCCCTCAGGCAGCGGTGACACGGTAGCAGCCCTCGACTCTCAACCTAAGCTACAGTGGTTGGGAGGGAGAAACTTGTGACTTACTTGGGGGGGGGGTGTTGAAGAAAAGAGGAAAAAAATTAAAAGAAAACAAGAGGCGACAGAGCCACAATTTCCCGTCAAACTCGGTAAAGGTCAAGGACCCGTTCCGCGGCTGTCCGAGCAGCCTGAACCTCCTGGGGCCGGGGGGCCGTGGAGACGGTGGCGTCTGCTTGAGGCCGGCTCAGGTCCCTACCCTGGCCCAGCGGCGCACCGGCACGCAGATCCCTCCGGCGCCCCCTCCGCCGCCGCCGAAACCACCACGGACAGCCACAAGACAGCACGGAGGGGCGCAGGTCCGGGGCGGGGACTCACCGTTGTGCAGCGAGCCCCGGCTCTTCCTGGCCAGCGTCTGCTGGACCTGCTGTTGGATCCGCAGCACCTTCTCCTCCCCGGCCCGGCCGCCCGAAAGCTTAAGCCTGGCCTCAGAAGGCAGCGCCAGGCTGGAGCTGTCCAGCTCCCCCAGAATCTGCTGGCCCAGCACGGTGCGGATGTAGCCCTGCTCGGCGGTGAGACCGCGGCCGGCCATGGGCACAGCCGGGCGCGGCTCTGTTCCACGCCGATAACCTGTTGAGCCGCAGCCTCGCCAGCGCCGGGACTCAGCCGCCGAAGGACGGCCGGGCCGGGCCGTGCCGCGCCCAGCGCCGCCTCAGTCTCTGCCCCGCCTGCCGTACAGGTGCCAGGCAGCCCGCGCCTCCGTCCTGCTCGGCCCGCCGCGGCCGCCCGGGGCAGGGCCCGGAGGAGCAGCCCACTCCCCTCCCTTTCCCCTGTCCCCTCCCGCTCTTCCCGTTCCCTCCCCTTCCCCGCCCGCTGGAGTAAAGGGTCCGGCGTCGCGGCGTGGGTTGCATCGGTCCGGATCAGTCCGGTCAAGGCGTTGGCCGTAAGGCGCGGCCGCCGCCGCCTCAGGCTCCTGCCAGTGTCTGTCCTCCCCGTGCGCCAGCGGGGCCCTGCCCGTCGGCAGTTCGCTGTGGTCTCTCTGGGCAACTGCGCTGCGCAGCCGGGGGGCAGTTATGTCGCCTTGGCCCGCACCCGCCGGGGACCTTGGGGCACACGTACCGCCTGCGGGAATAAACGCAGGCGTTATAAACATGCACTGACCTCGTACATTGTCACTTACAGGTCTTTTGCGTTACGTTCTGTGTTGTAGATACTTTTAGATTCTACATACAGCTGCTTGCACGTATGAAAGTTTCAACCTGCAATAATGCGAAGCTGCTTTAATACAATGGTTCCTGCTGCGAACAGCGAAGTTTCAGGAGGGTTTGCGTTGGCGCTGCAGGGCTGCTGGTTTGAGAGGTGTGCCTGCTCTCTGGGTTGTTTTTTTTAAGGCTGACCGGTGGATATGCAGAGAGATGACTTGGAGCCGCCTTTCTTTCCATTTCGTTGTAAAGAGGTGGTGAGGAAATAGTGCAATTAAAAGTTGAAAAAAACACCCGACTCACTCTGTCTCAGCGGAGATCTGTGCCTGCCTGCGCAGTGACGAGCGATTTCTCTACACACCGCAAGACAGAGTGAGCCGGAGGAAGGCTGAAGTTCTTTTTCACACTGTCTCAGGCTACAGCTTAGAGTTGTTATTTAAACAAACTCACGGTGGATTGAAAGGAGGAGGGAAAAGGGAACGGACAATGTCCTGGAGAAAGGAAAGTGGAATCTTTTAGAAAAGAAGGTGATCCAGAGTTGCATGATTTAATAAACATAAGAAATTGGGACACCTTCTTTATTCTCAGGAAATTTAGGACTGGGAGGAGGAACTGGCTCCATGCTGAGAAGTCTAGAATCCTTTTGCCCGGATTCACTCTTTCCCATTTTTTTCCTTCAAGAGGGGGAGGGAGCTCTGGGTTTTCTCATCATTTGGTCTGGCTAATGTCATGCCCATTTGTTCTAATGTGACATATCACCAGAGAGGTCATGCTAATGATATGTGAAAATAGTTTCACTGGCTAAGATAAGCTGTGGGGGTACCATCGGGGAAAGAGGAACAGCAGTTTGTGGAGAGGAGGTATCTGGAAGAAGTACGGTGAACAGGGGAAAGAATGTAACAGAAAAGTGGAAGAATAAAAAAAATGAAGAAATGGGCAGGGTAAGGCAGAAAAAGCAATGGGGAAGATACATCACGGTTAAGAAGGAATGCAAACTATGTTCAAAACCCTTTTGCTGACATACAGACAGTCACAAAAGCATTTCCAGTAAACAATAGCTACTACAGTCTCTGTGAGTAAGGACTACTGAGGAGATTAGAGAATAGCTGAAAAAATGTGAAACATTTCCTCCTTTCCTCTGCACTCTTCTCCTTTCCAAACTCTGTTGTAAACATGACTTCAGGATAGTTTTTGTGGCTGAAACTGATTCGGTTTCACACATACAATACATCTGAAATGGATTCAGGATTTAGAAAATACTCTTGCAGTGTGTGTCCTCAGATATAGTTTTACAAGCTCTTGGCACACTGGCATTACCTCTGTTGGAAAAAATGTTAAATTTTATTTAACTTATTTTGCAAGTATGTACATTTATTTATGCTTGTGATCTCCATGGCAAAAGAACCGGCAGTTTGCTCTGGGCTTTAAAAGCTTAAATGAGATTTCTGAGGTAGATTTCTTTCCTTGTATCTAGGAATGCTGACTAGAAAGGCTGAGGGCAGGGAGAGTGGGAAGGGAGGGGAGGAGGGGACAGAGAAAGAATTTTGCCTGCGCAGCAATTCAGAAAATGCTTAGCCAGGATCTGAAATAGAAATGAATTAAGAATTTTCTTATCTGAAGAAAGAAAGACAATATCATGTAACAGATTGCTCCCTCAATAGCAATTCCTTGAAGTTGATATATGTTGGATTAATACCTCTTCTGGACTGAACTGCAAAAAAAAAAAAAGCCCACCTGAGTCTTTTGAGAGGGAAATACTTTACCTGTGCCATTTGCAGATTGAAAGCAGCATAACTGTGATTATCCCTGAATGGATGACAATGGATAAACCTATTAAATCTATTAAAAATAGATTTAATTATGATTTGTATAGTGATTAAGGGATGTGAAATCACATACAATTTGCTTTCTGTCCAGTGGAATCAAGCAGATCAGAAAATCAGATATTTCTTCTTAAGAATTAGTTTTCATTCTGACTTTCTCCATCAGAACTGAACCACAAATAATATTTACGTTAAAGGTGTCGTAGTTAGTCCTTTCACTCTTCTTTCCCTTCCTCCCACCCTTCTCTCTGGGTTAGGGTTGATGGAACAAGCTGGATTTGTACCCTGGAAAGAGATTATTTTCAACAACAGGAACCTTAGAGGAAATGCTTATAAGTATGGAAATGTTCTCTTTAAGTGTGAAACAGATTGACAAAGGCTGCATCTTAAATATGCACAACTTTATTCCTGTGTACATCTCTAGGATGGAAAACGAAGTTCCATGCACTCAGTTTTGGGGGTATTGTTTTCGTTGGGGGTTATTGTTGGTGTGGGGTTATTGTTTTGTTTTGTTGGTTGGGTTTTTTCTTGGGTTTTTGGTTGTTTTGTTTATCTTTTTCCTTTTAAATCTCATGATTGAAGGTCTTATATGACAGTGCAGGTTATTCAGGAATAGCTGATTTGTTTCTCCATCTGTCCTTGTCCTTCTGGGTTCATTTTAGTAACCCTGCTGAGGGCAAGGGAATCAAACCACTCCTGCTCGCGTTCCTGTGTGGCCTGCCCTAGGCGATCCTGCTTTGGCGGGGGTGGGGTTGAGGGGGTTGGACTACACCCTTCCAACCCTTACCGTTCTACGAGTCCATGATTCTTCGCTGTCGGGTGACAGCCCCTACGAGGTGCGAGAGGCCACACTGCCACCCCGTGTTCCCTTGTTGGAACGGCACGACCAAACCTGCTCCCTGTCGCTGGTCCTCGGTACTCAGGAAGGAGTTAACTCCATGTTTAACAGCATGAGATCGGTGTTGTATTTGTCACAGGAGAGAGAACTGAAGTTCAGTTCGTCTTTTGCACCAGGCACTTGTGCTGTCTTACAGTAGCCTATCCACATTTTTAATCCCAGTATCATTTTTGGAGGTGGAGAAATAGTTAATCTGTTTTGCCCTGTAGGGTAATATAAAGATTTTTTATCAGAGCCACCTAGGGGGAAAGTGCTACTTTTGTATTGGTTGCATGAGTGATAGCAGCTTTCTGCCTGACAGAGATGTGACAATAAAAGCAGTAAGACTACCTGACCCAGACAGAGCTCAAGGGATCAGCAAATTGTCTGATGAAAGAGAACACATGCACGCAAGATGGCCATAATCCCCTTTGGAACATCACAGACCTTCGTTCACTTTGATGAGGTGGGTGTACATCTGCTGATTTTGTAAATTCAGGCCATAGCCTAAGAGCTGGCTAAATATCTTGAGAAATGTGCTATTAAAACTGCCATGATTTGCTTCATGTTTCAAGAAAGCCAAAGGCTGCACAAATTCAGGATGGTCCTGAAATTGCTGATAACAGTGGCAGAGACAGTGAATATGACAGCCAGAACAGAGGGAGTTAAGATTTTATACAGGCCTGACCTCCATCTCTGTGGAGATTCCTTGGGAGGGTCCAAGCCTGTTTTACTTTTTAGTCACCTCCTATTCACACTGGGAATAGGAGAGAGTCTAATTGCACAGCTCCATTAGGAAGATAATTTTCAGTGAGCAAGCGTGGAGAAGGCAGGGTTAGTCTGGATTTTTCAGCTCCCTACAGATCCTTTGTGTACAGCAGGACCAACTGCACAGTGTGGACTGGAGATGAGGGGCAGCAAGTTCTAGGGAAAGGTAGAAAAGCCCATTTTGCCCTAGGCAGTCAAAATCATGTGGATTACGTTCTCTTGACTGCTCTCTTGCACAGTTTATCGCAGCTGGCTTGATGCTTGGTAACATTGCAGGCAAAACTGAGCAGCAGGGAGGCACGGGCAAAGTTGGTAATGCATTTAAGCATTGTAAGGTAACAGCATGGCCTGTCCTTGTATTCAAGTGTTTGCTGCCCTTGGCAGTTGCCTGTGCCTGTGGTTTGCTCTTTCGTCCTCATTTCTTTCCAGGTCCCTGTGCTCTGTTTTATCCTACCATTCCTAGACTTTCTCTTTTGTAATCAAGTGTAATACTTTAAAAGTGTGATTTCTTTTTCTTCTTTTTAGGCTCAGAGATACACAGAATCAGTTATCAGAACAAAGGTCGTGCTCTGCATCAGTCAGTTCTTGAGTCACTGGGGAAAGAGCCAGGAAAGATCTGGGAAGACACATTCAAATGGTCTTATCAGATGCTATGCTAAAAAGAGCAACAATGCAATGTGACTTGTTTGCAAGATTTGGAATGAATGGAATGAAGCAGAGCTGATTTCAGTGAGTTGCAATCACTGCTGTGAATAACATGCTTATTCAGTTGGCTCAGGCATGATTGTTTTCCCGTGCATTAGCATTTTGGTCACTTGTAAACAAACATGTTGTAAACAAACATGTTGAATGAAGCAGAGCTAATTTCAGTGAGTTGCAATCACTGCTGTGAATAACATGGTTATTCAGTTGGCTCAGGCATGATTGTTTTCCTGTGCATTAGCATTTTGGTCACTTGTAAACAAACATGTTGTATATGTAGGAAGAGGAATAAATACTCCCAAATTGTTGACACAGGAGTATACCACCAGTGTTTATTGGAGTTGTTATTGCATGCACTGTCATCTAGAGGCTTTGAATTTTATCGGGGTCCTGTTTTCTTAGGGGCCTGCAAGTGACAGATTTTTGTCTCTTATAGTACAGGTAAACAGCACAGCCAAATGTCTGATGTCTTGTCTTTATATGCAAGTCAGCATGAAGAAGAAACGAAGAATTGTGGTTATCCAAAAATTGGAAACCTCTTTAATTTTTGGCTCCTGATTCGGAGATGTATGAGTTGTGGTTATTGAGGACAATGGTAGGACAGCATTTTAAAATGGCTTTTTTTTTCCTGGTATTTATAATACAAAGGTTTTTATTGATGGTATTTCCCACAACAAAGCATCTTTTGAGATAAAACTAACATTTAAATTTAAATTTTAATTTTAAATAGGAGCTGTCAACATTTGTCTTCCAAGCAAAACTAAATTTATTAGTTTAATTAAAATATCCTATTTCCTCTCCCCCCATCATATTTAGTGGAGGTGTAGAAAACAGGGCTAACTGGACTCAAGGAGGGCATGTATTATTTTTCTGCTGTAAACCAGGCTGTCTCTATAGCATATTGTTTTTCTACAACCTGAGGATGCACACATGGGAGAGCTGTTATTGCAGACACTCATCTGCATAATGCCAGATGAATGCATCCAAACCAACCACCATAAGAAAAGGGCAAAATGCACAGAAACATACAGGTGATAAAGTTGGCAGAACACCAAAGTTTATATCCATATTCAGTTTGCGTTGGATCCTTAACTCTTCTTTAATGGTTTTGTGCACAAAGCAGTCACAAAGCTGACAGCTCTGTTTCCTCTGGAAAGGGAAATCTCAGATAGGCTTCATTTGCCAGAATAGTTTATACGCAATCTGTTTGTAAAACCAGTAGGTCCAGCTGGCGAGCAAGAACTGCTGTCAAAAGTTGCTCTATGTAAACAGTGATTTCCCAATGGGGTTTTCTTTAGCTTTCTCGGTTTGGGTGTGTCTTGCTTATATAATTTTGTGGGTTTGATTGCTGTTTTGCTTCCCTTCCCTCCCCCCCCCCCGCGGTTTGTTGTTATTTGATTGTTTTGAGGGTTTAGTTTTTGTTTGGTTGTTTTTTTCCCCTTTCTTTTTCCTGGGGTAAATCAGAATGACAAAGTTTTTATGTGCACATTTTTTGGTAGTAATTTGCCATGGGTAAGCCAAGTCAGGAAAAGTACAGTCCAACCTGACCCTGGCTCACAACAAATGTAACCAGTTGTACGGTATAAATAGCTGCCTTGTTTTCCATACTGTTTTTTTTTTTTTCTGGTAGGTTTTACTGCTAGTGTAGCCTATGGTGAAAAACTTCATATTCTAGGTGTTTTCAGCACAGTTTGGGGAGTAACATAAGAACAGAAAAATGTTGGTTTTGAATCAGACCAAAGATCTAGGTAGCCTATCATGCTGTCATGGTGGCCAGTAGTGGATGCCTAGTATGAAAACAACACAAAGGTGGGCTAATACTGCCTTAGTATACTCATGCACCTTACAAGAATGTGCAGATCAGGGATGCCTTTAGTCAAAAGAAGTACCTTTGCCTTTAATGATTTTCCCCCATGAATCTGAATAATGTCTTTTTTCATCACAATTGCCCTTTTGTAATGGGTTATGCATCTTAATTGTAGGGTATGAGATGATAAATTCTCTTCTGTGTTTTTTTGAATATGCTAGATGATAATTTCACTTCATGTCATCTACTTTTTAGTATCATGAAAAAAAAAAGGAGTAAGAGTTTCTTATTCATCCTCTCTGTGCTACTAATTATACAGTTGACTATTATGTTCCTCTGAAATTGGTTTTCCAGGCTGAAAAGTGCTAACCTTTTAATCATTGTTTCCATGTAAATTATTTCAGGCTGTAGAAAATCTTTATTAGCCTTCACTTTTCTATCTCAACTCTACCATTTTTAAGATGAGATGCCAGAGCTGCAGACAGTATTTAAGGTGCTGAGACATCCTGAATTTGTACAGGGATTATTTGCTTTCCTCCCAGTTCTGCATCTAATAATTAATCTATATTCAGCTAGCTTTTTTGACTGCTTCTGAGCTGATATTTTGAAGTCAAACACTAGTGCAGAGGTTGCTCTTTTGATGGTCACGCTTCCTTCAAGGATGTTGAATATAAGCACATTTTAGTTACTATTACAGAGTTAGTCCTTGATAGGAATAATGTGACACAATCCAAAAATACCACTGGGAAGAGAGTCACAGAATCACAGAATTCTTTGGTTTGGAAAAGACCTTCAGGATCATCGAGTCCAACCATTAACTAACTACCAAATCACCACTAAGCCATGTCCTTCAGCACCCCATCTCTGTATCCTTTAAACATCTTCAGGCATGGGGATTCAACCAGCTCTGAGTCAAAACCAGACTTTTCCCATTGAGTTTTGAGACAAAGAGCCACAGGTCAAAAGGAAGTAAAACAAAATATTCAAGAGAAGTGTAGTCCTTACCTAGAGAGTATAGAGTAAATGATGGTAGAAATCCAAAGTTGAATTACCTGTTTTGTTCCAAAGACTGCAAAATGTTTTACATGTGTTTGTGAGTTGACAACATCACCAAAACAGAGTATTTGGCAACTGGTTCCCTACTTGCAGGCATCTGCAAAATGAAATGAAGCTTGGGAGATTTTTCTACAAACATGCTCTGGCTATGGCCTGATCAATATAGTCAAGTGCTTTCATGTTCTCCCTACCCTTTGCTCCTTTGTTGCATAATGAATTTATGTATATTTATCAGTATGACAGCATCTGCCATCTGTTAATCCAGATGCTAGTCCTAACCAGTATAAGTTTGCTGTGCCAGTGGACTGTTCCTTGCTATGTGCTATGTCTCTGAAGTTAAGTATCATTTTTATGTTAACAGGAGCTTTGGATGTTGTTGCTTCCTATGCCTGTGGAATGTTTTAGATAAGCTCTGGAAATGTATGCAGGTCCATATTTGGTCTCTGTAGTATCTTGTTTCATTTTTAGCTTAATTAAAATTTTAACTATAGGAATTTCCTTCTTTTGTACACTTTAGATTATCCTGACATACTGTGCCAGCAGCCACTGGATTTCACTCCTCTTCATCAACTCCAAACAATAATGCCGAATAGGATAGTGGGATAAAGCACTTCCTGAGAATCTGAACTAATCCAGCCAAATACCTCCCTGATGTGAAGCCACTGGCAGTAATGGAGATACAGCAAGAATGAATATTGCCTTGGCGTCCACTGAATCTGTTTCTTTTGGTTTTGGCAACACACTTAGGAGTGTTATTGAAATGCATCAGCCTGTCTGTCCTTTGAATCCTGGCTATTATTATTCAAGCTGTACTTTCTCTAAAATTGATGAAACTTAAGTGATCCCTAGACATGCTCTTGATAACTTATTTCTTGCTGCTGCAAAATGCCTATATCTCAACAGGCAATTTAAGACGGAATATTTGTCTGCAGAGCAATCTAAGCAGTCAAGGACCTTTTTTGTCTAGATTTTAGCTGGAAGAAGGGACTACACAAATTTGTGCAGTGCCTGCCATTTCCTGGGAATGCAATGGCCAGTAATTTAACTGGAAAGATCACTGTGAGCATCATCAGTTACTGTCCTCAATAGACCTGGAATCACATGCAGCCAAAGATTGGAATTTTTTCTGCCAAATGCATTTTTAAACATTGAAAAGACACCAATGGCTTCCAGTTATTAAACTCACATTTGATTTAGAATCTAAAATGATAAATCAGGACATAATTATTTAAGCTGTTTTTATAGTTAAAACAGATTAAATATAATAAATCTTCCTTGCAGGTCTGATTATTTCCCCTTGTCCATCAACTGTCATTGAACAAACCCATACAAACTCTTCTGGGTTGCTAAGGAAGTGTCTGTGTCATGGTACCATTTCTTGCTGCATCTCACATAGGTTGCCACTGAAATGTTAGTTCCCACATTGCCTCTTACAGTTTCAATTAAATGCTTCTTTGTGTTGAGTGTAGCAGTAGTTAGGCCATGGGGTAAGAGGGCATACCTTGCTGCTGCTGAAAAACTGGAAATTTAATTTTTTGGGGGTTACTTTTCTGTGAGACTGGCAGGTGAAGAAGCAGGATCAAATCTTCTGGCAGTAGCAGGCAGGTAACTTGAACTACGAGTCTGCTCCCTCTTGCACAATGTCCCTCACTTCTCTCAGGAGTCTCTCAGTCCGTGTTACTGCTTTGTGTCTTTTTCTCCTTTCTCCCTCTCTCCAAAGAGTTCAGGATAACTCAGAGTGCAGTAGTCCAGCACTGTAGGCGCACACAGGCATGCACAGACAGGCCCAGACTAATGCTCTCTGTCCAGGGGAGTGCATTGGAAAGGAAGGGACTCTAGATTTGTTATCTACTCACAGACGATGGAGCAGGTCTGCAAATAGTTTTCCAGAGATGCCAAGCTTTTAATCAGTTGCAATTCCACATGGACAGAAGGACAAAGTACAAGTAATTTATGAGGTGAAGAGCATTGATTGTATGTAGGAACCAAAGAATGTACTTTTACCCAAAACTGCATAGAAGTTTAACCCTTTTTAATGAACATGTTCTCAAAACCCTAGCAGTTATAGGGCTCATTGTTGTTTGCACTGGGAGTGGGGGACAAAAATATCTTGGATTGCTGCCTGGTGTCCTGATCGTTTGACAGAGAATTTGGCCATGCTACAGCATGACTGCATAGTGTAATGTTTGGCTTTGTGTGGCCACACTTCTTTTCTCTGAAAGCCTCAATGTGAAGAGGGGGAGTGAAAAGGTGGGAATACTGTGTGTTGTGTCCTTGTATCAGAGCTGAGATTTGGCCAGGGCACAGCCTGTGTCTGCCTCAGAAACACTCTGGAGTCCATCAGCTCAGAAATAGCCACAATAAGTCAGTCTAGCAGACACAGCAGTGAAAAGCTGTATTACAACTCCCAGCATGCTAGTCGGAAAATGGAAATAATAGAAATCTCTAGGAGATCTTCTACTTAGCTTTTCCTGAAATTATACAGGTCTTCAAATTTGAGCTCCAGTCCAGAACTTTAACCCTTTTGCTGGCAATTAATTCATTTTGATTATTATTATTTTACTCATTGAGCCATTTCTGTTTTATTTGTCATCAAATGGTGCCTTATCTTGTAGCAGCAGTGCTGTTCAGCTAGGTAAGAAATTTCCTCTCCCTAGTTTTGTCTGTTCCAGAAGGAGAAGTACTTAAGAGAAATAGTATCCTCTATTTTATAAAGGAAAACTATATATATATAAAGGAAAACTGTATATATAGTTTATAGGCTTCAGTGTGAAATAAAGGTGATTAACCAAATAAAGAATCTGTACTTCAAACACTGGATATTTTGCTTGAATACAACTCTTAATTGTAAAACAGACTATCTTGTCTGTGTTCTTTTTTCCCCCAAAACCTGGTTTGTAGTAGCTGACATTATTTCTTGATTATTATTGTACATGGAAGTAAAGTGTGACTACACTTGTCAGCCACTTTTCCTACACAGTGATACCTTTTTTTCCCCCCAGAAATTATACACCCTTGTAGCCTACTGAGAAGTAAATTAAAAAGCACTGAGGTTTACTCCCTGATTTGAATCTCCAATTAAAGTTACAATTGTTCAAAGTATTGTTTATTTTCCTTTTACAAATTTAGGATAAAGCTCCTAATGCCATTTTGAAGGAAATGTGCTTATATAATACTTGACTTCAAAATAACATGGAAACATTGCAATTAAGTTCTGTGAGGCTTACTGTACTCTTGACTTCATTATGTTTCTTTATGTGTAAGGACCTTATTTTTTCCCCACATATATATAACTGCTCAGCTCTTGGGAGCTTCACAGTTACAATGCTGTTGTCAAAAGAAACAGCAGCAGCAATTTCAGTTGATGATGAAGTAGAATTCTGCTGGGGGGACACCAGCAGAAACAATCATCAGACATGGCAGACATGACAGAGAAAGAAGAGCTGACTCACAATCAGGGCTACTAGAACAAAAGTAAGAGCCAAGGTAAGCACAAGTGATAGCTTTCAAGTCATTGCGTGGAATCTACTTGGAAATAGTTGATCAAAACAAAGAAAGGTTCTGTATATCTAGGGGTATCTTGGGGGATGCCCAATGAAAATTGGAGACAAGCTGTTGAGATAGTCCTCATCAAGGAAAAAGAAAAATGACAGCATCATTGGCACCATCAGGGATTTTGCAGTCCTGTACATTGTGGAAGAGGACAGTTTTACTTTGATCTCCTCTTAAGCTTCTTGACTTCAATCAGTCAGTGTTAGGCAGGTACAAAGACTGAAATGTAAAGAGAAGAGGACCTATGGCTTAACTAAAGCAAAGTGGAATCTGCTTCCAACATATAGACAGAGTGAGGTTTTCTGTTTTCATCAAGAGGAAAGAAGCTGGGAAAGAAATAAATAAGAAAGAATAATAAAAAGAGATGTGAAGAGGTGTTAGCTTTTATTCCAATAGAGCCTTTGTGTACCATGTAATAATGGCAAGAAAATATTTGAACTTGAGGTTGAGTTGATTTAGTCCAAACTTTAATGACCTTTGAATTGTGCCTTTGTATCGCTAGTGCCTCTCTAACGGGGAGGAAAAAAAGATTTGAAACATTGAGAAGTTTCCTGTTACAATAAGCATAGTAATAAGACTGTAAATATATTAAACTATTGTAATGAACATAAATCTGAAAATGTGAAATGAGTTTCTGAAAGCAGAAATATGGGATAGCATAAAACAGCTCACTAAAAATTTGGATACTTTATTTTCAAATTTCCCCTTTTAAAGTGAGACAATAAAGAAAAAAATACATTTCCTGCTTGGTGAGACAGGCCACTGAAAGTTTTAAGGAAGCTGTTTTATATCAGAAAGAATGAAGACTGAGCGGAGGCTATCACACTATAAACTGCAATGGAGACTGATTAAGTACCAGCGAATTTGCATGTTTCATATCACTGTATTATATTCTACAGAAATGGAGAGTTCCCCTGCGGGGTCTTCTGTCCTGCTGAGACAAAATTGATACAGAAAAAATTTCCATAAGGAATTGCAGGTTCACTTGTTGATATATGCTAAGGGGTTGAGAACATACATTGCAGTATCCTTTCAATATGACATGGAAGTAAAAGAAGACACTCAGAGGCATTATAAGCCATCGAGGAGCTTACAGCTCTAGAAAGGGATTTCACATAAGCTTAACACTACAGAAGAAACAAGAATAAAATATGGTGGCTATTAACTAATGATTGGGTAGTGTGACCTGGAAGCCACTGAAGGTGAGAAGATTGCTGCATGATTTATTTTGAGCAGCGATGCCATCCTTTTTTCACACTGAAGTAGCAGTGATAAATCATGACTGAAATAAAGACATTAATTGCATGTCGAGAAAATGATGGATTGAAAGATGTGAGCTTTAACTATGACCATCAGGAAAGCTTTTGACTTTAAATTTAGTCTCCATGAGATGTGTCTGAGGTGAGGTAATCATGAATGGTTTAAAAATCTCTCACATATGTATATGGCTTCTACAGAGAAATGTGAAAAGGTCCCTTTGGTAATTTATCTATAAGAAATGCTTCAGTTCAGAGAAATAATCTGTAGTGTGTCAGAGGTAGGCTAAATTGATCAAAGTCAATGGTACCTTTAAAGATTGAAAAATACTGTCTTGCTTGAAATACTGATGGGAAGCATGGAAAACCTCAATTCAAATAATTGAATTAATCCTTAAAAATATTCTTCAAGGAGACTTCTATTTGATTCAAGTAAAGAAGATACAAGTGAATATAAAAATTAGTAACATTATCACTCCTAAGTAACTGCTCATGTTGCAGTGCTGGAGGCAAACTATAAGTGATAACAAAGTAGAGTAGAGTAGAGTAGAGTAGAGTAGAGTAGAGTAGAGTAGAGTAGAGTAGAGTAGAGTAGAGTAGAGTAGAATAGAATAGAATAGAATAGAATAGAATAGAATAGAATAGAATAGAATAGAATAGAATAGAATAGAATTAATTAGGTTGGAAAAGACCTTTGAGATCATCAAGTCCAACTTATCATCCAACACTATCTAATCAACTAAACCATGGCACCAAGCGCCCCATTCAGTCTCTTCCTAAACACCTCCAGTGATGGTGACTCCACCACCTCCCTGGGCAGCCCATTCCAATGGCCAATCACTCTTTCCATGAAGAACTTCTTTCTAACATCCAGCCTAAATCTCCCCTGGCACAGCTTGAGACTGTGTCCTCTTGTTCTGGTGCTGGTTGCCTGGGAGAAGAGACCAACCCTCACCTGGCTCCTACTTCCCTTCAGGTAGTTGTAGAGAGCAATAAGGACTCCTCTGAGCCTCCTCTTCTCCAGGCTAAGCAATCCCAGCTCCCTCAGCCTCTCCTCATAGGGCTTGTGCTCCAAACCCCTCACCAGCTTTGTTGCCCTTCTCTGGACATGTTCCAGCAAGTCACCATCTTTCCTAAACTGAGGGGCCCAGACTGGATGGTCAACCTTTTTTCATTCTTTAAATCAGTTTAGGTTAGGAGATGCTGAAGTGAAAATGGAAATCAGAGGAAGCACTGTGTTATTGTGGGGCACATTTGAGGAAAACCAGGTGAAGCCATTGCATAGATATTTCAAATCCATGCCAGCAGTATTATACACACAGTTCTTCCTCAGGACGTTCTGGTCTGCTGCTCTTTGGTCTTCCTGTGCTGTTGCACAATGCCTGTGGGATTTTCTCCACTCTTGGGTCTTTATACAGCCTTCTTCCTTGGAAGTTGTTGACTAGATAGCTTTTATCAGTTTGTACCCCCTTTCAGTCTGTGCAAAGTTTACAACAGGATAGCAGTCCCCATAACTTCCCAAAAGAATACAGGAACACGAGTTCCTGCAGGTTGTGTACACAATGTGGGTCACAAGGATATTGCATAGTTTGCATGTGACTCTTCCATCTTTGAAGGTCTGGATGAAACCATAAGGCTAGGATGCAGTGATTTTGGTGTTTTTTGTTTTGTAAGTGGAAGACCAGCAGGCATGAGAAGCTCCAAAGGGAGCAGAAGAGCAACAGCTGTTTGGGCACATGTGTTAGCGTTCACTAGCTGCACATATGCCATCTGCTGAACAAAAAAGAGCAACAGGGAGCCAGTCACACTGAGAGAAAAAGATGTGAGAGCTGTGCCAGTGGCTGGCCTTGGTGGTTCAGCCAAAAGGAAAGAGTGACAATCAGGGTGGAAGTGCAGAGGGAGAGGAGGAGGAGGTGACCCAACCCTGTGGACACAAAACTACTTGTCTTCCGGTGTTCCTTTTTTTCTGTCTTTGTTTCTGAGGATTGAAATAAGGCAGGAGTGTGCACAGTATTAGGACTGGAGACTGTGCTCCCTGGACTTTGCTTCTCCCCTTTCTTGAGACTTTTCTGTGACCCTGTCAGAGGAAAGAGGACCTGAAATCACCACATCTAATCACAGGAGACTGTTAACATTATTGAAAGGTCTGTTGCCTTGGGAGTTAGTACCTGGTGTAAAAGTTCTAAAGTCATAGGCAGATGATGTAAATTAGAGCTTGCAGCCTAAATTAAAAGGACTATAGGGAAAGAACACCAGGGTTATAAATTCAAGGATTTTGAGTTAGGGAAATGTCAGAACTAATACATGTGTAGAATATGTACTGTTCTAGCCAGGCCAACACAAATGTGGTAATAAATAACTTACAGGAAAATTTGCAACAGGGAAGGCCAGAGTGGAAATTAAGGGCAGAAGAACTTTTCAACCATAAGAGGCAAGAGAGCAAACAATGGAAAGAGAATCAGCATAGGCAGTATTCCAACATATTGCGAAATGACTCATATGTTGTTTCATGGCTGGTGATATGATAAGAACTCTAGATTTTGATCACTACATACAAGTGAAGTAGCCTTGTATGAACCTGACTGCACTAAGGTGGATTTTCAAAGTGACTCAGATGAAGGATTATCCAGTCTCAGCAGCAAACTCCAGCTTCTTTAGAAAGTAAGGCCTTGATGCGATGCCATTAATCTTCCCAGTGCATTTTTGTTCCCCAAATAAAACTGGAGAGAAGGAAAATAAACAGTGATATGAGGGAAGCAAAACTGAGGAATTAAAATGTTTTTGCCAGAAGATGCTGAGTGTAAACATTCTGTGTGTATTTTCCATATCACCTGGGGGTAACCAGGTGCTCAGGGGCTGTTCACAATGTCTAATTTGGCCATCAACTGGAAAATATAAACCAGAAAGCTGATTTTATGCCTATGGATAATCAGAATAGAATAGTGCAGAGTAGAGTAGAGTAGAGTAGAGTAGAGTAGAGTAGAGTAGAGTAGAGTAGAGTAGAATGGAATAGAATGGAAGGGAATAGAATGGAATGGAATGGAATGGAATGGAATGAATAGAATAGAATAGAATAGAATAGAATAGAATGGAATAGAATGGAATAGAATAGAATTAACCAGGTTGGAAAAGACCTTTGAGATCATCGAGTCCAATCTATCATCCAACACTATCTAATCAACTAACCAATTGAGGTTGTAGTATTTTTTTTTTTGTAATCTCACACTTTTTTTGGGGTTATGTAATATAAAATGGAGACATAATTCTGTATTCTTACATATGTGAAATCTTAAAGAAGCTATCTCAAAACAGCATGCATAAAAATCTCAATGTTAGATTGTATTGGGTTGAATTGAGATGGAGTTAATTCTCCTCACAGCATCTTTCTAGTGCTGTGGTTTTTTGCAGCAGTAGTTGATAACACAGCAGTGTTTTGGCTACGGCTGAATCTAGTATCCAGGCTGTGTCCTTTCAACATTTGCCTGCCCCAAGAGTAGATCGAGGGGCAGGCAAAATCTTGGGAGGGGACACAGCTGAGCCAGCTGACTCAGACTGGCCAAAGAGGTATTCCATACCATATGACATCAGCTCAGGTATAAGAATGAAGTGAAAGAAGGAAGTGTGGGGATTTGTCCATGGCGTTCATCCTCCCAAAGAACCACCAAGCTTAGAGAGCCCTGCTTCCCGAGACCGACCACTGTCCTGCTGATGGGAAGTAGAGACTAACATCTCTCTCTCTGTTTTTCTGCTTCCACGCGGTCTATTGCCATTTGCTTATTAGTGTTATTAAACTGCTCCTATTTTACTCTCTGGCTTCTGTTATATTTTCCTTCCCTTCTTTCCCTGTTTGCTTAAAAGGGGGAGTGATAGAGCGGCTTTGGTGGGCATCTGGCCCCCAGGCCAGAGCCAAACCACCACATGTATGTAGCATTTACCAGGAAGACTTCTAAAAGGAAGTAATTTTATTCCAGTATATCTGTTTTAATGCATGCCAGCACTATCCCTAAACCAACTCATTTTACCGTTCTACATAGTTTTCCTTTAGCTGGATAGTAATATTAGCTGAAATAGAACTTGTTATTGCCTGCCCCTCTTCCATTGTTGGCTATGCTTCCATGTTCTGATTTATAGTGCTGTGTTCAGTCTGATGCCTGCTTTATTGTTAGCCACAGTAACAACAGGTATGTCTGAAAGAGAGTTATTTTTCACAAGTAAAGAGGGAAGGCAGGATACTTTAAGTAATTGGCTCATTTCTGAAGATTCATTTGGCTTAAAATATTACTTAGGGCTTTCTTTTGGTGTCAAACAAACAATTGCTTTCTTGTTCTTACAAGAAGATGCCAAATCATTTTGAATGATAGTTGAAAGCTACATTTTTTTGTCAAGACAGCAAGAGAAACCCCATATCTCAGTTTCCCATTGATTTTGTTGGTAAAGGCATAGAAAGGTATCTCTTTGTGGGGCATGAACTAAAAATAAGCAGACTGTTGCAGCCTGCCTTTTTCTTTCTTTTTTTCGTCTCTTTTCTTCCCCCACCCCCTTTTTTTTTATGAAACAGCTGATTTGAATATGAACAGTGGTGCATACTCTGTCAAGGGTTTTATACTCATAAAAGGGGGAATGATTTTTCTTCTACATACCTAAGTAATTAGCATAAAGAAACTTGACAAGGCAGAAAACCACATCCTTTTTGTTAACAGATTCATGTTCTAGGCATTTCAAACCTACGCTGGAGAATTTCTGTTGAGAAAGCTAAGCTGTGCTTTTAAAAAGACACAAACCAGAGCATGAGGCTGACTGAAACACCAATTTAGTTTCATACTCAAAGATTTTTACGCTATTATCTGACAGTCATAGAAATGCTAATTGCCTTGTAGTTGATAAATAAAAAGGCATTTTACAAGTATTATGTGGGATGTACAAGCTGTTATCAATTCATATGTTGCCTGGTTATAATTTTTAAATTATGTTCAGAATTATTTAATTAACTTCATGATTGTAAAGTAAAAAGAAGTGAAGCATGCCATCCAGAATGGTGCCAATGAAAGATCTCAATTAGCTGTAACAGACTTTGACTCACATATGTATTGCTGTGGTTGTTAACACGACTGCAGTTAAAAAATAAAATACTAAAATTAGAAGAAGTTCAGAGGAGGATCCTAGAGGAGCCTGTGGGGAGAGAGAGGTGATGGTAAGATTGCTGGGTGGATGTACACCTTGAGTACTGCGTCCAGTTCTGGGCCCCTCAGTTTAGGAAGGATGTTGTCTTGCTGTAGCGTGTCCAGAGGAGGGCAACAAAGTTGGTGAGGGGTTTGGAACACAAACCCTATGAGGAAAGGCTGAGGGAGCTGGGGTTGCTTAGCCTGGAGAAGAGGAGACTGAGGGATGACCTTATTGCTGTCTACAACTACCTGAAGGGAGGTTGTAGCCAGGCAGAGGTTGGTCTCTTCTCCCAGGCAGCCAGTACCAGAACAAGAGGACACAGTCTCAGGCTGCGCCAGGGCAGGTTTAGGCTGGATGTTAGGAAGAAATTCTATACAGAGAGAGTGATTGGCCATTGGAATGGGCTGCCTGTGGAGGTGGTGGAGTCACCTTCATTGGAGGTGTTCAGGAAGAGGCTTGATGGGGTGCTTGGTTGCATGGTTTAGTTGTTTAGGTGTGTTGGATTGGTTGATGGGTTGGACACAATGATCTTGAAGGTCTCTTTCAACCTGGAGTATTGTATTGTATTGTATAACTAATCACAATAAACTTGCAAATGCTTATGTTCATAATTCAGCATGTGTCATATGAAAGAAAAAATAGCTTACTCTTAAGCAAAACAAAAGAGCTTTTCAGGTGAATACAGGTGGTGTGTAAGTGACCATGGCACAAAAAGTGCTCTGGAAGAAATGGTATATAGTCATGAGTCATGAACCCTCTCTACAACCCTTTTTAGTGTTGGCTGTTTTCATGAAAGCTTTGAGACCAGTCAAATATTGCCATATTCTGTTCAAGGGTGTGATTTACAACAGATGAAATACAGTTAGGAAAGCCAATGTAGATATTCTTGCAGTTCAAAAGCCAGTCACAGTTCCTCTACCATACACTTCCAGAAAAGGATACTACAGAAGCTGCTTCTTATGTCTGGGGTAAAACAAAGAGATGGCCAAGGCTCAGGAAAGGCCTTCCACTTTTTTTGTTGTTATTGGTGTTACTGATGCTGACCCAAGTGTTGGTGATCTGTTCATCCATTGTGTCTCCCAAGCTGTGGTGACTTTTACTAGGCCAGAGAAGGGGAAAATCAAAACTGTCTAGGACTGACAATTTAAGGAATTTATAATACTAGTTCAAATCCCAGTATTGGTCTCACAAGGACTGACATTTATTGTTATGTTGCATGAGGCTGTTTGTGTGAGATAAGATGAGGCCATGAGGACAATTTTTAATTGACCAGGGTAATTTTCACAAATCATTGTAAGTGACCTTTATTCTCAGCTTCAGCAGAGATCAAAAATGCAGTGAACCATCACAGCTTTATTTACACTCCTATCTTTGAAACCAAGATCCTTTAAACCTTGGATAAAAATGGTGATGTTGGACTATCTTACACTTCAGCTCTCTCTGCCACACCATTTCTGTGATAAAGCAGGGTTCCTGGCCTCAAAAGCACCTAGTTTTGTCACTGTCATAAGTAATTAGAAAAATTCAAAATACTGAATTTTAATGATAAAATAAATCCAGCCTCATGTTGCCTCAAAATTGGAGCAAATACCAGGAATGATGCATTTTCTCAGGTGTGCTTATCCTCAGCTGAGTGAGGAAAGCAGAGCTGAACCATTCTCCCTGGAGTTCAAAAGCCCAACTTGCAAACTGTCCTAGCACTCATTTATAAGCAAATGAAGTCTGGACAGTCATTTCCCCTTTCATTTCATCAAGACTTCCTTTTGCTTGTGCCAAGCCAGTATAAATATGGTCTTTTGACATACTCCTGAACTACTTCTGTTTGTCTTTTCACTATGGATTTTATTTTCCAAGTGTCACCTACTGTTAGAGCACAAGTAACTACTCCATCAACATGATACAGTCTAATGTAAAGTAAGAGGAAAAGGATCTTTAGGTTGGTCACTCTCACATCACATTCTTCCAGCTGGGAATATTGAGAGTGAGGCATCCTCCCCCTGCTTAATTGGAGGTGTCCACAGGGCAGTAGAAATACTCACATCACTCCTCTGCAGAAGGAAGTCCTCTAGCTGAGCCCATTATGTGTTCACAGAGGAATATGACTTGTACAGGTGTATGTGCAGGCAATGCTTCCTCATCTAGGCAGAGCTGAGGAGGCTTTACAGTGATGCCATAGCTCAGGTGAGACAGCAATATGACAAAAGCATGGTGATGCTGCACACTTCTAGAAAACATCCTTTATGTGAGAATCAAGAGATGGCAGACAATGAGAATGCGAAACTGACCTTCAGATTAATGGGAAAATGCAGCAATAATGTAAAAAATGTATCAAAGTCATATGAGAAAAGCAGGCTGGGAAGCCACCTGCAAGAGTGAAGAGTGTGATTAATAAACAGACAAATCTTAAGGTCAGTAGGATATGGGAATGGAAGTAAAGAATGTAAACATCTTCTAATAAATTGGGAGCCTGCATACAGGGTGAGTGGAAAAAATGTTATAACACAAATCATATATCAAGAATGCTTCTATTAATGCAGAAACTCAATTAAATATATGTATTTTAAGGGAAAAATAGATTAATGTGAACAGCTGATAGCAGAAAATAAAGTGTTATAAGGTGATTTTGATGCAGTGATAGTCTTCATTATGTTTATTAAGACTTGTTTACTAGTCTACCTATTTTCTTCTCACCTAATAAAAATTAATTACAAGAGGAGTGATTATGCTTGCAGTCAGATCTGCTCCACTGAGCAGATTATTTACTTGAGCTGTAATTTTGCAACTGCATCTGATTTTGCAGTATTAGATTTTAATATGTGGATGCCCATCTTCCTTCTTATATAATTTCTAAAGTCTCTGTAATTATTGAGGCTTTCAAGGGCTGTTTTGATCAAGAGTGAGGTAATTTGCTACTTTACCACGGCAAGATGGAATTCAAGCTGAGGAGCTAGCTGTGTAGTGAATACACACTTTGGTCTAAATATCCTATTTTCTTGAATAGCTCAAAAATTAAATGAGTTTATAACTACATAAAGCCTGGTTTACTTCTGTAGTGGGTTTTTAATGTGCGAGTGAAAAGTTATGGAGGCCTCACAGTCCACAGGAGGGAGCCTCTCTCCCACTGAGCTCGGAGCAGGATTTCAGTAGAGGATCTTTTTCTCATTTGAATCCTGTATAAAAAGACAGTGCCCTATACAGAAAGCTAAAGTATTTTGGAGTTCTAAAAAACCAGAAAGGTGGAATCCCCTCCTCTTTTTGATTATAAATGAAACTTTGGGGTAAATAGAACTTACACCATTGAAGTATTTGAAATATTGATGACAAAACACTGAAGTAATTTTCAAAGCTGCCATCCAAATTTTAATCTTCCTGTCAGTTTTGCACTGAAAGCTTTTGTTTTCATAAACCAATAATTTGAAAAGAAATTGAAATAGGTATAAAATATACATTTTTTTCCCCCAGAAATAAGAAGGTGTTTTGGAACCCTGCAAAACAGAAGGAGCTTCAAAAAATCTTTGTGCATGGCTTCTATAGAATAAGTTTTAAATGAATTAACCAGCCTTGCTAGAAAGAGTAGATTTTTAGTTGTACACATTCAAGTAGCGCTGTCTGAGCTAAGCACTGTACAAGTGCACAGCAAGCAACAACAAGTGTGTTAACAGCAACCGTAATAAAAAGAAGAGTAAGACTGAAAAATGCTTTTTTCATGTTTCTTCTGAAAGGATATTTCCTAGGAAAAAAAGGAATTGAAAAGGAAATGTCTCTTGGAATCTATGAACAGGTTGAAAAATGCCTTTTTTTTTTTAGTGTGTTGATGATAATCTGATCATAACTTTGACTCTTGCACACTCAAATACTTAAGGTTATATTATTAGGCACCCAAATACCATGTATTGAAGTACACTGCTTTGGAAACTTTACAGACATCTGTAGACTTTAAGGGAGTCAGGGTTCTTCTCCTGTCGAAATGCACTAGCAGAAAATAATCCTTAAACAAACTACTTAAAATGTCTCACTGGAGCAGAAAGCCCTAAGGGAAAAAATCTAATACCTGATAAATGATAAATGAAATGTCACAATATTTTGTGGGCACTTGAAAACTTTGAGATACATAAACCATTTCAAACAAGCTAGTAAACAAGAACCAGATCAAAAATAACCTAAACTGTTACAAATGTTTTGACTGGATGGTGTGTTGGAGAGCTGTGAATGGTATTGTGGAGAGCCTGTTTCCTGTGGCAGTACGCACCTTGAAATAGGAGCTGTGTGACAGACACATGGGTGGAGGTGTCACAGGGCAAAACCAGGAGAGTATAGAGATACTTATGAATTATCCTTAGAAAGGCTCCAGCTAATACATAAATAAGTCCACAATTATATTAATGAAGGCAGTGTGATTTTTTTCTAGGGCTAGCTAGGACTTCCTCAGGTCTGAGTGCGAATGACACAGAAGCACCCCAGCTTGCCTCCATCTCACTCTGATGCGGTTAGCTGGAAATCTGTGCAGTTGCTTTGAGTCAAATTACTTGTTGTGTGAGAGCCTGTGAGTTACTGTGGAGCTCACAGCTACTTCTCTGCATTCCCTATGGAATAAGGAATGGATGGCTTTTGTCTCCAGAGCACCAGGATTTCCCCAAGAATGAAGCATATCTTCACCTTAACAAGGAACAATATGGTAAAAACTATGTCTGAAATTTTACCTTTCTCATCTGGATTTTTAACATAGGGTTGGGGAGAAAGTGTTTCAAAAAGGTTAAGTGCTGTGGCAAGGATTTCAAAGCAGATTAGTACTGGAATGTGGAAGATCACACACTTTCCTGTAAGCTGTTTCAGTCAAAGTCACTATCTCACAAGTCTTTTAAAGATTTAATAAAGTCTTTCAGAAGCCATCTAAATATTGAAAGTAAAAGAGTTGCTGCTGCATATTTTATGAGATATTTTCCAACTAAAGTGATAAAATTTTAAATGCCTTTCCACTCCTCCTCCCCCCTACAACCACTGACACAATAATTACTTTACAACAATCTTAGACTCAGGATCCATTTAATAATGTGTGGAAGAGCATATAACATACTAGGAAGGCAGCAGCTGAATACTGTTTATTTTGTGTCAGAAATTTCTCAGGAGGGCTGTGTAGAAGTGGTTTTACCGTGTATGTTTTTTGCATCTTCACTGCAATCAGAAATTTAACAGTATGTTCTTAAAATAGACATATTCTAGCCAAGTGCTCCTTCCTTTCTCAGTTGAAAATTATGGTGAGACACATCAAAATAGCAGTTCTTTGGGGAAAAAACCTAATTAATGGACAGAGTTTTACAGATGCAAATACCTCTGATTAAGTCATCTCCTTCTCTAACTCCATTTAATATCATCAATTATTCCTGCTCTTTTCTCCTTACCTCTTCAGTTTCATTCTGCAAAAGACCTCCCACACTTCCTTAATAGCAAAGACCGAGCAAACCTTTTCCTTATCTCTCTGTTCTTAGCAAAGCTCAAATTTGTTATCTAAGAATTTGAATTAGTCTGTTTTATTGTCTTACATCTGCTATTAACAGACAGCTGCCATATATTATTCCTTAATTTGTTTTCTAACATTTTCCATAACATTAGGAGAGACCCTAAAATGAGTTAATAAGTTGGGGAATCAATCAGCAGTGCTCCTGAAAGGGACAGATTTATTGCAAACAGTAATGGGGTTGAAATGGAAATACTTAGGGGCCCAATTTATACCTAAAAATCAAACATTTTCCACTGTGTTTTTAACAGATCATTAGGAAAAATGAGATGTTATGCTTTTGAAAATGGAAGAGAATGGCTACTTCTGAAATGAAAATCATTGTGTCCTGGTTTCAGCTGAAATAAATTATGTTATTAACAGATTGAGGGGCTGGCTGCCTTTATTAGTCAGATGAAATGGCACCATGAACAACTTCTGTAATATACAGGTGGTTTTGAAAATGTGAATGGCCAATGTGGGAAAAACAAATAAACAAACAAACAACCCCCCCACACACAAACAAAAACCCCACAAGATTTTTTGTAGAGATTCAGAAATCTGAAATAAATTTTATTAGTAACTGTGTAAAGAACAACACAGTGAAGCCAGTTAATATAGGAAGTTCTATGTTGAATTGATTTTATTAACACAGAAATGTGTTAATAAGTGTATTGATCACCTCAGTTAGTTTACTGGCAGCATCATGTGTTCCAGAATGATAACAAAACCAAAGAAATAGTGTGCCTTCCCCACTTTCCCTTTTATTTAATGGAATCATTAGCCTGATAAAATTATTAGTCTTACTTTTGTTCTAAATGGGTTCACATGCAGAGGTGTTTGTAAAGCAGAGGCTTAGGTAGACACAGGTACTGATTTTGTATCCTATTTTATAATAATAATTGTAACTGAAATGTCAGCTTTTCTGCATGTAGTTAGCCATAAGTAAAATTCAGTCCCTGTATTGTCACCAAATCTGTCTCTCAAAAGCTAAACACATAGAATGGTTAAAATGAAACAAAATCCAACACAAATCAGGAGTTATCAAAGGAACATAAACTCAGTGCTCTGAAGTAAAAACCTGTCGCAGATTAGCAGCGTTTTAGTTATTGCTTGCACATCATCAAGGCCTTTCCTGCCCCTCACTCTGCTTCACCAGCAAGCAGACACAAGAACTGAGTGGTGCTTAGCTGTCTACTGGGATTAAACCATGACAAATAAGCACTGATATCACTTCATTGAAATACAGAGGCTGTTCTAGAGGATTTGAAGTTGATGCCAAAATCTAAGAGCAGTAAAGGGGATAAGTGACTCATTATAGTCTATCTGATACAGTGGCAGTGAAAAGTAATGGAACAGCCTCATAATAAATTTAAGTGAAAGCAGTATAATTAAGGTTGATTGATATGAATTTATGAATAACTGATCTCATGTGACTCAATTAAATCTGTATATTTTATGATGACTTATGCCACAGAAATTATTGTGTCTGTTTCCTACACTTGGGCTTCTGCAGGATTGTTTGACTGGGTTAGACTGAGGAACAAGAATAGTACAAAATCAGTGTAGCACATACTAAGTGACTGCCCAGCTCAGAGATACCAAGCTGCAATTGTAAATGGAGAATTTTCTCTCATGGGCAGCTCCAGTGAGTCCTTGAAATTCAATAAGGACAAGTGTGGAGTCTTGCATCTAGGAAAGAGCAACCTCATGTACCAGTATAGGTTGGGGTCTGATCTGTTGGAGAACAACTCTTGGGAAAAAGACCTGGGAGTCCTGGTGGACAGCAGGATGTGCCCTTGTGGCCAAGAAGGCCAATGGCATCCTGAGGTGTATTAGAAAGGGTATGGTTAGTAGGTTGAGAGGGGTTCTCCTCCTCCTCCTCTACTCTGCCCTTGTGAGGCTGCATCTGGAATATTGTGTCCAGTTCAAGAAAGGGCCCCTTAGTTCAAGAAGGACCTCAGAGAACTGCTCAAAAGAGTCCAGCAGAGATCCACAAAAGTGCTGAAAGTATCACAGTATCACAGTATCACCAAGGTTGGAAGAGACCTCGAAGATCATCGAGTCCAACCTGTCACCACAGAACTCATGACTAGACCATGGCACCAAGTGCCACATCCAGTCCCCTCTTGAACGCCTCCAGGGACGGCGACTCAACCACCTCCCGGGCAGCCCCAATGATGAATCACTCTCTTGGTGAAGAACTTTCTCCTCACCTCCAGCCTAAACTTCCCCTGGTGCAGCTTGAGACTGTGTCCCCTTGTTCTGGTGCTGGTTGCTAGAGAGAAGAGACCAACCTCCTCCCGGCTACAACCACCTTTCAGGGAGTTGTAGAGAGCAATGAGGTCACCCCTGAGCCTCCTCTTCTCCAGGCTAAACAACCCCAGCTCCCTCAGCCTCTCCTCATAGGGCTTGTGCTCAAGGCCTCTCCCCAGCCTTGTTGCCCTTCTCTGGAGACGTGCAAGTGTCTCGATGTTCTTCCTAAACTGAGGGGCCCAGAACTGGACACAGTACTCAAGGTGTGGCCTAACCAATGCAGTAGCGGAACATCTCCTTTCTGAGGAAAGGCTGAGGGAGCTGGGACTTTTTAGATTAGAGAAGAGGAGGCTGAGGGGTGACCTCATTAATGTTTGTAAATATGTGAAGGGTGAGTGTTGGGAGGACAGAGGCAGGCTCTTCTCAGAGATGTGCAATGATGGGACAAAGCACAGCGGGTGCCAGCTGGAGCAGAGGAGGCTCCGCATGAACGTGTGGAAAAACTTTTTCACCGTGAGGGTGATCACACTCTGCGAACAGTAAGTTTTTGGAGAAAATCCGAAATCATTGTTGCTTTACTCTTTGCAAATGGAAAATTCTAGATAATTTAAAAAAAATAAACCAGGCAAATCTCCTATACAAAGGAATTCCAGTGACTTCATAACCTGGTCCATTCAAACATAGTCATATACAAAGCCACATATTCTAATATTAAGACAAAGGTTACATTTACTGAAGTATTAAGCACCAAGATGTTAGATGCTCAATTCCCTTGGCCAACATCCCTTTAATAGAGGAAACAGTGATGATCTATTCAATCCAGAATGTTTTTTTTTTTTCCCCAGTTTGGCTATGGTAAGTACTGACAGTGAAGAGAGACTTTGCAGTGCTACCTGTGGACCTGGACCTTTCTAGAGTGGTAGTATGAGTGCTATATGAAAAGGATGGAAGTCTGTGCTCTAATTTCTAAAAACAGACTTGGCTCTGTCCCACTATTTGTCTGGCAACAGAAGAAAGCATTTTGGGATCTTAGATTCTACTTCAGCTTAAAGAGAAATAAAATATATGTGGGTGGATATGAAGAACTCATAATGTGTAAGCTGCTTTACTAGGAACAGACTGATTTATGAGGAAGGAAATACTTTAGTAGATGTGATTTATTTCCCATTTTAGATATTTATATGTCTGGTGCAGAAGTTAACTACATGTACTCATCAAACACCTTTATCTCAAAAGGGTAGCAGCCTAGGGCTGTATACCTAGTATTTATGGATCACAGTATCACAGTATCACAGTATCACCAAGGCTGGAAGAGACCTCGAAGATCATCGAGTCCAACCTGTAACCACAGACCTCACGACTAGACCATGGCACCAAGTGCCACATCCAGTCCCCTCTTGAACACCTCCAGGGACGGCGACTCCACCACCTCCCCGGGCAGCCCATTCCAATGACGAATCACTCTCTCGGTGAAGAACTTTCTCCTCACCTCGAGCCTAAACTTCCCCTGTTGCAGCTTGATCCACTGACTATACACACAAATCATGTATCTCCTCTGAATCTAGATTTAATCTGTTTAACATTTTCTTCTAATTTGTTTGCTCACTCAGATTCAAATCATGCAAGAGACCTTATACTGAATATAGTGAATTAAGCCCTCTCAATTTATTATTGTAAACTGAGCAAAATATAGGGATGTGAACTACCTGAAAACATCCATGATAAAGCAATGGGAGTTCTGGACATTTCAAGGCACCTAACTCCTAAAATGACTAGATGTGTGCCTCAGACATTTGTGGGTCCCTCCTAGTATGACATCATCCTTGGCCACTGTGGTCATGATGGGAAGGGTGACTATGATTGCTGAAAAGAAATACATCCTTCCACTCATTCTCATATCTAAAATGAGGCACTTGACCCATTGCTTAGACACTCCTGGGTGGCAGTTCCCTAGCAAAGCACAGCCAGCAGCCAAAGATGTTGGAAAGCCACACTCAAAATGCTTGAAGGCCTAAGGGTTAAACTGTTAGACTTTTTACAGAGTATGATTACAGCTCCTTAGAAAACAGTAACAGAAAGAAGAGAATAATTTTGGCATCTATGATAGTTAAGAGGAGGGCCTGCTACACTGAAAGAGCTTGTGGTGTGCTCATTTTTAAACAGATGAATAATTAGATTCCACTTCAGCAGTGTACTGAAACATATGTTTAGCAATAACATCAGCACTGGCCAATGCACTTTAAGACAATGTGCTCAAAGTTAGGTAAGTAGCTTAAGTACTTTGCTAAATCATGGCCAAAGGGTAAGAGACAATACCCACTTTACACACTGTGCTGCTAATAGCTTTTCTGGTCTCTGTAATGGAGTTCTAAGGGCACAAAAGACAAGTAAATAAAAAAATAATAATTACAAAGCACTTAGTGCTGCAGTATTATATTTTCCCATGATGGAATTCCTGTAAAAAGGCAGCTAATCAGTTTATCTAATTCCAGGAAAAAAAAGATCTTTTCAGAAAAAAGCCAAAACTCAACCTCATAGAAAAAGCCTCAGATGACAATTTTGTCTGGTCACTGTGTAGAAGGACCCAAGTAGCTTACATATGGACAAGGTAAGGCACTGTCACACTCACTTTTAAAATGATGATATTGTTATAGAAGAGATGTTTGAGAAGTGGGCAAAATGCCTAAAGTTCAACAAGTAAAAGTCCAAGGTCCTGCATCTGGGTTGGGCCAATCCCAGACACAAACACAGGCTGGGTTCAGAGTGGGTTGAGAGTAGCCCTGAAGAAAAAGACCTGGGGGCATTGATGAGAAGCTCAACATGAGGTGGCAGTGCTCTCATGCATAGTGTATCCTAGGCTGCATCAAGAGGAGTGTGGCCAGCAGGTCAAGAGAGGCGATTCTTCCCCTTTACTCTTCTCTTGTGAGAATCCACCTTGAATACTGTGTCCAGTCCTGGTGTCCCCATCATAAGTGCACAGAGCTGTTGGAGCAAGTCCAGCAGAGACTTGCTCCACAAAGATGATCCAAGGACTGGAACACCTGCCCATGGCGGGGAGGTTGGAATAGATGATCTCTAAGGTCCCTTCCAATCTAAGCCATTCTATGATTATTAAGAGGCAATTAAAGTACAAGCAGCTAGTTGAATGGATGAGACTCTTTTTCCTCTTGTCCCTTTACCACTGGGTTAACCATTCATCAAAAGGTGAAGAGGATATGAGGATATATTGACCTTGCTGAAGCCCATGAGTGGATTGACATTTGATTGCAACAGTATCACAGCGTAAAGTTGTATCTCATTGTCGCAAAGGCACCCACAAAACATCCAGCAACAGCTGTGGATTCATTGCAATTAATCTGCATTCCTTACGACATAATAAATTTACAAGCGTGGATGTCAGCTGGGAATATACTGCTGCACAACCAGTTACTGTATCTAGAAAGAGAGAGCAACCAAAATGTGTGCTCACTCACTCAGAAAGGGAAAATCTCCCCATGGGTAAAGCAATACATATACATCTACACTCATCAAAGGTAGGGTTAGGACTCCTTAGATGATGGTCCCTGTCTGAAGGGAGAGGTTCTGAATGCCAGGCTGCTTGCTGAGTGGAGGCCAACTCTCTCCATAGCACAACTCCATTTATACCCTTCCAAGGATGCACTGTGGTCAATGTCTTAATTAGTTGGAGGACTGAGTTCTCCCAGCTACACAAAAGCAAAGCTGGAAACTGCTGGGCCCCTGATGCATCAGTTCATGTCTGGAGGCATCAAGCTGATCTTTATCAGCTCCCAACAAGCCTCAGCCCTTTGTTGGTGTAGTTTCGCTTGTCAGAGTGCTTATACCTGCCACACAAATATTTCTGAGCAAAACCTGACAAGGGAATTAATGACAAACTCTACCAGAGACTGAGTAGGTTTCTATCTTACTCCATTCAAGTACTAGTTTCTGTAATGTTAAGTCTTATTTGTTAGAAAAGAAGATGAATAAATTTTATCCAACTGAAAACATACATTACTGTGTTGATTGTTTTGCAGAACTGTCAAGCAACCCACTGAAACTACCACACCATCTTAAACAGCCAAGTAACAAGAATGTCTTCTTAGCTCTTTTTTTGGTTGTGTATCTCATCTGCCACTGTTTTTCAATAAAACTTTCTTTTTGACATGACCACAAAGTATGAAATAAATCTTTTGAAGTTGACAAGCTCTTATGTAGCCACTTTATGTCGTGTCTTAAAACTTTTCAAACTGGAAGCTCCAGTGCACGTGTAAAGGTGGCTCATGCCATTTTATAGTAGCCTAAAGATCTCTCCAGCCTTAATGAATCCTCTTTTGGTACAGCAAAAACTAAATGATGCTCAGTCTCATGCCTCAAATCAACACTCATCTTGGAAAATTTATCTGAAGGTCAGGTGTTGTTTTTGAGGCATGTTCTAAAAGGTGTTCAGGGGTTGTAGGGCTAGAAGTAGTACAGATGAAGCTGGATTAACGGGCACAGGTGAGATATTCAAAGCCACATTCTACCAAAAATCATCATAAGAGCTTTGGTTGTGCATACAGTAATGTGTCTGTAGAGATAATCTTGCTTTCAAGTAATTTAGATTTAATCTTAAATTCTAGTTTATATTTAAAGCATTATCTGAATTATACTGGTGCACTGGAAACACTTAATCCTACTCTGTTATCACAGAGAACACATTGCTGGTGATTTAGGGCTTAGTTAGCTTCCAAGATTTGGTTTATGTTGCTGAAGGTTATTGGCCATATTCAGTCAGCCTAAATTCCACCTTAGCCTCTACATCTAGTGTTTCTGACAGGCTGGATCATGAAAGCTCCTAATTCAATGCCTTTCACCCTGTGAATTGCTTTGTCTACTTACATAGCTACAATATAGGCCTTCAGAATATTCCCTGGTTTCCTTTCAAACCAGAAAGAAAGAGAGAAAACTTTGGTATCTTTAAATAGCTGTTGTAATCTGTGCATCCAGCATGAATAGTTGCATCCATGTAGTGGTAAAAAGGATTCACTTGTAGATCTTCAAAAGAAGTTTTTCCAAGAGGACTCAGAGGGCTAAGATGAAATCAGAAGAAAAAAAAAGCAGCTTTCTCTTCCAGACCTATACAGATTAGCAAGAAAATGTCATTAAATAGCTTCTAAGAAGCTGGCATGGAGTGAAATGAGTTTCTGCTAATATAGGTTTCTAGGGAATTGTGGCCTGTCACAGCTGCTCAGTAATGTAGAGTTTGTTTGGAAGTTGCATCTCAAGGGGGGGGGGGGTTGTGTGCATGAAGGGGACAGAAACATCTTCAGCTGTACTGGGTGGCTTCACTGTGGTGTGGCTCACAGAGGTATTGTGCATTCCTGGAAACAGATGCAGAATTTCACAATGGTATCTGAAGCATAAAAGGTTTTATTTATGTTAGGAAGCATGGTATAGTCAGGATTTCAGTTTCCCAGAACGGTTGTGTGGCACTATGCAAAGTAAATTCAGTTGCAAACATAATTTATCAGTACCAGAAGTCACACAAGCAGCCCTTTACTCCTGATTTTCTAAGGTTTTTTCAGATAAGTTTCTGTTATAATGGTGGGAGGTTCTTTTTTTCCCCTTTTGTTTTGTCTTTTTTTTTTGCTTCATTTTGCATCATAAATCTGAAAGACACGCAAGGAGGCAGGCTGCTAGATGTCAAATAAGGAAAAGCAGAAGGTGGCTGAGTCATCTACCAGAGTTTGTCCTTGGATAACCTCCAATATGCTTGCAGTTTTCTAGGGAAAGGACCACATAGACGTGGTTGCTCAGTAAGAGGAAGGTATTTTAAATACCAAACAAAATATTTTGTAACTTCTATGAAAAATTCTAAAACAGGGAAGGCAAAAAAAAAAGGTTTTGTTCACTTATGATCTTGTTGTAAAATTAGATATACAGTATCAAAACTTCACTAAAGCAAGGAAAGTCACCTGCTTCACTACAAGAACTCTTCCATTTCTCTTTTCTTCCCTTGACTTCTTAGTAGGAAAGAAAAACTCTGGAAATACATAAATTGCAGTGTGGGGTAGGGCAGCAAGTTGTACTGTTTTGTAGGAGACACGTTCAGAAATCACACTGGGTACCTCAGAAACTTGTTTGAAAGACACAGCATCCATAGACTTGGACTTCTGGGTATGCACTTGATCGTCTGTCCTGGTTTTCCTGGGACAGATTGCAGGCCAGCTATGGGGTGCAGGCAAGTAGCAGTTCTGAATCAGCCAGAACAGCTACTTGAGTTGTCTCACAGGTATATACCATGCCATGAACATCACACTCATCATGAAGTAGAAAATTTGCTCTGGAGAGAGGGAAAGCTTCATTCTTCTTCCTCCCAGCTAGCTGGGATACGTGGTAGGAAGAAGGGCAGTGAATGACATTCCTCTTGATCATGAGAAACAGCCTTGGTGAGCTTGTGCTAGAAGAAACATTTCTGGATAAATTCTGGAGGATGAGAGAAAAGACAGGATTTTTGACTTGAGAACATACCAGATCACTGATAAACCACACTTTTTCAGGTACTTGGAAAGAAATAAGGATTTTATGGTGAGTGTTTCTTGCTTCTGCTTCTTTTTAGTGGTCAGATTACGGAACTTCATTTTCTGTTAACTGCATTCATTGTAAGTGCCTAATTGAAGACCTGGCACTGTAACAAATCCCTCTTGCACATTTCTTCCTTTTATATCTAGTGAAGGAAAAACAAAGTGAAGATGAATGTAAAAATTGTGGGGAAACGTATGACAAATTTTCAATACAAGATTCTGTTTTCTGTGAAGGAAGAAGTTAATTCAAGGGGTACCTCGGTGTGTGCAACTCTATTATACCAGCATGGTTTAAACCAAAATGAACTGATCCAAAACTGAAGGCTTCTGAAGTTAAATATGACTTTTATAGGGTCTTTAATTTGTCTGTTAATCAGAATTAGTGACGGCTTTGCAGCTTGGGAGCCAAGCCCATTACCAAAACACCATGGATGTGACTTGCATGCAAAAGACATTTTTTATAGTTGCTCTTTCCACTGGCAGCAAACTCTTTTCATTTTGAATTCCTCTGTTTGACACTGATCAAACAAAGTGTATTTCAGAAGTCAACCCAGCACAAAGGGATCTAATTAATGAGGAGATGGCAAAAGGACCTACCAGGACTGTACATGCTTAAATAAATGACTTCTAATGTACACTTAATGCTAAGATGTGTACCAAAAGATTTTTCATACCTGCTTCTCACCAAGGATCAGCAATTTCAATCAGGTTATATCAGGGCCCCACTCTCTTCACGGTGATTTACAGAGTACAATACAACATGCTATTCCCTCCTGCTGCCTGCTTGCAATTACTTCTGATTATTTGGGGTCACTGAAATAATTTCATGTGAATCATGGTTGTTCATTGGTTATACTGCAGTGGGATAAACTAGCTGAAATTCAGACCTTTTTTTTTTTTTTTTTCTAAACAGGCAAAGAAAGTACAGACTTAAAATATGCTGAGGTTGGAGAGGTGCTATCCACTGATTCCAGCTTGTGCTGAATACAATAAAACTGTGGAAGTTACTCACTTGCTTTGAGAGCTTTTGCAAATCTCACTAGGCATCTGCGTGCATCTTTTAATGTTGGATACTGTTGTAAATGCAGTTGTCAGGAAACTGTCCAGGATAACATGGGACAAACAGAGGGTACCAAAGCTCAGCTCCCTTGTATTGCAGGCTTTAGCAACCTTTTCTGCTTTAATACATGCATATTTGCAGTACATATGTATTGATATAGTAGCAATGTAAGATATTTGGGAAAAAAACAGACTTGATTTAAGCAGCCCTTCCTGATTTAAGCAGCCCTTCCTGTAGTTGGACAGGAAGTATGTTAGAGTTTTTTCATGATTAAAGCATCACAATATGATGTCATTTTTAAGGCACAGAAGGTTTGCATGACCTTGGCAACAAGTAGTTCTCATTTGCTTTCAGCTTGCTAAGTAACTTCTTAATTTTCAGGTGGTTTCCATTGTTGGGGCTCTGCCAATAGTATGATTTGAAATCTGCTTTGTGACTACACAGCTGAATGTGAAAGCAGTTGATATCAGGTAAAATAAGTCTGCAAAAGGGCACCCTATGTATGCTTCTGATTAAATAGTTGGAGATGATTTTCCCCTTGTGTTGTAGTCAGCACAATATGAAACTCATTGTCACTGAGTACTGAGAAGAAGAGACACTGCTGAATAGTTTGTAGGAAGTACTTTTAGTGCTATGTCTGGAATGCATGTTTATTTGGGAATGTATTAGGAGGGATCTTGCTCATGCCTTTTGTTTTTTTGGTTTGTTTCTTTCAACAGTAAAGCAAAATGCTATACCTACTACATCTGCATAACTCTGTGTGAAAGAATAAATAGCCAGTAGCTAATATGCCACAAATCAGCAAATGCGAAGATGGCTAGTTTGCCCTCCGTAGGCTTTGTGCTGTCCAAATGATTTTGGGCATGCAACAAACATTCTCAGAAGTGTTCAGTAATAGATAAGAGAGGTTAATGAACAGATGTAGTGCCTGTTCTCCTGTGAACAGGAGATAGGTGCTCCATGTACAGGTAGAGAGCGGTGGAAGTTGAGATTATAAACCAACCTTAATTTAGTTATTTTCCTTATTGTCATACTCTTGTCAGTGGAGAGCTGTGTGTCAATCCCATTGAGCTCCTTTCCACCCAGTATGATTCATTGTGAGGAAATGTGCACAGTCCCTTGTGCTAAGACGTCTTTGCTAATCAGGGGTAGTTAGATAGCAGCGAGCATACAAACCATGCATAAATTGCCCCCAGACTGGTAATGCTGAGGAGAATGCAATAACGATGAAGTCTGCCTAAAATGACCATTTGCAGGTTTAAATAGTGACCAGGGGATTTGTGAGACATTTAAGAGAAAAGAAGGCAGGTTGGGTTGTAACAGAAACATGAAAACTTGTAGCAGGGAGGACAGATCTTGGTGTAAGAAGTGGTACCAAATCACCAGTCAAACCAAAACCAGATTTGACACTGCCAGAAGTCTCCCCAGCAGCACTGTGACTTCTGTCTGCTCTTGGTGAACTCTCACCCTGTCAGAGGTTCCCATCTGCTGCACTGATTGTATGGCATGCATCAGGCAGAGATCTGCACTTGGAGTATGCACGGTGTGTTTTCTCGCCAGAGCGATGCAGAGTTCTAGGGAGCAGCTTGGGCATAAGGAGTGCTTGAGCACCCACATTCACAGAAAACAGAACTGTTGAGGTCTAAAGGGACTGATTCTATATAGAAGAGGGAACATCAAGAGTCAAGTATTGCTTGCAGCTCTGCGTCTTTACAAAGAGCAGACTGGCTTTGATGCTACTTAGCTCTAGAAAAATAAGTCAATTAAGATCGGCTGTTACTACTTACAGGTCTGTTTATCTCAAGCTGTGAAGCTACTTCATATTCTATAAACACATTTCTTCATTTTGTTTTTTCTTTTGCTCTCATCTCTGTTGATCAACTACTCCTTATGTAGCACACGCTGTAATGAAAATACATGACAGGCTGCTGCAAGCAATAGATCATGAACCCTTTGGACCACTCATCTTGCTCTTGACAGTCAAGAAGCATTTTGCTAAATAATGCACATTGTGTTCATTCTCCCTTCAGTTAGAGTAACCAGGTAAGGTAATTGGGCACCTAGCAAAAGCAGCAGCTGCAGGCAGTAATCATAGCCCCGGCATCTGCTCCCATGGCAACTGATGTGTTTACATCCTCAAAAGTACACAACATTTTCTTCCTTCTACATAGCAGAGAAAAGATTTTAGAGCTACAAGGAAAGAGAGGGATTTTCAAGGATAAATATTTAAGCAAGATGTTGGGAGAAACAGTATTTGTTCTTTGGAGTGAAAGCTTAGACGATAATGGGTTGTTATCAGACAACAATTAAGCATCTTCTCCTGGCCTCAGCATGCAGTCGGCAGCTCTCAGAAACAGGTCTCATCTGCTTTAAACTAAACTATTCAAGAGAAAGATCAGGCAACAGGGATTCCAGAAGTTAGTTGTCCATCACTGTTTCTGCAGATGTGGCACCAGTGTGGCTTAGGGGCACCATGTTTATAGAGCACTTTGCTTTGTATTAGGGTTGAGACGTGGCTGCTGCATCTACAGGTGTGTTGCCAAGTGACAAAGAGGAGTTAGTGGAAGTTTAGGGCCTGGGCTATGTACCTACAGGGTAATTACAGGACCCTTTAGTTTTTCTTCCCTTTCCAAGAACTTTGCATCCTCTGCTTCTCCTGCAGTAGATCCAAGGCAGCAAATACATAAACATTGCTTTTTCATTCCTGCCCAAGCATACTGTAAAAAGAAAGGTGACATGACCATGCTGGGAACATAGGGCAAAGATATATCCAATAATGTGGGTGCATTAGGAAAAACAAACACAAAACAAGTGCAGCTAAAATTGCAGGAAAATTGCTCATCTGTGGTAGAGCTGATCTTGCTTAAATTCTCAGGTGAGCACAAGAGCCTTAAGCTTGAGAGACGTTACTATCAGATTCTTTCAGAAATACAATGGTCTGAATGAGCATCTCATGAAAACACATCAAGCATTAAGAAATACCAGTATTTATTAGACTTCTCTTTTATTCTGGCAGCTGTTCATCCTAATGAATGCTTGTTCCAGCAGACTGTGGCTCTTGGTTGAATCAGAACAGATTCCATTCATTAGAGCAACATACCTTGCACAAATAATTTACAAACACTTCTTCATCCACAAATGTCTGGACTGATGGAATAAGCAGTTAAGACACTTCTGAGGTTCTGCAATGAGCTGTGAATCCTCAAAGGAAAAACTGAAACAGTGTGGAAACAGTATTAAATTGAATACATCTTATTACCATGCATTGCTCAGACTTGGAGTATTATGTATTGGACAGCTGGGCTGAATCTGGCAGTTCTGTACCAGGACAGATGACTGAACTAAAGCTCATGGTCTGTTTATGGCTACAATTTAGTTCAGAGTTATAAAAGATGAAGACCTGTTAGGATCTCAAAATTCTGCATCCTCATCTGCTAACTGAGGAAGAAATGATATGTCTTCTCCTTATCTATAGCACAATTAAGAAGAGGAGTGCTAAAATGTCTTTTTTTTAAAAAGACTTGTGATTTGTGATTTAATCCCTGATGTGGCAATGAGATCCCCTCTATCCATATGCAAATTCATGTATTCCAGTGGGTCTGTACTGGGACTTTGGGCTTTGTCTGTTTCTTTAGACAAAAAGTTCTGTTATGGCCAGACAGATGGGGTACTTCAGCAGGATTAAGCACAGCAAGATTTTACTCTGCAGCAATTACTGTTGACTCTGTCACTGGTTTTCTAGGTGACCTGGCACATACTTTTTTATTTCTCTGCCTCTGTCTCAGTTTCCTCGTGTGATTAAGAAAACCACATGCACTGTAAAACTGACTTTTTTGCCCAAGTCATCTGCAGTTTTGAGATTATGATAAAAATTGGGCTCCTTTTTTTTTTTTACATTTAATTCCTGCTATTAAAAGTGCTTTGCTGCAGCTTTTTTTTTTCAAAGAGCTGTGACAACTGGATTGGTGATTGCTTATAAGACGTCAGTTAAATAGAATTAACATTGAGTGAAAGTTTCAGATTTGCTGCTCCTCCTCGTAAGGGTAATAGAAGCTGTTAATATATCTATTAAAAGATTTCCTTTGTATGTGAATCACTTTGTTAAAACATCATTCTGGTGCAGTGTTTTTGAAAGGAACATTCATTTTTAAGCAGATTCAGTTAGTTGTGCTCACTAGAAATCCACTATTTCGGTGCAGTTTGGTGACTGCACAAAGAGGTACAAGTGTTTTATATTATTAAGGGGGACTGAATCTGTTACAAAGGCAAAGAAGACAACCGTTGTGTATCTATATTTGAGGTGCACTCTGCCAGACCAAGGGTGCAGCCTACTGCTGATGTATGCTGAGCAACATACAGTGAAGCTTCCACACGATGAACAAATGAGGAATGAAGCAGATCAATGGAAAAAAAGTGTTTCTAGTGCAGCACTTCCATCAGAACTTACTTCATTTTTTGATACTGTCACTGGATTGTTGTGATTTTTGAGGATCTCCTTTTTGACAATATGTATTGTTTGTAAATCTGTGTCCATATAGAGCACCATTGTGGGAGAGTAATCCCAAAGGAAAAATCAGAAACATAAACCTAGTAGCACTTGCACAAGTGTCTTGCCAACCATATGAGTGTATCCTTTTCCCTTCTAGCCTGGGTTCAATTACTCTAAGCATATTGAATCAAATTATGAAAGCAAGCAATACACTTTCACTGTTGTGACTCTACTTAATAGTCTCAAAACCAAATTTGCACTATAATGGATCAAGGAAGGGGCAGAAACTCTGACTGGTACTGGGGTAAGGGCATCAGCCTTGATCCCCAGCCTACCCATGGCCTGCATTGCCAGCAGCTGCAGGAGACAGTGAGACTAGATGAACCCTCCTGTCCCAGAAGGTACCTCTGGATTAGAAATTCCTTCCAAGCCACAATGTGCTTTAGAAGGTGAAAGAATGAGTTTATTTAAGGTAAAGGGAAAAAAAGAAGAAGAAAAATAAAGAAGTCTCTTCCCTTCATAAATGCAGGATTTATTTATGGCTGTGAGATCCAAAGGTCTTACTGATAGCTTAACAATATTACTGTAGGCAGGCTAATGGAATCCAAGTTTAATTAAGGTCTGTATTTAATTTCATTTGTTTATTATAACTTAAAGAACAAAACAAAAATAAAGCCTAAACCAGCCATCCATCAAATATGTTCCTGTTAAAAGTGACATTTACTACTGGAAAAGACAAAGGACTTTGCAATCCTGAACTGTGGCTTTCTGAGTTGCTGCTCGAAATGACCTTTTCATCGTCTGTGTTTCTGTGGCATCCTGAAGTTTTGTTGTTTATCTTACTTTTGAAAGGGAGTTCCACCTCAGGATAAGTCAGTGTATGTCTCTTCTATAGTCATAAACCTGTGGATCTACTTCATAGCTTCTCTTTTGACCTTTTCTTCTAAAGTTGTCCTGGAAATGTGTATTGTAAGACCTTCGTAAGGCTCAGGAGACAAGAAGTGAGTGGAAAATGTTGTTTAGAGAAACAGGGAGAGAGCAGAGCAGTTGTGTTGGGTAGCTCCATCTCTGGTGAAGGGCTTTGGCAGGCCCTGGAATGCTGCTGGGTTGCTCTGCCATAATGCACATTTGGGGTCTCTGGCAGCAACGACCCCTCAGGGGATTGCTAGAGAAATCTTTCTATCAGTTGTCCAGTTATTGGGAATTTGTTACTAGGAATCTACTCTTTGTCATGACTCTGAACATGAGGTAAGGCAGTATTATCACAATCCATAACTTTCACAGTAAGTGTTCCAGACTGGTTGGTTGGGGACAAGAAGGAGAGATACCTGCACTGCCGCCAAGGGGTGTTTGTACCTGGTAGCAGCTGAGTGTCAGGGCCCACAAATGCACTGTGAGCATCCAGCTCTGAGGAGCACCCTCACTCAACAAATTTGGACCTTAGCCATGGTGTGAGGCTGCTGGCTCCTGAGGGCTGGGACACAAAGCTGAATATTTTCCTGCCTAGGGAGTTCCTTTTGCTGTGCAGGTGGCTCAGGCAGCTACTCATTGATCAGTATGTAGCTTGGCTTCTGGATATGATTGTGCACGTAGCAAGGGTGCAGCATCTTTCTGATGGAATAGCTAGTTGCTGGCAAGACCATAAGAGGACTGGACATGCTCTGATGACAGGTATTACCTTACTTTCAGCATTTTAGGGCAATATTGTGAATGCATATATAGGCTTTCTTGGCATTTGCAGCAGTTTAAGTGCATATATCTGTGAGGCAAATTCAAACTGATGTGTCCACAAGCAATCAACAAATGTTTTCTCCATAGAAGTCCCGTCTTCAAAGAACCTGAAAAGTGCAGCTCAAAATACTCATTGTAAGATTAAAAGTAAGTTCTAGAAACTAGAGAACACTTTAAAATATGTCAGGGAAAAGAGATAACCCACCTGTAATGATGCATCTCAATGTTACATATATTTATGCTGACAGAAAACAGTATTTTTGGTAATTTTGAACTTCCTGTGGCAAATGACAGAAAATGTTTGCAAATTTCTAAGTACTTTCTGTTGTAGAAGTCAATTTGCTTTCTATATTTCTACAGAAAGTTTTAAGATTTTAGTTCCTAGAAGTAATGTTAACATTATTTTATGAGATGCTTGTAACCTAATGTTTGATACTCTACAAGGACTGGAAAACTTTCTCTGCATGCAGTATGGTCTTATGATAAAGCTATTGCTAAGCTTGGTGCTTTGGCCAAAACCAACTTTTTGCTTCAGAAGATTTTAAAGCTTTTTTTGTTTAGGGAAAGCATCTTGACTTTCTGGCTAAATACTACCATTGCACTTTTATATTAATCATCTATACAAGCACAAAATGAAACTTGAATAGCAGGACATTCCTGGGCTAATAGCAAGAACTGCCCTAGATTCTGTCTGCAGGGTTCTGAGAACAAACAAATAGTAATGAAAATGGTTCTGAGTTCAGTCAGTCAATCACCTAGTTTTAAGTTGGTTGATTGCTTCAAGCCAATCCATTGTTCCATCTGTAGTGGTTTCCTAAGCCACTCAGGAAATGAATTAAGTGCCCTGAAGTTACACACAGTCACGGCCCTAATACCCAGCAATATCACAACTGAATGTCATAACTGTAGCTCACTTCTAACTTGAGTCCCATAGCTCTTGCCACGCTCTCACTGATGAATTCCTCCCTAGGAGTGGAAAATATTTCCTGAGTCTGTTCTTTTCTTTTCTTGAAATGTAAGATGACTTTGGCTGGCATTAATGGAATCTAGTAGAAAATACACACACCTAAGGTGTCTTTACTTAAGTATTAGGGATAACTCCCACTGTCAAGAAGGATACCATACTCTGCTTGGGGTCAGGGTGACTGGGGAAGCAAAGATATCCAACAGGTTAGTTGTTCTGAGTCACATGCTTAGTGCCAGTGTTTGAGAGACTGTGCCAGAGAAATAGAAGTGACCAAGATAATGTCTTGCAGGCAGTGAGACTGTTGCTGGTGTCAAGAACAAGATGGGACACAAAATGAGCTGTTTGACTAAGTATGCAGGCTATCTCAGACTTGCTTTTCTCAGTTCAGAAAGACACTTCGGACTCTAAGTTGCTCATATTAGGCACAGCTACTTTCCAGTCGGTCCCCTGGCTTTTGTTATCCATTACTTCATTGCTTTGATACTAATACTGTATTTCCTTTGAATTTAATCTACTAAAATGGAACAAAGCTGATTTTTTGAGCACAATTTCTTGCTGAGGCCAAGGGCATTAAGCCTTTACAACAAGCTGTATAGGTTACAAACATTTTAGAGATTGTAACTTTGTTATGGAGAAGGGACATAAAACAGTCAGGTTTGAAATATTTGCAGCTGAAGGGAGTGCAGCGTAGGTAATCAGCTTTCTGCCAGTACTGGGCACAAGATCAAATTACAGAGATGTTAATGGGACCCTTTAAGATGCTAGAAAATTCCCTGCCACTTTGTGAAGCAGGACTTTGCCTTCCTTCATGGCCCATCTTTGTGTTCTTTCACATTTCCAAAGTGTAAATGATTTACAGATGGCCAAACAAATTCTGAGTTAAATTACATCCAGTGCTAAACTGAGGCATATTACTCAATGCTTTCTATCTGTCACCTTTGAATTATAGCAATTTCTTTTCTAACCATTTAGAGGCTGAAACTTCCTGCTCCTGGCATGTTTCTTAAAGGTTTTCTGGGGAGTTTGATCAAAAAAGATTTGTTTGCTTTTAAGAAAGAAATGTAAAAGTAGATTGTTTTTCCCAACTATTTTGAAAAGCAATAGTTCTTTGAGTATTAAGAAATACAAAGTTTAAAAGGGTCAAACTAAGCAGCTTCTTTCATTCTCATTATGTTAATCCATCCAAAGCTGTTGATAATTGCCATTTGCAGGGCGATAACACAACTGTATTATATGTGTGTCTTCATCTCGCTTAGTCTACTGAACCATCCTTTAATTCTCTGAATAATGGCAAAATGGATCTTCCTTTTACAGCGCCTGGATTTTCTGATCATAATGGTTTTTACCCTAAGGAAGAGGCATTGTGTGGAAGACAAGGGGAAAATGTATTATTCTCACATTATATATATATGACATTTGTGTCTGTGATATTTAAATTAAGACAAAATTCTGCAGAACAAGCATACCTATCCTTACACTTATAGCTGGGGTTCAGATTGAAACATATTATTTGCTCAAATGCTTCTGAAAATTAAACATAGAGATGAGCCAGACTAGACAGAACTAGTCCTTGAAAACCATGTAGACATCAATTCTTTATTATAAGCAAATTTTACAGTTATTGAAATCATCTATCCTTATTACTCTTGCTAATGAAACACCCAGATCTCATTAAGTCTTCAAAGTAGCCATTTAATATATGACTGCATAGCATTTCATTATCACAAAACTGTTCAGACTTTCTGAGACAACTGGTAGATAATCAGTTGTCAGATAATTTCAGAGCAAGAAGAAGATGGCAAATGCTGGTTTGCTTTGGTTTGTCTTTTTGAATTAATTAATGAAGCAAGCTGGATTTTGTATGGACAAAAAAAAAAAGAAAGTGGTCTTGACTGATAAAACCCATTAAATATCTCTGTCCCTTTTATGTTTTCCACCTATCTGGCATTGATTTATAAGTGGAGCTTGCAGAGAGCTGTTGCTAGGGTACAGAGCTTTTTAGGTCCCTGTTAAAGCAATATTCCTGAAGAAGAAGAAGAATTTACATATTTCAAGTACTGCCTTCAAAAGATATTTAATCAAGCCCTGATAAGTCATAAAAGACAGCAAATACAATAGGCTATATGAGTAACCACCCTTATGCCAAAGAGAAAAAAGGGAGCACAGGTTGGACTGTCTGGTCATCTAATTTCATTTAACAGAATAACTTGGTATTAACCAAAGTGCCTAATCTCCAGGGTAAAAGCCAGAAAAGGGGATAAAGCTCTGTCAAGACCCCACTTTCTAGTTCACAAGTAGTCAAATGCTTTCTCACTTGCTCTGACAAGCAGTTTGCCCCACTGAGAAGAACCCCTGTGATGAGACTGTGCTTTTAGAGCTGTTTATGTCTCCCAGATTGTGCATTTCTCTTTTTCCCTTAAAAAAAAAAAAAAAAAAAAAAAAATAAATTATTTTTTAATTTTATTTTATTTTATTTTATTTTATTTTATTTTATTTTATTTTATTTTAGAATAGAATAGAATAGAATAGAATAGAATAGAATAGAATAGACCAGGTTGGAAGAGACCTTCAAGATCATCACGTCCAACCCATCAACCAATCCAACCCACCTAAACAACTAATCCATGGCACCTAGCACCCCATCAAGTCTCCTCCTGAATACCTCCAGTGATGGTGACTCCACCACCTCCATGGGCAGCCCATTCCAATGGCCAATCACTCTCTCTGTATAGAACTTCCTCCTAACATCCAGCCTGAACTTCCCCTGGCGCAGCCTGAGACTGTGTCCTCTTGTTCTGATACTGGCTGCCTGAAATCTTCCCTTCAGGTAGTTGTAGAGAGCAATAAGGTCACCCCTGAGTCTCCTCCTTTCCAGTCTAAGCAACCCCAGCTCCTTAGGGCTTGGTTCCAAATATCAATTCATTGCCCTTCTCTGGACACGTTCCAAAGTCAACATCTTTCCTAAATGCGGGGCCCAGAACTGGATAGATGCCTAACCAGTGCTCCATATATGTGTGTGTGTGTGTAGTGCACCTGAAAAAGCTTTCTTAAAAAAAGATGTGGATAGATGAGTTCTCTCTCTTCCCTGTTTCTAAATGCCTTCCCCCCACCCAGACTAGAGGTTCATTATTTTCTCTTTCTTAAAACACACATTTCATTGATAAGACTGCTTTTCCATGAATGTTGTTAGGAATGTATAACTTTTGCCAGAATTAACACTACATTGAGAACAACCTGTTCTCCTTGGTAGATGACAGTCAAATTGATGTGAAAATGCTCTCCCTTGATGGGATGAATGTATTTGACCACATCAATCATTCCCTGTTTCTTAAGTCGCTTTAAATGAGTATGTGACCAACATTTACAATAATTTTTCTTCACTTATTTAGGTACTTTATCAGGACAGATTAGATTAAGCCAGCTCTGGGAAATACTTTTTCAGCTAGTGACTGGACAAAGCAATGCTAGTGACTCTAGGCAACTCAGTGTGACATTCAAATCTCAAAAGAATAAAAAAACCTACTGGCAGAGGATGAGATAAAGTCTGCATTGCATTTATACAGCATAAGAAAATCAGTCTCAGCAAAGGTTTTGTAGAGGACAAGTGAAATTTATCACAGATTATTTGTTCTTAGATACTGCAAGAATAAGTGAAGGCCCCAGATGGTTTCAAGATCCTGTTTACTTAGGCTGCCTTCCCGTGCACATGCACAGGCAGTTCCCTCTCTGCACATTCTTGACTATAAAGCAAAACCAAAGAGATGGCAGTGGGAAAGGGATTTTGAGCAAACTTTTAGTAGAGGTGAATACTGGACCTAAATTTCCTACATCTTAGTTCAACACCTTAACTACTATCTCCGGAAGAGTGAGTGTGCACATCTTAGTTTTAATTTACCTCTGACACGCTATCTGGTTGCACTATACAGACACACTGGCTGGGGTCTACTCACAGAATTGTAGAAACATAGAGTTGTTAAAGCTGGAAAAGACTTCTAAGATCATCAAGACCAACCTTCTACCCAACACCTCCATGACCACTAGACAATGTCCTGAAGTGCCACATCTACTCATTCTTCAGCTGATGTCCAGGGATGGTGACTCCACCACTCGATCAATGAAGAATTTCTTCCTAATATCCAATCTAAATTTCCCTGGTGCACTTGAGGCCGTTACCTTTTGACTTGTCATTAATTACTTGGGAAAGAGGCCAACACCAGCCACAGTACAACCTTCTATCAGTTAGCTGTAGAGACCAATAAGGTCTCCTCTCAGTCTCCTCTTCTTCAGGCAAAAGTGTAAAATGGGGATGTTTGTTCTGCTTATGGAGAAAGGAAAATGAAAGTAATACTGAAAATGAGACTGACTTCATGATTTCATCTTTGACTTCTCAGGGTGTTTTTTTTAGTTAGAGACTTTCTTCCCATCAAGTTCTAAATTACAGGTTTAAGTAACTTCCCCCCCAGAGAGTCATCTTTATTACAGCTTTGTGGGTTAAAGAAACTCACAGAAGCTAAAAGAAAAGTGAAAATGAAGAAATGTCTTTTTTGGGGGAAAGGTTATACAGGCATCATTTAAAGACTTAATATTACTTTTCAGAAAGAGCTCAGTATCTGTTTCACTGATAAGACATGGTGAACATGATATCGTTCCTTGTGCATAATTGCTGCCTTTTGCCATTTTCCATGCCTAGTGAAGGTCTTTCTCTGTCACTTTCAGAAATAGTTTGCAGCAAAAAAGATCCTGTACAAACCCATATTGTCAATTTGTGGTTTGGTGCATTTAGATCATTATAGTCATAGCGGAGTTCTTTCTAGTAAGAATAACACTCAGGGAAAGAGGAGGAGACAGGGTTTCTCCTACTGGGAATCAGACACCAAGCTATTAATCTGAATCAATATCAGTGCTTCCAAATTTTGCAGATCCCACTATTTTAAAATAAAACTAAAGTACAGGAATGACAGTTCATGTCTTACGTGCATGTGGTACCTACCTTCCTTCCACTGCTACCTGAAGTCCTGTTGCTACTTTACAACCTGAGGCCATAAAGCCATGTCCACTGAGGACAGCAGGAAGATGTCAATGTCAGTGTTGATTTCTGTGACCAGGTCACAGAAACACTAGATCCTTCTTTTCTATGTTCATAATTTCTGTAATTTCTACCATGCTGTGATCCTTGTTTTCTATTTTCATAATTTCTGTAATTTCTACCATGCTGTCAGGGTGCTCTGCAGCCTGCCTTGTTCCATGAGCCTCTCAGGATAAGCTCTGCTAATAGCTGTTTAGAATGAGAGGTTGTGCCAGCTGCTCTGTTGCCATGTCACCGGAACATCGGCCCTGTTCATGGAGCTGCTCAAATAACCATTCCTAGCCACCTGGGTAAGGAAATGCCTACTATTTAAGCCAATAAAGCCAGTCCTCATCAATAAGGATGCGTACAAGAGAATTACACAAGTTTATAGGGGTAAAATATGAAAACGTTAGAAATGAGTAAAGAGATTGAACAAGACACAGTCTCAAGCTACACCAGGGGAGGTTTAGGCTGGATGTTAGGAAGAAGTTCTTCATAGAAGGAGTGATTTGCCACTGGAATGGGCTGCCCAGGGAGGTGGTGGAGCCACCATCACTGGAGGTGTTTAGGAAGAGACTGGATGGGATGCTTGGTGCCATGGTTTAGTTGATTAGATAGTGTTGGATGATAGGTTGGACTCGATGATCTCAAAGGTTTCTTCCAGCCGGGTTAATTCTATTCTTGTCTATGCTTGGAACCAGATCTCTTGAACAAGAGATTGAACAACAGACATTTTCTATCATCAGAGAAAGCAGAATTGTTTACTTTGATTTTCATAGAAAAGGTAGATTGTGCTGGATACTTTAGTGAATTATTTTTAACAAAGCATTTGGAATGCAGACTGTAGTGTAGAGGAGAATTGTTTTGGGGGATATTAATGCAAAATTGGTACATTTGAGTTCTCTTCACCTGAAGAAATGAGGTAAAGTAATCTCTGAATGATAGTGATTATTTGCAGATGGAAGAGATCCTAGGAGACTGGAGTAAAACAAACTAACATTTTAAATCCTTTTAAAAATTATTATTTTAAGAAGAGTCAAGGAATTCTGGATCAAGAATGGGGAAACAATATGGAGCAAATTATTGAAGCAATTGGAAGTACCTACAAAATGAAAAGGTTGTAGAAATAGCCAACAAGGAACTGTCACGAACAGATCAGTCAAATTTATGTGATTACTTTCTTTGAGAGGAGTGGCAGCCTAGCACAGAAAGGAAAAGCAGTAGATATAGATGTAAATTGACTCTTAAGTTTTTAGACATCTTACCAACATTAAAAACTTAGAGGTTCAGGAAATATGGCATGCAATTGCCTTCAGATAGTTATATAACTAGTTGAAAACTTTGTTATCAATGGATCCGTATCAAGGTTGGAGGACATCCTGAGTAAACTGCCTTACAAACATGTGTTTGGTCAGATTCTGTTTGATATATTAATGAAAACTGTGTGTACTACAATGGAGAATATACCTTGTAATTTATGGCTTGTACAAGGCTGAAAAGTGTTTTATGTATTTGGGTTAAAAAAATAGATGCTACTGGCATTTTAGAAAGTTGGCCAGAAACCTGAAATGTTGCCTTTAAATATTTGTGAAACTAAGTTCAGTACCTAAGAAAAACCAAAGCAGATTGAAATTTGAAACTGGATGTTTTTCCATAAAGAAAGCAAGCAGTAGAGTGGAAAAAGGCAAGTGGGAAAGTAGTCTTTGTTTTAGATTCATGAAACAGAAGTTCGTACACAAAATATCTATCTACATTAACACCAGAGGAATCTTGGAAGGTATACTGTCTCTATTCTGGGAACTGAATTTCTAAGGTGAAAACAAAGTAAAAAGAATCCAGCAGTGTGAATGATGAAGGATTTAGAAAGAATTACCTTTAGGGTATCTGGCTTCTTGAGAGATGATCAAAGGCAACTTGATTATATGTAGTTACAACACCACCATTTCTAAAGCCAGAATAAATCAGTTTTGGCTTTCCACATGGACTATTTAGGGTGAAAAAGCTTAGAAAAGTTGGGTAGGATGGGGGTGCACAAGATGTGAAGATACTGAGAAACTGCTTTCAACACAGTTTTTAAATCAAGCTACAGTAAGATCTGTGAGGGATGGACAAGGCCTATATGATATTTTTTTTTGTTGGGAGAGATGACTTAAAATGATCTTTGGGCTACTCCTTGTGTCTAATAAGAACACAAAAATGTCTGAAAAGAATTGATTGCTACTTTTAGGGTAGAAGGAATGCTGGGGGAGAGATAAAAAAAACCTGATGAGAAGGATATGAGTTTTTGAGATGTGGACACATTGTTTTATGAAGGAGCACAGTGATCTCTTTTTAGTGGAAAATACGGCATCATTCAGAACTTATTTAGTCTTGCACCATCCTGCCATGAAATTACTTTGTAATCTTTAAAAAGTGCTACACAACTAGAGATTATTAGCTTTTATCTTGTTTTTTAAAAGCAAGATTATTTAGGTTGCTCCATTAAAAATCTCTAAAGACAGCCCTTTCTTCCACATTAGATTATTATTTTCTGCAAGTTGGAATAACTAAATTGATTTCTAGGAGTGAAAATTCATCAGAGGGATTGGATGATGGAGAAAAAGGGGGAAGACAATTTACCCTGTATTAGAATTCCAAACCATAAGGCACTGTTTGGTCTGTTCACAAACAAAAACTAGTAATGAGCTGAATGTATCAATTCAGCTGTCAAATTACATGCTTTGTGAAAGTATGAATGTGGATTGTCAAATTGTCCATCCAGTAAGCAAAGAAAAGCCTTCTACTTACAATGGGCTAATGATTGGCTGACAATTTAATTGCACAGCAGGGAAATTCCAAAGAGGAAATGGGGCACAGAAACAAATCTGATTCTCCATATTGGAATTTACAGGTTTGGATTAAATCTGAAGACACAGTAAAGGCACGTAGATCAGATGTCTTATTGGATCGATACAGACAGGGAGACACTGTTAAAATTTGGTCTTAAACTAAATTGAATAGAGCTTTACTTCTAGACTCTATAAGTCTTTGGCCCTTTCTTTTTAAAAACCAACAGCTTTTATTTACTTCAATTATTATTTTCTCAAACTGCCCACGACAAACAATAATATCCTTATACCATTTCCAGTTCATAAAGGCATCTGTTTGGTGAACCAGCTAATTGCTTTACAAAATGCACTTCACAACTGGAATCTGAGTTCTAACTTAGCTGTGACTCTCCATATTAAAATTCCTTGTGCACATGAAATTAATCTTCTGCTTAGTCCTGAAAATACCTCAGTAACTCAGCAGTCCATTGCCTTGAGCTCTTGGCTGTGCCACTCAACCACACAAGAGTTGTCCCTCTTCCTGTCCCAAGGAGCTAGAGCCAGGAAGCATGCTCAGCATGCTCTTGCTAGTTAAGTTATGGCAAAACTAAAACCAGAGTAATGTGTCTGTTTTGCACAGTTATCTTGTTAGCAGTCCTTAGGCAATGACCAGGAAGTTTATTCTTAGAAGTGAAAGTAATTGGAAGTTCTTCAAATTAATCACTTCAAAGCTCCTCCTGTTTTTTGCTTCTCTAATGAAGTGATGATTGTCAATTAAGCTTATTTTCCAGTAGGGAATATCACATTGTCTGTGGCTCTAAGATCAGCCCAACTCAGTTCATGAAGTTTGCTAAAGAATTCTCAGACATGAGATTCTGCTTTACACTAACTTGAACTGGATTTAAACTAGTGACCTGCAGCAAAAAGACTTTCTAAGCTACTATTAGTTTTGCTTTTAGTGTTTTGTTCCTTCTTCACAAAGACTGAGGAGCTGAAAATGTTTCAGGTCAAACATTTAATTCAAATAGCCTTAGACACAAACACATTCCATTGCCTTTAGAAGGTACACACTGCTTTTTGTATGAAGCTCTTCCTTTTCTTTACAGTTTGGACAAGGAACATAGAAATACGCTGAACATGAAGCCTTCCTCCAAAACTGCATTCCACCATTTCTGTGGTTAGAAATTAGAGAGGATGGTGCAATTTGAAGCTTTTTCATTGCTTTGCTTCCCCTATTTATCTCTTTAATGTTTGCAACTGTCACAAAAAATATCACAGTGTTCTACTTGGTGATGCCATGAAAACACTGTGAATTTCAGAATGGATCAGCTGCAGCATTCAGTATTTATCATGGTACAAAGAAACACCAGACAGTTGACTGTGAAATATTGCCCCAGTCAGCCAACGAATGGACATTTCTTTGTCCTCTGAATGTCTTCCATTAAGGTAATTTGTCTTTAGCTAGCCTTACTCTAGGGGAATATTAAAAAAATCTTTATGTCTGCACAGATTGATTGCTTTGTATGTAGATCACATACGTATTTGTGAAAAATTTCAAGTCACCTTCCCTCTATCATTTATGGGTCTGCTAAATTAATGTAAGTTAATTTCAAAAGATCTGATGAATGACAACAAATTGCAAGTCATGTGTCAATAAAGGTCATGCCCAGTTTGACCTATGCTTGCTAAAACTATAATTCAAATGAACATTCTAACTTGGCTCTAGCTATTAAATAAATTGGAGGATAGATGATGAGTGCAAGGTAAAGGGGGATAAAAGATTTAACAGATTAATCAATTCTAAATCTTAGCTAGAGGAGTTTCTGTAGGTTACTAAAATGTCATTTATTTAATGAAATATCTGTCATGAATCATAGAATTATGAAATTGTTTAGGTTGCTTCAAGATCATTGAGTCCAGCGACTAAGCCAGCGCAGCCTAGTTCACCACTAAACCATGTCTCTAAGCACTTTAGTGTCAAGTGCTCCTTTGCAGTTAGCTTTGAATGTGTACAGTATACACTTTATGTATACAGTACACAGACCCTTATGTATACCTTATACAGACCCTGTTTGTGGGAATAGACTAGACTAGAATAAAATAGAATAGAATTAACCAGGTTGGAAAAGACCTTCGAGATGATTGAGTCCAACCTATCACCCAACACTATCTAATCAACTAAACCATGGCAACAAGCACCCCATTCAGTCTCTTCGTAAACACCTCCAGTGATGGTGACTCCACCACCTCCCTGGGCAGCCCATTCCAATGGCCAATCACTCTTTCTGTGAAGAACTTCTTCCTAACATCCAGCCTGAACCTCCCCTGGTGCAGCGTGAGACTGTGTCCTCTTGTTCTGTTGCTGGTTGCCTGGAGAAGAGAGGAAACCCCACCTGGCTACAACCTCCCTTCAGGTAGTTGTAGACAGTAATAAGGTCTCCCTGAGCCTTCTCTTCTCCAGGCTAAACAACCCCAGCTCCCTCAGCCTCTCCTCATAGGGCTTGTGTTCCAAACTCCTCACCAGTTTGTTGCCCTTCTCTGGACATGTTCCAGCAACTCAAGGGAATCTACAAGGAGAAATATAAAAATTATCCAGACTTACTTTTTCTCCAAATAGATGTAACACAACCATTTAGTGCCACCTTTTTGTTCTGTTTCTCTGTTAATGATCCATCACTGACCAAAAAAAAAAAAAAAACCAAAAAGGGATCAGAGGCTGTTAGAATAAACAATTTCATTGCAGTAGCTATGAAAAATAAGTGCAGTACTCATGAGCTGAAAACGTCATGCTACAGCAAATGGTAGAATTGGTTTATATTAATGGTATATATAGGGTCATATGAATTGTAAATAATATATTTGGATACAATATGTCTTTCATCCAAAAAAAGTTCGTATTTACCAAAGTGCTTCTAAAATGTAACATTTGCCTTGGAAAAAGAAATTCTTGTGGTTTTGTTAATATCTAGTAAGTAACTTTGTCATGATTAACCCTTTCAAGTAATCTCTGTTTCACAAAATACTTCAAATCATAGTTCTTTGCCAATATGTAATTGATATCCATGCCAACCTAGCAAATGATTTTCAGGAAGTTATATAACAGGAAAGAGAAAGCTGGAATGGCAGTGAGCTCGTATCTAGCTGTCTCCAAACAGTAATATCTCAGTACTTTATTTTAGGCAAACATTAATATACTCAAAACACACAGCTGGTCAGTTGCTTCTTCAGTTTTATCAGTGGGATTACTCGTATGTGGCCTGTTGAGAACAAGAACTCTGTAACATCTGTAGGTACCAGAAACCAATGATTTTTTTTGTGTGTGGGATACACAAGACAGGCTCCAGGTGGGCTGCGCAGCTGCATCAATGCTGCTTTGAGACACAGTCTGTTGGAAGCAAAGTTACCTGAGGCAGCTGAGTATCATCCAGTATTTGAAACCTGTCTGATGTGTAAGATTTTCCTCCAGCAATTTATAACCTCTTCTACTAAAGCAATATCAAAAGTTCACTTAATACAATGCTGCATCCAGATAATACTACCCATGTATTTGATTTGTTTAACTTCAAGAGAAGTATGTTTCTGTTAACTGAACATTGATTGGCATGCTGTTGCGCTGTGTGTCCCTTGTGGCCTGGAAGCTGCTAGGAAGATGCAAAGCCTTTCTATAGCTTTTCCTCATTTCAGAAGATCAGACAGAAACGAGGGCTACTTACCTGTTCTGATTCTGTTGCATTTATCACTAGGCATTAAAATATGCCTTTATCTCAGCATTTTGAAACATTATGTAAGGACCTATTTCTAACAAGAGTCTTTCTGGCTCTGTACAAGACAAGTTCTAGGGACAAGCTAAAAAGTTAAATTCTTTCTGCTAAAGTGTATTAAATAATTACAAAGCTCCCTTTCAGAATTTGTACTACTGGAGAGTCCATTTCCATTTGTATTTTGGAGCCCTTCTACTTGTTTTTATTCACCATTCAGACTGATCCAGTGACAGCAACACGATACATTTCTTCCCCTTGTTGATGGATGCTTATACTAGTACTTGGAAAAGGACAGAACAAAAATAACTCACTTAGTTTGCTAATACTTCTTCTATTAATCCAAATTTCTTAACCTGATTATTGCTGTATCTTTGCCATTGATAAACTGAGACTTAGTTTATGTGTCCCAGTATTTGTATGCTAAGAAAAGACTTTTAAATACGAGATTCTCTTTTGCTGCAGAACAGTATTTCAATCTACTTGCTTATACCTAGCAAGTGCCAAGCACTTTTCTTATGAAGAGGTAGTTGCTGTGAATCTTGGAGACTGTTATAAACATGTTTTCAATTATATAAAAGAAAAGGCTTTAGGGACAATTCATTGTGGCCTTTTGATATATAATGGGGCTTGCAACAATGACGGAGAAAACCTTTTTGTCAAGGCCTGTAGTGACAGGACAAGGGGCCATGGATTTGAACTGAAAGAAGTTAGACATAAGGAAGAATTTTTTTTATGATAAGGGTAGTTCCTCAGAGAAGCTGCAGATGATGCCCCAAGCCTGGGAGTGTTCAAGAACATGTTGGATGAGGCTTTGAGTCACCTAATCTAGCAAAAGATATCCCTGCTCATGGCATGGAGGTTGGATCCCTAAAGGTCCTTCCCTTCCAAACCATTCTATGACTCTGTGATAAAAATATTCAGTTTAAAGCTTCTACTTTGCTTAGTTAGAAAGAAATTTCTAGAATTTCAAAAGAGTTATCAGAATTTAAACTGGGAAGATTAAGAGGAATTTGGAAGCAAGCTTTACATTTTAAAGGGAATATATTGTAAACTAATGTAAAAGTCACTCAGGGGATGAGAAATTTGATCAAGAATTCTCAAAGGAGATAATGACATCATCTAGTAGAGACAGTGTTACTCTTCTGTTGTTTTTGTGGAGAAAACATGGTCAGTGTGCAATCCTTAGAATCCCAGAAGAAACTACAGTTTCCTTGTTACATATTGAGGACTAAATTGTGTGTTTTCTTCAGTCTATGAACAGGGATCAGTGTGTGGCTTGTCTGTTCTTCCCCTCCCCTCCCACAAGATAATATTCAGAGACTACATTAACTTCAATTATTGAAGAATAGAATAGAATAGAATAGAATAGAATAGAATAGAATAGAATAGAATAGAATAGAATAGAATAGAATAGACCAGGGTGGAAGAGACCTTAGAGATCATCACATCCAACCCATCAACTAATCCAACCCACCTAATCAACTAAACCATGGCACCGAGCACCCTATCAAGTCTCCTCCTGAACACCTCCAATGATGGTGACTCCACCACCTCCCCGGGCAGCCCAAGAGAATATCTTTCTTGCTGTGGTATAGTGAGTGAGACTGAAAGGAGAGCAAATGTGCTATTGACTTTCTAACCCTAAATTCTCCAAAACTGACCCAATCCTGTCCTGGAGCTGTATCCGCCTCGTCTTCAGGGGAGGATAAGATTCTGAAGGATAAATAAGCTCCTTTCTCTCTCCTTACCCTCCTTCAGTTCCATGTAATTCTCTAGGCAAAGTAAAATAACATTAATGAAAGAGTAACAGGACATTCTATGGATAATAGTTCTGCTCACCAACATTTTGCTTTTGGAGAACTGAAGTTGGAAGAAATGGTGGAGAAGAGTGGTCTATAACACACACAGAAAAATCATGTATTAGAAAGGTACAAATAGCATAGCAAAGTCCATTCTGAGGGCATGTCATAATTATAGGCTTATTACAGTGACTTTCCTTTGGATCTAAGGCCGTTGCTTCAAACATTGCTATAGGAAGGAAGGCATGTTTTGACTATCAGAACATCTCTTGAAAATACTGTCTCTATTTTTGCATTCTCAATTGCAGGGATATGTTACAAGAGAGACTTGGAAACATGAAAACAGACTAAAGATTGAAAAATTGTGCCAAAATTGCCTCTAACCTGGGCTGCCAAAGGAAATAACAGGTCCTGTTATCTCCCTGCCTAGTAAGTGGTAAGTAGTGCTGGAATGATGCACTCAGGCTGGCATTTGGTAGCTGGACCTGAATTTTGTGCAAAAGCCAGAGAGGAAGGCAGTACTCCAAAATAATTTCTTTTTTAACAAAATTGACTCATGGGACAAAGGCAAGATCACAGTTTTTGTTTGTCTACATATATATATTTGGAATAGTTCAAGGAGTTGGAGATAAGACGATGAAGTAATAACAAAGAAATGGATTCCACCCTGTATTTTAACAGATTAAAAAAGCAGTGTATACTAAAAAGTAGAGATTAGGTACTATGTGAAAGGTACAGTGGATAATCAACACAGCCAGTAAGGGCTGAAGATTGATAGATAAATAAGGATATCGTGTTGGCAGATGGGGTGTGGTTTCTTTCATCACAGAAATTAAAGGTATGCAGGAGTCAATGCAATCAAGAATAAAAACATCCTCTCTTCAGAAATAGTATTGAAAGCTCTTGGATGCTCTGGACACGGGCAAAATGCTAGTGTTATGATCTTAAGTTACAGTCCTGAATTCAGAGGTTTTAGTAGAAGGAGTCAGCACCCTTTCTGAAGAGGTAGATTAGGAAATAGAAAATTGTAATAAATATGCTTGCACTAATATGTTATAGCAACACTGTTATGTTTAAGAAAGAAAGGACATTTTGTCTGTGGGGATTAAAACAGCAGTGTCTTTCAGTTTTTCAGTAGGCCTGGATGTTTTCTTTTTGCTAAACATTAAGATAGTAAGAGAAAGTTCTGTTTATTGGGTTTGTAATCTAAATAGATGTGTGGATAATCCAATCTCAAGGCTATTATTCTTCTTTAGCAGATGGGGCAAACTGATCAGCTGGCTAGCCTGCAGTTAATAGGTAGTCTGAAGCAGAGACTTAGCACAGATTGTTTTTCTTCTCTGAGTATCAAGAGAATGAGTTTGTAGAGAAACTTCAGGGAAATGTGGCTGCCCTGTGTGGGAGAGCAACTTGGTGTGCAAAGAAAGAATTCATACGCATAATAAAGCACTGGTTAGAAAACATGTTTACACTTTCTTGTTAGAGCAGCCCTGACACCAGCCTTGGATCAAACGTAGTGATTAACTGTGAATACAGTGTGTTTTCACAGAGGAATATTAAGAGCTGGCACAAGGTGCTCCCAAGACATCTACCTGGGAAGAAATATTGAATACAAGTGCTTTTTACTACAGAGAAGTGCAAAAGTAATGAAAAATGCAAATAGATTTACTGGGATGAAAGAGTCTCCATCCAGAGGTCTGAAATTCAGTAGGTTTGAGCCTTCAAGTGATAACAGGGAAAGAAGAAGTAAAAATTAATGAAATTGGGAGCAGATATCAGCTTATTATGAACTGTGCTCAAATGGGAAGATGGAATAACATGAAAGAGGCTTGGATTTTAGAATGTAAGGAATTGAAATCTTGGAAGAAGCATCCTAAGTAAGATGGCATGGAAACAGTAAGCAAGAGAACAAAAAGAACACAGAAAGCTGCAGAAAAAGATCATGAAGGTGATTTTTGTAAATGCACTGTGACAGAAGACAGGGTCTGTTTATGCAGGAGCACGTCATGTAGAAGAAAACATATTGCCTGTCTTGGCAGGTTTGTAGAGAATTTGAGATGGAATAGTATTCTTAGCACTTCTAATAACAAAGGTGTATGAAGTCAGAGGAAAAGAACAAAAGCTATTAAACATGATGGCAGGACGGATAACAAAGTAGCTGCAACCTTGTTTGCTTAAGTGACTATCATGTTGTCTGTAAAATAATTGTTCTAAGACATTGTGAAGGCTGAAACCCTAAAAAGCCAAACCGAATCAAACCAAACCAACCCAGGAAGAATTGCAGGGGATGGTACCAATGATATAAAAGAAAGTAATGGGAAAATTATAGGGTATGTTTAGACTGAGTTTCTAACTGCAAGATGTTAGGCCAAATAATGGGTTCTCAGAACAGAGGAAGTGAACAAAAAAACCCACCTTTGCAACCAGACTTAATAGGTCAAATTCTGATTTTCCAATGGGCCATTATAGTGGCTTCATTATAATTATACATAGTTGCAGGAAAAGCATACCCTTATAAATACCAGACTACATTTTATCTTAATATATTCTCCCTCTTTCTACTGACTAATCTATATTTCCAGCCACATTCTTGGTATTTTGAGGCTTTCCCAAGAACACACATCAGCTAATGTTTCATGATCTGGTTTTTGCATACGTTCGCATACATCTGTACTTTGTGCTTAACATCCTGCTTTTATGTATTATCTCTTGTCCTGTCACATACTCAAAACCAATTCAAGTGTTTCCAATTTGTGTAGCAAAGTCCTGCATCTGGAAGTAGAAGTTTGGCAATGGCTGTTTCATGTCAAGAAAGCTTTCTGCAATTTCAGTCCACCAGTTGAACTGCTGTTTTGTACATCTTCAGCCAGCGGTCAGGTTTTTGTCCTATTTCTGATTACTTTTCTAATCCATAATTGTGCAATTCCAACAAACATTCTCCAGTTATCTAAGACACTTAGTGCTGCACAATTAACCTTCACTCAAGAAAAGCTTGAATCTCTTGTAGGTTTAGTATTCCTAAACAAATCTCACTATTTGTCTGAATGTACATATGTTTGACTGTAGTCCTTTTGGGTCAGCCCTACTCTTAGAATTCATGATCCCCTTCAGCATACTAGTCCAGGCACGAGATCTACACTTTATTCTCTCCATATTGGTCCCGTTTCTGCTTTGTTCACTGGATTCTGAGAGAGGCTGAACACTGTCATAGTAGATTCTGGCCCCAGATAGTGTTCAGCCACTCTCAGTAGTAGATTCTACTATCATAGTAGATCCATCCTATATGATTGATTCTGGAGAGGAAAGAAATTACGTATTTTTATCCAAGTAATTATTTATAATGTAGAAAATGTGTTTGCAACGTCAATGTCAAACACAAGATATCCACTCAGATAAGGTCATTGTGCCAGAGGGATTAGCAGTATGGGTGCAAATTCAACAGTTCATTTTGTGGACTTTGCCATTATTGCAAATTTTTCCATAACCAGCTGCAAAATGCTCAGATTTATGGCAGATTTTTTCAGCCTTACCACCTGTTGCTATTTGATTTTATGGCAGTTTCGCAATGGGGTTCACAGTGGTTCAAGATGTCATGGGTTGCTGATAGATCTAGAAACTCAGAATGATAGTGGACATGTTTATGCTACAGTTCCTGTTAGAATCTGTACCCTTTGCTCAACATTCACCTTAACAGGATCTGCTCATTCACCTTAACAGGATCTGCTGACATCTATTTCTTGCTCAGGGTTTGGAATGTACCTGCAGTCAGTCTTACCATAAGCATACAAAGTAGCATATTTTATATGACTGAGATTGTGAGTCATGAAATTTTACAAATGAAGAAAAAAATTTTGCTTTATAAACAATAACAAATATCACTCTTTCATAGAATGAGAAAATGCTGCCTTGTGATGCACTAACTAGTTCATCACAGCTTCCTATCTGTCTTCATCACATTTCTCTAATGCCCTGAATCTCAGATCTTACCTCCCTTTTGCACGCTCTGCATGCCAAGATGCTGGTGATTTATAACCAAAACCAGCTCCTTTGAATGTGAAGTCAATAGAAGATCATTTGCTAACTGCCCTACTAGATTTAATTCCTTAGTACAAAAAGCTGCTAGAAAAATCCAGTGCTGCTTGCAATGCCAGACACAGCCATAAAAGAGTTTGAGCTAGAGATATGCATATTGATCTTTTGGAAGATTTTCTGTCTGCCCTTGTTTTAACTTTATGCCTAATCTGCTATGCTGGACTGAGGGATTCAATGTCAACTAAGATATTTCTTTCCTGTTGTTACCTGTGGAATGATAAGCAACAGGACCCACAGGGAAAGCTCTACAATAAAGAGCTTTTCTGGGCCAGTTGGCAGCAGGAATGATAGACAGGGCAGAAAAAGGAGAGAAAACAAGAGGCTGTCCTCTTCATCCTGATGTTCCTATTGCCTAGAGCATTGAAGGGAGGGAGTTTGAGCTCTGTACTGGAGAAAACACCCAAAAAGTAGTCTGACTTGATCACACATGAATATGCTTCATGTGAAGTCTACCCTGCAGTTCTCTTGTGTAGGATATCTGTTGACCATAAAGATTACCTCTGTTTACATGAATGAAATCTTTCAGATCAGGATGTGAGATTTCTAGAGTGAACTCCTATCTTCCCAAAGAAGAATACAATGCTACAATGACTATTAGCACATAGAATTCACACTTGGTTTGGTCTGGAAAAATCTGCATTTTACATTAAGTATAACCTGGAGGAATATAAATAGGCCTCCTTTTTTCTTCTTTTCCCTTAATCATATATTCTGTGTTATCTTCAGAACATATGCATAACTGATGTGCATGCAAGAACTAAAGTTTTCTCTTGTTAAACCCAGTAGCAAAGAAGGTTTTAAATTGGACACATCCTGATATCATTTTAACACTAATAAGGAAGTAGCAGGACCCCATTAATATACATATTTGCAGAAAATTACAAATAGGTTATGTGTGAGGGTGAATTTCAATCAACAGTTTCATCAGTGTGATGGATATTCTACTAACCTTCTCATTTTCACCTCATTAGTTTTCCAACAGAAAGAATTTACTGGCTCTGCATGGTTGCAATGAGGCTCCGTTTGTATTTTCACCACCCAAATACCAGAATGATTAAATTTTAGTACAGAAGAGGAATCAGGTAAAGAAAATCACTAAAAAGAAACAATTTGATCCAACAAGCCAGCCTCCCTCCCTCCCTCCCTCCCTCCCTCCCTCCCTCCCTCCCTCCCTTCCTTCCCTTCCTTCCTTCCTTCCTTCCTTCCTTCCTTCCTTCCTTCCTTCCTTCCTTCCTTCCTTCCTTCCTTCCTTCCTTCCTTCCTTCCTTCCTTCCTTCCTTCCTTCCTTCCTTCCTTCCTTCCTTCCTTCCTTCCTTCCTTCCTTCCTTCCTTCCTTCCTTCCTTCCTTCCTTCCTTCCTTCCTTCCTTCCTTCCTTCCTCCCTTCCTCCCTTCCTCCCTTCCTCCCTTCCTCCCTTCCTCCCTTCCTCCCTTCCTCCCTTCCTCCCTCTCTTCCTCCCTCCCTCCATAGGATATCCAGGCAGTTATACACATAAGGGTAAGACAAAGTAAAAAGATATATTCTAGACATAAAAAATAACACTGACACTCCCCAGAAGCTGGTTGAATGTTAACTTGATCAGCTGGAACTGTATTCTGGTTTTTTTTGCATGTCTTCTTTTGATAATGATTATTTGTTATTAGAAATAGGGGTTGGCCTCTTTTCCCTAGCAACCAGCACCAGGACAAGGGGACACCGTGTCAAGCTGCAACAGGGAAAGTTTAGGCTGGATGTTAGGAAGAAGTTCTTCACAGAAAGAGTGATTTGCCACTGGAATGGGCTGCCCAGGGAGGAGGTGGAGTCACTGTCCCTGGAGGTGTTCAAGAGGGGACTAGACATGGCACTTGGTGCCATGGTCTGGTCGTGGGGTCTGTGGTGACAGGTTGGACTCGATGATCTTCAAGGTCTCTTCCAACCTTAGCGATACTGTGATACTGTGAAATATGTGAATTTATTTATAGAAGTATATCTAAAAATATGAGCAATAAAATATAAAGGTTTGTGCCTTAATATGCCACATATTTACATTAAACCCTGTATTTTGTAGTAAAATAAAAATGATCAAAATGCAAATATACACATATATTTATAAATGGTAGCATAGTATTTAAACTTGTATCATGAGTTTGATTTGTACCAGATGGCCTATCCGACAGTAAAACATCATGCTCAATACACCATACTCAAGTGCTTCAGAATCATAGAATGCACTTGGTCATCTGGTCCACACCTCCCTGCAGTAAGGGTATTGAGTCCATCATCAGTAAGTTTGCAGATGACACCAAGCTGGGTGCAGGTGCTGAGCTGATAGAGGGTGGGAGAGCTCAGCAGAGGGGCCTTGACTGGCTGGACAGATGGGCAGAGTCCAACGGCATGAGATTGAACACATCCATGTGCCAGGTTCTACACGATGGCCACAACGACCCCATGCAGTGCTACAGGCTGGGGTCAGAGTGGCTGGAGAGTGGCCAGGCAGAAAGGGACCTGGGGGTACTGGTTGATAGTAGGCTGAACACAAGCCAGCAGTGTGCCCAGGTGGCCAAGAAGTGCAATGACACCTGGTCTGTAGTGTGGCCAGCAGAAGCAGGGAGGTCATTCTGCCCCTGTACACTGCACTGGTTAGGCCACACCTTGAGTACTGTGTCCAGTTCTGGGCCCCTCAGTTTAGGAAAGATGTTGAGTTGCTGGAATGTGTCCAGAGAAGGGCAACAAAGCTGGTGAGGGGTTTGGAGCGCAAGCCCTATGAGGAGAGGCTGAGGCAGCTGGGGTTGCTTAGCCTGGAGAAGGGGAGGCTCAGAAGACACCTTATTGCTCTCTACAACTACCTGAAGGGAGGTTGTAGCCAGGTGGGGGCTGGTCTCTTCTCCCAGGCAACCAGCACCAGAACAAGAGGACACAGTCTCGAGCTGCACCAGAGGAGGTTTAGGCTGGATGGTAGGAAGAAGTTCTTCATAGAAAGAGTGATTGGCCATTGGAATGTGCTGCCCAGGGAGGTGGTGGAGTCACCATCACTGGAGGTGTTTAGGAAGAGACTGGATGGGGCGCTTGTTGCCATGGTTTAGTTGATTAGATAGTGTTGAGTGATAGGTTGGACTTAATGATCTCAAAGGTCTTTTCCGACCTGGTTGATTCTATTCTATTCTATTCTATTCTAGTCTAGTCTAGTCTAGTCTAGTCTAGTCTATCCTTAACTGGTAATGTTAATTGTATTTTGGTGTGATACATTTATCAAGCAATCTAAACCTTTATCATGTAGCTATGGAGAAAGTGTACATTCATGAGTTTTTTCTGTGATCAGTTGTTTCTATTGAAAAGGCTGTTAATACTTCAAAAGCAGTGGTGCATGGTGATGCATGGATTACCACAATTTGAGTAGATTCAAATGGACTATTAGCAACAATTACATGCCTTAAATTCTATGCCTTGTTCAGAATTTTACTACTTCTTAATGGATTAAAATTGTTACCAGTTTCTCCAACAGTCTGCATTTTGACAAAGGAATATATGTCTGTTTCTCAGGTAAATTGCTCCACAGCCTGGGGCACTGATACAAACAGTGTCATGGACAGCCCATTTTGGCACAATTGATATCAGATCATTAACTTCTAGCAAAGGGCAGGAGACATTAACAGAGGATGTGACATCTTAAATTACCCAGGCAAGATTTAAGAGATATCTGTCAGGCTTATATAACTTTTACCATTATTTACTATTTCTGAAGAATGAACAGCAATAAAGTGCTATTTTTCTCACTCCCCTAATCGACTGAAATTGCCTGAAAGATAAAATTGAGAAGGGGGGCGGGGGGGGGGAATAAAAATGGGTGTGTAAATATTTTTAACAGAAGTGTTTATAGAAACATAGTTTTCCAAAATAAAATTTTAAATAAAGTATGTATCTGATAGAAGTCCTCTTCAATACAATAATTTTTGTACCAGATAAAATGTGAGTATCATAGTATCAGTCAGGTTTGGAAGGGACCACAAGGATCATCTAGTTCCAACCTCCCTGCTATGGGCAGGGACACCCCACACTCCAGCTTCATTCCATTCCCCCTAGTCCTATCACTACCTCATAGCCTGAGAAGTCCCTCCCCAGACTTCTTGTAGGCCCCCTTCAGATACTGGAAGGCCACAATTAGGTCACCTCAGAGCCTTCTTTTCTCCAGACTGAACAGCCCCAACTCCCTCAGTCTGTCTCATAGGAGAGGTGCTCCAGCCGTCTGATCATCCTCGTGGCCCTTCTCTGGACACGTTCCAGCACCTCCATATCCCTCTTGTAATAGGGGCTCCAGAACTGGATGCAGTACTCCAGGTGGGGTATCACTAGAGCTGAGTAGAGGGGGAGAATCACCTCCCTTGACCTGCTGGCCACACTTCTCTTGCTGCAGCCCAGGATCTGGTTGGCTTTCCGGGCTGCAAGCGCCCATTGAGAGCTCCTGTTGAGCTTCTCGTCCTCCAGCACCCCCAAGTCTCTCTCCTCCGGGCTGCTCTCCAGCCAGTCACTGCCCAGCCTGTATTTGTGTATTGCCCTGAAAATGTTTTGTTGTGAAAACAGCTACCATATCTACTTGAAAAACACTTGCTTCAAAACCTTAAATCAGAAATTATATGCCCCCAAAACTTACATTTTCTCCATTCACCCTAGTGAAGAATACTTTTCTCTATTGGTTTCAGTAAGAATATTAAATGTGATGTGTGATTTTTCAGTCTCCAGGATGTAACATTTTAGTTCTGGGAATCCAAATGAAATATCCATGAGTTCTACCTCTAAATAGGTTGGTGGACTTGTCAGAGCCATGCTGGATGACACAGAATTATTAAGCTGTTGTGGGCTCAAACTTTTCTCCTACATGCAATAAAGGTGCTTAAAAAGGAAAACCAAAGAATAGTTGGTGTCAGACCTCTTTCCAGTGTTCAGTCTCTGCAGAAAACAGGAATGTCTCAAACCACATCACGGAACTACTCCGATTTTTGCACTGTGTTTTGTCTCTAGACATAACCTTACACTCTGACTTGCCTGCAAGGGTTGCTTATGGAAGAGAGAGGTTCTTTTCAGTTTGTCCTGGCTTCATTTTATTAGGGACTGCAGGAAGATTGGACTTTTGTGGATTCAGAGGAGGGCTCTCTCTGCAAGGCATAGCCTTATGTGCAAACCCAGAATCTGAATGCAAAGTCCTATTATATACTTAGCAAACATCTAGGGCTTGTGGAGTCTTCTATGTCAGAGCAACATTTAAACATAAAATGTGCTCTTTTAAAATAAAGTAATTGTTTGAAGTGTTAGTAAGAGCCTCTTCAGTCCCTTTGGAAAAAGGGAAAGCTAAAAAAATTGATATTCTCTGTAGCACAATTACTGGCATGTATCTATTGTCAAAGCAAAGCATGGTGTGAAAATGTGCATCTTGTCATAATAAATCATTCCCTGCATAAGTCTAGTTTTGTGTTTGGCTAGACTGAGGTCAAGAGATGTGGCCAGGTGAGGGGGAAGAAGGGGCATGATAAGCAGTGAAAATAGCTGTGAGGCACATCAAAGTCCACAGCAGGGGAGTTTTGACCTGCAAAGAAACACCTCTGAATGTTCACCGACCTTCATAGGAACCTGTGTGCCATTTTGGGTTCAGGAGAAGTCTGCAGACTCCAGTCTTTCTTTCTCTCGGTGCATACTTCAACATTTCCACTGCAGTCAGGAGAGGACAAGCTCCACTGGAGTCAGAACATCAATTTTACATAATGTGGGGTTTCCCCCTTTCAGCTGCATGTTTTGTGCTGTCTTCTAGTACGGCACAAAGCTGTTCATCAAAAGATTGTCTCTAATGAACAGCTGGACTGATCTTAAGGATGAAAACCACTGATAGTCCTTTTCAAAGCAGGACACATTGGACAAAACATTTTATTCTTTTACCAATTGTATCTTGTTTTATTATTCCAGATCTGGCTCAATCCAAAAGTCTTTTCAATGAGTTGGCTTCTGTAGAAAGAAACTATAACAACTGGCAACACCAAATGTTCTGCTAGATATTAACAGGTATTAGCATGGAACAGGTACAAATTTCCTGAGGATGCACAGACAGCTATTAAAAGAGATGGCTATCAAATGATGTAACAACTTCTCTGATAAGATTTTTTTTCTTGGTTTAAAAATGTTTGTTCTTATCAGTGATAACATAATTGATTAAAAGTCAAACTTACAAAGAGGTCAAAGATTCCAAGTTGTAATTAGAATTATTTTTCCAACTCCATCTCCCTCTTGTCTACATTTTAATGTCATTTAAACCATTTCCATAGAGGAAAGTTGAAGTTTTAAATACTTTAAGAATTCTATGTTTCATCTAATTGTCCTTGAGCCTTTCCATCTACTTATGAAGGGAATATGAACTATACTACTTTCCTTACACCTAAGGTAAAGGAATCATATCAGAAAATTTATCTGTCTGAAAAATGGATCTATTTTGATTTTCCTAGCTAACTTTCAGATGGAGCATTTCCCTGACCTGGCTCACTGTAGAGTTAAACAAACAGTAATGCTGGTACACATGAGAATGTGTGAGCAGCAGTGCTGAGGGACAGGTTAGCTCCCTCCTAGTGGCAGTCTCCACTTTTGACAGAATAAATTCGTGGGAGAACTGCACCTAGAATTTTGGTTATCACTATGTCCACCTTGCAGCACAACTAGCAGGTCTCTTTAACATGACAACCCCGGGTTGCATGTAACATCAAAGCTGTATTTGAGTGATGTCTGCTTACTCACAGTGATAAGAAGACAACTTGTGCTCCCAAGTCCTAAACTGGAATAACACTGACTACCTGAGAGAAGAGGAACAGCACAAGATTTGTACTTGAGAGCCAAGTGACAGAGGACACATCAGAGCAATGGGTCCAGTGCCTGGCCACCAAAGGGCAGGGACAAGCTTCCTAGGCATAGGGACTGCCTCTGGGACGGCACCCCAAAGGCTTCCTCTGAAGGATACTGGGCACAGAGGAGGTGGGCAAGGTGGCAATGGGTAGGGCTCTGCATGGGGGCCCATCACCCAGATGGCACAATGACATGACCTGGCAATGGCAACACAGCAGTGACAGTGCCCCGGGACAGTATACAAGGGAGCATTCTCCTGTGTCTGCTGCCAGAACCTGGCCTGGGAGCGGCCCAGAGACATCCCAGAGGAGGCTCTTGAGGAGCCAGTGGAAGTAGTTGGTGAGGGCTGAGGGAGGAAAAGCAGAAGCTAGACTAGGCTGCTGAAGATGAGAAGAATGCCAATTTCTGAAACTCCCAGTGCTTCAAAAATGCATAGTTTATATTGCAAAAGCCATCAAACCATCAAAATAATTGCTAAGTGATTAATCACACAATAATTGCATTACTTGCAGAAGAATAAGCAGGTTTCTGGATGAAGTACAAGTGATGGAACTGAAAACTGTGGTAATAAGTGAAAACCATAAAAAAATAAACAAGAGACTTTGAGTTTGCACAGTGTCTACTGGACAAGGTCAAGGCTTTATCTTGCCTAGCTGAAATTGAACTGAAGTCTTATGAATAAGTTTTTCCATAGACAAAAGATATCTATTTAGTAGTCTGGACATGTTTTTCTGATAAACCAAACAGAACCTGTGTAGTTTTCATCTCTTGTAGTTTCTTCTCCATTGGGAGCTGGCACTGTTTGCAGCTTACCTCTTGCTTTCTTCCCAGTGATTGCAGTTGCATCTATTCAGAGAATGTCTCCAGGAAATCATTTCTGCAGAATTCTCAGCCACTCAGCCAGTAACATTACCAGCTATGACTTTAAATGAGGAGAGACTGTGCTGACTTTCCTGCATAGCTTTGCAAAAGCCACATGTAAACTTCTGTGTCCTTAAGACTGCACATCCAGTAAGATGCTATCTTATACAACAATGACAGTGGAAAAGATAATGGCACCTTACTCATCAGATTAGTCTCTTCTCTCAAAAACCAACTTGTCAATAATGTTTTCTCTCCTTCACAGAAAAGTGACCTTACCACTGCCCCTCTGTCAGTCTTTGTCAGGCTTCCCTTTTCTTCTTGTTCCTGCCTGGTCAATCCTTCAGCATCAGCCAATATAAGAGATTCCTAGCAAAAATACCAGCTCCCTTCCTGATGCCACGTTTAAGTTTTCTTACTCTGATTTTCTTACTGGGAAACAGAAATAACAGGAACAGCAAAGCAGAAAGTGATTTGCTAGAAAAGCTATTAGAGTGAAGAGGAGCCAGTGAGCAAGGTGATACTGAAGATATGAACTGGCCAGTCTGTATATCCAGTCTCTGTTGCAGCTGTGTGGCAGAAGGTTATGGTTTGGAGAATACCCAGGGATGACTACTGGGTTAGCAACAAACACTTGTGTGCAGTAATTGGAATTGAAATGCAGATTTTATTTATTTATTTATTACCACACAATGCATTTTCTGTTAATAAACAGGTATAAGACAGCATTTATAGGTCTCAAAAAATGTTTCTTAATAACAGGACCATATAAAGGCCATAAGTACTCTATGGAAAACACCCTGAAATCTAGTCTAGAATCAATGAATCACAGAATCACCAAGGTTGGAAGAGACCTCAAAGATCGTGAAGTCCAAATGTCAGGATGACTGCTGGTTCTCTTCAGGTGGGAGGACAATGCCTATTACAGCAGTATGAGAAGATAAAAGGAGATGTGAAACTGTACATCCCTGTGAAGTGACAGTAGCAGGTATCACAGTATCACAGTATCACAGTATTACCAAGGTTGGAAGAGACCTCGAAGATCATCGAGTCCAACCTGTAACCACAAACCTCACGACTAGAGCATGGCACCAAGTGCCACATCCAGTCCCCTCTTGAACGCCTCCAGGTAGTGTGTATGGAAATAGGCAAGCCTACTCTGTTCCAGATAACAGCTTTCTGATGATGTCTTGTTTCATTACAAAGGAGGCAAGAACCAAGAGGAATATGTCAGGGACAGAATTGTTCACCTACACTTAATACTCTACAGCGTGTTTAGACCTGTGTACAAAAGCTTTGAGCAAGGCAACAAAAACGGCAATATAAGCCCATTGGGAGTTTTTCATAAGATTTTATGGATTTTCTTTTTGAGAGATAATAAAGCTTCCAAGAGAAGAGCTACTTGAACACTGGCTAAAGGGTGCTGCCTGCTTAGAGTCTATCAAATGTCAGAAATCAGAAAAGCAAATTTGTTAACAGGAGGACCAGGTTCTCAGATATAGTGAGATGCTCAGCTTAAAAAACATTTATACTTTTCAATCAAATAACTTTGAGGTTAGTGCAAGTGCAAGGACATTGTGTGGAGGATGTGTTTGCCACATTTCACCGTACAAAAGAGAAGAACAGAAAATGAGTACAGCAGCATCATTTCCTGAGCAGTGTTATGGCAAAGCTGAGAGAGACTTACTCTCTACAGCACTGCTCTGAAGATGACATTCTCTAGATAGATCAGACAGTGGGAGAAGCTTGTGTTATCCTTTTCCTACTACTGCAAATACTCTCAAAAATCCTGTGACTGTCATGACCAAGAAAATGCAATTGCATGGGGTTCCTGGAGAAGACTGTAGTGACTTTATAAACAAAGGTGAGCAAATGTTCAATCCCATGACCTCCTTTAAAGAAAAAGCTTATTCAATAATCAGGGAAAGTCTCTGTAAACTGCTGAATCAAGTGTTGCTTGATGGATCACAAAGTGTTCCTTACTGGAGCCAGTGAGTTGACTGAACTCTACTCCCTTGAATTCCCAAACAGGACTGTGTTTAGCCAAAACTCAAAATGAAGAAGAAAAAAAATTAAGCTAGCAAGTTTAAGCTAAAGCTTAAAGAGAGAAGGAAAAACCTCATCCAGTCCTCATGAAGTGTGATTCTGGGAGTATTATCAATTAACTTTCTCCAGAGTTAGCCATGATAAAACATAGCATGTTTTATCAACAGTCAAAGGTAGGTAGCAAAAGCTAGAAATAATTATGCAGTTCTCCCAATGGAGAGGAATTACCAAAGGGAGAAATGCTCTTATACTACTGTTTTTCAGCATCCTCATGAAAAATCTGGAAAGATGCATAAGATAACAAAGTTTTCTAATGGTATAAAATGATTCAAACTTGCCAAAACTAAACTGACTGTAAAGACTTGCAGAAAACCCTTGTGATACTGAGTGATTGGTATGTAATGCAGCTGATGAAATTTCAATTCAGTAAATGCCAAGTCATGCACATAGGGAAAAAACAGATAATGATAAGCTTGAAATGTGATATTGCCAGTTAGGAGTCACTGTAGACAATTATCTGAAACAGATACAGAAAAACTAATAGAGCCCTTTTACTGGATCCTAGGGGCAATGGTCATCCTTCAAGAATTAAGAAATTCATCCAGTAACAGTCTGTGCTAACCAGGAGTTACAAAATTCACTTGTAGATTGTCAAGGTTTAGGACTGGGCCAGCCACAGATTCGCTGTGTTAACCCTTCCCCGGAAGTGGAGAAGAAAGGGAATAAGGGAGAGAGACTTATGGACCGGAAAAGAAAAAACTAAACCAGCTTTAATGACAATAACAATAATAAAGTAAACTATGTGCAAATATATGCAAAATCAATATTGAACTGAATTCCTCTGATGGCAATTATATCACTACTGATGTTGTGGCAGAAACTGAGGAAGTCCCAAACTGGACTCAACAGCAGAGAGAACTCTGTGGCGTGCTGTGTCAATCTGTGGCACCCCAGAAGTCTCTATACAGTAACTCCATAGAAGGTTTCCTTGGAGAACAAGTGGCAGCAGAGGGCCTGAGATGACAGGAAGAACTAGAGAGCAGGTTCTGTCCAGTAAGCACAAGGTTTTGCATATAGAGGTAAAAATAATAAAAAGAAATGATTCCCCAAAAGCGCTGCAGATTTTAACACTACCAAAGGCTACCCAAGCTGAATGGTTTTGCACTCACACAAATGACATTCTGGCTCAAAAGAGTCTGATCTTAAAATCTGATCTTCATGGTACAACAGGAAAACTGGAATAGTACAAACCTGAGATGTTATCAGAACAAAGAGCTGTGAAAACTTGGAATTGAAAGAGCTGGCGATGGCAAGTACCAGCTCCATATTTCCGAGACTCCCAGCTTATCTGGCCAACAGATAAGCAGTACATGCTGGTGCTTTGCTAGGGGCACAGTTGCATATATCCAGCAAGGGCAGTTTGTGAAAGGATGGTGCAGAGGCTGATCTGACTGCTTGAACGTATTCTAGCATGGGTATAATTTCAGCAAAGGAGTATGCAGCAGCGATGAGAAAAGCAGGTACTCCTCTGTTGCATTTTTGGGGCAGCTGCTGAAATGCATTCAGCAGAAAAGCCAGCTGGAGATAGACACCAAAGTAACATCCAAGTAGGAATCACTAATACAAGTGAACTTTCTGTGTTACTCGTGCATTGCCTTTCTTGTGACTAGCCACAAAACCCCACAGATTGCACTGCCATGTTGCAGACTTCGTTAATCCAATCCAATCCAATCCAATCAATCCAATCCAATCCAATCCAATCCAATCCAATCCAATCCAATCCAATCCAATACACCAGGTTGGAAGAGACCTTCAAGATCATCGCATCCAACCTATCAACCAATCCAACCCACCTAAACAACTAAACCATGGCACCAAGCACCCCATCAAATCTCCTCCTGAACACCTCCAATGAAGGTGACTCCACCACCTCCACGGGCAGCCCATTCCAATGGCCAATCACTCTCTCTGTATAGAACTTCTTCCTAACATCCAGTCTAAGCTTCCCCTGGCGCAGCCTGAGACTGTGCCCTCTTGTTCTGGTACTGGCTGCCTGGGAGAAGAGACCAACCTCTGCCTGTCTACAACCTCCCTTCAGGTAGTTGTAGAGAGCAATAACGTCACCCCTGAGTCTCCTCCTCTCCAGGCTAAGCAACCCCAGCTCCCTCCGCCTCTCCTCATAGGGCTTGTGTTCCAAACCCCTCACCAACTTTGTTGCCCTTCTCTGGACATGTTCCAGCAAGTCAACATCCTTCCTAAACTGAGGGGCCCAGAACTGGACGCAGTACTTGAGGTGCAGCCTAACCAGTGCAGTGTACAGGGGCAGAATGACTTCCCTGCTCCTGCTGGCCACACTTCCTGATGCAGGCCAGGATGCCATTGGCCTTCTTGGCTGCCTGGGCACACTGCAGGCTCATGTTCAGCCTACCATCAACCAGTACCCCCAGGTCCCTCTCTTCCTGGCTGCTCTCCAGGCACTCTGACCCCAGCCTGTAGCACTGCATGGGGTTGCTGTGGCCAATGTGCAGAACTCGGCACCTGGATGTGTTCAATCTCATGCCGTTGGATTCTGCCCATCTGTCCAGCCTGTCGAGGTCCCTCTGCAAAGCTTCTCTACCCTCCAGCAGATCAACTCCTTCCCCCAGCTTGGTGTCATTGAACCAGGTCCTGAAGCTGTTTGTTAGCTCGAGATGAACAAGGGAGGAGAATGGGCATGATATTAGAGGGAGATTAAGGAATGTTGAAAAAATGGACTTTTTCTGAAGTTGACCAATACTTATGAAAAAGGCAGAAGCAGCTGAACATTGAGCTCAAGCACTCATACACACAAGAAGCTCCAGGCACAAATAGGTACCTACACTATTAAATGAATCATCATTTATTAAGTTTTGCTTACCATAAATCAGCAGTTAAGTCAAAAAGCATCAGTCCAAATACCACTCAGAGAAAGCTAGAAGCTAAACCAGGTTATCCACCCCAAATATTAATAGAAATGTTATGCCTTACTTTTACCTTTGGGCAGAAGAGAAAACACGCATACAAACTCTTGATAGCCTGTGACAGCCTGACCCTATCAAAGGCAAGCAACACATGCAGCAATTGCACTACAGTCAGAGCATTTAGGTCTATCAAAATGTGCTGAAACCAGAGGCTGTTACAATCTTCTGGTTGTGGATCACAAAGTTTTTATGTCAGACTATAACTTTTGCACCCTAACAGTAGTGTTTTGCTATAGTTTTTGCCACATTTTGTGTTTTATTATCAGAATTTGCAGAGGAATTGGATGTGACAGAATTGTATTTTTAAGGTTATAATGGACATTTTGTTGTTTAAGTTGCATGTATTTGGAAGCCACTGTTTGTATAACATGCTGCCAAAGGATGCAAGTGTTGGCTATGGCAAAAACCCTGTGGGTACTCCATCCACCTCTGGAGCCCCCAGCACGAGAAAGACATGGACTGGTTGGAGAGTGTGCAGAGGAGGGCCACAAAAATTATCAGCGGGTTGAAACACCTCTCCTGTGAAGCAACATTGAGGGAGATGGGGGTTATTCAGCCTGGAGAAGGCTCTGGGGAGAACTTATCACAGTATCACAGTATTACCAAGGTTGGAAGAGACCTGGAAGATCATCGAGTCCAACCTGTAACCACAAACCTCACGACTAGACCATGGCACCAAGTGCCACATCCAGTCCCCTCCCCACTTATTGTGGTCTTTCAATACGTAAGTCCTATAAGAAAGATGGAGTACCAAAGCCTATAGTGATAGGATAAGGGATAATGGCTTTAAACTGAAGAGGGTAGATTTAGATTCGACAAAAGGTGTGGTGAGATAATGTAACAGACTTTCCAGAGAAGCTGTGGATATACCATTGCTGGAAGTGTTCAAATCTGAGATGGACAAGGCTTTGAGCAACTGATCTAATGGAGGACAATTTTATCCAGGAGGCAAAATTGCCAGTCCTCATCATTCCGTTCTTAAATGCTGCTTTGCTCCAGGAGGCCAAAGGTTTTGTTGCTAGCAAATCACCTTGTGATCAAAATTTTCCTGGGAGAGAGGTTGATACTAATCAGGGACTGGTCTTTCAGCAAATTCTTGTGGAAGTTGCCCTCCTTCTATCCTAGGCTTCTTCCCATAAATCAGTTCTGGCATATTAGACATCACTACCACCAACATGAGGTGTTCATCAGAGCTATATGGAAACCATGCAAGGCCTGCTGGACGCTGCACCTGTGGAAGAAATTCACTGGGATACAATCACACTGAAAAATGTGGTAGAATATGACTTCAAAGTGCTATGCCTGTTTCCAATGTGATTATTCCTTACTAAATGTTAATAGTGACTTTCTGTTCCTTCTCTGCAGTACCCTCCTACAATACTTAAACCTACCTCATTCACATTTTAAAAATGATGATATTGGAAAAAATTAAGATAATTAACAGTACCATAACCCTTTGGTCTCCTGACTTTTGGTGGTCAAATCATTGTTACTGGAGTTCTCCAACTTGTTACTCTTTCAAAAAAAGAAAAATAATTTAATCATTTTCTTTTCATCAATTTCATTAGAATATTTTAAGTCACTGCTCAGTTTAAGTTGTGTCATTTTACATTTTAATTGCTTAAAAGACATCGCCTTGTGGATTTTTTTGTGTGCAGAACCACTTTCCAGTTTCTCAAAGAAATGCCACAAGAACTTTATAGTCTAAATAAAAAAGCACTTCAAAAGCTCTTTAAATGTATATATAAACTTCTTTCTTTATGGCCCCAATGTTAAATATGCTGTCAAATTTATGTGGGAATAAATGATGATTTGAAAGCACTAAATAGAAGAAATAGTGCAAAACTACTTCAAATGAAGCATGAATATTGTATATGTATTTTTCTGTTGCTGTCAGACAAGATGGAAACTCACCAAGGCCAATTTTCTATTGGAATTCACAGCCCTATTTTATCTGATTACAATAGCTGCTCAAAGGCCATAAAGTAATTTGCTAGGGAAAAAAAAAAATCATTCTTCTTACACAAGCTTCTTCTTAATGATAACAATAGCAAGAACATTGCCAGAAGATCAAGGGAGGTGATTCTTCCCCTTCACTGGTATGATTGCATCTGAAGAGTTGGGTTCAGTGCTGTGCTCCTCAGTACAAGAGGCTTGTGGGAATACTGACGTTAAGTCTTGCCAAGGGCCTTGAAGGTAGTTTAAGGATTGGGGCATCTCTTAGACAATGGGGGCTGAGAAGACTCAAGGTCATCTGTCTTAGTTTCAAGAGTGGACAGAAATTATATTTTACCCCCAAAGCAAGTAAAATAAAAATGCTCTCACATGGGATTAGCAACAGTTGGAAGTTTAAGTGGAAGTACTATTCACACCTATATACAGAAATTACAGAATACCCAAATTCACATTCAGTTTCAGCCTAGTTCTTCCACCTGGGCTTACAACAACTTTTTAAAGCTAAAAAACCTTTTCAAAACCTCCCCCAATTAGGCCAAATCCCCAGGCCTCAATTTCCCCCCCCAAACACCTCTCTGAAGATGTCTTGTTTCATTACAAAGGAGGCAAGAACCAAGAGGAATGTGTCAGGGACAGAATTGTTCACCTACACTTAATACTCTACAGTGTGTTTAGACCTGTGTACAATAGCTTTGAGCAAGGCAACAAAAATGACAATATAAGCCCATTGGGAGTTCTTCATAAGATTTTATGGATTTTCTTTTTGAGAGATAATAAAGCTTCCAAGAGAAGAGCTACTTGAACACTGGCTAAAGGGTGCTGCCTGCTTAGAGTCTATCAAATGTCAGAAATCAGAAAAGGAAACACCTCTCTACCCACCCTTATGCTTCTGGGCTCAAATGACACAGAAGAAATTAGCTTTTCCCTGGCAAACCTGACTGCTCAAGGCTGAAACCCTCCCTCAAAATATCAAATAAAAGCTGAGGTCTGGCTGGGAGAAGAGAGAGAGGAAAAGGGCTGAAGGGACAGTAATGTCCATTTATATAGAGGAGTAGATGCAGGCATGATGGGATGAAATAACAACAGATTGTACAATTTCGTGTGTCCCCTATGGAATCTCCTGGAGGACCTTTCTGTGTAAGGACAGCTAGCCTAGTCCTTAACCTCTATAAATACTTCATTGAAGGGGAGTATAGGAAACAGAATCTTCTCAGTGAACCCCAGGGAAATTTAAAAAATCTGAAATACAGAAACCCCCATTTAAACATAAGAAAAGGATTTTTTTACCATGAGGTTGGACAAACATTGGAGTTGGTTTTCCAAAGAGATTGTGAATTTTCCATCTTTGGAGCCATTAGAAACCTGACCGCAGGTGACTTTAAAACACGTGGGCTTTGCTAGATTAGGCATTGGACTAGGCAGGTTGGACACGATCTCCAGAGATCCTTCTGCAGGAATACAAGCAACTCAGACATGACTTGAAACTCAGTTCATTGAAAGTGGGATATCTCCCTTTCAAAGGGTAAGCATTCAATATTATGTTGAATTCAGGAAAACAAGATATTGATGGGAGGTGAAAAGGAAATGGGAAATGGGCCAAAGAAGCCTAATAAAATACAGCCTCTGGTATCTCTACCAAGCCACATTGGTACAAGCTGCACTTTCCATACCTCTGTGTTTCTTTTGGTGTTTGTCTAATCATATTCTTAGTCTTATCATATGAATGATCCCCAATCTGGCATTCTGTGAAGGTCATACACTTACCCTTGAAGTCTGATAAAATTCAATGATCAAGTAGAAATAATTTATAAACCTACTTGGTATTAACAGTTATAACTCTCAGCAGGCTTTTAGGCCTTTTATTTTTTCAACTCCTTGCCCATCCTCAGGAATTATCTTTGAGTTGTGATGAATTTGCCTGGCAAAGAAAATAGTTTTCTCTAAATTTTTATTACACTTATTTTGACCTTTTCCTTCAAGTACAGATAAGGCACCTACAGTAATCTCCTCTGTCATTCGTGATCATATTTTCAGAGAAGCAGTTTTGAGAAGTGAATATAGTCACGGCATTTGATGTCACTCCAGCACTCCCCTCCTGGATTTCTTTGTAGTGTTTACAGCAGAATAGAGTGAAGTTGTGGCAAATCTTTTAATTTGCCTTTCCCTTTACATTATTCAGTATGAGGTGCAGAAATTAACCACACTGCAGAAGCAGGTTGAATTGTGTGTGTAGAAGCATCATACAGAAAAGGAAAAAAAGGAAATAAAAGCCTTTCAGCCATTAAGTTTGATTATATTTGATGTTGACTTGCTGGAACATGTCCAGAGAAGGGCAATGAAGTTGGTGAGAGGTTTGGAACACAAGCCCTATGAGGAGAGGTTGAGGGAGCTGGGGTTGCTTAGCCTGGAGAAGAAGAGACTCAGGGGTGACGTTATTGCTCTCTACAACTACCTGAAGGGAGGTTGTAGACAGGTGGAGGTTGGTCTCTTCTCCCAGGCAGCCAGCACCAGAACAAGAGGACACAGTCTCAGGCTGCGCCAGGGGAGGCTTAGGCTGGATGTTAGGAAGAAGTTCTATACAGAGAGAGTGATTGCCCATTGGAATGGACTGCCTGTGGAGGTGGTGGAGTCACCATCACTGGAGGTGTTCAGGAGGAGACTTGATGGGGCTCTTGCTGCCCTGGTTTAGTTGTTTAGGTGGGTTGGATTGGTTGATAGGTTGGATGCGATGATCTTGAAGGTCTCTTCCAACCTGGTTTATTGTATTGTATTGTATTGTATTGTATTGTATTGTATTGTATTGTATTGTATTGTATTATAAAAGTTAGGGTCATGAAAGTCAGGAAAATTTGTTGGTTTCCAGTTTCGTCTTTATTCAGCTCTGTGACACTGTAAGATCATTTTCTGTAGAATTTATATTTTTTAATATGTTGTGTGGGTTTTCTTGGTGTTTTTTTTTGCTTGCTTGCTTGTTTGTTTGTTTTCCACTTATTTTAAAAAGCCACAAGGTTTTAATAGGTTCCTTCAAAACATAATTCAAACTCTTTTTCTTCTCAGATTATTTCAACTATTTTTCATCTGCTATTTTCTATTTGTACTGAATTTATTTTCCCCTTTCTAGTACATCTGACAGTCCTGCAACATTTGCTCCCCTTGCTAAAATGCCCTAAGTGTTTTTACTTCCTCACTCCTTTCACCCTCACTTGTGATCAAAGAAATCTCTGCATTTGATAAAGCTATATCCACCACAGTGAAGTTTCTGAATTTGTCCTAGCACACATTTTCATGCGCTTCCTGTCTGCTTTAGATGCATTCAATGCAAACTGGATGCACACAAGAGAGAAGAAATAGGAATAAAGGGTCTGTATAAAAGCGAAGGAAACCGAACAGGCAGTTAAATTTACATTGGCTGAGGTGGCAAAGATTTGAAATATGCACTGAATAAAGAGGCAAAACTTGTTTACTCGGTGTAATTCAAAGCCTATTGTGACATAGTATAGGGAGCAACTTGGAGCAGGGCTGTGTTCCCCTAGGGCTGAGGAATCTCCCAGGAGATCTCTGTTCCTGTTTGCCTATCTGATTTGACCTGACTTGTCCTGTGGATGTTCACCACCAGCAGGGCGTCTGCAAGCAGGATGTTGTGAAAAATTCATTAACTGCTGAGAGGATCTCATCTCTGGAAACATGCCAGATATAAATCACCTGGAAAACAGTAAGACTGCTAACGTGAGGTTCAGTTCCTTGCTCAGGCAGGGGAGGATCTCTGTTTCGTTGCTTACTTCATGCATTTAAAAGTGGATATGAGGCTGCTGGGCAGAGGAAAGAAAAAGAATAGAAAGCTAGAAATAAAAAACTCTGATTTTTCTGTAAATATTGTATGCAGTTAATCTGTCCTGAGTTGTTGAGGCAATCCCAGGCACAAATACAGGCTGGGCAGGGACTGGCTGGAGAGCAGCCTGGAGGAGAGAGACTTGGGGGTGCTGGTGGATGAGAAGCTCAACAGGAGCTCTCAATCGGCACTTGCAGCCCGGAAAGCCAACCAGATCCTGGGCTGCAGCAAGAGAAGTGTGGCCAGCAGGTCAAGGGGGTGATTCTCCCCCTCTGCTCAGCTCTGGTGAGACCCCACCTAGAGTACTGCATCCAGTTCTGGAGCCCCTATTACAAGAGGGATATGGAGGTGCTGGAACATGTCCAGAAAGGGCCACGAGGATGGTCAGAGGGCTGGAGCACCTCTTCTATGAGGACAGACTGAAGGAGTTGGGGCTGTTCAGTCTGGAGAAAAGAAGGCTCCAAGGTGACCTCATTGTGGCCTTCCAGTATCTGAAGGGGGCCTACAAGAAGGCTGGGGAGGGACTTCTCAGGCTATGAGGTAGCGATAGGACTAGGGGGAATGGAATGAAGCTGGAGGTGGGGAGATTCAGGCTGGATGTGAGGAAGAAGTTCTTCACCATGAGAGTGGTGAAGCCCTGGAATGGGTTGTCCAGGGAGGTGGTTGAGGCCCCGTCCCTGGAAGTGTTTAAGACCAGGCTGGATGAGGTTCTGACCAGCCTGCTCTAGTGTGGGGTGTCCCTGCCCATGGCAGAGGGATTGGAACTAGCTGATCCTTGTGGTCCCTTCCAACCCTGACTGATACTATTTAAATGGGCAACAGAATGTATTTTCCAGTATCAGAACTATTTGATATGTCACTGTACAAAATCACTACCAGACATGGTTTTTTGGGCCAAAGGAACACAAAAATGGATGCTTAAACAGGGCTATGATTTTTTTTTCTTCTAAAGATAGCACATACTATTAAAAGAAAAATCTATTTTTTAAAATCTAAGGGTGGATTAGTTAGATCCTGAGAGGAATAATTCATTTGGGAAATCCTTAAAGACTGTACCAGCAAATGAAGGCTGGTAGTCTTCCATAACCGCCATGATGGCAGCTGGCTGGAAGTGTTTTATTGATTTCTCCACAAAGAATTTTGAGCTGGGGAAGAAATACAGTGTGTGTAATGCAACTTGGCTTACAAAACAGTTACATAATATTGGAATGAAGGCTCAATCTGCTGGAACAGCTTGAAAAAGAAAATGACCAAATAATGTTTGAATAAGGATCTGGCTGATAAAAAGCACTGATTTAAATTTATGCAAACATTTGAAAAGCAATAATCTACAGGGGTGGGTTGGAACATAAGGGGTTTGGAGCATAAGCCCTATGAGAGGAGGCTGAGGGAGTCCGGGTTGCTTAGCCTGGAGAAGAGAAGGCTCAGGGGAGACTTTATTGCTCTCTACAACTACCTGAAGGGAGGTTGTAGACAGGCAGGGCTGGTCTCTTCTCCCAGGCAACCAGCACCAGAACAAGAGGACACAGTCTCAAGCTGCACCAGAGGAAGTCCAGGCTGGAGGTTAGGAAGAAGTTCTTCATGGAAAGAGTGATTGGCCATTGGAATGGGCTGCCCGGGGAGGTGGTGGAGTCACCATCATTTGGAGGTGTTTAGGAGGAGACTTGATAGGGTGCTTGGCTGCATGGTTTAGTTGATCACAGTATCACAGTATTACCAAGGTTGGAAGAGACCTCGAAGATCATCAAGTCCAACCTGTAACCACAAACCTCACAACTAGACCATGGCACCAAGTGCCACGTCCAGTCCCCTCTTGAACGCCTCCAGGGACGGCAACTCCACCACCTCCCTGGGCAGCCCATTCCAATGACGAATGACTCTCTCGGTGAAGAACTTTCTCCTCACCTCGAGCCTAAACTTCCCTTGGTGCAGCTTGAGACTGTGTCCCCTTGTTCTGGTGCTGGTTGCTAGAGAGAAGAGGCCAACCCCTTCCTGGCTACAACCACCTTTCAGGTAGTTGTAGAGAGCAATGAGGTCGCCCCTGAGCCTCCTCTTCTCCAGGCTAAACGACCACAGCTCCCAGCTTAGGTGGTGTTGGATGATAGGTTGGACACAATGATCTTGAAGGTCTCTTCCAACCTGGTCTGGTCTATCCTATCCTATCCTATCTATCCTATCCTATCCTATCCTATCCTATCCTATCCTATCCTATCCTATCCTATCCTATCCTATCCTATCCTATCCTATCCTATCCTATCCTATCCTATCCTATCCTGTAAGAATAAAGAAGCTATTGTAGACTTGTTCTCATACTGTACTAAGTTAAGCCACTGGATGAGGACTTTTCCCTAACCCACTTTATTTCAGTGACACCTGAGTGGTGACAGGTACCAGTATAAATTAAGGGCACAAATTCCCCCATGACTCTCTGAGCTTTTGTTATGTAAATTCTTCTTTGGGTCCTATAAACCTTACCATATGCATTGGAGAAACTCTCATGGTCTCCAGGGTACTGCCTAATTTGAGGGTAATCTGTCATGACTCAAGCATTATTCTCAGTTGGGCAGAATCCATTTCAGCACCAGTACTGATATTGTGCGGCATAATTTTGCTAGCAGGAGGGTTACAAGGCTGTGTTCTGTGAGAAGCTTCTAAAAGTTTCCCCTGTGTCCAGTACACCCAATGCCAGTTGGATCCAAGTCTGCAGCTCTCCAATTGATGGTGGTAGCACGTATTTAAGAAGAGGAAAAAAACTGCTGCACTACAGAAACTATAGACAGAAAGAGGTGTGAGAATATGTGAGACTAACAACTCTGCAGACATCAAGATCAGTGGAGAAGGAGGGGGAAGAGGTGCTCCACACACTGAAGCAGATTCCTCTGCAGCCCATGGTGAAGAATATGGTGAGGCAGGCTATTGCCCTGCAGCCTGTGGATATTAATGGTGGAGCAAATATATACCTGCAGCCCATGGAGGGCACATACCGGTGCAGGTTGGTATACCCAAAGGAAGCTGTGACTCCATAGATTGCCCACACCATAGCAGGCTCCTGGCAGAACCTGTGGCCCTGTCAAAAGAGGAGCCCATGATGGAGCAGATTTGCTGGCAGGACTTGTCATCCTGCATCTGCAGTGAAGCAGTCTGTTCCTGAGGGACTGGATCCCATGGAACCCATGCTGCAGCAGTTGAAGAAGTACTGTCTCCTGTCCTGACTTCATTTATTGTGTTTCTAACATGAAAGATTTTCAAGATGGTGTGTTTTTTTTCCTGTGGTAATTAACATATCTCCAAATGGTCAATCTCCAAATGGTCAGTGGTCCAATGGTCAATCTCTGCTGATTGACAGCTGCCTAAACATGAGCCAGCAGTGTGCCCAGGTGACCAAGAAGGCCAATGGCATCCTGGCCTGCATTAGGAATAGTGTGGCCAGCGGGACCAGGGAAGTCATTGTGCCCCTGCACTCTGCATTGGTTAGGCCACACCTTGAGTACTGTGTCCAGTTCTGGGCCCCTCAGTTTAAGGAGGACATTGAGACACTTGAACGTGTCCAGAGAAGGGCAACAAGGCTGGGGAGAGGCCTTGAGCACAAGCCCCATGAGGAGAGGCTGAGGGAGCTGGGGTTGTTTAGCCTGGAGAAGAGGAAGCTCAGGGAAGACCTCATTGCTCTCTACAACTACCTGAAAGGTGGTTGTAGCCAGGAAGAGGTTGGCCTCTTCTCTCTAGCAACCAGCTCCAGAACAAGAGGACACAGTCTCAAGCTGCACCAAGGGAAGTTTAGGCTCAAGGTGAGGAGAAAGTTCTTCACGGAGAGAGTCATTTGTCATTGGAATGGGCTGCCCAGGGAGGTGGTGGAGTCACCATCCATAGGGGTGTTCAAGAGGGGACTGGACGTGGCACTTGGTGCCATGGTCTAGTCATGAGGTCTGTGGTGACAGGTTGGACTCGATGATCTTAGAGGTCTCTTCCAACCTTGGCGATACTGTGATACTGTGATTTCCTAATGCCATTCATTGGAATGTTTTCCTATTACACATCATATAGCACTTTCCTCTGTTTTGTATGGATCTATCCTTACCTTTCCATCCCTCTTATTTTTTTCCCTACTTATCATTAGGAGGGAAGAAAATATTAGTCATGAGTATAAGAAATTCTTTAAAAGGTGACCAGCAAACCATGAAATAAGATTAGCAATTAGTAAAGTATCCATCCTCTACTCATATTCCTATTTCCATTCCTGAAATGTACTGCCATGAACACAGATCAGCTGAATCTCAGAACATTTTTCTCAAGTAATATTCTTGCATACTTTACTTTCCTCACCTCTTTCAAATCTGTGTTAGTGCCACTAATCAAACGCTGAATCACTTGCTGCCATCCCTAACACGGTCAGAGGATGTGAATATAGGCCACAAGTTAAACAGGAAAGGGCACAAATTACATTGGTCCAAGGAGAGCTACACAGAGCAATAGTCATGCAAATGGAGACAGTAAGCTGCTGTTTATGTGTGCATAGAAAAATACATATTTTCCACAGACAATTAATGTAGTAAAAATTTTTCACATAGACTTTTGTTGTCCAAATGATCCTTTTAAAGAAGAGTTAGGGGAAAAAAAAAAAGACTTTTTGGTTAATTTTTCTGGTTTTCAGCAGCATAATTTCTATCAGTGCTACCTACTGTGTTAACAAGAATTTCTATTATCCTTGAAAAGCTGAGCTTGGCAGCAGTGCCTGTCTGTCACTTGAATTGTTCATGCTCAGACACCCACCATGCCTGGAACTTACACCTGTCTGGTCTCATCAGTTCAATGCAGCAGCCAGCCAGTTTGGAGTTACACCTTTTAATGCAATCAGCTTAAAACAGCTTTGCATCTCCATAGCAGGGTTTGCCTCATTACATGTTAATTGAATCTCAGTTGCTGAAACATATGATCTAACAGTTACAGCAAGTCTTAAATCTCAACAAACACAGGCTTGGTTAATGAATGCAGAACAAACTAATTTGTAATTATTGTTTTTTTCTGGGGTGTGTGTGTAGTCACCATCAGGAAGTTTTTGGTCCTGTGATCTAGAGGCAGTTTCCTTGTTAACCTTTGCTCCTGACTAATTGTAAAGTGCTTCATCCCTTTACTTAAATGTATCAATTATAAATGTTCTTAGATGCCTGTTTCCATACTGCCCCATGGAGTATCTAGAGTTTACTTTCAACTTGAGCATAGTGCTGTAGGAAGCATACAAAAACTGGTCCTCTTTCTCCTCTCAGGCACTTTTGTGATACCTCTACTCTTTCCTCTGACACCTCCTTTTCTTATTGAAAGAATGTGAGTTTCAAATGTTACAGCCATGTACCTTAGTATTCTAAATTAAAGGAAAATTTAGTAAGTACATTTGTTCTTGGCTGTTTTCCAAGACATCTCAGCTGTTCCAGTGAATTTAAAATGTGAGATGAATAAAGTATATGAGGATGGATCTTTCATAACTTATGCTTTTCTTTTTTAAATTGTGAATAAAATTTTCATTTATCCTGGATTTTTTTTTCTATACAAATTTCAGGAACTGTTTCACTTTCATACATATGCACTTACATGAAGCTACCTTCAGAAATATACACTGTAGATGATTTTTCCAAATCTCTTTTGTTTAACATCAGCTTTCATGTTTGCGCCATGCAGCTGTCCTGCATTCACTGTAATGTCAGGGCTGACTTTAAATTTAGTTAGCTACATGTTCAACACATCCCAAATAACCACATCCTGTAAAGTAGTATCATGGTATCATAGTATCAGTCAGGGTTGGAATGGACCACAAGGATACAATACAATACAATACAATACAATACAATACAATACAATACAATACAATACAATACACCAGGTTGGAAGAGACCTTCAAGATCATTGCGTCCAACCCATCAACCAGTCCAATCCACCCAACAACTAAACCATGCAGCCAAGCACCCCATCAAGTCTCCTCCTGAACACCTCCAATGATCATCTAGTTCCAACCCCTCTGCCATGGGCAGGGACACCCCACACTAGAGCAGGCTGGTCAGAACCTCATCCAGCCTGGTCTTAAACACTTCCAGGGACGGGGCCTCAACCACCTCCCTGGACAACCCATTCCAGGGCTTCACCACTCTCATGGTGAAGAACTTCTTCCTCACATCCAGCCTGAATCTCCCCACCTCCAGCTTCATTCCATTCCCCCTAGTCCTATCGCTACCTCATAGCCTGAGAAGTCCCTCCCCAGTCTTCTTGTAGGCCCCCTTCAGATACTGGAAGGCCACAATGAGGTCACCTTGGAGCCTTCTTTTCTCCAGACTGAACAGCCCCAATTCCTTCAGTCTGTCCTCATAGGAGAGGTGCTCCAGCCCTCTGATCAGCCTCGTGGCCCTTCTCTGGACACGTTCCAGTACGTCCATATCCCTCTTGTAATAGGGGCTCCAGAACTGGACACAGTACTCCAGGTGGGGTCTCACCAGAGCTGAGTAGAGGGGGAGAATCACCTCCCTTGACCTGCTGGCCACACTTCTCTTGCTGCAGCCCAGGATCTGATTGGCTTTCCAGGCTGCAAGTGCCGATTGAGAGCTCCTGTTGAGCTTCTCATCCACCAGCACCCCCAAGTCTCTCTCCTCAGGTCTGCTCTCCAGCCAGTATATAGTATAGTCTTTCTAAGTCCAAGTGTAGTCTTTCCAAGTCCATAGTATTACTCTGAGGTTTTGGATCCCAAGTGTACTCAATCCAGGGGAATAATTCCACCTTTCCAGAAGAACAGGAAGGTCTTTATGCTTTTCAGATGAGGTTTTATAGAGGACTGTTCCCTGAAGCTAGAGCCCATTCTTTGCAAGGCCTGACTTCAGCTGACTGTTTTCTGCTGGAGAGCTTCACCAATGCAGGACAAATAATTTCGCTTTTTTATCTCAGCACAATAGCCTCTGGGCTCTCAGATTCAGGTACTCAGCTATAATTTACAGATATGTGGACCATAAATGTTTTAGGCATTAAAGGAAAAAAAAAAAAAAGGAAATATTTGAGAAAACTGAATCACTTGAAACAGCTACCCTCACCTGGGAGCCTGTCTGGGATATTGTCTACAGCAGCATGACTGCTGCTATTTCTTATGAGCAGGAGATAGGAAAAGAAATAGCAGCCCACCTGACAAATAGCCTAAAACATGGTCTGGTGAGATTGTCTAATTCTGACAGAGGAAATTATCAAGAAGATCTTAGTGGGGATTTGCCAGACCAAAACAGACTGATTGGGCAAAGAAATAAACACGATGACAAATTATATTTACTATTACACTGATGGAGGATCGTCAGTGATCGTTAATAATTGTCTTAAACATCTTAGATATTTATTTAGAGTTGTTACAACAGTAAACATGTACCCCACTAGCTCTTGAGGACTATAGAAGTAGTTTTAGAATCCTATTGTTTCTCTTTTCTGCAGTGTTTTCAGTGACTGCATTTTAGAAAGGGAGCAACATAAAATGTTTATAACTAAGACTACACAATGATGATGTTACATAGTTATAAAAAAGGCCTTTCTATGCCTCATAGACTCCTGTCTTCAGTCCAGCTGCTTTCCAGAGTGTAAAAGGGACACTGCTTTTGCACCTTTTTTTCAAGTTTCTAGAAGCCACAGCCACTGTTGGCCACATAAATTATGTGTTGTGAAAAGTAAGCTACATAAAGTAGGATCTTTTATTGATGAACTGTATAATGAAGTGAAAAAAGTGGAGCAAGGTAATAAATGTTCTGGCCTTGTCAACATTAATTCTTCACTTCTATTAAAAGAAATAGGCATGCACCAACCCAAAACTCATGGTTTAATTCTTGAGCAATCCTGAAGCATGTCAGAGTTGCTACAGGCCCTACAAAAAATAGTCCCTAGATATAGAATGAACTTTGGAGGAGACCAAGGATTTTGAATTTCCTAGTTTTGTGTAACTTGGAGATCCATCAGGATGGATGGTACTTTCAAATTTGGTAAGTGGAAGTCACCTTTGCAAGTGTGACTGCAGTTCTACTGCCTTCCCTCCCAAGGAAAAGGAAAAGCCTCATCCTGGCTAGCCATACTCTCTGAATTCTATTTTTGGGGCCAACTCTCCCTAAACAAAGGGATGTCAAAACCATCTGTAGCTTGCCATGTCTGAAAGCCTCTACTGAAGAAAAACCAAAGAATGAGTTTCCTCATTTGACAACACAGCACTTTCATCTGAGTTCTGTGTTAAAATTTCCAGCTTTCTTAGCACAAGAGATTTGTTTTCAATATCTTTTACTATTTATTAAAGCAGGCTTGTGTCACATTTGCCAGTGGAGGATTAGTCTCTGTTATTAGATACTGTATTAAACAGTATTACTTCAGAAGCTTCTCCCTATTAAAAACTGTTCATGCCATCATGTGACTACTACTATGACTATACACATCATCCTTTCTGGAAGGTACTCTTGGTTTCAGTTTTGTGTGTGGTAGGTTGTGCACACCATATTCATTTCATATGTTCCTGTGTTCATATTCATATGTTTATATGTTCTCTTTGAGCTGGCCTCTCTTTGCAGCTACGAAATGTAATCATAGTCATCAGATACACAAATGCACAAAATCCACTTACCAGCCAGAAGCATAAAATTTAGGGAGAAGGGCAGAAGAAGAAAATGATAAATTATGGTGCTAAGTTGAAGTAAACAAATAAAAGAAAAAGGTGCAAAAGAAAAACAGCTTTAGAATGTCTTCCAAAATGAAATTCTACAGTGTTAAAAATATGGAATTTTGGAAGAACCAAGAACAGCTTAATTCCAAGGTAAGTGGTGTTCTACAATCCAATTTAATATCATGGTTATTATATTTCTTAAAACAGAGGGCATCGCCTTTTTATGTATATAGGCACACAAAATACTGAACGCTAATAGGAATTTAACTGATTACAGTAACATTCTTAGTCTCTTGCATCAAGGCCAAACTATTTTTCTCTTTCCTTGCTTCAGCACCTTTACATGGTTGCTGCAGTAACAAAGTAATTTTCTGATAAATTCATCAGGAAAAGTGCACTGGAGAGAACATGTATAACTCTAAACCTGTCAGACCCTCACAGTTTTTCTCCTAGGGAGAAAAAAGGAATTATATAATGCAATTGCACAGAGAGAAAGATAAGTCATCAGAATTTTATGCTACCAAGCCTAACTTTCTGAAATGTGCTCAGCATAGGAAGATGCTCCCTTATGGACAATACATATCTTCTCAAGCTGTATCAACCATAATGCCAACAAGCCTGGCATATAATGTCAATCAAGATTGCTGGCACACTTGAACCACTAAAAATTATGACCAAAGGAAAAGTTTTACAATAATATTAATCTTCCAAGCTGTGATGAACATTTTGCTATTCAAAATTAAATACTACAGTCTCCTTGAGCCAATTATTTTGAGGGTACTCTAAATTTATAATTGAAAGTGTAATCATTATAGTTGAGATTAAGGTTTATTCTGTAAAACATGAAATCTACAACATCTGAAACCAACAGCAGATCCTGGATAACTGGAAGAAGAAACTACTTTTTAAACAATTCACAAGAACCCTCTGTTTCCTGTTAAAGGCAATTCAGGAGACTTGCTAGGGTGCTTGGTGCCATGGTTTAGTTGATTAGGTGCGCTGGATTAGTTGATAGGTTGGACGTGATGATCTTGAAGGTCTCTTCCAACCTGGTCTATTCCAATTCTATTCTATTCTATTCTATTCTATTCTATTCTATTCTATTCTATTCTATTCTATTCTATTCTATTCTATTCTATTCTATTCTATTCTATTCTATTCTATTCTATTCTATTCTATTCTAGGATGTTCCAAGAGTGCCGGAAATACTGGTTTCTAAACAGCCATATGTTGCCACTCCTTCTTCCCCTGATGCCATGAGAGATGCCTAAAAGGTCTTTTGGAGTAAGTATAGAATAAGTAGTCTGAGATGATTTGCTGAACTAAAAGATATGTACATAATCTCATCTTTTCTATGAGTCCTTTACCAACTTACTGCAACACTATCCCTTATTATGGCATTCTGCATAGCCTAGTTCTGTATAAATCTGTTCTCAGCCCTGTGTACATTTTTGACATGTGATTGTTTGCTTTACATTTTCTAATTGTAACCCCCAACATTTCAAATAAATTACTTGTTTATGATACCCTATTCTCAAGTAGAAAAACTTTGCGTTGGTATACAGTGATAATGTCTACTCAACAAAACAGCTTCACTGTTTTCTAAGAAAATAATCTTTCTGCTGTTTGAGTGATGAAATCTTTAATGGAAGGTATATTCTCCACACATCCATAATCTGACATGATTTCATAGTATATTAGAGGTTGGAAGGGACCTCCAGAGATCATCGGGTCCAACCCCCCTGCCAAAGCAGGATCACTTAGGGCAGTCTGCACAGGAATGCATGCAGGTGGGTTTTGAAAGTCTTCAGAGAAGGAGACTCCACAACCTCCCTGGGCAGCCTGTTCCAGTGCTCCATCACCCTCACTGTAAAGAAGTTTCTCCTCATATTGTAGTGAAATCTTCTATGTTCAAGTTTGAACCCATTGTTAATACCATGCACCACTCTTGATATCAGGAGTTCCAGAATTCCAATACTCTCAGGTCATACATAATGATTTATTTGATCTGAATGTACATATTTCAGAAGTAGGGGAGAATCAAAAGTGCATTTAAAATACCCCAAAGCCCAGCCCCTGTCCTCACCCCCAACTCAAAACAAGCAAAACCTAAGAATTTCTTATTGAAGTCTGTGGTACCTAGGCTACATGTTCAGAAGCAGTGAAAGCAAGCATATTTTGGCATAAGGAAAATAGGATAGGCTGGTCTTGCAATCAAATACTCAGTAGCATTCAGAATTAAATGGCCAGAGGAAGTATTTCACAGCATGACACCATCTGAGGCAGTCTTGCTGAATTCCAAAGTGTACAGACCCCAGAGGAGTTATTAAAAACTGAGAAATGACAGTGCCTGATTTCAGGGTAGTCACTTATTTAAAGTCTCACAGAGATAGGTCTGATCTGTATGCTGACATCACCTAGATTTCATGGCCCAACAGAAGATATGTTTGGGATATTCTTCATGGTTGCAAATCCATACTGCAGGGCTCCATAACACGTTTGTGTGCTGTCAAATAAAGCTTTCACTAAAGAGATTCCATCACACCAAACAACACTCTTTTTCATGAACTAATGATGAAAATGAAGTTGTCTTTGATATGCTGTTAGTGTCAGAATGCTTGTATTATCTTTCAGACCTACTTTGAACATTGATGCAGTATGTAACAACCTCAAATTTACTCTCTGAATGTACCAAAGGAAGGTTGTTTTGTGTGTGGTGGAGATGCACTGTACTTGAACAGCACACATATTCTCCCTGGAGTCTGCAGTAAATTATTCTTCTAAGACAAGTGACATGTTCAGGTGAGCTAAATGTACATTGCAATAAATGTCAAAGTCAATACACTCAACATTAGCAATTCTCTGTGAGAAGACAGAAAAAATAAATAAATCAGGAATAAGGATACAGTGAACATGTACAGGATGTATAGAGCAACCAGCACCAGAATGAGAGGACACAGTCTCAAGCTGCATCAGGGGAAGTTTAGGCTCGAGATGAGGAGAAAGTTCTTCACTGAGGGAGTTGTTAGCCATTGGAATGGGCTGCCGTCCCTGGAGGTATTCAAGAGGGGATTAGATGTGGCACTTGGTGCCATGGTCTAGCAGTCATGAGGTCTTGGGTGACAGGTTGGACTTGATGATCTTTGAGGTCTTTTCCAACCTTCTTGATTCTATGATTCTATGAAATCAAGAAATGTTCAGGCAATGAAGGTGTCCCACTTTGTAAACACAATGTAAATGAAATCAAATACACACAACACTACAGAAAACACAGTTATGAATTCTACTTCTCTGAGACCAGTATTTCACAGCATCACAGTATCACAGTATTGCTAAGGTTGGAAGAGACCTCGAAGATCATCGAGTCCAACCTGTCACCACAGATCCCATGACTAGACCATGGCACCAAGTGCCACGTCCAATCCCCTCTTGAACACCTCCAGGGATGGTGACTCCACCACCTCCCTGGGCAGCCCATTCCAATGGCGAACGACTCTCTTGGTGAAGAACTTTCTCCTCACCTCCAGCCAAAACTTCCTCTGGTGCAGCTTGAGACTGTGTCCCCTTGTTCTGGTGCTGGTTGCTAGAGAGAAGAGGCCAACCCCTTCCTGGCTACTACCACCCTTCAGGTAGGTGTAGAGAGCAATGAGGTCTCCCTGAGCCTCCTCTTCTCCAGGCTATTTCACTCAAAAAAGATGATGGATGTAAAGGCTGAAAAGATTAAGAATCAACTGATGTAGTGAAAGTAGGTATTTGCACGGTATAATTTTTGTTGGTCAAAAGGAGAAGGTGGCATAAGACATGAAGACATCTTAATAAAAAAGGATACTGATTTTGTAACATCAAAAAGAACACAAAAAGAGAGACTGAGATGGCTGCAGTCAGTTTAGTAGAACTTCTCTCCCAAGTGTCAAAGGACCTTTCTCGTAGCTGTTAGGAGACTGAAACTTTATAATAAATCTGCACACACCAGAAGATTAGCATCTGATGAACCAGCTTTTGACATGGTCTTTAACACAATCACAGAATCCTAGAATCATTTAGGTTGGAAAAGATATTTAATGTCATTGAGTCCAACCATAAACTCAGCACTGCCAAGTTCACCACTAAACCACGTCCCTGTGTGCCACATCTACGTGTCTTTTTAATATCTCCAGGGATGGTGATTCCCTGGGCAGCCTGTTCCCAGATTTGAAAAGTCTTTCAGTGAAGAAGTGTTTCCTAATATCCAAGCTAAACCTCCACTGATGCAACTTGAGGCTATTTCCTCTTGACCTGTCACTTTTTACTTTGGAAAAGACACCAACACTCACCTCACTCCAACCACCTTTCCAGGTAGTTGTAAAGAACAATTAGGTCCCCGCTCCACCTCATTTTCTCCAGACTAAACAACCCCAGTTCCCTCAGCTGTTCCTTCCGAGACTTGTTCTCTAGACCTTTCACCAGCTTTGTTGCCCTTCTTTGAGCATGCTCCATTGGCTCAGTGTCTTTCTTGTGAGAGAGCCAAAACTGTACACAATATTCCAGCTGCCATCTCACTAGTGCTGAGTACAGGATGATGATTATTTTTGTAATCCTCCTGGATATAATGGCAAGTGTCTGAAACAAGGAAATGCTATTAGATACATTAGATATTTATTCAAAAGGAATGAAATTTTCCAATCAGAGGGAAAAAAAAAATTGGTTGTCCCAAATGTCTGATTTGATCATTTCACAAGGTCTAGCCCAGTGTGATTTGATCTAGCCGACAGTATGGAACCCAATAGGGTGATATTTTAGATTTTCTTTCTGTTGTCCTATTCATATTTTACAGTGATTTTGTGTTTATCCCCAAAGGCATATTTTCCCATAAAAACTCAGACAGAAAGCTTGTCAACACTGCATGTCTAAGAAGCAAAGCAAATGTTAAAATCTCTGGCATAAATCCCTTTATGCCAATGTCACAGTGGTTCTAGACTTCTCTCTGTGAATTGATTTGTACAGTTTGATTATAGCATAGTTTGTACTATACAACAGGAGGAACACAGTCATTTTGGTATTAAACTGTGAGTTTAATTCTTGCCTCAGGAAGATTGCTGCTGCATTTTTACCACCTCATTAAATAAAGGTGACAAACAATCACAACTAAGATATGGAGAGCTTTGTGCATATTTCTGAATTCCCGACCAGTTGATTCATTTACAGCATTTATTTCAACTGTGTTTGGAATATATCGTGCTGAAGTGTTGGTCACTGCATAGAGACTGAAGCACAGTTTTGGTCACTAGCTTTAGCAGATCTAGAATTTCCAGTAAGTTAGGAACTTGTAGGACTTCTGTCTTGAATTTATTGCATCTCCAGGATTTGAATTTTGGATAATATTTTGGTTTTGCCTTCGGAGTATGTTCAATGCACCTGCATGTTCAGGTGTGGATGCATAATATCCATACATATGTATGTGTACAAGCTTTCATAGACAAATGAAGTGAAACAACAGTGTGACAAATTTGCCTTCATTTTAAGGCTATGCTTTCACTAGGCAGTTAACTCAAAGATGCTAACCTTTCTCATAATTATCATCAAATATCAGCCGCAGTCATTCGTACTAGGAAGATGTCTGCTCTCATGTGTGGCATTTCCACCAGCTGATGTCTTAGCTTTAATATCACCTGATCACTACACATTAGGTGCTCTCCATTAGAACATCCCTGAAAGAAGGTAGAGGAGAATGACTCATGGAATAGTAATTTTGAGAAGTACACACCTGTCAGTATTTGAGAAAGATTTGATGCAGTTATGAATTTTTGACTTGCAGTTTGGATTTTCAAGGCTGATGCATTAACAGATTCTGCATATTCTGATGTATTATTTTGACACTTGTACTGAGCTGTTCAAAAGGCACTCACCTCTTCCATCAGTGGCTATGAAATCCAATGTTCCAAATGTATCTCATAAATAATCATCTAGTTGCTGCTTACATTTGCAAGTCATACGTTTTTGGAGCTTTTTATCACAGAGGTATCAACTTACATTCATGAGAGTTCAGCAGTAAACGAGGTAACAACTGTGTTGTGCTCCTCCAGTTTAAGGAAGTGGAGAAGAAGGAACATGATCAAGAACTTCCACTCTTGCAGCCCCTGCCTAAATATTCAACAGACAGGGCTGGCCCTGAACTCCAGGACCAGAAAGCTGTAGGGTGCTCCTCAGCCAGAAAATAGGAGAAAATAGTATTGGTACTATGCTTCCCCCATGCAAACCAAATGAGCTCAGAGAGGTTTTAGAAGCACAAAATATCTAAGTCAGTATTGACACTGCAGGAACTGCAGAAAGTTTAGCTCCCTTCTGTGCCACTACAAGGGTATTTCTCCAGATAGGCAGGCAGGCAGATAGGCCTGTATTCAAGAGCTCTTAAAAAAATCTCAGTGAACTCACAGTGTTGGTTGCTTCTTAGCAGTGTCCTCTAAAAATCATACCTAAATCGAGTTAAAACCTAAACCCTGAAAGCTGGTAAAAGACTCCAGCAAGAAGTGTGCAGCAAGTCTGAGTTCAGAGGATTTACATATGCATAAATGGAATTTTACTACTAAGCTAGCTGTGAGTAAATAATAGCAAATGTACTGGAAGACAGGCTAAGAAGTCTCTAATTACTAGAATTCAAATAAATGATGCAAGGTGCCACTTGAGCATAAAGTAGACTGGATTTACTTCAGTCTTGGAGGGGACTAGCCCTTTTGCACGTCACATCTTAGCCATCTTTAAAATTAGGAAACTGAATGAGTATCCTGATTTTCAGCAGACAGTCTAGACTTAGTGTTTGTGGAGTAAAGCTCAAAACTGTGCAGCAAAAATGTCCTAAAGATGCACAAAACCAAGGCAGCTTAGCTCAATAAATAGTGAAAAACTGCTTGAGATTAGCAATATGTGGTCAGAAACTAGTGATAAAAGAGAGTGGCTATAAGATTAGGGAGCACTTCTGTATGAGAAATCACAGTTTTAGTCCAGTCAGTCTTGCTTCTTGACATATCTCCTGGTTTGTATTAAGGCAATTTTGATAAATACCATTTCCAGACAGACTATTTCAGCAACTGATTAATGTGTGTGGAAGATATCAAGTATCTGAATGTCTTTAGGTCATTCTTGGAAATGTAACTTTTCTGTAAGGGCTAAGGGCTGCTGCACTCCAGGAATAAATGAAATAGTTCCTACCTTATTAAAAGAAAATTATCCAAATATGGTGAGAAAGAGGCTGGACAATAATGACCTCTGGAAGAGTCTTGCAAACTACATGACTGTGATTCTGAGAAATGCTCTAATTTTTGTTATTGGAGGGAGGATTCATCAGAATGCCACTTTTCAGATGACAGTGACAGGCACAGTGAAAACCTCTGTTTAAAATCAAAGAAGCTAGGAAAAATGCAAGCACTCATTTCCAATACCCACAAGTTCTGTTAATACTTTTGACAGTTGATTTCATAAATGCAACTTCAAATGGCATCCACATCTCTGTTATTGACTCAGTAGGAATCGCAGTGAATGGTCACTGAAAATAACTGGATAGAGTATGAATGTTTGCGTATACTTGAATAGAAGCTTGGCTTATTTTGTGTTACAAACAGCCATAAACTGCACTCAGTTTAGCTAAACTGAAAGCACTGATCTCTCATTCAGTTTAGGGAAAAAAAAGGAAAGTTAGGGTTAAGAAGGTTAATGAAGTAGCAAGTTGGCAAAATAGAAACGTTCACACAATATAATTAATGTTGTAAAGCATCCACATTTTGACCTACTTCACATCCCCCATTAAGTCTGACTTTAGGTAAATGTTACCACATCATTATATGTGGGTATATAAATGGTATCATTAAAAGTTAGAAATGGTTGGGGGGTTGGTTGCATGAAGTTTTGATTCATCAACTGTTTGGCACCTACTGTCACATAAGTGATTATGTGTTGAACTGGGATTTACTTCTGATCTTTCATGATAACGTTACTCCAGGTGTATTCAGCTATGTATCTAAAACTATGTTCTGAAAGCAGCAACACACAGAAGAAAAGCATCATACCAAGCCTTTCCACGATAAGCAGAAGTATTGGGGGATGAATGTCTGAAGGAATAGAGAAAGGAAAATGTGAACAGAGACATGATTATGCCAGCACTCTTCAAAGTTTAAAACAAACTGAAGAGAAACAAATTAAACCAAAACTACTGTAGTAAATATTGCAACCTATTTTGCAGTCTGTGCATGGTCGTGCAGAGCATTGGCTAACTGTTGTAGAGAGCTATCTGTCTTCAAAATGCCAAGCTGTTCTACTAATATTATGTAAAAAATAACATTTCCTCCCCTTCCCTTGTCTCCCCTTCCCTTGGATGGCTTAAGAAGTAAGTGTTTCTAAGCAGAGTCTGGAAAATTACTTTCTCCAGAAATCATGTTGAGAACTTTTAACAATATGTTGTTGTTTCTCAGATCCTGAGTATTCACAAGCTCAGATTGCTGACATATGGCTATTTCTACACAACTCCTTATGGAATGGGGAAGTCCCATTACTTTAAAAATAAACCTGCAGAAACCAGGTTTAATGCATGACAGTATGACAGGTAACATCTACAAATAGAGTGGGATATGGACATCAAGGGTTAAGGAGAGAGAAAGGAAAGAAATTATTAGTTGCCTCTGCTTTTTCTTAAGGTTTATCACTATTACAGTTACAGATTTTGCACTGATTTAATCCAAGTTCATTCTCTTAGTGCAACCAAATTCATGTTATTTCATTTATATTTACAAGCCCTATCAATGAAATGGGCAGCCTCTGTAGTACTATAAAGTATATTTAATCAAATCTCTTAATTTGGACCATCTGGATGAATTGTCTTGTGTCCAGTACTTGTCTTTAAAAGCCTTTTCTTCTACCCTCTATTCTAGCTGATTATTCCCCTGGGAGGGTGGGGTGATGAGAAATGTGTGGGGAATTCAGCCTATTTATCTTCTCCTGTAGGTTAAGGAAAAATGTTTTGATGAATTTAATCCTCAAATTGACATTTTATGTCAATTTGACATTTTATGTCAATTTTATGTCAATTTGACAATTGACATAAAAACCAATTCATGGAAATCTCAGTAACCAAATTTGCTAATTGCAGCTACAGGGCATTCATATTTTGAAGAACATAACTGAAAGACAGGAGAATAAAGCAGTCTGACATTTGTTTAAACAAACTAAACTACTTCTCAAACTCACTTGTCTCTAAGGTTTTAGAGAATCAGAGTGGAAAAACAGTGGCATGTTAAGTTTGTTTCCTAGGTGACTAATATTCAGCCTGAAAAGTAGCCTGGATTTGGAAGAGAGCTACTCTGTAGGAATTAAGACTAAAAAGCACTGAGAAGAATCTCAAGAGAAAGCTGAGAAAGTATTGCTCCCCACTGGCAATCAATAAAATCAAATGTGTGTTGTGCTCCTTTTTGGGATTTCAAGTGATATCTCAAAGGATAAAACCTTTCCTCACAAAGAAAGGCTTTGCTCCTGTTCCCTCAATTTGTTGATTTATTCCCACCTCAAACTAAATTACTAACTTTGCACCTCTAATGCAAGAGATTGGCTATTGTACAGCTATAAAACTAGGCCTCTAAGAGCCCAGAAAGTCTTTCTTCTAAAGCTACACTACAATATCATAATAAATATTATGAAAACCAAGGCATTTTAGTTCAACCGCAGTTAACATTTGGCCTTCTAATGCTTAAAAGAAATTAGCAAAAACCACAGAAATGACTAGAAAATGGAACAAAACTACAAATGAGCCTAGTTTCCCCTTGCAGCCCTTCGTCTTGCTCCATTACTGGCTTTGTTCACCTGCTTCAGACTTCTCTGGCTGGGGCAATTAGCCCATGCACTGAGGTCTGGAATGTGCTGTTTCGGTTTTGGAAACTATAGTGCACAATTGCTATTCGAACCCTAACACACATCCAAAAGAAATCACTGGATGCATTTAACATTACAGATTGTTATATAACATTTGTTCAGATATTTTAAAGAGCATCCCCCAGATGTCACCTGTTGTTGTGCTTCTGATGGCATCGTAGAGAAGCAGTTGCAGAGAGGAAGAACAGGATTGCTTATGGATGCCACTAAACCAGGAGATGTGATGCAAGATTGCATCTTTGCAGAATGGTTGGGGTTGGAAGGGACCTCTGAAGATTATCAAATCCAATCTCCCCTTCCAAAGCAGGATTACCTAGGGCACATCACACAGAAGCAAATCCAGAGGAGTCTTGAAAGTTTCTAGAAGAAGGAGACCCTGCAACCTCTCTGGACAGCCTGTTCAAATGTTCTGTCAGCCATACAGTAAAGAATTTTTCCCCTCATGTTGACACTGAACTTTTTGTGTTCTGGTTTGTATCTGTTGCCCCTTGTCCTACCACAGGACACCACTGAAAAAATACTAGTATCTTTACCCTTCAGATATTTATACATTAATAAGATTCCCTCTCAGTCTTCTCTTTTCCAGACTAAACAACCCCAGATCTCTCTGCCTTTCCTCATACAACAGATGTTCCAGACCCTTAATCATCCTCATAGCCTTCCATTGGACACCTGCTAGTGTATCCCTGTCCCTCTTGAAGTGGGGAGCCCAGAACTGGACACAGTACTTTAGAGGTGGTCTCACCAGGGCAGAGTAGAGGGAGAGGAGAATCTTCCTTGACCTGCTGGGTGCATTCTTCTTAATGCACCCCAGGATACTGTTGACTTCTTGTCCTCAAGGGCACTTTGGTGTTCCAAAGGTAACTTATTGTCCACCATGACTTCATGCTCCTTCTCCACGGAGCTGCTTTGCATCAGGTCAACCCCTAATCTGCACTGGTGCATGGTCTTATTTTGCCCCAGGTGCAGGACTCTACATTTGTCCTCATTGTACCTGATTAGGTTCCCCTTTGCTCAGCTCTCTGGTCTGTCCAGGTCTTGATGGCTGCACTGGCTTCTTGTGTATCAGCCACTCCGCCCAGTTCAGTATCATCAACAAAGTTTCAGGTCATGAAACCCTACCCTGGTCTTCTAAAAATAGGCTTAGACAAATATGTGACATCTATGGTTAGTCATGTGGTGAAAGGTGATGGATAAGATAACCTTTGAAATTGCTGTCATCTTCTCTGACACAAGTTCAGAAGGGCTCCATCTTATGAGTAACTTGTTCCCACTGAGATTTCTGAGGTCATACAGACTTAGAAAATGGATATTGATTGGTTAAAGTGTCATTTATGTGATAAATCTTTAGAAACTGCCTTTTCTTATGGTGAAGTCAATAGGAGGCTTACCTGTTAATGAGAGCGAGAAGGGCTCTTTGTATGTGCAAATGCTCAAAACATGCTGAAACTCATGAGTCCTAAAAGCAGTTCCTGAAGGAGAGATTCTGCACTTTGGCCACAACAACCCCATCCAGTGCTACAGGCTGGGGTCAGAGTGGCTGGAGAGGGGCCAGGCAGAGAGGGACCTGGGGGTACTGGTTGATAGTAGGCTGAATATGAGCCAGCAGTGTGCCCAGGTGGCCAAGAAGGCCAATGGCATCCTGGCCTGGATCAAGAATAGTGTAAGCCAGCAGGAGCAGGGAAGTCATTTTGCCCCTCTACTCAGCACTGGTTAGACCACACCTTGAGTCCTGTCTCCAGTTCTGGGCCCCTCAGTTTAGGAAAGATGTTGACTTGCTGGAATGTGTCCAGAGAAGGGCAACAAAGCTGGTGAGAGATCTCAAGCACAAGCCCCATAAGGAGAGGCTGAGGGAGATGGGGTTATGTATCCTGGAGAAGAAGAGGCTCAGAGAAGACCTTATTGCTCTCTACAACTACCTGATAGGAGGTTGTAGCCAGGTGGGGTTTCCTCTCTCTTCTCCCAGGCAACCAGCAACAGAATGAAGGGACACAGTCTCAAGCTGTGCCAGGGGAGGCTTAGGCAGGATGTTAGGAAGAAATTCTTTACAGAAAGATTAATTGGCCATTGGAATGTGCTGCCCAGGGAGGTGGTGGAATCACCATCCCTTTAGGTGTTTGAAAAAAGACTGGATGTGACACATGGAGGCAGATTTACTTGTCAGGTGGTGTTGAATAATATATTGGACTTGATGGTCTCAAAGGTCTTTTCCAACCTGGTTGATTCTGTGATTCTGTGATACAAGGATTACTGCTCACATTGCATTCAGGGGAACTGAGAAGCTGAAGGCAAAGTGCTTGACAGCCCAAAGGATTGCATGGCAGGGGCAGAACATGGGTTTGGTTTTGGTGTGTTCATTCTGCCAGATTATGTACTACATTTCCACATTAGAGTTTTAATATTTTCTGATGCATTCCTATTATATAACTGCACCCTATGCATCCAAGATCTGCAGTTAATAATTCTTAAACAATCTCTGCATGAACCTTTCTGGATGTTTATTAATCTATGGTATTGCCAGTCCTATGTAGTGGCAGAAAACACTGTAGAGTACACAGGAGAGGCTATGATGAGTTGGAGGTTGGGGAAGCTGGAAAAGAAGCTGCAGTTTTTAATGAATTAAGCACTCTTAAGTTATTTAGTTAGTATATGGCCTAAGTTACATCACCATGCTATTCATGACTACTTGCAATTATTGCCATGTTGGCTGTGACTGGGATCTGAATCTCCACAGCTGAAAACAGGTAATTTTGCAGCTTACAAAGACAAAGCCTGGAATTAACATCCCAGGACAAGCCATTTCCATGGATTGGAGACACAGTGAGTAACTGCATAATTGATGTGTAACTGGAACTGAGAAAAGATAGATCTTTAAGTAGCTGAACTGAAAATACAGAAGGAAATTATATTGACTAATATTTGAAGAATGAAACCTTGCCTAAAATTTCATTTTGCAAGAATTTTTTTTAATCTGAAACATTTTTTTGTTATTTTAGTGGTTCAATTATCTTTTCTGGGTATTTTTTTTTCTTCTGTATACAACATTAGTTAATTGTAGACTATTGGTTTAAAATGAAAGAATAAATTTCACTGTGGTATTGTCAGAATGACAAAAACTAAAGTGAAATTGATTTATATTTTCAGTACTTGTCTTTAGCTTAAGGAGCAAGACAGATGCTCATTAACCCTTCTCAAAGGAGTTAAAGAAAACTGCTCCACAGTAGATTGGAAGGAATTCGAAGTGTAAATGGAAGTACTATTCATAGCCACGTGCAACAGTACAAAAGTGTATAAAATGCACAAAATCCATAGCCCAACTTGGCCACAGTTCTCAAAAACCTGCCAGATCTCCTTAGACTAAAGCTTTCCACCACATTCCTCCAAACCAGGCTGAAAAACCCAGGCCTCAAATGCACACACCCCTAACTCCCTGCCCCACATGCCAGCTTAGCTGAGGCTGAGCCAGTCCTCAAACCTCATCTGCACAAAGATAACTGCCCCTATGTGTCCGTGGGAGCTGAGACAGAGGAAAAAGGGGGCAGAACATCTTGTGCTCTTCCCTCTTAAAAGGAAGATGCGACTATTATGGGAATGAAATAACATGATTTCCCATGTCCACCCTCTGGGCTGGACTGTTCCAGCTCCTTGTACCCTCTGGTACTCTGGGGGAATAATCTCTATGGTTAGGGCATAGGCCTGAACCTGTAACAGTACTACACCAATTATCTTTCAGGAGAAAACATAATGATTCAAACTATGGCGTCTACCCCATAATTGCACAAGCTTTATGATGTGATGTAGCTCCACTACTAATAGCTCTTTGATATCTATCTGATATGCAGTCTTAGACATATCTCAAAAGATCTGTATGTATCAGGACAGAACAATGTAGCTAGGTGTCCAGTACTGGGCCCCTCAGTTTAGGAAGGACACTGAGACACTTGAACGTGTCCGGAGAAGGGCAACAAGGCTGGTGAGAGACCTTGAGCACAAGCCCTATGAGGAGAGGCTGAGGGAGCTGGGATTGTTTAGCCTGGAGAAGAGGAGACTCAGGGGAGACCTCATTGCTCTCTACAACTACCTGAAAGGTGGCTGTAGCCAGGAAGGGGTTGGTCTCTTCTCTCTAGCAACCAGCTCCAGAACAAGAGGGCACAGTCTCAAGCTGCACCAAGGGAAGTTTAGGCTCAAGGTGAGGAGAAAGTTCTTCACTGAGAGAGTCATTCGTCATTGGAATGGGCTGCCCAGGGAGGTGGTGGAGTGACCATCCCTGGAGGTGTTCAAGAGGGGACTGGATGTGGCACTTGGTGCCATGGTTTAGTCATGAGGTCTGTAGTGACAGGTCAGACTCGATGATCTTTGAGGTCTCTTCCAACCTTGGTGATACTGTGATACTGTGATAGAGAAATCATGCATCAGAGCAGCTGTTCTCTTTTTACAGTAGCTTTTTTCTTGAAAGCAGTTTTCCCTGGTTTGTTATAGATCTCAGTGCACTTTGGGATGCTGGCTGCTAAAGAAGACAGCATACATTCTGGCTGTACATGTAGTTCTTGCACATATGTACATAAGAAAGCGCTCTCATGCAGATCAAGCAAAGCAAAAGTGATAACCATTTATTCCAGAAATAAATAGATAATGAACTCCAAAAATATGTACCATTCAGAACACACAGGCAAATTATAGATATTATAGAAATTGTAGTTATTACAGAGTTATATTGAAATTGTTAAATTCGTTAGCAGTTATCGAGAGACAACAGAAGACAATGCAGCTACATTACAAATTACAAAGTTAGGGTCTGCAGTAAAATTGCTCATCTGCATGTGTATACAGATTGCAAACACAAAGAGCCTGTATTTTTTTATTGTTAAGCTAGAAGGCAGGCAAAATAAACATCTCTCTCTCTTCTTTTTCTTTTTTCTTCTCCCCAGTTAGTGTTAGAATAGTCTTCAAAACAAAGCAGTGGAATATTCTCCTGCTGCCTCTATAATGTTAGCTGATGTCTTGAAAAAATGGGATTAGAATTACTCAGGACTTTTTCTGAGGCTCCAGTGCAGTCACCTGAGGCACTGGGTAGTGATCTCTTGCATCAGAGTTCTGAATTCTGTAGGAAAACAGGCAACAGAAGCATTAAGTGCATGTGTGTAGAAGGTACTGCCTGTGGCCATGTGGTCTACCAGGCACCACTCACCTCTAGGAGTGAATATCTGCTTTCCCAGATGACACAAAGAATGAATGGCTGCCATCTTCTTGGGGCCACTCATGCCAGGCTCCTACTGATCACTTCAGTGGTCTTGAGAAGGTCACATATGGTGCTGAATTCATAATAGGGCATTGATCTCCAAGTAGATTTGAGCACAATTTTCTCAGAAGAGCAGGTAGGGTTATCAGATGGGACCAGATAGGTGGAAGAAAAGTGCTTATGCCAGAGCTCTGGTCTATTACTAATTAGCTTTCTTACAATCATCAATAGACTCTGCATGCTAAATCAATAACAATTAGAAAATACTCTACTTTTTCAGAGCCACATACATGTATACATATACATAAATACAGATGGGTTTGTGCATACTGTGTCCAGTTCTGGGCCCCTCAGTTTGAGAAGGACATTGAGACACTTGAAAGTGTCCAGAGAAGGGCAACGAAGCTGGGAAGAGGCCTCGAGCACAAGCCCTATGAGGAGATGCTGAGGGAGCTGGGATTGTTTAGGCTGGAGAAGAGGAGGCTCAGGGGAGACCTCATTGCTCTCTACAACTACCTGAAAGGTGGTTGTAGCCAGGAGGGGGTTGGCCTCTTCTCTCTAGCAACCAGCACCAGAACAAGGGGACACAGTCTCAAGCTGCACCAGGGGAAGTTTAGGCTGGAGGTGAGGAGAAAGTTCTTCACTGAGGGAGTCATTCGTCATTGAAATGTGCTGCCCAGGGAGATGGTGGAGACACCATCCCTGGAGGTGTTCAAGAGGGGATTGGATGTGGCACTTGGTGCCATGGTTTAGTCATGAGGTCTTGGTGACAGGTTGGACTTAATGATCTTTGAGGTCTCTTCCAACCTTGGTGATTCTGTGATATGCAGAATATACATTTACTGATATGTGTAATTCATGTAGCTATTGAGAGGGCCCATCCCAACAAAGTACAAGAAGAGGTGTCAGAGGCATGCGGATCGCATTGTTCTCACTGAGAATTAAATAAGTGCATAAATTGAAATATATTTTCCTCCAGTGCAACACAGTGGATACCCCTGGATGGGGCTCTCACTTGCTGTTTCTTATTGACTGCCTTTAACAGACCACAATTAGAGGCTTGGGATATCCCTTACACGACTTACGGAAGTGACGAATCAATCCTTATCAAAAGTTTTTTTTCAGGGCACAGGAATATCAAATGTCCTGCTGAGAGAGAGAAAGTTACATTTCAAAATGTGTTCTTTAAAAAAACCCTTCTGATTATTGCTAAAGAAATCTAAATTGATTTAGATTGAAAGAAACTTCATAGAAATCTATTTATTCTGCAGGGACACAAATCTGTAATTCCATGGGGAAGTAAAAGATAATGAAGATAATGTCTATCCAGCCAAGCTTCTGCAAGACTTTTCTTTTCCCAAGGGTACTTCTGTGTGTAAATTAAAGCATTGTACTTGAAAATGTCTGACTTGAGGGGAGAGTTCTTTGGTTTAAAAGCTGACTTGTTCTTATGCACATACCTTTGGGTCTTGTCTTTTAAAGGTTTCTTTCTTTTTACATAAGATATATATAAAATCTATTTAGTATACAAATGGCCAAGGAATCTCTGTCTGATTCTGAAAAATGTTATGGATCTCTTGAAGAAAGTTTGCAACTTTAAACACAAACCAACAGAAAACAGTATTGACAAGTCTAGAAGGAACAACAAAACCACATATATAATAACGGAACAACAAATGCATTAAAAATTGTATATATTTTGAAGAAAATACTTTGTAAACCTCTAAACTCTTGCATGCAGATATTTATACCTTTTGGTGTGAATTCATTTACATATTTCATAAATTTTTTTCTTCTATCATTACAAAAATGTTACTTTCCCCAGATATAATCATTAATATAATAAAATATAGATGCCTCATGACACCAGATAAAATAGAATAGAATTAACCAGGTTGGAAGAGACCTTCAAGATCATCAAGTCCAATCTATCACCCAACACTATCAAATCAACTAAACCATGGCACCAAGCACCCCATTCAGTCTCTTCCTAAACACCTCCAGTGATGGTGACTCCACCACCTTCCTGGGCAGCCCATTCCAATGGCCAATCACTCTTTCTGTGAAGAACTTCTTTCTAACATCCAGTCTAAACCTCCCTGGCGCAGCCTGAGACTGTGTCCTCTTGTTCTGGTGCTGGTTGCCTGGGAGAAAAGACTAACTCCCACCTGGCTCCAACGTCCATTCAGGTAGTTGTAGACAGCAATAAGGTGTCTTCTGAGCCTCCTCTTCTCCAGGCTAAGCAACCCCAGCTGCCTCAGCCTCTCCTCATAGGGCTTGTGCTCCAAACCACTCACCATCTTTGTTGCCCTTCTCTGGACAACTCAACATCTTTACTAAACTGAGGGGCCCAGACCTGGACACAGTGCTCAAGGTGTGGCCTAACCAGTGCTGAGTACAGGGGCACAATGACTTCTCTGCTCCTGCTGGCCACACTTCCTGATACAGGCAAGGATGCCATTGACCTTTCCTTTTATTTTCAGTTATTTGGAAAACCTAAGCAATCAAAACCAGCATCACTCATGAAAGTAACTTTCTTTGTACCACACACAGTATCACTGACTTCAGCTAGGTTTGCCTATTTGTTCTTCCAGGGAATCTGGTCAAATAGTTCTTAAATCTTGGCTCAAGAAAGCAATCTTAGAATCAACAATGGCATTAGAGCTAAGACCAACAATTCATCACTGTATGCTGAAATTTGGACTCAGGTTTCAAGGTTACTGATTTTCAAAATTCCTGTCCCTAATGTTAGGAAAGTGCAAGGGCAACCCAGGATGTATTTACTATAAACTATATCCAACATTTTAAGAGTGGACATTTAGTAGAAGGTGACTAATTGTAGTTAGACAAAAAGAGTTAATGAACTCCATGTCTGGTAGTTCTCAGACTGGCAAAGTGAAGGTTTTTGTGATTGTAATGATTATTACTCCTAGGCTGTTGATGGGTAAACAGCTTTCCCTTAGACTTTTCTGCCCATCATTTTCAGTCATTTGTCAGTTTCTAGTCCTGCCAGTTCTGTATTTTCTTGCAGAGGATTATGGAAATTCATGTAAATTAAAGCTATTTTTGTTGGAAATTATCCATTATTTGTAGTGCATCCAAACCGATAATTATGCATTTTATTTCAGATTAGTTGTTTGCTAACTATCTTGCTTGACCTCTAGCAAAGAAAGTTTCTGCAGGAGCTTTCAAATAAAGCTATTTTAACTTAGATCCATAGTGTGTGGTCTTTGTGTAGCCAATTTTTCATCCTAGTCAGTGGATTTGAGTGGGCTATGGAATGGACCTTGGATTCATTATATGATTTATAAAAGAAAATGAAAATGAGAAGTCCAGTCCCCAAACCCAAGATAATGTTTAGGCTCACAAACAATAGAAGTAACAGAGCAGAAACCAGTAGAAGCAAACATCATAAAACTGGTGCTGAGTTCTTTATTTTCGCATTACCATTTGATTTTAAAATAAACACCACAAAAGAAATCTACAGTAAACCAGCAGGGAAGGTTGTTAAAACATTTCTCATCAATTATCTAGAGGGGCAAGACTGGACTGGAACTGCTACAGTTCAAAATTTTATAGAAAAAACTATTGCTGCAATTTTTCTCTAGAGAAGAGAAGGAATAGAACTTAGACACATGCTACCTGTAGAAAAACACTGACATCAAAAAATAATTTCAGAAAATATTACCTTGAAGCTGATCCACTGTCAGTCATGAGCCTCTGTTTCCCATAAGCACCTCTCCTCATTACTGTTAACAGTTTGTTTTGGAAAGCTATCCATTTTCTTTGTGAAACCACTCAGGTTACAGTGAAGTAGCTGAGTCCTGTGTAGCAGAGTCCTGTGAGTGGAAGGGACCCTCTTGCGTCAGGGCTCCCTCGGTTCTGCAGGAAGAGAGCTACTGACAAGAAGGATAAAGGTCTTCTCTTAAAGAGAAGATTTTACAGGCCTGTCAGCTTGACCTCAGTGTCATGCAAGGCTATGGAACGGGTCATCTTGAGTGCCATCACACAGCACTTACAGGATGGCCAGGGGATCAGGCCCAGCCAACATGGATTTAGGAGGGGCAGGTCCTGCCTGACCAACCTGATCTCCTTCAGTTGACCCGCCTGGTGGATGTGGGGAAGGCTGCGGAGGTAGTCTACCTGGACTTCAGCAAGGCCTTCGACACCATCTCCCATGTTGGGTGATAGGTTGGACTTGATGATCTCGAAGGTCTTTTCCAACCTGGTTAATTCTGTATTCTGTATTCTTTCATAATTAAAGCCTTCCTATACAATGTAGCTGCATTTTGACTATCCAGTCTTCTAGGCTCTTTATTTTATACCTACTGACAGTGTTGATTCATACATTTTTTTCCCTTGCTGTTTCCTTGATCTCTTAATTTTTCATTTATTATCATGATTGTTCCTCTTGGCCACATTGATACCATGTTTTCATGGGAAACAAGAGAGATTCAGGTGTAGGGAGACTATTTACAAGGATGGAACAAACCTAGACAAAAATCAAACACCTCTTCCACTTGAAGAACATTTAGCATGATTTCTACATGCTAAGATAAGCACTTACAGTGCAGATAGAGAAGACCAATGATATAATTGCTAACACACATTTTGTGTCATGCAGATATACCAAAATGCCCATCTTTGCCCAGAAGAGGACTGCCTTCATGAGAGAGGAGCTTGTCTTAGACACATTTTAACTGCTTCCCAGGCACTCTCCATCTTTCACATGGAACATTTTTCTGCAAGGAAGGTGCTCAATAAATAGCCAAAGTTTGCAAGGAAAATAACCTGCTTCATCTGTTCTGGTGTTTCTGGCCACTTTAATATCACTGTGGAGCTAACAAAGATGAAGAGAACTGACTCCCAGAAATTTACACTTGGATGCAATGAAGGATTTTCTTTGACACATCTGACAATGCAGTTCTTTGTTCTTCTACATCTGACAATCATCTTTTTGAAAGTATACAATGGGAAACTTTCCAGGATGACATGGCAACAAATAAAAGTTCCAAATGTGAAGTTCCTCTAATGAATCACACCTCCAAGGCTGAATGCGTGCGGCTCACACTTCATTTTCTTAGCACAACTTAACAATGGCAGGAACAAAAATAACAATCTTCCCTTATGCTGATTGACAGCTGTTAATTTACAGCACAAAATGCATCAGGGCAATGACACTGCCATGCCCCATTTCTATATTTATTCCTTGGTTTTATCTTGTGGCTTTTTTCTTGTCCCTATTAGCCTAACATTTTGTCTTTGGAATTCAGGAGCATAAGAGAGACCACACAAATCCAAAGTCTAACTGATAAACTGGAAAATAAATGTGTCCTATAACATTTATTCTTTTTGAGGCTTAGTATTTTTATATATTATATATATCTTTTACCATTTTGCTTTAATAGAAAGACTCTGGGTGCAAGTGGAAGTGTCTAAAATGTGAGGCATCTGGGCTGGGTGCAGGCTTCATCTGTCAAACTTTGCTGCACAGCTGTCATAGCTGTTTTGAACAACATGAATGTTCCAGCCTCACTGACCAGCGCTCACATGGTTTGTGGGGAATGACTTATCAAAGAGTAAGCAGTGACAAAAGCCATTTCCCCCAAGCTTTCTCTCACCCTCCCCTGTTATGTATTGTCATGCAGTTCCCTTGCTTTGGTGGATTTTTGTCAGAGAGCTGCTAGTGTACCATTAAGCTGTGTGCTAGCTGAAGGCAACACAAGAAGTGTCTGAGGCAAGATGTGCACTATCAATCTATCAACACGCAGTCTGTGAGAAAGACACACAGACTTCAAAGAAGCACTTTAGAAGATATCTGCTAGCCCCTCATTACAATTATAAATGGAATTTGCAATGATTCAGCGTACAGAGGCTGTCAGACAGTGATGAAGCTGCACATGTGTGTGGCGGGGGTGGCACATGACCTGACGAAAGGAAGGCTGCAGTCACTTTGACCTTTCCATACAGATAAACAAAGGACAAAGAGATCCTTGGACTAGCAAGCACAAACCTCAAATAAAAAGCCTTGGATTCAAACCCACTGCTGTTTTATTTCAGTGTAATGAAAATTAGACACCATGTGTAAAAAGGTGCCCTGAAAAATGGCCCTTGAACTGTAAATTGCATTGGAATGGCATGAAAGAAATATAAGCCTGCAGATTGCTGTGTATTTTATGTTCAGATTGCTGTGAAAAATCTCTCTATGTCCTCACACTTTGCATACAGGATGTATTTTTAACAGGAAACACTGGGGTTTTCATTTAGTGTGGGCTTTCAGCCATGTTAATTGTCTTGCTTTTTTTGATTTGGTGAACTACATGAAGAATAGTGTTATTCTAATTTTCTGTAAAATATGCTACCAAAACACATAAGAACCTGTCTTCCTTAAAAAACCTCAAACATTTCTGCATGCAGAAAAAAATACAGAATAGAAGCCTTGAAATCATAGCCAGGTCACACACACAGATGACAATAACCTCATGTACATGTGCTGACCTAATGAAATATATTGTCTTTTCTAGCAATCCCTTAAAATCCTTTAAAAACAAGATATTTAAGGCTATCACTGGTTTTAAGTAGTTGGTTTGGTTATGATGGGTCTGACTGAAAGGAAAGGATTCTACATCAAAGAAAAAATGCAGGGGTTTTTTTTTGCATAAAAGAGATAGCACATATAACAAATTCTTTAGAACAGTGTTAATAATAACTAAACACCAGTCACAGTATTCCAATACTTAAATGGTATCTAGCACAAGAAAGAAATGTTTTACAATAAGAGCAATCACTCACTGAAACAACCTCCTCAGAGGTTTGGCAAAGTCCCCACTGCTGGAGGTTTTCAAGATGTAATTGAATAGAGTGTTAGATAATGTCTTTTAGACTTCCTTTCCCATAAAAGGATGGATCAGATGATCTTTCAGGGTCCATTCAAACATGGGCTAGTCTATGATTCTATCATTCAATCACAGCTTAGTTTTACATTTAGTTTTACACTGAATGTTTAAATTCCAAACAAGGTGATATTGTACCTTACAGAGGATATGAGCAACAACTGAGAAGATTCAGTCTGGCTGCAGAGACTCTAATCCCCTTAAGAAACAAGGTCCAAAGATCCTTCTTATATCAACATAAAATCAGACTGAAATGAAGAACATGATACCATTTAAAATAATACTTTTCTTATGGACAAATATTAGGGGTGGGTTTTGGCCTCTGTATGCATGAAAAGAGAAGGTGTCCAGACTATGTTCACATTATATCTTAGATCGCTGGCTTCCAAAGCAACTTGAATACCTAGCTTACACTGGATAGCTGACATCTCATGTCCATATTGAATTTATTGGCAACTGATGCTCATGAAGATTACGCATTACAACTACCTATTCAGCCCTCACCTTTTCTAGCAGGAAGACACACACACAGACTGTCTCGTCCACCTGGAATTAGAATCATAGAATCAACAAGGTGGGAAAAGACCTCAAAGATCATCAAGTCCAACCTGTCACCACAGACCTCATGACTACTAGACCATGGCACCAAGTGCCATGTCCAATCCCCTCTTGAACACCTCCAGGGATGGTGACTCCACCACCTCCCTGGGCAGCCCATTCCAATGGCTAATGACTCTCTCTGTGAAGACCTTTCTCCTCACCTGAAGCCTAAACTTCCCCTGGCACAGCTTGAGACTGTGTCCTTTAATTAGTCTCAGAAGAGCACCATGCAGACAGAGGGCTTAGATGAAGGACCTTTGGCCAGACAGAGTGAAAAACAGTTTAGGTATCTGGCATATGAAGAGTGTTTTAATGTGTAACAAGGGTGATCCTGGAAGTAGATTAAATTGATGAAGAACTTGGCCCTGATCTTGGTAATTTTCTAACACAGTGATATAGAAATAGGCAGCAATTCTTACCTTAAGCTGAGGTTAACTCTGAGGACTTTCTATTTTTGTCTGGAGGAGTAAAGGAGGTAGGGAAGAGAGGAAAAGTTGTTTGTCAAAGATAAAGTACGATTTCTGTGAAAGCAAAACTGATTTTAAAATGGCAGAACAGTGTTGTTTGGAGTTAAAACTACTATACTGGGCATATAAAATGACATGAGCTAGGTATTTCTAACTAGTGAGTCTGTATCTCATAAGCTTTATAAAAACTAGGAACATTTTGGATGACTCCACACTGCCAGTATTTGACATTTGCCCTTGCTCTTCAATGAACCATCTTCCTAGACTAGCCGCTGTGGTGTTTCTTGACAACACTCGCACAGCCAGCCATGCAGCTGACCTCTGTCCCCACCCACTTGCAAAGCAGTTCTTAAACACTGTGCAAGGCCTTTGCACAGGTGAATACAATATATCTTGTTTATATGTAGGCAGATCAAACACTACCTTTTGTCAGTGTAAATGTTCTCTTTTATGTCAGGGTCCTTTGTACACTCATAGGATGGACATACCAATAATGCTTACAGAAATTTGGCCTGTTTTCACGGAAGTATGGTTTATTGTCAATGGCTTCTGACTTCTTTCCTTTTCTTGAAGACTGTTACTCACCTATATTTATACATCTGTTTAGAAGACCAGATATGTAGCTTGGTAAGCTTTTAAAATGTTCTTTCTTTTCTTCTTTATTTTTTCCCCCCTACTTAGCAATTACAAGCACACTGCAAAAAGATAGACTAGGGCATGAAAGATGAGTAAGGAAAAGATGTTTGCTGTGATCCAGCTGACAGTTGTGCAATTAAACTGCCAGGGAAAAAAAATACATGTTTTACTTGTCTAAAGAATGGTTTCAAGCCAAGCACATTTTGTACTCACATTCAAGGAAGTAATTAGCATATCTGGCATTGTAATAGCTTAGGTGATGGGCAACAAGATATTAGTCACTGCAAATAGCTGCAGTATGGGACTAAAGTACATTACATGGATGGTTGCTTGATACCATTTATCTCAGAAGAAAGAACATATAAATGCATCTAAATAAATTAGAATGCAAAATTACATTTCTCTTTTCCTTTTGAAAACAGGATTGAATTTACTGAAATAACTTTTACATGCTTCCCTCACATTGTCCTGTGTAAGTTTTCAGAATAAATGGACTGAGGACGGTGGATAATCACAGATCTCCTAACCTGTGCCCACCCTCTCTAGGAGCAGCAGAGATGGGGATTGTGGTATTTGAGCCTATACATTGCAGTAAGGGTATAGACAAATCCAGTAATGTATCATTTTGCTTGTCTGGGACCCCATGTTCCTCCAATGAGTTAAGCAAGAAGTCAAAAAGTCTGCATGTCCCTATGTACTCAAGGATAGCACATACTCATCTACACACAGTATGAATGGCAGATCTGATACACAGCACTAAGTAGGCAGCAGCTCAGATGTGACAGCAAATTCAGGATTAAATTATCCATCAAAACTCACTAGATGAGCCTCCAGGAAAATAAGGCTGTGGTTATCAAGATTACTACTGTAGGCAGGTATCCAAAGGTTGATTGTACAGAATATTTAAAATAGCATACGACCTACATCTATTACAGATTGCATGAAGAAATAAAGGGTATGTATGGGTGTCTGAAGAAAGTATCTAAGGGACATATGTTTACTTTTCCTTTTTATCAAAAATATCAAATCCATTTAGGGGTTGTCAGAGGACTCATTTTCATATTATTGACCAAACCAGAGCAGGTCAAACTGTACTTTGGGAGGCTTAGATACAGTGTTCTTGGACCAGTCATCTATTGGGAATCTCGTTAAGTACTTGCTGGCGCAAATGGTATCATCTTCTGTGAAGAAACAAACCTGAAGACCTGCAGGTGGAATTACAGTTTATATGCAAGGAGAAACCACAGGAGAAACTTAATCCTCTTCAGCAGAGAAATCTTCCTCAGACAGGACTGCATTTCCTTTTATTTCTCAAGAATTTACCTCCTCCTGCTGTTTTTATTTTGATTCTTTTTTGGCTCTCTGCTACAATTAATGCTTTATAGATTGGCAGTAGGGGTATTGCATGCTTCCAGCTCCTGACTACTGCCAATGTTCTCATTGTTCATCCAAGAATTAATCCTGCATCTGGAATGCAGTGACACTCTCAGCTCAGGTAGCCACTGTGAACAAAACTGTTCAGCTTTTCACTATTGACACATACTCACCAAGTAAGCTTATGACCTGTACTGAGTATTAGGACATGTTCAGCTACACATAATCCTTGTAATCTGAGGTCTATCCTGGAAGAGCATGACATGACTAAAGATGAGGAGTGTTCTTCTGAAATAATGTATTTGGGTGCTGTCATTGGAATCTGTCCATATTCCAGCTGATGGCTTTGTCCTAGGCCTTCTCTGGGAAGACACAACATCCTTTCTGCTATAATCAGAGATGACTGGGCATTTTCTACACACATAAATGTGTACACAAAAAAAAAAGAGAGAGGCAGGCCAAAGAAGAATTTTTGGTTTCTCTATTTTTCAAAAGACCCCATCTTAGAATTACTTTTAAACTTTTTGAAGTAATATGTGGGTAAATATCAAATAATTCCTTGTGGCTAGGATGCCAGGATACAAATTTTTAATTTGGTGGTGTGTCGGTTTTTTGTTGTTTGTTTGTTTGTTTTGGTAGTGCCAACAAAAATAATCTTCTGATTTGCCATCTACAGTACTTTCAACTTGGTACAATTTAGCAGGTGAGATTGGTCACTGCTGTTTGAACTGCTGGAGGCAACACCAGGCGCACTAGCTGACAACTAGTTCCATGATATGCATTGTACACAGGATCTTATTTTCAAGCTAAAATTGAGTTCAATCCTTTTGCAGGAAGCTTTTACAGCAAAAAGTTTACTGAAAATTAAAAAAAAGCTCTCCTTTGGATGCAGGGAAAAAGAGCACTCCTCTCCCAGGGGAAAAGACACTTTTGCATGTAAAAGATGCTATGCCTTGTAGTTTAATTTGTTTATCTGAAAAATATAGTTATATTTGAATAGAAATGCTTGCAATTTGGTTGCAAGTTCAAAACAGGAAGCTTCATTGGTTTATTAAATCTAAATAATGCAAAGTGACACTAAACACTCAACGTAATTTGTCTGGCTGCTGTCACCAAGCATTGCTACTGAAGATGGATGATAAAATTCATTGACTTTTTCCGTTTCCTTGGTAAACAGCCGAAGGAAATGTGCCTGCATTCCTCTATTCTTGCCCTAGGGCATTTTGATTAATATTGACATCACCAAGCCCTGTGCCAGTGGACCAAAAGAAGAATAACATATTCTGGTGACTAATCCAATAGTGACAGCAGCAGGCAGCCTGAAAGTAACATAGAAATGTATTTTTAGCAGATTTCTCCTGAGCCTAAGACTGAAGCCAGCATTTGGCAAGAGTCATCACTCATCAGACAATCAGCTGTGACTCCGAAGGCTCTTGAAAATTTGAAATAGTATGTCCTTACTCTTTAGCATATCACCTCGCACAGACAGGTTTAAAGATAGTTCCATTTCTTAATTCAACTTCTTTGAACAAACCAGATGTTTAGAAAGACCTGCTGGTCTGCAGTGCACATAAAGTTGCATGAGCAATGCCAAGCAACACCAGCTGTAGTACACTTGCAGAATCAAAACTGCATTACTTTCACTCAAATTTAGCATTGTTCCATTTCCTTCTCTCTTAATTTCTTTTCTTTCCTTCTTTCTTAATTCTTCTCTTCTCTTCTCTTCTCTTCTCTTCTCTTCTCTTCTCTTCTCTTCTCTTCTCTTCTCTTCTCTTCTCTTCTCTTCTCTTCTCTTCTCTTCTCTTCTCTTCTCTTCTCTTCTCTTCTCTTCTCCTCTTCTCTTCTCTTCTCTCTCTTCTCTTCTCTTCTCTTCTCTTCTCTTCTCTTCTCTTCTCTTCTCTTCTCTTCTCTTCTCTTCTCTTCTCTTTCTCTTCTCTTCTCTTCTCTTCTCTTCTCTTCTCTTCTCTTCTCTTCTCTTTCTTCTCTTCTCTTCTCTTCTCTTCTCTTCTCTTCTCTTCTCTTCTCTTCTCTTCTCTTCTCTTCTCTTCTCTTCTCTTCTCTTCTCTTCTCTTCTCTTCTCTTCTCTTCTCTTCTCTTCTCTTCCCTTCCCTTCCCTTCCCTTCCCTTCCCTTCCCTTCCCTTCCCTTCCTTCCCTTCCCTTCCCTTCCCTTCCCTTCCCTTCCCTTCCCTTCCTTCCCTTCCCTTCCCTTCCCTTCCCTTCCCTTCCTTCCCTTCCCTTCCTTCCCTTCCCTTCCCTTCCTTCCCTTCCCTTCCCTTCCCTTCCCTTCCCTTCCCTTCCCTTCCCTTCCCTTCCTTCCCTTCCCTTCCCTTCCCTTCCCTTCCCTTCCCTTCCCTTCCCTTCCCTTCCCTTCCCCCTTCCCTTCCCTTCCCTTCCCTTCCCTTCCCTTCCCTTCCCTTCCCTTCCTTCCCTTCCCTTCCCTTCCCTTCCCTTCCCTTCCCTTCCCTTCCCTTCCCTTCCCTTCCCTTCCCTTCCCTTCCTTCCCTTCCTTCCCTTCCCTTCCCTTCCCTTCCTTCCCTTCCCTTCCCTTCCCTTCCCTTCCCTCCCCTCCTCCCTCCCCCTCCTCCCCTCCCCTCCCCTCCCTCCCCTCCCTCCCCTCCCCTCCCTCCCCTCCCCTCCCCTCCCTCCCCCCCCTCCCTCCTCTCTCTCCTCTCTCCTCTTCTCTCCTCTCCGAGCCTCTCTCCTCTCTGAACCTCTCCGAACCTCTCCTCTCCGAACCTCTTCTCGTCATTCTAGTTAGGTTGGGGAATTGTTCAGCAAGAGTAGATATTGAAGGGCAAGACAAACAGTTGTTTTCACAACTGAAAATTATGTTAGTGGGAAACAATCTGTTTCTGGGTTGTGCTGGTGGTACTGCTCTTTTGTGTGGAATAGAGGACCTGAGTGTAGCCAGTTGCTTTGAAGACAGGATAAGGTCTTACACAGTGCAGGAAGATAAATCAAGACCCCACATTGTCTTCAACAGCTGTTGTATGGCAGGGCTGTGGTCATTTGGAGGAAAATAAAGGTCCCATGTCATATTTTTCCTCTTCATGCAGATAGAAAGGTAGAGAAAGTTGGAAATGGGTAAGATTTGGCTTTTTCCAAAATATTTTAAATGGAAGTTTGAAACTTGGTATAAAAAGGATTATCACATGTGTCTTCCCTCCTGAAGCAAAAAGAGAAGTCATGAGGATGGTGAAATGTCACAGATTACACTTACTTTACCAGGATTTTTAAGTTCTGCCCTGGGAGCGAAGTGAGGTTCAGCTCAGTCACTAGATATCAGCCATGAAGGGCAAAGGAAAGGGGGCAATTGAATGGTGCCAAAGGTTTTTTTGGGTGGCATGCCTGAATCAGAAGTGTCTCTAGCTGAAACAAAATGGAAGTATATATTCATTGCTAAACAGGAAAAAACCTAGATGGGAGCTTCCTAGCCACATGTAATGTTCCTGAGGCATGAGCAGGGAATAAAAGGGAAAAAAAAAAAAAGAAACACTTTAAAATAATTTAATTTCATCATATGCTTACACAGTCATTCATACAGCATGCACTGACAGATTTACAATTGAACTTCTGAAAGCTATGCTTGGTATAATTGTACTTGAGAATGCAGCTCATATTTGTCTGTATAAAATAACTTAAATATTTGAGTTTCAGTTAGAACTCAATGTAAACATTTAAATCCAATTATTGCTGGCAGGCAATCACACAGATAAATACTACCAGACAATGTCAGTCAAAATTATACATAGTCCACTGCACTTGGAAGACTATCAGAGTTTATATGAGCTAGTGAATCCTTTATGCAATAAAATGGATAGCAAAAATTGTTTATATTACCACATTGTGGGCAGGTTATCACAATCAGCTACATAAGACCACATGTGACTGTGAATGGAGAGTGTGAGACAGCTTTCCTTCTCTCATCTGAAAGGTTTACAAACTGAGAAGAGAGAAACAGTTCTATCTGCCTAACTGACATTTTTTGACTACTAGAGATATTTATGCAAAGTCATGTTATGATCAGGACAAGGGAACTAATGGCAGTCAGCCGAGAGCAACCAAATATTGTGCAGTTTAACAATACATTTTCTTCCCCTTTTACTTATCTCTCCTGGATTTCTTCCCTCTGTCACCCCAAAGGCTGCTTCTCTGAAACATCCTGAATGGTGGTTAAATTTATTCTGATCTCTTTAAAGAGCATTTCTGCCCCAGCTAAGGCAGTTTCTGCTGCCAAATAAAATGTTTGTGACACAGTGAGAATTACAGTATCACAGTATCACCAAGGTTGGAAGAGACCTTGAAGATCATCGAGTCCAACCTGTCACCACAGACCTCATGACTACTCCCTTCCCTATTGCAGTGGATAGTAATTTTGAATACATTAGTGATTTCATGGAGCTTGGGAAGAAGAGGAGGGAATGTTTGTTTCTGATGCTTAATACTTGTGTGTGGCATGCTTGTGTGACAGGTTCAATTCCCAACCTTTAACCTTAGCAGATTGGTTTTATCAGATTTTAGATCAACAGTTTTGAAATAAATTTTCAGGAATGAAGGACAGACTTCCATTTCCTAGGACATTCACATCCACTTTTTAGCCACAACTCCAAGACAAAGTTTTGCTACAACTTCCTTCTGTGAAACACTTCTGGTGATTGTATGCACAGAAAAAACCCTAAGCTGCCAGTTCCCTGTGCCAGTAAGATGTGTGGAGGCAATGTTCTCCAGCCAGGTGTTTCCCATGTCCACCTTATCAGTTAGAAGATCTGAAATTTGAGACAGAAGCATATGAGGGTGAGAAGGGTTTCTGAGAGAAGTTGTGAATGCCTCATCCCTGGAAGTGTTTAAGTCCAGGCTGGATGAGTCTTTGAGCAACCTGGTCTAGTAGGAGGTGTCCCTGCCCATGGCAGGAGGGGGTTGGAAACAGATGATCCTTGCGGTCCCTTCCAACCCTGACTGATTCTATGAGTCTATGGGAGCTTTGAATATATTTTCTTACTGCACTGAACCTGCCATAACAAAAATTATTAGATTGCTGAGAGTCTGAGGGATTGGGATGCCTCCCCTCAGCAACAGATAATTAACCTTCACATACAAGTACAGCATCACTCATTTGTGGCAGGACACTTCCAACTCAAGCCTTTCTATGATTCTATATATGACACTGACACAAAGACAAGTGCCTGTTTTTGAAGAGGTATAATGTGAAGCCTGAGGACATAAAAAATATATGTGCTGGAGAAGGCAAAAAAAGCACCGGAGGGTCAGTGAGTATGCTCACCATTGCAGCAGAAGAGCTCAGGCTGTGATAGCTGCATTTTGAAATCCCAAAAGGGAGAGTAATTGGGCAATTTAAGCGTAGTGGGCATGTTAGGCAAAATCAGTGCATGCGCAAATGACACCTCCCAAAATACCACCTCCAGAATGTGATATGCAATAAAGATTTCTGTCTCTACACTGCCATAGACTTAAAGCTTTTAAAATTATCTGTTTAGCGTGATTATAACCATCATTGTGATCAACTGAGCTGCATACAAGCAGCACAGAGAGTGGAGTTCATGCCGAATCTTTTGTTCTAGAAATACATGGGTCTGTCATTTGAGTTAAGCAACAGATTCTGTTATGCACAACAAGAGCAGCAGGAGGGCCTTTTTTTCAACCTTCAGAATGACATAGTAGGCAACGTTGTAAGAAAAGAATATTTCTGTTTTCTTATCTGAACCAGTGTGTTTTAGGAGTATAAGACAGAGCTATATATTTTTTGTATATATTTATTTATGTATTTATACACGCACACACACACATATATATATATAAAAATTCATTTTCTGCCTTCGTATATGCAACAATTTTTCCTTTTGGAGACTCTCAGAGATTACATGGAAAACACAAATCCATCTAGTAGTTTTGTGGCCTAGAAGACAGGAGATCTGGATTTAGTTCTGATCACTGATTTTCGAATGCTTATTTTTCAATGGGATAAAGGGCAGAGCAGTGTGGCTTTTTACAGGAGCCATTCTTCTCTCCTCAATTAAACAGGGTGTGAACTGTTTTAGCATAATTCTGAGGCGAGGTGGAAAACCACCAGAAGTTCCTCCAAATTATAGTGTTGTCTGAAAAATACATGATATTCTGAAGCTACATATCATGCTGTGTCATAAGCCCTTTTACTTGCAAGAGCAGGTGAAGAAGAGGGATTGGAGCAAAGTCTCCCACCATGCAGCACAACCTGAGCTCCATACTGGGGCCAGGCTGGAGATGTGGCGCTGCAGAAGGACAAGACCTGCCTGATACCCTGCCCTGGTACCACCAGCCTGATAACCCTCCTTATTCAGCCTGTGCTGTGGAGCTGAGCAGAAGGCACCACACTGCCTTGGAAAATGCCCATTTAATGATTCTTGAGTGGAGCAGAACTAAAAGGAAGGCTAAATCTCTCAGAGCTTCCTTTGCCCTCCTTTCTTCTCCTTTTTGCCTCAGAAATCTGCTTCGGGTTTCTTCTTCTGGTTCTTGCCCCACTTTAAGCTGGATGTTTTCCAGCTCCTCTGGGGGTTGATGAATTTGGTTATTGTATGGAATGCAGAAATGCTCAGGAATGACTGTAGTAGAAGAATTAGAACTTTAAGAGGAAGTAATATCACACAGACTGTAATGAAATATTAGAGAAAGAAGTATTCCTTCTATGTGCATGGCAGCTGATTTTCCAAAATAAACTGTACTACTCATAGCCATCAGAACCTCCCCCTCTAATGAAAATGAGCATTTTATATATTAAAGAGGACATGTTAAGATGAAAGACAATGGAAAAGTGGAATGGCATTACACTTGCTAGATAAAGACAAGCACTGTCTCAAAAAACCCAGAATCTTTCAAACACGGATGTAAACAAAGTCCCTGAATTGAAGTAGATCTCAGAACTGCATTTAATCTCTTGGCAAAAATTTGACTTAGGGTAGATTAATGTTTGGCCAGCAGAGATCAGACACAGGATTGGAGCCTCAATACTATGCATCTAATTTCATTTCAGGAGAATTACAGAAGCTGGCCAAGGGGTAATTGCTTGTATGTTGAATTTGGATACTATTTTTCCTCTGGACAATGCTATTTATTGCTGCAGATTCACTACAGTGAAGCTTTCCCCCTCCATTTTTAATCAGATAGAATTAAGCAGGTAGCAGAACAAACAAACAAAAAGATCGTATCTAACTGACACTGAGCACTTGCATCTTAGCTTTTCCCTTTAACAGGGACTGTCCTACTAAATGACAAGGGATCTAACATGCCTGAGTGTGTGTGCCCTGTATCATCATTGCTTTATAATATGTTTTCATTAGCGCCAATTCAACCTAACATCAATTAAATCCTGTCCAAAGTTTTTATATATATTTTTTTTCATTTTCATGGTGGGAAGGTTCTTGACTGTCTGATCTAAATGATTGGGCAGTGAGGAAATTATGCTTATGTCTTCTAAGTGAAATACTTCAATAATCTTAAATATTTTGCTAGTGATAAACTGAATAATTAACCCATTATTCAAAATATGACACAATGACTTTTAAGATTACTGTAAATAATATCATAGAAGGAAATGGTAGATAATGTGAAGTGCATTATACAAAGTAATGGTTAATAATGGAACTGTTTTATATAGAATAGAATAGAATAGAATAGAATAGAATAGAATAGAATAGAATAGAATAGAATAGAATAGACCAGGTTGGAAGAGACCTTTGAGATCATCGTGTCCAACTCATCATCCAACACCATCTAATCAACTATACCATGGTGCCAAGCGCCCCATCCAGTCTCTTCCTAAACACCTCCAGTGATGGTGACTCCACCACCTCCCCGGGCAGCACATTCCAATGGCAAATCACTCTTTCTATGAAGAACTTCTTCCTAACATCCAGTCTAAACCTCCCCTGGTGCAGCCTGATACTGTGTCCTCTTGTTCTGGTGCTGGTTGCCTGGGAGAAAAGACCAACCCCCACCTGTCTACAACCTCAGGTCTCCCCTGACCCTCCTCTTCTCCAGGCTAAGCAACCCCAGCTGCCTCAGCCTCTCCTCATAGGGCTTGTGCTCCAAACCCTTCACCATCTTTGTTGCCCTTCTCTGGACAGGTTCCAGCAAGTCAACATCTTTTGGGGTTTTTTTCTTCATTCAAAGATATTCTATCCTCAACCCTTAAAAGCTGAAGGCAAAAAACCATCTTACGCTTTTTCATGATGTAGAATTTTCAAGTAACAGACTAATGAGGACAACATTCTGTAATGATAATTGGATATAGGCATGGGTACTCAACCTGGCACCAAAAGGTTAAGAAGGCTGGTCTTCCCACTCATAGCAACAAAATTTCTTCCCTTTTAGAGTTGATCTTAAAGCATTGTGCCAACAAGAATATGCCATAGGGGCACAGAAATTTTGACATGGAAAAGAGAGAGAATAAAGGGAAAAGGGAGGGAAAAGGGAAAGGTGATCTCTGTAATTATAGCCCACTGGACTCTATTTCACTTGGAACAGTTTCCTTTGAAAGAAAGAAAGGCAAAAACCAAAAGGTGAATAATTTTAGTCACTTTATTTCTTGTTCAAAATACATACGAAACAGAATAAAACTATTTCAAATTAGTTCTTTTCTTTTTCTTGTGTTTTTAATATAAAATTATCACAAACTGTACACTTCGTAACATCTTTTGAGGTTTCATTGTAACATGGTTTTTCTTTTTTTCCCCAGAACTGACAAATAGATTCACACTTTCTAGAGAACACATTGTAAAAGTACTGAAATGTGTTATGAGTCTCAAAGGCTAGTGCAAACCCTCCCCTCCCACCCCCACCCCCATTTACTACCAGTAGTACAATTTTAATGCTGTCAAGTTTCACAAGTGGCCATTTAGCGCATACAAAAAGCCAGTAACACGAGTTCCAAAAGTTTTGTTTTCTTGTCTCTACAATGCAGAAGCCAAGAATTATTGACTTGATAATATTGACTTGAACAGTGCCTAAGTATCAAATCACAGACTTCATTTAAAAGGTCACAGCATGAACACTGAATAAAGAGTACTCAAACAGTCAGGTATTTAACATTAGATCTTGGTCAGCCAACACCACATAGCAAGAAGAGACAAAATCTTAAAAGAACTCTTCAGTTCTTTGAAAGCTACATAGACTTGGCAACATTTCTGATCTAATAAAGATTAGTTTAAAGGTAGGGAGTTCTGTTAGAGCTTGGGCCAGATAGGGCCTAGACCAGAGCCCCATGTTGTCACAGCAAACGTGCTTATTCTGACAGGGATTGTATTGGGTCCTTTCTTTTAGCATTCAGAAATCCTAAGTGTTTAAATATTGGGTGGAATTTCAGTTGGTTGGGTTGTGTTTTTTTTTTTTTCCTTTTCTTGGGGGTTGTTTTATGTCTGTACCTATCTATCTATCTATAGATTTATTTATTGATTTTTGTTTGGTGGGGTTTTTTGGTTAGTTGCTTTTTTGTTGTGTTGCCAGTGGCCAGGAACTCCAATTTAACTTCCTACCTTTTGAAGCATACACGGTAGAGAATGCTTTCCCCAGAAAAAAAACACATGCTAGAAAAATGTAGCATTCTGAAGATGTGGCTAGTTTCTGTATTCTACTTTCCCTGCTTCGGTTCTCAAGAGGAGCGCACTGAAACTAGTTGGCTTGAACACAGTGCAAACTACAAGCTAATGACAAGAAGGAAGAAGCTTTTGGGGACTGTCCTTGCGACTGACTAGAGGATCATCTGGCTGGCACACAGAGGAGCCAGAGCTTCAGTCCTGTTGCCTGAGGTGGTGAGGACTAGGCAGAGCAGGACAATGAAAAATGCCATTTGACTTTGCTCCAGTCCTAGCAAGCACAGCTACACTAGTGTGGAAGGTGCTGAAGTGTGCTTCTAGCATAGATTTGCACAAGTCAGAGGCGCCTCTCCATATCAGGATGACAACAGTGCCTACATGTAGGGTAGAGAACTAGCCATATCCCATCCATAGACATCCATGTGTATTTAGGTTCTATGTATCCTGTTGAGACTACTTACCTAAATACAGAAGACTAGAAAGAATTTAGACTCATAGTTGGAAGAAAAAGAAAGAAGACTCAATATTAAATATATATCTATATAGTTTCCTTTTCTTAAGATATAGTTATCTATTTAATAAAAGTAAATTTTGTTCAGTATTTTTCCATAGAAATATAGAATGACAAGAAATTCTTTATATCTGATGTGCAACACGACTATCTAAATGTTACATAGTAAATGTTTAGTCTTTACAGGTACTCTCTGACTTTCAGTAGCAAAATGGAATCATGTGGAAAACTGCAGGCCATTACTGAGAAGGAAAAATCTGGTAAAGATACATCTGACCTCCATGCCTGACTACAGAGACCAGACATATTTACTTACCAAATTAGGCATCTGTGGCTCATATTTTTGTATTATTATTGTTATTCATATTAGTAAAATTAGCATTTGCAATAATAGTTCATATCCTAGAGATGCACTGAAGACTTTTGGTATGGTCTGAATTGTCAGCAAGTGACAAACATCCGTGATGAATATAAGAGAGTTCATTCTGCTTGCCTTGAGATTGCTTGCTGGTTTAGTTTAATGATATGTTATGTTACATCATCACATGCAACCTGATGCAAAGGCAGCCAAAATCAATAGCAGTGCTCCCGTTAGATTTCAGTTGAGGGCTGGTCAGGTGTGCAATGCTTTGAAAGGAAACTACATCCTAAAAAGACCTACAGACTAATTTTACTGGATATATTTAATGATCTGTTACCGTGACATTAAGAAAAAAAAAATTTCATTTTAATTACCACAAGAACAGTTTCCATATAAAATAATAAGTGACAGACCTAAAAGAGAGCTCCTTTTGAAGGCATGCTATAGTTCTTGTATATTGGAAGTAAGGTAATAAATAGTTTTCCGGTAAGCTTTTGTAGCATTGCAAAATATAGAAGTGTGTATTCTTAAAACTGCACCTTAGAAGGCTGAATTTAATATCTTTTTCTGTGCTATCTTGTTTCAAGAATATCTAAAGCTACATTAGATGCATTTACCCTTCACTGTTCTTCTTGACACAGTCCATAAAAGGGGGGCTGTGGAGACGTTCCAGTTGTATTTAGGAAAGGAAAATAATAATGGGAAAAATAAAATGTGGGATTTGTCAGCATGTTTGTATTTTGCTGCCACATGTATTTTTGCTAAAAGGCTTTTAATTTGGGGTTTTTTGTTGTGCATCAATATTATTTTCAGTGCATGAGTAGACAGGTACTTTAGTACCACTTTTTGCCACGTTTGAGATCAAATTATGAAGTTCTGTCTTAAGACAGAAAAATGTTTTAACAACAGTACAGAAAACAAGGTAAAGAATTCTAAAAGATGCCTTGGAATAATTTGTATGAAATCTCAGCACATGTTCCTTGGTATCAAGCCCTCTTTACATAGGAACTACTTTTTGACTTCTTGGGCTGCTCTTTTTCTGGAGAGTCTGTGGAATCAAACTCAATATTTCAGAGTACCATCCACAGAGCTTCTCTAAAACTTGGCTATGAAATACAATTTTGTCTGCTACTGGCAAGTAGCTTTAGCTCTATGATGACAGGCTCCCTTTCAAAATAATATAGAAAAGGTCTAGCTGTGCAGATTCAGTTGCTGAATAAAATAAAGCTTTTCCAGTAGTGATTTTAATTCTCTGGCACAAAGTTACCTTGGTGGACTGATAACAATCTAAAAAGATTCACGTTCTTGTGCTGCAAGGATAATAAAGATCCTTAAATATTTAAATAAAGCTTGAAAGGAATATTTGTAGGAGTGTAAAGTGCTCTTTGGAGCACATTAAGAAATCTCCTTTTTCATTTTCCATGGTAGCCAAAGGTCTGTTTACATAAAGAAGTACACCTATACACACATGCATACATTGGCCAATAACAATCGTATCTGGCAATTCCATATCTCATTCAGCTATGCAGTAATTTCCCTCATAACTGTTATTATGCAATTAAGCCTCAGAAAACCATGGTGAGAGAAGTAATGTTCCTCTATTGATCACACTGATTTTCAGTAAGAGGCAGCCACTCCCAGGGTGAAACAAATACAGTACACCCAGTACCATGTGACAATTTAGGACAATGGAATAAGAATTCATTATTCAGCTGAACCTCCATGAATAAGAAGAACAGGAGGAAATGGGATTTATCTGGAACATTAGTTCCAGGACCCTTTTCATACACAAAGACCTGCAGGGTATTAAGAGAGAAATACAGCATAATTATGACTTCAGTTTTGTGAGTCATTGGAGAATTAGCACCTGCAACAGCTCAATGATTTGTCCACTGTTTTGTAACATTAGTTTAGGCTTGATTTGAAAACAAAGCCACTACTTTCTGTATCACAGCAGCATTTTCAGAGTTTTCCTATTAGTAATTCATGTACTGATTGTCAGATGCTCTGAAAATGAGAAGAGGCGGCATTGTATAAAAATTATTTTTCATCTATTGGAGATTTTCCAATCTGTGCCAGGTGCAAATAAACAGGAGACCATTAGAGCGTCTTGAGAGGACTGCATCTGACTGCAGGCCAGCAATGTGCCATGAAAAACTACCAGTGCTCTTTGCAGTCTGAATCCTCTGGGATAAGGATCTGTGAGGTAGAGGGATGTTTAAGAACAGACACAAATTCTGCAGCATGCTTCCCACCACCCTTGTGAGTTTGCAAATGGCAGCACAAGATGACAGGCAGGGGAATTATAACCAAAAACTCCATTCTTTGGAAGTGTCTGCTATACATACATTTCTGACTACTGAAAATACTCTCAACTCACCCCTTCTTTATATTTTCCACTTTGAAATAGCTTTTTTCTTAGAGAGCTCTTTACAGGCTCAGTAGGTTCCCCCCTCTTTTCTCTCACGTTCATGGGTCAGATGCCACTTAGATACTAGATTTTAGATATCTTCTTGTTCTCTCTTCACTTATGATGCAATTATCAGTCTCTACTCATAGTGTATTGAAAAAAAAACCAACTCTTTATCCTCTTTATAGAAATGCACTACTACTACTAAGTACTTCACAAAAATATCTCATTTCCCTTGAAACTAGCCTAGAAGCTATCCCAACACAGATGTTAATCTTCAGTGCTTAAAATGCCTGTTGTGTCCACAAGGATTTGTTAGAACATGTCTTCTGTTATGAACTGCACAAGGACTAGGCAAGTAGGAATTCTGTCCCTCTAGAAAGTACTGTTTTATAATAGGAAACATAGTCATTCCTTCTAACTCAAAGAACTATCAAGATATCATGGCTTAAAAATGCACCATTATTCTACACAGGAAAGCCACTTTGGCTTGTTCTAGAGTTTTATTTTCTGCAGGGATGGGAATTTCTAAGGTGTGAAAAGATCTGAAACTATTTTACAAAACAATCACTCCAAAACATTTCTCTGCCTACATTTTGAGGGACAGGAAAACCGTATACAGGGTAGGTAGGTTCCTGTCATGACAATATGCTGCTAGCACCCTTGCAATACTCTTGGTAATATCTGAGTGATAAAGCTCTCTGTGAGCTCTGAAGTTGTCACGAAATATCTGTGCTCTCACCCTTTCTTTGGACTGTCTCTTTACTTGTCAGGTGTCCTGACTTCACCTATCCAGATGAGAGGCAAGATTTCACGACTCTCCTATAATTATGTAGGCCCCAGGATATTGTGTCTCTACTAGCTGTAGTAGTCCAGACAGCCTGAATGGATTTGCAGAATCTATTGCAGAATGCTATTTAAATATTTAAGCTTAGATAAGCATACTTAAATATTTTAAACAAATGGATTTGAAGATAACAGTCTATATGCATATCTGTCCTGCCAGTTACTTTATCTTCATTTAATGGGGGAGTAACCTACCCCTATTTCTCTGTGAACTACAGCAGCAGATTACATCCCATCCTGCCCACTCTTTTCTGAAACATATCCCTCAATCTTTCCTGTGCTTTTGAAATATTTTTTTTTTTTTTCCCTATGCCTGCTTGGATTTTGACCCTTTTAGATGAGAGGTATTTTTCCTGGGCCACCAGGACAGACACTAACATTTTGTAAATCTCACTATCTTTTAAGAGGTACTTCCTTGCCAAACATTTTTTACCTGTTGTTCTTTCCCCCCCACCCCCAACACCTACTTATTGAAGTCACCTAATTCAAGATCAATAGCCAACTCAACATATTGTATAAATAAATTATTGCAGAGCCTCTCCACTTTCATCACAGCAGCTATGTTGCTTCCTGCAGATCCAGCTTTCAGAGCACAATGTCTTGAATTATGCATCAGGGAGTTGATATGTGTTTACAACTAGAGAGAGAGTTGGTACACTGAGAACCTAGATAACCTGCATTTTTATTTATTAGTTGTATTTTGACAGTGTTAATACTGAAGGTCTTCTGTAGAGCTAACATGGTTCACCAACATAAAGTATGAAATGCCCTCCCTTGGATCACTAAGATATCAATGCTTGTCCTTAGTACCAACAAAGTGAAGAGTCATCTGGAGGATACAGTGCAAAGCTTTAAGTGATTTTTTTCTTGCCAAATTTTCTTCGCAAATTGAACATATTTTTTTTGCTCTTCCAGGGAACTGAATCCCTTGTAACATAAACGTCATGGTCTGTACTTGGGTGGAAAAGTTTTACACAGTAATACCAGAGGCAGATTCCTTTCTAAAGAAAAGATAAAGTAAAGAAAAGAAAAGTAAAGAAAAGATTTCCAGCAACAATAACGCTTCAGAGGTACTATCAGATAAAAAAATAAAATCACAGGTCTGAGCACTTACTATCATCAAGCATCCCCTAGCACTCAGCGCAAGATTGAAGGTGTTAGTTCCATTCTCCTGGCCAGATTCCCCTGTGATATTTAAATCCCACCTGCACCTTCACTTTCCGTTAAGAGAACCATCTCTGAGTTTTCTGTGTGCTGTTAAAAAACCGACAGTTTCCAGCTGGGGCTAAGGAGAGAGGGAATTGTGCAGGAGATATTCATTCATTTGGCAGAGTAAAGAAAAGACACTTCCTGAAGTTAAGGTAGTATTTGCCTTGAAAGTGGTAAATGGCTGTGATCAGCACCTCAGTTAATCCTATGCCTAATGTTGACTCTATCCCTCTTTATTCCTGCTTTATAGTACAGTAAAGGAAGCTTTTAATTTCAGTGTTTGCAATTACAGTGAATACTTGTGTGTCTACTGACACATTTTCTTTTGTCTGTTTTATCTCTGCAGTCTGCTCTGTGTCATGATTTAGCTATTTTCTGACAGTAGCTGAGATTAGACTGGCAAGACTTATAAACTTATGTGAAAGTGAATCTTGAGGAAAGGGTTAAACTTAGTCTCAGCTGCAGTGTGAACAAGAGAGAAATATTTCTATCAAAATATGGATATATATATAATATTCTTGTCATATACACTTTATTTTGCCCAAATTTTGGGTGGTCTAACATATACTAGATGAGCATTGTCCAAAAGTCACCTCACTGTCTAATTAACATAGAGTTGGATTTTAAAGTTTACAGAATTTGCAAGCATATTAATTTCTGCAAATAAACTCATTTGGACTTTTCTGGTCAAGGAACTGTCACTCAGTATAGATTTGTCCAATATTTAGCATGAACTGAAACATCCCTGGACGTTTTTAAGGCCAGGGTGGATGTGGCTGTGGGCAACCTGATCTAGTGGAAAGTGTCCCTGCCCATGGCAGGGGGTTTAGAATTAGATGATCCTTGGGGTCCCTTCCAACCCTGGCAATTCTGTGATATATCTGATTGAGTGTGAGTATTCTGTTGAAATAGAAGTGCTAAATAATCATGATTATACACTTTGAAAGTGCAAATACTTGTATGTGCAAATCTAGGTTTTTGCATGCTCTGACAAGGTGGTTTTCAAACTTTGCAGGCACATTTATGGATGTTGTTTTCAGCAAGAGCAGAACTCTGTCACTGAGATCTAAAATAATTACACACCCTTCTACATGTTTACAGACTTTAAAATGTAGGAAAATTATTTCAGATGTGTAAAACTTGCTAAAGTAATGGATTGCAATAAAAAGTCAGTATGTATAAAAGTTGGTAAGATACAAGCAGTTAATTGATTAAAAAGATAAAGTAAAATAATCTTGGAAGTAGACTGCCATGTATTTGTTGTACACCATATGTTAAAAAACTGTCAAAAGGATTACATTGAAGTGAATTACAAAACTGAGAAATAGGAGATATGGATGAATCAAATAAGTATCTTTTTGGAAACTCATGAGTTTTCTTAATATTGCTGCAAAAATGCACCCATAGAAAAGAAATTAGGAAGCAATTGCTTTTTCCCTTAGGAAAAAAAAAATCAACTAAAGGAAAATGTTTCATGTTTGCTCAAATATTCCTTCAAAAATGGTTATGATTCTTAAAGAAAAGAATATATAGCTTTGTTACTTAAACATAAGAAGTCAAAACAATCCTGTGCATTGAAGAAGAAACCTTGCAGGAAAGCTTTAGTCCTGGTACACTAAGTTTTGTTTTATCATGTTGGTTCTGGCCACTTCCTCTGCCCTTGATCAATATACATATCTTTCAGGATAGTAATTTCTGAATTTCTGGTGATTGTAAGGGACTGCAAAGAAGAGAAGTTACTTCCTTGACAGCTAGCTCTTTGTAGCATGAAGATGAGTGATTTAGCTACCCGACACATTTTGGTCAGGACCCCACAGGTTTAGTATTACTACTATTTTTAAGGCCAGGAGTCAACTTGCAGCTCTGCAGACAAAAGTAAGAGTCAGGGCTCCACTGCTTGAACAGAAACCCAATATAGAGAAAAGATGGTGGTGAAAGAGATAGTTGCTTGCTGGGAGAGTGAGGGGAAGAGCCATGTCATCAGGAATACACAATATGGTGACCTAAGTTGAGATCATGGAGTACAATATGTGACTTACATCTTGTTGAGCATATGCTCACCTATCTTACTGCCTGCAGCGCCACTAGAATCTTAAATCTACCTGTGGCTTGGGGTCCTGCTTAACATTTTGCATAGACCTAATAACAATTTTATGGTTGCTTAGAGCAAGTTTAATGGTCCCTGAAAACTTATTTAATAAGGGGAAGGGAAACAATTGCTTGAAAACAATATTTACCCAAAAGACTAGAATGGCTCATTAGATACATTTGTATTTGGGATTTTTCACTTTACAGTGCATTATTGAAAATAAATACAAAGTGGCTCCCCTGGAACCACTTAATCCATCATGTACTTTCTCTGTACAGTTCTGTAGTTTACTGTTGTGAAATTATACAAAAGTTCTGCAGTGCAAAATACAATTCTTATGAAGTACTGCTACTGTTTCCAGTCAATCATTTCAGTAAAAATGACACAGGCTTTTAGGAACATGAGTTTCTCAAACTCTTGTAAGATTACTAAAATATATTTTACACCAATCATTTGTCAGGTTTGATTTTGCTCAGATTTGGCTAATCTTTGTGCTATGGCAGAAATGTGGATAAGCCAAACCCCCAAAACATTTAGGATGGGAGCAGGGAATTTACAACTTCTCCCAGTTAAACTATTTGCAATCTCTTAATAGATACATAAAGCAATGTATTAATTGACTAAATATGTGCTAACCTTTTACTGGCTCCACCCAGCTCACAAGTTACTCAGAGAGTAATTTGTGAACCAGGCTCTAAGGTCAATGGATTGGTTACACTAAACATATACTCTGTCATGTAAGGTAACTAAGAGAGCAGTGGGAAAGAAGAATATATTATTGTTTGCATAATTCAATTAATCAATGACAACAGATTCAAAATAATTAATTAGGGAATGATTTTTGAAGCTAGGTATCATGGTAAGTTTTCAGTCCAGTTTCTTGTAGATGCGGAGCACCCATAAATCGAGTTTAGACACAGAAGTTGTCCGCTATTGTTATCAACAATACCATAAATAACACAATAAGAGAGCACAAACTAAGCTATTAATCCTTTGGTGTTTGACAACTTAAATTGAAGAAAACAAAACCTGAAATACCTTAATACTTACAATGAAACACACAGGATACTCATAGAGAAGAATAAAATAGTTAAAAAGACATTGCTCATTGCTGAACGCTTATGCTACATTTCCTCATGAAATTGTTAGCTTTTTGGGTATTAGGTGCAAAAAAAGTGCAAAGAATATTTAACTGTTACAGTACCACATTACAAAAAGTATTTTCTAGGCCACAAAGGCCACTGTTGATATAATTTATATTAAGATAAATGTATATACAAAGTAGTTTTTCAGTCTCCACAGGTATATGTATCTCTTTCTATATCAACCTTGAAAAATCATGATGAAAGTTATGTAGGCCACAGAGTCTCACAATGATAACAATGATAACCCACAGAGGCAAGCCTGTTCTCCTGTTAAAAAAATTACCCACAGCAGACAGGAATGAAGTTCTGCAAGGCTGCTCTGTATTTATGGTGATGAAAATACAGCCTTGAACAGGGAGGAACCGTGCTCAGCATTATCGGCCTTCTTGTGGCAATACTATTTCTGTCTAGAGGCTGTGAATAGCAACCTGGGACAGACATTTAAAAACTGAACTGGAGTCATTTTCTTTTCTTTTTTTTTTTTTTTTTTTTTTTTTTTTTTTTTTTTTTTAAAGTTTTTAAGTGTGCCTTAAAGATTTATTTATTTATTTGCTTGCTTGCTCTGTTGCTAGAAACAGAGCACAATGTACAAAATCTGCCTTGTCTGGCTTTTTGTCTTAGAAACACCCATGATGTTAAGAACAGCCTTCTAACTTCCCTAGAGCATCTAAGATACTTCAAGGCATATTTGACTCTCTTAGAGATTAGTTAGCAGAGTAGAGGGAGTGGATCTTCATAAACATATTCTGTGTCAACCAGGCTGAACTAACCAGGCCAATATGGTTCTTCATAGTCTGTCTAAACGATCTTCTCCCCTTGTAACTAGATTAATTCTCACAAATTCTTTCATTACTGAAGATCAGTCTTCCATTGGCACTTTTCTTATATATGACACTTGGTGTGTTTTTTTTTCCTGTAAAAAGGTATTTTTGAAAATATTTTCAGTTTTCTTTACAAAGCTACAAAAAAAGTTGCCATCCCTTCAACTTTTTTTTTCTAGGTACAGTTCAGCTTTCAAAATCTCAGTCCCAATCATGCAGTCCTTGCCATGCTCTTCACAAAGAGAAAAAAAAAAAAGAAAAAAAAACCCACATAAATCTATCTGAGGTAAACTGCAGTGTTAAAAAGAGCTAAATCTGCAAAATAATGTGTGGTTCTCTTCCAGTCTTTAAAGCAGCTCACTTCAGGCAATACTTTTTATTCAATTTGCTGTCACTGTGTAGTCCAATAAATGAGTATGCTAGTTTAGAAAATTGTTGTATTTCAATTTCTTTCTCTGTATATTGACACAAAATGTACACTGAATTCATATGTAGCATATCATTCCAGAGGCATCCAGCCAGGGACCAGAAACTATTCCGTATGAGCTATGCAATTACACAAAATAACTTCAAAGAAATACAATACTTTCACTATAAATCAAGAATCAAAAAAATATTCTGTGTAACTGCAGGTTTTGGTCAATTTCTTTCTTTCCTTCCCTTTTTTTTTTTTTTTTTTTTTTTTTCCTTTCAAGAGCTAAAATACAATAAATCAATTCCTTTACTTCAGAGTAGCAAACAAGCTGCTTCGAAAAGGTTGGATGCGCCTCATCAGGAGACACCTACCCCCCTGTGGAGCTGCATTAGCTTTCACACATTTCATTGCAGGCACATTAGCTTTCCACAATACCCATACATGCAGTGTTCAGTGCCATGTAGAGACATCCAAGCTAGCTCTTCATCAGCCAGCAGGTAGCTGAAGCAAAACAGCCACTGAGTACAGTTGCTTGGACACAAGTGTCTGGTTGCTTTTGCTGGACAAACTAATGAGTTCCTGTAGGGGCAGCCATCATCTTGACTGATGGAAGATTATAACTGCATAGATACAGTTGTGAGACCTGTTCCATAAAGGCTGAACTAAAACCCAGTGAAGCCATTAGTGTCCTTCTTATTGGCTTCAGTGTGCTTTTGGTCAGCCCTTCCTCCCTGCTCAAGGTATGAACTGATTTTCCAAACATTCAAAACACAACAACAGTTTATTTTTCGTGCAACATTCAGTTTGAAGAATTATCTTGAGAAGTCATAGAGGATTTAGTGCAATTTAGAAGAAATTTAATTCATGAGCTATATATGGTTATTTGCTCTTTCTCAAAAGAATTAGGTGTTACAAGCTGCAGTGGTTTTGAATTGCTTAAGGGATGGTTTTCTGACTTCTTTGTCTATGCAAAGATCTAGGGCTATCAAAACACTGCTTGGATATGATGCTGGATATATGCCAGTGAGAAAACAGATGAATGGATTCGTATGAGGAAGGGTTATATTTGGCTCAAGTCAACTTCATTTGTATGTTAAGAAGTTACAAACTGTAATATAAGACTTAGAATAGAAAAAAAATGTATTTTACTTAAAAATTATGGATACTGTTCATCTGCAGAAGTCAAACCTTCTGTTTATGTGGATGTGAGCTACAAGGAAGCTTTGGACACTGAACGTGATGAGACCACTCTTGTTCATTAGGGTGTGAGCGGTGGTTTTGGTGATGAACAGGATCCCTGGCTATCAAAACTGGTTGCTCGTCCAGGTAACTGCAAGAAAAGAGTCAGATTCAAAAATTAGAGCATAGTGGCTCTGCATTACACTCATTTCAGAGGATGAGAGACTCCCTCAAAGACAAATTCAATTCTTATCTAAACTCTTTCTGGATCAAAGTCTTTGACAGAACTAATAAAGGAAATTCCTACAGTGATCTCCTAAAAGTGTCCCTAATGTGTTTGACACAAACCTCTAAAAAAAGGCTTCCCTCCTGCATTGACTTGGTTTCCTTGTCCTCACACTCTTTTATTAAGGTGTTTTACTGAAGCCTTGTTGGGCTTTTCCTGTCACTGCACCTGCCATGCAGTGGGGAAACCATATGGCCTGTGATGCCTCAGACAGTTACTCGTTTTTTTTATAGAGATTCCATTCAGACAGGGCTTTGCACAGGGCAAAGTGTATCCTCTGTGTCCCCAAACAGGGTCTACTGCTTCCTGAGGCTTCAGTATGAATCTTTCCAAATTCAAAGCCATCAGCATTTTGCATACAAAAAATCATTAAGATGTGTCCTTAGCAGGTTGAAAAGGAGGTCCAAGACCAGAGGCTTGTAGATATAATCTCCCATGCATTTGAGTAAGCTTCCAATAAGTGTCTGAGTAACACTGGAGGTAGCTGCCTGTATGTTGCCTCAATTTAGCCTCATTAGCAGGCCAGTTTCAGATTAATGTTTTAGCAATGTAACTGTCCATGCTAAAGATTTTCTGAATAGGAAATGGTTGCTTTTGAAATACTTGCAAATGACCTCTTCTAAGTTGATGTAAACTTCCTGTCATAATCTCTGGAAATTTTAAATATTTTAATTTACTCTTACAATACCATCAGTGCCTCACTTTTGAAATGGCACATTCGAGTAATCAGTAAACCCATGCAAACTGTTTGAGGTTGTGCTGAGGATCTTATAGATGCTCCATGGATGCTGCATTGATTTTCCTGATTCTCAGGAGCACACAAGTGTGAAAGAGACAAAAATATTCAACATACTGAGGAGAAAATTTTGCTACCTCTTACCTCTATTAGTGGATGCCAGTGAGTTATTGGTTTACGTGGATAAGCCAACATTTCATTCCAATGATCTCTTCCAAGCCCTTCAGCATCAATTCCTGTCCGACACACCCCGATGACCTCGTTGTGCCCTACCCTGAGAATTGCAGAGAGGCAGATTTTTTTTTAAATAAAAATAGTTTTAATAACTTCTGATGTATAATTCTGTTTACTGGTTTAGTGCAGCATAGAATACACGGTCAAAGTTCTCAAGTTATTTATTACAGATATTAGTTTTAGTGGAGTACAGAAATATTAAATTCTGTAATGGTAGCATCAAAAACCTCCAGACACTCCCAGAGTGCTTCTAGCAGCTATAAAAATAGCAACGAGGACATGACCCCTACCATTAAAAGTTTACAATCCAAGAGGCACAAGGATAGAAAAGGACTATAATACAGCCAATAATATAGAAGGAAAGTATGCTTAAATTTTGTGGAAGAGGAATGTGAAGGAAAATGGGGAATGCATTTCCTGCTACAATTCCTTCAGACATCATTTCACAGGATATGCCATCTCTTGTTGTTGTCATTGGAACTTCAGTCAAAAATGTGAATGGCAAGAGGCATAGCCTTAATGGGCTTAATACTTCAAACCCCTGGCAGCTCCAGAGACTTGTTGAGGGGCTCTGGAAAATAACGTCCTGCCCCTTGCCCATACGTACCTTAGAACAATGTTTCCTAACTTTCTCTTAGCAAACACTTTGAAAGGAGCAGCTGAAGAGGACTGAAAGTGTGCAAGTTGCTGTACTCTTCTCTCCCTAATGGCATTGCAGTGCTCCTTTCACATCTGACTGAGAAATCTGACTTTCACATCCTGACAGATGTTGGAGGATGATCAGAAATCTGATGGCAAGGAAAAACAATCTGAAGATTCATGTTACTAAATTGGACTTTCACCATTTATTTGCCCTGCATTCTCAAGAGCTCATTACTAATAGCACTTGAATGAAGCAGACTTGGCTTGGGCATGATTCTGTCAGTCACTGTCTAATTTAACCCGCAGTCCTTGAGATGTTCTAAGCAGGAGTCTCCTCCTGTCAGTTCTCAGTAAGGACACAGAAAATTGTGTGTTATCAGCAAGGACTGAAGAGAAATGTTACAAAGCTTGTGCATTGATTCAATCAAATAATTAATTATTAATCAATCAAATAAAGTAATTAGAATCTATTTTTTAGCAATCCAAATGTTCTTTGATTTCAAACCCCTGCCATTTAAAAATAAATTAGAGGCGTTTATCTGGGAGGCATACCTGATCTATGAAGCTTTTACATAGTCCAGCCACCAGATGGGGACAGAAATGTATGCCAATACTAGGGGCCTGTAAAAAGATTGAGCCATGGTTTCTCCTCCATCACAGTTATTTATGACACAGATAAAATGACCTGAGCTCTAAAAGGTGTGGAAGCTCTAAACCTCTTAAGGAAAAGACCCAGAGGTCTTTCGTGACACTGAGCCTACTTGAATGCTAAAGGAGGTAGAAGACAGTTTCTTGCCATAAACTGAAGGTTAGTGGTCAGAAAGCAAACTGTGCTTACCGATCATAATCCATCACTGCAATGGAGAGGCTGACCTGGTCCACATTCTCTGGAGGGATATCAAAGATGATAGCCTCATTATAAACAGGATTGAGTGTGTTCTTCTTTGTGGTGGTTTTCCGCTTTTTCAGTCTTCGACCCTCACACATCAGTGACACTTTGACATAGGGATCTGAGTAACAGATAATCAGTTGTGTGCATTTGGACATTGGTCGTTCAAATGTGAGGTATAGGAGCAAAGCTTTGTATAGGAATGTTGTATTGGTAAGACAAAAAAAATTACAAAGATTTTAGTGCCCCTGGCAAACACTGTTTTCAATATGCTGTCGAAGCAAAGGAAAGATACAGGCATTCTGAGCAATCATACTGACTCCCAGGCGAAAGATAACCAGTAGATCTGAACAGGATCTATACTTGTTCTGGTACTTCCGTTTCACAGCCATGTCAAACATGCAAAACCCAAGGAGTTCCTATTTATCCCCTCCCTTAATAAACCCTTCCTTGCTATTTAAAAAAGAAGTAAATTCACCTGATGCACCAGTTATATCCATTGCTTTCAGATTCCTACATTTTATGACTGTTAGTGTCATTCTCCCAGCAGTAGGCAAATAACAAAGGGAAAACATGATCTCACCCAAATCTATGCTTTCCTGGGGAAAAAAAAAAAAAAAAAAAGGAGAAAAAACCAAAGGCAATTATTAGACACCTGATCATACTGCCAATAATTCACTTCAGATCATGCACAAATTTAGAATTTCTTTTTGTGATGTGGAGAGACTTCTTTTGTACCCTCAGATGATTTTGAAAAGGTCACAATTTTCCAAAGTTCTTTCTATGAAATTAAATAAAAAGTACCAACAGGATAATACTTTAGTGGCATGACCTAGAATTACTAAACTGTGAAATTAAACTGAAAGCAGAGCCAAAAATGTCTGGATTCCTAATGTGTTTGTGTTGAATTTGGTGGCATCTGGTGTTTGATGACAGTTTTGTAGTGTCTTTTTGGTTAGTAAGGAATAGAAAGTCCTAGCACTTTTACTCAGTTTCTACTCCGAGTATGTGCTGTGGTAGGTGATCTTTCTTTATACTTGAGTGAAGAGCCTGTATTTTGTTAGGACCTCTACAAGTCATAGGGCAAGTGGGGATTAAGATATGAACACGTCATTAAACTAAATATGCTTTGAAAATTAATCAGACTGGGTGGAGACCAAGTGCTATGAATTTTTGAAGGACTAAGATTAAAATTATGCATTATGTCCAGGTTTTCATCATTTCCTCCCATACACTTGTTCTGTTAACTTGAGCACTAAAGGCTCATGAATTTGGAGCTGAAAACACAGGTTCAGACCTAAATAATGAACAAAGTAAGGTTCAGCATTTAAACTTCTCATGTCGGTCTTTGTCTACTACATTGATGATCATGAACTACATTGATTATCATGAGTAACATTTTAAAATGCCCTGGATTGATTTTAATTGAAATTTAAAAACAGGATGTGAATTACTTCAGAATCACATTGCTCAAGAAAATGTGTATTTTTCTCAGTTTATAATATGTTAGATAATTAAGATCACACAAGTAATCTGACAAGAACCTTTCAGCACAAGAAAATCTGAGGAAGCCAAGGCACAGACTGCCCTCAACCATCACATCTGCATTACAGTTCACCTTAAACAAAATACAACTATCATAGTATCATAGTATCATAATATCAGTCAGGGTTGGAAGGGACCACAAGGATCATCTAGTTCCAACCCCCTGCCATGGCCAGGGACACCCTACACTAGATCAGGCCGACCAGAGCCTCATCCAACCTGGGGCCACTTGCAGGGCGGGGCCTCAACCACCTCCCTGGACAACCCATTCCAGGGCTTCACCACTCTCATGGTGAAGAACTTCCTCCTCACATCTAGCTTGAATCTCCCCACCTCCAGCTTCATTCCATTCCCCCTAGTCCTATCACTACGTGATAGCCTGAGAAGTCCCTCCCCAGCCTTCTTGTAGGCCCCCTTCAGATACTGGAAGGCCACAATGAGGTCACCTCAGAGCCTTCTCTTCTCCAGACTAAACAGCCCCAACTCCTTCAGTCTGTCCTCATAGGAGAGGTGCTCCAATCCTCTGATCATCCTCGTGGCCCTATATATATACAACTACATATATACAAGCTTAGACCCAGTGGTTACTGTTCATGCAAATTATTATTTATGCTTCAGATTGTCTTACATGTATCATATATTCATCCAGAACTGCATGCTACTTGAATAAATTTTATCTCCTTCCTAGGCCCGTTTTGAGTTGTTATTTTTCTTCTTTGACTGAGCTTATATTGCAATTAACAGTAGCTTTACAGATGCTTGTAATGATTCCCTCCCACTGACTTCCAATAACGGGTATAGAAAAAACAGCATCAAGCATAGCTGCTCTAATGCAAAAAAAAACCCCTCCAGCAACAACCAAACCCAACAACAAGAAGAAGCAACCAAAAAACCCACCTCTTTGTTGGAACTGCATAACTCTTTTTAATTTATTTCCCTTTTGTGTACAGAAGCCATCATACAGAACCAAAGAACTGGAACAGCAGCAAGCACTACACCAGCTTCAGTTATTTTTATGGCTCCCCGTTTACCTCACCATCCAATCCATTTTCTGGTGCAGGGATGCCAGAGCAAAATAAACCAAAGAAAATACTGATCTGAAATGTGTATGTCAGCTATTGAGATGAACACATTTCTTTTTAGCTATAGAAGACACATTCTTCAAACAGTGTAATTCTCATCCCACACAAGCAACCACATCTCAATGGATGTGTTAATCATCTTTTTTCCAACAGGTTACCAAAGATCTGTCTGCATTTCCTGCTTTAGGGGCTCTTGGGAATCAGTCCAGGGTTGGCAAACTCATACTGAAAGAGGTCCTTATTCTTTCAGACAAACTAGGCACCAGTGCTCTTGTTTTTACACTTAGGAGGGCAGAAGTGGCAGCATTTCTGCAAAGGCTATGCTCTCTGCTCGCAGTATAGATAAACAAGGGAGGGATGCGAGGAGAATCTTGGAGCCCTTGTAGGGAAGTATCAATTAACTTGACTGAATTTTTAGAACTGTCATTGCTGTGGAAAGAGTTGATGTCTCTTACATTAATTAATTTTACCAGTTGTTTCCATTATATTCCACAGAAGAGACATCTTCTAGCTAGGAATTCAGGGAGAAATTAGATAGAATTGTGCATTCAGGGTAGTTTCTTGTCACATACCACCACCCCGCAGGAAAAAGTATTTTCAGACCATAATGACAGTGTAGGAACTTCTCCAGTCTCCCTCCTATAAGTCCAAGATTTAACTGGCTTCCTGTGTTGGCAGGATGAGTGATCTGATATTTGAAATAAGGTGCCATTTGTGTGCAATGAACTAGAGGCCATTTTTAAATTGATGTTTATTTCTTCTTCTCTTCTCCTAGTTTTTCAAGTTTTGCAATTTAAACAAATTCTTGGAAGAGCAGTTAAGGAATCATTAGCTATATAAATGTTATTGGAACTAAAAAAATGTATACAATTTTATTGATACTAGAGTGTCATTAATTTCCATGGTTAAAATAACAAGTATTTGCACAACTAGTATTGCATTAGAGGTTAAATTCCCTCAAAAACTTCCTTCTTGTTACTTTCATCATTCAGATTATAATAATCCACAGTAAGCAATTAGTTTAATTCTTAATCTGAGTTTAAATATCTAGAATTACTTTCCCATTAATAGCAATTTAAATGATGTTTTAAAGATTCCATATGAGAATAGCATAGCAAAACCACTAAGGGAAGCGTGATTTTTTTGTACTTGATTTCCAAACAAAGTTGCAAATATTTTTCTCTTCAGTTTCCTGCTGTATTTTGGGTAAGCATCTGTATTACTAATAATTTTCTAGGCATCAAAGAAATTAATAAGAAAGTTGAATTCCTAGACTTTGAGCTGCTTCCTTTAGTCACACTGAAAATTACTCTTCAGTACAGTGTGCAAATTTAAAGTAAAATGCATTGGCACAACTATACCTTTGGATTCCTTACAGGAATACTGCAGGAAGATAATTCCCCCAAAGGACAGATTTATCTCCCTTTTTCTTGTTCTGTTTAGAAAAATACTATATTCATTCTTTCCAATAAAAACTAGTGACCTCAATCTTCAGGAATCAGAGATAAAATGAAACAGAACATAACAAATGTTGAGGTTGGGTAGAAAGAAGAGGAAAACTTATCCCCTCAGACAGCTGAAAATGTATTAAGACACTCCTGGTTTTGAGGTACAGATCAAGGGCTAAAAGAAAGACAGGAAAGAGCAATACAGAAAACTATCAGTCTGTCTGTCTTCTCATACATGCATCTATAATTTGCTGGAATTTCTGCTGTCACAGAAATTGCCACATGAAATTTAAATGGAGAGCTAATTCTACCAGCTCTCAAGAGAATTTTACTTCTGAATCCTTGTCCTTACAGCAAATATTTATTTTTCTCTCCTGTTATTCTTTGCATACAAAATCCAGTACTTTTTCTTCCTTCCAGCACCACTCATTGATTAAGCTGCTGTCCTGGGAAATAAATCATTGAGGTTTGTGCCTGTTCTTGCCTTCTGTGGAAGACAGTATGGAAGCAGTACAGCCTGTTGCTTTATGATGACAGCATCTTCTGCTTGTGGAGGCCTAATGCTTGTTTTTGCCTGACACCCTGATTGCTCTGTGTAAGCGAAGCTGCTGATTGCAGTCCTGATTGCATAGAGAAGTATCCCTGAGAAAGCACTCTGGGTCCAGCAAGCTGAATGCTCTCAGTAGCACCCTGGGAAGCCTCCTGGGTACTTTTGTCACTCTCTCTGTACATAACCATCTGTCTTCTGCACTGGTGGGGACGTAGTTCCATCTTGCCAGGTGTTCTTGCAGCTTTTGAACAGCTGAGAACAGATGTACCACTGTGAACTAACTGTGGCATTTACTAGCTCAAAACCAACCCAAATGTAAGTTCCAATATAAAGATAGTCTTCTGAAGCAGTACTTGCAGTAAGAAACTCAGATCATTTAGGGCTCAGCAAGTCAGTCAAGCTGTGTACCTTAGCAGAGCTACCATGGTATCACCTTTACAAAGAGATATTAACTTCCCTTATGGAAACCATATTCTTCATCCATCTAATATTTCTTTAAGCAGACTGAAAGCAGCAGTTCACCTCTAGCGAAACAGAATATTCAGATACTTTGTCATTTCAAATGAAGAGAAACATTCAATAGCTATAGAAACCTTCCCTGCTTTCAGTAACTTGACAGAAGCCCACCCTCTCTCCATTGTCTTTCCTAGTTGTCATGCAGACCTGAAGCAGTCCTAAATGAAAAACCTCAGCATGTTTCCTCTAAAGACAGACTCAGAGTGTTCCGTCAGCTACTCGTCAGCAGGTGATCATGTGAATCCTTTATATCACTGGCCCTGAGTAGAAATGACCAGTGCCAGTTTGCCTTTAAAGGGGCTGTTCCCATTATAGAGATGATAAATGCTTCTATACTGACAAGTCTTTACTCTTTCACACCTGTTTACCATTGTGTTAAAGCGTTTCCAGAAACACTAATAGTTTAAATCCATTGTGATGAGGATGGCTAACTGTAGGCCACAGTCCACTACATTGCTGGTGATAAAAAATTTTCCTGATAGTGCTGCTTTTTGAACATTAAGAAATATGACAATCCTAATAATGTGACCTGCTCAGTAAGACCTGGCACCCTATATTTTTTTCCACTTACAAACCAGAAAACTATGGAGGAAACTAAGCAAAGATAATGCCTGCAGTTGCTCTGGGTGAGCTGCAGATGTGGGTTTCATTCTTGTTTGATCAGGAAGTCAGAAGAATCTCTTTCCATAGATGGGTTGAAGAGCTAGGAAGATTGTCTGTGTGACATCCTACTCTGGCAAGTGTTTGAGACAAATAAACTGAGAGAAATGCTGCTGTCCCACTTATTAAAAAAGTTATTTAAGCACATCTCTTTTTTTCCAGCAATGATATTCACTTATATTCCAAGTGCTTTAGAAACAGCAATCACACATCATGGGCATCACGTTAAGTCGGTGTCCTGATAAAACTTTCTCTTGTGTCTCACTTCACAACACTGAAATGGTGTCAGAAAACTAAATAATAATCAAGTTCCAATTATATACATGAGATAATTCAAGAGGCTACAAATATATGACAGTTCTTAGACTAACATCCCTAGGGGACTACCACTGTGCTGAAAATGGCTTTCATCTAAATTCTGAGCCTTATTTTTTTACCTAGTAGCACAGTTTCACTAAGGGCTCACAAAGTACCTGTGGGGAAAAAATGTTTCTGATGATCCCTTGCCAATTTTTTAGGCAATGGCTTCAGAGGCAGAGATTTCTAAAGCAATCAGTCATTTAAAAAAGCATAAAAGGAAGTCAATAAGCTTTAACATCCAGATAGTGCTAGATCACAAGAGGTGATCTTTCTGTGTAAATAATTTTACAACACTGTTTGCACCTATGTGCTTGTTAGCAATTCCAGTAGACGAATTCCATTTGTTAAAGTATGCAGCATATTTTGAGAGTAGCAAAACCTTAGAGGTACATGAAAATCTCACAAGAGCTTTGCAAAATCTGAAGCTGTGTATGCTGACTAAACAATCCATTTGATATTATTTCTTCACCTGTGATGTCACAAATTAATTTCCTGAAGTGTATTAAGAATTACAATATTAGAATATACTGAACAATCTTCACAGGTGGTCCCAAGCTGCCTCCAGTTTTAATTTTTTAATTAGTCAAGCAAACAGAAGTACATGACAGATTGTTTATTGAAAACTCAATCACTCATGTATAAGCAAAAGTTTGGGATATAAATATCATCATCTAGCTATTGTATTGTATTGTATTTTGTATTGTATTGTATTGTAATATATTGTATTGATAACTCTTTTCCACAACTGATTTTACACCAAATTTAGCTTGAAAATTTCACATTAAGAAACAAAAATGCTTTAGCACTTACAACAGGTACATGCTACATATCATACAACAGCTGTAGATTTTCAACATAACACGTAACAAAGAAACAAAGATATGAATGAAAAATTATCGGGACAAACCCCCACAAACCACAAAATAAATATCAATGCTGAAAATAATAATAATAATAAAGATGGGAGTAGGAGGAGCAAAAGTGGTGGCAAATCCTGCACTCCTATAACATAGCTTCAAATTACTATCATGAGGGGGGAAAAGGTATTCAAACTGTAGGTACCCAGAGTTGTCGTTTCTACAGCAAAAATGACTCAGTGCAACCATCCAGTCTTATTTTCCCCAAGCCATTTATTTCCGTACCAGAGGAAAACTCTCTATGGATGTCCAAGCAACTATTTTAAAAAGTATGTTTACAGACAAAGAGTCTTTGCATAGCTGAGAATCTCCTGTGGTAACTTTCTTCACTGCTGAAATTTTCCAGTTTATTTTCTTAATAAACAGGTCCAGGAGGTGTTCAACGCTTTGTGCCATAAAATTACATTCTTTCCAAACAGGTAATAGAAATTATTTTCACCCTCACTCTACCTTCTGAATAGACAATTCTTGACTGTGGATGAGATGTAAAAGACTCAAAATCGAGGAGAAGCTACTTCTGCTGTGTTTGGGCTGGTTTGTTTGTTTTAAATTTTGGATCAACCCATTGATCTATCACTTTGTAGCAGTCTGGGCTGGGTGCCCCACTGCTGCTGCTACATAAGACACATCTCCGGTGTCCCAAGGGTCCAGCCCAGTGGGAAGGAAGGAAGGAAACTCCATAATGTCCTGCTCCCTATAAATCCACCTGCAAAGTCCTACACTTCCTCTTTCTTCCCTCACCGCTCCTATGGAGATGGTCCCTATCTGGTAATGGAGGGGGATTCATCTTGAGGCCTCTTGGGGCCTGGCCAGGCCTAATGCCTGGCGGAGAAGGGGGAAGGGCAATCTCGCATCTGGCCAGCTGAGATTAGCCTAACAGTGGAGGGGGAGGGGGGAAAGAGCAAGCCCTGAGGGTTTTGGGTGTACCCTCAGGTGGAGAAAAAGGGAAGTGCTGGGATGTTTCTGGGTATGCTTTGGGATCTCCTTTTGTCACTGTGCTTGTGGTTCTCTGTTAAATATTCACTGCTTTTCCATTAAAACTTTCCACCACTTCTGCAATCCGTTTGTCTGAGTTTCATTTTTTTCTGCCCTGGTGGGAGGCAAGGAAGGATCGGCTTTCAACCCACCACACACTTCTACCTTTTTCTACCATCTATCATTTAGCAACAGCATAAGCAAACCCCTGTCTGAACAAGAGGCTGAAAACATTCACAAAACATACAACACAGAACAACAACAAGGAAGATGCAGAATGGCATCTTGGTTCCTATGCTCTATTGTGTAAGCACAAAACAAGACAGCAAGTTTGTTTAAAAAAAACCCCTTCTTTATGAACCTCAATGCACTCTTGCCCAGAGGACAGTTATTTTTCACTAATTGTAGAACCAGCCAGATCTTTTGTCCCAAAGCTTAATCTAAGTCAAATTGATTCTGACAAGTATTAGTTAGGTACTTAATTGGTAGTTAGTGACTTTAGATCTGGTGCTTGACTCCAGTTCCCCACTGGTTAACATTGTATACACTAATTATTCCTGTGCAGGATTGGCTCCCTCATCTCACAGTTTCTGAAGCAGCAGAACTTGAAATTTTTATCACTGACCAGTTTTTAATCTACATGAAATAGCAGATGTAAAACACATACAGTAAGAGGGCTTCACTTTACCATCAGTTTCTTATGTACTACTCAGAGAACAGTGTAAGCCTTGTGAAATCTGATGCAGTCATCCAATAATAGAAGACACGTTTACTGTGTTTGTTGTTAATGGTTTAAGTGAAAACAACTGATTCAGACACCCAGAGTACTGTAAACTATACTGGCTGAAAAGCTGAAATCCAAAAACTTTGTGCTTTCTTCTAAGCTTCATATATATTAAAACACCAGGAGAAAGAATCAAGCACGCTAACTCCATGTACTAACCTTAGTGAACAGGAAACTTAGAATTCAGCACCAAGATCAGCAACCATTTAACTCCGATGTCTATTAGCATCTCTCCCAACTGCACAATTTGGCATGGCATTTCAGTCTGCTCAAAACCAGTGATGAACAGTTCAGGGACTGTGATTTGCTAAAACCATTCCAGCTATCAGCTAAAAATCTCTCACATACACCCATTGCAAAGGATGAGTGAGCATTTAAATCTTTACTGAAGTAATGAAGATAATATCAAAGCTAAAATAAAGTTTTACAATTGTTTTTGGGCTATTATTCCATGACCTTAAACATAAATTCAATTTTAAGCTTGAGAACACAGTTCTTAAATTTACCTGAAATCTGATCTTGGTCAAACTAAGCATACACAAATGAAGTTTTCTGGAGGTGTGCCAGAGGCTGTTCATATTGCTTTGATAGACCCAGCAATACAACTACTTTTGTGAATTCACATTCACAAGCTATGTCCATTATGCTCTGCTTCCTAATACTTCTCCTTCCTTGGAAACACACTGCTTATGCTCAAACCAGTGAGGAAATACTCATCCTCTTTTCTTCTAGAAATGCATTCCTACACTTCCCTTTCTAGCAGGTATGAACCAAAACATCTGGATAAAGAGGCATGAGAAGTCTCTATCCCTGTTGAAGGGACAGGATGAAGCTTCTTTCACTGAAGCAGTGTCTAGGACTGCTTTGCTCTCCTTTCATCCCTGTTGTGGAAGTCCAGCCCATACTCCAACTCAGGGATGACTCAGATTGTTTTAGAGTTCTCCACAAAACAAGAGATGGGAAAATATCTGTATAAATAGCACAATGGTTAAAAAAACAAACCCAAGGAAAACCCCTATATCTCACCGTTCAATCCCCCCAAATTGCAGCTGGAGAAGATGCGTTTGGAATTCAAGGTTAATAAAGACAATGTTTGGATACTGGTGGTTTTCCTGCTGGTAGGCTGTAATTCGTCCTGTCATCAATGCACAGGCCTCCTTCTAGCTTGCAACAATAAACAAATGACTTCTGATTCCTCACTCTGCTTGCTTGTGCTGAAGTATTGTTAGTAACCAGCAGCAGCACAAGTATATCTACTGGAAACCCTAAGCACCAGGGAACCAGGAAAGAACATTTTTTACATTGAGCATTTTTAGCCTCTCTCTCTTCCTTCACAAGATTTCCAAACTATGGAAGTCCCACCCAGCCTATGAAAGCCAGATTACGATGGGCCCTGTTTCTTAATAGATGGTCATTTGGAAGGACAGGGTATTTGAATAACTGGAAAATGTTAATTGCTCTTGCTAAGCAGTGGCTGTTGTGATACACTGTTTAAATAATAAACCTTACTTATAGTTGCATAATGGACTACAAAAGGGACGATGTGCTCCCAAAAGAATTTTTAGTAGTTAACTTCTACAGTTTTCTAAGCATCTTATTCTCTTCACTCAAAGGAATATATTTGCAACTCTTTATTTACTTTATTTTTTTTGTTGTTCCCCAGACTTCTGATAAAACAGGATGCTCTGCCACAAATGATAAAGGAGAAACAAAAATATCACACATAAATGCTTTTGGAATACGTTACTTACTGTGGTGGCACAGTGGATGTCTTTCCATACATTGGCTTCCCTGGAGAGATCTGAGACTTCAAAAAGGTTATCAAGAATAACTTCCCCAATCATGTCATGTCTAGAAAATCTGTCAAAATCATAAACACTGAAATGCAATTTCCTGTTGCTGAGTTGATCATAGGCTACAGGAAACTGAAAGGTTTCATCAAAGACAGGATTTAATGTCTTTCTGTGAACTCGTGTCTGAAACTTCTTCTTTCTATCTGGAAGCAGATAAATCTTAACGTAGGGGTCAGATGTTCCCGTGAAGTCTTTAGCAGGCAGATCCAAGGCTTTGACAATGGTGACAGCCAGAAGATCATTCTCATAATCATAGCGGAGAGTGAAATTAAGTTTTCCACATGTTTTCACATCTTCCTGTTGTCCATCAGAATCCACGGACTTCTGTTTGTAGAGTTCTGGTTTTATTCTCCCAATGCTGGTTGTTGTCTCTCCCCTTTGCAAAATTGGATCTGTCCCCATGTTAAAATCAACACTGGACACTTGCATCTGCCTTGGCAAGTGCCTCCTGAAAGAATTGTGCCTGCACACATACACACAAAATGAGTCATAGTTATCTCTGGGAAAAGACCTGGCTATTACTAAGTAGAAAATACAAGAAGACCAACTTAGTAAGAATTTCTTTCTTTCAAATAATTTTTAAATAATGCATCCCAAATGTTTTGCAAGTGTTAAAACTTCCTTGAGAGGAAATGATTGTTCAGAATTGACTTCTTGGCCTGTGAGGCACCCAGTGTCCTAGCATTACATGCATTTATAACCTTGTTTTCAGGCTAGTTGAAACTGAATTAAGGATCTTTCAGAACAAGGTGACAGTTTCAACACTGCCTGATCCCACTGTGCTAGGGCCTGTGTATAGTCAAGCAGAAACAAAAATCACTTGCGGAATCATCATGAGTACTTCCTGTTTTTTCAAGGGTTTTTGGTGGTTTTCCAATTAAATACTTACCAGGCTTCACACTGATCACTCTGAAAGGTGCCTGAAAACACCATGCACACATGGTATAATAATGGTATAATGCTGTGTCTGGAGGTTTTCAGAACAGTGCTTTGCCACGCTATAGCACTTCACATACACCTGCTTGGTCTTTGCTACACTGAAGCACAGGCTTTCTCCAATCACACTGGGAACATTTTGTTCTGGATGTGATACATTTTAACATTTCAGTCATCATTTTTCTGTGATTTTTTTTTTGCTTTTCTTTCACTTCTCACACTTTGCTGTGTAGCGTATTAGAAAGCTGGTTCCTGTACTCCTAGCATGAAACAGTATGTTTAAATCCTTGTGATTCTGAGCATTGCACAAGTATATGTATCTATGGGCTTATCTTGACTCATGAACACCAATGAAAATTTGTACCTTTCCTGCCTGACAACAGTATAAAAACACTGGTCAAAAAGCTTCATAGAAAATCATCATCAGATAGCATTTTGCCCACACTGAACAGTTTGCTTTTGGGACATTTCCACATTTCCTTGGTACTTCACTACCCCAAAAATCTGTACTGGAAAAGCTCAATAATCACTACCCCAACAATCCGTACTGGAAAAGCTCAATACCTCCTCCTGTGAGCATAAGTAATTGCCATTAAAAATCCAAACAATTTAATTGTCAGAATTTCCTCTGCCTTTTGCAATCAATTCCTTATTAATGCCAAATGCAGCCTTGCCTTATTGCTTGGTTTCCCTATGGTGTTGTGTTCTGAAAACAAGAGCTGTCACAGCTGTGTTTCTTTCTTTAAATCAGAAATGTAAATTGTCCATCTGAAAGCAACCAGGACTTATTTCATAGATATTATTTGTATTTTTGCTGTAAGCAGAGTGATTGCAGGAGGCATGAAGCACAAACCTACCACAGTTCATCTGAGCAAAGATACAAGAGGGTAATCTGCAGCCATTAAACAACAGACAATAACACTTCCTCTTTGGGCTGTTTCGGTGCTGCTAGGTGCAGGCAGTAGTTCTAGTGCAACACAAGAACAGGGGAGGGAGAGCTTCACAGAGTAGATATGAAGCAGCTCCAAAAAAATCCATGTGTTTCAATCTCAAATTTAGATGGACAATACACCCTCTCATAACACTACCTCTTTTTGTTGTTGTCATTGTCGTTGTTTTCTCAGATAAGTTGAAAGATTTTCTTTTTCTTAAATGATAAAATTCCTGAATTTGTAGTACGCAGTGTCCACCCTGGAATGAAGTAAGGAGTGTAAAGGCCCTAACTAGTCAGAAAAGTACAATATTGTCCTCAGGGAATCTCAGGGCTAGCCTTATGCCTTTGTCCTTTGAGAAGTACAACCACATTGGTGTGTCAAACATGGGGAAGGAAGTGAACACCACCTAAAATCTGCGCATGCAGCAATTTAAGCACTAGCTTCTTTAGAATCTTTAATTCATAATGAAGTCCAGGAAAACCTGTGTTACTGCTACTTTGATCTCTGCTAATTCAATCTGTGCAGGGGATGCCTTCTTGAGTGCTCCTCACACCTGCAGCTGTTATACTGAGATACCCAAGTAATCATGTTCAAATCCTGCCACAGACAAGCCGTGAAGAATACTGCTTATGCAGGGGGAAACAGTGAAGCCGATCATATCTTATTTCCAGATAGAGTGAAAATGGATACATAACACATTCTCTTTTCCTCAACTTCTCTTGCATTATGAACATCTGGGTTAATAGTTGTAAAAGTAACATATAAAGCCTCAAATCTATGAGTTCCAAGGGACTAACATCCTTTCAAATTCTCAAGCTTTATGCCGTCCACTGGTGAATGTAGTCATTGTTGCAAGATGTCACTAAGCAAAATAGTGCAGCTGGATGGCTGCTCCCCATCAGAGCCAGCAGTCTTTTTGCTCTAGTAAGCCTAATTACAGAGTGCCTAGGATCTCTTCTGAGTCACAGCATTTCACCGAGACAGCTAATTGGTCTGTTAATTATTAAGATGCTTCATTGTTGTCATGGCAACATGTTTATCTTCTTTTGTTCTGCAATAACAAAGGAATTAATGACTGTGGTAATGAAGTACAAGGATGTCAGGCAATCAGGTTGTGAAAAAGCTGTGAAACTACCAACATGTGCAAAAACAGGTACTTCAACCTCTGCTGGCTCTTACACATAGCACTCCTGTAACAGACATGCTTTCCATAACTTAGAACAAATGAATTTTGAGTGGCAGAATATATGTGTGTAAGTGTATCATATAAAATTGTGCTTGGATAGCAATAATGACAGTATGAAGCTTATTTTTAACTCAGTAAGCTTGCCACATACACAACAAAAGAGAAAGACAGGATTCTGATTTAGGAGGGATGGATTTGGTCTAGCTTTCACAGATGCCATTAGGCCAACCCTTTGGACCAAATATAGGAAAGGACATCAGTAGTTGTGGTGTTCAGAGAGAACAAAGGCTGCTGTTTCTTCTTTGCAGTCACTCAATTCAACAGACCTGCTTGTTTTTCCTTAACATTCCCAAGCATGTCACTTTTGTGGTTGTGCCTCCTGTGAACTGACAGTCTTTGCAGACCTGAAAATCTGCTCTCCACCCAATGCTAAAGAGCAAAAAGCACGTCTTTTGAAAACACAGTTGAACATTTGAAAAAACAGTTGAACATTTGAAAAAAGGAATATCATAGAAGTTATTGAACCATAGTGCAGAATACTTTCACAAAGCGCTAGGAAGAGTAGTTCTTACTAAAACAGAGCAAAAATGTTTGTAAATGAACATCACTGATCCAGAACTTCTTTTATTGGTTAGCTAGGAACAAGGACTAAAGAGTTTTGGGTTTGGTTTTTTTCCTTTTTAAGAAGGAGGTTTTCTCTTATTACCAGGAACTATGAAAATTATATAGTTCTAGTTAAGCAGAAATACATCATTTCCCTATGCTAATATATGTCCATGTTAAATCTGCAGTCTATAAAAGGTGATCAGGCACATTTTATTACTGCTCTGAATGGCTCCTAAAACCCTTATGCTTCAATGATAACTTCATGTGATTTCCATTTGTTTTATTAGGATCTGATGGCCGCATGAACCTGTCACAGAATTGGCTGCAATCCTTTTATTTGCCCCAGCTCAGATGAGAACACTGTAGAGTAGACAATGCAGAGAACAAATATTTCCCTTAGATCTTTTGTCAATGGAATATAGTTAGGGATTAGTGCATTTGGTTCACTCTGGACTCATGAGTACACTGAAGCAGCACTGCATTGAAGACAGTGCAAGAGAAGGAGAGGCTAAGGGAGCTGGGATTGTTGCAGAAGAAGAGGCTCAGGGGAGACCTTATTGCTCTCTACAACTAACTGAAGGGAGGTTGTAGCCAGGTGGGGGTTAGTCTCTTCTCCCAGTCAACCATCACCAGAACAAGAGGACACAATCTCAAGCTGTGCCAGGGGAAGTTTAGGATTGAGGTGAGGAGAAAGTTCTTCACAGAAAGAGTTGTTGGCCATTGGAATGTGCTGCCCAGGGAGGTGGTGGAGTCCCCATCCCTGGAGGTGTTCAAGGGGTTGGACATGGCACTTGAAGCCGTGGTTTAGTAGTCATGAGGTGTTGGGTGACAGGTTAGACTTGATGATCTCTGAGGTCTTTTCCAGCCTTATTTATTCTATGATTCTATACCTCTCTTTTATTTGTTTCCCTTTATTTGGAGTTCCCCAATAAATCACAACAGAGTTAGGTTTCAGTCATTTTGTGATCAAACATTCTGCAACACAAGGGAGGAGTAATCCAGAAAGCTGTTCTAAATGTCCAGTCTTCGTCTCATGCAGGGTATTCTTAGAACTAATAATTAATACGGGCATACAACATTCTTGCCATAATAATTAATACAGGCTGTTAGAAGGTTAAGATTCCCTTAAGGCAGGCAGAGGTATAGAGATAAAAAATACATTTACAAATACAGAAAGGATAATTTCAGGATAACTAAAAAAAAAAAAAAAAAAAAGTTAAAAATCTTGTTCTAAACATGTTTTGGGCCAAGGGTGCAGAGTTGTTCATCAAACTGAAAAGCAAGGTGATGTCTCCAATCACCCTGTTATTAATTGGCTAAGGTGGGACAATCAGGGTTACTTAAAACCAATGAAAATGTCCCTCTCAGGAGAGATTTAACCCTGAATATCTAGAGAGAATCATAATAATTAAAAAAGCTAAAAAACTCCCTCACAAAGTTACCAACATATGCAGAAAGAGTAGGATTGATGGTAGACTTTACTTCTGTAAAAGTCTCCTTGGCTTCATGCATATTTTATATGCAGTTAGATCCCAGTCCAAATCACTCTAGAGGTCTGTAGGAATATTTTCACAGCCTGAGGTAGCATTGGATCGTGTCCCAAGAACTTCTTTCTTCCTCTATAGTACCACAGGGACTATTCAAGTCCATTTGCTAGCCAACTATTTTTTCTGTCTGTTCCGAAAGTCAGACAATTTGATTACCTACTGATTTACATGGAATGGATAAAAACTCTGCCAATTAATATACTATTAGGTAGCAGCAGGTTGTGTAATATCCTAGTCATGCTAAGCTGTATCAGTTTTGATACAGCTCTGTGTTTAGTATAACAGCTAAAATTTCAAAGTTGTCCTCCCAGTATTTTGGAAGTGTTCCCTGAAGTGGCTTGGAGATACTGTGCTTACTCTTTTAGCAGACAGATATGGTAGCTGGAGCTAGACATAACCAGAGGCAACGTGGCTTAAAGCCAGTTGTACACGCTCATCATTCAGGAGATGGTTCAGTGGCTGAAGTTAGGTAGACCTCTCCTGGTTGGAATGTTCTCATTTTTAGGAGCCTCCTGTGGTTATGTGTTGTCTATTCCACACTGTTGGAATGGCTATGAAATAGCGCTGCAGCACTCACTGTTGCAAGGAATGCACTAAGCTGGCAAAACACTGTCACAGGCACTCACTCAAGACCAGCAATGTATAAAGCACAAGTCTTCTCCAGTCTTGTGCCTTCAATAACTATTGTGAATGTAACTTATATTCTTTTATTATTTATGGGTTTGGTAGCAAAAGGTCTATTGAGGGAAAGCTACTTTCTCTACAGTATTTTTTTATCCTAACTTAGAGCATTACACAATACTTCAGGTTTCTCCTTCAGTCTTCATTTTTCCATTCATTGTTTAATAAAACTTTTCTTTTTTCTTTTTAATGTAAAAAGTGCAGTTTACTGTTAGTTTTCCATGTCTTAAATTTGTTGACAGGCTATGAAGAAAATATGGTTTGAAAGTATAAGTCACAGCACATATCTTTTCAATATATAGCAGTGCCTAAGACAAAATATAATTTGTGTCCTCCACTTCCATAGAAAATAAGTAACTTTGGGAATATGTCATGCTTGTCAGTTATTTAAAGGTCAATATAGAATCTTTTTTTACTTGAAGATTAGTCTGTAAGAATCTACATTCTTTGACTAGGATTTTAATTCCTTTTCTAAGTCACAAATGATGTCTTAAAAGAAATGTGTCATCAGTGACAAATCTGTCATTCATTTAGTGGCAAAAGAAATTTTCATCTGTGAAAGCAACTGCTGTATCTATAAAAATAGCTCTGTGGAAAGCTAGGCTTGCAGTACTTTATGAGCTTTATACTTTTTACACTTTATAAACCACTGATAGAGATTTTCCTACACACAATCCCTAAAACCGACATGCTTTAAGTAGCAACATAAGCATTTACAAAGTATTAGAAGAGGTAGATTTGATCTTTTTATGTTCCAGCAATGATGTAACTAAAGTACACCATATGTTTTGAAATAGTCTGTTCAAAGGACACTGAGGCTTTCATTTCACATGACAGCTGTTTCATCCATAACTGCTAAGTAATCAGTGTGTAGTCCAGGATCCTGGAAATTTTCAGCAGTGCATTCTGGCTCTGCCTGTTCCCATGAAATGAGCCACAAACATGAGAGCCTCTGACTTACCTTGATGACGACGTGGGCTCAGTGATCTGCCTCTGCATGCGTGCATGTCTGATCAGATGCTCTTTCAATGCATTCTGGACCTCTGCTGGTATATCAGGTGAAGTGTGGCTAATTTTCAATGCAGCTTCAAGTACCTTTGTTGTAGGTTTCTCATTTTCTTTAACTTCCTTTTTCTCACTGTTCTCAAAAACCTCTGTAGGAGCACTGGAGTTGCTCTGAGGGACATTACTGACATTGGAAGTGAGAGGTTTGCTTCTCCAGCAGGGCCAGCACAACTTCCAAAAGACAAAAAGCGAGACTACCAGCAAGGCGAGCCCACAGAAGCTGACGACTACTGCTAACAGACTGACTGAAATGTCTGCAAGGAATTAGAAACAAAGATCATCATGACAGACAAACACAGAGAAAAACAAAAACAAAACCAGAAGATTAAAAATTGCACAGCTAAGGAAATAGAAGCATTTTGATAATCATCTTCTGTAGAGCTTTGAAGCCCTATTTAATGTCTTTTTTCCCCCCTTTCTGTTACCTAAGCCTGTACCTTTGAAATGTTATCGTTCTGTAATAACTATATCACAAACTCTCCATTAACTGTTGTTCAAGTCAGGAAGCCAGTACCTGTAGCATTAGCCAGTCAGAATTTTCAGGAATTAAAGGACTATCCCAATGGTCCCAAAAATACTCCTAACCACTGTTGCTGGAGTGTCTGCTCTGGAACACATCTTGCTGAAAACATCAAACAACAGTCAGTACTTTCTGTGAGTGTATGTAGAAACTGGTACACAAATTTATTCCCAATTTGCAAAACTCTCTGTGCTAGGTGCTTCAGAAATATGTTAAAGCCTAAACTTTAAGTGGCATAAAGAAGGACAAGATATAGTCTGACATAAAAAGACATTTCTAGGATTCAACTTTCAGCTCTGGAGCAAGACTGTGTTAGAGCAAGGCATCACATATGCATCAGTGTACAAAATTCTGTTCTGAGAATGCAGCTAGTTTCAGAGTACACTATACAGTGCCCTGAGTTGTACAGAGACCGTACTGTACACTTAGCTACTCCTTCTGCCCTGTATTTGACTTTTTCTGTCACAGATATATAGCATATCCAGTAGCACAGACAAAGATAGGAGAACAGATTTCATACCAATAAAATTCTGTGAATAGACTTGTATGTTAGGAGATGGTGGATCATCATAAATGCCAATTGAGTCCTATTTAGAAATTTCATTTGATGTGACAAGTTTCAGTTTGATTTTTCCAGTATTTTGTAATACTGTAAAAGACAACTAAAACCCCCTCTCCTTCCTTTTGAAAACAGCTTTTTATATGCTTTTAAAGTACTCAATAAACTCTGCTTAAATGTCCCTCAAATAATGGCTGTTGTTGCTTGTTACAAGTTTTGACAATTTAAGAGGTAATATTTTATATCCATAGCTCTGGGCTCTAGGCTACTAAAGTGAATCAGTGGGAAAGTGCAACAAGAGTTTGAATACATTTTTTCTAGAGGGTTCCAGGAAGAAAAATAGTCCTCTAGGTATGTGTTAGCTCCATGGAACAGTATGTACCTCAAAAGTCCATTTGAAAGATGAGGATGCCAGTTGAAAATTTGGGAATGGACTTTATTAATATAAAACATCTGGATACACCTCTCAGTAAAACCACTGAATTTAATGCCCATTCAACATGAAAATCTGTGAAAATAGCGATAGGAAATATTTGTAGTCCTGAGATTTGAAAGATATGGTTCTGTTCAACCTTACTCCTGGCCAGTGCCATGGGGTAATTGGCAGAGGATGTGCTTCTTGATTTAAAGACTTTGGCACAAGCTGCTGCCCCACCTTGAACAGAAGTATGTCTCCTTGTCCGTTTCCTGCCAGTCTTGAGAAAGGTGTGCTCCTTTTTTTGCTTGTAGTTAAATATCAAATTGTAGCCCTTGGAATATGGAAGTCAGCTTAATGAAAAATTCATATGGCAAATTCTGATTTAAGATGCTTCCACAGAATGAATGGATGCATTATTATACCTAATAATGTTACAGATGTAGCAAACAATAACTTTGGATATTAATTTTCTAGCAAATTTATTCCCAGTAGGTATTATTAGGCTATTTACTTTAGTCTGCTGTTTCGCCTCATAACCCTTCTGAGCCCAGTGAATTTTCACTGGGTTTGTCCATGATCTGCAGAGGTCTGTCCTATCTTGCCAAGAGAAGACATTAAGAGCTGTCGAGTTTACAGCTTGTTTCAATGGTTAATCACTTTGTTGCAAATTTGTGTTTCTGATTTGTGCTTTTGTAGTTGCTAATTTACAGCTGTTGCTTCATTCATGCCTTTGTATGAGAGGTTAAACATGCTTCTACAAAGTACAAATAAAATTAATTGTGCCAGGAAACAAGACCAGGACTTGAAACCCAATTGCCTATACCAGTCCCTGGAGTGGTTTTAAACTGTACTATATTCCCAGCTAATTCCTGGGCGCGGATAAGGAATTAGAGTAAGACAATGATAATTCTTAATAGGTGGTTTTGATGTGGCCTTTCTGTTTCAACAGATGACACACTTATAATAGTATGGAGTTGGCCTTATTGCCAGAGAATGGTCTGTGGTGGGTTGTCTCTGGCTCGATGCCCCAGCTGGACAAGGCAGAGATAAATGTAACAAAAGGTTCATGGCTTGAGGTAAGGACAGGGAGAGATTGCTCACTAATTACCATCACAGACAAAACAGACTCAGCTTGGGGAAAAAGTCCTTTAATTTATTACCAACCAAAACAGAGTAGGATAGTGTAAAATAAATGCAAATCTTAAAAAACAACCTACCACCCACCCCTCCTTTCTTCTTAGGCTCAGCTATACTCCCAGTTTCTCTATCTCCTCCCCTCCAGCAGCACAGGGGGATGGGGAATAGTTGCTGTAAGTAGTTCTTCACACATTGTTTCTGCTGCTCCTTCCTCCCCAGGAGAAGGACTCTTCTACTTTCACACTCTTCCCCTACTCCGGTGTGGGGTCTCTCCCATGGGAGGCAGTCCTCCATAAACTTCTCCAACATGACTCCTTCCCAAAGACTGAAGTTCTTCATGAACTACACAACCCCCTGAGCAAGGTGCAGCCTATCAGCATGGATCCAATGCAAGGTCACAAGGCCTGTCAGAAAACCTGCAGTACATGGAATCTCTCTCCACAGGGTGACATATCCTGCTAGAAGCATGCTCCAGGGTGGGCTTCCCACAAGGGAAGCCTTGTTTGGGGTCATCCACCTGCTCTGGCATGGGGGTCCTGCACAGGCGACAAGTGGATATTTGCTCCATCGTTAACCTCTATAGGATGCAGGCGGACAGCCTGCCTCACCACAGTCTTCACCACAGGCTGCAGGGGAATCTATGCTATGGCACCTGGAGTGTTTCTTCCCCCACCTTCTTTACTGACCTTGGTGTCTGCAGAGTTGTTTCTATATTTTGACTCTGACTGCAGGGCTTTCCCCCCACTTCTTAAATTCGTTATCACAGAGGTGCTACCTCTGCTGCCTTTGGACTCAGCAGTGGGACCATCTTGGAGGCAGTTAGCACTGGCTCTGTTGGACATAGGTGAAGCTTCTAGCAGCTTCTCATAGAAGCCACCCCCATGAACAAAACCTTGCCACGCAAACAAAATATGTTGTCATAAGTCAATTTAATACATTAACACAGAGATACACCCCACTGAAGGAACATTTTTGATAACTTGAACCAGGTGAACAACTTTTTTTCCCCCTCAAAGCCTGACAAAAAGTAGAACTCTTGAAAATGTTGATGATCTATCAGAAATAATAATAAAAACTAGATTAAAAAAATAAATAAGTAAGAAAAAGAAAAGAAAATAGCAATTCAATTTTGGGTCATTTGCAGTATTTCCAGCTCAGTTTAGCGATGGCTGGCATGCGGTTACACTTTGAAAGAAAAGCATTTAGAGCTGAAAATGATGTATTTCCCCCCCCCCCCCCCATTTATAAAATGTTGAAACAGGATGTTTTAAGAAGTTTGAAAGTATCATAGTATCATAGTATCAGTCAGGGTTGGAAGGGATCACAAGGATCATCTTGTTCCAACCCCCCTGCCATGGCCAGGGACACCCTACACTAGATCAGGCTGGCCAGAGCCTCATCCAGCCTGGGCTTAAACACCTCCAGGGACGGGGCCCCAACCACCTCCCTTCTTCCTCGCGTCCAGCCTGAACCTCCCCACCTCCAGCTTCATTCCATTCCCCCTAGTCCTATCACTACCTGATAGCCTGAGAAGTCCCTCCCCAGCCTTCTTGTAGGCCCCCTTCAGATACTGGAAGGCCACAATGAGGTCACCTCAGAGCCTTCTCTTCTCCAGACTGAACAGACCCAACTCCCTCAGTCTGTCTTCATAGGAGAGGTGCTCCAGCCCTCTGATCATCCTCGTGGCCTTTCTCTGGACACGTTCCAGCACCTCCATATCCCTCTTGTAATAGGGGCTCCAGAACTGGATGCAGTACTCCAGGTGGGGTCTCACCAGAGCTGAGTAGAGGGGGAGAATCACCTCCCTTGACCTGCTGGTCACACTTCTCTTGATGCAGCCCAGGATCTGATTGGCTTTCTGGGCTGCAAGTGCACACTGAGAGCTCCTGTTGAGCTTCTCATCCACCAGCACCCCCAAGTCTCTCTCCTCCGGGCTGCTCTCCAGCCAGTCACTGCCCAGCCTGTATTTGTGCCTGGGATTGCCTTGACCCAGATGCAGGACCCTGCATTTGGCCTTGTTGAAGCTCATGAGGTTGGCTTGTGCCCACCTCTCCAGCCTGTCCAGGTCCCTCTGGATGGCATTCCTTCCCTCCAGCGTGTCTGCTGCACCACACAGCTTGGTGTCATCAGCAAACTTGCACTCAATGCCACTGTCCATGTCACCCACAAAGATGTTGAACAAGACTGTGGAAGTGCTGGAAACATTTCAAAATCAGAAATATGAAAATTGATCCCTTCCAGCAGAGTTTCAATTTGATGAATAGATGCTATCAGCTGTAAAACATTCCATCAAAGCATTTCCAGGCAATTCTATTTCACGTTTATCACTGCAAAACATTTTTGAGCCTTCAGAGAACTTGGTGTCTCCTTTCAACATGTACTCCTGTACCTTCTCTAAGATTTGGGTTTTTATTGGTATTTCTTTTAAAGTATTTCAAAGTCTAAGTCAATCCCAAATCTATACAGAAAATATTTTGTAGCCCAAAAATTATCACCTAAGACATCTCAAGTCTCAAGAGCAAAGGAGCTAATTCTGCAAACACTTGTACAAATTATAGTCCCTGTTTTTGCCAATTTACTAATCCATTAACCAGTCTCACAAAATTCACTTTGCAATACAACAAACACTTAGACAGACTCCTGAAATATTTCTGTGCTATGGCTTCCAACATTTTATTGTTCAAAACCTGCCTCAGAGGAAATTCCAACCATGACAAATATTCAGATTGCCAGACTTCCATTTCCAAAACAAATTAAGTTTATTTGTATTTTATTTAGTGCCCCTTGATGCTTCACTCTGAAAAACAATCCTCCAAATTAACCTTTAATTTGTATTCTTATTCATCAGCCATCAGATCAGTCAGGTAAATCAATACATTTCTGATTTTCTAGGATTTTGAGGGAAGCAAGAGCTTTATCAATTGTAAAAGGTCTGGGTCAAATAAATATGCCTTATCCCCATGCGTATGAACTACTGAGTCCAACCCATCATTTCTTCTGTTCAGTTCTCCTTGGGGAATTTTGAAGAATGATAAAAAGTTGCTGGTCTTCATTTGTACTCAGCATTGGTTAAGTCTTCTGCAACTAGCTCTTACTCAAATCCCTGCAGATCAGGATATAATGCTTTAGCACGCCTCAGAAAGTGGCAGGTGCAGAGTATCCTATTTTCTCTCATACCCTGAGCATGTCAAAACACCCCACTTAAATTTCAAACAGCAAAAATAGTCTTTCATTTAAAAGCCTACATGTGACTTCTTCTGTTCTCATGGAGAAATGTACTCTTCCTCAAATCCTTTGACTATAGCCCTGTCATGACTGTGTTCTCTCCTAGGCTGTTTATTCAGTCTGACGTCTGAATTAGTTCAAAACAGCCATCACTATCTAGAGTCTGGTATATCACTTCTTAGTACTCTGTGGTAGCATGTTTCTTGACAGCAAGGGAATCGCATGAAATCAGGTATCACTGTGATTTACTAAATTATTACAGCACATAAAATTGTTCATCTTTTGTTAAAATAATTTTATCTAAATGATATTACCTACTAATGTATCTGATAATCTATATCTGTCCAACCACAGATGGAACAATCTCTTTTGCCATTTCAAACCCCATGTATGGGACTTCAGACTACAAGACATACAGCAGATACAGGGTATTTACCAATATCTTATTAGCCTTTTCTTGACCACATTACCTTCTATTTTCCAGACATCAGAAGGAACTTGCCACAACAGCTGAGTATTCAAAAGCCTCAATGCATAATTTGTGTATTGTATGTAACTAGAGAAGATAGCTTTCACCTTTGCCTGACTGCATCATTGTGTTTTGCCTGCACTGAACACTGGCCTCCTCTCTTTTAGACACCAAATGTAAATTATTTATCTCTACTTCCAAGGCTTTTAATGGCCTAACCTTTCTACTTCTTATCTCTCAGTTAATCTCAACAGGAGGTAATTCCCATCTCTGGTGGTTTTAGGCTATGCCTTTAAAATTTAGTTACAGATTTTGAGCGTAAATATTCATTGCATTCCATTGTAGAGTGTAGTTCTCGCTTGTAAATACAGCTTCATTTGCTTCTAACTGAGTTGGTCTGGCAAAGTTAATGCTGGGGGGGAACTTCAACCCACCACACCATCTCTGCTCAACCCATGCCTGCCTGCTTTGCTTTCCATTAAACAGAAAAAAAACCCCAAAACAGTTTTGGGCTTGGTCTCATGCTGCTCTCACACTTGTGGGGCCATCTCTGTGAGCATCTGTAAGAAACCCTCCTTACCCCTTTTCAGACAAGAAATGAAGTGAAAAGATATCATAGGTCTACTGGACTGCCATTAATCGTAAGCATGTCATAGCTGTAACAAAGTTCAAGCAGCTCAAATGTAATTTTTGAATTGTCATGGGTTTTTATTCTTACTCAGCATTATATAATGAACATCTCACACACATGGTGAGACCCAGATGCTACAAACATTTCTGTATTTTTCATCTGCATTTCTCTGCAAAGCTTGTATGGAGGAAGATTCTTTCATCAAACTGTTTTTACTGTGTATCAATGCTGCCTGCCTGTTGAGCACTTCGCTGGTTGTGAATACCTTCATGCTTGTAAAATAAATGTGGTCCCTGTTCTGCCCCTTGCTGCTGAATTAGGTGCATTTCTGGTTTTCACAGCTTGTTAACACTGATGTTGTAAAACATACTTTTCAGTAACCCTGCACTTTTTTTCCACACCAAACTGTATCTATCTGGTAATAACTTTGTTCTGACCAGGTGGCGAGCCGTATCGTAAACAATTCCTTTTGTCTGTTAACTGCTGCCATGTTTATTATTTATCACATTTCTCTGTAACAGAATGCTCAATTGTTTCACACAACAGTTACCTTCTTACAAAGAAAAATGTTCCTTTCTTGTGTGAGCCTTATAGTGATTACAGTAATCTTCATATTTGTTCAAATCATTTCTGATCCCCTTCATACTTGCTTTGGCACAGCTGAGAAGAATTTTCAAGCAAAATACTGGATAAATCTGTTCTTCTCTCTCCAGTTTCCTGGCAGTGTAAGTATCACAGTATCAGAGTATCACAGTATCACTAAGGTTGGAAGAGACCTTGAAGATCATACAATACAATACAATACACCAGGTTGGAAGAGATCTTCAAGATCATCGCGTCCAACCCATCAAACAATCCAACCCACCCAACAACTAGACCATAAAGTACATCATCAAGTACAACCTGTCACCACAGACCCCATGACTAGACCATGGCACCAAGTGCCATGTCCAATCCCCTCTTGAACACCTCCAGGGATGGTGACTCCACCACCTCCCCGGGCAGCCCATTCCAATGGTGAATGACTCTCAGTGAAGAACTTTCCCCTCACCTCGAGCCTAAACTTCCCGTGGTGCAGCTTGAGACTGTGTCCTCTTGTTCTGATGCTGGTTGTTAGAGAGAAGAGGCCAACCCCTTCCTGGCTACAACCACCTTTCAGGTAGTTGTAGAGAGCAATGAGGTCTCCCTGAGCCTCCTCTTCTCCAGGCTAAACAATCCCAGCTCCCTCAGCCTCTCCTCATAGGGACATAGCACACAAGCACATAGGGCTGTGCTCAAGGCCTCTCACCAGCCTTGTTGCCCTTCTCTGGACATGTTCAAGTGTCTCGATGTCCTTCTTAAACTGCGGGGCCCAGAACTGGACACAGGACTCAAGGTGTGGCCTAACCAATGCAGAGTACAGGGGCAGAATGACCTCCCTCCTCCTGCTGGCCACACTGTTCCTAATGCAGGCCAGGATGCCGTTGGCCTTCTTGGCCACCTGGGCACACTGCTGGCTCATGTTCAGGCAGCTGTTGATCAGCATGTAGTATACCTACATCTTATACTCTCTGTGTGTGTGCAACTGTATATGTCCTCACATGCATGTTTAAAGGAACTGGGACTGAATAATCCATCAGAAGCCTGATAGCTGACAGCAAACAGGAGATTTATGCCAGCTACAGCAGGATTATCCAAGACATTGCTCTTCGAGGAATAGTGAGACTATACTGCAGAATGTCCATGGGCAGGATGCTCTAGTGTTTTCTTACTCCCTGGATACTTCTATAGTACTCTGTCAATCAGGAACAGGGTTAGAAACTTTGCATGTTAATGAAATAATTGTGAGTAGACTTTTCAGATTAATAACAAACAGTCCTGCAGAAGTTGATGCTCTTTGTACAACCAACTTAAAGAATTCATTGTCTGACTAGGAAAAGAGCAAGAGTGAACATCACTCTCTACCCTGTCTAGATGGCTAAAATATGCCCTCCTGGAAGGGAAGAAATGGAGTTTTCAGCTCTGTTATAAACAGTGGTATGCCATGAGAACTGATAATGAGATTGTGAAGTTTTGCAGGACCAGCAGGCCTTAAAACCCACAAAGACAGGAGAAAGTGCCCATCATTTACAGGAGATACACAATAAATTTTAAATGTGTCTCTAGAGCAGGATGCTGAAACTCCTTTCATTACACTCAGTGCATTTGGCTTAACTTTCAGCAATGCTCCCAACTGGGACTTCGGTGTGCTTCATTCCTTTGAAAACAAGGAGCAGGGATGATGAAGTTAGAGTCCTTTATTAACCAGATAACCTGAGTCAATGTACAGATACAACTAAGCTGCATGTATGAATTTGTGACACTTCTAGAAAATAATGTACTTGGCTTTTAGAGGTGAACTCATCCAATCATCTGACAAACATCTTAATCATTTTGCCCAAATCTACTGGAAATAAAGAAGGTACAAAACAAAAGCAAACCAGCTGCACAGGTATTTCAGCATTTTGCCAAAAATGTGATACCCTTCAGAACAAAGCTCACAGTCATCTAACTGCATAAAACTACCATAAAGCTTCCTAATCTTTGCACTTGAGCATTCCTCTGAGATGACAGAATTAATAGCCCTTTTAATTACTAGGGCAGAAATTATAACAGCAGATGTCTATCTTAGCTGATTGTCTAAAGCTCTTAGAAATATACAAAATTATTTATCCCACTAAGATTCTTTGCCACGTGTTCCATAAATTAATTTTCCATTACTCTAAATATGATTACCCTTCTTGACCCAAGCCGTGAGCAGTAATTGAGGGTCTTAAGGCGGTGATGTTGTCACTGAGAGGAAAAAAAATATTGCATAATCAGTTGTTTCTTTTATGTAACTGTGTTTGTCCCCAGTGAATATTCAAACTCTTATTTCTCCTGAAAATAAGAGGAATCAAACACATGGAAGTTGGGGGATTGGGTTGTTTGGTTTGGTTTGATTTAGTTTGGTTTGGCTTGGATTTTTTTTTTTTTAATATATTTTTTTGTTGTCATTGTTGGCAGCAAATCTGAATAGCTCTCCCTTCTGCTTTGTTGCTTGATTTTGTACTCTGCCCTCCCAAAGCCATACTCTCCATTTTTTGTTCTGATGGTGTCTCTGGCTCCATCTTATCCGAGTTTTAGTTTGTTTTCCTTGTTATGCTTCCTTCTCATATCTAGACATTTATACTGTTAAAAAAGCTACTACCCAGGTTCTCTGTGTGCCAGTTAGATTTCTTGGGTCACAAGGTCAATATTGTTTTGGATTTTGCCTTGAGACTGTGGCTCAGTAGTGAGTCTCTTGTCTCAAGTAGTTGATTCCTCTACAAAGCTTGGCTGCTTTTCCTGGTCTAGCTGAACAGAAAGTATCATCACATCCATCAACATAACCATTCAGCAGCAGTTCATTGCCTTTTTCAACATTTTCAACTTCCAGAGCATGTTTTTATTCTTGTATTAAAGAGAAGAAGTCTGCTTTCAACTTTCTGAAATGTTTGTTCTATTTTTTCTTTCCTTTCCAAAATGACTCTCCTCATCTTTTAGACTTCATTCCTCTAATGATATCTCATGGGTGATTTTTATTTATGCTATCTTTGTGACACTTCTAGACAGATTCTTTTTGAGACGAGGAAAACAGAATGAACCCACCATTTAAAGGCAGAATATGCTATCTTTATATAGACAACTATTATTTTTTTCTTTTCTCTTTACATCATCATCTGGACTATTTGCTTTCTGGATTTTCATTGGACTCTGAGCAGTAATTCTGTAACACAACAACATGCAATAACAAAATGCTATTCTGTAATAATCTTCTCACAACCTTTTATCTTCTCCACATCTTCCAGAAGTCCTTCTCGCAACTCAAGTATCTTCTTACTCTTTATACAGTAGTTTCATTTCCATACTCTTCAGTGCTTATTGCAGGAGCTAATTCCTGGGAAAGTGTTTCTCATATCATCATTTGGGACATGGAGCAGAAGTGATGAAGCTGAATTAGCCATTCCTCCCCTCTACCATACAGCAACAGCTGCATGACCCCAGAGCTGTGCAGAATTTACTGAGCCAGAGAAGGGTATGGCTACATGATATGAATTCTCATATCAGATGCTATGACCCTATATATGAGACACAGATATATCTGAAAATTACAAACATTTATGGCTTCATTCACAGAATGATGATGGAAAACAACATTTCTGCCTTTAATGGACAGGAATTGTGGATGTTCAACACTATGGACAACATTACCTACGTGCATTTGAAAAGCACAAGAGATGGCATGATTCACCTTTCAATGACCACATTTCTGTTTGTCTAGAAACTAAATTTACAGTCTTGCAGTTCACAGAAGTAATATGAGTGATATTTATGTCTCATTTATCCAAGTATTTGCATATTAATATATTGTCAATTATCAACAACAGTGTATCTCTTCTTCTTCTTCTGAAGGCATAAAGTATTAATATGTGATCTTTAGCAAGGTTATAAATGAGGCAATGTTTAATATAGTGTGTATACCAGTAAGGTTGACACCTATAATCTAATCATGGTTTCCTTTTAAGGAGGCAAAAGTGAGATTTTAGGAACTCATCTGAGACGTGGGACCTAGTGGTTCAAGCCTCTGGTCTTTCAATCATCAGTTTTTTCTCTAATACAATAATTGCAAGTTAGTCATGGTTTACGAATGAAAAAACAGCTGACTCTGAAGAAATGCCTGAAAAGGAGCTCCTCTTACAATGCAGTATCAAGGCAAGTGCTGAAGATACCAATTTTCTAAACAGCAAAACTTCATTTGACTTGTGGAACATTGTTCTATCCTTCACATCCCACCTATTTACAGATTAATTTTGTTTTTATATGACACCTAACACAGACTCTCTGTGCAGTAGTCTCTATAAGCCAGATAAACTAACCTTTTATAGAGTCAAATTTTCCAGGGTTCTTAGGATAGTTTTGTCTTCACACAACCTCCTATAATTCAGACTAAGAGAATTTACACTGCACAATTGGAACATACTTGGTAGTAAGCATTTACAAAGCGTAACAAATCCATGATCCATGCTGGTGGAAGGACACTATGACCTTCATGTAACCCATGTCCTGCTGCCTTGGCCAGGCTGGGTAAAGTTGGGCCACCTCCTCCTTGTCACAACTCAAGTATCTTCTTATTCTTACAGTGTGTGCCTCAAGTTCAAAGCTCAAAGCCCTAAAAGAACCATGCTGGTACTGAGATCTGAAAGAATTGGTCCTATTTCAGACAATGTGCAGAAATGCTGCAAGTAACCTGGATACTGCAGTAAAATCAGTGGACATGAGAAAGGAAAAGAGAACAGGGGAAGGGAAGGGAAGGGAAGGGGAAGGGGAAGGAAGGGGAAGGGAAGGAAGGGGAAGGGGAAGGGGGAAGGGAAGGGAAGGGGAAGGGAAGGGGAAGGGGAAGGGGAAGGGGGAAGGGAAGGGAAGGGAAGGGAAGGGAAGGGGGAAGGGGAAGGGAAGGGAAGGGGAAGGGGGGAAGGGGGGAAGGGGAAGGGGAAGGGAAGGGGGAAGGGAAGGGAAGGGAAGGGAAGGGAGGGAAGGGAAGGGAAGGGAAGGGAAAGGGAAGGGAAGGGAAGGGAAGGGAAGGGAAGAGAAGGGAAGAGGAAGAAGAAGAGAAGAGAAGAAAGAGAGAAGAGAAGAAGAGAAGAGAAGAGAAGAGAAGAGAAAGAGAAGAGAAGAGAAGAGAAGAGAAGAGAAGAGAAGAGAAGAGAAGAGAAGAAGAGAAGAGAAGAGAGAAGAGAAGAGAAAAGGAGAGAAAGAGAAGAGAAGAGAAAGAAAGAAGAGAGAGAGAGGAGAAAGAGGAGAGAGAAGAGAAGAGAAGAGAAGAGAAGAGAAGAGAGAGAAGAGAAGAGAAAGAGAGAAGAGAAGAGAAGAGAGAAAGAGAAGAGAAGAGAAAGAAGAGAAGAAGAGAAGAAGGAACAAAAAAGGAGTAACAGCTGTGGTGGTAGCTACAGCACTGCTGGAGCACATGCTGAGGACCTGATGCTTTTCATGACTTGGTGTTAATTTGTGATGTACACTTGGTATTTGTTGTCCATAATGCAAGCTGTCCATTTTCATTTATGGACAAACAGAATATATTCTGGTAGAAATGAAGCATGGAACTTAGGACTGATTTTCCAGCCCCATCCCAAAAACAAGTACCATGGAAAGCAAGGGGTCCAGAGAGTACAGAACACCAATGTGCAGAGCCGCTTCTCAAAGAACCTGAAAATTCAGAAATCAGTGACCACAGACACCACCATTAAGAGTCTAAATCTTGATTCCAACCCCGTTAAGTTTCATGACTTCGGGATATTTAAATTAACCTGCATTACCTCTCCCCCACTCCCCTACTTCTCTTGCCCGCCCCCTTCCTCTCCCCTCACCCCGCCGAATTTCCCTGGACGAGTCCTAGACCGGAGCGGAGGGCTGTTCTGCCTCAACAGGTTCCCACTGGCTATCAAAAAGCAATCTTGCCATCCTCATCGGTTAACAGAGGGGATGTAAAACATCTCAAATCCCTCTCTGAAAGCGCCGCTGGCTCTATCAAGTTGCATCGCAGAGATGCTTTGAGTGGTGGCTTAGCGAGCTGTGCCCCTATCCCGGAGTGAGCCCCGGGCCGCGGCAGCTGCCACCCTCCTCTCCGCCTGCCTCCGTCCGTCCGCCTCGCCCTCCTCCGTGCCCTACCTCCGTGCAATCGGTTGCCGCGGCGCGGCCAGCCATGAGCTCGGGGCTGTCGGCGCGACACGCCGAGCACAGAAGGACGGTTTGGAAGAAGACAGAGGGCGACCGGGTGCGAATTCCGAGTGGCACGCCCGCCGCACGGAAAAAGCTATCCACTCGGGACAAGAGCATCAAACAAAGCCCACTCCTCCGCTCCCGGCACTCACGACCCCACAAACTCATGCAATAGCCCGGACCAGAATTTTGCATAAAGAGAAACTCTCGTCACGGGAAAAACCTGACTGAAGCGGAACTGCGGGGGGCAAATGTGCGAGCTGCGGGGGAAAGGAGCGCACTCCGGCGGTGAGGCTCCAGCCGACGGCGGTGCCCGCACATCGGCGGCGATTTCTCACCCCTCGGCAACTATCAGTGCTCCCCGTCTCCACCGCCACACTCCCGCCCGGTGCCCCACATTTGCCCCGTCGCCCCTGGCGCGCTGGCCTCCACCCCAGGCTGGCGGCTCGGCGGTCCCGGCTCTTCCCTCGCTGCTTCCCGGGAGCCTCTGCGGGCTGAGAGAGGGAGACGATTTTAAAGCGAACTGTGTGACTGCCCCCTGTCCGCCCCCTCCACAGGCACGGAAACCAAAGGAAAAAGTTGCGCTCTCCAGCCGCCCACGCCGGCGCTGCCCGCCTCGTGTCAGCTGCAGGACGGGCGCGGCAGGACGGGCGGCGGCCGGAGTCGGGGGTGGCGGAGCCGGTACCGGTACCTGTGCCGCCGATGCCCTGTCGGGAGGTCTCCAGGGGGAAGATGCCGGCGCACTTCTCCCGCTCCACCTGCCCGCCCAGACACAGCTCCGAGATGATCTGCAGCGCCTTGTGGCAGAGACTGCCCACACCGTCGTCCGCGGAGAAACTCATCTTCTGCCCCGGCCGGCCTGGCCGCCGCCCGCTAGGCCATGTCTGGCACGGGACGGCTCCGCGCCCCGACCCGCGCAGTCTCCCGCGGGGAGCGGAGCGGGGCGGAGCAGTAGCGGCGGCAGCGGCGGGAGCGGAGCGGCAGGCGCCGCGCGAGTGAACCGATGAAGTAGTGAAGGGGGGTGAGGGGTAGGGGGGGAGGGCTAGACATAAAAAAAAGGGAGGGGGAGAGGGGAAAAAAAAAAAGAAAGAGGTGGAAAGAATAAGCATCCACTTAGCAACGCCTTTTGTGCCTAGAGGGTTTCGGGAGGCGGCTCGTCCAATGGCAGCCCAGCGCGGTGGGGCTCGTGTGGCGGGGGAGGGGGAACTCGCTTCCCTCGGGAAAACTTTGCCCTCCCCTCCCGACGGCCAGGCGAAGGGCAGTGGCGCCTGGGACGATTCCCGAGATGCCGGCCGCGATCGGAGCGTGGCGGAGCAGGTGGTGGCCTTGGTCAGGGGCTGCTCAGGGACTAGCGGAGCGGTGCGAGGTGGTGCGCAGGTTGTGCTGGTGCCGTCCGTCGGAGGACTGCCGCGCGCTTCACAGCACGACCCCCGAGCCCCGGTGGCAACGGTGCGCTTCGTGCGGAGCTCCTCCGTTGCACATCGCGCCAGAAGGACGAAGTAGAGTCTATTCCCCACTGCTCCGGTCATTTATCCGGGAACGTTACTTCATAGGTGACTTGGCTAGAGTAACGTTCAATATGGTCTGCCCAGCAGCGTCAGAGAACTTTATCTCTGCTACGCTTTTCAGCAACAGTTACCAAGTAGTTGAAATCAGCTATTTCTTTAACTTGCGAGAGGAGTTAGAATAACCTTATGATTGTCTGGTCTCTTTCCTCAGCAAGTTGTCTAAAGTTTGGGGGGTTTATTATATTAGAAAGTAGCAGGTACTACTGCGTGTGCTTGAGCATACTTCTAAAATCAGTACGGTTTGTACTGCTAGGGGTTGTTTCAGTTACTGTTTCACATAGCCAAAGGAGATTTAAACTGCTAATTCATCCATATAGTTACTGAAATCCTGATACATTTTTATATTTGTGACTAAAAATGCTTCTACATCGATGGCACATGTGTGTCTTTCAGTACTTAATTCTGATTAGGCATAGCTGAAAGGCAGTTTACTGCCTGTAGTTCTGCTGCTGGAATGTCTTGGTTTCATAAGCATGAGAAGTTAATTTGTGTACTGCTGTGCTCTGCTGTTTGTTAATTTCCCTCCAGATGTCAAATTTTGTATCTGTTATCTGGGAAATTGATAATTCTCTCAAACAAACTGCAAAGATTAACATCTGAAAAGTTTGTAACATTCAGTTAGGAACTGTAAGTTATGATATAACACAGGAATGTGTATTCTAGTTTTCATTCTGAAATTCTGTGCTTTGCATAGTATGGGTAGTTGTAAAAGCCACTTGGCATTTTGAAGTTTCATGCATTTATGCATATAAATTTATGCACATGTATTTTTTTGTACCTTAGGAGAGTAAGAGATTGTTATATACAAGCTGCATCATCAACAGAAATTCTGTTCCATAAAGCCTTTCCACAGATATATCAGGTATTTTGGAAATACCAGATGCTACTAAAGAAATCATTCCCTATTTCATGCCTTTCCTGAGACTAACATTGTCAAAACTCTCTGTTGTTTCTGCAAAATGTTCTGACAAATCCCAGAATGTGTAGACTATAGTCAGAACACAGAACTCTGTAGTATTAATTGAATGGTCATTTAACCTTCAGAAGAGCCTGAATCTGTATAATCATCTCGTGAGAATAGGCTTGCTAGCAATTAAAAGGTATGTACGTATTTTCGCTACAGTGAAGGCAACTGATGTCTATTTCCAAACTTCAAAATACTAACATATTTACGGTTCATGTGACATTTACAGTCCTGTTTCCAAAATTCTCTGTCATGCATCAGCAACTAATAATTAAGCAGTCTGTTTATCTTTGAGGCATATTCAGAACTCTAGCAGAAGCTAGCAGGAGATACATACCCAGTCTGATGAATGGAGGGTCTTAAACAGAAACTCTTTTAAACAAGAGTAAGGACTGCATTTAAAGGCTGAGATCTTAGCTGTTCTATTTCAGATCCTTTCTGTAGACTGTCTTTGTGCTCAGGGATGTATCACGCAGTCCATAAGTGAAATATTTTGCCTCTGCAAAGGCTACCTGGGGAAGTGGTGGAGTCACCATCTCTGGAGGGATTTAACAGACATGTAGATGTGGTGCTGAGTGACATGGTTTAGTGATGACTCGGCATTGATGGGATGATGGTTGAACTCGATGATCTTCAAGGTCTCTTCCAACCAAAACTGTTCTATTATTCTATGATTCTATTACGGAGTCAAAGTTTCACACATAGATCAGTTTGTGACCCTGCTTGTTCATTTAGTGACACTGTGGTACGTACTTACAGTGTTCACCTTTGCACACAAGAACTTCTCTGAGGACCGTAACATCTTATTACCTTTACTGTTGATAATATTCTGTACGGGAATACAGAAAAGCATAAACAGGTATATTCTAAATTAGTAATTAAACCCCCCAAAATTAAAAATCAAAGACTGAGGTTTTCAGATTTGGAGAGATGCCCAACTTGTACCTCTCTTAACTGTCCTGAGTACTACAAAAAATGCATGTAGGCATACAGAAGATGCCAGCCATAGTAAGTAGTATCACTATGTTTTTATTGAATGTATCACCATCTAAATCCTGTTACTGAGCAAGTAGCATGAGTGTAAATCAACAGAATAGTATTTCTCAGCCTAAGTACTATGAGAATAGAGTTCTACTAGGAGTTGAATGATTCTGCTGGTGAGATATCAGTCAGGTTCAATCAGATCCAGACATACATTTTGTCCTTGGGGTCAAGTTATCGATGAGGGAAATTCTTCACTTTTCTATCGAGGAGTTTAGTCCAAAATATGAGTCCAGGTTAGGAATCATGGCATTTTTTTCCAAAGTGTTATTTCAGTGGAGAACTACTTTGTCTCTATATGAAAGGACGTAAAAGCTTGTTTTCTTGTTTGAGCTCCCACTGCTTGGATTTTCAATAGCCTGACAATGTTTAAATTCATACGCAGTTGCATGGTGTGCCCTGTATCCACAAGACCAGCTATTTTGTTTCCCCTCTGGAAGTGCTCTCAGGCTGTCTCACCATATGTCATTTGTTAGGATGCATTGGATTCGTGCCTCGTGGGTGCCTGCTGCTGGGATCACACCAGACCTTATCCACTCTTGCTATGATGATTACTGGTCATTACCAAGTTCCTACTGGCTTGAGTGCTTTCTGTTGATTGATGTTGACTAAGGGAGAAAATGTCCTTTTTTTCACATTAATTGCACACATTCATGTTCTCATATCCAACCAGTGGTTAAGGTACTGCACTCTAGACTGGAAAAAACACTGGAGCATTGCCCAGTTTTGTTACATGTATCCTTTAACAAACAGTGCTTTTGAAGTTTAATCAATATGGGTAGCCTAAAGGCAGATGAGGTTCAGATCTCTTTCAGAAGGCCATGAACTATTTGGTGTAGATGAGCAAAGGCCTATTAATTTGCATAGGAAGAATGGGCTGGTCTAGTGAGTAGGAAAAAGTACCCTTTCTGCTACAGGTGTAATACTGTCATAGTAATGGTGTACTTTAGAGTTCATATATCTTTTGAGTGCTTTCTGAAGTGAAGTTCTGTCTGAAATTCAGATAGAGTGGCAGTGTAGAATACTAAAGATGTCTGCACCATCTAGTCAGGCTGCATTTGTAGCCACACTTTCAAGCAGAGCTTGGGATCAATGCTACTGCTGGGCATGGTCAAATGGAGGCTTTGTAGATACACCCAGGGAAAAACATGATTTGCTCTTGTGTAGTCTTGAACAGCTCCCTCTTGTGCTTCTTACACATGAGGGGTGTTCATGTCTTTGCATAAGGACTCCCTGTATTTTTAACAAGATAGGACCCATATATTAGCTGTATCTTTGCCTCAGCTGAGAGTTTAGTCTTGGTCTCTTGAGTTAGAATTAAATGAGGATACTAAGAAAGCAACAGAGCTGTGGAAAAGAAACATCTTAGCATCCAGCTTTTAGGAAGCTATGGGTAGAAGAAAGTGAAACATTAAAGATTGTTTTACTCTAGCTGTATATTTTTAACCCTCTGATTTTGACCAAGAAGTACTTTTCACTCCTAATGTTAAAAAGAAGAAGAGTAAAAATAAAATAGAAGCTATCTGTCGGGCATTATTATAGTTATACAGCAATCCAGGAGACAGTCAAAACGGAACATTCCTGACCTGCAAATTAGAGAGGAAGGGTGCCATGAGCTATGTAAAGGTGCCGTAATAACAGGCTGAAACATTAGATCATCTGGATATGGGAATGCTGCTATTCTTTGCATCCCGACTGAACAAAGATGAGATCATTTTGGTCAGAATTTGACCTCTGCTCATGAGGTGAAAGGCTAGCACAGGAATCCAGTGCATGAAATCGCATCCTTCCTTCTTGTGACATGAAAAGGTAATTGCTTGTCATTGTTTTGTCATCAGAGACAAATAGGTTGGGAGAGAGCTTCCAACTTTTTGAATATTCAGAACTGCCTCCTCCTGACTACAGCAGTGAATGGCCATGGTGTGCATCTGTCTCTGTGACTTTGAGAGAGACCCTTAATTCCTCTGTGGTACAAACGGTAACGTGAGGACTCATCACAGTATCACAGTATCACAGTATTGCTCAGGTTGGAAGAGACCTTGAAGATCATCGAGTCCAACCTGTCACCACAGACCCCACGACTAGACCATGGCACCAAGTGCCATGTCCAATCCCCTCTTGAACACCTCCAAGGACGGTGACTCCACCACCTCCCTGGGCAGCCCATTCCAATGATGAATCACTCTCTCGGTGAAGAACTTTCTCCTCACCTCGAGCCTAAACTTCCCTTGGTGCAGCTTGAGACTGTGTCCTCTTGTTCTGGTGCTGGTTGTTAGAGAGAAGAGGCCAACCCCTTCCTGGCTACAACCACCTTTCAGGTAGTTGTAGAGAGCAATGAGGTCACCCCTGAGCCTCCTCTTCTCCAGGCTAAACAACCCCAGCTCCCTCATGTTACAGAGTAACTCATTCTGGCATCCTTTATTCTCTTGCCTCCATCAAATCTCAAAAATTATGAATAGGAAGCCCATCTTAGTTTTAGAAATAATACAAAAAGTTTGAATCTCTCCCTTCTCCCTCCCCCCATCATTCTTCTCAATTTACCCTTCTCACTTTTGTGCTTTCATTATTACCTGGTAAAAATGGTATTGGTAATTTCACGGAATTACCTGGTACCTGATAATTTGGTGTAGCTTGATACTTAAGACTACAAATCTGAGCAAAGAGAGACCTACAGGACCTGCAAAGGCAGCTGAAGAAACTTCTGAGAATCAGCAGCACGTAACAACTGCAGTTTTGTGGAAATGTTTTTAAAAGATGCATGGCATGAAATAATTTATGGAGATTTAGTACCTTCTAGTTCTTTGAGAATAATTACTCAGGGACAGAGGGCAAACTGATTATTCCAGTTTAAATTGTGCTTTGTTAGTGATACGTGTGTTGGGGAAGTTTTTGCTGTCTCAGTCCTGAATCCTGTGAATTGTTTGCTTTTAAGCTACTAGCTGGTAATTAAATAAAATACCTTTTGTTTTGTTCTGTTTCTTTTTACTGTGAAGTTATAGCATATTTTATGGTCTTTTCTGTGGCTAGCTGAGCAGAAGGAGTAGTGAAATAATTGTGAAGCCAGCAGATTCCAAGAGCTCATCCTGGTGGTCCCACGGGAATGACTATGTGGTGTGGCACATCATTTGCTCCCTGTGAGAATTTTAAAGCCTACCTAACTAGTTACGTGTAAAGGAACTGTGAACGTTCATTGATTAATGAGCACAAAATGAACCAAGTGTGCTGCTGTGGGGCTGCAACTGCTTGAGGGCTACAGACTTGGAACCCATGGTAGCTCCTCATCTAGGGGGCAGCAGGGCAGAGCCTCCAAGACAGGGCCCATCCCACCCTCCATTCAGGAGTAGGGCATCTGTGGGGCATTGGGTGCAGCCCCAGACATGGGCATATGGTACCTCCCCGGGGCCAGAGATGGGCTGAAGATAGGCCAGGATGTGGGCTCAGCCTGGTGGGAGCCATGGCCAGGCAGGGCTGTGGAAGTTGGAACACTGCCCTGCTGCAGTGTTGCTAGGGCAAAGGGTGATGGCCCTGGGGGTGCAGAAACGGGGTCTTGAGCTGTGGCCAGGGTGAGGGTAGCACTAGAGCACGGACAGGGATAGTCTCATCTGGTAGTGCCCTCAGGGCCCTGGCAGTTGATACATAAAAAAAATCATTATTATTAGGTGGAAGTAAAGGGTGCTTAGAAAAACCTCATTTGGCTAATTATCAGTCCTAAATGGAGACAGTGAGGCTGTGGCTGAAGATGTGCTCTGTGAGGAGGTGGCTCCAGGCAGATGACGCAACCTGTGTTGGCTAATTACATCTTGGAAGAGGTGAGAAAAGCAGTCTGTAGAGATTCCCCTGGTAGATTTTTATTTTCTATTTTTTTAACACATAAGGTGGGCTCTTTGAGGCTATTAAGCCTTTTGTGGCTGCTATTTCTCAGCTGAGGGCCTTCTTTGTGTCTGCCCTGTGACAGTTGGCTCTATCACCTGCATCACACAGCCTGCCATTTTTACCATTTTTCACCTATTGTTTGAAACAGAAGAAAGACATAGTCAAAAAGAGGCAATGTGTCCAAGTATGTGTGAGTGATGTGGTCTGTTAAAAGAACATATTGTACTGAATGGTAGCAGGCTAACAATTTCTGTTGCCTTTTTTCTTCCTGTTACCTTCCCTTCTTTCTTTTAGTTTCACTTACTGAGGAATGAGTTTATGACTGGTGTTAGAGAAGTCTCTTTAGCTGTACGTAAGAAGTCCTGCTGAAATAATCTGGTGATTTGCAAAGCATGTGGGTTTAAAGAACCCAGAAAAATAGAATTATGGTGGTTTTTTTTTTTCTCAGCAGATTTTGGAAAGTTTTTCCTCAAAGCCAGCTTCCTCAAAATAATCTGTCTCATAATACAAGCTAAGCACAAGCCTTTGTGAAATAAGATGTTTTTCTACTAGAACAGTAGACACAGGCAGATTTTCTACTAGAACAGTAGACACAGGCAGATTTTGCTAATGAATTCAGGCTATTCATCTGCATCTAATGAATTTAGGTGTCTGTGCACCTTCTAGTGAGATGGCTATGAGTATGCATCTTATGGATTCCTAAATGCTCTCACCAACCTGAATCCAGTCCACAAGTAGTTTGTTTGGTGATTCCAATTTTTGTTCTGGTTTTGTATCTCTGTGCTTGATCATTTTATGGTAGAGTGCCTCCTGTAACAGCCCCAAATGTTGCTTGAAAAATATTTAATTTAAAAAGCCTAATGAATTAAGGAGGTTTTGTTTTTGCCTATTATATTGTATTCCCCTCACAGCAGCACTATTTGGTGAATGTATGATTAGGTCCCAGTGGAACACTGTCCCATTGAAGTAATTTGTGGTAATGCAGAAGCAGAAAAACATTTGTTTTGAAGGACTACATTCTTTTGGTACAATGCATTAGGCATCTCCTGTCTAAGCTAATTAGAACAAAATAGGTCAAGTGTTTATGAACACTTGTTCATCTACACTATTAGTAGCCACTGAACAAAATTATTGCATCTATATCAATCATTTAGTTCCACATAATAGAAACAAATAACTACTACTAAGCATTGTCAAAAGAGTGAAGCTTCATGCTTTGTGGAGACACCAACTCTGCCTCAACATTCATTCATGATAAATGAACCTCATTTCAGCATTTGTTGAGTGGCAGGAGACCTTTATCCTGTGACATTGTTCTATTCTATTGCCATTATTTCTTAATTATCTTTGTCATACCTAGTTTGGAGCTTCGTATATGTTGTGGCAAATTCACCTTTCACTGAAGTGGGTACAATGCCATTTACTCACAACAGAAATTCTGTCCATTTGTGTCAGAACTGAGCTTAATTCTCAGCTTTTAACCAGTGGCTCATAATTCACTTTTCTTGTTCACAGCAGATGCTGGAAAATTGAGCTCAGAAAACTTATTTTTACAGTGTTTTTACAGTATTTTTACATAATACTCATCTGTGCATAAATCTAGCTCTGCTATCTTTCTTCTCTTCTTGCCACCTGCCCTTATTCTACTGGGAGAAAAAATGAAGAGATGCCCTAACAGGATGTCTCACACATCCTACAAACCATGTTTGCTACTTGCACAGTGAGACATGTTCTTCGAAGGTCTGATGGTGGCAGCAGGAATGCAGTACTCCTTGGCCACTTTCAACCAAAGTGGTGCATCTAGGTAATTGATACTTAATTGGATTCTCTTTGCTGTGCTAAAGTCTTTTATGCTTTAACATGTGCTGCATAATACATTGACTAGACCATGGGACCATAGCAATGCGCCCAATCATAAAGTGATATATCATGTGCTGAATCTGAGAGCCTGTTTTCCTTCTAGGTCATGATAGGCCTAAATTGTCTTAGGCTTAGAAGGGTGTTTTCTATTCTCTAATAGTATGTAGAATTATTTATTTATTTGTTTTCTTTCAGTGAGAGAAAGGAACCGATCTCTGGTAATTCTAATTAACACAACTTCAATTTTGCATAATCAGCCCTTTCAGGAAGTTTTTTTCATCTCTCTGTTTATTTTTCATTCAGGAGAATACACTCAGAAATGATGCTGACAGAAAACGTGTTAGCATCACGCAGAGTCTTGCTTATGGAATCTGATGCACCGGAAGAAGCATGTCGCACCTCTCTGAAGATTTGCTTTTTCTCTTCCACTTGGCCTGCGGGACGTCAGATGTCCTGGTGGACTCCCCTTGTACGATAGTTGAGGTTTTGCAAATGGTGTTAAGTAAATGCCAGGAATGCTGATTTCCTCCACTCCATCCCAAACTCTGGTTATCCATCTTGACTTCATTATCATATCTCAAAATACAATATTTACAAATTTCGTGTTCTAGTATGTGCACACTGAAGAAACCGACAGCAGCAGAACTTGCCCAGAGGTCACAGCTTTTAGCAATTGTAAAGGCTACATCAGGTCTGCTGTATTTCATGTGCACTATAATTTATTAATTTTTAAATTTTGTGTTTATGGAAAAGATGGAATTTTGCAGCTTGTTTGAATATGTTATCAATGGACCCACCACATCGATATGAGCCCTGTGATGCAGACACAGATGTTGGAATGGATGAGGATATAGAACAGTAACGTAGCGACAGAGTAACAGACATGTAAATCTATGTGTTTCAAATGTGACCGAATCATGAATATTCTTATCGAGATTTCATGCCAAGATTTCTAACTTGTCATTCTGTCATTATGCATTGTCATGGCTTTAAGCCCAGCTGAAGCTGAGCACCACACTGTTGCTCGCATAACTGAACACCCCTTGCACAGGTAGGATGGCAAAGGGAAATTTGGAGCAAAATGCAAAACTCCATTGGTTGTGATAAGGAGAGTTTAATAGAACAGAATCACAGAAACACAGAATATACCTGGTTGGAAGAGACCTGAAAGATCATTCAGTCCAACTCTTGACCCAGCACTGGATCAACACTAAAGCATGTCCCTAAGTGCCAGATCCACACATCACATGATCACCCCCAGGGATGGTGACTCCACCACTGCCCTGAGCAGACCATTCCAATGTTTGTTAACCCTTTCAGTGAAGAAGTATTTCCTAATATCTAGCCTAAACCTCCCCTGGCACAGCTTGTAACCGTTTCCTTTAGTCCTGTTACTTATTATGAAGGAGAAGAGGCTGGCCTTCACCTCACTCCAACCTCTCTTCAGGTAGTTGTAGAAAGCAATAAGGTCACTCTCAGCCCCCTCTTCTCTAGACTGAGCAAGCCCAGCTCCAGGTAATGTGCGCCAGACTCTTCATGAGCCTTGTTGCCCTACCCTGGAATTGCTCCAGCACTTTGATGTCCTTCCTATAGAGAGGAACTCAGAACTGAACACAATACTCGAGGTGTGGCCTTGCCACTACTGAGCACGGGGGAACAATACAAAGAACAAATGAATGAGAATAACAATAATAATAAAGCAGCAATATATAAAACTGAGTAATATAAAATATGATATGCTCACCTGACACCCATGCCCCAAAAACCCTACTGCACCAAATCACCTCTGCTACCACCAGTGCCAGCCCCCTCTCCCCCCACCTTATATAGTGAGCATGGGGGTATAATGGTATCAAATACCCCATTGGCTGTCCCAACTTCTTGAGAAGAAAATTTACCCTATCCTCACCAAACCCAGGAGATATCTATCTCTAATCTATATATCATCTATATCATCTATCTAACCTATATCTATATATATCATCTATATCTATATCTATAATCAGTATTTAAATAAATAAATTCTAGTGAGCCACAAAGTTAAAGTGGTGGGAGCAGAGCCAGACATTCTTGCTAGTACATCTGAGTCTCTAAAATAGGATTCACTAGGGTTTACAGGCAGCTTTTCTTGATATCTGATCTCTGTGTCCTTACAGGAAGGTGGCATAATATGTATTTCATTCACAAAACACCTGTGTGAGGGGGAACATTACAGAGTCGTGGAGGATGCTTTACCATTTGAATGTCCCTTAAGAAAATCTATACCTGGAATATTGCCCTCCTACATTTTTTTTTTTTTTGTTAGAACTAGATGTCACAGGTACTTTTAAACGTGAGCTCTCTATGTAATTACAACACACACACTCAAAGGCAGTAAATATCATGATAAGATAGTAAAGTGATCATCTGAGTCAGTCACATATTAACTGACTGAGAACAAACATCTGGAGTACTCTAATTACAGCATCCTCCCATTCACTGTAAGAGTCAGAAACCAAGCCACACTGCCAAATTATTGTCAACACTGAGTACTTTGTGTTCCTTTCTTAACAGTGAATGTTGCCCCCAGGAAGAAAACTCGGAGAAGATGAACTCTACAAATGCAGGTTTTAAAGCAAAAGGAAAGAAAATTTAAAGCAAATTTTCTCATAAACTTAAAAGCTTTTACATGAACTTGAGTCCATTGTGGTAGCCCAGCAGATAAAGATAAGCTTGAAACTACAGCTCACGAGTGCTTAAGACCTAGGCCTGTACACCTGTAGAATAATTTATGAGTAGAATTAGTCTGTTAGATATCTATACTGTAGATTTATAGCTTATGGACAGAAGTGGGTATGGTACCCTGATTTATCTAAACCCCCTTACTTGTTTACCTTAAGATGATCTAAATTTGTCCCTTAGCATACCTATTCTTCTCCAGTGATTGCAAAGGAATGACAGCTACGACAGACACATGTCACCCTCTGCCAGACATTAAGTCCAATGATGTGATTTAGAGTTTCAGTCTGCTAAGATAGTGACACTTGTAGAAAGCTCCAACATCATCCATGATGGAAGTCACAAGACAAAAGAGTCCTAAAATACTGTTGTACAACCTCTTCCTCCAGCTACTTATCTTCAGGGAAGCCAGAACCCTTCCACTGACCACTTGCACACAGCGTCTGTTTTGGCAGACTGCCATAGAAAGGCAGAATAACTATTTGCTGGTAGGGCTGAAAATGGAGTGGCAATGGAACTGATTTGGGAAAGAACCTGCCTAACTTCCTTTCCTCTGGAGCAATCAGGCCTGAGTTCTGTAGGGTGTGACTGGGACATGAAAGAACACACAGGGGCTCCATTGTGGATCATATGATTATTATAACAGCTAGATTATTAAGTACTTCTATTATTAATAACTTCTAAATAGTAAGATAATCTGAGTCCATTAGAGAGGACAGTAAGACTGGGAACTAGTGAAATTATCAATTTATATCAGTATGTTTCATGGAAGTAATGATCAAACTTGAACTGAAAGTGGTTTTCATGGAAAAATCAGCATGCAGATGTAACAGAGACTGACATCTAATGAATCTATTATAGGACAGTTAGAAAACCTTGCAGTACAGAGTATTTACATGCTATTTGGTGAGCACATCTGATGAAAATAAAGTGTAAAACAGAAGAAAGACCGGCATGAATATGAACTGTAGTCAGTCAACAGCTTGAGTGGTGAGAATTATCAACCAGAGGAGATTCTTCAAAGGAACTAAGCAAAAACATTTGAAAAGATAGAATCAAAGACAAGGCAGGTACTAGGGAAATAAATGAATGCATAAATTTGTCTTCTCTGACTAGTAACAAACCCCAAAAGTCAAAAGCAGCAAACTTTTCTTAAAAGGTAATGTTAAAACAGGCACTAAAATAGAAAAACAGGCTAGAACAGGAGGCTGAGATTGACACCAATGTATTAGTGAACAGCGTATTGAGTGGGGAGAAAATTAGTGAAGTTGGCTGAAAGTTCAGAGGCACTTAGTTTTGATTCAGGAGCTGGTGCTACATCATATTGCAGTATGTTGGAGAGAGTGTGGGGTTATACTGTATTGACAGGGGATCTATAGCTCATTAATTTTTGTTGATGGAGCTAGACAGCTTCCACTCTTATCCACATTTAATAAACAGTGTCCTGAAGAAGCATCACAATTTGTTGGTTTTATCAATCATCTGAACCAAGAATCTGTATGACCTTTGGCTGGGAGCAATGTTAGATCATATCAAAATTTACTTGGTTCCTCTGTGACACAGACTGGGGATGCACATCTATACTATCCCAATGGAAGTTTTAAACCAAAAAAGGGTCTAAATTTTTAGACTTTATTTTAAAGTACAGGTTAAAATACTGTAAATAAAATTTCATTCAACACTTCAAAAATACAATAATACAAAATTCTGAACTTTGTTTAATCTCACTTGAGTAGAGTCGTGATGGTTCCTAGTTGCTGGGAAGATGGATGAAGAAAGAATCCAAATGGCATTCAAGATGAACATTTAATTTTACCTGTCACAAAGAAATATATGTGCATATTTTTTATATATATACACATATACCATACATATTCACATCGAGAATTGGTTTCTCAGTGTCCAAATTTCAATCACCTGCAGCTTTGGCTTTCTTAGTTTATTATTTTCCTGCAGTATCACAAGAGCCCTGAAGCTGTCTGTGTAACTGATTAATATCCAATACCTACTTAGGACCAATCCAAACCCATTTGATTTGATGAGAAGATTCTTATTGACTTCCAGGGGTTTGAAGCAAGCTCTCAAGAGATGTTAGTCAACAAATGTACTGGATTTGGGCTGTTATATAATCCCAGATGATAAAAGAAAAATATTTTCAGAAAATTGGAAGCAGAAGGAACAAACTCTGCCTTTTATTATATGTATGTATGCAAATGCATAATGCCCTTATCTCTGAAACAGCAGTTTTGCTTTAAAGCCTTCCATACATCAGTACATGTATCTTTTAGTAATGTACAGCTGCCTAATGTGTTTTGTAGGTGTTGCATCTTCGGGTTCTAAATAATTAATCACTTCGTCTTACTTTGCAGTAGAGGGCACTCAGATCAAATCGTAGATCAAAATAACGCATAAAAGGCAGTAAACATAATGTGAGATACGCATTAAACAGCCTCCCGTGTCTTAAACAAGGCTACTACATATTTACATCTCTTTCATGTGGTAAACAGTGTGAAAAGACAAAACTTTTTGAAACTTGAGTCATCCCTTGTGCACGTTCTTGCGTATTTCACAGCACGGTGTCAGAAAGCTATTAAACGCTGAGACAAAGCAGTTTGTTCATTTTCACAGATTAACTAGCTAGGATCTAATAAAAAATTTAACAATTTTTTAATGAACTGAGCCTGTCCTTTCTTTCCAGACATAATGAATAGTGTGTGTAGGTCCTGGCAATAGACATTACTCCCCTTTTCGGTACAGATAATTTAAAATATGCAAAGTAGAAAAGCTTCAGGCTTTGTTTACAGCAAAAAGTGATCTGTTAATAAAGAAAATAGGGTGCTGATTCCTTGCTGATTCTGTCTGGCTTTTATACCAGTACAGCTCTAATGAATGTGGCTGTTGCACTATTATTTAAAAAAAATAAATAAATAATGCAGTGTGGGTCTAGAAAAGTGATTTGATTCTGTTTCATAAAGAAATGCTGCAGGTTGAAACAAGTTTTTGTCAATACCCTAATAGTTTCAATGGCATCAGAGAAAAGAATCAAACTTTGTCACTTATAATTTCCAAGGGGATGTGAAATGCAACGAATTTACTGAATGCAAACTTTTTGATGCCTTTCATGTAGTTGTTATATAAATATAAAAATCCCTCATAAATAGAAGAGAGAAGCTGTGGGGGTTTTGTGTTTTTAATTTCATCTAAAAAATACTTAAAGTGTGTATCTGCAGCTGATAAAATGAATAATTATGAATTAATTTTTAGTAACCTGAGCCCACAACTTTCATACACAGACAAATGTCCCATGAATACATGGTTTAGTTAGCATTTGTTGAGGAAAGGCTTCCATGCTTACATGGAGATTAACATCTATTATCTATTATGTCTGGGTTAAACCTAGGAAATAGGTGGAGGAGGATGTCTGTCTGTATCTATACATAAAGAAATGCCAGTCACAGACTTCTATTTATTTCTTCAAATAATAATTTTATATCTTTTAATATATTTTCTGTTCTTGTGGAATGCTAAAACTGCTACTGTTTATCTACAGAAGAGGTACATGAGGACATAATTTTTCTTACACTTTTCCCCAAGGGTGATTCAGATTTGATCTGCTGAAAGAGAAACTCTTTGAAATTCTTTGCTGAATATTACTTCTTGAGAAATGGTCATGCTAAGGTGAATCATTAGCACAGTATTTTTGAGACTCAGTGACTAGAAGTACTGACTTCAGCTGTAAATGTTATGAATCTATTTTGCCATGTAGTGTACCTCACTAATGCTGCATTACCCCTGCTGGGCTGGTGAGAAGTTTCTATTAGACTAGTGCTGGGAATCTTCCTGAACAAGATACCAGTTCTTTGAGACTAGCCACTAGGTATTAGCAGGAAAATTGCAAACTCATTTCATTTCTGAGTTTACCTGGCACCAGAATCTGAAGGTACTTCTCTGGAGGTGAAAAGCTAGGAAGCTAATCTACCAAACTGCTAACTCTAAAAGTTTAGGCAGACCTGCATCACAGTGTGACATAATTCAAGGCTTTTATTTTTTTGAAATGCATAACCCTAGTGATTTAGATATTGACTTTAAAGAACATCCTAGAAGAATGATTATTATATTACTCTACTCCAAGTCAGAAAAGTACACACTGTGAAATTAAAGTAATGTGCCATTTCTCATAAAAAGAAGCTAGTCTGTGCTCTAGCTTCATTGGGGGGGGGGGGAAATCACCTTATTACCAAGTCATTTAAATGTGTTTTCTAAGCATATGTAGTGTGCTTGAAAAAAGCTGGCCTGAAAAGAAATATACATGGTTATGCTCTTTGAAATATGTATATGTGTATAGTACACACACCTTGAGTACTGTGTCCAGTTCTGGGCCCCTCAGTTTAGGAAGGATGTTGACTTGCTGGAATGTGTCCAGAGAAGGGCAACGAAGTTGGGGAGGGTTTTGCAGCACAAGCCCTATGAGGAAAGGCTGAGGGAGCTGGGATTGCTTAGCCTGGAGAAGAGGAGACTCAGGGGTGACCTTATTGCTCTCTACAACTACCTGAAGGGAGGTTGTGGACAGGCAGAGGTTGGTCTCTTCTCCCAGGCAGCCAGTACCAGAACAAGAGGACACAGTCTCAGGCTGCACCAGGGAAGTTTAGGCTGGATGTTAGGAAGAAGTTCTATACAGAGAGAGTGATTGCCCACTGGAATGGGCTGCCTGGGGAGGTGGTGGAGTCGCCATTACTGGAGGTATTCAGGAGGAGACTTGATGGGGTGCTTGGTGCCATGGTTTAGTTGTTTAGGTGGGTTGGATTGGTTGATAGGTTGGATGCAATGATCTTGAAGGTCTCTTCCAACCTGGTTTATTGTATTGTATTGTATTGTATTTTATGCATATGTGTTTGCATTTTACACTACCACAATAATACTTAGGACTACTTAAAAATTTTAAATACTAAATAGAAATATTGATATTTGGGGTTTGTTTTGCACAGAGGTATCTTCCATTATAAATTCTCACTATATGCAATGCTCACATAAGGTGTGTACCACCTTTATTTTTGTTTTGGATCAGGAGTGCAGTTCTAGTTGTGTCCTCTCTTTGTGCTTTGGTTTGCATCTTAGGGTAGTTTCAAAGCTATGAATTGAATTGCTTTCCAAAGAAATGAACCCAGGAAAGGAGATCCAGGAGTGTGCTTAACATGCTGCAGCTGTTAATGAGTACTCATTAGTCATTCATTTGTCATCACAAACCTCCTGAAAAGCATGATGTGGATATTGGGTTTTCAGCGCCAATGGTTTCACCCCATGGGGCTCTCCTACTGTGCTGTACTACTTGTAATACAGGCATAGCCAAAACATGCTAAGATCTATATTCTTCAGACATCTTAAAAATTCTCATTAGTATTTCTTGGTCCATAAGCTATGCAGAGGCAGTTTATCACAAGGTCTCGATAGCTGAAATTTGCGTTGAGTCGGTTGCTTTAAAATGTATTCTCCAGTGGTCCCTTAACGTTGAATGTTTTATATATTTTTGACCAAAAAAAGAGGGTTCCTTCAACATACAAACACAAAAATGAGCAAATTAATCTTCTTAGAAATGGTTTTACACTTTTTGCTCAGGACTAATTCGATCTGGCTTTTTTTTTTTTTTTTTTTTTTTTTAGCAAGAGAAAACAGTTTTGGACTGTTTTAATACACATTTATAATGTTAAAATATCAATAGCCACAGGAAAAGTGATTGATTTTACTAGAAAAATAAAATGTTAATGATGGCTGCTGGATTTTTGTTTCCTTTTACATAATGGCATGCACTGTAGCCATACAATAAAATACCAAGAGAAGACTTTTACCTACTTTTTTTCCTATCAGAAGGGATTTTACATTGTTGAAAATACTATTTGTTCAAAATGTCTGTTCCTGCTTGACTTTATATGTCATTGCTCTCATCCAGTCACAGCTGTAAACTGTCTTAGTATCATAATATCATAGTATCAGTCAGGGTTGGAAGGGACCACAAGGATCATCTAGTTCCAACCCCTCTGCCATGGGCGGGGACACCCCACACTAGATCAGGCCGGCCAGAGCCTCATCCAGCCTGGGCTTAAACACCTCCAGGGATGGGACCTCAACCACCTCCTTGGACAACCCATTCCAGGGCTTCACCACTCTCATGGTGAAGAACTTCCTCCTCACATCCAGCCTGAATCTCCCCACCTCCAGCTTCATTCCATTCCCCCTAGTCCTATCACTACCTGATATCCTGAGAAGTCCCTCCCCATCCTTATTGTAGGCCCCCTTCAGATATTGGAAGGCCGCAATTAGGTTACCTCTGAGCCTTTTCTTCTCCAGACTCCAAAATCCTATATGAGTTTTTCTCTTAAGATGAGTAAAAGTGGGAATGCAGAGAAACTGTAATTGCTTGTTCCCACAAAAAAGTTTCAAAACATGCACAAGTTTCAATGGAGGCCACAACAGCATGGAGTTATTTAGTCTCATAATGAATTACAGAAGTTGCAAACAATATTCATCATATGGATAGCTCTTGATTCTTAACTCTTAAACAAAATTCATTAACAAAACAACAAAGATTGTATCCTGCACATTTTTTCTACACAATGCTTTGTTGCTGTAGCTCTGCATAGGTACAGAAACTCACTATCACAAAGCCATTCACAGACCCATGGTCTGCATTGCTTTAAAAAAGGATGATCTTTTTACCCAATCTGTATGCTAAGATTCAGACACTGAGTGGTAAGCATAAAGCAGAACAATTATCACGCTATGTCAAATCAGTCATGTATTAATTTTGGCACCTTTCAGTTCCCAGCGCTCAGATAGAACTCGTTGCTGACATGTACCTCAAGAAAATACACTCCTTCAATGAATGAATATGTACATTATTCATATACACTTAAAAATTATTATTTTTAATCATTTTTAGAATTCTAATCACTTTTAGAATTCTATATAAAGCTTGCCTTGAAACAATACCTTCTGGTAGAAAGCTTTTAAGGCTATTTCTACAGGTCATAAACATTCCGGGGCCTGTGTCAAAGGCTGCACAAAATTTCAGAGAGAAGACACCTGTATTTCTTCCCTTAGCCACTGATGTAGTTACTCCATTGTAGAAAACACTAGGTAGGTCAGACAGGACTTGCCTGTGCTGAAAGCCATGCTGGCTGTCCTGAATTACCTCCCTGTCTTGAATCACCTCCCTGCTTAAATGAATGAAAAATGGTGTATATGTTTCTATATGAGGAACTTCTAATTCATGGTGCCAGGTCCCGATCAAGCTGCAGAAAATACTGTGCAGCCTCATGGTTAAAACCATATCACAGATGCAAGAGTACATTCTGAGCTGGGCAGTGCAAGAGAGGAGGTTAAATTTACCAAAACTCAGGAGAAGAAAGTCTGTAGAGATTCTGCCTTTGAAACTTGCTTCCTACTTTATGTGGAGACTTCTATTAGTATTAATAATGCCTTCTCTAATGCTTTCTGAAGTGTGGACATACTCAGGGGTTTGGAGCATTTCTTCAGAAACATAAATAAAGTAAAGCTCTCGTAGAAGGTAGACTGTATTTGGACATAAAAATAGAATAGGCAAAGATGAGTTTTATGTACTGTCTGTATGAAGACCTACTGAGGGTGCATTCTTAGACATTTTAGCAGCTGCAGGATCCAACTGCATATCTGTGCTAAATCTTTTTAACTGCAAATAACAAATGCTCAGACTATGCATCATGACAGGAAAAAAAGATGAGTTAGAAAACTTTTCTCCCTCAGTTTTGCTCCAAGTGCCAGTCTAGAGCTTTTGGGGATGATCATTCCCAGGGAAAAGGATACGAAGCAGCAGTCAAACTGTGCTCTGAGTGATACCTGTCTTGCACATGTAGCACAAATCATGCAAGGAGATAAGAATGATAACATGTCTATAAATTCTCCATTTATATGACCTCACAGAAAAATCACGCCATGTCCACCTGGAGCACATCCATGATCCTATGTGCAGACCTGACTTTGATCTCTGCTACAACTGGATGATGGTTTGAAAGCACAACCACTGCATTTGGGGCTTTCTACAATAAAAGAACAGTTAGGACTGCCTAAAAACGCAGGTGCAGGTGTTACATAACATGCTATATGTTATCACTTGATTTTAAATTGCTATAATATTGCAGATGAAAAGGTTATGCATAAATGGTAGTTAATAATGTCTGTCACAATCTACTGAAACAACAACAACAAAAGATCACCCTGTTTCTATAGCTTCTGCAAAATGATTAACAAAGTGACAGTTTTGCAAGGAAAGAACTGCACTAAAATCTACATTTCGCTGTACAGAACAGAATAGAATATACTATCATATCTGAGTTAGGAAAAGTCAGACCTAAAAGCCTCTGTATTGCATTAAACACAAGAATTAAATGAACTTGGGGCAGGATTATATCCAAAATATGCATAACACATTAGACTGACTTTTAATAAAGAAGTGATTCTTCTCTTACACTATTTCATTTCTACAAAGCTGGAAAATGTTGAATGTTAAAATATAAACAGAATTGAGAAGCAAGCAAATAATTTTCACTGATTTAATGAAAGCATTTTAAAACACTTCAGAAAAAAAAAAAAGTATATGAGCAATGCTCAACACAAAACCCACAGTGAGTAAATTACGTAGTCAGGAACCTGATCCTTGCCTTCTCCCTGAAGGATTGTGGTGAAACACAGAACCTGGAAAGACAAGATTACGAATGATCTGTAAGTGTTCCAAAAGATATCTATGTGTTGGAGATTTAAAAATTCATCACAACAGGGTGATCTTGGCAGCAGAAAAATTGCTCACAGTGAGACAATCAGTAGTATACAAAGGAGACTCCTTACCTTCTGCGCTGTCTGTGAGCAAGATCACGCAACTATTTCTAGACTATTAGGAAGACATATCAACCATATTAGCCTCTTAAGTGCAGCCTACTAGTATGCAAGGGCATTACTTCAGGGTCATGATTGACTTTGAGAGCCTGCATCTTCTTATCTCCAGCTACAGGAATCCAACAAAACTTGCTGGCAGGTCTGTGACTGTTGTTGTCTTTTCAGTCGATGCTTAGTGACACAGAAGGTCAGGAATATCACAGTATCACAGTATCGCCAAGGTTGGAAGAGATCTCAAAGATCATTGAGTCCAACCTGTCACCACAGATATATATGTGCCTTGGAAAGCCAGTTACCAATCTAACCAGTACAGGAGGAGCAGCATTTTGTAGACTCTTTTATATGTCTATACATGAAACTCCTTGCCTCACAGTTCCAAGCTGAAAGAAGGCATCTTTAGCGTGCCATTTGCTCTTGTGTGACTTTTGTTCTGAGAATAATAGGCAGTTGAGTAGTATTTTATCTGCTAAGTGTCATAGTTATGAGAAGAGTTCACATCAATCTGCTACTGTGTTTTGTATACAGTGATATATAAACAACGTCCCAAAGCTCAGAATCCACGGTGGGTTAAAATGTGGGTGAAAATACAGGCTTCAAAAGATCACAAAAACAACCATCACCTGAATCATTTCAAACAAAACAAAATGGCTGCGTTTATTTCATTTTGAGGGTGAAGGAAATGGGGAGGATAAGGCACTCTTTTCAGAAGCAAAACCTTTGTTTATTATTTTTTAGCTGTCTTTGCATTAGGAAACAAAAACTTAACTGCTTGCAGGTTTTCTCAAGCAACAGTCTCTTTATACATTAACAAGGATGCACTAAAATAGAGTTAATTTTTCAAGTTTACAAATTAATCTTTTCAAAATGATTTTTCGATTTTCTAATGCTTTGTCTGACATACAAAGTCTATCTCCTCCCTAAGGTCTGTTTAATATCTTGTCCTGCACTCAGGACTGGGATTTGTTTACCTTTTTAATTCCTATTTTTCATGTGCACCTTTGATTTCATAGGTTTTTCATTTGAAGGAAGATGTTGTTTTGGTGTAACGCTTCCTATCTTCTGGGTAGTTCTGCACTTTTGCAATGTTTTCTGGCAAAGGCTGTTTTCATTTTGTTTTGTTTCTGGATCAGTTACCCACTCATTTATCTTTTCAAGAAGATCTGCTGGTCTTTGTAGTTTGCTGTGTTTTTGTGAAGCTGTAACAATGAATTTTATGTTCGGTTACCTTTGATATACTTGGCCAGATTTTTGCTTTTAGTTTTTGCCTTTATTATCTTGGAATGATTCCTTTGACTCAGTGTAGTTAAAGATTTCATCTTATGACACTCTCCCTGAGATCAGAATTTAACCAACCATATCTGCTGCGATCAGGATTTAGAGACATTGAATATGGGAGAAGACAAAAGAAGCATTCATATTATTAATGATAAATAAACTTAATCACAGTAAGGATTATTCCACTAAGTAGCATTGTAGAAATTACAATGATGTAGTAGCCAAAGAAGTTACAAAAGCTCAAAAGATGTCCTGATTAGGTATGAATAGCAGTTCCTATATTTCTTTCCACTGTGAGTGGTTATCAGTAAGAAAGTGTGTATTCTGCCCTGTGTAGATTCCTCATTTAATGTTTAAGGCCATGGATGAGCTGAGTCTCAGGTGATTTGATTCAGTGCACACCATTGTATTAAGATCATGTCATTCCAGAAGGTTTAATTCCTGTCTCTTAGGAGATCACTATTTTCTCCCTTTCAGCTATGGATACAGATGAGTGCATACACGCCTGAACTACCATCCTGAATGGCATGACTTCACAAACAACACAGCAGTTATAAGTGGAGCCCAGAGCTGTCAGCATTTTCCTTTTCAATCCTGAATTCTCCATAACAAGCACAGAAATGTCACATTGAATTTCTAAACAAAAGGATTAAAACACAACAGTTAGGAATTTGGTAGAAGATTTACTTGGCATAATTGAAGAATAGTGCTGTTCTGAAGGGGGAGTGCTCTGAAAACTATTGAGTTGGGCCTTTGATTTGTCTTTGTGTTCAGTCCTGAAACATCATTTGAGCTCTGACGTTTTTGCCAGGACCAGTGGAGGAAAGTTTTAAATCAAATCAATAGTAAAGCTAAATTGAGTCTGGGTTTTGCCTAGATGCCTTTACCTAGTCAGTTACAAAGCAAGTTTTTGCAACTGTGTGGTAAGCATTTGGATATTCAAGGTTATGACTTGCCAGGCTTGGTAAATAAAGTGCAATCTGAGCAATAGTTAGCATTTTAGAGGGAAAGACAGGAAAACTTCATCCCTTCAGTCCTCTCCTCTTTTATCCACTGAATGCCATTTTACAAATGTAAGTACTTTTCAGAATTCAGGCAGACTGAAGTTTAAATAAGGTCAGCTTATTCAGCTTTCCCCCTTGAATACCTGCAACACTGAATACTACTAGAGGCACAATGAAGGGCCTTATTATTCTCCTGACAGGTAATTTTCATGCAGAGGAATGGAAATTATGAATTTGAACTAATGATGCTTTCTCTCATTTCTCCACTGGAGGATTTTCCTCCCATAAAACAGACTAAGAATTCATCATTTTATATACACAAATTGTCATGTTCTGGAGAAGTCAAGGTCATGAACGTAGAATAAGGCCCCTTATAGTGCAACTGCTACCCACCTCCACTTCTTCAATTATTTGATATCTTTTGTAGTGGCTGTCCTAATATTATTCCTAGAAGGCACTACAAAGATGGAGAGTGAAAAATGGGAATGACACTCTGTGGTACTACAGAGAAAAGATGAGGGAGTCTCTGGAGCACTTAACTCCCTAACACGATGTGAAAATACTTTCCATTTATTGAGGCAAGACCCTTTCATTCTCACTAGCTGCAGCTTCTTTCTGAAGATGTTGGTGCCTCAGGGGTTTATACCAGGCTAAGATGCCTATTCTTCCCATAGCTGCAACAGTTGGGACATTTCATCAACCTACATTTTATTGCATCAACTCTGCGAGTGTTTATTGCCCTCTCTTAAATGAAACAAAGTATTCAACTACCATTTGTTTTATGGATGACATGCAGAGAGCTTCTTCAAGTTTCTTCTTGAAAGAACACTTGTGATCAGTATGTGGGTTAGAGGTAAATCTCACTTATAGTTTGTATTTTAATATTTATGCTCTTTTTTTCACTGGCTTGTTCTTTAGGAGTGAATGTGTCAGACTCATGAGTGAATGATACTATAGATATGTATGTTATCGAATACAAAGAACATATGAATTCTATAATTTTCCCATTGTTGTCTGTGCTTTGCCAACTCATGTTTACAACAGAAGCAATGTGTTACTGTCATCTTCTGTATAAAATTATCAACTGTTTAAATACCTTAAACATGCAGTTGTATATAAATATTCAGAGTGAATATGTAATTTAACAATAGGCTTGCTGAATAAGTTAAGTGTTCGCTTTAGGATCATGCTATGTAGGACCTCTCCTCCAAGGGCTGTTGAGAAGGACATGTCTTGCAAAACACAGGAATAATCTCAGATTATAGTTGCACTTTAAAAATCCTGGGAAAGAAAAACTATAGCTACGTAACTGTAGCAAGCCAACCTTTAAGAAGATGTAAGTGACTGATACATCAGAAACTGAGGCAAAGGAACACTCCTTTATAGCTCTTGGAGATCTGGCCTCAAGCATTGAGTACATTCACTGGAAATGCTGATTTGTTTTCTCTGAAAGAGAACAGAATATAAACTACTCTTCTTAGTCTCACATATTATCTAGAAGCATATATTACCTTCCTTAACATCTAGGGGGAACTGGATTGCTCTCCTTCCAAGTGCATGGTGTGTATGAGTAAGGAAAGCAGCCATCCTTAATTTCTAATCTCGTTGAAATACCACAGTGTTTTTTAAAAATGTAAAATCTGAATTAACTTTCAAAAGGATGTAAACATTATTTTGGACTTAATTTTATGCTCAGATATTTTGCTCTTCCCACGAGTGTGCACATGCACAGCTTCCAGAGAATTACAAGCAGGCATGACTACAAAACACCAGAAGCTGTGTCCCGCAAAGCAGACATTTTTCCTACTGTCTTGTCATCAGTTTTCTGGAGCTAGTGCAGGCTCATTAAACCACTGAGATGGAAACAAGTAAATAAATAAGCAAAAGTATAATCCAGCAATATTCCTCTGACAGATACAGTGGCAGAAAACAAATGACATCAATCATTAATTACAAAATTTGCTGGACTTAATAGAACCTAGAAACAATGCTAAGATGGGCAGGGCATACTGGATGGTGATAAATGTCAGGGTAATGGGACAAATTTTGCTTTCAGACATATGTACAGCACATTAACTCTGATTTGTCTTTACATCATACAAAGAGGACAATTTCAGGGACTGTGGGATGTGCCCAACTCTCATAAAGCAATATATCAGTAAATTTGCGGGCAACACCAAGCTGGGGGCAGGAGTTGATCTGCTGGAGGGTAGAGAGGCTTTGCAGAGGGACCTCGACAGGCTGGACAGATGGGCAGAGTCCAAGGGCATGAGATTTAACACATCCAAGTGCCGGGTTCTGCACATTGGCTGCAGCAACCCCATGCAGTGCTGCAGGCTGGGGTCAGAGCGGCTGGAGAGCACCCAGGCAGAGAGGGACCTGGGGGTGCTGGTTGATGGTAGGCTGAACATGAGCTTGCAGTGTGCCCAGGCAGCCAAGAGGGCCAATGGCATCCTGGCCTGCATCAGGAACAGTGTGGCCAGCAGGAGCAGGGAAGTCATTCTGCCCCTGTACACTGCACTGGTTAGGCCACACCTCGAGTCCTGTGTCCAGTTCTGGGCCCCCAGTTTAGGAAGGATGTTGACTTGCTGGAACGTGTCCAGAGAAGGGCAACAAGGTTGGTGAGGGGTTTGGAACACAAGCCCTATGAGGAACGGCTGAGGGAGCTGGGGTTGCTTAGCCTGGAGAAGAGGAGACTGAGGGGTGACCTTCTTGCTCTCTACAACTACCTGAAGGGAGGTTGTAGCCAGGCAGAGGTTGGTCTCTTCTCCCAGGCAGCCAGTACCAGAACAAGAGGACGCAGTCTCAGGCTGCACCAGGGCAGGTTTAGGCTGGATGTTAGGAAGAGAGAGAGTGATTGCCCGTTGGAATGGGCAACCTGTGGAGGTGGTGGAGTCACCTTCATTGGAGGTGTTCAGGAAGAGACTTGATGGGGTGCTTGGTGCCATGGCTAATTGTTGTTTAGGTGGGTTGGATTGGTTGATGGGTTGGACGTGATGATCTTGAGGGTCTCTTTCAACCTGGTGTATTGTATTATACTGTCTGCCGTGATGCTGGAGCTTTGCTGATTTAGGTAAAGAAGAGATTCATTCCTATATTAGCTTTGCATCCTTAAGAGAAAAGTTCTGCCAAGAAAGAGCTGAAGCAAGAACTCTTTAAAAACCCACAAAGTGAAAATGAATCATTTGGGAAGAGCATGAGGCTAGAATCATTCAAAGTGTTCACAGATCAGAAAGCTGTGCTGATGGAGGACCTTACAGGCTGTATTGATGTACATTTAGTTTCTGGTTATAATTAATATCACTGTATTTATCTCATAAAGCCATAAACATTTGTGAGTCCTAGCTGTGTTACAAAAAATAAATTAAAAAATCAACTGGGTTTTTTTTTTCCCCCATGTACAAACCCATTTGAAATGGTAATAGAATTAAATGCTCTAATTAATGGCCTTTTGGACCAAAGGCACCTCAAAGGGTGAGATGAGCTAAAGATGCATACAAATTACTAATTGCTGGGAGACAGAATAGTAATAGTAATTTTTAAAGGTAGAAAAAGAGCATCATAGATCCATTTTTACAACTGGCAGGTGTTCATCATGACTTCTAATATCTTCAGATATTATCTTTTAACCCATAATTGTATTTAAGACATTTTTATGACACTCCTACCTGAAGTAGTTAGAGAAGAAAATTAGTACTTTGGACTTTGTTCGCCATTGGAATGGGCTGCCCAGGAAGGTGGTGGAGTCACTGTCCCTGGAGGTGTTCAAGAGGGGTTTGGACGTGGCACTTGGTGCCATGGTCTAGTCATGGGGTCTGTGGTGACGGGTTGGACTCGATGATCTTCGAGGTCTCTTCCAACCTTAGTGATACTGTGACTCATTTATTCAGATTCTCAGTCTCTTACATATGCTGATGAAAATATGTCCACCCATGTGTGGCATCTTACATTTCCAGGGGAAATAATGGCATTTCAACTTTACACGTTCTCAGGAGAGAGAAATGTGACTGGGAAAGGAATTTATTCTTTTGCAATGAAGTCCTTGGCAGAATCACTTGGGGAAATGCTGGTTTAATCAAGGTTTGTTAAGTGTGTGTCTTATGCAAGAGTCCTCATCTTATTCTCCCATGACTTTGACAAATTTGTTTCCTCAACCCTGGGTGCAACCAGCATACCCTCTGTGCTTGTGAGGTGGGGATATTAGAGAGAATTCCTGATGTGATATACCATTAATTCAATGAAGGCTTGGGGATTTCCATCATTTCCAGTTTCCATCATTGGATTTCCACCTAAGCTGGGTTACAGGCAAAGAAGGAATGGTAAATTTAAATGTCTGAATCATGCACGTATATATTAAGGAAGCAGTTAAGTACTGGAGGTGTTATAGTGTGCTATTTATGCTAACAGGAGGATATGGATGGTATTTAATTCATATGCATATAAAATAAAAGAATCATAGAATGTTTTGGGTTGGAAGGGATGTTTAAAGGCCATCTAGTTCAATCCCTCTGCAGTGATCAGGTTTGTCTTGCTCAGTGCTCTCTCCAACATCCCCTTGAGCATTTCTAGGGAAGGGGCATCCACCAGCTCTCTGGACAACCTGTGCCAGTTTCTTCATCTTCATTGTGAAAAATGCCTTCTTTATGTCCAATCAAAATCTACCCTCTTTTAGTGTAAAGCCATTAGCCCTGTCCTAACAGGCCTTGCTAAAAGATTGCCCACACCTTTCTCATAAGTCCCCTTTGAATACTGAAAGGCTGCAATGAAGTTTCCCTTCTCCAGGCTGAACAACCCCAACTCTCTGTGATTCTTCACAGGAGAGGTGTTCCATTGGTCTGATTATGTTGTAGCCCTCCCCTGGACCTGCTCCAACAAGTCTTTCTTGTGTTGAGGACTCCAGAGCTGAGGGGACTGAGTGCACCCTCAACAAGTTTGTAGATGGCACCAAGGTGAGTGGGAGTGTTGATCTGCTTGAGTGTAGAATGGCTGGACAGAGGGGTCCGGACAGGCTGAATCAATTGGCCAAGGCCAATTGTATGAGATTCAACAAGACCAAGTGCTGGGCTCTGCACATGGCTTACAACAACTCCATGCAAGCTACAGGCTTGGAGCAGAGTGGCTGTAAATCTGCCTGGTAGAAAAAGACCTGGGCCTGTTGGTTAACAGCTGGATGAATATGAGCTAACAGTGTGCTCAGGTGGCCAAGAAGACCAACAGCATCCTGGCCTGTACATGGAATGGTGTGGTCAGCAGGACCAGAGAGGTGATTGTTTCCTTCAGCAGTGGTGAGACTGCATCTTGAACACTGTGTTCAGTTTTGGAAACCTCACCACACAAAAGACATTGAGATACTGGAGCATGTCCAGAGAAGAGCAACAAATCTGGGGAAGGGACTGGAAAACTATAAGGAGCAGCTACGGCAACTGGGGTTGTTTAGTATGGAGAAAAGGAGGCTGAGGGAGAACTTCCCACCCAAAGGGAAGTTGTAGTGAGGTGGGAGTTGGACTCTTCTCCAAGTAGCAAGTGACAGCACAGAAGGAAACAGCCTTAAGATGCACCAGGGGAGGTTTCTATTGGACGTTAGGAAATAAATCTGCACTTAAAGGGTTGTCAAGCCCTGAAACAGGATCCCCAGGGAAGTGGTTGAATCATCACCCCTGTGAGGTGTTTAAAAGACATGTAGATGTGGTGCTTAAGGACATGATTTATTAGCAGATTTGATTGTGTTAGATTAGTAGTTGGACTTGATGGTTTTAAGACCTTTTCCAACCTCAATTATTATATGACTGGCAGCTGGCTTTAGATCTTATGCATGGATATTTGGTGAGATATTCTGAAGCAGAAACCCCCACATATCTTAGTACAGCACACAGTACTCTTAACTATGAAGATAGTTCCAGGTGAGTCATTACATGGTGGTTGTTGTTTATGTTCTGCAAAGATAAAGCAAAGGCAGGATTTTTGTATTCATATAAAGCAAGCAACTAATAAATTGAAATATTTTCCATTTTAATTTCTCATGGAGCATCTTCTTTATTTTTATTTTTTTTAATGCACACATACAGATTGAGCACTTCTGGATCCTTCTTCTTATCGCTAGTTAATTACTTCCCTATCAGTTTGCTGCTGCTTTTCTTCTAACTACTCTGCTTTCTTTGATGAAGAGGATCTAAGCACAAACATTCATTTCTGCCTATTCCCATGAATTTCTGCTCCTAGTCAGCAGCACCTTATGAGTAACAGTTCCACAGGGAAGCACATGCCTGGAAGTTTTCAGTTAATGATCAGGAAGATTGGAAGGAAAAGTAGACAGTCAGTGACAAAAAGAACCACAGCTATACTTTTTCCTTTGAAAGTGAAAACTCTGTCCTCCCCACTGGGTTTCCTAATGGAGGAATCAAATCTCCCTCTTCTCTCAGACATTGTACAACCAGGGTAGTAAGAACCACAGTCAAGGAAAAAAGGAAAAAATTCATTAGGGATAAGCCCAAACACTAATACTTGTTTAGGTTTGAGACCATGAAAACTGCTTAATCAATGTGTGTGTATGAAAAAAAGAGAATATAAATAGTACATGCAACCTCCATCTCTGGCCTCTCTCAAGAGGCCATCTTTCATAGGCATTTTCCTGGTGAGTTCCTCTATTCTGCCTCAAAAAAGACCTTACCTATATTAACATTTATGTCTGCTTTTCTATCTCAGGCAGTACCAAGTACCTCAGGTCTTCCAGCGAACTATGTATAATTCCAGTTTGGTTATAATGTTCCTCTCCTGTGGTTTTTGTTTAAACCACCTTCACCACATATACAGAGAGCACAGCTGTAAGGGGAACATGATCAGCTGTGAAGTGTTAATGGTAAACTGCTAGGCTCAGTGTAGAGAATGGAAAGGGAAGTTCTTAACAACAGTTCTTAATTATAATCTAAGGATTTTTAAAGAGGGGTAGAGAAATTTACTCCTACTCACCTGTAAATGAAAATGTAAATTGCAATTAGCTGCTGTTGATTTCCCAAAGGTAAGATTTTGCTCGCTTGTGGTGCTGCATGTGGTGGATGCAGCTGGAAGGGAGGCAGGCAGGCTATGGCTGCAGGCAGCCTACCAATGCAGCTCATCAGATGGTGCTCATTGGAGACTGGCTTAGAGGAAGCTTAATTAATTTTCTTTTTAAATGATAAGCACAGCATCCAACAGGTGACATTTCAGAGCCCCCTGTGAGTTTTGGAGTGTTACTTACTTTTTTTCCCAGAAAACTGTCTTGAAGGGGTCTTTGTTAGAAGGGGGCTGCAAGTTCAGAGCATCCCATCCAGCCCAGTAACCTATCTCCAGCAGCAAGCAAGAGTTTTTTCTCAGAAGAACTAGCTGCAGAAGTGTGCTTCAGCAACATGCAGCACAGCGGTTACTGCTTAGTATTCAGGCATGAGGATCAGATGACAGGATGACCACTGTCAGATATGCTTGCTCTCTGGTATTGAGTTTTCCAGTTCTGGATTACTGTGAGATCCCTATTTATTTGTGGATTTTAGAGCTAAGAGTTTCAGCATCTTCTTCTCTAGAAGCTTTTGTTTTCAAATAAGAAATAATTTGAGAGATTATGATAGCATCAACATTGTTCTGAAGTTACAGATTTCTGAAGAATCCAGCTAGCCAATATTCACTACCTGGTGGTGTTTCCAGAAGGAATAAATTACTGCTGTTGGTATAGAAAGCCTCCAGCTCTCTAAAAACAAACATAATGCTGGTGCCATGAATTTGCAGTCTGAACTCAGGACTGGTAGAACAGCAGTCAGTTAATTCACAAGGAAAGAGCAGAGCACCTCAGGAAGTTTCCTCTTGTAACTTTAATACATTCCTGGGTTCTTTCTTTTTGTTCAGGATTCTGGTGATGTGATTGAAATATTTTGGCATGGGGAGCAAGTCAAGAAAGAAAGGCGTGACAGGTGATAGAGTATGATGGATTTGGGGCTCTGCTTGCATAGGTCATTTCACTAGACAGAATATAGTTATCCCCAGATATGCACACACTTTGCCATTCAGGTTGTGCAATGATAAAATATGACTACGGCTGGATTAGACTTGTTTAACAATACAAAAATAAGCCAAGTCTGCGGGAGTTGAGCACAGGAGCACTACACCACCTTGTGCTTCTCTAGTGTTTAGCAGCTGTTTATCTGAAATAATTTTCTATCCAAGGTTAAGATTCCATTTAATGGCAACAAAATGCATAAAATCTGAATTCTGCCTATAGGTGATGTGAGGATAAACTTTGTTGAAGGAGGCAGATTTTTCGCCCCCTACTTCACAGTAATAAACCAGCACTCTTTCCTTTCAGTTCTTTATGGAATATGCTCTAATGGATCTTATAATGTCCACTCAAGTAGAAGCCCAACAAGACAGCGCCTCAATCATCATTAAAACTGCACAAACTATTATGTTATGACTGTTACTGGATATATATTATCCAAGAGCATATAAAATTATTAATATCACAGTCCACAAATATTTATCTGGGGGGGGGGGAGAAATCTGACAACCTATATCTTTTTAATCTAGCAAACATGCCTATGACATTCCTGGCAAAACTCAGATACTGCACTTTCATTTTTCAATAGAAATGATAATTAATCATTAGACTAATTTGTCTAGGGGATGTTCTGTTTTCTCTGTCACTTGGAATTTTGAAGTGAAGATTAAAATATCAGCCTAAAAGATTCTCTCTCATCAACCAGAGATTATTGGACTTGATGCCACAATTAATAGGCAAACATATCTGACTGTAATAAACAGAAAGTTTGGCTGCAAGACCTTATTTCTTCCTTTTGGCCTTGCACACCTAGCTTTATGGTGTCAGTAGAGCAAGCTTGTAAGGATGCAAGAGATTCTTGGAAATAGTTAAAGCTATTGACCTGAGTTCCTCTGAGATAAGGACTGGACAAAGTGCTCTAGCTGACCCTGATCTGAGTGATCGGGTTGACCTAGGCAATTTCCAGGAGTCCCTTCCTACCTCAGCTATTCTGTACTTCTGTAGTGCAGTACATTTTTATCCAGACTCAAGTAATCTTTAACATTTGGGATCAGCACAGCTCTGCCTGCCTTCAAACAAAGTAGAATTGGGGATACTGTAAAGGTCTTTCTTTGACAAGTACTCTCAGACCCTTTACAGATGGTCACTGTTTTCCAGTCTGCAGTTTGACAGCCATGGCAGTAGCCTATGATGCCATTAAGTGGGGAGGTAAAATGCACTTTCTGCCTGTCTGAATGTTTCTGTCACTTATTAATTGTTTAGCTTTTATTATTTACTCAATGTAACTTCCCTCCCACTCCCAAGAATAAACCTAATAGCAAAATGGAAGAGCTGAGAAGATGAGGAAACAATAATAGAGATTCGATCCAGTCCTGACAGAGACTTAATAGAGATCTTATCTAGACAGCTGATATTGCTTCAGTTTGTGGGTTGGGGTACTGTTGATCAGAGGCAGTAATTTTGTCATGCCTCAGGGAGCTTACATGGTTTTGGGGAGCAATGGGAATTGTACAGAACTTGTCACCAAGCTTTCAGGCTGCTGTGTGGTGTTGTGTCTCCTCTTGAGAGACAAGATTGGTGTAGTGTCCAGTCAGTATTACCTCCACAGACAGCACCATAAGGTCTAGCTGGTTGATGTTTAAACACATTGGAAGGCCTCCTGAGGCTAAAACATGGAAGATCTTATGCTTAACTGCTCTTCAAAGCACTTGGCTGCCTTGCTGGAGTGGGACTCCCAGCATGCAGCTAGAAGCAGACTATTTTCCCATAGCAGCTAACTAGAGTCTTAAAATGGAAGTTAATTTAGTTCTACCATGGTTTACCAAAGGCAGTCTCCCATGATATATTTGTTTCACAGCATTTCTCTTTCAACTTTGTCTCACAAGTAACATTTTTTTCTAGATCTTTGAGGCTCCTTAAGTACAATGTGTCTTCTCTATAATTCTTCATTGTCCCCTAATAAGAGGTAGGGACAGGCATATGCCTGACACAACACTTCTGTGCCACAGGTTTTGTTACCAGGCAACCATGCATGCAGCTTTGGCAGAACACAAACTCCTTCAGTCACTAACCCTTCAAACACCTGAACCAAGCTGTGCCAGCAGAAAACATCAGAGATCTAGGTGCAGCAATGCAGTAGCAAAGATTGTTAAGAAACACAAATGATTGACACATGCTCTATTATCACTGTGGTTACCATGCACATTTTCCAAAATATTGCCACAAATGAGTGATGCTGTACTTGTATGTGAAGGTTAACTATCTGTTGCTGAGGGAGGCATCCCAATCCCTCAGACTATCAGTAATCTAATAATTTTTGTTATGACAGGTTCAGTGCAGTAAAAAAATATATCCAAAGCTCCCATAGAATCATAGAATCAGTCAGGGTTGGAAGGGACCACAAGGATCATCTAGTTCCAACCACCCCTGCCATGGGCAGGGACACCTCACACTAGATCAGCATGGTCAGAACCTCATCCAGCCTGCTCTTAAACATCTCCAGGGATGGGGCCTCAACCACCTCCCTGGACAGCCTCTTCCAGGGCTTCACCACTCTCACAGTGAAGAACTTCTTCTTCACGTCCAGCCTGAATCTCCCCACCTCCAGCTTCATTCCATTCTCCCTAGTCCTATCACTACCTGAGATCCATCTCCACCTAGAAAAGAAAGAGAGATGAGAGGCTTGCCAGGTCTAACAAAATTCTCTTCCATCAAGTGCTACAGGTTGCCAGTTGTGTCAGTAGAAAGCTGGTATCAAATTATTTCACCTTACAGTGTCATTACTGAAAAGGCTTCCTTTTCACAGCCATTAGAATAATACGTGTACTTTGCTCAGCTTCTGCATTTGTGGATGTCAGGCTTTGTGGAATCTATGCTGCTAAGTGGGCAAGCAAACATGAAGGATCAGTGCGTTTAATGCATTGTAACTGAGTTTGCTGCAGTTAGTTGACATCTGCTGGGAATGTGTAGGGTATATTCATACATGCCCAGCAGATGAAAGTACTAGAAAACAGCGTAGGTGGAGAAACAAATTATAATCCATGGGTACAGATATAGTGACATTCCTACTGGAGAACATGAACCAAAACAGGTCAGGCAGGTAAGAAGTTTTAAAATGGGTTCTCACTACCTGGAAAGAGACAGTTTCCCTCTAATCAGCTTTTCCTTTGCTCCTCTGCTGTCAAAGGAGTTGACATTCTGCAGCAACACAGCTTGGTTCCTCACATGAAAAGGTCTTACAGTCCATCAAACCTCCAGAAACTGGAGTAAGAGACCTTTGAAAATGTGAACATAACTATATATAGTTGCATTCATCAGGTTAAAAAAAAAAAAGTGTTGGAAACCAGCAGGTAGATGATGAAGCTACTGGTACTCAAGGTCATCTATCTTCTCAGTATTGGAATCAGGCTTGCAAATGTAAGTGTTGTAAAGTACATCTGTGAATTACAGCATGCAGAATCATGCATATATGGAAGCCAAGCTTGTCCTTTCAAATGCAAATAAATATCCAAGAGCCACAAACAACAAAGCCCGAGGTCCATTAGCCAGCTATGTGATTGAATAGGTTTGACAGGTCCAGTTCCACAGAAGCTATAGATGCAGCGTTCAGAAGTTTTTGAGGACTTAATAGTACACTGAAAAAGCCTGAAAATTAACACTAACCAAATGAATGACTTAAAGGTGCATGATTTCTTTTTCTCTTTGATTTCTTGGAATTGATTCCAGGTAAAATATTTCCTAAGGAATAATCCTAGCTTCCACAATGAACCACTTCTCACAAAGACAGACATTTTAAATATACTTATAAATTTAGCCCTTTGTGGTTTTTTTTTTTGGAGAATCAATCATTAAGTAGCTAATTCTGTTTTGATCTTTCACACAAAATGTCTTTGAGAGGCCTTCAGTGAATCCAAAAGTTCAGGAATAAAACTCTATGTTATTTCCATCAGCATTATTATGGTTCTAGGGCCTATCTCCTGTCATTGCATCTCATGTCTTAAGGTGTGATTTCACAGAATCACAGAATCAGACAGGCTGGAAAAGACCTCAGAGATCATCAAGTCCAACCTATTACCTAATACCTAACACCTCATGATAACTAAACCATGGCTCCAAGTGCCACATCCAAATCCTTTTTTGAACACCTCCAGGGATGGTGACTCCACCACCTCCCTGGGCAGCACATTCTAATGGCCAATTACTCTTTCTGTGAAGAACTTTCACCTCACCTTGAACCTAAACTTCCCCTAGCACAGCTTGAGACTCTGTCCTCTTGTTCTGTTGCTGGTTGCTTGGGAGAAAACACTTGGTGCCATGGTCTAGTCATGGGGTCTGTGGTGATAGGTTGGACTTGATGATCTTCGAGGTCTCTTCCAACCTTAGCGATACTGTGATAATGTGAAAAGACCAACCCCCACCTGGCTGCAACCTCCTTTCAGGTAGTTGTAGACAGCAATAAGGTCTTCCCTGAGCCTCCCCTTCTCCAGGCTAAACAACCCCAGCTCCCTCAGCCTGAGTTTGCACACCCTGGCGTTTTGAGATTTCATTGTACCATGTTTTTTTGTCTGCTAATATACATTTGCAGTTGAAATAATTGGAACTGTGCAAATAACCATGATTAAAATGTGTCCTGCTTTCTCAGAATCCTACAATTGCAGCTTCACACAGTGATCAAGATATGGATGCTGATGTTTCCTCAGACTTTCTGCAGTGCTTTCTGTCTATATGTGACATATGCATTCAATTTTTTTCTTGAAATCTGCACATTTATAAATCTGTTTTCCTGGTGATGATGTCAGGCTGCCCTGTGTCCAAGACAAACAAACCAAATTATAACATTGTCTAGTTTTCTATTTCCTTCTAGTATAAAAGAGGCCATTAGAGTGTGCTTCCAAATCCTGTTCTGATTGTGTTGTTTTAAAGATGATTCTTCATACAGAAATACCTGCTTCCAAGAGCTCTTCCTGTGGCATCACAATGGATGCAAAACACTGCTCAAAAGGGGGACCACTGGCAAGTTACTGTTGAAAGTGTTCTTATTGATGGAATTCTGATGACTTTCAAAAGTCACATACTTCAATTAAAAAGAAATAAGACACAGAGGAGGAAAAGTGTCAGCTTGTCTTTTGAGACCAGGATTATGCAGGGTCTCATGACACCATTACACAATTATTATTATTGTTTTTAATAATTACAAGCAACATTGCCTCAGTTAATAAAATCATTGTTTATCTAATTTGTATTTTAGATGTTTTCTTAATTACTTTTTGAGCATTCTTTGACATGCATGACTTTATAAATGGCATTAACATTTGGTTAACTCAGCAGGTATCGATGAGCTGTCAAGAAAAGCAAAGCAAACTTCCTGGAGAGCTCCGTCTTCAGAGAGTCTTTGTTCTGCACAGCTTTCATCTTCCAGCAAAACTCAGATTAAGATAAAATGCATATTTGTCACTTTAAACAATGAGGAAAGCTAGCTTGTTTGTTTTTGAAGTCTTCATTTCCACATTATCTGTTTTCACCAGAGGAGATTTTATCAGTATCTGATATATTATCTGCTTTTGCCCATCTTTGCTTAAATTTTAACAATAATGTTACTAATGATAATACTACTAACATTCCGGGGGCCTCTTGCATATATTGTGGGGAAAACAACCTCCTCTGTCTTCCTCTGAGTTAACCTGGAGATGGGAACTGTCATCATGAAGAATATTATCCTCTTGAAAGGAACTGTCCTGTATGAGCACTCTGGCATTGACTTTATACATTATATCAAAGCACTAATCAAGGGGGTCCTGTACCTTGAGTCTTCTCCTTATTAATTCAACTGCTTCTTTCATTACTTTTCCATTACTCCTCTTGCTCTCTTAGTTTTCTTTCTATCACCACTCTTAGTCTTTAGGTACTTACACAGGAAAATCACCCAAGAGTTCTAACATATAGAGACAAAAAACTCTTGCATTTCTGCAAGTTCTCTTTATCTTTGAGAGAGAAATTTTCTCCTGTTCTTGCAAGCATAATTCTTCAAGCTTTTAGGCTTGAAACTGGCAATGATAAGTGCTTGTTAGTCTCTCAAAATACCTTTAAAAGTAATTATCATTGGTGGTAAAAGAAACTTATTCTGATGAGTAAGTATTAGAATGCAAACATTATCAACCTGCACTGTATTCTCTAAGAAGTATGTGTTAACTTCACAGTTGCTTAAAATGCTTATAATAGTATGTGAAGTTTCAATGACACAAAGTTGACAGAAACATCCCCATGGATTTTTGCAACGGGCTTGTTGTCCTTTCTATAATTGCCAAACAAAATATTTCCTATGAGAACACATGAATGTATAGTGGCAGGAGAGCCTTAAGCACACAGATTCACTTGTGTCTCAGGGAAGCAGTGTGGTTCAATGGGTGTGACGTGAAATTGGTTATTGTGAGAACTAGGTAATTTTCTCAGTTTTGATTGCAGTGAATTTTAGACACTTCATGTTTGAGGTTATTCATTTGTAAAATTGGTTTGATAATGCCTGTCCCCACTCGCATATCAACGATGACGCAGCTGTAACTGTGGCATCTTCAAATACTGAGGAGGAGTATCTTATCTGTTGGAAGAAAAGGACTTAAGAAGGAGAACAGCACTGAAACAAACTGACCTTTAGTCTTTTGGCTCAACAATATTTAAAGTAGAAATAATATTCCAATTGAAAGGACTCCTAACTGTCATGACCTCAAGTTTTCCAGCATTTTATGTTCCTTAAAATAATGTGATTTCCTCATAAAGACTCTAGGAAACATAGCAATTCTCCTATGTCTGCCACGTGTTCTCCTTTATAGGGGCGTGACTAGAGTCTAACACTGTATGCAAGAGTGGCCAGTCATACAGAGTGTAGTAAAAAATACAGTGTCAAAGTGCTTGCAGGAAGGATATAAACTTGCAATATAAATGAAAAATGAGGAAGTAGAGAATACTGCCAGGAGTAATCATCAAGAGGATGCGTTCATGGATGGTTCAGAGGATATAGAGATCATGTTCCCTTAATATTTTATTATCTGGCTTGACAGAAGAAGATGGTTTCATTGATGAAACTATAATTTCTTCTTGCCTGTTACTGAATTAAAAGTTGTTTTGCTGGAATTAATTTAGATTACATCTTATAATAATAATAATAATAATACAATACACCAGGTTGGAAGAGACCTTCAAGATCATCGCGTCCAACCCATCAAACAATCCAACCCACCCAACAACTAGACCATACAGCCAAGCACCCCATCAAGTCTTCTCCTGAACACCTCCTGTGAAGGTGACTCCACCACCTCCACGGGTAGCCGATTCCAATGGGCAATCACTCTCTCCGTGTAGAACTTCTTCCTAACATCCAGCCTAAACCTGCCCTGGCGCAGCCTGAGACTGTGTCCTCTTGTTCTGGTGCTGGCTGCCTGGGAGAAGAGGCCAACCTCTGCCTGGCTACAACCTCCCTTCAGGTAGTTGTAGAGAGCAATAAGGTCACCCCTCAGTCTCCTCTTCTCCAGGCTAAGCAACCCCAGCTCCCTCAGCCTTTCCTCATAGGGCTTGTGTTCCAAACCCCTCACCAGCTTTGTTGCCCTTCTCTGGACACGTTCCAGCAAGTCAACATCCTTCCTAAACTGAGGGGCCCAGAACTGGACACAGGACTCAAGGTGCGGCCTAACCAGTGCAGTGTACAGGGGCACAATGACCTCCCTGCTCCTGCTGGCCACACTGTTCCTGATGCAAGCCAGGATGCCATTGGCCTTCTTGGCTGCCTGGGCACACTGCAGGCTCATGTTCAGCCTACAATCAACCAGTACCCCCAGGTCCCTCTCTGCCTGGCCACTCTCCAGCCACTCTGACCCCAGCCTGTAGCACTGCCTGGGGTTGTTGTGGCCAATGTGCAGAATCCGGCACTTGGATGTGTTAAATCTCATGCCATTGGACTCTGCCCATCTGTCCAGCCTGTCGAGGTCCCTCTGCAAAGCCTCTCTGCCCTCCAGCAAATCAACTGCTGCCCCCAGCTTGGTGTCATCTGCAAATTTACTGATGATGGACTCAATGCCCTCATCCAGATCATCAATAAAGATGTTGAAGAGCATGGGGCCCAGCACTGATCCCTGGGGCACACCACTAGTGACAGGCTATAAACCAGAGGGTCATCACTTACAATCAACCCCACAAACAGCAGCTGATTGCCAGATATAGTACTAACTGCATCTTTACATCTGTAGAAATGCATCTCTTTACAGACCTACATACTATGCTTTAAGCCATTAATACCCTTAGATTGATCCTCTGACCTCCTGTCTTGTTTAGGGATGAATTGTCTGCTGTCTTGGATCAGAGCAGGTGAACACAGCTTGTCTACCAGGACTTCCACATGGGAGAGAACAACTATCCTAAACCATGCACACCATGGCAAGAAATTTCCCCCTAAAAGAAATCTCTGAAGCTCACCTGGGCAGGAAGAGGATTAATTTGGGTAGCAAGAGTCTGTATATTGTTCCCCAATATTCAAAATTACTTCCTTTGTTAAATGAGACTTTTCAGTTAGGTAACTGTCTGGTAATTATAATGGAAAATAGAAACTGATCTACAGTCCCTCCTATGAAATGTATCACTGCTTTTTTAGAAGCTTGAGCAATAATCAGTATTTTTAAAGGCAGAAGTAACACACAGTCTTCTGTAGCCTTGAGGTAAGTACTGTGTGTGACCTTATAAGGAGTACTTCAAGGACAGCAGAAGATTTTTTTCCTAGCAGTCTGTGTATATTTCAGATCTAAGGATATGGCAGTAGAAACCTGCATGCCTGCTGAGGTCCTGAAATATCTACAAAGGTGACCAATTAACACTAATTACATGATATGTATTTCACACTCAAAGAATTAAAAGCATCAGCTCATTTTCAGTAGGTCATCAAATATTCAAGAGCAGAAATTTAACTTCACTTGTCTCTGAGGCAGAACAGATCCAGAATTAGAAAGCCTCTGAAAGCAGATGCTTCTGCTGCCTGGTGAAAGGAAACAGCAGAGCTTTGGAGTGCAAGGACCCTCGGGGCCCCTGGTGCAGCACGGAATAGAGCTGTGCTGCAGGGTCAGACCACAGCCAGTACCTTAGCACTGGAGCACAGTGAAGAGGAGTCACAGTGGAGTAAAATCTGCTCCCTGCTAGTAAGCTCTTCCTTTGTGTACCACGTGTGTGGGACTGATATGGTTATATTGAGCTTCACAGCTCCCCAAACATAAATCCTTCCTGGGGTTCTGGGAAGGAAAAGGAGGCAACTAAAATGAACAGAATGATTGCATGATAATTAAATATACAACGCCAAAGGTACCTTGGAAAGATAAGAAGTGCTTTGATTCTTTTTTCCCAAAGATGAAAGAAGTAGAAGCTCAATATAACCAATAATTTAGTGTAAATTACTTTCCAATTGTTTTAGTTTCACTCAGCTCAACATGTTAGTTATTTTCATCCCCTTCCTGTTGGATGTTTCAGCTATTTTCAGGAGATAAGAGATGCTTCACTCTGAAGAAATAAAAGGAGTTTTATTACTATTATTTTGTACAGCAGATAAGAGCAGTCCATGAAAATAATTCCAGGGCCAGACTACCTTGAAATTTGTGTGACAGAAGTAAGGAAATTACTTTATCAAAAAGTCTTTATATTCAGTGTTTCTTCACTGCCAGGATGATAAAAAACAGAGATAACAATTAACAGTTTAAGAAGTTGTCTTTTCCCTCACAATTTAAGGAGTTCTGGGGAAGTATCTTGCAAAGGCCAGGATTTTAGCTTCGGTTGCAGTCTGGATTTTTGCAGCGCAGCATTTCAGTTAGAGATGGTAGAAGTCATTGCTTAAACTCTGTACAAATAGAAGATTGTTCTGTCAGTCCTTTAAGGATGGGTGGGGTTGGTTTGTTTGTTTCTGTGTCTGGAAAAATGGCAAAAAGATAAAATTTATCATGAGGGGGAAAAAAAGAACCATGAAAGAAAAATCCCATAAGTGAAATAGCTGTAATTTTGGAAAGCGACAATTTTATTGAAACCAGGATGTTTGGGGTTTTTTTTTTTGGCTGTGTATTTAGAGTAGCAATACCTGTGCACAAATTTCATAGAAGATATAGATACATAAAGGTTGAATTTCTGTCTTTGTATGCCCTTTTGACGTATGCCATTTCCGGTGAGTTAAAGAATTCCTCAGTGGGCTAAAGCAGAAGGATGTAATTAACAACTACAAAAAAGCATGCACCTGTGAACTTCATATATAACAAATAAACACCTAATAATACTTCATGCAAATAAAATGATACATCAGAAAGCAATCAGGAAATATTTCTATCTGGTCTTCTGGTAGCCTTCAAAATATTCTGTAACCTGTTTATCCAAACATTTGTCTGATGTCGAAGTTGACTTTTTTGGGGGTGTGATAGAGCTAGAGAGAAGCTGTTAGACGCTGTCTATCAAAAGGGATCGTTGCTTTGCTGAGTCAAAGTGACAGTCATTTCATTTGAACTCACAAAGAAAATGCCCCAGTACTTGGAAAGAAGCTGGCCAGCTGTGGCAAAAGGGCTCCAGGTAAAGAGCACAGTGGCTGAGTTATCAAAAACACAGAGATTCCAGTCAAGTGGTCTGAGGCATGTCTTCAGAAGCTGCATTTAGCTGCAGGCAGCACGCTGTGGAGTGTGTGGAGGGGTGGGTGCTGGTGTTTATGAGGGTGGTAGTGGGAAGTGAGGAAGAAAGCTTTGTAATGCTAAGAAGAATTGTGTGAAGTGGATAATGAAGGTGTTTTATTGTGCTGCATGTAGTTTAGTGTGTGCAACCTGAAGAAACAGCCTCTACAAGTAAAGTGAGGACTATGTAGATCCACTAAAGATTTTGGCAGAAACAAGCAGTAGCTCAAATGCTTTCTTGAAGAAATAACCCCACGTCTTACTCAGAAAAAGTCTTACTGGACACTATTTAATGGTGCAGACAGTTGGATGTGTTTCATATTAGTGCAATAGTAGACTGTTATGGGGCAATTTTCTAGACATAAAAAGGGAAGACAAGGAACATATATTCCCTGAAGGGTTATGTAATGAGGAGTGCAGTGAAGTCTGAGTACTTCTTTTCTATTAGGGGAATATATTTGAGTCAATGGACTCTGCTTGTGATTTTTTTTTGTTTTATTTTTAATAGCTATAATAAATTCTTCTACTGTAAATTCTGCTCATGGACTTGTTTAAGAATCCAAAACATCACCTACTGAAAATGAAAATAAGCATGAGACAACCTATACCTAGATTTGAGGATATATGTAAAAGAAATGCAATGTTTATATTAAGATAAAAATAAACCAATATTTGGTCTTTTTTTTTCCAATCAGTAAGAAAGATCGCATGCAGAGTGGTTTCCTTAACAACTGCAACATGTAAGCACCTCTCAGCTGATAACTGAAAAGCAATGGTCCCCTTCACTCTGTGATGGGCATGATGTGAGTCTATTAGATTAAATTGATGATTGAACATGTTAAGTGGATATTTCAGGAAGAAGACAAAAAACGCGACTTGGCAGAGAAATGATGAACTTGACGTTCAGTCCCTATCAAGAAGCTGGAGCCCTGAATTTCAGCTGGATGAATGGCAAAATCAGGGAATGATTCAGTAAAGCTTAGTTCTTCTGTGTATATTCCCTAGAGCAATTAGAACTGTTCTAACTTGAGAATAGTATTAAATTGTGATAATGGATCTACATTTAGTTCTCAAATCAAAAACTGCTTCAGAAAATAGGCAAGGTGATGAAGTTTTCTGAATTGAACTTGCCCCATACCTGCCAGCAGGTAGCATCAACTGGAGCCAGAGAGGCTCCTGACAGTGAACACACTCAACCTTCCTACCCATCCCTGAAAGGCAGAAAACAGGTAAACTTTCTGAGTCTAAGAGAATAATGGGGGAAGGAAAAGAGGGAATGAATGCTTCGCAAAGATGGCGGTGAAATCTCCCCAGTATTTGTTTGCAGAACATTGTAGAAGACCGGGGGAAAACTAAACTCATATGGAAGTCTTAGGCATTGCTTGGAGAAATTGGAACAAGAGGGTATAACTGAATTTCATGAATATGCCTTCAAGAATAGTCATGTCAGTATAGGTCACTAATCACAGTTAAAATGCTAGAATCATAAATACAGATTTTGCCAACAGCCAGGATTAAGACTTTGGTCTTGATTTTCGCATTGGCAATGGCACATTTCTTCTCAGCCACCAGAAATGAACAGTGAAGTGAAATTGTAATGTTCTGCTTGCACCTCTCTAAAAAGGTAAGGACATTGCAGTGTTATATCTGCATGAGCTTTTCCTAATGGTTGTCCTGTGACAGCTAAGAAAGTCTTTGGAAATAAGGGAAAGCTTCATTGCGGGTAAGATACTTTATATACTTTTGAGCCAATAAAAAACAAAGACCAAATTATGCTTTACTAGCACAGGAAATTCAAGTTAACTCTGAGAATGACTGTTTGCTGCAGGAATTCAAGTAATAGGGAAAAAAAACCAGGTTTGCTAGGAAGGCAACTTGGTACCATGGTTTAGTTGGATAGTGTTGGATGATAGTGAGTCCTCAGGGGCTGCAGCCAGGGGCTGCAGACTGGCCTAACTTGCACAGAAAATGTGATAAATGGGGGGCATCAGGATCTACTTGCTCAGCACTGTCCTAATGCTGAGCTGTGTAGGAGCTCATGTGGGCCACTGCCACATCAGCAGATGCAAAAGCCAAGAACTGAGTGGTGGAGAAGCTGCTCTCCACACCTTAGGAGGATGCTGATGGTTGCAAGAGATCTCCAGCCATGTTGCTTGCTGTGGTGGAAGCTTTGTTTTGCTTGCTTCTTCCAAAGCCCTCAAGTTTTATATAGTGGACAACACAAATGCTTAGGGATGTTGCTGCTGGGACACCATCCCTGGAGGTGTTCAAGAGGGGATTGGATGTGGCACTTGAAGCCGTGGTTTAGTCAGTCAGGAGGTGTTGGGTGACAGGTTGGATCTGATGATCTCTGAGGTCTTTTCCAACCTTATTGATTCTATGATTCTATGATAGGTTGGACTCAGTGATCTCAAAGGTCTTTTCCAACCAGGTTAATTCTATCCTATCCTATCCTATCCTATCCTATCCTATCCTATCCTATCCTATCCTATCCTATCCTATCCTATCCTATCCTATCCTATCCTATCCTATCCTATTCCATCCCATCCATTCCATTCCATTCCATTCCATTCCATTCCATTCCATTCCATTCCATTCCATTCCATTCTATTCTATTCTATTCTATTCTATTCTATTCTATTCTATTCTATTCTATTCTATTCTACTCTACTCTACTCTACTCTACTCTACTCTACTCTACTCTATGCTATTCTAATAGAGTTATATATGTACTATTCAGGTGCATGAATGGAAGTATGGGAAAACTGGAAATTATTTCCTTGGGCCAGCAGGCCACAAAATAGAAGTGTCACATATGACTTATGTAGGAGTTATAACAGAAACAGTGTTTGACATCCATACCAATGTGCTACTTAGCTCTAGAAATAGCAGCAATTTGGCTATGCAGAGAAAAAAATAAGAAAGAAAAAAGTTAAATTATTTAGTTGTGGCTGAGGTCTATTCCCCATACCCAGAAGTGCTGCATGTAATAGCAACCTCTGCTATGAAAACATCTAAAACCCTGTGAACCATACTTGCTAGTTACAGGCTGCAAAGGCAGTATAACATTGGAGATCTACTGTCTATCACCCAGTGTTATGTGAGCTGGGAGAATGTTTTGAGAAAACATTGATGGGAGCTGTAGTTAAAACTGAGACAAGGCATTGTAATAAAAATATCTTGTTTCTGTATAAATCTGCTCTGCAGACAGTGCCAGAGGTATTGCTTTTAAAATGCCAGCTGTCAAATAGATTTAATTACAAAGACCTGGGTTACCAAGAGTGCTGGAGCATAAACAAGTAGGAAATAAAATCTCTAAATACCAAAAACATCGTATAGTACATTCAGTAGGAAGTTCTGCCTGAGACAGGCAGTAGTGGTAAAGCGCTACAGAGGAAGAATAGCGTGGACAAAATAGCTGTTAAAGTACATAAAGCACAGTTAGCAGAGATCAAAGGGGAAGATAATGAAGAGTTGCGTTGATCAGTTGCATTCAGATGGAGATTTGCAGAGGTTACAAGATGAGGCGGTTGTGTCCGATAAGAAGGGCTACAGCGTTTGTTCACTTAAAGAGGGAGAAGAAAAGGTGTTATCAGAAAATGGCCAAAAAGTGCTGCTTCTGGGAATTGTTTTCCTAGTTGCATTAAAGATTCAGGGAAAAAAAAAAATCCTGTAAAACCTCACTGCATCAAGAAAGAGAATTTTCCAACTTACATTAAAGCTCCACTTTTATTACAGATACTTTTTTGTTCTTTTTCAGACTAGTTTCCTATTCTCTATGTCTGCAAGCACACGTCTATTGTCTATAATAAATTCTGAATTCCTTTGCTAGTTTAAATCAGATTTGCCAAGGGAATACAAGTTTCATATGTGATGCATTCCTATGACAGCGTGAACACTGACAGCCAGCTATGGATGGATTAATGTAGCCACAGTTGCTTTCTAGCTCAAGGCATTGTAACTCCCTCAACTTACTTTCTTCAACTTTCTTGGGGTTTTTGTTGGGTTTTGTGTGATGGGTTGTTTTTTTGTGTGTGTGTGTGTGTGTGTGTGTTTTGGGGTTTTTTTGCTTGTTTGTTTGTTTTGTGTGAGTGGGGGTTTCCCCCTCCCCCAAACCTTTTGAACTTTTTCAGACGTTTTGTTGAAAAAAAGCCCCGCCAATTGTAAGCCCTCTTCTGTCTAATTAGGAATGAATTCATGTCTTACTTTTCTTTTTTTTTTTTTTTTTTGTAAAGGTCACATCTGTGAACATTTCAGTGAAGAAATTATCCTGACTTTCAGTAAGTGGGCCAAAGGAACACTGAATACCGACTGTTACTGAGAAAGGAAATAGCCTTCATAGGGGCATGCTCAAAAATGTTTCGATTTTCCACTTCTATTTACATCCAGTAGCTCACATCTCTCTATGACTTTCTCTTCCTCTTTTCTTTGCTGGTCTTAAGACTTAAGTTTAGGTTATAAGGGCCAGGGAAGGACATTAACTCCATCTGAAAGGGGAGCTTTATCATTTATTGTCACCAATTTATCACCTAGTATAGAACAGTCTACTACAAATGGAGCTGTAAATTTTCCACAAAGAAATTCTGGCCATAAAGGACAAGCTATAAATTCTTGACAGTATGAATTTGTTGATATCCACCCAAAAGATGTTGTTTTAGCTTTTTATTTTTAAACCCCTATGGTTTAAGGTGCTTTGAAGAACCCATGCAAACTTCAGAGATTTATTCAGATTAAATTCCCCAGAATCTCCTTTGAGACTACAAAAATTTGAATATGACATCATCTTTCATTTTATAATGATTGCATATTTTATTTTAGGTGTTTTTCTAGTTTTTAGTAATGCACTACATGGTGAATTTTTTCCCTATGTAAATCATGGAATGTTTTGGCTTAGAAGGGACCTTGAAGATCTCCTAGTTCCACTTCCCTGCCATAGGCAGGGGCACCTTCCACTAGACCGGGCGGCTCAAGGCCTCATCCAGTTTGGCTTTGAGCACATCCAGGGAAGGGGGCAGCCACAACCTTTCTGGGCAACTTGTTTCACTGTCTCACTACCCTTACTATAAAGAATTTCTCTCTAATATCTAGTCTAAATATGCCCTCCTCAAGCTTCAGTCCATTCCCTCTCATCCTATCAGCACAAATTCTTGTAAAAAGTCCCTTCCCGGCTTTCTTGTAGGCCTCCTTCAGGTACTGTAAGGCCACTATAAAGTCTCCTCTGAGCCTTCTTTTCTCCAGGCTGAACACCCCCAACTCTCTCAGCCTGTCCCCATAGGGAAAGTGCTCCTGCACTCTGATAATTTTTGTGGCCCAAATATTCTGAAAGGAGTAACAGAGAAAGAGGACTTTGAGCCATACTTGTGCAACTTATCAGCATTCCCAAATGGCATCTTAGAGAAGAAAAGGCACATTACACCTGAAAAAATTAGTGGCAATAAAAGTACCAGCTGAATTATAAACTCCTAAGAAACCATATGGTACTAAGGTACTAAACACTGCTATTCCAATTGGAAAGAAAGGATAAGAAGCGATTGTGAGTGTTCAAATATGCATGGGATTATGGTACCAACATTTTTCTTTAGAAGACTTAGTATATAGATTTGTTTCTGGCTTTTAAAAATGATTTTTAATGAATAGAATAGAATAGAATAGAATAGAATAGAATAGAATAGAATAGACCAGGTTGGAAGAGACCTTCAAGATCATCTCGTCCAACCTATCATCCAAGACCATCTAATTAACTAAACCATGCAACTAAACACCCATCAAGTCTCCTCCTGAACACCTCCAGTGATGGCGACTCCACCACCTCCCCGGGCAGCCCATTCCAATGGGCAATCACTCTCTTTATGAAGAATTTCTTCCTAACCTCCAGTCTAAACCTCCCCTGGCACAGCCTGAGACTGTGTCCTCTTGTTCTGGTGCTGGTTGCCTGGGAGACGAGACCAGCCCCCACCTGTCTACAACCTCCCTTCAGGTAGTTGTAGAGAGCAATAAGGATTCCCCTGAGCCTCCTCTTCTCAAGGCTAATCAATCCCAGCTCCCTCAGCCCCTCCTCATAGGGCTTGTGCTCCAAACCCCTCAGCAGCTTTGTTGCCCTTCTCTGGACACATTCCAGCAAGTGTTTTGTTTAGATTTTCTATTTATGGTTTTTGTTTGTTTGGGTGGTTGTTGTTTGGGATTTTGAAGTTTTTTATACTCGAGAATGTTGCCTGTGGTACACAATTCACAGAAAACTTTTCATCTTTTAAAGAACATCTCTGCTTTTCCCTTGTGTCTGAGCAAGTTCCAGCAGCTCAGTAGACAAACTTGGAACAGACCATTAATGTCTGCTTTTTCAGGTTTTTATTCCTAGATTAATGTCAAATATTAGGGAGCAGAATGTCAATGGCAGCACAGAGAAATAGTGATTAATGAATGTTTATTACAATAAAATGTTACTACATTAACATTCTGCTAAAATGCTGATGCAAATTACGTTGTAGGGATAATTTTCTCCAGATGAATGCAAAACAAGCCTTGTTATTCACAGAAAACAGTTGCTCAGGCATCTATTAGCTTCCCAAATTATTAAGCAAAATCCTTATGCAAATATTCACAAATTTTAAATAATTTTGCAACTGAATATATTTTGACAGTGAGGTAATCAGAATAAAACTCTGAATATTTGTTTTTTCTATCTGTAGCTTTCAAGATATTTATCCTCATGATTTCTGAGTGCAGTTAAGATTTACAATCTTGTGCTTTTGTAATAGGCTCTGATCTTCTGTCACCTGTATCTACAGCTTTAAACTTTTGGTTCCTACTGATAGAACCTGACTGTGGGAGCAGAGAGATCCATATGGATTGCACAGAGAGATCAGTATGGCTTGGACAGAAGCTTTATGTCTTGTTGAGATTTTCATGACCACACTGAACTCCATACTGTCATGAATGCATGACAGGCAGTACCATAGTATCATAGTATCAGTCAGGGTTGGAAGGGACCACAAGGATCATCTAGTTCCAACCCCTCTGCCATGGGTGGGGACACCCCACACTAGATCAGGCTGGCCAGAGCCTCATCCAGCCTCGGCTTAAACACCTCCAGGGACAGGGCCTCAACCACCTCCTTGGATAACCCATTCCAGGGCTTCACCACTCTCACGGTGAAGAACTTCTTCCTCACGTCCAGCCTGAATCTCCCCACCTCCAGCTTTATTCCATTCCCCCTAGTCCTATCACTACCTGCTAGCCTGAGAAGTCCCTCCCCAGCCTTTTTGTAGGCCCCCTTCAGATACTGGAAGGCCACAATGAGGTCACCTCTGAGCCTTCTCTTCTCCAGACTGAACAGCCCCAACTCCTTCAGTCTGTCCTCATAGGAGAGGTGCTCCAGCCCTCTGATCATCCTCGTGTTCCTTCTCTGGACACATTCCAGCACGTGTACCTATGTCAGTGCAACACAAACATTATACAGAGCAGTGGCAGTAGTGAGGTCACACCCCAAAAGGCTGTGGCAAAACTTAGGTCCTCCTGAATGATAATTGCTTTGCTCCTTTGCTTTGAGCAAGGGGAAAACTTTCTCCACATTCAAAGCTTTATTATGTACTTTAAGTATGGGTTTTTCTTTTGTCTTGACACAAAAATAATGCCACCTTGATTCTTTGCAAACCATAGGATTGTAGATATTCCTGGCTTTCAGTAACTGTATGTTGGACATACAGAATAAACATTTTTCTGATGTAGTAAGACAGTGTGATATTTTTTGGTGCCATGCTCCCTGCTTCTTTATTCCATCTCTACTTTTGTATGTAACTTATTACTGATCAGCTTCTGTTGATCACATCACATTAAACCAAATTTTGCTTTCATCTTTCACAATCCTAAACAAGCTATGAGAACTCAGGCTAATAGGAACAGTACTTAAAACTCATCTCTCTCTCATTTACTGTTGTCTTCATTTAGGTAGCTTAATAGGGAATGAGATAGCCTGAGAGTCTGGAATAAGGTTTTTTATTTGGAATTCACTGACCATTTTTGAGTAAATTAGATGAAATATTACACCTTTCAGCCCTGTGCCTTGGCTGCAGGCAGTGATAGTGTTCTGCCTGCCCATTCTAGCTTCTTCGTGCTTTGTACTGAGAGCCCTTTCCTGAAATTAAAGTTCTTGTCTCAGAAGAGTCACATACTTGTCACATGCCTATACCAATGCTAATCTCACATGACAAGGTATTATTAATCCTATGTGTAATACCTATTATGAATCTCACATATTTAGCATCACTCAATTTTACTAAAAAAAGAGCAATTGGAATACACTGATTTATATCCCCTTGCCAAAAATTATTTGAAATCTGAAGCAGGTGACTGAAAAAATGGTTGTTATTCTTAGACCAGAATTAGTTATACCTAAAAGGGAATTCTGAGCCTAATCTGTTAGAACTGATACCAGTCTTGCAGACCTCAAAATGCCTTGTAAATTTCAGTCCCAGACACAGAAAAAGAATTAAAGATCAACTACCTCATGAATTAACATCACCGATACAGGGAAGAAGGAATTCAAGAGTCTGAGATGACAACAGTAGATGTAAGAAGAATGAAATAATTAAAGCATTTTTCTTCTTTGGTGTGTCCTTTCCATTTAAAATGCACTGGACTGTTACAGGAAAATCCATTAGAAGCTGGTAATTGCAGTGTAGTCCTTTGTATGTAAGCCAGTCTGTATGTGGTCAGCAAATGCACTACCACACTTTCAAGATGCAGGTTAAAGTCACAAACGAAGCTATACACACATCAGAAAGTACTGTGACTCAAAAGGAGCAGATTTTAAAGGTGAAACTGTCAGTACTGAGGATACAGTGAACATACCACCCATGGATTTTATGGGGGGGGGGGGGGGGTTTCACAAGATGGGATCCAGTCTCGTGCCTTGGCTTTGACTTGTGGCACTCTTAACCTGTGGTTCATTAACTCATGTTGGTGAGAATTTTCCAGTTCAGTTTAATCTGAAAAAAAATTAGAATGAGTTAGAGGGTTCATCTGAAAAGAGACCAGCTCATGCACACCAAAATTCTGTGATGGAAACAAAAGAACAGAAAACGAGGCAGAAATTAAAAATAAATGCTCACAGTTACTTTGATCTAAAATTCAAACATAGGCTCCTCCTGTTTTTTTTTTTTTTTTTCACCTTACACTTCCCATCTTCCAAAGAATGACAAAATTGAACCCAAGTTTGTAATGCTTACAGTAATTCAATGCATGTGCTTCAGTTACACCACAAGTTATGAAGACATCTATGGGATGATATTGAACCTGGTAGAAAATATCATATACTTTATAAAGAACAATTCATAGTAGTACAGTATTTAAAATGCAATTATTTCTCTCTTTAATTGGCATAATGATATATGGGATATTTTTCTGGGATCAAATCTCTTCAGGTTAGAGAAGCAACTCTGCCTACCCAGACATCTGGATACCAGATCCACAACTGCAGCTGAGGCTTGTTTTCCTGAGAAAACAAGTGATTAATAAAAGCAGTGTGGTCCTCCCTTAGATTTCCGTTAACCTCTATCTCCAGTGGCAAATGGTGCAGCCCATCAACAGCAGAGAGGTTGTCTAGAAGTTACAGATGAGAATTTAGCAATTATTTGATGATGTGCATGAAGGATTCAAACCTCATTCACTTCAGCGCAGCTGTTTCTGCTCTGTGAGGCTGGAGTCAGTAAATCCATATCAAAACCAAGCCTTCAGGAAAACAGATATACATGCTTTCTGAAGCTGAACTTTTGGTCTTATTTAGTCTGCAAAGTCAATTGTAAAACTTCTATTAACAAATATATATATGAAGGTCAATAAAAGTTGTTCATGCCATATAGAAAGTATTTCCTGTATTGTCTTATGTCACATGGTAAAATTTTGATTATCTTTTGTTTTTCTCAAGTGTAAATTTGAACTTTCTGTTGTAAAGCTTGGCACACAGCATTTAAAAATCATCTACTTAATTTGCTTATAAACAAGCCAAGTATACTAAAATATTGGAGGGATAAACATGTTGATAAAACCCTTTTATTGAAAAAAGGGGAAAAAAGTTAAATTTTCATATCTTCTACGTTTTCCTAAATAAAAAAGACAAGTGATGTGTTTGTTGTATATTTGTCAATAAGAAAGTATTATATTGCACACAAAGTTATTGATGGGAGCTTTAAGGATTATGAGTGGGGAGGAATTAAATTATGAAATGAAAATTAAATTATGAGACATCTTCCATTGGTGCAGAAATATTCCCAGGAATGCTATTTATACAAAATACATCCTTCCTGCTAATCACATTATAAACAAGACAGCTACTTAATGCCTTTATTATTAAGTTAATTTATTACTGCAGACTCACAGACAACAGGCTCTTTAAATGTGTGAGTAAGAGACTACAGTTAGAGATATATGCTGTCTAAAAGAAATTATTGATAGCATGCAGTAACATGTCTGTTGCTGCAAATTTGTCCATCCTGCTATGGTACAACAAAGCAGAGTAGATATTTTTAGCTCCTGATTAAACTGGATCTTTTTATGTCAAGTTCTTAAAAGCCCAGAATCAGTGCACCAAGAATGTTAAAGAAAATGGCACTCATCTCTTCTGAGACTGACCCCAGCTCTCCACAGTCTGTATCTTTAATACATGGAAGCCAATTGCACCCTCAGGATAAGGAAATAATGTAGTCACAGACTCAGCAGGTAGTGAGCCCCAAGGACATGTGGTATAACTCTTCCCATTGATCTGTCACAAAGACTTCTTAACTTCAATGATCTTGTTACAGATGGATTTTTGAAAGGAAATGGATTAGACTAGCTACATAAATCTCACTGTGATTTGTTGGACCTGGCTTCCTGATTCCTTTGACAAATTCCATAGTGCAATAACATTAAAATTAACCTTAAAATACCTTTGCAGTTTACACAGCTTCTATAAATTCTTCTCACGTGATTAATGATTAAGAATGAGAGTTAAGGTTTAACCTAAAAAATCATGTTATGTAATGCATACTAGACTAGTTTTCATGAGGCAAGAGATTGTAATGACTATGTCATATGCAGATTGAGATCAGATATAAAAAAATACCCAGTTTTGGGGCAGCCATTGATGTGCTGTTTGTATTGAGTTCTAACTTACATCAGTATCAAATAAGAATTAAGAAAATTCATAGTTACATGTGAATTTGGTGTGGAATCACAGTTACCTCTAGTATCAGTAAGTTCAAAACTATTAGCTGGTTTGGATCCATTTTCTAGTGCATGATATTAGTGCAAAATGATAAAAAATTGAGGATGCCCTATCAGAGGGCAGTTTCACATCACCTATCAGTTTTCTTGTCCCATCTTCCATGAACCCCAGGTCTGAGTTAATTCTTGATGCACTCTGTGCTAAGGCTTTGAAACCAGGTATCAGCAAGAACAAGACTGAAAGGGAAAACCCAAGGTGTCGAATCAGATGAGCCAGAAAGCAGAAATGCCACGTAACACTTGGCTAGTCTGATATCTCCCTGCTTGAACAGTGGGTGTTTTCTATGCAAGAGAAGTATAGTAGATTTAAGCTATTAATTCAATATACATCTCATATACAAATATGGGAAAGTTAGTGAAACTAAAGAATGTGAGGATTATTTCATGAGTAACAAAGTGAGCATGAAACAGGCTAAAGAAAGAAGTTTATATGGCATTTAAATAGGAACTACTGTGCTAGAAAGAAGGTTTAGTACAATTCTGGAGATCTTCTTTAATACTTTCTTTGGAGTAATTAATAAAGAACAGAAGTATACTAATGCCATTTGTTCAAGATAGAGCACAAAAGTATTGAAAGGCTTAGAGGCATCAGTGGATCAGAATATAGATCAGAAGATAACTATTTTTTTGCCATTTCTCTACCTCCTTGCTGTGATGTGGGACAGAGACAAGACCATATTTCTGTGTCAATTTGGCAGCTGATATCCAGTCAAGATGTAAGTCTTGATGTTCATACCAGATACTGGCATATGGAATTTTAGAGTTCTGATTCCTCAAATAATAATAATAATATTAATGAAAAGGAAATTGGAAACATAAGTTTGTGACATGGAGCTCAAGGACTTCTCAACAGTTTGGAGGACTGGAAAGCCTTTAAGTTTTAATTAGTTGAGTGAATGAATTTCTAAAACTACATGTGCTAGGCATGGGAAAGAGAAAAATGAATTTGTTAAGTAATAGTTAATTAATTAAATATGAGTACAGTTATATTGACAGTTTACACTTTCAAAGATTCAGAGGATGGAAATACCCTTCATACAGTGGAAATCTAACTGATTTTAGGTGAGAACTTGGATATGCGTGAAAATATTATTGTTATGCTTACCTGTACCAGCAAGGAACCTCACTAGAGGACCCAGTAGGTCTGCTGAACATGAGCCAGTAGTGTGCACAGGAAGGCCAGTGGCATCCTGGCGTGCATCAAGAATAGTGTGGCCAGCAGGAGCAGGGAAGTCATTGTGCCCCTGTACTCAGCACTGGTTAGGCCACACCTTGAGTACTTTGTCCAGTTCTGGGCCCCTCAGTTTAAGAAGGACATTGAGACTCTTGAAGATGTCCAGAGAAGGGCAATGAGGCTGGGGAGAGGCCCCGAGCACAAGCCCTATGAGGAGAGGCTGAGGGAGCTGGGAATGTTTAGCCTGGAGAAGAGGAAGCTCAGGGGCGACCTCATTGCTCTCTGCAACTACCTGATGGGAAGTTGTAGCCAAGAAGGGGTTGGTCTCTTCTCTCAGGAAACCAGCATCAGAACAAGAGGGCACAGTCTCAAGCTGCACCAGGGTAAGTTTAGGCTCAAGGTGAGGAGAAAGTTCTTCACAGAGAGAGTCATTAGCCATTGGAATGGGTTGCCCAGGGAGGTGGTGGAGTCATCATCCCTGGAGGTGTTCAAGAGGGGACTGGACATGGCACTTGGTGCCATGGTCTAGTCATGAGGTCTGTGGTGTCAGGTTGGACTTGATGATCTTTGAGGTTTCTTCCAACGTTGGTGATTCAGTGATTCTGTACTCAATTCCATTGTTCATTGAAAAATCAACCATCCCACTGGTTGCTCTGAGGTGATTATGAAGCAGCACAATGATACGTTATGTGCACTCAGCAAAATGATTTAATTCCCCTGGTGCCCTAGTGCTTGTAAAGCACATTCTCTCTGTTTTCTTAATATTTTTCAATAATTAAATTTCTCTAATAGCTGCAAGAATTTATAAAACATCTTCATTTCATTAATTTAGCAGCTAGGATCGAATTTTAAGCATCAAGTGTTCCCGGCTTTGCAGATGTTGTGATGAATAAAACTACAGTGAATTAAAGCATATTAGTTCCAGTAACATGGAATTACATGCAGCAGTCATACTCAATTACATTTGTTTATTCTGATAAAGCTAGAGGAAAGAAATCCATTTCAACAACATGAAAATTGCTTTGGATGATCTTGTATTCTATCTTCATAAAGAATCTCATATTCCATCCTCTTGGCTAATACCTGTCCATGAGAATTTGACTTGTTTTCAAACTACTTTCTACCCTTAGTGATGGTTTGTTGTCGTCTGACACCTCTTTATGACTGAAACTGCACCATTTTCCCAGTCATATTACTTTTTGAACTTATTGATCATTCCTGAAGTCTCACATTTTTTAACTTCTGTAACTAACTGTGGGACCTTTTCCCCACTGAACCTGACTGTAAAACTGAAAGTGGTGATTCAGCATCATGTAAACAAGGAGAGCTTTCAGTGCACTTACTCAGGCTTTGGCCAAAGTTTCCTAAGCGTTACACAGTCACAAAAGGGAGTTTAATGTGCCAGTATTTTGCCTAGCATGTTTTTCACTTTATTTCAGAGTAGATGTGCTCCCTTTTACTGTAAATCCCAGTCACTACTGCATGATGCAATAAGAACAAAAGTGATGTATCTGCCTATTTCAGAATTTTCTTAGTGTGGGGTAATATATAATCTGTAAAACATTGTTAATTTGACCTTATTTACCAAACTTTCAGGCATAGGAAGTACCAGGTTACGAACTAACTGGACACAGAAAGCTTACATCTATGACAATGAACTGCAGCAGTGCTAACCCAGTGGAAGGCCAACTTTGTGTGTCATGTGCCTGTGTTTGTGTTTGCATATATGTATGCATCTAGGCTTAGCTGTAATTAAAGCCTGTATTCGTTTATAAAACACGTCTTCTCATTCATCAGCCTCGCATGTTGGGTTCAAAACTGTCCACAATTTTCAATGCATTGAACATTTCTTGTTTGATGTGGAAGGCCAAAGAACAGAGACATGGAAACCAACACTCTTTTTAAACTAATAACAATGTTTGTTAATTGGAAAAAGGTCATTATATTTTGCAGTTCCCTGCTGCTTTGTTATTTGAATAATCAGTTTACATAATGAGATTTGAGAAGCCCTGCAAATTGCACAAAGTTTGCTAAAACAAGCATGAAATGTTTAGTTTGACTCAAATACACAACAATAATATTTCATCTTAGTAATTAGAGTTATTTTGTAACAACTGCATACCAGGATCCTGATGCTTTGTTTATGATTAACACATTGAAACAAGCACACTATAAATTGAAGATACAAATATCATCCTGGAGAACTTCTCATTTTAAATGTCAGTCAAATGCAAACAAAGGTCAGAGGGACATAAACCCACATTTGGGCTGTCAACAGGCTGCTAACTTTAAGACATAAAAGTTCACATCTTTGCTTGATGCGAGGAGTTGGCACTGTTCCTTGAGTAAGAGCTCACTTGTTCCTGGGACCTTCCCATGATCCAAAAGTGTCCTTTGTCTTCTGCTTTATTAAGTCCTTCACAAGATGCTCCAGGTGGAAAAAGTCATACTTAGCTGTACTAGGCAATTTGTTGGATGCACATTTCATTTAATGGGTCTGCTGAATGTGCCTCTTATAACATGGGTTACAGGAGACACCAATCCATCATATTGGGCTTCAGAATCACACATTATGATCCACATGCATTATCCTTCCATGATCTATGTTTGACATGTCCCTGCTGGGCCAGTCTCGCATCTTTTTTCTGAGCAGTGATGAGAATGTTACCAGGGTCTTAAAGAGGAAGGTTTGTGGCAATTTACAGGCTCTGCATTGCTAAGGTACTGTGACTATCAACAAATGTTATCTGGATTTCCAAAACTGCTTGCCATTTACAGTTCCACTCTTCAGTAATTTTCTATCTTCTGCTTATTCTGAGTAGTTTCATTTTGTCCTGCATAAGACTTAAGGCTCTCAAACATAACTTTTTTGTATGCATAGAGAGCTCTATCAACCTTCTCCCTGAAACTGCATGAAGCACCCAGCATACAGTAACAAATCTATGCATGATTTGCCAGTAAACTGGCTTCCCAATGTTTTCTTATCTCTCTTTCTTGAAGGTGTTAACGACTACTTTCACCCTCTAATTTCACGATGCTGCTGCAATATTATTTGCAGTTTGCCATCCTGAGGATTGATTTTCTTCTAAAAGAGTTTGTAGACCAAGGTAAGCAAAAACCAACATCTCCCAGTAATACAAGCTGCAAGAGTCATAGTTGTTAAAGGCAGAAAAAAGTTCTCATTGCCCTCACAGGCTAATAAACTATTAAAAAGAAGGCAACCACTAAAGCCTTCCTAGAAATAGCAGGACCCCAGAGGATGCCATCCTCAGTGGCTATGCTAACACTGATTAATATTAATGTGAGACTATTCCTTAGTATTACAGCCAGGTAGCACAGAGCACTTAATCAGCACATTCCTAAGTTCCTGTTCCACTCAGTTCAGAGTGGATGTATCTGTACTATACATTATTTGGAGTAATCTTTGGTTTTATGTGTATTTTACTGGTTTTATGCCTACTCACCAGAGTGCCTCTCTAGCATATCATGCACAACATCTTCCTTTTTAATTACTGCGTGGATGGTATGTGACTGCACAGAAAAGGGACAGAGTATTCTGTGCATGCATGACTTTACTGGTTGATGACGCTGCTCTCCGTAGCTGCATGCAAGTGATGATCTTGATGGTCTTTCCGCGGTTGTGCTGTTGGTCTTATTCATGCCAGATAACCCTAAAACCTTCTCTAGCCCACAAATCAGTCTCTAAAGAGTGAGGACAAGTGAGCTACCACTTGCCAGAAGCACTCAAATGAGAAGTGAAAAACTGCTTCCATTACTCCTGGGATATGAACAAAGACTTAAAATAAGAGAGCTGCCCTCATCACCTCCCTACACCTGGAGTGCACCCATTTTTGAGTTATTTTCATTTTGCAATCAATGAAAACAGACTTTGAATGGCATAATGCATCAAGAATGCATAGGGTACTCTCAGATGTGGTGTGAGGACAAGGTGCATGTGAGACCACGAAGTCTGCTAGAATGCTGAACAAATCAAACTTTCTGTGATCTCATCCACAGAAATAATTACTAGCAGGGCCCAGAACAGGTTGCTTCCCAAATGATTTCCAAGATTCAATTTAGAGAAGGTTAATTGAATGACACCAAACCAAAATTTGAGAATGTCCTCAAAATTACACAATATTGCTGACCATGCATTTAATACTTGAGTTTGTTGTCTGATGCCAATTTCACTGGATATCTCATTCTTTTGCATGCCCCTTGTCTCTAGGTACCCTGCTCCATTCAGTAGGCTCAACTTTAAAGGCTCAGCTTTACCCCGATCTTTCTTTTGCTGCTGCAGTCACCGTTCTAGTTTCCTTCACAGCCCATATCACATTCAGCTCCAGGTGGACTTTGGCTTTCCTAACACTATTCCAGCAAACTTGAACAGTGCCTTTTTATTTATCCCTGAGTTACCTTGTCCTTGTTTTCATGTCTTGAATGCTCTTTGTGCAGGCCTTCCTACCACCTTAGCAGGGTTTCTTACATAAGAAACCATTCTTGAGTTAGGCAAAAGAGATCCTTGAAAATCAACCCCTCCTTCTGGACCCTTCTTCTCTCCAAGACAGTATTCCATGGAATTCCTCCATGTAGATTTATGAACTGGCCAGAGTCTGCTCTGCTGAAGTCCAGAACTGTTATCCTATTGTTTGCCTTGTTCCCTTCTCTTGAGATCCTGAATGTCACCATCTCCTGGTCACTACAGACGAGGCTGCTCCTGATTTTCATATCCTCCACAGGTCCTTGTTTGCAAATATAAGAGTCAGAGTGGCTGGAGAGCATCCAGGCAGAGAGGGACCTGGTGGTACTGGTTGATGGTAGGCTGAACATGAGCCTGCAGTGTACCCAGGCAGCCAAGAAGGTCAATGGCATACCTGGCCTGCATCAGGAACAGTGTGGCCAGCAGGAGCAGGGAGGTCATTGTGCCCCTGTACACTGCACGGGTTAGGCCACACCTCGAGTCCTGTGTCCAGTTCTGGGCCTCTCAGTTTAGGAAGGATGTTGACTTGCTGGAACGTGTCCAGAGAAGGGCAACAAAGCTGGTGAGGGGTTTGGAACACAAGCCCTATGAGGCAAGGCTGAGGGAGCTGGGGTTGTTTAGCCTGGAGAAGAGGCGACTCAGGGGCAACCTTATTGCTCTCTACAACTACCTGAAGGGAGGTTGTGGACAGGCAGAGGTTGGTCTCTTCCCCCAGGCAGCCAGTACCAGAACAAGAGGACACAGTCTCAGGCTGTGCCAGGGGAAGTTTAGGCTGGATGTTAGGAAGAAGTTCTATACAGAGAGAGTGATTGCCCATTGGAATGGGCTGCCCGGGGGAGGTGGTGGAGTCACCTTCATTGGAGGTGTTCAGGAGGAGACTTGATGGGGTGCTTGGTGCCATGGTTTAGTTGTTTAGGTGGGTTGGATTAGCTGATAGGTTGGACGCGATAATCTTGAAGGTGTCTTTCAACCTGGTGTACTGTATTGTATTGTATTATTGTATTGTCAGCCTAACTGGACAGCTGACAGCCTGAAGGCTCACAAAAGTGCAGATCTTTCTGGCAGCCATAGAGATGTCTTGCAAGACTTTCTGTGGGGAGGGGGATGATTCCTTTGTGCCTGCTAGGAAGGCTGGTTGCAGCACATACATGCAGGATATGAAAAATGACAAAGCTGCTTATTTCTACCTCTTTTGGTCCTGGAAAATCTCCTATGGTGACTGTGAGAAGAATTCACAAATTGTTTCAGGATGACAAATTTTTTTTAAATTGAATGTCATATTCACTGAAAAAGAAAAATGAAAAAAAGTCACAACCAAAATACAAATGTATTTTTTAAAAATGATATTTTTAATATAAAATACATAAATATTTCACAAGCTTTGGTAATTATATCCCACACTCGCCAGTTTACACTGTACAAGGCAGTGCTGCTGAAACAATATGAGAGGAGGATGGTAGTCAAAGGACTGCTTTTGTTTACAGCCTTAGTATCTGGGTAAAGGATATTCTGTTCTTCTTTGAAGAAGTTCGAGCTGCTCTTGCAGTGCAACCAGGAACACAAGATATGTTTCCAGTTTCCACAGTTCAAAAAACCCCAAAGAAACAACCCAACAAACTCAGAAAGAGAGGACAGAGCTCCTTCATTTATAAACCACGTATAAACCAGTCTTGAGAACTGTGACAGTCTGGAACATTTGATGGGGTATAGACACACACATTCTAAAAACACAGGAATAAAAGGAGTAGTGGAGAAAAACATAAATGAAAGGGAAAGTATGGAACATCGAAAAGATTGGAGTCAAGTGCTGTGTGCAGAAGCACTCTGCGGTTTTAATACCCACTGCAGGTAATGGCGCTAGTGAATATTGGAAATTGGGATTTAAAAGCTGATCTATTATGTACCACTTTGTGACACTTTTCATCCTATATAGGGCTTTTTTTCCAAGTAGTTCTTTTTTTTTTTTTTTTTTTTTTTGTTTCCTACCAGCACACAGTGTACCAATTCCCAAAATGATTTCTCAGCAGGTCCAGATGATGCTTAAGAAATGGAGCAGGAGGAGTGACATAGGTTGGAGTGAACATTTCAGAAGGCATCACTGAAAGGAATGAGTGCATGACAGATGCCTCCTGATAATTCCCACTGTTGAGGTCTGAGATTTGAGACAAATGCTAACCACTGGAGACAGGCCCACTGATGGATTGCTGATAACTATGCAACCACAGCTCCAGCTGTGCACCCCAGCAGATTGCACATTTAGAACGGAAAGTGCAGTTTTATTTTCCTCTTACTGACTGTGTAAGCTTTTGTCCTTTTCACACAGAGATATTCTCCGAGAGAGATCTGTTCTCTGGCTAATCCCTAACAGTCATTTCTACCTACCTGTGCAAAGTAGGTACATGCTGGATCTAGCTAGATGTGTAGAAAAATTTATTTACACTCAGATGCAAATGGTGGCAGTTAACTGAAAAGCAGTGTTGAATGATGCCAGTGGTGCTCAGATGGAAAAAGTAATTCATGTGGAAAACAAGATGTGTTTCCTAAGAGCATTGTAGGCATGTATTTATGTAGAATATATTTTATATTACTGAAGCATTTTAATGTCAGCTTTTGTGTTTTGTTGTTGTTGTTGGTTTGTTCGTTTGTTGGTTGGGTTTTTGTTTGTTTTGTTTATTTTTTTACTTCAGGAAAGTATCTGGACATCTCACTGCAGCATCTCTCTGCATGTCATTGTGTTTTACAATAGAATAGAATAGAATAGAATAGAATAGAATAGAATAGAATAGAATAGAATAGAATAGAATAGAATAGAATAGAATAGACCAGGTTGGAAGAGACCTTCAAGATCATCGTGTCCAACCTATCAACTAATCCAACCCACCTAATCAACTAAACCACGGCACCAAGCACCACATCAAGTCTCCCCCTGAACACCTCCAATGACACTGACTCCACCACCTCCCTGGACAGCCTAGTCCAATGGCTAATCCCTCTCTCTGTGTAGAACTTCTTCCTAACATCCAGCCTAAACCTCCCCTGGTGCAGCTTGAGACTGTGTCCTCTTGCTCTGGTGCTGGCTGCCTGGGAGAAGAGACCAGCCCCTGCCTGTCTACACCTCCCTTCAGATAGTTGTAAAGAGCAATAAGGTCTCCCCTGAGCCTCCTCTTCTCCAGGCTAAACAGCCCCAGCTCCCTCAGCCTCTCCTCATAGGGCTTGTGCTCGAGGCCTCTCACCAACCTTGTTGCCCTTCTCTGGACACGTTCAAGTGTCTCAATGTCCTTCTTAAACTGAGGGGCCCAGAACTGGACAAAGTACTCAATGTGTGGCCTAACCAGTGCAGAGTACAGAGACACAATGACTTCCCTTGACCTCTTTCCTTTTGTGCAGGCTGTAAAGTCCACTTCTCATGCCTGGCATCTGTGGATGATTTGAAGATTTTGAGAGATTTTTTGCAACCTTTCATTGACATGCATGTTGTGGAAAGAATATTGAATTACTCCAAAGCTTTTGTGTGGAACACACTTATTTTCATGGAGCTCTGGGTTTTTTTCCCCTCAACATCAGTATTTTAAAGGCATCAGGATTTGTTTTAACATCTAAGGTGAAAGAAATAAAAGAAATGCTATTTCTTACTGTGTCATCCATTGCAGACAGCTAAAGTCACATGCACCATTTGTTTCTTGGGCAGAAGACACTTGGGCATATCTGCTGCAATTACTAAATTCCCTTTTCCAAGTACAAATCACTGTTTATTCATGGTGAGACACACTTAAACAGTATGAACCTGCAGCATGTCAGTTGGTGTGAATGGTGTGCTGATTTCTTTTAGGACAAATAATACAATAATAATACAATAATAATAATACAATACACCAGGTTGGAAGAGACCTTCAAGACCATCGCGTCCAACCCATCAAACAATCCAACCCACCCAACAACTAGACCATACAGCCAAGCACCCCATCAAGTCTTCTCCTGAACACCTCCAGTGAAGGTGACTCCACCACCTCCATGGGCAGCCGATTCCAATGGCAAATCACTCTCTCCGTGTAGAACTTCTTCCTAACATCCAGCCTAAACCTGCCCTGGCGCAGCCTGAGACTGTGTCCTCTTGTTCTGGTGCTGGCTGCCTGGGAGAAGAGGCCAACCTCTGCCTGGCTACAACCTCCCTTCAGGTAGTTGTAGAGAGCAATAAGGTCACCCCTCAGTCTCCTCTTCTCCAGGCTAAGCAACCCCAGCTCCCTCAGCCTTTCCTCATAGGGCTTGAAATGGTTGAAATGAAATGGCTGTTAAAATAGCTGCCAGTCAGTCAGCAGTGATCATTCTGCAGTGACACTGGCTGCACTAGTAGCACAGTGAGTACTTGGAAAACCACCTGAGTCCTGTTAAGCTTTCATGCCTGTTCACGCAGAGAGGTTAGCCTTTTTCCTCTTATTTCTTCCACAGTAATTTAGGAACATTGAGAGCCTGTAGACAATGTCAGTTTTCAATCATACACCATTGAAGCAAAGCACACAGAGCTTGCATTTTCATGATGAATTTTCAGGTTTTTCAAAAGCCCAGTGTTTGGTGGAAAAACAACTCTAATGACTATTATTCATATTAT